>OX451737.1:224796506-227714756 GCA_948472305.1 Vicia faba
GAATACAGTTTCACGGTTTACACCTTTTTTCAAAATCGTATTTCTTAATTCATGCGCATTTAACATGTTTTTATGATTGTTTTGCATTGCTAGAGACCATACGAAGCTAATGGCATAATCGAATTGAACTGTAATGCCCTGAATCGTGAGATGCCATGATCAAATTTCTAGGGTTCTTGAGCTTTAAATTAGGGCTTTCTAAACCAGGAAAAATTGGGACTAGTGTGATACATGACTGAAATCGTGAGGCCAAGACGAAGGGAATCCCTACCTCGCGAAATATTTATATGTACTATGGTTCTATTCGCTATTTTTCCTTGCAGGAGTTAGTGGAGGTTAAAAACCCCCGCTATCTGATTCTGATTGTGCAGGACAAACGAAGAAGATGATGATGTGTTGATACCTCATTGGCTTATTTGAAAAGCGCGCGTTATTTTTTGTTTTACAGCATATTGATTAATTTCCCAATATAATAATTGCTCCTTATTTTAATAACAATTGAAGCAGCTTGGTTGGATGGCAAAGGCATCGGCATGTGAACATTGGGACCTGGGTTAGAATCCCAGGTCCCCCAAATATTTGTTATAATTTTTACCTAGGTGATTGTGTGTGACGCAGCAGGCATAGCATATCATGGATCTCCAATTCCCAGGCGCCAGATGTCTTCAAACTCAAATCCAATGGCCTAGATGGCAGGACTATTATGGTCCTTAGTTAACACGCGTGTGGACAAATCAGAAAGTCCAACAGGCTGGAACATTGTTGGGCCTGAAAATTGCAGAATACACCTCCTGATTTGGGCCACACCCCCTAGGTTTATTTCCTTTTCTCTTTTTTATTTTTCATTTAATTTGTTTTTATTAATTTTTAATTAACTACTAACTAAAACAATTAACATTTTTTTTTATAAATTCAGAAAACGTGAAAAATATAATATTTTTATTTATTAAATTTAATTAGTTATTTTTTGTAAATAAATATTAACATAATTAATTTAGTTAATTAGGTTAATTCTAACTTTTTTTTGCAATAATTTAAAATTAATGTAGAATTAGGGTTTTAATAACTTTTGACCATCTTTTATTTTTTTCCTTACAAAAACATAAAAAACTCAAAAAATATCTTTCTTTTATTTAATTAACTAATTAGTCTAGGTTTAATTTAATTAAATGCAAAATGAAAAAAAAATCTCCTTCTTTCTCAAAAAGGGTCAAAACCCTAAAAAACACTCCGATTTAATTTTTCTCGCGCGTGATTATTCTTGATTCATAATTTTTTACCATATAATTGTGTTTGCTCCGAGGATGTAATAGCTTTAATTAGGACCTTTTTATCGCTTTTATTTAATTTCCCGCAATTTATTTTTCAAGGGTTTGTTTTTGGCGATGTGAATACCCGACTCCTTGTAATAGTTTAGTTTTATTTTCCGCAACTATTAACTGCTAGATGTATGCTAACTAGGCTATGCATGACAAGACTTATCCTCAAATTAAAATCAATCGTAGCTCACCATAACATGTACAAAGATAACATAACTGAAACCTGACACACGTGCACATGCCACTCTTAGGGTACGCTCACTTGGTTGCCTCGACGTGGTCATTAAGTATAGGGTGTTTTAGAGGTCGCCCTCCTGTCTAAAGATCAAAAGTTGCCTCGAAACGGTTGCCTCGGATAAAACGATCTAAGACATTAGGGTTACCGCTAAGGCGTCCTACCATTGCTTTAGTGACCACATGTCCCATTAATCGAATTGACCCGAAAACTCCAAACGACGGTGCTACCTACTTCTCAATAGTGGGATAGCATTGTCTAAAGGGACATTTACACAGCTTAATTTCTTTTGAGTAGGTAGAGGTTCTCAGGTACTTGCTCTTTCAAAACAAAAACAACTTTTCGCACTTACACTTTTCAAACAAAGTTTTCAAACAAACACTTCATACACTCTTGAGGACTGATACAAGAGTTAAATCGAAGTTTTCAAACAAAACTTTTTCAAAACGCACAAACACAAGAAAAGCAAAACATTTTGAAAACATAGTGAGCAAGTACCTAAGAGCCCGTGGATAACCACGGATAGAAAGGGTGCTAACACCTTCCCTTTCTATAATCTACCTCCCGAACCCGAGAAACATCTCGAAAAGGAATTTTGTTGTGCTTTTGTCCTTTCCTAGTTGGAGAAAATAAAAGACGGTGGCGACTCTTGCTTACCGCGACATTTCGCGAACCAGCATTCCAAAATAGTCAGTTCTATTTCCACCGATCACAGAACTGGCGACTCTGCTGGGGACTATTTATAAGTGAGGTGTACCTTAGGATTAAATCACTATTGTCTTCAATTGTATGCTCTGTATGCTTTAATTTTGTGGGCTTGTATCGGAGTTTTATAGATCCTAGCCCGGATCTGGGGGTACCCTTTTTTAGGTAAGTAGCAATAAACTGTGAGGGACCTGTCCGGCGTAGACCGACACGGGTGAAGAAGTAGCTACGTTGGTGTGACACCTTGGTCTGTACCGATATCCCTTGTGTTGGAACGAGGATAATATGGGTCTTCTGAGGAGTCATTAAGCACCAACTGACCTTAGAACCTTAAATTGACCAACTTGGCCATAGAACAGTAGCAACATGCTACACTCATTGAGACTAAACTCTCGCGATGGTTCCGGCCGCAAATAAAGGTTGCCAAACTTGAATTATGACCGATTGAGGGTAGTCAGTGATATTGAGATCCTCTAGAACCCGGTTACTATTTTCTAGGACAAGTCTTAACCAACTGAAACTGAAAGAGGGTAGTACCTAAACTTCATGCCAGCCTGAAATCTAAGGGCTCTTTTGTGTGACTTGTATGCCTTTACCATGTTTGCCTTTTGTGAATACTTGTGGTGTGCCTTTACCATGACATCATACCATCACAACATTGCATGCATCCTGCATAAGGACTAACCCATTTCAAAGACAAGAGGGTTTCATCTTTGCTCTGTTTTGTAGGACATCATGATGCCCATGCGTAGGAATACTATCCGGCTCAACTTTGTTCAACCACCTACTTTGCTCAAAGAATTGGTTGACAGGATTCCAGACACTACCTCCTTCATCAGGAAGCATGGTTCTCTTCTCGGTTTAGTCACCTCAAAGTGGGACCAACAAATGATGAGTGTCCTGGTCCAGTTTTATGATCCGCTATACCATTGCTTCACCTTTCAAGACTTCCAGCTGGTCCCTACCCTGGAAGAATTCTCTGAATTGCTTGGTATCTCTGTCTTGGAGCAGACTCCCTTTACTGGTTGGGAAAAGACTCTCAGGCATGAAGAGATTGCTGCAGCCCTTCACTTGACCAAAGAGGAGGTAATGGCTAACTGGGAGACTAGAAGTGGAGTTAAGGGCTTTTTGGCTAAGTTTCTGGTTGGCAAAGCTAATTGTTTCTGGAATGACTTAGACTTCAAAGCGTACGAGGACATTCTGACTCTCTTAATCTATGGTCTGGTATTGTTTCCAAATCCTGACACCTTTGTTGATGTTAATTCCATAAGGATCTTTATCTCTCGGAATCCTGTACCCACTCTCTTGGGTGATATCCTTCATCAGCTCTATGCTCGTACCGCCCGAAAGCGGGGGACTTTGATGTGTTGTGATCCTTTGTTGTCGAGGTGGTTTATTTTGCACCTCCCTAAGTCCGTACTGAAAAACAAAGAAGGAAGGGGCTGGGCTCATAGGATAATGTCTCTTACTGATAAAGACATTATTTGGACTCTCAGAGGCTTAGATGAGATGGCTGTCATTGATCATTGTGGAGAGTATCCTAACGTCCCATTGATCGGAACCCGTGGAGGAATCTCTTATAACCCATGTTTAGCTCTCTGTCAGTTTGGAAGAGCCAGAAGAGAAGGGCCTCATGAGATGTTGATACCTCATATCGTCTTAGATTTTCTGGTAGATAGCGACGAGCTGCGCCGTAGATTCATCAGGGCTTGGGATAGAGTTCACAAATCTGACCCACATGAGTTGGGACCAAAAACTTCTCTGCCAATGGAGTCATATTTCAGATGGGTCTGCATCCGCGCTCAGAAGTTAGGTATGACATACGAAGCTGTCAGGCCTATTACTCTTGAAGTTGCTGATAAAGACGGGGTTCCTCCAACTATTCTCCATCCTCATACGCCCACTGATGTTGGCACACTGAAGAGGTCTTGGGCGCAACTGCAGGAGGAACGGGATTCTTATCGGGAGAGGTTCAACGAGCAAGAACAGAAAATCTAGAAGCTGACAAAACAATTGGAGAATGAGAGGATCCTGAATGATTATATCCGCACTGAGAAGAAGAGGCCATGGGAACATTGATAACCTATTGATGATTTCTTTTACGGTTTTATTTACTTTTCAGTGTTTTCATTCTTGTAATGCCCAAGGGCAGTTTGTTGAACAATCTAAATTCCGAAGTTAAAACTAATAAAGTGTGTTTCTTTTTTGTCTACAAAGTTGAATCCCGATTGTCTTTGAAAACATAAAGCATACGCATTTCATCATATGCATAACAGGTACCCTTTTACAGGTCACTTATCTCCTTCGCTGTTTATTTCAACAATCATCATGTCTACTGAACCTTCCGCTGAACAAGCTATCAAGGCCCTCCAGGCCCAGAATGCCCAGTTCCGAGAGATGGTTATGAGCCTAGCCCAGGGTCAACAGGATTTGAAGACTCTGATTCTGAAAGAGAGGAAGAAGAAGAAGAAGAGGACCGTCTTGTTCAACACTGGACGCAGATTTGGGAATGGACTGCAGAATGAGGTTGAGCTGACTACCTCATCCGTAGGGAAAGACAACCCACAAGAGAGAAGGGTTCCTAGCCCCGTGGTCTCCGACAACGAGAAGGATTATGATGAAGAACAGTACCCTCCCGTTGAGGATAGGTACAAACAGTTGGAGGACCGCTTGAGCGCCATGGAGATACAGAATGTGCCCAGGTTGGACTTTGGAGACCTAGGCTTATCCTCTGGGGTGGTGATTCCCCATAAGTTTAAGGCACCTACCTTTGCCAAATATGACAGAGCCTCCTGCCCAAAACTGCACCTCCGGTCGTATGTAAGGAAGATCCAACCTTATACTACTGACAAGAATTTGTGGATCCATTTCTTTCAGGATAGTCTTTCAGGGACTCAACTCGAATGGTTCTATCAGCTGGATGGGGCCAGTATCCGTACCTGGGAAGATTTGGCTACGACGTTCTATAAACAATATCAATATAATTCCGACCTTGCTCCCACGCGTACCCAACTCCAGGGTATGTCACTAGGGACGGGTGAAGGATTTAAGGAATACGCCCAAAAATGGAGAGACCTTGCCGGAAGGGTGCAGCCACCTTTGACTGATCGTGAGCTGGTTGATATGTTTCTGGGGACCCTGTCTGGTCCGTTCTTCAACCATTTGATTGGAAATTCTTCAGCCGGGTTTACAGACCTTATCTTGACTGGTGAGAGAATTGAAGCTGGTATCAAGTCTGGGAAGATACAAAAGGGTGCTTCATCGATCATCGAGAAGAAACCTTTCAAGAAGGAATCCAGTGTTGTCTATGGTTCAAGGAGACAGAATAGACCGGAACGCCGCTAAGCTGTCAACGCGGTGGTTATTTTAAAACCTGCTGCTGATCCTCAACATCATAACCAGCAAAGGGGCGAGAGACCTCGAAGGCAGTTCACTCGTCTCAGTATGACCTTGTCCCAGATATTGCCGCAGTTACTGACAACCAATCTGGTGACTCTAAAAGAAGCTCCGAAGATTGTAAACACAACATCCCCAAAGTATAATCCTAACGCCCGCTGCGCTTATCACTCTAACAGCCCGGGGCATACTACAGATGATTGTTGGGCTCTAAAGAATAAGGTTCAGGACCTAATCAATGCAAAGGAGATCGAGTTCGAGGCGCCCGAGAGGCCTAACGTTGTGACTGCTCCCATGCCCAAGCATGGAGTAAATGCTGTAGAGGAAGACTTGTTTGTAGCCTCTGTGGATGATATTGTCACTCCGCTGATGACCGTCAAAAGGAACCTGTTGCTAGCCGGTTTATTTCCGGGATGTAGTGAAGGTTGCCATCTATGTTCTGTTTCACCTACTGGTTGCCCATCTTTGAAGTCAGGTATCCAAAACCTGATGGATAATAAAGAAATCATGTTTGAGAAGATTGTTGTTCCTGCTACCCCTACTGAAGAAGTTTCCATTGTTACCATTTTCAACAATTCTCCCAAGGCTCCCTCGAGGAAGCCCGTCAGAATTACGCCTGTTCAGAAGATTGCACCCATAATTATCACTGTTCCGGGGCCTATTCCCTACACCTCTGACAAAGTTATCCCTTGGCACTATGGGGCAGATGTTTATGTTCTTAGAGTCAAGCAAGAGTTTGATGCTAATACCGGCGTCAGCAACATTACCGGGCCTGCTAAAGTCATCCGCAGTGGTAGGCTTTTCTCACCTGATATCGCGCCACCAGCTATTCAGAGACCTATTGTCATCACACCTGCAAGTGTGCCTACTTCCCTTCCTGATCAAGTTCCTATTTATACCCCTACTGCCGAGTCATCTGATGCTCGGGGCAAAGGGATCGCCACTGATATGCCTGCCCAGACGGAGGCACCAAAGATCATCAATGTTGAAGCTTCCAAACAAGAGATGGAAGAGATTCCGAAGATCATTAAGAAGAGTGATTATAATGTAGTTGAGCAGCTGGGGCAAACCCCCTCCAAGATTTCTATGTTATCACTGTTGTTGTGTTCAGAGGCCCATGCCAAGGCTCTGATTACCTTCCTGAAGACGGCCCACGTGCCACAAGAGACGTCAGCTGATCAGTTTACCGATTGTGTGGCCAACTTAACTGCTAATAATGGTTTGGGTTTCTCCGATGCTGATCTTACTGCTAAAGGGAAGAACCATAACGATGCCCTGCATGTCTCCATTGAATGCAGGGGCACTACTCTTGCACATGTGTTGGTTGAAACTGGTTCCTCATTGAACGTCTTGCCCAAGAAAGCTCTAGACAGGTTGGATTGCGAAGGTTTGGAGCTCAAGCCAAGCAACATTGTTGTCCGGGCCTTTGATGGGTCTAAAAGGATGGTGCATGGTGAAGTTGACATTCCAATCAGATTTGGTTCTCAGGTTTTTGATTCTACATTTTATGTGATGGACATTCTGCCGTCCTATTCTTGTTTGTTGGGTCGTCCATGGATCCATAAGGCTGGAGCTGTGACCTCCACACTCCATCAGAAGCTGAAGTACCCGGTCAAAGGGAAGATTGTGACAGTTCAGGGGGAGGAAGAGTACATGGTCAGCCACCTCAACTCGTTCCGGTACATAGAGATGGATGGGGAGTTCATTGAGACCCCATTTCAACACTTTGAAGAGGTTCCTCAGACACTGGCGAGAGTACTCCAGTCCCCTTTCAACATGAAAGAGATTTCCTTATTGTTGGTAATTTGTACAAAGACTACCTAACAAGCCAAGAACAATCCTCTTGGACCAAGAACAATCCTCTTGGATTTTCACTAAGACCACAAAGAGAACAATAATCCCTAAGTGTCTTTCTTGTTTCCAACAATCCGGAAAACAAGTATACAATAGTTTGTTTGATTTGTATAAGAGTTTGAAAGATGAAATAGCAATGTCAATAACTTGATTGATCTTTTCTATTCAATATGAAATTTAAGATGGAATACTCTTCTAAGTGCTCAAGAACAATTTTCAGTATGCATATGAAAATGATGAACAAAATCTTGAGTATAAAGAGTATGATCAAAAGAATAGAAAGTTGTTAGTGATTGTTGTTGATTTTTTGCTTTTGATTTATTTTCAAAATTCTAAATGAAAATAATTTATCATGTAGTAATACCTCTTCAATGAAACATAGCAATGTTTAAACCATTTTTACTAAAACAATGTATATGAAAAGATACAAAGATTGCCATGAAAAGGTGTTACAAAAGGTTGCTGGAAAAATAATTTTTTTCAAAATTTAAGGCACAACAACCGGTTGCACTAAAGCAACAATCGATTTCATCATAGCAACGTTTAAAAAATTAGGAAAATATAACTATGACAACCGATTGTCATTAAGGAGCAATCAGTTTCTCTAAAGCCAACGTTCAAAAAATTTGAAAATAAAACACATGACAATCGATTGCTGCTAGATGACAACTGATTGTATGTCAAACAGAATCAAAAGTTTTTTGGATGCAACCGATTGTTGTTTGATGACAATCGATTGCTTGTGTACAAAAATTTGAAAAACATTATTTTCAAAGTTTTTAAGCAATTTAAAACATCCTTTTTCAATCATACATAATATATACTCAAAATATTATTTTAATAAAGTAAATGCATGATTAAAAATAGTTTTGAGCACTAAGAGCATAAGATCAAAAATTTCATATACCTTAATCCATAAGTCTTGAAAAGTTGATCTTGATCAATGAATCTTTGCTTTGAGATGAATCGTCTATCTTGATCCATTCATTTTTGCATGCTAGCTTGTCTTCATCAAAACATTTGGAAAGCTTGATTTCACAGTCTCCCCCTTTTTGATGATGACAACCATTGCTTGAAGTTTGGAGTGCATCTTGGTTTTCTCTAATCAAGTTGTTTAAAAACTCCCCCTAAGTCAAAGACTCCCCCTTGATCTATTGCATGAGAGTTTTGAAGATTGCTTGCTTGCTGCAATTTGGGTTAGAGAAACACAAAAGAAACTACAAAGTCTTCTCCCCCTTTGTCATTAGCAAAAAAGGAATGGGAAAGAAGATCATAAAAATTTTCACATAGAAGCAACATAGCATAAATAAAGTTTGCATACATAGATATAACAGAAACAAAGTGCACAAAACAAAAGGGATCACAATACACGAAGTGTCTTAAACGAAACTAGAAATACGACATAAAACATAAGAACATAAAGTACTAAGAAATATAACAACTTAAAAACTAATCATCCATGCCTTCAACAAAGTCTTCATCATCTTGACCTTCACCATCATTGCCTTCATTAGTTTGAGGTTGAATGAAAGGGTAATGATAGGGTTGAGCTTCATAAGGAGGGACATTGGTATGGGCATAGAGATGAGCAAATTGATTGTTCATGTTGTTGTTCATGTATTGAAGGTAGTCAAAAACTTGATTTTAAGAGTTTTCCATTGGTTGTGGAGGTTGATTTTGAAGCGGTTGTTCTTGTGGAGGTTGGTTTTATGGAGGAGTATGAATGTATGTGATGGTTCTATTAATCGGATCAAATTTGATGACGGTTTTGGTATTACATACTTTCTTCGGAGTGATTTCATGTTTGTGGTTAGTCATAGGCACCATGTGTTCACCAGACAAGGGAACATTGAACTTCTCAAAAACAAGGGTAAGCCAAGAGCCATAAGGAAGAGCAGAAGCATTTTCATTATATAGTGCCATATGATGTAGAATCACATAAGACCAGTTGATTTGAATCCCATTCTTCATCGCATACAGAATCTGCGTCTCACAATCATTGACATTGGAAATATTTGAGAACTTTGGCATAACCACATACGCAAAAAAGTAGTGGATCAAACGATCATCAATAGTGAGAATTCCTGCAGACCAAGAGTTCCTCTCCGGAGTTCCACCAATAAGTCTTTGCCTTTTCTGAATAAAATCACGCTCGGGAATTCTTGCAATTCCATAGTAGAAGTCTCTTTTGTTGTAGCCGGGCAGATTTGCATTTGAGATAAGTTTAATGCAAGCACCATCATTTGGAATACCCAAAGCTTCACCAAAATTCTGCACTGTGAGTTCTATAGGAACCCCTTTGACATTTGAAATCATGCATCCTCTACTAATGGTTAGATTGCTATAGAAAATTCTAACCAAAGTGGGGTAAATGGGTCCATTAACACCAATCAACTTGTATATCCCTTGAGATCTAAATAAAGCTGGAAAACTAAAGCATTCGGAATAAAAGTTGTCAAGATTACCGAACCTTGGTAGAAGAACCGTCATCTTCTGAAAGTGAGACACAAATATTTCCCTTTGGCTTCTTGATGGAATGAGTTTTGAGAGATAATCACCTTTAGATGAGGAAGAAGCTTTTCCCTTACCTTTCTTTGATGTTGAGATGGTGAAGGATGAGAGATTTGGAAGGGGAAAGGGTTTTTGGTGTTTGTAGGGTTTCTTGAAACAAAAGAGGATATAGGAAGTTTAGGTTTTGGTTGAGCTTTTATAGATAGATAGACATTCAATGGTTATGTAAGGCATTCAATGATTTAGTCAAAACAATAAATCCTTGTAGCATAGAGATTCTTGAGTGTGTAAGTATCCAAAAAAATTTGTCATAGGAAAGGACTATGCATTTAAAAGTTGTTGACCAAACACTTAAAACATTCAAAAAAAGAATAAAAATCTTGTACAAAATAAATAATAGTAATGGAAATGGAAGAGGAAGAATAAAAGAGAGTGTAACTGGAAAAAAAAATTCAAAATTTTAAACTGTGCAATCGATTGTCGTTTGATGACAACCGATTGCATCCTTTGAAAAATGCAAACAGGGGCGAAAATAAGGAGGAAGCAACCAGTTGTCGTGGAGTGACAACCGATTGTTGTGAAGACAAAATCTAATTTTTTTTTAGATACAACCAATTGTCACTCTATGACAACTGATTGTCATTAGTGAAAAAGTGAAAAATACTTAATTTTTGGGGATTTCATGGTCATATATCAAAAGTTTAGTAATAAAAACATGGATTAAGATATATTACCATAAAGTTAAGATTAAGATCATATCCATGTACCTTAATTAGATAATGTCATTTTCGTCCAAGATACCTAGCTCTCTTCGGATCTTGAAAAATGGTTCTCTTGCAAATGGTTTAGTGAAGATATCTGCTAGTTGATTATGCGTATCCACGGAGGTGACTTTGACATCTCCTTGAAGTACATGATCACGAAGAAAGTGATGTCGAATGTCGATATGCTTTGTTCTAGAATGCATCACAGGATTCTTTGTAATGTTGATTGCACTTGTGTTGTCGCATCAGAGTGGAGTGCATCCAAGGTCGAGTCCATAGTCACGGAGTTGTTGCTTGAGCCATAAAATTTGCGCACAGTAACTACCCGCTGCAATATATTCCTCCTCGGCCGTACTAAGAGCCACACAAGCTTGTTTCTTGCATGCCCAAGAGACTAATTCATTTCCCAAAATGTGACAAGTGCCACTTGTTCTTTTTCTATCTATTTTACATCCTACATAATCAGCGTCAGAATAACCAATTAAATTGCATATATTACCTTTTAGGTACCATAGGCCGACATTGGTTGTTCCTTTGAGATATTTCATGATTCTTTTTACCTCCATGAGGTGAGATTCCTTCGGGTTTGCTTGAAATCGTGCACACAGACATACACTGAACATGATGTCAGGACGACTTGCCGTCAAGTATAACAGTGATCCAATCATGCCTCGATATTTAGTAATATCAATGGAAATACCGGATTCATCTTGATCAACATAAGTACCAGAGCCCATTGGCGTGTGCATTGATTTGCAATTATCCATATCAAACTTTTTCAAAAGTTCCTTGCAATATTTTGATTGATTGATGAAGATACCATCTTTCAGTTGCTTAATTTGCAATCCAAGGAAATAGTTCATCTTTCCCATCATAGACATTTCAAATTCTCCTTGCATCATCAACGAGAATTCTTCACACAAATCTTGGTTAATTGAACCAAATATAATATCATCGACATAGACTTGTACTAATAAAGTGTTACCTTTGATCTTCTTTATGAACAAGGTCTTATCCACTTTACCTTTCTCGAAACCTTTTTCGCATAAGAATGTACTGAGTCTGTCATACCATGCTCTAGGTGCTTGTTTTAAGCCATAAAGAGATTTTCTCAACTTAAAGACATGTGAAGGATTCTTGAAGTCTTCAAAGCCTGGGGGTTGTTTTACATAGACTTCTTCATTGATGTAGCCATTTAAGAATGCGCTTTTGATGTCCATTTGGTAAAGCTGAAAATTTAATGAACAAGTGTATGCAAGTAAAACACGGATAGCTTCTAACCTTGCAACCGGAGCGAAAGTTTCTTCAAAGTCAATTCCCTCTTCTTGGTTGTATCCTTGGGCTACCAATCTGGCTTTGTTTAAGATAATTATACCGTTCTCATCAAGCTTGTTTTTGAACACCCATCTTGTACCTATGATGTGTTTGTCACTTGGTCTAGGAACAAGTTCCCAAACTTGATTTCTTTCGAACTGATTTAATTCTTCTTACATAGAAATCATCCATTGGTTGTCTCCTAATGCGTCGTCGACTTTGGAAGGTTCGATTTGAGAAACGAACGCCATGTTCAAGAAAGCATCTTTGAGGTTCAATCTTGTTGAGACGCCTTGACTGATGTCACCGATGATTTTATCAATAGGGTGATCTCTATGGGTTCTCCATTCCTTAGGTAGACCATTGACATTTGATTCTTCCGGAATTTGTTTTTCTTGTTGTTCCAATTGATTCTCATTTTTGGTCTTGGAGCCATTTTCTTGAGGAATATCTAAAATCTCATCATCATTATTTAAAACAATAGTATCCTCCTCGGAGGGGGAAGATTCATCAAATGATACGTGCATAGATTCCTCAATAGTTAAAGTTATTTTATTGTAAATAAGATAAGCTTTACTAGATAAGGAGTATCCAAGAAAAATACCTTCATCTGATTTTTCATCAAACTTACCAAGGTTTCCTTTGTCGTTTTTAAGGACAAAACATTTGCAGCCAAATACTTGAAAGAATGAAATATTTGGTTTCCTTCCTCGAAAGAGTTCATACGGAGTCTTCTTCAAGATAGGTCGAATCACTAAGCATCTGCCCAAAAGTATTTTGGAAGGTTTGAATCACTAAGCATTGTCCTTGCAAGTTCAATAAGAGACCTATTCTTCCTTTCTACAACTCCATTTTGTTGAGGAGTCCTTGGTGCTGAGAAATTATGTGATATTCCATGTTCTTCACATAAATCTTCAAAGGAGGAATTCTGGAATTTTCCACCATGGTCGCTTCTTATGGAGGCAATAGATAGTGACTTCTCATTTTGAATTTTCTTTTCATATTTCTTGAACGCCTTGAATGCATCATTTTTCTGCACTAAAAAGAGTGTCCCAGTATATCTAGAAAAGTCATCAACAATAACTAGAGCATATACATTTCCTCCGAAGCTCCTCGTTCTAGAAGGGCCAAACAAGTCCATATGAAGCAATTGTAATGGCCTAGTAGTGGACACCACATTCTTGGATTTGAAAGTTGATTTTGTTTGCTTTCCCTTTTGACATGCATCACAAAGTCTATCTTTGATGAACTTTGTAACACCCTCTAAAACCCCGCATATAATTTTCGCAATTTAAATAAAAATCATATTTTCAGAGTACATGTATAATTCGAGGATGTCACAATTCTCTTCTATTAAAACAATCCTGTCATGCATAAATTTTAGCAGTAACTCATACATGCTTACACAGCGGAAAATTTTAATTAATAAAATCAAACGTTATAATATTTTCCAAAATCATCAGGGATTAACACCTGGAAAGTCAACATCTTATTATAACAATTAAAAGAAAATAAACGAGTCTGACTAAAGCAGCTCGACAACCAAACGTTCCCGGAGTTACAACTATCAGAGCATGACCCGGACATACGAGAATAAAACTAAACTAGACACGATAAGCCTTCGCCAAGCACCTGAGCGAAGCTCTTCAATCTGAAATATTCAACAGTAAGGGTGAGCTTCTCAAATATACATTTGGTTATACATTCATAACAATCAATTCACGAAATCATAAACATCACCCAATAATTAACATATTTCATAGTTTACAAAACCTTTACAAATCATATATCCATGACATATTGCTTTTCATAATTGCAAATATCCATCAAACATCATCAACCATATATCAATCACATGTGCATACAAACAATCAATATAACATTGGAAAAATCATCCATTCATGTTATATTCGAGTAATGCAACACACCCATGCATGTGGTACCACTACACCGCCCCATTATATCGCGGGTCACGGATAACTCACCGTTCCATTATATCGCGGACACGGCTACCACCTCAACGTTCCATTAAATCGCGGACACGTATATTGGCCACCATGTTAATTCCACACAATGGGAATTAACAAATGCAACATGATATGTAAGTATGTAACACTCAGCATACTATGAACATCATTCAACATATCATGCACATCAACAATATCAAACATCACATGATATGAATAGTATGTAACCACTCAGCATACTATAAAACATCAATCATATCAAGATACAGATAGCATGTAAACACTCAGCATACTATTTAAACATCAACCAATCACATCAAATCATATCATACTTCATGCTTGATAACATATCTAAAAGCATGGCAATAACATCCACAATAAAACACAGAAAACAAAATTCAGAAATTCAACACAGCAGCATCAACACGGGTGCCCGTGTTAAACAACACGGCCGTGTTGAATTGTGTCCAGAAAACACCTTTTTTTCTCATTACAGGGGATCAACACGGGTGCCCGTGTTAAACAACACGGCCCGTGTTGAAAAGTGCCCAGAAAGCACATTTTTTTGGCAACACAGTGCATCAACACGGGTGCCCGTGTTAAACAACACGGCCGTGTTGATGAGCGCGGGTCAGATTTTTCTGAACCTGCAGTGGCTCACAACAGCCGTCCAAACGCGGAAAAATGTCGGCCAAAACGCGTATTTCAGTACCTAACGCATCGAGTTTGTACAATCCACAACAATACCACAATATCCAATTTACTAATAATCATTATAATAACTTTAACCGGGGATTAACCGTAACTTTTTGGGGAATTCTACTGACATTGGGATTATCCCTACAACTTCCAAGGTAAATTCACGATCATTAGACATACGCCCAATTCACCATCTGGGACCTAAATTCTTAACCGATTCATGAGAATTGGGAATCCTAATCCTTTTCTAACAAAGTTCAGTCCTACGGTTATCGATCCCTAGAAACATTTAACAATTGGGATTTCCTACGATTACCCGAATCAACCGTACATAAACCCATAAACAAATATAATCGAGTATAACCCCCCTTACCTTATCAATCAGCAGCTTTGAATTCTTGAGCGAAGTTCTCCGTTCTTCGTTCCTCGTACCTTCAGAGCTCTATTTTCCCAATTCTAACTTCTGTTTATCGTGAAAACCAAAATGAAGAATAACTTGAGTTCCAACACATAACTTTACTTCTTTTTCACCCCCACTCATTACTAACAACATCTAAGCCCAATGACTTAAAAATCTCAATATTTCTTATTTCTTCAAATATTCCAAATAAATAATTCCTTTTTATTTTATTAATTCTAATAAAATAAATTCCCAAATTTAAATAAATCAAAATTAAAAACTGGGGTGTTACAACTCTCCCCCACTAAAAGAGTTTTCGTCCTCGAAAACATACCTTAGACGAACAGCTCCGGATAAGCCTCTTTCATCTGGCTCTCCAGCTCCCAAGTGATATTTCCATCTGCTGGACCTCCCCAAGCAACCTTCACTAATGCTATCTCTTTACCTCTTAACTGTTTCACTTCCCGATCTTCTATCCTCATAGGCAATGCTTCTACTGTCAGGTTATCTCTCACCTGTACATCATCTATTTGGATTACATGAGATGGGTCTGGAATGTATCTCCTCAACTGAGAAACATGAAAAACATCGTGCAAATTCGCAAGTCTCGGAGGTAAAGCAATGCGATAAGCAACTTCTCCAACTCTTTCCGTAATCTGAAACGGACCAATAAAACGCGGAGTCAACTTCTTAGACTTCAACGCCCGACCAATACCCGTCATCGGAGTAACTCTCATAAACACATGATCTCCGGCACTGAATTCTAAATTCTTTCTCCTCTTATCATGATAACTTTTCTGACGACTCTGAGAAGCTCTCATCTTCTCTTGAATCAATTTGATCTTTTCAGTAGTCTGCTGAACAATCTCTGGCCCAATTACCGAACTCTCTCCAGATTCATACCAACACAAAGGCGTCCTACACCGTCTACCATACAATGCCTCAAACGGAGCCATACCAATACTCGAATGGTAACTATTGTTATAAGTAAACTCAATCAATGGCAAATAGCTATCCCAAGCTCCACCTTTCTCTAAAACACAAGCACGCAATAAATCTTCCAACGATTGAATCGTCCTCTCCGTCTGTCCATCAGTCTGAGGATGGTAAGCTGAACTCAATCTCAACTTAGTACCCAAAGCCTTCTGCAATCCTTCCCAAAATTTCGAAGTGAACCTCGGATCTCTATCTGACACAATACTAGAAGGAACTCCATGCAAACTCACTATTTTCTCAATATACAACTGTGCCAATCTCTCCATCGAGTAATCCATTCGCACCGGTATAAAATGAGCAGACTTAGTCAACCTATCCACAACGACCCATATCGCTTCACAATTCATAGGAGTCCTCGGCAGCCCAGATACGAAATCCATAGAAATACTATCCCACTTCCATTCTGGAATAAACATCGGTTGCATAAACCCAGACGACTTTTGATGCTCAATCTTCGATTTCTGACAGATTAAACATGCATACACAAATTCAGCTATTTCCTTTTTCATTCCCGGCCACCAAAACAATTTCTTCAAATCATGATACATTTTCGTGGCACCCGGATGAATACTCATCCCACTGCGATGTCCTTCCTCTAATATACTTTTCTTGATTTCTGCGACATCAGGAACACAAACTCTATCGCCAAACCTCATAACATCATTTTCATCAATCCTAAACTCACCACCTTGACCTTGGTTGATCAATGTCAATCTATCAACTAAATTAACATCGGATTTCTGCCCGATTCTGATCTCTTCTAGAATACCACTAGTAAGTTTCAACATACCCAAACGAACACACTTCGGAGTACTTTCACAAACCAAACTCAAATCTCGGAATTGCTCAATTAAATCCAATTCACGAACCATCATCATAGACATATGCAAGGATTTCCTGCTCAAAGCATCTGCAACTACATTTGCCTTACCAGGATGGTAATTCAAACCAAAATCATAATCTTTGAGGAATTCTAACCACCTTCTTTGCCTCATATTGAGCTCTTTCTGATCGAAAAGATACTTCAAACTCTTATGATCACTATACACTTCAAATCTCGAACCATACAGATAATGTCTCCACAATTTCAAGACAAACACAACTGCTGCCAGTTCTAAGTCATGAGTAGGATAGTTCCTTTCATGAACCTTCAACTGTCTCGAAGCATACGCAACTACCTGCTGATTCTGCATTAAAACACCACCTAAACCCAACAGAGATGCATCACAATAGACCACAAAAGATTCCACCGGATTCGGCAAAATCAGAATAGGAGCACTTGTCAATCTCCGCTTCAATTCTTGGAAACCTTTCTCACAATCAGAATCCCAAATAAACGCTTGTCCTTTACGAGTCAACTTCGTCAACGGCAATGCTAACTTTGAGAATCCTTCGATAAACTTTCTGTAATAACCTGCAAGACCAAGAAAACTTCTGATTTCCGAAACAGTCTTCGGCGCTTCCCACTGAGATACCGCTTCTACTTTCGTAGGATCCACTGCAATACCATTCTTAGAAATCACATGTCCAAGAAAACTAACTTCATTCAGCCAGAACTCACATTTGGACAACTTTGCATACAACTTCCTATCTTTCAACAACTCTAACACAATTCTGAGATGTTCCGCATGCTCTTTGTCGTTCTTGGAATAAATCAGAATGTCATCAATAAAAACTACAACAAACTTATCCAGATACGGGTGAAAAATCCTGTTCATATATTCCATGAAAACACCAGGTGCATTAGTAACTCCGAACGGCATAACAGAATATTCATAATGCCCATACCTCGTTCGAAAAGCAGTCTTTTGAATATCTTCCGCTTTCACACGAATCTGATGATATCCCGATCTCAAGTCAATCTTACTGAATACACTAGCTCCAATTAGTTGATCCATCAAATCATCAATCCTCGGTAACGGATACCGATTCTTAATGGTTACCTTGTTCAATTGCCTGTAATCAACACACAGTCTCATAGAACCTTCTTTCTTCTTAACCAACAATACCGGAGCACCCCAAGGCGAAACACTTGGACGAATAAACTTCTTCTCCAGTAAATCTTCCAACTGACTCTTCAATTCAGCCAATTCAGACGCAGACATACGATATGGCGCCATCGACACCGGTCTCGTACCAGGAATTAAATCTATAGAAAATTCCACTTCTCTCTCAGGAGGTAACTCGCCAACATCATCAGGAAAGACTTCTGGAAAATCACACACCACTGGCAATTCACTACTCCTGACCTTTCCTGTTGCATCTAACGAAGCAAGTAACATAAACACATTAGCACCATCTTCCATTGCTTCTTGCACCTGCCTAGCAGTCATAGTCAAATTCTCGACACCAACTGCTTCTGGGAAAATCACCGTCTTAGCAAAGCAGTTCAGATGAACCCGGTTAAATTCCAACCAGTTCATCCCAAGGATAATATCAATTTGTTCAAGCGGTAGGCACACTAAATCCATACCGAAACTTCTACCAAAAATCTCAATAGGACAATTCCTACATACAAGTGAAGTTGTCACTGAACCCGATGCAGGAGTATCAACAACCATGCTACCTCGCATACCAGATATGTCCAGTTTCAACCTCTCAGCACAATCCAAAGAAATGAAAGAATGAGTTGCACCAGTATCAATAATTGCAACTAAAGGTGTGCCATGAATAAAACACGTACCTTTAATCAATCGATCCTCTGGGGTAGTCTCAGATCCAGACAAAGCAAACACTTTTCCACCTGACTGATCCTTCCTAGGCTTAGGACACTGCGGACGAATGTGACCCTCTTCGCCACAATTGTAACAAGTAACAGACTTCCCTTTGCAATCAATAGACAAATGACCAGCCTTTCCACATTTATAGCACTTCTTCTCATCACTCTTGCAATCTCGAATGTGATGACCAGACTCACCACACCTGTAGCATCTGATAGGAGCCTTAGAATCTCCCCCACTAGGCCTTTTCCAACCGCCTGATCTCTGGTTATCTCTACCATATGGCTTGCCACGGTCCATATGTTGCTTTCCTCTTTTATCAACAGCCCCACGAGAGTGAGACGACCTATTCTTGGTAATATCTTCTTCCAAGATCCTGCTACAATCAACCAGATCAGAAAATCTACGGATACGCTGGTACCTGATTCCCTGCTTAATCTCATCTCGGAGACCATTCTCAAATTTGATACATTTAGAGAATTCTCCAGCCTCATCATTGTTGTAGTGAGCATAATACTTTGCCAGCTCAGTGAACTTAGTAGCATACTCACTAACAGTCAGATTGCCCTGCTTAAGCTCCAAAAATTCAATTTCCTTTCTTCCCCGAACATCTTCAGGGAAGTACCTTCTCAGAAAAGCCCTTCTGAAGTTAGCCCAAGTCAGTGCCTCTCCATCCTGAACCATTTCAGTCCTTGTGGCAACCCACCAGTCGTCGGCCTCTTCTGCCAACATATGCGTACCATATCTGACCTTCAGATCTTCAGCACAATCAATCACACGGAAAATCCTTTCGATTTCCTTCAGCCACTTCTGAGCACCTTCAGGGTCATGTGTACCTTTGAACAATGGAGGATTGTTCCTCTGGAAATTTCCCAATTGCCTATCAGCACCAATCACGCCTCCAGTTGGGTTTCCAGCAAGTACACCAGCCAACATCCCCAAAGCCTCAGCTAGTGCAGCATCATTTCGTCCATTACCTCTTCCAGCCATATTCCTGAGAATTAAAACATACTCCACATCAGAATACAGTATCGACAGTGTTACCCTGCACTAGTCGCATACAAAAGGAATGACTGACTCAAGACTCTGGTCGCAACGACCGACTATGCTCTGATACCACTATTGTAACACCCTCTAAAACCCCGCATATAATTTTCGCAATTTAAATAAAAATCATATTTTCAGAGTACATGTATAATTCGAGGATGTCACAATTCTCTTCTATTAAAACAATCCTGTCATGCATAAATTTTAGCAGTAACTCATACATGCTTACACAGCGGAAAATTTTAATTAATAAAATCAAACGTTATAATATTTTCCAAAATCATCAGGGATTAACACCTGGAAAGTCAACATCTTATTATAACAATTAAAAGAAAATAAACGAGTCTGACTAAAGCAGCTCGACAACCAAACGTTCCCGGAGTTACAACTATCAGAGCATGACCCGGACATACGAGAATAAAACTAAACTAGACACGATAAGCCTTCGCCAAGCACCTGAGCGAAGCTCTTCAATCTGAAATATTCAACAGTAAGGGTGAGCTTCTCAAATATACATTTGGTTATACATTCATAACAATCAATTCACGAAATCATAAACATCACCCAATAATTAACATATTTCATAGTTTACAAAACCTTTACAAATCATATATCCATGACATATTGCTTTTCATAATTGCAAATATCCATCAAACATCATCAACCATATATCAATCACATGTGCATACAAACAATCAATATAACATTGGAAAAATCATCCATTCATGTTATATTCGAGTAATGCAACACACCCATGCATGTGGTACCACTACACCGCCCCATTATATCGCGGGTCACGGATAACTCACCGTTCCATTATATCGCGGACACGGCTACCACCTCAACGTTCCATTAAATCGCGGACACGTATATTGGCCACCATGTTAATTCCACACAATGGGAATTAACAAATGCAACATGATATGTAAGTATGTAACACTCAGCATACTATGAACATCATTCAACATATCATGCACATCAACAATATCAAACATCACATGATATGAATAGTATGTAACCACTCAGCATACTATAAAACATCAATCATATCAAGATACAGATAGCATGTAAACACTCAGCATACTATTTAAACATCAACCAATCACATCAAATCATATCATACTTCATGCTTGATAACATATCTAAAAGCATGGCAATAACATCCACAATAAAACACAGAAAACAAAATTCAGAAATTCAACACAGCAGCATCAACACGGGTGCCCGTGTTAAACAACACGGCCGTGTTGAATTGTGTCCAGAAAACACCTTTTTTTCTCATTACAGGGGATCAACACGGGTGCCCGTGTTAAACAACACGGCCCGTGTTGAAAAGTGCCCAGAAAGCACATTTTTTTGGCAACACAGTGCATCAACACGGGTGCCCGTGTTAAACAACACGGCCGTGTTGATGAGCGCGGGTCAGATTTTTCTGAACCTGCAGTGGCTCACAACAGCCGTCCAAACGCGGAAAAATGTCGGCCAAAACGCGTATTTCAGTACCTAACGCATCGAGTTTGTACAATCCACAACAATACCACAATATCCAATTTACTAATAATCATTATAATAACTTTAACCGGGGATTAACCGTAACTTTTTGGGGAATTCTACTGACATTGGGATTATCCCTACAACTTCCAAGGTAAATTCACGATCATTAGACATACGCCCAATTCACCATCTGGGACCTAAATTCTTAACCGATTCATGAGAATTGGGAATCCTAATCCTTTTCTAACAAAGTTCAGTCCTACGGTTATCGATCCCTAGAAACATTTAACAATTGGGATTTCCTACGATTACCCGAATCAACCGTACATAAACCCATAAACAAATATAATCGAGTATAACCCCCCTTACCTTATCAATCAGCAGCTTTGAATTCTTGAGCGAAGTTCTCCGTTCTTCGTTCCTCGTACCTTCAGAGCTCTATTTTCCCAATTCTAACTTCTGTTTATCGTGAAAACCAAAATGAAGAATAACTTGAGTTCCAACACATAACTTTACTTCTTTTTCACCCCCACTCATTACTAACAACATCTAAGCCCAATGACTTAAAAATCTCAATATTTCTTATTTCTTCAAATATTCCAAATAAATAATTCCTTTTTATTTTATTAATTCTAATAAAATAAATTCCCAAATTTAAATAAATCAAAATTAAAAACTGGGGTGTTACAAACTTTATCTTAGGCAGTCCAACAACAAAGTCATGCTTAATCAATTTGTTTAAATGCTCCATATGAATATGAGCGATTCTTTTGTGCCATAGCCATGAGTCATTGTTGTTTGCCATGAGACATTTAACCTTCAAAGAAAAATCGTTAAGGGAAATCATAAAAATATTATTTACTCTTTTACCTTTAAGTTTAGCCTCATGTGTGACTTCATCTTCTATCAAATATTCATCTTTAGTGAACTTGATCTTGAAGCCTGTGTCACATAGTTGGCTAATACTTAGAAGATTGTGCTTTAGTCCTTCGACATAAAGAACATCTTCAATTGATTTGAAAGGTGGACCACCAATTTTGCCTATGCCAAGAATCTTTCCTTTGTTGTTATCTCCATACGTCACATAACCCTTGGCCTTAAGCGTTAGATGTGAAAATTTGTCGATATCACCCGTCATATGCTTGGAACAATCACTATCGAGATACCATAGATTTGAAGTGGTCGTCAAGCTTACCTACAAAACAAGATTAGGTTTTGTTAGGTACCCAAGTTGCTTTGGGTCCTTCATAATTAGTTCCTTTCTTAACCCACACATAATGCCTATTTGCCATGCCAAAGTTTCTAACATAACAAGCATTAGGTGTGTGTCCTCGAATACCATAATAAAAATAAGTAGGTTCAAATTTACTTCTATATCTAGAAGGATAAGATTTCTTCTTAGAGGGTATTTTCTTTTTAGGATAGTGATGAACTATTTTGGGAGTGATTTCTTTCTCTTTGGTTGGTTGATCGCTAGCCTTGACAAAGATGGTTTTGTTGGTACTTGGTTTTGAAAATTTTGAGTATCCAAGACCACTTTTGTCATTTGAGTATCTTTGTTGGCTAAGAACACCTTCCAATCCAATTTGTCCTTTTTCATACCTTTCAATAACCCTTTTCAATTGGACAATTTGGAAAGAGAGAGATTCACACTTTGTGCATACAAAATTCTGTTTTTCATCACTAACTTTTGTTTTTCATCTTTGAGATCTTTTTCAATAGATCCACATTTTTCTTCCAACGATGAAATTTGTTTCTTTTGTGATGAGATAGTTTTGTACAAAAATTTGCATTCATTTAATAGTTCATTTATAGCACCTTGTGCATCACTATGAAAAAGAGAGAATACATTACTAACCTCATCATCTTCGCTTTCGGAGTGGTGTGAGGCCATTAATGCAAGATTGGCACTTTCGTCGCTATCGGAGTCGGATGACGAACTTAGTTCAAAATCTTCCCATGCAACATATGTTTTCTTATCTTTTTATTCCTTCTTGCCTTTGTAGCAACTTTTCTTTTAAAGTTTTGGACAGTCCGGTTTGATGTGACCTTGTTTACCACATTCATAGCAAGTAACTTCTTGTGTTGATGAGGATCCTTCCTTCTTCTTGAAGTGTTTCTTCTTCTTTGAGTGCGAGAAGGCTTTGTCATTTTTACCAAAGAATTTTCCAAGTCTTCTAATTAGAAACATGAAGTTTTCATCTTCATCATGATTATCTTTCTTTTCGTCTTCCTTGGAGTCAATCTTCAAGGCAATGTTCTTAGACTTCTTTTCTTGATTTTCACGCTTTTCCAATCTACCAAGTTCTGTCGAGTATTCTTGAAGTTTTCCGAACAAGGTTGCGGATGTCATAGTAGCGAGACTCTTCTTTTCTGAGATTGCCATTACCTTTGGTTGCCATTCTCTAGTCAAGGATCTGAGCACTTTTAGGTTCAATTCATCATTATTCAATGTTTTGCCAAGTGCCCTTAGATGATTTGTTAGATGCACAAATCTCTTTTATAAATCAAGAATGGATTCTCCGGGTTGCATGCGGAACAATTCATATTCTTGACTTAACGTATTAAGTCTCGATCTCTTTACTGCAGATGTTCCTTCATGTGTTTCAACCAGTGTATCCCAAATTTCTTTTGCCGTTGTACATGCTAAGACACGGAAGAATTCATCCATACTAAGTGTGCTTTGAAGGAGGTTTATTGCCTTTTTGTCATACATGACCTTTTTCTTATCATCATCATCCCATGTAGTTTTAGGCTTTGATGAACCAACGCCGTTTACAATAGTTACCAGAACAAAAGTGCCATTTTGGACAGCATCCCATATTTCTTCTCCTTGTGCTTCTAGATGAGCCTTCATACGGATCTTCCAGAAATCAAAATATTCACCATAGAATAGAGGAGGCTTGTTGCTACTTCCACTGTCTCTGAACACAAAATTGTTGTTTGCGGAAGCCATTCTGGATCTAGTAGGAACAGGTTACCTATAACCTGCTCTGATGCCAATTGTAAGTTCAGATGCGCCTAAGAGGGGGGTGAATTAGGTTCTTTAAAACTTTTTCTGAATTGTATGAATATTTTTGCACGAGTTTCTTTTCTTTCTTTTTCTGATGAGTGATGAAAGCAGTAAATGCGGAAAGTAAAGAACACAGAGATGTATCCTTGTTCCCCTCACAGTCCGAGAGTACTCCAGTCCCCTTTCAACATGAAAGAGATTTCCTTATTGTTAGTAATTTGTACAAAGACTACCTAACAAGCCAAGAACAATCCTCTTGGACCAAGAACAATCCTCTTGGATTTTCACTAAGACCACAAAGAGAACAATCCTCCCTAAGTGTCTTTCTTGTTTCCAATAATCCTGAAAACAAGTATACAATAGTTTGTTTGATTTGTATAAGAGTTTGAAAGATGAAAGAGCAATGTCAATCACTTGATTGATCTTTTCTATTCAATATGAAATTTAAGATGGAATACTCTTCTAAGTGCTCAACAATAATTTTTAGTATGCATATGAAAATGATGAACAAAATCTTGAGTATAAAGAGTATGATCAAAAGAATAGAAAGTTGTTAGTAATTGTTGTTGATTTTTTGCTTTTGATTGATTTTCAAAATTCTAAATGAAAATAATTTATAGTGTAGTAATAACTCTTCAATGAAACATAGCAATGTTTAAACCATTTTTACTAAAACAATGTATATGAAAAGATACAAAGATTGCCATGAAAAGGTGTTACAAAAGGTTGCTGGAAAAATAATTTTTTTCAAAATTTAAGGCACAACAACCGGTTGCACTAAAGCAACAATCGATTGCAGCACAACAATGTTTAAAAATTTGGAAAATATAACTATGACAACCGATTGTCATTAAGGAGAAATCGGTTGCTCTAAAGCCAACGTTCAAAAAATTTGAAAATAAAACACATGACAATCAATTGCTGCTAGATGACAACTGATTGTATGTCAAACATAATCAAAAGTTTTTTGGATGCAACCGATTGTCGTTTAATGACAATCGATTGCTTGTGTACAAAATTTAAAAAACATTATTTTCAAAGTTTTTAAGAAATTTAAAACATCCTTTTTCAATCATACATAGTATATACTCAAAATATTATTTTAATAAAGTAAATGCATGATTAAAAATAGTTTTGAGCACTAAGAGCATAAGATCAAAAATTTCATATGCCTTAAGCCATAAGTCTTGAAAAGTTGATCTTGATCAATGAATATTTGCTTTGAGATGAATCGTCTATCTTGATCCATTCATTTTTGCATGCTAGCTTGACTTCATCAAAACATTTGGAAAGCTTGATTTCACAAGTTTGCGACTAAACGCGCATTTGAATTAACTGAGAGACTACCCTGCCCCAGGTTTTGATTAAAGGTTTCAATTTGTGTTAAAACAGAAAACTTCTACTTCTTTGGCTCGAAGGAGTTGACTAGGGATTATCTTCCTTATAACTCCAATGTTTAGGATTTCAAAGAAATGCTTGTACATCGTCAGTGAGGTCCGCCCAAAAGCATACTGTATGAGATTAAGGCATTGTTTTCGTCATCCTCCCTCTAAAGGTTTGTGTCATAAGAAGAATAAAAGCATAGTTTAAAAATAGTGAAAACGAAAGGATGAATTCAAGACAAACATATGCAATGCATTAATGAAACAGAGTTTGACATTAATAGATAATTGTTTGAATAACAAAAGAAATTACAATTTGAAATCAAAATGAACAGAAGCCTCTTTGTTCGAACTTTTCATTTTAGGTGGAGAGACCTCAGCGGAAGATTTTCATCTGGCCATCCAGTGTGAACTCCAGCGTTGTTTCTTCAATCAGATCTTGAATTTTGTTTCTCAATTCCCAACAGCTATTGGTGTCATGTCTAGGACTGTTGGAGTGATATGCACATCTTGCATTTGGATTGTACCCTGGAGAGGCTGTGTTGGGATTCCGAGGGGAGTCCCTTAATACAATCAGTTTGACTTACAACAAGCGTTGTAGCACTTGAGATAATGACATGCTAATCTCAGTGAAGCGCTTTTCAGATGTATTTTGCATATGCCGATTACCCTGTTGACGTTGGCGGGGTCGTTGTTGGGCTTGTGACCCTGAAGCAAACTGGGGAGGTTTTCTCTCGGCTTCTTGTCTCAAGGGAGGCTGGATGATGACTTGATCCTCAACCCTAGTTGTTTTCCCCATTTGGTTACATTCATCTTGATGAAGTTTGTTGATGAGGACTCTCAGCTCCTCTTGTCCTTGTGCCAAGTTTTGGATGAGAGCTATCTGGCCCAACAGTTGTGCCATCATCTGGATTTTCATTATGTCTATCTCAGTTCGCAGCAGCTCCAACTGATCATCTTTGTTGCCCTCAGGATTCCCCATGATCATGCCCCTAGTGAGTAGAGATTTCACTTCTTGCTGCCCCTTGGATAGGTTCAAGAACATCTCTTGAAGTTGGGCGTTTTGAGCTTGGATGTCCTTGATAGTCTTCTCTAGAGCCATCTCTACTGAAATAAACAGTAGGAAGATAAAGAGACCTGAAGGGGAGAAACTTGTCATGATAAGATGCATGATATGTGGATGCATGTTTTCAAGGATCTCGCGGGGTAAACACAAGAAAATATTAGAGGTTGAACTTCGATCAACATCGTTGATTAGAGAACTTCATATCGGTGGATGTCTTTCCACGAGAATCAAGCTCACCACGTCAAGTGGGTCATAGCCTTTGACTCAATTTGTTATACTTGATCTTTGACGGTGTTTGTTTAGATGAAAATGAATCCTCTTGCCCTTTGGTAGACGTCTGGTTCAACGTGACCCTGCATCAAAGACCCTCGAGATCCTTGAAATGGTTAGTGAAAATGCTATGGTATGATGTTATGATGTTATGTACAGATATACGAGGTAAGCAAGTTTATATACAAATAATCATATTCACACAAAGAAGACAAGTCCTTAAGTTTAGGCTTGCATTGAGTTTGTAGGTAAGTACCCTCTTGAAGTCTAGTTGGCTCAACCTGTCCTAGAAATAATGACCGGGTTCTAAAGGATCTCAATATCACTGACCTTTCCCACAAGCTTCGTTCAATAAGCAATTGACTCGCAATCGAACAAAACTTAAGGGTCAAGTCTCAATGAGTGTAGCATCGAGTATCAACCAATTTTCATCTCTACATTGAAACCAGTCATCTCACTACGTCCTAATGACCAAGTTGGTCAAGTAAGGTTCTAAGGTCAGTTGATGCTTCACGACACCATGCGGAGGCCCCGTACTCTCCTTGATTCGACTCAAGGGTTACCGGTACCAACCCAAGTGCCACATCAACGTAGCTACTGCTTCAACCATGTCGGTAAGCCCACACACTTCCCTCGCAATCTATTGCTACTTACCTAAAAGGTGCCCCCAAATCCGGGTGTAGGATTTTAAAGCAAACCCAAACAAGGAACAAAAATGTAAAGCAAACAAATCAAACAATGTAAGCAAGTAAAGTTGATCTAACCCTAAGGTAACCCCACTTTTATATTGTCCCCAGCAGAGTCGCCAGTTCTGTGATACGGTGGAAGAACTGACTTGAAGTTTTGTGTTTCGTTCGCACTTGTGAAGTAAGCAAGAGTCGCCACCGACTTTTATTTTATCCAAAAGGAAAGACAAAAAATCACAGGAAAGACCTTTCGAGAATTTTCTCGGGTTCGGGGGGTAGATTATGAAAAGGGAAGGTATTAGCACCCTTTTCATCCATGGTTTTCCATGGGCTCTTAGTTACTCGTTTTAGATCACTTGATTTTGTTTGATTGTGTGCTTGTGGTGTAGGTTTTGAAAGTATTTTGAAAAATCTCATTGTAATGGTTCTCGTCTCTATAAGAACGTATACAAAGTTTTGTTTCAAAAAATTGTTCAAAGATGTGTTTGTGAATCATGTTTTGAAAAGTGTTTTGAAAAGAGGTTTTGTAATGGTTCTCGTCTCTATAAGAACGTATACAAAACGTTTTAACTTTTTGAAAATGTTTTGAAATGGGAGTGTAGGTGTAAAAGTTTTTGTCGTGAGCAAGCGAGTAACTAAGAGCGAATCTATCTACTCGAAAGGTCTTAAGTTGTTCTTTTCTTCTTCCTTTTAATGGTGCTATCTTACCATTGATTTGGTAAGAAGCCCCACCATTGGATGTGAAGGGACAGGCGCGGGTCAATTTTATAATCATTTAAGGCAACTTGTGAGACGCTTTAGCAATTTTTGTAAGGGACAAGATCGTTTTAATCGAAGGCAACATCGAGGGTCATCGAGGGACTACGATCTTTGTTTATCAAAGGGTCATTGCTAAAGTGTCTCATATTCGAGGGACATGATTGTATTTCCGAGGCAACAAGCAAGGTTACCCTAGAGGTGCGCGTGTGAGAAAGTGTGTTGGTTTCAAGTTATTTATTCTTTGATTAGGTCATCTAGTTATTGATTTTTGAATCTTGCCATACATTCCTAATTACTATACAGTATATGAAAAGAAGTAAATTGCGGGAATTGAAATTTTACGCTATTACAGAATGTTCGGGAATGGGGGTACAATTGTTACAAATGGGGATGAATCAAATAAAAATAGAAATGTCCAAATATCAAATAATACAACCAAATCGAATTGTTGTGAGATTTAATACAAAGCTATGACAATTTATGAAATAAAGTCAACAAGATATGAAATGAAATGTATTTACTTGAAAAGAAAAAAAATAAACCTATTCTAAAAAATTGATTATAATCTTTATTAATTATTTTTTTGTATTTTTTTATTAATTATGAAATAAATTTAAAGAAATAAGCTAAGTTAATTCTTTTTGGTGTTTTTATTAAATGTAAAAATTAATAAAGATAAATTAAAAAAAAAAGAAAATGATAAAAAATTAACTTCAAGATTTAAATTTATTTAATAATAAAAATAATGTATTTTGGTTTTCTTTAGTATTTTTTTTAAATAAATAAAAACAAATTAAAAAAGAAATGGGCTTAAGAGGTTCTAGGAATGTTAGGCCCAAAGGAAATGGGTGTTTACTGTTAATAAAAAACAAGCCACATGGGGGTGTGAACTAGCGAATGGGCTTAAGGGTTTGCAAAAGAAATGGCCCAATGTGCTAAAACTGTTTAACATATTTGGTTAGGGTAAACAAAGCAGATTAGGGTTTGTGGTTTCCCTTGGCACATCGGCGCTCTCTCATCGTCTCTTGCGCTTCTCTTTTCCAAATTGTTCATCTTTGATCTCTGTTACTCATCTATTCCTAATTTCATGAACAAATCACCCTCTTAACATCCTAATCTCTCAGCATCTCGCCGCGATTCGCATTTTCTATGAAAACCCTAAGGTCAGATTTATGCTTATCTGATCTCCCCCCCCCCCAGTTTCCGTTATCGGACCGCCACTCAAACTCATCTCTTAACCATGCTCTAATGATTTCTTTCGTGAAAAGGTGATGTTCTGTTTTTGTTAAAATTGAACGATTTTTTGTTGTTGTTTAATCTTGTTCATGTTTTTTATGTTAATTAAGCTTATTTTCCATTGAGATGTAGGAAACGGTTTATGAGGAATGTGAAGAATCCATACCTTTGGAGTTTTTCTGTGAAATGGAGAGGAATGTGAAATTGAGATGATGATGCTCCTTGGTGGCCGGAAACGGGGCGGGAAGAAATGAAGATGATTGCGTGAGCTTTCTGGTAACCTTTTTCTATTTTTCTTGCTGAACGTTAATGATGCTTTTTGTTGGATTTGGTTTGAACTGTTGTTGGTTGTGACAATTTGGTTTGAGGTTTTTCTGAAAATTGTTGTTAAAGTCTGGTTTTGATTGAGTATGTTTTTGATGGAAGATGCTGTTACAGTTTGATGGATTGCAGGCTTTGTGAGATTTGTGATTTTGTTGATGGATTTGGAACTTTACTGGTTTTTGTTACAGTTTGAAAGTTAGTTGGTTTGACAGTTTGAATGCTGTTACTTTTTCTTATCATTTCAGGCTTTGAGGTTTTTTTTTGGGATGGTTACAATTTGGCTTTTGCAAGTTGTTGTTACAGTTGTAGGTTTGATTGAGTATGTTTTTTTTTTTTTGGTTTTTGACTTGTATGTTTGGCTTGAGATGGTTTTGGGTTCTTGCTGTTTTGGAGGTTTTTGGTATTTTCGTTGACAGTTTTTGGTTATATGGTTGTTGGAAGATGGTTTGAGGATCTTATATGTTGCTGTTGGTTTGGATGAGTTTCTGGTTATACAGGTTTTTTGGTTATGCAGGTTTGGAGTTGAAAATGGTTTTACAGTTTGGGTTTTGGTTGATGTACATGTTTGAAGGTTGTGGATTTTTCTGGTTTGAAATGGTTTTACTGTTTGGGTTTGATAGTTTTGGGGTTTGATTTTCTGGTTTTTGTTTGATTTGTTGGTTTAAAAAATTTTATGAGTTTGAGATGGTTGGCATTTTTGTTGACAATGGAGACTTTGGCTTGTATGTTTCAGCAGGTTTTAGACTTGAGGATCGTTTGAGATTTTTGGAGTTTTGACAGTTTTGATGCTTTTCTGAAGTTTGATAATTTTTTCTCTCCTCTTTTTCTTGAGCCATGTCTACTGTTATATTGGTTGCTTTGGTTTGACAGCTTATTCAAAAAAAAAAGGGAAAACAAAGAAATTAAATATTTGCTATGTTGTTCCTTTGCTCTCTTTGTTGCAGTTTTTGTTTGTTAGCATACTCTATGCAACTTGTGACAGGTTGTGGGCAGGGCAGCAAGGCTGTACCTTTTGTGCAATTCCAATAACCTAGGTGATTTCTTTCCTCTCTCCTCTCTCAATGATAAAAAGCAAATTTCTTTTTGCCCCTTTTTCTGAAAAGTTTACAAAAAAATGGGAAATGATGAAAAGGCTATTGTACAAGCCTCTTGCTTGTTGACTTGGTTTACCATATTGTTATATTTTCTTTTGCTGCCTGCTTATGCTGCTATGTTGCTTGTTGCTTCGTTTGCATTTTGTTTTGGCCATGCTGCTGTTTGTTGCATTCAATTTGGAACATTTGTTTTGGCCGCTGTTTGGGCATTTTGCTTGCATTTCTCATTTTTCTTTTTGTGAACCAAGAAGAATAATCTTCTTGTGATTTGTAAATAGAAAAATAAAAACTTGATGAATTAAAAATAGCCTTCTGATTCCAAATTGCAAACTTTAATGATGAACACTTTTTCTTTCTTTTGAAAATTCTTGCTTATGTCTAAATAGTTTTTGTACTGACTATTTTTCTGTCTTTCATTTTCATGTGAGCACAACTGGATGGTGGCCAAGCAGGGGAAGCAAGAGACTCTGTGGCAAGCATGGAAGCAATGGAAGCTCAGTCAACCTTAGGCATAGATTCATTTTCTTTGTAATTTAGAGAGAAACATTCAATCAATTGTACTAATTTATTTTTCAAATACGATAAGTTGTAAAACTTAAAGCATTTAAATAATAAATTGTTTTGTAACAACTTTTGAAATAAATGGAGAAAGTCTTATGAGATATTCTGATGTCCATTAAAATCCTTTACTGTCAATAACTCGCAATTTTCTCTTTGCATCTTAACTAAATCTTAAAGATTCCCAATCAAGATAATTGAAACAAAATATTCCCATCTGATAACTTAAACTCCAAGTAATCCAATAATTCTGTAATCTTGCAATTGCATTCCAATCAAAACACGTACTGTTTATTCCAGAAATAAGCAAATGTTTATTCCATGAACAAGCAAATGTTTATTCCATGAACAAGCAAATGTTTTATTCCATAAACAAGCAAATGCTTTAAAAGACGCAAATTATCTGGTTAACCTGGATCAAACAAAACATGCCTTGAGAACGAACATTAACCTTTCAGTAAACTTGAAAGAGCATGAAAACATGTGAAAGCCAATTGGATCTTTGAGGATTCGTTTCTTTTGAGAATTGCAAGAAAACCCTAACTGTTGGTTTACTGCCAAAGGAGAAAATCTGTCTGATCGATTCCTGAGCCAACTTGAATATTTGAGAAACCCTAGGGTTGCGCTTTCTATGAAAAACGGGAGGGAAAATTTTGGGGTACAACAACTGGAAAAGGGAATTTCAAAGTATTAAATAATATATGCTTGAACCTTCTATCTTGCTCTCTCCTGTTGAAGGAAGGCCGTTAATTATGTATCTGACAGTGTTAGATAATTCCATGGGATGTATTCTGGGACAACAAGATGAAACGGGGAAGAAAGAGTGTGCCATTTATTATCTCAGTAAAAAGTTTACTGATTGTGACTCACGGTATTCCATGCTGGAAAAGACATGTTATGCTCTGCCCTAGGCGGCAAAACGTTTGCGGAAGTATATGTTGAATCACATTACTTGGCTGATCTCCAAAATGGATCCAATCAAGTACATTTTTGAAAAGCCTGCTCTTACTGGGAGAATTTCCCGTTGGAAGATCCTGTTATCTGAATATGATATCGAATACTGCACTCAAAAAGCTATTAAGAGAAGTGTGTTGGCAGATTATCTTGCTCACCGGCCAGTTGATGATTATCAGTCTATGATGTATGATTTTCCAGATAAGGATGTGATGTTTCTGAAAGTGAAAGATTATGATGAACCATTGCCTGAGGAAGGTCCTGATCCTGAGTCTCGATAGAGTATGATATTTGATGGAGCTGTGAATGCTTATGGTAAAGGAATTGGTGCTGTGATCATCACTCCACATGGATCACACATCCCTTTTAAGGCAAGGTTGACATTTGATTATACTAATAATATGGCAGAATATGAGGCTTGCATCATGGGTCTAGAGGAAGCTATTGATTTCAGAATTAAAATTTTAGATGTGTATGGCGATTCAGCTTTGGTAATAAATCAGATTAAAGGAGAGTGGGATACTCGTCACCTTGGCTTGATCCCTTACAAAGATTATGCTAGAAGATTGTTACCCTTCTTTAATAAAGTTGAATTCCATCACATTCATAGAGATGAAAATTAAATGCGGATGCTCTGGAAACTCTGGCTTCTATGTATCAAGTAAATGCTTGGAATGATATAACTCAAATTGTAGTTCGACGACTGGATAGGCCCGTTCATGTGTTTACAACAGAAGAGGTAACAAATGAGAAACCTTGGTATTATGATATCAAGCATTTCCTTCAGACTCAGGAATACCTGATTGGTGCTTCGAATAAAGATAGCAAGACATTGAGAAGATTGGATGACAGCTTCTTCCTCAGTGAAAATGTGTTGTACAAGATAAATCATGACATGGTCTTGCTCAGATGCATGGATAGACTCGAAGCAGACATGTTGATGCATGAGATTCATGAAGGTTCATTTGGCACGTAGGCCAATGGACATTTGATGGCTAAAAAAATGCTAAGGGCAAGTTACTATTGGCTGACAATGGAATATGATTGTTACAAATTTGCAAAGAAGTGTCATAAATGCCAGATTTATGCAGACAAGGTTCATGTGTCTCCAACACTTCTCAATGTGATCTCTTCCCCGTGGCCTTTCTCTATGTGGGGTATTGGCATGATTGGGATTATAGAACTCAAAGCTTCGAATGGATACCATTTTATCCATGTAGAAATTGATTACTTCATCAAATGGGTGGAAGCTGCTTCATATGATAATGTTACTAAGCAGGTGGTTGTGCGATTCATTAAGAATAATCTGATATGTCGGTATGGTGTGTCGAGCAGAATTATCACTGACAATGGCTCGAATCTGAACAACAAGATGATAACAGAACTTTGTGAGGAATTCAAGATTGTCCATCACAATTCATTTCCGTACAGGCCGAAGATGAATGGTGCTGTTGAAGTTGCTAATAAGAATATCAAGAAGATTATCCAGAAGATGGTTGTTACTTATAAGGATTCGCATGGAATACTCCCTTTTGTTTTGCATGGATATCGGACATTTGTCCACACTTCAACAGGAGCAACCCCGTTCTCCCTTATGTACGAAATGGAAGCGGTACTCCCAATTGAGGTTGAGATTCTCTCTTTATGTGTGATAATGGAAACCAAGTTGTCAGAGGCTGAATGGGTCCAGAATCGGTTTACCCAATTGAATTTGATTGAATAGAAGAGAATGACAACTTTGTGTCATGGACATTTATATCAAAAGAGAATGAAGAAAGCTTTTGATAAGAAGGTCAAGCCTCGTGAATTCAGAGAAGGCGACCTCGTGCTCAGGAAGATCCTGTCTTTTAACGCTGATTCTAGGGGCAAGTGGACTCCCAATTTTGAAGGCCCATATGTTGTCAAGAAAGCCTTCTCTAGCGGTGCATTAATTCTTGAAACTATGGATGGCGAGGAGTTCCCACATCCCATGAATGCTGATACAGTCAAGAAATACTTCTCCTAAAGAAATAAAAGAAAATCTTGCTAAGTTGAAAACCCGAAAGGGTGGCTTGAGCAAAAAAGAGCGTCTCGGTAGGACGAAAACTCGAAAGGGTGGTCTAGGACAAAATTAGAGATATAAACAGAATAAATTTCCCGTTAACTTGAAAACCCGTAAGGGCAGCTTAGGTAAAAGTTAGGGACTTTCTTGGCAAGTAACTAGGCCAGACAAGACTTGATCATTGAAGCAACAATCTTCTCGGATCTTCATCATACTTCAACAGAAGCTGCTGCTCAGGATTTCAAAAGTTCTTAGAGGGGATAATGGTCATTGTATATCAATGTATCTTTTCCATTAAATATTACCATTTTCTGAACTTTGTAATCATCCATGGAGTCTCTCCATTCACAGACTACCATTCTATTAATGAAATTTGAGCTTTTACCCAATTCTTTGTATTTCTTATTTTATTTAACTTACAAAGACTCCATTTATTATTGATAATAATTTTCAAAGCGAAAAGATTGAATAGAAAAATTGATTTTCAAAAAGAATTTACAATTTTATTTTTACTTTAGAATTTGTGATGCAAGAGAAAAAAAGTGGTGATCCCAGAAATGGACGAACTCCAGTTGTTTTGAGAAGTTTTTATTTCCCCCGGGAAGGTTTACTCAGGATATTTTCGTTGTATTGGGTTTGTGACTCCAGTGTCCCCAGTCATGTCTTGGTTCTTTTTTTTCTTTTGAGTTTGCATGATATGAAGACTCAATCCAAGATTTCTCCTGTGAAGGTTTCGTTTGTTTAATATAAGTTCTTTCTTCCCAGAGAAGTTGGTATAATAATTACTCTCGAAGAATACAGGTCTTCGTTTTCTCCAGTGAAGAACGTATATTGGTTTTCCCTTTGAGAATATGGTGTTGACCTCCCCAATGAAGTCAACTTGAAATCCCCAGTTAATGTCTCGATGATGGGATATTATTTGCCTTAACGAAGTTTGTATGTTTTTCCTCATGCAAAATGGGCTTGGGTTCCCCAGTGAATATTTTGATGATTTGGTGTCCATCCGCTTTACTTGAAATTAGTTTTACAATCCCCAGTAGAAGTGGTACATTTGAGAAAATTTGGTTCCCCGTTGAAGTCTGAGTGCTATTCCCTGGTGAATCCTGGAGAAGGATGTTATATCTTTGTATCTATACTATTTGTCGCTATGTTTTTTTTACTTCCAGATTACGTTTCTCCCCAGTGAAGTTAAGCCATGCAGTAGGATTTTGTTTCCTCAGTTGGCACTTACTTTTTCTTGGAATGTTCATCTTGGATGTAATTTAGCCGAGTGTTGTTTGTGCCCGACTTGGTTTTGCCTGGTTACTTTCAGTGTTATATGTCTGTTTTGTCAACATATGCACGATAGCACTCACACATACATACATACATCATGCATAGATAAATTGGGAAAATCATTGCTCATTGACATTCATTAATATTTTATGGATATATTACCCTGTTTTGCAGAGTTGTGTTGTCCTCTCTCCAATAGGGTGTCAGCCTTAAGCAGAAAGTGTATGTTCTTTCAAGTTCCCCAATGAATTATCCCTCGTGGAAGATTTTTGCTTTAGCCTTCCTGCACAACTCTTTGTATGGATGATTTGGGTTTCCCTCTTGAGTTTATTTCTCAAAGGATGTATTTTGGACGACTGTCTCATTCCAGTTTATTTCTGGTTTGAATCTTTGATCCTCGGCAATATTATTACTTATGATGTCTGTAGACTTCGAGCCTTGGTTTCAGAATGTGCATTTATTTTGCACGAGAAGACTTTATCTCCTCAGCAGGAATATATTGGTATTTCCCCAGGAAGTCATATTTATCTCCCTAGGAAGTCATATTTCATTCCCCAGAAAGTCATTCTTTTTACAATCCTCCATAATAACAAGTAGCAGGTCTCTTTATTTGAGCAACTTGTACTTCCCTGTAAAAGTCGACGTAACTTTTTTTTGCTATCTTCTATATGAGTGGATAGTTTGCAGTCCATTGTCGAATTACACCAGGGGATGACAAGACTTTCAATATCGCAGAGACAGTTCATTGTGAAATCTTTGCAAGTGGTACTCTCTTTATTTGAGATAGCTTATATATTACCCTTTCATGGCAGAATTCCTTGGTTAAAGAAGAAGTTAAGACTCGTTCTAGGTGAAATGCCAGAATTTTGGGGAAACTTGTTATCTTTTTGCTACCTTCAGTGAACGTTGGTAGTTTATTGTTAGTGAATGGAGGCGCTATGATATATTCTCTTTCTACCTTTAGTGAAAGTTGGTAGGTCACATTCAGTGCAAGTTGGTGATTGTCATCTTTTGGCTACTCTCAATGAATGTTGGTAGTTGATCATCAGTGAACAATGATACTATGATATATTCTCTTTCTACCTTCAGTGAAAGGTGGTAGGTCACCTTCAGTGAAAGTTGGCGATTGTTATCTTTTTGCTACCCTCAGTGAACGTTGGTAGTTCATCGTCAATGAACGGCGGTGCTATGATATAGTCTCTTTCTACCTTCAGTGAAAGTTGGTAGGTCACATTTAGTGAAAGTTGGTGATTGTCATCTTTTGGCTACCCTTAATGAACGTTGGTAGTTCATCTCAGTGAACAACGATACTATGATATATTCTCTTCCTACCTTCAGTGAAAGTTGGTAGGTCACCTTCAGTGAAAGTTGGTGATTGTTATCTTTTTGCTACCCTCAGTGAACGTTGGTAGTTCATCGTTAGTGAACGGTGATGTTATGACATATTCTCTTTCTACCTTCGGTGAAAGTTGGTAGGTCATCTTCAGTGAAAGTTGATGATTGTTATCTTTGTGCTAGCCTCAGTGAAAGTTGGTAGTTCATCATCAATGAACGACGGTGCTATGATATATTCTCTTTCTACCTTCAGTGAAAGTTGGTAGGTCACCTTCAGTGAAAGTTGGTGATTGTTATATTTTTGCTACCTTCAGTGAACGTTGGTAGTTCATCGGCAGTGAACGGCGATGCTATGATATATTCTCTTTCTACCTTCAGTGAAAGTTGGTAGGTCACCTTCAGTGAAAGTTGGTAGGTCACCTTCAGTGAAAGTTGGTAGGTCACCTTCATTGAAAGTTGGTAGGTCACTTTCAGTGAAAGTTGGTGATGATTATCTTTTTTCTATCCTCAGTGAACGTTGGTAGTTCATCGTCAGTGACCGGCGATGCTATGATATATTCTTTTTGCTACCCTCAGTGAACATTGGTAGTTCATTGTCAGTGAACGGCGATGTTATGATATATTCTCTTTCTACCTTCAATGAAAGTTGGTAGGTCACCTTCAGTGAAAGTTGGTGATTGTTATCTTTTTGCTACCTTCAGTGAACGTTGGTAGTTCATCGTCAGTGAACGGCAATGCTATGATATATTCTCTTTCTACCTTCAGTGAAAGTTGGTAGGTCACCTTTAGTGAAAGTTGGTGATTGTTATCTTTTTTCTACCCTCAATGAACGTTGGTAGTTCATCGTTAGTGAACGGCGATGCTATGATATATTCTTTTTGCTACCCTCAGTGAACGTTGGTAGTTCATCGTCAGTGAACGGCAATGTTATGATATATTCTTGTTCTACCTTCAGTGAAAGTTGGTAGGTCACCTTTAGTGAAAGTTGGTGATTGTTATCTTTTTGCTACCCTCGGTGAATGTTGGTAGTTCATCATCAGTGAACGGCGGTGCTATGATATATTCTCTTTCTACCTTCATTGAAAGTTGGTAGGTCTCATTTAGTGAAAGTTGGTGATTGTCATCTTTTGGCTACCCTCAATGAACGTTGGTAGTTCATCATCAGTGAACAACGATACTATGATATATTCTCTTCCTACCTTCAGTGAAAGTTGGTAGGTCACCTTCAATGAAAGTTGGTGATTATTATCTTTTTGCTACCCTCAGTGAATGTTGGTAGTTCATCGTTAGTGAACGGTGATGTTATGACATACTCTCTTTCTACTTTCAGTGAAAGTTGGTAGGTCACCTTCAGTGAAAGTTGGTGATTGTTATCTTTGAGCTAGCCTCAGTGAATGTTGGTAGTTCATCATCAGTGAACGGCGGTGCTATGATATATTCTCTTTCTACCTTCAGTGAAAGTTGGTAGGTCACCTTCAGTGAAAGTTGGTAATTGTTATCTTTTTGCTACCTTCAGTGAACGTTGGTAGTTCATCGTCAGTGAACGGCGATGCTATGATATATTCTCTTTCTACCTTCAGTGAAAGTTGGTAGGTCACCTTCAGTGAAAGTTGGTGATTTTTATCTTTTTTCTACCCTCAGTGAACGTTGGTAGTTCATCGTCAGTGAACGGCGATGCTGTGATATATTCTTTTTGCTACCCTCAGTGAACGTTGGTAGTTCATCGTCAGTGAATGGTGATGTTATGATATATTCTCTTTCTACCTTCAGTGAAAGTTGGTAGGTCACCTTTAGTGAAAGTTGGTGATTGTTATCTTTTTGCTACCCTCAGTGAATGTTGGTAGTTCATCGTCAGTGAACGGCGGTCTTATGATATATTCTCTTTCTACTTGTAGTGAAAGTTGGTAGGTCAACTTCAGTGAAAGTTGGTGATTGTTATCTTTTTGCTACCCTCAATGAACGTTGGTAGTTCATCGTCAGTGAACAACGATACTATGATATATTCTCTTCCTACCTTCAGTGAAAGTTGGTAGGTCACCTTCAGTGAAAGTTGGTGATTATTATCTTTTTGCTACCCTCAGTGAACATTGGTAGTTCATCATCAGTGAACGGCGATGCTATGATATATTCTCTTTCTACCTTCAGTGAAAGTTGGTAGGTCACCTTCAGTGAAAGTTGGTGCTTGTTATATTTTTTCTACCCTCAGTGAACGCTGGTAGTTCATCGTCAATGAACGGTGGTGCTATGATATATTCTTTTTCTACCTTTAGTGAAAGTTGGTAGGTCTTCGACAGTGAACGTCGACGACTGTTGTCTTTTTGCTACCTTCAGTGAATGTTGGTAGTTCACTGTTAGTGAACAACAATGTCATAATATTTTATTTTCTCTTTACCTTCAGTGAATGTTGGTAGCTCTCCGTCAGTGAACGTCAGTGTTGTTATTTCTTCTCCCTTTCTACCTTTAGTGAACGTTTGTGATTTCTCCTTTAGTAGAAGTTGGTGTATCCTTTAAATTTTTATCATCCTCTATTAGTCAGGTCTTTTGATCCACCAGTGATTTATTTTCCTTGCCGGGTTTCTCTTTTGTTTCTTTATTTCCTTTGTTACATCCCCAACGGTGTTTTGCGTCTCTTTGATTTTGTTCGTATGCATTCATGCCCATAAGCATTGCATGGCATCTTAGGGCCAAAAATAGGGTTTATTTTATATTTAAGTATCTTTGATCGCGTCGACACAAGATTTTTAACCTTCGTATCTCCGGATAGAAGAAACTTAAATAAGGGGAGCTGTTGTATCCCAATTTCCCCCCTAATATCCCTTCATCATACCATGTTGATTCAATCACAACAAGATCACATTAGGGATTTTGGTTCTCCCCCTATCTTTAGCTTTTCTCTTTGAGGAATCACCAAGAACCTTGACTTGTTTTCTTTTGTGATCATGAATATTTTGTCTTGATTTTTATTTTAATTAATAAAATGCAATGCTGGTTTGTCTTACTTGTTAATAATGTAGGTAATGGCAATGAGGCTTAGCAAGTTGCTCCATGGGTTCATGAGTTTATTTCCATTCCCTAGTCAATAAAGCTTGAGAAGTCCAAACCTCACCATTGAAGTTGTTTTGGAAGGGATGGCATGGAAAGGTTATTTTTGTTCACTACATTTCCAAGTTATCAAGATTTATTCAAAAGTGCAAGGGATTGATTGAAGAAGTTGTCATGGTTGGACAAGGCCTTATTCCCATTGGTCACAAGTGCATATTTCTCTAAATTATCAATATATATAAGTGGTTTTAGTTGCCATGAGTTCTCATTATCATCCTCAACAACTTCTATCTACAAAGCAAGAGTGTTGGTACAAGAAGGTGGTTCAAATTTGTCAAGGTTTCTCAAAGCATTTTCTTGATCTATGAGCTAAGGTTTTGAACTTAAAAGAAGTATATCTTGCTCATATTTTGGTATTTTTGAGTGATTTCAAAAACATCCTTCTCTTCAAAGGGTTATTAACAAATCACTTCAAAAGTTTCAAGGATTTTTCATGTGGAAGAAACTTGATGATGAAGAAAGATTATAAGTCCTCCAGATGAACCCTCATTTTCTCATGTGTGACTTCAAATGATCATAACTTGGTCAATTTTTATCATATTGGACCCACTATTTTTCAATAATGATATTTAGGATGTGAACTTTACTCCTTCTTTTATGTGAAAAGTGAGAAAATGGATGGAAGATGCCCTAAGGATACAAAAGATTATAGGTCATTTCATGATTTTTTTGCCAACTTTAACCATTCATAACTCTCTTAATTTTTGGATATTTTGAATGGTTCAAGTTTCAAAATGTTATTCAAGAGGTCTATTTCATGCCATCTTCTTTGGTCAAGAGCAAATTTCAAGTGGAAGGCCATGTTTGGATGCAAAACATTATAGGTCACTTTTGAAGAAAAAATTGAAATATTTCTAAGTATGGAAAGTCAACCTTTTTTCTCCAACTTTGACTCTGTGCAACTTTCAGCTCAAGCATCCATTTGATTTCATTCTTTTTCCATTGCAAAGCTTGTAACATCATCTTTCTAAAGCATCAAGAATCATGTCCTAATACCCCTTGAGCTGAAAAAGCCATTATTTTAAAATTGGTATCTTGAAACTGAAGTTTCATCACAAATCAGATTTTGAAATCTTTGGTTTGGCTTCTAATCACAAGTTTCCCATGTTTTTTTGCTTCTAATCTTGTTTAGCAACTTTCCAAAGATGTTTAGCATCATGAAACACATGATTTGGGAGTTTTGATGCTAAACAAGTCACACTTTGTTCATGCTGCAGACCCCTCACGATTTCCCTCCAAACATCATCATTTCACACGCTTGAAGATCCCATTCATTCTCCTATAAATGAATGGTCATCCCTCATTCATTTTCTCAAGCTTGGATAGCCAGAATCACCCTGTCAAACTTGTTCCATAACTCAAATTACTGCAACTTCGAAATCTATTTTCAAGCCTTTTTCAATCCAATTCTTCTATCAATTTACCTTCCTTGATCTTCCCTGAAGCTAACCATATAATTACCTTCAAGAATCATGCCCTATATTGCTCCATAGAAGTCTAGTTTCAGAGCTTTGCAACTCAACTTCAATAGGTAGATTTCTCCATCAATTCTTCAAAACTTTGATATCATTATGATGCTCTCATTGTCCTGGTTTTAGTTGCAACACTTACTTTTATCTGGAAACATGTTTTGACCATGAAATTTCAAATCCCTTTTCAAAACTTTGCTTCCAAATTGCTTGAGCTACAGTTTATATAAGTTTGTCGCGAAGGTGTGGTTGTCTTCTTCTTGAAGAGACGAAGTGAATGGCATAGGTATGAGCTTCTAATTTTACAGTTTGAGGGACCTGTAATTCACATTGGCTGGAGGTTGAAGATGACCTACGTGTCATCTTCCAACCAATGAAGGCGCGCCATTTGTTTTTTTGAAAATCTGATTTAATTAATGATTCAATGCTTTATTCACTAATGACCATGATATGCACAGCTCGTCAGATCCCTTGGATTTGATTACTAACGCGTTTTGACTCTCATCCAATGGTCCACATATTTTTGACTTTATTTTTCTTTTATGATTTTTATATTTAATTGTTTTAAATTTCAAAAAATCATAGAAAATTCATTTTTAGTCCAAAAAATCTGAAACAATTATGAAAAATAATTTTGATCTTTCTCTTTCTGATTTTTATTTTTTCAAAATTTTATTGTGTTTTGATATTTTTTTATAAATTATCACTTTATTTGATTTGTTTTAAATGTTTAAAAATACTTTTATGCATTTTTTAATTCTGAAAAAAATATGGAATAATCCAATGATATTGTGACAAATATTGGTGACTTCATTTATTTTTTATTTCTGACTTTGGTATTTTTTTTAATCATTTTTGGTTTATTTTACTCATTTGTTATAATTTTAAAAATAGTTTCTGACTTTAAAAAATTACCAAAAATTTTATAAAAATATTTTAGTCCATTTCTGATTTTTCTATGGTCCTACTTAATTTTTCTTGATTAATTTGAATATAGTTGATATTTTTCATTTTTATTTCTATTTTAAAACATTTTAAAAACCTTTTTTAATGTATATATTAAATGCAATATTATTTTGTGATTATTTTCTTGTTGATCTTGGGTTGAGTTTTTTATCATGAACTTTATTAACATCATTGGATCCATGGTGTTGAGTCTAACTCCCCAAAAAATGGATGAATGATTTTAATAATAGTTTGATTCAATTTTAGTTCAAATGTGGTTTATATTCTTTCTCACCCCTCTTCATCTTATCCCTTTCTTATTTCACTAAGTGTTATTGGAGCATGATCTCTATATCATGTCTTAAAACAAATGGTGCATAGATTGCTATTGACCGACCTCAAAATAGGTGCGACTTCTATATAAGTCCACTTACGATTGTTCAACATAGCGCTAAATTTTGTCCCAATTCGAATAAATGATCATTCATGGCCCAAACCTATGTTTGCAAGCCCAAATATGTTAATTTGATCTCTTTGATCCAAAAACCATGAGATTCATTGTGTGGAGGCTTTGGTTCTACCAATCCTCTAATAAATCTACAACACTTTTGGTCAACGCGGATCACTTAAACATTGTTGATCATTAAATGGTACTTTTGAGGATTCCAAATAGATGATATACTTGACAAAAAGTAAATGCAACTTGTTGTGTGGAGGCTTTGGTTTTACCAATCCTCTAATGAGTTCCAAATGCAAGTTTAAAGATGGTCATCCAACTAACCACTAATTATTAAAATGTTTTTACTTTATGCCTTTGTTTTAAACTTGAACCACTTTCATAATAAACTTGGACTTAGGTCCATGCATTTTCAAAAACTTTTCATAAATAAACTTCAATCAACTTAATGATACCTTGATATTTTCGTGAGAAGACTAAAAGTCAATCAATCTCATTTCAAAGCCTTTTGCCACTTTGGCATTTTATTTTAAAACCTTTCTCAAAAGATTGGACTCTTATCAATCCTTGTAGTGATGCAAATAACTATACTTCTACAATATATAGTGAAGAGAGATATTTTCCACTTGGGTGTTGAGTGAGGCATTGTTGATTTTAAAATCCAAGCCATATCCTCCACTTTGAGGTGATGCAAATTCTCCATTCTCATGATTGTGGGTAGTAAGTATGTTTTCCACACGGACAATTACGATGATGTCTTATTTTCAAAAATGATAACCACAACATAATTTTTTCAGGCATTTAAAAAATCTTAAAATAAATTAAAATTGATATTCAATTACACGTATTCATGGGAAGTGATTATTTTATCATGTGAATAAATTGTGCACTTACATGACTATCATATCACATAAATAAATTTTTAATACACATCACATTTATTATAAATTATGCAAATACCAATGGGTGAGATGAGAATTTCACACTAAAAAGAATCTCATTCGCAAGATGAAGAAATTACACCAAAATAACACTATTGATTGTTGTAATGTTATATTTAGATTTTTTTAGCAGTAAAGTAATAAGTCAAGAATTTTATAGCAATTCTTTTTTTAACGAATTCCTTTTAAAATATCAGTATTATTATTTGAATTATTTTAAATGATTCATTTTTCATAGTGAATGAACATTGAATCAATTTCTATGTTTTTATTGCCCTGAATTTGTAATTATAATTCTATAAATTTTATAAATTGTGATATATGTACATATATTTTTATCATTTTGATCGTTGAATTTTCAATAAAGAATAAAAAATTAGTATTTGGCTTTTATAAGTTGCATCTCCAAAATTAAAATCTACAACTATATATTATTACTCTCCTCCTCAAGGAGAATCATACCACACCATCCTTTAAGAGATCCATGGATAAACCTCACGGCTCAATGAACAAACCTAAACCCCTTATTAGGATTGAGGAAAACAGTTGTGATACGGTGGTAGAACTGACTATTATACTGGTTTGCATTTTGTATTTGCAAATGTGGGTTAAGCAAGAGTCGCCACCAACAAAGTTAATATTGTGAAAATTGTTTTTTTTAAAATGTTTTTGTGTAGGTGCAAAAAGTTTTTTTGAGAAAACTTATAACAACTATCTACTTTTATACTCGAAAAAGGTTTGTTCTTTTTCTCCTATCCTTTAGACAGTGCTATCATACTATTAGTGAGTAGGTATCCCCATCGTTAGATGTTTGAGGGACAATCGAAGGGAAGTTTAAAGTCATAAAGGCAACATGTAGAGGCACTTTAGCAATTTTTTTTAGGGACTAGATCATTTACCGAAAGGCAACTGTATGGTCATCGAGGGACTATGATCTTTTTGATTTACGGGTCTTTGCTAAAGAGTCCCTGTTTAGAGGGACGTGACTGTTTTTCCGAAGGAAACCGAAGCGGGGATATCCTAGAGGTGCATATGTGCATATGTGTTAAATTCAGTTATTTATCTTGCATTATTAAGTTTGCTAACGTGTTAATTTTCAGTCTTATCATGCACGCCTAGTTACTAACAGTTAATATTTACAGAAATTTAAAGTGCAAAAATTTAAATCCTAGACTATTACAATGCTTTGGGACAATTACATAAAAAAGTGCAAGAAAATAAAATGCGGAATTTTAAATCTAAACTATTACATACCATAATCAGTTACTTATTTATATAAAATGCGAGAACAAAAATAACGCTCGCGAAATAAATATTACGCCTAAAAAACCTAAGGAAAATTCTAAGTAAACAAGAAATTTTTTTTTTGTTTTATTAAGAAAAATAATTAACTCTAAATTTAATTTTAATTAAGAAGATAAAATATAGAATGAAATTAATCCTAATTCTAATATTTTTGCATTTTTTTTTTCTTTTTATTTAAGAAAATATTTGAATTAAAATGAACCTAAGTCTAATTGATTTTAAGTTGATAAAATAAAATTAAAATAATTAATTAATTAACATAACTTTTGGAAAAAAAACCTAAATTTTTTTTTTTGAGTTTTTATGATTATAATTAAAAAAGATATGAAAAAAAGAATAAACAATAAAAAAATAAGCATGTTGGGCCTGATGTTATAGGCAATCAGGGGGGGTTTGAGTTTTAAAACGTTGGGCCCAAACCAACTAAGATCCAGAACTTGCATTTGATCCTCTGTTACTAGCCCTTGAAGGTCTACCATGAGACTGCGTGTTGAGACGCTGGATCTGGATCAAGAGGTGATGGGCTGATGGCATACAATGCACGTCTGGCCACACAACACATGGGATCTGCATGAAATGGGTTAAAAAAATGCAAAACGGTGGACCTGGGACTCGAACCCAGGTCCCTTCCCTCACATAAACACGCCTTTACCAGTTGAGCTGCCATATCATTCGTTTATACATATCAAGTAATAATAATATATTATAAAATCAATGCAATTATTTAAAATTCAAAAAAAAAGTGTGTGCTTCTTTGACTAGCAAATGAGAAGCTGACAACCATGGCGCCGGAGTCAAACATCTCAGGGGTGCCGGAGTCAAACTCTGGTCACCCTCCTCGGATCACCCATAAATCCTATAATCTGCAATCAACAAAATCAATACTTGAAATTAAGGTTACCCCCCTAAATCGGGGTCTGCCAATCCAACCATGGCATTAGTTTTCCCAGAAGTGGCCTCTATCTCTGGATCCGAAAACTTTATGCTTTTAAAACCTAGCCATGGAAATTTGTGATATAGAGCCCTAACTTCACATGTAAAACGTTAGAACATCTCAAAATTATTAAACAATCAAGAATGTATGTGTTAAAACTGTTTAGAGTGCCTACATTAAGAGATTCAAATTTTTAGAAATTTACCAAAATGAATAATCTGGTTGGTCAATATCAAGGTATCTTAGGTGTGGATATGGACTTGATTCAACTTCTGGAAGTACTGGGATGTTGATGGAGTCCTTGGATTGGATAAAAAGAGGCTGGAGCCTGCTCTTTCGAATTTCACGATTTTTGACAAATTTGCAATTTTTGGTGTGAGTTCTTAAGGTTGTATATGCGTGTGCTAAGCTTGCAAACGTGATGCATTTATAGGGTAGATGGAGGAGACATGATGGAATGGGGAGAATCATGGCCATAAACATGTTTCCAACCAAAATTCAACAAATTAAAGAACTTCCAAAATTTTCCAAAACTTGCCCTTTCCATTCTAGCATGTACCTGGACAAATGTACACGAGTTCTTGGGCCCAAAGGCAAGCGAAACCATCAGCCCAAAGGTCAAGGCCCATTCCATAATATTTTGTACAATTTATTTTATATTTATTTGAAATAACTCAAGATAAATATGGACAAAATAGGTAGAAAATGCAAGGCCATGTAAAAATGAGATTAGAGGTCCTCCATAAGCTTAGGAAAATATTTTAACCTCAAAAAGTTAAGCCATTGAGTCAAAAGATCAAATTTGCTCAATGCACCATTCTTGAAATTTCCAAAATTTTCCCAACATGGGCAAGCCATAAGTTTCTCAATTTTGACCTCATGATGATGATCTTGAACTTTTTGGAAAGCCTAATATATGTAAATCAATCCCTCTTTTAATCAAATTTTCATTTGAAGAAGTTGTCTTGATGTAAAAAGTCTTGGCAATAAGTGGCTTTTGTTGACTTTTGAAAATAACCTGTAATGTATGAGCTTGTATCTTTCAAATGGTGAATCTCTTGAACTTGAGGACTGAAGAGAAGTTGTAGGGAAATGGATCCTCCTCAAAATGAGCTTTGGTTGGGGGAAAATAATGAAGTAGGTGAAAGTTATGCCTGGTCAAAGTTTGGTTGACTTTTCCTATAGAAACCCTAATTAGCAATTCTTGACTTTTGATGAATTAGGAGCATTTCTTGAGGAATCATTATCAACCCTTGTTCAAATGATGGATATCACTTCAAAATGTTTATGTTGACCAAAAATCTTGAAGTTTGACTGCATATAGGCCACAATTGACTTTTGACCTAATACAATTGATTTTCAAGCATTTGAGCATTTAATTGAGCAAACTTATAGTGCAAGGCATGAAATTTGTCATGGACAAACTTGGAGGAAAATTAGGACCATGGAAAGTATTTGGAACCATTGGAGCTCTCATATATTGATGAAAATTGAAAACCTAGTCAGAGGTTCATTGCCTTAAGAGGAAAATTTGTCTGGTCAATTATTGGTCATCCTTGTGCAAGTTAGGGACCTCAATGGGCATACCTTAAGTAAAATGAGAGGGAAAATTTTTGGGGTATAACAACTTCCCCTATTCAATCTTCTTAGACCTGAGGATATAGATTGGCTAATCTGCCTTTCGTGATCTGAAGGTGGAAGATGATTGAACACTAGAGTGCCTAGAAATTTGCACTCATCTGAAGTGATACTGTTGGTGGATAATACCGGGAATAGGCTTACAAATGCCATTTGGAAAAGATGACAGAAGACTGTCGGAGATGGGCTTAAAGATGCCATCCAAGGAATATGATGGAAAGTCATCTAAGATGGGCTTAGAGATGTCATCCATAGAACATGATCGAGAGTCGTCGGAGTTGGGATTAGAGATGCCATTCAAAGTAGATGCTGACTTCATAAGGAGTCTCTTTATGGGGATTCATGTTCCTGCTGTATGAGGAGGAGTCCTCTAGGGAATGTTTTGGGGGACTAGGGTCTAGGAGCTTCGGTTGTCTGTTACTCTACTGGGGAGTTATCTCTTGATTGGAGAGATGAAAGCGAGTTGTTATCTGGTCGAGATCCAGGCTTCATAGCGACTTGTTGAGGACAATAAGACTGACTGCTATCTGGTCGTATTCCAGGCTTCACAACAACTTATCGGGGAACATAAAATTAACTGCTATCTGGTCGGATCCAGGCTTCATAGTAATTGTAGACATTGAAATGTTATCAAGTCGTATCCAGGCTTCAGTATTCTTAACTGGATAAGAATAAGAAAATATTAGTGTCGATTTAACTGAACCAAAGAAAGGTCTTGAATGATCTTTAACTGGATAAAGAATCAGAAAATATTAGTGTCAATTTAACTGAACCAGTAGAGTTCTTGAGTTATCTTTAATTGGAATAAAATCAAAGCAATCTTATGGCCGATTCAACTGAACCAGAGAAAGTGTCTACGGGAAAAGAATTAGAATAAAATCATTGGTCAATTAAAACTGAACCAGCAGAGGTATTTAATTATCTTCAACTGGATAAGAATCAGAAAAATCTTAGGGTCAATTTAACTGAACTAGAGAAAGTATCCACCAGAAATGAATCAGAATAAATCATTGGTCGATTTAAATAGAACCAGTAGAGGCCTTGAGTTATCTTTAACTGGAATAAAATCATAGAAATCTTAGGGTCGATTTGACTAAACCAGAGAAAGTATCTATCGGAAAAGAATCAGAATAAATCATTGGTCGATTTAAACTGAACCAGTAGAGGTCTTGAGAAAAAAAATTATGAGGAAAATGCTGAAATAGGCCTTCGTCATATGTAACCTTTGAGAACATTGTAATGCCATATAAGCAGTTAATGGTGTTTGTTGATTGATCTTACCTGAAAAGATAAAGAGTTAGTCGTATGCAATGTCATGATATATTAAATGCATCGTGTAATGATGTTCTCAAAGTAAATGAGATTGTGTTGTATGAAATATATATGTGCATGCCATGATGTATGAACATGGAATTCTGTTGCGACATTTCCTAGTCTGGGAAAATAAATCCCTGACAACTTGCTAGAGAGTACTGGGAAGTTGACTCCCGGACTGCTGTTTGGTAGATGAGGAAAGTGATTCTTTTATTTCCGCTGGGGATGAAGAATGGAGATGATTTGCCGGGGATTTCCTCTTTCCGTTTGGGGATACTCTACCGGGGGTCTTTGACTTCTGCTTGAGAATGCTCCGCTGGGGAGAAGATGCTCTGTTGGAAAATCTTACCAATGTAGAGAAATAAACTTCATTGGGGGATGAACTTCCCCAACTAGGGAAATAAACTCTACCGGGGGTGAGGCTTTATAAACTGTTTAAGATTATAAAACTTAGCTGGGGAACATGGATTTCAGTTCTCCGAGGGAACTTTGCTGGAGAAGGTAATTCTTGATTGGGGAATAATAGGTCAATACTTTGGTTGTTTTCACTCTGTGGGGACATAGACATCATTAGGATGTATGCTGAAGATGTAGTGATGACTTTGCAGTAGGATGACTCTGCCTTTGTACCGACTGGAGAACATAACTGCGGGGACTACAAATGGCTTTTTGGACTTTGTCCCATTTCTTAAAGTCATTAGCAACTGTCTTTCTGTTTTTTATGCAAGTATTTGTAAATAGTAACCATATTCAAATGCATATGTCAAAAATAATCACTGGACGTTTTTTGTAAAACAAAACATAAAAACAAAAAGTTTTTTAATTTCAAAGAAATGATTTGTATTGATTTTGAAGTTTTGCCAATAATATGAGTTTTTTGTACAAAGAGACAGACATTCTAGTAGGAGAATTCCGTCATGAAAATGAAACTATACAAAATAGTTTACAAAGAGAAAAAAGCTATGTGTAATAATCCCATTGAGTTTCAATTCTGCTATTGCCCTTATGTCCTTGAGTGTCTCATCACTTTGCTACTTGTCCGAAGTTGACTCGGTTGATTAGTACTATTTGAGTGGTACCGTTTGAGCTTGATAGTTGATAATGAAGTTTGGTTGCAAGGTGATCCAACGGGGCATATTTATACTCTTTAAATCCCTAACTTTTGTCTGGACCGCCCTTTCGGGTTTTCAGTCCACCGGGATACCATTTTTGCCCAAGCCTCCTTTTCAGGTTTTCGACTTGCCGGGTGTACACATTTTTTTGTATTTATCCCTAATTTTTCCCCGAACCCATTTGGTTCGCCGGGATGCCCTTATTTTTTTCTAGGCCAGTCAATCTAGCAGGTGTTTATTCACGCGTAGTATCTTTTAACTATGTCCGTGTTCACAGGGTGAGGAAGGTCGTCACTGTCAATAGTGGTTAAGATCATGCCTCCACCATAAAATATGTTTTTGATCCCATTGATGCGCTTGATTACTAGATCACCAACTTGATATACCTGATGTCTGACCTTCTTGTTAAAAGCATTGATCATACGTTTATGGTACATCTGACCATTATAAACAGCCGCAAGCCTTTTTTAATAAATCAGGTTTAGTTGGTCAAGTCGGGTCTGGATCCATTCATATTCGTTCAAGCCTGCATCATTCATGATTCTCAAAGAAGGGATCTGGACCTTAATAGGTTGGACAACCTCCATACCATACACCAGAGAGAAAGGTGTTGCTCATGTTGACGTACGTGCTGAGGTGTGGTAACCATGAAGAGAAAATGGTAATATCTCATGCCAGTCTTTATATGTCACCGTCATCTTCTGTATGATCTTTTTAATGTTCTTATTAGCAGCCTCTACATCGCCATTCATCTTAGGACGGTAAGGAGAAGAGTTATGATGCTGGATCTTGAATTGCTTACAGAGTTCGGTGATCATAGTGTTGTTGAGATTTGTACCATTATCTGTAATGATTCTTTCAGGGATACCATACTGACATATAAGGTTATGCTTGATGAATCACGCCACCACATTCTTGGTAACAGAAGCAAATGAGGCAGCCTTAACCCACTTCGTGAAGTAATCAATGGCGAATAGGATGAAGCGATGCCCGTTCGAAGCAGTAGGTCTGATTTCTTCGATCATGTCAATGCCTCACATTGCAAAGGGCTAGGGAGAAGTCAAGACATTCAAGAGAACCGGAGGCACATGTACTTTATCAGCATAGATCTGGAATTTGTGACAAGTTCTAGAATTCTTATAACAGTCTTCTTCCATAGTGGACCAATAGTATCCTGCCCGTAGGATCTCTTTAGCCATTGTGTTCCCACTAGAATGGGTGCCAAAGGTGCCTTCATGTAAATCTGCCACAATCCTCTCTACTTCGATCTTGTATACATACCAAAGTAAAGTAGAGTCGTGGTTGCGCTTGTAAAGGATTCCATTACTGAGGAAGAACTTTGCGGAGAACCTTCTCAGAAACTTATCATTGACAGATGCCCCCTCAGGGTATTATTGAGCATCGAGATACCTTTTCACTTCGTGGAACCAAGGTTTGTCCATTATTCCTTCAGTTTCGATCTCATAGTAGTAAGCTGGTTCATCCAATCTCTCAATAGTGATATGAGGAGCTTCGTTGTCCCATCTAACCTTGAACATGGATGACATAGTAGCTAGCGCGTCCGCTAACTGATTCTCTTCTCGTGGAAAATGCTCAAAGGTGACTTCTTCAAAGTGTGGAATCAGTGTCAACACATGTTCTTTGTAAGGGGTGAGATTAGGGTGCTTCGTGTCCCACTCTCCTTTCATTAGACTTATTACCAAGACCGAATCTCCAGAAACACTCAAGAACTTGATTCTTAGGTCAATAGCAGCTTTGAGACCCATGATGCATGCTTCATACTCAGCCATATTGTTGGTACAGTTAAAACATAGTCTGGTGGTGAAAGGAGTATGACAGCCCTCGGGAGATATGATTACAGCACCGATGCCATTGCTAAGTGTGTTAGAAGCTCCTCCAAAAACCATAGTCCATCGGGATCCTTTCTCAGGTCCTTCATCCGGTCTAGGTTGTTCACAATCAGTCACTAACATGATATTCTCATCTGGGAATTCAAAGTTCATGGATTGGTAGTCGTCCATGATCTGATGATCCAAATGATCATCTAATACACTTCCCTTGATTAATTTCTGGGTTATGTATTGAATGTCGTATTTGGTCAGGATCATTTGCCATCTCACTATTCTTCGGAGAGAGCGGGCTTCACGAAGATGTACTTAATAGGATCCATCTTAGATATCAATAAAGTAGAATGGGTCAACATATATTGTCTCAGTCGGAGAGCAGCCCATGCCAAAGCGCAACAAGTTTTCTCGAGCAGTGAGTATCTTGTTTCACAGTCAGTAAAATTTTTGCTAAGGTACTATATTGCATGCTCTTTTTGACCGGACTCGTCATGCTGCCCCATCACACAACCCATTGAATTATCTAACATTGTTAAGTACATTATCAAAGGTCTCCCTTAAATCAGAGGCATCCGAATTGGAGGCTCTTGAAGGTATTCCTTGATTTATTGAAGGAAGTCTAGCATTCGTCATTCCACTTTACCACTTGATCTTTCTTCAGGAGTTTGAAGATTGGCTCACAAGTAGCAGTTAGATGGGAAATGAACCTGGAAATGTAATTTAGGCGTCCGAAGAAATCTCTAACTTCCATCTCTGTGCTAGGATCCAAAATCTCTTGTATAGCTTTTACCTTTGTAGGTTCTACTTGAATACCCTTGTCGCTGACAATGAAACCTAGGAGCTTACCAGACCTTACCCCAAAGGTGCACTTGTTTGGATTCAGCCTCAAATTGTACGTCACCAGTCTATCAAACAGCTTTTGCAAGTGATCAAGGTGCTCTTCTTCCATTTGAGATCTGGCTATCATGTCGTCAACATAGAACTCTATCTCATGGTGAATCATATCATGGAACAAAGCTACCATAGCTCGCTAATAGGTTGCCCCAACATTCTTCAACCCAAATGGCATCACTTTGTAACAGAAAATGCCCCATTATGTGACAAAGGTTGTCTTCTCCGTGTCTTCGGGTACCATCTTGATCTGATTGTAACCAGAGAATCCGTCCATGATGGAGAATACCTTATATTGTGCGGTGTTGTCAACTAGAATGTCAATATGGGGAAGCGGAAAGTTATCCTTGGGGCTTTCCCTGTTCAAGTCTCTGTAGTCCACACACATTCGTACTTTGCAGTCTTTCTTAGGCACCAGAACTACGTTAGCAACCCATTATGGATAGGAGGTGACATCTAAGAACCCAACGCTGAATTGCTTCATAACTTCTGCCTTGATATTTTCTTACATTTCAAGATGCATACGATGAACCTTCTATTTCAATGGAGGGCAATCTTCTTTAGTTGGCAGATGATGAACCATAATATCAGTGTCAAGTCCTCGCATTGTCTTCGTATGACCAGGCAAAGATCTCGACATAATCATGCAACATCTGAATCAATCGCTGTTTGAAACTAAGAACCAAATTTGCACCTATCTTGACTTCTTTTTTGACCTCTTCTATACACAGGCTCACTATCTCAACTGGCTCTTCATGAGATTGTATAGCCCTTTCCTCCCGTTGTAACAGCCTAGCAAGTTCTCCTGGTACCTTGCAATCTTCCTAACCTTCGTCCTTGGCTTGGTTGATCGGATTTTTAGAGTCTAACTGGAAATAGCATAATCGTTATCAACGGGATCCAGAGTGGACATGGATCTGCAGTTTGATGCGTGAGTGTGTGTAAGAGCATAGCTGCATTAATAAAATAAAAACAGAAAAGAAAAAAAAGAGCACAAAATTTGTATGGAAAACGTCCAATGCTTTATTAATGACATATGACATGGAAAAATGATAACCCTCACAAATAAACCATTGTGCCCCGGGTAAGACACAAGGCCATAATGTTTATATTATTCATTTATTACATATCCAGAAAAACAAAAAGACAATTACTCCTGAATAAAAGTAATTGGCACAAAGTCTTTACCTGTCCAGTTATTGGGTCCACCGTTGGTAGTAGGGAAGATCCAGCTATCCATGTCATACTCACTATCATTGTCTTCTAAAGCGTTGATCCCATGATTGTTGATGCGTAGGGGAGGTCCTCCAGCGCGAGCACGATGAACAACCCTTTGAGCCCCTGAAGAGAAACCCAAACCAAACTTATCAGATTTGTATGGAATGTCAGGGAGTTGGCCCCAAATGGTACACCCACCTTCTTCAATTATTGCTTTGTCATCCTTTAGAGAAGCCATTTTCAAGGGAGGTCTGGTGATCTTTGGCACACTAGTAACAATCTCGGTTGCATCCATGTCTTGAGGCACCTCTTCAAAATTCTGACAATGAGTCTCGATGAACTCTCTGTCCATTTCTACATACCTGAAAGAGTTCAGGTGGCTTACCATGTACTCCTCCTCACCACATAATGTGACAATCTCTCCCCTCACTAGGTACTTCAACCTCTGATGCAGAGTGGAAGTAACAACTCCAGCCCCATGGATCCAAGGGTATCCTAACAAACAGGAGTAAGATGGTCGGATGTCCATCACGTAGAAGGTGGAGTCAAAGGTCTGACAACCAACTTTTATAGGGATGTTCACCTTCTCGTGCACCATTATTTTTAAACCATCGAAAGCCCTCACCACAATGTTACTAGGCTTCAGAGTCAAACCTTTACAGTCTAATCTGTCAAGAGCCTTCTTGGGAATAACATTAAGCGATGAACCAGTTTCTACTAAAACATGGGCCAAAGTGGTGCCCCTGCATTCGATGGAGACATGCAGCGCATCATTTTGTTTTCTTCCTCTAGGTGTCAAATCAGCATCAGAAAAACCCAGTCCATTATCAGCGGTCAAACTAGCCACACAATCTTCGAATTGATCAACAGAGGTTTCCTGCGGCACATGAGAAGTCTTTAGGAATTTTACCAAAGCCTTTGCATGAGCTTCAGAGCAAAACAGTAAGGCTAACATTGAAATCTTGGAAGGGGTCTGCCCCAGCTGTTCGACCACATTGCAGTCGCTCTTTTTAATTATTTTCAATATTTCTTACATTTCTTTATTAGAAACCACTGGAATGGATTCTGAATGCGCCTTCATCTAGAAAGGCTAAACCAATATCTCTTTGCCCCGAGCCTCAGCTGACTCGGTGACAGGGGTTGAAATATGGCTAATCAATGGAGTAGTAGTGGTACTATTAGCAGGAATGATCACATGAGTATTAATGTTTTTATAAGGAGGGATCTCGGGAGAGAACACCCTTCCGCTTCTTGTTATTTTACTGGTCCCAACGACATTGCCGACGTCAGGATCAGTACTTCCAGTAACTTTGTCTTCAGCATCCAACAAGTCTTGCTTGACGCCATGGTAATAGACGTCAGCCCCATAATTCCAGGGAACAACTTTGTTCGAGGAATATGGTATTGGCCATGGCATAGTGATGATCAGGGGAGCCAACTTTGGAGCAGATGTAATCTTGACGGGTCTTTTGGTAGAGACCCTGGGAGGATTGACGGATGTGGTTATAATAGAAACATCTTTACATGAAATAGTTGTGACAGGAGTCTTCTCAAATAGAATCTTTTTATCAGCCATCAGGCGCTGAACACCTGTTTTCAACAAATAGCAACCAGTTGGTAGAGATAAACATAAGTGGCAACCTTCACCATAGCCCAGAAGTAAACCGGCTTGCAACAGATTCATGTTAACAATCATGAGAGGAGTAACAAGTTCCTCAATAGAAGTAAAAAACATATCATCTCCAACAACATTAAAACCATGTCCGTGCTTAGGCCTGGGAGCAGTTATAACATTAGGAGTTTCCGGAGCATCGAATTCAATCTCCTTTGCCTCGATTAGATCCTGCACCTTGTTCTTTAAAGCCCAACACTCGTTTATATCATGGCCTGGACTTTCAGAATGGTAGGTGCACCGAGCCTTTGGATTATAGTGAGGAGATGAAGTGTTGGGATTTTTGGGAGCTTCCCTCAAAGTTACCAGATTGGATTTCAGTAAGTGGGATAAAACTTGAGACAAAGTCATATTGATCTGGGTAAACTGTCTCATAAGCCTCTCTGCTCTGCGATGATTGTTCCGCTATTGAGTAGTTGCAGGCTTTGATATTATTACAGCCCCTACCATTGGACAGCATTCGGTTCTTCCCTGATTTCTATGACAGTAAGCAGCATTGACTTCTTTCATTCCCATAAAAGGTCTCTTTCCTGCACTTAAGGAGGTATCTTTTTGAATCTTGTCACTTCTAATACCAGCTTCCACTCTTTCTCCGGTTAGGATCAGCTCAGTAAAACCATCTGAGGAGCTTCTAATCATATGATTGAAAAATGGACCAGATATAGTGCCCAAAAACATGTCCTCCAAATCATTATTAGACAAAGGAGGTTGGACTCTTCCTGCTAGGACTCTCCACTTTTGGGCATAGTCTTTAAAGCCCTCGCTTGAACCCATGGATAAACTTTGGAGTTATGTACGGGTCGGAGGGCAAGGTCTGCATTATATTGGTACTGATTATAGAAATCAGCAGCCAGGTCTTCCCAGTTACGGATATTGGTTCCCTCTAGCTGATCGAACCACTCTAGAAGAGTCCCGAATAGGTTGTCTTAGAAGAAGTGGACCCACAAATCCTTGTCAACGGTGTGAGGCTGAATCTTCCTCACATAAGATCGGAGATACATCTTGGGACACGAGACCCCATCATACTTAGGAAACCTCCGAAACCTTAAACTTATGTGGGATGACAACCCTAGAAACTAAACCCAGCTCTTCAAAATCCATCCCAATAACCTTCTGGATTTCCATTACATTCAGACGATCCTACAATTGTTTTTAATTATCACCAGTAGGAGGATACTGCTCCTCATTATAGTCAGATTCATCATCAGATTCCTTCGGGTTGAGGTCTTCCTCTCTTGTCTCCCCTTCCTGATTGTCTCCTTCTTTTGATGAAGTTACTAGTTCTGACACTCGCCGCACTGGTCCTCTGATCCTTTTTCCCAAATTTACTACACCAATTGGTTTCTTTGGCTTCTTATTTTTTTCCTTCAGTATGAGAGCTTTTAGATCTTCTTTCCCTTTAGCTAGAGCCACGATCATTTGTTGGAACTGAGCATTTTGTGCCTGGGGATCCTCAAACCCCAAAGCTTCTTCTTCTAACTACAATCCTAATGCAACATATGCTTATCATTCTGACAGTCTCGGGCATGATACTAACGATTATTGGGCTCTGAAGTACAAGATTCAAAACATGATTAACACCAAGGAGATCGATTTTGATCCTCCAGAGACTCCCAACGTGATCACTGCTCCCATGCAAAATCATTGAGTGTTCCAGTTCATTTTTGAATTTTCAATTGTAATTTCTTTTGTTATTCAAACAATTATCTATTAATGTTAAAATATGTTTCATTAATGCATTGCATATGTTGTCTTGAATTCATCCATTCGTTTTTACTATATTTAAACTATGCTTTTTACTCTCAACTCTTGCTAAAAGTTACAAGCCTTTAGAGGGAGGATGACAAAAATAATTCCTTAATCCCATACAATATGCTTTTGGATAGACCTTGCTGATGATGTACAGGCGTTCTTTCTAATCCTAAACACTGGAGTCATAAGGAGGAAGATAATCCCTAGTCAACCCCTTTGAGCCAAAGAAGTAGGAGTTTCCTTTTTACACAAATTAAAACCTTTAATCAAAACCTGGGGCATGGTAGTCTCTCAGTTAATTCAAATGCGCGTTCAGTCGTAAACTTTCACTTCGTAATGCAACGAATGACGTCAAAAACATTCCTCTAGAATTAAAAGACAATGATGGTTCCCTATCACATAGACAGACATTATCTATCAAAAAAAGAAAAAGCCCACTAAATCAAAACCTATGAAGAAGACTTAAGAAAAACTAGGGGCATCTCGCTGAGTGTGATCTCAAAAATAAGAACAGTCAGGAAAAAATCAGGGATAATAAACCAAAAAAAGAAGTCACTACCGATCCTCGACCAACATGAAAAATTTTGCAAAAAAATGACTGCCTTCCGATAAACTAAACCTGTCTGAACCATCACCAAAACGTCATTGGAGTTCGAACGTATAATTAACTGAGTTTAGTACTGAAGAACATCACGGAGAACGAGTGGGTACAAATAAAATTTGAGCCTTTATCTTTTGTTTCTTAAACCGTGAACCAATCCACATTACAACCCTTCATAAGTCCTAGTTGAAGCATGGGTTAATTCGAAAGCATATTGTTACAAAAGGTATCATGACTCCTGTAAGGCTTTATTCTAAATCCCGAGTTGAATTTTCCTGCAAAAAATATTTTATTTGCTAGAAACACATTTTCAAAACTTCAAGACAAGCATAAACTTTACATTATTTGAATATCGTTGTTTGCATATGGCTATTTGTTTGATAACAGAGAAATTCACACGGTGAATATCCAGTGAACAAAAAAAACCCTCTCAATGAGCAAATTCATTTCAAGTGGGAAGACACTTCCAATAACATATCTCCTATAATAAAGGGGGCATAACGTGTCACTATCCAACACACCTGGGGCAGTCCAGTCGAGATTCTTAGAAATCTCTCAAGAAATGTTGAATATACCAGGGGCAGGTCTCCATCTGAATCACTTGGGACATCGAACATGAATCTTAGCAAAGGGTTACGTGCAGTCAAACACTTCCTGGAAATGCCACAAACACCTATTACTAGGGGCAATGACAAATCTCCCCCAAGATCTTGTTCCTAGGATGATCTACAACCAGGTTTTCAATCTCTGAAAAATCCTCCCCAATGGAGTTGATCTCAAGAATCCTCGAGGATTTCTTCCAAAAGAAGACACCTCCCCAACAGACTGGCGACATGGTTTATTTCCCCAACAAACTACAGATTCCCCTGTTTGAGTTTGCCTATCTGATTGCTACAAATCAAGGGACTACAACTCCTCTTCCACAGTAGAATGCTCTACAATCCCCAACAAGTTAATGCGAAACCTGAAAACCGACCAGATAACAGTTAACTTTAGTAAGTTGTTGAGAAGCCTGGACCCAACCAGATATCAGTTCAACTTCATCCTTTCAAGTAAGTTACTGCGGAGCCTGAAATACGACCAGATAATAACCTAACTTCACTCTCCCCAAGAAATTTGTTGCGAAGCCTGGAATATGACCTAATAACAGTCAATTTAATCTTCCCAAGATAACTCCCCAGTAGATCAACAAAGACTCCTGAACTCTCTTTCCTAAAACAGAGATTAACGCTCTCTATAGAGCCTTCTCAAGCAAAGCCAACATTCCCCAGTGGAGTTCTCCTCAAACAACAAAAACAGGAATCCCCAGAAGAAACATCCTAAAATAAGGTCTAGAGAGGTGCATACTCTTCGTCCCCAACAGAAGTCCGGGATTCAGCCTCCCAAAACTCCCCAAAATTTGTCAAGGTTTTATTTTCCAAGACAGAAATGCATTCAAACAACATTTCTCCTTTCATGCATTATATCACATACATGAAAAATGCATACGGAACAATTTCATTTACTTTGAGAACATCATTACATAATGTATTTCATACATCATGACATTGCGTACAACTAACGTTTTACCTTTTCAGGAAAAGGTCAATCAACAGATGGCTATCATTAACAATTTTCAACTGGTCTAAGATTAGTTTTCAAAGCAAGGCAGAGCAACTACCTATGTGACCAAATACATCTTTACATGGGCTCATCATGAAGAAATCTTACATGGATTTCTTCTCATCATGAAGTAATCTTAAACAGGTTCCTTATGACTTCCAAATGCAGCTTTACACGGGCTCATCATGAAGAAATCTTACATGGATTCCTTCTCATCATGAATTTACCCTCCCCAGGTTCCTTCTCATCATGAAGTTACCCTCCCAGGTTCCTTCTCATACACCCAGATGAAGTTTTACACGAACTCATCATAAAGCAACCCTACCCAGGTTCCTTCTTATTCCTAGATGCAGTTTTACACGGACTCATCATTGAAGCAACCCTACACAGGTTCCTTCTCATTCCTAGATGCTCTTTTACATGGACTCATCATGAAGCAACCCTACCCAGGTTCTTTCTCATTCCCAGATGAAGTTTTACACGGACTCATCATGAAGCAACCCTACCCAAGTTCTTTCTCATTCCTAGATGAAGTTTTACACTGACTCATCATGAAGCAACCCTACCCAGGTTCCTTCTCATTCTTAGATGAAGTTTTACACGGGCTCATCATGAAGCAACCCTACCCAGGTTTCTTCTCATTCACAGATGAAGTTTTACACTGACTCATCATGAAGCAACCCTACCCAGGTTCCTTCTCCTTTCCAGATAAAGTTTTACACTGACTCATCATGAAGCAACCCTACCCAGGTTCCTTCTCATACATTTCCAGATATAGTTTCACACAGACTCATCATGAAGCAACCATGCCCAGGTTCCTTCTCTATATTTCCAGACACAGTTTTACACGGGCTCTTCCTGAAGCAGCCCTACCCAGGCTTCCCCCTCACATGTCTCATAAAGCAGCACTACACCGGCGACCAAAAGTCCTCTTCTGGATAGATTCATTTCTTTCAGTTAATAACAGGCGAATCAAAGGTCTCTTCTGGTTAGATTTATCTCTTCCAGTTCAAAACAAGCAAAGGACATCTATTATTTAAGTATAAATCAACCAAAAGATTTATCCTGATACCTTCCACAGTCACCTTTGGATGGCATCTATAAGCCCATCCCCAACAACTTTCCATTATTTCTCCAAATGGCATCTATAAGCCCATTCCCTACACAGTCAACTAACACATCATCGAGTGCAAATTTCTAGACAGTTAGCTTCATAGACATGATATCTACATTTTATATTTTGAAAGTAAGTGCGAATGATGCTTGTATTAAGATTTCAAAGTTGGAAAAATTTACCTCTTGATGCAAAAATTCAATGGCCTCTACATGACTTCCAGAAGAAATATGATTATTGCTTTAGCTTCCTGGGACCTTGGTGAGTATGTTGCAACTTTTACTTTGCCTTGAAAGTGTCTGGATTGGTCTACTCAAGTAAAGTTGCAATGGTGGATTTTGAAAATGGTGGATGATGAAAATGATGTTACAGTGAGGAAACAGGGGTATGGATAATTTCTATATGATATATATGAAGTGTTTAGATGATTTGTTTGGACAATAGTTGCAAGAGTGGTGAGTTTCGAAGTTAAAGTTTCAAAAGCTTAAAAATGGTGATTTTTGGCCAATTCATGTTTGAGAGTGTATGAGAGGGTTTAAGGGCTTGTAAATTCGTGTCCTCAGTTGCATAAGAGTGTCTTGATATATAGGAAAAGGTTTGGAGACTTGAGATGGTCAGATTACCAAGATCACATGTTATGGCATTTTTGCTTGTTTTTGAAGATAAGTAGAAAAAAAAATCCCAATGTGTGGTACAAGCTATGTAGAGTGGTAGAATAACTTCAAACATGCTTCTTCTGAGTTTCTAGGTTGAGTGTGTGTAGATGGAGCCATTGAGAGGCTCAAGAAGGATTGATATTGTGAAAAAGCTTGCTTTACAAGAATGAATATGTTACTTTTAGCAATTTCAACCATAAATGGTATCAAGACTTGGACAAAACATAAAATCCTTGTTAATACACTTAGTGTATGTGTAATTACTTAATTATGGAGAGATTTAGAAGAAACATGGCCTGAAAAGTGATATTGAATGATAAGGTTATGAGATTTGATAATGAGTTCATCACAAAAAATGACTTATAATTCAAGTTTATCATGCCAACTTCAAGTATTCAAATCTCCTAGCTCAAAAATGATCTCTTCAAGTTATTTGACATTTTGAAAAGCTTGGAATATCCTCTAAAAATTTTATGTTAGACATTTTTGAAGAATAAATTTGGAACTAGATGAAAAGTTGTCATGAAGTTAGTTCAAAATCCTTACTAAAATACTCAAAATTTCACTAAGTATTTTTAGTATCATGGACATGTCTTCATAAATTCATAACTTGAAATCCAAGCATTTCTAGAAAAAGTTATGCCCTACAATGTTTTAGATCTCATTGATATCTACAACTTTCATGTTGGAATTTTTCCTTGAATCATATTGCATCATGGTGGAAATTTGGCACAAAGTTATGAAAAAATGTTAAGTTTCCAACACTTTGAAAATTTTTCTAAGTCCTAGAATTTTGACTTTTCAAAGATAACTTTGACTTTTCAATTTCTTGATGAAAAAAATTCATATTTTTACATGTCTTGATGAAATATGATTTTTGAAACTTGATTTTGATCAAAAAGTCAAAGTTTGACTTTTTAGTATACAGTTGACTTTTCATCAGTTGACTGAAATTCATCTGTCAATCCAATGATCTTGAGAGTTGATTTGAAATATGAAATTAAGTCAAGATGGTGCATTTGAATCGTTGAGATCATGTCTTAAAACAATAAGTCATTTTCTTGGTCAAAAGTCAAGAACTGAGCCTTCTTCAATCAAAACCTTAATTTTGACCATTTTGCCCTTTTGGTGTTCTGATCAAATTTCCTTGAGGAATTGTGATCCTACTTGATAAATTGACATATATGAGTTCATAATGTTTATATGGATCCAAAATCTTGAAGTTTGACTGTAGGTTGACCATAGTTGACATTTTCCCTAATCTAGTTGATTTTAGGTCAACTGATTAACTGACTGAGCAAAAATTTGATCCAAGGCTTGAAACTTGACATGAGAAATCTTGAGGGTTCCTAATGATACATGAAGGTAATACAAGGCATTATACGTTCAATTATCTTTGTACAAACTCAAACCCTAATTTTGAGTTGTTAGTGTTGAGGAGGTGTCTTGAGCTGATCAAACCTTGTATAGTCTTGAATAAACGGAGTTCTTATGAGAGATTTCTTGAGAAATGAGAGGGAAAATTTTAGGGTACAACAGCTTCCTCTGTTCAATCTTCTTAAACTTGAAGAGTTAGATTGGCAGATCCGTCATTCGTGACTTGAATGTGAAAGATGATTGAACACTAGAGTCCAATCTTCGGTCGGAACCAAAGCCGACTATCTCACTACTTCCTAATGGCTAGGATAAGTCAATTAAAGGTTATAAAGGTCAGTTAGTTCGTAGTGACACTATGAGGAAGCCTAATGTTATCCTTGACTTAGTCAAGCAACATTAGTACAATCTAAAGTATCGCACTAACGTAGCCACCACTTTGTCAATATCGGTCTACACTGTACAACCTCCATGATTTATTGCTACTTACCTAATAAGGTGCCCCAGATCTGGGCGTAGGATATTTACAAGAATACCCCAACAAACCCTCAAAGATAAAGCAAGCAAACACACAATAAAGCATTTAAAATGGTGAACTAAAACTCTAAGGTAACCCCACTTTCTTCACCCCAGCAGAGTCGCCAGTTTTGTGATATGGTGGCAGAACCAACTGTTATACTGGTTTACATTTTGTATTTGCAAATGTGTGGTAAGCAAGACTTGCCACTGACTTTTCTTTTATCCAACAAAGGAAAGGGTGAAAAGAATAGAAAAAGACCTTTTTCGAGAGTTTCTGAGTAAGGTGGTAGATTATGGAAAGGGAAGGTGTTAGCACCCTTTCCATATGTAGTTTTCTACGGGCTCTTAGAGGTTTGATCATTTTAAAATACCTTTGTGCTTTGTGTGTTTGAAAATGTTTTGAAAATTCCTTTGTGCGGCGATATACTTTGTGTTTAACTCTTGTATCAGTCCTCAAGAGTGTTAACAAAGTAAATATTTTGAAAATTGTTTTTTTAAAATGTTTTTGTGTAGGTGCAAAAAGTTGTTTTGGGAAAACTTGTAACAGCTATCTACTTTTATACTCGAAAAAGGTTTGTTCTTTTCCTCCTATCCTTTAGATAGTGTTATCCTACTATTAGTGAGTAGGTAGCCCCATCGTTGGATGTTTGAGGGACAATCGAAAGGACGTTTACAATCATAAAGGCAACATGTACAGACACTTTAGAAATTTTATTTAGGGACTAGATCATTTACCGAAAGGAAATTATAGGGTCATCGAGGGACTATGATATTTTTGATTTACGGGTCTTTGCTAAAGTGTCCCCGTTTCGAGGGACATGATTGTTTTTCCGAAGGCAACCAAAGCGGGGATACCCTATTGGTTCATATGTGCATATGTGTTAAATTCTGTTATTTATCTTGCATTATTAAGTTCGCTAACGTGTTAATTTCCAGTCTTATCATGCACGCCTAGTTACCAAAAGTTAATATTTACAGAAATTTAAAGTGCGAAAATTTAAATCCTAGACTATTACAATACTTTGGGACAATTACATAAAAAGTGCAAGAAAATAAAATGCGGAATTTTAAATTTAAACTATTACATTCCATAATCAGTTACATTATTTATATAAAATGCGAGAATAAAAATAACGCGCACGAAATAAATATTACGCCTAAAAAACCTAAGGAAAATTCTAAGTAAACAAGAAAAATCTTTTTTTTGGGTTTTATTAAGAAAAATAATTAACTCTAAATTTATTTTTAATTAAGAAGATAAAAAATATAATGAAATTAATCCTAATTCTAATATTCGTGCATTTTTTCGCTTTTTATTTAAGAAAATATTTGAATTAAAATGAACCTAAGTCTAATTGATTTTAAGTTGATAAAATAAAATTAAAATAATTAATTAATTAATTAACATAATTTTTGGAATAAAACCTAAATTTATTTATTTATTTTTTTGATTTTTTATGATTATAATTAAAAAATATCTAAAAAAAGAATAAACAATTAAAACAAAAGAAAATGCATTTTGGGCCTAATGTTATAGGCAATCAGGATGGTTTAAGTTTTAAAACATTAGGCCCAAACCAACTAAGATCCATAAGTTGCATTTGATCCTTTGTTGCTAGCCCTTGAAGGTCTACCATGAGACTGTGTGTTGACACGTTGGATCTGGATCAAGAGGTGATGGGTTGATGGCATACGGTGCACGTATGGCCACACAACACATGGGATCTGCATGAAATGGGTTAAAAAAATGCAAAATGCTGGACCTGGGACTCGAACCCAGGTCCCTCCCCTTACATAAACACGCCTTTACTAGTTGAGCTGCCATATCATTCGTTTATACATATCAAGTAATAATAATATGTTAGAAAATAAACGCAATTATTTAAAATTAAAAAAAATGTGCGCACTGCTTTGACTGGCCAATGAGAAGCTGACAGCCATGGCGCCGGAGTCAAACATCTCAGGGGTGCCAGATTCAAACTCCGGTCACCATCTCCGGTCACCCATAAATCCTATAATCTGCAATCAATAAAATCAAGAATTAAAATTAAGGCTACCCCCTAAATCGGGGTCTGCCAATCCAACCATGGCATTAGTTTTCCCATAAGTGGCCTCTATCTCTGGAACCAAAATCTTTATGCTTTTAAAACCTAGCCATGGTAACTTGTGATTTATAGCCCTAACTTCACATGTAAAACGTTAGAACATCTCAAAATGGTTAAACAAGCAAGATTGTATGCGTTAAAACTGTTTAGAATGCCCGCATTAAGAGATTCAATTTTTTAGAAATTTACCAAAATGAACAATCCCGTTGGTCAATCTCAAGGTATCTTTGGTGAGTTCTTAAGGCTGTATATGTGTGTGCTAAGCTTGCAAATGTGATGGATTTATAGGGTATATGGAGGAGACAGGATTGAATGGGGAGAATCATGGCCATAAACATGTTTTCCAACCAAAATACAACAAATTAAAGAACTTCCAAATTTTTCCAAAACTTGCCCTTTCCATGCTAGCATGTACTTGGACAATTGTACACGAGTTCTTGGGCCATATGGCAAGCCAAACCATCAGCCCAAAGGTCAAGGCCCATTCCATAATATTTTGTACAATTTATTTAATATTTATTTGAAATAAATCAAAATAAATATGAACAAAATAGGTAGAAAATGCAAGGCCATGCAAAAATGAGATTAGAGGTCCTCGATAAGCTTAGGAAAATATCTGAACCTCAAAAAGTTAAGCCATTGACTTAAAAGTTCAAATTTGCTCAATGCACCTTTCTTGAAATTCCAAACTTTTCCCAACTTGGGAAAGCCATAACTTGCTCAATTTTGACTTCATGATGATGATCTATGACTTTTTGGGAAGCCCAAGATGTCTAATTCAATCACTTGTTTGATCAATTTTGCATTTGAAGACGTTGTCTTGATGGAAAAGGTCTTGGAAAAAAGTAGCTTTTGTTGACTTTCTGAAAATGACCTGTAATGTCTGAGCTTGCATCTTTCAAATGGTGAATCTATTGAACTTGAGGGCTGGAGAGAAGTTATATGGAAATGGATTCTCCTCAAACTGAGCTTTGGTTGGGGAAAAATGAATGAAGTAGCTGAAAGTTATGCCTGGTCAAAGTTTGGTTGACTTTTCCAATAGAAACCCTAATTAGCAATTCTTGACTTTTGATAAATTAGGAGCATTTCTTTAGGAATCATGATCAACCCTTGATCAAATGATGGATATCACTTCAAAATGTTTATGTTGACCAAAAATCTTGTAGTTTGACTGCATATAGGCCAAAATTGACTTTTGACCTAATACAATTGATTTTCAAGCATTTGAGCATTTGCCTGAGCAAACTAATAGTGCAAGGCATGAAATTTGTCATGGACAAAATTGTAGGAAAATTAGGACCATGGAAAGCATTTGAGAGCATTGGAGCTCTCATATCTTGATGAAAATTGAAAACCTAGTCAGAGGTTTATTGCCTTAGGAGGAGAATTTGTCTAGTCAATTCTTGGTCATCTTTGGGCAAGTTGGGAACCTCAATGGGCATGCCTTGAGTAAAATGACAGGGAAAAATTCATGGTACAACAACACTGATACCACTGAGAAACCAATTCTTATCAAAATATCTGTTGGAAACGATGTCATGGAGTCCATCATCAATTTTTATTTGCGTCATCAAGCTAATATCATAGAACTAAAAGGTAGTGGTCTTATCTATGATCTCACTTTTCACAACCCAGTGTCCCATGCCCATGTATTTACATTACATGGGCCATTACAAATGACATATATCTCAGGAGAATATGTTACTATAAACCATGGTTGTGTTCCTTCTGAGCTCATCGATGAACCTACTTATTCCTTATTTTCTATTTTCCTAACTCGTGGTGATAGGAAAGTGTTTGGCGGGATTATTTGAGGAAAGGTTAAAGTTGCATGTCATATTCTAATCGTCGCCACTCTTTCAAAGAAGTCCAAGTTTTTTATGGGAGACCACCACCATTTGAAGTATTCAAGTATTTGAAAAAGATGATTTGAAAGATCTTGGATCTGAATGCAAAAAAACTCAAATTATATCTGGTTATGAGATTGTCATGCACTGGAATCATTCTACTTATACTAATAATTACTAGATATCAAAAGGAGTCTTAAAGATTTTCCAATTTTTTTTTAAAATCCTTTTCATTAATGTTTAAATAAAATCATCTTAATTTCTTATTTTATTAGTTTCGTCCCTTTATCATGTAATTCAGTCCCCATCATTTATATTTATTTGACTCACATTTTTTATTAAATATTTGTTTATCATCGATTTACAAATTGTTTTATTGTGTTTTTCTTGGTCGATAATTTTCTTAGATCCACGAACTAAATAAATAAATAAATGTGAGTTTGATAAAAAAAACAAGAATTTTTTTATTGTTATATGTTCTATGACTTTCCCTCTTTATTTTTCTTTTTCGTGTACTTTTTTTAGTTAAAATATCTTTGACATTAATACAAAATATTTTCAATGAGTTATTTACCGTCTTTAATTTTTCTTAGATGCACGAACTGAATAATATTAGGAATTTTAATCTATGAATTATCAAACGGTGGTTAAAGATATTATAACTATATTAGATTTATTTATCGGTGGATATATATTATCATAATGTGTATCTTTATTTTGTACAATACAATTCAATTGAATAATATAATCCTTATTAGAGCCTAGTATTGTACAAAATAAGGATACACACTATGAGTATTTATATACAACCCTAATTGGGTTTGAACTTACACAACTTGGATTATATTTAAATAATAAATAAAATCTAATCTAATATAATATTTCAACACACCCCTTTAATCCAAGTGGTCAAATATACTTAAGAATAGTCAATATGAACTATTCCTAATTTCTTTCTTAAATTCGAGAATCTGTTGATCTTTAATCCTTTGGGGAAAACTTCGGCCAACTGTGCTTCATTTGAGCAATGCCTAATTTCAAGTTCACTTCGATTTACCTTTTTCCTCAAGATGTGAAACCTATATTCAATATGTTTACTTATTCCATGGAGAACTGGATTCTTTGCTAAATTTATGGATGACTTGTTGTCGATTTTCAATACAAGAGGTTTCTTCACTTTGAAAGCCACTTCTTCAAGTATAGATGTGATCCAAATTTCTAGACACGTAGCGTAGGATCCTGCTATATATTCAACTTCACACGATGATAATTTCACCATATGTTGCTTCTTTAAACACCATGGAATTGAAGCACCAGATACTTGAAAAAAATATATTCAATTGTGCTTCTTTGATATTCCTTATCTCCGTACCAATCAGCATCTGAAAAACAATTAACTGTTGCTTCTTTTCTTTTAGAGTCTCTTCGAAATAATATTCCATAATTTATTGATCCTTTTAAGTATATTAGGATTCTTCTTTCAGCCTTCATGTGTGACACCCTTAGTTCACTACGTATCTGCTTACTAATCTAATTGTGAAACCTATATCGGGTCGACTGTTACACAGATACCTCAGAGATCCCACAATTTGCTTGAACAAAGTTACATCGACTTTCTATTATTCTCCATTATTCTCATACTTCACATTTGGTTAGAAATGTGAGGATGCAGGATTCAAATCATCCATTATCAATCTCTTAATAATCACTTTGACATACTTCATTTGATGTAGCATCATACCTTGCTTTGACATTTAAAATTCCATCCCTAGGAAATTAGACAACTCTTCTAGATCCGACTTTTTAAATTCCTTCATCATCAGTTCCTTGAACTTGGACAAGTTCTCCAAGCTATTTCTAGTTACTAGAAATTCATGTACATACAAGCATATGATTGTTATATCTTGTGCTACAGTTTGAACATAGACACCATGCTTAGATTTGAATTTGACAAGTCCTAATTCGACTAAGTATGAGTCGATCTTCTTGTTCCATACTCTAGGTTCCTGCTTGAGGCCATAGAGCGCTTTGTGAAACTTATATACTTTACTCATTTCCTTCTAAATCATAAACCCATGAGGTTGCGTGACATAGACTTCTTCGTCTAAAGAACCATTCAAAAATGTCGATTTCACATCTAAATGAAATGTCGACCAACCTTGGTTGCATGCCAACATCTACCACTAGTTAAACAATCTCCAATCTTTCTACTTGAGTAAATACTTCAGAGTATTTGAGTCCTGCTCTTTGAAGAAAACCTTGAGCTACCAATATTTCTTTATGTCTTGCTATCGACCCATCAGTATTGTGTTTCAACTTGAACACCCACTTTACTTCAATAACTTTTGTCTGTGCTGGAAATTCGACTAACTCATATGTGTTGTTTCTTTTGATAGCATGTAACTCTTCGACCATAACTAACTTCCACTGTTGAATCTTTAAAGCCTCGCTATAGTTGATTGGTTCAACACCTGCAAGTAAAGCAAAAAAAACTGATTCTCCATCTAGTGTGACGCCATCATCACCAACCATTTCATAATCATGGAGTCTTGTTGGAGGAACTATATTTAGTTGAGGTCTTTGGCTTGTTTCAGCCACAACCTCTTCGACTTTTACTTTGTTGGAAATGTCAGTAACTGCTTCTACTTCAAATTTGACTAGATTCTCAATAATTCCTTCAACTTCGACTTCATAAGTTTCTTCGTCGAAATCAGAGCTCATCAATGAATTGTTAATTGAATTATTAGAATTCCAATCCCATGAATAATTTTCACATAATATCTTTACTCAAAACAATCTTCTCATTAACTGGATTGAATAGCCTATATGCACCAATCTTAATATCCAATCAGAATCATAGGTTCACTCTTGTCATCAAGCTTCCTTCTTCTTGCATCAGGAATATGCTTGTATCATATAAGGACAAACAAATTCAAATGACTCACTAATTGTCGTTTGCCACTCCATACTTTTATAGGAACTTTGTTCTTTAATATCATGGTACGACACTGATTGGTCACCATTTTCTCTATATTTTAGTTACTTGTCCGACGATAATCCAGGTATTCTGTTATCGTTTGATTCATTTTGATATGTAATTAGTTTCTTCGGTATTTTAAGATTTCTAGTTTATTTTGAGTATTTGTGTGTGTTATGTGTTGGTTGGTTTTTGTGACTGTTCCATGTACATGTAAAGGATCCAAGGTATTCAGTGCGACAAAGTCAAGGAATCATAAAATTTGAGAATGGAATTTGGAAGTTTCAAGAGGCCTGACATGGGCGCCCGTGTCACCTGACACGGGCCGTGTCAAGTGGGAAGCTATGGAGCATGAAGGAACTCAGGGGGGCTGACACGACTATTGTAACGGGAAAAAAATATAGAGCCACCACCATTAAATTTTTTCCTAGGGAAGGGAATATAAAGGATATCCCTAATTTGGTCATAGATTCTAAGTTGTGTACTAATTTTTAGACGAAGGAAAGGTGTTATACACCCTTCATCTACCTTGTTCACAAGGATACTAAGATTTAGGTTTATGGTTTAGGAATAGGGTTTTACTTTTAATTAGGGTAACTCACCATGGTTTTTAAGTCGTATACCTACGTATCCTCTTATGAGGAATAAGAATCCCAATTTGTAGTTTGTAGTTGTTTGGTTAGTTTTTTTATGGATTATGGAAATATCTCAAATTATCCTTGAACCAAGTATGGGTTTGAAAATTACTGAGTTGTTATACGAAGTTCGCAGTTAATGAGAAATATTTCCATAATCCTTTTTTAAAATAATATCTTGAGCTTATTAATTTGAATTTTTTTAGGAATAACCAAGTATTGAAAAAAAATACACAAATAACCATGTTTCGGAGAAAATTATGCAAATAACCATGTTTCAGAAAACACAACAATGGAGGAGCCAAGTGAGATGGCGCATCCTCTTTAATTTTAGAAGGAGTCTCCAAGTGAGATCGTGCGTAGGTGAAACATGTTTTCCCTAAGCCCTCAGATGGCGCCTAAGTGAACTTAAAAGAGAATTTATTTTTCTTTCTAATTTAAATACGAGACAATAAGTAAACGATATAGCTTCATGAAACTTCAACTTTTCGTTAACAAAAGAGCGATTACATAATGAAAAAAAACATGCATATTATTTAGTTGTCCCCAGAAACTCGGTAACAACCCGTGGTTCCACACCCACCTCCTCGCTTATCTCGTGGTGGGTTTCATCGATTTTCTTGTTGTGGTTGATTCGATGGCCCTGCCAAGTCAATGCATTCATGATCCATGAAATCAGTCAGATCACCATATTTGGAAGATTCGTTTTGGTACAGTCGGCTACCCATGCCCTAAAAGTTGGTCTTCTTAGTGGGGGTGGGGTTCCATGGATAGTCTATAGCAGTGGTCGTCTAAGTAAAGGGGTAAAAAGGAAATGCATCTTGGGTTATTTTGTATTGAGATTGTTGGGTGCTATGGTGATGTGGTGGTTGATAGTAAGTTGGGTTGGTCGGGTCATATTCTTCAAGAAAGCCTAGATTTGGGCTAAGTTGAGATGTTGAGGGGCCCACATCGGGATGTGCAGAAGACTCGAATTTTGTGTAGGGAATATGTGTGTATTGGTATTGCGATTGGGATTGGGGTTGGGTGTAGGGCATATGAGTGTATTGGTATTGAGGTGGTGATTGTGGTTGGGTGTGAGGAATATGGGTGTATTGGTATTGAGGTGGTGATTATGGATCTATATCGTCGTGGTGTTTGGTGGAAAGTTGATGTGCGTTGGGTTTGTTGTTCGGGATTAGAGGTTTGTGCCCATTGTGTGTGTGGGTCGAACAAATACCTCGGATGAGACATGTGTATTTCTAGGTTACTAACCGGTCTGTACTAATCAAAGTATTGACTCGTGTGTTGTATATTATTTTAGTTGAGGGAAACATGGAATTTAAAGACATGTTGGTGACGCCTATGCCACATCTTACACCATTCTGGAGCAATATCTTTCAAATTAGTAAGACCCCATCGGGCGTCGACCCTATTGAGATGCCTGGGTGACAAACAAGTTAAATCGCATGGTATCTCTTGATATATTCCAAACTGCATCCTGACACGGTCGTTATGGTTCATCTCCACTACGTTTAACCGTATGATTGCAGTCTTTGCAGTCCAAACTACTGCATCCTCAGGGTTTGGTTCATGGTCCAAACCAAAATATGGTCTCGAGATAAACTGTGGATAAAATTGAATAAGAATAATGAAAACGTAAAAAATAAATAATTTAAAAGTAGAAAAGTTCAAAGGTACCACGTACATCATCCGGGCCAAGGTGATCCAATAGGTTACGATAAAGAGCGACATTGAATCTTAGATTCTTGCCATAATCTATACTCGTTATGCAGTAGCTAAAGGAATTTAAAATAGTTAATTTTATACATTTATTTGGAGAAAGGATGAATAATAAATAAATTAAGTTCTTAACTTTCTTTGTTGCGCATGGCAAAATAAATGCGTTTTTCTTGACTTTCTTTGTTGCGCATGGGAAAATGAATGCATTGTTGTTGACGAGGTTTAGGGACTCTATTCTCCACCGACCCTAGGCTTGGAGCAAGAAAGCACATCCATAAAAACTACAATTATCTTTTGTTGCGTTTTTACACAAAGATGAGCTAAAACAACAAAACCCCAACTATACATTCTTGTTTTTTCAAAGTTTATAAGCAAACTTAAATACATAAAATTTACACTATTCCCTATATTTTCAGGAAATAACAAGCTTCCAAATAGTATCATAATAAAATTTCTAGCTTTAATTATTCTTGCTAGCTCAGATAAATTTTCATTCAACTCAAGAGTTGCATAATGTTTTTGAGTTCGGTTAGTAACATAACTTGGCCTCTAGAACCACTACCTTCTACCATATCTTTGCCCAACAATTCCCCGCATTGAGAATTGGGTTGTTGAACCAACCCATTCACTGAATTCTAGTTCAGTTCAAATATCTCTTCAGAAACTCAAAATTCCCGCAACTTTCCTTGCAGAATCAGCTCTCGGCCATAAAAAATGAAACTAAAAGGACATCGAATAGGAATTTTGGACCCCGGAATCGCGCTTATACGGTGCTCCAGCCAGGAGTTATGAATTTTTGAGTGTGTCGGAGACGACGGTTCATCCAGTTTTTATCTGTATTTTCCACTGTTTAACTCCGACAAATTCACGTATTCAGAGACCTTCATTCGAGAATGAACCATTGACCCGAACACGGAAGTTGGACATGACATCAAGATGGATTAAATGGCGAAAGAACCACCTCGAGATGACATACCAAATTGGAGTTATAAATTTCTGAACGCCAAAATTACCGTTGAACGGTAACTCGAAAACTTAGTAACAAAATTATTTGACCGTCTTCAGCACATAATTGGCCCCCATACCAAACATGAAAATGTGATGATAATAGGAATATGAACCCAGTGATCAAATATCAGCTCACAATGATACCCTTGCCTGAAGTTATAAAATTCTGAAGTCTGCTGCTACGAAACGGACTTTCAACTAGAACTATCCTGGATCAATACAAAATCTCTGGCTTCCCTCTACCACTCAAGACATGATAGAATACACGAGAATTAGGCATGGTAACAAATCGCTTAATCACTAAATAGATTACTTGTATAAAGCTTTGAACACCTCTGATAACCAGTCAATGCCTTATAGAAATTCCTTGATCCCACGATAATAGGGTTAATGATATGCATATATATATATATATATATATATATATATATATATATATATATATATATATATATATATATATATATATATATATATATATATATATATATATATATATATATATATATATATATATATATATATATATATATATATATATATATATATATATATATATGTTATAATGAAATATAAGCCAACATTAAGAGGGTAAATTTTGGGGTATAACAGCTACCCCTGTTGAATCTCCTTTAACCTGATAAGTTAGAAAAAGTGACGGCTTTTAAGCGTTCAAGGTGGAAGGGGATTGAGTACTTAAAAAACCTAAGAATTTGCACTCAGAGCGATCGGAATGCAACAAGCTGGTAATGACATTCTTTGTAAAAGTGATGATATTTTTGGATACGACTTTGCGGGTATTTATGAGAAAACAACAGAGTTTTGGCTCCGAAGGAAAAGATGTCAGGAATGTTGACCAATGATCAAGGTAATGAGTAGCAGACTTAACTTAAGAGAACTAGAAGAAAACTAGAATATGGAAGAAATATCAGAATGATTCGAAATTCTGATAACTAGGTACCGAGTGGAAAACTCGATCTAAGGAGACTAGTAGCGGACTAGACTCAAAGGGGAATATCAAAATGATTTGAAATTCTGATAACTAAGTAACGAGTGGCGGACTCGGTCTAAGAAGACTAGTAGCGGACTAGACTTCAAGGAGAATATCAGAATGATTCAAAATTTTGATAACTAGGTAACGAGTGGTAGACTCAACCGAAGAAAAAAAATGACAGATTGGACTGTCCTCGATTACTATAACTTATTGACCCATTAAAGAAATGTTGGTGGGAACTGAGAGGTACGAGTAGAGTCCCCGACCTAAAAAGGGATGACAATAGTCAAAGTGAAGAGTTTCGGCTAGACACCGGAGTGCAAAATAGGACAATAAGTGGGCGGGTTTGGATCCTAAGGTAAAGTGCTAGAAAGTGTTTGTTTTCTAAAAGTACCTGAGAGTCTCGACCGAGGATTTATAGATGATTTAGATGCTCTAAGGTTACCAAGGTGTAAAGAAGGATACCTAGGGCGAGTATCAAACTCGGCTCACGGAGATTAGGTTTTTAGTTACTAACTTAACTTGAGACTTAACAAACGAGTAACATAGCCGACTCAGAAGACTAGTGGCCGACTAGACTGAGTACTGGGACGACACTGGATTTCACGCACGGGGTTCGACTGACATGGACCATCTACATGCTATATGAGCGTTGGTGGGGTCGAAACAAGGTAATAAGGGGAGATCTCTACCTAAAGGAGATGGTAAAGCTCCAAGGAGTATCGGGGATAGAACTGGACTCAATAGGTACATCAATTATCAGCAGGGAAGACCTAAGAGAGGGTGATAGAAACCCAAAGAGATGTGCCAGGAAAAAACTGGGCTTAAACAAGTACATCAAAAATCAACGAAGATGACCTAAGATAGGGTGAAAGAAACCCGAAGAGATGTTCCAGGAAAAACTAGGATTTGACGGGTACATCAACAATCAGCAGAGATAACCTAAGAGAGGGTGAAAGAAACCCGAAGAGAGGTGCTAGGAAAAAACTAGACTTTTAAGGGTGCATCAACAATTAGCGAAGATGACCTAAGAGAAGGTGAAGGAAACCCAAAGAGATGTGCCAGGACAAAACAAGCCTTTGCAGGTGAACACTCTACGATTTGGTAGTAATTGGTAAAAGGATACTTGAAGAATTAGAATATCAAGGGTAAAGCAACTTCGATGAGGATATAATCCAAAGCTTTCGTTTTAGCAACTCCACTGAGAATGATAGAGAGCAATGATGGCTTATGTTTCAATGCATGATTGAATTGTTTTTCTATGGAGTAATATCCCAAAGAGAATGAGAACACTACACTTTGAGGATGCAATGCAATGATGCATGTGTAAGTCTTTCACTAAGGATTATCAGGTCGAATAACCCGTCGTTGTATTGTATTCTGATAAGATTGGCTGAAATAAATTGCGCTCTTTAGTGAAGAATATGTCTGGTTGATCAGTATTCTGAAAATGAACGTCCTCAGATGCGGGGAGTGGCTTGGAGAAGCCACAAACAGGTATAAGACCTGTGGGGATTCAAGATTCTTTTTGACTTCTTGGGGGAATGATATGTCAACCTCTCGTCGGAGGTAACAAAGCTTACGCTGGGGAAGAAATTTCCTCTATCATGTCAGATGGAACAAACTTCATTGAGGAAGGAAGATATTCCTCGTAAATGAGATGTACCTGAGATATCTGATCTTTGAATATAAGGATACAAAGGAGCGTTTCTCTGGGGATGACATGAATCCTTGAGTCAGATAAGATTTAAATCTTGGAGTCGACGAAGACTCGATGACGAACTCCACTAGGGAATAAATGTCCTCACTCAGGAACAGGAATGAAGTCTTAGTGACAAAAAAACCTGAAGTGCCTACTTCATTGGGGATAATCTTCGATTCTGGATACCATCCTCGTTAGGGAGAGGGTATAATCTTCCAAAACCATTTTATGGTGTGATTTCAATAGGGAATGAGCATCTTGTAGGAAATATCTCAAATGAGGAAAATCTATTGGAAAGAGGAGTGAATTTGAGCAAATGTTCGTTGTTTAGCGACCTTCTCGAGAATGAAGGAGCTTTTTAGGCCATTGGCTTCAGGAAAACAATTTTGTTTTAAGAAAGCAACTTGCTGGGGAGAGTTTCTATTTAGGAGAATGACTTACTGGGGAACGGCCTCCCAAAAAATAATCCTTGGGAAGGCAGCTCTGCTGGGGGACACTGATCCCGAATCATTAGTGATTCTAAACCAGGCTTCGGATGGAGAAGGGTGACAACCTTCCGACCATAAAACTTAAGGCGACTTTGTCGGGGAATACTAAAGATTTTGTTCTGACAATCAGAGATGCTTCACTGAAATCTCACAAATTATTTTTCACTAGAGAAGCTCTCTATTCTTCAAAATGTTGCAATTGTTAAACATCCTCTTTGCATGAGATGACTCACTGAGAATGGCAATTATGCCTAAGGAAGCATAAAGCATATAAGAGAGAATGTGGATTTCAATCGAAAATGTTGACCACATTGGGTAAATTTCCTATTCCAAAGTTGTTAGAGAGACAGGGGCTTTGATTGGAGAAAACCTATTTGCTTGAGGGATCAACAGGGGAGAAGCGACTCCATATCGGGGAGAACTGTGGACTTCACAGGGGATTTTCAAATCTTCATCAGGCTTCACCAAACTATTCACTAAGGAGAAGAAAGACTTCACTGAGGAACAATCTTCATTTTGGGAGAAAAGACTTCTTGGGAATATGGATTACACTGGAGAATTTCATGATGTACTAGGGATGTTGCAATCGCCTTCGTTTGTTGTTACCTCGGTTTTGACAAATCAGTGCATAAGGTGAGGAAATAGAAATTCCTACAAAATAGATTAAGCCAAATATTCCCTAGGTATAGCTATACAACAACGTCTACCGCCTTAGTGGCAAACAAACATGGATTAATATCTGCAACTTATTTATCAAGCTTGTGCACAATCATCCAATGTTTCAAATGCAAATGTTTATCAAAAGACATTGGGCGTTTTTGTAAAAAAAATAGTAAAAGAAAAATTGTAAGCACATTTTGGATAAAATAAATCTTTATTGATTGGAAATTAGCCTGTAAAAAGGCGTTTACACCGGGAAGAAATTCCTAGAAAGAGTAAACTGCCAAAGAAAAAGTAAAAGGATTGTTTACAAATGGCAATATGAAAACAGATATTTATTTAATCCCGATGATGCTAAAACTCCTTACAACTCTTATGCTCTCATCCCCTTGCTTTGGGAAAAATGATAGGTAGTTGGATTGATTTGCAACCCTGTACCAGGTGATCGATCAGTGGTAGATGCAATATCTTGATCTGACATCGGATGTATTCATTCGCTTTAATCCTTTTGTTTCCTGGACTGCCCTTACGGGTTTTCAGTCCATCAGGATACCCTTTTTTGCCTAAATTTCCTTTGACATGTCAACTTAGTTTGTGTACGATTATTTTTCACTTATTCACTCTTTCTTTTGTCCCTAACTTTTGCCCGAACCTTTGTTCACTCTTTCAGGTTTGTCGGGATACCTTTTTTTGCCTAAGCCATTCAAATCTGCAGTCATTTTATGCGAAGTATTTTTTGACTATGTTCACGATCATAGGGAGTGGAAAGTCTTCGCCATCCATAGTCGTGAGCATCATTGCTCCTCCAGAAAAACATTGTTGACCATAAACGGTCCTTCGTAAGTTAGAGTCCACTTGCCCATGGGATCACCCTGAGGAAGAATTATCATCTTCAGCACGAGGTCACCTAGTTTGTAATACTTGGATCACACTCTTTTGTCGAATTCCTTCTTCATCCTCGTCTGATAGATCTAACCATGACACATAGCCACTAATATTTTCTTGTCGATGATGTTAAACTGATCCAACCGATTATGTACCCATTCTTCTTCATCAAGCTCAACATCCTTTATGATTTTCAAAGAGGGAATCTCAACCGCTACAGGTAAGACTGCTTCCATTCCGTGTACAAGAGAGAAAGGGGTTTCCCCAGTCGAATTGCGCATGGTGGTGCATAGTCGTGCAAGGAAAAAGGGAGCATCTCGTTCCAGTCCTTATAGGTTACCCCCATCTTCTGTACAATCTTCTTGATATTCTTGTTAGCTATTTCAACAGTTCCATTCATCTTCGGGCAATATAGAGAATAATTATGACGTTTGATCTTAAAAGACTTACAAATATCTTTCACCATCTTATTGTTGAGATTCAAACAATTTTCAGTGATAATCGTTTCGGGGATTCCATATCGACAAATGATATTATGCTTGATGAAGAGAGTGACCACTTATCTGGTTACATTCTCATACGATGAGGCTTCAACCCACTTGGTGAAATAGTCATTGGCAACCAAAATGAAAGGGTTCCCGTTAGAAGGCCTTGGCTCAATCTTGCCGATCATATTGATGCCCCACATTGCAAATGGCCGCGGAGAATTATAGACATTCAGTGGCACGAGCGACACATGCACCTTGTCTGCATAAATCTTACACTCGTAATAGATTCGAGCGGGGTTGTCATCGATCGCAACTTTGATGTCATAGATGCAAGCTTTATACTCAGCCATATTGTTGGTTAAATCAAAAAATCATGGTTGTGAAAGGAATATGGAATCCTTTCGGAGAATTAATGATAGCTCCGAAATGATTTCCCATAGAATTAAAGGCATCATCTAACACCATCGTCCATCACGATCCTGGTTCGGGTCCTTCATCTGGGCCGGGAATATTGCAATCCCTTATGTACATGATGTCTTCATCAGGGAATTCAAACTTTATTGGTTCATAGTCATCCAGAGGCTGATGAGGAAGATAGTCTACCAGTACACTACCTTTTATTACTTTTTGTGTAGTATACTAGATGTCATATTCAGTCAGGATCATCTGCCAACGGGCCACCCTGCCTGTGAGAGCCAGTTTCTCAAAAATGTACTTGATCAGATCCATCTTGGATATCAAGTAAGTAGTGTGCGTCAGCATATACTGTCTCAAGTGTTTGGCTGCCCACGTAAGGCCATGACACATCTTCTCAAGCAGTGAGTATTTGGACTCATAATTTGTGAACTTCTTTCTCAGATAATAAATAGCCTCCTCTTTCTTCCTAGTCTCATTGGGCTGACTGAGTACTCAACTTATGGAATTTTCCAGGACCGTAAAGTACATTATTAAAGGCCTCCCCTCAACTTTGGGCATAAGGATCAGAGGTTCCTGTAAGTACTCTTTTATTCTGTCAAAAGCATTCTAACAGTTTTCATTCCACCTGACAGCTTGATCTTTCTTTAGCAGTTTAAACAAGGGTTCACAAGTTGCAGTTAGGTGAGAGATGAACCTAGAAATGTAGTTCTATCTCCCTAAGAAATCACGAACTTCTTTTTCTATTTTTGGTTTGGGCATTTCTTGTATCGCTTTGACTTTTGCCGGATCAACCTCGATACCTTTTCCACTGACCACAAAACCTAGCAATTTTCCAGATCACTTCTCGAAGATGCATTTGTTCGAATTCAGGTTTAATCTGGACTTTCTCAGTATTTTGAATAACTTCTACAAGTGCACAAGGTGCTCTTCTTCATTAAGAGAATTTTGTAATCATGTCGTCCACACACAGGTTGATCTCTTTGTGGATCATATCATGAAAAAGAGTTACCATGGCTCGTTGATAAGTTTCTTGACATTTTTCAATCCAAAAGGCATCACCTTGTAGCAGAAAGTTCCCCACTTTGTAATGAAATTTGTTTTCTCCATGTCCTTTGACGCCATCTTTATCTAATTGTAGCCAGAGAAACTGTCCATGAAGGAAAACACTTTGAATTGTGCGGTGTTGCCGACTAACACGTCAATGTGAGGAAGTTGGAAATCATCTTTATATATCTCTCTATTCAAGTCCCTATAATCAACACACATCCGGACCTTCCCGTCATTTTTAGGTACATGGACAATATTTGCAATCCATGGTGGATAATTAATGAATTTCAAGAAATTAGCATCCAACTGCTTTTGGACTTCCTCTTTAATTTTCTTCAACATATAAGATAGAGTCCTTCAAAGCTTCTGCTTGACAAGATGGGAATCTTTTTTAAGAGGAAAAACATGCACAACAATTTTTGTATCCAGCCCAAGAATATCCTCGTAAGACCAAGCGAAGATATATAAATACTCTTTAAGCAGCCTTACCAATCTTACTTTTACACGGTCTTCTAAATCAGCCCCTACCTTGACCTCTTTCACCTCTGTCTCAGACCCCAGATTCACAATTTTGATTGATTCTTGGTGCGGCTAGATCTCTTTCTCTTCTTGTTTCTACAATCTTGCTAACTCTTCAGGGAGTTCACAATCGTCATACCCTTCCTCTTCGGCTTGGTAGATCAGATTTCCAAAGTCGTGTTGAGCAAAAGCATAATCGTTATTAATGGAATATGTGGTGGAATTTTATCTGCATGGGTTTGTTTTTATTTATTTTAGGAATGGTAAAAAGAAAATTTCCATTTGAAGAAAAATAAATTCTGAAAGAAAAGGAACAAAATATTTGCATACAAAAACATCGCTTATTCATGATAAACTTTTGAGAATGAAAAACATGATGGCCCCGCACAATGGTTCACTACGCCTTAGGCGGAGCGTAGAAATTATGACATGATAAAAGAAAAATATAAGAAACATACTCCTAAGCACTTGTGACTTGGATGTCATCCACTGCAGTCTAATTGCTGAGTTCTTGTCCTGGGACACTTGGTATGATCAAGTTTTCAATGTTATACAGAGCATCCCCACTATCACCAATAGCGTTAGCATATGCATCTCGGGTGGTACTAACATGGGAAAACCATATAGGAGTCAAGAGTTCACAAGCTTCAATGGCTGCCCCTTGCTTGCCAGGGCTGTAGCCTAGACCGAATTTATCAATCTTGGGAATCACATCAATGACTTGGCCCCAACCTTCAAGTGTCGGAGAATTAACTGCTTGTACTGTCTCAAAAGCCTGAAAAGGATTTTCGTAGATTTATCCTTCAACCTCCATGTAGAGAAATGAAGTCAGGTGACTCACAATGTAATCTTCCTCTCCACATACTGTCACAATCTTGCCGTCAAGCGGATACTTGAGCTTTTGGTGGATAGTAGAGGTAATTACCCTGGTCCTGTGGATCCAAGGGCACCCTAGTAAGCAGCAGTATGCTGGTTGAATGTCCATGACAATGAAAGTAATAGTGAAAACTTTAGGACCAACTTTGATTGGCTAATCCACCTCTCCTAATACCGACCTTCGAGACCCATCAAATGCTTTCACAAAAAGGTCATTGGGACATAGCTCAAGCCTAGAATAGTTAATCTTCTTCATTGCCACTTTCAGAAGCACATTAAAAAACGATCTGGTGTCCACCACCACCCTGGATAGAGTAGTGCCTTTGCATTCTATGGAGATGTGCAAAGCTTTTTTATGATCATTTCCTTCTTGAGGAAGATCAAAATCGGTAAACCCAAACCACTCCGCACATAAATGTTGGCACAAACCATTTCGAACTAATTTACACTGATCTATAGCGGAACATGAGCGTTCTTCATAATTTTCATCAGAATATTCCTGTGTGGTTCAGAGAATATCAACAAAGAAAGGATGTACATCTTGGATCGAGTACGGCTCAATTGGTCAATGATGTTGTAATCACTTTTCTTTATGAGCCTTATCAGTTCCTCACCTTCTTTAGTCATCAGAGGATTTTCGAAGGTGGCACCCGACTGAGGAATGCTAGCCGATTTGACCTTCAGATTACCGATCACCACCTACTTGGCTTTCCCTCTAGCTAAGGCAGCTGCAACATCATGTATGTTTTGGTGCCCTAAGACTCTCCCACTTCTAGTTACTCGACTTGTAACAACTAGGTTTTCAACATTGACATTCTCATCTTCGACAAACTTCTCTTCAGAAGAGATACCTCAATCTTTTTTGACCCCATGATAGTACACATTCACACCGTAGTTCCAGGGGACGGCTCTTTCATCAGTATATAACATATGACCAGGAACTGTGATTCTCAATGGTACAACTCGAGCAAGAGCAGGAATAAGGGTTGGAGTATATGGAATTGAAATAACGACAATGCCAATTTAGGTAACCCTCATGTATTTTCGAATGCTATCAAACTGCAAAGTGCCCTTGTTAAACAAGGATTGAATACCATCTTTCAACTTTCTGCAATTGTCTAATACTTATTGCACTCATCACAGTCAGATGCATAGCCTGAAAACACTTCATTGTCGATCAGACATCTCTTAACGAAAGAGAGTGGAGTGGTCATCTTCTCCACATCCATTATCAGGTTCAAAATTTCACCATTATCATCAATGGAATTTACCTCAGCAACCCCATGTTGCGGCATCAGGTTTTGTACAACATTAGGACTATTAGTAGGAGTGAAATCTATTTCTTTAGGACTATTAGTAGGAGTGAAATCGAATTTGGACTTATTAATATAATGTGTGTTCTTTTTTGGTTTGAACAAATTTAAATCTCTAAATTTCCTTGAAATCATTTGCATATTGCATCTTCATTCATCATAACATCATACAGGTTTCTCATAACAGGTCTCCTTATCCTGCTACTGTTTATTTCAGTGAGATGGATGTTGAACAGACTGTGAAAGATCTTCAGGCGCATAACGCCAAATTTCAACAAATGCTCTTGGCTCTGACAAAAGGACAAGAGGAGTTGAAGACTCTACTGGCCAAAGATAAGAAGACGAAAGCGAAGAAATCAACAGGTGTTGTGATCATAGGAAGAAGGTTTAAAGGACAAGCCAAAAGAACTTTGGACTTGGCAACATCATCGGGTAAAGGAGATAATCAAACCCAGGAAGTGAACAACGACCCAACATCTGAGGAAGAGGAAGAACCTGATTACTCTGAGGTGTAATATCCTCCTGCTGATGATAAATACAAACAACTAGAGGATCGTTTGAATGCTATGGAGATTCAGAGGGTACCCGAATTAGATTTTGAAGAATTAGGACTTATCTCAGGGGTTGTCATCCCACAGAAATTAAAGGTCCCCACTTTCGCCAAATACGATGGTGTCTCTTGCCCAAAGCTACATCTAAGGTCATACGTCAGAAAGATTCAACCTCATACGGCTGACAAGAATCTGTGGGTGCATTTCTTCCAAGAGAGTTTGTCTGGGACGCAGTTGGATTGGTTCTATCAATTGGAAGGGACCAATGTTAGCAATTGGGAGGATTTGGCCATTGCTTTCTACAAACAATATCAGTACAATGCTGATTTAGCTCCAACTAGGATGCAATTGCAAGGCATGTCTATGGGAACATGTGAAGGTTTTAAAACCTATGCTCAAAAATGGAGGGATCTCGCAGGAAGAGTCCAACCCCCTCTATCTGACAGAGAATTAGTAGATATGTTCCTTGGCACCTTGTCAGGACCATTCTTCAACCACCTGATCAGGAGTTCCTCAGCTGGATTGACTGAATTAATCATGACTGGTGAGCGGGTCGAATCCGGTATAAAAATCGGCAAAATTAAAAAAGATGCATCCTCGAGCATAATGAAGAAACCCTTTGTTGGAAAGAAGGAGGTCAGTGCTGCATATGACTATAGGAATAAAAAAAAACTGACCATCGCCCGGCGGTAGGGGCTGTTATAATTTCTAATCCTGTGCCAAATCAACAGCGAAATTATCAGCGCAAGCCAGAAGCACCCATGAGACGATTTACCCGAATCAACATGACCATGTCTCAAGTTTTGCCACACCTTCTGAAGACCAATCTAGAAACTTTAAAAGAAGCTCTCAAGAACCCCAATACTGCTTCTCCTCGCTACAACCTGAACGCTCGATTTGCCTATCATTCTGAAAGCTCGGAGCATGATACAAACGATTGTTGGGCCCTAAAGAATAAGGTGCAAGACCTTATCGATGCGAAAGAGATTTAGTTTGATCCCCCAGAAACGCCTAATGTAATATTGGTGCCAATGCCCAGACATGGCCAAGGTAACAACGCCATTGATGATGATCGTTTTGTTTCCTCCGTGAATGAATTAATTACTCCTCTGTTGACCATTAAACAGAATCTACTGCAAGCTGGTCTATTCCCGGGCTGCAATGAAAATTGTCACTTATGCAAGTCTCTACCGAACGGATGTTTGTTACTTAAGATAGGAGTCCAGCGCCTGATGACTAGCAAAGAAATCTTATTTGAAAAGCTTCCTCTTACCAGAAGTTCTTATCAAGATGTCTCGATAATCACCATTTCTGACAATCCTCCCGGGGTCTCCACCAAAAGACCCGTCAGGATTACATTTGTTCCAAGGTCTACACCTTTAATAATCACTATGCCAAGACCAATATCATACTCTTCGGATAAAGTTGTTCCCTGGAGCTATGGGGCTGACGTTTACTACTATGGCGTCAAGCAAGATCAGTTGGCTGTCAAAGACGAAGTTGTGAGAGATATTGATTCTGACATCGGTAATATCACGGGGACCAGCAAGATAACAAGAAGTGGAAGAGTCTTCTCACCCGAGATTTCTCCAAAGACCGTTGCTACTCCTATGATTATTCCTACTGCCACTCCTACCGACACTCCCAGTGATAGTCCTACTATTATCCTTGCTACCGAGACAAGGGGCAAAGAGGTCTTGAATGAGCCTGTCCAAGCAAAAGAGCATCCCGAGATCATCCTTGAAGATTCTAGAAAGGAGATAGAAGAAATACTGAAGATAATCAAGAAAAGTGACTATAACATTATAGAACAGTTGGGACAGACCCCCTCGAAGATATCATTGTTGTCCTTACTTTTGTGTTCTGAGGCCAATACCAAAGCCTTGGTAAAGTTTCTCAAGACCGCCCACGTGCCCCCAGAGACCTCCATCAGCCAATTTGAAAATTGTGTGGCCAGTCTAACTGATGATAACAGATTGGGATTTTTCGACACTGATTTAACTTCTAAGGGAAGGAAGCACAACAATGCCTTGCAAGTTTCCATTGAATGCAGGGGCACCACACTTGCCCATGTTCTAGTGGATACCGGTTCATCATTAAATGTCTTTCCCAAAAATTCTCTCGACCGACTGTATTGCGAGGGGCTCACCTTAAAGCCTAACTGTTGTACCCCAAAATTTGCCCTCTCACATTCCTCTAAACATTGCAAGAAGAATCTCCAAGTTGCTCAATAGTTGGTCAAACAAGCTATCTCCTAAGGCAGTCTACCCCAAATTAGGGTTTTATGTTGCATCAAGATCCTTGAGTCCAAATGACCTAAAGTTCTCCCCAATGTCCTAATATTTTCTAAAGGTCATCCATGTCAAGTTTCAAGCCTTGAAGAGGAAGTTTGCTCAGTCAATTGCTCAAAGGGTCCAAAAATCCACTGTGCTAGGGCAAAAGTCAACTGTGACCTATAAACAGTCAAACTTCAATATTTTTTGTCAACATTCTCATTTTGAAGGATATTTCATCATTTGATCAAGGTTTGATCATGATTCATCAAGGATTGCTCAAAATTCATCAGGACTCAAAAGTTGCTAAATTAGGATTTTGTAGGAAAAGTCAACTCAACTTTGACCAAGCATAACTTTCTCATACTTTATGCGAAATGATCCATCCAAAGCTCATTTTGAAGAGGATGCAATTTCCTAAAATTCATCTTCATACCCCAAGATCAAAAACTGCACTCACAAAAAGTTATAATTTTGGACATTATAGGTCATTTTTGAAAGTCAACAAAAACACCTTTTTTTCCAAAGCTTATAACTTGAGCATGGAATATCAAAATGAGATGAGATCAAAAGGGTTTGTTATAGGACATCTCAAGCTTTCTAAATAGTCCAAGAAAACCTCCAAAAGTTCAAAATTGAAGAAGTTATGCAATATTGAAGTTGGACATTTTTGCAAAATTGCCAAAAGTCAACTATCCCCAAAACTTCAAATTTTGTCAAATGGGCCCATTCTTTTCCACTTAATCTGAACTTAAATCATTGCCCACGTGTCCTAGCTTCAGCCATGAGCCCATATCTTATTTGTATTATTTAATTTGATTTTTAATTGAATTTATTCACTTTAAATCAAATAAAATCATATAAAATTAAAAGTATTTATAACTCATGATTTTTTTGTTGCTTTAGGCTTTGAATACAGCTATTATGTGAATCAAATTCACATCAAGTGCATTGGTTACAAGAAGATATGATTTAGGCCAAATTTGGAAGGTTGTAATGGTGGAATCAAATCTAATTCATGAGCATTGATATGGAGAGATTTGAACCAAGTTTCTTACCCTAATACAATATACATTACATAAGGAAGGAAAAGGAACGAAAATAGAGGTTAGAGGCTGCAAGAAGAGGCATAACAAAGTTTGAAAAAGTCACCAATAAGCTTGAATTCGAAACCATGGCAAGAGGCAATTTCAGAAGCTTAGACCGGTCTCAAACGATTCCTGGGTGTTCACTCAGTCTACCTGGATCAAGAAAAAGCATTCCCAGACCACCTAGCACGTTGTAAGTATCACGTTACCTCGCTTTGTATTTGAAATCATAACTCACTATTCTTGCATCATTTGAACAAATCATTGATATATTTGTGATCTTCATAATATTTCCAAGCTTTTGGCATTAGTTAATTTTGTTTATCTGACCTGTAAAGCCAAATACCATAGCTAGGGTTTCGTGGTTTTTTTTTGGGTGTTTCTCTTTCAGGAAAAATTGGCCATCAAGAAGGGTATGCTTGTGACCGGGATGATGAGACGAGCACAACCATGCCGTTAGAATTCATTTTCATGGCTTACAGAGATTTTTGGAATGTGCATGACTTATAGTGACGGTCCGTGTCCGTTGGTATAAGTCTGGAATGTTTTAGCCACAGACGTGAGGTAGAAGACGAAGACGTGTCACACCATCAATGGCCAGTTCAAAACCACGCGCGCTTTTTACTTTTTTGCTTGCATATTGACTTGTTTTTTATATTATATATTATTTGTATATTATTAACAAATAAACCGTCAGAGTTAACACGGAACAAGGGATGTCACAATTATGAAATAAATAAAACTTCCAATAAAACAGTAGTCATGCTACACTGAGGGTCATTATTCAAATAATTCAATCAACTTAAGACCATGTCTTACACAGCGGAAAAATACCATAACCAAAACGGAATAAACCAAAACATAATTATTCCCAATGAAATTCAAAGAAACAATTGAATAATAACTAATTCCTCAACTAAACGTTCCCCAGTGTTACAACCTATTAGAGCACGACACTGACACGCGGACTTAAAGTAACATAGCTCTAGAGCCATCCTCACCAACTCCTGAGCTGCTAACTTTAATCTGAAATTGTTAAAGTAAGGGTGAGATTTCTCATAATTAACATGCATTATAAGCTTCTCAATCAACATTATATCACAAGCATATTATTTCACCCATTTTAGCATAAATTCAGGTTCAACACGCAGTTCCAATCATACAAGTCATTATGCACAAATCAATAATCAACCAAAGAATTGTAACACTCGAAGACATCCTAACATGTTACAATTCCATGCAAACACAAATGTAGACACAATGCATGTGGTACCAACACGTGACCAAGTCACCCAACAATGATCCATCATCAACCGGATACAGCAACCATCGATTCGTCCATAAACACCCGGACACGAATCCAGCCTAACCACCCGTCATCACCCGGGTATCGGTTAACGGCAATACAAGTCAAATTCCACACAATGGGAATTAACTTCACCAAAACAATGCATATGCACGCACATCACTAGCATGCAACATCAAATCAGTCTATGAAATACATCAATTTATCATAACTGAACCAAAACCAAAAACATGATATATCAACGATCATGCACACCATCATTAGCAACATAAACATGCCTTTCATTCACACAATAATAATACATCCATCCATCACAGGTTCACTGCTACATACACACCCATGTGCGTTAGCCAATAATCACTTATTCCCGGATTTGACTCATTTTCAAAATAATTTCAGGTTTTAGGAAATCTTTTCATTTTATAAAATAGAGCATTAAATATAAGAAATAACGTCCAAAACGGCACTCAAAACGGACTTACGGTTTGAAAGTTATGAATTTTCAAAGTTTAATATTTTTCAAAAAGTTACAGCAGAACCCGGTTCCTACATATGCAGGAACCGGTTCCTGCGAAGTTCAAAAATCACGCTTCTGGAAAAATGTATGGGAACCCGGTTCCTACCTATACAGGAACCGGTTCCTACATGCATTTTTGCCAGTTTTTATAAATTCACACAGTGGAACCCGGTTCCTCCCCACTGGGAACCGGTTCCCACGACCCGCAGAGTCAAATTCTGCACTTTTGACAGCATTTATTCATTCTAAACCAATTCCAAACATACCCATACGAATTGCAACATGAGAAACACCAAAACACATCCATTTTGCACCATTATAACATCAAACAACATTATTTCATCATTCCTTTTTATCATCTGACACCCTAATGGTTTTCAACCTACAATTCGACGCAATAGGGACAATTCTACGGAACCCTAGAATTCCAAACTGGGATTCCCTAACATACTATGATCCATACTATTGAATATCTAAACCGATAATACGAATTAACTAATCGAAATCACCCCTTACCTTGTGGGTTCTTCGAATTCTGACGCTTCCGGTTTTCTCCTTCTTTTTCCTCTTCTCAAATGCACGTATGATGAATATTCCAAAATAACTCTCTTTCTCTTCTTTTTCCTTTTAATACTCCTTTTATTATTCCAATAAAATAATTAAATTAGTAATTAGTAAGAGTAGAGTATTTTACTCCTCACACCCTCTAATCACTCTTCACACCACCAATACTTCTTTCCTTTAATTAATTAAATTAATTCCAATAATCCAAAAATACCAATAATTAAATTTCCAATTAAATTAATAATTAAAAATTATAATTATTTAATAATCGGATTATTTGGGGTGTCACAACTCTCCCCAACTAAAAGAGTTTTCTTCCTCGAAAACATACCTTAGACGAACAGTTTGGGATACGAGTCCTTCATCTGACTCTCCAGCTCCCAAGTGACATTTCCATCTGCTGGTCCTCCCCAAGCCACTCTTACCAACGCGATCTCCTTGCCTCGCAACTGTTTCAACTTCCGATCCTTAATTCTCGCAGGTACCGCTTCCACAGTCAAATTCTCTCGTACCTGTATATCGTCTACCCGAATCTCATGAGACGGATCAGCAATGTACTTCCTTAGCTGAGATACATGAAAAACATCATGTAAATTTGCAAGTGACGGCGGCAAAGCAATCTGATAAGAAACTTTCCCAACTCTCTTGGTAATCTGAAACAGACCAATAAAACGTGGAGTCAACTTCTTTGACTTCAAAGCTCGACCAATACCAGTCATCGGAGTAACTCGCATAAAAACATGTTCTCCTTCGCTAAACTCAAGATCTTTCCTCCTCTTATCGTGATAACTTTTCTGACGACTCTGAGAAGTCCTCATCTTCTCCTGAATCATCTTAATCTTTTCCGAAGTCTGTTGGACAATTTCCGGTCCAATCACAACACTCTCTCCAGATTCATACCAACACAACGGTGTCCGACACCTCCTACCATACAATTCCTCAAACGGAGCCATACCAATGCTCGAATGAAAACTATTATTGTAGGTAAACTCAATGAATGGTAGATAACTATCCCAAGCTCCACCTTTCTCCAACACACAAGCTCTTAACAAATCTTCCAACGACTGAATCGTTCTCTCCGTCTGACCATCTGTCTGTGGATGATAAGCGGAACTCAAACGCAACATAGTACCCAAATCTTCTTGCAATCCCGTCCAGAATTTAGATGTAAACCTCGGATCTCGATCCGAAACAATACTAGAAGGAATACCGTGCTGTGATCGGTGGATCTGGAACTGACTGTTTAACGCTGGTTCGCGAAATGTCGCGGAAGCAAGAGTCGCCACCGTCTTTTATTTTCTCCAAATGGAAAGGACAAAAGCACAGAAAAATTCCTTATAGAGATTGCTCTCGGTTCGGGAGGTAGGTTATAGAAAGGGAAGGTGTTAGCACCCTTTCTATCCATGGTTATCCATGGGCTCTTAGATACTTGCTCACTTGTGTTTTCAAAAATGGTTTGTTTGCTTTTCAATGTGGGTTTTAAAAAAGTTTCTTTGAAAATTCCAGTTCGACTCTTGTATCGGTCCTCAAGAGTGTTTGAAAAATTGCTTTCGAAAGCTTTTTGAAAATGTGTTGGTGTGAAAAGTATTTTTGAATTTTTGTTTGAAATTAGAGCAAGTATCTATGAGAACCTACCTACCCTAAGGAATTCGTCTGTGTAAATGTCCTTAAGATAGTGCCATCCCACCATTGAGAGGTAGGTAGCACCACCGTTGGAGGTGTTCGGATCAATTCGAGGTTCGGGACATGGTGATCACCGGAGCAATAGGAAGACACCTTAGAAGCTACCCTCATGCCAGGTTCCCGGATCATGAGGACTTACTAAGACATCTTCTACTCGACGATCACCTTTCGAGGCAAGGCAACAGTGAGGCGTACCCTAGGGGTGGTGTGTGATTTGTGTGTCATGTTCAGTTATTTTTGTCTTGTCATGTTATGGTGATCTACGCGTTTGTTTTTATTTAATCATTCATTCTTGCATGCCATTATTAACAGTTAAAAAGTTGCGAGAAATGTAAAGTTCTAAACTATTACAAAGGCGCGGGTCCACATCGCCAAAATTTCCAGAACCCGATTTGACAGAAAAATAAACAAAGATAAAGTGCGAGAAATTAAATTGTCCGAGTTTACAAGGCTTTGGGAGAGGTACATAAATATTAAAAGAAAAAAAGAAATAAATATGCGAATAGAAATAAAATTAGAAACGAGGGCGTTGGACCCTTTTTAATGGAATTAAATTAAATTGTTAAATTAATTAGATTAAAAGAAAAAGAAATTGTTTTTTTTTGAGATTTTGAGATTTATGATTTTTATGAGAATTAAATGAAATTAAAAGATTAACCCTAATTCTAATTGTTTTTTTTTTAATTTATTAAGAAAACATATTAAAGTTAAACCTAAATTAACCTAATTATTTACATGGAATTTTGATTTATATAAATAAATAATTAATTATTAGTTAAATTTATTTACAAAAAACATTAATTAAATAAATATATTTTGATTTTTATGACTTTTCTGTTTTTTACTATTTTTTATATTTTATGAAAATAAGTTAAATTAAAGGAATTAATTAAAAAAAAGAAATAATTGAAATAAATAAAATAAGGAAAAGAAAGAAAATACAATACCTTGGGGGGTTTCTGTCCCCTTTTTGGAGGTGAATTGGAGTGGTTTGGCCATTTGTGTTCTGGCCTCATCATGCATAAGTTGTTCTACTTTGGCCATTTGGCTTTTGGCTTTTGGCCATTTGCGTTTTGGCCTCAACGTTCCTTAATCTTCTCAGGATGTCTGTCTCGCCATGAATTGGTGTCATGTGTAAAATGTTCTGTTTTGGCCATTTGGCTTTTGGCTTTTGGCCATTTGGCTTTTGGCCTCAACGTTCCTTAATGAACCTGCATGGGATCTTGTCTAAATCTGCAGTGTTGAACCTCATGAACACATTAAATAAAATCATAAAAATTCAAATAAAACGAACATATGAAGAAATTTAAGATTTAGGCACAATATGACATGTATGAATGATTATACCCTTTTGATCATGGAGATCAAATCAACCTTACCCTTACTGGAAAAGTAGTGACATGAATGCTTTTATGCCCTTTGGATCATGGAGATCAAGTCAGCCTTACCCTTACTGAAGAAGTAATAAGATGTTGGTTTGTAACTGTGATGGCTTGTTTGTAGTGAGAGAGGGATTTGTAATAAGGATTTCAAGGTTTTAGGATTCTTGAAAGAGTTTGATATTCTAACAGTGTTGTGGCAAGGTTTTTTCTCTCTTTTTTTCCTCTTTTTCTCCTCTCTTTTTTTCTCTCCTCCCTCATTTGTGTGAAAAGAAGGTGATTATATAATGAAAATTAGGGTAAAGCAAATGGGCTTTGAATGTGCAATTGGGCCTCCAATATTCACTTGAATTCGTCACTTTCCAGGCTAAATCGCAGGGACTTAAGTGCATTTTTTGAAGTTGAAGTGTGAAAACAAAATGTAGCCGACATCGATAAATAACTCCTGTCCGAAAATCGACTCAATCGGATAAACGGTGAATTAGTTATGAATTTTTGAAGTTTCAGCTCAGACAAACCTATTTTGGGCTCCAGTGTCGACTCTGACACGTTCTTCAATAAAAAACTGGTATTGATCGGTGCATAATTTGGTCTCGACTTTTGAAACAAAGTTGTAGATCTATGAGTCAGGGACCTTGTGTAAAAATATGAGCCCAATCCGATAAAAAATGACCGAGTTATGAATTTTCGAAGTTTCGGCTCAAATGAAATAATATTCAACATTCAGGATTTTCAGCGTGTCACGCACTCTGAGCAAAAAACAAAGGCCTTTTGAATACCGTTTGAACTCAATACCTTCTGTGAAAATGTAGCCAACTCAATTTGTGAAATTTTGGCGCCAGAACCAGCTCGATACGATGAAAATCGACCAAGTTATGATTTTTTGAACATGACGCAAATAAACTTCTGTCACAAATTTTCTGCACGAAAATACCTGATAAATCCACATTTTTGAAGACCTTCTGATCGAAATTGGCTTCCAGCCGTGAGCGATGAAAACGTTGATAATGTCAAGACGGAATTTTGGCCACCGGAACGGGTTCAAAACGAGTCACGATCTTCAAGTTATGAATTTTTTAGCGCATAGAAACTGCACTTTCAGCACACTTTCTCACCATATTTCTTCGAGAAAACTCACACATTCGGATACCTTCTTTAAAGAATTGACTCTTGAGCCGAACCCGAATTTGAGAATACGTTATTAGAGATATCTTGGCGAAAGAACACCTGAATATAATGCGCCGGGTTGGACTTGTGAATTTTTCTTGAAATGTTTTGAGAAATATGGGAGGGCAAATTTTGGGGTACAACAGTTGCCCCTGTTCAATCTTCTTAGACCTGAGGATGCAGATTGGCTGACGTGCCTTTCGTAATCCGAGGGTGGAAGATGATTGAACACTAGAGTGCCCAGAAATTTGCGCTCACATAGTAGCAGTGTGATGGTGGAATGGGCTTATAGATGCCATTTGGAGATTGATGAATAGGATGATGGGCTTATAGATGCCATGCTAGGAGATGATGGAAGGTGGATGGGCTTGTAGATGCCATCTGGATGTCAATCGCGTAAGAGATTCCTTAGCGAGAACCTGCGTACCTGCAAAAGAAAGATGAGTACCTGACATGTTGCGGGAACTGGTCTTCAGATGCTTTGTATAGATGTGTCCTGACTGGTTACAGGAGCTGGATCTGGAGCTTCAAACGATGATGAATGAACCAGGGATGGTTACTACCTCAACAGGAACGGTGAGAGAACTTTGGATGACTTTAACCTCAACAGAAATCGTTGAGAGAAGCCTGGAATACTTCAACTTCAACAACAATCGTTGAGCGAATCTTGGGATTACCACCTCCGCAGTATCGGGGAGAGAACCATAGGCGACTACAACCTCAATAGCAATCATTGAGAAAACCTTGGATGGAATTATCATCTCCGCAGTATCGGGGAGAGAACCATAGGCGATTACAACTCAATAGCAATCATTGAGAAAACCTTGGATGGAATTATCATCTCCGCAGTATCGGGGAGAGAACCATAGGCGATTACAACCTCAATAGCAATTATTGAGAAAACCTTGGATGGAATTATCATCTCCGCAGTATCGGGGAGAGAACCATAGGCGATTACAACCTCAATAGCAATCATTGAGAAAACCTTGGATGGAATTATCATCTCCGCAGTATCGGGGAGAGAACCATAGGCGATTACAACCTCAATAGCAATCATTGAGAAAACCTTGGATGGAATTATCATCTCCGCAGTATCGGGGAGAGAACCATAGGCGATTACAACCTCAATAGCAATCATTGAGAGAATCTTGGATAACTTCAACTGAGTCTTTATTATAAAAATCTGTTTGGGGTCGATTTAACTGGACTAGAGAAGGCTTATGACTGGATAAGTGACAGAAAATCTTAGGGTCGATTAACTGAACCGGTCTAGGTCTTGAAATGTCTTCAACAGATACACCCTGGCAAGATTCAGGTATCGGATCCTCGAACTCTTCAGACACACCCTGGCAAGATACATGAATCAGATCTGGTAATGTTAGTCTTCAATGGATACACCCTGGCAAGATTCAGGCATCGGATCCTCGAACTCTTCAGACACACCCTGGCAAGATACAGGACTCGGATCTGGTAATGTTAGTCTTCAACGGATACACCCTGGCAAGATTCAGGCATCGGATCCTCGAACTCTTCAGACACACCCTGGCAAGATACAGGAATCGGATCTGGTAATGTTAGTCTTCAACGGATACACCCTGGCAAGATTCAGGTATCGAATCCTCGAACTCTTCAGACACACCCTGGCAAGATACAGGAATCGGATCTGGTAATGTTAGTCTTCAACGGATACACCCTCGCAAGATTCAGGTATCGGATCCTCGAACTCTTCAGACACACCCTGGCAAGATACAGGAATCGGATCTGGTAATGTTAGTCTTCAACGGATACACCCTTGCAAGATTCAGGCATCGGATCCTCGAACTCTTCAGACACACCCTGGCAAGATACAGGAATCGGATCTGGTAATGTTAGTCTTCAACGGATACACCCTGGCAAGATTCAGGTATCGGATCCTCGAACTCTTCAGACACACCCTGGCAAGATACAGGAATCGGATCTGGTAATGTTAGTCTTCAACGGATACACCCTGGCAAGATTCAGGTATCAGATCCTCGAACTCTTCAGACACACCCTGGCAAGATACAGGAATCGGATCTGGTAATGTTAGTCTTCAACGGATACACCCTGGCAAGATTCAGGTATCGAATCCTCGAACTCTTCAGACACATCCTGGCAAGATACAGGAATCGGATCTGGTACTGTTAGTCTTCAACGGATACACCCTGGCAAGATACAGGTATCGGATCCTCGAACTCTTCAGACACACCCTGGCAAGATACAGGAATCGGATCTGGTAATTGGTCGTCAACAGATACTCCCTGGCAAGATTCAGGAATCGGACCTTTAGTTGCGACCATTGATGGTGATCAATTTTGTACTTTTGTCCTGAAAAGACAAGCGTTAGTTGTATGCGATGTCATGTGGTATGACATGCGAGATACTCTCTGAATACGTGAGATTGTATGTTCATGATGCATATATGCATGCTATAATGCATGAAGATGTTTATGAATGTATGTTTTCGTCTAGGAAAGTAAATCCTTGACGGGTGCCGGGAAGTCCCTCCTGGGCTGATGTTGAAGAATAGATTTTGCCTCCGCTGGGGATGAGCTGCAAGAATACCGGTAGGAGAAGATGACTCTGTTGGGGAATAAACTTGGCGAATGGATAACTTTGCGGGGAGAAAAGTACTCTAGTGATCTTGCTGGGAAGCAAAACTCTGTGGGGAGAGAGACTTTGTTGAATGTTGATAATAACTTGCTGGGGATATCTTTGTTGTGTTGGAAGTGTTAATAGACTTCGCTGGGGCTAAGAGGACTTCGTCGAGGACGCTCTTTCCGTGGCTTTTGGCTGAGGATAACCCAGTTATATCCTGGTAAGGAAATAACTCTTTGAATAAAGCCGGGAGACGCGCTCGTGCTCTGCGCGGATAAGCTTCCAGAATTTACTGGAGATAAGCTTACCGCTTGGGGAGATGGATTCCAACTTTCCTGGGGAAACTGGATTGGACTCTCTTGGGGAGGTTTGAACTGCATCGGGGAAGTGACTCTATTGAACGTTTGGTATACCGCCGGGGAACAATCTTTAGGCCAAGACTGCCGGGGATGCTTGTCAAGAATATGTGCTGCTGGGGAAGGTTGAGATCTGTTGGAGGATACCCAACTTCTTTAAGGTTTGATAATATAGCTTTGCTTTAGGGAGAGTGTATTGACTTGCTGACTCACTCTCTGGGGAATTAAGATGTGCTGGTTATGTTCTTTAGCTGAACCTACCTTGTATCTTGTGGACAGAGCAATTAGATTGTTTGGACAACTCCTCATTGCCCCTGTTTCTGTGGGGGAGGCACCTGTGGGATGCTGATAATTGTTGAGGGTCAAACCTTCTTCAGATAGGCAGGTGACAAGATGACAGGACATAGTCGTACGCTTTGATCCCTAACTTTTGCCTGGACCGCCCTTTCGGGTTTTCAGTCCACCGGGATACCCATTTTTGCCCAAGTCGCCTTTTCAGGTTTTCGACTTGCCGGGTGTATAGATTTTTTCATTTCATCCCTTCATTTTTCCCGAACCCTTTTGGTTCGCCGGGAAGCCCTTACTTTTGCCTAGGTATGTCAACCTAGCGGGTCTTTGATTTTGCGTAGTATTTTTTCGACTATGTCCGCGTTCTCAGAATGTAGGGAGTTGCCCCTGTTAGAAGTGCTTTGCCATGCCACCAGAAGGTGTTTGATCAGGCAAGATTCGTTGCTGGAATGCCCCAAGCAACTCAGGCAGAGATTTGCCCCAGGTTATTTGGCCTTTTGAAAGATTCTCCGAATCTTGACTGAATTGCCCCAGATAATAGACAATAGTCATGCCATGCCCCTTGATTGGAAGTACTTTTGTTCACTAGGTATTCCTCGTGCGAATTTCCCTGCTGTTCAAACAAAAAGTCATATGCAAACAAAGTTATGTTAAAAATGCAAAGCTCATGTCTGTCTTGAAGATTTTAAAAATGCATTATTTTTCATAAAACAAGTGAATGTTTGTAAAACGTGATGTCAACTCCGTATTTTACCGTAAGCCTTAAGGAGTCAGGATACCTTTCGTACAGTATGCTTTCGAACTAACCCATGCTTCAGCTAGGACTTTTAAGGGTTATAACGTGGCTTGGTTCACGGTTTAAGAAACAAAGGATAAAGGCTCAAATTTTATTTGTACCCACCCGCTCTTCGTGATGTTCTCCAAACCTAAACTCAGTTGATCATACGTTAGACCTTTGTTTGAGTCTTTGCTCTGATTTTCCGGTGATGATTCGGATGTTGATAACTTATTTTGAATAGGCAGTCATTCCTTTTTTGTTGAGGGTTTGTAAGACCTCTTTCTTGTTTGATTTTTGTTATCCCTTTCTTTTTTGCCTGAACTGTTTCCTTTTTTGGAATTACAGTCAGCGGGATGCCCCAGTTTTGTAAGTCTCCTTCATGGGTTTTGACTTAATGGGTTTTTTTATTTTTTGAGATAATGACTGCCTTTCTTTATTGATTATTCGGAACCATCACTGTCTTTCTTTGTTTTGTAAGGACTTCTTTGGTGCCATTCGTTATGCACTTGGATCAACTGAGAGACTACCCTGCCCCAGGTTATGATAAAGGGTTTTAATTTTCGAAAAGAAAAAACTCCTACTTCTTTGGCTCAGATGGGTTGACGAGGGATTATCTTCCTTATAACTCCAGTGTTTAGGGATTTGAAACAATGCCTGTACTTCATCAGCGAGGTCTGTTCAAAAGCATACTGTAAAGATAGCGGTATTGTTTTCGTCATCCTCCCTCAAGAGGCTTAGAATTTTAGATCAAGAGCTGACATCAGAAAAAATATGAAAATAATTTGCATTTAGTGAATATGAATATATTGTTTCAGAACAGACATATGCGATGCATTAATGAAATAACAATGCTTAACATGAGTAAATGTTTGAACAAAAGAAAATTGCAACTTGAACATTCGAATGAACAAAAATTTCTCAATCCTAGCCATGATTTGGCAAGGGAGCAGTGATTATGTTTGGAGTCTCGGGTACTTCAAACTGAATCTCTCCAGCATCGATCATGTCTTGAATCTTGTTTTTGAGAGGCCAGCAGTTGCCCGTAGTATGCCCCGGGCTATCAGAATGGTATGCGCACCTATCGTTGGGATGATAGTTAGGAGCAGAAGTGTTTGGATTCCGGAGAGGAGCCCTTAAGGTGATCAGCCCTGCCTCCAACATTTGTTGTAGTGCTTGATCCAGCGACATGTTGATCTTGGTGAACTGCCTTTTAGGCTTGTCTGGTTTGCTCTGATCAGCCCGTTGTTCTGGGCGAGGTCGTTGTTGGACCTGTGAAGTAATAGCAGCTTGGAGAGGCCCAAACCTTTGACTTCTTGGAAGATGATTAATGACTGGGTCCCTGACTTGGGCTGGTTGCTTCATGTCTTGATGAAGCTGACTGATCATGGCCCTCAGCTCTCCTTGCTCCTGAGCCAAACCTTGAATGAGGGCCCTTTGCCCCAGCATCTGGGTTTTCAATGTGTCTACCTCAGGTTGTAGACGTTTCAGCTGTTCGTCCTTGTCATCTTCAGGACTCTTTCTGATCAGATTTCCCATGAGGAGTGTCCTCAACTCTTCCTGCCCCTTGGATAGACCTAGGAAGATTTCCCTGAACTGAGTCTCTTGAGCGTGAAGGTCCTGGTTATCTTGTTGTGAAGCCATTGCTGAAATAAACAGCGAGAAAGGTAAGTGACCTGCAACAAGGATACCTGTTATACAATGATGAGTATGACATGCATGTAATGTTTTCAAGGACCTCGCGGGGGAAACAAGAAAATTTGTTAGAGCTTGAATCCGGTGGCTTGATTGAAGGAAACTTCATGTTGATGAGAGTCCTTCTTCAAGAGTCAAAGGCTCACCATATCCAGTGGGTCATAGCCCCTGACAACTTTGGCTCGGGGAACTTTCTTCAAGTGTCAAAGCTCATCATATCAAGTGGGTCATAGCCTCTGACAACCTTGGCTAGAGGAAAATAAATCCTCTTTGCCCCTTGCTAGATGTTTGATTCATCATGACCTGCATCACAAGCCCTTGAGATCCTTGAAATGGATTAGGATGTATGCAATGGTATGATGTCATGATGCATGGGGTAATATGGATAAACCCTGTTATGAGCCCTTGTTAAGGACTGCAAACCAAAACCTGCAAGAAACTCAAGTAAACCCTGTCATGAGTCCCAATTAAGGACTATAAACAAAACCTGCAAGAAACTCGGTAAACCCTGTTATGAGTCCTAATTAAGGACTGCAAACCAAAACCTGTAAGAAACTTAGTATACCCTGTTATGAGTCCCTATTAAGGACTATAAACAAAACCTGCAAGAATTTAGTAACCCTGGTATGAGTCCCAATTAAGGACTATAAACAAAACCTGCAAGGAAACTCAAGTGTCAGTTAACAAGTATGCAAGTAGTCAAGTTGGAAGGCACACAAGTCACACAAGAGCAAGCCCTTAGAGTTTAGGCCAGCATGGGGTCGGGGTATTACCCTCTTGAAGTTGGTGGGCTCAACCTGTCCTATTAGAAGTAACCGGGTTCTAAGGGTCCCAATATCACGGGATTGCTTTCATTGTTCATCGTTTCGATTTAGCCACTGAACTGGCGACCGAAATATTCCAGGAAAGCAACCCTCAATTGAGTGTAGTATCGAGTATCAACCAACCTCGGACTGCACCAAAGTCAGTTATCTCACTACCCTAAAGAGGCCAAGATAGTTCAATTAAGGTTCCTAAGGTCTGTTGATGCTTCACGACACCACGCGGAGGCCCCGTACTCTCCTTGACTGAACTCAAGGGTTACCGGTACACACCAAAGTGCCACATCAACGTAGCAGACTGTTTCAACCATGTCGGTATACCCCGCACAGTTCCCTCACAGCCTTGTTTCTACTTTCTAAGAAGGTATCCCCAGATCCGGGTTAGGATCTATAGAACTCCCAAGCAACCCACAATTTAAAGCAAGCAAGGAAAACAATTGAAAACACAGTTATGAACTAACCCTAAGGTACACCTCACTTTAAGTTTATCCCCAGCAGAGTCGCCAGTTCTGTGATCGGTGGATCTGGAACTGACTGTTTAACGCTGGTTCGCAAAATGTTGCGGAAGCAAGAGTCGCCACCGTCTTTTATTTTCTCCAAATGGAAAGGACAAAAGCACAGAAAAATTCCTTATAGAGATTGCTCTCGGTTCGGGAGGTAGGTTATAGAAAGGGAAGGTGTTAGCACCCTTTCTATCCATGGTTATCCATGGGCTCTTAGATACTTGCTCACTTGTGTTTTCAAAAATGGTTTGTTTGCTTTTCAATGTGGGTTTTAAAAAAGTTTCTTTGAAAATTCCAGTTCGACTCTTGTATCGGTCCTCAAGAGTGTTTGAAAAATTGCTTTCGAAAGCTTTTTGAAAATGTGTTGGTGTGAAAAGTATTTTTGAATTTTTGTTTGAAATTAGAGCAAGTATCTATGAGAACCTACCTACCCTAAGGAATTCGTCTGTGTAAATGTCCTTAAGATAATGCCATCCCACCATTGAGAGGTAGGTAGCACCACCGTTGGAGGTGTTCGGGTCAATTCGAGGTTCGGGACATGGTGATCACCGGAGCAATAGGAAGACACCTTAGAAGCTACCCTCATGCCAGGTTCCCGGATCATGAGGACTTACTAAGACATCTTCTACTCGACGATCACCTTTCGAGGCAAGGCAACAGTGAGGCGTACCCTAGGGGTGGTGTGTGATTTGTGTGTCATGTTCAGTTATTTTTGTCTTGTCATGTTATGGTGATCTACGCGTTTGTTTTTATTTAATCATTCATTCTTGCATGCCATTATTAACAGTTAAAAAGTTGCGAGAAATGTAAAGTTCTAAACTATTACAAAGGCGCGGGTCCACATCGCCAAAATTTCCAGAACCCGATTTGACAGAAAAATAAACAAAGATAAAGTGCGAGAAATTAAATTGTCCGAGTTTACAAGGCTTTGGGAGAGGTACATAAATATTAAAAGAAAAAAAGAAATAAATATGCGAATAGAAATAAAATTAGAAACGAGGGCGTTGGACCCTTTTTAATGGAATTAAATTAAATTGTTAAATTAATTAGATTAAAAGAAAAGGAAATTGTTTTTTTTTGAGATTTTGAGATTTATGATTTTTATGAGAATTAAATGAAATTAAAAGATTAACCCTAATTCTAATTGTTTTTTTTTTAATTTATTAAGAAAACATATTAAAGTTAAACCTAAATTAACCTAATTATTTACATGGAATTTTGATTTATAAAAATAAATAATTAATTATTAGTGAAATTTATTTACAAAAAACATTAATTAAATAAATATATTTTGATTTTTATGACTTTTCTGTTTTTTACTATTTTTTATATTTTATGAAAATAAGTTAAATTAAAGGAATTAATTAAAAAAAAGAAATAATTGAAATAAATAAAATAAGGAAAAGAAAGAAAATACAATACCTTGGGGGGTTTCTGTCCCCTTTTTGGAGGTGAATTGGAGTGGTTTGGCCATTTGTGTTCTGGCCTCATCATGCATAAGTTGTTCTACTTTGGCCATTTGGCTTTTGGCTTTTGGCCATTTGCGTTTTGGCCTCAACGTTCCTTAATCTTCTCAGGATGTCTGTCTCGCCATGAATTGGTGTCATGTGTAAAATGTTCTGTTTTGGCCATTTGGCTTTTGGCTTTTGGCCATTTGGCTTTTGGCCTCAACGTTCCTTAATGAACCTGCATGGGATCCTGTCTAAATCTGCAGTGTTGAACCTCATGAACACATTAAATAAAATCATAAAAATTCAAATAAAACCAACATATGAAGAAATTTAATGTTTAGGCACAATATGGCATGTATGAATGATTATACCCTTTTGATCATGGAGATCAAATCAACCTTACCCTTACTGGAAAAGTAGTGACATGAATGCTTTTATGCCCTTTGGATCATGGAGATCAAGCCAGCCTTACCCTTACTGAAGAAGTAATAAGATGTTGGTTTGTAACTGTGATGGCTTGTTTGTAGTGAGAGAGGGATTTGTAATAAGGATTTCAAGGTTTTAGGGTTCTTGAAAGAGTTTGATATTCTAACAGTGTTGTGGCAAGGTTTTTTCTCTCTTTTTTTCCTCTTTTTCTCCTCTCTTTTTTTCTCTCCTCCCTCATTTGTGTGAAAAGAAGGTGATTATATAATGAAAATTAGGGTAAAGCAAATGGGCTTTGAATGTGCAATTGGGCCTCCAATATTCACTTGAATTCGTCACTTTCCAGGCTAAATCGCAGGGACTTAAGTGCATTTTTTGAAGTTGAAGTGTGAAAACAAAATGTAGCCGACATCGAGAAATAACTCCTGTCCGAAAATCGACTCAATCGGATAAACGGTGAATTAGTTATGAATTTTTGAAGTTTCAGCTCAGACAAACCTATTTTGGGCTCCAGTGTCGACTCTGACACGTTCTTCAATAAAAAACTGGTATTGATCGGTGCATAATTTGGTCTCGACTTTTGAAGCAAAGTTGTAGATCTATGAGTCAGGGACCTTGTGTAAAAATATGAGCCCAATCCGATAAAAAATGACTGAGTTATGAATTTTCGAAGTTTCGGCTCAGATGAAATAATATTCAGCATTCAGGATTTTCAGCGTGTCACGCACTCTGAGCAAAAAACGAAGGCCTTTTGAATACCGTTTGAACTTAATACCTTCTGTGAAAATGTAGCCAACTCAATTTGTGAAATTTTGGCGCTAGAACCAGCTCGATACGATGAAAATCGACCAAGTTATGATTTTTTGAACATGACGCAAATAAACTTCTGTCACAAATTTTCTGCACGAAAATACCTGATAAATCCACATTTTTGAAGACCTTCTGATCGAAATTGGCTTCCAGCCGTGAGAGATGAAAACGTTGATAATGTCAAGACGGAATTTTGGCCACCGGAACGGGTTCAAAACGTGTCACGATCTTCAAGTTATGAATTTTTTAGCGCATAGAAACTGCACTTTCAGCACACTTTCTCACCATATTTCTTCGAGAAAACTCACACATTCGGATACCTTCTTTAAAGAATTGACTCTTGAGCCAAACCTGAATTTGAGAATACGTTATCAGAGATATCTTGGCGAAAGAACACCTGAATATGATGCGCCGGGTTGGACTTGTGAATTTTTCTTGAAATGTTTTGAGAAATATGGGAGGGCAAATTTTGGGGTACAACACGTGCAAACTCACAATCTTCTCAACATACAATTCTGCCAACCTTTCCATCGGATAATCCATTCTTATCGGAATAAAGTGAGCAGATTTCGTCAACCGATCAACAATAACCCAGATAGAATCACAATTCTTTGATGTCCTTGGCAAACCAGACACAAAATCCATAGAGATTCCATCCCATTTCCATTCCGGAACAAACAACAGTTCCATCAATCCTGACGGTTTCTGATGCTCAATCTTCGACTTCTGACAAACCAAACAAGCATACACAAACTCAGCAATTTTCTTTTTCATTCTCGGCCACCAAAACAACTTCTTCAAATCATGGTACATTTTAGTAGCACCAGGATGAATACTCAATCCACTACGATGTCCTTCTTCCAAAATACTCTTCCTAATCTCTGCAACATCCGGAACACACACCCTATTACCAAATCTCATAACACCATTCTCATCAATCCGGAACTCGCCTCCTTGACCTTGGTTGATCAATGTCAATTTATCAACTAACCCAACATCGGACTTCTGTCCATTCCGAATTTCTTCCAGAATACCACTAGTCAGTTTCAACATACCCAATTTCACACTATTCGGAGTAGTTTCACATACCAAACTTAAATCTCTGAACTGCTCAACCAAATCTAACTCACGAACCATTAACATCGACATATGCAAGGACTTCCTACTCAAGGCATCCGCAACAACGTTTGCCTTACCAGGATGGTAATTCAAACCGAAATCATAATCCTTTAGAAATTCTAACCATCTCCTCTGCCTCATATTCAACTCTTTCTGATCAAAGAGATACCTCAGACTTTTGTGATCACTGAACACCTCAAACCGAGAACCATATAAATAACGCCTCCACAACTTCAAAACAAACACAACAGCTGCCAACTCCAAATCATGAGTCGGATAATTCCTTTCATGTACTTTCAATTGTCTCGAAGCATAAGCCACCACCTGCTTATCTTGCATCAACACACCACCTAATCCCATTAATGATGCGTCACAATACACAACAAAAGACTTAGTCGGATTTGGAAAAATCAAGATCGGAGCACTTGTCAACCTCCTCTTCAGCTCTTGAAATCCTTTCTCACATTCAACATCCCAAACGAACATCTGACCCTTCCTGGTCAACTTAGTCAACGGTAACGCTAATTTGGAAAATCCTTCTATAAACTTCCTGTAATAACCTGCAAGACCCAGAAAACTACGGATCTCAGAAGCGTTCTTCAGCGCTTCCCACTGAGATACTGCTTCTACCTTCGTAGGATCCACAACAATTCCATTCTTGGAAATTACATGGCCAAGAAAACTTACTTCACTTAACCAGAATTCACACTTGGACAACTTCGCATAAAGCTTTTTCTCTTTCAACAATTCCAACACAACTCTGAGATGTTCTGCATGCTCTTCATCGCTCTTCGAATAAATTAGAATATCATCAATGAACACCACCACAAACTTATCAAGATACGGATGAAATATCCTGTTCATATACTCCATGAAAACACCAGGTGCATTAGTAACTCCAAACGGCATAACAAAATACTCGTAATGTCCATACCTCGTTCTAAATGCAGTTTTCTGAATATCTTCCAACTTCACACGAATCTGATGATATCCAGATCTCAGATCAATCTTACTAAATACACAAGCTCCAACTAGTTGATCCATCAAATCATCGATCCTCGGCAAAGGATACCGATTCTTGATTGTAACTTTATTCAACTGTCTGTAATCAACACATAATCTCATTGAACCTTCTTTCTTCTTAACCAACAACACCGGAGCACCCCACGGCGAAACACTCGGACGAATAAAATTCTTCTCAAGTAACTCCTCCAACAGTTTCTTTAACTGCTCTAATTTAGATGCCGACATACGGTAAGGAGCCATCGACACCGGACTAGTTCCAGGAATCAAGTCTATAGTAAATTCTACCTCCCTCTCAGGTGGCAATTCACTAACGTCTTCCGGAAACACCTCTGGAAATTCATTCACCACTGGCAATCCATCACTCTTTGCTTTTCCCTCCGCTTCTATTGCAGAATATAACATAAATACCACAACACCATCTTTCACAGCTAGGTTCATCTGTTTAACCGACATAGTCACATCTTCGACACCAACCTCTTCAGGAAAAATAACCGTCTTCGCAAAACAGTTGATATGAACCTGGTTGAATTCCAACCAGTTCATTCCAAGGATGATATCAAGTTGTTCTAATGGTAGGCACACTAAATCCATACCGAAACCCCTACCAAAAATCACAATAGGACAATTCCTACAAACATACGAAGTAGTCACTGAACCCGACACAGGAGTATCAATAACCATACTTCCATCCATATTAGAAATTTCCAAATTAAATCTTTTAGCACAATCCAAAGCAATAAAAGAATGCGTAGCTCCAGTATCAATAATCGCAATCAAAGGTATGTCATTAATAAAACATGTACCTTTAATCAGCCGATCATCTGGCTTAGTCTCTGACCCAGACAATGCAAACACTTTACCACCAGCTTGCTCCTTCTTGGGTTTTGTACACTGAGGACGAGTATGACCTTCTTCACCACAGTTGTAACAAGTCACCACTCTTACTCTGCAATCATTGGCGACATGGCCGAGTTTCCCACACTTGAAACACTTCTTATCATTACTTTTGCAATCCACCATACGATGTCCTGTCTCACCACACTTGTAGCACTTAATGGAAGAACTAGAATCTCCTCCACCAAACTTCTTCCAACCACCGGGTCTCTGATTACTTATATCATAAGGCTTACCACGATCCATCTGTTGCTTACCCTTCCTATCAACATACCCTCGAGCATTCGACTTAGTGCTAGCAAGATCCTCCTCTAAAATCCTACTACAGTCAACCAGATCAGGAAATCTTCGGATACGCTGATACCGAATACCCTGCTTAATCTCATCACGAAGACCATTCTCAAACTTGATACATTTGGAAAATTCTCCATCTGCATCGTTAGTATAATGAGCATAATACTTCGCTAACTCAGTAAACTTCGAAGCATACTCACTGACAGTCTTGTTACCCTGCTTGAGTTCCAGAAACTCAATCTCCTTCTTGCCTCTGATGTCCTCAGGAAAGTACCTCCTCAAAAAAGCCCTCCTGAACACAGCCCAAGTCAATGCAATACCATCTTCTTCCATTTCAGTTCTGGTAGCAACCCACCAGTCATCAGCTTCCTCTGCTAACATGTGAGTTCCGTATCTCACCTTCAGCCCTTCAGCACAGTCAATTACTCTGAAGATCCTCTCGATCTCCTTCAACCACTTCTGAGCACCTTCGGGATCATGTGCACCCTTGAACAACGGAGGATTAATCCTCTGAAAATTCCCCAATTGTCGGTCAGCACCAATCACAGCTCCCTGCCGGTTCCCTCCGAGTACTCCAGCCAACATTCCCAATGCTTCAGCAATAGCATCGTCGTTTCTTATGTTACCTCTTCCGACCATTGTTCTGTAACATTACAAAACAACCTCATCAGCACACAAGTATCGACAATGTCATCTTACACTAGTCGCATACAAAAGGGATAACGACACAAGACAAGACCGACTATGCTCTGATACCACTATTGTAACACCCCTTCTAAAATACCCCGAATAATATTAATTATATCAATGATTAAAGACATATTCCATCAGAGTTAACACGGAACAAGGGATGTCACAATTATGAAATAAATAAAACTTCCAATAAAACAGTAGTCATGCTACACTGAGGGTCATTATTCAAATAATTCAATCAACTTAAGACCATGTCTTACACAGCGGAAAAATACCATAACCAAAACGGAATAAACCAAAACATAATTATTCCCAATGAAATTCAAAGAAACAATTGAATAATAACTAATTCCTCAACTAAATGTTCCCCAGTGGTACAACCTATCAGAGCACGACACTGACACGCGGACTTAAAGTAACATAGCTCTAGAGCCATCCTCACCAACTCCTGAGCTGCTAACTTTAATCTGAATTTGTTAAAGTAAGGGTGAGATTTCTCATAATTAACATGCATTATAAGCTTCTCAATCAACATTATATCACAAGCATATTATTTCACCCATTTTAGCATAAATTCAGGTTCAACACGCAGTTCCAATCATACAAGTCATTATGCACAAATCAATAATCAACCAAAGAATTGTAACACTCGAAGACATCCTAACATGTTACAATTCCATGCAAACACAAATGCAGACACAATGCATGTGGTACCAACACGTGACCAAGTCACCCAACACTGATCCATCATCAACCGGATACAGCAACCATCGATTCGTCCATAAACACCCGGACACGAATCCAGCCTAACCACCCGTCATCACCCGGGTATCGGTTAACGGCAATACAAGTCAAATTCCATACAATGGGAATTAACTTCACCAAAACAATGCATATGCACGCACATCACTAGCATGCAACATCAAATCAGTCTATGAAATACATCAATTTATCATAACTGAACCAAAACCAAAAACATGATATCTCAACGATCATGCACACCATCATTAGCAACATAAACATGCCTTTCATTCACACAATACTAATACATCCATCCATCACAGGTTCACTGCTACATACACACCCATGTGCATTAGCCAATAATCACTTATTCCGGGATTTGACTCATTTTCATAATAATTTCAGGTTTTAGGAAATCCTTTCATTTTATAAAATAGAGCATTAAATTTAAGAAATAACGTCCAAAACGGCACTCAAAACGGACTTACGGTTTGAAAGTTAAGAATTTTCAAAGTTTAATATTTTTCAAAAAGTTACAGCAGAACCCGGTTCCTACATATGCAGGAACCGGTTCCTGCGAAGTTCAAAAATCACGCTTCTTGAAAAATGTATGGGAACCCGGTTCCTACCTATACAGGAACCGGTTCCTACGTGCATTTTTGCCAGTTTTAATAAATTCACACAGTGGAACCCGGTTCCTCCCCACTGGGAACCGGTTCCCACGACCTGCAGAGTCAAATTCTGCACTTTTGACAGCATTTATTCATTCTAAACCAATTCCAAACATACCCATACAAATTGCAACATGAGAAACACCAAAACACATCCATTTTGCACCATTATAACATCAAACAACATTATTTCATCATTCCTTTTTTATCATCTGACACCCTAATGGTTTTCAACCTACAATTCGACGCAATAGGGACAATTCTACGGAACCCTAGAATTCCAAACCGGGATTCCCTAACATTCTATGATCCATACTATTGAATATCTAAACCGATAATATGAATTAACTAATCGAAATCACCCCTTACCTTGTGGGTTCTTCGAATTCTGACGCTTCCGGTTTTCTCCTTCTTTTTCCTCTTCTCAAATGCACGTATGATGAATATTCCAAAATAACTCTCTTTCTCTTCTTTTTCCTTTTAATACTCCTTTTATTATTCCAATAAAATAATTAAATTAGTAATTAGTAAGAGTAGAGTATTTTACCCCTCACACCCTCTAATCACTCTTCACACCACCAATACTTCTTTCCTTTAATTAATTAAATTAATTCCAATAATCCAAAAATACCAAGAATTAAATTTCCAATTAAATTAATAATTAAAAATTCTAATTATTTAATAATCGGATTATTTGGGGTGTCACAGTCTGTGTCCGTTTGTATAAGTCTGGAATGTTTTAGCCACAGACGTGAGGTAGAAGACGAAGACGTGTCACACCATCAATGGCCAGTTCAAAACCACACGCGCTTTTTACTTTTTTGCTGGCATATTGACTTGTTTTTTATATTATATATTATTTGTATATTATTAACAAATAAACCGAGTAGCCTAGTGGTAAACGTGTACATCCATTAGCCTACAGGACCTGGGTTCGAATCCCAGGTCCCCCACTTTCTTTGTTATTTTCATTCTTCAGGTAATTACATGTATATTCAAGCGCACAGAACACCATACGCCTTCACATATCCAGCTGTCAGATGGCCCAAGGCCAAATCTGATGGCCAATAATTGATGGTTCACCATAGACAAAGTCCATGCACGCCTACTGGATCTCAAAAGTCAACAAAGGGCCAGCTCGTTTGGGCTACAGATCTGCTGTTCAAACACCCATATTCAGGCCCATACTCCCCATCTCTTTATTTTATTTTATTTAGTATTTGCTTTATTATTATTATATAATTCTATTAACCAATCACAAATTTCCTTTTTTTCATAAAATAAAATCACAAAATATTTTTCTTTATCAAACCAAACTTTAAATTTTTATTTTTTATTAATAAATACTAATAAATTAATTTGGTTTTAATTAGAATAACTTTAACATATTTTTGTAAATAATTAAAATTAAACTAGATTTGATTAGGTTCTTACTAACATTAATTAATTTTATTTTTCTTTCTTAAAATACCAAAAACCCCAAAATAACTTTTTTCATTTAATTAATTAATTTATTAATTTAATAATTAATTTAGGATTGTTTCTTTCTTAATTCAAAAACAACAAAAAAAGATACTTTCTCTCAAAAATGGTCAAAACCCTATTTGCGCTCGATTTAATTTCTCGCACGTGATTTATTTTCTTTTATATCATAATGTATTTGTTCCCGGTTTGTAATAGTTAATAGGACCTTTTATTACTTTTTATCGCTTTATTTATTCTTTAAGGGTTTGTCTTTGGCGATTTAAATTCCCGACGCCTTGTAATAGTTAGTTAAATTTCCGCAATTTATTTTCCGCAACTTATAACTGTTAGATGTTTGATAATAGGTTTGCATGACAAGACTGAATGTTTTAACCTAAAATCAACTTAGATCACCCTTAACATGTACAAAGATAAAAATAAACTGAAAACGACACACTCGCACATGCACACTCTTAGGGTACACCCCACTTGGTTGCCTTCGTACATGGTCATTGTGTATAGGTCGTTTTAGAGGTCGCCCTATTGTCTAAAAGATCATAGTCGCCTCAAAACGGTTGCCTCGGATATTGTTGCCTCAAAAATAAATGATCTAAGACATTAGGGTTACCGCTAAGGCGTCCTACCATTGCTTTGGTGACCGCATGTCCCTCAATCGGATTGACCCTTAAACTCCAACGACGATGCTACTTACTCATCAATAATGGATAACATTGTCTAAAGGAAGATAGCATAGAACTATTCCTTTTTCGAGTAGGTAGATGGTTCTTAAGTACTTTCTCTTTCAAAAAAAAGAAAACTTTTTCACAGTTACATTCCTTTTTTGAACAAAGTTTTCAAAACACTTCATTACACTCTTGAGGACAGAAATAAGAGTTAAATCAAAGTTTTCAAACAAAAACTTTTTTCAAACCCACAAGCACAAAGAAAACAATTTTGAAATCAAATGAGCAAGTACCTAAGAGCCCGTGGATAACCACGGATAGAAAGGGTGCTAACACCTTCCCTTTCTATAATCTACCCCCCGAACCCGAGAAATATCTCGAAAAAAGGAATTTTTCTGTGCTTTTTTCCTTTCCTTGTTGGATAAAATAAAATTCGGTGGCGACTCTTGCTTACCGTGACATTTTGCGAAAACAAACGCAAAACGCAAACCAGCATTCCAAAAAATAGTCAGTTCTCCCACCGTATCACAGAACTGGCGACTTTGCTGGGGATCGTTTATAAGTGGGGTGTACCTTAGGAATAGTTCATAATGTTTTCAATTGCTTGACTTGTATGCTTTAACAATGTGGGTCGAATCAGAGTTACTATAGATCCTAACCCGGCTCTGGGGGACACCCTTTAGGTAAGTAGCAATAAACTGTGAGGGAACTGTACGGCGTAGACCGATACGGTTGAAGCAGTATCAACGTTGGTGTGGCACTTTAGTATGTACCGATATCCCTTGTGGCGCAACGAGGAGAATATGGGTCTGCTAAGGGGTCATTAAGCACCAACTGACCTTAGAACCTTTAAATTGACCAACTTTGCCATAGAACAGTAGCAGTATGCTACACTCATTGAGACCAAACTCTCGCAATGATTCCGGCCGCAAGAAAAGGTTGCTAAACTGGAATTATGACCGATCGAGGGTGGTCAGTGATATTGAGATCCTCTAGAACCCGGTTACTATTTCTAGGACAGGTTGAACCAACTAAACTAAAAGAGGGTAATACCTAAACTCCATGTCTGCCTAAACTTAAGGCTGTTTGTGTGACTTGTGTGTCTTCAAACTTGAACTACTTGCACATTCTTATTATCTGACAACATGAGTTCCTTGCAGGTTTTGTTTATAGTCCTTATCCAATAATTTGGATTTATTGCAGGGTTTAGTTACATCACTTCACACTTTTGCTTAAACGCATAGCATACACATCATAACATCATGCCTTAACATTTCCTTAACCATTTCAAGGATCTTAAGGGTTTGTGGTGCAGGTTATGGTAAATCAAATGTCTAGCAAGGGGAAAAGGGGATTTATTTTCCTCTAGCCAAGGTTGTCTAGAAATCAAAACACGATAACTTGAGTCAGGGGCTATGACCCACTCGATATGGTGAGCTTGACTCTTGAAGAATGACTCTTAATAACATGAAGTTTCTTCAATCAAAGCTGCAAAATTCAAACTCTAACAAGTTTCTTGTTTACCCCGCGGGATCCTTGAAAACATTGCATACATACATATCATTGCATAACAGGTCTCCCAGTATAGGTCTCTCATGTTCTCGCTGTTTATTTTAGCAATGGCTTTCCAGCCATACAATCAAGATCTTCAAACTCGAGAAGCTCAGTTTAGGGACGTATTCCTAAACCTATCCAAGGGGCAAGAAGAGTTGAAAACACTCCTCGTTGGTAACTTGGTCAAGAAAATTCCTGAAGACAATAAGGACGAACGGCTGGAACAACTGCAAGCTGAGTTCAGTGCCATGAAAACCCAGATGCTAGGGGCAGATGACTCTTATCCAAGGCTTAGCTCGGGAACAAGAAGAGTTGAGAACCATTATCAACCAGCTTCATCAAGACAGATACAACAACATGAAGCAAACAGTCAAGGTCGGGGACCAAGTCATTAATCAACTTCCGAGAAGTCAAAGGTTTGGTTTGATGAAGAATAGACCTCTCCAAGTTGCTACTACCTCACGGGTCCAACAACAACCTTGCCATAAACAACGGGTTGATCAGAGTAAGCCAAATATGCCCAAGAGGCAATTTACCAAGTTCAACATGTCGCTACCTCAGGAGTTACAACACCTATTGAGATTGAATCTGGTGACGTTAAGGGACCCTCCTAAGAATCCCAACATAGCCTCCCCAAGGTACAATCCTGATGCAAGGTGTGCATATCACTCCAACAGCCTGGGGCATGATACTAACATCTGTTGGGAGTTGAGCAACAAAATTCAAGACCTGATTGATGAAGGAGCATTGGAACTCACACAAGACGGTCAGATTGAATTCTTTTGCCATCCCCCCAAGGTTCACCATTTGAAGTGACAAGTACTGAGACGAGAAGACTTTTTGTTCATTAGAATTTTCAAGTTGTAATTTTCTTTTGATTGTTCGAACATTTATTCATGTCAAACTTTATTACTTTATCAATGCATTGCATATTTCTGTTTTGAATCAATCCATTCGTATTTCACTATATTCAAATTGCTTTCATTTTTTGTGATGATCAACTCTCGATTAAAAAATTCTAAGCCTTCAGAGGGAGGATGACGAAAATGATATCAAAATCTCTACAGTATGCTTTTGAACAGACCCCGCTGACGAGGTACAGGCATTGTTTCAAATCCTAAATAGTGGATTTATAAGGAAGATAATCCCTAGTCAACCCCTTTGAGCCAAAGAAGTTGGAGTTTTTCTTTTCACAAATTAAAACCCTTAATTATAACCTGGGGCAGGGTAGTTTTCTCAGTTGATCCAGGTGCACAGTGAATGGCATCAAAGAAGTCCTTCCGAAATAAAAGCCCAATAAGTCAAAACCTGTGAAGGAGACTTAAGAAAAACTGGGGCATCCCGCTGACTGTAATCACAAAAAGAAACAGTTCATGCAAAAAACAGGGATAATAAAAACCAAAAGGGAAGAGATCCTGCAAACTCCTAACAAAATGACTGCCTATTCAAAATAAATTGTCAGTATCTGAACCATCACTGGTATATCAGAGCAAAGACTCAAACAAGATCTAATGCACGATTAGCTGAGTTTAGGATCGAAGAACATCACGAAGAACGGGTGGGTACAAATAAAACTTGAGCCTTTATCCTTTGTTTCTTAAATTGTGAACCAGGCCACGTTATAACCCTTAAAAAGTCCTAGCTGAAGCATGGTGTGATCGGTGGGAATGAGAACTGACTGTTTTGGAATGTTGGTTCGCGTTTTGCGTTTGTTTTCGCAAAATGTCACGGTAAGCAAGAGTCGCCACCGTCTTTTATTTTATCCAATAAGGACAGGACAAAAGCACAGAAAAATTCCTTTTTGAGATATTTCTCGGGTTCGGGAGGTAGATTATAGAAAGGGAAGGTGTTAGCACCCTTTCTATCCGTGGTTATCCACATGCTCTTAGGTACTTGCTCATTATGTTTTCAAAAGTTTGCTTTTCTTTGTGTTTGTGGGTTTGAAAAGAGTTTTTGTTTTGAAGAGAGTGTAAGTGCGAAAAGTTTTGTTTTGTTTTAAAAGGAGCAAGTACTTAAGAACCATCTACCTACTCGAAAAAAGGGAATTAAACTGTGCTAATGTCCTTTAGACAATGCTATTCCACTATTGAGGAGTAGGTAGCATCGTCATTGGAGTTTTTGGGTCAATTCGGTTAAGGGACGTGTGGTCACTAAAGCAATGTTAGGACGCCTTAGTGGTAACCCTAATGTCTTAGATCATTTTTTCCGAGGCAACCGTTTCGAGGCAACTTATGATTTTGGGATAAGAGGGCGACCTCTAAAAACTTCCTATACTCAATGACCACGTTCGAGGCAACCAAGTGAAGTGTACCCTAAGAGTGGCATGTGTAAGTGTGTTACTTCGGTTAATTTTATCTGTACATGTCATGGGTGAGCTATATTGATTTTAGGTTAAAGATTGATCTTGTCATGCGTTGCCTATTTATCAAACATCTAACAGTTAATATTGTGCGGAAATTAAATTGCGGGAAATTAAATATAAACTATTACAAGGCGTCGGGTATTTACATTGCCAAAGACAAACCGTTTAATTTAAATTGCGGAAAGTAAAAATAAAGCGATAAATAATTAAAGTCCTAATTATAAGTTATTACATATCGGAAGCAATTACAATATTGGAAATATAGATCGCGTGCGAAAAATTAAGACAACGCATTTTTAGGGTTTTGACCCTTTTTTGAAAGAAAGAGATTTTTGTTATTTTTTGAATTAAAAAATTAAATCTAAGTTAATAATTAAATTAATTAATTAATGAAAATATTTTTGGTTTTTTTTGGTTATTTTAGGAAATAAAATAAAATTGATTAAAATTATTAAAAACCTAATTCTACATTGATTTTAATTTATTGCAAAAATATGAATGTTAAACCTATTTAAAACTAAGTTAATTAATAAATATTTATTTACAAAATATAATAATGAAATTAATAAAAATGATATTTTTTATGTTTTCTGGTTTTATTAAGAAAAATAAATTGGTTAGTGTATGTTGTACCCTCCCACCGTATCACAGTGTAAATAATAATAATAATTAAAAGCAATTAAATAAATAAAAGAGAGAATATAAAGAAATAACCTATGGGGGGGGGGTATTGGGCCCAATTTGGAGGTGAATCTGGCATTTCCAAGCCCAAAACGTCCAAGCCTGCTTTGACTTTTCCAACTCCCTATGCGCTGGTTGACTAGAGTTAATGGTAGGCGCTCAATCTTGGCCCTTGGATTTTGATCTGAAGACATTTGGCAACCATCTGGATGGAGGCTTATGGTAGGCTACGCTCCTAATGCTGCATGGAATTACCTGAAAATAAAATGCAACAAAGTTTTGGGGGACCTAGGATTCGAACCCAGGTCCCATAGGTCTTTCCAGTCACGCTTCCACCAACTGAGCCATGATGCTTGTTTGTTATTATATTAAACATCAATCATTATATATCAAACAAACAATTATTCCTGGAAAAAATAAAAATAGCGCGAATAATTTAAATGGGCCAATCAGGGGAAGACACCTAGTCGTCTTCTCCAACAAAACCCTAGTTTTCTTACCTGCGGATTTTTATCTGCAGGAAGATTCGTGGCTTGTTTCAAAATTCATCCTAGGCCATGGGAACGAGTTTTAAGAACGTCATCATGCTCGTCTCCTTCCAATGATTCCATTTATGCCAATGATTTGTTCTAATTTTCCCTAAAATCAAAATGCCTAAAAACAAATAAAGAAAACCCTAGCTTCGGGTATGGCTGTACAGGCTATGAAAATGCAATTCAATTATGCCAAAAGTTTCAAAATGCAACGAAAAGTATGAATATACAAATATTTAGGTAAAAAGATGCAAGAATACAAGATTGTGAATTCGTGCACAGGGCTATGTTCTTGAGTACTTACAGGGCTATTTAGGAGGTCCCAAGGCTTGGTTTTGATTGCTTTAGCTCCACTGGATGTCAGGCAAGGAAGCTACGTTGAGATTTTGGACTGAATCGTGCTCTAAGTATGATTTCAGTTTCCATTTTTTCAAATTTTTTCTCCAATTTGGTTTGGCCGTTTTGGGAAGCTTCAGGTGGTGTTCTTGATGTGTCTATCTTGTGTGAGTAATAAGGAATGCATTTAGGTTAAACTTTTGGCTTTAATCCATGAGCATTGAAGATTGGAGATTTGATTTGATCACCATTAACAAAGTTTCCAAAGTTGTACCAAATCCAAGATTTTGTTCACAATATTCCTTGGCACGAATTCGATTATGTGTATCATGATCATTGAAAGCTGTAATGATCAAAAAGATATCATTCCATCAATTTTTGGATTTTATTTGAATTAATATTGATTTAAAATGAATTAATTCAACAAAAATTAAATAAAATAGAAAAATTAATGAATGGACATGAAACTGAAGATGGGACACGTGTGTGGTGTGAAAAGACCAAATCAAGTGGAAAAAAGTGGGCCATTTTGTAAAAAATTGGAGTTTTGAGGATAGTTGACTTTTGGCACTTTTGGAAAAATGCCCAACTTCAACAATGCATAAATTCTTCAATTTTGAATTTTTGGAAGTGTTCTTGGACTTTTTAGAAACCTTGAGATGTTCTCTAACCAAATCTTTTAGTCTCATCTCATTTTGATATTCCATGCTTAAGTTATAAGCTTTGGAAAAAAAGGTGTTTTTGTTGACTTCCAAAAATGACCTATAATGTCCAAATTTGTAACTTTTTGTGAGAGAATTTCTTGATCTTTGGGTGTGAAGATTGATTGTATGAAATTTCATCCTATTCAAAATGAGCTTTGGATGGGTCATTTCTCATAAAGTATGAGAAAGTTATGCTTGGTCAAAGTTGAGTTGACTTTTCTTGCAAAACCCTAATTTAGCAACTTTTGAATTTTGATGAATCTTGAGCAATCCTTGATGAATCATGATCAAAACTTGATCAAATGATGAATTATCCTTCAAAATGAGAATGTTGACGAAAAATCTTGAGGTTTGACTATTTGTAGGTCACAGTTGACTTCTGCCCTAGCACAGTCGATTTTTGGACCTCTTGAGCAATTGACTGACCAAACTTTCTCTACAAGGCTTGAAATTTGACATGGATGAACTTGAGAACATATTAGGACATTGGGGAGAATTTGAGACCATTTGGATGTAAGGACCTTGATGCAACACAAAACCCTAATTTTGAATTGACTGCCTTAGGAGGTGATTTGACTGTCTAACTCTTGAGCCATCTTGAACAACTTGGAGATGATTCTTGACATGTCTTGAGAAATATGGGAGGGTAAATTTTGGGGTACAACAATTTCCCCTATTCAATTTTCTTAAACCTGAGGATATAGATTGGTGTTCGGGCCTTTCGTGATCCGAAGGTGGAAGATGATTGAACACTAGAGTGCCCAGAAATTTGCACTCGCATGAAGTAGCATCAGCATTGTGATGTCGGGAATGGGCTTACAAATGCAATTTGGAGATTGTTGGTAGGTGGTTTTGTCTTTGCTGACTGGTTGTCTCTTTTGACAGGGTGTCTCCTTTGACGAGTTATCTCTATTGATGGGTTGTCTCCATTGACGAGTCGTCTCTATTGACGAGTTGTCTCCATTGACAGGTTGTCTCCATTGACAGGTTGTCTCTATTGACGGGTTGTCTCCATTGACGGGTTGTCTCCATTGACAGGTTGTCTCCATTGACAGGTTGTATCTATTGACGGGTTGTCTCCATTGACGGGTTGTCTCTGTTGACGGGTTTTCTCCATTGACGGGTTGTCTCTATTGACGGGTTGTCTCCATTGACGGGTTGTCTCCATTGACGGGTTGTCTCCATTGACGGGTTGTCTCTATTGAAGGGTTGTCTCCATTGACGGGTTTCTCCTCAGAAAAATATTTAGGAATCGATTTAACTGATTTTGTCTCCATTGATTGGCTTCGCCTCAGAAAAATCTTTAGGAATCGATTTAACTGATTTTGTCTCCATTGACTGGCTTCGCCTCAGAAAAATCTTTAGGAATCGATTTAACTGATTTTGTCTCCATTGACTTGGTTGAGAGTTTAACTGCATCCTTCCTGAAAGGTAAAGGCCAGTCATATGCAATGCATGATATGGATCAAGCAATGATGTTCTCAACATAAATGAGATTGTATGGTATGATGCGTATATGCATGTATCATGATGTATGGACATGTAATGTTTTAGCTATAGATTTTAATGATAAATTCCACTGGGGATTCCACTGATGAACTCTGCTGGGGATGGATTACTGTTGCTGGTGACACTGAATCTGTTGAGGATTGAACTCCTGCTTGGGGAAAGGAAAGAACTTCGCTGGGGATGATTTTATGCTTGCTGGGGAATATCTTTATACTCCGCTGAGGAATATTAAGACCTTCTGGGAATACCAAACCTTTTTAGCGCTGATGGTGGATGAACTCTGCTTGGGGAGAGTATTATTGATTTGTTCATAACTGGAGGTCTCAGCTGGAAGTGCTACCATTACTGCCTTATTCTGCGGGGAGTGAAGGTATCTTAGCCGTATTCTTCAGCTGAATGTACCTCGGTACCTGGTGGATAGAGCAACTTGTACAGTTCGGACAATTCTTATTTGCCCCTGTTTCTATTATTACCAGTAATTCATCTTTCGTTTCGCATGTAAATATTTATGATCAGCAATTAATGTCAAATGCATATATCAAAAATGAACATTGGACGTTCTTTGCAAAACAAAACAGATAAAGGAAAAACAGCTTGAAATTTCTGAAAATGAATTTGTATTGATTTTGAAGTTTAGCCTGAAAATAGGAGTTTTTGTACAAGAGGCTGATGTCCTAGTAAGAGAACACCGCCGAACAAATAAAATTTATACAATTTGTGAAAAGGAAACAAAATAGCTATGTGAATAATCCCACTGGGTTCCAACTCTGCTATTTTCCTTTATATCTCCAAGAATCTCATCACTTTGCTGCTTAGTTGAAGATGAATTTGATTGATTAATGTTGTCCGAGCTTGATAGTCGATACCGAAGTCTAGATGCGAGGTGATCCAATGAGACATAGTGTTACGCTTTGATCCCTAACTTTTTCCTGGACTGCCCTTTCTGGTTTTCAATCCATCGGGATACCCATTTTTGCCCAAGCCGCCTTTTCAGGTTTTCAACTTGCCGGGTGTACAAATTTTTTTATTTTCATCCCTTATTTTTGCCCGAACCCTTTTGGTTCGTCGGGAAGCCCTTATTTTTGCCTAGGCCAGTCAACCTAGCGAGTCTTTGATTATGCGTAGTATCTTTTTACTATGTCTGCATTGACGGGGTGAGGAAGGTCGTCACCATCCATGGGGGTTAGAATCATAGCTCCTCTTGAGAAAATGTTCTTAACCATAAATGGCCCTTCATAAGTAGTGGTCCATTTTCCCCTGGGATCCCCTTGAGGTAGGATAATGCGCTTGATTACCAGATCCCCAACTTGATACTCCTGTCCTCTAACTTTCTTGTTAAATGCCTTGATCATCCGATTTTGATACATCTGACCATGACAAATAGCAGTAAGTCTCTTTTTGTCAATTAGGTTCAGTTGATCAAGCCGGGTCTGAATCCAGTCGTCTTCGCTTAAACCTGCATCCTTCATGATCCGAAGAGAGGGTATCTGAACTTCAATAGGCAAGACTGCCTCCATGCCATAAACCAAGGAACAGGGTGTTGCCCCTGTTGACGTCCGTGCTGAGGTACGATATCCGTGAAGAGCAAATGGTAACATCTCGTGCCAGTCTTTGTATGTCACTGTCATCTTCTGCGCAATCTTCTTAATGTTCTTATTTGCCGCTTCGACAACCCCATTCATCTTCGGCCGGTAGGAAGAAGAGTTATGATGTTGTACCTTGAATTGCTCGCAGAGCTCAATGATCATCTTGTTGTTAAGATTGGTACCATTGTCCGTAATGATCCTCTCTGGTACACCGTATCGACAGATCAGATTGTGCCGAATAAACCGTGCCACGACGTTCTTGGTTACAGTAGCAAAGGAAGCTGCTTCAACCCACTTCGTAAAATAATCAATAGCTACCAGGATGAAACGATGCCCGTTGGATGCCGTAGGTCTGATCTCTCCGATCATATCAATGCCCCACATTGCAAAAGGCCAAGGTGCCGTCAAGACGTTCAGAGGAACTGGAGGTATGTGCACCTTATCAGCATAGACCTGGCACTTGTGACATGTCCGAGAATGCTGATAACAGTCGGCTTCCATTGTGGACAAATAATATCCTGCCCGAAGGATTTTCTTTGCCAAGGTATGTCCATTGGAATGGGTTCTGAAAGTACCTTCATGCAGCTCTGCCATGATCCTTTATGCTTCAATCTTATCCACACAACGCAGTAAGGTCGAATCATGGTTACGCTTGTAAAGAATGCAATTGTTGATGAAGAACTTCGCCGCGAACCTCCTCAGAAACTTCTTGTCATTAACAGATGCACCCTCGGGGTATTCCTGAGCTTCAAGATATCTCTTCACCTCATGATACCAGGGTTTTTCTGTTACCTCTTCAGTCTCAAGATCACAGCAATGTGCAGGTTCGTCTAATCTTTCAATAATGATCCAGGGAGCCTCGTTGTCCCAATTGACCTTGAACATAGAAGACATCGTATCCAACGCGTCCCCCAACTGATTCTCCTCTCTAGGGAAGTGTTCAAAGGTTATCTCCTTGAAATGGTGAAGCAATGGCAACACGTACTCCTTGTAAGGAATAAGATTTGGGTGTTTCGTATCCCACTCGCCTTTGATCTGACTGATCACGAGAGCGAAATCTATGAAGACACTTAGAAACTTAATCCTTAGGTCAATTGCTGCTCGAAGACCCATAATGCATGCTTCATACTCCTCCATGTTGTTGGTGCAGTTGAAACATAGTCGGGCGGTAAACGGAGTATGAGAGCCTTTAGGAGATATGATCACAGCGCCAATGCCATTACCCAAAGCGTTCGAAGCTCCATCAAAGTACATAGACCATCGGGATCCTTCCTGAGGTACTTCGTCTGGTCCAGGTGTCTCACAATCAGTTACTAACATGATATTCTCGTCCGGAAATTCAAAGTTCATAGACTGGTAATCATCCACTGCCTGATGTGCCAAATGGTCTGCCAACACACTTCCCTTGATTGCCTTTTGGGTCGTATATTGGATATCATACTCAGTCAATATCATCTGCCATCTTGCTATTCTTTCGGACAAGGCAGACTATTCAAAGATATACTTGATTGGATCCATCTTTGATATCAACAGAGTAGCGTGAGTCAACATATACTGTCTCGTCAGGCGAGCAGCCCATGCCAAAGCGCAACAAGTTTTCTCGAGCAGTGATTATCTGGTCTCACAGTTGGTAAACTTTTTTCTAAGGTAATAAATAGCATGCTCTTTTCGGCCAGACTCGTCATGCTGCCCCAGCACACACCCCATTGAGTTGTCAAGTACTGTCAAGTATAAGATCAAAGGTCTCCCTTCAACTGGTGGCATCAGGATGGGTGGCTCTTGGAGATACTCTTTAATCCTTTCGAAAGCGGCCTGACATTCATCGTTCCAATGTACTACTTGATCTTTCTTCAGCAGCTTGAAGATCGGCTCACAAGTAGCAGTTAGGTACGAGATGAATCGGGCAATATAATTCAGTCGTCCCAGAAAGCCTCTGACTTCTTTCTCTGTTTTGGGAGCTGGCATCTCTTGTATGGCTTTCACTTTTGCAGTGTCAACTTGAATACCTTTGTCGCTCACGACGAAGCCTAGTAGCTTACCAGACCTCACCCCGAAGGTGCACTTGTTTGGGTTTAACCTCAGCTTGTACAACTTCAGCCTGTCAAATAGCTTTTGTAGATGGTCAAGGTGTTCTTCCTTAGTTTGGGACCTTGCAATCATATGGTCGACGTATACTTCAATCTCATGATGGATCATGTCATGAAACAAAGCAGCCATGGCACGCTGGTATGTTGCCCCAACGTTTTTCAACCCAAAATGCATGATCTTGTAGCAAAAAGTACCCCACTGAGTAACAAAGGTCATCTTTTCCATGTCTTCGGGAGCCATCTTGATCTGATTATAACCGGAGAAACCATCCATAAAGGAGAAGACTTTATGATGAGCAGTATTGTCAACCAGAACGTCGATGTGAGGTAGAGGGAAGTCATCCTTAGGGCTTTCCCGGTTCAAATCCCTGTAGTAAACACACATTCGGACCTTACCATCTTTCTTCAGAACTGGAACCACATTGGCCACCCACTGAGGGTAAGAAGTAACTGCTAGAAAACCAGCGTCAAACTGTTTCATAACTTCATCCTTAATTTTCTCAGACATCTCTGGGCGCATACATCGAACCTTCTATTTTACTGGAAGACAGTCTTCCTTGGTAGGAAGGCGATGAACCATAATGTCAGTATCCAAACCAGGCATATCTTCGTAAGACCAGGTAAAGATCTCAACGTAGTCACGTAGCATCTGAATTAACCGTTGTTTCACACTAGCTTCCAGATTTGCACCGATCTTGACCTCTTTCTTATCTGTCTCAGTACCCAAATTCACTGTTTCCACCGGCTCTTCGTGTGGCTGAATAACCCTCTCTTCTTGGAGTAGCAGTTTTGCAAGTTCAACAGGCACTTCGCAATCATCTTCACCCTCGTCTTCGGCTAAGTTGATCGGATTTTCGAAGTCATAACTGGCAGTAGCAGAGTCGTTACCAGTAGGATCCATAATGGATGTGGACCTATATATGTGAGTGTGTGTAAAATAGCTGTTTTGCAATATATAATAAAGAAAAAGAAGGAGCGCAAAATTTGAAATGTAAGAACGTCCAATGCTTTTATTAATGATATATGAAGATGACACACAAAAGCCCTCACAAATGAAGCCACGGTTCCCCGGGTAAGACACCGGGCCATAAAGTTTAAGACATTGTCTATTACAAATTCCAAACAAAAGTTTCATTACTGGGTAACAAAAGTAATAGGGATGAAGTCCTTTGCTGTCCAGTTGCTTGGTCCACCGTCGGTCGTAGGATAGATCCAGTTGTCAAACTCAGACTCTTCCACGTCATCTTCAATGGCATTCACTCCCGAGTTGCTGATGAACAGGGGAGGTCTTTCGATTCGTGCATTTCGAACAGACCTTTGAGCTTCCTTCTCAATAACAGCCCGAGCATCTTTTAAGGAAGCCATTTTCATAGGAGAATCTTCAACCACAGTCTCAGCTGATGCCAGTGTCTGGAGAACCTCTTCAAAGTGCTGAAATGGGGTCTCAATGAACTCCCCATCCATCTCTACATATCGAAAAGAGTTGAGGTGGATGACCATGTACTCCTCCTCTCCCTATACTTTCACAATCTTCACTTTGACCGGGTACTTCAGCTTCTGGTGAAGCGTTGAGGTTACGGCCCCGACTTTATGGATCCATGGACGACCCAGCAAACAAGAGTAGGATGGCCAAATGTCCATCACATAGAACGTAGAATTGAAGACCTGAGAACCAACCTTGATCGGGATATCAACCTCTCCATGTACCATCCTTTTAGACCCATCAAAGGCCCTGATGACAATGTTACTTGGTTTCATCTCTAACCCCTCACAATCCAACCGGTCTAGAGCTTTTTTAGGCAATACATTCAATGAGGAGCCAATATCTACCAATACATGAGCAAGAGTGGTTCCCCTGAATTCAATGGAGACATGCAGGGCATCATTGTGATTCTTCCCTTTAGTGGTCAAGTCGGCGTTAGAGAAACCCAACCCATTATCAGCCATCAAATTGGCCACACAATCTGTAAACTGATCAGCTGATGTCTCTTGCGGCACATGGACAATTTTCAAAAAGGTAATCAGAGCCTTGGCATGGGCCTCTGAGCATAGAAATAGTGACAACATAGAAATCTTAGATGTGGTTTGCCCCTGATGCTCAACTACATTATAATCACTCTTCTTAATAATCTTCAGAATCTCTTCCATCTCCTGTTTGGAAGCTTCAACAGTAATTGTCTTCGGTGCCTCTGTCTGGGCAGGCACATCAGTGGTGATCCCTTTGCCCCGAGCGTCAGATGACTCGGCGACAGGGGTAAGAATAGGAACTTGATCAGGAATAGTGGCGGGTACACTGGCAGGTGTAATAACAACAGGTCTTCGGGCTATTGGTGGAGCAATATCAAGTGAGAAAAGTCTTCCGCTGCGGGTGACTTTAGCAGGTCCAGTAATGTTGCTGATGTCAGTATCAGCATCCAACTCTTGTTTAACTCCATGAAAATAAACATCGGCCCCATAGTGCCAAGGGACAGCTTTATCAGAGGTATATGGGATGGGCCCAGGAACAGTGATGATCACAGGTGCGATCTTTGGAACAGATGTAATTCTAACAGGCTTCCTCGAGGGAGCCTTGGAAGAATTGTCAAAAATGGTAATGATGGCAACTTCTTCAAAATGAACTGAGGGAACAACAGTCTTCTCAAACAGGATCTCTTTACTATCCATCAGGTTTTGGATACCTGACTTCAAGAATGGGCAACCGGTAGGTAGAGCGGAACACATACGGCAACTTCGTTACAGCCCGGAAATAAACCGGCTAACAAAAGGTTCTTCTTGACAGTCATCATAGGGGTAACAATGTCATCCACAGAAACTACAAACAAGTCTTCCTCTATAGAATTCACTCCATGCTTGGGCATGGGAGCAGTCACAACATTAGGCCTCTCGTGCGCCTCGAACTCAATCTCCTTCGTATCAATTAAGTCTTGTATCTTATTTTTCAGACTCCAACAATCATCTGTATTATGCCCCGGGCTATCAGAGTGATAAGAATAGCGGGAGTTAGGGTTATACCTTGGTGACGTTGTATTTGAATTCTTTGGGGCTTCCCTTAGAGTAACCAGATTAGTCTTCAGCAACTGTGGCAGAATCTGAGATAAGGTCATGCTGAGACGAGTGAATTGCCTCTTAGGTCTCTCGTCCTTTTGTTGATTGTTGTACTGAGGAGCACCAGCAGGTTTTGAAATAACAACCGCATTAACAGCTTGGCGGTGTTCAGGTCTTTTTTATCTTCTTGCACTGTAGACAGCACTGGACTCTTTCTTAAACGGCTTCTTCTCGGTGCTTGATGAAGCACCCTTCTGTATCTTACTAGCCTTAATACCAGCCTCTATCCTCTCACCAGTCAAAATAAGATCTGTAAACCCAGATGAAGAGCTTCCAATCAAGTTGTTGAAAAATGGACCAGACAGGGTCCCCAAAAACATGTCAACAAGTTCCCGATCAGCTAAGGGAGGTTGTACCCTTCCGGCGAGGTCTCTCCACTTTTGAGCATAATCTTTGAATACTTCACCCGTTCCCATTGACATACCCTGGAGTTGGGTACGCGTAGGAGTGAGGTCGGAGTTGTACTGATACTGCCTGTAGAATGCAGTAGCCAAATCTTCCCAACTGCGGATACTGGCTTCGTCCAACTGATAGAACCACTCAAGCTGAGTCCCTGAGAGACTGTCTTGGAAGAAGTGTATCCATAGGTTCTTATCAGCAGTGTAAGGCTGGATCTTCCTCACATATGATCGGAGGTGCATCTTCGAACAAGAAACTCCGTCATACTTAGCAAAGGATGGTGCCTTAAATTTATGGGGAATCACCACCCCAGATGATAGGCCTAGATCTCTGAAGTCCAGACCGTGCACCTTCTGAATTTCCATCGTGCTCAAACGGTCTTCCAACTGTTTGTACTTATCCTCAGCGGGAGGATATTGTTCTTCATCGTAGTCCATCTCGTTGTCGGAGACCACAGGGCTAGGAGCCCTCCTTTCTTATGGACTATCTTTCCCTCCAGATGAGGTGGTCAGATCAACTTCATTTTGTAGCCTATTTCCAAACCTAGGACCAGTGTTGAACAGGACTGTCCTCTTCTTCTTCTTCTTCTTTTTCTCCTTCAGAATCAGGGTCTTCAGGTGTTGCAGACCTTTAGCTAGACTCATGAACAGCTCTTGAAATTGGGCATTCTAGGCCTGGAGGGCCTTGATGGCTTGCTCAGTTGAAGGTTCAGTAGACATGATGAGCGCTGAAATAAACAACGAAGAAGATAAGAGACCTGTAAAGGGTACCTGTTTATGAAGTGCATGGGATGAAATCGTATGATTATGATTTCAAATACAATTGAGATTCAAATTTGTAAACAAGAAAGGAAACACACTTTATTAGATAACTTTGTAATTCAAATTGTTCAACAAATTTCCCTTAAGGCGTTACAAGAATGGAAATACTGAAAAGTAAAAATAAAACTGGAAAGGAAATCATCAAATTCCCATCAATGCTCCCATGGTCTCTTCTTATCAGTGCGGACATAGTCGTTGACAATCCGCTCATTCTCTAACTGTCTAGTCAACCTCTGGATCTTCTGCTCTTGCTCGTTGAACTTCTCTCGGTAAGAATCTCGTTCATCCCTCAGCTGCATCCAAGATCTCTTCAGTGCCCCAATGTCAGTGGGCATGTAAGGATGGAGGATGGTTGGAAGAACCCCTTCTTCATTAGCAACTTCAAGAGTGACAGGCCGGACGGCTTCATATGGCATACCTAGCTTTTGGGCACGGATACGGACCCATCTGAGATATGGCTCCATCGCGAGTGAAGTCTTTGGAGCCAGCTCATGTGGATCATATTGATGAACTCTATCCCAAGCCCTTATGAATCTACGACGTTGCTCGTCGCTATCCCCTTGGAAATCAAAGATGATATGAGGCATTAACATCTCATGAGGTCCTTCTCTTCTGGCTCTTCCAAACTGACGAAGAGCTAAGCATGGGTTGTAAGAAATTCCTCCATGGGTTCCTATCAATGGAACATTAGGATACTCTCCACAGCGATCAATGATAGTCACCTCGTCCATACCTTTGAGAGTCCAGATAATGTCATTATGAGAAAGAGACATCACCCTATAAGCCCAGCCCATTCCTTCTTTGTTCTTCAGCACTGACTTGGGGAGGTGCAAAATAAACCACCTCGACAATAAAGGAGCACATCACATCAAGGTTCCCTGCTTTCGGGAGGTACGAGCATAGAGCTGATGAAGAATGTCACCCAAGAGAGTGGGTACAGGGTTCTGAGAGATGAAGATCTTTATGGCATTCGCATCAACAAAAGTGTCAGGATTTGGAAACAGTACCAAGCCATAAATCAAAAGAGCCAGAATATTCTCGAACGCCTTAAAGTCTAGGCTATCCCAGGAGTAGTTAGCCTTGCCAACCAAGAACTTAGTCAGAAAGCCTTTTGCTCCACTCGTAGTCTCCCAATTAGCCATTACCTCCTCTTTGGTCAAATGAAGGGCTGCAGCAATCTCTTCGGGCCTAAGGGTCTTCTCCTAACTAGTAAACGGGGTCTGCTCCAGAACAGAGATACCGAGCAGCTCAGAGAACTCTTCTAGGGTAGGAACCAGATGGAAGTCCTGGAAAGTAAAACAATGGTACAGCGAATCATAGAATTGGACCAGGACACTCATCATCAGCTCGTCCAATTTGGAGGTGACCAAAATGAGAAGAGAACCATGCCTCCTGATGAAGGAAGTAGTGGAGGCATCTTGGCAACCAACTCTTTAAGCAAGGTAGGGACTTGGACAAAGTTGATCCGGATAGTATTCTTACGCATGGGAATCATGATGACCTACAAAACAGAGCAAAGATGAAACCCTCTTGTCTTTGAAATAGGTTAGTCCAATGCAAGATGCATGCAATGTTATGATGTCATAATGTCATGATAGTAAGCACACCACAAGTATCCAGAAACAACAAACATGGTAAAGGCACACAAGTCACGCAGAGAGCCCTTAGATTTCAGGCTGGCAAGGAGCTTAGGTACTACCCTCTTTCAGTTCAGTTGGTTTAAACCTGTCCTAAAAAAAGTAATCGGGTTCTAGAGGATCTCAATATCACTGACTACCCTCAATCGGTCATAATTCCAGTTTAGCAACCTTTTCTTGCGGCCGGAATCATCGCGAGAGTTTAGTCTCAATGAGTGTAGCATACTGCTACTATTCTATGGCCAAGTTGGTCAATTTAAGGTTCTAAGGTTAGTTGGTGCTTAATGACCCCTTAGAAGACCCATATTCTCCTCGTTCCAACACAAGGGATATCGGTACAGACTAAAGTGCCACACCAATGTAGCTACTACTTCAACCGTGTCGGTCTATGCCGGACAGTTCCCTCACAGTTTATTGCTACTTACCTAAAGGGTACCCCCTGATCTGGGTTAGGATCTATAGAAACTCCGATACAATCCCACAAAATTAAAACATACAAAGCATACAATGGAAAACACAATGACCTAATCCTAAGGTACACCTCACTTATAATATCCCCAACAGAGTCTCCAGTTCTGTGATCGATGGGAATGAGAAATGACTTTTTTGTAATGCTGGTTCACGTTTTGCGTTTGTTATCACAAAATGTCGCGGTAAGCAAGAGTCGCCACCGTCTTTTATTTTATCCAACAAGTAAAGGACAAAAGCACATAAAAATTCCTTTTTGAGATATTTCTCGGGTTCACGAGGTAGATTATAGAAAGGGAAGGTGTTAGCACCCTTTCTATCCATGGTTATCCACGGGCTCTTAGGTACTTGCTCATTGTGTTTTCAAAAGTTTTCTTTTCTTTGTGTTTCAGGGTTTGAAAAGAGTTTTTGTTTTGAAGAGAGTGTAAGTGCGAAAAGTTTTGTTTTGTTTTAAAAGGAGCAAGTACTTAAGAACCATCTACCTACTCAAAAAAAGGTGATTAAATTGTGCTAATGTCCTTTAGACAATGCTATTCCACTATTGAGGAGTAGGTAGCATCGTCATTGGAGTTTTCGGGTCAATTCGGTTAAGGGACGTGTGGTCACTAAAGCAATGTTAGGACGCCTTAGTGGTAACCCTAATGTCTTAGATCATTTTTCCCGAGGCAACCGTTTCGAGGCAACTTATGATCTTGGGACAAGAGGGCGACCTCTAAAACTTCCTATACTCAATGACCATGTTCGAGGCAACCAAGTGAGGTGTACCCTAAGAGTGGCATGTGCAAGTGTGTTACTTCGGTTAATTTTATCTGTACATGTCATGGGTGAGCTATGTTGATTTTAGGTTAAAGATTGATCTTGTCATGCATTGCCTATTTATCAAACATCTAACAGTTAATATTGTGCGGAAATTAAATTGTGGGAAATTAAATCTAAACTATTACAAGGCATCGGGTATTTACATTGCCAAAGACAAACCCTTTAATTTAAATTGCGGAAAGTAAAAATAAAGTGATACATAATTAAAGTCCTAATTAAAATTTATTACATACCGGAAGCAATTACAATATTGGAAATATAGATCGCGTGCGAAAAATTAAGACGACACATTTTTAGGGTTTTGGCCCTTTTTTGAAAGAAAGAGAATTTTGTTATTTTTTGAATTAAAAAATTAAATCTAAGTTAATAATTAAATTAATTAATTAATGAAAATATTTTTGGTTTTTTTTTTGGTTATTTTAGGAAATAAAATAAAATTGATTAAAATTATTAAAAACCTAATTCTACATTGGTTTTAATTTATTGCAAAAATATGAATGTTAAACCTATTTAAAACTAAGTTAATTAATAAATATTAATTTACAAAATATAATAATGAAATTAATAAAAATGATATTTTTTATGTTTTCTGGTTTTATTAAGAAAAATAAATTGGTTAGTGTAAATAATAATAATTAAAAACAATTAAATAAATAAAAGAGAGAATATAAAGAAATAACCCATGGGGGGGGGGGGGGGGGTATTGGGCCCAATTTGGAAGTGAATATGGCAATTCCAAGCCCAAAACGTCCAAGCCTGCTTTGACTTTTCCAACTCCCTATGCGTTGGTTGACTAGAGTTCATGGTAGGCGCTCAATCTTGGCCCTTGGATTTTGATCTGAAGACATTTGGCAACCATCTGGATGGAGGCTTATGGTAGGCTACGCTCCTGATGCTGCATGGAATTGCCTGAAAATAAAATACAACAAAGTTTTGGGGGACCTGGGATTCGAACCCAGCTCCCATAGGTCTTTCCACTCACGCTTCCACCAACTGAGCCATGATGCTTGTTTGTTATTATATTAAACATCAATCATTATATATCAAACAAACAATTATGCCTGGAAAAAATAAAAATAGCGCGAATAATTTAAATGGGCCAATCGGGGGAAGACACCTAGTCGTCTTCTCCAACAAAACCCTGGTTTTCTTACCTACGGATTTTTATCCGCAGGAAGATTCGTGGCTTGCTTCCAAAATTCATCCTAGGCCATGGAAACGAGTTTTAAGAACGTCATCATGCTCGTCTCCTTCCACTGATTCCATTTATGCCCATGATTTGTTCTAATTTTCCCTGAAATCAAAATGCCTAAAAACAAAGAAACAAAACCCTAGCTTCGGGTATGGCTGTACAGGCTATGAAAATGCAATTCAATTATGCCAAAAGTTTCAGAATGCAACGAAAAGTATGAATATACAAATATTTAGGCAAAAAGATGCAAGAATCCAAGGTTGTGAATTCGTGCACATGGCTATGTTCTTGAGTACTTACAGTGTTGTTTAGGAGGTCTCAAGGCTTGGTTTTGATTGCTTTAGCTCCACTAGATGTCAGGCAAGGAAGCTACGTTGAGATTTTGGACTGAATCGTGCTCTAAGTATGATTTTAGTTTCCACTTTTTCAAGTTTTTTTCTCCAATTTGGTTTTGCCGTTTTGGGAAGCTTCAGGTCGTGTTCTTGACGTGTCTAGCTTGTGTGAGTAATAAGGAATTCATTTAGGTTAAACTTTGGGCTTTAATCCATGAGCATTGAAGATTGGAGATTTGATTTGATCACCATTAACAAAGTTTCCAAAGTTGTACCAAATCCAAGATTTTGTTCACAATATGCCTTGGCATGAATTTGATTATGTGTATCATGATCATTGAAAGCTGTAATGATCAAAAAGATATCATTCCATCAATTTTTAGATTTTATTTGAATTAATATTGATTTAAAATGAATTAATTCAATAAAAATTAAATAAAATAGAAAAATTAATGAATGGACATGAAACTGAAGATGGGACACGTGTGTGGTGTGAAAAGACCAAATCAAGTTGAAAAAAGTGGGCCCTTTTGTCAAAAATTGGAGTTTTGAGGATAGTTGACTTTTGGCACTTATGAAAACATGACCAACTTCAGCAATGGATAACTTCTTCAATTTTGAACTTTTGGAAGTGTTCTTGGACTTTTTATAAACCTTGAGATGTTCTCTAACCAACCATTTTGGTCTCATCTCATTTTGATATTCCATTCTCAAGTTATAAGCTTTGGAAAAAAAGGTGTTTTTGTTGACTTTCAAAAATGACCTATAATGTCCAAATTTGTAACTTTTTGTGAGAGCATTTCTTGATCTTGGGGTGTGAAGATGGATTGTAGGAAATTGTATCCTCTTAAAAATGAGCTTTGGATGGGTCATTTCTCATAAAGTATGAGAAAGTTATGCTTGGTCAAAGTTGAGTTGACTTTTCTTGCAAAACCCTAATTTAGCAACTTTTGAATCTTGATGAATCTTGAGCAATCCTTGATGAATCATGATCAAACCTTGATAAAATGATTAATTATCCTTAAAAATGAGAATGTTTACAAAAAATCTTGAGGTTTGACTATTTGTAGGTCACAGTTGAGTTCTTCCCTAGCACAGTCGATTTTTAGACCTCTTGAGCAATTGACTGACCAAACTTTCTCTTCAAGGCTTGAAATTTGACATGGATGAACTTGAGAACATATTAGGACATTGGGGAGAATTTGAGACCATTTGGATGTAAGGACCTTGATGCAACACAAAACCCTAATTTTGAATTGACTACCTTAGGAGGTGATTTGACTGTTTAACTCTTGAGCCATCTTGAACAACTTGGAGATGATTCTTGACATGTCTTGAGAAATATGGGAGGGAAAATTTTGGGTTACAACACATGGGTTAGTCCGAAAGCATACTGTTACAAAAGGTATCCCGACTCTTGTAGGGCTTGGTGTAAATCCTGAGTTGACGTCACATTTTACAAAATTTTCCTATCTTACTGAAAAAATGCATTTTCAAAAACTTCAAGACAGACATAAGCTTTGCATTCTTAAAATAACATTGTTTGCATATGAATATTTTTTCAAACAACAGAGAAATTCACACGACGAATATCTAGTGAATAAAAACCTTTTCAATAAAAAGGGTCACCTCAAGTGGAAAAAACACCTCCAACCAAGGGGCACGGCTTGAGCATTGTCCATCATCTGGGGACGTTAAGTCAAGATTTAAGGAATCTCTCAAAATGCCAAATATCCAGGGGAAAATCTCCATCTGAATCAATTGGGGAATTGGACATGAATTCCAGCAACGAATCTTGCATGATCAAACGAAGATCTTCTGGTAGTATGGCAACACAACACTACTAAACAGTGACACCTCCCTACATCCTAAGAGCATGGACATGGTCATAAAATACCGCGCATGAATAAAGACCCGCTAGGTTGACTGGCCTAGGAAAAAATAAGGGCTTCCCGACGAACCAAAAGGGTTCGGGAAAATATTACGGATGAGAATGAAAAATTGTACACCCGGCAAGTCAAAAACCTGAAAAGGCGGCTTGGGCAAAAAAGGGTATCCCGGTGGACTGAAAACCCGAAAGGGTGGTCCAGGCAAAAATTAGGGATCAAAGCGTACGACTATGTCTCGTCATCTCGTCACTGGCCTACCAGAAGAAGACTTGTCATTTTGACCGAAAGATTCCAAGCACCTTATAGGTGGGGATAATACTCGATCCACAGGGCCTCCGTAGGCACCTTCTCCCGTAGAAATAGGTGCAAAAAAGTCTCGATGCAAAGCCATCGTCATATCCTTAGCACGCGTCCCAGTAACTTTCACTCCCCGTAGAGTAAGATAGTAAGGATAGCTCTCCCCAGAAGGGGCTCGCAACTGTGAGTGAATGAATCGGTAATATTCTCCCCCAAGCAAAGTTTATCTACCATCAACACTGAAAAGGCTTAATATCCCCAACAGTCTTAATATTCCCCAACGGAGTATAAGAATATTCCCCGGAAGAATACAAGATACCCTTAGTGGAGTTAAAATTTTCCAAAGCGCAGTCTGAAAAAGCTTCCCCAATGGAGTTGAAGAATCATCCCCAGTAGACTCTGGAAGTTCGTCCCCGGCGGAGTATAAAAATAAATAAATATCCCCAGCCGAGTTCAAAAGAAGATTGTCCCCAACAAAGCCCAAAGGATTATCCCCATTAGAGCCTAAAAGGTTATCCCTAGTGAAGCCGCAACTGAAAGATCATCCCCAGCGGAGTTCTTTCCTTTCACAAACAGAATTCAAAACCCCAACAGGTTCAATATCACCAGCAACGGTAATTCATCCCCAACGGAATTTATCAGTGGAATCCTCAGCAGAACATCTCTTCCCCACAGAGTAATCACCTCATCAGTTTTATGACCCAACAGAGTTATCCTCTCCTGCAGGTCTATTCTCACAATCATCTTCTTTCGTCATCCTCAGCGGAAACGAAGAATTCAACTCTATTCTCCAGCAGCTATCCGGGATTTATTTTCCCCAGCTAAAAACATTACATTTCCATACATCATGATACATGTATATACGCATCATACAACACAATTTCATTTATTTTGAGAACATCATTGCTTGATATATATCATGCATTGCATACGACTGACCTTTACCTTTCAGGAAGGATGCAGTTAAGTTCTCAGCTCAGTCGAAGACCTGACCGGTTCTGAATCTCAACTGAGTTATTCTCGGTTGAATTACAGATAATGTTCTCAATCTCGACAATTTCCTCCTTCGTAGTGTGGACAAGTTCTAAAATCTCAACAGAATTATCCTCCGTTGAAGACAAGACAGTCCTAGATCTTGATGAAGATGTTCCCCTCATTCGAAGACCTGACCGGTTCTTAATCTCAACTGAATTATCCTCGGTTGAATTATAGATAAGGTTCTCAATCTCGACAATTTCCTCCGTCGTAGTGTGGACAAGTTCTAAAATCTCAACAGAATTATACTCCGTTGAAGACCAGACAGTCCTAGATCTTGATGAAGATGTTTCCCTCACTCGAAGACCTGACCGGTTCTTAAATTTCAACTGAATTATTCTCGGTTGTTTTACAGATAAGGTTCTCAATCTCGACAATTTCCTCCGTCGTATTGTGGACGAGTTTTAAAATCTCAATAGAATTATCCTCCGTTGAAGACCAGACAATCCTAGATCTTGATAAAGATGTTTCCCTCAGTCGAAGACCTGACCGGTTCTTAAGTCTCAACTGAATTATCCTCGGTTGAATTACAGATAAGGTTCTCAATCTCGACAATTTTCCTCTATTAAAGTGCGGACGAGTTCTAAAATCTCAACAGAATTAACCTCAGTTGAAGACCAGACAGTCCTAGATCTTAATGAAGATGTTTCCCTTAGTCGAAGACCTGACCGGTTCTTAATCTTAACTGAATTATCCTCGATTGAATTACAGATAAGGTTCTCAATCTCGACAATTTCCTCCGTCGTAGGGTGGATAAGTTCTAAAATCTCAACAGAATTCTACTCCGTTGAAGACCAGACAGTCATAGATCTTGATGAAGATGTTTCCCTCAGTCGAAGACCTGACCAGTTCTTAAATCTCAACTGAATTATTCTCGGTTGAATTACAGATAAGGTTCTCAATCTCGACAATTTCCTCCGTCGTAGTGTGGACAAGTTCTAAAATCTCAACAGAATTATCCTCCGTTGAAGACCAGACAGTCCTAGATCTTGATGAAGATGTTTCCCTCATTCGAAGACCTGACCGGTTCTTAAATCTCAACTGAATTATTCTCGGTTGAATTGCAGATAAGGTTCTCAATCTCGACAATTTCCTTCGTCGTAGTGTGGACATGTTCTAAAATCTCAACAAAATTCTACTCCGTTGAAGACCAGACAGTCCTAGATCTTGATGAAGATGTTTCCCTCAATAGAAGACCTTACCAGTTCTTAAATCTCAACTGAATTATTCTCGGTTGAATTACAGATAAGGTTCTCAATCTCGATAATTTCCTCCGTCGTAGTGTGGACAAGTTCTAAAATCTCAACAGAATTATCCTCCGTTGAAGACCAGACAGTCCTAGATCTTGATGAAGATGTTTCCCTCAGTCGAAGACCTGACCGGTTCTTAAATCTCAACTGAATTATTCTCGGTTGAATTGTAGATAAGGTTCTAAATCTCGGCAATCCTCCTCAGTCGCAGTACTGACCGGTTCTTAAGTCTCAACTGAATTATTCTCGGTTGAATTACAGATAAGGTTCTAAATCTCGACAGATTTCCCCCAGTTGAATTATGGACAAGTTCTTAAAACTCAGAAGAGATGTTCTCTCAGTTGAAGTACAGGCAAGTTCCTAAATATCAACAAGATCAGACTTCCCCCAGCGGAATCTTCCACAACAACAACTATGCAAGTTCTCGCTAAGGAATCTCTTATGCGATCGACACTCCTGCAGATGGCATCTTTAAGCCCATCCTCCCTCCAGCAATCTCCAAATGGCATCTGTAAGCCCATTCCCGGCATCACAAGGCTGATACCACTTCATGCGAGTGCAAATTTCTGGGCACTCTAGTGTTCAATTATCTTCTACCTTCGGATCACGAAAGGCACGAAATCCAATCTACATCCTCAGGTTTAAGAAGATTGAATAGGGGCAGCTGTTGTACCCCAAAATTTTCCCTCTCACATTCCTCAAAACATTGCAAGAAGAATCTCCAAGTTGCTCAAGGTTGCTCAAGAGTTGGTCAGACAAGCTATCTCCTAAGGCAATTTACCCCAAATTAGGGTTTTGTGTTGCATCAAGATCCTTGAGTCCAAATGACCTCAATTCCTCCCAAATGTCCTAATATGTTCTCAAGGTAATCCATGTCAAATTTCAAGCCTTTCAGAGGAAGTTTGCTCAGTCAATTGCTCAAAGGGTCCAAAAATCGACTGTCCTAGGGCAAGTGTCAATTGTGACCTATAAATAGTCAAACTTCAAGATTTTTTGTCAACATTCTCATTTTGAAGGATATTTCATCATTTTATCAAGGGTTGATCATGATTCATCAAGGATTGCTCAAAATTCATCAAGACTTAAAAGTTGCTAAATTAGGGTTTTGTAGGAAAAGTCAACTCAACTTTGACCAAGCATAACTTTCTCATACTTTATGAGAAATAACCCATCCAAAGCTCATTTTTAATAATATGAAATTTACTAAAATTCATCTTCATACCCCAAGATCAAAAAATGCACTCACAAGAAGTTATAAATTTGGACATTATAGGTCATTTTTGAAAGTCAACAAAAACACCTTTTTTGTCAAAGCTTATAACTTTAGCATGGAATATCAAAATGCGATGATACCAAAAGGGTTTGTTAGAGGACATCTCAAGCTTTCTAAAAAGTCAAAGAACACCTCCAAAAGGTCAAAATTGAAGAAGTTATGCATTGTTGAAGTTGGACATTTTTGCAAAATTGCCAAAAGTCAACTATCCACAAAACTTCAAATTTTGTCAAATGGACCCATTCTTTTCCACTTAGTATGAGCTTACATAATTGCCCACGTGTCCTAGCTTTAGCCATGAGCCCATATCTTATTTTTATTATTTAATTTGATTTTTAATTGAATTTATTCACTTTAAATCAAATAAAATCATATAAAATCAAAAGTATTTATAACTCATGATTTTTTGGTTGCTTTAGGCTTTAAATACAGCTATTATGTGAATCAAATTTGCATCAAGTGCATTGGTTACAAGAAGATATGATTTAGGCCAAATTTGGAAGGTTGTAATGGTGGAATCAAATCTAATTCATGAGCATTGATATGGAGAGATTTGTACCAAGTTTCTTACCCTAATGCAATATAAATTACATAAGGAAGGCAAAGGCATGGAAATAGAGGTTGGAGGCTGCAAGAAGAGGCAGAACAAAGTTTGAAAAAGTCACCAAAAATCATGAATTTGAAACCATAGCAAGAGGCAATTTCAGAAGCTTAGACTGGTCTCAAACGATTCCTGGGTGTTCACTCAGTCTACCTGGATCAAGAACAAGCATTCTCAGACCACCTAGCACACTGTAAGTATCACGTTAGCTCGCTCTGTATTTGAAATCATAACTCACTATTCTTGCATCATTTGAACAAATCATTGATATATTTGTGATCTTCATAATATTTCCAAGCTTTTGGCATTAGTTAATTTTGTTTATCTGACCTGTAAAGCCAAATACCATAGCTAGGGTTTCGTGGTTTTTTTTTGGTGTTTCTCTTTCAGGAAAAATTGGCCATCAAAAAGGGTATGGTTGTGACTGGGATGATGAGACGAGCACAACCATGCCCTTAGAATTCATTTTCATGGCTTACAGAGATTTTTGGAATGTGCATGACTTATAGTGACGGTCTGTGTCCGTTGGTATAAGTCTGGAATGTTTTAGCCACTGACGTGAGGTAGAAGACGAAGACGTGTCACACCATCAACGGCCAGTTCAAAACCACACGCGCTTTTTACTTTTTTGCTGGCATATTGACTTGTTTTTTATATTATATATTATTTGTATATTATTAACAAATAAACCGAGTAGCCTAGTGGTAAACGTGTACATCCATTAGCCTACAGGACCTGGGTTCGAATCCCAGGTCCCCCACTTTCTTTGTTATTTTCATTCTTCAGGTAATTACATGCATATTCAAGCACGCAGAACACCATACGCCTTCACATATCCAGCTGCCAGATGGCCCAAGGCCAAATCTGATGGCCAATAATTGATGGTTCACCATAGACAAAGTCCATGCACGCCTACTGGATCTCAAAAGTCAACAAAGGGCCGGCTCATTTGGGCTACAGATCTGCTATTCAAACACCCATATTCAGGCCCATACCCCTTCTTCTCTTTATTTTATTTTATTTAGTATTTGTTTTATTATTATTATTTAATTCTATTAACCAATCACAAATTTCCTTTTTTTCATAAAATAAAATCACAAAATATTTTTCTTTATCAAACCAAACTTTAAATTTTTATTTTTTATTAATAAATACTAATAAATTAATTTGGGTTTAATTAGAATAACTTTAACATATTTTTATAAATAATTAAAATTAAACTAGATTTGATTAGGTTTTTACTAACATTAATTAATTTTATTTTTCTTTCCTAAAATACCAAATACCCAAAAATAACTTTTTTCATTTAATTAATTAATTTATTAATTTAGTAATTAATTTAGGATAGTTTCTTTCTTAATTCAAAAACAACAAAAAAAGATACTTTCTCTCAAAAAGGGTCAAAACCCTATTTGCGCTCGATTTAATTTCTCGCACGCGATTTATTTTCTTTTATATCATAATGTATTTGTTCCCGGCTTGTAATAGTTAATAGGACCTTTTATTACTTTTTATCGCTTTATTTATTCTTTAAGGGTTTGTCTTTGGCGATGTAAATACCCGACGCCTTGTAATAGTTAGTTAAATTTCCGCAATTTATTTTCCGTAACTTATAACTGTTAGATGTTTGATAACAGGTTTGCATGACAAGACTGAATGTTTTAACCTATAATCAACTCAGATCACCCTTAACATGTACAAAGATAAAAATAAACTGAAAACGACACACTCGCACATACGCACTCTTAGGGTACACCCCACTTGGTTGCCTTCGTACACGGTCATTGAGTATAGGTCTTTTTAGAGGTCGCCCTCTTGTCTAAAAGATCATAGTCGCCTCAAAACAGTTGCCTCAGATATTGTTGCCTCAAAACATATGATCTAAGACATTAGGGTTACCGCTAAGGCGTCCTACCATTGCTTTGGTGACCGCATGTCCCTCAATCGAATTGACCCTTAAACTCCAACGATGATGCTACTTACTCATCAATAGTGGATAGCATTGTCTAAAGGAAGATAGCATAGAATGATCCCTTTTTCGAGTAGGTAGATTGTTCTTAAGTACTTTCTCTTTCAAAAAAAAACTTTTTCACACTTACACTCCTTTTTCGAACAAAGTTTTCAAAACACTTCATTACACTCTTGAGGACAGAAACAAGAGTTAAATTGAAGTTTTCAAACAAAAACTTTTTTCAAACCCACAAGCACAAAGAAAACAATTTTGAAAGCAAATGAGCAAGTACCTCAGATCCCGTGGATAACCACGGATAAAAAGGGTGCTAACACCTTCCCTTTCTATAATCTACCCCCCGAACCCGAGAAATATCTCGAAAAAAGGAATTTTTCTGTGCTTTTTTCCTTTCTTTGTTGGATAAAATAAAAGTCGGTGGCGACTCTTGCTTACCGCGACATTTTGCGAAAAAAACACAACGCAAACCAGCATTCCAAAAAATAGTCAGTTCTCCCACCGTATCACACTAAAAACATCATAGTAAGGGCCTTTGATGGTTCCAAGAGGGTAGTGCACGGAGAAGTTAGTATCCCCATAAAAATTGGAACTCAGACTTTTGACTCAACTTTCTATATGATAGACATCCTCCCTTCATACTCTTGTCTATTGGGTCGACCCTGGATCCATGGTGCTGGTGTCGTCACTTCTACCCTGCACCAAATGCTGAAATACCCGATCAAAGGAAAAATTGTCACAGTTCACGGAGAGGAGGAGTACATGGTTAGTCATTTGAACTCTTTCAGGTATGTTGAAATGGATGGTGAATTCATTGAGACTCTCTGTCAGAATTTTGAAGAGGTTCCAACAACAGTTGCGACAACAAAGTCTACTCCTAAAGTCCCGAAGATTACCAGACCTCCACTGAAGATGGCCTCTTTGAAAGATGCTAGAGTAGTAGTTGAAGAAGGAGGGTGTACCATCTGGAGTCAGCTTCCGGATATTCCCCACAAGTCCGACAAATTTGGTTTAGGGTTCACTACAGAGGCCCAAAGAGCTATTCGACGTTCTCGCGCCGGGGGACCACCTTTATATATCAGCAATCAAGGAGTCAATGCAATAGAAGACAGTGATGGCAGCTGTTATATGGACGAATGGATTTTCCCAACCACCGGCAGAGGGCTCAATAATTGGGAGACCAAAGATTTCATTCCTATTGCTTTTATTCAAGAGTAATTATCTTTTAATGTTTTCAGGCTTATAATATTTAAACAATTCAGACTTTTAAAACCTTGTGTCTTACCCGAGGCACAACAGTCCATTTGTGAGGGTTGTCACTTCATTCCCATATGTCATTAATGAATCATGGAAGTTTTTGCATAAAATTTTGTGTTCTTTGTCTTTCTTTCTTACATTTTATTTCTTTCAAAGGTAGCTATGATCTTACACACACTAACATATTAAATTGCAGATCTACATCCTACCAAGTCGACGAAGAAAGTGAGGTAGATTGTGAGGTGCCAAGGGAGTTGGCCAGGTTGTTGCAACAGGAAGAAATGACCATTCAGCCTCACGAAGAGCCGGTTGAAACAATTAACTTAGGTACTGAGGATGACAAAAAGGAGGTCAAGGTGGGAGCCAATTTGGAACCCAGTGTCAAGGAGCGACTGATTCAATTGTTACACGATTATGTTGAAGTCTTTTCCTGGTCGTATGAAGACATGTTGGGACTTGATACAGACATTGTTGTACATTGTCTGCCTACAAGAGAAGATTGTCCTCCAGTAAAGAAAAAGGTTCGCCGCATGAGGCCTGATATGTCAGAAAAGATTAAAGCAGAAGTCATGAAGCAATTCAATGCTGGATTCTTTGTTGTCACCTCTTATCCCCAATGGGTTGCCAATGTTGTTCCCGTGCCCAAGAAAGACGGTAAAGTGAGAATGTGTGTGGACTACAAAGATTTGAATAGGGCAAGCCCCAAGGATGACTTCCCTCTCCCCCACATTGATATTCTAGTTGACAATACGACACAACACAAAGTGTTTTCCTTCATGGACGGTTTCTAAGGCTACAACCAAATCAAAATGGCGCCTGAGGATATGGAGAAAACAACCTTTGTTACACAGTGGGGCACATTCTGCTATAAGGTCATGCCATTCGGACTGAAGAATGCTGGGGCAACTTATCAGCGTGCCATAGTAGCTCTATTTCACGACATGATACACCATGAAATAGAGTTCTACGTAGACGATATGATAGCCAAATCTCAAACAGAAGAAGAGCATCTTGATCACTTACAAAAGCTGTTTGAGAGGCTGAAGAAATACAAGTTAAGGTTGAATCCAAACAAATGCACGTTCGGAGTACGGTCTGGTAAACTCCTAGGCTTTGCCATCAGCAACAAAGGTATCGAGGTTGATCCTGCCAAGGTTAAAGAGATACAAGAGATGCCTTCACCTCATACTGAGAAGGAAGTCAAAGGATTTTTGGGATGTTTGAATTACATCGCCATGTTCATTTCTCACCTGACAGCTAATTGTGAACCGATCTTCAAATTGTTGAAGAAAGATCAAGTAGTCAAATGGAATGACGAATGCTAAGTTGCTTTTGACAAAATCAAAGAATACTTACAAGAGCCTCATGTGTTATTTCCACCCGTCGAGGGAAGGCCTTTAATCCTGTATTTGACTATTTTAGAAAACTCAATGGGGTGTGTGTTGGGGCAGCATGATGAGTCTGGCCGAAAAGAGAATGCTATTTATTACCTAAGCAAAAAGTTTTCCGACTGTGAAACACGATATTCACTGCTCGATAAAACTTGTTGCGTTCTGGCATGGGCTGCTCGCCGGCTGAGACAGTATATGTTGACCCATACTACTTTGTTGATATCTAAAATGGATCCGATAAAATACATCTTCGAGAATCCTTCTCTTTCTGGGAGAATAGCGAGATGGAAGATGATCCTTATAGAATATGACATACAGTATACTACCCAGAAAGCTATAAAGGGTAGTGTATTAGCTGATCACCTTGCTCACCAAGCTGTGGAAGACTACCAGTCCATGAAGTTTGAATTCTCGGATGAAGACATCATGACATTAGACAACTGTGAAGAAATCAGGCCATATGACGGACCTGAACAAGGATCCCGATGGACCCTGTTCTTTGATGGATCATCCAATGCACTTGGCAATGGTTCGGTGCGGTACTCATATCTCCGGAAGGATGTCATACTCCCTTTACTACCAGACTTTGCTTCAACTGTACAAACAACATGGCGGAATACGAAGAATGCATCTTTGGTCTCAGAGCTGCCATAGACTTGGGGATCAAATCCTTGGATGTATTTGGAGATTCAACTTTGGTCATGCGTCATATCAAAGGGGAATGAGACACCAACCACCCTAACCTTATCCCTTACAAAGAACATGTCTTGACATTACTACCGCATTTTGAGAAGATTACCTTCGAGCATTTCCCGCGAGAAGAAAATCAGCTAGCAACGCACTAGCTACAATGTCATCTATGTTTAAACTTAATTGGGATAACGGGGCTCCTCAAATCACCATTGAGTGGATGGATGAACCAACCTACTATCACGAGATCAGCATTGAAGAAGTAGTGGATCAACCTTGGTTCCATGAAGTTAAAAGGTATCTTGAGTCTCAGGAATATCCAGAAGGAGCTTTAGTGAATGACAAGAAGTTCCTAAGAAGATTCTCGGCTAAGTTCTTCCTTAGTAACGACATTTTGTACAAACACAATCATGACTCTGTATTACTTCGGTGCGTAGACAAGGTTGAAGCTGAAAGGATCATGGTTGAATTACACGAAGGAACTTTTAGTACCCATTCCAGTGGGCATACGATGGCAAAGAAAATCCTACGGGCAGACTATTTTTGGTCTACCATGGAGGCAGATTGCTATCAACACTCTCGGACATGCCATAAGTGTCAGATTTATGCTGATAAAGTGCACGTACCTCCAATTCCTCTGAATGTCTTGATGGCTCCTTGGCCCTTTGCTATATGGGGAATCAATATGATTGGGGAAATCAAGCCAACGACCTCAAATGTACACCGCTTCATCTTGGTGGCCATCGACTATTTTACAAAGTGGGTTGAGGCAGCTTCCTTCGCTTCCGTGACTAAGAATATGGTCGCCCAGTTCATCAAATAAAATCTCATATGTTAGTACGGTATCCCAGAGAGAATCCTCACTGATAATGGTATGAATCTAAACAACACTATAATCACCGCCCTGTGCGAGCAATTCAAGATTCAACATCACAATTCTTCCCCTTACCGGCCAAAGATGAATGGCGCTATAGAAGATGCTAACAAAAACATTAAGAAGATCATACAGAAAATGAAAGTCACCTATAAATACTGGCATGAGATGCTACCGTTCGCTCTCCACAGGTATCGTACCACAACTCGCACATCAACTGGGGCAACACCCTATTCTCTAGTATACGGCATGGAGGCTGTCTTACCTATTGAGGTCCAGATCCCCTCTCTGAGGATCATGAAGGATGCTGGTTTGAACGAAGAAGATTGGATCTAGACTCGACTTGACCAGTTGAACTTGATTGATGAGAAGAGGCTTGTAGTTATCTGTCATGGTCAGACGTACCAAAAACGCATGATCAAAGCTTTTAACAAAAAGGTCAAACGTTAGGTATATCGGGTCGGTGACTTGCTAATCAAGCGTATCATTTTGCCACAAGGTGATCCCAGGGGCAAATGGACTCCTACATATGAAGGACCGTTTGTAATCAAAAGCATATTCTCTGGTGGAGCAATGATTTTGACCACTATGAATGGAGACAACCTCCCACACCCTGTAAATACGGACATAGTTAAAAGATACTACGCGTGAACAAGGACCCGCTAGGTCGATTGACCTAGGAAAAAATTAGGGCATCCCGGCGAACCAAAGGTTCAAGCAAAAATTAGGGATAAAATACAAAAAAAATTGTACACCCGGCAAGCTGAAAACCTGAAAGGGCGGCTTGGGCAAAAAAGGGTATCCCAGTGGATCGAAAACCCGAAAGGGCGGTCTAGGAAAAAGTTAGGGAAGTAAAGTGTATGACTATGTCCCGTTGGATCATCTTGCAGACAATCTTTAATGTTGACCAACCAGCTCAAACAGTTCTAATCAATCCAATCAGCTTCGCCGAAGCGACAAGTGGACAAAACACTCAGAGACACGAAGACTATAGCAGAATGGGAACCCCATGGGATTATTTCACATAGCGATCTTTTCTTTGTATCAATTTTCATTTTTTACGACGAAATTCTCTTACTAGAATGTCTGTCTCGTTGTACAAAAAGACTTATTCAAGTTAATACAAAGATATCCCTTTTGAAAGTGCAAAACTATATGTTTTTCTTTATTTCTGTGTTTTGTTTACAAAATCGTCCAATGATCTATTTTTGAACATATGCATTTAAGCATCATAACTATTTACAAATGAACAGAAAACAGAAAGATAATTACTAATGGCTCTAAGAAATAGGATAATATCTATAGGCCATTCCATGAAATCCACGCAGGTACCTTCTCCAGCAAGAGCGGAAGCGAATACATCCTTCTACAGAATCGCTAATGTATCCCCAGTATGCAGCCTATTGGTATCAAGCACTCTCATACCCCTGACAGAACAAAACATCCAGCTACCGCTCCAGAGGTTCCCTAGTGAAAGTTGCCCAACTTCTCAGGATTCCCCAGCAGGATTTCACGATGTCCACAAGCAATGTCTGGCATTTCCCTTATACAATAGAGTTTATTTCTCTAATAATTGGGAACTAACTTATCAGTGCTTCAAAAGGGATATATTTTCCCAGCTTCCAGCAACACTACGGAACGAACAATCTTTAAATCCATACATTTGCATGCATACGTCATAGCATTGACAACACAAGTACATACAGTGCAATCTCATTTATTTTGAGAAACAACATTATACCATGCATTACATACATCATGACATTGCATGCAATTAACTCTTCACCTTTTTAGGAAAGAATCAATCGATAGGAAATTATCATCAACACATCTCCGACAGGCAAATATTTTCAACAAGTCACATACAGATCAATTCTCAAGAAAAGACTAGTCGACCCTCTACATAGCAAATATTTCCTTCAAACTTATTACTAGTTAAGATAAATATCTCAACGGTTTATTCTTATTTGTATCCAGATTCTTGCTGGTTCAGATAAATCTCTCAACGGTTTATTCTGATTCATCTCCATATTCTTACTGGTTCAGATAAATCTCTCAATGGTTTATTCTGTTTCATCTCCAGATTCTTGCTGGTTCAGATAAATCTCTCAACGGTGTATTCTAATTCATCTACAGATTCTTACTGGTTCAGATAAATCCCTCAACGGTTTATTCTGATTCGTTTCTAGATTCTTACTGGTTCAGATAAATCTCTCAACGGTTTATTCTGATTCATCTCCAGATTCTTACTGGTTCAGATAAATCTCTCAACGGTTTATTTTGATTCATTTCCATATTCTTGTTGGTTCAAATAAATCTCTCAACGGTTTATTCTGATTCGTTTCGAAATTCTTGCTGGTTCAGATAAATCTCTCAACAGTTCATTCTGATTCATTTCCACATTCTTACTGGTTTAGATAAATCTCTCAACGGTTTATTCTGATTCATCTCCAGATTCTTACTGGTTCAGATAAATCTCTCAACTGTTTATTCTGATTCGTTTTCAGATTCTTACTGGTTCAGATAAATCTCTCAACGGTTTATTCTGATTCGTTTCCATATTCTTACTAGTTCAGATAAATCTCTCAACGGTTTATTCTGATTCATCTCCAGATTCTTATTGGTTCAGATAAATCTCTCAACGGTTTATTCTGATTCGTTTCCAGATTCTTACTGGTTTAGATAAATCTCTCAATGGTTTACTCTGATTCGTTTCCAGATTCTTGTTGGTTCAGATAAATCTCTCAACGGTTTATTCTGATTCATCTCCATATTCTTACTGGTTCAGATAAATCTCTCAACGGTTTATTCTAATTCGTTTCCAAATTCTTACTGGTTCAGAAAAATCTCTCAACGGTTTATTCTGATTCATCTCCAGATTCTAACTGGTTCCGATAAATCTCTCAACGGTTTATTTTGATTCGTTTCCAGATTCTTATTGGTTCAGATAAATCTCTCAACGGTTTATTCTGATTCGTTTCCAGATTCTTGTTGGTTCAGATAAATCTCTCAACAGTTTATTCTGGTTCATTTCCAGATTCTTACTGATTCAGATAAATCATTCAATGATTTGTTCTGATTCTTCTCTGAACTTCTGTTGTTTCAGTTTAAACCTCTCAACGGTTTATCCTGATTCTCCCCCACTGAAAATTTTCTCTGGTTCAGATAAATTGCACCAAGATTTATTCTGATGCTTCCCAGTCAAGATTAATCCAAGATATCTTTTGGTTCAGTTTAAATCACTCCAAAAGATATTATGATTCTTTCCAACGACATTCAAGACTTCTTCTAGCTCCAGTTTAAATCAACCAAAGGTTTATTCTGATTTCTTTTCTGTTAAAGTCGAGTTCAGACTTCATCCACTTATGTCAACAATCACCTTTGGATGGCATCTATAAGCCCATCTCCGACAACTCTCCATCATTTCTCCAAATGGAATCTATAAGCCCATTCCCTACAAAATCAACCAGGGCATCATCAAGTGAAAATTTCTGGGCACTCTAGTGTTCAATCATCTTCTACTTTCAAGCCACGAACGACAAACACGTCGATCTCACTTCTCAAGTTTAAGAAGATTGAACAGGGGAAGCTGTTGTACCCCAAAATTTTCCTTCTCATTTTCCGCTCAAGATGATATCCCAGGGTTTCTTAAACACTCAATTTGGCTCAAAAGTTGATCAAGCAGATTCTCTTCCTAGGCAACAAGTCAGTAATTAGGGTTTTTCACTTCTCAAATGAAATTGAGTCTTCAAGGTTTCAAATAAGTCACCATGTCTCCTAAAAGTTGTTTAAGTTAGTTTTTAAACCTCACATTGCAAGTTTGCCCAATCCATGGCCCAGATAACTGAAAACGGCTACATTGACTTGAAAATCGCTCTTGTGCAAGAACAAATTCAAACGATCGTAACTTCTTTATTATTCAATATTTTTGAGCGGTTTTCCTTGCGTTTGATTCTTCTTGATGCCCTCTCAAAATTCTCTTCATGTATCAAGGGCTGATTACGCGCAGAAGATCACCAAAATTCAAATGCGTTAGAAGTCGCATCATGAATTTTGACCTAATTTCAAACAACAATCGTCTGATCTCTAAGAATTGTGATTTTTTGCCAAACTAAAAGACTCTTAGACGTTTATTTCTGGTCATAGTCATATGTGATACCATTCATGGATTGATGTTTTCTTAACTATCATTTTAAATAATCATGATTGTGGGTTTAATTAATCAATTGGGTTTGAGCTTTTAAACATTTATTTTGTTTAAGAGTGCAAAATACATGATTTATTCTATCATATTGTGTTTGCTTAAAATTCAAGTTATCAAGCAAGTTTTTATCCAAAGTATTCAATCAAAGTTTGCAAGTTTTTTGTACAACAAACTCTACTACACCAAATTTTATTCAAGTGTTTGAGTATTCATTACATTACAAATGAATTTACAATTTGTTTACAAAGAATCTCAAGATTACAAAAATAGTTTCTTGCTTGCTTCTTTGGGTCTTCATCTTCATCATTAAATTATCAATCCAATCTTCGTTGGCATCCAAGTCTTGCTTGCCATTCATGAAACAAATCAAAAGAAAAAAAGGATATAATTAGCATATATTATTTAAGTTAAACAAGGGAGTTTCAAACAAATCTTCTCCTAATTCATCACTAGGGTTTGCTTTTAGGAATCAGAGCTTTTTGGTCTATCATCATCTCTCTCCCCAATTGCAAATCACAAAAAAAGGATCACCTTTCTTAGTTCACAAAAAAGGGAAGTAAAGCTACAAGGCAAGCAAATACAAACAGGCTGCATAGCATACAGACAGTTCAAACTGCAAAAAAAGAAACAAGCTGCAAACAACAGCAGACAAATGCACAAGCCAACAAGCTATTCCAACAGTTCAAACTGCAACAAAAATAACAGGCTACAAACAGCAGCAGACAAATGCACAGCAGGCCAAACAAGCCCAACATTACTACAACAATCAAACAACAGTTGCAGGATTAGCAGCAGGATGCTAAAGCATGCAAACAAAATGCCCAAACAGGCCTACAGCAGAAAACCAAAACAACAAATAACAGCAAGCAAAATAGCAGCACAATAAACAAAGGCAGCAATACATGTATACAACAGAACAAAATAAACAACATGCAAGCTAATGGCCAAAACCCAAGATATCATTAATTTCCTAAATGAGCAAACCCTTTAGAATATACTGAAAATCCAAATGTGGCTTTTGTTTCATGGAAAAATGAAAGAGGAAAGAAGTAGGGTTAGAAGGATAACACCTAGGCCATATAACCAGTCCCAAAATTGTGCAAATTTGATGTGCACATAACAAACAAGATGAAAGCCTTGCAAAGCAAAGCAACCTGCAAAAACAAAACATGCCAAAGTTCTGCTCCACAAGCCTGCAATATAGTCCAAAAACCTGCCCAAACTTGCACCAAAATGGACATAATTTAATCTGCACTCTAAAACCCAAAGCTAGAAAACCAAAATTGTCCAAATTCACAAGTTTTTTCCTCCTATTTTCACCCTAATCTGGTTATAAGAATAACCATTGTTTTATAAAAGAGGAGGAGATTTTGAATGAAAAAAGAGAGAACAAAAAAACATCACAAAAACCAGAACCAACAGAACCATCAAAACATCACAAAAACCAGAACCAACAGAACCATCAAACATCACAAAAACCAGAACCAACAAGAACAAGTAAATATCAAAAAGCCAGAAACCAAAAGCCACAGATTTTCAAATATATAAAAAAACCAGAAGCCAAAAGACCATCACTGTAAAACCAATAGCCACAAAACCAGAACCAACGAAAACCAACAAAAGTTTACAACACCAAAAAATTCCATCACCAAGTTCCATCACCAAAGTCCATCACCAAATATTGTCACAAAACATCATCACCAAAAAACCCACAGTGAACCAATAACTCAGAAAATAGCAAAAAAGCCAAACCCTAATCCTCATCGTTATCCTACCCAACAATCATTTCAACATATTTAGAAGAAGAAAGAAAAAACGCAGATAAATACCATAAGAACAGATCTCAGAAAGGTTGGAAGCTCCCGAACTTGGAGAACACGACCTCCGTTCTCCCTTTTTCTTACGTTTTTGCTTTTCATTTTGCATGCTTCATCATAAATCTTTACTTTTTGCTACATCTTTGACTTAGGGTTTCCATCCACCCCTCTTTATATCTAGATTTTAGATTGAGAATCTGCAAAAATTAACTATAGACTAGTAATTAGGGAGAGGAGACGATCATATTTATGTAAGTAAAGTAGAGTTTGGAGTCACGCCGCCGCTGTCATTGCCGTAAGGCAATTTCCGGCGCGGCCAAGTTGCCTTCTCTGGTGAAGGTCTCCAACAAGAGATAAGATAAAGCATCGTGTGATGAGGGTTTGAGGAGAGAGAAAGAAACGTGAGTTATGAGGTTTCTGTGGTTCCACTTAATTAATTTTGTTTTTTCTGTTAATCACACCTTGGCCCAATCCGGTGGTGACACTTGTCACCACCCCTTAATCACTATGAAGGATCATACGCATGCATCCCCATGTTAGTCATTTGTGCACCCTCATCATCCCTCCGTATGTTTCATATCATCATCTATCAACGCTCTTTAGCACACCACAGGTGCACGCCCATGGTGCACCTCTAGGAGACTGCTGCGGATGATCAGTCAGAAGCATTGGGCTTTTCCCTTTATTTAGGCCAACCAGATTTATTTCTACACCCCCAGATTTGCTCCAATACAGGCCCATTTCTAAACTTTTTCTCTTATATCTTTTATTTACTTGATTTTTGTTTTATATTTCAGCATATATTTAGAATTGCAAATAGGTTAATATTTGTTTTAAATAATCATTAACTTTAAAATAAGTTTTGTTTGACATTATTAATTAAATCATTAATTAATTTTATCAAATGAAAAGAGTTTTAACTTGAATAATTATTTAACAGTTTGGACTTGTATTGTGTGATTTAAATATTTATTTCTTACTATCACCCTCATTCATTAATTTGTACCCCCCATTCCCGAAGCTCTGTAATAGCGTAGAATTTCAATTTCTGTATTTTATTGTTTTACTTATTACTGTATAGTAATTAGGCATGTATGGCAAGATTTAAAATCAATCGCTAGATAACCTAATTTCAAAGATAAAATTAACTTGAATCAAAAACACTTTTTCACACGCACAACTCTAGGGTAACCTCGCGTGTTGCCTCAAAAACACAGTCATGTCCCTCGAATATGGGACGCTTTAGCAATGACCCTTCGATAAAAAAAAATTGTAGTCCCTCGATGACCCTCGACGTTGCCTTCGATAAAACGATCTCTTCCCTTATGAAAATTGCTAAAGAATCTCATAAGTTGCTTTCGATGACTGTAAAATTGACCCACGCCTGTCCCTTTACATCCAACGATGGGGCTTCTTACCAAATAAATGGTAACAGAGAAATATATAAAGGAGGAAGAATAGAACATTGGAAACCATTCAAGTAGATTCGCTCCTAGTTGCTCGCTTGCTCACGACAAAAACATTTTTATACCAACACTTTAATCTCAAAGCCTTTTCAAAAGACAAGACCTTTTGTATACGTTCTTATAGAGATGAGAACCATTGCGAAACATATTTTCAAAACCAATTTCAAAAACGCATTCCACAAACACATCTTTGAACTATTTTTTCGAAACAACACTTTGTACGCGTTCTTATAGAAACGAGAACCATTACAAAGGAATTTTCAAAATATTTTCAAAGCCCACACCACAAGCACATTGTCAAAGCAAAAGTAAATGATGTAGCGAGTAACTAAGAGACCGTAGATAACTACGGATGAAAAGGGTGCTAATATCTTCCCTCTTCATAATCTACCCCCCGAACCAGAGAAATAATCTCGAAAGGTCTTTCCTGTGCTTTTTTACCTTTCCTTTTGGATAAAAGAAAAGTCGGTGGCGACTCTTGCTATCCGCACAAATGCGATCAAAATGAAAAACATCAAGTCAGTTCTCCCACCGTATCACACTTGCCTTTTGTTGTTTTTCCATATTTTCGATTGTTTGCAGATCACATGCATCGCTTGTCCTCCTCATACAATCCACCTTTAGTTTCGCAGCCCTCAGATCCAAATCTTACGCCTCAATACGTGCAGCCCATGATATGCACCTTTCAGCCAGCACACTGAATCCAGCGCTGGAGCCTCAGTTGGGCCTGGACTTCATTGCAATCTGCACCCCCTCTTTTTGGCTAATTCAGGCCCAATTCTTTTTTTTCTTATATTTTCCTTTTTCTCCTTTTACTTGTATTTTTTTATTACTTAATTAAAATATAAAAAATAGTTTTAGGTTTTACTAATTAAAATTGATTAAATTTTAGTTTTTTTGATTAAACTTTTTTTAATTAAACTAATTAACTTTTTAATTAAAATTAATTTGATTTAATAGGTTATTTAATTATCATCAAAAACTATTCTTTTCATAAAAAATCACCAAAAAACATTTATTTTTCTATTTTCATCTTATTTTTATTTTCATAGATAAATTATATAGGATATTATCGTGAATGTAATTGCGTAACTTTTACCTTCCCGCATTTTTATTATCATGTAATTTCTTCGTGATGTAATAGTTTAGGGTTTTTATTTTCCGCGCCTCTATTATGTAATTGCCCCAAAGCCATGTAATAGTGTAGGAACTTTACTTTCCGCACCTTACTTTTTATATTTACTAGATCATTTCTTAGTAATTAGGGTTGTATGACAAGATAAAAAAAATGGTAGAAAACCTAATTGCAAGATAAATAATTGAAATCAACGCACTTGCACACTCACACCACTATGATAGCCTCTCTTCGCTGCCACCGGAATAACGGTCATGTCCCTCAAAAGTGGGGATGCTTTAGCAAAGTCCCTAGAATAAAAGATCATAGTCCATCGATGTCCCTTTGACGTTGCCTTTCGAAAAATGATCTAGTCCCTTGCGAAATTGCTAAAGCGTCCTTACAAGTTTCTTTTGATGGCCATATGATGAACCTTCGCCTGTCCCTTCACATCTAAAGGATAAGGCTACTTACCAACTAATGGTAAGGATAGAACTATCTAAAGGAGAAGGAAAAGTACAAGAAAGACCTTGAGTGGGTAGAAATTGTTAATCGCTTTCTCACAAAAACAAAAACCTTTCTCACATTACAATTTTCAATAAATATTTTCAATCAAACACTTTGTATACACTCTTGAGGACCAATACAAGAGTTATTACAAAGTTCGCCTTACATTGGTAAACTTTCAAAATATTTTCAAAACACACGCACAAAGAAAATTTCAAAGTGTACTAAGCGATTAAGAGCTCGTAGATAACTAAAGATGAAAAGGGTGCTAACACCTTCCCTTTTCATAACCTACCACTCGAAATCAAAAGCTAACAAGGACTTTGTTGTTCTTTTAACCCTTTCCTTGTTGGATAAATAAAAAGTCGATGGCGACTATTGCTATCTGAAACATTTGTGATAAAACACAAAACAAGTCAGTTCTCCCACTGTATTACAATTGTCTTCATTCAATTTAAAATATTCTGAAATAAGGTTCATACAGCAATAGGAAAACATGGTCCATTGTACATAAAGAAAGAAGGCCCCATGCAACAATTCTGGCGGTGATCCATACACTCAAGGACATAATAAGAATAGAACAATCATGAGGGTGGACCCTCATCTCAATGTTGTGCAAAGGCCCTACTCTCCCGAAGTAATCTGCACCCCATTCTTTAGCTCTTATGAACAACTCTTTAGTCTCCTCACTATCTGGTTCTCTTGCAAAGCTTTTGATCACTTTATCCTTTTGGTACAGATGCTTCTGGAGATCTTGACACCGATCGAGCAGCTTATCGCATTCCTTGCATCCTGGGAGTGGAATCGGCTCTGGAGCACTCTCCACACTCTTCGCTCTATTTGAAGCTTCTCATTGTCCAACTTGGCATCTTTGAGTAGTCTTTCCAGTTCCCCGATTCTGTCTTTTTTCTTGGCGTATGCCTTTTGTAGCTTCACACACTTACGACACTTTCTTTCAGCATCTTTAACTACTTCTCTGTAGTCTTCAGCAAGCAAAGACACTTCTTCATCTATATAAGGCCTTCTATTGGTTTTCCTACTTCCAGAAGTCCCTTTAGAAAACATTTTGAGCTTATGGATCATATTCAGCTTGTCAACCCGATGTAATACCCCAAATTTTTCCTACTCTCCCACTTTTATCTGGCTTACGCATCCCGCATTTCATCTACATATTCTCCATTAGGTCATCTGGAATTGTATGTGTTCACTAACAACGAAACATGCCAAAGTAAATGCCAAAGTACATGATACAAGCCAATAGGAGGCAAAAACCGCAAAATTTGGAAATAAGCATAGAAAATTATCGACTCGAAATTGGACAAAAATTACATGGTAGCCTAAAAACGTGCCAACAGACTCAAAAATGAACTTGGTTCGTCCAAATTCCGACTCTAAATATAATTTCTAAAACGGGGTAGTAGCAAAAGACGTGTCAAAAAGTTATCCAAAACTAGAAATATAGTGTACCAAAAGCTCCAGAATCATGGAGAGAGAATAAATTAAGAATAAATTGAATTGAAATTGAACATTGGCAACGCAAAGCTCAACATTGATATCATACCATAAGTAACAATATCAAGATATTAATTATCAAGAATCTAACTAAATTGTATCACAATTTGTAAACCAATTCCAATTCAAGTTTATGTCAAAAAAGTAGTGAATTGGAACCACTTTATAACTTATAGAAAATCAAAGTTTATGTATCAAAATGCATTCCAATGCATCAAACTCCACAAATTTCTCAAATAATTGATTGAAACTAGTTGATATCAATGCATTAAAGAAACTCTTAACATCAATTTTCAACTCATGAGATTGATTGAAAATAAATCATTTTTTTATTAATTTGTAAATTCAAGAACTCAACATAATCTCATGAATCAATTATCCAATGCCAATTTTCTTCAATATTTTAATATCAAGAATTCAATCAATTCACAAAAATTAGGATTAAATAAACTAAGTGTTAATCTACATAGTAATTCCTAACTCAATCCTTGAATTAAACCTAATCTAATCTAATTCTCACTAATTAAGTCTCAATTAAACAATTAAAACTTCAATCAACAACAAAATCAAGAAAAATCACTTATTCAAAAAACTCACTTATTCAGAAAAGCGTTTAATTCAAGAAAAACTCACTGTAGAATCAAATACGAGATTAGATGAAGAGATCGCAACGATCGAAATGAAAATCAGAGAATGAAACGCGTGAAATGGAGGGGAGGGGGATCGCGAATTTTGGTGGTGGCAGACGGTGTTTCGGCGGTAGTCCAACAACGGTACGACGGCATGGAGGTGGCTGGCCGGTGCTCCAAGGTGAACCAGTGATGAAGAGTTGATGATGATTCCTTAAGAAGGTTGAAGAATGTTGTTGCAATTGTTGTTGTTCTTAAGAGAAAATGAAAAAAAATTGAGTTTGATTCTTAAGAGAACTTAGAGAGAGAGTTTTTGTGTTTGTGACAATTGTGTAGTTATGAGATAAAATCTGAATTTTTGATTTATATAGAGAGTGTAAATGGGCCTTGGATGCACAATTGGGTTGGGCTTTGCCTTGACAATGTAATCTCGACATGTCCACAAAGTGTCACATCATCAATCATACAAAATTTTGATTCGGTTGCAAATTAGAAAACGAAGATAATAATTTATGACATGTTTCCAATAGAATGGGCTCATTTGGATGAACGGTAATTTAGTTATGATTTTTTCGAAGTTTCTCCTCAAACAAAATTATTTTGGGCTCTAGTGTCAACTCTGACACGTTCTTCAATATAAAACTTGTATTGATCGGAGTAGAATATGGGCCCAATTCGATAAAAATTCACCAAGTTATGAATTTTTTAAGTTTCGACCCAGATGAAATAATATTCAGCATTCAGGATTTTCGGTGCGTCACGCGCAATTTGGGCAAAAAACTTAGACCTTTTGGATATCGTTTGAACTTGGAACCTCCCGTGAAAACATAACCAACTCAATTTGAGAAATTTTGGCTCCAGACCCGTCGCGATACGTTAAAAAATTGAGTGCAATATGAAATTTTGAATATCAAAAATTAATTCAACTGAATTTGGTTCAGCACAAATATCTCATCAGAAACTAAAAATTCCAGCTACTTTCCTTGTAGAATCATCTATCGGCCATAAAAACGACATCAAGAGGACATCGAGATGGAATTTTCGACTCCATAATCACGCTCATATGGTACTCCAGCCGGGAGTATGAATTTTTCAGTGAGTCCGAGACGACGGTTCAGCGGTTTTTATTCGTATTTTTCAACTATTTAGCTTTGACAGATTCACGTATTTGGAGACCTTCCTTCGAGAATTAGCCTTCGACCCAAATAGGGAAGTTGTAGAGGACATCGAGAGGGATTCAATGGCAAAAGAACCACCTCGAGATGGCATACCAAATTGGAGTTATAAATTTCTGAACGCCAGAATCAATGTTGATCGGTAACCCAAAAACTTAGTAACCAAATTATTTGACTATATTCAGCACGTAATTGGTTCCCGACTTAAACATGAAAAGGTGAATATAATAGGAATACGAACCCAATGATTAAATATCAGCTTACAATGATACCCTGACCTGGAGTTATAAAATTCTGAAGTCTGCTGCGTCGAAACAGACTTTCAACTTGAACCACCCCGAATCGATACGAAACCTTTGGCTTCTCTCTACCACTCAAGATATGATAGAGTACACGGTAATTAGACATGGTATGAAATCACTCATTCGTTGACTGGATTATTTGTATAAATCTTTGAATATCTCTTCTAAGTAGTCAATGCCTCATAGAAATGCCTTAATCCCACGATAACAAGGTTAATGATATGCATATATGTATGTGATAATGAAACATAAGTCAATGTGAAGAGGGTAAGTTTTGGGGTATAACAGTGGCGTAGAAGCACAAATCTAGGGTTTCTGACTTCGAAACCAATATCTCAGCTTCTTTTTCTTCTCCTCTTTATTTCTGTTACTCTTTTTTCTCCTGATGTTCTCCTCCTTGTTCTTAGTTTCTTAGGAGTTTTTATAGGTTTAGTATTTAGACATATTAGGAAAATTTGTTGTAATTGTCGTTACAAATTTTTTATTTAAGATTGATTAGGAGATTAGTTTTTTAGAAGGCTCTCAGATTGATTCGATTAGAAATTAGAGATTTAAATTTTAGGATTTCCGTATTCATCAATGTATTTGGACAATTTTGTATTTGTAATTCATTCTATAAGTTTTGATTATGTTAGTAAATTGAAAGATTTTATTCGATCACTGATGTAATTTGATTTTGATTAGTGTTTTAGGATTTGCAGTACTACGTTTGGGCTTGGATTAAGAATATTGTGACGCGGATGAGTGTAGTTGAAAACCCTAGTTTGGATCTGGTTGACTTTAGTCAACGTGTTTCAAAAATAATAAAAATTAATAATAATTCTGATAGTAATAATAATAATATTAAAAATAATATTAATGATAATAATAATAATAATAATAATAATATAGAATATGATAATAAATAAATAATAATAATTGTAAATGAAAGTTGAGTTGGTCAACATTTGGACAAAGAAAAAAGAAAAAACTCAATGGGCTTCCAACTTATTGGGCCAGATAGATTTACTTCAAGTCTTGTAAAATCCACACACCCTTCAAAACATACACCCCTTTGACCTTTTAATGGTGCCGTAACAATTGAAATGGGCTATCCTAATTAAAACGAAACAAAAATACACCTCTTCCCCTTATTATTATAAAAGAGTCAAAAAACCTTATTGGGCCATCAGGCTTTGATGGGTCGTTCAATTCAATAGATACTCCCATTATAATTACATCCACATCATATATAAGCAAAAATAAACAAAAATAATCTAAATCTTATATCATACTTTTAAACAAATATGACAACACTTAAAAATTAATGACGATAACAAATTGGTTAGAAAATCATAGGGCAAATTTAGGGTATGACAATGGCCACCCATATCAGCAGTTTTAATGACTTATTTCTGATGAAGCTCCAGGATGGCCAACACAGCCACCCGTGTTACTTGACATAGGCCATGTTGGCAGATGCGCTAATTTTCAGTACTTTCGTGATTTTCCATCAGTTATGACCCGGAAGGGCATTTTTAACTTTTTGGACCGGAATCAAGGGTTTGGCACTATTTAAGACAATTTATTTGACTAAAGATAGACCTTTTTTGCACACAAAGAATTTGGACGCTTGAAGATTGAAGTTTTATGCAATTGTGGGAGACAAATACTATCATGAGCGGAAGCAATTGAAATCAAAGTCAACCATCAATTTGTAATATCTATCTTTATTGTATCTGAAATTATTTTTAACAATAGTATGAGTAGCTAACCCTACCCCCCCCCCCCCCCCAATTCTAGGGGGTGTCCCTGTTTTCCTTTGTAATGATCTTAATTCTTGATTTCAATACAATAGTATCTTTTCAACTTAATTGTTCAATGTGTTTAATGCTTTCCTTATCAGACCCATTATGATTGATTTACGATTAACAATTAGGGTTAGACCTCCATTGTTAAGGTTTTTGTATGATTCAACTATATTAGATATCACCTAAGACTAGGAATACCATATAGTTGTCGGGTGAATCTTGATAACATAACGGCTTGGTGTCAACGTAATTTTCTAAGTACTTAGGCATTAGGATGATTAACCAAAGGTTTTCCCACTAAGGACTTAGGAGAAAACAATCTTAAGATCTGGTAGTTGAAGAATATGAACTTGTTGAAGAAATCAAGAATAAAGGTTATTACAGGGGGCAAATCACACACTCACCCTAGCATAATACTCATACTAGTAAAAAAAGTCATAATTTACATTCTGCTTAATTTTTAAAATTGCAAGGATAAACTCCAAACAAAACCTAACATTAAGTTTTTGTTTAATTGAATCACACATTAAACTCGGTACTTATTACTATATTGGCAAAATAATACACTTGCTATTTTTTCGATTAAGTTTTTGGTGCTCCATAACTAAAAAATTTATCGAGTTTAATTGTAGTTCAATTAGATATTTGTTGCTCCATAATTAAAATTTTCTTTTCTGTAATTTTTATAATTTTTTGTTATTACTGATTTTTTCTAACATGCGAGGAAAGCCCTCAGCTGAATCTACTTTTGATGCAGAGATAGAAAGAACCTTTCACGTAAGGAAAAGACAAGCTCGGCTAGCCAGACTAGCCTTCGACAAAGAACTTTCAGTTCATACAGACTCAAATTCAGAATCAGAACTCGAAACTAGGGGTGAAAATACACCACCACCAGAGAGACTTCTTGGGGACTACAGAGGAGAAAATGCTCCAACAGGTCGGTTGAATATTATGAATCAACCAGTTACTCTTATTAGAATAAGATTAGTTATGATCTATCTCAGAGTTTTGATGATAACAATAAATTAAATTTTAGATAATTTATACTCTGATGAACGTATTTGAATGTTTCAGATAATGTTCTGACAGAAGCATTCTGAAGTTCTAAGCTAAAAATTATATGAAGAAGTTCTTAATTGAAAGAACCATATTTGTTTTAAGCGCAACTGTTGACTCTGGTAAGACAATTTTATTTAAATGTATCTTCTAACATTTAGCAGGATTCCTTTCTCAGAAGATTACTTGAAAGCAAGTGTTGTTCAGAAGTTATTTGAAAGCAAGCCTTGATCAGTTCTTAGAAAGCAAAGCACTGCTTAGAAGATGAGTAAAGCATGTTCTGAATTCAAGACGTTGAAGCAAGTTTTGAAAGAACGTTAAAGCCAACATGTCTTGTCAAGCGTAGGAAACATATTCTTACAAGTTTTCGTTTGCTCATTAATGCAAAGACGGCTGCAAGCACTCAAGTGTCTAAGCTAGTTTCTTGGAAAATGGAATATTGCAAGGAAACACGCAAAGCATTTAATGCTCTCTATTTTTCTGAAGGCAGCAACGGTCTTTTTATTCCTACTATAAATATAAGGACATTTATTGCAAGCCAACTAACCAATTAATTTCAAAATAGAAGCAAGAAACTACGTGAAAAATTATAGGCTCACAAACTCTTTGTTCATACACTTTGTGCCATTTATTCTAAGTGAAAAATCACAGTTGTGATATAGCTTGATTAAAAGAAAATTCTATTTCACTATATGTAAGATTAAACTCTTGTAAGTGTTCCTTGAGAGACCGAGTTTGGTCAGATTTCTCAAGTAGACTAGGACTAGATTTAAGTCTTAGTGGTGTTAGTCACTTGTAAGTTTACTTGTGCATTGTTAGTCATAAAAATTGTTGTGTGTTTGTAATCATTTGATTATAGTGGATTAAGTCCTTATTGAGAAAGGCGAAATCACCTTGACGGGTGGACTGGAGTAGTTTGAGTTCAAACGAACCAAGATAAAAATAATCTCGTCTTTCCATTATTGTTGAGCTTTGTTTTGAAAAGAAAAAGAGTGACTCATTCAACCCCCCTTCTAAGTGTTTTCTTACCTCTTCAATTGGTATCAGAGACTGGTTCTGAGCACAACACTTAACCGTGTCAGGAAACGATCTAGAAGAAAACATAATGGCTGCTGAACAAAACAATAATAGTTACAAGAAACCTCCTGTATTTGATGGAGAAGATTTTGAGTACTGGAAAGATAGACTAGAAAGTTTCTTTCTAGGTCATGATAGTGATCTTTGAGATATAGTCTTGGATGGTTACACACATCCTACAGACTCAGAAGGAAACAAACTGGATAGAAAAATATGGATAGACAACAAAAAGCTGATTTTAAAAATCATCATAGAGCTAGAAATATTTTTCTAAATTCTATCTCTAAAGTAGAATATGAAAAAAATCACTAATAGAGATACAACGCATGATATGTTTGAGTCTCTTAAAATGACTCATGAAGGAAACGCTCAAGTGAAGGAGTCTAAAGCTCTGGCTTTAATTCAGAAGTATGAAGCCTTCAAAGTTGAAGAAAATGAATCTATAGAAGCTATGTTCTCTAGGTTTCAAACTCTGATCGCTGGTCTGAGAGTTTTGAACAAGGGATATACAAAAGCAGATCATGTGAAAAAGATCATCAGAAGCTTACCCAGAAGATGGGCACCAATGGTCACTGCTTTCAAAGATTCAAAAGATCTGAACAACATATCTCTGGAGGAACTCATAAGCGCTCTCAGAAGTCATGAGATTGAACTAGATGAGCACGATCCTCAGAAGAAAGGTAAGTCTCTGGCCCTTAAATCAATTAAGAAATTTGATACTAACACCTTTCAGGATGAAGAGGAAAACTCTGAAGAATCAGCGTCAAAAGAAGACGAACTATCCTTACTATCCAAAAGGATCAATCATCTGTGGAAGCACCGACAGAATAAGTTCAGGAACTTCAAAAAGTCAGAAGATAGACCAGAATCTTCTGGACACAAAAAGTCAAACAGAAGAGAGATCATTTGTTATGAATGCAAAGAACCTAGTCACTACAAGAGTGATTGCCCAAAGATTCAAAAAGAAAAACCAAAGAAAAGGTTTGGTAAGAAGAAAGGGATGATGACAACCTGGTATGAATCAGAATCATCTGAAGATGAATCTGGTTCTGAAGATGAGAATTCCAACCTAGCTCTGATGGCTACCACAGCAGATGACTCAGACTGTGAGTGAGAACCAAGAGAGGTATTTTCTGAATTTTCTAGAGATGAACTTGCTAATAGTTTATCTGAACTTCTGGAAAACTATAGTCAGCTCAAAATCAAATACAAGAAACTCAAGAAGAGTCTTGCATCTGATCTTGAGAAACATGAAACAGAAAAATATGAACTTTTAGAAAATTATTTTAAACTTAAAGAAGAAATTCAAAATGTTCAAAAAAATTCTAGTTCATAGTCTGTGTCTAGTTCAAAAGATATTATGAAAGAATATGACTGCAACTTTCAAACTATTCTAGCTAAAGGCATAAATAGAAGAAAAATGGCTTCAATGATCTATGGAGTTAGTGGGAAAAATAGAAGAGGAATTGGATATGAACCTCCCAAAGGGAAGGAGACATACATACCAAAACCTGTTGCTAAAATGAATTTCTCTTACAAACCTCTGAATAAACAATTCATGTTTGGACACTCTCATGATATAAAATATACATCACATTCTGGAAACTCTTATGCTAACCCATAGTTCAATCAGAACTTTAAACGCTCTAACCCAAAAGAACCCAAAAAGATATGGGTACCTAAGGATAAAATAATATTTGTTGTAGATATCCTTAATAGCTCAATTGATACACCTGTCATGGTACCTAGACTCTGGGTGCTCACGACACATGACGGGAAAAAGGTATATGTTCCAAAGCCTGGAACTTAAAGCTGGAGGAGACGTGAAGTTTGGAGGTAATCAGAAAGGGAATATTATTGGTTCTGGAACCATTGGAAATGGTAACCTTCCTTCTATCTCTAATGTTTTATTAGTAGAAGGATTATCTCATAATCTATTGTCCATAAGTCAATTAAGTGACAATGGTTATGACATCATCTTCAATCAAAGCTCCTGTAGAGCTGTAAGTCAGAAAGATGGATCAATCCTCTTTTCTGGCAAGAGAAAGAACAACATATACAAAATTGATTTATCAGATCTTAAATCTAAGAATGTTAAATGCCTTTTGTCTGTTAGAGATGAGCAATGGGTATGGCACAGAAGATTGGGACATGTCAGTCTAAGAAAAATCTCTCAACCAAATAAATTAAATTTAGTCAGAGGACTTCCCAATCTGAAGTACAACTCAGAAGCTCTGTGCGAAGCATCTCAAAAAGGAAAATTTTCAAAACCTTCCTTTAAATCCAAAAATGTTGTCTCTTCCTCTAAGCCATTAGAGTTACTTCATATTGATCTGTTTGGGCCAGTTAAAATTGCATCCATCAGAGGCAAGAAGTATGGATTGGTCATTGTTGATGACTTCATCAGATGGACATGGGTAAAGTTTTTAAAACACAAGGATGAGTCACATTTTGTGTTCATTGACTTCTGTACCCAAGTGCAAACGAAAGAGATTTTAAAATCATAAAAGCCAGAAGTGATCATGATGGTGAATTTGAAAATCATTATTTTGAAAAATATTTTAAAGAAAATTGTATTGTTCATAATTTTTCTTGTCCTAGAACTCCCCAGCAAAATGGAGTTGTAGAAAGAAAGAATAGAACCTTACAAGAAATGGCCAGAACCATGATCAATGAAACTAATATGGCTAAGCACTTTTGGGAAGAAGCTGTGAACACAGCGTGTTACATTCAGAATAGAATCTCTATAAGACCTATTTTTGAAAAGACTCCCTATGAATTGTGTAAAAACAGAAATCCCAACATTTCTTATTTCTATCCTTTTGGATGTACTTGTTTTATTCTGAACACTAAAGAAACTCTGAACAAGTTTGATTCTAAAGCATAAAAGGGTTTTTTGCTTGGATATTCTGAACGCTCAAAAGGCTATAGAGTATACAACACAAAAACTCTGATTGTTGAAGAATTAATCAAAGCCAGGTTTGATGATAAGCCTGGCCAGCAACAACCAAAGCAAATTGAATTTTCTGTAGGTACAATAGATCATCCTTCAAACTCTGAAACTTCAGAAGCAAAGGAAGACTCAGCAGATCTTCCTCTTGACAATGCTCTGGACAACCTCAGAATCTCTGATCAACCCACTCAGAAAAGGTTTCCTAGAATCTCTTCAGCTCACAAAGAAGACGTAATCATTGGAAGAAAAGAAGATCCCATGAGAACAAGATCCTCTCTCAAAATCAATGAAGAATATTTGTTTGGTTTGGTTTCTCTGATTGAACCGACCTCCATTGATGAAGCTCTGGAAGATAATGATTGGATCTTAGCAATGCATGAGGAACTCAATCAATTCTCCAGAAATGATGTATGGAATCTAGTTCCAAGACCCAAAGGATTCAATTTTATAGGAACTAAATGGGTCTTCAGAAACAATCTGAACGAGCAAGGAGAGGTGCTCAGAAACAAAGCACGACTGGTTGCACGGGGTTATAGTTAACAAGAAGGAATTTATTATAATGAAACCTTTTCCCCAGTCGCCAGGTTAGAGTCTATAAGATTATTAATTTCTTTTGCTGTATAAAAAAACATTTCATTATATCAAATGGATGTTAAAAGTGCATTTTTAAATGGCTATATTGAAGAAGAAGTTTATGTCCATCAACCTCCTGGATTTAATGATTCAAAACATCCAGAACATGTTTTTAAATTAAAAAATTCTTTGTACGGTTTAAAACAAGCTCCCAGAGCTTGGTATGATCGTCTGAGTAATTTTCTTTTAGAAAAAGATTTTACCATAGGGAAAGTGGACAAAACTCTTTTTAGAAAGACATTTAAAAATGATATTTTAATTTGTCAAATTTATGTTGAGGATATAATTTTTGGAACCTCTAATATCTCCCTTGGAAAAGAATTTGTTGAGACCACGCATGCAGAATTTGAAATGAGCATGATGGGAGAATTGAAGTTCTTTTTGGGAATTCAAATCAACCAGACTCCAGAAGGTACTTACATACATCAGACGAAGTATGTTAAAGAACTTCTGAAGAAATTTCAGATGTCAGAAAGCAAAGATGCCAAGACACCTATGCATCCAACCTACATTTTGGGAAAAGATGAGGTAAGTATGAAGGTAGATCAGAAGCTCTATAGAGGTATGATTGGATCCCTTCTCTATATGACTGCATCTAGTGTCCTTCAGTTTCTGAGATCAAGAATCTTCTGATGGCTCTTGTTACTAAGAAATCCTAGTGTCCTTCAGTTTCTTGTCTTTTGTTTGTTGTTTTGTACTTCTGGATATTTATTTTTATATTTTATGAAAACTTTTAAGCTCTTCAACTATTTTATTATATACACTTTTTGATTATGCCAAAAAGGGGGAGAAAATGAGTATTTTGAAATAATCACTGTTTAACAGTTATGGGATTAAGTCTCAGATATTCTAACAAAATAAAAGATTTCTTTCTGTGCAATAGAATTTATTTCTTGCAGGTACCACTTAAACTGTAGAAGAGTTTAAGGGGGATAAAAACTTCTTAAAGAAGTTCTGAAGAAATGCAAGAAGATATTTTTTCTGATAAATAATCTCAGGAATTTTTTTTATATATAGAAATATTCATTTCAGGGGGAGATTCTTATCTCTTATCATATATTATTTCTATATCTGAATAATTTTTGTCATCATCAAAAAGGGGGAGATTGTTAGAACAAGATTAGTTCTGTCTATCTCAGAGTTTTGATGATAAAAATAAATTATATTTTAGATAATTTATACTCTGATGAACGTATTTGAATGTTTCAGATAATGTTCTGACAGAAGCATTCAGAAGTGCTAAGCTAAAAATTATATGAGGAAGTTCTTAATTGAAAGAACCATATTTGTTTTAAGTGCAACTGCTGACTCTGGTAAGACAATTTTATTTAAATGTATCTTCTAACATTTAGCAGGATTCCTTGCTCAGAAGATTACTTGAAAGCAAGTGTTGTTCAAAAGTTATTTGAAAGCAAGCCTTGATCAAGTTCTTAGCAAGCAAATCACTGCTTAGAACATGAGTAAAGCATGTTCTGAATTCAAGACGTTGAAGCAAGTTCTGAAAGAACGTTAAAGCCAACTTGTCTTGTCAAGCGTAGGAAACATATTCTTATAAGTTTTTGTTTGCTCATTAATGCAAAGACGGCTGCAAGCACTCAAGTGTCTAAGCTAGTTTCTTGGAAAATGGAATATTGCAAGGAAACACACAAAGCATTTAATGCTCTCTATTTTTCTGAAGGCAGCAACGGTCTTTTTATTCCTACTATAAATATAAGGACATTTATTGCAAGCCAACTAACCAATTAATTTCAAAATAGAAGCAAGAAACTACGTGAAAAATTCTGGGCTCACAAACTCTTTGTTCATACACTTTGTGCAATTTATTCTAAGTGAAAAATCACAGTTGTGATATAGCTTGATTAAAAGAAATTTCTATTTCACTATCTGTAAGATTAAACTCTTGTAAGTGTTCCTTAAGAGACCAAGTTTGGTCAGATTTCTCAAGCAGACTAGGACTAGATTTAAGTCTTAGTGGTGTTAGTCACTTGTAAGTTTACTTGTGCATTGTTAGTCACTACAGTTGTTGTGTGTTTGTAATCATTTGATTATAGTGGATTAAGTCCTTGTTGAGAAAGGCGGAATCACCTTGACGGGTGGACTGGAGTAGTTTGAGTTCAAACGAACCAGGATAAAAACAATCTTGTCTTTCCATGATTGTTGAGCTTTGTTTTGAAAATAAAAAGATTCACTTATTCAACCCCCCCCCCCCCCCCCCCCCTTCTAAGTGTTTTCTTACACCTTCAACTCTTGCAAACTCTCAATTTCACCCTTCAACAATCCGTCACCTTGAGAAAAAATCTTTCACCGAAAAGATCAATGAAGATGCCAACAAACACTTGCAGAGATTCCTCACCATGAGTACTACTTTGAAAATTTAGGGGCACTCTGAAGAGGCAAAGAAATTGAGAATGTGTCCATTCATGGTGTCTAAAGATGATGAAGAATGGTTTTACTCATTGCCTGCTGGAAGTATCACAACTTGGGAACATATGGAGAAGACTTTTCTTGATGAATATTTTCCTGCTTCTGTTTACATTCACAAAAGATATGAAATTGTGAATTTTAAGTAGAAAGAAGGAGAGTCACCTGGTGATTCTTACAAGAGGTTCAAGAGGTTATTGGTAGCTTTCCCCACTCACAATATGGATCAAACTGAGAAAAAGTAGATGTTTGTGAATGGCCTCTGAATGAAGACAAAACATCTTATTGATACAACAGTCGGTGTCTCGTCCAAATTTACAACAACCACTGGTGTAAAGAAGATTATTGAAGCCATTGCTACAAATGACCATCTTGAGCTATATGACAGGCTTGTAAGTAAACCAGAGGAGGTGATTGATCTGGAGTTAGAAGTTAACAAGCAACTAAAAATTGAAGAGGCAATTGCTGCAGAAGTGGAGAAAAAGATGAAAGCAATGAACATGGATTCTCAACAGGTAGCTCCGGTTCAATAGGTACAAAAGGTTTTTTTGTGAAATTTTTAGTGAAACACACATTACTATGCAATGTCTTGCAACTCCACAACAAATTGAGGAGGTAAAATTTTTGAAGCAGAATAACCCATATTCTAACACCAATAATCCTAGGTGGAAGAATCTGAAGAATGGAAAAACACAAGAGAGAGGGGGTGAATTGGGGTTTATAAAACTTAAAGAAAAAGACACGTTGGTTATCCTGGTTCGTTTGAACTCAAACTACTCTAGTCCATCCGCCAAGGTGATTTCGCCTCTCTTAAATGAGGTCTTAATCCTTGAATCAAACTTTATTACACAGATACAATGACAATTATCAAAGTCTTCTTGAGTTTAAACAACAACCCGACTTTCTCAAGGTATTACACAATAATATAATTGAAAATGTGTACAAAGATGTTTTCTAGATAAAACTATATCACTAGAGTGATGTATTACACAATTGAAAAACACAAGATAGAAAGGTAATGAGATTTCTCTTTTTCATTGTGCAACAATTTCGTACGATTTATTTTTCTCGTATTCTTTATATAGACGATGCATGAGAGACATGAGAAGATGCTTTTGGAAGGTTGATAAATAGTAGTTAATGTTCTTTCCAAACATAGAGATTCTTGTCTTGATTCAGCCGTTACCTTTTATTTTCAATGAATAAAATGTAACGCTTCAGGACATGCCTTCTTGGGATCATATCAGAAGATGAATGTTACCGTTGAGACTTCTTTAGTTATTTCTAGAACTTTATTTATCAGAATATTAGAGTTTTTGTTCCACAGTATTGGTGCAATCATAAGTTATAACATTAAAACTTCTTCATTAAAGCGTGTTACACAGATTTTCTTCTAAGAGATTCAAAAACGTATCTTTTCTCATCTTCTATACTTACATCATAATTTCCATGCATATTAAAATACTTTATTAGAGAGAATATTTGTCCTATATATATATATCGTGTGTTTGTTATCATCAAAACTTTTACAAGGATGTAGAACCAAACTATGTTCTAACAATCTCCCCCTTTTTGATGATGACAAAAACTTGTATATTTTGATAGAATACTTAAGAACATAAATAATTAAAGTCTCCCCCTGATTTGGATACTCAGATAAAGAAGAAATTACTTCCCTGAAGATGTTCTGATCAGAACTTTGATATGGAGGTATTTGATGCGTCCATAACAGAAGTTACTTTCAGAGGTTGCTTTTCAATATATTTTTCCTGTTGCTTTCGGAGGCAAAAAAAATAGAAGTTATGATATTCAAAATGTTTGAGACTGGGTCACAATACTCTTATATTCAAAATATCATATGTTCTCCCCCTTTTCATCAAGAATCAAAAAGCAATAAAATCACATAAAAAATAAAATGCATTTTGTATTCAAAATGGATTAAGACAAACAAAAAGAGGTGGATAACCAGAAGATTGAAATAAGAAACAAAATAGAAGAAACAAAATAATTTTCAGAGCTAAGGTTGGGGAGGTGGAAGTGGTGTGAACAATGCTTCCAATAAACTTTTGATCTGATCGTTTGATTCCTCTCGTTTCCCAAGTATCCCTTTAATTTCTTTGCTAGTTTCATCCTAATTGTATAACCTTTCCTTAAACACAAAATTTTCTTTCTTCAACTCCTTCAGAGTTTTTAGCACAAGAGAAGATGATGTTATTTCAGCAGAACATACCACATTCTCATAACTTACTGCAACTGATTCTGGCGTAGGAGATTCTTCGACTACCTTTCCTTTTTCTTGAAACATGACAATATGAAGAGGTTTAGGAGACGGTTTATTAAAATTTGATAACTAAAGGGCTTCCTAAGGGGTGTTGTCCAGCAAAGGAGGGGTTTATTTACCTAGTGTCGCAGAACTTGATCCTGGAGGATTTTCAGGCAATCACAAAAGTTCGGTTGAGCGATTTCATAGCTAAGCTCCTTTAGCTTCAGAGATTCAGAGTTAAACCATTTTCTGAACTGATTCCAGTGAGAATCAGAAGTATCTATATTGAGATTCTCGTTGCAAGCTAGCTTGAGAGAGTTAACTCATTGTTGTATTTCTGTTTCAAATTCAACAAAGATTTACAAACATCTGCTTTGGATATTTTTGGTGTTGGTTTGGGAATGGAAATTTTCTGAGTTTGTGACAAGATTGTCCTAAGCTTCTAAATCAATAAAAGTTCTAAGGTGATCTTGTGGATAGTTATTTGGAGAGGGAGAGTCAGAAATAATTATAGGTGAATTTGGTGGTGTTGAATGATAGGGAGATGGAACATCTGGAGCTGAGAAAGTTTATTATGAAATTGTGGGGAATATTGGTGGTTGAGAAACCATAAGAGGGAAAGTGATACCAGGGATGGATGTCATGGTATCAGAGTCAAAATTTGGATTTTTGGTTTGGGGAGCTTCAAACAGCGTATTAAATTGATCTATGTTAGAGAGAACTTGTGCAAGTTCAGGCTGAGTTTGGTCAAAATGGGTAGAAGGTGGATTTTTCAGAGGATTATTTAGAGGTAATAAAGTCTCAATGTATAGGTAAAAATCATCATTATTTTGAGGAGATGGATCTTTTGTGGGCTTTGGAGATGAAGGGGTTTCAGATGTAGATAAAAATATTGATTCAATAAGAGAAACAAAAGATGAGTTACCTTTCTTTTTGGCAGCTTTTGGGATCTTCTAAGAAGTTCCTTCTCCAACTGCTTTCCTTTTTCTTGATTTTCTGGGAGAAACTACCAGAGGTTGTTGGCTTAGATCAAGAATGTTCACATCTGGAATCGTATCGTCACTCTTAAAAGTTTCCAGATACCTGAGAACAATTTATGGAGAGGAGTCTGCTTGAGTGAAGAGAGGGAAATCCTTTAGAGGCACTCTTCAGGTGGTGATGACTTCCTTGGAGGTGATGGTTGGGCCTTCTTAATAGTTTCAATAATTTTCATCTTCTTCATATTCTTGGCATTAAGAGGTTTATCAGCACAAGCTTCCAGGGCGCTAGCTTGTTGAGCCTCAGTCAGATGTTCTATCACTCGGTTTTCTATCATAATACTTGAAATGAGTCGTCCCAGATGGATCTGATCTCTCTTTGTTATTTCTTCTTCTCTTGTTTATTTTACACTGGTCTTTAGATGGTTGAACAGAAGATGTGGAATATGAACTTTTGTTTTCGTGGCGATGAAGTATAGAAGCTACTGCTCATCAATGTTGATGTAGTCTGGAACTTGTAGGATTCTTGTGATTGATGCATCCCATAATTACTTTGGACCAAATTCTGAGGTAATCCTTCATATCTTTGATTTTGTTGGATGGTTGGCCAGAAGTAAATATTTCCTTTGAGACCTTGGTTAGGTCAGAACTTTTGTCTGCTATATCACTACAACGAATACCGCCTCCGTCACCACCTATGAGTTTCCTAATGAGATCTTCAGTGATGACGATCTTCTTTCCCATAACGTAGGATGTTACCTGATGATTTGAAGTTATCGCATGGATCCAAAACTCTTTAACAAGATTTGGAAAAAATGGACATATGAGGCGACCAAAATACTTAGTCCATACTTGGAACTCAACATCAGGGATTAAATCATACCCATTTTCCTTCATGCTTACGAAATCAACAATAAGCTCAAACTGAACTTCCATATAATTAACGGGTGTGAGAAGAGTTATTGAGGGTCCGGAGTACCTTTCTTATTTTGAGGAGGAAGAACTAGGAATTTTTGATAACCTTGAGAATTTTGTTGAGAGGTAGCCATTTGTTCACACAGACTCTCTTAGGGTTTTTGAAAGATGAATAGTTTGAAGAGAGAAAAATGAGTGAGAGTGGAACTGTGATAGTGATTGTGAATGAATGAAGTATATATAGCCAATGGAAAGAAAATAGAAGTTTTAATTAAAAATAAAAGGATTTAAAAAATATGATTACGTGCATTTAGTGATTCCAGAAAAGAGGGATAGCATGAAGATATGGAACAGTTTCCGATTTGACTCGAGCCTCAATGCATCAACTAAACCATTTCAGCCCCTTCAAAATTTGAACATGTATCTATCCTTAGAGGGTGACCTTGCGTTTAGAGTTGACAGATGTTGATATTGTGAACTGGTTGCTTCTATCTTAGAAATGAACCATTTTTGGTGAACATTCATATCTTCTGGATAGATCCTGGTAAAACTTTCCTTCTCACTTCTGAAGAACTATTGATCATATGTTCACACAAAGAAAATTAAAACATAAAGTTCTGAGGGTTAAAGAATACAGAAACAACATTATCATTCTAGGCATAAATCCATCCTGAGATGATTCAGAATGAAATTAAATCTATCTTCAGAAAGGGGTTTAGTGAAGATATTAGCCCATTGATGGTCTGTGTCTATAAATTATAAAGAGAGATTTCCTTTCTGAATATAGTCCCTAATAAAATGATGTTTAATTTCTATATGTTTAGCCCTAGAATGTAAAATTGGATTTTTTGAAAGACAAATAATAGAAGCATTGTCACAGAGGATACGAATGTTACTCTCATATATGTTAAAGTCTTCAAGCCGACTCTTCATCTAAAGCATATGTGTGTTGTATCCAACCACTGCTATATATTTAGCTTCAGTAGTTGATAGTGCAATGGTGGATTGTCTTTTGCTGGACCACGGGATTAAATTGTCTCCCAGAAATAGGCAACTTCCAGAAGTACTTTTTCTTTCTATTCTGTCTCCTGAAAAGTCAGCGTCACAGTTCTCTACTAATTTGTATTCTTTGGATTCTTTATAGCAAAGACCAAGATTAGTAGAACCTTTCAAATACTTGAAAATTCGCTTAACAACTATTAAGTGAGATTCTTTAGGATCTAATTAGAATCTAGCACAAAGACCAAATCTATATAGAATATCAGGTCTTGAAGCTGTTAAATATAAGATAGAACCAATCATACCTATGTAAAGCTTTTATTCTACCTTCTTACTTACCTCTTCCCTTTTTAGAATGCATGTGGGATGCATAGGAGTTTTGGATGGCTTACATTCTGACAAGTCAAATTTCTTCAGAAGTTCTTTGACATACTTGCTTTGATGAATGTAGGTTCCTTCTGGAGGTTGATTGATTTGGATACCCAGAAAGAACTCGAGTTTGCCCAACAAGCTCATTTCAAACTCTTCTTGCATAGACTTAGCATATTCTTTTCTCAAAGAGGCTTTAGTAGATCCAAAAATTATATCATCTATGTAAATTTGAAAAACCAGAATGTCATTTTTAAATAGTTTACATAATAAGGTTAAGTCCACCTTCCCTCTGGTAAAATCATTTTCTAACAAAAAATTACTTAGTCTTTCATACCAAGCTCTAGGAGCTTGTCTCAGACTATATAATGATTTGTTAAGTTTATAAACATATTCTGGATGTTTTGTATTTTCAAAGACATGAGGTTGGTGCACATAAACTTCTCCATCAATGTAACCATTAAAAAAAGCACTTTTAACATCCATCTGATAAAGAGTGATGCCATTATTTACAGCGAACGAAATGAAAAGTTTGATAGATTCTAACCTGGCGGCTAAAGCAAAGGTTTCTATATATTATATCCCTTCTTGTTGACTATAACCTTGTGCCACCAGTCGTGCTTTGTTTTTTACGACTTCTCCTTGTTCATTTAGCTTGTTTCGGAAGACCCATTTGGTTCCAATAATGTTAAAGCCTTTTGGTTTAGGAACTAGATCCCACACATCGTTTCTGGTGAACTGATTTAGTTCTACTTGAATTGCGTGGATCTAGTCATTATCCAGAAGAGCTTCGTCAATGGAAGTTGGCTCAATCAGGGACACTAATCCATGAGTGATTCTTCAGAATTTCTGAATGTAGTTCTTGTTCTAATTGGGCCTTTTTTCATTCCCAGAATTGTGTTTTCTGGATGAGCTAAGCTGCTTCTGGATTTTCTTTTCAGGATGGGGTCTTTAGATGTTGCAGTCATATTTGTGACATCCTCTTCTGTATTTGACTATGATTCTTTGTTAAGAACTTCTGATGCGCTGTCCTTAGTACCTGTAAATTAAACTTATATATCTACAAAAAGTTTACCATGCTTTGAATTTGGAGAGCCAAGCTTATGATCAAATTTGATACTGAGAGATTCTTCCACAATCCGTATTTCTGTGTTATATACTCTAACCTTTTGAGCGTTCAGAGTATCCTAACATGAGACACTTTTTTGCTTTAGAAATCAAACTTGTTCAGATGTTCGTTACCAATAGTTCCAGAGCAATTAAGCTTTCCTTTCTGATTTCCTCCCAAATCTACAGAGCCTCCAGATTTAAGCTCCAGACTTTGGAACATATGCTTTCTTCTTGTCATGTGTCGAGAGCATCCAGAGTCCAAGTACCAATATTGGTGTTTCAACTTTGTTGTTAAAGACATATGCAACATAGACAATTTTGTCCTTAGGTACCCATATCTTTTTGGGTCCTTGTTTGTTAGAGTTACCAAAGTTCTGTTTTAATTTTGGTTTAGCATAAAAGATATTACTAGTATACTTTATGTCATATGTATGTCCATAAGTGAAGCGTGAATAAAGAGGTGAGTGTTTTATGACTATATCATCAACTTTCTTTGGTTGAGATTCTTTACCCTTATATCCTATCCCTTTTCTTCCATTTCTGCTAACTCCAATCATTGAAGCCATCTTGCTCCTATCTTTGTTTTTAGCTAGAAGTTTTTGAAAGCTATGATCATATTCTTTTACGATTCTATCAGAATTACTAGAAACTTCTGAAACAGTTTCTTTGTGAGCTTTTTGTAATTTATTTTTAATAACATAATTTTCATTTTCAAGTTTAAAAATGGTTTCTTTTAGCTCGGAGTTTTTTGTTTTTAGTTTCTTAGTTTCTTTAGAGTCGGATGCTATATCCTTTTTCAGGTTCTTGTTTTTTAATCGAAGTTGCTGATATCTTTCAAGAATTTCTGACAGGCTTTCTTCTAATTGAGATCTAGAAAAGTTAGAGAATACCTCTTCTGCCTCTGAGTCTGACTCTGAGTCAGATGATCTAGTGTCATATGATATGTTAGCCATTAAGGCTATGTTGGCTCATTCATCTTCTGATTCTGTTTCAGTATCAGAAGATTCTGAGTCATCCCATGTTTCCATAAGGCTTTTCTTCTTTTCTTTGAAGAACTTCTTTTTAGGTTTTTCTTTTTGAAGATTTGTATAGTTGCTTTTGTAATTACCTTGTTCATTGCATTCGTAGCAAATAATATCTCTGTTACTATATTTTTTGTATGCAGGAGATGATTCAGAATGATTCCCTGTTCTTCTGGGAGTTCTAAACTTCCTCTGCCTTTACTTCCAAAGCTGATTGACTCTTCTGGAGAGAAGAGATAGTTCGTCTTCTTCTGACAAGGATCCACTAGAGTTTTCTTCTTTTTCCTGAAAATCTTAAGGTTCATATTTTTTATTAGATTTAAGAGCGAGAAACTTACCTTGCTTCTGGGGTTCATCTTATTCTAATTCTATCTCATGACTTCTCAGGGAGCTGATAAGTTCTTCAAGAGATATTTTGTTCAGATCTTTGGCCATTTTTAAGGTTATGACCATGGGTCTCCATTTCTTGGGTAAACTTTTGATGATTTTATTTTCATGATTTGTTGTTGAATACCCTTTATCCAGAACTTTTAGCCCAGCAACCAGAATTTGAATTCTTGAGAACATTCTTTCAACTATTTCATCTTCTTCCATTTTGAAATCTTCATACTTCTGAATGAGAGCAAGAGCTTTGGTTTCTTTGACTTGCGTGTTTCCTTCATGTGTCATTCTCAAGGAGTAAAACATGTTTTTAGCTGATTCTCTGTTTGTGATCTTCTCATACTCGGTGTACAAGATAACAATCAAGAGGATTGTTCTGGCTTTGAGATGATTTCTGAATTCTTTCTTTTGATGATTTGTCATTCTCTTTCTGTCGATCTTCTGACTGCTTTAATAAACAGGATGTATGTATCCATCAGTCACCATATCCCAGAGATCAGTGTCATGAGCTAGAAAGAAACTTTTGATTCTATCTTTCCAGTAATCGAAGTTCTCACCATCAAAGATTGGAGGTTTGCCGCTATTTCTGTCTTTCTCATCATGATTATCATTTCAAATGATCTGACTTGGTCCCACCATAGTTTTTTACTTGGTTGGATCTTTTTCTGACACAGTTAAGTGTTTGCACCCAGAACCAGGCACTCTGATACCCATTGAATAATGGAAAAACACAATAAGGGGTTTGAATTGGGGTTTTTAAAACTTAAAGCAAAAGACATTTTGGTTATCTTGGTTCGTTTGAACTCAAACTACTCCAGACCACCCTCCAAGGTGATTCTTCCTCTCTCAAATGCGATCTTAATCCACTAATCAAACTTGATTACATAGATACACTGACAACTTTCAAAGTCTTCTTGTGTTTAAACGACAACTTGGCTTTCTCAAGGTATTACATAATAAGATAATTGAAAGTGTGTAAAAAGATGTTTTCTAGATAAAACAATATCACTACAGTGATGTATTACACAATTGAAAAGCACAGGATAGAAAGGTAATGAGATTTCTCTTTTTCGGTGCGCATCAATTTCGTGCAATTTCTTCTTTACATCTTCTTTATATAGGCAATGTATGAGAGACATGAGAAGATGATTTTTGAAGGTTGATAAATAGTAGTTAATGTTTTTTCAAAGCATAGAGATTCTTGTCTTGATTCAGCAATTGCTTTTGATTTACAATGAATAAAAATTAACGCTTAAGAACATGCCTTCTTGGGATCATATCAAAAGATGAATGTTATGATTGAGGCTTCTTTAGTTCTTTCCAGAACTTTACTTATCAGACTATCAGAGTTTTTGATCTGCAGCGTTGGTGCATTCAGAAGTTGTAACATTAGAACTTCTTCATTCAAGCGTGTTACACAAATTTGCATCTAAGAGCTTCAAAACCGTATCGTTTCTCATCTTCTATACTTCTTACATCATAATTTCCCTGCATATTAAAATACTTTATTAGAGAGCATATTTGTCATATATATATATATATATATATATATATATATATATATATATATATATATATATATATATATATATATATATATATATGTGTGTGTGTGTGTGTGTGTGTGTGTGTGTGTGTGTGTGTTTATCATCAAAACTTTTACAAGGATGTAGGACCGAACTATGTTCTAACAGAATCATCCAAATTTTTCTTGGAAAGATCAGCAAGGAAATGGCTAAAATCAGCAACAAGCTCCTCAAAAGGAAGAATGGGAGGTATCTATTGAAAGGATGGCTGCCCACACTTCTTAATTCCAAGAAAAGACAAGGAGACATCACAAGAATACCACATCTACAATAAAAAATCTGGAAGTTCAAATGGGATAGATTGCATAACAAGTCTCTTTCCAAGCACAAGGCAATCAGAAAAATTATGATACGGTTAATCATGTCACAACAAGGAGTCAGAAGGGGTCAGAAGATGAAGTGAAATTTGATGATGATATCATATAAGTTGGTTTAGAAGTGAGAGAGAGCAAGAAAAATAAGGAAGAATTTGTATCTCCTGCGAAGCCAAATGAACAGAAGAGTGCAAAGGATGTAAAACATGTGATTAGTTCCCATGTCCCTCTCGAGTGGCAAAGAAGGACACAAAAGAGAAAGACTTTGATAAATTTTTCAAGTTGTTCAAAAAGCTAGAGATCAACATATTGTTCTTTGAAGAACTCGAGAAAATGCCTTTGTACAAAAAATTCATGAAGGAGGTATTATCAAAGAAAATATCAACAAGAGAGGGATCAGTTCCCTGTGATGAGAAATTGTATGCAATTGCACCCGAGAGAAATATACTTGTCAATCTGAATGACCCTAACTCAGTGGAAATAATATGCACCATAAAAGACAGAACTTTCAAGAGGGTTCTAATTAATTATGGCTCTAGTGTGAGTTTAATTCCATTATCTATCTTCAAGAAGCTTGGTATTGATGAGATAAGCGGGAGTGGGACAAAATTGAAATTTATTGATCACACCATGAAGCAGTCATATGGGATAGATGAAGATGTATTAGTAGAAATTGAAAATTTTGTCTTCCCAGTTAATTTTCAGAACATGGACATACATGAAGATGAAGTGACTCATATCATTCTTGGTCAACCATTTATTCTGACTAGTCGATGCAAGTTTGATATTGAGACAAGTAATCCCACATTCAAATAATTTGATTAGGAGATAACTTTGAAAGTATTGGAGATCAAGAAGCAAGGTGAAATTAGAACAAGTACTCTCCATTTGGAATGATCAAGCTAGACAAAGACAACAAAACTTCAAATCCACTCCTAGAAGAAGTCTCAAAAAATCTCTCAGGTGGCATCAATAAATTTTTTAATGTTTTGTCCAAAAGTGAAGAAGAGAAAGAAAAAGGAACTCAAAGGGGAGAAGATGGAAGTTGGAAGTGACCTGAAGCACAAAGTAGTTCATAATTTTGACTTGGATGAGTTTTGGGTTGCGGAAAGAGCAAACAACAAGGTGTGGAAGAGGAAGTACCCTTTTCAATAAACAGGATGGACCTTCGATCCATGTGACGTTCAACGAAGTTCTTCGTCGAAGGAAACCCACACATTTTTATTCTAACTCTGTTATTTGTGTTTGTTGGTTGTCATAGGTTTTTGTTCGAGTATGCACAATACCCTCATTAGAAAGAGAAGGCGTGTGAATATTTTAGAGATTCATCCTAGTATCAATAAAGGAAGTAGTGAGGGAAGAAACGAAAAATAAGGTGAAAAAGAAAAATTGAAGGAGAGTCATCATTGCAACACAGGCGCCCGTGTCCTATAACACGACACGTGTTTCCTTCCCTGAAGCAATGCGTTGATTTTTAATTTTTTATGGTAAGAGGAAAGTCGCCTAACACAGGTGGTCGTGTTGGCCAACACATGGCATGTTGGGTGTGCGGGCTTAATTCTGAAGAAAAAAATTCATTCACTCGGATTTTGTCACCTACTTTCATATTGTTCATCTCCCATGTCCTCTTCCTCCACCTTCTAAATAGGCATTGTAAGTACCCTTCCCTTTCTTGTTCTAAAACATTGAGGCCAGTGCTTACTTCAGGTGTGAGGCAAGGGTTTATTGCTTTTGTTTTTTGTTTTTTTTTGTTTTTATTTCGGTTATTTGTTTTGTAATCATTTGGATTTTTTTTGTGTTTTTGTGTGTCAGGAAGTGCAGGATCATGGAATTGTTGTCAGGATAAGAGATGGACATTGGTGATAATGGATGGAGAGTTTACTCCATAGACTGTTGCAAGTTATTAGAAGACCCCAGAAAGTTGATACCACTTAATAAATGATCAGACGCAACTATTAAGATCCAACCGCCCAAGGAATCTTGTATACCTCGATTTGAGTGGGAAGCTACATCACACGAGAGCCATCATGGAAGATTTTAGATTTACCCGACATGGTGAGAGCATAAAAAGACAAACACATAGTTAGCATCATGAGAGCTTAGTCAAGTATGTCTCTATCACTCTGAGTTTGCGCACAGTCTATTTGAATGACAATACATATTGACATATACTGAGGAATATTGTTTCTTTTTACCCCTGAGCCTTTTCAACCATCCCATTCATTTTATTATCCTTTGTTAACCCCGTTAAACCTATATCCTTTTGTTTGTGTACCACTGCATGTGCTACCCCTTAGCCTGAAATATATCCACTACCTTTGCTCAATTAGGTGTTATGTACCTCAGAGCTATAAAAGTTCTAAGTTTGGGGTTGGGACACCAGTAATAAACTAGGTAATGTAACAAAAAGAAAAAAAGAGAATTGAAAAGAAACAATGAATTTTGAATGTGGAAAAGAAAAAGTGCACTTACCTAAAGAGTAGACTCGGTTTAGAAAACAAAGATCCATACTCAAAGAAAAAGCTGATTCGAAATCGAGAAGTCAAGCGAAAAAGGTGTCTAAGCTGTCTCATCTGATAAATTACGAGAAGAAAAAAAAGAACACAATGAAAGGATGATAACACTGAGCTGAGCCAAAAACCCTTTATTTTTCCCAATTTGTTTTTCTTATCCCATCGTACTCTTAGCCCCGTTACAACCCAAAGACCTCAAAAAGTGTGTGGAATGTGTATGTGAAATGAATTTAGATTTTGTTCAAACTTAAGAGTTGACATTGCATGATTTGAATTATGAGTGAAACAATAAAACACTGAGAGACTTGGTAAGAGTGTGTTATAAGCTGACTGGTGAAGTAGTGCTTTGATGTGGAAGTATGGTAGAACACGTGAGTCGGGGAAGCAGGAAAAGTTTGGAAAGAAAGTGAAGGCAAGTTGCGAAAGGTCTCAGAGGTATTGTGGTAAGTTGATATTTTGGGGGTGTCCGACGCTTTGTGTCCTGAACATTGCTTGATGACAAGCAACGACATAAGTTTGGGGTTGACTGTTTAAAATATAAACTGCAGTCAAAACAACTTCACCCTATAATGGTTTTTGCAAATTCATTTTCTTTAGCATGCATCTAGCTATATCCAATATGTTTATGTTTCTTCTTTCAACAATTCCATTTTGTTGAGGAGTATAAGGAGTAGTTACCTCATGATCAACACCATGTTCTACACATAATTTTTCAAACATCTTCGAAGTGTATTCGCCACCTCCATCTGTTCACAAAAATTTGATCCTTTTCTCAGTCTGGATCTCGAAAAGCATCTTGAATCTCTTAATTATTTCAAATAATGCATACTTTCTCTTGATCACATAGATCCATAAATTTCGACTAAACTCATCGACAAAAAAAACAAAATATATGTTTCCACCAATGGTATGTTCTCCGAATGGACCTCATACATCTTAATGTACCACTTCGAGTATGCATGATGATCTAATTGGCATAGTTGAAACAAAAGAATTTATGAATTGCTTTCCAGCAAAACAAACTTCATAGAGTTTGTCGGGCATCTCAAGACTTGGGATACCCAATACCATATCTTGAGTAATCAGTTGATTGAGTGATCAAAAATTCTAATGTCAAAACCTCAAATTCCACAACCAGTTATCCTTGTGGTCTACAACAAATTTTATACATTGTACTTCAGTCGAACTGATCATGGTCTTAAACTTCATGTTCTTTGACTGAGGATATTTCAAGACAAAATTGTTCTGGGTGTCCAACAATTTTAAAATTCCATCTTTCATGACAACTGAGAAACCTTTTTCGACCAGTTGCCCAACACTTAGCAAGTTGCACTTCATTCCAGGTGCATAGAGCACATAATTTATTATAGCTTTCCCTCAATTACTCATTTTAAAGACTATGTTGCCAGTACCTTCTTCTTGCAATGAACTATTATCAGAAAGTTTTACCTTCCTCTTTTTCAACTCATCAAAATCTTCCAACCACTTCATTCGACCAGTCATGTGACTCGAGTAACTTGAGTCGAGGAACCAGATCTTGGATTTGACATGGTTATCTGCAACTACAGCCATAACCACCATACAACCTTCAAAATCATCTAAATCTTGGCGTGCAGGGTTTACTCCTTCGTCCTTGCCTGTCGATCTCTTGTATTTTCTGTACCAACAACTATTGACTACGTGAGCCCATTTTTCAAAGTTATAGCACTACACTCCTTTTCTATCTTCTTTGTCCTTTCGATAGTTTCCTCCTCCTTTCGAGGATTCAGAAGCTCTATCATCGATCTGATGTTTGTGATATTTCGACCAAGACTTCTTTCCCTGAGTCTTTCCTACATTGCCTTTAAACTTGTTGGAACCACCATTCCTTTTCTATGACTGAGCTTGCAGTGCCTGTATCGAGTCTTGAACTCCTTTCCTTCCAACAATCCCCATCTCATGTGCCTCCAACAAACCAACCAAATCTTCCACTATTAGGGTTTCAAGATTGTTGGATTCTTTAATAGCTACGATAACGTGATCAAAGTGAGAGGTCAATGTTCTCATTACCTTCTTAACTATCATCTTATCAGTTATGGTTTCACCATAACCCTTTATGAGATTGACGAGTTTCTGAACCTTCGACACATATTCTACAACTTTTTCACCGTCTCCCATTGAAAATAACTCATATTGTCGATGCAAGGTTTGCAACTTGACAACCTTAACTTTCTCACGTCCTTCATAATACTTCACCAGAATATCCCATGCCTCCTTCGCCATTTCACCGTGAGAGATTATGTTGAAGTTAACAGCATCGATCGTTGTCTGAATGCAATAAGCGGCCTTACAATCTTTCTTCTTGACCTCGTTGTGGGATATTTCTATTCATCAGTTACATTTGCAGCCAGCGTAGGAATGTCATAGGTAACCACTTATAGGGTTTCATGGAAGTCAAACAAGGATTGCATATGTTTTTTCCATCAGATCTAATTTTTGCCTTCAAGCATTAGAAGAGAATTCAGATTGCCTTTATCACTAGCCATCTTCGCAGTGATTGATTCACTTTCCTTGGTGTCTATGTTCAGGTTTTAGCACAAGATATAACAATCATCTACTTGTATATCGATGATCTGCTGGTAACTGAAAATAGCCTGGAGAACTTGTCGAAGTTCAAAGAATTGATGATGAAGGAATTTAAAATGTCATATCCGGGATTTTTTTCTTATTTCCTAATCATGAAATTTCAAATGACTCGAGTATCGTTAAGTTAATCCAAGCTAAAATAATCTAAAAATTGAACCAATTAAAAGAATTGAGCCAATACCGTCTCGTTTGAGATGTTTTCGAGTGACCCCTATACCAAATCAGTTTAGATGCTAAATTTACATTTAATATTGTATGTATTAATAAGAAATAGAAATTTCAAATATTATTTAAAAAATCTTACACTAATTGTCATTAAAATTATCCTTTGTTAAATTATTAAATTTGTATGGGCCAATTTTTTATATAAATATATATTTTATTTGTTTAAACAATAAAAATGTGAAACTTTGACTAATAAATAAAAATTGGAAAGAAAATAAAATATTAAATAAACAAAAGAAAAAGTTAGGAGTAAAGTAACTAAATAAAGAAAAAAATAAAAATTATTAGTAACTAAAATTTCGAACGTAAATTTTTTTATAAATTAACTAACTTTATATATAAATGTTTCTTGAGACTGAACTTTATAGTATAAAAATTCCAGTCACTAAACATGTGGCTAATTTTATTAAGTTTATGATTTAGATATTTTTAATTTTTTTTAATATAATGTCTAATTTTGATGGGTAATTCCATAGTTAGTGTGACCAAAATATTTCGAACACTAAAAGAGAATACTTTAGTATATATATATATATATATATATATATATATATATATATATATATATATATATATATATATATATATATATATATATATATATATATATATATATATATATATATATATATATATATATATATATATATATATATATATATATATATATATATATATATATATATATATATATATATATATATATATATATATAGACACGTACGTACAAACACAGATACTTCCATAATCAAATGCTTTTGTAAGGAATGTAGTATTTATGAGTGAGGTCTATATTGTGATTTTGAATGGGTAATGTTGTATACATTCACGAAGGTAACTATGTTTATAAATTTTGGTTGAATATTGTCTAAATAGGGATTATGTATATGATTCGAAGCTAAACCCTTTAAAAGTTTATGGTTAGAATTGTGTGATCAGTTCCTACATTTAAAGGTTTAAGATTATCTAGCTTTCAAGATCGTACTTTGGTTCTTGGTTAGCCTGTTTAAAACCATGATAGGTTGAAGATTAACTGATATAAAAATCTTCATAGGTTTTGAGGCCAGCTCGGTTAAAATCTCAAGGTTATTTTTGTTATCCTGTTAAGACCAAAAGGGAGCTCAAATATATTCTGGAACTTGAAAATTAACCTCTACAAGATATGTATTTGTGGAGAGAAGACTAATTTCTTCAATATATAGTTAAAAAGGAAGCTTGGGCCCTTTAATTTGAAAGTAAGCTCATATCATTCGTCTTTTAATATTTTAGTTGTAGGACAACCACCATTTCCTGTATAAGGGGGTTTGTGAGCCTTTTCTATTAAAATATCTCAAGTATTATTATAAACTCTCAAAACTATTTCTTGTGAAGAGGAATATGCCCTTTTTGTTTTTGACCGAACCCCTATAATTCCTGGTGTTCCTTCTCTTCCTTTAACTTTTTTATTTTCTGCAGTTTAAATATTTTATTTCTACTGCTTAGAATTAGAAAATATTTGAAACACTCATATTTAAAATGACAAAACTTTTCAAAACTAAGTTTTTCCAAATCACACCTCCTAGAAATACCAATTTGCAGATGAATTAAGTCTTCACAAAAATTGGGCGGAGTAACAACTGTATACAGAGCAATTCCCAATCACAAAAAAAGTACATAATCAAAATTACTTGCATAAAAATAAAATCAACCAAATGTATTGGGGTAAACCCCAAGAACTCCAGACAGAATTACAACAGAATTATAAGGTCTCAAGGGTAGTCAAGATAGTAACCAAATATTCCAAGTAACATTAAAGTTTTTTAAAGTTTAATTTGATTATTAAGTGTCTTCAAAAAGAAAAGAATGCTCAAGAGAGCAAAATTAAAAAGACATAAAGATAAATACTCAAATGAGCAAAGACAAAATGATATAAAGATAAGTGCTAAAGTCAGCAAAGATGAAAATAGCATGAAATGTAAATGCTAAAGTAAATGGTGCATAAAAGTAAGGACATAAAATAAAGGGCATAAAGTAAATTCAAAATGTAAAGTCAATTGTTATTGAATTAGAAGTTAAAAGTTAGTTGAATGACCATCTTAAAACTTTCATTTGAAAACTCATTAGAAGATTGATAAAATCAAAGTTTCTAAATAACAAGTTTCATTTTCTTTTTGTGAAGTATATAATTCATTTCAAGTACTCAAGATAAGCATATATGATCAATGATGTTTAAATGATCCACTTAGACCAAAATTCATGAAAATTCATTAGAGGATTGATAAGATCAAAGCCTCCTAACAATGGACTTCAAATTTTTTGGATCCAAGGTTTCAAATTAAACATACTTATGATTTCAAACATAGTTTTGGGCGTCAAATGATCATTTTTCGAATCGGGACAAATTTATCTCTATGTTAAGCAATTGTAAGTGGACTTATGTAGAAGCCACACCTATACATGTTATAGAAATGATATTGTAGTGGTAGAAATGTTGAGACTAAGTAATTTGATTGACTTAACTCGCACAAATCAAATAAAAATTGCCACTGGACTTTATTGTTTCTAAAGGAATGGGAAAAGTGAGAATAAACCCAAAAAGAGGGGGAGAAAATCTAGGTACGGGGGTTGGTTATGAATATGGAAGGTATTATCATCATAAACATCTACGGTACTCTGCAGGAACCTCTTTGAAAATTTATGTATTTTGGCTATATATGTTGTATACAAAAATAGACGGTGGAGATGAGAAAAGAAGTATTCTTTATAATTTTTCACCCTACGCAGTTGCGAATCATTAGTGCATATATACCACTTTCCTTGTAATAGGGGATCAGGGTACTCGTAGTTCACCTAAAAAAGTTTAAAACAAAAGTGTGTTGGTTAATTTTAAGAGAAGAGACATCATCGTCATATCCGAGTGGAAAACATACTTACTACCCATGATAGTGAGAAAGGAGAATTTGAATCATCTCAAAGTGGAATATATATCTTGGATTTTAAAATCAATAAAACCTCACTCGACATCTAAGTGGAAAATATATCACTTCACTACATATCATAGAAGTATTGTAGCTCGCATCACTACATGAATCGACAAGAGTCTAATCTTTTGAGAAACGTTTTAAAGTAAAAAGCCAAAGTGACAAGAATGGTTTGAATGAGGTTAATAGACTTTTAGTCTTCTCACAAAAATGTCAAAGTATGATTAATTTGATTAAAGTTTAATTAAGAAAATATTTTTTTGAAAATGTATGGACCTAAGTCCAAGTTTTTTATGAAAGTGGTTTGAGTTAGAAAACAAGAAGAGTTTTGAAAAAGGAGGGAGAAGATTTTTAAAATTAAAGAAGATGGGAGGCGATGAAGGGACTATCCTAAAGCACAAGGTAAAAGTTAAGGAAAAAAACCATTTAACCAATAAGAAGCAAACACTTGACATAAATAAGTCAATGCAGAATTCCCATCCTTTGGATTGAAACCAAGCAAGCTAAGATACCAAACCTCTTAGAAATACCAAGCTTCAGATGAATTAAGTCTTCACAAAAATTGGGCAGAGTAACAATTGTATACAGAGGAATTCCCAATCACAGATAAAGCACATAATCATAATAACTTGCATACAAAGAAAATCAATCCAATATCTTGGGGTAAACCCCAAGAACTTCAGAAAGAATAACAACGAAATCAAAAGGTCCCAAGGTTAGTCAAGGTTTCTAATCCTAAGTCCATGAGGTCCATAACTCCATTATTCCAAGGATAGTAACCAAATAGTCCAAGTAACCATAAAGTTTTATAACATTCAAGTTGGTTATTAAGTGTCTTCAAAAAGAAAAGAAAGCTCAAGTGAGCAAAATTAAAAAGACATAAAGATAAATGCTCAAATGAGAAAAGATAAAATGACATAAAGATAAATGCTCAAGTGAGCAAAGATGAAAATATCATGAAATGTAAATGCTAAAGTAAATGGTGCATAGAATTAAATACATAAAATAAAGGGCATAAAGTAAATGCACAAAGTAAAGTTAATTTGTAAGTGAATTAGAAGTTAAAGGTTAGTTGAATGGCTATTTTGAAAATTTCATTTGAAAACTCATTAGAAGATTGATAAAATAAAAGTGATAGGAAAATAGTAAGTGTAATATTTCTGCCTATTGTAGTAATAAAGTGGAAATTTACAATTATCTAACTCAAGGACTGCTTGACGATACTGAGTTCTGAGATAATTTCAATTAAACAAAAGCTTAGGGGATTTGGTTTTGTTTGGTCAAATTATAGCTAGAATGCAATGAAATATAAAATAGTTGAACGAGAAACGTATATAAGTAGATTGATATGGGTAATGAGTGATTCTTTATGTAATAGTTTCACTTTGCCAATGCAATAAGATAACTCACAACAATTGATTACCGGTTCTTTTGGAAATCTACTCCTAAGTACTCAGTGAGAAGATTATGAAATAATAACCTAATGATTATGTCCATAAGAGATTAGGTTTTCTATATAGTACACAAGTATCAAGAATGTCCGATGTAATACAGTGTGAGAACTGACTTGGTTTGTGTTTTATTGCAAATGTTACGGATAACAAGAATCGCCACCGACTTTTCTTTTATCCAATAAGGAAAGCGTGAAAAGAATAGAAAATACTTTGATAGATTTTGAGTTCGAGGGGTAAGTTATGAAAAGGGAAGGTGTTACCACCCTTTTCTTCCATAGTTATCTACGGGCTCTTAATCACTTAGCTCACTTTGAAAATTTTCTTTTTTGTGTGTGTTTTGAAAATATTTTGAAAGTTGCCAATGTAAGGTGAACTTTGTAATAATTCTTGTATCTGTCCTCAAGAATGTATACAAAGCGTTTGAAAATATTTTGAAAGTGTAGTGAGAAATGTTTTGTTTTTGAAAAGTTTGTGAGCAAGCGATTAAAAGTATTCTACCCACTCAAGGTCGTTCTTGTACTTTTACTTCTCCTTTAGATAGTGCTATCCGTACCATTATTTAGTAGGAAACCCTATCCTTAGATGTGGATGGACATGCGTAGGGTCATCGTACGGTCATCAAAGGCAACTTGTAAGGTTGCTTTAGAAATTTTGTAAAGGACTAGATCATTTTTCTTAGGCAAGATCAAAGGGTCATCAAGGGACTATGATCTTTTATTCGGGGGTACTTTGCTAAAGCATCCCCACCTTCGAGGGACATGACTGTCTATTCCAAAGGGAAACAAAGAGAGGCTACCCTAGAGGTGCAAGTGTGAAAGTTTGTTCAATTCAATTATTTATCTTGGATTTAGGGTTTTGCTATCAGTTGATTTTATCTTGTCATACAAACCCTAATTACTAGCAATTGTATAACAAATATAGCAGCATGAGATAAAGGCAGAAATGTAAACCTAGGCTATTACAAAGCTTTGGGGCAGTTACATAATAATAAAGAGTGCGAGAAATAAAACCCTAAAACTATTACATCTCGGAAGCAATTACATGATAATAAAAAAAGAAAGCGGGAAATAAAGATCTAGGTTATTACATTCGCGAAACCTATACAGTTGATCTAAGAATGAAAATTGGAAAGAATGAAAAAAGATTTTGTTTTGGTGATTTTTTATGAAGCAAATAGTTTTTGATGATAATTAAATAAAACCTGTTAAATATAATTAATTTTAATTAAAAAAAAAGTTAATTAATTAAATCATAAAAAGGTTAATTAAAACCTAAAACCTAATTAATTAATTGATTATGAAATAAACCTAAAACTAGTTTTTGTATTTTAATTAGATAACAAAAATATGAGCAAAAGTAGAAAAAAGAAAATATAAGAAAGAAAAAAAATTGGGCCTAGATTAAGCAAAAAAAAAGGGGTGATGAATTGCAATTGAGGCCCAGGCCCAGCTAGTGCTCCAGTGCCTGATCCAATATGGTGGCTGAAAGGAGTGTATCGTGGGCTGCGCATCTGGGAGCGTCAGATCTAGATCTGAGGGCTGGAAGCTGAGGGTGCACGATTGGTGTTATGAGGACAACCACTGTGTATAATATATAGAAATTAGAAAAATATGAAAAACAACAAAAGGCAAGGATCGAACCCACTCCCTTGTATACCAATGCCTTAACGCGCGCTTACTGGCCACTAGGGTGGCTGTTTCATCCAATAATATAATGAAACCAATTAAATATATAATAAACATCATGACTGGACCAGAGAGGCGCCAGAGCCCTAGCTCCGGTCGTCTTCTCCGGCGAGCTCGTTTTTATTCCTGTAAAATAGGCAACATTAGTAGTTCAGTGGTACCCTACCCCCCTAATTTGGACCTTGTGAATTCAATGGTGCCATTGGTTTTTTCTAATTCCCTATGTACAAAGAGATACATCATAAACAAGATCAAACGGTGCAAACATGACAACTTATGATTCTGGCATTATGGGGGCCATGTGATGGTTCAAACTTGTGTATTGACATCTCAGAAGAACATTAGTGGTGTTAGTTTCGATTAAAGCACAAATAAAACAAAAATATAAATTCCATGCAAGAATGGAAAAATTGTGATGCACGGTTATAAGTTTCAAGCCCTTTGGATCATCAAGATCGATCCAATCATACCCTACAAGGTCCCTGAAGTGGAATAGGATGGCTGGCTTGCATGGAGAGAGGCTACAAATAGGGTTTGTAGTTTGCCCTAGTTTTGAATATTTTTGAAGTTTTGGAATATGGTTTCTTGCAAGGTTTTTCGTGTGATCTTCTCTTGTTTGAATGAAGAATATATATAAAGAAAAATTAGGTCAAAAGAAGTGGGCTTGGACGTTTGTATGATAGCCTTGATTTTATTTAATTTATTTTGAATTTAAACAAATAAAATATAAAATAAATGGAATAAAAATCAAAGGGGTGTATGAATAGGTTCATATGTTCAGTATAAGGCCTAATACACGTTTGGACCTTGAAACATAAGCCCACTAGACCAAAAATTTAAGTTTGATCAATTTGGGTTTCATGTATTTTCTCAAAATTTCCCAACTTGCACCAATCATAACTCTCTCAATTTTCAACATATGAAGGTGATCTTTGACTTTTTGGAAAGATCAAGATGTCCTCTACAATCTATATGTTGATCATTTTTTCATTTGAAGATTTACCTTGATTTAAGTTGCTTTAATAAAAAGTGTCTTTTTGTTGACTTTTGAAATGACCTATAATGTTTTGTCCCGTATCTCTCAAATGAAGCATTTTTTGGACTTGAGCTTAGAGACACATGTGAAAGTTATACTTGGTCAAAGTTCAATTGACTTCTCCTTAAGAAAACCCTAATTTGGTAACTTTTGACTTTTGATGAATCTTGAGTTTTCTTATTGAATCATGATCAACCCTTAATCAAATGATGAATGTGACTTCAAATATTGATGTTGACCAAAAATCTTGCAGTTTGACCGTATGTTGACCATAATTGACATTTTGTCCAATACAGTTGGTTATTAAACATCTGACTAATTGAATGAGAAAACTTGGGCTGCAAGGCCTGAAATTTGGCAAGAAGATTCTTTGAGACATATGAGAAACCATGAAATCCACTTGGGGTATTAGAAGTCCAATTTCTTTTGAGAAAAACAAAACCCTAGTTGTAGGTCAATTGCTTAGGAGGAGGGTTTGCCTGATCAATTCTTGAGTAGTCTTAAGCAATTGAGAACCCTAGGAACATGAGGAGGTATCTTGAATCAATTTGTCTTGAATAATGGGAGGGATAATTTTGGGGTAAAACATCCGGTTAAGACAAAATATCCCTAGTCCTAGGTCATATTTATTATCAAATGTTCTGATTCATATCAACAAACAATAGTTGTCCAACTTAAATCATTCAGACCAATTCGAAATCTGTTGTCCAACAGATAAAACATTAAGAAAAGTAATAATAACAAATCAAAGATTGTGAAGTTCAAACAGGCATTGTATTAATAACATAAAATCGTTACACTCAGAATCAGAGTCACCCCCTAGCAATGGAGGATTTAGCTACTCATAACAGAAAATAAAAACAAATTGGAAAATGTGGTCATTACAGAACTTATGAGGAATCAATCTTCAATCGTGAAAAACTCTTTAACATATCACTCCACAATGTAAATCTGAGCTCCCCAGCTTTCAAAACTCGTCTTTGATCTCTAAAAAATCCACCTCTTTTGGGAAATCGGGTTTTTCCGCCTTAATAGTCAACAACTAGGCTTTTAAGTTTTTTGGGCCTCATTACGCATAATACACAGTCCATACACGTAATGGGATGTATTTTTCATAAACCCTTCATCCCTTACGCGTAATGCACCACCTCGTACGCATAAGAGAAGAGCCCTTGTTTCTTCACCCTTCTGCTGGATTGCGTATGCTATGCATACTGCAGGGGGCCATATGTGTAACAGTTGGAGTGTTGTGCGTATGGGCATTTCATTGGTCAATTCTCACATTTTCTTGCTTTGGCTCGGTCTTGCATCCACTACTCAATCCACTGTGTTCTCAAACCTGCCTTTGACCCACTGACATACCAAAAGCGTAAAATATCCTCAAGAAACTCATAATTCATGAAACACTGAATTTAATTGAAACAAACTAAACTACTAACAGAATTCACTCTAATTCATACAGTTTACCTGACTTACTGATGATAAAATAAAGAAAAACGTAGCTCAAATGGTGACTGATCACAATGCCACACTTAGCTTGTTGCTTGTCCTCAAGTAACATTCTGTACCCCTCAGATCTTGTCACCCCAAACTCACTTTCACAAAAAACTTTCCACACCACTTCTGAGCTCTTTCGCACTACACTCTTACCTTTGTCTTTCCTTTGCTCATCACTAGAAGTTGTTCATAACATCTTCACTTAGAAACATTACATGACCTGTCAGTTTATTTCACACTCTTACCAAGTCCCTCGGGTTAGTGTTTTCACTCTTCAATCACACAAAGCAATATCAGATCAATAGTTTGAACAAATACTCTACACCTATCAACATGCACAACACATACACTTTTCAAGGTCTTCGGGTTGTAAAGGGGCTTGGGTTAAGGTGGGATAAAAAAAGGGAAAAAAGGGTTTCTGGTTCAGAGTGCGTGGAATCATCCTTTCACTGTGTCCACCTACTAGTGTCTGGGAAGATTTGAGTGTTGCTTTGATGAATGCATATAATACAACTTTAATTCTTTCTTTCTCTTTTTTTTTTGAAAAAGTTAGAAATGGAATTCGTCCCTTCTTTTCTATTTTTTTCCTTTTGATTACATTTTTCTCTGTTTTTATTTTAATTTTATGTGTGAATTCATCTTGTTTCTCCATATCATTACTGCATCGCTACCCCAAACCTAAAGGTTTCTATACCAACAACAACCTGAAACTCAAATAGAACACAAATCTAGAAAGAATTACACATACTCTGAACAGGGTAGAAAAATATTGTAGGAAAGGGTTAGTAGTAGCGGGTAAAACAAACAAAAGGCTACAGGCTCAAATGGGGTGAACTAAGGATATTAATAATAACAAATAACACTGGGACGGCTAGAAAGGCTCTAGGTGATAAACAAAAAAGTTTCCTCAGTGTGTGTAATCGTACAGTTGACAAGAATAAAGAACATGCACAAACCATGATTGATAGAGACATACCTGACATTTCTCTCTGGAGGATAAATGTATTTGACTTTTCAAATCTCACTAGGACAGGTAAAACTGACAACTTCCATAATGCTTCTTTGATCACTGCTACTTTTCTCCCAGTCATGACAACATAGTTCAACCATTAGTAGTTCTCCAATATAGTGCATCCAAGTCCTTTTCAAAAGTGGCAAATAGTCGGGGTGACTTAAGGTGAGGACTCGCAAGCATCTGTCTCGGGTGATTGAAATCATCCACTAAGAACCTAGTTATAATTATTTATAAAATCAACAAGAGAAATCACTGTATAAATCAAGCAATAAAAGTCGTTAAAAGATGAAGAACCCAAATGGGCTGTTATAATGACAATGAAAATAAAACTATAAAGAAACATCAAAATAAAGGCAAAGTACACAGAAAACAAAACATGACAAGTAAAATACAGAAATAATCAGGATTGTTCTATCTCCTCATCATTCAATGTTGAGTCATAGTCAATGAGCTGAGTCGGGTCAACATCAGTTCTATTTATAAAGTGAGTGAGCGGTATCATCTCGTCAAGGTCAAGCGGATGAGACTGCTGTTTCTACTATACTGAAGGGGTTTGCTGCTGCTGAGGTATGTCGGTATCCTGAGGAGGGTGTGGAGGAAGTGTATGGTACTACTGTTACTACTGTACATGGTATCCTAGCTGGGATGGAAATGACAACCCAAGGTATGTGTATCTCTGGAAGTGTGGGGATGGAGGTTCTCCAGCAAATCTATCTTGGAAGCGCTGAGCCTTAGCCCACATCTCTGTCTTGTGCGTCAGATAACTACTTGGTACACCATAGTTCAAAGAAAAAATCCTACAACACACAAAACAGAGATATCTGAAGGATGTATGCTCAGGAGTTCTCATCGGGCACGGGAGTAGTCCACTGTTGTGTCACCTGAGGTGAAGTCTGCAATGATGGAATGCTAGGAACTGCCTCGTGATCATGAGACCACGACAGCGGTCTATTCTCCTCCCCTGAAACAAAATGAAACTTATTCCAAGCAGTATCCAGCAATTTTGGAGGTTTCAAAAATGGTTCCCCACCCAAAACGGTCACCCCTGCCTTCTTGCACAACAAGAAAATTACAGTAGCATGACCTAAGGATTTTTTCAGTGAGTTGGCTATTTCGTACATGTCACTAGAAATAATTTTTACGATATTCAATTGTCTTTCGCTGAGCATGTAGTAAACATCAAGGGCACACTCTGTAATTAAGTCTGAACCAGATCGATTTTATCCAAAGTATAATGGAGGAAATATGTCCACGCTTTAGGAATTGGGGCCAAATCAATTACCAGAATTATTGATGGGGCTGGCTTTGGAGTTGGTTGCCAATTTTTAACCAGTCTGACAAGAAAACTTTTTATTTTTTACAAAGGCCATGTACTTTTTCTGGAAAACCTATTGGTGTGAAAGGGCATTCAGCTTCAAGAAATTTTCACTTCAGTACCCTATTGACTATTTTCCAATCATACCGAACTTTCTTCCCCCTGGCCCATGAAAACAACTTTACAACCTCACTATCCTCCGCTAATTTCATATTTGTATTTGCATAGAACTCTAGCACTAGTTCCTTAGAGACGCTCTGAATACGGTTATTCAAATGAATGAGTTTTTATTTCTCCAACACAGGCGTGACCTCTGGATATTCCCCCTCATTGAGAACCCATGCTTTTTCTTCAGTGATAGTTTGTGATCTAAGTTAACAACAACGTTGTGCATTTGCTTCAGACCTTAAACGCTGGTCTCAGTTTGAAGGTTGAGACATCCTAAATATCTGCACAAAAGCTAGAAAACAAACAGAAGAGTTTGTAAAGACAAATATGTGATACGAGGAAATCACGTAAGAGATGAGTGTAAAAATGACTAGTCCGTACACAAAAAGTATTTAAACAAAGGAAATTATCAATACACGTATGGTACCTGATGTTATGCATATCATGCAACGTTACGCGTATGATAGAGTAATATCTGAGGGCAGTTCAGGAGTTTGCGTAATAGATCAGGAATCTGATCAATTATGCATATGCAACGCGTATCAGACTAGCTACGCGTACGATACACGTTTCACCAAGGGACTCCTATTTTGTAACTTCTTACACGTACCAGAAAGGCGTTACACGTATTGGCAGTTGAACACCATTTTTCAAACTTTATTCTTTTCAAAAAAAATTCTAAGTTAAACTCGGTGTTTTGGGGTTCCCTTAGCTAAACTGTGACTTAGCCAACACGGGGATCACAAAAATTAATAAGAAATTTGAGAAAAATGAAATAAATCAAATAAATTTAAAAAAAAAACTATTTCTTGGGTTTCCTCCCAAGAAGCTCTTTGTTTAATGTCGTATGGCTCGACGAGTTACCTCTGACTTAGACAAGTCACACCTCTTCTATTGTGCCACCTCCTTGACCCTGGTAATATGGCTTTAATATTTGGCCATTGACCTTGAAAGTGTCCCCATTATTCTTAATTTTGAGCTCTATTGCTCCATGAGGGAACACTTTGATAACCACAAACGGTCCAAACCATCTTGACTTCAACTTTCCAAGAAACATCTTCAACCTGGAATTGAAAAGCAGAACATATTGTCCTTCTTGAAATTCTTTATTTACGATATTTTGATCATGCCATTTTTTGTGTTTTCTTTGCAAATTTTGTCATTCTCATATGCGTGATTCCGAAATTCTTCTAACTCATGGAGTTGAAGAATTCGGGATTCACCAGCTTTTGCGAGACCGTAATTCAATTTGGATGCCCAAAATGCTTTGTGTTCTAGCTGGAGTGGTAAATGACAAGCCTTATCATAAACAAGTTTGTAAGGGGACATAACTATTGGTGTTTTAAAGGTTGTTATATATGACCATAGCCCGTCATCCAACTTTACTGGCTAATCCTTCCGAGAAGCACTAACAATGCCAAAATTTACTTTATGTGTCTGTTAGAAACTTTAACTTTACCACTCGTTTACGGGTGATATGAGGTGTCAATTTTGTGTTTTATATTGTACGTTCTCAACAAGTTCTCCATAAGCTTATTTAAAAAGTAAGTGCCTTCCTCACTGATTAAAGCTCTAGGTACCCTAAACCTAGAGAAAATATTAAGCCTGATGAAGCTCATTACCACTTTAGCATCATTTGTGGGTAGTGATTCTTCTTCCACCCACTTTGATACATCGTCCACAACGACCAGGATATAATTTTTTCCGAAATATGGTGGGAAAGGTCCCATGAAATCTAAACCCCATACATCAAAAAATTCAACCTCGAGTATAGCATTCTGAGGCATCTGATTCCTTCGGGATATATTACCTGTTCGTTGACACCTATCACATTCTCGGACCATGTAATGAGCATCCTTGAATAAGGTGGGCCAGTACAAATCGGACAGGAGGACTTTTGCTGCTGTCCTATCTCCACTTAAGTATCCCCCATACTCAGAATCATGGCATGCTTTCCGAAAATCTCTCTGCCCTTCTTCAGGGACACATCTTCTAATCAACCCATCCACTTCTCTTTTGTATAAGAAAGGGTCATCCCACAAACAAAGCACACAATCATTAGGAAAATTTTTATTTCTTTTAGAGTTAAAATCCTCAAGAATTGTACCACCTACTAGATAGTTTGCATAATCAGCAAACCATGGAATACAAATAATACCAAGGATTTTTCATCAGCAAAAGCATCCTGAATTGGGTGTTCCTCTTCAGTCTCCCTTATCGGGGACATGCGAGACAAGTGATCTGCAACTGTATTCTCACAACCTTTTTTGTACCTGATCTCCATATCAAACTTCTGAAGAAGGCGTATCCACCTCAAAAGTTAGGGATTTGATTCCTGCTTAGCAAATAAGTACTTCAAAGCATCATGATCAATATAAACAATAATTTTGGAACCATGAAATTAGAACCTGAATTTGTCAAAAGCATATACTACGACCAATAATTTCTTTTCAGTGGTTGCATAATTTATTTATGCCGGATTAAGAATGTGACTAGCATAATAAATTACATGCAACAATTTGCCTTTTCTTTGTCCTAAAACATCCCCCACTGCAATGTCACTGGAATCACACATGATCTCAAAAGGTGATGACCAATCGGGGGCTATCACAACAGGTGCAATGACTAACTTACTCTTTAAAGTCTCAAAAGAAACCCTACACTTATCATCAAACTTAAATGGCTTGTTTTTGACAAGCAAATCAGTTAAGGGTTTGGCCACTTTTGAGAAGTATTTGATGAACCTGCGATAGAAACTTGCATGTATTACAAAACTCCATATTCCTTTATCGTTGAAAGAGGGTGGGAGTTTAGCTTTCATCACTACTTTTGCTTTGTCCACATCAATCTTATTCTTATAGATCTTATTCCCCAACATTATACCTTCCTGCACCATAAAATAACATTTCTCCCAATTGGGAATAAGGTTACTTTCCTGATATCTTTGCAAAACAAGAGATAAGTTGAACAAACAGTTATCAAAAGAAGAACCAAAAATAGAAAAATCATCCATAAACTCCTCCATATTCTTTTCAAGCATGTCGACGAATATAGATGTCATACATCTCTGAAAAGTAGCAGGGGTGTTGCATAGCCCAAATGGCATCCTTCTATAAGCAAAGATACCATAAAGACATGTGAACATGGTCTTCTCTTTATCCTATGGAGCTACAACAATCTTATTGTACCCCGAATACCCATCTAAAAAGAATTTATACTCATGACCTGCAAGCCTCTCCAACATTTGATCAATAAAAGGGAGAGGAAAATGATCATTCCTTATTGATGTGTTGAGCCTCCGATAATTAATACATGCTCTCCAACCTATTACAGTACGAGTGGGAATCAATTTATTCTTCTGATTTAACATTACCGTCGCTCCTCCCTTGTTTGGCACGATATGCACCAGGCTCACCCAACAACTATCAGATATTGGGTAAATTAACCCAGCATCCATTAGTTTCACTACCTATTTTCTCACAACTTCTTTCATGGTTGGGTTTAGCCTTCATTGGGGTTTTACCACTGGTTTATGATTATCTTCCATCATAATCTTGTGTATGTACACGGTGTGGCTAATTCCTTTCAAATCTCCAATGGTCCATCCCATGGAACTCTTTTATTTCTTGAGTACATGTATCAACTTTTCCTCATCTTTTTCATTCAAGCCACAATTTATTATAGCATGATAATTGTTTGCATAATCCAAAGAAACATACTTCATATATTTAGGTAATTGTTTCAATTCAGAAGTAATACCTGCCTCTTTTTTATGCTTACCATCTTGTGGAACTCTTAAATCCTCCCACTTATGTGTTTTGGATCTTATCCAAGGTGATTGTGAATCAACCACAGTAATAATCTTCTTCTCATTCTCATCCTCATTATCCTCTATTTCTTTGGTTGGCAAACTAAGAACTCTTTCTATCAATGACTTAGGGATTCCGCTGTGAATGGATTTAACTACCATAGTATCGATTATTTCAACAGTATGACTCGACCCTTGGTCTTATTTATGCTTCATGGTATTTCTCACATCAATTTTTAGCTCTTCATCATAAACTTTGATATTCATTGTACCTCCCTCAATGTCTATCATTCATCTCCTTGTTTCTAAAAAAGGTCTTCCCAAAATGAGAGGGATTTCCTCTTCTTCTGGCATTTCCAAAATCACAAAATCAATAAGAAATACAAATTTGTCTATTTAAACCAAAACATCCTCCACAACTCCATAAGGTCTCTTTACTGAATGATCTGTGACCTGGAGTGTCATCCTGGTGTTTTGAACACTTCATATTCCCAATTTCTTGTGGATGGATAATGGCATAAGACTCACGCTGGCCCTTAAATCGATAAGTTCTTTTTTTAAAATATCTATCTCCAGTCATGCATAGAATGGTGACGGACCCTCTATCTGGTTTCTTCACTAGAATCTGCATACCCTACAAAATAGAACTACAAGTTTCAATTAGTATAATAGGTTCAGTGTCAGTGGTGCGCTGTTTAGAGATAATGTCCTTCATGAATTTTTCATATATGGGAATCTTCTCAAGTGCCTCAGAAAATGGAATGTTGATCTCTAACTTCCTGAAAATCTCTAAGAACTTCTCAAACATTTTCTCATGCTGCACTTTCTTCTTATTTCTTTTTGGAAAGGGAAGCTTTATTATGGGTTTTGGATCAATAGGTTTTTCTTTCACTACTGGCTCTGGCACTATTGGTTCTTTTGTTAGGGTCTTGTTTTCTAAGATCTCAAGATCCACTTCAAGCAATTTGTCTTCTGTATCAGGTTCCTTTTCAGGAGCTTCAATTGGTTTCCCTCTCTTCTCTTTATGACAACACTCACATTAGTGTGATCTCTCAGATTTGTTACAGTGGTACTAGGTAAGGCAACTTATGTTTGAGAATTTGTGATTTGTTGTTCTATCTGACCCAGTTGAACCTCAAGACTTTTAATAGAAGCATTAGTGTTCCTTTGGTTATTTCTGGTCTCTTCTTGGAATTGAGAAATTTGAGCGGACATCTTTTCAACGACAATCTCCCAATCCGCTTTATTAGGAGCTTGTTGCTCGTATTGTTGCTGATAGGGTGGGTGTTGCTGATATTTATTAAGTCCCTATTTTTGAAAATTCCCTTGTTGATCTTTCCAAGAGAAGTTAGGATGATTCTTCCATCCCGGATTATAGGTATTGGAATAACGGTTATTTTGTTTCATAAAATTCATCTTATCCACTTGTTACAGAGTGGCAACATAATGAGAAGTGAAGTGAGGTCCATTACAAATTTCACAAACCATAACTTGACCTATTTTCACCTGAGATACCTGTTGAGTACTAACGTTAATGGCCTTTAACCTTCTTTCAACCTCAGCAGCCACTTGATCTTCTATCTTCACTACTTGTTCATATAATTTTAAATCAATCACTCCCTCTGACTTACTAACACTTTGTTCATATAATTCCAGATGTTCATTTGCAGCAATGGCTTCGATGATCTTCTTTATACCAGTGGATGTTGAAAAGTTTGATTAGCCACCAGCAGCTGTGTCGATAAGTTTCTTTGTCTTCATTCTGAGGCCATTTATAAACACTTGCATCTGCTCAGTTTGATCCATGTTATGAGTGGGACACGCTACCAATTACCATTTGAACCTCTTATAAGCATCCCCTAATGACTCTCCTTCCTTCTGCTTAAAATTTATGATATCATATCTTTTTAGAATATATACCGCGACAGAAAAGTAGTCATTCAGAAAAGACTTCTCCATATCTTCCCAAGTGGTTATACTCCCGACTTGTAATGAGTAAAACCATTATTCAACCAGAGTGAACGGGAAAATTTTCAGTTTTTTAGCTTCTTCAGAATTCCCTTCGATCTTCAAAGTAGTGCTCATTGTAAGAAACCTTTGCAAATTCTTATTTTCATCCTCATTAATTCTTCCTGTTGTACCCCAAAATTTGCCCTCCCATATTTCTCAATAAATTTCAAGTGAGGTCCTCAAATTTCTCAAGGTAGTCCAAAGGTTGACCAGACAAACCCTCTCCTAAGGCAGTCTACCTCAAATTAGGGTTTTATAGGAAAAGTCAACTCAAATTTGACCAAGCATAACTTTCTCATACTTTATTAGAAATGACCCATCCAAAGCTCATTTTGAAGAGGATGCAATTCCCTACAATCCATCTTCAGCTCCAAAGTTCAAAAAATGCACTCACAAGAAGATATGAATTTCGACATTGTAGGTCATTTTGAAAAGTCAACAAAAACACCTTTTTTGTCAAAGCTTCATACGTGAACATGGAAGACTCAATTGAGATGAGACTAAAAGGGCTGCTTAGAGGACATCTTGAGCTTTCTAAAAAGTTCAAGAACACATCTCTGGGGTCAAAATTGAAGGAGCTATGCATTGGTGAAGTTGACCTTTTTTGCAAAATTGCCAAAAGTCAAATATGCCTCAAATTGCAATTTTTATCAAATGGGCCCAACTTTTTGTGTTTGTTTTGAGTTTGTAACATGGTCCACGACCCATGATCCTTCCCACTTGCCTTTATTTTTTTGTCATTTATTTTGATTTTGATTTCAATTAGATCAAACTAAATCAAAATAAAATCATCAAAATATCAAAATCATTTAAACCTTGAGATTTTGTGCATATTTCAGGTCCATGAATAGCTGGCAATGAGATCAAATCGTGCAAGGCTAGTTTGTACACAAAAATATTGGATTTTGGCTTGATTTGGAAAGATTTATATGAGAATTAAATCTTGATAAATGATCATTATTGGAGAAGATTGGATGCAAATTTGTAAACCTAATTCACTCAAGGATACATATAGAACAAATCCAGACCAAATGCACAAGGATTAGAGGCGTGAAAAGAGAAGGAGAACTTTCAAAAAAATCAAGAAAAAGTGGCAATCTAATTTCATTGTTCCAGGCCATCTCAAGCCTTCCCAGCTGTCTCATTCGCTTGCTGAGTATTCAGGGAGTCTATCCCAATCATCAACAGGCATCTTCGTGCCCAGAAATGCAACGTAAGTGCCTCACGACATCCTTACCTTTTTGAAATCGAATCTCATGAATTTGACATTGTTAGCATGATTGGTTTATATATTCTGAATCCTTGAGACATTTGCAAGCTAGTGGCAATAATTAATTGCATTTTTGCTGACCATACAGAGATCCACCATTATTAGGTTTTCTTGGTTCATTTTAGGGTTTTCTCATGCAGGTGAAATTGGCCCAAAATAGAGGTACCATGGTGCTCACAAGGTTAGGACGAATTAATTTGTACCATTAGTTTTCATTTATGATGCTTGTGTGAGATTTTGGAAATACGCAGGGCTATAACTACAGACTTTTATCTGTAGGTAAAAGTCTCAAACTTTTAGCAACGGAAGGAGGTAAGAGATGATGGTGTGGCGTGATCTGACTGGCTCATTTAAATTTCGCGCGTTTTACAATCTTACTTTACTTGTTTCAAATATAATATTTGTTGGTTATTCCATAGACAAACAGGTGCGCTAGCTCAGTTGGTTAATGGGCGAAGGAAATTGCCAAAGGACCTGGGTTCGATCCCCAGGTCCCATTGTTCTTCAATATTATTTTGTTATATGTAATCCCATGCGTGGGCTTCCCATAGATCCACCATATGCCATCAGCTTGCAACCATTGGATCTAAGTCAAATCAAATCCAACGCTAGGCATATGAGGGTCTACCAAAGGCCTAGTCAAACGTGCAACATGGAATCAAGAAGGTTAACGTGGACCAAGGCTTTTGGACTCAAAGATTGCTATGGACACCCCCCTCAATTGCTAGCATACCAGGCCCAATTCTTTCTTTTTCTTTCTATATTTTTCTTTATTTATTTAATTTTGATTAATTTTTTTTTTAGCAAAATTAATTATTTTTTTTATAAAAACTCATAAAATCAATTTCACCAAATTAGAATTTAGGTTTTATATTTTGTCAAAATTAATTTAATTAGTTTAATTTAATTCTAGGGAAATTCTAACCATTTGTAAACAAATTAAAATCAATTAGAAAATTAGGGTTTTGTTTAATTTAATTTTTATTTTATTTTTGTAGGTGTTTAGGTATTGGCTTGCATTTTTGGTAAATCCCTAGTGTATGTGTGAATGTCATGACTGATGTCATAACATTCTAGTTCAGGTTGTACTAACTCATTAGGTACACTTGCAGAAAAATATTGTAATTCAAATACTGATATTTATAAGTGTGTATCTGAGCATGTTTGCAAAATGATCACATTTTGCTAAATCAGTAGACAGGTTTTCTCAGATGTCATAACAGATGTTATGACATCCTGTTCTGAACTAACAGGTTTGCAGGATTGGATAAGTCTGAGTTTTTTCAGGAAATAACTCAGTCCTTCCTAAACAGATTCCTGCGTTTTCTGAGGGCCAACCTAGCTCAACCCTAACCTGGTGAATAAAGTCCTGTGACCTGGTCTTTAGGTCAAACGGAATTAACCCTAGGTTTTTGGAAACCCTAACAGAAGTTGCAGCTGCTATATATTCAACAGAGCTGCTGTTTTTGAAGATATCCCTGCTGATTGATTAGGAGATCAATTTTGTAATCTGTATAGATTTGTTTATTGTACTCCAAGCAATTATCATTGTGATGAGTGCCTTGGAATAGGTTTCAATTGTAAGGGTTGTGTTGCACTCAAAGCTTTGAAGCAAGAGTGTTTGAATGTTCCTTGACTAAAGCTGTGAAGCAGAGTCAAGTTAGTTGTATACATCACTCAAAGCTGTGAAGCACGAGTGATTGTGTTGCTTGATTAAAAAGCTGTGAAGCTTAATCAAGTGTGTGTTTTGAAGAGTATCTTCATCAATTCCTAAGTCAAATTGTTTATGTATCACTGCTGTGATTGAGGGGGAGTGAGTAGGAACTCAGGTTTAAGTAGTACTTAGATTAGAATTGCATTGGGTAGGTCTTAAGTGAAGGAGATAAACTGGTTGGTTTATTCCTGAATTAACATCTCTTATAGTGGATTCTCTCCCTGGCTTGGTAGCCCCCAGAGTAGGTGTTGTTGCACACTGAACTGGGTAAACAATTGACTGTGTTATTTACTGCTTTTGTATTTACTGTCATATAGTAAGTCAGATACGGTGTCATAACATTGGACGTGACATTGAGTATCTGTAGCCAGAATTTCAATTTTCTCAAAATAAAAAAAATACAAAAATAGGTCAAAATTATTTATTTTTCTTAATCTAAATTAATTAGTAACTAGATTTGTACATATTTAATTAAAACCTTATTTTCTCAAAATAATCAAAAACAACCAAAAAAAATGATTTTTCTTTTAATTAGGTTAGACGGGGTCAAAACCCTAATTTTGCTCGTTCTTAATTTATCGCGCGCGTTTATTCTTTTTGCAAAGATTAATGTAACTGCTCATGTGATGTAATAGTTTTATTAGGATTTTTATTTTATTTATCGTTTTACGGGTTTTTGGCTATGTAATTAATCCCCCTCCCCGAAGCCTTGTAATAGCGTAGCTTTATTTCTCTCATTTTCATTTCCGCAAATATTAACCGTTAGATGTATGATAATAGGATTGCATGACAAGACTGTATGTCAATTTTAAAACGGTTAGCAAACCCTAAATGTGCAAAGATAATAACTAAAATCAAATCACTCGCACATGCGCACTCCTAGGGTATACTCTCACTTCGGTTGCCTTCGGTAAACAATCATTAAGTATTGGTTATTTTAGTGGTCGCTCTCTTGTCTAAATAAAGATCAAAATGTCCCGTTCGGAAAGGTTGCCTCAGAAATGTTTCCTCGAATATGATCTTAAGACATTAGGGTTATTACTAAGACGTCCTAACGTTGCTTTAGTGATCATACGTCCCTTTCGAATTGACCCTTTACAACTCCAATGACGGTGCTACCTAGTCAGAAATAGTAGGATAGCGCTGTCTAAAGGAAACAAGAGCAGAAACATTCTTTCTCGAGTAGGTAGATGCTAGTATGTACATGCTCAAAATCAAACTTTTCACACTATACACTTTTCAAAAAAAAATTTCAAAAACACTTCGTAACACTGTTGAGGACTTATACAAGGGTTAGAACGAAATAAAACAAAAACTTTTCAAAACACACAAACACGGAAGCAATTTCGAAATGATGAGAAAGTACCTAAGAGCCCGTGGAAAACCATGGATAGAAAGGGTGCTAATACCTTCCCTTTCTATAATCTAACCCCCCCCCCCCCCCCCCCCCCCCCCCCCGTACTCAGAATATCTCGAAAAAGGATTTTTCTGTACTTTTTTCCTTTCCGGTTGGGTGAAATAAAAGTTGGTGGCGACTCTTGCTTACCGCGACATTTTGCGAACGCAAACGCAAAACACAAACCAACATTTTCCAAAACAGTCGGTTCTGCCACCATATCACAGAACTGGCGACTCTGCTGGGGAATAAATAAGTGGGGTATACCTTAGGATTAGTTTATCATAATTTGATTCTCTTGTTTGATTTGATTGCTTTACTTTTGAGGGTTTTGTATTGGGAGTTACTATAGATCCTAACCCGGATCTATGGACACCTTATAGGTAAGTAGCAATAGACTGTGAGGGAACTGTACGACGTAGACCGATACGGTTGAAGCAGTAGCTACATTGATGTGGCACATTGGTTGGTACCGGTATCCCTTGTGGAGAAACAAGGAGAATATGGGTGCGCTGCATTGTCTCATTAAGCATCAATTGACCTTAGAACCTATAATTGACCAACTTGACCATTATAAAGTAGTGAGATAGCCGACCTCAGTATAAAGCTGAGAACTGGTTGATACTCGATGCTACACTCATTGAGACCATACTCTCAAGATAGTTCCGGCCGCAAGAAAAGATTGCGTGAGCTGAAACCATGACCGATGGAGGATGGTCAATGATATTCAGAACCTCTAGAACCCGGTTACTATTATTAGGACAGGTTGAATGAACTGAACTTCAAGAGGGTAGTACCTAGACCCCATGCAAGCCTGAAACTTAAGGGCTCTTGTGTGACTTGTTTGCCTTTACCATGTCTGTTATCTGTTATACCTGTTGTATGTTTTATCATGACATCATGCATCATCACATAGCATGCATACTTCATTACACTAACCATTTCAAAGACCGAGGGGATTTATCTTTGTTCTGTTTTGCAGATTATGGCTTCCATGCGCAGAAACACTATCCGAGTTAACTTTGTGCAAATACCTGCTCAACTCAAAGATTTAGCCTCGAGAGTTTCTGATAATTCATCATTCATTAGGAGACATGGTTAGATTCTTAGCTTGGTTACCTCAAAGTTGGATGAGCAGATGATGAGTGTGCTTTTCCAGTTCTTCGATCCTGTGCATAATTGCTTTACCTTCCCAGATTATCAACTGGTTCCTACTTTGGAAGAGTTTTCTCACTTATTGGGCATATCCATCCTTGAGCAGATGCCCTTCACAGGTTTGGAAGAGGCCCCTAAACCTGAAGACATTGCTTCAGCTTTGCATCTAAAACGGGCTGATGTAGTATCCATCTGGGAGACACTAAGCGAGGTTAAAGGTTTCCTAGCTAAGTTTCTGATAGATCAAGCTCAGCTGTTCTGGGATAGTTTGGATTTTCAAGCTTTCGAAGATATTCTGGCTCTCCTTATTTATGGTTTGGTTCTTTTCTCGAATCCAGATTCCTTCATAGATGTGAATGCGGTTAAGATCTTCCTGTCTCGCAATCCCATACCTACCCTTCTGGGTGATATTTTGCATGCCCTCTACACTCGTATTGTGCGTAGAAGAGGGACCCTCATGTGTTGCATGCCTTTGCTGGTGAGGTGGTTTATTTCGAACCTCCACAAGTCCGTGTTGAAGAATGAGGAAGGTTTAGGTTGGTCCTACAGAATAATGTCCCTTGCCCATACAAACATTCTTTAGAGTTCTAAAGCTATGGAAAACATTGCAGTCATTGATCATTGTGGGGAATATCCTAATGTCCCGTTTCTTGGAATCAGAGGGGGAATAACCTACAGTCCTTGTTTAGCTTTGAGAAAATTCGGTCGTGCCCGAAGAGACGGTCCTCATGAGCTACTTCTTACAGATATTGCATTTGACTATAAGGGGGACATTGACGAGCATCGCCGAAGGTTCATACAAGCTTGGGGCATGGTGAACAGGTCTGACCCTCAAGATTTAGGACCAAAGACTTCTCTCCCTATGCAACCTTATCTCCAGTGGGTTCGAGCTCGAGCCCAGAAGCTTGGGATGCCTTATGAAGCTGTGTTGCCAGTGATTGTGGAACCCACCAATGAAGAGGGCGTTCCTTATACAATCCTTTATCCATACATGCCCGCTGATCTTGGGGCATTGAAGAGATCCTGGATTCAGCTGAGAGAGGAAAGAGATACCTACCGGGAGAAGTATCATGAGCAAGAAAGGAAGATCTTGAAGCTCACCAGGAAACTGGAGATTGAAAGGACAATCAATGACTACGTCAGCACGAAGGGGAAGCGTCCATGGGAGTTTTGATTTTTGCTTTTTAGTTTAGATTTGTTTTTCATTTACATCGTTGTAAACGCCTTAAGGGCATTGTTGAACCTTTCACAAGTTTAATCTAATAAAGTTTGTTTATTTCTTGGTTTGAAAATTTATATCTCCCAAAGTCTTTGAAATCATTACATACGCATCCCATTATGATGCACATCATTACAGGTATCATTATAGGTTTCTCATCTCCTTCGCTGTTTATTTCAACACGAAATGTCTTCTGAAACACGTACCGATCAAGCCATCAAAGCTCTTCAGGCACAGAATGCCCAATTCCAAGAGTTGTTTTTGAACCTGGCTAAAGGGAAAGAGAATTTGAAGACTCTAATCCTGAAGCAAAAGAAGAAGAAGAAGAAGAAGAAGAAGGTGGTTCTTCTGAATATGGGTAACAGATTTGGGAATAGGTTGCGACAGGAAGCTGATCTGTCTCTTTCATCTAAAGGAGAGGAAGACCAAGAAGAAGAAAAGGGTCCCAGCCTGGTAGTCTCTAATAATGATATTGATTATGATGAGGAGCAATATCATCCTGCTGAGGATAGGTACAAACAACTAGAAGACCGGCTGAGTGCTATGGAGATTCAGAAGATCCCTTGTTTGGATTTCGGAGATCTAGGATTGGTATCGAGAGTGGTGATCCCTCACTAGTTCAAAGATCCAGTTTTTGCCAAGTACGATGGAGTGTCCTGTCCAAAACCCATCTCCGCTTGTAAGTCAGAAAATCCAACCCCACACCGCTGATAGAAATTTATGGGTGCATTTCTTTCAAGATAGTCTGTCAGGGACTCAACTTGAATGGTTTTATCAATTGGAAGGAGCCAACATCCAAAACTGGGAAGACCTTGCTGCTGCTTTTTACAGACAATACCAGTATAATACCGACCTCGCTCCCACGCGTACACAACTTCAGAGTATGTACATGGGTGCAAGTGAAGGTTTTAAGGACTATGTTCAAAAGTGGAAAGATTTTTGGCTGGTAGGGTTCAACCCCCTTTGTCTGATCGAGAGTTAGTTGACATGTTCTTGGGGACACTATCTGGTCCATTTTTCAATCATCTGATCGGAAGTTCGTCATCTGGGTTTACTGAATTGATTCTGACTGGAGAGAGAGTAGAAGCTTGTATCCGAAGTGGTAAGATACAGAAGGATACTTCATCAAGTGCAGTGAAGACGCATTTCACCGGTAAAAAAGAAGCTAGTGCAATCTACGGCCCGAGAAGCCAAATCAGACCTGAACGCCGTCAAGCAGTAAATGCGATAGTGATATCAAGACCCACAGTTACTCCACAGTGCAGCAATCAACCAAGGATGGAAAGACCATAAAGACAGTACACTCGACTCAATATGCCCTTGTCTCAAATTCTACCACAGTTATTGAAGGCCAACCTGATAGCTCTGAGGGAGGCCCCGAAGAACCCCGACACCACTTCTCCTCAATATAACCCGAATGCCCGCTGCGCCTATCACTCTGATAGCCCAGGTCATGATACAAACAACTGTTGGGCCTTGAAAAACAAAGTACAAGATTTGATCGAGGCCAAAGAAATTAAGTTTGATGCTCCAGAAAAGCCCAACGTCATAACCGCCCCTATGCCCAAACATGGTCATGGAGTAAATGCTATGGACGATGATTTATTTGTGACCTCCATGGAAGAAATTGCTACTCCTTTGATGATAGTTAAGAAGAATTTGTTATTGGCCGGTTTATTTCCGGGATGTGGCGAAGGTTGCCACATATGTTCAATTCTGCCAGCTGGTTTCCCCTTGTTGAAATCAGGTGTTCAACGCCTGATGGATAATAGAGAGATCCTGTTTGAGAAGACTATGATTCTGTTAGTTCCAATTGAAGATGTTGCCGTCATAACCATTTCTGCCAATCCTTCCAAGGCTTCCTCGAGAACGCCTATTAGGATTACACCCGTCCCAAGACTCGCTCTGTTGATCATTACTATTCCTGGTCCTATCCCATACACTTCAGACAAGGCTGTCCCGTGGCACTATGGTGCTGATGTGTACTACCATGGAATTAAACAAGAATTTAAATATGAGGAAGCTGATACTGATGTCAACAATATTGTCGGGGCCAACAAAGTCACCAGAAGTGGAAGACTCTTTTCTCCCGAGATTTCCCCTCCGACTGTTCAAAAGCCTGTTGTCATTCCATCTGCCAGTACATCAGCTACTGTTCTAATTCTTAGTCCAGTTATCACTCCTGTCGTCGATCCATCTGAGACTCGGGGAAAAGAAATCACAGGTGATCCTGCCCGGACGGAGGTACCTAGAAAGGTTGTGTTGGAAGCCTCTAAACAAGAGATAGAGGAAATTCTGAAGATTATCAAGAAAAGAGACTACAACGTAATCGAGCAGCTGGGGCAGACCCCGTAAAAAATCTCCATGTTGTCCTTATTGTTGTGTTCTGAAGCCCATGCAATGGCTCTAATTACATTCCTCAAGACTGCGCATGTGCCGCAGGAAACTTCTGCCGATCAATTCAAAGACTGCGTAGCTAGTTTGACTACCGACAATGGGTTGGGTTTCTCAGATGCAGATCTGACTGCTAAAGGAAGAAATCACAATGATGCTCTGCACGTCTCGATCGAGTGCAGGGGTACTACTATGGCCCATGTACTGGTGGATATTGGGTCCTCCTTGAATGTTTTTCCAAAGAAAGCATTAGATCGTCTGGAATGTGAAGGTTGGATTCTGAAGCCGAGTAATATTGTGGCCAGGGCTTTTGATGGATCAAAAAGGATGGTACACGGGGAAGTGGGTATCCCTGTTAAAGTTAGAACTCAAAGTTTTGGATCCACCTTCTACGTAATGGACATCAGACCATCGTATTCTTGCTTGTTGGGTCGTCCGTGGATTCATAAGGCTGGGGCAGTGACTTCAACGCTCCATCAAAAGGTGAAATATCCGGCAAAGGGGAAGATTGTCACAGTATAAGGTGAGGAGGAGTATATGGTGAGTCATCTTATTTCCTTTCACTATGTGGATATGGATGGGGAGTTCACCGAAACTCCTTGTCAGAACTTTGAAGAAGTCCCCCAGACTTTGGCGTCAACTAAAGTTACTATCGATAAATCTCCGATGAAGATGGCTTCTCTCAAGGATGCCAGGGCTGTAGTTGAAAAAGGTGGGTGTGCAAATTGGGGTCAGCTCCCTGATTTCACACACAAGACTGACAAATTTGGTTTGGGCTTTACTGCAGAGGCTCATAGGGTTGTTCGGCGCGCACAGATTGGAAGACCTCCTTTACACATCAGTAATCAGGGAGTGAATGCAATTGAAGATGATGAAGAGGATTGAGATATCGACAGATGGATCTACCCTACACCCAATGGTGGCTTGAACAATTGGACAGCGAAAGTCTTCATACTTGTTTCTTTTATTCCACAGTAATTGACTTTTGTTTTAAGAGTTGTAATAAACAGTTTGAAACTTTACGGCCCGGTGCCTTTCCCGAGGCACCTTGGCTTTGTTTGTGAGGGCTTATTATTTGTCATTTTCATATATCATCAATAAAGCATTGGACATTTCTTGCATTACAAATTTTGCGCTCCTTGTTTTTTTTCTTCTGTATCTCACTTTATTAAAACAACTATGCTCTTACACACACTCACGTATCATAATGCAGATCCATATCCACTCTGGATCCCATTGATAATAACTCTGCTACTGCTAGTTATGACTTCGAAAATCCGATCAACCAAGCTGAGGACGAAGGTGAGGATGATTGTGAGGTTCCTGGAGAACTTGCTAGACTGTTACTGCAGGAAGAGAGGGCCATACAGCCTCATGAAGAGTCAGTTGAATCAGTAAATTTGGTTACAGACAAAGACAGGCAAGAGGTTAAGATAGGTGCAAATCTGGAGCCTAGTGTCAAGCAACGGTTGATACAAATGCTACATGACTATGTTGAGATCTTTGATTGGTCTTATGAAGATATGCTTGGTTTGGACACTAATATCGTGGTACACCGTCTTCCAACCAAAGAAGACTATCCTCTGGTAAAGTAGAAGGTTCGCCGTATGTGCCCCGAGATGTCTGAGAAAATCAAACTGAGGTCATGAAACAGTTTGATGCCGGATTTCTAGCTGTCACTTCTTATCCGCAGTGGGTAGCCAACGTGGTTCTGGTGCCTAAGAAAGATGGTAAGGTACGGATGTGCGTGGACTATAGAGATCTGAACAGGGCAAGCCCCAAGGATGACTTCCCACTACCTCACATCGATGTTTTGGTCGACAACACCGCACAACACAAGATCTTCTCCTTCATGGATGGTTTCTCTGGTTACAATCAGATTAAGATGGCTCCCGAAGACATGGAGAAGACAACCTTCCTTACGCAGTGGGGTACCTTTTGTTACAAGGTAATTCCTTTTGGGTTGAAGAATGCCGGGGAAACTTATCAGCGCGCCATGGTCGCTTTGTTCCACGACATGATTCACCATGAGATTGAGGTTTATGTTGATGACATGATCGCAAGGTCCCAGACTGAAGAAGAACACCTTGACCATCTACATAAGCTATTTGACAGGTTGAAGATGTATAACCTAAGGTTGAACCCGAACAAGTGCACCTTCGGGGTAAGGTCTGGTAAGCTGCTGGGTTTCGTCATCAGTGATAAAGGTATACAAGTGGATCCTGCAAAAGTAAAGGCTATACAGGAGATGCCAGCTCCCCGCATAGAAAAGGAGGTTAGAGGCTTTTTGGGGCGTCTAAATTACATTGCAAGATTCATTTCACATCTGACTGCTACTTTTGAGCCAATCATCAAGCTGCTGAAGAAAGATCAAGTGGTAAAATGGAATGATGAATGTCAGACCGCTTTGGAAAGGATCAAAGAATATCTCCAAGAGCCACCAATTCTGATGCCTCCAGTTATAGGAAGACCTTTGATCTTATACTTGACAGTGTTGGATAATTCAATGGGGTGCGTGCTGGGGTAGTATGACGAGTCTGGCAGAAAAGAGCATGCTATTTACTACCTTAGCAAAAAGATCACCTACTGCGAGACCCGATACTCGTTTCTCGAGAAAACTTGTTGCGCTTTGGCATGGGCTGCTCGCCGACTGAGATGGTATATGCTGACTCACACTACCCTATTGATATCAAAGATGGATCCGATCAAGTATATCTTCGAAAAGCCTGCCTTGTCCGGAAGAATAGCAAGATGGCAGATGATCTGGACTGAGTATGACATCTAATACACAACCCAGAAAGCAATCAAGGGGAGTGTATTAGCAAATCATTTGGAACATCAGACCGTGAACGACTACCAATCCATGAATTTCGAGTTCCTGGATGAGAACATCATGTTGGTGACCGACTATTAAGAACCTATACCGGATGAAAGACCTGAGGAAGGATCCCGATGGTCTATGTATTTTGATGGAGCCTCGAACGCGTTGGGTAATGGTATTGGAATTGTGATTATATCTCTTGAGGGCTGTCACACTCCATTCACCGCCCGATTATGTTTTAACTGCACCAATAATATGGCGGAGTATGAAGCATGCATCATGGGCCTTCGAGCAGCTATTGACCTAAGGATTAAATTTTTGAGTGTATTCAGAGATTCTGCTCTAGTGATCAGTCAGATCATAGGTGAGTGGGATACGAAGCACCCAAATCTTATTCCTTACAAGGAGTATGTAATGACATTGTTTCCGCACTTCGAGGAGATAACCTTTGAACATTTCCCCAGAGAGGAGAATCAGTTAGCGGACGCGCTGGCTACAATGTCTTCTATGTTCAAGGTCAGGTGGGACAATGAAGCTCCCCAGATTACCATCGAGAGGTTGGATGAACCTGCACATTGTTGCGACATCGAGACTGAAGAGGTAGCAGATAAACCCCGATTTCACGAGGTAAAGAGGTATCTTGAGGCTCAAGAATACCCTGAGGGTGCATCTGTTATTGATAAGAAGTTATTGAGAAGGTTCGCTGTGAAATTCTTCATCAGTAATGGTGTCCTTTACAAACGTAACCATGATTCGACTTTATTGCGATGTGTGTACAAGAGCGAGGCAGAAAGGATCATGGCAGAGTTACATGAAGGTACTTTTAGAACTCATTCTAGTGGACACACCATGGCAAAGAAAATCCTACGGGATGGATATTATTGGTCTACTATGGAAACCGATTGTTATCAGCATTCTCGGACCTGTCATAAGTGCCAAGCCTATGCTGACAAGGTGCATGTACCTCCATTTCCTCTGAACATCTTGACAGCTCTATGGCCTTTTACAATATGGAGCATCGATATGATCGGCGAGATCAGACCTGCTGCATCCAACGGACATCATTTCATTATGGTAGCTATTGATTATTTCACGAAGTGGGTTGAGGGAGCTTCTTTTGCTATGGTAACCAAGAAAATCGTGGCGCGGTTTATCCGACACAATCTGATCTGTCGATATGGTGTACCAGAGAGGATCATTATGAAAAATGGTACAAATCTCAACAATACAATGATCACCGAGCTCTGCAAACAGTTCAAGATTCAACATCATAACTCTTCTCCTTACCGGCCGAAGATGAATGGGGCTGTTGAAGCAGCTAATAAGAACATCAAGAAGATTGTGCAGAAGATGACGGTGACCTACAAAGACTGGCATGAGATTCTACCATTCGCTCTTCATGGGTACCGTACCTCGGCAGGCACATCAACAGGGGCAACATCCTACTCTTTGGTATATGGCATGGAGGCAGTCTTACCCATTGAGGTCCAGATACCCTATCTCCGGATTATGAAGGATGCATGTTTAAGCGAAGATGATTGGATCCAAACCCGACTTGATCAGCTGAGCTTAATCAACGAGAAGAGACTTACTGCTATTTATCATGGTCATACGTATCAAAAGCGGATGATCAAGGCTTTTAACAAGAAAGTCAGACAACAAGAGTATCAAGTCGGAGATCTAGTGAACAAACGCATCATTCTACCGCAAGGTGATCCCAGGGGAAAATGGACCTCCACTTATGAAGGGCCATTTGTGGTTAAGAATATCTTCTCAGGATGAGCCATGATTCTAACCACCATGGATGGTGACGACCCTCCTCACCCCGTCAATGCAGACATAGTGAAAAAATACTACGCATAATTAAGGACCCGCTAGGTTGACTGGCCTAGGAAAAAATAAGGGTTTCCCGGCGAACCAAAAGGGTTCGGGCAAAATTAAGGGATGAAAATGAAAAAAACTGTACACCCGGCAAGTCGAAAACCTAAAAAGGCGGCTTGGGAAAAAAGGGTATCCCGGTGGACTGAAAACCCGAAAGGGCGGTCCAGGAAAAAAGTAGGGATTAAAGCGTAACACTATGTCTCATTGGATCACCTTGCAACTAGACTTCGATGTCGACTATCAAGCTCGGACGACGCCAATCAATCTGATTTACCTTCAACCAATTAGGAAAGTGATGAGATGCTCAAAGATATAAAGGCAATAGCAGAGTTGGAACCCGGTGGGATTGATCACATAGTTGTTTTTCTTTTTTTCACAAATTGTATAATTTCTATCTTTCAGCGGCGTTCTCTTACTAGGACGTCAACCTCTCTGTACAAAACGCCTATTATAGGCTAACTTCAAAGATCAATACAATTCATTTTACAATAAATTTCAAAAAAATTTGTCTTTCTTTTTCTGCTTTGTTTTGCAAGAACGTCCAATGATTCATTTTTGATATATGCATTTGAAAATAACTGCTGCTCATAAATATTTACATGTGAAACAAAAGACAATTACTCACAGTTCCAGGAACATGGGCAAACAAAAAATGTCCAAACCTTATAGTTGCTCTACCCACCAGGTACAGGGACAGAGCCAGTTTGAGAATAGGACTAAAGGTACATACACTCCCCACATGGTAAAAGGTATCTAAAGAGAGTGGTGTTAGCTCTCCCCAGCCGAAGTTCATAATCGCGAATGAGTCGGAAAAATTCTCCCCAAAAAGAGTTTATCTATCACCAGCACTAGAAGATTATCCCCAGTGGAGTTTATTTCTTCCACAAGCAGAAACTCAGTCCCCAACAAGGATTCATTATTACCGGCGATAGTAATTCATCTCTAGCCGAGGTTTTCTCCAAATCAATAGATCTTCCAGCAGAGTGTCTCTCTTCCCCACAAAGTCATTCTCTCGCCAATTTATTCTCCAGCCGAGTTATTCTCCCGCCAATTTATTCTCGAATCATCTTCGGTCGTTATCCCCAGCGAGCGAAACTCTTTGTACTCTCCAGCAGCAGTCCGGGATTTATTTTCCCCAACTAGAGAACATCATAAAAACATTGCATATCCATACATCATGGCATACACATATGCATCATACAACACAATCTCATTTATTTGTAGGACATCATTACTCGATACATGTTGTGATCGGTGGATCTGGAACTGACTGTTTAACGCTGGTTCGCGAAGTGTCACGGAAGCAAGAGTCGCCACCGTCTTTTATTTACCCCAATTGGAAAGGACAAAAGCACAGAAAAATTCCTTAAAGAGATTGCACTCGGTTCGGGAGGTAGATTATAGAAAGGGAAGGTGTTAGCACCCTTTCTATCCATGGTTATCCATGGGCTCTTAGATGCTTGCTCATTTGTGTTTTCAAAAATGGTTTGTTTGCTTTTCAATGTGGGTTTTAAAAAGTTTCTTTGAAAATTCCAGTTCGACTCTTGTATCGGTCCTCAAGAGTGTTTGACAAAATTGCTTTCGAAAGCTTTTGAAAATGTGTTGGTGTGAAAAGTATTTTTGAATTTTGTTTTGAAATTTGAGCAAGTATCTACGAGAATCTACCTACTATAAGGAATTCGTCTATGTAAATGTCCTTTAAAGTGGTGCCATCCCACCATTGAGAGGTAGGTAGCACCACCATTGGAGGTGTTCGGGTCAATTCGAAGGTTCGGGACATGGTGATCACCAGAGCAATGTGAAGACACCTTAGAAGCTACCCTCATGCCAGGTTCCCGGATCATGAGGACTTACTAAGACATCCTCTACTCGACGATCACCTTTCGAGGCAAGGCAACAGTGAGGTGTACCCTAGGGGTGGTGTGTGATTTGTGTGTCATGTTCATTCGTATTTATCTTGTTCATGTCAAAGTGATCTATGCGTTTGTTTTTATTTTTGGCCATTCATTCTTGCATACATTTACTTATAGTTTAAAAATTGCGAGAAGGTAAAAATTCTAAGCTATTACAAAGGCGCGGGTCCACATCGCCAAACTTTCCAGGACCCGATTTGACAGAAAGTAAATAAGTAAAGTAAAGTGCGGAAGATTAAAATGTCCGAGTTTACAAGGCTTTGGGAGAGGTACATAAATATTAAAAGAAACGGAATAAAACGCGCGAATTAAATTAAAATTGGAAGCGAGGGCGTTGGACCCTTTTTATTGAAATTAAATTAAATTATTAAATTAATGAAATTAAAAAAGAAAAAGAAATTATATTTTTTTTTTGAGATTTTTTGCATTTATGGTTTTAATGAGAAAATTAAATGAAAAGAATATTAACCCTAATTCTACAACTTTTATTTATTAAGGAAAATATTTAAAGTTAAAACTAAATTAACCTAAGTATTTACATGCAATTTTATTTACAAAAATAATAGGAAATATTTAATTATTTAGAGAAAAGAAAAGGAAAGGGATAAAAAATTAATACAAACCCTAATTCTACAAATTTTAAGTTTATTAGAAAAATATTAAGATTTAAACCTAAATTAATAAACTACAATCAATTAGTGATATTTATTTACAAATAATAATATTAAATAAAAATACTTATTTTTTTGTCTTTTTCTGATTTTTATATTGTTTTTATGTTTTTCATGAAAATATTTAAATTAAAGGAATTAATTAAAAAAAACAATAATTGAAATAAATAGAATAATGAAGAAAATATAAAAGATTGCAAACCTAGGGGGGGCCTGTCCCCAAATGGGAGGTGAAGTCCAGTAATCAGGCCCATTAAGCCTTTGGCCTGTTTGACTTTTGCGCTGGCATGGAGCTCCATTGATTGAGGCACATCCTAGTCTTTGAATCATGGCCTTTGATTGAGTGCAGTGGGACATGTGGCGCATTGGATTGAGGAGCGTATGATAGGCGCCTGGGATGGAAGCTACACAAGAACATGTTTAATAGAAAAATATAAGGAAAGGGAGGGGGACCTGGGGATCGAACCCAGGTCCTTTTGGTTATCAGTCTTACGCCTTACCAACTGCTCCAAACGCGCGTCTTGTTTATATAATATCAAACAAATAATATAAGGGAAATAAGGGTCAGTGGAACCTCCGCGCGCGAAAATTTGAATGAACCAACCGATGCTTTACACCTCATCTTCTTCTTCTTCGTTTTCTTTTTCCCTGAAACACAAAAGAATTGGCAACGGTTTTGAGCCGTCCCTAAATGTACCATTCTAGAAAATAGCGATTAGGCCATATGGCCACATAAATTAGGCGCGATGGGTGTTTTGTTTTTGTCTAAGCGCGCTGATTTCAACCATGGCCATGAAGTTCTCTAATTTTACAGTATTAAGAAACCCCTAATTTGAACGTTGAAGAACCCTAATGTCCTTTCATGGTGAATCCTTCAATAATGCACAAAAACTTAATCAAAGCATATGGTTAGTTTCAGAATCATGAGAGCAACACAAAACAAGCGTTAGAATTTAAAATCATGCCATGAATGATAAGATACGATTTATGCAAAAAAGTGACAAAGCTTGAGTTCTATGCACCAATTCTGGGCTTTAGGAATGTGGAAACCTATTCAGACACGTTGCTTGATGTCTCAGGAAGGTGATGAGATGGTTATTTTGGCTTGAAACCTCTTGGAACCCTGTTTTCAGTTTTGAAATTTTTAGGCAAAAGTGTAAGTTTGATTCTTTGTGTATGGCGCAGCTGGGAGGTCCTATGCATTAGGGTTAGCATGAGTACTTATATGTGAATGATTAGGGTAGGTTTTTTTGTCCAAGGAATCAAGGAATTGATGTATGGAAGATTTGATTTTCATGCATAATGTTTTCAATCTTTTTCACATGCTTTTGATGCCAATCATATCCAATCACCATGATTCTTTCTATATCTGATTATGCACGAAATATTGAGCCTATTCCATGCACAAAAAGATTTAAAACATTAGGTTTAGCATTTTTCACATATTTAATTTAATTAAATGAATTATTAATAATTAAAAATCCAAATAAATAAATAAAAATGATAAAAAACTTCCCTTTGGGCCAAATAGTCGTGCACATGCCTTGGATGATGAATTGTGGAAGAAAAAGGGGCCCATGAGCATTTTCAAGGCCTTTGAAGCAATGTTGACTTTTCAAAATATCCAAATATTTCCCAACTTCCACAAGGCATAACTTGCTCAATTTTTACGATTTGCTCATGTTCTTGGACATTTTGGAAAGGTCTTTGAGTCCTCTAACCAATGTATTTGGTCCCATGTCATTTTGATTTACCAATCTCAAGTTATGGCCTTTGACTTAAAGTCCCTTTTTGTTGACTTTTGAAAATGACCTATAATGTTGAAATTGATAACTTTTTGTGAGAGCATTTATTGGACTTGAAGTGTGAAGAGGAGTTGTAGGAAATGTCTTTCTCTTCAAAATGAGCTTTGGATGGAATTTTTCTGATAATCCATGTGAAAGTTATGTCCTGGTCAAGTTACAGTTGACTTTTTCAACTGTCCAAATATGGAAACTTTTGCATCTTGATGATTTTTGAGCCAAGCTTTGAGAATCATGATCAAGCATTGATCAAATTATGTTTGTGGCTTCAAAATGAGATGTTGACCAAAAATTTGAACTTTTGACTGTCAAATGACCATTTTGCCCCTACAGTTGACTGTAGTGCAATTAGGGTTTTTGACTGTGCAATTTTGTGCTGTAAGTCTTGAAACTTGGTATGAGGATGCTTGACCATGTTTGTAGGTATGTGAGACTTGATTAGACCCTTGGAAACTTCATTTTCTTTGCCAGAACCAAAACCCTAATTTTGACTGTTTAGGAGGCCCTTGAACTGTGCAACCCTTGGAGAGGTTTTGAAGCTTTGACTTGGCAAATTTTGAAGAATATGGGAGGGCAAATTTGGGGTACAACAGTTGCCCCTGTTCAATCTTCTTAAACCTGAGGATGCAGATTGGCTGACGTGCCTTTCGTAATCCGAAGGTGGAAGATGATTGAACACTAGAGTGCCCAGATATTTGCGCTCACATAATAGTATGATGGTGGGGAATGGGCTTATAGATTCATTTGGAGATTGATCGCGTAAGAGATTCCTTAGCGAGAACTTGCGTACCTGCAAAAGAAAATGATTACCTGACCTGTTACAGGAGTTGGTCTTCAAACTCTTGGTATAGATGTGTCTTGACTGGTTACAGGAGCTGGGTCTGGAGCTTCAAACGGTGATGAATGAACCAGGGATGGTTACTACCTCAACAGGAACGGTGAGAGAACCTTGGATGACTTCAACCTCAACAGTAACGCTGAGAGAATCTGGGGATGATTACTACCTTCGCGGTATCGGGGAGAGAACCATAGGCGACTACAACCTCAACAGTAATCATTGAGAGAATCTTGGACGACTTCAACTTCAACAGTAACGCTGAGCGAATCTTGGGATGATTACTACCTCCGCAGTATCGGGGAGAGAACCATAGGCGACTACAACCTCAACAGTATCATTGAGAGAATCTTGGATAACTTCAACTTCAACAGTAACGCTGAGCGAATCTTGGGATGATTACTACCTCCGCAGTATCGGGGAGAGAACCACAGGCGACTACAACCTCAACAGTATCATTGAGAGAATCTTGGACGACTTCAACCTCAACAGTAATCATTGAGAGAATCTTGGGCGACTTCAACCTCAACAGTAATCATTGAGAGAATCTTGGGCGATTACTACCTCCGCAGTAACGGGGAGAGAACCACAGGCGACTACAACCTCAACAGTAATCATTGAGAGAATCTTGGATAACTTCTACTGAGCCTTTATCAGGAAAATCTGTTTGGGGTCGATTTAACTGGACTAGAGAAGGCCTTTTGACTGGATAAGAAACAGAAAATCTTAGGGTCGATTAACTGAACCGGTCTAGGTCTTGAAACGTCTTCAACTGGATAAGAAACAGGGAGATCTTAGGGTCGATCTGACTGAACCAGAGAAGGCCTTGGACTGGATAAGAAACAGAAAAATCTTTGGAGTCGATTTAACTGAACCGGTCTAGGTCTTGATGTCTTCAACTGGATAAGAAACAGGGAGATCTTAGGGTCGATCTGACTGAACCAGAGAAGGCCTTGGACTGGATAAGAAACAGAAAAATCTTAGGGTCGATTTAACTGAACCGGTCTAGGTCTTGAAACGTCTTCAACTGGATAAGAAACAGAGAGATCTTAGGGTCGATCTGACTGAACCAGAGAAGGCTTGAAATATTGCTTGAGAACTTAACTGGATCTTTCCTGAAAGGTAAAGGTCAGTCGTATGCAATGCATGATATGGATCAAGCAATGATGTTCTCAACATAAATGAGATTTGTAAGATATGATGCGTATATGCATGCTATAATGTATGAAAATGTGATGTTTATGAATGTATCTTTTCGTCTTAGGAAAATAAATCCTTGACGGGTGCCAGGAAATCATATCCTGGGCTGATGTTGAAGAATAGATTTGGCTTCCTCTGGGGATGATAGTTGCAAGAATACCGGTGGGAGAAGGTAACTCCGTTGGGGAATAAACTTGGCAAATAGGTTACTCTGCGGGGAGAAAAGTATTCTAAACATCTTGCTGGGAAACAATACTCTGTGGGGAGAGAGATACTTTGTTGGAATGTTGATGGTAACTTTACTGGGGATACCATTGTTGTGTTGGAAGTGTTAATGAACTCCGCTGGGGATAAGAGGACTTTGTCGAGGACGCTCTTTCCGTGGCTTTTGGCTGAGGATAACCCAGTTATATCCTAGTAAGGAAATAACTCTTTGAATACAGCCGGGAGACGCATTCGTACTCTATGAGGGTAAGCTTCCAGAATCTACTGGGGATAAGCTTACTGCTTGGGGAGATGGATTCTAACTTCTCCTGGGGAAACTGGATTGGACTCTCCTGGGGAAGTTTTGAGATGTATAGGGGAAGCGGCTCCGCTGGGTGTTTGATATACCGCCGGGGAACAATCTTAGACCAAGACTGCCGGGGATGCTTGTTAAGAGTGTATATACTGCCGGGGAATGTTGAGATCTGCTGGAGGATACTCAACCTCTTTAAGGCTGACTGTAGCTTTGCTTGGGGAGAGTGCATTGACTTGCTGGCTCACTCTCCGGGGAATTAAGATGTACTGGTTATGTTCTTCAGCTGAACCTACCTTGGTACCTTGGAGGATAGAACAATTAGATTGTTTAGACAACTCTTTATTTCCCCTGTTTCTAATGTTACCTGTAATTAATCCTTTGTTTCGTATGCAAATATTCATGAGTTAACAAATTATTGTCAATGCATATATCACAAATTGAACCTTGGACGTTCTTCGCAAAACAAAACAGAAAAAGGAAAAATAATTGGCACTTTTAACTGAAAAGTATATTTGTATTGAATTCTGAATAGCCTGTAAATAGGCGTTTTATGTACAAGAGGCTGACGTCCTAGCAAGAGAACGCCGCCGAACAAAAGAGTTTATACAAATTTGTACAAGAGAAAATAAAACAGCTGTGTGAAATGAACGATCCCACTGGGTTTCAACTCTGTTATTGCCTTTATATCTCCGAGCGTCTCATCACTTGATGACCTTGGTCGAAAGTGAAGCTGACTGATCGATGCCGTTTGAGCTTGATGTAGATACCGGATTCTGGATGCCAAGCGATCTGATGAGACATAGTATTACGCTTTTATCCCTAACTTTTGCCTGGACCGCCCTTTCGGGTTTTCAGTCCACCGGGATACCCATTTTTTGCCCAAGCCGCCTTTTCAGGTTTTCGACTTGCCGGGTGTACAGATTTTTTCATTTCATCCCTTCATTTTGCCCGAACCCTTTTGGTTCGCCGGGAAGCCCTAATTTTTGCCTAGGCATGTCAGCCTAGCGGGTCTTTATTCATGCGTAGTATCTTTTTACCATGTCTGCATTGGCGGGGTGAGGAAGGTCGTCACCATCCATATTGGTTAGAATCATGGCTCCTCCTGAGAACACATGCTTAACCACAAATGGCCCTTCGTATGTAGGGGTCCATTTGCCCCTTGGATCACTCTGAGGAAGGATGATTCGCTTGATTACCAGATCCCCAACTTGATACTCTTGTGGTCTAACCTTTTTGTTAAATGCTCTGATCATCCGTTTCTGATACGTCTGACCATGACAGATAGCAGCAAGTCTCTTTTCATCAATGAGGTTTAATTGATCAAGTCGTGTCTGGATCCAATCATCTTCGTTCAGATTTGCATCCTTCATTATCCGGAGAGAGGGTATTTGCACTTCGATCGGTAAGACTGCGTCCATACCATAGACCAAGGAGAAAGGAGTTGCCCCGGTTGACGTCCTGGCTGAGGTACGGTACCCGTGTAGAGCGAACGGTAACCTCTCGTGCCAATCTTTATAAGTCACTGTCATCTTCTGCACGATCTTATTAATGTTTTTATTTGCTGCTTCTACATCCCCATTCATCTTCGGCCGATAAGGAGAAGAGTTGTGGTGCTGTATCTTAAACTGCTCGCAGAGCTCAGTGATCATCTTGTTGTTAAGATTGGTGCCGTTGTCTGTAATGATCCTCTCTGGGACGCCGTACCGACTGATCAGATTGTGCCGAATGAACCGTGCTACAACAGTCTTGGTTACCGTGGCGTAAGATGCTGCTTCAACCCACTTTGTAAAGTAATCAATCGCCACTAGGATGAAGTGATGCCCATTAGATGTCGTAGGTTTAATCTCACTGATCATATCTATGCCCCACATTGCAAACGGCCAAGGCGCAGTCAGAACATTCAGAGGAACTGGAGGAACATGCACCTTGTCTGCATATATCTGGCATTTGTGGCATGTCCGGGAATGTTGGTAACAGTCAGCTTCCATGGTGGACCAGAAATATCCTGCCCGAAGGATCTTCTTTGCCATAGTGTGTCCACTGGAGTGTGTACCAAAGGTCCCTTCATGTATTTCCTCCATGATCCTCTCTGCTTCATTCTTATCCACACAACGCAGTAAGGTCGAATCATGGTTTCGCTTGTACAAGATGTTGTTGCTCAGGAAGAACTTTGCTGCGAACCTTCTCAAGAATTTCTTATGGTTGACAGACGCACCTTCAGGGTATTCCTGAGCTTCCAAATATCTCTTCACCTCATGGTACCAAGGCTTCTCAGTTACCAACTCGGTCTCGAGATCACAACAGTATGTCGGTTCGTCCAGTTTCCAGATGATGATCCGGGGAGCCTCATTATCCCATTTGACCTTGAACATAGAAGACATTGTAGCTAACGCGTCCGCCAACTGATTCTCCTCTCTCGGAAAATGTTCAAAGGTTATCTTTGTGAAGTGGGGGATCAATGTCAACACACATTCTCTGTAAGGAATAAGATTCGGATGTTTCGTATCCCACTCTCCTTTGATCTGATTGATCACGAGAGCGGAATCTCCGAAGACACTCAGATACTTGATCCTTAGGTCGATCGCAGCTTGAAGACCCATGATGCATGCCTCATACTCCGCCATGTTGTTGGTACAGTTGAAACATAGCCTGGCGGTGAGTGGAGTATGAGTGCCTTGAGGGGATATGATTACAGCGCCGATACCATTACCCAAAGCATTGGAGGCTCCATCAAAGTGCATAGACCATCGGGATCCTTCCTCAGGTCCTTCATCCGGTCCAGGTACTTCACAATCATGATGCTTTCGTCCGAAAACTCGAAGTTCATTGACTGATAGTCGTCTACTGCCTGATGTGCCAAGTGGTCTGCCAATACACTTCCTTTGATGGCTTTCTGGGTTGTGTACTGAATGTCGTATTCCGTCAAGATCATTTGCCATCTTGCTATTCTCCCAGACAGAGCCGGCTTTTCAAATATGTACTTTATAGGATCCATCTTTGAGATCAACAAGGTAGTGTCAGTCAGCATATACTGTCTCAGCCGGCGAGCAGCCCATACCAAAGCGCAGCAAGTTTTCTCGAGCAGTGAGTATCGGGTCTCACAGTCGGTAAACTTTTTGCTAAGGTAATAAATGGCATGCTCTTTTCGGCCAGACTCGTCATGCTGCCCCAGCACACACCCCATTGAGTTGTCAAGTACTGTCAGGTGTAGTATCAGAGGTCTCCCTTCAACTGGTGGCATAAGGATGGGTGGTTCTTAGAGATATTCCTTGATTCTGTCAAAAGCAGCCTGACATTCATCATTCCAACGTACTACCTGATCTTTCTTCAGCAGCTTGAAGATTGGCTCACAGGTAGCAGTCAGGTGTGAGATGAATCGAGCAATGTAATTCAGGCGTCCTAAAAAGCCTCTAACTTCCTTCTCTGTCTTAGGAACTGGCATCTCTTGAATGGCCTTGACCTTGGCAGGGTCCACTTGAATACCCTTATCACTTACAACGAAGCCTAGCAACTTTCCAGATCTTACCTCGAAGGTGCACTTGTTCGGGTTCAACCTCAGCTTGTACAGTTTCAACCGGTCAAACAGTTTCTGCAGATGATCTAGGTGCTCTTCCTTAGTCTGGGACCTTGCGATCATGTCGTCAACATACACTTCTATCTCATGATGGATCATGTCATGAAATAAAGCAACCATGGCACGTTGGTAGGTTGCCCCAGCGTTCTTCAGTCCAAAAGGCATGACCTTGTAGCAGAAGGTGCCCCACTGAGTAACAAAGGTAGTTTTTTCCATGTCTTCAGGTGCCATCTTGATCTGATTGTAGCCTGGAAAACCATCCATGAAAGAGAACACCTTATGCTGAGCTGTATTGTCAACAAGGACATCAATGTGAGGTAGGGGGAAATCATCCTTGGGACTGGCCCTGTTCAGATCCCTGTAGTCGACACACATTCTGACCTTTCCATCCTTCTTTGGTACTGGCACCACATTAGCAACCCACTGCGGGTAAGAAGTTACTGCAAGGAACCCGGCATCAAACTGTTTCATAACCTCGGCTTTGATCTTCTCAGACATCTCTAGACGCATACGACGGACCTTTTGCTTAACCGGAGGGCAGTCTTCCTTAGTAGGTAAATGATGGACCACAATGTCGGTATCAAACCCGGGCATGTCTTCGTAGGACCAGGCGAATATCTCCATATAATCATGTAGCATCTGAGTCAACCGTTGCTTCACGCTGAGCTCTAGGTTGGCACCAATCTTTACCTCCTTTCTGTCTGTATCAGTACCCAGGTTTATTGTTTCCACTGGCTCTTCGTGTGGTTGAATTGCCCTCTCTTCCTGGAGTAACAGTCTTGCAAGCTCGCCAGGTACTTCACAATCATCTTCACCTTCGTCTTCGGCTAAGTTGATCGGATTTTCGAAGTCATAACTGGCAGTAGCAGAGTCGTTACCAGTGAGATCCAGAGTGGATTGGAACCTGTATGAGTGAGTGTGTGTAAATACAGCTGTTTTTGAAATATATAAAGGAAGGAAAGAAAGAAAAGGAGCATAAGATTTGAAATGTGAGAAAACGTCTAAGATTTTTATTCATGTTATATGAAATGACAATTTATATGCCCTCACAAATGAAACCACGGTGCCTCGGGTAAGACACCGGGCCATAGAGTTTTAATTGTTTATTACAAATAACAAAACAAAGAAGTTTATTACTGCGTAACAAAAGTAACAGGAGTATGGTATTTGGCAATCCAATTGGTCAATCCGCCGTTAGTTATCGGGTAGATCCAGCTATTGAACTCAGCTTCATCCACTTCATTATCCTCCCCAACAGCATTCACTCCTGGATTGGTAATGAGTACAGGAGATCTTCTGGTCTTTGCCTTCCGCATAGCTTTCTGTCCCTCTGCAGTAAAACCCAATCCGAACTTGTCAGTTTTCTGTGTAAAATCAGGGAGCCTGCCCCAGTTAGCACATTCACCTTTCTGAACCACAGCCCGGGCATCTTTCAGGGAAGCCATCTTCAAAGGAACATCCTCTTCGACTGCTGTTTCTGCCGCTGCTGAAATTGGAAGCACCTCTTCGAAATGCTGAAAGGGGGTTTCAATAAACTCCCCGTCCATCTCAATATATCTGAAGGAATTCAAATGGCTCACCATATACTCCTCCTCTCCTTGCACAGTGACGATCTTCCCTCTGACGGGGTACTTGAGCTTCTGGTGCAAGGTAGAGGTCACTGCCCCAACTTTGTGGATCCAAGGTCGACCCAGTAGACAAGAATACGATGGACGGATATCCATCACATAAAAGGTAGAGTCAAACACCTGAGAGCCCACACGAATAGGAATGTCCACCTCTCCATGAACCATCCTCTTGGAACCGTCAAAGGCTCTGACGACAATATTGCTAGGTTTTAGCTCCAGGCCTTCACAATCTAAACGGTCTAAAGCCTTCTTAGGTAGCACATTCAAGGAAGAACCAGTATCCACCAATACGTGTGCCAGAGTAGTGCCCCTTCATTCAATAGAGACATGCAGCGCGTCATTGTGGTCTCTTCCCTTAGCAGTAAGGTCAGCATCTGAGAAACCCAAGCCATTGTCCGCTGTCAAATTTGCTACGCAATCAGTGAACTGGACTGCATATGTCTCCTGTGGCACATGGGCCGTCTTGAGAAAAGAGATCAAAGCCTTAGCATGGGCCTCTGAACACAGTAGCAAGGAGAGCATGGAGATCTTGGAGGGCGTATGCCCCAGCTGCTCGACAACATTAAAGTCAATCTTCTTTATTATTTTTAGAATCTCCTCCATCTCTTGTTGGGAGGCCTCAGCATTTATAGGTGTTGGTGCCTCCATCCGGGCAGGCTCATCTTCAATCCCTTTGCCCCGAGCATTAGATGACTCGGCAGCAGGGGAAACAACTTGGTCAGAAACAGGCACAGGTATACTTGTAGGTGTTATGGTAAGGGGTCTTCGAACAGCGGGTGGTGCAATGTCAGGCGAGAAGAGCCTGCCACTGCGGGTAACCTTGGCTGGGCCAGTAATATTGCTGATACTGGTGCCAGTGTTGAACTCTTGTTTGATTCCATTCACATATACATCTGCCCCATAGTGCCAGGGGACAACTTTATCAGATACGTAGGGGAGAGGCCCCGGAACAGTAATAACAACAGGTGCGATAGTCATGATTTGAACAGGCTTCTTTGGGAGATCCCTGATTGGATTATTGAAGATAGTGACCACAGAAACTTCCTCTACCGGAACCAACTGAACAGCGAACTACTTGAATAGAATCTCTTTGCTATCCATTAGGCCTTGGATGCCTAACTTCAGAAAAGGACAACCAGATAGGGAAACAACACAGAACAGGCAACCCTCACTGCAACCCGGAAATAAACCGGCCAGCAGTAGGTTCCTCTTGACAGTCTTCAAAGGAGTAGCTACATCATCCACAGAAACAGCGTAAACATCTTCATCAACGGCATTTACTCCATGCTGGGGCATAGGAGCAGTTACCACATTCGGCCTCTCAGGTGCTTTAAACTGTATCTCTTTTGCGTCAATAAGGTCTTGCACCTTATTCCTTAATGCCCAACAGTCGTCAGTGGAATGCCCTGGGTTATCGGAGTGATAAGCACAGCGGGCATTCGGGTTGTATTTGGGGGAGGCAGTGTTCACAACTTTTGGCGCCTCTCTGACAGTCATTAATTGGTGGATAGCAACTGTGGCAAGATCTGCGACAAAGTCATACTCAAACGGGTGAATTCTCTTCTAGGTCTTTCAGCCCTCTGAGGATTGGTTTACCGAGGAGCGGCAGCAGGCTTAGCAATCATTACCGCACTGACAGATTGGCGGCGTTCAGATTTCTCTTGTCTCCTGGAGCCATATACAGCACTAGCCTCCTTCTTGAAGGGTTTCTTCTCAGAACTAGACGATGCACCCTTCGGAATCTTACCAGACTTCAGCCCAGCCTCAATTCTCTCTCCAGTCAGAATAAGATCAGTAAACCCTGCAGACGAATTCCCGATAAGATGGTTGAAAACGGCCCAGATAGGGTCCCCAAGAACATGTCTACCAACTCGCGATCAGTCAACGGAGGCTGCACTCTGCCAGCCAGATCCCTCCACTTCTGAGCGTACTCTTTAAAACCTTCACTTGAACCTAACGACATACCCTGGAGTTGGGTACGTGTAGGGGCAAGGTCGGCATTATATTGATACTGCTTATAGAAAGCAGTAGCCAACTCCTCCCAGTTACGAACCTTGGTCCCATCCAGCTGATAGAACCATCCGAGATGAGTCCCTGAAAGACTCTCTTGGAAGAAGTGGATCCATAAGTTCTTGTCCGCTGAGTACGGTTGAATCTTCCGCACGTAGGACCTGAGGTGTAGCTTGGGACAAGACGCCCCGTCATACTTGGTAAAGGATGGTGCTTTGAACTTATGAGGAATGATCACACCAGTAGATAAACCCAAATCTCCGAAATCCAGCCCAGGCACTTGTTGGATCTCCATAGCATTCAGCCTGTCTTCCAACTGCTTGTATCTGTCTTCTGCAGGAGGATATTGTTCCTCATCAAAATCAGTCTCGTTGTCGGAGACTACCGGACTTGGGTCTTTTTCCCCTTGGGGAGTACCCTTGCCTATAGAAGAACCAGCCTCTTCAGTCTGCAGAGTATTGCCAAGCCTTCGGCCCGAGTTGAAAAGAACAGTTCTTCTCTTCTTCTTCTTTTCCTTCTTCAGGAGCAGAGCCTTCATCTCTTCTTGGCCTTGAGCCAAACCCATGATTAGTTCCTGAAATTGCGCATTCTGCGCCTGAAGAGCCTTGATGGACATCTCAGTTGATGATGAGTCAGGATTCATGATGCTGAAATAAACAGCGAAGAACGGTAAGCAACCTGAAAAGAAGAAAACCTGCTATGCACATGATGAATGATATGTGTTTATGCAATGCATTCAAGGGTTCGAAAGTTCAAGTTTGTTGTAAACAAAAAAGAACACACGTTATCATTAAGGAAATAATTGTTCAATACATCAAAGCCTCATGGGCACCAATTACAAAGCAAATCAATCCCAAAAGACACTATGCATCCTCTTTGGAGCTATGTAGGTGTTGAGATTACTCTCCTCGTGCAATAGGAGGGTGAGCTCCAAGACCTTCTTTTCACTAGCATGTAGACTGGTCTCGAGAGAATTCTGTTCTTCCTTAAGCTGGATCCAGCTCTTCTGCATCTCTTCCCAGGATATGGGCATGTCAGGATGCTGAATGGTGTAGGACACTTCTCCTTCCAAGACTGGCTCTTTGATCACTGGGAGCATATGAGGATAAGGCATCACTAACTTTTGGGAGCGGGCGCGTACCCACTTGAGATAAGGTTCCAACGGGATGGAGTTCATGTGCCCCAGTGTCTTGCTGTCTATCCTACTTGGCATCCTCCAAGCTCTGATAAATCTCTGGCGAAGTCCTTGTGCATCATTGTCGAAGTCAAAAACTATGTCAGGAATTAACATATCATGAGGACCATCCCTCCGAGCATAACCAAACTGTCTCCAAGCCAGGAATGGGTTGTAAGTAATACCTCCTCTGATTCCAAGTAAAGGAACATTAGGGTACTCCCCCAACGATCAATGATAGTAACATCCTCTCTGGACCGAGGACACCAATGTATATCTGCATGTGTAAGAGTCATCAACCGTTGTGACCATCTCAAACCCCACTCATTCTTCAAGACTGATTGTGGAAGGTGCGAAATAAACCACCTTCCCAAGAGAGGGGTGCAACACATAAGGACACCTCTTTTTCTCATGGTTCGAGTGTAACATGAGTGAAGGATGTCCCCCAGCAACGTAGGTATAGGATTCCTGGACATGAAGATCTGGACAGCACTGATATCTATGAGCTGATCTGGGTTAGGGAACAACACCAAACCATAGACAAGGAGGGCCACAACTTCTTCAAAAGCTTGCAAGTCAAGGGATTTCCAACATTCATGGGCCTTTTCAAACAGAAACCTGGCTAAGAACCCTTTGATACCACTTCTAACTTCCCAATGTCCCTTGAGGTCAGATGATTGTAGGTGTAAGGCTTTAGCAATCTCTTCAAGCTTAGGTTCCTTTTCCGTACCGTTGTAGGGTAGCTGATCAAGGATAGGGATCTTCAGGAGCCGGGAGAACTCCTCCAATGTAGGTACCAGCTGATAATCCAAGAAGGTGAAACAGTGATGCAGTGGGTCAAAGAACTGGAACAGGACCTTTATCATATCTTCCTCAATGTTGGTGTTGACCAAGCTAATGAGTCTTCCATGCCTCTCACTGAATGAAGAGCTCTCGGGAATCCTGGATATAAGTTCCCTGAGCTGAGGAGGGATCCTTACAAGACTGATTTGAATTGTCTTTCTGCGAACAATTTCCATGTACTACAAAACAAGAACAAAAATGAAGATTCGAACCCCTGAAACGGTTAGTCAATGCATATGATGCTGGATGATGTCATGATGCCATGATTAAACATACCACAGATATTTACAAAGACAAACATGTAAGGCACACAAGGCACACAAGACAAGCCCTTAGGTTTTAAGGCCAGCATGGGGTCTGGGTAGTACCCTCTTGAAGTTGGTGGGTTCAACCTGTCCTATTAGAAGTAACCGGGTTCTAAGGGTCCCAATATCACGGGATTGCTTTCATTGTTCATCGTTTCGATTTAGCCACTGAACTGGCGACCGAAATATTCCAGGAAAGCAACCCTCAATTGAGTGTAGTATCGAGTATCAACCAACCTTGGACTGCACCAAAGTCAGTTATCTCACTACCCTAAAGAGGCCAAGATAGTTCAATTAAGGTTCCTAAGGTCTGTTGATGCTTCACGACACCACGCGGAGGCCCCGTACTCTCCTTGACTGAACTCAAGGGTTACCGGTACACACCAAAGTGCCACATCAACGTAGCAGACTGTTTCAACCATGTCGGTATACCCCGCACAGTTCCCTCACAGCCTTGTTGGTACTTTCTAAGAAGGTATCCCCCAGATCCGGGTTAGGATCTATAGAACTCCCAAGACAGTCCCACAATTTAAAGCAAGCAAAGTAGTACAATTGAAAACACAGTTATGAACTAACCCTAAGGTACACCTCACTTTATAAAGATAGTCCCCAGCAGAGTCGCCAGTTCTGTGATCGGTGGATCTGGAACTGACTGTTTAACGCTGGTTCGCGAAGTGTCGCAGAAGCAAGAGTCGCCACCGTCTTTTATTTTCCCCAATTGGAAAGGACAAAAGCACATAAAAATTCCTTAAAGAGATTGCACTCGGTTCGGGAGGTAGATTATAGAAAGGGAAGGTGTTAGCACCCTTTCTATCCATGGTTATCCATGGGCTCTTAGATGCTTGCTCATTTGTGTTTTCAAAAATGGTTTGTTTGCTTTTCAATGTGGGTTTTAAAAAGTTTCTTTGAAAATTCCAGTTCGACTCTTGTATCGGTCCTCAAGAGTGTTTGACAAAATTGCTTTCGAAAGCTTTTGAAAATGTGTTGGTGTGAAAAGTATTTTTGAATTTTGTTTTGAAATTTGAGCAAGTATCTACGAGAATCTACCTACTCTAAGGAATTCGTCTGTGTAAATGTCCTTTAAAGTGGTGCCATCCCACCATTGAGAGGTAGGTAGCACCACCATTGGAGGTGTTCGGGTCAATTCGAAGGTTCGGGACATGGTGATCACCAGAGCAATGGGAAGACACCTTAGAAGCTACCCTCATGCCAGGTTCCCGGATCATGAGGACTTACTAAGACATCCTCTACTCGACGATCACCTTTCGAGGCAAGGCAACAGTGAGGCGTACCCTAGGGGTGGTGTGTGATTTGTGTGTCATGTTTATTCGTATTTATCTTGTTCATGTCAAAGTGATCTATGCGTTTGTTTTTATTTTTGGCCATTCATTCTTGCATACATTTACTTATAGTTTAAAAATTGCGAGAAGGTAAAAATTCTAAGCTATTACAAAGGCGCGGGTCCACATCGCCAAAATTTCCAGGACCCGATTTGACAGAAAGTAAATAAGTAAAGTAAAGTGCGGAAGATTAAAATGTCCGAGTTTACAAGGCTTTGGGAGAGGTACATAAATATTAAAAGAAACGGAATAAAACGCGCGAATTAAATTAAAATTGGAAGCGAGGGCGTTGGACCCTTTTTATTGAAATTAAATTAAATTATTAAATTAATGAAATTAAAAAAGAAAAAGAAATTATATTTTTTTTTTGAGATTTTTTGCATTTATGGTTTTAATGAGAAAATTAAATGAAAAGAATATTAACCCTAATTCTACAACTTTTATTTATTAAGGAAAATATTTAAAGTTAAAACTAAATTAACCTAATTATTTACATGCAATTTTATTTACAAAAATAATAGGAAATATTTAATTATTTAGAGAAAAGAAAAGGAAAGGGATAAAAAATTAATACAAACCCTAATTCTACAAATTTTAAGTTTATTAGAAAAATATTAAGATTTAAACCTAAATTAATAAACTACAATCAATTAGTGATATTTATTTACAAATAATAATATTAAATAAAAATACTTATTTTTTTGTCTTTTTCTGATTTTTATATTGTTTTTATGTTTTTCATGAAAATATTTAAATTAAAGGAATTAATTAAAAAAAACAATAATTGAAATAAATAGAATAATGAAGAAAATATAAAAGATTGCAAACCTAGGGGGGGTCTGTCCCCAAATGGGAGGTGAAGTCCAGTAATCAGGCCCATTAAGCCTTTGGCCTGTTTGACTTTTGCGCTGGCATGGAGCTCCATTGACTGAGGCACATCCTAGTCTTTGAATCATGGCCTTTGATTGAGTGCAGTGGGACATGTGGCGCATTGGATTGAGGAGCGTATGATAGGCGCCTGGGATGGAAGCTACACAAGAACATGTTTAATAGAAAAATATAAGGAAAGGGAGGGGGACCTGGGGATCGAACCCAGGTCCTTTTGGTTACCAGTCTTACGCCTTACCAACTGCTCCAAACGCGCGTCTTGTTTATATAATATCAAACAAATAATATAAGGGAAACAAGGGTCAGTGGAACCTCCGCGCGCGAAAATTTGAATGAACCAACCGATGCTTTACACCTCATCTTCTTCTTCTTCGTTTTCTTTTTCCCTGAAACACAAAAGAATTGGCAACGGTTTTGAACCGTCCCCAAATGTACCATTCTAGAAAATAGAGATTAGGCCATATGGCCACATAAATTAGGCGCGATGGGTGTTTTGTTTTCGTCTAAGCGCGCTGATTTCAACCATGGCCATGAAGTTCTCTAATTTTACAGTATTAAGAAACCCCTAATTTGAACGTTGAAGAACCCTAATGTCCTTTCATGGTGAATCCTTCAATAATGCACAAAAACTTAATCAAAGCATATGGTTAGTTTCAGAATCATGAGAGCAACACAAAACAAGCGTTAGAATTTAAAATCATGCCATGAATGATAAGATACGATTTATGCAAAAAAGTGACAAAGCTTGAGTTCTATGCACCAATTCTGGGATTTAGGAATGTGGAAACCTATTCAGACACGTTGCTTGATGTCTCAGGAAGGTGATGAGATGGTTATTTTGGCTTGAAACCTCTTGGAACCCTGTTTTCAGTTTTGAAATTTTTAGGCAAAAGTGTAAGTTTGATTCTTTGTGTATGGCGCAGCTGGGAGGTCCTATGAAATTGATGTATGGAAGATTTGATTTTCATGCATAATGTTTTCAATCTTTTTCACATGCTTTTGATGCCAATCATATCCAATCACCATGATTCTTTCTATATCTGATTATGCACGAAATATTGAGCCTATTCCATGCACAAAAAGATTTAAAACATTAGGTTTAGCATTTTTCACCTATTTAATTTAATTAAATGAATTATTAATAATTAAAAATCCAAATAAATAAATAAAAATGATAAAAAACTTCCCTTTGGGCCAAATAGTCGTGCACATGCCTTGGATGATGAATTGTGGAAGAAAAAGGGGCCCATGAGCATTTTTAAGACCTTTGAAGCAATGTTGACTTTTCAAAATATCCAAAAATTTCCCAACTTCCACAAGGCATAACTTGCTCAATTTTTACGATTTGCTCATGTTCTTGGACATTTTGGAAAGTTCTTTGAGTCCTCTAACCAATGTATTTGGTCCCATGTCATTTTGATTTACCAATCTCAAGTTATGGCCTTTGACTTAAAGTCCCTTTTTGTTGACTTTTGAAAATGACCTATAATGTTGAAATTGATAACTTTTTGTGAGAGCATTTCTTGGACTTGAAGTGTGAAGAGGAGTTGTAGGAAATGTCTTTCTCTTCAAAATGAGCTTTGGATGGAATTTTTCTGATAATCCATGTGAAAGTTATGTCCTGGTCAAGTTACAATTGACTTTTTCAACTGTCCAAATATGGAAACTTTTGCATCTTGATGATTTTTGAGCCAAGCTTTGAGAATCATGATCAAGCATTGATCAAATGATGTTTGTGGCTTAAAAATGAGATGTTGACCAAAAATTTGAACTTTTGACTGTCAAATGAGCATTTTGCCCCTACAGTTGACTGTAGTGCAATTAGGGTTTTTGACTGTGCAATTTTGTGCTGTAAGTCTTGAAACTTGGTATGAGGATGCTTGACCATGTTTGTAGGTATGTGAGACTTGATTAGACCCTTGGAAACTTCATTTTCTTTGCCAGAACCAAAACCCTAATTTTGACTGTTTAGGAGGCCCTTGAACTGTGCAACCCTTGGAGAGGTTTTGAAGCTTTGACTTGGCAAATTTTGAAGAATATGGGAGGGCAAATTTTGGGGTACAACACATGTCATGCATCATGACATTACATACGACTAACTTTTTACCTTTCAGGGAAAGATACAATCAAATTCGCACAAAATTCAAGTTATGAAGCCCGGATTCGACCAGATAGTATCTTGATATCTCCAAATACCATGAAGCCTGGATTCGACCAGATAATGGTATAGGACGCTGTAAAGCCTCGACTCGACCAAATAACAGTAACAAGCACCATTAAGCCTGGACTCGACCAGATAGTGGCACATCTTTAATGCAAGTTATGAAGCCCGGATTCGACCGGATAGTATCTTGATTTGTCCAAATACTGTGAAGACTGGATTTGACCAGTTAATGGTATAGGATGTTGTGAAGCCTAGACTGGACCAGATAATAGCAAAGCACCATGAAGCCTGGACTCGACCAGATAGTGGTATATCTTTAATGCAAGTTATGAAGCCCGAACTCGACCGGATAGTATCTTGATTTCTCCAAATACCGTGAAGCCTGGATTCGACCAGATAATGGTATAGGACGCTGTGAAGCCTGGACTCGACCAGATAACAGCAAAGCACCATGAAGTCTATACTCGACCAGATAATGGTATGTCTTTAATGCAAGTTATGAAGCCCGGACTCGACCGAATAGTATCTTGATTTCTCCAAATACCTTGAAGCCTAGACTCGACCAGATAATGGTATAGGATGCTGCGAAGCCTGGACTCGACTAGATAACAGCAAAAGACACTGAAGCCTGGACTCGACCAGATAACAGTATGAGACACTACGAAGCTTGGATTTCGACCAAATAGAAGCTTACTTGGCTAATTTCTAAGAAGCCCAAAATTGACCGGATATTAGTATTGCCTTAAAATCAAGTTGAAGCCCGGATGCGACAGGATAACAACTTAATTCCTTCTGAAGCCTGGATTACGACCAGATAAGAAGTGAGAAATGGTGAAGCCTGGAAAACGACCAGATAGCGAGTTTAATCTCATCCCCCCAGTAAGTCGTTGTGAAGCCTGGAGCACGACCAGATAGCAGTCGATCTTATTTTCCTCAGCAAATCACTGTGAAGCCTGGAGCACGACCAGATAACAGTTCATTTTCACCTCCTCGACTAAGAGATGATTCCCCAGTAGAGTAACGGACAACTGAAGTTCCTAAAGCTCTATTTCTCTCAAGACAGAGATCAGCATTCCCCAGCATAGTCCTCCTCAACGACAGGTATACGGGCTCTCGCAAAGGAATCTCTTATGCGATCGACATTTCTTCTGATGGAATCTTTAAGCCCATCTTCTAACTTCAACTTCCAAATGGAATCTATAAGCCTATTCCCGAAATCACAAGACCAATATCACTGCATGTGAGTGAAAATTTCTGGGCACTCTAGTGTTCAATCATCTTCCAACATCAGATCACGAAAGGCACCCAAGCCAATCTACATCCTCAGATTTAAGAAGATTGAACAGGGGAAGCTGTTGTACCCCATAATTTTCCCTCCCATATTTCTCAATACATTTCAAATGAGGTCCTCAAATTTTTCAAGCTAGTCCAAAGGTTGACCAGACAAACCCTCTCCTAAGGCAGTCTACCTCAAATTAGGGTTTTACAGGAAAATTCAACTCAACTTTGACCAAGCATAACTTTCTCATACTTTATTATAAATGACCCATCCAAAGCTCATTTTAAAGAGGATGCAATTCCATACAATCCATATTCAGGTCCCAAGTTCAAAAAATACACTCACAAGAAGATAACAAATTTGGACATTATAGGTCATTTTGAAAAGTCAACAAAAACACCTTTTTTGTCACAACTTCATACATGAACATGGAAGACTCAATTGAGATGAGACCAAAAGGGCTGCTTAGAGGACATCTCGAGCTTTCTAAAAAGTCCAATAACACATCTCTAGGGTCAAAATTGAAGGAGTTATGCCAAAAGTAAAAAATGCCTCAAATTGCAATTTTTATCAAATGGGCCCAACTTTTTGTGTTTGTTTTGAGATTGTAACATGGTCCACGACCCATGATTCTTCCCACTTGCCTTTATTTTATTTTTGTCATTTATTTTGATTTTTATTTCAATTAAATCAAATTAAACCAAATAAAATCATCAAAATATCAAAATCATTTAAACCTTGAGATTTTATGCATATTTCAGGTCCATGAATAGTTGGCAATGTGATCAAATTGTGCAAGTCTTGTTTGTACAGAAAAAGATTGGATTTTGGCTTGATTTGGAAATATTTATATGAGAATCAAATCTTGATCAATGATCATTATTGGAGAAGATTGGATGAAAATTTGTAAACCTAATTCACTCAAGGCTACATATAGAACAAATCCATACCAAATGCACAAGGATTAGAAGCGTGAAAAGAGAAGGAGAACTTTCAAAAAAATCAAGAAAAAGTGGCAATCTGATTTCATAGTTCCAGGCCATCTCAAGCCTTCCCAGCTGTCTCATTCGCTTGCTGAGTATTCAGGGAGTCTATCCCAATCATCAACAGGCATGTAAGTGCCTCACGACATCCTTACCTTTTTGAAATTGAATCTCATGAATTTGACATTGTTAGCATGATTGGTTTATATATTCTGAATCCTTGAGTCATTTGCAAGCTAGTGGCAATAATTAATTGCATTTTTGCTGACCATACAGAGATCCACCATTGTTAGGTTTTCTTGGTTCATTTTAGGGTTTTCTCATACAGGTGAAATTGGCCCAAAAGAGAGGTACCATGGTGCTCACAAGGTCAAGACGAATTGATTTGTACCATTAGTTTTCATTTATGATGCTTGTGTGAGATTTTTGAAATACGCAGGGCTATAGCTACAGACTTTTGTCTGTAGGTAAAAGTCTCAAACTTTTAGCAATAGAAGGAGGTAGGAGATGATGGTGTGGCGTGACCTGACTAGCTCATTTAAATTTCGTGCGTTTTACAATATTACTTTGCTTGTTTCCAATATAACATTTGTTGGTTATTCCATAGACAAACAGGTGCACTAGCTCAGTTGGTTAATGGGCGAAGGAAATTGCCAAAGGACCTTGGTTCGATCCCCAGGTCCCCTTGTTCTTCAATATTATTTTGTTATATGTAATCCCATGCGTGAGCTTCCCATAGATCCACCATATGCCATCAGCTTGCAACCACTGAATCTAAGACAAATCAAATCCAACGCTTGGCATGTGAGTGTCTACCAAATGCCTAGTCAAACATGCAACATGGAATCAGGAAGGTCAACGTGGACCAAGGCTTTTGGGCTCAAAGATTGCTATGGACACCCCCCTCAATTGCTAGCATACCAGGCCCAATTCTTTCTTTTTTTTCTTTCTATATTTTTCTTTATTTATTTAATTTTGATTAATTTATTTTCAAGCAAAATTAATTCTTTTTTAATAAAAACTCATAAAATCAATTTCACCAAATTAGAATTTAGGTTTTATATTTTTTCAAAATTAATTTAATTAGTTTAATTTAATTCTAGGGCAATTCTAACCATTCATAAATAAATTAAAATCAATTAGAAAATTAGGGTTTTGTTTAATTTAATTTTTATTTTATTTTCTCAAAATAACCAAAATACAAAAATAGGTCAAAATTATTTATTTTTCTTAATGTAAATTAATTAGTAATTAGATTTTCACATATTTAATTAAAACCTTATTTTCTCAAAATAATCAAAAACAACCAAAAAAATGATTTTTCTTTTAATTAGGTTAGACGGGGCCAAAACCCTAATTTTGCTCGTTCTTAATTTATCGCGCGTGTTTATTATTTTTGAAAAGATTAATATAACTGCTCATGGGATGTAATAGTTTAATTAGGATTTTTCTTTTATTTATCGTTTTACGGGTTTTTGGCTATGTAATTAATCCCCCTCCCCGAAGCCTTGTAATAGCGTAGCTTTATTTCTCGCATTTTAATTTCCACAAATATTAACCATTAGATGTATGATAATAGGATTGCATGACAAGACTGTATGTTAATTTTAAAATGGTTAGCAAACCCTAAATGTGCAAAGATAATAACTGAAATCAAATCACTCGCACATGCGCACTCCTAGGGTATACTCTCACTTCGGTTGCCTTCGGTAAACGATCATTAAATATAGGGTGTTTTAGTGGTCTCTCTCTTGTCTAAACAAAGATCAAAATGTCCCGTTCGGAAATGTTGCATCGGAAATTTGCCTTGAATATGATCTTAAGACATTAGGGTTATTACTAAGACGGTCCTAACGTTGCTTTAATGATCGTACGCCCCTTTCGAATTGACCCTTTACAACTCCAACGACGATGCTACCTACTCACTAATAGTAGGATAGCGTTGTCTAAAGGAAACATGAACAAAAACATTCTTTTCCGAGTAGGTAGATGTTAGTAGGTACTTGCTCAAAATCAAACTTTTCACACCATACACTTTTCAAACAAAATTTTCAAAAACACTTCGTAACACTCTTGAGGACTGATACAAGGGTTAGAACGAAGTAAAACAAAAACTTTTCAAAAGACATAAACACGGAAACAATTTCGAAATGATGAGCAAGTACCTAAGAGCCTATGGAAAACCACAAATAGAAAGGATGCTAATACCTTCCCTTTCTATAATCTACCCCCCGTACTCAGAATATCTCGAAAAAGGATTTTTTCTGTACTTTTTTCCTTTCCGGTTGGATGAAATAAAAGTCGGTGGAGACTCTTGCTTACTGCGACATTTTGCGAACACAAACGCAAAACGCAAACCAGCATTTTCCAAAACAGTCGGTTCTGCCATCATATCACACTTCCAGTAAAAGGTCTCTTTTGTAGTTGTCTAATAGTTGTAGGATGCAGCTGAAAATTAGCAACGTTGACCGGTTGATTAACAATAGTCAACCGACCAGCTGGAGCGTTTGCTTTGTATGAGATTTTTAACTTGAATCTGATTGCTCAGAATGAACCGAAACTTCTTCTTCTTGATCTAACTTGTCTACCTTCAAGGTTACCAGTCTTGTTGTCTGGCTTGTCTGAGCCTAGTGTGTAACAATCTTTCAGGTTCTGTGTCAAAATGAATATTAGATGAGGCCTTACCTCGCATAGAAAGATTAGACAGATATCAGTAAGAATGATAGTGAATTAAACTTAAAGTAAACAGAAAATAAAATTTTGGTCGCAGAGCAACAAAATTCTAATAGAAATAAATATGTGAACTTTATAATATTTGGTAGTCCCCGGCAACGACACCAAAAACTTGATAGGAAAATAGAAAGTGTACTATTTCTGCCTATTATAGTAATAAAGTGGAAATTTCCAAGTATCAAACTCAAGGACTGCTTGACGATATAGAGTTCTGATATAATCTCAATTAAAAAATAGCTTATGGGATTTGGTTTCGTTTAGTCAAATTATAGCTAGAATGCAATGAAATATAAAATAGTTGAACGAGAAACATATATAAGTATATTTCTAGGGGCAATAAGTGATTCTTTATGTAAAAGTTTCACTTTGCCAATGCAATAACACAACTCATAACAATTGATTATCGGTTCTTTTGGACATCTACTCCTAAGTCCTTAGCTAGAAGATAATGACACAATAACCTAATGACTATGTCCATAAGAGATTAGGTTTTTTATCAAGAATTTCTGGTTAAGATAAAATATCCCTAGTCCTAGGTCATACTTATTATCAAATTTTCTTATTCATATCAACAAACAATAGTTTTCCAGCTTAAATCATTCATACCAATTCGAAATTTGTTGTCCAACAGATAAAGCATTAAAAAAAGTAATAAGAACAAATCGAAGATTATGAGGAATCAATATTCAATCATGAAAAACTCTAGAACATATGACTCCACAATGAAAATATGAGCTCCCCAGCTTTCAAAACTCATCTTTGACCTCTAAAAAATCCACCTCCTCTGTGAAATCGTGTTTTTCCTCCTAAATAGTCAACAACTGGGCTTTTCAGTTTTTTGGGCCTCATTACGCGTAATACTCAGTCCATATGCGTAATGGGTTGTCTTTTTCCAAATCCCTACGCGTAAGGGGAGTAACTCTTCCCTTCCTCGCCATCCCTTACGCGTAATGCACCACCTCATACGCTTAAGGGAAAATCCCTTATTTCTTCACCCTTCTGTTGGATTACGTATGCTACGCGTACTGCTGAGGGCCATACGCATAACAATTAAAGTGTTACGCGTATGGGTTGTTCTCAAGTCAACTCTCACATTTTTATTGCTTTGGCTCAGTCTTGCATCCACTACTCGATCCTTTGTATTCCCAAACCTGCCTTTGACCTGATGACATACCAAAAGCGTAAAATATTCTCAAGAAACTCATAATTCATGACACACTGAATTTAATTAAAATAGGATAAAATACTAACATAACGCACTATAATTCATACAATTTACCGGACTTATTAATGATAAAATAACGAAAAACATAGCTCAAATAGTGACTGATCACAAAGCTTCTCAACAACAAGTTTCATTTACTTTTTGTCAAGTATATCATTCATTTCAAGTACTCAAAGTAAGCATACATGATGAATGATGTTTAAATGATCCACTTAGACCAAAATACTTGAAAATTCATTAGAGGATTAATAAGATAAAAGCCTCATAACAATGAATTTCAAAGTTATTGGATCCAAGATTTCAAATTAAATATACTTGGGCTTGCAAACATAGGTTTGGGCCACGAATGATCATTTTTTAAATCGGGACAAATTTAGCTCTATGTTAAGCAATCGTAAGTGGACTTATGTAGAAGCCACACCTATTTTGAGGCCGGTCAATAGAAATCTATGTAATATACATGTTAGAGAAATGATATTGTAGCGGTAGAAATGTTGAGACTAAGCCATTGGATTGACTTAACTCGCACAAATCAAATAAAAATCTCCACCACTCTTTACGGTTTCCAGAGGAATGGGAAAAGTGAGAATAAACCCAAAAAAGGAGGGGGAGAGAATCTAGGTACGGGGGATGGTTATGCAAAGGGAAGGCATTAGCACCCTAAACATCCACGGTACTCCGCATGAACCTCTTTGAAAATTTATGTATTTTTGCTATATGTGTTGTATACAAAAATAGATGGTGGAGATGAGAAAATAAGTATTTTTTAAAATTTTGCAACTGTCGCGGTTGTGAACCTTTAGTGCCTACGTACCACCTTTCGTGCAATAGGTGATCAGGGTACTTGGAGTTCACCTAAAACATTTTAAAACACAAGTGTGTTGGTTAGTTTTAAGAGAAGAGACATCATTGTCATAAACGAGTGGAAAACATACTTACTACCCACGATTATGAGAAAGGATAATTTGCATCATCTAAAATTAGAGCATATAGCTTGGATTTTAAAATCAACACAGCCTCACTTGACACCCAAATGGAAAATATCTCACTTCACTACACATCGTAGAAGTATCGTAGCTCGCAACGCTACAAGAATCGTCAATAGTCTAATCTTTTGAGAAAAGTTTTAAAGTAAAAAGACAAAGTGGAAAAAATGGTTTGAATGAGGTTAACTGACTTTTAGTCTTATCATAAAAATGTCAAAGTATGATTAAATTGATTAAAGTTTATATAAGAATATTTTTTTGAAAAATTATGGACCTAACTCCAATTTATTATGAAAGAAGATCGAGTTAGAAAACAAGAGTTTTGAAAAAGGAGGGAGAAGCTTTTTGAAATGAAAGAAGATGGGAGGAGATGAAGTGAATATCCTAAAGCATAAGGTAAAAGTTAAGGAAAAGAACCATCTAACCAAAAGGAAGCCAACACTTGACATAAAGAAGTCAATATAGAATTCTCATCCTTTGGATTGAAACCAAACAAGATAAGATACCAAACCTCTTAGAAATACCAAGCTTCAGATGAATTAAGTCTTCATAAAATTAGGCAGAGTAACAACTTTATACAGAGGAATTCCAATTCACATACAAAGCACATAATCAGAATAACCTGCATACAAAGAAAATCAAGCCAATGTCTTGGGGTAAACCCCAAGGACTCCTGACAGAATAACAACATAATCACAAGGTCCCAAGGGTACTCAAGGTTTCTAATCCTAAGTCCAAGAGGACCGTAACTCCATTTTGCCAAGTGTGATATGGTGGGAGAATTGACTTTGAGGGTTTCGCGTTTTGTATTCGCAAATGTTGCGGTTTAGCAAGAGTCACCACCGACTTTTCTTTTATCCAAATAGGAAAGGTGAAAAAGCACGGGAAAAACCATTAGAGATGTTTTCTTGAGTTCGGGGGGTAGATTATGAAAAGGGAAGGTATGAGAACCCTTTTCATCCATGGTTTTCCATGGGCTCTTAGTTACTTGCTAGATCACTTGCTTTTTGTTTGAAGAATGTGCTTTTTGTGGTTTTTTGAAAGTATTTTGAAAAGGCGTCATCGTTTAGGAAAACTTTGTAATAGTTCTCGTTCATAAGAATGTATACAAAGTGTTGAGCTTTTGAAAATATTTCAATGTTTGGAAAATGTTTTTGAAAGTGTTTTTGAAAGTGTATGTGATTGTTTTTGAAGATAGCAAGGATGTTTATTTTGAAAATGAGCAAGTAACTAAAAGTAATCTACCTACTCAAAAAGTTCTTAGATATGCTTTTCCTCATCCTTTAGATGTTGCTCTCTTACCATTGATTTGGTAAGAAGCCCCATCATTGGATGTGAAGGGACGGGCACTGGGTCATCGTATGACCATGATAGCAATGTAGTGAGATGACTTAGCACTTTTCTTTAGGGACTAAGATCATTTTGAAAGGCAACTTTGATAGCGTCATCGAGGGACTTTGATCTTGTATTTTTCGATTTGTTGGTGCTAAGACATCCCACATGCATAACATGGCCATTTTTATAAGGCAACAATTGGAATTACCCTAAGGGTGTAAATGTCAAGTGTGTTTGATTGCATGTATTTATCTTTGATTTTTGGTGGTCTACTTCTTGGTTTTATCTTGTCATACACACCCTAATTACTAACAACATATGAAAGCAATAGAAGTACAGAAGATAAATATTCTACGCTATTACAGTCATTGGGGGGATGGGGGTGTACAAATTTCTAATGGGGGTGGCAAATTAAATCCTCTTTTACTATTACAACCATATTTAATGGATAAGAATGTATAAGAAATGTAAAATTTGGTTGTGTTTAAGAAAAGAAACGAGTTTGTTTAAGAAAATATTTTTTGTCTTTTTTATGTTAAAAGAAAATAGAACATGTGAATATGAAATATTTTTGGTGTTTTCTGGTTAATAATAAAAAAATATAGATGATGACAAAAATAATAAAAGAGAAAGGAAACAAAATCAACGCAAAAGCTGAAAATTGAAGAGGTCAGAAGTTCTGACTTTGACTTGCTGCATAACAGAAACAACGTTAGTGGAAATAGGGAAGGTCAGAAGTTTTGGATCTTCTGAGAACTCAGAAGTTTCCAGAAGTTTTGATACAACTATCAGAATTTTGCCTCTCTTCATGCCAGTCATAACATCTGCAGCTTAATCATTTCTTACATAACAGAAGTTGCATACATAACAGTTATGATAAATTTCATGAAATATCAGAAGCACAAATCGGAAGCAACATGTATTTTCTAATCCTAATTCTGAGTCCTAATTTCTTTATGAAACTCTGAACAAGGATTTCTTCTACTTAGGCAGGCAGATGCATAAATTTCAGAATATGTACATCATCAAGAATCAGAGTATCTACATCGTGTTAAATATGCAAAATCTGACAATGCTTAATCAGTATGATGAGAGTTAGTAGGATGGAAGTTTGCAACTTCTGGAACAGCCAAGGGATGATGTATTGGCCCTTTTTTGAAATGGAGGTGGATGGTTTTAATCAAGAACACTTGAGAATGAATGGAGTTTGAACACAAGGAATCAAAAGTTAAGGTTTTGGTAGTTTGTTTTTATAGTTCCCTTGGTTCTTAGAATTTTTGCAGCGGTTTAAAGCTTTCTTTCTGAATTTTCTCAACTCTTTCACAAATTTTTCTGGACTCGGATCTGGACCCTTTTTCAGTGGCCGATGGTTTTCTATTTATAGGAAAAGGTTTTTTAATTTGGATCTGTCAAGTGGCGCTAACATCATGTGCCAGAATATGACTTACTCTTGAAATAAGCTTAAACAAGCGTGACCCAGTGTATCAAGTGGGATAGTTAGCAGCACCTAAGTTGGGTTTTGTCAGCGTGAATTAAGGAAAAGTAGAGGCAGCTCCTGGGCCTAGTATGCTTTTGCACAAAAGTTTATCTTCCCAATACAGTAGGGGTACACGTGGGAAAAATCACTTGGGTAAAGACTTAGAGGCGGTTTGTGAGCATTAAATGAGTTCCCACGTGAAACTCTACATCCTTGCTTAACTCTGGATTAGAAGTTTTGCTGTAGCGTAGTATCCAATCTTCTAATCCTTATATCTTCTGGCTTCAGCATGTTCTGAAGGATCCTTCAGAATTTCCAGTAAGCTTGCAGCGCGCTTTGTAATCTTCTTTGATTTACCTTGGCAAACTTTGACTGAACCTTTGTGAACACTTACCCATAAGTTTTGACCAAACTTCGTCTTGAGAATATCCAAAATTTGCTGAGTGTGGACACTGGCTCAGAAGTTCTGAAATTGTCATATTTCTTAAACACTTAGAAAATTTCTAAGTATTTAGAATTTGATTTTTCCAAAGTAAAATTTGACTTTTGAAATTCTTGACGAAATAGACTTTATATTCCAACATGTCTTGATGAAATATGATTTTTGAGATTTCATTTTGATTCAAAAGTCAAAGTTAGACTTCTCAGTATGCAAATGACCATTTTGCCCTTGTGAATGGTTTGCTTGGAAAAATTGATAATTCAAGGCTTGGATTTAGATGAAAGAAAACTTAAGGATCCAGGGTGATTCCTTGATAAATGAGAGGCGAAATTTTGGAGTGCAACAGCTGCCCCTGTTCAATCTTCTTAAACTTGAAGAGTTAGATTGGCGGATCCTCCATTTGTGACTTGAAGATGGAAGATGATTGAACACTAGAGTGCCCAAAAATTTGCACTCAAAGATGGATGGTGAATGGGCTTATAAATGCCATTCGGAGGAATGTTGGTAAATGCTGGAAGAAGTATCAATACAAATCTGTTATTGATTTATAGTAAACTTGATGTTTTACCTGTGAGAAAAAGGGTTAGTGAAATGAAAATTCTTACATGATGTTCACCAGATATGGTATCATGCTAAATGCATTAGTATGCACATGCTATGATGTATGAATGTGAAATGTGTGTTTTCGTCTTGGAAAATAAATCCCTGACTACTGATGCGGAAATCTTCGGAGGTTGAATCCCTGATTGCCTGTCAGAAATGAAGATTATGCGTATCTTCAAATTTATTGAAATGATCCTTTTGCTGGGGAACATCACTCAAATATCAGTTGTTATCTGGTCGGATCCAGGCTTCATAGTTGTTGAGGATGAGGTAGTCGGCTGCTATCTGGTCGGATCCAGGTTTCACGGTAACTTATTGGAAGAAGAGATGAATTAACTACTATCTGGTCGGATCCAGGCTTTGCAGAAAATTCCTTGAAATTGAATAGTCATCTGGTCGGGTCCAGGCTTCACAATAACTTGCTGGGTTTGCGGAGGTTAACTGTTACCTGGTCGGATCCAGGCTTCACAGTAACTTAGCAGGGGATGAATTAACTGTTATCTGGTCGGATCCAGGCTTTGCAGAAAATTCCTTGAAATTGAATAGTTATTTGGTCGGGTCCAGGCTTCATGGTCTTTGGAAAGCTGTACCATTATCTGGTCGAATCCAGGCTTCATAGTGTCTTTCTGGGAATCATAGTTAATTGTTATCTGGTCAGGTCCAGGTTTTACAATAAACTGCTTGAAAAACTATCATCTGGTCGGGTCCAGGCTTTGCAGATTTCTAGGATGAGGTCAATTGTTATCTGTTCAGGTCCAGGCTTCACAATAGACTTGTTTGAAAACTGTTATCTGGTCGGGTCCAGACTTTGCAGATTTCTTGATGAGGTTAATTGTTATTTGGTCGGGTCCAGGCTTCACAATAAATTGCTTGGGCATTTAGTTGTTATCTGGTCGGGTCCAAGTTTCACATCAAATCTCGGAGGGTGATTGCTATTTGGTCGGGTCCAGGCTTCACAACAACTTTCTTGAAATGGGGACTGATATCTGGTCGGGTCCAGGCTTCACAGTCATTTGTTGGGGGTAGAGAGGCAACTCTATTGGGGAAAAGAAATTAAACCTTCGTCAGACTGAGTTTAGGTTCTTCTATATCCTTGAAGGGCTAGGCTATTATCTGGTTGGGTCCAGTTTCATAGCGTTTTGAAAATGAGATCAACTGTTATCTGGTCGGGTCCAGGCTTCAGTAACTCAGGAAAGTCAAACTGTTATCTGGTTGGGTCCAGGCTTCAGTAACTTAAACTATTATCTGGTCGGGTCCAGGCTTCAATAATAACTTGAAAATTGTGCTAATATCCAGTCGGATCCAGGCTTCATAGCATCTCTTGGAAATAGTAAAGGCTTTGCTGACGGCTTTACTGGAGATTAGGGTTTGTGGCCCTGTGATTTGCAGTATTTTAAAAGGGAAATTCAAACTGGAGAGTATAGACTTAGTCAGGTAAGGCAGACTCAGCTCGTGGAGTTTTGGGCTTAGCTGGGGATGATGGGCTCATATGGGCAATGATGGGCTCATCTCGGCAATGATGGGTTTTGTTTGGGAATAAAAGCCTTGGTTGGAGAGGATATACTCAGCTGGGGAAGATGGGCTTAGCTGGGTAAGTTGGACTCAACTGGGGAGTATATACTCAGTCGGGTAAGGCCGACTGAGCTTGGGGAATATCACTCAGCTGGGGAATATTGTGGTGTCTCGATTGTTGTATGTTTGAGAAATTTGCTCTTTGCTGTGGAAATAACTCTGTTGGGGAAATAAGCCCTGTTGAGGAAGTGAAGCTCCTTTGGGAAGAGATCCCTGAGGCTTCAATCTTGTAAAAATTGACTTAATTGGGGAGAAAGTTGGCAAGAGATTGAGACTCTGGCCAAGGATTATCTCATGTGAATGATTTTGTGGGCAACTTCATTGGAGAAAGGTTTATTGTCACCGTCCTAGTGGGGATAATGATGATGGGATAACTTTGTGGGGCTATTTCATATATATTAAAGAGATGCTGACTGATGCTTAGCAGGACACATGTGCCAAATAGTTTTAATTATGTTCATATGCATATGTTCATTCAATTTTAGTCTTTGGACAAATTTACATTTAAAACAGAGACAAAAAATTTTTCACTTCAAAGTGTATTTGTATTGATATTTTGGCCATGAATAGGCGTTTTTGTACATATAGACGGAGATCCTAGTAAGAGGAAATCGCCAAAAAGGAAAACCAAATTGAGAATGAAAACAAATAGCGATGTGAAATGATCTCATTGCCATCCAGCTCTACTATTTCCCCAATGTCTTCGAACGTCCCTTGCCGTTGATCGAAATTGATTGGATTGATCCTGGACCATTTGAACTTGGACCTTGGTGATAACATTGACTTTTTGACTCCACGAGACATAGTCGTACGCTTTTAATCCTTAAATTTTTCCTGAACCGCCCTTTCGGGTTTTCGGTCCACCAGGATACCCCTTATTGCCCAAGTCTCCCTTTCGGGTTTTCAACTTTCCAGGTGTACAATCTTTTGCATATATCCCTAATTTTTGCCCAAACCTTTTTGGTTTGCCAGGATGCCCTTATTTTTCTTAGGTGTGTCAACCTAACGGGTCTCTTATGCATAGTATTTTTTAACTATGTTCGCGTTTATAGGATGTGGGAAATCTTCACCATCCATAGTGGTCAGAATCATGGCACCACAAGAAAAAACTCTCTTGACAACAAATGGCCCTTCATAGGTGGGAGTCCATTTTCCTCTGGGGTCACCTTGTGGTAAAATGATCCGTTTTATCACCAGGTCACCAACTTGATATACTCGAGGCTTGACCTTTTTTTTGAAAGCGTTGATCATCCGTTTTTGATACGTCTGACCGTGGCAAATAGCAACTAATCATTTTTCTTCGATCAAATCCAGCTGATCCAATCTTGTTTGAATCCACTCATCTTCGCCTATGCCTGCCTCAATCATAACCCTCAGCGAGGGAATTTGAACTTCTACTGGAAAAACAACTTCCATGCCATAGACCAGAGAGAAAGGAGTTTCCTCAGTTGATGTTCTAGTTGAAGTACGGTAGCCATGTAGAGAAAATGGTAGCATCTCATGCCAATCTTTATAGGTTACTACCATTTTCTGCATAATCTTATTGATATTTTTGTTGGCCTCTTCGACTGTGCCATTCATTTTTGGTCTATATGGAGAAGAATTGTGATTCTTGATCTTAATTTGAGTGCATAACTCCCTGATCATGGCATTGTTGAGATTAGTCCTATTATCGGTGACGATCCTTTTGGGGATACCGTAACGATAGATGAGGTTGTGTCTGATGAATCTGGCTACCACATTCTTGGCGACTGAGGCAAACGAGGCAGCTTCGACCCATTTGGTAAAATAGTCAATGGCGACAAGGATGAAGCGATGCTCGTTGGAAGCCGTAGGTTTGATTTCTCCGATCATGTCAATGCCCCACATTGCAAATGGCCACGGAGCTGTCATGACATTCAGAGGGATCGGAGGGACATGGACCTTGTCAGCATAGATTTGGCATTTGTGACAAGTTCTTGAATGTTGACGACAATCGGTCTCCATTATTGACCAATAGTAACCCGCTCTTAAGATTTTCTTAGCCATCGTATGTCCACTTGAGTGAGTACCAAAGAGACCATTATGTATGTCTTCCAGAATTTCATCTGCCTCTTTCTTGTCCACACATCAGAGTAGATTTGAGTCATGATTGCTCCTGTACAATATCCCGTTACTTAGGAAGAATTTGGCTGCAAATCTTCGTAATAACTTTCTGTCATTGATCGATGCCCCTTTTAGATACTCTTGTGCTTCAAGGTATCTCATCACCTCATGGTACCATGGCTTTTCCGCATTGGTATCGAGCTCATAGCAATGTGCAGGTTCATCGAATCTTTCAATTGTTATCATGGGGGCCTTGTTGTCCCATCGTACCTTGAATATTGAAGACATGGTTGCCAAAGCATCAGCCAATTGGTTTTATTCCCTAGGGAAATGCTCGAAAGTGATATCTTCGAAGTGAAGAATCAGGGATAGCACAAGTTCCTTGTAAGGGATAAGATTAGGGTGTTTAGTGTCCCAATCTCCTTTTACTTGGCTGATCACTAAGGTGGAATCTCCAAACACATCCAAATGCTGGATCCTTAAGTCAATAGCAGCTCTTAGACCTAAGATGCATGCTTCATACTCAGCCATATTATTTGTGCAATCGAAGCATAGTCCGGCAGTGAAAGGAGTGTGGCAACCTTCAGGAGAGATGATCACAACATCAATTCCATTACCTAAGGCGTTGGAAGCCCCATCAAATACCATAGTCCATCGGGATCCTTGTTCAGGTCTGTCATACGGTCTATGTTTTGCACAGTTGGTTACCAGCATAATGTTCTCATCAGGAAAGTCGAAGTTCATTGACTGATAATCATCCATGGCTTGATGGGCTAAATGATCTGCTAGTACACTTCCTTTGATGGCTTTTTGATTTGTGTATTGAATGTCGTACTCAGTCAAGATCACTTGCCATCTGGCTATTCGTCCGGAAAGGGCAGGTTTCTCGAAGATGTACTTGATTGGGTCCATCTTAGAAATCAACAAAGTAGTATGAGTTAACATATACTGCCTTAGCCGGCGAGCAGCCCACACGAAAGAATATCAAGTTTTCTCGAGCAACGAATATCTGGTTTCACAGTCGGTAAACTTTTTGCTTAGGTAGTAAATTGCGTGCTCTTTTCGGCCAGACTCGTCATGTTGGCCCAAAACACACCCCATAGAATTCTCTAGTACTGTTAAGTACATGATTAAGGGTCTTCCTTCAACCGGAAGCATGAGAATAGGAGGTTCTTGTAGGTATTCTTTGATTTTGTCAAAGGCAATCTGGAATTCATCGTTCCACCTGACTACCTGATCTTTCTTCAGGAGTTTGAAGAGTGGCTCACAAGTAGCTGTTAAGTGTGATATGAAACGGGCAATGTAATTGAGATGACCCAAGAATCCTCTGACTTCTTTTTCAGACTGAGGGACTGGGATTTCTTGGATGGCCTTTATCTTGGCAGGATCAACTTCAATGCCTTTATTGCTGACAACAAAACCTAAAAGCTTTCCAGAGCGTATTCCAAATGTGCACTTGTTAGGGTTTAACCTCAGCTTGTACTTTTTCAGTCTTTCGAACAGATTGTGCAGGTGATTGAGATGTTCTTCTTCGGTTTGTGATTTGGAAATCATATCGTCCACATATACCTCTATCTCATGGTGAATCGTGTCATGAAATAAAGCCACCATAGCCCTTTGATATGTTTCCCCTGCATTTTTTAATACGAAGGGCATAACTTTGTAGCAGAAGGTGCCCCATTGTGTAACGAAAGTATTTTTTTCCATATCTTCGGGAGCCATCTTTATTTGATTATAGCCTGAGAAGCCATCCATAAATGAGAAGATCTTATGCTGAGCAGTGTTGTCGACTAAGACGTCAATGTATGGTAGAGTAAAATCATCCTTGGGGCTTGCCCTATTCAGATCCCTATAGTCTACGCACATGCAAACATTCCCTTCTTTTTTTGGCACTGGCACTATATTGGCCACCCATTGAGGATAGGATGTTATAGCTAGGAATCATGCATCAAATTGTTTCATTACTTCGACTTTGATCTTTTCAGACATGTCAGGTCTCATGCGACGAACTTTTTGTTTGATAGGAGGGTAGTCTTCTTTAGTTCGCAGACAATGAACCACGATGTCGGTGTCCAACCCAGGCATATCTTCATACGACCAAGCAAATACTTCCACATAATCGCACAGCATCTGAACCAAACGACTCCTAACACTGCTTTCCAAAGTAGCGTTGATCCAGATTTCCTTCTTATCTGACTCAGTACCCAAGTTGATAATTTCAACTGACTCTTCGTGTGGTTGAATAGCTTTTTCTTCTTGTGATAGAAGTCTGGCTAGTTCTCCTGGTATATCACAATCTTCCTCGCTTTCGTCTTCGACTTGGTTGAATGGATATTCAAATTCATGGTTGGCAATAGTAGAGTTGTTGGCAATAGGATCCAGAGTGGATGTAGTCCTGCAAGAGTGTGTGTGTGCATGTAAGATACATGGCTATTTTTGGGAATGCATTTGAAAGAAAAGAAAGACAACGAGCATAAATATTTGAATGCAAAAAAGTCCAATGCACTGAATGATCATATGATTAGATGCACATAAATAAAACCCTTGACAAAAGGATCAAAGTGCCCCGGGCAAGGCACATGGCTTAAAAGTCATTGTTTGGGAATAATATTACATACATAGAGTTCTTGAATTGACAGAAAAAAAGTAAGCAGTAATTACCCCTTAATGAAAGAAACGGGAGTGAAATCCTTTGCATGCCAGTTGTTGAGCTTCCTTTCATTTGTTGGGTAGATCCAGTCTTCAAAAGCAACTCATCATCGGAGTCTTCTACTGCGTTCGCTTTGTGATGTTTGAGGTGGAAAGGAGGCTTTCCAACACGAGTACTTTTAACTTCTTTCTGAGCTTTGGAGATGAAACCTAACCCAAACTTGTCTGCCTTGAATGGTATATCAAGGAGTTGACCCCACATCTCATTGTTTCCTTCTTCTACCACAGCACGAGCATTTTTAAGAGAAACCATCTTGGGGGTGACTTTATCAGCTCTTGGAGTGTCGGAGGAGATTTTGGTGGTGGCCACAACTTCAAATGTCTGGCAATGAGTTTTTATGAATTCGCCATCCATTTCTACGTACTTGAAAGAATTGAGATGGCTTACCATAAACTCTTCCTCACCGCAAACAGTGACAACTTTCCCTTGAATTGGATATTTTAACTTTTGGTGGAGAGTAGAAGTGACTGCACCTGCCCCATGGATCCATGGGCGCCCGAGCAAGCAAGAATATGCAGGCCGTATGTCCATTATATAGAATGTGGAGTTGAAAATCTGCGAACCAACCTTAATTGGTAGATCCACCTCTCCATGAACCATCCTTTTCGACCCATCAAATGCCCTCACAATAATATCACTTGGCTTCAAAACCAAACCTTCACAGTCTAGCCGATCTAAAGCGCCTTTAGGTAACACATTTAAAAATGCGCTTGTGTCAATCAAAACATGTGCCAGAGTGGTCCCCTTACATTCAACAGAAACATGCAAGGCTTTATTGTGATTCTTTCCCATGGGAGTTAAATCTGCGTCAGAGAACCCCAGACCATTGTTAGTTGTCAAACTTGCTACGCAGTTCTCAAATTGGCCGGATGTGGTTTCTTGAGGCACATGAGCCTTTTTCAAGAACTTAATCAAAGCTTATGCATGGGCGTCAGAACATAACAATAAGGACAACATTGATATTTTAGAAGGGGTTTTCCCTAACTGCTCTACTATCTTGAAGTAGCTTTTCTTGATGATTTTCAGAATCTCCTCCATCTCTTGAGTGGATAGTTCTTCCATAACAGACTTTTTAGCAGGTGCCTCCTCCCTAGCAGGCTCACTTTCTTTCTCTTTTACTTTAGTACCTGCACCAGAATTGCCATTGGTTATGTGGACTGGAACTGTGGTAGTGGTTGGTGGTGAGATAACAGGGGAAAAGACCCTTCTTATTCTTGTGACTTTACTAGAACCGGTAATATTAGTAACACCAGCTTCATTATCATCAATCCAAGAATCTTGTTTTACCCCATGGTAATAAACCTCGGCATTGTAATTCCATGGTACCGCTTTATCAGAGGTGTATGGAACAGGTCCGGCAGTAGTGATTATGAGAGGAGCAATGATTGGTTCTTTCAAAATCCTGATAGGACCTTTGGACGAGATCCTAAGAGGTTTGTTTGAGATGGTTATGATGGCCAAATCTTCAGCTTTGTTGATTGAATTCTTAATGGTGGGAATCTTTTCGAATAGGATTTCGCGGCCATCTATTAGGCGTTGTATACCTTTCTTCAGTTCCTCACACCCATTGGGTTATCTCATACAGCACACACAGTCTTTTTCACAGCCAGGGAAAATCCCATCTTTCAATAGATTGCTTTTAACTACATTCCACGGAGTAGTTAATTCTTCAACAAAGGCAATGGAAACTGTATTTTCGACAGCATTAACGCCTTTGTCATGCTTCGGCATTGGAGCGGTAATTACATTTGGCGTCGGAGGAGGATCTAATTCAATAGTCTTGTTGTCAATTAAATCCTGGATTTTGTTCTTTAAGGCCCAGCACTGATCGGTCTCATGTTCGGGACTGCTTGAATGGTAAGCACATTTTGCATTTGAATTATATCTTGGTGACGAGGTGTCAGGGTTGGCGGGGGGGTCCCGCAATGTCACTAAATTAGCCCTGAGTAGATGATGATGGGCTTGAGATAAGGACATGCCTAACCTTGTAAATTGTCTTCTTGGAGCCTCAAAACGTTGATGATTTGCAGATGGTCTTTGAGTAGCAGTCGGATTGGAGATTCAGACAGCATTGACAGACGGATGATTAGTCTTTTTGGCATGGGACTTTGTCCCATACACAACATTAACTTCTTTCTTCGCGGAAAAAGGTTTCTTGATAGGATTGGGAGTGGAAGTAGATGCCACAAAGATCTTTCAACTTTTATGCCACTTTCGACTCTTTCACCGGTTAGGATTCGGTGAAACCAGAAGAAGAGCAGCCAACCATTAGATTAAAGAAAGGACCAGATAATGTGCTCATGAACATGTCAATGTGCTCCCTATCAGTCAAGGGAGGTTGGACTCTACTAGTAAGGTCTCTCCATTTCTGTTCATATTCCTTAAATCCGTCATTTTTCCCCATGGCCATGCCTTTCAATTGAACCCTTGTTGGTGCCAAGTCGGTGTTGTACTGATATTGATGGTAGAAGGCAATAGATATACTCTCCCAAGTATTTATGCGAGAGCCATCCAACTGATAAAACCATTCAAGTTGTGTTCCAGCCAGACTCTCTTGGAAAAAGTGGACCCAGAGTTTTTTATCAACCGTATGCGGTTGTATCTTGCGCACATATGACTTCAAAAGGAGCTTTGCACAAGAAACCTCATCGTATTTTGCAAAGGTTGGTATTTTGAACTTATGGGGAATGACTACACCAAAGATTAAGCCCAAATCGTCGAAATTTAAACTGGGAACAACTTAGATTTCAACAGCTTTCAACCTATCTTCTAGCTGCTTGTATTTGATGTCTGCGGGTGGATACTGTTCATTGAAATAATCATCATCTGATTCTTGGTTGTTGATACAGTTAGTCTGAGTACTTTTGACTTCACCAATATGGTTTTCTTCCTCTCCGGATGAATCTTCTTCTACTGGAATTTGACGGACTGTCTCTTTGAACCTTTTACTCATGTTGAATAGAGCTTTCTTCTTTGGTTTCTTCTTAGCAGCCAACAGAGCCATCATATCTTGTTTCCCCTTGGCTAGGGCGAGTAAAGATTCCTGAAATTGAGAATTATGGGCTTGGAGTTCCGTCATAGTTTTCTCTAGATCCATCTTTCTGAAATAAACAGCGGATAGATAAGGAAACCTGTTATGCAGAAACCTGTCATATCATGATGCATGAATATGCAATATGCAAATGTTTTCAAGGATTTAAAGAATTTAAATTTGTATAGACAAAGAGTGAACAAACGTTAACTTGCATTAGAGAGTTATGATTTGAATACAAGCACGCCTCTTGGGCTTATAACCACAGAAATAAACATAAAGTAAACTCCTAAGATAGAAAAGTTGTACGCATCCTCTTTGGCGCAATGTAGGTGTTTAAACTCCTTTCTTCATGAAGCTCCCTTTTAAGTTGTAATATCTTCTTCTCACTTTCATAGAACTTAGCTTCAAAGGTGTCTCGCTCTCCTTTTAACTGAATCCAAGTATTTTGCAAATCTTCAAGAGAAGTAGGCATATCAGGATAGATGATAGTATGTGGAACGTCTCCCTCAACTACTGGCTCCATGATAACAGGTAAGACGACTTCATAAGGCATTTTGAGACTTTGAGCGCGAGCCCTGACCCATTTAAGATAAGGTTCCAAAGGAATGGAATTCTTAAGCCCTAATGTCTTGCTATCAACCTTTTTAATCATACCCTAAGCTCGTATAAATCTTTGACGGTAGCCTTGGATATCGCTTTTGTAGTCAAATGTAATTCCTTGGATGAGTACCTCATGAGGGCCATCTCTCCTAGCATATCCAAATTGTCGCAAGGCTAAACAAGGGTTGTAAGTAATACCTCCCCTAATACCAAATAGAGGGACATTGGGGAATTCCCCACAGTGATCAATGATGGTGATGTCTTCCAAAGAGCGATAATACCAACGGATATCAGCATGTGAAAGTGACATCAATCTTTTAGAACATCTCATACCTTGTTCATTTTTTACCACGGATCGAGGTAGGTGAGAAATAAACCACCTAGCCAACATAGGAGTGCAACACATCAAAGTCCCTCTTTTCTTCAAAGTGCGAGAGTGGAGAGAATGCAAGATGTCTCCAAGCAATGTAGGCACCAGATTACGAGATATGAAAACTTTGATTGCATTCACATCTATAAATTGGTCAGGATTGGGAAATAGTACCAACCCATAGATGAGAAGAGCCAAAATTTCCTCAAAGGTTTGTAGATCTAAATTATTCCAACACTCTTGAGCCTTCTCCCACAAAAACTTTGCTAGGAGCCCTTTGACACCACTCCTGGTTACCCAATTTGCTACTACGTCAGATGGTTGCAAATGTAGATCTCGAGCAATTTCCTCAGGTTTAGGGTCTCTTTCAATACCGTTGAAAGGTAACTGATCAAGAATAGGGGTCCCTATGAGTTGAGAACATTCTTCTAAAGTGGGCACAAGTTGGTAGTCTGGAAAAGTGAAGCAATGATGCAAAGGGTCAAAGAATTGGACAACCACCTTTACCATATCTATTTCAATACTTTAGGTAACCAAACTAAGGAGTCTACCATGCCTTTTGGTGAATGGAGAATCTTCAGGGACCCTTGATGCTAAATCCTTGAGTTGTGGAGATATCCTCACGAGACTGATTGGATGGTCCTCCTACGAGTGGATGCCATGTCCTACAAAACAGAACAAATATGAATTATAAAAATCCTTGAAATGGTTAGTGAGAATGCTATGGTATGATGTCATGATGCTATGTAAAACATGCGAGGTAAGCCAATTTATATCATATTCACACGAAATAGACAAGTCCTTAGGTTTAGGCTTGCATGGAGCTTGTAGGTAAGTATCCTCTTGAAGTTTTAGTTGGCTTAACCTGTCCTAGTTAATAGTAACCGGGTTCTAAGGGATCTCAATATCACTGATCTTTCCCCCAAGTTTCGTTCAATAAGTGATTGACTCGCAACCAAACAAAACTCAAAAGTCAAACCTCAATAAGGGTAGCATCGAGTATCAACCAACTTCGGACTGCACCGAAGCCGGTTATCTCGCTACTTTCTAATGGCCGAGTTGGTCAAGTAAGGTTCTAAGGTCAGTTGATGCTTTACGACACCACGCAGTGTCCCCATACTCTCCTTGACTTACTCAAGGGTTATCAGTACCAACCAAAGTGCCACATTAACGTAGCTACTGCTTCAACCGTGTCGGTATACCCCGCACAGTTCCCTCATAGTTTATTTCTACTTACCTAAAAAGCTGTCCCCAAATCCGGGTGTAGGATTTAATACAAACCCAAACAAGGAACCAATAAATGTAAATCAAATAAATCAAACAATCTAAGCAAGTAAATGTGATCTATCCCTAAGGTAACCCCACTTTTATATTTTCCCAGCAGAGTCGCCAGTTCTGTGATACGGTGGGAGAACTGACTTTGAGGGTTTCACGTTTTATATTTGCAAATGTTGCGGTTTAGCAAGAGTCACCACTGACTTTTCTTTTATCCAAATAAGAAAGGTGAAAAAGCACAGGAAAAACCTTTAGAGATGTTTTCTTGAGTTCGGGGGGTAAATTATGAAAAGGGAAGGTATTATCACCCTTTTCATCCATGGTTTTCCATGGGCTCTTAGTTACTTTCTAGATCACTGGCTTTTTGTTTGAACAATATGCTTTGTGTGGTTTTTTGAAAGTATTTTGAAAAGGCGCCATCGTTTAGGCAAACTTTGTAATAGTTCTCGTTCGTAAGAACGTATACAAAGTGTTGAGCTTTGGAAAATATTTCAATGTTTGGAATATGTTTTTGAAAGTGTATGTGATTGTTTTTGAAGATAGCAAGGATGTTTGTTCTGAAATTGAGAAAGTAACAAAAACTAATCTACCTACTCAAAAAGGTCTTAAATATGCTTTTCCTCCTCCTTTAGATGTTTCTCTCTTACCATTGATTTTGTAAGAAGCCCCATCGTTGGATGTGAAGGGACGGGCATTGGGTCATCGTATGACCATGATAGCAATGTAGCGAGATGACTTAGCACTTTTCTTTAGGGACTAAGATCATTTTGAAAGGCAACTTTGATAGCGTCATCGAGGGACTATGATCTTGTATTTTTCGATTTGTTGGTGCTAAGACATCCCACATGCATAACAAGGCCATTTTTATAAGGCAACAAGTGGAATTACCCTAAGGGTGTAAATGTGCAAGTGTGTTTGATTGCACGTATTTATCTTTGATTTTTGGTGGTCTACTTGTTGGTTTTATCTTGTCATACACACCCTAATTACTAACAATATATGAAAGCAATAGAAGTACAAAAGATAAATATTCTACACTATTACAGTCATTAGGGGGATAGGGGTGTACAAATTTCGAATGGGGGTGGCAAATTAAATACTATTTTACTATTACAACCATATTGAATGGATAAGAATGTACAAGAAATGTAAAATTTGGTTGTGTTTAAGAAAAGAAACGAGTTTGTTTAAGAAACCATTTTTTGTCTTTTTTATGTTAAAATAAAATAGAACATGTGAATATGAAATATTTTTGGTGTTTTCTGGTTAATAATAAAAAAAATAGATGATGCAAAAAATAATAAAAGCGAAAGGAAACAAAATCAGCGCAAATGCTGAAAATTGAAGAGGTCAGAAGTTTTGACTTTGGCTTGTTGCATAACAGAAACAACGTTAGTGGAAATAGGGAAGGTCATAAGTTCTGGATCTTCTCAAAACTCAGAAGTTTCCAGAAGTTTTGATACAACTGTCAGAATTTTGCCTCTCTTCATGCCAGTCAGAACATCTGCAGCTTAATCATTTCTTACAGAACAGAAGTTGCATACATAACATTTATGACAAATTTCATGAAATATCAGAAGCACGAATGAGAAGCAACATGTATTTGCTAATCCTAATTCTGAGTCCTAATTTCTTTATGAAACTCTGAACAGGGATTTCTTCTACTTAGGTAGGCAGATGCATGAATTTCAGAATATGTACATCATCAGGAATCAGAATATTTACATCGTCTTAAATATGCAAAATCTGACAATGCTTAATCAGTATGAAGAGAGTCAACAGGAAACTTACCTTGCAACTGGGAAAGATTATGTGAACTGGAGGTTGGTCTTGAATTCTAGTGATGTTCTGAGCAGCTTCTTCACGTACTCAGCAGGATGGAAGTTTGCAACTTCTTGAACAGCAAGGGATGATGCACTGGCCCTTTTTTGAGATGGAGGTGGATGGTTTTAATCAAGAACTCTTGAGAACGAATGGAGTTTGAACACAAGGAATCAAAAGTTAAGGTTTTGGTAGTTTGTTTTTATAGTTTCCTGGGTTCTTGGAATTTTTGCAGTGGATCAAAGCTTTCTTTCTCAATTTTCTCAACTCTTTCACAAATTTTTCTGGACTCGGATCTAGACCTTTTTTCAGTGGCCAATGGTGTTCTATTTATAGGCAAAGGTTTTGTAATTTGGAGCTGTCAAGTGGAGCTAACATCATGTGCCAGAATCTGACTTACTCTTGAAGTAAGCTTAAACAAGCGTGACCCAGTGTATCAAGTGGGATAGTTAGCAGCACCTAAGCACGGTTTTGTCAGCGTGAATTAAGGAAAAGTAGAGGCAGCGCCTGGGCCTAGCATGCTTTTACACAAAAGTTTATCTTCCCAATACAGTAGGGGTACACGTGGGAAAAATCCCTTGGGTAAAGACTTAGAGGCGGTTTGTGAGCATTAAATGAGTTCCCACATGAAACTCTACATCCTTGCTTAACTCTGGATTAGAAGTTCTACTGCAGCGTAGCATTCAATCTTCTGATCCTTGTATCTTCTGGCTTCAGCATGTTCTGAAGGATCCTTCAGACTTTCCAGTAAGCTTGCGGCGCGCTTTGTAATCTTCTTTGATTTACCTTGGCAAACTCTGACTGAACCTTTGTGAACACTGACCTATAAGTTCTGACCAAACATCGTCTTGAGAATATCCAGAATTTGCTGAGTGTGGACACTAGCTCAGAAGTTATGAAATTTTCATATTTCTTAAACACTTAGAAAATTTCTAAGAATTTAGAATTTGATTTTTCCAAAGTAAAATTTGACTTTTGAAATTCTTGACGAAATAGACTTCATATTCCAACATGTCTTGATAAAATATGATTTTTGAGATTTGATTTTGATTCAAAAGTCAAAGTTAGACTTCTCAGTGTGCAAATGACCATTTTTCCCTTATGAATGGTTTGCTTAGAAAAATTGATAATTCAAGGCTTGGATTTAGATGAAAGAAAACTTGAGGATCCAGGGTGATTCCTTGATAAATGAGAGGGAAAATTTTGGGGTGCAACACCAAGGATAGTAACCAAATAGTCCAAGTAACCTTAAACTTTTTTAATATTCAAGTTGGTTATTAAGTGTATTGAAAAAGAAAAGAAAGCTCAAGTGAGAAAAAAAAACATAAAGATAAATGCTCAAGTGGGCATAAATGAAAATAGCAAGAAATGTAAATGCTAAAGTAAATGGTGCATAAAAGTAAGGACATAAAATAATGTTAATTTTTAGTGAATTAGAAGTTAAAGGTTAGTTGAATGAACATCTTTAAACTTGCATTTGGAAACTCATTTGAAGATTGATAAAATCAAAGCATCTCAACAACAAGTTTCATTTTCTTTTTGTCAAGTATATCATTCATTTCAAGTACTCAAGGTAAGCATATATGATCAATGATGTTTAAATGATCCACTTTGAACAAAATTCATGAAAATTCATTAGAGGATTGATAAGATCAAAGCCTCCTAACAATTAACCTCAAGGTTATTAGATCAAAGGTTTCAAATTAAGATACTTGGGCTTGCAAACATAGGTTTGGGCCATGAATGATCATTTTTCGAATAGGGACAAATTTAGCACTATGTTAAGCAATTGTAAGTGGACTTATGTAGATGTCCCACCTCATTAACCAACACACTTGTGTTTTAAAATTTTTAAAGGTGAACTACGTGTACCCTGATCCCGTATTGCACGAAAGGTGGTACGTAGGCAATAAAGGTTCGCAACTGCGGTGGGTGCAAAAATCATAAAAGAAATGTATTTCTTTTCTATCCTCCACCATCCATTTTCATACAACATTTTATAGCCAAAATATATAGATTTTACAAAGAGGTTCCTACGGATTACCGTAGATGTTTAGGGTTCTAATACCTTCCCTTTGCATAACCAACTCCCCTTACCTTGAATCTTTCCCCCTCTTTTTGGGTTACTCGCTCTTTTCCCATTCCTTTGGAAACAATAAATTGCGGTGACGATTTTTATTTTGATCTATATAAGTCTAGTCAATCCAATGGCTCAGTATTAAACATTTCTACCGCTACACCTAGGTCCATGAATTTTTAAAACCTTTTCATAAATAAACTTCAATCAATTTAATAATACCCTGACATTTTTTGTGAGAAGACTAAAAGTTAATCAATCTCATTTCAAACCATTTTGTCACTTTGGCTTTTTACTTTAAAACTTTTCTCAAAAGATTGGACTCTTGTCAATCCTTGTAGTGATGCAAACAACTATACTTCTACAATATGTAGTGAAGTGAGATATTTTCCACTTGGGTGTTGAGTGAGGCATTGTTGATTTTAAAATCCAAGCCATGTCCTCCACTTTGAGATGATGCAAATTCTCCTTCCTCATGATTGTGGGTAGTAAGTATGTTTTCCACATGGACAATGACGACGGTGTCTTATCTCATAAAATCAACCAACACACTTGAGTTTCAAATTTTTTTTAAAGGTGAACTACGAGTAGCCTGATCCCCTATTTCACGGAAGGTGGTACGTAGGCATTAAAGGTTCGCAACCGCGGAGGGTGTAAAAATCATTAAAAAAAACTTCTTTTCTCACCTCCACCATCTATTTTTTTATATAACATTTTATAGCCAAAATATACAGATTTACAAAGAGGTTCTCGCGGAGTAACGTAGATGATTAGGGTGCTAATACCTTCCCTTTTCATAACCAACCCCCTTACCTATAATCTCCCCCCCTCTTTTTGGGTTACTCGCTCTTTTCCCATTACTTTGGAAACAATAAAGCGTGGTGGAGATTTTTATGTTGATCTGTATAAGTCTAGTCAATCTAATGGCTTAGTCTTAAATATTTCTACCGCTACAAAAAAAATGGCGACTTCACTGGGGAAAGATTGACCTCTTGCTGGTCCATCCCTAAGTGGGTTGAGCCTATCTTTATTTATACCTGTATATGTGTTATTATTTGTTATATATTATATGTTGTATATCTGTTTGTCTGGATTTTCCTGGTTTTCAGGGTGCTTGGTGATTACTTATAAGTCATATACCCGGACTTGGGAAAACATTAAGATAGGATGGGCGGTATAGTCATGCTAACTTTTATGGAGTAATCCCAAAAAAGGAGGTCTGAGATCCCCCACTCAGTGGAGGCCCCTTTGACTGTAGTGTCATTTACCGAGTAATCGGGAAGACATACTGCTTTCGAACTGAGAGCCTGCTGAAGCTAAGGACTGTAGAATATCTAACCCATCTTGGCCTTTTAGGTGTAATGCGGAAGCTATGGTAAAGTAATCCGGAAATAGTTGTCATGCGATATTATGCTCAGACGAGTTTTTCTTGAGAATATTACTAATTACAAAGTTAATCTGGAATTTGGTAATATCCGAAGGAAGGATGTAGACTCTGGGAACCTCTAGAACCTTGTTCGGCAGGTGATAACTTTTAGACCATACCTTATGGGTAGTACCTTCGACCTCATGCTCATGACGTTGAACCTATGAACCCTATGTTTGTGATCTTATGTGTGATTGTTTCATCATGCATCCATCCACTCATAAGCATCTTTTGAAGAAGTTTTATTTCAAGGGACTTGAAAGTTGACCATTTATGAATATCTCATGTACCTTTTGACCATGGATTCTAGAAAAAGAAATACTGGAAAATACAGTTTCAAATATCCCAAGATAGATGAGTTGATCAGTCTAATTCCCGAGATTAAGTGTTCTGCAGATTTTCGAAAGAAGTATGGGTCTATCATTTCTCTCATGAAGCTTAGGATGAAGGAGGGTATTCTCTCGACCTTGGTCCATTTCTATGATCCGATGTATCATTTCTTTACTTTACCTGATTATCAGTTGATGCCTACACTAGAGGAGTATTCTTATATGTTGGATTTACCTATTACTGATCGTGTTCCTTTTACTGGTTTGAAGGGTGAGCCAAAATCACACGAGATTGTTGCTTTGATCCATCTAGAAAAGTCTGAAGTTGAAGCCCATATGACTACTAAAGGAGGGATTAGAGGATTACCAACTCAGTTCTTATTGGAGAAAGCCCGTTACTTTTCCAGGATGAAGAGTACAGTCGCTTTTGAGGCCATCTTTTCTCTACTTGCTTACGGGTTGTTTTTATTTCCTAATGTGGATAAGTTTGTTGACATTAATGCTATCAGGATATTCATGATTAGAAACCCATTTCCTACATTTTTGGGTGATGCTTATTACTCTATTCATCTTAAGAATTCTTATCATCGGGGGATGATTATTTGTTGCACGCCTCTATTGTACTGGTGGTTTATTTCTCATATGCCTCAGTCTGATACTTTCTGGGATGTCAAAAAGGAATCCCATTGGGCTCCTAAGATCATGGCACTTACTCAATCAAATATTGATTGGTAGCATCGGGCATAACATGATGTAGAGATTGTCGACATTTGTGGTAGTTTCCCCAATGTACCTCTTCTTGGTACAGAGGGAGGAATTAACTACAACCATGTTCTTGCACGACGACAGCTTGGTCATCCGATGAGGGATAAATCAAATAGTATTCATTTGAGTAGTTTCTTCCTGAAGGAGGAAGGAGACCATAAGGGAGCTAGGGATCATATTACAAAGGTCTTGTGTCACATTCATAGGAAGAGTAGGAAAGATCTGGGACCTAGGGGGCTGTTTCTTTGGAGCCTTATCTTTAGTGGGTCCAAACGAGAGCTATTTAGTTGAATATGTCGTATTCCCGGGAAGCACCTATGCCTGATTTATTTATGAATACCACTCCTCCAATATTGGATGATGTGGAAGATCTATATCTTGCTTTGATCAGGATGCAGCAGGAAAATGATGCTTAGAAGAATAAGTGCCAAACTTTAAAGATTTCCTATAGAGCGGACTTGAAGGAGAAAGACAACTTGATTGAGATTATTGTGAGTCGGGCTATAGAGACAATGGAGAGGCAAGGGGATTTATTTTCCTCTAAGCCTCAGTCAAATTCTAGTTGCTCACTTCCTGATTCAGGTGATTGGAAGGAGGTTTCCACCAGATATGCGGAAGAAAACCAGAAGTTAAACGCTCAGATTTCAAGACTTACAGGGAAGCGTCAACGTATAGATTGATCTCCATCAGCTTTACTTATTAGGGTTTTAGACTTTATTTTCATCTTGTACTTGGGATTATTGAAACTTGTAATCCATTTTGAAGTTATTATAATAAATTTTTTCAGTATTTCAAATGTTCTATTACTTTGATATTTGCAATGTGTCTATAAACCTTTGAGCCCCTTGAAATATTAATAAAATAAATCATATGAATTGCATATCGTGCATCATATTGCATATATTTCTTTCATTTATTATGCATATCCAAATGTCTTCCCAAGCTTTTTTACTTTGTTCAGCAAGTTGTCTCACCACTACAATACTCCAGCTAATTTCAGAAGGAAGATGGACAACTTAGAACAAGAGAATCGCAAGCTGTGCAAGGAAGTTTCTTCTCTGAAGGCCGGCATGGCCAATCTCAGTACTCTGATGGAATCTCTGGTGGCTGCTCAGAATCATCCACCGAGTGTTCAACCTCAACAGACAAGGGTTACTACTGAAGCTCCAACGGTTCCTGTGGCTGCCATTCCAACTGTTGTTTAGAATCGCATGCCTCAAGGTTTTCCATGGGGAACGCCAGAGAAATTTATGCCTGAAGGTTTCAATCTTGGTCCTCAAGTTAATCCAGTTGTTCAGACTACTGTTACTCCTACACCTCCTTCGGTGAATATGGTTCCATTTTCTAATGATGATAAGTATCGTCCTTTTCCTCCACCAAGTGAAGGCTTGGGTCTCTATGATTAAATTGATGATTTTCAAGATCAGTTTGACAAGATGCAGAGGGAGATGAAGGCCCTAAAGGGAAAGGAATTGTTCGGGTAGAATGTGAATGATTTATGCTTGGTCCCAGATGTTAAGATACGTGTGAAGTTTAAAGTCCCAGAATTCGAGAAATACAAGGGCAACACTTGTCCTCGTGCTGATCTTGTGATGTATATAAGAAGAATGTCTACCCACACTGATGATCAACATCTGCTGATTCACTTTTTTCAGGATAGTTTGACTGATGCTGCATTGAAGTGGTATATGAGTTTGGACAATGTTAATATTCATACTTTCAATGACTTGGGAGAAGCATTTATCAGACAATACAAATACAACATGGACATGGCGCCTGACCGGGATCAACTCAGGGCCATGGTCCAGAAGGATAGGGAATCATTCAAAGAATATACACAGAGATGGCGTGAGGTAGCCGCCCAAGTGATTCCCCCCGTGGATGAAAATGAGATGACAAAGATTTTCCTGAAGACTCTGGGTGCTTTCTACTACGAGAGGATGGTGGCGAGTACACCAAGTGACTTTACTGAAATGGTGGGCATGGGTATCCATTTGGAAGAGGCTGTAAGAGAGGGTCGTTTAACAAAAAGTGAAAGTTCTGAAAGTACGAAGAAGCCATCCTATGGGTTTGCCAAAAAGAAGGAAGGAGATATAAATTCTGTTATGCAAGAGAGGAGGGTTAATCCTCCTAGAAGAAATTATCAGCATCATCTGCAAGTCGCCTCAGTAACTTCAGTTGTTGGTGTAGCTCTAACCACCTTTACTTATCAGAGACCATCCCATCAGGGGAATCAAGGGTATAATCAGAGAAGGGAGAGTTATGACCCTATCCCTATGAGCTATACAAAATTACTCCTGGCATTAATTCAAAAGAAGTTGGTTCATACAAGACCACCACCCGCTATACCATCCCCATTACCTTGGTATTACAAGGCAGACCAAACATGTGCTTTTCATCAGGGAGCACCAGGGCACAATGTTGAGAACTGATACCCTTTGAAAACTGAAGTACAAAAATTGGCGAAGTCTGGTATCTTGTCCTTAAAAGATGTTGGCCCTAATGTGAAAGATAATCCTTTGCCCAAGCATGGAGGAGCAAATGTTGTGAACATGGTGGCCGGTTGCCCAGGCGACTTCCGGATTTTTGATATTAAATTGGTTATAGGAGATTTGGTAAAAATGCATGCAAACCTCTGTGAATTTAGCTACTATACGCATGACCATGCTGGTTGTGCTATTTGCAGTACGGATATACAGGGTTATGATAAGATAAAGGCTGATTTGTAAGAGATGATGGATGAGGGCCTCATCCACATAATCATGCCTAGGGAAGAGTATGAAGAGGAAGTAAGCATGGTTTCTGGATCTCCTGGAGAGTTCTAAATCTTTGATGTGTAACATATGAATGAGGATCTTATACAATTGCATGCTACTTTCTGCCACATGGCTGGTCAGGTGGAACATCAGTATGGATCTTGCCGAATTTGTTGTCGGGACTCCCGAGGATGTTCAATTGTAAGGAAAGTTATTCAGTTGTTATTGGATAATGGAACTATCAAGGTTACAGGCCAAAGGTATGATTACCATGTGGTTAATGAGATTGAGGTTTGTTTGGCTGAAGAAGAGTCAGATGATAAGTATGCCTCTGCGAATGAGTTCTTCTCCTCAGATGAAGATATGTTTTCCATAGATGACTCTGTAATTAATGAATGTGTTGAAGAGGGAGTAAATGTTATTATGACTTGTTTTGGTGCACCCACCCCTTTTGAAGTTGAATATCATGGCAAGGCAGTTATTACTCCATTGGTGATTAGCTTACCGGGTCATGTCCCCTACAAGTCAGACAAGGTTGTACCCTACAAATATAATGATACAATCTTAGAGGATGTTGTGGAAGTTACCATCAAGCCAATGCCTAATGTTGGAAATATTGTTAAGACCAGCAGAGTGACCCGTAAGGGTCATGTATTTGCACCAGTTGTTTGTGGAGATGTTAGTACTGGAAAGAAGGTTGTGGAAGATGTTGAACCCAAGAAGGCTACATGTGAATCTAGTGGAGCTACGCTAAAAAAGGAGGTAGATGATATTTTGAAGATAATCAAGATGAGCGACTATAGAATTGTAGATCAGCTACTGTAGACTCCTTCAAAAATATCTATCTTGGCTTTATTGATGAACTCCTTTGCTCATGGAGAATCTTTGATGAGGGTATTGGACCAAGCTTTCGTGGAAAGTGATATGCCTATAGACTAATTCAGCAGTGTGGTAGGGAACATTACATCATGTAATAACCTGATTTTCTGTGATGATGAACTGCCCGATGAAGGAAGGAATCACAATCTGGCCCTCCACATATCTAGGAACTGCAAGAATGATTCATTATCCAATGTGCTAATTGATAATGGATCTGCATTGAACGTTATACCAAGGAGCACACTTATGAAGTTGGAATATCAAGGAACGACCATGTGCCCAAGTGGTATTATTGTGAAAGAGTTTGATGGATCAAGGAAATCTGTTATTGGTGAAGTGGAATTGCCTATTCATATAGGCCCACATTTGTTTCAGATTACTTTCCAGGTCATGGATATTATACCCGCTTACAGTTGTTTGTTGGGACGGCCGTGGATACATGAGGCAGGGGTTGTCACTTCGACTTTACTCCAGAAGTTGAAGTTTGTGTGTGAAGGAAAAGTGGTAATTATAAATGGAGAACAAGCATTATTGATATCTCATTTGTCCTCTTTCAGCATTGTGGAGGCGGATGAAGCTTCTGATGGAACCCAGTTCCAAGCTTTATCCATTGATAATATAAGAGGAAATGAGAATTCTATGGCTTCGTTTAAGGATGCTCAGCAGGTTGTGCGTAATGGCCATGTTGAAGTATGGGGATAAATTGTTGATCCACCTGTAAATAAGAATAGAGTTGGCTTGGGGTTCTCTGTGAAGAATGATAAAGGCAAGAGCATGAAGCTGAAGTCTTCTGTAGGAAAGTATCAAGACATCTTTCATAGCGGGGGTTATCTTCATCCAACTGTTACCGGGATTAATGCCATTATGGAAGATGAAGCAGAGCCATAAATGCCAAATTATGTGACGCACAAAGTTAGGGTTCGGAACTGGATCGCCATTGATGTTCCCTCTTGCATGCATGTTTCAATGTAATTTGTTTTTGTTAATCTTTTTTAAAAGCTTTCACTCTGCCCAAGGTGAAAGTATTGATATTGTATGGGCTTATCTGTTTGCTTTGATTTTTTAAAATCAATAATAAAAGTTGTCTTTGTTTCCCAAGTTCTGTTTTTAATTTTTGCTTTTTTCTTGGAAAATGGTAATCAGAAACAACCTTTCAAAATAAATAATAACTTAAATTCAATCTGCATGATCACTTGTTATATGTGTCATTTTCTAAAAGCAATCATAAATCATATGTGCATATTAATTAAAAAACCTGTTGAATACAATGACCCTGCACCGTCTCCCAACTTTGAATGTCCTGTGTATGGGGCCGAAGAAGAAGACTATGATGAGATTCTAGAATAGGTGTCACGGTTGCTTGAGCGTGAGGAGAATGATATTCAGCCATATAAAGAGCCATTAGAAGTAATCAATTTGGGTTTAGAAGAATATCTGAAGGAAGTCAAGATTGGAGCATTACTGCATCCTGATGTGAAGAGCAGGTTGATTAAGATGTTAAAAGAGTATGTGGATATTTTTGCCTGATCTTACCAAGATATGCCTGGTCTAGATATAGATATTATAGAGAACCATTTGCGGTTGAAGCCAGAGTTCCCGCCAATCAAACAGAAGTTGCGAAGAACTCACCCAAATATGGTAGTGAAGATCAAAGAAGAAGTTCTAAAGCAGATTAATACCGGTTTTCTTGTGACATCAGTGTATCCTCAATGTATTGCCAATATTGTCCCAATACCAAAGAAAGACGGAAAAGTTCTCATGTGCGTAGTGTAATACGGTGGGAGAACTGACTTGGAATGTTTTGCGTTTAATCGCAATTGTTGCGATTAGCAAGAGTCGCCACAGACTTTTATTTTATCAAATAAGGAAAGGGTGAAAAGAACAAGAAAGACCTTTGAGATATTTTCTTGAGTTTTTGGGGTAGATTATAAATAGGGAAGGTATTATCACCCTTTTCATCCATAGTTATCTATGGGCTCTTAGTTGCTTGCTAGATCATTTTCTTTGTTTGAAAATTTGCTTTGTCTTGGTTTTTGAAAAGGCGCCTCCGTTTAGGCAAATATTTTAATGATTCTCGTTTCGTAAGAACGTATACAAAGTGTTGGACTTTTGAAAATATTTCATGTTTTGAAAGTGTTTGGTGTGTGTTTGTTTTAAAAGTGTTTGGTGTTTGTTTTGAAAGTGAACAAGAAACTAAGAACGTTTCTACCTACTTAAAAATCTTTTGTTCATTTCCTCCTTTCCTTGGATATTGCTATCTTACCATTGATTGATAAGAAGCCTTATCTTTGGATGTAAAGGGATGGACGTGGGTCATCGTATAGTCATGATAGCAATGTTGTGAGATATCTTAGCATTTCTCTTTGAGGGACTAAGATCATTTGAAAGGTAACATTTGAAGCGTCATCGAGGGACTATGATCTTGTATTTTGATTGTTTTTGCTATGATATCCCACATGCATAACATGACCATTTTTTAGGCAACAAGTAGAGTTAACCTTAGCGGGTGCATGTGTGAATAGTGTGTTTGATTTGCATGCATTTAATCTCTGATTAGGGTTATCTACTTGTGTATTTTTATCTTCCCATACAAATCCTAATTACTAGCATTTATATGAAAGGGATAAATTACGGAAAGTAAATTTACTACGCTATTACATCATTTGGGGATGGGGTATACGAATTTACAAATGGAGGATGAAAGAAATAAAGTTCTAATTATACTATTACAACCATATTGAATATTGCAAGATAAAATGTGCAAGAATATAAAAGCAATGTAAAAGGAAAAGAAAATTATTTTTTTGTTTATGAAAAGTCTTGATTTAATTAAACTAATAAAAGGAAAGAATTTAATTAATTAAAATCCCTAAATTCTAAGTTGATTTAATTAGAAAAGAAAGTCAAAGAAAAAACAAAGTTAAAAATTAATTTAATCAAGAAAAGAAATTTGTTAAGAATATTTTTTTTAGTTTTTAATAAAGAAAAAAAGACCTAAAAGATGCTACTTTGAATAAATCATGAATAATGAAAATAAAAATATTTTTGGTGAGATGTTTATATATTCATAAAATAGACCTAATAAACTAGTAGTGTGCAAAAAACTAGTTCAAAAGGAGTTAATTTGATGGGTTAAATAAATTGTTGAAGTTTTTTAAAAATGTAAAATGAGTCAAGTGATAAAAATAAGGTTTTGGTCCTGCCAAGGCTTGAACTCAAGATATTCAGGTTGCTGGCTCAAAAGATTACCACTAGGATAGGTGTGTTTGCTTGTTAGCCATGTGCTTGCATGATATTATATGAGAAGATTGCTTCCTGAAATCACAAAAATCACAAAAAATAACACAAAATATGCAAAAGGGGGGTGCACTATGGTTCGAACCCACGGCCTTAGGATAAGAAGTGACATGAAATGTGCACTGCTTGCCACTAGGGTGGTTGTTACATCCGTTAGTGAAACAAAAATCATTAAATATTAAATGAACTTAGATGTCAAAATTTGAAAATGGCCAAGCCCTCCTTCTTATTCCTCCTGCACGCTAACAATTACTGTAATAACAATATTTTCCATTTTTTTCAAAAAAAACTCTAACTTCCTCATTTCTCAACCTAATTCAGAAATGTAAAAATGAAACTTCCTTAGAATTTCGCAAGAATTTCAAATATGTGATTAGTTTTTATTTATTACCACTATAACTCACGAATTTCTACTTGTACCAAACTGAAAACCTAAATGTCCAAAAAATCCAGTTTCAAAATTCTCATCCCACAGTCAATTAAAATGATATTTAAGGATATGTTGGTGTCCTCGCTCTCAAGAAGACATCTCTTTTATTTATCGCAACAGAGATTTTCCTAATGTGGCACTTCTGGGCATTAGGGGAGGCATCACCTACAATCCTTCTTTAGCACTACGTCAGTTTGGCTATGCACGAAGAGATGGTCCACCGGATATGTTCATCCAGGGTATTGTGTTCAACTACTCAGATGATTTGCAAAATTATCGTCAGAGGTTCATTCGCGCTTGGGGTATTATTAAGAAGACTGATAGTAATACTTTGGGGCGCATTAAATCCATCCATTTGGAACCTTACCTCAAATGGGTGCGACCTCGAGCCCAAAGTCTTATGATGCCATATGATGCCATGTTACCGGTGATCTTAGAACCTGTTGTTCAAGGGAGCGAGTCCCGTATTATTCTCCATCCTGATATGTCAACCAACTTCGAATAGTTGCAAAAGTCTTGGATCCAGCTCAAGGAAGAATGGGATATTTTTTAGGCTCAATTCTATTCAAGTGAGAATAAGGTGATGGAATTAACAAAGCAGCTTCACAAAGAGAAGAATCTCAATACTTACCTCAACACCAAGAGGAAGCGCCCATGGGAGACTTAGGATTTTAGAATTTCCTTTTAATCTTTATCCCTGTGTAATCTTTTGTTTCTTTAAAAATTTACTAATAAAGGGTTTTCTTTCCTGTTTTGTTTAAAAGAGCTTAAATCCAATAAGGTCCTTGAAAACATTGCATAAGCATATCATACATCTCACTGCATAAGCAGGTTTCAAAGTAGGGTTCTTATCTTCTTCACTGTTTATTTCAGTAAGTAACGAATTGGCTCTTGAACAAAAAAAATAATGAAACCATGGAAGTGCGGCCCTCACAATGATAGACCTATATTACCAAACATTTATTATTGTTATGGGTAAAAATCATTTCAGGCCATACAACCCTCTTGCAACTTGAGTCTCCTTTCTAGTAATAAAACATACTTTAGACTAATAGCCCCTCTATTTTTATGGTCGATATTGATTAGATTTAATAAATAATTATAATCCAAGTTGTATAAGCTCAAACCCTATTAGGGATGTATATAAATAGTCATAGTGTGTATCCTTATTTTGCATAATACAATTCAAGTGAATAATAGAATCCTTATTTTCTTTATTATTCTCTCTTTCTCTCCTCACTAAAAGTTCCTCACGCACTGACAAATTGGTATCCAGAACTTCTGGTTATTGTTCTTGATCGAGTTTTCAAGAACCTCATGTCAGAGATTGTGTTTCCAGGTCAAGTGAATCAACCGCTACGAAGATGGCTAGTGATAAGGGCATTCTGAATTCTCTTCTAATGCTTGACGGAAAAAATTGGATCTGATGGAAAAAACAGATGCAATCCTTGTTTGGCATCCATGAAACCCTAGAAGTGGTTATCGACGATGTTTTAGAGTTGGCTACAGATCCAACCGAAGCATAGAAAATTGCCCGTAATGAAGTCAAGTAGAAAGATTGCAACGCTTCTTATTGCATTCATAAGGTGGTCGACGCTACTTACTTCAACAAGATTTCTCATGCTGAAACGACGAAGAAGGCATGGGATATTCTTGTGAAGTATTACAAAGGAGGTGAGAAAGTCAAGGTTGTCAATTTTCAAACCTTGTGTCTATAATATGTGTTATTGCTGATGGGGGAGATGAAAAAGTTGTAGAATATGTGTTGTACCCAAAAATTTGCCCTCTCAATTTCTCAACATATTTCTCACGAAGATTTTCAAAAGCTCAAGTTTTCATAAGTACAAAGCAGATCAAAAGGAGTTACTGCAGACAACAGTTCGAATTTAAAATCTGGCAAATGGCCACCTTCGATGCAAGCATGGTTCACCAGCTTTCGATTGGGCAAATGGCCTTCTTATAACTTATTTCCATTTCCCAAACTTCGATTGATGCAATGGCCTCTTTCATGCTTGCTCCATAAAAGCTTTGATTGAACAAGTGTTTATCTTCATACTATCTTCAATTGGGCATTGTTTCCCTTTGAAACAACTTCCTTTGATTCAGAAGACAAGGGCCTCCTGTTGGTGTCCTTTGATTCAAAAGTTAGCGGTTTCCTATTGGCTTCTTTCGATTAAGAAGGCAATGACCTTCTAAAACAGATTCAAAGAAGGGACCTCCTGCATGCAAGCTTCGATTGCACCATTGGCCTTACATGTTTTCTTTTATTCATAAAGTAGTAGCCTCCTGCAGACAAGCTTCGACTGGACAAGGGCCTCCTGCATGCAAGCTTCGATTGAGCAAGGGCCTCTTGCAGGTTTGCATTGATTCACAAAGAAATGGCTACCTGCATGCTAGCAATCACAAGGCATTTCCCATCTTCATATTAGCATCAAATGGGAATAACCTTGTTGCACATTTTTTTGTTTCTGCCCCTTTTGGTTTATTTTCCTTCAAGCAAAAGACTAACCTGTATAGACCCAAACGAAAGAGAAAGGTTTTCATGAATCGAAGCCTTAGGCTTCGCCCCTTACTGCTTCATAGCTACAAACAGCAAAAATAAGGTGGTGTGAATCAAAGGTTACAGACTTCGACTCACACTGGTTACGGACCCCAATCAAAAGAAGGCAAAGGAGGGAAAATCGAAAGGCACATCCTTTGATCCATGATTCTTTTCTTTCTATTTTTTTACACTATTTTTGTCTTATATATTCTATATATTTACATTTTCTTTCTACACAATATGGTTGTAATAATTAGGAATTTTATTTTTTGCAAAACCCACTTGTACATTTGTATACCCCACCCCCCAAAAAAACATGTAATAGCGTAGGACATTTATCTTCCGTATTTTTATTGCTTTATTAAATGCTAGTAATTAGGGTGTATGGCAAGATAAAACCAACAAGTAGACAACCCAAAATTCAAATACAAAGTGCATGCAATCAAACACAGTATTCACACATGCACCTCTAGGGTAATCTCACTTGTTGCATCGAAAAATAGTCATGTCCCTCGAATATGGGCGTTTTAACAAAGACCCTCAATAAAAAGATCGTAGTCCCTCGATGTCCCTTGATGTTGCCTTCGGTAAACAATCTAGTCCCTAACGAAATTATTAAAAAGTCCCATAATTTTCCTTCTATGACTATACAAAATGACCCACGCCCGTCCCTTCACATCCAACGATGGGGCTTCTTACCAAATCAATGGTAAGATAACAACATCTAAAGGAGGAGGAAAAGAAAATTAGACCTTTTGAGTAGGTAGCATGCTCATAGTTGCTCTCTTGCTCACAACTAAAAAACCATTTTCACACCAACACTTTCAATTGAAACATTTTCAAAATTAAAACACTTTGTACGAATTCTTATAGAGACGAGAATCATTACAAAGGAAATTGTCAAAATCACTTTCAAAAATATATTCCATAACAAACATCCCTTTGAACTATTTTCTAAACCAACACTTTGTACGCATTCTTATAGAAACGAGAATCACTAAAAAGAAGTTTTCAAAATATTTTCAAAACTCACACCACAAAGAACATTTTCAAACAAAAGAAAATGATCTAGCAAGCAACTAAGAGCTCGTAGATAACTACGGATGAAAAGGGTGCTAATACCTTCCCTCATCATAACTTACCCCCCGAACTCAAGAAAATAATCTCAAAGGTCTTTCCTGTTCTTTTCACCCTTTCTTTATTGGATAAAAGAAAAGTCGGTGGCGACTCTTGCTATCCGGAACAATTGTGATCAAACGCAAAACCACCAAGTCAGTTCTCCCACCGTATTATAGAATTGGAGACTCTGTTGGGGAAATTACTTAAAAGTGAGGTTACCTTAGGGCTAGATCACCTTTACTTGCTTTCCTTGTTTGACTTGCTTGCTTTACATTATGGTTCTTTGTTTGGGCTTTGCTTTGATCCTATACATGGATCTGGGGCACATTTTAGGTAAGTAGAAATAAATCATGGAAGTTGTATGGTGTATACCAATATGGACGAAGTGATATCTACATTAGCGTGATACTCTGGCTTGTACTAATGTTCCTTAAGTCATTTGAGGATAACATTAGGTTTCCTTATAGTATCATTAAGCACTAACTAACCTTTAGAACCTTTAATTTACTCATCCTTGGCCATTAGGAAGTAATGAGATAGCCGACTTTGGTTCTAACTGAAGATTGGTTGATACTAGATGCTACACTTATTGAGATCATACTTTTGGGATATTTCGGCCGCAATACTTTGGTGCTTGAGCTGAAACAATGCCTAACAGAAAGCTAGATGATATGAGGCTCCTTAGAACCCGGTTACTTTCTAGGACAGGTTGAACCAACTAAACTTCAAGAGGGTACTTAACTACAAACCCCATGCAATCCTAAACCTAAGGACTTGGCTGCTTTGGTGTATATGATTATTTGTACATAACGACTTGTTTGCTTTTCATACTTGTACATAACATCATAACATCATACCATATCATTTCACTGACCATTTAAAGGATGTCAAGGGCCTGTGATGCAGGGATATGTTGAACCAGACGTCTATCAAGGGGCAGGAGGATTTATTCTCCTCTAACCAAATGTAGTCAGAGACCAAAGCATGATAACTTGAGTCAAAGGCTATCACCCACTTGACATGGTGAGCTTGATTCTCTTGGAAGGACATACACCGGTACGGAGTTCCCTAATAAAAGCTATGAGCAAAGTTTAACTTCTAACATATTCTTGGGTTTACCCCCGCGAGATCCTTGAAAACATGCATCCACATACCATGCATCATATCATGACAGGTTTCTCCCACACAAGTTTACTTATCCCTTTACTGTTTATTTTTGTAAGATAGATATGGAAATGGTGAAGGATCTTCAAGCACAAAATGATTAATTCTAATAGATGTTCCTGACTTTGGATAAAGGGCAAGAGGACCTGAAGACTCTCCTTCTCAAAGAAAAGAAGAAAAAGACAAAGAAATCAGTGGGTGTCCTGAACTTGGGAAGGAGGTTCAAAGGACTAGCAAAGCGAGCTCTAGATTTCGCAACTCCGTTAACTGAGGGGGAAAATCAGACAAAAGAAGGGGACCACAGTCTTGGGTCCAACGAAGAAGAAGTTGACATCACTAAAGAACAATATCCTCATACGGACGACAATTACGAACAGTTGGAGGATCGTCTCAATGCCAAGGAAATCCAGAGATTACCTTGTTTAGACTTTGAAGAAATGGGTTTGGTTTCTGGAGTGATCATCCGACCAAAGTTCAAAATCCCTACTTTCTATAAGAAGTACCAATACAATGCTAATCTTGCACCAACTCGTGTGCAGTTGCAGAATATGACCATGGGATTCATCGAGGTCTTCAAGGAATACGCCCAAAAGTGGACAGACCTAGATGGCAGGGTGCATCCACCCTTAAATGACGGGGAGCTAATTGATATCTTTATGGGAACTTTGACGGGCCTATTTTTAAACCATCTGATCGGAAGCTCTTCAGCTTGTTTCACTGAGCTAATACTGACAGGCGAAAGAGTAGAAGGTGGCATCAAAAGGGGTAAAATCCAAAGGGGTGCATATTCAAGTGCAGTGAAGCTGCCTTTCAATGGGAAGAAATAGTATGATGCTGCGTACGGTCAAAAAGGTTATAACCAGAGTAACCACGACCAACACGTGGGGGCAGTCTTGATCTCTAATCCTGCATCGGTGCAACAATGTCAACAAGGGAATCAGCGTAAGGAGGTCTTGCTTAAAAGAAAATTCACCAAGATCAACATGTCACTGGCTCAAGCGTTACAACACATGTTATAGGCAAAGCTGATTACGTTAAAGGCTCCTCTCCAGAATCCCAATACTTTTGATCCCAGTTATCATCCCAATGAAAGGTGTGCATACCATTCTGATAGTCCTGGATACAATACGAATAGTTGTTGGGCTCTGAAGAACAAAATTCATGACATGATTGATGGCAAGGAGATTGAATTCGACCCTCCTAAAAATCTCAACATGGCCACTGTTCCCATGCCAAATCATTGAGCGTCCAGTTCATTTTGAATTTTCAATTGTAACCTCTTTTATTGTTCAAACACTTATCTATTAATGTTAAACTCTATTTAATTAATTCACTACATATGCTTGTCTTGAATTGATCCATTCATTTTCACTCTATTTAAACTATGCTTTTTACTCCCTTTATGATATTCAACTCTTGTTTTAAAAGTTGCAAGCCTTTAGAGGGAGGATGACGAAAACAATTCCATTTTCTCATACAATATGCTTTTGGACAGACCTGGCTGATGATGTACAAATGTTTGTTTCAATTCCTAAACACTGGAGTTATAAGGAGGATAATCCCTAGTAAACCCCTTTTAAGACAAAGAAGTAGGAGTTTCTTTTTCACACAAATTGAAACCTTTAATCAAACCTGGGGTAGGGTAGTCTCTCAGTTAATTCAAATGCGCGTTCAGTCACAAGCTTTCACCTCGTACACAACGAGTGATATCAAAAAAATCCTATGGAATCAAAATATAGTGATGGTTCCGTATCAAATAGGAAATCATTATCTCTCAAAAGAAAAAGCCCAATAAGTCAAAACCTACGAAGGAGACTTAATAAAAAAAACTAGGACATCCCGTTGACTATAATCTCAAAACAGTCAGGCAAAAATTAGGGATAATAAATCAAAAGAGGTTACTACAAATCCTCGAAAAACATGAAAATGTTGCAAAAATGACTCCCTTCACGAATAATCGTTCAGTATCCAAACAATCACCAAAACATCATTCCAGATTCAAAAGGCATAATTAATTGAGTATAGGACTGAAGAACCTCATGAAGAACGGGCGGGTACATATAAAATTTGAGCCTTATCCTTTGTTTCTTAAAATCGTGAACCAGGCTACGTTACAACCCTTTAAAAGTCCTAATTGAAGCATAGGTTAGTTTAAAAGCATATTGTTACAAAAGGTATCCTGACTCCTGTAAGGCTTACTCTAAATCCTTAGTTGAATTCACATTTCTTACAAAAATCCTTTTATCTGCTAAAACGCATTTTCAAAACTTCAAGACAAATATAAACCTTGCATTGATTGAATATCGTTGTTTGCATATAGCTACTTGTTTGACAACAGAGAAATCCACATGACAATTATCCGTTGAACAAAAGCTCTTTCAATGAGAAGAATCACTTCAAATTGGAAGACACTTCCAAGGACAAATCTCCTATAAGCAAGGGGGCATGACATGTGACTGTCCAACACATCTGGGGTAGTCAAGTCAAGATTCCAAGAAATCTCGCAAGAAGTGATGAATAACCAGGGGCAGGTTTGAATTTGAATCACTTGGGGCATTGAACATGAATTCGAGTAAAGGTTTATGTACGACCAAGCAAACGTTTTCTGGCAGTACTACAACACTTACTACTAGGGGCATTGAAAAATTTCCCACAAAGTCCTTTTCATAGGGTGATCCATAGTCAAGTCCCTATAGAGTCATTTCTATAAGGTTATCCCCACAAAATAATATTCACAATATCCCCACAGAATTATCCCTACAAAGCTGGATCAGCGTAATCTCCAGCCAGAGTTTCAACCTCCGAAAAACACCTCTCCAGCAGATTGGCGATAGGGTTTATTTCCCCAACAAACGGCAAGAATCCCCAGTTTGAGTTTGCCTCTCCGACTACTACAAATTAAGGGACCACAAACCCTCTTCCCCAATAGACTTTTCTATAATCCTGGGTAAGTTGCTACAAAGCCTATAAGATAACCAGATAACAATTAACTTCTTTTTCCCCGACAAGTTGTTAACTTCCTTTCTCTCCAGTCAATAGATAACTCCCCAGTAGAGAAACGGACAACTAAAACTCCTAAACTCTCTTCCCCAAGCAGGAACCAACACTCTCCACAGAGTTTTTCTCAAGACAAAGCCAATATTCCCCAGCGGAGTTCTCCTCAAAAACGGGTAATCCCATCGGAAACATTCCAAAACAAGGTCTGAAGATGTGCATACTCCTCATCCAAAAATAGAGGTCTGGGATTTAACTTCCTAAGGCTCCCCAGCATTTGTCAAGGATTTATTTTCCAAGACAAAATTACATTTCAACAACATTCATAGCATATGCATACGAAACACATATAGCACAACCTCATTTATTTTGAGAACACCATTACACAGTGCATTTCACAGATCATGACATTGCATACGGTTAACTTCTTACCTTTTTCAGGAAAGATCAAGCAACAAATAATCATCATCAACAATTTTCAACCAGTTCCAGATTAATACCTGAAACAAGACATGACAACTATCTATGAACGATTGATTGTAGATCAATACCTAAAACCAGATAGGACAACTATCTACATGAGCAGATTGAAGATTAACTCCCGAAAAAAGACGGGGAAACTATTTTTCTTTCTCTAAGATCAGAGATTAATGCCTGAAACAGGCCAGGGCAACTATCTCTACGACCAACAAAAAACCAGTACCAGATTAATACCTGAAATAAGACAGGACAACTATATGTGAATAACTGATCATCTTGAAGCAATCCTACATGGGCTCCTTCTCATGCACTCTTTTATAAACAGTTCAGATGTGATCCTGATACGGATGACATTCTAATACTTATTCCAGATTCCCTCAAGAAACATTTAAGATACGATCCAGAGACGGATGTCATTCTGATACTTACTGCAGACTCCTGCTAGAAACAGTTCAGATGTGATCCTGATACGAGGACATTCTGATACTTATTCTAGATTCCCTTTAGAAACAATTCATATACGATCCAGAGACGGATGTCATTCTGATACTTACTCCAGACTCCTGCTAGAAGCAGTTCATATTCGACCTCGATACGGATGACATTCTGATACTTATTCCAGATTCCCTCTAGAAATAACTTAGATACGATCCAGAGACGATGTCATTCTGATACTTACTCTAGACTCCTGCTAGAAACTGTTCCGATGCGATCCTGATACGGATGACATTCTGATACTTATTCTAGATTCCCTTTAGAAACAACTCAGATGTGATCCTCATACGACTGACGTTCTGACACTAACTCCATAAACTGTTTAGATACGATCCAGATATGGCTGACATTCTGACACTTACTCCAGATACGTCTTTCAAAAACAATTCAGATGCAATCCTGATACGGCTGACATTCTGACATTTACTCCAGAAACGGTTCAGATACGATCCAAATATGGCTGGAATTCTGACCCTTACTCCAGATACTTCTTTCAAAAACAATTTAGAGACGAATGTAATTCTGATACTTACTCCAGACTCCTACTAGAAACAGTTCAGAAGTGATTCTGATACGGACGACATTCTGATACTTATTCCAGATTCCCTCTAGAAACAGTTCAGATGCGATCCTGATACAGCTGACATTCTGACACTTACTCTAGATTCTCTTCAAGAAATGATTCAGATGAGATCCTGATACGTATGACATTTTGATACTTATTCTAGACTTCCTCTAGAAATGGTTTAGATACGGCCCAGAGACGGATGTCATTCTGATATTAATTCCAGATTCTTTCGAATACGATCAAGATACGATCCAGATGCCGATGTCATTTTGACACTCATTCAGCATATTTCTCAAACACAATTCAGATACGATCCAAATATGGATGTCATTCTAACTCTCATGCAATCCGTCTTTCAAAAGTAGTTTCAGATATGACCCAGACACGGAAGTCATTATAACGCTCATTCAGTACATTTTTCGGGTATGATCCATTTATGTATATTATTCTGACACACATCCCACTACATCTACTATTTCAGTATAAATCAACCAAATATTTATTCTGATACTTCTTCCAATTTTTACCAAGAATCACCTTTGGATGGCATCTATAAGCCGATCCTCGACAAATTTCCATCACTTCTCCAAATGGCATCTTTAAGCCCATTCCCTACACAATCCACCACCACATCATCGAGTGCAAATTTGAGCACTCTAGTGTTCAATCATCTTCCACCTTCAAGTCATAAATGACGGACTCTCCAATCTAACATTTAAGTTTTAAGAAGATTGAACAGGGGCAGTTGTTGTACTCCAAAATTTTCCCTCTCAAGATATTTCTCACGAAGATTTTCAAAAGCTCAAGTTTGCATAAATACAAAGCAGATCAAACGGAGTGACTGCAGGCAACAGTTCGAATTCAAAATTAGGAAAATGGCCTCCTTCAATGTAACCTTGGTTCACCAGCTTTCGATTGGGCATCTAGCCTCCTTCGAACTTGGTTCAAACTGCCAAGCTTCGATTGAGGCAATGGCCTATTTCATGCTTGCTCCATACAAGCTTCGATTGAATAAATGTTTATCTTCATGCTAGCTTTGATTGAGCATTGTTTCCCTTTGAAACAACTTCCTTCGATTCAGAAGACAAGGGCCTCCTGTTGGTGTCCTTCGATTCAAAAGTTAGCAGTTTCCTACTGGCTTCTTTCGATTAAGAAGGCAATGACCTTCTTAAACAGCTTCCTTCAATTCAGAAGACAATGGCCTTCTTAAGGCTTCCTTTGATTCAAAGCAGGGACCTCTGGCATGCAAGCTTCAACTTGACAAGGGCCTCCTGCATGCAAGCTTCGATTGAGAAAGGTCCTCATGCAGGTTTGCATTGATTCATAAAGCAATGGATACATACATGCTAGCACTCACAGGGCATTGGCCATCTTCATATTAACTTCGAATGGGCGAAATCTCCCTTGGAAATAATTAGTTTCGATTCCACATAGTTCCTACACACAATGAGCGTCCATTTCGAAGGTCATGCATTGTTGGATTTGAAGAACATACCTTGGTATCCCATTCGTGGGATATACCTTGGTGGCCCATTCGAAGAATTCTAAGTGGTGCACACAAGTGATGCATGTGGTCCCTTCAATGGATACACCTACAGTCCAATCGAAGGATACACACATTTGGCCCCTTCAAAAGAGACACATATGGCCCATTTGAAAGGAACATACTCTTTAGGAACAAACATTATTGTCTGAAGAGGATTCTGGTCGAAGGTCAAAACGAAAGGGTGAAGTATTCAAAATACTTGTTGGCCAGAGTCCTATGTGCTGCCAAGTCCAAGCCTGCTGCACTAGCCACAACACTCCAAAACTGTTGCAAAGCAGTCCTGCTACACTGCTCCTATATTTGCACCAATTTGGAATAAAAATATTGCACCTCGAAAGCTACAAAAATAGCATACTCAATTTGTTCAAATTCTTTTGTTTTCCCTCTAAAATCTCAGCCAACTTCATCTATAAATAAGATGTTCCACAACACATCTTTGGGGGGCTTTTGGTGGCTAGAGAGAAAATTGTGAGTTAGGAAAAAGAGAAAACACTTATCACACTCTCAAACTCAGAATCAAAAGACCACACCTTTTTTTCTTTCTTCGAGTCCAGTACTAAGAAACACAAACACTTGTTTCTTTTCCGTTAGAATCAAAGAAACACAACTCTATTGTTCTTGGTTTTCGAATTCAGTTAAAGAAACACAAACACCTGTTTCCCTCCCTTCGAATCCCAGAGCATCCAGGGAAATCATTCAAGGTCCAGAATAACCCACTCCAGATTCAAGGTAAGTCCTCCTGACTCAAACTCTTTCGTTTCAAGCATGTAAATAACCTTCTTGGCGCATTTTTTTGTTTCTGTCCATTTTGGTTTGTTTTCCTTCAAACAAGAGACATACCTATACCTACCCAAACGAAAGAGAAAAGTTTGCATGAAACGAAGCCTTAGTCTTCGCCCCTTACTGCTTCATAGCTGCAAACAACAAAAAGAAGGAGGTGTGAATCAATGGTTGCAGACTTTGACTCACACTGGTTACGGACCCCAATCGAAAGAAGGCAAAGGAGGGAGAATCGAAAGGCATATCCTTCGATCCAGGATGCTTTTCTTTCTCTTTTTTTACACTATTTTTGTCTTATATTTTCTATATATTTACATTTTCTTGCTACTCAATATGGTTGTAATAATTAGAACTTTTATTTTTTGCAAAACCCATCTGTACACTTGTATACCCCATCCCCCCAAAAAACATGTAATAGCGTAGGACATTTATCTTCTGCATTTTTGTTGCTTTCATAAATGCTAGTAATTGGGGTGTATGGCAAGATAAAACCAACAAGTAGACAACCCAAAATTCAAAGACAAAATGCATGCAATCAAACACACTATTTACACATGCACCTCTAGGATAATCTCACTTGTTACCTCAGAAAATAGTCATGTCCCTCGAATATGGGATTTTTAGCAAAGACGCTCGATAAAAAGATCGTAGTCCTTCGATGTCCCTCGATTTTCCTTCGGTAAACAATCTAGTCCCTAAATGAAAATTGCTAAAAAGTCTCATAGGTTTCCTTCTATGACTATACAAACGACCCAAGCACATCTCTTCACATCCAACGATGGGGCTTCTTATCAATCAATGGTAAGATAGCAACATCTAAAGGAGGAGGAAAATAACAAATACCTTTTAAGTAGGAAGGACACCCGTAGTTGCTTGCTTGCTCACAACAAAAATACCATTTTCACCATGTGATACGGTAGAATAACCGACTGTTATATTGGTTTGTGTTTTTTTTTCATAAATGTCGCGGTAAGCAAGAGTCGCCACCGACTTTTATTTCATCCAACAAAGGAAAATGAAAAAGAACAGAAAAAACATTTCTCGAGATGTTTCTGAGTATGCTGGGTAGATTATAGAAACGGAAGGTGTTAGCACCATTTCTATCCATGATTTTCCATGTGCTCTTACGTACTTGCTCATTTTGAAATTTCTTGTGTGTGTTTTGAAAATTTTTTATTTAACTTCATGTTAACCCTTGTATCTGTCCTCAAGATTGTGACGAAGTTGTTTTGAAAACTGTTTCGAAAGTGTTTGTGAAAAAGTTTTTGTTGTTTTGAGCAAGTACTTATGATTTTCTACCTACTCGAAAAAACATTCTTTGTTCTCGTTACCTTTAGCATTTCGAAGGGACTATCATCATATGATCATTTCTCGTAGGAAACTCGAGGGATAGTAAGGGACTATGATATCTATGACAACTTTGAATAGAGGGTCTTTACTAAGATATCCCTACGTTCGAGGGACATGACCATTGTTTCTGAGCAACCAAGTGAGGTATACCCTAAAGGTGCAAGTGTGCAACAGTGTTTGTTTTCAATATATTTAATCTTTTGCACAATTAAGGTGATCTACTATTTTAATTTCATTTTTCTTTTGCATGCAAGCCTATTATCCATACATCTAGACAGCTCATAGTTGCGGAAATTTAAAAGTGGAAAAGTAAATCTACGCTATTACAAGGCTATTGGGAGGGGTTTACATAAACAAAAGCCCAGGATTAAACAGTAAATAATATGCGTTAAACCCTAATTAAAAACTATTACAAACCCGAAGCAAATACAATAATTGGAAAATAAAATATTGCACGTGAGAATTAAATACGGGAATCAAAGTTTAAATTCAAAGGGAATCAAAGAAAATATTTTTTTATTTTTTGATGGAGAAAAATTAACTATTTGCAAATTAACCCTAATTTTCTAGTTGATTTTAATAATATAAAAAAATAATTTAAATTGCCCTATTTAAATTAATCTAATTAATTAATGAAATAAAATATTTTATGACAAAATCTAATTTTAATGCTTTTTGGGATTTTTGATTTAATAAAAAAATGATTTTGTTTTGTAAAAATAGTTAAACAAACAAATAAAACAAAAGAAATTAAAAAAAGAAATAAATTGGGCCTGTTAGGAGCAACAATTTGGGGGTGCATGGCTGAATTTGCAAAGCCCACATGCTGGCCTAAGATCTGCGTGTGATCCAGTGTTGCTGGCCTTTAGGGGTTCACCATGGTCTGCATGTGCTGAGTGTTAGATTTGAGTATGATGAGATCTTGTGGTATGGTGATGGAAGTGTATGAGGAGCGCGCATGGACCTGGAGCATTGGATCTGAAGACACAAATTAGTGAAAATTAATTTTGCAAAAGAGCTGGATCGAACCCACCCCCTTTTGGACTAAAGCCTTATCATGCCCTACCTTGCCAACTGAACCAAGTGTTTTAATTTTTAACAAAATACCACAAAATAAATATAAGGCAAATAAAGATCTATGGCCACCTGTCAAAAACGCATACATTGTGGGTCCTCAATGGTTTGAACGGACAAATCAGTGAGCACCATGCCATCACCTTCTTCATGGATCCGTCGTTTTAGGTGGGGAACTTTTAACTACAGCAGTTTTCCGTCACTATAGGTTGTAGTGATGGATTTTGTTCGTAGCTAAAAACCTGTAAAATTCAATAACGCAACACAAGCAGAATAAATTCAAACCAAAGACATGGATCAATTGAAAATCATCTCTTGAGCATGATAGTACCCCTAATTTTGTCCAATTTTGCCTCTATATAGAATTCACAATTTGGGACCTAAAAACCCTAACAATGGCATCGTGTCATTCCTGCACTTAAACTTCAATCAAACCAATCAAAAACATTGCAAATATGATAGCAAGCATGGATATATGATCAAAACATGTTTATGATGGATAAATAATTGAAAACAAATCTTGAAATAAGATGCAAACCGTGGCACTGTGAGGCGCGATTTCTGAAGGTTTTAAGGCTTAAGGATAATTGGAATGGCTTCAGAAAATGTCCAGGAACAGATTGTTGGCCTTGGAATTGCTTGAAACGACCTATAGAATCAAAACTAACCTGCACTTTTTCCACCAAAAATTTGAACTTGTTCTTTTGTTTTAACGACCCAATCCTTGTCCTTATGCTTTGGAAATGTTGTGTATATATCATACAATGATTTAGGTCTACAAAAATCGATCATATTTTTGCAAATTATGGAGATTTGATTTCATTCTTTGCCTTGTATGATTTGTTTCCAAAATAGACCAAATTAAGATCTTTTCCAATCAATTATCTTTTCCACGAATTTGGATGATTTACTAGCTATTCATGGACTCATATATGCTCATAAAATCAAATCTTGGATTTTATTTCATTATTCTATTATTTAAATTGATTTATTTTGATTTAAATGGATAAAAAATCAAAACAAATAATAAAAAAATAATAATAGGTGGATAAGCTCAGGGGTCGGGGCCATCTTAGGAACAAGTTTCAAACAAGAAAACACGAGCCCATTTGGAAAAAAAGTCATTTTGATCAATGTTGACTTCATGCACATTTCCCAAAAATGGTCAACTTTAACAATTCATATCTCCCTCAATTTTAACCCCAAGAGGGTGTTATTTTAATTTTTGGAAAGCTTAGGATGTCCCCTAAACAACCCTTTTAGCTTCATCTGAATTGGTTCTTCCATGTTCATGTAAGAAGCTTTGACCCAAAAGGTGTTTTTGTTGACTTTTGAAAAGGACCTATAATGTCTGAATTTATATCTTTTCATGAGTGAATTTCATGAACTTGAGGGATGAAGATGGGTTGTAGGGAATTGAATCCTCTTCAAAATGAGCATTGGATTGGAAATTTCTGATAAAGTATGAGAAAGTTATGCCTGGTCAAAGTTTGGTTGACTTTTCCTATAGAAACCCTAATTTAGCAACTTCTGAGTTTTGATGAATTTGGAGCATTCCTTGAGGAATAATAATCAACCCTTAATCAAATGATGGATGTTACTTCAAAATTTTAATGTTGACGAAAAACCTTGAAGTTTGACTGCATGAGGGTCACAATTGACTTTTGACCTAGCACAATTGATTTTCAGGCATCTGAGCAGTTGACTGAGCAAACTTGTAGTGCAAGGCATGAAACTTGGCATGGATGATCCTGATAACATATTAGGGAAATGTAAATCATTTGGGACCCTTATAACCCAAACATATTGATGAAAAAGGAAACCCTCGTTTGAGGCTCATTGCTTTAGGAGAGAATTTGTCTGGTTAATTCTTGGGCATCTTTGAGCAAGTTAAGGACTTCAATGGGCATGTGTTGAGTCAAAGGAGAGGGAAAATTTTAGGGTACAACAGCTGCCCTGTTCAATCTTCTTAGACCTGAGGATGTAGATTGGCTTGTCTGCCTTTCGTGATCTGAAGGTGGAAGATGATTGAACACTAGAGTGCCCAAGAATTTTCACTCGCATGAAGTAACACTGATTGGTGATATTGGGAATGGGCTTACAGATGTGATTTGGAAGTCGACAAAGAATCGTTGGAGATGGGATTAAATATGCCATCCAGAAAAGATATCGGTTTCATAAGAGATTCCTTTGCGAGAATTCTTGTACCTGCCGTTGAGGGGGACTTCATCGGGGAATGTTGATTTACATCCTGGAAAATAGAGTATAGGAGCTTTAGTTGTCTGCTACTCTACTGGGGAATTATCTTTTGATAGAGGAGGTAGAAGTAAATTGCATATCTGGTCAGGGTCCAGGCTGCACAGCCGCTTACTGGGGAAATGTGAAATCGGCCATAACTGGTCGGGTCCACGTCTTAAAATGTTGTAAACCATTATCTAGAAATAAGAGAAAAGGAACCTACATAGTAGGGTTACTTTGAGATGAAAGCCTGGATAGTAGGGCTTATGAGAAGGAACCTGGATAGTAGGGTTACTTCGAGATGAAATCCTGGATAGTAGGGCTTATGGGAAGGAACCTGGGAACATAAGGTTTCTTCAAAATGAAAGCCTATATAGTAGGGCTATGAGAAGGAACCTGGGTCGTAGGGTTTCTATGAAATGAAATCCTGGATAGTAGGGCTATGGGAAGGAACCTGGATAATAGGGTTACTTCAAAATGAAATCCTGGATAGTAAGGCTATGAGAAGGAACCTAGGTTGTAGGGCTTCTTCGAAATGAACGCCCGGATAGTAGGGCTATGGGAAGGAACCTGGGTCGTAGGGTTTCTTCGAAATGAAAGCCTGGATAGTAGGGCTATGAGAAGGAACCTGGGTTGTAGGGTTTCTTCGAAATGAAAGCCTGGATATTAGGGCTATGGGAAGGAACCTGGGTCGTAGGGTTTCTTCGAAATGAAAGCCTGGATAGTAGGGCTATGAGAAGGAACCTGGGTCGTAGGGTTTTGTTGTACCCCAAAATTTGCCCTCTTTTCATACACGCATATTATTGGTTTTATGGTTATGGAATAAAGTTATATTTATCAAGATTCTTCAGGTTACAAGTGACGTTTATTTCGCCAATGGATGTTCTTAGAGTATTTTCCGTGCTGAAGATCGGTTCGCCGTTTTGCAACGATTCGGGGTTCAAAGATTCACAAGTCTAACCCGGCGCGTTATATTCAGGTGTTCTTTCGTCAAGATATCTCTGATAAATTATTCTCAAATTCAGGTTCGGGCTCAAGAGTCAATTCTTTAAAGAAGGTCTCAGAATGTGTGAGTTTTCTCGAAGAAATGTGATGAAAGAGTGTGCTGAAAGTGCAGTTTTTACGCACTAAAAAATTCATAACATGAAGATCGTGGCTTCTTTTGAACCCGTTCAGGTGGCCAAAATTCCGTATTCACGTCATATACATTTTCATCTCTCGCGGCTGGAAGCCAATTTCGATCAGAAGGTCTTCAAAATGCGGATTTATCAAGTATTTTCATACAGAAAATTTTTGACAGAAGTTTATTTGCGTCATGTTCAGAAAATCATAACTTTGTCGATTTTCATCGTATCGAGCTAGTTCCAGCGCCAAAATTTCAAAAATTGAGTTGGCTAAATTTTCACAGGAGGTATCGAGTTCGAACTATATCCAAAAGGCCTTCGTTTTTTGCTCAGAGTGCGCGTGACGCGCCGAAAATCCTGAATGCTGAATATTATTTCATCTGGGTCGAAACTTCGAAAATTCATAACTCAGTCAATTTTTATCGGATTGGGCCAATCTTTTTACAAAAGGTCACTGACTCAAAGATCTACAACTTTTCTTCCAAAGTCAAGACCGGTATATGCTCCGATCAATACCAATTTTTTATTGAAGAACGTGTCAGAGTTGACACTAGAGCCCAAACTAAGTTTGTCTGAGCCCAAACTTCAAAAATTCATAACTAATTCACCGTTTATCCGATTGAGCTCATTTTCGGACAGGAGTTAGTTCTCGATATTGGATATATTATGTTTTCACATTTCAACTTCAAAAATTGCATTAAGCCCCTGCGATTTAGAATTGAACGTGACGGACTCAAGTGAATAAAAATCTGCACTATTGTTTGTGGTTATTGGAGGCCCAATTGCACATTCAAAGCCCATTTTTTCTTTGATTTCAATTATATAATCTCATTATTTTCACACAAACACGGGAGGAGAAAAAAAACCTTTGCCACAATCCCGTCGAAATATTAAATTCTTTCAACAACCCTAAAACCTTGAAATCCTTATTACAAACCCCTATCTCCTTCTTACAAACAAGCCATCATTGTCACAAATCCACATCTCACTACTTCTCCAGTAAGGCTAAGGCTGGTTTGATCTCCATGATCAAAAGGATATAATCATTCATACATTCCATATCGGTTTTAATATTACAAAATTTCATATATTTGTGTTATTTGTATTTTATGATATAGTAATTTATTTAATGTGTTCATAAGATTCAACACTGCAGATTTAGATAGGATCACATGCAGGGTTATTACAAAACACTAATGGCCAAAATAGAACAACCAATGCATGACTCATGGCAAGGCAGGCATCCTGAGGAGTCTAAGGGCGTGGGTTCAACAACCACCCCTATTGGTTTTGGTTTTCTTCCTTTCTATTTATCCTTTTACCTATTTTTATTCTTTCTGTTTAAAATCTTTTTTCATAAAACTTAACATTTTTCACAAACCTTTGATTTTTCATAATAAACTCGAATAATTAATTTTAAGGTTTTTTAATCTAATTTTAGATTTTAAATTAATTTTTGAGTCAACACCCACCCCTGACAATATGTATAATTTTGCTTATTTTTAACCCTTTGTGCATCATTTCTTTCTCTTTAATATCTTCCTTAAAAACCCTAAATTCATATAAACTCTAATTTTATTTAAATCAAAAACCCTATTAATTGATAAACTTAACCTTTTTTACAAATCCTAATTAATTTAGGTTTTAAATTTTTTTATTATTATTAACTCTTTTTTTTATTAACTCTTTAATTTAATTAATTAACTTTTTCTGCAAATTAGGAAAACAATTAGGTTTTAGGTTTTCTTTGTAATTAACCCTTTAATTAACCATTTTTTTAACAAATTAAGATTAGATTTTTGTTTTAGTTAGTAACTTAATTTTTGGCTTTTTTCTTCATTTATTAATAAATTAAGTTAATTAACCTTTTTTTTAATTAAAATTAGTTAGAATTAGGTTTTTTAATTAACTTAAAATTATTTTCTACAAAAAACACCAAAAACATTAACTTAGAATTTTAGGTTTTAATTTTTCCTTAATTTTTTTTTATTTATTCTTTTATATTTTAATTTCTAGGAAAATTGTATAGGTCGCATTATCAATGTAATAGCGTAGATTTATCTTTTCTCGCTTTTTTTTCCTTCTAATTATGTAATTGCTTTCGTGATGTAATAGTTTTAGGATTTCTTTTCCGCACTCTTCACTATTATGTAATTGCCCCAAAGCTCTGTAATAGCTTAGGTTTACATTTTCACCTTTACCTTCTGCTACTATATTTTATGCAATGCTTAGATTAATAGGATTGTATGGAAAGATAAAAATAAACGATAGAAAACCCTAATTACAAGATAAATAACGAGATTAAATCATTTGCGCACTTACACCCCTAGGGTATACCTCACTTGGTTGCCTCGGAAATAATGGTCATGTCCCTCGAACGTAGGGATATCTTAGCAAAAGACACTCAATCTAAAAGTCATCATAAAGATCATAGTCCTTCAATGTCCCTCGAGTTGCCTATGAGAAAATGATCTTGTCCCTCGATGTTGCCTACGAATATATGATGACAGTCGCTTCGAAATGCTAAGGTATCCTTACATGTTGCCTTCAATGACCATAACGTCCCTTTCGATAGTCCCTCAAACATCCAACGAATAAGTTTACCTACTCACTAATAGAAGGATAACATGGTCTAAAGGATATGAGGAAAAGAACGCATTTTTTCGAGTAGGTATATAACTGTTAGGTACTTGCTCAAAAAGACAAATCTTTTACACCATACACTTTCAAACAAGCTTTATAAACTAAATTTTTCAAAAACAACTTCGTAACACTCTTGAGGACAGAAACAAAGGTTAAAACGAAGTAAAACAAAACTTTTCAAAACAAGCACACACACAAGCAATTTTCAAAATGAGAAAGTACATAAGAGCCCATGGAAAACCATTGATGGAAAGGGTGATAACACCTTCCCTTTCTATAATCTACCCCCCGTACTCAGAAACATCTCGAAAAATGTTTTTTCTGTTCTTTTTCCTTTATTGGATAAAATAAAAGTCGGTGGCGACTCTTGCTTACGGCGACATTTTGCAAACATAAAACGCAAAACACAAACAAGTATTAAACAGTCGGTTCTGCCACCGTATCACAGAACTGGCGACTCTACTGGGGATTTATTAGTGGGCTATACCTTAGGATCTAGGTCATTAAAAGTGCTTCTCTTAATTGCTTTAATTGCTTTATTTTTGAGGGTTTTGTTTGGGGTTAATATAGATCCTATACCCAGATCTGCGGGCACTCATTAGCTAAGTAACAATAGACTGTGAGGGAACTATACGGCGTAGACCGATACGGTTGAAGCAGTAGCTATGTTGGTGTGACACTTTGGTTGGTACTGGTATCCCTTGTGGTGAAACGAGGAGAATACGGGGCCGCTGCATGGTGTCGTGAAGCACTGACGAACCTTAGAACCTTAGTTGAACAACTTGGCCATTAGAAAGTAGCGAGATATCAGGCCTCGGTGTAGAGCTCAGGATTGGTTGATACTCGATGCTACACTCTTTGAGATCATACTTTTGGAATATTTCGGTTGCAAGAAAAGATTGCGTGAGCTGAAACCATGACCGATAAAGGATGGTCAGTGATATTGAGATCCTCTAGAACCCGGTTACTTTTCTAGGACAGGTTGAACCAACTAAACTTCAAGTAAGTACTACCTTAAAACCCATGCAAGCCTTAACCTAAGGTTGTTTGTGTGACTTGTGTGCTTTCAACTTGAACTACTTACACATTTTAATTATCTGACAACATAAGTTCCTTGCAGGTTTTGTTTATAGTCCCTATCCAATAACTTGGATTTCTTTTTGGGTTTACTTTCTTACATCACCTCGCACTTTTGCTTAAACGCATAGCATACACATCACAACATCATGTCTTAACATTTCCTTAACCATTTTAAGGATCTCAAGGGTTTGTGATGCAGGTTATGGTAAATCATATGTCTAGCAATGGGCAAGGGGATTTATTTTCCTCTAGCCAATGTCGTCTAGAGATCAAAACACAATAACTTGAGTCAGGGGCTATGACCCACTCGATATGGTGAGCTTGAGTCTTGAAGAAGGACTCTTAACGACAAGAAGTTTCTTCAATCAAGTTGCAACCAAATTCTAACAGTTTCTTGTTTACCCCGCGAGATCCTTGAAAACATTGCATACATATATCATACATATCATTGCATAATAGGTCTTCCAGTACAGGTCTCTCATGTTCTCGCTGTTTATTTCAGCAATGGCTCTCAAACAAGATAACAGAGATCTTCAAACTCAAGAAGCTCAGTTCATGGACATATTCCTAAACCTATCCAAGGGGCAGGAAGAGTTGAAAACACTCCTCGTTGGGAACTTGGTCAAGAAAATTCCTGAAGACATTAAGGACGAACGAATGGAACAACTGCAAGCTGAGGTAGGTGCAATGAGAACCCAGATGCTGGGGCAGATGGCTCTTATCCAAGGCCTAGCCCGAAGGCAAGAAGAGCTGAAAGCCATCATCAACCAACTTCATCAAGACGGATATAAGAGTATGAAGCAAACAGTCGAGGTCGGGGACCAAGTCATTGATCAACCTCCAAGAAGACAAAATGTTGGTTTGGTGAAGAGTGGACCTTTCCAAGTTGCTACTACATCACGGGTCCAACAAAAACCTCGCCAAAAACAACGGGTTAATCAGAGTAAGCCGGATATGCCCAAAAGGCAGTTTACCAAACTCACCATTTTTGTTGTCTCAAGCTTTGCAACACCTATTAAGGATGAATCTGATTACGTTGATAGGACCTCATCTGAATCCCAAGACTTCTTCACCTAACTACAATCCTGATGCAAGGTGTGCATACCATTCCAACAACCCGGGGCATGATACTGATGACTGTTGGGTATTGAAAAATAAATTTAGGACTTGATTGATGAAGGAGTGCTGGAGTTTACACAAGATGGTCAGGCTGAGTTCTTCTACCATCCCTTTAAGGCATGTCCTCTTAAGCGACAAGATCAGACGAAGAGGCTTTTATTCATTAGAATTTTCAATTTGCAATTTTCTTTTGATTGTTTGAACATCTATTCATGTCAAACCCTGTTACTTTATCAATGCATTGCATATGTCTGTTTTGAATCAATTCATTTGTATTCACTATATTTAAATTTCTTTCCTTTTTGTGATATTCAACTCTCGAACAAAAGCTTTGAGCCTTTAGAGGGAGGATGACGAAAACGATACCACGATCTCTATAATATGCTTTTTAACGGACCCTGCTGACGATGTACAGGCGTTGTTTCAAATCCCAAACAGTGGAGTTATACGAAAGATAATCCCTAGTCAACCCCTTTGAGCCAAAGAAGTAGGAGTTTTTATTTTCACACTAATTAAAACCCTTAATCATAACCTGGGACAGGGTAGTTTTCTGAGTCAATTTAGACGCGCATTCAGTCGCAATCTTCCGCTTCGTACACAATGAATGGCATCGAAGACGTCCTTCCAAATCAAAATACGGTGATGGTTCCGCATAATCGTCAAGACAAGAAGTAATTATCTCTCAAAATAAAAGCCCGCTAAGTCAAAATCTATGAAGGAGACTAAAGAAAAAAACTAGGGCATCCCGCTGACTGTAATCACAAAAGAAACAGTTCAGAAAAAAGACAGGGATATTAAAACCAAAAAAGAGGTTACTATAAATCCTCGGCAAAAAAAAATAAGATTACAAAATGACTGCCTTTTTCAAATAAACTTTAAGTATCTGAACCATCACCGGAACATCAAGGACAATATTCCAGAACTCAACTGGGATTCTAAACGCGCAATTAATTGTGCATAGGACTGAAGAACATCACGAAGAGCGGGTGGGTACAAATAAAATTTGAGCCTTTATCCTTTGTTTCTTAAACTGTGAACCAGGCCACGTTATAACCCTTAAAAGTCCTAGCTGAAGCATGGGTTAGTTCGAAAGCATACTGTTACAAAAGGTATCCTGACTCCTGAAGGTCCATTACAAATCCCGAGTAAGTATCACATCTTTGCAAAATTCTATTTTACTAAAAAAAACTGCATTTTCAAAATTTCAAGACAGACATAAGCTTTGCATTCTTAAAATAACATTGTTTGCATATGACTATTTGTTCAACAGCAGAGAAATTCGCATAACGAATATCTAGTGAACAAAAACCTTCTAAATAGAAAGGATCACCTCAAGTGGAAAAACACTTCCAACCAAGGGTCACGGCATGATCATTGTCCTTCATCTGGGACAGTCAAGTCAAGATTCAAGGAATCTCTCAAAGATGCCAAATAGCCAGGGGCAGATCTCCATCTGAATCACTTGGGACGAATCTTGTACAATCAAACAAACATCTTCTGGTAGTGTGGCAACACTTACTACTATGGATAGTGACAATTCTCTGTACCAGGTGAACGTGGACATAGTTGGAAAATACTACGCATGAACAAAGACCCGCTGGGTTGACTGGCCTAGGAAAAAATAAGGGCATCCCAGCGAACCAAAAGGGTTCAGGCAAAAATTAGGGATAAAAAAAAGATATGTACACTCGGCAAGTCGAAAACTTGAAAAGGCGACTTGAGTAAAAAAGGGTATCCCGGTGGACTGAAAACCCGAAAGGGCGGTCCAAGCAAAAGTTAGGGATTTGAAGCGTAGGACTATGTCCCGTCATCTTATCATTTTCTTATCAATAGAAGACTTATCATCCTGATGAGCATCCACAAAGCCTCCGTGGGTACTTTCTCCAGTAGGTACAGGGGCAGAAAAGTCCTGATGAGACGTCATTATCGTATCCTCAGCATACGACCCTGTGACTACACTCCCCACAGAGTAGAGGCAACTAAAGCTTTAACATCGGCTTCCCAAAACAGGAGCTATGTTCCCCAGCAAAGTTCCTTCAGAGAATCGACATCTATATTCCCCAACCGAATTTCATAATCGCAAGCGGTTCGTAAAGTTGTCTCCCAAGCAGATTTTATTTCTATGAATACAGAAGCTCAATCCCTAACAGAGTTTATTCCTCTGGCTACCGAAGTTCATCCCTCAGCGGAGTTTATCTTTCTGAATCGGCAAGATCTTCCAGCAAAGCATCTCCTCTCTCAAACAGAGTTATTCCCCCACAGAGTTGTTCTCAAGCAGAGTCACTCCTTGGCAGAATATCCGTAAACAAGGGGCAAATCCCCAACATAGTCATCTTCGGTTCACCATCCCCAGCGGAAGTAGAAGAACCACTTTTTCTATGACGGTCAGGAACTCAATTTCCGTTACTCTCCAGCAGCAGTCAGACATTTATTTTCCCACTCGGATATGTCACAATAGCATTTCATGTTCATATATCATGACGTGCGCATACACATTACATACAACATAGTCTCATTTATTTTGAGAACGTCATCATACAATGCATTTCATGCATCATATACGATTAATCATGTACCTTTTCAGGAAAGATGGTTATCATCAACAACTTCCAGCAAGTTCAAGATTAGCTCTTGAAACTAGACAGAGTAATTATCTGTGCGATCAAATACAGCTTTATGCGGGTCTGTCACGAAGCAATCTTACACGGGTTTCTCCTAAACACAGCTTCACACGGGTTTATCCTGAAAAATCTTACACGGGTCCTTTCTCATACATTTTGAAATAAAGTTTTACACGAACTTATCACAAAGTAACCTTACCCAGGTTCCTCCTGAAGTTTTACACGAAGTTATCACAAAGTAACCTTACCCAGGTTCCTCCTAAAGTTTTACACGAACTTATCTCAAAGTAACCTTACCCAGGTTCCTTCTGAAGTTTTACACGAACTTATCCCAAAGTAACCTTAACCAAGTTACTTCTGATGTTTTACATGAACTTATCACAAAGTAACCTTACCCAGGTTCCTCTTGAAGTTTTACACAGATTTAGCCCAAAGTAACCTTACCCAGGTTCCTTCTGAAGTTTCACTCGAACTTATCCTGAAGCAACCTTACCTCAGTTTCCTTCTCAGTTCAGATGCAGTTTTACCCAAACTCCTCACAAAGCAACCTTACCTAGGTTCCTTCTTAGTTTAGATGCAGTTTTACTCAAACTCCTCACAAAGCAACCTTACCCAGGTTCCTTCTTGGTTCAGATACAGTTTTACCCAAACTCTTCACGAAACAACCTTACTCAGGTTCCTTCTCAAAACCCTACTATTAAGGATTTCATATCTAAGTAACCCTACTATCTAGGTTCCTTCTTACAACCCTACTATCCAGGATTTCATATCGAAGTAACCCTACTATCCAGGTTCCTTCTCACAGCCCTACTATCCAGGATTTCATATCAAAGTAACCCTACTATCCAGGTTCCTTCTCACAGCCCTACTATCCAGGCTTTCATATCGAAGTAACCCTACTATCAAGGTTCCTTCTCACAGCCTTACTATCCAGGCTTTCATATCGAAGTAACCCTACTATCCAGGTTCCTTCTCACAACCCTACTATCCAGGCTTTCATATCGAAGTAACCCTACTATCCAGGTTCCTTCTCACAACCCTACTATCCAGGCTTTCATATCGAAGTAACCCTACTATCCAGGTTCCTTCTCATAGCCCTATTATCCAGGCTTTCATATCGAAGTAACCCTACTATCCAGGTTCCTTCTCATAACCCTACTATCCAGGCTTTCATATCGAAGTAACCCTACTATCTAGGTTCCTTCTCATAACCCTACTATCCAGGCCTTCATATCGAAGTAACCCTACTATTCAGGTTCCTTCTCACAACCCTACTATCCAGGCTTTCATATCGAAGTAACCCTACTACCCAGGTTCCTTCTCACAGCCCTACTATCCAGGCTTTCATATCGAAGAAACCCTACGAACCAGGTTCCTTCTCACAAGCTTACCATCCAGGTTTCTTTTCTCTTACCTCCAAACAACAGTCCACAACACTGTAAGACCTAGACCTGATCAAACACGATTGATTTCGCATTTTCCCAGTAAGTCGCGGTGCAGCTTGTACCCTGACCAGATATCAGTTCACTTTCACCTCCTCAACTAAGATATTATTCCCCAGTAGAGTAACGGAAAACTGAAGCTCCTAAAATTCTATTTCTCCCAAGACAGAGACCAACATTCCTCAGCAGATTCCTCCTCAATGATAGGAACATGAATTCTCATCAAAGGAATATCTCGGGAAATCAACATCCTCTAGATGGAATCTTTAAGCCCATCTCCGATGATTCTTCATCATATCTTTCAGATGGAATCTTTAAGCCCATCTCCGGTGACCTTCAGTCATCTCCTTCAAATGGCCTCTGTAAGCCCATTCCCGATACTACCTACATAGTCAAGCATCATTACAGACGAGTGCAAATTTTTGGGCACTCTAGTGTTCAATCATCTTCAACCTTCAGATCATGAAAGGCAGACAAGCCAATCTAAATCTTCAGGTTTAAGAAGATTGAACAGGGGCAACTGTTGTACCCCAAAATTTACCCTCCTTTCATACACGCATATTATTGGTTTTATGGTTATGGAATAAAGTTATATTTATTAAGCTTCTTCAGGTTACAAGTGATGTTTATTTTGCTAATGGATGTTCTCAGAGTATTTTCCGTGCTGAAGATTGGTTCGCCATTTTGCAACGATTCAGGGTTCAAAGATTCACAAGTCCAACCCGGCGCGTCATATTCAGGTGTTCTTTCATCAAGATATCTCTGATAAAGTATTCTCAAATTTAGGTTCGGCTCAAAAGTCAATTCTTTAAAGAAGGTCTTGGAATGTGTGAGTTTTCTCAAAGAAATGTGGTGGAAAAGTGTGCTGAAAGTGCAGTTTTTACGCACTAAAAAATTCATAACTTGAAGATCGTGGCTTGTTTAGAACCCATTCAGGTGGCCAAAATCTCGTCTTGACGTCATCTACGTTTTTATCTATCGCGACTGGAAGCCAATTTCGATCAGAAGGTCTTCAAAATGCGGCTTTATGAAGTATTTTCGTACAGAAAATTTGTGACAGAAGTTTATTTGCGTCATGTTCAGAAAATCATAACTTTGTCAATTTTCATCGTATCGAGTTGGTTCTGTCGCCAAAATTTCACAAATTGAGTTGGCTAAATTTCCCCAGGAGGTATCGAGTTCGAACGGTATCCAAAAGGCCTTCTTTTTTTGCTCAGAGTGCGCGTGACGCGCCAAAAATCCTGAATGCTGAATATTATTTCATCTGGGTCGAAACTTCGAAAATTCATAACTCAGTCAATTTTTATCGGATTGAGCCAATCTTTTTACACAAGGTCACTGACTCAGAGATCTACAAATTTTCTTCCAAAGTAAAGACCGGGTAATGCTCCAATCAATACCAGTTTTTTATTGAAGAACGTATCAGAGTTGACACTGGAGCCCAAAATAAGTTTGTCTGAGCCAAAACTTCAAAAATTCATAACTAATTCATCGTTTATCTGATTGAGCCCATTTTCGGAAAGAAGTTAGTTCTCGATGTCGGCTACATTTTATTTTCACATTTCAACTTCAAAAATTTCACTTAAACCCCTGCGATTTAGCCTTGAACGTGACAGACTTAAGTGAATAAAAATCTGCCCTATTGCTTGTGGTTATTGGAGGCCCAATTGCACATTCAAAGCCCATTTTTTCTCTAATTTCAATATATAATCTCATTCTTTTCACACAAACACGGGAGGAGAAAAAAAACCTTTGCCTCAATCCCGTCAAAATATCAAATTCTTTCAAGAACCCTAAAACCTTGAAATCCTTATTATAAACCCTCATCTCACTACAAACAAGTCATCCTTGTTACAAATCTACATCTCATTACTTCTCCAGTAAGGGTAAGGTTGGTTTGATCTCCATGATCAAAAGGGTATAATCATTCATAAATGCCATATCGGTTTTAATATTACAAAATTTTATATATTGGTTTTATTTGTATTTCATGATATAGTAATTTATTTAATGTGTTCATGAGATTCAACACTGTAGATTTAGACAGAGTCTCATGCAGGCTTATTACAAAATACTAATAGCCAAAACAGAACAACCAATGCATGACTCATGGCAAGGCAGACATCTTGAGGAGGCTAAGGGTGTGGGTTCAACAACCACCCCTATTAGTTTTGGTTTTCTTCCTTTCTATTTATCCTTTTACCTATTTTTATTCTTTCTGTTTAAAATCTTTTTTCATAAAACTTAACATTTTTCACAAACCTTTGATTTTTCATAATAAACTCGAATAATTAATTTTAAGGTTTTTTAATCTAATTTTAGCTTTTAAATTAATTTTTGGGTCAACACCCACCCCTGGCAATATGTATAATTTTGCTTATTTTTAACCCTTTGTGCATCATTTCTTACTCTTTAATATCTTCCTTAAAAACCCTAAATTCATAAAACTCTAATTTTATTTAAACCAAAAACCCTATTAATTGGCAAATTTAACCTTTTTTACAAACCCTAATTACTTTAGGTTTTAAATTTTTATTATTATTATTAACTCTTTTTTTATTAACTCTTTAATTTAATTAATTAACTTTTTCTGCAAATTAGGAAAACAATTAGGTTTTAGGTTTTCTTTGTAATTAACCATTTTTTAACAAATTAGGATTACATTTTTGTTTTAGTTAGTAACTGAATTTTTGGTTTTTTTCATTTATTAATAAATTAAGTTAATTAATATTTTTTTATTAAAATTAGTTAGAATTAGGTTTTTTAATTAACTTAAAATTATTTTCTACAAAAAACACCAAAAACATTAACTTAGAATTTTAGGTTTTAATTTTTCCTTAATTTCTTTTTATTTATTCTTTTACATTTTAATTTCTAGGAAAATTGTATAGATCGCATTATCAATGTAATAGCGTAGATTTATCTTTTCTCGCATTTTTTTCTAATTATGTAATTGCTTTCGGGATGTAATAGTTTTAGGATTTCTTTTCCGCACTCTTCACTATTATGTAACTGCCCCAAAGCTCTATAATAGCTTAGGTTTACATTTCCGCCTTTACCTTCTGCTACTATATTTTATGCAATGCTTAGATTAATAGGATTGCATGGAAAGATAAAAATGAACGATAGAAAACACTAATTGCAAGATAAATAACGGAATTAAATCATTTGCACACTTGCACCCCTAGGGTATACCTCACTTGGTTGCCTCAGAAATAATGGTCATGTCCCTCGAACGTAGGGATATCTTAGCAAAAGACCCTCAATCTAAAAGTCATCATAAAGATCATTGTCCTTCGATGTCCCTCGAGTTGCCTACGAGAAAATGATCTTATCCCTCGATGTTGCCTACGAATATATGATGACAGTCCATTCGAAATGCTAAGGTATCCTTACATGTTGCCTTCAATGACCATAACGCCCTTTTCGATAGTCCCTCAAACATCCAAAGACTAGGGTTACCTACACACTAATAGTAGGATAACACGGTCTAAAGGATAGGAGGAAAAGAACACCTTTTTTCGAGTAGGTAGATAATTGTTAGGGACTTGCTCAAAACGACAAATATTTTACACCATACACTTTCAAACAAACTTTTCAAACTAATGTTTTCAAAAACAACTTCGTAACACTTTTGAGGACAGAAACAAGGGTTAAAACGAAGTAAAACAAAACTTTTCAAAACAAGTACACACACAAGCAATTTTCAAAATGAGCAAGTACCTAAGAGCCCGTGGAAAACCATGGATGGAAAGGATGCTAACACCTTCCATTTCTATAATCTACCCCCCGTACTCATAAACATCTCAAAAAAGGTTTTTTCTATTCTTTTTCCTTTTCCTTTGTTGGATAAAATAAAAGTTGGTGGCGACTCTTGCTTACCGCGACATTTTGCAAACATAAAACGAAAAACGCAAACCAGTATTAAACAGTCGGTTCTGCCACCGTATCACAGGTTTCTTCGAAATGAAAGCCTGGATAATAGGGTTATGGGAAGGAACCTGGGTCGTAGGGTTTCTTCGAAATGAAAGAATGAATAGTAGGGCTATGAGAAGGAACCTGGTTCGTAGTGTTTCTTCGAAATGAAAGCCTGGATATTAGGGCTATAGGAAGGAACCTGGATAGTAGAGTTACTTCGAAATGAAAGCAAAGATAATAGGGCTATGAGAAGGAACGTGGATAGTAGGGTTACTTCGCGAGGAGTTTAGGTGAAACTTCACCTGAACCGAGAGGGAACCTGGGTAACATTGTTTCGTGAGGAGTTTGCATTAAACTACATCGGGAAATCGTAAGGAGGAACCTTGGTAAGGTTGATTCAGGATAAGTCTGAGTGAAACTTCAGAAGGGACCTGGGTAAGGTTACTTCGGGATAAGTCCGTGTAGGGCTTTAGGAGGAACCTGGGTAGGGCTACATCGGGATAAGTATGTGTAGGGCTTTAGGAGGAACCTAGGTAGGGTTACTTAGGGATAAGTCTGTTTAAACTTTAGAAGGAACCTGGGTAGGGTTACGTCGGAATAAGTCCGTGTAAAACTTCAGAAGGAACCTGGGTAAGGTCACTTCGGGATAAGTCTGTGTAAAACTTCATGAGAAACCTGGGTAAGGCTACTTTGTGATGAGTTCGTGTGAAACTTAAGAAGGAACCTGGGTAAGGTTACTTTGTGATGAGTTCGTGTGAACCTTTAGGAGGAACCTGGGTAAGGTTGCTTTATGATGAGTTCGTGTGGAACTTTATTTGGAAATGTATGAGAAGGGACCCGTGTAAGATTTTTCAGGATAAACCCGTGTGAAGCTGCATTTAGGAGAAACCCGTGTAAGATTTATTTGTGACGAACCCGTATAAAGCTGCATTTAGTCACGCAGATAATTACTTTGTTTAGTTCTCGGAGCTAATCTTAGACCTGCTAGAAATTGTTGATGATAACCATCTTTTCTGAAAAGGTACATGATTAATTATACGCAATGCATGAAATGCATTGTGTGATGATGTTTTCAAAATAAATGAGATTATGCTGTATGAAATATGTTTGTGAACGTCATGATGTATGAACATGAAATGCTATTGTGACATATCCGAGCCCGGGAAAATAAATCCCTAACCGTTGCTGGAGAGTATTGGATATTGAGTTCCTGGTCGTTATAGAAAAAGTGGTTCTTCTACTTCCGCTGGAGATGGTGAACCGGAGATGACTATGATGGGGATTTTCCCCTTGTCTACAGACATTCTGCCAGAAAGAGACTCTGCTTGAGAATAACTCTGCGAGGGAATAACTCTGTTTGAGAGAGGAGATGCTTTGCTGGAAGATTTTACCGATTCAGAGAAATAAACTCTGCTGGGGGATGAACTTCTGTAGCTGGAGAAATAAACTCTATTGGGGATTGACCTTCCGTGTTCGGAGAAATAAACTCTGTTTGGGAGACAACTTTATGAACTGCTTGCGATTATAAAACTCGGCTGGGGAATATAGACGTCGGCACTTTGAAGGAAATTTGCTAGGAAAAGTAACTTCTGTTTGGGGAAGCCGATATCAACGCCTTAGTTGCCTCTACTATGTGAGTAGTGTAGATATAACAGGGTCGTATGCTGAGGATACGACAATAACTTTGCATCAGGACTTTTCTACCCCTGTACCTGCTGGAGAAAGTACCTGCGGAGGCTTTGTGGATAGCTTGAGTGTTATCCCAACTCATGAGGTGCTTGGTAACTTCCGATCAGAACGATAAATCTTCTACTGATAGGCGAGTGACAAGCTGACGGGACACAGTCGTACGCTTTGATCCCTAACTTTTTCCTGAACCTTTTTGGTTCGCCGGGATGCCCTTATTTTTGCCTAGGCCAGTCAACCTAGAGGGTCTTTTTCATGCGTGGTCTTTTCCGACTATGTCCACGCTCTCAGGATGTAGGGAGTTGTCACTGTTTATAGTGTTGTGTTGTAGTAATGTCAAAATGTTTTCTTGATGGCACATGATTTGTTATTAGAATGCGTGCGTAATGCCCCAAGTGATTCAGATGGAGATATGTCCCTGATTATTTGACACTTTTAGAGAGATTTCACCAAGTGTGTTAGACATCATGTCCTGCCCCTTGCTTATGGAAGACTTGTTATTGGAAGTGTCTTTCCTGCTGAGGTGATTCTTTCCATTGAGAGGTTGTCTGTTCATTGAATATCCATTGTGCGGATTTCTCTGCTGTCAACCAATTAGTCATATGCAAACAATGTCATTTAAAGAATGCAAAACTTATGTCTGTCTTGAAAACTGTTTTTTGAAAATGTGTTTTGTGTAGTAAACCAAAATTTGCAAGAATGTGATGTCAACTCAGGATTTGTAACAAGTCCTACAGGAGTCAGGATACCTTTGTAACAATATGCTCTCAAACTATCCCATGCTTCAGCTAGGACTTTTAAGGTTTATAACGTGGCTTGGTTCACGGTTTAAGAAACAAAGGATAAAGGCTTAGTTAATTGCGCTTTTAAATCCCAATTGAGTTCTGGAATCTTTGCTCTGATACTTGAGGATGATTCGGAAATTGAACATTTGTTTGAGAAGGTAGTCATTTTTGTAATCTTTTTTTTTGTGTCGAGGATTTGTAGTAACCTCTTTTTTTTTGCCTAGGATTTGTAGTAACCTCTTTTTTGGTTTTACTATCCCTGTCTTTTGCCTGAACTGTTTCTTTTGTGATTACAGTCAGCGGGATGCCCCAATTTTTCTTAAGTCTCCTTCATAAGTTTTGACTTAACGGGCTTTTATTTTGAGAAATGATAACTGTCTGTCTTGACGATTATACAGAACCATCACCGTCTTTTGTTTTGGAAGGACGTCTTTGAGGCCATTCATTGTGTACGAAGCGGAAGATTATGACTGAATGCGCCTCTGAATTAACTGAGAAAACTACCCTGCCCCAGGTTATGATTAAGGGTTTTAATTTGTGTGAAAGAAAAACTCTTACTTCTTTGGCTCAAAGGGGTTGACTAGGGATCATCTTCCTTATAACTCCACTGTTTGGGATTTGAAACAACGCCTGTACATCGTCAGCAAGGTCTGTTCAAAAGCATATTGTAGGGATTGTGGTATTATTTTCGTCATCCTCCCTCTAAGGCTTGGAGTTTTTAATCGAGAGTTGAATATCACGAAAAGGAATTATAAAGCAGTTTAAGCATAATGAAAACAAATTAATTCAAGACAAACATGTGTAATGCATTAATGAAATAATAAAGTTTTGACATGACAATAATTGTTCGAATAAGAAAACAAAATACAACTTGAGAATTCAAATGAACAAAAATTCTTTCAATCCTAGCCATGTTTTAGGAGGGGAGCAGTGATCACGTTTGGAGTCTCGGGAGGCTCGAATTCAATCTCCTTGGCGTCAATCATATTCTGAATCTTGTATTTCAGCGCCCAACAATCGTTATTATCGTGCCCCGGGCTGTTAGAGTGATAAACACACCTTGTATCCGGATTGTAGTTAGGAGAGGAAGTCTTAGGGTTCAGATGAGGGTTTATCACCGTAATCAACTTCATCTTCAACATGTTTTGCAATGCTTGTGACAATGGCATGTTGATTTGGGTGAAATGCCTTGGAGGTCTTTCCATCATTGGCTGATTGTTTCGTTGTTGTGGTCGTTGTGCGCGTACCCAATTAGAGATCAGCACTGCCCCAACAGATTGGTGGTAGTTTGCCTTGTTATGCCCCTTCTGGCCGTGCACAGCATTGGCTTCCCTCTTTCCACCAAATGACTTCTTCTCTGTAGTCGAAGAGGTATTTTTCTGGATCATACCACTCTAGATCCCAACTTCTACTCTTTCTCCAGTCAATATCAGCTCGGTGAAACCAACTGAGGAGCTACCAATCAAGTGATTGAAGAATGGACCAGACAGCGTACCAATGAACATAACCACTAACTCCCTATCAGACAAAGGGGGTTTGACACTCCCTGTCAGATCTCTCCATTTCTACGCATAGTCCTTGAAACCTTCGCTTGCACCCATGGACATACTCTGGAGTTGAGTACGGGTAGGGGCAAGGTCAGTGTTATATTGATACTTCTTGTAAAAATCAGCAGCCAGATCTTCCTAGTTGCGGACACTGGTTCCCTCTAGTTGATAGAACCATTCAAGCTGAGTCCCAGACAGACAGTCCTGAAAGAAATGGACCCACAAGTTCCTATCAGCGGTGTGAGGCTGAATCGTCCTCACATAGGAATGAAGATGAAGCTTGGAACAAGACACCCCATAATACTTCACAAATATCGGAGCCTTAAACTTATGTGGTATGACTACTCCAGATACCAAACCCAGCTCTTCGAAATCTATCCCTGGTATTCTTTGGATCTCCATTACGCTCAGACGATCCTCTAACTGTTTGTACCTATCCTCAGTCGGGGGATACTGTTCATTGTTATAGTCAGATTAATCCTCAAAATCTCTTGGACTAGGGTCTTCCTCCCTTGTTTGACCCTCTTGGTTCTCCCCTTCTTTGGATGAAGAGGTCAGATCAACCGTTTGCTTCAACGGACCCCTAAATCTTCTTCCCTTATTCAGGATACCGAAGATTTTCTTCTTCTTCTTCTTCTTTTTCTCTTTCAAAATAAGGGCCTTCAGATCTTCCTTCCCCTTAGCTAAGGCTACGGACATTTGCTGAAATTGGGCATTTTGTGCCTGTAGATCCTTGATGCTTTGTTGAGAAGACATTATTGCTAAAATAAACAGCGAAGAAGATGAGAAACCTGTTATGGTACCTGTTTATGAAATGTCATGGATGATATGCGTATGCAATGATTTCAAGGATTCTTAAAGGCTCAAATTTTTTTAACCAAAAGAAACACACGTTAATTGTATTAATAAGTTCGGATTGTTACAAAGAGTGCCCTTTAGGCTTACAATCAAACAAAACTTAAAGCAAAAGAAAATTAGGTTTCCCAGGAGCGCATCCTCTTTGGTGCAATGTAGGCGTTTATATTCCTCTTTTCATGAAGTAACCTAGTGAGTTCCAAGACCTTCTTCTTGCTGGCATAGAATTGAGTTTCGAACGTATCCCGCTCCTCTTTAAGTTAAACCCAGGATTTTTGTAACTCCTCATAATCAGTTTGCATGTCAGGATGGAGAACAAGATAGGAAGTGTCTCCTTCAGCAACTAGTTCCAGCATCGTTGGTAGGACATCAGGGTAAGGCATCATAACACTTTGAGCACGAGATTATACCCATTTGAGATAAGGCTCAAGAGGGATTGAGTTCTTGCGCCCCAGTGTCTTGCTGTCAAATCTGTGTGCCATGCCCCAAGCTCGCATGAACCTTTTACGATAACCTTGGGCATCATTCTCGTAGTCAAAGGTGATTCCTTGGATAAGTGTACCGTGAGGACCATTCCTTCTCGCATAACCAAACTGTCACATTGCCAAAAAAGGATTATAAGTGATTCCTCCCCTAGTGCCTAAGAGAGGGACATTATGGAATTCACCACAGCAATCGATGATGGTAACATATTCCGAGGACCGTGAACACTAATGAATGTCTGAATGTGTAAGGGACATCAGCCTACGAGACCATTTTATACCCTGCTCTTCAAAATAGACTTGGGTAGGTGCGAAATAAACCACCTAGCCAATAGAGGGGTGCAACACAAGAGGGTCCCCCTTCTCTTTAGAGTGCGAGCATGCAAAGACTGTAGAATATCCCCAAGTAATGTAGGCACCGGATAATGAGACAGAAAAACCTTAATCATATTCACATCTACGAGTTGGTCCGGGTTAGGGAATAATACCATCCCATAGATGAGGAGTGCCAATACCTCTTCAAAAGCTGGTAAATCCAGGGTATCAAAAAAAAGTGAGCTTTCTCGAATATAAATTTAACCGGGATTCCATGGACACTTCCCTTAATTTCCTAATTTGTCACTACATCGGATCATTGTAAGGACAGAGCTCGAGCAATCTCTTCAGGCTTTCGATGTCTTTTCGTACCGTTGAAAGGTAACTGATCAAGGTACCCCTAATAACCGGGCAAATTCCCCCATAGTAGGCACTAGCTGGTAATCCGAGAGGGTGAAGCAGTGGTGCAAAGGATCAAAGAACTGAAATAGCACTTTTAACAATTCTTTATCATGTTTTGAAGTGACCAAGTTGAGCAGCCGACCATGTTTTTCAGTGAAGGGAGAGCTTTCAGGAATCCGTAATGCCAAATCCTTTAGTTGAGGAGGTACTTTCACAAGGTTAATCTGGATAGTGTTCTTGCGGGCAGATGCCATGTCCTACAAAACAAAGCAAAAATGAGCCCTAGAAAATCCTTGAAATGGTTAGTATGATATGCCATGTTTATGATGTCATGATTATGCTAAGAAATCACATGTATAGAAAGCAACAAACAAGTCACACCAAGTCCTTAGGTTTAAAGCTTGCATGAGTTTTAAGGTTATACCTTGTTGAAGTTGGATTGGTTCAACCTATCCTATAAACAGTAATCGGGTTCTAAGGGATCTCAATATCACTGTACTTCTCCCAAGCTTCATTCAATAGGCGATTGACTCGCAACCAAACAAAACTCAGGATTCAAACCTCAATAAGTGTAGCATCGAGTATCTGTCGACCTTGGGAATACACCAAAGTCGGCCATCTCGCTACGTCCTATTGGCCAAGTTGTGCAATTAAAGGTTCTAAGGTCAGTCGACTCTTTATGACACCATGCAGCGGCTCCGTATTCTTCTTGATTGACTCAAGGGCTATCGGTACCAACCAAAGTGTCGCGTCAACATAGCTACTGCTTCAATCGTGTCGGTATACCCCGCACAGTTCCCTTACAGTTTATTGCTACTTACCTAAAAGGAATTCCCCGATCCGGGTTTAGGATTCAAACAAGCCCAAACAGATACCCTTAAAAATAAATCAAGCAAGACAAGCCAAAGAAGCAATTTAAGAATGACCTAGATCCTAAGGTAAACCCCACTTTATTATTAGTCCCCAACAGAGTAGCCATTTCTGTGATACGGTGGTAGAACCGACTGTTATTTTGGTTTGTGGTTTTTGTTCGCAAATGTCCCAGTAAGCAAGAGTTGCCACTGACTTTTATTTCATCCAAAAAAGGAAAAGGAAAAAGAACAGAAAAAACATTTTTTGAGATGTTTCTGAGTACGGGGGGTAGATTATAGAAAGGGAAGGTGTTAGCACCCTTTCTATCCATGGTTTTCCATGGGCTCTTAGTTACTTGTTCATTTTGATATTGCTTATGTGTGTTTTGAAAAGTTTTTATTTAACTTCGTGATAACCCTTGTATTTGTCCTCAAGAGTGTGACGAAGTTGTTTTTGAAAATTGTTTTGAAAGTGTTTGGGAAAAGTTTTTGTTGTTTTGAGCAAGTACTTAATATTTTCTACATACTCAAAAAAAGACTGTTTGTTCTCGTTTCCTTTAGATAGCGCTATCCTACTATTAAGGAGTAGGTAGCCCTATCATTGGAATTTGAGGGACTATCGAAAGGGACGAAATGGTCATTGAAGGCAACATGTAAGAATACCTTAGAATTTCGAAGGGACTATCATCATAAGATCATTTCTCGTAGGCAACTCGAGGGACAGTAAGGGACTATGATCTCTATGATGACTTTGAATTGCGGGTCTTTGCTAAGATATCCCTATGTTCGAGGGACATGAACATTGTTTCCGAGGCAACTAAGTGAGGTATACCCTAAGGGTGCAAGTGTGAAGTAGTGTTTGTTTTCAGTTTATTTAATCTTTGCATAATTAAGGTGATCTAATGTTTTAATTTCATTTTGTCTTTTGCATGCAAGCCTATTATCCATACATCTAGACAGCTCATAGTTGCGAAAATTTAAAAGCGGAAAAGTAAATCTACGCTATTACAAGGCTTTGGGGAGGGGTTTACATAACCTAAAACCAGAGATTAAACATTAAATAATATGTGGTAAACCCTAATTAAAAACTATTACAAACCCGAAGCAAATACAATAATTGGAAAATAAAATATTGCACGCGAGAATTAAATACGGGAATCAAAGTTTAAATTCAAAGGGAATCAAAGAAAATATTTTTGTTATTTTTTGATTGAGAAAAATTAACTATTTGCAAATTAACCCTAATTTTCTAGTTGATTTTAATTATATAAAAAAAGAATTTAAATTTCCCTAATTAAATTAATCTAATTAATTAATGAAATAAAATATTTTTATGACAAAATCAAATTTTAATGTTTTTTTGTGACTTTTGATTTAATAAAAAGGGATTTTGTTTTGTAAAAATAATTAAACAAACAAATAAAACAAAATAAATTAAAAAAAGAAATAAATTGGGCCTGTTAGGAGCTGCAATTTGGCGGTGCATGGCTGAATTTTCAAAGCTCACATGCTGGACCAAGATCTGTGTGTGACCCAGTGTTGCTGGCCTCAAGGGGTTCACCATGGTCTGCATGTGCTGAGTGTTAGATCTGGGTACGATGAGATATTGTGGTATGGTGATGGAAGTGTATGAGGAGCGCGCAGGGACCTAGAGCAATGGATCTGAAGACACAAATTAGTGAAAATTAATTTTGCAAAAGAGTTAGATCGAACCCACCCCCTTTTGGACTAAAGCTTTATTATGCCCTGCCTTGCCAACTGAACTAAGCATTTTAATTGTTAACAAAATACCACAAAATAAATATAAGGCAAATAAAGATCTATGGCCACATGTCAAAAATGCGCACGCTGTAGGGCCTCAATGGTTTGAATGGACAAATCAGTGAGCACCACGCCATCACCTTCTTCATGGATCCGTCGTTTTAGGTGGGGAACTTTTACCTACAGCAGTTTTCCGTCACTATAGATTATAGTAACAGATTTTGTTCGTAGCTAAAAACTTGTAAAATTCAATAACGCAACACAAGCAGAATAAATTCAAACCAAAGAAATGGATCAATTACAAATCATCTCCTGAGCATGATAGTACCCCTAATTTTTTCCAATTTTCCTCTATATAGAATTCCTAATTTGGGACCTCAAAACCCTAACAATGGAATCGTGTCATTCCTGCACTTAAACTTCAATCAAACCAATCAAAAACATTGCAAATATGATAGCAAGCATGGATATATGATCAAAATATGTTTATGATGGATAAATCATTGAAAATGAATCTTGAAAAAAGATGCAAACCGTGGCACTGTAAGGCGCGATTTCTGAAGGTTTTAAGGCTTAAGGATGATTGGAATGACTTTAGAAAATTTCCAGGAACGGATTGCTGGCCTTGGAATTGCATGAAACGGCCTATAGTATCAAAACTGACCTGCACTTTTTCCACAAAAAATTGGAACTTGTTCTTTTGTTTTCACGACCCAATCCTTGTCCTTATGCTTTAGAAATGTTGTGTATATATCATAGGATGATTTAGGTCAACAAAAATTGGTCATATCTTTGCAAATTATGGAGATTTGATTTCATTCTTTGCCTTGTAAGATTTGTTTCCGAAATAGACCAAATTAAGATATTTTCCAATCAATTAGATTTTGCATGAATTTGGATGATTTGCTAGCTGTTCATGGACTCATAATATGCTCATAAAATAAAATATTGGATTTTATTTCATTATTCTACTATTTAAATTGATTTATTTTGATTTAAATGGATAAAAAATCAAAATAAATAATAAGAAAAATAAAATAATAGGTGATAAGCTCAGGGGTCATGGGTCATCTTAGGAACAAGTTTCAAACAAGAAAGCATGGGACCATTTGGAAAAAAAGTCATTTTCATCAATGTTGACTTCATGCTCATTTCCAAACATTGGTCAACTTTAACAATACATATCTCCCTCATTTTTAACCCCAAGAGGGTGTTCTTGGACTTTTTGAAAAGCTTAGGATGTCCCCTAAACAACCCTTTTGTATTCATCTTAATTGGATCTTCCATGTTCATGTAAGAAGCTTTGACCCAAAAGGTGTTTTTGTTGACTTTTGAAAAGGACCTATAATGTCTGAATTTATATCTTTTCATGAGTGAATTTCTTGAACTTGAGGGATGAAGGTGAGTTATAGGGAATTGAATCTTATTAAAAATGAGCCTTGGATTGGAAATTTCTGATAAAGCATGAGAAAGTTATGCCTGGTCAAAGTTTGGTTGACTTTTCCTATAGAAACCCTAATTTAGAAACTTCTGAGTTTTTATGAATTTGGGGAATTCCTTGAGGAATCATGATAAAAACTTGATAAAATAATGGATGTTACTTCAAAATGTTGATGTTGACCAAAAATCTTGAAGTTTGACTGCATGAGGGTCACAATTGACTTTTGACCTAGCATAGTTGATTTTCAGGCATCTGAGCAGTTGATTGAGCAAACTTGTAGTGCAAGGCATGAAACTTGGCATGGATGATATTGAGAACATATTAGGGTAATGGAAATCATTTGGGACCCTTGGAACCCAAACATATTGATGAAAAAGGAAACCCTAGTTTGAGGCTCATTGCTTTAGGAGAGAATTTGTCTGGTTAATTCTTGGGCATCCTTGAGCAAGTTAAGGACTTCATTGGGCATGTGTTGAGTCAAATGAGAGGGAAAATTTTGGGGTACAACACACCAACACTTTCAGTTGAAACATTTTCAAAATTTAAAACACTTTGTACGCATTCTTATTGAGACGAGCATCATTACAAAGGCACTTTTCAAAATCACTTTCAAAAACATCTTCCACAAAAAACATCTTTTTGAACTATTTTTCAAAACCAACACTTTGTACGCATTCTTATAGAAACGAGAATCGTTACAAATACATTTTCAAAATATTTTCAAAACTTATACCACAAATCACATTTTCAAACAAAAGCAAATGATCTAGGAAGCAACTAAGATCCCGTAGATAACTACGGATTAAAAGGGTGCTAATACCTTACCTCTTCATAACTTACCCCCCGAACTCACGAAAATAATCTCAAAGGTATTTCCTGTTCTTTTCACCCTTTCCTTATTGGATAAAAGAAAAATCGGTGGCGACTCTTGCTATCAGCAACAATTGCGATCAAATGCAAAACAACCAAGTCAGTTCTCCCATCGTATTCCAATATGTTTCAAGGTTCAGAAACCCGTCCATCTCATGAAGAGTTAAGGTGAAACCGTAACTGATAAGATGATAGTTAAGAAGGTAACGACAATGTTGACCTCACACTTTGATCACGTTATTGTAGCTATTCAAGAATCCAACAATCTTGAAACCCTAAAACTGGAAGATTTGGTTGTTTCGTTAGAGGCGCGTGAGATGAGGATTGTCGAAAGTAAAGGAGTTCAGGAATTGATACAGGCACTACGAGCTCAATCATGGAAAAGGAATGGTGGTTCCAACAAGTTTAAAGGCAATGTCGACACGACTCAGGTAAGAATGTTAGAATAAGATTTGGTTCTGCAATTTTATCATTGAGTTTTGATGATAACAAATGAGTATGTTGTATGAACAATTTTGGTACTCTAAGGTTTGTTATTATTAAGATTTAACAAACGGGTTCTGCTTCTGATAAACGGCGCTGCTAAGAATTTAGAAGAGAATAAGTTTCGCTTCTAAGCTACACAAGTTCTGATGAACAATAGCGAAAGCTTCAGAAGGCTCTAAAGTAGTGACTCTAATACTCGTCCAATAGACCAAGTTCTAAAGATCTTAAGACAAAAGTTCTAACTGAAGTCCAGATGTGGAAGACTTATGTTATGAAGACAAAGGGTTCTCAAGACCAAGTGCTGAAGATTCTGAAGAAAAAGTTCTGAAGATTCTGAAGACTTGAAGTTCTTATGACCCAATGTTCGACAAAGGGTTCTAAAGACCAAGTGCTGAAGATTCTGAAGACTCTAAAGAATTGAAGTTCTAAAGACCCAAGTGTTATCCTCATTCTTCCAATGAATGCTTGATTAGAAGCCTCTGACGTCAGAAGAAAAGAGGATAAGATTGCGTGGTAAAAAACACGGTACAAACAAATTATATAATTCTACTACCATGAAGGACAAATGTTGCGTACGATCTTGTCCCCCAAGTAATACAAGCTGTCAACTTTCTGGAAATTCTAGAAATACCCTCCAATGGTTATAATATTTTATTGGCTATAAAAGGGCTTGAAGACTAAAAGAGAAGGATGCTAATTCACATTCTAAAAATATTGTTCATACGCTTCCTTATTTCTTTAGTCTATATTATTGAAGACCTATTTTTTATTCGCTTGTCTAGAAGCATATCTTTTGAAAACAAACTTTGTTCAAATAATTGTTTGGTTTTCCTTAAGGGACCAGTTGGTCAGAATCCATGAGAAGTCTAAGATTAGTGTGTCTTAGAGGTTGTAACGTTAGTCACATGAAATTAGCTTGTTCATTGTAATAATATGTGTGATTATTGGATTAAGACCTTGGTGAGAAAGGTGAAATCACCTTGGTGGGGGGACTAGACTAGCTTGATAGTTTTCAAGTGAACTAGTATAAACATAAGTTGTTCTTTCCTTCTTGCATCTTATCATTATCATCAATAAGTGAAGTAACTTGTTTCTGATTAAAGGGGATTTTAAAAGGAAAATTATTTAATTAAAAACCCAATTCGACCCCCCCCCCCCCCGTCCCACTTTCTTATGTTTTTCACACTTTCAGTCGGCATAAGAGCTCCGGTTCTAAGGAGTGATAAAAAGTATGAATTTTTATCAAGCACCTAACAGTGTTTAGTACCGATCCAGATTTTTTAAAAAACAATGGAAAACAATGGTAACAATTCTATTGTAACAATTGATAATAAGTATAATGATATAGACCAATATAGTGCTAAATCTCCTATGTTTGATGGAGAAAAGTTTTACTATTGGAAGGACATAATTGAAAGTTATTTTATGGTATATGACTTAGATCTATGAGATTTGGTAGTTGATAGCTACACTCACCCAGTAGATGACAAAGGTCTAAAGATTTCAAGAAGTTCAATGACAAACGCTCAGAAGAAGGTTCACAGAAATCACTACAAAGCGAGAACAATTCTTCTAAGTTCTATTTCTTACAATAAGTATGAGAAGATCACAGATAGAGAGACTGTAAAGTCTATTTTTGATTCTCTTTAGATGACTCATGAAGGAAATGCTTAAGTTAAGGAGACAAAGGTTCTGGCCCTAATCCAGAAATATGAAGCCTTCAGAATGGAATATGATGAATATGGGGAAACTGTGTTTTCAAGATTTCAAACTCTTGTTGCATAACTCGAGGTTATGAATAAAGGATGTTCTACTGCAAATCATGTCAAGATAAGTATCAGAAGTCTTCCTAAGAAACGGGGACCAATGGTAACTTCTTTGAAGTTGTCAAAGGATCTAAACAATACCAGTCTTGAGGAGCTAATTAGTTCTTTAAGAATTCATGAGATAGAGCTTGAAAATTATGAACCTCGAAAAAGAGTTAAACCTGTGGCTCTGAATTCTAAGTCTGGAAAGACAAAAGTTTTTCAAGCTGAAGAAGAATCAGAAGGATCTGAAGAAGATTCATATGAAGATGGACTTTCTTTGATATCCATCAGGATAAGCCAGATATGGAAACACGGATAGAGCAAGTTCAAAGGATCAAGAAAAACAAATGGAAGATTTGAATCTACATCTGGTCATAAGAAAGTTTCAAGGAAAGAAGTAACGTGCTATGAGTGCAAAGAGCCTGGACCCTACAAGAATGAATGCCCAAAGCTTAGAAAAGACAAGAAGCCCAAGAAAGTCTTCAAAAAAAGAAGGGTCTCATGGAAACATGGGATGATTCAGAATCAGAAGAAGAAGAATCTAATGAAGAACATGCTAATGTAGCACTCATGGCCAATACAAGCTCTGGTGAAGTTATCTCAGAGTCTGAGCTAACAACTGATGATGAACCAGACTCTGAAGACGGCGTAGAGGTAATGGCCTCTCTCTCTCTTTGTTTTGAACTTGAAACTTGTTTATCTAAAATGATGAGACAATATCAACTTCTTCTAAGTAAACACTAAACTCTGAAAAATAATTTTGTAGTTACTTCTGAGAACTCTACTAAGAATTTTGTAGTTACTTCTCAGAACTATACTAAGAATGTGCAAAACTTTTCTTATTTAAATGAAAAAATAATTTTTTTTTAAAATTAAACCTTGCTCTTAGAAGTAAAGTATCAAGGTTAGAAAAATAAATCATCTCTAGCACATCTATTACTGGTGAAGTAATCAGATATGATAGAGCTTTTTAGCACTTCCTAACTAAAAGAATATATAGAAGCAACATAGCTTTACTGAGCTATGACGTTATCAAAAATGGAAGTAGAGGCTTGGGATATTCAGGACCATAAAAAATAATTGATGAGACTTTGAGTGTCAAACCAAAACCTCTTTCTGAACATTTTATGCTTGCTGGAATTGAACTAAAATGTCCATAACAAGAAGGTTCTGATTCCATTGAAACACAACCACGAACACATAAGGAAACTTCTAAGCCTAAATATCATCCATAATTTCCACTTGATTATCCTACTGCACAAGATTCCAAAGGTGTCAGAACCTATGGAACTGCTAGCAACAAAGGACCAAGAAAATGGGTACCTAAGGTTAATATAATATATGTTGCAGATATCCTTGATGGCACCATTGAGACCCCAGTCATGGTATCTAGACAATGGAAGCTGGCGACACATGACGGGCGAAAGGCATATGTTCCAAGATTTGGAACTTAAGTCTGGAGGAGTCATTGGTTTTGAAGGAAGCCATAAGGGAAAGATGATTGGCTCTATAACTATTGGTAATGGTAAACTTCCTTCTGTTAACAATGTTCTTTTAGTCGAGTGTCTGATTCATAACCTCTTATCAATTAGCAAACTTAGTGACAATGGTTATGACGTCATATTCAATCAAACGTCTTATAAAGCTGTAAGTCAGAAGGATGTCTCAGTTTTGTTTAATGGTAAGAGGAAGAACAACATTTAAAAAATAAGGTTATCAGCTTTGAAAAACAAGAATGTAAAATGTCTTCTAGCTGGTCAAAAAGAGAAGTGGGTCTGGCACAGACGTCTAAGCCAAGTTAGCTTGAGAAAAATATCTCAACTAAATAAGCTTGGATTAGTCATAGGCTTGCCCAATCTGAAGTATACTGCAGATGCTCTTTGCGAAAATGTCAGAAAGGAAAGTTTTCAAAAACTCTTTAAATCTAAAAAGGTTGTTTCTACCTTTAGGCAATTATAACTTCTTCTCATTGAATTATTTGGACCAGTGAAAACCACTTCTGTCAATTGTAAGAAATATGTACTAGTCATCGTTGATGATTACAACAGATGGACATGGGTAACATTCTTAAAACACAAGGATTAGTCATATTCTGTGTTTGCTTCTTTCTTCTACCAAGTGCAAAATGAAAAGAATTGAAAAATAGTTAGAGTTAGAAGTGATCATGGTGAAGAATTTTAAAACAACAATTTTGAAAAACTTTTTTATTCTAATGGCATATCCCATGATTTCTTATGCCCTAGAACTCCACAACAAAATGGGTTCGCAGAGAGGAAAAATAGGACTTTGCATGAAGTGGCTCGCACCATGATCCAAGAAACTCAAATGGCTAAGCACTTCTTGGTAGAAGTAGTGAACATAACCTATTACATTCAAAATAGAATCTCTATAAGACCTATTTTGAGTAATACTCCTTATGAATTATGGAAGAATAGAAAGCCCAACATTTCTTATTTCCATCCTTTCGGGTGTGTATGTTTTATGTTGAATTCTAAAGAGACTTTGGGCAAGTTTGACTCCAACGCGCATAAGTGTCTGTTGTTAGGATATTCTGAATGCTCAAAAGGCTTTAGAGTCTATAAAATAGAATCACGAATTGTGGAGGAATCAATCCATCTCAGATTTGATGATAATCTTGACTATGAAAATTCAAAGCTGGTTGAAAAGCTTTCAGATGTGAAGATAACGTTCTCAGAACCAAAGGAGAAGATATAAGAAGATAAAGAATCAGAAGCTCCTACTTCGAATATTATTGTTGTTCCTTCTGATCCCCCACAACAAAGGAAACCAAAATCTCATCTTCTCATCCTGAAGATTTAATTCTGGGACACAAAGATGCTTGTGTTAGAACCAGATCAACGTTCAAACCTTCTGATGAAGCGCTTTTGTGTTTGGTGTCTCTGGTTGAGACAACGTCTATTGATGAAGCTCTTCTAAAAAAATTGGATTCTGGATATGGAAGAAGAACTTAACCATTTCTAAATATTTATATATGGAATCTTGTTCAGAAACCTAAAGGTGTCCACGTCATTGGAACCAGATGGGTGTTTAGAAACAACCTCAATGAGAAGGGTGAAGTTGTCAGAAAAAAAGTACGACTGGTTGCACAAGGTTATAGTCAGCAAGAAGGGATATACTATATAGAAACCTTTGCACCAGTCTCCAGGTTAGAATCTATACGTTTATTAATTTCTTTTTCTATAAATCATAACATAATCCTTTATCAGATGGATATTAACAGTGCATTTCTGAATGGTAATATTTCAGAAGAAGTATACATTAAACAACCTCCTGGATTTGAAAACTCTGAGAAATAAGATTTTATTTTTAAACTAAAGAAATCTCTTTATGGTCTAATTGGTCTGACAGATTAAGTAATTTTCTTATAGAAAATAAATTTACCAGAGGGAAGGTTAACACTACACTATTCTGCAAAACCTTCAAAAATGATATTTTAATAGTTCAAATTTATATTGATGATATTATTTTTGGTTCTGCTAATCCCTCTCTTTACGAGGAATTTTCTAAGTTAATGCAGGTTGAGTTTGAGATGAGTCTGATGGGAGAACAGATGTTCTTTCTGGGAATTCAGTTTGATAAAAAAATTAGAAGATACTTACACTCATTAGAGTAAGTATACAAAGAACATCTGAAGAAATTCAACATGATGTACTGCACCATAGAAAAGACTCAGATGCATCCAACATGCATTCTGGAAAAAGAAGAGGAAAGTGGAAAGGTATGTCAAAATCTGTGTTGTGGTATGATAAGCTCTCTTCTATATTTGACTGCATCTAGACCTGATATTTTATTAAGTGTCCATTTTTGGATAAAAAATATTTTTAAGAATTAGACTCAGAGAGAAGCTAGAAAATATTTTTTATAATTTTTTGTTTTAGTAGAAATAGGAAAATAAAATTTCAAAACATAAAAGATAATTAAAACCCTAATTAACTACATGAATTTATTTATAAAAAATGATTTAAAAAAATAAACAAAAATCAAAATATTAAAAGAAAATTTGAGAAAAAAAGAAAATTTTAAAATATAAAGGCTTATTACACCTGCTTTTCTCAAAATGTGCTATAAAATGAGGCAAGAACATGTTCAATCAAAACATGCCACGTTATCATCCCTACCAAACAACAACCCTTTCTATTTTTTTCCAGTTTTGAAGCATGATATTCAGGTCACAATATCTCACACATTTCATGATGAAAATAAAAAATGTAAACATCAAAATTCAATATCAAAATGTGCTAAACACGATAGTATCAAAAATTTAATGAAATTATGCATCAATGATAAAGAAAATCGCATGCGAAAATTGCTGTATGAACACGGTTTTGAGTTGGACATTTCAACAAACAGTTTTCAACTTCAAATTTCTCCTTCAATTCTCCACCAAATCAAACGATCCAAAAATCAAAATTCATCATAAAAACGCAAGGAACATGAATATGCTACTAGATTTTAGAAAAGACTTATGGATTAAAAATAAATGCAAGCTACAATTATGAGATATAAATTGTGGTACAACTACCTTGTGAAACAGATTTGTTGATGCTTGAGCTCAAATAAAGAGCGAGCAATTCAAAGATGCTTGACTTGAAGATTCAGAGATAATGAATGGAGAGAGATGGAAAGGAAGTTATGGAGGAAAATGGAGGAATCTTGCTTGAGGTTCAAAGACAGAATAAGGATTCTGAACTTGCAGAGAGAGAAGAGCTTCCCGAGGAAGAGAGAGATAGCTTGTGTGATTTTTTCTGTCCAACCCCTTTCAATTCAATCAAGCCTTGTTTTTATAGAGTGAGAAATGAAAGTGAAGGTAGAAGTGAGAAAATGAAAAGTGAGAGTGAGGTGGTGAGGTGTGTTGCTTTTTATGTTTGACTGATGAGGCAAGGAGTGCATTTTGAGTAAGTGCATAAAGCATGTGCATGTGAGCTGACATGCTATTGCTTGGCTGATGTAAATCCATGCATTTCCATGCAGATTTGGCAAAAATAATGATCATGTCTTTATATCCTTATATCTCACTCCATAGTGCATGAAACATAACAAAGTTTGAATAAAAAATGAAGAGGGCATTACATGCTCCAACATTGATGTTCAAAATTTTTCAAAACAAAGCTTGAATAAATGAGATAATTATCTATGAATGCATGCTCGTGAACCATTTGATGAAATGTCAATCCTGACTAGGCATTCCATGCGCGCGACATGCCTTGTGCTGGGCAAAAATTCAGCTTGCATGATACCTACTTCCCATGATTATATCTCAAAATGTAGGAGTTATTTTGAGAAACTTCCTGAAGAAAAGTTGTTCCTCACATTTTGGGTTTGATCTTTGATGTTGAACATTTTTTCAAATAATGAAAATTTGAAATAGAAAAGTGATGATGAATGCGTGCCCATGAACTATTTGATTAAATGTCAAGCCTGGCGCACGCGTGAGATGTCTCGTGCTGGGCAAGATGACAACTTGAAACTCCAAATCCTAAGCATTATATATCATTCTACACTTGAACATTTAAGATGATTATTGAATAAAAAATGAAGAGAAAAATTCAGACTCCAACTTTCATGTTTCCAACTTTTTGATTTGAAAAAATTAGCCATGAAGAAATCAGATTTTTGTATATATTTGGGAAATTTCACTAAGTGTCCAAAAACTTTCAAGCTTTATAACTTTTTATCCTTTCACTTTTTGGACTTAAGGCCTCTAATACAAATTTGAAGAATTTTGTATCCCCTTTCCAGGAATGTAAAGTTTGTACATTTTCAATAAAAATTGAGAAAGTTATGACCAATCAAAGTTCAACACTATGAACACTTAGAAAAAATTCAAAATTTCAAATAACTTCATCGACAAGTTATCTACAATTCACACTTCCTCTTGATTTTACGCCAACATTGACCATGAAATATGAAAATACGGACATTAAATTGATAGTTGACCAAAAGTCCCCTTGGTCAACAGTTGACTTTGGTTGACTTCTGACAAAATAACCAATTTACCACTTTTTGTCAATTGAGCCTTCCCAAACAAAAATTGATGATCAAACTTCCAATCATAGATACTCATGAACACTAGTTTTGATCCTCTGTGCTAGAAGATGGCAAGATACATGCAATTGTGCCATTACCTACAAGATTACATTCAAAGAGACATATGCACATATTTTGATGTTAGTCAAAATGATATATATACAAGATACACAATCCAAGGTGCTTGATGATCCCTTAAGGGAAAACTTGAAGATAGGATGAGGTAGAAGAAGTACCCAAAACCCTAATGTGTGATCTTAAGGAATTGTGATGGTATGAGATGATAGATGAATCTTAGGGGGGGAAATTGGGGTACAATAGTCGCCCTTATTTATTTGTCTTCTATCCGGAGATACGAAGGTGAAAATCTTCGTGTCGACGCGATTGAAGATACTTAAATATAAAACAAACCCTATTTTTGGCCCTAAAATACCATGCAATGCTTATGATTACAAATGCAAATGAATAAATCCAAATATGACACAAGACACCACTAGGGTTGTAGTAAATAAAACTAAGATTAAAAGAAAAACCCGACAAGGAAAATAAATTACTGGTGAACAAAAGACTAGACTCTATTGGGGTAAAGCCCATAGAGGAGATAAGGTGTTATTGACTCAAATATTAAGGAGAGAAGGTAAAGGATAAAAGTTATCGGTAGATGACTGCAAACTATCCACTCACTGAGGAGATAGTAAAAAAGTAATGCCGACCAACCGGGGAAAGAAGTGGTAAGATAATACTGGAAAATACCAATATTAGGATAGGTAATAAATGATTAGCACTAGTACTCACGACTGGAAACAAATGAACTTATTTAGAGTAATGTGAATCTCAACGACAAACTATCTCCCATAATAATGAGAATACCATCCATCAGAAAAAGATCTCAACAATGAACTATCTCCCATAACGACGAGACTACCATTTATTGGAGTAACAAATATCAACAACGAACTACTTCCCATAATGACGAGGCTACCATTCATTGGAGTAAAAAATCTCAACAACGATCTACCTCCCATAATGACGAGGCTACCATTCATTAGAGTAACAAATCTCAATAATGAACTATCTCCCATAATTACGAGACTACCATTCACTGGAGTAACAAAATCTCAACAACGAACTATCTCCCATAATGACGAGACTACCATTCATTGGAGTGAAAAAATCTCAACAACGAACTATCTCCTAAAATGACGAGACTACCATTCATTGGAGTAACAAATCTCAACAATGAACTATCTCCCATAATGACGAGACTACCATTCATTGGAGTAACAAATCTCAACTATGTACTATCTCCCATAATAACGATACTACCATTCATTGGAGTAACAAATATCAACAACGAACTATCTCCCATAATGATAAGACTACCATTCATTGGAGTAACAAAATCGTGAATCTTCTCGGAGAACTAACAAGCTTACTAGGGAAGAACAAGTTGCTCAAATAAAGAGACATGCCACTTGCTGTTATGAGAAGGAATAACAATAATGATTTCCTGGGGAAAGAAATAGGACTTCCTGAGGAAATGTTAAAATATTCCTGCTGAGGGGCTAGAGTCTCCACGTGCAAAATAAAATGTTTATTCTCAAACTAGGGCTCAAAGCTTGCAGAAATAAAAATAATAATGTTGCCAGGGACCACAAATTGAAACCAGAAATAAACTAGAATGAAACAGTCAACCAAAATAACACCTCATTAGAAATAAACTCAAGAGGGAACCATATTCTATTCAGATAAAGAGCTTGACAAGAAGGCTAAATCAAAATTCTTCCATGAGAGACACTCTATTAGAGAGGGGATAATCACAACTCTGCAAAACATGGTAATATGCCAACAAAATATAGTGAATGCAAATGAGTAATGATTTGCTAAATTCAACTATGCATGATGTATGTATAATTGTATGAGTGTTATCATATATATATATATATATATATATATATATATATATATATATATATATATATATATATATTGACAAAACATACACATAACACTAGGAATAACCAGACAAAACCAGCTTGGGTAACGTCAACACTCGGCTAAATCACATACAGGATGAAAATTTCATAAGAACGTAAGCACCAACTTAGGAGACAAATTCCCATTTCACAGCTTGACTCCACTGGGAAGGAAAATATATCGAAAATGATCAAATCCTAATAATAAATCAGTACAGATACAGGGATATAACATCCTCCTCCAGGCTTCACTGGGGAACATCACACAGGCTTCAATGGGGAGAATAAAGTTTCAGTGTTTAGACTTCTATTGGGGATTACAATACTGATTTCGATAGGATAGATGAAAACCACATCATTGATACATCAATTGGGGATCTCGTGATGACTTTATTGGGGAGGGCAGCACCACATCATCTAGGGAAACCCAAAATACATTTTTTCAATACTAAGAGTTGTGATTACACAAACTACCCTGGGGATAAATTATGAATCCACACGGGGATAACAACTTTCAGGGAGAGAAATTATCTCAACTTTACTTGGGGATTTAAGAAGTCAAACAATACAGTAAGAAATCAAAATTAGGGATTTTAAATCAGACCCAGCACTTGGCGGGAGAAAACCCAAAAAGTTGACAATTATTTCAACACTTCTTAGAAAAGATATTTCCCTTGTCTAGTGGCCTGGGAAACAAATAACAACAAAAATACCAACACTGCAAAGGGAAATGTTTTGCAAATGATTCTACCTCAACAAACAGAGGAAAAAGGGACTTTCATCGTATGAGCGAAGACTTTACTGGGGAATCTGGGATAGAGGCTTTAGACCATGCGAAGTCGAAATCAAATGGACCAGGACTTTACTGGGTAAAATGGGATCACAAACCCAACACTGCACCATATCTCAATTGGCATCATTTCCAATTATCTGAGAAAATCAATAAGATCATGCGCGTACCAGCAAAAGGTGACCTGGGAGAACCTTACTGGGGAATACATACCTCCAAAATTTAAGAGTTTGTCCATCTTTGGAATCACTATTTTTGTCCAGCTCATCAGTTGGTTTCACCGAGCTGATTCTAACTGGAGAAAGAGTAGAATCTGGGATTCAAAGCGGCAAAATACAGAAGGATGCCTCTTCGAGTTCAGTAAAGAAGCATTTTACTGGTAAGAAGGAATCCAGTGCCATCTATAGCCCAAGGGACCAAAACAGGGTTGAACATCGTCAGACAGTAAGTGTTGTAGTGATACTTAGGCCTGCAGATGCTCCACAATGCAACAATCAACAAAGGGTGGAAAGACCACAACGGCAGTTTACCCGCATCAACATGACATTGGCTGAAGTTCTACCTCATCTGCTGAGATCCAACTTGGCAACCTTGAAAGAGGATCCCAAGAATCCAAATACTACATCTCCCCGATATAATCCAAATGCCCGATGTGCCTATCATTCTGAGAGTCCTGGCCACGATACAAATGACTGTTGGGCTCTGAGGAACAAAGTACAAGACTTGATTGAAGCCAAGGAAATAGAGTTTGATGCTTCGGAAAAGCCAAGACTTGTTGATACTGATTTGTTTGTTACCTCTGTTGATGAAGTTTCTACTCCTCTCATGACTGTCGAGAAGAATTTGCTATTGGCAGGTTTATTTCCGGGTTATGGTGAAGGTTGCCACATGTGTTAGTTTCTAACTTCTGGTTGCCGTTTGCTAAAATTAGGTGTTCAACGCCTGATAGACAGTGTTGTACCCCAAAATTTGCCCTCCCTTTTCATCAACATTTTCTCATCACAAGACTCTTGGAACTCAAGATCAAGTTAGGGTTTACTCTGCTCAAGGCCCCTCCTTGCACTGTTGACCCAAATTAGGGTTTGAGTTTGCACATGGATGTTTTGACCTAAAATAACCAAAGTGACTTTCATGCTTCATGTTAGACTCACAAGTTTATCCATACCAAGTTTCAAGCCTTGATTCCAATCTTTGCCCAGTCAATTGGACAGTTGACCTAGAAATCAGTTATATTGGGGAAAAAGTCAACTGTGGCCAATTGACAATCAAACCTCTTGATTTTTGACCCACCTCAACATTATGAACTCATATAAACCATTTGGTCAAGTTTGGATCACAACTCCATAAGAAATTTGATCAGATCACCAAAAGGGTAAAATGGTCATTTTTAGGGTTTTGACTGCACAAAGGCAATTTTTGACTGTTTGACCTAACCAATGGAAAACCTAGCTCACATATGGACTCAAGGACTCAATGGCATTGTCTTGACCCATTCAACAAGTTCAAAAGATCTCAAATGCATAGGATTGACAGATGAATTTTTCAGTCAACTGATCAAAATTTGACTGTATATTGAAAAGTCAAACTTTGACTTTTTGGTCAAAATCAAGTGCCAAGATTCATTTTTCATCAAGACATGTCAAATTATGAAACTTTTTCATCAAGAAACCCAAAATTGCAAATTAGGGTTTAAAATGAAAAAATTTCATAACTTAGAAATTTTCTAAGTTATGAAATTTTCTTATTTTTTCTTAACTTTGTCCAATTTTTTCACCAAGATGCAAATGGATTCAAACAAAACTTGAAACATGAAAGTTGTAGTCCATTGCAAAATCTACAACTTTGATTCACAAAGTTTTCTCAAAGGAAGCTTGTATCTCAAGTTATGATTTTTGGAACAAGGGTACAAAACATTTCTAACTTAGAGAAATTTTGCCCTATTTTAGGCAGGATTTTTGTCCAACTTCTTGGCCATTTTTCACATGGTTCCACTTGGAGTTTAAATTTGCATTACAAAGATGGATTGTAGTACACATTCCAAGCTTTCCAAATTGTCCAAGAACTCATCAAACACCCTTGTGGTTAGAGAGAATCGAATTCACAAAGTTGGGCAAAATTCACTTTTGTTCATGGCCAATACATGTTCATAGCAAATGGCATTTTCAAATTAGCAAGGTTTGTGATAGCTTGCAGGCCTCTAAACCCTTTTACACTCCTTAATTGAATGCAAATTTATTGAGCTAATGCATTATTTTTTTCATTTGGACATTGCACACAAAATTAACCCTTAATTGGAAAAAGGTGAATTGCCATTTTGATAAAGTTATGCTTTATGTCAAATACCAAATCCAAGAGGAATGGGGCCATATCTCTGAAGCCAAATCAAATCTACAAGTTACAAGTCTCAAGAGAAAGATATACAGCATACATAGATGGTGGTACAAGCCTGCATTGGAAACTTACACTTTCTTGCTTACATTTGAAGAAACCTTGCAAACTCACAAAATTCTTTGATTCCTGTAAACAAAAGCTCAAGCAAACTTTGTACACATCTTCCATAAACCAAAACAGACCTAAGGCACGATTCAACCACCTCTCAAACCTCCTCATACATCAAAACACCCTCTTGCTGCAGAAACAGGGCATACCCTGCAACTTGAGTTCCACAATCCATTCCTGTCGTGCGTTTTGTCCAAAAGGAGTTCAAACACCTTCCATATCATCCACTGAAACTATCCCAAGCCTTGAACTCAAGTTGTAACATACCTAACCACCTTTGCCATTTTTAATTTCAAGTTGTGCAGGTGAACTTCTATAGCACGATACAGGCAATTTCAAAGCAAGCTAGGTGTTGGAGAAGCATCCTTGGACTTCAGGAAAGCTATACAAAAGCTCAAACTCCATTGAAGTTGGGCACATTGTTGTACACGATTCAAGCTGAAACAGGTAAAACCATGGACTTCTATCTCTCAATCTAGGAAGAGTTAAGCTTAGGTTTGTGAATGAAACATGTCCTACTCATAGCCCTGAAGCCATACATATGATCACTTTTCATTTATATTAGACATGCTGTGAGAATTTTAACCATGAACATTGAAGAAAAACTAGGTCAGAAATTGGGGGTGAAGAAATTCTCCCTGGTTTCTTACAGTTAGGTCAAGTTTTTTACATATTTGGAATCGTGGTTTGATGCTCTACATTGTTTATGTTATGAGTTTTTGCTAAAAATCAAAGAATCGGGAGTTTGTATTTTGAACAAGGAAGCGCGTGTTTGACAGAAGCTGGAGGAAGAAGATGATGGTTTGGGCTGGGCCTGAGCCATCCTTGTTGTTTGCACCCCCTGGCCCATTGTGTGAAATATTTGTCATTTTTGCATTTTTCTTTTTGATTCTGATTTCATATTTTTTGCTCAAACATAAAAAACATTAAAAATATTTTTTTACATTTATTTGGCATTTATTTGTTTTATTGAATATGTATATATAAGTAAATAGATTTCCTTTTCATTTTAAAACCCTAAAAATAATACAAAAATATTCATTTTTTAGTTATTATTTTTTATTTACATTTTGAAAACATTTCCTAAAATATACATTTTTTTGTAAATAATTAATATTTTATTTTTTGTACATATTTAGCACATTAAATATATATAATATATACTTATACATTTTTATTAAATATTTAGGGCAAAAATACAAAAATAATACCTTTTATTTTTTTGTTTAATATTTGACATCAAAAATGCTTTTTCTACAATATACTTCCTTTTTATTATTTTTTGTATAAATTAATATACCTTGTACATAATTAATAAATAAATACTTACTTTATTCAAAAATTAGGGTTTGGTCTTAAAACCACAAAAATGATCAAAAATGACTTTTTTTATTTGTTTATACTTCAAACATGAAAACTCTTTTTTTACATACATGAAAAATCCTTTTTGCATAATACATTGCATTTTGACATTTATTTAATTATATTTACTTAATTGTTAAATATTAATTTGTATATTCGATATGGTTGTAATAACTTAGCTTTTATTTCCTTGTCAAATATCCCCAAATTCAAGCTAAGTTTGAATTTAAAAGCTTTCAATTATGCCATGATTAGAGACTTAGGGTTTGTATGCAAAATCAAATGAACAAGTAGTTTGACCTAAATCCAAGATAAACATGCATGAAAAACAAACACAATGCACACTTGCACCCCTAGGGTTACATCCACTTGTTGCCTTAAAAAATGGGCCATGTTTGCATGTCAAGTACTTTGGCAAAACAAAACAAAACAAAAACAATCAAAATGATCATGGTCCCTCGATGACGCTATCTTGTTGCCTAAACAAAATGATCATAGTCCCTCAAGAAAATTGCCAAAATACTTGACACTATTGCATTCATGGTCTAAACGATGACCCGTGCCCGTCCCGTTAACATCCTAACACAAGGTTGTTCACCAAATACAATGGTGAAACAACACTGTTAAAAGGGTTAAAACATAAGAAAGATCTTTGATAAATTTAGAGTAGATAGCTCTTGGTTACTTGACCAAACTTGCAAAAATATCCTTGCCATTTTTCAAAACACACATCACAACACAACTTCAAAACAAACTTTCAAAAACATTGAAACATCTTTTCAAAAAGACAAACACCTTTGTAAAAAATTCAAACAAGAATTGTTACAATGGTTGCCTAGACAAGGCATCTTTTTCAAAACATTTTCAAAACCACACACACAAAGCACCATTTCAAACAATTGAAAAGCAAAGGCAAGTGATATAAGCAAGTAACTAAGAGCCCATGGATAACCATGGATAGAAAGGGTGCTAATACCTTCCCTTTCTATAATCTACTCCCCGAACCCAAGAAAACATCTCAAAGGTTTTTCCTGTGCTTTTTAACCTTTCCTTAGGATAAAATAAAAAGTTGGTGGTGACTCTTGCTCAACCGAAACATTTGCAAAAACAAACGCAAAACCTCAAAGTCAGTTCTCCCACCGTATCACAGACAGCAAAGAAATTTTGTTTGAGAAAACTTTGGTTCCTGTTATTCCATCTGAAGACATTTCCATTATAACCATTTCCGCCAATCCTTCCAAGGTTTCCTCGAGAAGACCTGTTAGGATTACATCTTCTCCGAGAATTGCTCTGCTGATAATCACTGTTCCTGGTCCTGTCCCGTATGTCTCAGGCAAAGCTTTCCCATGGCATTATGATGCCGATATGTACTATCATGGCATCAAACAAGATTTGAAAGATGAAGAAGTTGATCCTGATATTGGTAACATTGTCGGAACCAACAAAGTTACCCGAAGTGGAAGGGTCTTCTCTCCCGAGATTTCCCCTAAGACTGTCAACAAACCTATTGTCATTCCATCTGCTGTTCCTGCTAATACATCAACTACAATCCCTATTCTTACTCCAGTTATTACCCCTGTCGGCGAATCGTCTGATACACGCGGCAAGGAAATTATAGGTGAGCCTGCCCGGACAGAAGCACCTAGGAAAATTGTTGTGGAAGCCTCTAAGTAAGAGATAGAGGAAATACTGAAAATAATTAAGTAGAGCGACTACAATGTGGTCGAGCAGCTGGGGCATACCCCATCAATGATATTCATTTTGTCTTTGTTGTTGTGTTCCAAAGCCCATGCGAAGGCTTTGATTGCATTCCTCAAAACTGTGCATGTGCCGCAAGAGACTTCAGCTTATCAGTTCAAAGATTGTGTGGCCATCCTGACTGCTGATAATGGGCTGGGTTTTTCAGATGCAGATTTCAAACCAAAAGGAAGGAAGCATAATGATGCTCTGCATGTCTCGATTGAATGCAGGGGCACCACTATGGCTCATGTGTTATTAGATACTGAGACTTCGCTGAATGTTTTCCGAAGAAGGCATTGGACCGGTTGGATTGAGAGGGTTTAACTCTAAATCCTAGTAACATTATGGTAAGGGCTTTTGACGGGTCAAAGAGAATGGTGCACGGGGAAGTGGACATCCCCGTCAAAGTAGGTTCTCATAATTTTGGGTCCACCTTCTATGTGATGGATATCAGGCCGTCGTATTCTTATTTGTTGGGTCATCCATGGATCCACGAGGCTGGGGCAGTTACTTCCACACTCCACCAAATGCTGAAGTATCCGATGAAAGGTAAGATTGTCACAGTGCAGGGTGAAGAGGAGTATATGGTGAGCCACCTAAATTCCTTCCGCTACGTAGAGATGGACGGGGAATTCATAGAAACTCCTTGTCATAACTTCAAAGAGGTCCCTCAGATCTTGGCATCGAATGAAACTACTACCAGCAGCAAACCTCCTCTGAAGATGGCTTCCCTCAAGGACGCCATGGTCGTGGTTGAAGAAGGTGGGTGTGCCAATTGGGGTCAGCTCCCTGATTCACTCACAAAACTGACAAATTTGGTTTGGTATTTACTACAGGGGCTCAAAGGGCTGTTAGACACGCTCGGGCTGGAGGACCTCCCCTACGCATCAACAATCGTGGGGTTAATGCCATTGAAGACAGTAAGGAAGACTCAGACATGGACAACTGGATCTACCCAACTACCAACGGTGGACTGAGTAACTGGACAGCTAGGGAGTTTATACCTGTTTATTTTATTCTGCAGTAATTGACTTACTTGTTTTGAGATTTGTAATAAACAATTTAAAACATTACGTCCCTGTGCCTTGCCCGAGGCACATTGGCTTTGCTTGTGAGGGCTATTATTTGTCATTTCATATATCATTAATAAAGCATTGGAAATTTCTTGCATACAAATTTTGCGCTCTCTGTTTTTATTTTATGTTTTCACTTTATCAAAACAATTATTCTCTTACACACACTCACATATCATAATGCAGATCCATATCCACTCTGGATCCCATTGATAACAGCTATGCTATTTCCAGTTATGACTTCAAATATCCGATCAACCAAGCTGAGGACAAAGGTGAGAATGATTGTAAGGTGCCTGGAGAACTTGCTAGACTATTACAGCAGGAAGAAAGGTCCATACAACACCATTAAGAGCCGGTTGAGACAGTGAACTTGGGTACTGAGGAAGACAAAAAAGAGCTTAAAATAGGTGCAAATATAGAGCTTAGCGTCAAACAGAGGTTGATACAGATGTTGCACGGCTATGTTGAAATCTTCGCTTGGTCCTATGAAGACATGCCTGGTTTGGACACTAATATTGTGGTACATCGCCTGCCAACTAAAGAAGACTGTCCTCCGGTTAAATAGCAGCTCCGCCATATGCATCCCGAGATGTCAGAGAAGATCAAGGCAGAGATCATGAAACAGTTTGACGTAGGATTCTTAGCTAAGAAGGTCGGTAAGGTACGGATGTGTGCTGATTACAGAGATCTGAATCGGGCAAGCCCCAATGATGACTTGCCACTTCCTCATATCGATGTTCTGGTCGACAACACCGTGCAACACAAAATCTTCTCCTTCATGGATGGTTTCTCTGGCTAAAACCAGATCAAGATGGCTCCTGAAGACATGGAGAAGACAACCTTTGTCACGTAGTGGGGCACTTTCTGCTACAAGGTGATGCCTTTTGGATTGAAGAGTGCTGGGGCAACTTATCAACGCGCCATGGTCGCTATGTTCCATGATATGATTCACCACGAGATTGAAGTCTATGTTGAGGACATGATAGCCAAGTCTCAAACTGAGGAAGAGCACATTGATCACCTACAAAAGTTGTTCGATGGGTTGAAGATATATAAGCTGAGGTCGAATCCGAACAAGTGCACCTTCGGGGTAAGGTCTGGTAAGCTTATGGGTTTCATTATCAGCGACAAGGGTATTCAGGTAGACCCTGCAAAGGTGAAAGCTATACAAGAAATGCCAGCTCCCCGTATGGAGAAGGAAGTTAGAGGATTCTTAGGACGCTTGAACTATATCGCCATGTTCATTTCGCGTCTGACTGCTACTTGTGAGCCAATCTTCAAGCTTCTGAAGAAAGATCAAATGGTTAAGTGGAATGATGAATTCCAGACCGCTTTCGAAAGAATCAAGGAATACCTTCAAGAACCACCAATTTTGATGCCTCTAGTTGAAGGAAGATCTTTGATATTATACTTGACAGTGCTAGACAATTCAATGGGTTGTGTGCTGGGGCAGCATGACGAGTCTGGTCGAAAAGAGCATGCAATATACTACCTTAGCAAAAAGTTTACCAACTGTGAGACACGATACTCATTGCTCGAGAAAACTTGTTGTGCTTTGGCATGGGCTGCTCGACGACTGAGACAGTATATGCTGACTCACACTACCATATGGATATCAAAGATGGATCTGATCAAGTACATTTTCGAGAAGCCCGCTCTCTCCTGAAGGATAGAAAGGTGGAAAATGATCTTAATTGAGTACGACATACAATATACAACCTAAAAAGCAATAAAGAGGAGTGTATTGGCCGATCATTTGGCTCATCAGGCCGTGGATGACTACCAGTCCATGAATTTCGAGTTCCCGGAAAAGAATATTATCTTGGTAACTGACTACGAAGAACTTGGACCATATGAAGGACCTGAGGAGGGATCCCGATGGTCAATGTATTTTGATGGAGCCTCGAACGCACTGGGTAATGGAATTGACGCGGTAATCATATCTCCCGAGGGATGTCATACTCCGTTCACTGCCCGATTATGTTTCAACTGTACCAACAACATGGCGGAGTATGAAGCGTGCATCATGGGTCTTAGGGATGCTATTGACCTAAGGATTAAGTTCTTAAGTGTATTCGGGGATTCCGCTCTGGTGATAAGTCAGATCAAAGGCGAATGGGATACGAAGCACCCGAATCACATTCCTTACAGAGAGTATGTACTGAAATTGCTCCAACACTTTGAGGAGGTAAGCTTTGAACATTTCCCACGAGAGGAGAACCAGTTAGCGGACGCGCTAGCTACCATGTATTCTATGTTCAAGGTTAGGTGGGACAATGAAGCTCCCCAAATTACCATTGAGAGGTTGGATGAACCAGCACACTGCTACGAGATCGATATCAAAGAAGTGGCAGACAAACCCTGGTTTCACGAAGTCAAAAGGTATCTCGAGGTTTAGGAGTATCCCAAAGGGGCATCTGTCAATGATAAGAAGTTTCTGAGAATGTTTCCTGCAAAGTTCTTCCTCAGTAATGGAATCCTCTATAAACATAACATGAATCCATACTACTACGGTGTGTAGACAAGAGCAAAGCAGAGAGGATCATGACAGATCTACATGAAGGCACCTTCGGAACCCATTCTAGATGACATACCATGGCTAAGAAGATACTACGGGCAGGATACTACTGGTCCACTATGGAAGCCGATTGTTATCAGCACTCTCGAACTTATCATAAGTGCCAAATCTACGCTGATAAGGTGCATGTGCCTCTGGTCCCCTTAAACGTCTTGACAGCTCCGTGGCCCTTCGCGATGTGGGGCATCGACATGATCGGATAAATCAAGCCCACCGCTTCCAACGGACATCACTTCATCTTAGTAGCCATTAATTACTTCACGAAGTGGGTTGAGGCAGCCTCTTTTGCTACAATAACCAAGAACATCGTGGCTTGGTCTATACGACATAATCTGATATGTCGATATTGTGTGCCAGAGAGAATTATTACTGACAATGGTATGAGTCTCAACAACACAATGATCACCGAGCTCTGTAAACAGTTCAAGATACAGCATTATAATTCTTCCCCCTACTGGCCGAAGATGAATGGCATTGTTGAAGCAGCTAACAAGAACATCAAGAAGATTGTACAGAAGATAACGGTGACATACAAAGACTGGCATGAGATGTTACCATTTGCTCTTTATGGGCATCGTACCTCAGCACGGACGTCGACAGGGGAAACACCCTACTCTCTGGTATATGGCATGGAGGCAGTCCTACCCATCGAATTCCAGATACCCTCTCTCAGGATTATGAAGGATGCGGGTTTGAACAAAGACGACTGGATCCAAACCCGACTTGATCAGTTAAATCTAATCGATGAAAAGAGACTTACTGCTATCTGCCATGGTCAGACGTATCAAAAGCGAATGATAAAGGCTTTTAACAAGAAAGTCAAGCGACAAGAATATCAAGTCGGGGATCTAATGATAAAACGCATCATACTTCCGCAAGGTGATCCCAGGGGCAAATGGACCCCCACGTACGAAGGGCCATTTATGGTTAAGAACATTTTCTCGGGAGGAGCTATGATTCTAACCACCATGGATGGTGACGACCTTCCTCACCCTGTCAATGCAGACATAGTGAAAAGATACTACGCCTAATCAAAAGACCCTATAGGTTGACTGGCCTAGGCAAAAATAAGGGATTCCCGGCAAACCAAAAGGGTTCAGCCAAAAGTAAGGGATGAAAATAAAAGAAATTTGTACACCCGGCAAGTCGAAAACCCGAAAGGGCGGCTTGGGCAAAAAATGGTATCCCGGTGGACTGAAAACCCGAAAGGGTGGTCCAGGCAAAAGTTAGGGATATGAAGCGTATCATTATGTCTCATTGGATCATCTTGCGAATAGACTTCGGTATCAACTATCAAGCTTAGATGGTGCCAACAAATCTGATCAACCTTCGGCCAAGTAACAAAGTGATGAGATGCTTGAAGATATAAAGGCAATAGCAGAGTTGGAACCCAATGGGGTCGTTCACATAGCTATTTTTCTTTCTTTTACACAAATTGTATAATTTCTATCTTTCGGCGGTGTTCTCTTACTAGCGCGTCAACCTCTTTGTACAAAAACGCCTATTACAGACCAACTTCAAAAATCAATACAAATCATTTTCACAAGAAACTTCAATTCGTTTTTCTTTTTCTGTTTTGTTTTGCAAGAACGTCTAATGATTTATTTTTGATATATGCATTTGAAAATGATTGCGGCTCATAAATAATTACATAAGAAACAAAAGACAATTACTCATAATTCCAGAAACAGGTAAAAAAATAAGAGGTGCCAAACCCTACAGTTACTCTGCCCAGCAGGTACTGGGATAGAGCCAGCTTGGGAACATAATTATTGGTATATAAACTCCCCACAGAGTTAAAGTATCCAAAGGCAATGATGTCGGCTTTCCCGAAACAGGATGTAACCACCCCAGCTGAGGTTCATAATCACGGGTGAGTCAGTAAATTTCATCACCAGCTAAGTTTATTCCTCCAGATCAGCGGGTCTACCAATAGAGTATCTCCTCCCCCTAAGTTTGGTCCCCACAGAGTTATTCTCCAACATCTCTTCCCAATAGAATATTTATAAATCTCCAGCAACCGTCAGAGATTTATTTTCCCAGACGCGAGCATACCCCGATAGCATTTCATAAGCATACATCATGACATACGCATGCATGTCATATACAGCATAATCTCATTTATTTTGAGAACATCATCTCACCCCGCATTTCATGCATCGCATATAACTAACCCTGATATCTTTTGCAGGAAAAGACGATTAACTTCAACAAATCCAGCAGCTATACAAGTTACACCTACTGACGACTAACGAAAACTCAATTCCCGAAACCAAACGGGTCAGTTAATATACACTATCGCTTTGAAGTAACGCTAATATCTAGGTTTCTTCCCACAAGCCCTACTACCCAGGCTTTCATATTGAAGTAACCCTACGACCCAGATTCCTTCTCACAGCCCTACTATCCAGGATTTCATATCGAAGTAACCCTACTATCCAGGTTCCTTCTCACAACCCTACTATCCAGGATTTCATATCGAAGTAACCCTACTATCCAGGTTCCTTCTCACAGCCCTACTATCCGGGATTTCATATCGAAGTAATCCTACTATCCAGGTTCCTTCTCACAGCCCTACTATCCAGGCTTTCATATCGAAGTAACCCTACTATCCAGGTTTCTTCCCACAACCCTACTATCCAGGCTTTCATATCGAAGTAACCCTACTATCCAGGTTCCTTCTCATAGCCCTACTATCCAGGCATTCATATCGAAGTAACCCTACTATCCAGGTTCCTTCTTACAGCCCTATTATCCAGGATTTCATATTGAAGTAACCCTACGACCCAGGTTCCTTCTCACAACCATACTATCCAGGCATTCATATCGAAGTAATCCTACTATCCAGGTTCCTTCTCACAGCCCTACTATCCTGGCTTTCATATCGAAGTAACCCTATGATCCAGGTTCCATCTCTCTTATCTCCAGACAGCAGTCCACAACACTGTAAGACTTGGACCTGATCAAACACAATTGGTTTCTCATTTCCCCAGTAAGTCGTGGGACAGCCTGCACATCGACCAAATATGCAGTTCACTTCCGCTTCCTCAAGCCGGAGTTATTTCCCCAATAGAGTAACGGACAATTGAAGCTCCTAAAAATCTATTTCTCCCAAGACAGATACCAACAATCCTCAGTAGGTTCCTCCTCAAACGACAGGAGCAGGGACTCTCATCAAAGGAATATCTCAGGAAATTAACATTCTCAAGATGGAATCTTTAAGCCCATGTCCGACGATACTCCGTCACATCCAGGATGACATATTTAAGCCCATATTTGACAACCTTATATCATCAACCTCCAAATGGCATCTATAATCCCATTCTCGATATCACAAATCAAGTGCCACTTCATGCGAGTGCAAATTTCTGGGCACTCTAGTGTTCAATCATCTTCCACCTTCAAATCACGAAAGGAAGACGAGCCAATCTACATCCTTAGGTTTAAGAAGATTGAAGAGGAAAAGTTGTTGTACCCCAAAATTTTCTCTCTCATTTTTCTCAATACATACTCCTAAAGGTCCTCAATTGGCTCATGTTTTCCCAAGAGTTGACCAGACAAACTCTCTCCTAAGGCAGTGTGTCTCAAATTAGGGTTTCCATTTTCATCAAGATAGGTGGACTCCAAAGACCTCATATTCTCTCCATGGTCTTAATATGTTCTCAAGACCCTACATGTCAAGTTTCATGCCTTGCACAAGAAGTTTGCTCAGTCAACTGCTCAGATGCTTGAGAATCGATTGTATTAGGTCAAAAGTCAATTATGACCCGCATACAGTCAAACTTCAATATTTTTGGTCAACATTAACATTTTGAAGTGACTTTAATCATTTGATCAAGGTTTGATCATGATTCCCCAAGGAATGCTCTAAATTCATCAAAACCCAAAAATTGCTAAATTAGGGTTTCTTAGGAAAAGTCAATCAAACTTTGACCAAGCATAACTTCCACATACTTTGTCGGAAATTTTCCATCCAAGGCTCATTTTGAATAGGATGCAACTCCCTATAACTCATCTTCATCCCAAAAGTTCAAAATATGCACCCACAAAAAGATATGAATTTCTACATTATGGGTCCTTTAGAAAAGTCAACAAAAACACCTTTTGGGTCAAAGCTTCTTACATGAACACGGAAGACCCAATTGAGATGATACCAAAAGGGTTGCTTAGGGGACATCCTAAGCTTTATAAAAAGTCAAATAACACCTCTCTTGGGTTAAAATTTGAAGAGATATGCCTTGCCAAAGTTGACCTATTTTGCAAAATTGCCAAAAGTCAAATAGGCTCAAACTTACATTTTTTTTTCCAAATGGGCCTAACTTTTTATGCTTGCACCTAACTTATATCATGGTCCACGACCCAAATATCCATCCACACATTATTTTCTTCATTTTTCAATTTATTTTGATTTTATTAATTAAAAATTGAATTAAATCAAATAATTGGTGAATAATAGCAAAGATATGTAAAGATTTGATTTTTTGACAGGTTTGCAATCAAAATATGTCGAGATATCAAGACTAAAACGAATCAAGCATAATTGGTACAAGAAAGGGATGACTTGGATCAAAATAGCAAGTTTACATATGGCATGGAAATCAAATCAAATCTTCAATAATTGCAAAGATACAAGCCAATTTTATAACCCTAATTCATTCTAACATGTATATGGAACATGTACAAAACATAGGACAAGTTTTTGCAGTCGTAGAAGAGAAAGAACAAACTCAAAAAAGTTGACAAAAAGTGTGACTCGGTTTTCACTCCATGGGGCCTTTCAGAGCAATTCAAGGCCAGCAATCGTATCCTTGAGCATCCTTGAAGCCAACTGGATCATTCGCAAGTCTTATCGCGCCCAGAAACGCACGCAGTCACTCCCACGGTTTGCCTTATTTTTTGAAAAAGATTACATCAATTCCTGCATTGTTAGCATATTTGATTGACATATTTGTGATCCTTATCATGTTTGCGAGCTGACTGAATAGTTTAATTGCATTTTTGAAGCCTATATTTGTACCTGCCATTGTTAGGGTTTCCACATGTGTTTTGGGGCTTCTTGATACAGGAAAAATTAGGCCAAGAATTGGATATTGGGATGATCGTGGCATCAAGACCAATCGATCCTTGTTCTTTGAATTCATTTATCATGTATATTTTTTATGTTTGAAGCACGCAGGTTGTAGCAACAAACATGGTCTATAGGTATAGGTCATATACCTAAGACGATGGGCTGGAGGTAGAAGAAGGTGAGTTGGCATCACCCTATTGTTTTATTTGAGAATAACGCGCGTGATTTTTGTTTCAGTCTCCTAGAATTTGTTTTGATATATTGTGCATTATTCTTATTTCTTTAACAACTAACCAGCATAGCCCAGCTGGCAGAGGCGTGTTGTTGGTGAACACAAGGACTTGGGTTCGATCCCAAGTCCCAACAAATTTGTTTTCAATTTTTCAACTTACAGATCATGTGTAGCTCTCATCCAGATGCCTACCATACACCCTTGCATCCATCCACTTGATCATCCTAGCATGAGCTCTAACGCACTCCATATGAGAGATCATGGTGCACCATCAGAAGCTCAGCACATGGGATTCAGCGCAGGGTTTGGCCCACCAGCCTTGGGCCCAAAATTAATTCAGATTTGCACCCCCCTGGGACATTCAACACAGGGCCGATTTTTTTTTTCTTTCTATTATTTTTTTTATTTCTTTAATTATTTTCTTTAATTGTTTTAATTAATTAACACAATTTTTTTTATTAAACTAAAAAAAATCACAAAATACCGAATTAGATCTTATTTATCAAATTAATATTTTTTGAAAATAAAATAGTTTAATTAGGATAATTTAATTCTTGTTTTAATTAAAATTAATTAGAAACTAGGTTTTAAATTTTGTAATTAAATTGTTTTTTTTCTCAAATAAAAACCACAATAAATACCTAAAATCCTTTTTTATAAAATATTTTATTTTCGTGAATTATTTAATTTAGTTTAAATTAGGTTAATTTCAATTTGTTTTAAAATTAAAGATATTTAGAATTAGGGTTTTATTTGTACATAACCTAATTAAGTCTTTTCTCAAAAATAACTTAAATATTATTTTTCAATTTGATTTTTAGGGTTTTCAATTTTTCTCGCATTTAATTTGCCGCGCGTACTTTAAATTCTTTTTATTATTATTGTAATTGCTATGGGATTGTAATAGTAATTAGGGTTTTAAACTTCTGCAGTTTTATTTTCAGTCAAGATGATTATGTGACTGCCAAAGCCTTGTAATAGCTAGGTTTATTTTCTCGCATTTTAAATTCCTGCAAATGTTTAAATTGTTAGATGCATGGTTAATAGGATTGTATGGCAAGAATATCTTGAAAATAAAATGGTAGATCACCTAATGTGCAAAGACTAATTAACTAAAACAATTCACATGCACATATTCACCCCTAGGGTTTACCTCACTTCGGTTGTCTTCGGTAAAACAGTCATTAAGCATATGATATTTTAGTGATTGCCCTTCAGTCTAAAATATCAAAATGTCCCATTTGAATGGTGCCTCGAAAATGTTGCCTCAGAAAGATCTTAAGACTCTAGGGTTACTACTAAAGTTTTCTAAGTGTTGCTTTGGTGACTGTACTTGTCCCTTCCGAACGTCCCTTATAAACTCCAAAGATGGGGCTACCTACTCCTTAATAGTAGAATAACGCTATCTAAAGGAAACGAGAACGAACAATCTTTTTTCGCGTAGGTAGAATCTTAAGTACTTGCTCAACAAAACTTTTCACAGAAACACCTTTCAAAACAAATTTTCAAAACAAACTTCGTCACATCCTTGAGGACTGATACAAGGGTTATCACGAAGTAAAACATTTTCCAAACAAGCACACACAAGCAATTTGAAAAAATGATCAAGTACCTAAGAGCCCATGGGAAACCATGGATAGAAAGTGTGCTAACACTTTCCCTTTCTATAATCTACCCCCGTACTCAGAATATCTCGAAAAAAGGTTTTTCTGTTATTTTTCCTTTTCCATGATTGGATGAAATAAAAGTCGGTGGTGACTCTTGCTTATCATGAAATTTTGCGAACAAAAAACACAAACCAGTATAACAGTCGGTTCTGCCACCGTATCACATAATGCACATGATTTATTTTATTATTAATATTTCAAGGAACTCAAAGATTTATAGACAATTTGCAAATATTAAAGTACTAACACATTTGAAATACTAAAAATCTCATTATAATAACTTCAAAACGGGTTACAAATTTTTAGTACAATTTTCAATAATCCCAAGTACAAGAGAAGATAAAAATCTAAGATTCTAAGAAAGAAAAGTTGATGAAGATCATTCCACAAACTGACGCTTCCCTGTGAGTCTTACAATCTGAGCCTTCAACTGCTTGTTCTCTTCCACATACCTATCGACGACCTCTTTCCAATCACCAGGGTCAGGAAGTGAGCAACTAGGTCCCAACTGATCTCCAGAGGAAAATAAATCATCTTGCCTCTCAATCATTTCTACAGCACGACACTCAAGAATCTAGAGCAGGTCAGCTTTCTCCTTCAGGTATGCTCGGTAGGACACCTCTAAAGTTTGACACTTATTCTTCCAAGCCTCCTTTTCCTGCTCCATCCAGACAAGGGAAAGCTGAAGATCTTCCACATCATCTAATAAGCAAGGAGTGGACTTTGTAAACATATCTGGCATAGGTGCTTCTCGGGAATATGGCATCTTTAACTGGACGACTCTTGCTTGTACCCACTAAAGATAAGGATCCAAAGAAACATCCCCCTAGGTCCCAAGTCCTTTCTACTCTTCCTGTGAATATGACATGACGCCTACCGTTTGCAATCTCCTCTTTATCTTCCTTATGAACCTCTCCCTCTTAAATGAAGAAACCACTCAGATGCATAATATTTTGCTTATCCCTCATCGGGTATCCAAGCTGTCGTCGTGCAAGAACATGATTGTAGTTAATTCCTCCCTTTGTACAAAGAGGAAGTACATTGGGGAAACTACCACAACTATGAACAATCTCCACATCATAGTAAGCCTGATGATACCAAATAATATCTGAATGAGTAAGGGTCATAATCTTCGGAGAACAACGAGGTTCCTTCCTGACATCCCAGAAGGCATCAGATCGAGGTAAGTGAGAAATAAAACACTAATACAAAAAAGGTGTGCAGCATATGATCATCCATCCATGATAAGAATATCTAAGATGAATGGTGTAATAAGCATCACCTAATAATGTAGGGACTAGATTCCCAATCAAAAAGTTCATGATGGCGTTGATATTCACAAATTTGTCGACATTAGGAAATAAGAACAACTCATAAGCAAGTAGAGCAAAGATGGCCTCAAAAGCAAATGTACTCTTCATCTTAGCAAAGTAGCGGGCTTTTTCTAATAAAAACTGAGTGTGTAATCCTCTAATCCCTCCTTTGGTAGTCATGTGGGCTTGAATCTCAGACTTCCATAAATGAACCAAAGCAACAATCTCCTAGGATTTTGGCTCCCCCTCAAAACCGGTAAAAGGAACACGATCAGTAATAGGTAAACCCAGTAGATAAGAATACTCTTCCAATGTAGGCATCAACTTATAATCAGGGAAAGTAAAGCATCGATACGTAGACTTATAGAACTAGACCAAAGTCTAGAGAATGCCCTCCTTCATCCTGAGCTTCATAAGAGACACGATGGACCCATACTTCCTCTAAAAATTTGTGGAACTCTCGATCTCAGAAATCAGACTCATCAACTCATTTATCTTGGGATCTTTGAAACTGTACTTCATAGTCTTTATTTTTCCATAATCCATAGTCAACAAGTACCTGAGATATTCACAAAGATAAACTTTTAAGTCCCTTGAAACAAGATGTTTTTAAAATATGCTCATTGGTGCATGAATGCATGATGCAACAATCACACACAAGATCACAAACATGGGGTTCATAGGTTCAACGTCACGAGCATGAAGTCGAAGGTACTACCCACAAGGTGTGATCTAAAAGTTTATCACCTGCCGAATAAGGTTCTAAGAGGTCCCAGAGTCTACATATTTCCTTCGGATATTACCAACGTCCCAATTGACTCGGTAATTTGTAATATTCTCAAGAAAAACTCGTCTGAGTGTAGTATCGCGTGACAACCATTTCTGGATTACTCCTTCATAGTTTCCACACTACACCTAAAAGGCCAAGATGGGTTAAAGTTTCTACGGTCCTCAGTTTCAGCAGGCTCCCAGGTCGAAAGCAGCACGTCTTCCCGATTACTCGGTAAACGACACTACAGTCAAAGGGGCCTCCATTGAGTGGGGGATCTCATGTCTCCTTTTTTGGGATTACTCCCTCAAAGTTAACATGAATATACCGCCTGTTCTATCTTAAGTTTACCCAAGTACGGGTAGAGGACTTATGAGAAATCACCAAGCACTCTGAAAACCAGGAAAATCCAGAAAACATATATACAACATATAACATATAAACAACAATAGAACATACACAAATAGAAAAAGATAGGCTCAACCCACTTAGGGATGGACCAGAATTTGATCAATCTTTCCCCAGTGAAGTCTCTATTTTTTATTTACCGGTAGAAATGTTGAGAATAAGTCATTGGATTGACTTGACTCACACAAATCAAATAAAAATCGCCACCGTGTTTTATTGTTTCCGAAGAAATGGGAAAAGAGCGGATAACCCAAAAGAGGGGGAGAGAATCTAAGTTCGAGGGTCGATTATGCAAAGGGAAGGTAATAGAACCCTAAAAATCTACGGTACTCCATAGGAATCTCTTTGAAAATCTGTGTATTTTAGCTATAAACGTTATATAAAAATAGATTGCGGGGATGGGGAAAGAAGTATTTTTTACAGTTTTTGCAACTACCACAGTTGCGAACCTTTAGTGCCCATGTACCACCTTCTGTGTAATAGGGGATTAGGGTACTCGTAGTTCACCTTTAAAAATTTTAAAACACAAGTGTGTTGGTTAATTTTAAGAGAAGAGACATCATTGTCTTATCCGAGTGGAAGAACATACTTACTACCCACAATTATGAGAAAGGAGAATTTGCGTCATCTCAAAGTGGAGGATATGACTTGGATTTTCAAATCAGCAAAGCATCGCTCAACACCCAAGTGGAAATATCTCTCTTCACTATATATCGTAGAAGTATAGTAGCTCACATCACTACAAAGATGGCAAAATAGTTAGAATGAGATTGATTGACTTTTAGTCTTCTCAAAAGAAATGTCAAGGTGTTATTAAATTGTTTAAAGTTTGATTTAAGAAAATATTTTTGTAAATGCATGGACCTAAGTTCAATTTTATTGTGAAAGTGATTCAAGTTTAAAAAACAAGAAGATTTTTCAAAGGAGGGAGAAGATTTTTGAAATTAAATAAGGTGGGAGGAGATGAAGAGGCTATCCTGAAGCATAAGGGTAAGATCTAGGGAAAAGAACCAACTAACCAGCAAGAAGCCAACACTTAACATAATGAGTAAAAGTAGAATTCTCATCCTTTAGATTTGAAACCTAACAAGCAAAGATAATGAACCTCTTGAGAAAACTAAACTTTAAATGCATCAAGTCTTCACAAAAGTTGGGAAGAGTAACGACTGTGTATAGATAAATCCCCAATTAAAAACAAAGCATATACTCAAAATAACCTGCACACAAAGAAAACAAACAACTCAATGTCTTGGGGTAAACCCCAAGAGCTCCAGACAAAATAATAGTTGAGGTCACAAGGTCTCAAGGTAGGTCAAAGCTTCTAATCCTAAGTCCAAGAAGTCCATCACTCCATAATGTCAACCAAATAGTACAAGTAACATTAAAGCTTTTTATTGTTCAAGTTGGTTATTAAGTATCTTCAAAAAGAAAATGAAAAAATCAAGTGAGCAAAGATGAAAATAGCATGAAGTATAGATGCTAAAATAAATGGTTCATAAGTAAAAAGCATAAAGTAAAAGCATAAAAATGAAGTCGATTGTTAATGAGTTAGAAATTAGAAGTTAGTTGAATGACCATCTTGAAACTTGTATTTGAAAACTCATTAGAAGATTGATAAAATCAAAGCCTCTCAACAACAAGTTTGATTTGTTTTTTGTCAAGTATATCATTCATTTAAAGTTCTCAAGGCAACAATAAATGGTCAACAATGTTTAAGTGATTCACTTTGACCAAAGCTTATGAAGATTCATTAGAGGATTGATAAGACCAAAGCCTCCTAACAATGAATCTCAAGGTTATTGGATCAAAGGATTCAAATTAACATACTCGGACTTACAAACATGGTATTCTTTGCAAAGACTAAAACTAGGAATGCTTTACAAAATACTTTGAATAAAATGGAAGATCATACTTAAAAAATCAATAAGAAAAGTTTTAATGATCTTGACTCATCCAGGAACTTGGAATGCATCTCCTTTTATTTTTAGAAATGAGGGAAATTAAAGAATTAATTTTTTCTTTATGCCTAAGCAAGAAAAGACTTCACAAATATCAATTAACTTAAAATAAATTTGAAAAAAAAACTTAAATGACATGTAAAGACAATTAAAAATTATAAAGAATTAGTTTAAACCCTAAAAGTCAGTGATCATACTTTTCTTGAATTTTATCTCAGAAGGAAAAATTAAACAAAAATCATTTACTTCAAATATAAAAAAAAAAGATGGTATATCCAATCAAATTATTTAATTTGTAACCCAAGAATTTCATAAAATTGGACAAATTATTTTTAAGAATTAGACTCAGAGAAGCTAGAAAATATTTCTTTTATAATTTTTTGATTTAGTAGAAATTGGAAAATAAAATTTCAAAACATAAATATTATTAAAACCCTAATTAACTACATGAATTTATTTAATCAAAAAAATGATTAAAAAAATGAAATAAAACTCAAAATATGAAAATATATGGAAAATAGAGTTTAAAATATTTTTGTGATAATTTTTGAAGTGAGGAAAATATTAAAATAAAATTTGAGAAAACAAAGAAAATTTAAAAATATAAAGGCTTATTACACCTTCTTTTATCAAAATGCATTGTAAAATGAGGCAAGAACATGTTCAATCAAAACATGTCACATTATCATCCCTAACAAACATCAAGCCTTTCTATTTTTTTTCAGTTTTGAAGCATGATATTCATGTCACGATATCTCACGCGTTTCTTGATGAAAATAAAAAATGTAAACATCAAAATTCAAGATCAAAATGTGTTGAACACGATAGTATAAAAAATTTCATGAAATGATGCATCAATGATAGAGAAAATCGCGTGCGAAAATTGCTGTATGGACATGGTTTGGAGTTGGACATTTCAACAAACAGTTTTCAACTTCAAATTTCTCCTTCAATTCTCAACCAAATCAAGCGATCCAAAAATAAAAATTCAATACAAAAATGCAAGGAACATGAATATGCTACTGGATTTTTCAAAATACTTATAGATTAAAAAGAAACACAAGCTGCAGTTATGAGATAGAAATTATGGTACAAGTACCTTGTGAAACAGATTTATTGATGCTTGAGCTTAAAGAAAGAGCAAGCAATTAAGAGATGCTTGACTTGAAGATTCAGAGATAATGAGTGGAGAGAGATGCGAAGGAAGTTATGGAGGAAAATGGAAGAATCTTGCTTGAATTTTAAAGGGAGAAGAAGGATTCTGAACTTGTAGAGAGAGAAGAGCTTCTTGAGGAAGAGAGAGATAGCTTGTGTGATTTTTTCTGTCCAACCCCTTTCAATTGAATCAAGTCTTATTTTTATAGAGTGAGAAATAAAAGTGAGCGTAGAAATGAGAAAATGAAAAGTGAGAGTGAGGTGGTGAGGTGTGTTACATTTTATGTTTGATTGATGAGGCAAGGCGTGCGTTTTGGGTAAGTGCATAAAGCATGTGCATGTGAGCTGGCATCCTATTGCTTGGCTGATGTAAATCCATGCATTTCCATGCAGATTTGGAAAACATCATGATCATGTCATTATCTCGGTATATCTCTCTCCATAGTGCATGAAACATAACAAAGTTTGAATAAAAAATCAAGAGGGCATTACATACTCCAACTTTGATGTTCAAATTTTTTCAAAACAAAGCATGAATCGATGAGATAATTGGCTATGAATGCATGCCCGTGAACCGTTTGATGAAATGTCAAGCCCGACAGGGCGTTCCATGTGCGCGACATGCCTTGTGCTGGGCAAAAATTCAGCTTGCATGATACCCACTTCCCATGATTATATCTCAAAATGTAGAATTTATTTTGAGAAACATCCTGAAGTAAAGTTGTTCCTCACATTTAGCGCTTGATCTTTGATGTTGAACATTTTTCCAAATAATGAAAATTTCAAATATAAAAATGATGATGAATGCATGCCCATGAACTAATTGATGAAATGTCGAGCCTGGCGCGAGCGTGACATGCCTTTTGCTGGGAAAGATGACAACTTGAAAATCTGAATCCTAAGTATTATATCTCCTTCCACACTTGACCATTTAAAATGATTATTGAATAAAAAATGAAGAGAAAACTTCAAACTCTAACTTTCATGTTACCAACTTTTTTATTTGAGCTCAAATGGACTTTCAAAATTAGCAATGAAGAAATCAGATTTTTGTATATATTTGGGAAATTACACTAAGTGTCCAAAAACTTCCAAGCTCCATAACTTTTTCTCCTTTCACTTTTGGTAATTGAGTCCTCTAATTCAAAGTTGAAAAGTTTTGTATCCTCTTTCCAGGCATGTAAAGTTTGTACATTTTCAATAAAAATTGAGAAAATTATGACCAATCAAAGTTCAACACTATGAACACTTAGAAAAAAATTCAAAAATTCAAAAAACTTCATTGACAAGTTATCTCCAATTTACACTCCCTCTTGATTTTATTCCAAAATTGACCATGAAATATGAAAATAGGGACATTGAATTGATAGTTGACCAAAAGTCCCCTTGGTCAACACTTGACTTTGGTTGACTTTTGACAAAATGACCAATTTACCCCTTTTTGTCAATTAAGCCTTCCCAGACCAAAATTGATGATCAAACATCCAATCGTAGATACTCATGAACATGTAGAGAAAATGGAATCAAGTATTTCCCAAAAAGTAAGAGGTTTCTTGATTAAATTCCAATTCCTATTTTTGATCCTCTGTGCTAGGAGATGGCAAGATACATGCAATTGTGCCATCACCTACAAGATGATATTCAAAAAGACATATGCACATATTTTGATGTTAGTCAAAAGGATATATGTACAAGATACACAATTCAATATGCTTGATGATCCCTTAAGGGAAAACTTAAAGATAGGATGAGGTAGAAGAAGTACCCAAAACCCTAATGTGTGATCTTGTTGCATTGTGATGGTATGAGATTATAGAGGAATCTTAGGGGGGGAAATTGGGGTACAACAGACTTCGTGGTAGTAGACGTCGGCTCCATAATTCCAAGGGATAGCTTTATTAGAAGAATACATGATTGGTCCGGGAACGGTAATGATTAGATGATAAACTTTGAATTTGGTAGTAATCTTCACAGGACCCTTGGAAGTGATCCTCATAGGAGGACCGGAAATTACAGATACGTCTCCCAGCTCCATGTCTTGAAAAAAAATCTCAATAAAAGTAGTCTTCTAAACTAGAATTATATGGTTATCCATCAGATGCTGAATACCTTCTTTCAGCAGTTTACAACCATTGGGTTGGGCTACGCAGCGGTAGCACCTTTCAATGCAACCCAAAAATAAACTGGCTTGAAACAGATTCTTCTTAATAATCGGGAGGGGAGTAGTCAAGTCACTTATAGTATAAACATAATAAACATCATCAATAGCGTTAACACCTTTGTCGTGCTTAGGCATAAGTGCAGTAATAACATTGGGGGTCTTAGGAGGATCAAATTAAATCTCTTTATTGTCAATCATATCTTGAATTTTATTTTTCAGAGCCCATAAACTATTTGTGTCGTGTCTGGGACTTTTGGAATGATAGGCACATCTTACATTAGGATTGTACTTGGGGGAGGAAGTGTTGGGATTATGAGTAGAATCTCTAAACGTTATCAACTTTGCCTTCAATAGATGTTGTAATGCTTAAGACAATGGCATGTTGATCTTAGTAAATTGTCTCCTTGGTGCATCCAACCTACGTTGATTGCCTTGTTGATGTTGTTGCACTGGTGCAGGATTAGAGATTAGCACAGCTCCCACAGATTGATTGCGGTAACCTTTAGCACGACCCTTCTGATCATACACATCATTAGTTTACTTCTTACCATTGAACGATTTCTTCACAGTACTTGAAGATGAGGTCGCCTGAATTTTTCTGCTTCTAATTCCACCTTCAACATGTTCCCATGTTAATATCAATTCGGTGAACCCGACTAAAGAGCTTTTGATCAGATGATTGAAGAAAGATCCTGTCAAAGTTCCCATAAACATATCAACCAGCTCCCTGTCAGAAAATGGAGGTTGAACTCTTCCTGCCAGATCTCTCCATTTCTAGGCATACTCTTTGAAGCCTTCGTTCGAGCCCATAGTTATATTTTGTAGTTGCACACGGGTTGGTGCAAGATCAGCATCGTATTGGTATTTTTTGTAAAAAGCAGCAGCCAAATCTTCCCAAGTATGGATATTGGTTCCTTCCAGTTCATAGAACCATTTTAGTTATGTTCCCAACAAGCTTTCTTGAAAGACGTAAGACCTCAAATGAAGTTTAGGGCAAGAAACTCCGTTATACTTCATAAAAGTTGGAACCTGAAATTTGTGACGAATAACAACACCCGAGACTAAACCAAGTTCTTCAAAATCCAACCCAGGCACCCTCTAGATATCCATAGCATTGAGACGATCTTCCAACTATTTTTATTTTTCATCAGAGGGAGGATATTGTTCATCTAAATAGTCTTCTTCATAAGAATCTTGGACATAACCAAGGTTGCTTCCTCTCTCACCCTTCACACTCTTATCATTTTCACCCTAGTTGTCATCTTCGTTTGACGGGCTATTATAACCTTGAGCTTGCTTAGGAGGACCTTTGAACCATCTTCCCATGTTGAATATGCCGACTGGTCTTCTGGTCTTTTTCTTCCTCTCTTTGGTGATGAGGGTTTTCAGCTCTTCCTACCCCTCGCTAGATTTAGGAACATTTGCTGAAATTGAGTGTTATAGGCTTGAAGATCTTTGACGGTTTGTTCGAGAGCCATCTTTTACTGAAATAAAAAGCAAGAAGATGAGAAAACCTGTCTTTGGGAAAACCTATTATGTAATGACATGTATGGTTTGTAAATGTATATGCAATGTTTTCAAGGATCTCATGGGATAAACAAAAAGAAATGAAATGTTAGAAGTTGAGTATGCAGCTTTGATTGAAGAACATCGGGTCATCATCTTTGAAAGTGCTTCAAGCTTACCATATCAAGTGGGTCCTATGCTTTGACTCAAGAGAGTGTACTTTGACTTTGACAGCATCTGGCTAGAGGAAAATAAATCCTCCTACCCCTTGCTAGAATTCTGGTTTGTGATAAACCTGCATCACAGGTCCCTTAAGATCCTTGAAACGGTTAGTGAAAATTCCACAATGATATGATGTTATGTTTAAACAAGATAGAAAACACAAGTAAATCACACAAAGGCCTTAGGTTTAAAGGCATGCATGAGGTCTGTAGGTAAGTACATTTTTCTATTAAATTTTAGTTGGCTTAACATGTCTTATAAAAGTAACCGGGTTCTAGGAGTCTCATATCACCGATCTTTCTCACAAGTTTTATTTTGGCACAGAAACTAATTTTCCACCAAGACATCCCGAGAGTCGAATCTCAATGAGCGTAGCATCGAGTATCAACCAACCTTGGACTGCACCAAAGCCGAGTATCTCACTACCTTCTAATGGCCAAGATGGGTCAATTAGGGTTATAAAAGTTAGTTAGTGCTTATGACACCATGCAATAGCCCAGTGTTATCCTCGATTGACTAAAGGAACACCAGTACAAACCAAAGTGTCACACTAACGTAGCCATCACTTCAACCATATCGGTCTATGTCGTACAATTTCCATGATCTATTGCTACTTACCTAAGGCACCTAGATCCAGGTGTAGGATCTTTGCGAGAAATATAAACCCAAACAAACCCTTTAAAATAATACAGACAAAGCAAGAAAGTAAAAACAAGTACAATGATCCTAAACTCTAAGGTAACCCCTCTTTTAAGTTGTCCCCAGTAGAGTCTCTAGTTCTGTAATACAGTGGGAGAATTGACTTGGTTTTTTGAGTTTTATCGCAAATGTTTCAGATAGCAAGAGTGGCTGTTGACTTTTCTTTTACCCAATAAGGAAAGGACGAAAAGAACAGGAAAGACCTTGATAGATTTTGAGTTCGGGGGGTACGTTATGAAAAGGGAAAGTGTTAGCACCCTTTTCATCCATAGTTATCTACGGGCTCTTAATCGCTTAGCTCACATTTTGAAAACTTTCTTTTTGTGTGTGTTTTGAAAATATTTTTAAAATTTACCAATGCAAGGCTAACTTTGTAATAACCCTTGTATCGGTCCTCAAGGGTGTATACAAAGTATTTGTTTGAAGATATTTTAAAAAAGTGTTACTGTGAAATTTTTTATTTTTGTGAGCAAGCGATTAACAATATTCTACCCACTCAAGGTCATTCTTGTACTTTTCCTTATCCTTTAGATAGTGCTATCTGTACCATTAGTTAGTAGGAAGCCCTATCTTTGGATATGAAGGGACAGGCGAAGGGTCATCATACGGTCATCAAAGGCAACTTGTAAGGATACCTTAGAAATTCGAAGGGACTATCATCATATTATTCGTAGGGACTAGATCATTTCTCATAGGCAACTTAAGGGACATCCAGGGACTACGATGATTTCATCGAGGGTCTTTTGCTAAAGGTTTCCCCACTTTTAAGGGACATGACTGTTTTATTCAGAAGGCAACAAGAGAGGCTACCCTAGAGGTGCAAGTGTGCGAGTGTGTTCAATTCAGTTATTTAACTTTGTATTTAGGGTTTTCTATCATTCGTTTTTATCTTTCCATATAAACCATAATTACTAATTAGAAGTAGAGAAATATAGTAGCAGAAGATAAAGAAAGAAAAAGTAAGCCTAAACCTATTACAGGACTTTGGGGCAGATACATAATAAAGGTGCAGAAAATAAAACCTATGACTATTACATCCCGGAAAATAGTTACATGATAATGAAAAAAGGAAAGCCAGAAATCTAGGCTATTACAATTGCAAAAATACAGTCGATCTAAAAATTTAAAAATCAAATGAAAATAGAAAAGAAAATATTTTTGGTAATTTTTTATGAAAAAAATTATTTATGATTAATTAATTAAATAATCCTAAAAAATATAATTAATTTTAATTAATAAAAAAAATTATTTAATTAAATTAATTAAAAAACCTAAGAGTCTAATTGATTTTAATTAAAAAAAGTTAATTAGTTAAATTATTAAAAAGTTAATTAAAACTAAAACCTAATTAATTAGGGTTTTTTAAAAATAAACCTAAAACTAATTTTTATATATTTTAATTAAGTAATAAATAAATAAAAAATTAAGTAAAAGAAAAAGAGAAATATAAGAGAAAAAAAAAGAGTTTGGGCTTGATTTTAGAAAAGGAGGGGGTGCAGATTGCAAAGACAGTCCAAGCCCAAGGTTGGATCCGCTTGATCCCGTGTGGTCACTCCATGAGGCTGCATCGTGTGCTTGCATATTCCTGGGTGTTGGATCTGATCTGTGAAGATCTGATGGTGAGAAGCGTTAAGGCGCATGGTCGATGTGTGGGGATGCATTGTATGTGATTTGTAAAAGTCATAAAATATGAAGGAAAAAAACACAAAAGGCAGGGATCAAACACATGCCCTTGTACACTAATGCCTTATCGTGCGCTTCCTTGTCACTGAAGTGGCTGTTTCATCTGGTAATTTAGTGACAACAATTAAATATATGATAAACTCAAATAATTGGACCGGAGAAGCGCCGGAGTCCTAGCTCCGGTCGTCTTCTCTGGCGATTGTGTTTTCAGTCCCTGAAAATAGAAAACTTTAGAGGTTCCAAAGGATCCTACCCCCTAATTCAGGCCTTGAAAACTCAATGATGCTACTAGTTTTGGCTGGTTTAACTTGTACAAGGAGATACAAAGCAAATAGCTTAAAATGATTCAAACATGGCCACACGCGATTCACTCATTATGGAAGCCATGTGATGGCTCTAACATACACATTGATACCTTAGAAGAATGCTAGTGGTGTTAGTTTTGATTAAAGCAACATGAAAACAAAAATATGAATTTGAAAAATATAGGGCAACCTGAGATGCATGGAATGCTGGATTCGTGTGTTTTGGATCGTATAGATTAATCCATTCTTACCCTACAGTCCTTCTGGAATTGATTGGAAATGTTGGTTTGCTTTGAATGTGGCTGCAACTAGGGTTCTTGGCTTGCCCTAGTTTTAAAGATTTTTTGAGATTTGGAAATGGTGTTTCTTGCAAGTGTTTTGTGGCCTATTATGTCTGAAACAATGAGAATATATAGTGCTTGAATTAGGTCAAAAGGGATTGGGCTTGGACCTTGTATGAAAGGCTTGACTTTATCTAATTTAATTTTGACTTTAAATAAATAATAAATAAAAAATAAAAAATAAATAGAATAAAAACCCAAGGGGTGTATGAATAAGTCCTGAGGTTCCCAATGAGGCCTAATACATGCATGTACCTTGAAACACAAGCCCACTAGCCCAAAATTTCAAGTTTGATCACTTTTAGTTTCATATATTTTCTCAAAATTTCCCAACTTGCACCAATCATAACTCTCTCATTTTTTATCATCTAAAGGTGATCTGGGAATTTTTGGAAATCTCAAGATGTCCTCTACAATCTCTATGTTGGTCATATTTTCATTTGAAGACTTTATCTTCATGTAATTTTCCTTGACAAAAAGTGTCTTCTTGTTGACTTTTGAAATGACATATAATGTTTTGGCTCATATCTCTCAAATGAAGCATTTTTTGGACTTGAGCTTATATAGACAAAGTTGTAGAGAATTGAATTTCATTCAAAATTAGCTTTGGTTGAGAAACATATGATGAAGTATGTGAAATTTTATCTTGGTCAAAGTTAAGTTGACTTCTCCTTAAGAAAACCCTAATTTAGCAACTTTTGACTTTTGATTAATCTTGATCTCTCTTGATGAATCATGATCAACCCTTTATCAAATGATGAATGTGACTTCAAAATCTTGATGTTTACCAAATATATTGAGGTTTGACTATATATTGACCACAGTCGACTTTTTGTCCAATACAGTTGATTTTCAATCATCTGAGCAATTGACTGAGCAAACTTGTGATGCATGACTTGAAACTTTACATGAGCATACTTATGGACATATAAGAAACCATGGAATCCACTTGAGGAATTAGAAACCCAATATTCCTTGAGAAACCCAAAACCCTAGTTTAAAGGCTAATTGCTTAGGAAGAGAATATGTCTGATCAATTCTTGAGTAACCTTGAGCAAAACAAAACTCTAAGAGCATGAGGAGATATCTTGGAGAAAATGGGAGGATAAATTTTGGGGTACAACATAATCCTTATTTTCTTTATTATTATCTCTTTCTCTCCTCAGTAAAAGTGCCTCACGCACTAACAAAGTGTACTACATAATTTGTGTTTTCCTGGTTATAATTTGATTAATTGCAACACATATGCAGGTTCAAGTGGAAATATTGGAATATCACCTTGTGGCGGCATATTTAAGGATAATTTAGAGTATTTGTCAGAGCTTTCTTAGCTAAGATTGGAATTTCACCTCTTTACAAGCCGAGTTTCATAAAATCGTGTTTTATATCGAATATGCTAACTGGAAGAATTGGAAAAATCTCTGGCTTGAAACTGACTCAATGTTGGCCATTCATATATTTTTTAATTTTAATATTGTCCTTTTTATCTTTTAATTAAATGGAAGAATACTTTACACATTATATCCTCCTTTAGATTCAATATATATCACATTTCACTACTACAAATAACCCCATTTCACCTCGAACACGAAAATGATATAATCTAGGTAACACACGCAAGGTAACGCAGGGTGACATGAATACTCGCCACTTTTCCCCTTAGTTATTCAAAAATTGAAGGGTAAAGTTGCAATGATCACGGGCTTGATCCCAACTACCGTTTTTTTGGAATTTCAAAACTGTGTTACTTTTTACCTTGGATTTTAACAATACCGAGGGGTAAAATCCAATTTACAAAAAAAAAATCGACCTATTTTTTTTCGTTTAATCTGCAAAGCATCAATGACAAATTCTAAATCTTACTAATTAACAACAACAACAACAACAACAACAACAAAAACAACAAACACAAAATGAGTAGAATCCTTAAACGTTGAATTTTAACAACAAAAACAACAACAACAACAAAATCCATGGATTCTTTAAATCTTAAATCTCAACAACAATAACAATAACAGAAACAACAACAACAAAAACAAATAAAAAAATTAATAGAATTGTTAAATACTAAATTTCAACAACAACAACAACAACAACAATATTAACCATTTTACTTGATACAATTATAACAAACATTAATAAGTTTCTTTCATGTTTTCCTAACTAGAGAAAAGATAAACATTAAGAAACCAACCTTGAAATATTTTCCTTCACTTGCTTTCATTGTCATTGTTTTCAATATGTTAAGTTTGAATTTTAGAACTTTGCATTCAATTTGAATTATCACATTCACGTTTTGATTGGCTAGAGAGAGCTTCACGCGTATCACTAATGTTTCATATGGATTAATGAGTTGACAATGTCTTGACCATTTTTACTTAATAAATAGACGACAAAGATTCGTTACATAATTTTTCCATCAAATGTGTCAGAAATAAAAAATAAAAAATACGCTACTTTACCCCTCAGTTTTCAACAAAACCGAGGCAATAGCTCACAAAAAAATTTAAATAAAATTTAAAGGTGATAAAATTTAGTTGCTAGGATTCGAAGATGTGTTCCTCTAGCTACTTTACCTCTCGATTTTCAGGAAAACCAAGGTAATATGTCATAAAAAAATTTAAATAATTTAAATATGTTAAAATGTAGTTGTTAGAATTCAAAGGTGTGTCCTTTAAATACTTTACCCCTCGGTTTTTCAGTAAAACCGAGGGAATATATGGTATTTTTTTCAAAAAAAATATGGTCCATATATGGTTTACACTTTGGGTTTTTTTAATGTGAGGTGTAAGTTCTGTCATAAAAAACGTTATTTGTTGTAGTGTTTAGAGAGGAAAATGTATGTGTAGATAGATTTGGCCATGTAGGTTTATCTGTAACTTACTTAGGAGTCTCCCACCTTGTCTACCTTAGACTAATCAACGAGTATCCCACCACTAGAGATAATATAACCAAAGAAATTCACTTCCTTCAACCATAATTCGCAATTGGACGACTTAGAATATAACTTCTTATATTTTAAAGTACTCAACACAACTCTCACATGTTCTGCATGATCTTCATCTGTCTTAGAATCTACCCAAATTTCTTTGATGAACACCACGACGAACTTATCAAAGTATGGATAAAAAATCCTATTCATGTACTCCATGAATACTCCTTGTGCAATAGACATGCTAAATGACGTGGAAAATACTTATAATCACCATAACAAGTTCTAAATGCAGTCTTCGGTATATCCTTTGACTTCTCACAAATATGATGATAACCTGATCTCAACTTAATCTTGTTGAAGACACAAGCTCCAACTAACTAATCCATAAGGCCATCAATTCTCGAAAGATGATACTTATTCTTAATAGTAACCTTATTCAACTACCAATAGTCCACACACAACCTCATGTACCCATCTTTCTTCTTAACTAACAACACTAGCGCTCCCCATGGTGATACACAAGGTCTGGAAAACTTCTTTGCCAACAGATCTTCTAACTTTTTCTTCATCTCACTCAACATTGATGCAGACATTTTATACGGTGCCATCGACACATGTCTAATACTAGTTACTAAATCTATGGAAAACTCAACTTCATGCTTTGACGATAATTCACTAATATCCTCATGAAAAACATCAGGGAACTCAATCACAACAGGCAACTCAACACTCAAAACCTCTCTCTCCACTCTCAAGGAAGAAAGCAACAAGAGCACCTGGTCATATTCCCTCAAGAACATCTCCTCTTAATTCACGGACATGAAACTAGAATTAGTACTCTCTCCGTGTTGAGGAAACATCTCAGTCTTATCAAAGCAATTAATGTGAATATGGTTAAACCTTGACCAGTTCATCTCCATAATAACATCAAGTTGACTTACAAGTAAACAAACTAAATCAACTCTAAACATTTTACCATAAATGGTAAGCGACAATTAAGGCAAACCAACAAAGTATTCACAGAGCCATTTGTCGAGGTATCAATGACCATACTACCAAACTCAACTTGGTAACACGGTCATGATAAATGAACAAATATGTCACACTTGTATCAATGATATCAATAAAAAAACACAAATAATGAACACATACCTTGAATCAAATTATCTGATCTCGATACCTCAACACCACTCATAGCAAACACATTGCCACTAGTTCTGCAACACGAAAAATACTCGAGCGTAAGGAATGCTTGAATACAACACAATCACTATCGAACTTTATTTATTCCAGAGAAAATGGAAAATATCGATAAAATCCATGAAAGAAAAGCAAAATGGTCATCGCAACAAAGAGCGGATTTGGGGGCTAATTATGCAAGGGGGAGGTATTAGAATCCCTAACATTTGTTATGCTCAATGGGAACCATTTAGTTGGTTTTATGAATGATTGTTAGCAAGAATGTTAGTTTGCGATCTTCTACTTATTATCCAGAAAAAGAGAAAGAAAGGGTTTTAAGGTTTTTTAATGTCATGCTTTCCAATATTTCAAAATCACGTGCCTATGAATTCTCATGGTGCAATGAGAAAATCAGAGCTCTGTAGTTCATGATAGAAAATCACATATTTGTTGTTGATTTTAGAGAGCGATGTTTTAGACATATCGAGAGATTAAACCTTTGATTGCTGCTTTCTCTTGGAGGTTGAAGCCTTTGTTTGTTTCGCGTCGATATGGATAAAGTATACTTGTTTCTGAAAAGATTTTCAAAGTCGCGCAAGGGTGAACAACAAGTTTGATGGGTTGATTTGATTTTACATGTAGTAGAGTAACCGTTGGAGCAAAGTGTGCACCGAGTGTTTTTTTACCCAAGGCTTTTAAAGAGATGTGCATCTCTCGGTTTTTTCGTCCACTTTTATGAAAGTTTATTCTTTGTGGAATATGAGTAAACATTTGAGCATTGGTTTGCACCAAGAATGCATTTACTCGGGAATCACATGGATGTACATCCAATTGTTCCTTTTTTTCAAGTTTAGTTATACCATTTTAGTTTGAAAGATCAATAGTCTTTTTGAACAAGGTTTGCATCTAGCACTCGACTTTTAAGGGATATAAACAAATGTGCATGCCTTTGTTATTTTTCTTTCAATTTTTTATTGTGTAAAAGTTTATTGCGTTTAGAATGACTTAATATTGAATAAATCGTTTTGAATTGATTAAGAAAAAGTTTAAATTAAACAGAATAGATAATTGACATTGGATCAAGCATTTGATGCGACTGGATTTAAAATTTATTTTATTTTGAACATAACTTAATGTTTATCAGGCATCTTTTATTTTTGAAAAAGTGTTTGATTTTATTTATCACATCTTTAGATAATTCAAGCTAACAAAACTCGTCTAAAACGAGAATGAAATCTATATAAAGTACAAGTGGGGCAGGAGATACATTTTATTACACGAGGATGCATAAATTAACAGCATAGAAATAGAAGGGAAGAGGCAGACTATTAACACAATGTGGGAAAAATAAACTAATTATGAAAATAATAATAATTAGTCATTTCAAAAAACATAACAATGAAAATAATGGAAAGAGATTCAGCTCCACTTCTTTTGATTCTCTATTTAAGAGGTTGACTTTTTCAAAACTTAAAAGTGGATAGAAAATTTTAGTTAGTGATGGCTCGGTGGTGAGGCAATCAGACTATGCTTGCGTTGTTGATGAAGAGACGGTGGCGAGTTTTGGTGTTGTTGGAGTATTAAGGCGGAGGTGGTTTGTTATTGTTTTTCGTTGTGGTGTTACAAATATGGTTTTTATGTGGCATTGGTAGGAGGATTAGAGAGGTTTTATGTTATTGTGAAGCAGATCGAAAACCTTGCGGGGAGGTGGAAAAATGGTTTTTAGGAGTTGTTGTTAGGTGGTGCAAATGGTGTTTAATGGGATGAAGAATATTGTGAAAAAGAAGGTTCTATTACTGTTGTAGTGTTGAGAGGAGGAAGAAAAGTTGTTTTATAAAAAAGGAAGGACAGTTCATGTACTCGTTTTCACCCTTTTCCCATATTTTCTTCTTTATCACCTTTTCTCTTAAAACGTGATTGGTTGTTGATTGCAAATGAGAGAAAGAATGTGGAGATCTGTGATGGGGTGTCGGTTGGCTGGTTATTTGTATATCAGTTTCTCACCCACACTCTTTCTATAAATAGTGATAATTAGGGCTTCTATTTAATAGTAAATGACATAATGATCCTTTCTATATTGATTAAAATGAAAAATTAAACAAAAAATAATCAAAAAAATGACTGAAAAATAAATTTTGTTTTAATTATTTTCAAATAAAAAATATAATTGAGTGAACCAAAAATAAATAAATTTGGAGTTCTAAATCGAAAAAATAAAATGAACACATTAACATGATCTACACTCATTAAAGTTCAGTAAAATAGATCGTAATTGACTTTAATATTATCTGCCAGAAAAGGACGTCGATTGAAAATTATGTGGATCTATGTACTTGCTGGTAATAGTCATGTTTTGATGACAACAACACATCTACAAATACTCAAAGTCAACTGTCAACAACATGGAATACTCAAAGTTAATTGTCATCAACACGAAGTACTCAAAGTCAACTAACAACAACACGAAGTACTTAAAGTCTCTTCAAAAAGATTGACGAGGAAGCTCACCAAGTCTGGTCAGTCTGTCTTAGAGAACCAAGTATTGTAAAAATAAAATAATAGCTTAAATATAATAAGGAAACTCACACACACACAAAATATTTTTTCATAAATAAAAACATTTAAAAATAACTTGGATGTTGTGCCAAATAACTTAGGAACTCTAGAAATAACGAGAGGGAAAAATTTGGCTAATTTAATTGATTAAAACTTTAGCCTAATTGATTATAAAAGATCAAAGTTACACCTCAAGAAATTTCTACAACTCCTAAATGATTGGCCACGAATCTATATCACAACCTTCCATTTTGAGAATCATAACTGGCATATTCATTTAAAATAATCGATTAGATAAATCGATTAAATAGTTAATAAGGCCCATGGATTATTTCATTTTTTAGTGATTCCAACTACTATATAAAAAGATGTCTCCCTCACTTAAAATCACACTACTTCCAATGTTTTCATATTTGTTTTGAATTTATCTCTCTTCTCTCCTTCTATCTCTATAAACATTTTTCACTTTTTGGTTGCCTTAGATTTTTGGAGTGAAATTTTATTTGTGAGGAGAATATTATTTTTGTAAGTAGTCGTAAGGTCGTTGATAGTCTTAAGGGTTAGACACCTTTAACAGATTGAGCTTTGGTTCTTGAGATCAACCATAAATCTCTATTATTGGTTTATTAATCTTAGCTGGTAAAAAGCTTTATTTTTGGTTAAAAAGATCAACCAAAAATATCTAAACAGACTTACTAGAATAAGTTTGGATAAAAGTCATCCATAGGTTGAAGATAAGCTTGATTGTATTAAAGTTCATGGGCTTAGCCAATAAAATCTCACAAGTCTATAGTGAAAAATCTCAAGAAAAACTCATAGGGAGAGGACTAGGCCAACATTTGGCCAAACGTGGATAACTCTCTAGTGTAATGTTTTTATCCTTACTCTTTTTGATTTTCTGAAACATATTTTATTTACTTTACTTTCGCTACGCTTTACTACTCAAAAACATTACTAACACGATCGTAATCGAGAAAGCGAAAAAACACACTTTTTAAAAACCACAATTCACCTCTTCTTGTGCTTGAGGTCACTTGTTCAACAAGTGGCATCAAAGCCTAACTCTTGTTAAGGACTAATTGTCTCAGGGGGAAGGATGACCTCAAGCTTTTCACTAAACAAACCTCTATCCTTTAATGGAGAATGGTATAGGTTGTGGAAAGAGAAAATGAAAGTCTTCATTGAAGGAATAAATCGTGGTATTTGAAAAATTTGGAAGATGAACCATTTATTCCTACACACATAGTTGATGGTTTTATAGTAAACATACGTAAAAAGGATTGGTTCAAAGAAGATAAATAGAATGTGAAACATGGTTTCAAAGTTAAGAATATCATCACTAGCGCACTAGGTCTTAATGAATTCCTACAAGTTTCTCACTATAAAACTGCTAAAGAATTGTGGGACATCCTCCAAATCACCCATGAAGGTACTACTAAGGTGAAGAGGGAAAGTTTGGGCGGATTAACCTATGAGTATGAACTTTGCAAAATAAAATCTAAAGAGAACATAAATAAAATGCAAGCACAACTTACTTATATCATAAGTCAAATGAGGACTCTAGGGAAAACATTCTCAGATGAAGAATTAGTCATAAAAATTCTAAGATGTCTAAATCACGATTGGAAACCAAAGGTCACTATGATTTGTGAATCAAAGAATTTTCAGACTATTGACACACACATTTTGTTTAGAAATTGTAGGAACATGATGGAGCTAAAGAGATTTTCCAGGATGAATATGATAGAAAAAAACTAAAAGTCTAGCACTCAAAATAGGTGAAGCCCTCTCAGGTGATGACTTAGCTTTTATAGTAAAGAGTTTAAAAAGAGTTATGAAGAAAGAGAAAAAGGAATCAGAAGAAGAAAAAGATGAAGAAAATCCGTTCATTCTAACCTGCTACAACTGTGGAAAGAAAGGACCTATCAAACCTAATTTCCGCCTACTCAAAAGAGAAAAATCAAAAACCAACAAAAATTCAAAATAAAAATAAAGCATATGTAGCCTGAGGAGACAATGATGCAAAATCATCATATGAAGAAGAAAAGGCCAACATCTGTCTAATGGAAAAACATCAAGATAACAAGGTATCCTCCAAATTTTCTTACAGTGATTTATTCAAGATATTCAAGATATTATCCAAAGAAACAGATAAACTAGAAAAAATCATTTCAAAATAAAATGATAAGATATCTTTCCTTGAAACTAAAAGTAAAATCTTAGAAAGAGAATTAAATCATCTTAGGGAAAAAGAAGAAGAACTAAATTCTTCCACTTCTAACACGTGTAATGACTGTGATATCTTAAAAGAAGAAGTTTACAACCTTCAAGACACCTTGATAAAATTCACCAGTAGAAGAGATAATTTGGAAGTACTATTAGGAAATCAAAGATCCTCTTACAATAAAGAAGGATTAGGATATGATACAAGAAACAGTAGTAAGAAATTATAAAGTATGTGTAGGAATGAAACAACATCACAATGCACAAAATTTAAATGCAACAATTGTAATAAGGAAGGTCATCTAGAAAAAACTGTGTTTCTTAAACAAAAGTCATGAAAGAAAAAACGACACCCCCTTCATATTTTTACAGGAAATATGTTGAACATAAAAATAAAGCATCATCTGAAAATGCATATACATCTCAACCAATGATAAGAACTGTTTATGATACTAACAAAGAAGTACCCAAGATGATATGGGTACCTAAAGTTAAGAACTAAACATTCTTTTGCAGGAAAGCTTCACATATCAGACACTAAATTGTATCTTTATATCGGATGTTCAAAGCATATGACAGGTCACAAAACCTTATTCTCCCCTTTCTTCCCAAAAGAAGGAGGATATGTTTCATTTGGAGATAATAATAAGGGGAAACTATTAGGTTATGGAACCATTAGTAAGAACTCTAATCCAAATATTGGGTAAGTCCTCTTGGTAAAAGGACTATAACATAATTTACTCAGTATTAGTCAACTGTGTGACATAGGTAACAATGTAACATTTGATTCTTCTGGTTGCAGGGTTATAAAATCAAAATCAAATGAAACTTTATTTACTAGCTCAAGAAGTTGAAACACCTACAAAGTAAATTTAAACAAAATCCCTTCAAATGATGTATGTATTCTTAGAAACAAACATGAGTATTGGCTATGGCATAAGAGAGTAACACATATACATATGGACAACTTAAATAAACTAGTTCGAAAAAATCATGTAGATGGTATTCCTAAAATACGTAGTTTCTACTGATCGGCCCTTGCAACGACTTCATATGGATCTTTTTGCCCATCAAGAAATGTAAGTTTAGGAAGAAATGTTTACTATCTACTAATTGTGGATGACTACTCTCGATATACCGGGAAAAAGTTCTTATCTAAGAAAAGAGACAATTTTGTTTCCTTTCTAAAATTAGCCAAAGTTATCCAAAACGAGAAAGAACAAGCATTGCATCAGTAAGAAGCGATCATGGAGGAAAATTCCAAAATGAGGACTTATAAAAATTCAGTAACGAGAATTGGCATCAGAGAGCCTGGTTCTGGGTGCTAACACTTAACCGTGTCAAAAAAAGATCCTAAGAAAGAAAAACACTATGGTGGAACCAAGTCAAAACAACAACAATGACAACCATGATGAGAAGGACAGAATCAGCGGGAGACCGCAAATCTTTGATGGAGAAAACTTTGAATAATAGAAAGATAGAATCGAGAGTTTCTTTCTAGCTCTTGACGTTGATCTTTGGGACACTGTAACCGATGGCTACATTAATCCAATAGATGCAAAAGGTTAGAAGATCGATATAAAGAAGATAATAGATGAATAGAAGAAAGAGTTCAGAAACCATTATAAATCCAGAACAATATTTTTGAGTTCCATCTCATATACTGAGTATGAGAAAATCACTAACAGATAAACAGCTTAGAACATGTTTGAATCTCTTAAAATGATACATGAAGGTAACACACAAGTCAAAGAGACCAAAGCTCTTGCACTCATTCAGAAGTACGAAGCCTTCGAAATGGAAGAAGATGAAACTATTGAGACAATGTTCTCAAGGTTTCAAATTTTGGTTGTTGGTTTGAATGTTCTGGACAAATAATACTCCACTTACCCAATAAGTGGAGACCAATGGTCACAACTTTAAAGTTAGCCAAAAATATGAACACCATATCACTAGAGGAACTAATCGGCTCTCTAAGAATTCACGAGATAAAACTAGAAGAAGATGAGCCCTAGAAGAAAGTTAAGTTTCTTGCCCTTAAATCTAATAAAAATATGAAACTAAAGATTTTCAGGAAGAAGAAGAAAGCTCTGGTGGATTCTCATCACAAGAAGACGGATTATCTCTTTTCTCCAGAAGTGTCCATCATCTATGGAAGCACAAACAAAGTAAATTCAGAAACCCTAGAATATTGGGTAATCATTCTGAAGCATCCTCTTGATATAGAAAGTCTATTAGCAAATACGTCATCTGTTACGAATGCAAAGAGTCGGGTCACTACAAAAGTGACTGCCTAAACTTCAGAAAGAAAAGCCTAATAACAAGTTATTTAAAGAAAATAAGAAAAGTCTTATGGCAATGTGGGATGACTCAGAGTCTTCTGAAGAAGAATCAGAATCAAAATAAGAACGAGCCAATAATGCATTAATGGCCAACGTATCAGAAGACACATATGCATCAGAATCTGAATCAGACTCAAAAGAGGTATTTTCAAAATTCTCTAGATCTCAATTATAAGATAGTCTGTCTAAAATTCTTGAAAGATATCAGCAACTTCAAGTTAAATTCAAGAACCTGAAACGCGTTCTTGTGTCTAAAACTGAAGAAACTAGGAAACTAAAAATATAAAACTCTGAGCTAAAAGAAATTACTTATAAACTTAAAAATTAAAATTCCTTCACTAAAAATGAATTACAAAAATCTCAGAAAGATTCTGATTTAGAAGTCTCAACTAGTTCTGATAACATCATAAAAGAATATGATCACAACTTTCGAAAATAACTAGCTAGAAACATAGATAGAAGCAAGATGGCCTCAATGATCTATGAAGTTAGCAGAAATGACAGAAAATGTATAGGATATGTGAAAACAAAAGGGGAAGAACCATATCAACCAAAACAAGTGGATAACATGGTCATAAAATACACACCCCTAAATTCACATTTCACATATGGACACACACATGACATAAAATACACTAGTGAATCTTATTCTGTGAACTCTTATGATAAAGCAAAATTCAATCAGAATTCTGGAAACTGTAACCAACAAGGACCCAAAAAGATATGGGTACCTAAGGATAAAATCATCTATGTTGCAGATGTCTTTAATAGCAAAGTTGAAATACATTCTTGGTACCTGAAATTTGGATGTTCTCGACCCATGACGGGAAGAAAGCATATGTTCCAAAGTCTGGAACTTAAATCTTGAGGTTATGTAGGTTTCAGAGGCAATCAGAAAGGAAAAATAATTGGCTCTGGAACTATTGGTAACGATTTGCTTCCTTCTATAACTAATGTTCTCTTAAAAGATGGGTTAATGCATAATTTATTGTCCATAAGTAAAATAAAGGAAAACGATTATGATATAATCTTTAATCAAAAGTATTGCAAAGCTGTTAGTCAGAAATATGGAACTACCCTTTTAATGGTAAGAGAAAGAACAACATTTATAAGATTAAACTTTATGAACTAAAGAGTTAGAATGTAAAATTTCTTATGTCTGTTAACAATGAGCAATGGGTCTGGCACAGAAGATTGAGGAATGTTAGTATGAGAAGAATATCTCAGATTAACAAACTCAATCTGGTCATAGGACTTTCTACCTTTAAGTTCAGCTCAGATTCTCTGTGTGAAGATTGTCAAAAAGGAAAGTTTGCAAAACCCTCTTTCAAAACTAAAAATGTTGTTTCTACCTCTAGACAATTAGAACTTCTGCATATAGACCTGTTTGGACCAGTGAAAACTGCATCCATCAACGGCAAGAAGTATGGATTAGTGATCATAGATGACTATAACAGATGGACATGGGTAAAGTTCTTAACACACAAGGATGAGTCAAACTCCGTGTTCTCTACTTTCTATAACCAAGTTCAGAATGAAAAAGAGTTTAGAATTGTAAAAGTTAAAAGTGATCATGGTGGAGAGTTAGAAAATAAAAGTTTTGAGAAGTTTTTAAATGAAAATGGAATTTATCATGATTTCTCTTGTCCTAGAACTCCCCAACAAAACAGAGTTGTAGAACTAATGAATATAATTTTACAAGAAAATGCCAGAACCATGATCAATGGAACTAACATTGCTAAAAACTTCTGGGCAGAGGCGGTTAACACAGCGTGCTACATTCATAATAGAATCAACATAAGACCTATTCTAAAAATAACTCCATATGAACCGAGAAAGAACAGAAAGCCCAACACTTTTTACTTTCATCTATTTGGAAGTAGCTGTTATATATTGAACACCAAGGAACATTTGAACAAGTTTGATTCCAAGGCACAAAAGTGTTTCATGTTAGGATACTCTAAACGCTCAAAAGGTTATAGAGTATATAACACAGAAACACAAATTATAGAAGAAGTTCAAATTACAGGTACTGAAGACAGATCTTCTAAAGACAAAAGCTCTAAAACTCAACCCAATGCCTAAAAAGACATCAACACCAACACTACCGAAATTTTTTGAAGAACCCATCTAGAATAGACAGTCCAGAAGCAGATCAGCACATCGTGAAGATATGATTCTGGGAAAGAAGGATGATCCAATCATAACAAGATCTATGTTCAGAAATACTAAAGAGTCTCTCATCGGTTTGGTATCTCTGATTGAACCACCCTCCATAGACAAAGTAATTCATCACAATGATTGGATACTTACAATTCAGGAAGAACTAAATTAATTTACCAGAAATGAAGTATGGGATCTAGTTCTTAAACTAAAAGGATTCAATATCATTGGAACTAAACGGGTCTTCAGAAAGAAGCTAAGTGAACAAGGAGAAGTCATCAGAAACAAGGAACGAATGGTTTCACAAGGATATAGTCAACAAGAAGGGATAGACTATATAGAGACCTTCGCTCCATCCGCCAGGGTAGAATCTATCAGACTTTTAATTTCATTTGTTGTAAATAATGACACCACTCTCTATCAAATGGATGTCAAAAGTGTCTTTTTAAATGGTTACATTAATGAAGAAGTATATGTGCACCAACCCCTTGCTTTGAAAACAAAAAACATCCAGAGTGTGTTTATAAACTTAAGAAATCGTTATATGGTCTAAAATAAGCCCGCATAACTTGGTATGACATACGATGTAACTTTCTTTTAGAAAAAAAATTTTACCAGAGGGAAAGTGGACACAACTTTATTCTGTAAAACATTTAAAAATGACATTCTGATTTGCCAAATTTATGTTGATGATATTATATTTGGATCTACTAAAGCCCTAGTTATCAGTCAGATTAAGAGAGAATGGGATACGAAGAATCCAAATCTCATTCCTTATCGAGAGCATGCGTTGACATTAATTTCGTACTTCGAGGAAATCAATTTTGAACATATTCCATGAGAAGAGAATCAATTGGCAGATGCATTAGCTACCATGTCATCTATGTCCAAAGTCAGATGGGATAATGAAGCTCCTAGAATTATTATTGAGAGACTAGACGAACCGGCGCATAGCTACAAAGTTCATACCAATGGAGTAGAGGAAAATCCTTGGTACCACGAAGTAAAATTATACCTCGAAACTAGAGAATATCTAGAAGGAGAATCTATCAATGATAAGAAGTTTCTAAGGAGGTTCAATTCCAAGTTCTTTCTGAGTAACAAAATCTTGTACAAACGCAACCAAGATTTAACTTTGCTTCAATGTGTAGACAAGAAGGAAGCTGAGAATATCATAGAAGATATGCACGAAGGTGTATTTGGTACTCATCCATTGGACATACGATGGATAAGAAGATTCTGAGAGCAGGTTATTACTGGTCTACCATGGAAGCCGGTTGCCATCGTCATTTCAGAACTTGCCACAAATGCCAGATTTATGCTGATAAAGTACATATGCCTCCAGTTCCTTTGAATGTCTTGATTGCTCTTTGGCCTTTTGCAATTTGGGGCATTGATATGATTGGAGAGATTAAGCCTACTACTTCCAATGGGCATCTTTTCATCCTGGTCGCTATTGATTACTTCACGAAGTGGGTTGAAGCAACCTCGTTCGCTTATGTTACCAAGAATGTTGTGGCTCGGTTAATTAAATACAACCTTATCTGTCGGTATGGCATCCTTGAAAGGATCATCACAGATAATGGTACCAATCTTAACAATACTATGATCACTTAACTCTGCATGCAGTTCAGGATTAAGCATGACAATTCTTCTCCATATCGACCAAAGATGAATGGTGCAGTGGAGGCTACCAACAAGAATATCAAGAAGATCTTGCAGAAGATGACAATGACATAAAAAGATTGGCATGAGATGTTACCATTTCCTATTCATGGTTGTCTCACTTTAGCACGTATATCAATTGAAGCAACCTCGTTCTCTCTAATCTATGGTATGGAGGTTGTGTTACATGTTGAAGTCTAGATTCCTTCCCTAAGGATTATGAAAGACGCAGGTTTAGATGAAGACGAATGGACTCATACTTGACTGGACCAAATAAATTTTATCGATGAAAAAAGGCTTGCGGCTATTTGTCAGGGTCAGATGTATCAAAAATGCATGATCAAATACTTTAACAGGAAAGTCAAACATTGTGTATACCAGGCTAGTGATTTGGTAATAAAGCGCATTATCCTACCACATGGTGATCCCATGGGAAAATGGAATCCCACATACGAAGGGCCATTTGTAATCAAAAATATATTTTCTCGTGGTGCTATGATACTTACCACCATGGACGATGAAGATTTGCCACACCCTGTGAACACGGACATAGTCAAAAAATACTACACATAAAATAGACCCACTAGGTTGACAGACCTAGGAAAAAGTAAAGGTATCCGGTGAACCAAAAGGGTTCGGGCAAAAATTAGAGATATATATAAAAAAAATTACATCCGGCAAGTCAAAAACCTGAAAAGGCGGCTTGGGTAAAAAGGGATATCCCGATGGACTAAAAACATGAAAGGGCGGTCCAGGCAAAAGTTATGGATTAAAGTGTACGACTATGTCTCGTCGGATTACCCATCTACTTACATCTAGATTCATTACTAGTGTCAATTTCAAATGGTACATAACAATTCAATCATCTTCTTCCAACAACAAGTGATGAGATGCTTGAAGACATACGGGAAATAACAGAGTTGGAACTTGATGGGATCATTTCCACATAGTTGTTTTCCCTTGATTTTCCTTGTAACCTTTCTTCATTCTTACGACGATTTCCTCTTACTAGGATTTATGTCTTTTTGTATAAAATAGCCTGCTTATAGGAAAACTTTCAGAATCAATGCAATTAGATTTCAAAATTCAAAATTATTTTACTTTCTCTATTTTGTTTGCAAAAATGTCCAATGATTACATTGAATGAACATATGCATTTGAACATGATTACTATTAACAAAATATATGCATAAACACAGGATTAGCATTTACTAAAGACTATAGGAGTTGGGATAATGTTCAAGTCATCCACAAATCTCCACATAGCAGTCTCCACGAAATTATCTCTACACAAGCTCATCCCCGACAGAGATATATTCCCCAGAAAATATAATATACCATTAGACAGAAATTGCGGCATCTTCCAGCGGTTCACCTCTATATCCCTAATTGATAGCTCGACATGATCATCTTACCTAATAGGCCCCCTAGAGGATAAGGAAGTTTGATCATTTCCTCAACATACGGTGGAAACTTCCACAGCGCAGCCTATGAAATCCCAATCCCCATCATAGATTATTTCCTCAACATAGTCTACATGGTTTATTCCCCAATGGAGTTTATTTCTCCGATATTGCAATTCCCCGACAGGATTCTCTTCCCAGGCCATATGTCATTCAACTTTGTCCTCCCCCGAAGAGATGACATTTGTATATGAAACTTGGTCAGACATCACATCAGAGGATTATCCATCTCTTTTGTCCCTGATCAGGGTACATAAGAATCAAATCCTTCAAAAGAGAGACAAATGACCAAATTTCCTGGAATTCTTCTATCTCCAAGATGAAGTCGAACATCCCCAACGGAGTGTCCTAAAACAGAAAGCAGGAATCCCCGACAAAGACGTTCTAAACAAAATTGAGAAACTAATGTCTTCATCCCCAACAAAAGTCAGGGATTTATTTTCCCCAGCCAAAGATGTTATAAGAAGCTACTGATATGTTCCAGCAACATATTGCACCCATACATCATTTACAAAATATCATAGCATATGCATATGAAACACATATAAAATTATCATATATTTAGAGAGCATCATTACACAATGCATTACATACATCATGACATTGCATAAAACTAACTTTGTTTTTTTCCAGGTTAGTCAACAAATAGATAAATATTGTCAACATTTTATCATCCTTCAGATACAATCAGTCAATGATTCATTCTAATACTCCTTTTGATACAGTCAGGAGTAGTCTCATTCCATCTCATCTTCTATATACACATAAAATAAGATCGAGATATAGATTCATTCTAATACTCATTCCAGTACATCTTCTAGATATAGTTAAGATACAATTGAGATATAGATTCATTCTCATATTCATTCTGGTATATCTTTTATGAATAGACACAGTCTAATATAGATCTCAGATACATTCGGGCGAAGACTCGTTCTTATCCTCTTTTAGATACAGTCATGCGTAGACTTATTTTCATATGAATCTTAGATACAGTCGAGAAGAAGACTTATTCAAATCCTCTTATAGACACAGTTAAGACATAAACTCATTCTAGAACATCATTCAGATACAATCGAGACATAATATTCATTCTAACAATCCCATACACATCTTCTAGATACAGTTGGACACAGACTCATTCTAGTATACTTCTCAGATACCGTCAAACATAGACTCATTCTGATACTCCTATCAACAGTTACCTTGGATGGCATCTATAAGACCATCTCCGACGATACTTTGTCACTTCTCTGAATGGCATCTTTAATCCCATTCAAGAAATACAATAAACCAACAGTGTAACTTCATGCACATGTGAGTCCAAATTTTTTGGCACTTAAGTGTTCAATCCTCTTCCACCTTCAGATCACGAATGGCGAGCATGCCAATCTAACTCTTCGGGTTTAAGAAGATTGAACAGGGGCATATGTTGTACCCCAAAATTTTCTCTCCCATTATTCAAGATAAATCATGTCAATAGGTCTCCCTATACTCCTAGGGTTCTCAATTGCTCAAGAGTACTCAAGGACTGATCAGACAAACCCTCCTCCTAAGCAGTTGACCTACAACTAGGGTTTTACTTCTCTCAAGGAAAATTGGACTTCTAATGCCTCAATTTGATTTCATGGTTTCTCATATGTATCAAAGAATCCTCATGCCAAATTCCAAGCCTTGCAGCACAAGTTTGCTCAATCAATTAGTCAGATGATTGAAAATCAACTGTATTGGGCAAAAAGTCAACTTTTACCAATTTACAGTCAAACTTCAAGATTTTTGTTCAACATAAAATTTTTTAAGTCACATTCATCATTTTATATAGGGTTGACCATGATTCATCAAGAAAACTCAAGATCCATCAAAAGTCAAAAGTTACTAAATTAGGGTTTTCTTAAGGAGAAGTCAACTAAACTTTGACCAACCATAACTTTCACATACTTCATCAGAAATTTTTCAACCAAAGCTCATTTTGAAAGAAATTCAATTCTCTACAACTTTGTCCCTCTAAACTCAAGGCCAAAAATGCTTCATTTGAGAGATATGGGCCAAAACATTACAGGTCATTTTAAAAGTCAAAGAAATACACTTTTTGTCAAAGCAATTTACATCAAAATAATATCTTCAAATGAAAAAATTACCAACATGAAGATTTTATGGGACATCTTGTGGTTTCCAAAAAGTAAAATATCATCTTCATATGATAAAAATTGAGTGTGATATGAGTTGTGCAAATGGGCCTATCGTTTAAGGTCCAAACGTGTTTATGACCTTATAATAGACCTCTAAGTCCATCCATACATCATTTTAATTTTTATTTTTATTCATTTAAATTCAAAATTAAATCAAAAAAATATTAAATATATGTATAAGGCATAAAAGGCTTTTGATTTGAATCTTTTGGAGGCCCAAGATCATGCAAAAAACCGTGTAGTCCTATTTTCAAATAAAACATTCATGGTTTTGTAGTATTTCAATCTATTTTCAAACAAAATCAAAAATATGTTTCATATGAAGTCCAAGCCCATATCTTAACCTAATATTCTCACCTATAAGTACCCTTCATGTTCAGACCAAAGGGAGGACAAAAAAATTGCTCAAGAAACAAGGGATTGGAGTTTGAAGTTTGCAAGAAAATGGTTGAAATCGAAAACAAATATCCATCCATCCACAAGCCAAGCCATCCATTTAAATCGATCCCTGAGCTATCATAGAGTATGTTTTGAACATTCTTGATGATCAAAAGTTCCTAAAACAAGCTATCCATACATCGCCAGTTTCCATATTTTGTAAAATTCGTATTTTAATTTTTGTGATGCTTTGACTAAAACTAACGTTTGCAATGTGTTCTTGAGACCAAATAGTGCAGGTTTGATCCCTTGCATAAGGCTCATGACGCCAGAATGGTCCATCATCATTATTGAACTGATTTGCATTATTTTTATCGTATCTCATTATGCAGGCCGAACTAGTAAAAAATAATGCCACCATTAGATTCATAAGGGTTGATTTAAGGGATTAGGGTCCTTCTTGATTGCAATCATTCATTCTTTTTGCAGGTTAAAAAATCACCTCACCGGAGAAGGCAACCGGGGATATGGCTCTAAGGCTTCTCTGATCCACCTGGTCTATAATATATTCATTTGTCTCTTTTGTATAAAAAATTGGAAACACAACGCAGTTGGTTAAGACAAAGCCTTGTAACGAAGAGGGCGTGGGTTCGATCCCTGTGTTTTGCATTATTTTTGTGTTATTTTTCAAACTAGCGTAGGTTTCACATATAATATCCAACTCCTATTTTTATACATCAACAATCACTTGGCCTAGTGGCAAGCGATGCAGTGTGAAAGCCAGAGGGCGTGGGTTCAACACCCACCCCATACAAATCATTTTTCCCTATTTTTTTGTCAACCTAATTTCCTTTTTTCTTTTTCTAACCCTAATTATTTTAATTAATCAATCATTAAATTAACTTGATTTTTTCCTTAATACTAATAAATTAGGGTTAGGGTTTTTTAACTAATATTTAATTTTCTTGATATATTTAATTAATCAACTTTTTTTCTTAAATATGTAAAATCAATTAGAATTTAGGTTATTTTCTACAAAAATCAAAAACGTTTTAACATTCTTTTTCCATTTTCTTATTTCGTATTTATTTTTTATTTAAAGTCATAGATCGAATGTATAGGTCACACTTTCTAATGTAATAGCTTAGATTTATCTTTTCACATTTTTTTCCTATTATTTAACTACTCACAGGATGTAATAGCTTAGGTTTAAATTTCTGCACTTTACATTCCTTACATTATATTTTTAACTGTTAGTAACTAAGTGTTGTACCCCAAAATTTGCCCTCTCATGTCTTCCAAGGTTTTCTCTTACATGGGCGGTTTACAAACACTTGATTGAAGAAAATAATTTTTTTTAATGATGGTCATGCGTCTTTCGATTGCCATTTGAATAAAATGTACTTTGAAGACATGTCAACAATATCCTTCGATTGGCAAGTGAACAAAAGGGTATTCGATTGGCAAGTGACCAAAAGGGTCTTCGATTGGCATCTGGACAAGGATCTTCGACTGGGATTTTAAAACCCTTCGAGAGATATTTGTCTCACAAGCTTCGAATGGGTATCTTAAAAACCTTCGATTAAGCATTGGCCCATCAGCTTTGATTTAGAGTTGGTTGCCCTTCGAGCAAGCCTTGGTCCAAGTTTCATTTAGACAAGAACCCCCTACAAGTTCCCTTCGAACCGATAAGGCAGAGGCTTCCTCAGACTTGTCTTAGATTCACAAGGGCAGAGGCTTCTCCTATGATTGCCTTCAATGCACAAGGCAAAGACTTCCTATGTGTTTGTTTTCAATGCACAAGGCCAAGATTCCTAAACATAGTTTCTGTACTATGACACACAATATGACCCATTCGAAAGAGCACTCCAAAGGTCCATTCGAAGAACACACATTGGTGGCCCATTCGAATAAGGCACAAGGCATACATGTGGATTATTCGAAAGAAACACAAAAAGTCCATTCGAAGAATATATAGGTGGTCCATTCGAAGTAGACACCTAATTATTGAAAGCAAGTTTGTCTTATGATGAGTCTTGGTCCTACACGTTGCCAGGCCCAGGCTTCCTGTGCGATGGCATTCGAAGGAAATGACAAAAGATGCTTCGACTGGCTAGAATGAAGTTCTTGTTTGGGCTATTTGAATTTTCCAGAATCAAGCAGTTAAGGCAAATAGATGGGTCTAATCGAAGGATCCATGAGGAGCAAGTCATAGCCAGTCGAAGAGCAAAGATCTGAGGGGCTTTCGAAGAAGCCCTGATATGGAAAACTCTGAACAGATTCGAATTCAGAAACATAAAAAAGAACAATGCTCTGACGAAGATAATTATGAGTAATTCGAATTGATGCAGATGGTGACTTAATTGAAGAAACTCTAATAAGGGAAAACTCTAAACAATTCTAAAACAGAGTCATCAAAGATCTGAGAAATTCAAACTGATGTAGATAGACTCAATCGAAGGAGCTATAAGGATGAAACCAGAGCCATTCTAAGGAGGCAACTCAAGGCCAATTGAAGGGCATGGACTGAAGGCATTCGAAGGTGAAACATGTCCAAGTTCATTTAACATTCAACATTTATCTGATTTTTCCTTTAAAGCCTGATTAATGGTTATCCCTTGCCATTTCCACTCCCCTCAAACTACTATAAGTACAGGCCTAAGGCACATTGCAAAGGAGAGAATACCACATACCCATATTGGAGACATAAGCCTAGAAACTACAACCATACAATGTCTCACACGCACACGCTGCCTCATAAGCCATACTAAAGCTATCAAAAATCTCATAAGTGGTCCAAATCGAAGGAATCTTCAACAACACCCCATTCAGTCCTTGAAGTTTGTAGGAGACGTTCCCAAGCACTAGCCAATTCATACCCAGAAGTGCCAAATCGAATCCTCCCATCGTTGGTAAACTTTCAAATTCATATCTATGGTTTCATAATGTATTAATGTTTGTTCAGTGCTTGATTCATTCTCAAGATATCATGTAGCTATATTCAATTTGTATTCAAAGTTAAGAGCCTGGGCTCGACACCAGGTCCATTTTTATTTTCTTTTATCTCTAACGCCCATACTGCAGATCTGGCCTAAATAAACCAACGTACGCAGGATCGAAGGACCTAGGTTCGACGCCAAGGTCATGCTTTCTATTTTTTCTAATATTTGTCTTACAGGTCTAGATCGAAAATCACTTCCTCCCCCATATTGAAAGGAATAGCTTCCTTCCCTGGATCGAAGAAGACAATTTCTTTCCCTGGGTCGAAAGAACCATATCTTTCCCAGGATCGAAAGACCGCGTTTCATTTTCTTATTTTTGGTTTTTGTTTATTTCTTTTATTTCTTTCTTCCTTTTTTATTAACATTAAAACAAAATCACAAAAAATAGGTCTAGTCTGTTTTTCAATTAAAATTATTTTTGTTAACTAATCAATTTAATTAGTTTAACATCTTTCTTAAAATTAAATCTAAATAGACTTAGACTTTATTTTCTTAAAATAAATAAAAACAAACAAAAGATTTCCTTTCCCTAGGATTTTTAGACGTTTTATCTCAATTCACGCGCATTAATTATTTTCGCACTTTTCACATTACTGTAACTGCTCATGGGATGTATTAGGAATTAACTAGGACTATTTACTGATTTTCTTTATTTTTTTTTCATGTTTTGGACATGTAATTAATCCCCAAATCCATGTAATAGGGTAGGATTTACATTTCCGCACTTTTAATTCTTGTATATATATATTAACTACTTAGATGTTTGATAATAGGATTGCATGACAAGAGCCTAATAATCAAACGTTAGCAAACCTAACTCAAGACAAATAACTGAATACAAACACAATTGCAAATGCGCACCTCTAGGGTACTCCCACTTTGTTTTCCATTGGAAGTAGTCACAACTCTCGAAACGTTAGAGATTTTAGTTGCTACCCTCCGGTTCAAAAGATCATAAGTCCCTCGATGACCCTTTCGATGTTGCCTCGGTAAAAAATATGATCTTAGAGCCCTAGGTTAGTTACTAAAACTTCTTGCCGAGTTGCCTTTGTGACTATAAAAACGTCCCTTCGAATGTCCCTCAAACATCCAACGATAGGGCTACCTACTCACTAATAGTAGGATAGCACTGTCTAAAGGATAGGAGGAAATGAAACAAACTTTCGAGTATAAGTAGATAGTTCTTAGATGCTATGCTCAAAAAATTTTTTTTCACATACACAAAACACTTTCAAAAACATTTTCAAAAATGCTTTATCAACACTCTTGAGGACTGATACAAGAGTTATCATAAAGCAAACTTCCGTACTAATGCATTTCAAAATATTTTTAAAAAATACACGAAAGCACACGGTATTTTAAAAGTGAGATAAGCATCTAAGAGCCCGTAGAAAACTACGGATGGAAAGGGTGCTAACACCTTCCCTTTGCATAAACTACCCCCTTACTCAAAAAATTCTCGAAAAGGCCTTTTTCTGTTCTTTTCACCATTTCCTTATATTGGATAAAAGAAAAGTCGGTGGTGACTCTTTCTTACCATAACATTTGCGAACACAAACACAAAACCAGTATAACAGTCGGTTCTGCCACCGTATCACAGAAATGGCGACTCTGTTGGGGACTATGAATAAAAAGCGGGGTTACCTTAAGAGTTAGTTCATTTTAAAATTGTTTTAATTTCTTCCTTTGTATGCTTTATCCTTGGAGGGTTGTTTGGGTTGTTACTATATATCCTACACCCGGATCTGGGGTCATCTTTTTAGGTAAACAACAATAGATCGTGGAGATTGTACGAAGAAGACCGATATGGTTGAAGCGATAGCGGTGTTAGTGTGACACTTTATTTGGTACTGGTATCCCTTGTGTTGAATCGAGTAGAATACGGGGCCGCCGTGTGGTTTCGTGAAGCACTAACGGACCTTAGAACCTTAGTTGAACAAACTTGGACATTAGAAAGTAGTGAGATTGTCGACCTCAGTGTAAAGTTGGGGATTGGTTGATCCTCGATGCTACACTCATTGAGATCGGACTTTCGAGATGTTTCGACCGTAAGAAAAGATTGCTAAGCTGAAACAATGCCCGATAAAGAAAGATTGGTGATATTGAGACTCCTTAGAACCCAGTTACCATTTCTAAGACAGGTTGAACCAAATAAACTTCAAGAGGGTACTTACCTATAAACTCCATGCAAGCCTAAACCTAAGGTCTTGTGTGTTTTGCTTGTGTGTTATTAGTTTGCTTAAATATGACATCATGCATCATAACATCCATATTTCATTACACTGACCATTTCAAGGACCAAAGGAATTTATTTTTGTTCTATTTTGTAGATCATGGCTTTCGCTCATAGAAACACCATCTGAATCAGCTTTATGAGAATGCCTCACCAACTCAAAGAGCTAGAATCAAGGGTTCCTGAGACTTCTTTATTCACCAAGAAGTATGGCCGACTTCTCAATCTAGTTACCTCGGGCTTTGATGAGAAGATGATGAGTGTACTCTTTAAATTCTCTGATCCCAAGCACCATTGCTTCACTTTCCCAGACTATCAGCTGGTACCCACCATGGAAGAATTCTCTCAAATATTAGGTATACCTATTCTTGATCAGATGCCTTTCACCGGTTTTGAAGAAGCTCCAAAGCCAGAAGTCATTGCAACAGCTTTGCATATGAAACGGTCTGACATTGTATCCAAATGGGAAACAAGAAGTAGAGTCAAGGGTTTTCTAGTCAAATTCCTATTAGAGAAGGCTCAAATGTTTTGGGATAATTTGCATTTCCAAGATTTTGAGGAGGTTCTGGCCCTTCTAATATATGGTTTAGTGTTGTTCCCTAATCCAGACTCACTCATAGATTTGAATGCTATCAAGGTTTTCCTCTCTCGTAACCCTGTGCCTACTCTACTCGGAGACATCTTGTATACCCTCCACACTCGCACTATGAAGAGAAAAGGGATTCTTATGTGTTGTGTGCCATTGCTATCAAGGTGGTTTATTTCTCACCTCCCTAAATCAGTATTAAATAATGAAGAAGGTTTGGGTTGGTCGCAAAGAATAATGCCACTACTCGGATATTTCTGTCATTGACTTCTGTGGGGAATTCCCTAATGTCCCACTACTTGGCATTAGGGGAGGAATCCTTCTTTGGCTCTGCGACAATTTGGTTATTCTCAAAGGTATGGTCCCCACGATATGCTTATCCAGGGCATTATGTTTAATTACGAGGATGATGTTCAAGGGTATCGTCAGAGGTTCATACGAGCTTGGGGCATGGTAAACAAATTTGATATCAAGGCCTTGGGGCCTAAGAATTCTATCCCTATGGAACCTTATCTCAAATGGGTACGAGCTCTCGCTCAGAACCTTATAATGTCGTATATAGCCATATTACCAGTGATTGTGGAGCCCATCACTGAAGGACATGTTCATTATACAGTTCTCCATCCTGACATGCCCACTGATCTTGAAGAGCTGCAGAAATCACGGATTTAGTTGAAGAAAGAACGGGATAACTTTAGAGATCATTTCTATGTCAATGAGAAGAAAGTGTTGGAGTTCACAAAGCAACTCCACAAAGAAAAAAGTCTTAATGTCTATCTCGGCACAAAGAGGAAGCGCCCATGGGAAACCTGATTTCTTGGATTTTAGATTTTTTTCAATTGTAAGCCTAAAAGGCACTTGTATTTTAAATTCTACTAATAAAATATTGGTTTCATTTTGGTTCACAAATTTAAGTTTCCCGAAGTCTTTGAAAACATCGCATAAGCATATCATACACTTCACTACATAAGTAGGTATTTCAAGACCGATTTCTTATTCTTTTCTCTCTTTATTTCAGCAAAAGAAATGGCTTTCGAACAAACAGTGAAGGACCTCCAAGCTCAAAATGCCCAGTTTCAGCAGATGTTCCTGGCTCTGGCCAAGGGACAAGAAGATCTAAAAGCTCTAATTATCAAGGAGAAGACAAAGAAGCCAAAGAAACCAGCTGGTGTCTTGAATTTGGGTAGAAGGTTCAGAGGTCTGGCCAAGCGAGCTCTAGATTTCGCAACTATGTTGAATGAAGGGGAAAATCAAGAAGAAAAGCCTAAGGAGGGAGACAACAACCCAGGGTCTGAGGAAGATAAACCTGACTATTCTTAGGAGTAGTATCCTCTTGCTGATGATAAATGCAAGCAACTGGAGGATCATCTCAATGCCATGGAGATCCAAAGGATACCCGGGCTGGATTTTGAGGAGTTGGGAATGGTCTCAAGGGTGGTCATCCCGCCAAAATTCAAGCTCCCCACCTTTGCTAAGTATGACAGTGTCTCCTGTCCTAAGCTGCACTTAAGGTCGTGTATCAGGAAGATTCCACCCCACACTACTGATAGGAATTTGTGGATCCATTTCTTCCAGGAAAGTTTGGCAGGGACTCAGCTGGAATGGTTCTATCAACTGGAAAGAACCAACATTCGTAATTGGGAAGATCTGGATGCTGCTTTCTACAAGCAATATAAATATAATACTGACCTCGCCCCAACTCTTACACAATTGCAAAGTATGTATATAGGTTTCGGCGAATTTTTTAAAGATTATTCCCAAAAGTGGAGAGACCTTGAGGGGAGATTCCAGCCTCCGTTGTCAGATAGAGAGCTGGTGGACATGTTCTTGGGCATGTTGTCTGGTCCGTTCTTTAACCATCTGATTGGAAGCTCTTCTTCTGGGTTCACTGAACTGATATTGACTGGTGAATGGGTAGAAGCTGGCATCAAAACTGGTAAAATCCAGAGAGATGCATCCTCCAATACTGCAAAAAAACCTTTCACTGGAAAGAAGGAGGTCAATGCTGTTTATGGCTAATGCTGCATCAAACCAACAAACCAACAACGAAACAATCAGCACAGACCAGATACGCCCAGAAGACAGTTTACCCGGATCAACATGACCTTATCCCAGGTTTTGCCACATCAATTGAAGTCCAATCTGGTGACTCTAAAGGAGGCTCCTAAGAATCCCAATACGCCATCCCCCTGTTATAACCCAAATGCTCGATGTGCCTACCATTCTGAAACTCTGGGGCATGATAGGAACGATTGTTGGGCTTTTAACAATAAGGTACAGAATCTCATCGAGGCGAAGGAGATTGAATTTGACCTTCTAGAGACACCTAATGTAATAATTGTGCCAATGCCCAAACATAGCCAAGGTGTCAATGCTTTTGATGACGATCGGTTTGTTTCTTCTGTGGATGAGTTAACTACTCCTCTTCTAACCGTTAAAAAGAATATGTTGTGAGCCGGTTTATTTCCGGGTTGTGGTAAAGGTTGCCACTTATGTAGGTCTCTACCAGATGTCTGTTTATTGTTAAATATGGGCGTCCAGCGCCTGATGGTTAACAAAGAAATTATGTTCGAAAAGGTTCCCCTTACAAGAAATTGTTGTGAAGATGTCTCGATAATTACCAATTCTGAAAATCCTCCTAAGGTCTCCACCAAAAGACCCTTCAGGATTACATTTGTTCCTAATTTTTCTCCCTTGATCATCACCATGCCGGGGCCAATACCATATTCCTCAGATAAATCTATTTCCTGGAATTATGGGGCTGACATCTACTACCATGGTGTCAAGCAAGACCTATTGTCTGTTGAAGACTAAGTTGTTGAAGATACTAATCCCAACATAGACAACATCGTTGGGACCAGTAAAATTATGAGAAGCGAAAGAGTTTTATCTCCCGAGATCTCTCCAAAGACTATTGTTACTCCTGTGATCATCCCTGCTGCTACTTCTGTCAGTACTTCCATTGCTACTCCTGTTGTTATCCCAACTATTATCCCTACTACCGAGTCGGTCGAGACTCGAGGCAAAGAGGTATTGGTTGAGCCTGTCCAGACGAAGGCGCACAAATAAGTCATCCATGAGGCTTCTAAAAAGGAAATGGAAGAGATATTAAAGATAATAAAGAAAAGTGATTATAATGTCGTGGAGCAGTTAGGGAAGACCCCTTCAAAAATATCAATGTTGGCCTTACTTTTATGCTCTGAAGCCGATGCTAAGGCTTTAGTAAAACTCCTGAAGTCTGCCCATGTGCCTCAAGAGACCTCTGCTGATCAATTCAAGAACTGTGTCGCCAACCTGACTTCCGACAATGGACTGGGTTTTTCTGACGCTGATTTAACTCTTAAGGGAATGAAGCACAATGATGCCCTGCATGTCTCCATTGAGTACAGGAGCACTACCCTAGCCCATGTTCCAGTGGATACAGTTTCATCGCTGAATGTCTTACCCAAGAATGCTCTAGACAATTTAGATTGAGAAGGACTCACACTAAAGCCCAATAACATTGTGGTGAGGGCCTTCGACGGTTCTAAAAGAATGGTGCACGGGGAGGTGGACATCCCTATCAAAGTTGGTACTCAGACCTTTAATTCCATCTTCTATGTGATGAACATTCGCCCGTCTTATTCCTGTTTATTGGGTCGACCTTGAATCCATGGGACTGGTGCTGTTACTTCTACCCTACATCAGATGTTGAAGTACCCAGTCAATAGGAAATTGATCATAGTTCATGGGGAAGACGAATACATGGTGAGTCACCTGAACTCTTTCAGGTATGTTGAAATGGACAGCGAGTTCATCGAGACCCCCTGTCAGAACTTTGAGGAGGTTCCACAGACAGTTGTTGCAACCAAAACTGCTACCAATATCCCAAATATTACCATACCTCCTTTGAAGACGGCTTCTCTAAAGGATGATAAAGCAGTAGTGGAATAAGGTGGGTGTAACATTTGGGGCCAACTTCCGGATATTCCTTAAAAATATGATAAGTTTGGTTTGGGATTTACTTCAGGAGCCCAGAGAGATATTCGTCGTGCTCGCGCCAGGGGACCACCTTTACGGATCCGCAACCATGGAGTTAATGCTCTGGAAGACAGTGACAGTGACTATGACCTTGACAAGTGGATCTTCCCAACCATCAGCGGTGGACTCAACAATTGGGAGGCCAAATATTTTGTACCCATTACTTTTATTCAAGATTAATTTGTCTTTTTGTTTTAAGGATATGTAATATTTGAACAATTGAAACTTTAAAGCCTTGTGTCTTACCCGAGGCATAATGGTTTATTTATGAGGGTCATTACTTCATTTTCACATGTCATCAATAAAACATTGGACATTTTACATACAAATTTTGCGCTCTTTGTTTTTCTTTTCTGCTTTTTACTTTATCAAAAAATATACATCTATGTTGTTACACACACCCACATATCAAATTGAAGATCCACATCCACTCTGGATCCCATTTGTAACGATTATGCTATTGCCAACTATGACTTTGAAAATCCGATTTACCAAGCCGAGGACGAAGGTGAGGAAGATTGTGAAGTACCAGGAGAACTTGCCAGACTGTTACAACATAAAAAATGGAAAATACAACCTCATGAAGAGCCGGTTGAGACAATTAACTTGGGTACTCAAGAGGATAAAAAAGAAGTCAAGATAGGTGTCAATCTGGAGCATAGTGTCAAGGAATGATTAACTCAGATGCTACATGACTATGTTGAGGTTTTTTCCTGGTCATACGAAGACATGTCAGGACTTGACCCCGATATTGTGGTTCATCGCCTACCTACAAAAGAGGACTGCCCTCCGGGGAAACAGAAGGTTCGTCGCATGCCGCAAGAGATGTCAGAAAAGATCAATGCCCAAGTTATGAAACAGTTCAATGCTAGTTTCTAAGCTGTCACCTCTTATCCATAATGGGATGCCAATGTTGTTCCAGTACCTAAGAAGGACAGTAAGGTACATATGTGTGTGGATTACAAAGACCTGAACAAGGAAAGCCCCAAGGATGATTTCCCGCTTCCCCATATTGATTTTATGGTTGACAACACCGCACAACATAAGGTATTCTCCTTCATGAATTTTTCTTCGGATGCAATCAGATAAAAATGGCACCCGAAGACATGGAGAAAACGACCTTTGTCACACAGTGGGGCACCTTCAGTTACAAAGTTATACCATTTTGGTTAAAGAACGTTGGGGCATTTTATCAGTGTGCCATGATAGCTTTGTTTCACGATATGATCTATCACGAAATAGAGGTCTATGTTGATGATATGATAGCCAGGTCCCAGACTGAAGAGGAGCACCTTGATCATCTACAAAAGCTGTGTGAGAGGCTAAAAAAGTATAAACTAAGATTTAACCCAAATAAGTGCACCTTTGGAGTAAGACCTGGTAAGATCTTAGGATTCATTTTTAGTGGAAAAGGTATTGATGTTGACCCTGCAAAGGTCAAACCTATACAAGAAATTACAACTCCTCGCACTGAGAAAGAGGTCAGGCGATTCTTGGGACATCTGAATTACATTGCCAAATTCATTTCACATCTAACAGTTGCTTGTGAGCCAATATTCAAATTACTGAAGAAAGATCAAGCAGTAAAGTGGAATGACGACTGCCAAAACTCCATTGAAAAAAACAAGGAATATCTTCAAGAGCCTCCAATTTTGATGTCGCAAGTTGAAGGAAGGCCTCTGATCATGTACTTAACAGTCTTAGAGAACTCAATGGGGTGTGTGCTGTGACAGCATGACGAGTCTGGTTGAAAAGAACATGCAATATACTACCTTAGCAAAAAGTTTACCGACTGTGAAACAAGATACTCACTTATCGAGAAAACTTGCTTTTCTTTAGCATGGGCTGCTCGCGAACTAAGACAGTATATGTTGAATCACAATACCTTGTTGATATCTAAAATGGATCCTATCAAATACGTCTTTAAGAAGCCCGCTCTCTCTGGAAGAATAGCAAGATGGAAAATGATCCTGAACGAATACGACACTCAGTATACAACCAAGAAAGCAATTAAGGGAAGTGTATTAGCTAATCATTTGGCTCATCGGGCAGTGGACGACTACCAATCCTTGAATTTTGAGTTCCCGGATGAGAACATAATTTTAGTAATTGATTGTGAAGAACCTAGACCGGATGAAGGACCTGAAAAAGGATCCCGATGGACTATGGTTTTTGACGGAGCTTCCAATGCTCTTGGAAATGGCATCAGGGTTGTGATCATATCTTCTGAAGTCTGTCATACTCCTTTCATTGCCAGGATATGTTTCAATTGTACCAACAATATGGTTGAGTATGAAGTATGTGTTATGGGTCTCAAAGCTGCTATCGACTTGAGGATCAATTTCTGCATGCAATTCAAGATCCAGCATCATAACTCTTCTCCTTACCAGTCGAAGATGAATGGAATTGTAGAAGCTGCTAATAAAAATATCAAGAATATTATACAGAAGATGACAGTGACTTATAAAGATTGGATCGAGATGTTACCATTTGCTCTTCATGGTTACTGCACCATAATGCGCACATCAACAGGGGCAACCCTTTTCTCTTTGGTATACGGTATGGAGGTTGTCCTACCCGTTGAAGTCCATGCCACTTCCTTGAGAGTCATGAAGGATGCAGGTTTGAATGAAGACAAATAGGCCATACTCGACTTGACCAATTAAACATGATTGACGAGAAGAGGCTCGCGGCTATCTATCACTGTCAGATGTAAAAAAAGCGTATAATTAAAGCTTTTAACAAGAAGGTCATACTTCAGGTATATCAGGGCGGTGACCTAGTAATCAAGTGCACCATACTACCACAAGGTGATCCCAAGGGAAAATGGACTCCCACATACGAAGGGTCATTTGTGATCAAAAACATATTTTTAGGTGGAGCCATGATCTTAACTACCATGGACGGTGACGACCTTCCGCACCCTACAAACGCGGACATAGTTAAAAGATACTACGCATAAACAAAGACCCGCTAGGTTGACGGGCCTAGGAAAAAATTAGGGCATCCTGGCGAACCAAAAGGGTTGGGAAAAAATTAGGGATATACATATGAAAAAAATTTGTACACCCGGCAAGTCGAAAACCTGAAAAGGTGGCTTGGGCAAAAAAGGGTATCCTGGTGGACTGAAAAACCAAAAGGGCAGTCCAGCAAAAAGTTTTGGATTTAATGCGTATAATTATGTCCCGTTGGATCATCTTACAGCCAGTCTTCAGTATCAACTATCAAGCTCAAGTTGTACTAATCAATCCAGTCAGCTTCAAACAAGCAGCAAAGAGATGAGATGCTCAAAGGCATAAAGGCAATAGCAGAATAGGAACCCATTGGGATCATTTCACATAGTTGTTTTTCTTTGGATACTATTTTTGTATCGTTTCCATTATTACGACGACATTCTCTTACTAGGATATTCATCTCCTTGTACAAAAATGTATATTCAAGTTAATACAACGCTTTTCCTTTGAAAGTGTAAAACATCTGTTTTTATTTTTTCTGTTTTGTTTGCAAAACGTCCAGTGATTATTTTTGAACATATGCATTTGAATATGATTAATGTTTACAAATATATGCATAAAAACAGAAATACGGTTACCAATGGCTTTAAGAAAAAGGATAATATCTAAGGGCCATCCACAAAATCCCCGCAGATATTTCCTCCAGCAGATACTTTCTCTAGCAGGTACAGAGGCAGGGTCATCCTGCTACAAGGTCACTGCCGTATTCTCAGCATATAACCTAATGATGTCAAGTGTTCTTATATCCCCTATGGAGCAAGATCTCCAATTACTTCTCCAAAAACAAAAATTCCCCAGTAAAGTCTTCAAGATTTTCAGATTCCCCAAAAGGATTTCAACAAAATCCCCAAGAAGTTCACATAGTTCACCTTCCCCAACAGAGTTTATTTCTCTGAATAAAAGAAATCTGTCTCCCAGATTTCAACTTCAACAAATATCTGAATACCTACATTCTTCACCTCCAGTCGTAATCAGGGAATTATTTTCCTTAATTCAACAATACTGCAATAGAACAACTGACAAGTTCATACATTGCATTCATGCATCATTTATACAAACACCATAGCGTATGTAGCATAAATTCATGTATCATAATCTCATTTATTTTGAGAGCATCATGCAATTCATACATCATGACAATGCATGAAACTGACTTTACCTTTCCTGGTTGAGTTTGCCAGACAGACAAACATTATTGACTTATACAGAAGGTCAAAGATTAATGCTCAAAACCAGACGGGAAAACTATCTTTCTTTCTAAGGTCAGAGATTAATATGTGAAACCAGCAAGGACAACTATATCAATAACCGACAATTTTGAAGTTCCAGATTAATAACTGTAACAAGCCAGGAAAACTACTTGTGAATGACCGATTGTAGATTAATACTTGTAACAAGCCAGGAAAGCTATCTACATGAGGAGATTGAACATTAGCACCTATAACAAGCCTGGAAAACTATCTTTCTTACTCAAGTCAGATATTAATACCTGAAACAAGCAAGGACAACTATCTCGACGACCGATAAAAAAAGTTCCAGATTAATACCTGTAACAAGCCAGGAAAACTATCTGTGGATGATTGACTGTAGATTAATACCTGTAACAAGCCAGGAAAACTATCTATATGAATAGATTGAAGATTAATACCTTTAACAAGCCAGGAAAACTATCTTTCTTTCTAAGGTTAGAGATTAATACCTGAAACCATACAGGACAACTATCTCAACGACCGATAATTTTTAAGTTCTAGATTAATACCTAAAACCAGACAGGATAACTATCTGTGAACAACTGATTTGTAGATTAACACCTGAAACCAGACAGGAAAACCATCTACATGACCAGATAAAGGAATATTACACGGGTTTCTTCTCATCATCTCCAGATGTAGTCTAACACGGACTCATCCTGAAGCAATCTTACACGGGTTCCTTCTCAACTTTCCAGATGCAGTCTAACATCGACTCATCCTAAAGCAGCCCCACACAGACTCATTCTCATATATCTCTGGATGCAGACTAACACAGACTCATCCTGAAACAACCGTACACAGGCTCTTTCCTAATACATTTCCAGATAACAGTTAATTCCATTATCCCCAGCAAGTTACTATGAAGCCTGGATTTCAACCAAAAAGCAACAAACTTCACTCTCTCTAGTTCAGAGATAACTCCTCAGTAGGGCCTTGGAAAACTAAAGCTCCTAGACTTTATTCCCTATAGAGTTTTCCTCAAGCAGGAGAACAACAGAAACCCACATCCCCTAGTGGAGTCCTCCTTAGACCGCAGGAGCAAGAATCCCCCACAAAGGGACCATTTATGAAGTCAACATCTACTTTGGATGGAATCTTTAATCCCATCTTCGACAACTCTCAGTCATCTTCTCCAAATGGCATCTGTAAGCCAATTCCCGCCATCATCAACCATCAGTGTTGAATCATCTTCCACCTTCAGATCATGAAAGGAAGACAAGCCAATCTAATTCCTCAAGTATTAGAAGATTGAACAGGGGCAGCTGTTGTACCCTAAAATTTACCCTCTCATGTCTTCGAAGGGTTTCTCTTACATGGGCGGTTTACAAACACTTGTTTGAAGAAAATGAAATTTTTTGAATGATGGTCATGCGTCTTTCGATTGGCATCTGAATAAAATGTACTTTGAAGGCATGTCAACAATATCCTTCGATAGGCAGGTGAACAAAAGGGTCTTCGATTGGAATCTGGACAAGGAGCTTCAACTGGGCTTTTAAAACCCTTTGAGCGATATTTGTCTCATAAGCTTCGATTGGGCATCTTAAAAACCTCCAATTAAGCATTGCCCCACCAGCTTCGATTGAGCGTTGGTTTCCCTTCGAGCAATCCTTGGTCCAAGTTTCATTTAGACAAGAACCCCCAACAAGTTCCCTTCAAATCCACAAGGCAGAGGCTTTCTCAGACTTGTCTTGGATTTACAAGTGCGAAGGCTTCTTCTATGATTGCCTTCAATGCACAAGGTAAAGACTTCCTCTTTGTTTGTTTTCAATTCACAAGGCCAAGACTCCTCAACACAGTTTCTGTACTATGACACACAATATGACCCCTTCGAAAGAGCACCCCAAAGGTCCATTCGAAGGACACACATTGGTGGCCCATTCGAAGAAGGCACACGACATACATGTGCATTATTCAAAAGACATACAAAAGTCCATTCGAAGAATATATAGGTGGTCCATTCGAAGGAGATACCTAACTATTGAAAGCAAGTTTGTCTTATGATGAGTCTTGGTCCTACATGTTTCCAGGCCCAGGCTTCCTGCGCAATGGCATTGGAAGGAAATGACAAAAGAGGCTTCGACTGGCCAGAATGAATTTCGCGTTTGGGCTATTTCAATTTTCCAGAATCAAGCAGTTAAGGCAAATAGATGGTTCCAATCGAAGGAGCGATGAGGAGAAATTCATAGCCAATCGAAAAAAGATATGAGGGGCTTTCGAAGAAGCCCTGATACGGGTGTTGTACCCCAATTTTTGCCCCTAAGATCCCATCATCATACCATATTGTTTCAACCACCACAAAATCACATTAGGGCTATTGGTTCTTCTACTTATCTTTAGCTTTGCTCTATGAGGAGTTACCAAGCACCTTAAATTGTTTTCTCTTATGATCATTGATATTTTGCTTTGATTTTCTCTCTAAATTAACAAAATGCAATATTGGTTTGTCTCACTTGTTGATAATGTAGGTCAAGGCAATGAGGTTTTTAACATGTTGCTTCATGGGTTCATGAGTTTATTTCCATGCCCTGGTCAAAGTCTTGAGAAATTTAAACCTCACCATTGAAGTTGTTTTGAAGTTGGTATGAAATTGGTTGGTGGCCATAGGTCCTCATCATTATCCTCAACAATTTCTATTCACAAAGGAAGAGTATTGGCACAAAAAGTTTGTTCAAATTTGGCAAAGTTCCACCAAGCATTCTCTTGATCTAGAGGCTAGGGTTTTGGACTTCAAAGAGGCATATCTTGCTCATCTTTTGGTATTTTTGAGTGATTCCAAAAAACATTCTTATCTTCAAAGAGTTACCAATAAATCACTTCAAAAGTTCCAAAGAGTTTTCATGTGGAAGGAACTTGGTGAAGAATAAAGATTACAAGTCATCCAGTTGAATCCCTAATTCTCCATATGTGACTTCAAATGGTCATAACTTGGTAAATTTTTATTACCTTGAGACCATTCTTTTTCCATGATGATCTTAAAGATGTTTACTTCATGCCTTCTTTTATGTGCAAAGTAAGAAAATGGATGGAAGTTGCCTTAAGAATGCAAAAGATTATAGGTCATTTCATGATTTTTGTCCAACTTCAACAAGTCATAACTTGCTCATTTTTTGGAGATTTTGATTGGTTCAAATTGCAAAATGTCATTCAAGAGATCTACTTCATTCCATCTTTTTGGGTTAAGAGCAAATTCTAAGTGGAAAACCATGTTTGGATGCAAGAGATTATATGTGTTTTTTTAAAGAAGAATTTGAAATATTTCTAAGTATGGAAAGTCAAATTTTTTTCTCCAACTTTGACTCTATGTAATTTTCAGCTCAAGCCTCTAATCTATTCCATTCGTTTTCCATTGCAAAGTTTGTTACCTCATCTTTCCAAAGCATCAAGAATCATTCCTTAAGACTCCCTGAGGTGTAAATGCCATTGTTTCAAAAGTGGTAACTTGGAATAGAAATTTCCCTACAAGTCAGAATTTGAATTTCATGTTACAACCTCTAAACCTCAAATTAGCACGCGTTTTGGGTCTAAACATGATTAGTCAACTTTCCCAAGTGGATTAGTGCATCAAAACGCAAGAATTGGATGAGTTTTGGTGAAGTTTGGATCACACTTCACTTGTGCATCAGGTTTGCACGAATTCCCTCCAAAATGCATCATTCACTCTTCCTTTTGATCCCATTTGCTTCTCCTATAAATACATGTACTACCCCATTCAATTTCCCAAGCTTAGATAGCCAGAATCACCCTACAAAACTTGCTTCCCAACTCAGAATTCAGCTACTTCGAATCCTATTCTCAAGCCTTTTTCAATCCATTTTCTCCATCAATTCACCTTCCTTGATCTTCCCTGAACCTATCCATACATTTACATTTAAGAATCGTGCCCTACATTTCTCCATAGAAGTCCAGTTTCAGAGCTCTGCAACTCAACTTCAATAGGTAGGTTCCTTCATCAATTCTTCAAAACTTTGGTATCATTGTGTTTATCTCATTGCCCTGGTTCTAGTTGCAATAGTTACTTTCTTCTGGAAACACGTTTGGACCATGTATTTTCAAATCCCCTTTCAAAACATTCCTTCCAAATTGCTTGAGTTAGAGTTTATATAAAAATGGAGCGAGGGTATGGTTGTCTTCATCTTGAAGAGATGAAACGAATGACATAGGTATGAGCTTCTGATTTTACAGTTTGAGAGACCTGCAATTCGTGAGGCTGGAGGTTGAAGATAACCAACGTGTCACCTTCTAACCAATGAAAGTGTGCCATTTGTTTTTTTGAATTTCTGATTTTACATTTGATTCAGTGCTTTATTCAGTAAAGACCATGATATGCACAGTGCGCCAAATCCTTTGGATTTGATTACTAACGCGTTTTGACTCTCATCCAATGGTCCACATCTTTTTCTTTTATTTTCTTTTTCTGATTTTTATATTTTAATTGTTTTAAATTTCAAAAAATCATAGAAAATTCATTTTTAGTCCAAAAAATCTGAAAAAATTATGAAAATTATTTTTGATTATTCTCTTTCTGATTTTTATGTTTTCACAATTTATTTTTGTGTTTTGATATTTTTTTAATGAAATTTACACTTATTTGATTTGTTTAAAATGTTTAAAAATACTTTTGCATATTTTTTAATTTTGAAAAAATTATGGAATGATCCAATGACATTGTGACAAATATTAGTGACCTCATTTTATTTTTGTTTCTGAATTTGTTATTTTTTACTACTTTTGTTTATTTTACCCATTTATTTTAATTTTTAAAAATAGTTTCTGACTTTTAAAAATTACCAAAATTTTTATAAAAATATTTAGATCCATTTCTGATTTTTCTATGACCTTATTTTTTTATTTCTTGATTAATTTGAACATAATTGATATTTTCCTCATTATTTTCTATTTTTTAACTTTTTTTAACCCTTTAAATGTATATATATTAAATATATTATTATTTTGTGATTATTTTCTAGCTGTCTTGAGTTGATTTTTTGATCATGACTTTATTAACATCATTGGATCTTGGGTGTTGAGTTCAACTCCACCAAAATGGATGAATGATTTTAATAATAGTTTGATTAAATTTTTAATTCAAAAGTGGTTTATTCATCTTTTTGCCCTAATCCCTCTTCATCTCATCCCCTTCTTCTTGCACTAAATGTTGTTAGAGAATGATCTCTATATCACGTCTCAAAATAAATGGTGCATAGATTGCTATTGACCAGCCTCAAAATAGGTGCGACTTCTATATAAGGCCACTTACGATTGCTTAACATAGCGCTAAATTTTGTCCTGATTCGAATAAATGATCATTCGTGGCCCAAACTTATGATTGCAAGCCCAAGTATGTTAATTTGATCCCTTTGATCCAATAACCTTGAGATTCATTATGTGGAGGCTTTGGTTCTACCAATCCTCTAATGGATCTACAACACCTTTGGTCAACGCGGATCACTTAAACATCGTTGATCATTAAATGGCACTTATGAGAATTCCAAATGGATGATATACTTGACAAAAGCAAATGCAACTTGTTGTGTGGAGGCTTTGGTTCTACCAATCCTCTAATGAGTTCAAAATGCAAGTTTCAAGATGGTCATCCAACTAACCACTAATCATTAACTTGCTTTATTTTTTTATGCTTTTTATTCTTTTATGCTTTTTATTCTTTTATGATTTATGCACTATTTACTTTTAGCATTTACATTTCATGTCATTTTCATCTTTGCTCACTTGAGAATTTATTTTCTTGTCATTTTCACTTTGCTCACTTGAGATTTTTCTTTTTCCTTTTCCTAAGATACTTAATAACCAACTTAAACCCTAAAAAAGTCTTAATGGTACTTGGACTATTTGGTTACTATCCTTGGCATGATGGAGCAATGGAATTTTTCTTGGACTTAGGATTAGAAACCTTGGCCTATCTTGGATACCTTGTGATCTTATCTGATTATTTTGTCTAGAGCTCTTGAGGTTTACCTCAAGACATTGGGTTGCTTGTTTGTTTTTGTGTGTAGGTTTTTATGATTGTATCCTTTATTTGTAATCTGGAATTCATCCGCATACAGCCGTTACTCTGCCCAATTTTTGAGAAGACTTGATACACTTGAAGAGGTCTAGTATCTTTGCTTGCTTGGTTTCAATCAAAAGAATGGGAATTTTACCTTGACTCATAATGTCAAGTTGTGGCTTCTTGTTGGTCGGATGGTTCTTATCCTTAGCTTTCACCTTATGCTTTAGGATAGCCTCTTCTTCTTCTCCCATCTTCTTTAATTTTAAAAATCTTATCCCTCCATTTGAAAACCCTTCTTGTTTTGGAAACTTGAAACACTTTCATAATAAACTTGGACTTAGGTCCATGCATTTTCAAAACATTTTCATCAATAAACTTCAATCAACTTAATAATACCTTGACATTTTTGTGAGAAGACTAAAAGTCAATTAATCTCATTTCAAACCATTTTGCCACTTTGGCTTTTATCTTTAAACTTTTCTCAAAAGATTAGACTCTTGTCAATCCTTGTATTGATGCAAACAAACTATACTTCTACATTATGCAGTGAAGAGAGATATTTTCCACTTGGGTGTTGAGTGAGACGTTGTTGATTTTAAAATCCAAGCCATATCCTACACTTTGAGATGATGCGAATTCTTCTTTCTCATGATTGTGGGTAGTAAGTATGTTTTCCACACGGACAATGACGATGATGTCTTATCTCTTAAAATTAACCAAAACATATGTTTTAAACTTTTAAAAGAGGAACTACGTGTACCCTGATCCCCTATTGCACAAAAGGTGGTACGTAGGCACTAAAGGTTGGCAACTGCGGCGGGTGCAAAAATGATAAAATAATATATTTCTTTTCTCACCTCCACCATCCATTTTATATATAACACACTTTATAGCCAAAATACACAGATTTTACAAAGAGGTTCATGCGGAGTACCATAGATGTTTAGGGTGCCAATACCTTCCCTTTGCATAACCAACCCCCTTACCTTGAATCTTTCCCCTTTTTTTGGGTTATTCGCTCTTTTCCCATTCCTTTGGAAACAATAAAGCGCGGTGGCGATTTTTATTTTGATTTGTATAAAGTCTAGTCAATCCATTGGCTTAGTCTTGAACATTTCTACCGCTACAGAAAAATGGAGACTTCACTGGGGAAAGATTGACCTTTTGTTGGTCCATTCCTAAGTGGGTTAAACCTATCTTTGTTTATATGTGTATATTTGCTATTGTTGTTTATGTGTTATATGTTGTATATATGTTTGTTTGGATTTTCATGGTTTTCAGGGTGCTTGGTGATTACTCATAAGTCCTATACCCGGAATTGGGCAAACTTTAAGATAGGACGGGTGGTATAGTCATGTTAACTTTGAGGGAGTAATCCCAAAAAAGGAGGCATGAGATCCCCCACTCAGTGGAGGCCCCTTTGAATGTAGTATCATTTACCGAGTAATCGGGAAGACGTATTGCTTTTGACCTGGGAGCCTGCTGAAACTGAGGATCGTAGAATACCAAACCCGTCTTGACCTTTTAGGTGTAGTGCAGAAGCTATGACAGAGTAATCCGAAAATAGTTGTCACGCGATACTACGCTCGGATGAGTCTTTCTTGAGAATATTACTAATTACCGAGTTAATCAGGAAGTCGGTAATATCCGAAGGAAGGATGTAGACTCTGGGAACCTCTAGAACATTGTTTGGCAGGTGATAACTTTTTAGACCAACACCTTATGGGTAAAACCTTCGACCTTATGCTCGTGACGTTGAACCTATGAACCCTATATGTGTGATCTTGTGTGTGGTTGTTGCATCATGCATCCATGCACTCATAAGCATATTTTGAAGAAAATATTTCAAGGGATTTAAAGGTTGACTATTTGTGAATATCTCAGGTACTTTTGACCATGGATTCTAGAAAAAAAAAGACTTGAAAATATAGTTTCAAGGATCCCAAGATAGATGAGTTGATCAGTCTAATTCCCGAGATTGAGTGCTCGCATATTTTTGGAAGAAGTATGGATCCATCATTCCTATTATTAAGCTTAGGATGAAGGATGGTATTCTCTCGACCTTGGTCCAGTTCTATGATTCGATGTATCATTGCTTTACTTTCCCTGACTATCAGTTGATGCCTACACTAGAGGAGTATTATTATCTGTTGGATTTACCTATTACTGATCGTGCTCCTTTTAGTGGTTTGGAGGGTTAGCCAAAACCACATGAGATTGCCGCTTTGATCCATCTGGGGAAGTATGAGGTGGAAGCCCATATGACTACTAAAGGAGGGATTAGAGGATTACCAGCTCAGTTCTTATTGGATAAAGCTCGTTACTTTGCCAGAATGAAGAGTATAATCGCTTTTGAGGCCATCATTGCTCTACTTGCTTACGGGTTGTTTTTATTTCCTAATGTGGATAAGTTTGTTGACGTTAATGCTATCGGGATCTTCATGATTGGAATCCCAGTTCCTACATTCTTGGGCGAGGCTTATTACTCTGTTCATCTTCGGAGTTTTTATCATGGAGGAATGATTATCTGTTGCATGCCTTTGTTGTACTAATGGTTCATCTCTCATATGCCTCAGTCTGATGCTTTTTGGGATATCAAGAAGGAACCTCGTTGGGATCCTAAGATCATGGCACTTACTCATTCGGATATTGATTGGTATCATCGAGCTTATCAGGATATAGAGATTATTGACCATTGTGGTACTTTCCCCAATGTACCTCTTCTTAGTACAAAGGGAGGAATTAACTATAACCCTGTTCTTGCGCGGTGACAACTTGGTTATCCGATGAGGGATAAACCAAACAATATTCATCTGAGTAGTTTCTTCTTGAAGGAAGGAGAAGACCACAGGGAAGCTAGGGAGCAGATTGCAAAAGCCTGGCGCCACATTCATAAGAAAAGTAGGAAAGGTTTGGGACCTAGGGGTGCTGTTTCTTTCGAGCAATATCTTCAGTGGGTCTGATCGAGAGCTATCCAGTTGAAGATGATGTATACTCGGGAGACACCCATGTCTGATCTGTTTGTGAAGACCACTCCTCCTTTATTGGATGATCTAGAAGAGTTGCAGCTTGCTTTGGTTAGGATGCAACAGGAAAGGGATGCATGGAAGAACAAGTTCCAGACTTTAGAGAGTTCCTATAGAGAAGACTTGAAGGAGAAATATGATTTGATCGAGATCCTTGAGAGTCGAGCGGTAGAGTCTACAGAGAGGCAAGGGGATTTATTTTACCCTAAGCCTCAAACAGGTACCGGTCGGTTACTTCCTGATTCAGATGATTGGAAGGAGGTTTTCATCAGACATGTGGAAGAAAACCAGAGGTTGAGAGCTCAGATTGCCAGGCTCACAGGGAAGCGCCAGCGTACAGATTGATCTCCATCAGTTCTTTTTCTCAGGATTTTAGATTGTATTTTCATCTTGTACTTTGGATCATTGAAACTTGTAATCCATTTTGAAGTTATTATAAATAAAAATTTTAGTATTTCAAAAGCTTTGTTATTTTGATGTTTGCAATATGTCTATAAATGTTAAATCCCTTGAAATATTAAATGATAATGTAAAAATAATCATACGCATTGCATATCATGCATCATATTGCACATAGTTCTTTCATTTATTATGCATATCCAGGTGCCTTACCCAGCTTTTTGCTTCGTTCAGCAAACTGAATCATCACTAAAACACTCGGGCTAATTTCAAAAAGAAGATGGACAACTTGGAATAGGAGAATCGCGAGCTACGCAAAGAAGTTTCTGCTTTGAAGGCCGGCTTGGCCAATTTGACTGCTATGATGGAAGCTCTGGTGGTTGCTCAGAATCAGCCACCGAGTGTTCAACCTCAACCAACAAGGCCAAATGTTGAAGTTCCCACTGTTCCAATATCCGCTACTCTGACTGTTGTTCAAAACTGCATGCCTCAGGGTTATTTGTGGGGAATTCCGGAGAATTTTGCACCTGAAGGTTTTAATTTGGGCCCCCAAGATGCTCCAGTAGTTCCAAATGTTGTTACTCTAGCACCTCCTATAGTGCATACTGTTCCTGCTGCACCTCCTTCGGTGAATCTGGTTCCGGTGGTTAACGAAGATGTGTGTCGTCCTCCGCCGAGTGAGGATTTGGGTCTTTTTGACATAATGGATGATTTCCAAGAACAGTTTGATAGAATGCAAATAGAGATGAAGGCTCTTAGGGGAAAAGAATTATTTGGATAAAATGTGAATGAGTTGTGTTTGGTCCCGAATGTCAAAGTGCCTGCTAAGTTCAAGGTCCCGAAGTTTGAGAAGTACAAGGGCAACACTTGCCCTCGTGCTCACTTGGTGATATATGTAAGGAGAATGTCTACCCATACCGATGATCAACGTGTGCTGATTCACATTTTCCAGGATAGTCTAACCAGCGCAGCGTTGAAATGGTACATGAGTTTAGACAGCGCCAACATCCAAACCTTTAATGATTTGGGAGAAGCATTCATAAAACAATACAAGTACAATGTGGATATGGCACCTGATCGTGACCAACTTAGAGCCATGATTCAGAAAGACAGAGAATCGTTCAAAGAGTATGTGCAGAGATGGCGCGAAGTGGCTGCACAAGTGATTCCTTCTATGGAAGAGAAGGAAATGACTAAATTTTTTCTGAAGATCCTGAGTGCTTTCTACTACGAAAGAATGGTAGCAAGTGCCCCGAGTGATTTTATAGAGATGGTAGGAATGGGTGTCCGCTTAGAAGAGGCAGTAAGAGAAGGCCGTTTAACAAAGGGTGAAGGATCCGGAGGTGTGAAAAAGCCAGCTTATGGGTTGACAAAGAAGAAAGAGGGGGATACCAATGCTGTCATACAAGAGAAGAGGGTGAACGCTCCCAGAAGGAATTATCAGCATCACCAGCAAGTTGCTTCAGTTATGAATGCCCCTCCGACTACCGTTGCTTATCAAAGACAGTCCCAGCAGGGGAACCAAGGGAATAATCAGAGAAGGGAGAACTATGACCCTATTCCCATGAGTTATGTAGAGCTACTACCAGGATTGATCCAGAAGAAGTTGGTCCAAACACAACCACCTCCAGCAATACCATCTCCATTGCCTTGGTATTACAAAGCAGATCAGACATGCGCCTTTCACCAGGGAACACCAGGGATTAGTGTTGAAAATTGTTATCCTTTGAGGACGGAAGTGCAAAGGTTGGTGAAGTCTGGAATTTTATATTTCAAAGACATGGGACCTAATGTGAAAGACAATCCTCTGCCAAAGCACGGGGGAGTGAGTACTGTGAATATGGTGGCCGGTTGTCCAGGTAACTTCCGAATTTTTGACATTAATCTGGTTAGAGGGGATTTGGTAAAGATGCACGCAGACCTTTGTGAATTCAGATATTATATGCATGACCACTCCGATTGGGCTGTTTGTAGTACAAATATACAGGGTTGCGAGAAGATAAAGGTTAATTTGCAGGAGATGATGGATGAAGGTTTAATCCATATAATCAGGCCTAGGGCAGAGTATGAAGAGGAAGTGCATATGGTTTCTGGATGTCCTGGTGAATTCAGAATTTTTGATGTGGAGTATTTGAATGAAGATCTCGTACAGTTGCATGCTACCTTTTGTCGTACTGTGGGTCAGGTGGAACACCAATATGGATCTTGCATAGTTTGCTGTCGAGACCCCCGAGGATGTTCTATTGTGAGAGACGGTGTTCAATTGCTATTAGACAATGGAGCTATCAAGATCACAGGTCAGAGAGATGATTATCACGAGATTGACATGGTTGAAGATTGTTTGATGGAAGAAGAGTCAGAGGAAGAATATGTTAGAACATAGTTTGATTCTACAACCCTCAATTAGAGTTTTGATGATAACAAAATACAAGAATAAATAAATTGTAAGATTTATATATAAGACATATATGCTACTTAAAATTATGTTGTGTGTTTACAGAAACTCTGATGGAATCAGCATCAGAAGATCAATATCAACATCAGCATCAGAAGATATGTCAGCATCAGAAGATCAAACATGTGCTACACACTGAAGTTACCAGATCATACGCTAAAGCCTGATGACCAGAATCTGCGCACAAAATACTCTGATTCTGATCAAGATCCTTACCAAGTCATCAGCACTCAGAAGCATCAGAATAAACATAAAGGAAAGATCACTCTGATTATCATTAGCAGAACACTCTGAAGCGTTACTATGCATTCAAGACAGATTAATTACCAACGGCTTTGTCCAAGACAAGATCTTCTCAAAAAGGAAAGAACGTTATTATCATTGAAAGTGATTTATGGACAACCAACGTATCTCTTCCTTGGCTATTTAAACAAGACTGTGTGAGAAAATAAAAGGCTAATCATCTTCACGCATATACACGCCTACGTAAACGAACTCACTCATACAATTTGCTAAAGCTTTCAACCACGCCTACTCAAAAGCATTAGCAGTCTAGTTTCATTCTAAGCTTAACATTGTGTATTATCACAGTTTTGATATATAGTTTTATTAGAAAACATCAAACACACTTTTGTTCAATTATCTGTAAGAGAAATTCCTTGAGATAAACCAGTCTGTGGTTAGACTCAAGAAGGCTTTAACAGTTGTTAAAGTAGTTGTTGTATTCAGTTGAATATAGTGGATTAAGACCTCGTTGGAGAGAGGCGAAATCACCTTGACGGGTGGACTGGAGTAGTTTGAGATCAAACGAACCAGGATAAAAATACAGTGTTGTCTTCTCTTTTGATTTAAGTTTTACAATTCAACCCCCCTTCTTGTGTTTTTCACATCTTCAATTGGCATCAGAGCGCCTGGTTCTGAGCTTATAACACTTAACCGTGTCAGTACAAGATCCAGCGTCAGAAAAACAAAATGGCAGGACCACATCAAAACATCAGCAATGACAACAACGAAGAAAGAGACAGATTCAGTGGCAAACCTCCAGTATTTGATGGAGAGAACATTGACTACTGGAAAGACAGAATTGAAAGCTTCTTTCTGGCCCATGATGCTGATCTGTGGGACATGGTGACTGATGGATACACGCACCCAGTGGATGGAAGTGGTCAGAAGATTAACAGGAAAGCAATGTGTGATCAGCAAAAGTGTGATTTCAGAAATCATCACAAGGCCAGAACAATTCTTCTCAGCGCCATCGCTTATTCTGAATATGAAAAGATATCAAACAGAGACACTGCAAAGAATATGTTTGACTCTCTGAGAATGACGCATGAAGGCAACATTCAAGTCAAAGAAACCAAAGCTCTTGCGCTCATTCATAAGTATGAGGCATTCAAGATGGAAGAAAGTGAATCAATAGAGACTATATTTTCAAGATTTCGAATTCTGGTTGTTGGTCTCAAAGTTCTTGACAAAGGGTACTCTACTGCTGATCATGTTAAGAAGATCATCAGAAGCTTGCCAAAACAGTGGAGGCCAATGGTCACAGCGCTTAAGCTAGCCAAGGATCTCAACAAAATCTCTCTGGAGGAACTTGTCAGCTCCCTCAGAAGTCACGAGATAGAGCTAGAAGCAGATGAACCTCAAAAGCAAGGTAAGCCATTAGCTTTAAAATTTAACAGAAAATCTGACTCCAAAGTTTTGCAGGCTGTTGAAGAAACTTCTGATGGGTCCTCATCAGAGGAAGATGAACTATCTCTCCTCTCCAGAAGGGTGAACCAACTATGGAAGCAGAGGCAAAGAAATTTCAGGAATCCCAGAAGATCAGAAAATCAGAATGAATCTTTCTCCAGATACAGAAGGTCAGAATCCTCCTCTGGACACAGAAGATCTGAAGGCTCTTCAGGAAGCAGAAAGCCAAACAACAAAGACATCATCTGTTATGAATGTAACGAGCAAGGACACTACAAAAGTGATTGCCCAAAGCTTCAGAAGGAAAAGCCCAAAAAGAAGTTTGGCAAGGAAAAGAAGAAAAGTCTCATGGCTACATGGGATTATTCTGACACATCTGAAGCTGACTCAGAATCAGATGATGAGAGAGAAAACATAGCTCTCATGGCAAACATAACAGAAGACAGTGAAGCTTCTGAGTCAGACTCTGAATCAGATACAAAAGAGGTATTCCCTGACTTTGCTATAAACTTTACTAAGGCTGAATTAGCTGAAAGCCTTAATGAAATTCTGGAAAGATATCAGCAGATCAGAGTCAAATTCAGAAACCTGAAAAGGAATCTTGCTTGTGACTCTGATAAGACTGAGAGTCTCAAATTGGAGAATTCTGAGTTAAAAGATAAAATTTCAAAATTAGAAAATCTATTGCAAAAATCTCAGAAGGAAACAATCCCTGAAACTCCCAACAGTGCTGATGAGATCATCAAGGAGTATGATCACAGCTTTCAAAAGTTTCTAGCTAAAAGCATAGATAGAAGCAAAATGGCTTCAATGATCTATGGAGTTAGCAGAAATGGCAGAAAAGGAATAGGATACCAAGGTAAGGTACCTACACCAAAGAATGCCATGGATTTAGTTATAAAACGCACTTCACTTGATTCACACTTTGTATATGGGCACACACATGACATCAAATATACTAGTAGCAATTATTCTGTCAAACCAAAATTCAACCAGAGTTTTGGTAAAACTAACAAATCAGGACCCAAGAAAATATGGGTACCTAAGGATAAAATAATACATGTGGCAGATATCTTTAGCAGCAAAGCAGAAACACCAATCATGGTACCTGGACACTGGCTGCTCACGACACATGACGGGAAGAAGGCATATGTTCCAAAGCCTGGAACTTAAGCCTGGAGGCCACGTAGGCTTTGGAGGCAATCAGAGAGGAAAGATCATTGGCTCTGGAACAGTAGGTAATGGAAATCTTCCCTCTATAAGTAATGTTTTATTAGTAGATGGATTAATGCATAACCTGTTATCCATAAGTCAATTAAGTGATAACGGTTATGATATAATCTTTAATCAAAATTCATGCAAAGCTGTTAGTCAGAAAGATGGGACTATCATATTTAATGGAAAGAGGAGAAACAACATCTATAAAATAAAACTTTCTGAACTAAAAAGTCAGAATGTAAAGTGTCTTATGTCTGTTAACAACGAGCAATGGATCTGGCACAGAAGATTGGGACATGTTAGTATGAGAAGGATATCTCAGATTAACAAACTCAATCTGGTCAGAGGACTTCCTAACCTGAAGTTCAATTCAGATGCTCTGTGTGAAGCATGTCAGAAAGGCAAGTTTGCAAAACTAGCTTTCAAATCTAAAAACGTTGTTTCCACCTCTAAACCATTAGAACTTCTGCACATTGACTTATTTGGACCAGTTAAAATTGCTTCAGTCAATGGTAAGAAGTATGGGTTAGTAATCGTAGATGACTATAGCAGATGGACATGGGTAAAGTTCTTAAGACACAAGGACGAGTCACACTCTGTGTATGTCACCTTCTGCAACCAAGTTCAGAATGAAAAGGATCTTAGAATCGTCAAAGTCAGAAGTGATCATGGTGGAGAGTTTGAAAACAAAGATTTTGAGTCATTCTTTAATGACAAAGGCATTATGCATGATTTCTCTTGTCCTAGAACTCCCTAGCAAAATGGAGTTGTAGAACGAAAGAACAGAACATTGCAAGAAATGGCCAGAACCATGATCAACGAGACTAACGTTGCTAAGATCTTCTGGTCAGAGGCAATAAACACAGCGTGCTACATTCAGAATAGAATCTCCATAAGACCTATTCTGGAAAAGACTCCATATGAATTGTGGAAGAACGGAAAGCCCAACATTTCATATTTTCATCCATTTGGATGTACTTGTTTTATTTTGAATACAAAAAATTATTTGAACAAGTTTGACTCTAAAGTACAAAAGTGTATTATGTTAGGATACTCTGAACGCTCAAGAGGGTACAGAGTATACAATACAGAAACACAAATTGTTGAAGAATCAATCAGTGTTCATTTTGATGATAAGCTTGACTCTCAAAAGTCAAAGCAGAATGAAGTATTTGCAGGTATGGAAATTGAATTCACAGGTACTGAAGACAAGTCATCAGAAGCTCTTAACAGATACACTCCCTCAACATCAGAAATTGGCACTACAAGCAATCAAGCACCTTATGTTGATCAACTTCAGAAAAGACTATCCAGAAGCAGCTTGGATCACCCAGAAGAAACAATCTTAGGAAGAAAGGAAGATCCAATCAGAACAAGATCTAGCTTCAGAAACTCTGAAGAATCCCTCATGGGACTTGTTTCTCTAATTGAACCATCATCAATTGATGAAGCACTCCTGGATAATGACTGGATTCTAGCAATGCAAGAGGAGCTGAATCAATTCACAAGAAATGACGTATGGGATCTAGTTCCCAAACCAAAAGGATTCAACGTCATTGGAATAAAATGGGTATTCAGAAACAAACTGAATGAACAAGGTGAAGTCATCAGAAACAAAGCACGATTGGTAGCACAAGGTTATAGTCAGCAAGGGGGATAGACTATACAAAAACCTTTGCTCCAGTCTCCAGGTTAGAATCTATCAGACTCTTAATTTCATTTGTTGTTAATAAAGGCATCACTCTGTATCAGATGGATGTTAAGAGTGCATTCTTAAATGGCTATATAGAAGAAGAGGTATATGTGCACCAACCCCCTTGTTTTGAAAGTTCCAAAAATCCAGAATATGTTTTCAAACTAAAGAAGTCACTCTATGGTCTGAAACAAGATCCCATAGCTTGGTATGAAAGACTAAGTAACTTCCTGTTAGAAAAGGAATTCACCAGAGGGAAAGTGGACACAACTCTATTCTGTAAGACAGTTAAGAATGACATTTTAGTATGTCAGATTTATGTTGATGATATCATATTTGGATCTACTAAACCTTCTCTGGGAAGAAAGTTTGATAAGTGTATGCAGGCAGAATTTGAGATGAGCCTAATGGGGGAAATGAAATTCTTTCTGGCAATTCAGATCAATCAAACCCTAGAAGGAACTTACATTCATCAGAGCAAATATGTCAGAGAACTTATGAAGAAATTTGATCTCTCAGAATGTAAGCCATCAAAGATTCCAATGCATCCCACGTGCATTCTGGAAAGAGAAGAGGTAAGTAAAAAGGTAGAACAGAAGGTCTACAGAGGTATGATTGGTTCTCTTCTTTATCTGACGGCTTCAAGGCCTGACATTTTATTCAGTGTTTGCATTTGTGCTAGATTCCAATCAGATCCTAGAGAATCTCACTTAACAGCAGTTAAGCGAATTTTCAAGTATCTGAAAGGTACTACTAATCTGGGTTTGTTTTATAGAACATCAAGTGATTACAGCTTAGTAGGATACTGTGATGCTGATTTTGCTAGAGACAGAGTAGAACGTAATAGTACTTCTGGAAGCTGCCAGTTTCTGGGAGAAAATTTGATCTCATGGTCCAGCAAAAGACAATCCACAATTGCTCTATCAACAGCAGAAGATGAATACATAGCAGCAGCTGGATGCAGCACACAAATGCTCTGGATGAAAAGTCAACTTGAGGACTTCCAAATATTTGAGAGTAACATTCCTATCCTCTGTGACAATACTTCTGCTATTTGCTTAAGTAAAAATCCAATTTTACATTCTAGGTCTAGGCATATAGAAATAAAACATTATTTTATTAGGGACTATATTCAGAAAGGGATTTTAAATTTAAAAGTTTTAACACAGACCATCAATGGGCTGATATTTTTACAAAACCACTTTCTGAAGATAGGTTCAACTTCATTCTGAAACATCTCAACATGAAGCTCTTTCCAGAATAAAATTGTTTTGATTTTATATCTTAACCTTCAGAACTTTGTTTATTTTTCTGTGAACTACTGATCAATCTTCCTTCAGAATTTTAGAAGTGCAGACTGTATCAGAATCTATCCATGAAGATCTGAGCGCTTCATTTCAAGGATGGAAATGTGTTGTTCACTCAAGCAAACAAGTGTCATCCAATCATCAGCCATTTTCTGAGGCTGAACACGCGTTCGGGTTTTTGAAAAGGCAAAAGCGCTGATTGGATGCATTGAGACACATGTCATGGGTAACCGTTCCAAATATCTTTCTGAATCCCCTAAAATCAGCTATCATTAAATGCTAATAATCATTATTAATTTCTCTCTCTTAAACGTTTATGTTTTCAAAACCTTTTTTAGAAATCTATTTAAACACACTTCACACCATTCACATTTTTTTACCTTCACTTTCGTTTTCTCTGAATATTTCTATTTTCAGTGTTCTTCTTTCTCAAGAAACCCTTTCAATCTTTTTCACAAAAAACCTCGTGTGAACATGGCTTCTTCCAGCATTCCTACTTCAGGTTCCCAGAAAACTGTTTCATCTGAACAATATGAAGTACCCTTCAGAACGCTCCTAACTCCAATCAAGAATCTTGAAGTTTTGTCAGAATTAATAGTGGATTTCAACAGTCTCAAGGAGAATGGTTTTGATTTATCTGAAGAGGTTAAAGCTCAAGGTTGGGAAAATTATTTTGACAGGCTGGTGGGTCCAACATTTCCTATTCTGGTAAAGGAATTTTGGATTCACGCTTCATACCATCAGGTCACTTCATATATCATGGGGAAGAAGATTGTTATCACTGAAGACCTCATTGCACGCTTGATAGGCTACAATGGCGGTGGTGTTTGTTGCATAGATATGGCAGAAAGGTTTGCAGATGCTGCCCTAATTGCAAGGGAAATTTTCTCGCTGGGGCTTTCCTCCAGCAAGATAAGGGACTTGAAAGAAAAACACAGAATTTGGGCCAAGATCATTCTGGGCTGTTTCAACCACAGGAAGCCTACCAGCTCTCCTGATTACATTAATATTGATCAACAGTTTCTGACCTATTTTATCTCTCAGAAGGTCAAGATAAATCTGGCTCATCTTCTGTTCAACCATCTCAGAACAAGTGTCAAAGAAACAAGGGAAGAGGAACGTACAAAAAGGGATTGGATACCCTTGGGAAGACTGATATCAGATATTCTTACAGAGAATAGGATGATTGATCATCTGACAGAGGCACAAGAAATTAGCACTCTGGAACCTACTTTTGGCAAGCAGTTAAATGCCAAAAATCTGAAGAAAATGAAGTTGATAGAGAACATTAAGAAGGAGCCCAGCGTCACTCCTTTTGCTGAAATCTTCAGCAGAAGAGTCCCTTTGGACAACTTCCCTCTGTTCTCAGAAATTGACTCTAAGCCAGAAATCATTCTGAGATATCTGGATGCTTGTAAAGCTGATGGTACAGCACCAAATCTGAATATTCAAGATCTTCAGCAGAAGGCTCCAGAGGTTGTTCTGAAGAAGAAAAAGAAAAGAAAAGCTGCTGCAGAAGGATCATCTCAACAGACTCCCAAGAAGAGAGGTAATCCTTCTTCTGTCACTATTTTAGATTCAACTGCTGTATCAACATCTATTCCAATTCCAACTCCATCTGAAAACCCAACACCTCAAACTTTCGATGATTTCAACCTTGACTTTGACCCTTCTGAATCATTAACCCTCATAAGATCTCGCTCCCAACCACAAAATCCAAATACTGAAATCATACCAGAACAAGAACTTGAAAAAGTTCTTTCTGATATAGACCAACACACTTCTACTTCCGAAACAGAAAATCCAAATCCAAATCCAAACACAGAAGCACAACCTGAAACTCCCCTCTCACCAATACCATAAATTCCACTCTCTCCAGAACCAGAAATCCCACTACCGTCATCTCCTCAACCAGATATTAATCCACCCTCTCCTCAACATGAACAATCTCCACAACCTGAGACTCAAACCTCTGAGGCTCAACCCTCTGAATCCCCTGAACCACAACCTCTGGCCATTCAATTTCCCTGTGGTACCACTGTGAATATTCCTCAACTTCCCTCTTCACCAGAAATAACTCCACCAAATTCCCCATCAAGTCCAATCGTAATTCCTGACTCTCCCACTCCCTCACCTAAGAAAAATTCAGAAGACCACAACAAGACTGTCATTGATTTAACAGTCTTTGAACGCCTTGCTGCCATCAACCACAAAATTGCTATCCCTAAACCAAAACATCCAGATGTTGGTTCCAGCATATTGAACTTTGAAACAGAAATACAGAAGTGGATCACTTCTTTGAAACAAGCAAGTCTGGAACTGGTTGATCCTGCTGTATCAGACTTCCTCTGGACAAAATTCAGAAGATGGGTATGCTCTGAAACCTTTAAGTTGCAAGACAAGAGATATGGACAAGCTCAACAGAACTTGAGCAATCTGCTGAAAGAGATTGAAGGTCCAGTTCTGGGAAAGCTGCTTAAGGAAGAAGTTCTCCCACTGGATATTTCTCTTTGGTCTGAACAGCGTCCAGCATCTAAAGTTCAACCTGCAGAAGAACATATGATTCCAGCTGAAGACTTGGGTCAAGAAGAAGATATTGAAGAAAGCTCTAAGAAGCATCCTGTTTCTGAAGATCCTCAAGCTTCCTCTCTTGACAGGCAGACTCTGGAGGACTTGAAAAGATCTGATATGCTGATGAATGAAAGAATGGATAAGCAGGACATCAAAATTGATGCTATAGAAAACATGGTATCTCAACAACAGGAAACCAGCACTCAAATCAAGAGCATGTTGGAAGCTCTGTTAACACGTCTTCCACCTCCCTCTTAGAATTTTCTTGTGTTTTCCTTGTTTTTTCCTCACATGTTTGTCTGTAATATTTTTCCATTGTTCTGAACTAGTCATTGCTTCTGTTTTTAATCTAAACGCTTTTTAGCTCTGATCATTTTAACTCTGATTATTTGTGCTTTTTGATAACTGACAAAAAGGGGGAGAAAGAATGATATTTTTCAATAACGGATTACTGAGACATAAGTCTCAAACATTCTAACATTCTGATATATTTGAATTTCTTTCTTCTGAAAAGCTTACAGGTACAAGAATATGATGAATCTGATGAACTCTGATAAAGTAAAGTTCTGATGCTCAAGGTCTCATAGAATTAAAGGGAAGTAATCAACTCAGGGGGATTTTTTCTCTTCGTTGCTATGATACCTTTTATTCCTTATCTTCTTATCTCTGATACCTTTTATTCGTTATTTGTTTATCTCTGATACCTTTTATTCGTTATTTGTTTATCTCTGATAGCTTTTATTCTTTATCTTTAATCTCTGATACCTTTTATTCTTTAATTTTAATTGAAAAAAATCTGGTTTTTGTCATCATCAAAAAGGGGGATATTGTTAGAACATAGTTTGATTCTACAACCCTCAATTAGAGTTTTGATGATAACAAAATACAAGAATAAATAAATTGTAAGATTTATATATAAGACATATATGCTACTTAAAATTATGTTGTGTGTTTACAGAAACTCTGATGGAATCAGCATCAGAAGATCAATATCAACATCAGCATCAGAAGATATGTCAGCATCAGAAGATCAAACATGTGCTACACACTGAAGTTACCAGATCATACGCTGAAGCCTGATGACCAGAATCTGCGCACAAAATACTCTGATTCTGATCAAGATCCTTACCAAGTCATCAGCACTCAGAAGCGTCAGAATAAACATAAAGGAAAGATCACTCTGAGTATCATTAGCAGAACACTCTGAAGCGTTACTATGCATTCAAGACAGATTAATTACCAATAGCTTTGTCCAAGACAAGATCTTCTCAAAAAGGAAAGAACGTTATTATCATTGAAAGTGATTTATGGACAACCAACGTATCTCTTCCTTGGCTATTTAAACAAGACTGTGTGAGAAAAGAAAAGGCTAATCATCTTCACGCATATACACGCCTACGTAAACGAACTCACTCATACAATTTGCTAAAGCTTTCAACCATGCCTACTCAAAAGCATTAGCAGTCTAGTTTCATTCTAAGCTTAACATTGTGTATTATCACAGTTGTGATATATAGTTTTATTAGAAAACATCAAACACACTTTTGTTCAATTATCTGTAAGAGAAATTCCTTGAGATAAACCGGTCTATGGTTAGACTCAAGAAGGCTTTAACAGTTGTTAAAGTAGTTGTTGTATTCAGTTGAATATAGTGGATTAAGACCTCGTTGGAGAGAGGCGAAATCACCTTGACGGGTGGACTGGAGTAGTTTGAGATCAAACGAACCAGGATAAAAATACAGTGTTGTCTGCTCTTTTGATTTAAGTTTTACAATTCAACCCCCCTTCTTGTGTTTTTCACATCTTCAGAATATGCCTCCGCGAATGAGTATTTCTCTTTAGACAAAGATTTGTTTACCGGAAATGACCTTTTGAGGGCTGATTGTATTGAGGAAGGTGTAAACGTAATTATACCTTGTTTTGGTGCACCCACTCATCTTGAGGTGGAGTACCATAGCAAACCAGTTGTTACCCCACTGGTAATTAGTCTTCCAGGTCATGTTCCTTATAAATCCGATAAGGCTGTGCCTTACAAATACAACGCTACAATCTTGGAAGATGGGGTGGAAGTTCCCATCCAGCCAATGCCAGATGTTGGAAATATAACTGATAGTGGCAGGATGACCCGTAGTGGCCGAGTGTTTGCGCCAGTTATTCGAAAAGACGTTGTTACTGGGAAGAAAATTGCTAAGAATGATGAACCGAAGAAGACTGCAGGAGATACTAGTGGAGCTACATTGGAGAAAGAAGTAGATGATATTTTAAAGATAATTAAAATGAGCGACTACAAAATTGTAGATCAGCTATTGCAGACTCCTTCAAAGATATCCATCCTAGCTTTATTGATGAATTCCTCCGCTCATAGAGAATCACTAATGAGAGTACTAGACCAAGCTTTTGTGGAGAATGACATGCCATTAGATCAATTCATCAATGTAATTGGAAACATTACGTCATGTAACAACTTGAGTTTCTGCAATGATGAGTTTCCAGTTGAAGGGAGGAATCACAACTTGGCCCTCCACATTTCTATGAATTGCAAGATTGATTCGCTATCCAATGTGCTAATTGATAACGGATCCGCGTTGAATGTTATACCGAGAAGTACTCTCATGAAGTTAAAGTATCAGGGAACACCTATGCGCTCGAGTGGCATCATTGTGAAGGATTTTGATGGGTCAAGGAAATTTGTCATCAGTGCAGTGGACTTGCCCATCCATATAGGACCACACTTGTTCTTGATAACTTTCCAGGTAATGGACATTATTCCCGCGTATAGTTGTTTGTTGGGACGACCATGGATACATGAAGCAGGGCCTGTCACTTCAACTTTGCATCAGAAGCTGAAATTTGTGCGTGAAGGGAAGGTAGTGATCATAAATGGGGAGCAGGCATTGTTGATATCCCATTTATCCTCTTTCAGTATTGTAGAAGCGGATGAGGCTGCTGTTGGAACCCAATTCCATTCCCTATACATTGATAACATAATGAGAAATGATAATTTTGTGGTCTCACTGAAGGATGCGCAGCAGGTTGTGCGCAATGGTCATAATGCAGTTTGGGGCCGACTTGTGGATCCACCCGTGAATAAAAACAAAGTTGGTTTGGTTTTCTCTTCAAGGAGTGGAAAAAGCGAAGGTTTGAAGTCAAAATCTTCTGTGAACAATTATCAAGATGTTTTCCGCAGTGGAGGCTATCTCCATCTGACTGGTTCTTGAATTAATGTTGTTGAAGAGGATGAAGCAGAGCAGGAAGTACCGAATTATGTGACGCATGGAGTCCAAGTTCAAAATTGGGTCACCATTGATATTCCTTCTTGCATACATATTTCAAAGTAATTTTTTTTGTTAATTTGTCTCTTTATTTTGAAAATCTTTCACTCTGCCCAAGGTGGAAGTATTAATGTTGTAGGGCTTATCTGTTTGCTATAATTCTTAAGATCATTAATAAAAGTTGTCTTTGCTTCCATAATTATGTCTTTTATTTTCTGCCTTTTTCTATGGAAATGGTAATAAAAAAACCCTTTCAAAATAAATAACAACTGAAAATTAATCTGCATGATCACTTGTTATATGTGTCAGTTTCTAAAAGCAATCATAAATCATATATACAGATTAATTAAAAAACTCATTGAATACAATGACCCTGCACCCTCTCCCAACTTTGAATGTCCTGTGTTTGGAGCTGAGGAAGAAGATTATGATGAGATTCCATAAGAAGTCTCACGGTTACTTGAGTACGAGGAAAATACCATTCAGCCATATAAAGAGCCTTTGGAAGTGGTTAATTTGGGTTCAGAAGTAGATCCGAAGGAGGTCAAGATTGGAGCATCATTGCATCCTGATGTAAAGAGCGGGTTGATTGAACTATTGAAATATGGATATTTTTGCTTGGTCTTATCAAGATATGCCTGGTCTAGATACAGACATTGTCGAGCATCGCTTGCTGTTGAAGCCAGAGTGTCCGCCAGTTAAAAAAAAGTTGAGAAGAACCCATCCAGATATGGCAGTAAAGATCAAAGAGGAGGTTCTAAAGCAGATTAATGCTGGTTTTCTTGTGACGTCAGTGTATCCTCAATGGATCGCCAATATTGTCCCAGTACCGAAAAAAGACGAAAAAGTCCGCATGTGCATAGATTACATAGATCTAAATAAAGCTAGTCCAAAAGATAATTTTCCATTGCCTCACATTGATATGTTAGTGGATAGCACAGCAAAATTAAAGGTATTCTCGTTCATGGACGGATTTTCCGTGTATAATCAAACAAGAATGGCTCCAGAGGACATGGAAAAAACAACATTTATCACACCCTGGGGAACATTCTGTTACAGAGTGATGCCCTTCGGGTTGAAGAACGTTGGTGCAACGTACCAGAGGGATATGACAACCCTATTCCATGATCTGATGCACAAGGAAATTGAAGTATATGTTGATGATATGATTGCTAAATCCCATACTGAAGAAGGGCATATTGATTATTTGTTGAAGTTGTCTCAGCTTTTGAGGAAATATCGTCTCCGCTTGAATCCAAATAAATGCACCTTCGGAGTTAGATCGGGGAAATTGTTGGGTTTTATTGTTAGCCAGAAAGGGATTTAAGTTGACCCTGATAAAGTCAAAGCAATTCAAGAAATGCCAGCACCAAGAACTGAAAAGCAAGTCAGGGGTTTCCTTGGGCGTTTGAATTATATCTCCAGATTTATTTCCCACATGACTGCAACGTGTGAACCGATCTTTAAGTTGTTGAAGAAAGATCAAGGTTGTGTATGGACAGATGAGTGCCAAAAGGCATTTGAAAGTATTAAAGAATATCTGCTTGAACCTCCTATTCTGCTCCCTCCCGTAGAAGGAAGACCGTTAATTATGTATCTAACAGTGTTGGATATATCCATGGGTTGTATTCTGGGACAACAGGATGAAACGGGAAAGAAAGAGTTCGCCATTTATTATCTCAGCAAAAAGTTCACCGATTGTGAGTCACAGTATTCCACGCTAGAAAAAACATGTTGTGCTTTGGCCTGGGCGGCAAAGCGTTTGCGGCAATATATGTTGAATCATACCACTTGGTTGATCTCCAAAATGGATCCAATCAAGTAAATTTTTGAAAAGCCTGCTCTTACTGGAAGAATTGCCCGCAGGAAGATGGTGTTATCTGAATATGATATCGAGAACCGCACTCAAAAGGATATTAAAAGTAGTGTGTTGGCAGATTACCTTGCTCACCAGCTGGTGGAAGATCATCAGTCTGCAGAATATGAATTCCCCGATGAAGATGTGATGTTCTTGAAAGTGAAAGATTGTGATGAACCATTACCTGAGGAGGGCCCCGACCCTGAATCTCATTGGAGTATTGTATTTGATGGAGCTGTGAATGCTTATGGTAAAGGAATTGGTGTTGTGATTGTTACTCCTCATGGATCACATATTCCTTTTACTGCAAGGTTAACATTTGATTGCACTAATAATATGGCAGAATATAAGGCTTGCATCATGGGTCTTGAAGAAGCTATTGATCTCAAAATCAAGATTCTAGATGTTTATGGTGATTCAACCTTGGTAATAAATCAGATTAGAGAATGGGATACTCGTCTCCCTGGCTTGATCCCTTACAAAGATTATGTTAGAAGATTATTACCCTTCTTCAATAAAGTTGAATTCCATCACATTCCTAGGGATGAAAATCAGATGGCGGATGCTCTGGCAACTCTGGCTTCCATGTACCAAGTGAATACTTGTAATGATATACCCCGAATTACAGTTCCATGGCTCGATAGGCCTGCTCACGTGTTTGCAGTAGAGGAGGTAGTAGATGAGAAACCTTGGTATCATGATATCAAGAATTTTCTTCAGACTCAGGAATACTTGTTTGGTGCGTCAAAGAAAGATAGAAAGACACTGAGAAGGTTGGTAGGTAGTTTCTTCCTCAGTGAAAATGTGTTATACAAGAGGAATTTTGACATGGTCTTGCTCAGATGCGTGGATATACATGAAGCAGACATGTTGATGCATGAGATCCATGAAGGTTCATTTGGCACTCATGCTAATGGACATTCAATGGCTAAAAGGATGCTAAGGGCATGATATTATTGTTTGACAATGGAATCTGATGGTTACAAATTTGCAAAGAAGTGCCATAAATGCCAGATTTACGCAGATAAGATCCATGTACCTCCGACACTGCTCAATGTGATTTCTTCCTCGTGGCCTTTCTCTATGTGGGGTATTGACATGATTGGGATGATAGAACCCAAAGATTCGAATGGACACCATTTTATCTTGGTACCAATTGACTACTTTACCAAATCGGTAGAGGCTGCTTCATATGCCAATGTTACCAAACAGGTGGTCGTGTGTTTCATCAAAAACAATCTTATATGCCGATATAGTGTGCCGAGCAGAATCATCACTAACAATGGCTCGAATTTGAATAACACGATGATGACTGAACTGTGTGAAGAATTCAGGATTGTCCATCACAATTCATCTCCATACAGGCCAAAGATGAATGGGGCATTTGAAGCTGCTAATAAGAATATCAAAAAGATCATCCAGAAAATGGTTGTCACTTATAAGGATTGGCATGAAAAGCTCCCTTTTGCTCTGCATGGATATCGAACATCTGTTCGCACTTCAACAGGAGCAACCCTGTTTTCCCTAGTGTATGGAATGTAAGTTGTACTCCCAGTCTAGGTAGAGATTCCCTCGTTACGTGTGATAATGGAAACTAAATTAACAGAGGCTGAATGGGTTCAGAACAGGTTTGACCAATTGAATTTGATTGAAGAAAAGAGAATGACAGCTTTATGTCATGGGCAGTTATATCAGAAAAGAATGAAGAAAGCATTTGATAAAAAGGTCAAACCTCGTGAATTCAGAGAAGGTGACCTCGTGCTCAGGAAGATCATGTCTTTCAACACTGATTCAAGGGGCAAGTGGACTCCCAATTTTGAAGGCCCGTATGTTGTCAAGAAAGCCTTCTCTGGTGGTGCATTAATTCTTGAAACTATGGATGGCAAGGAGTTCCCACGTCCCATGAATGATGATGCAGTCAAGAAATACTTCACCTAAAGAAATAAAAGAACAGCTCGCTAAGTTGAAAACCCGAAAGGGCGGCTTAGGCAAAAAAGGAGCATCTCGGTAGGCCGAAAACCCGAAAGGGCGGTCTATGAAAAAATTAGAGACATAAACAGAATAAATTTCCCGCTAAGTTGAAAACCCGCAAGGGCAGCTTAGGCAAAAGTTAGGGACTTTGTTGGCAAGTAACTACGTCAGACGAGACTTGATCGTTGAACCAACAATCTTCTCGGATTCTCACCATACTTCAACGAAAGCTGCTGCTCATGATTTCAAAAGTTATTAGGGGGGATAGTGGTCATTGTATCTCAATGTATCTTTTCCATTATGTATTACCATTTCCCAAACTTTGTAATCATCCATGAAGTCTCGCCATTCGCAGACTACCATTCTATTAACAAAATTCAAGCTTTTGTCCAATTCTTTGTGTTCTTATATTTGTTTAGCTTGCAAAGATTTCATTTATTACTGATAATAACTGTTAAAGCAAAAAAGATTAAAAGAAGCAAAATTAAGTTTTCAAAAAAGAGAGAAGAGATCTTTACAAGTCAATTTACTTTGGGATTTGTGATGAAACAATGACAACGAAAATGGTGATCCCAAGAATGAACAGACTCCATTTGTTTTAAGAAGATTTATTTCCTTCATGAAAGTTTTCTCAGGTCATTTTGCTGGTAGGTGCGCAATCTTTGTGTGTTTCTCAAATACTTAATGACGATATCAGTGGGTGTAGGCTACAGTAATTGGTTTATGATCCCATTATCACCAGTTAAGTCTTGGTTCGCTTTTGATTTTGGGTTTGCAAGATCAGAAGCCTCTGTCCCAGATTCCCCAGCAAAGTTTTCCCTCATATAATGAAAGGTTTTATTCCTTTGGTGTGTTGGGATGTCACTCTTTTTGCAGTTTTGGCATTAATATTTACTTCTTGAGTTCTGGGGAAGATTATTCCAGGGCATCTCTTGTTGGAATGAGTATTGGTGATGAAATTGTTTCTCCAGGGAGGTAGGTTTGAATCCCCTAGTGAGGCTTGGATGTTTCGGCATCAGTCTGCTTTATTTAAGGATGGTCTTGCAATCTCCGGTAGGTATGTCGCTTTTGAAAAACCATTTTTTCTGATAAAACTGGAAGAAGGATGTTCTATCCCGGTATCTGTTGGATTTGGCTACATCCGAATTATGTTTCTCCTCGGTGAAGTTATGACAGGCAAAAGGTTTGGTTTCCTCAGTTGCTTTTACCTTTCTTGGATTGATCTTTCTGGTTGAAGTTTAGCCCTGTTGTTGTTAGTACCTGAGGCGGTTTTGTTTGTTTGTGCTGATTATGTATCCTTTTATCAACATATGCACGATAGCACTCATACATTCATTCATGCATCATACATAACTAAAAAAAATCAGCATTCATTAGCACTGTGTTCTGACCTTTCTTGCAGCGTTCTTGGCTCAGTTGATTTTGGTTGTCCCGCTTGAGTTTATTTCTCAAAAGGTGTATCTACGATGGCCGTCTCGCTCTGGTTTATTTCCGAATTAGATTTATGAATCTCTGAAAACTTTGAGTTTCGATTCATGCATTTATTTTGCACAGGAGGACTTTATCTCCTCAGTAGGAATGTCGTGGCATGTCCCCGGGATGTCATATCGCTATTCCCAGAAAGTCATTGCTCTTTGCATTTCCCCTTGACAATAAGTGTAAGTATTTTTATTTGAGACAGGTTATGTATTACCCTTTCCAGGCAGATTTCCTTGGTTAAAGAAGAAGTTGGGTCCCGTTCTCGGTAAAACACCAGAATCTTGGGGAAACTATGATATATTTTCTCTTTCTACCTTCAGCGAACCTTGGTAGTACATCGGCAGTGAACGTCAGTGTTTGTTATCTTTTTGCTATCTTCAGTGAACGTTTATAGTTCATCGTCAGTGAACGGCGGTGATATGAAATATTTTATCTTTCTACCTTCAATGAACGTTGGTAGTACATCGGCAGTGAACGTCGGTGTTTGTTATCTTTTTGCTATCTCCAGTGAACGTTGACAGTTCATCGTCAGTGAACGGCGGTGATATGATATATTTTCTCTTTCTACCTCCAGTGAACGTGGGTAATACATCGGCAGTGAACGTCGGTGTTTGTTATCTTTTTGCTATCTTCAGTGAACGTTGATAGTTCATCGTCAGTGAAGGGCGATGATATAATATGTTTTCTCTTTCTACCTTCAGTGAATGTTGGTAGTACATCGGCAGTGAACGTCAGTGTTTGTTATCTTTTTGCTATCTTCAGTGAACGTTGATAGTTCATCGTCAGTGAACAGCGGTGATATGATATGTTTTCTCTTTCTACCTTCAGTGAACGTTGGTAGTACATCGGCAGTGAACGTCAGTGTTTGTTATCTTTTTTCTATCTTCAGTGAATGTTGATAGTTCATCATCAGTGAATGGCGGTGATATCATATGTTTTCTCTTTCTACCTTCAGTGAATGTTGGTAGTACATCGGCAGTGAACGTCTGTGTTTGTTATCTTTTTGCTATCTTCAGTGAACGTTTATAGTTCATCGTCAGTGAACGGCGGTGATATGATATGTTTTCTCTTTCTACCTTCAGTGAACGTTGGTAGTACATCGGCAGTGAATGTCGGTGTTTGTTATCTTTTTGCTATCTTCAGTGAACGTTGATAGTTCATCGTCAGTGAACAGCGGTGATATGATATGTTTTCTCTTTCTACCTTCCGTGAACGTTCGTATTACATCGACAGTGAACGTTGGTGTTTGTTATCTTTTTGCTATCTTCAGTGAACGTTGATAGTTCATCACCACTGAACGGCGGTGATATGATATGTTTTCTCTTTCTACCTTCAGTGAATGTTGGTAGTACATCGGCAGTGAATGTCGGTGTTTGTTAACTTTTTGCTATCCTCAGTGAACGTTGATAGTTTATCGTCAATGAACGGCGGTGATATGATATGCTTTCTCTTTCTACCTTCAGTGAATGTTGTTAATACATCGGCAATGAACGTCGGTGTTTGTTATCTTTTTGCTATCTCGAGTGAACGTTGATAGTTTATCGTCAGTGAACAGCGGTGATATGATATGTTTTCTCTTTCTACCTTCACTGAACATTGGTAGTATATCGGCAGAGAACGTCGGTGTTTGTTATCTTTTTTCTATCTTCAGTGAACATTGATATTTCATCGTCAGTGAACGGCGGTGATATGATATGTTTTCTCTTTCTACCTTCAGTGAACATTGGTAGTACATCGGCAGTGAACGTTGGTGTTTGTTATCTTTTTGCTATCTTTAGTGAACATTGATAATGAACGGCGGTGATATGATATGTTTTCTCTTTCTAACTTCAGTGAATGTTGGTAATACATCGACAGTGAACGTCGGTGTTTGTTATCTTTTTGCTATCTTAAGTGAACGTTGATAGTTCATCGTGAGTTAACGGCGGTGATATGATATGTTTTCTCTTTCTTCCTTCAGTGAATGTTGGTAGTACATCGGCAGTGAACGTCGGTGTATGTTATATTTTTTCTATCTTCAGTGAACGTTGATAGTTCATCGTTAGTGAACGGCTGTGATATGATATGTTTTCTCTTTCTACTTCAGTGAACGATGTTAGTACATCGGCAGTGAACGTCGGTGTTTGTTATCTTTTTTCTATCTTCAGTGAACGTTGATAGTTCATCGTCAGTGAACAACAGTGATATGATATGTTTTCTCTTTCTAACATCAATGAACGTCGGTGTTTGATATCTTTTTTCTAATTTCAGTGAACATTGATAGTTCATCATCAGTGGACAGCGGCGATATGATATGTTTTTTCTTTCTATCTTCAGTGAACATTGGTAGTACATCGATAGTGAACGTTGGTGTTTGTTATATTTTTGCTTTCTTCAGTGAACGTTGATAGTTCATCGTCAGTGAACGGAGGTGATATGATATGTTTTCTCTTTCTACCTTCAGTGAGCGTTGATAATACATCTGTAGTGAACGTAGGTGTTTGTTATCTTTTTGCTATCTTCAGTGAATGCTGATAGTTCATCGTCAGTGAATGGTGGTGATATGATATGTTTTCTCTTTCTACCTTCAGTGAATGTTGGTAGTACATCGCCAGTGAACAGCGGCGATATGATATGTTTTATCTTTCTACCTTCAGTGAACATTGGTAGTACTTCGGCATTGAATGTTGGTGTTTGTTATCTTTTTGCTATCTTCAGTGGATGTTGATAGTTCATCGTCAGTGAACGACAGTGATATGATATGTTTTCTCTTTCTACCTTTAGTGAACATTGGTGTTTGTTATCTTTTTTCTATCTTCAGTGAACGTTGATTGTTCATCATCAGTGAACGGCGGTGATATGATATGTTTTCTCTTTCTACCTTCAGTGAACGTTGGTAGTACATCGGCAGTGAACGTCGGTGTTTATTATATTTTTGCTATCTTCAGTGAACATTGATAGTTCATCGTCAGTGAACGACGGTGATATGATATGTTTTCTCTTTCTACCTTCAGTGAACTATGGTAGTAAATTGGCAGTGAACTTCGGTGTTTGTTATATTTTTTCTATATTCAGTGAACGTTGATAGTTCATCGTCAATGAACGGCGGTGATATGTTATGTCTTCTCTTTCTACCTTCAGTGAATGTTGGTAGTACATCGGCAGTGAACGTCGGTGTTTGTTATCTTTTTTCTATCTTCAGTGAATGTTGATAGTTCATCGTCAGTGAACGGAAGTGATATGATATGTTTTCTCTTTATAACTTCAATGAACGTCGGTGTTTGTTATCTTTTTTCTATCTTCAGTGAACGTTGATAGTTCATCATCAGTGAACGGCAGCGATATGATATGTTTTTTCTTTCTATCTTCAGTGAATGTTGGTAGTATATCGGTAGTGAACGTCGGTGTTTGTTATATTTTTGCTTTCTTCAGTGAACGTTGATAGTTCATCATCAGTGAACGGAGGTGATATGATATGTTTTCTCTTTCTACCTTCAGTGGACGTTGTTAATACATCGGCAGTGAACATCGGTGTTTATTATCTTTTTGCTATCTTCAGTGAACGTTGATAGTTCATCGTTAGTGAATGGAAGTGATATGATATGTTTTCTCTTTCTACCTTCAGTTAATGTTGGTAGTACATCGGCAGTAAACGTCGTTGTTTGTTATCTTTTTGCTATCTTCAGTGGACGTTGATAGTTCATCGTCAGTGAACAGCGGCGATATGATATGTTTTCTCTTTATACCTTCAGTGAACATTGGTAGTACTTCGGCAGTGAACGTTGGTGTTTGTTATCTTTTTGCTATCTTCAGTGAACATTGATAGTTCATCGTCAGTGAACGACAGTGATATGATATGTTTTCTCTTTTTACCTTCAGTGAACGTTGGTGTTTGTTATCTTTTTTCTATCTTCAGTGAACATTGATAGTTCATCATCAGTGAACGGAGGTGATATGATATGTTTTTTCTTTCTACCTTCAGTGAAGGTTGGTAATACACCGGTAGTGAACGTCGATGTTTGTTATCTTTTTGCTATCTTCAGTGAACGTTGATAGTTCATCGTCAGTGAATGGCGGTGATAAGATATGTTTTCTGTTTCTACCTTCAGTGAATGTTGGTAGTACATCGGTAGTGAACGTCGTTGCTTGTTATCCTCCTCTCTGATTTCTTTTCTTGGGGTTTACTAGTAATTTATTTTCCTGATTGGATTGCCTTTTTGTGGCTACATTTTATGTCACGTCCCTAATGCTACTTTGCATCTCTTTTATTCCATTCATATGCATTCATACGCATAAATGTTTGCATAGCATTTTAGGGCCAAAAATAGGGTTTGTTTTATATTTAAGTGTCTTTAATCACGTCGACACGAAGATTTTTAACCTTCGTATCTCCGGATAGAAGAAACTTAAATAAGGGCAGCTGTTGTACCCCAATTTTTTCCCCTAAGATCCCTTCATCATACCATATTGTTTAAACCACCACAAAATCACATTAGGGCTTTTGGTTCTTCTATTTATCTTTAACTTTGCTCTATGAGGAGTTACCAAGCACCTTAAATTATTTTCTATTATGATCATGGATATTTTGCTTTTATTTTCTATCTAAATTAACAAAATGAAATATTGGTTTGTCTCACTTGTTGATAATGTAGGTCAAGGCAATGAGGTTTTTAACATGTTGCTTCATGGGTTCATGAGTTTATTTCCATGCCCTGGTCAAAGTCTTGAGAAATTTAAACCTCACCATTGATGTTTTTTGAAGTTGGTATGAAATTGGTTTGTAGCCATAGGTCCTCATCATCATCCTCAACAATTTCTATTCACAAAGGAAGAGTATTGTCACAAAAAGTTTGTTCAAATTTGGCAAAGTTCCACCAAGCATTCTCTTGATCTAGAGGCTGGGGTTTTGGACTTCAAAGAGGCATATCTTGCTCATATTTTGGTGTTTTTAGTGATTCCAAAAACATTATTCTCTTAAAAGAGTTACCAACAAATCACTTCAAAAGTTCCAAATAGTTTTCATGTGGAAGGAACTTGGTGAAGAAGAAATATTACAAGTCATCCAGTTGAATCCCTAATTCTCCATATGTGACTTCAAATGGTCATAACTTGGTCAATTTTTATCATCTTGAGCCCATTATTTTTCCATGATGATCTTAAATATGTGTACTTCATGCCTTATTTTATGTTCAAAGTAAGAAAATGGATGGAAGTTTCCTTAAGAATGCAAAAGATTATAGGTCATTTCATGATTTTTTTGCCAAATTCAACAAGTCATAACTTGCTCAATTTTTTGAGATTTTGATTGGTTCAAATTGAAAAATGTCATTCAAGAGATCTACTTCATTCCATATTTTTGGGTTAAGAGCAAATTATAAGTGGAAAGCCATGTTTGGATGCAAGAGATTATATGTCTTTTTTTAAAGAAGAATTTGAAATATTTCTAAGTATGGAAAGTCCACTTTTTTTCTCCAACTTTGATTCCATGTAATTTTCAGCTCAAGCCTCTAATTGATTCCATTCTTTTCCCATTGCAAAGTTTGTTACCTCATCTTTCCAAAGCATCAAGAATCATGCCTTAAGACTCCCTGAGGTGGAAATGCCATTGTTTCGAAAGTGGTAACTTGGAATTGAAGTTTCCCTGCAAGTCAAAATTTGAATTTTATGTTACAACCTCTAAACCTCAAATTAGCACGCGTTTTGGGTCTAAACATGATTAGCCAACTTTCCCAAGTGGATTAGTGCATCAAAACGCAAGAATTGGATGAGTTTTGGTGAAGTTTGGATCACACTTCACTCGTGCATCAAGTTTGCACGAATTCCCTCCAAAACGCATCATTCACTCTTCCTTTTGATCCCATTTACTTCTCCTATAAATACATGTACTACCCCATTCAAATCTTTTCAAAAGACAATACACCTTTGTATATATTCAAACAAGAATCATTACAAAGGTTGCCACAACGATGGCCTCTTTTCAAAACATTTTCAAAACCACACACAAAGCACCATTTCAAACAATTGGAAAAGAAAAGCAAGTGATCTAAACAAGTAACTAAGAGCCCATGGATAACCATGGATGAAAAGGGTGCTTGCACCTTCCCTTTTCATAATCTACTCCCTGAACCCAAGAAAACATCTCAAAGGTCTTTCCTGTGCTTTTTGACCTTTCCTTTGGATAAATTAAAAAGTCGGTGGCGACTCTTGCTAAACCGAAACATTTGCAAACACAAAATGCAAAACCTCAAGTCAGTTCTCCCATCGTATCACAGAACTGGCGACTCTGCTGGGGAAATTCTAAAAGTGTGGTTACCTTAGGGTTTAGATCACATTTATTTGTTTACATTGTTTGACTTGTATGCTTTACCTTTTTTGGTTCCTTGTTTGGGGTTTGTTTTTAAATCCTACACCCGGATTTAGGGGCACCTTTTAGGTATGTAGCAATAAACTGTGAGGGAACTGTGTGGGGTATACCGACATGGTTGAAGCAGTAGCTACGTTAGTGCGACATATTTGTGGGTACCGGTATCCTTTGAGTCAATCAAAGAGAATACAGGGCCGTTGAGTGATGTCATGAAGCACTAATGAACTCTTAGAACCTTACTTGACCATCTTGGCCTTATTAGGGGTAGTGAGATGACCGGCTTTGGTGCAGTCCGAAGTTGGTAGATAATCGATACTACACTCATTGGGGGTTGTTTTCTTGGAATATTTTGGTCGCCAGTAAAGTGGCTAAACTGCAACAATGAACACAGAAAATAATCCAGTGATATTGAGTTCCTTAGAACCCGGTTACTATTTCTAGGACAGGTTGAGCCAACTAACTTCAAGAGGGTACTTACCTATGAACTCCATGCAAGCCTAAACTTAAGGACTTGTCTGCTTTGTGTGAATGTGATTATTTGTATATACACTTGCTTACTTTCGCATATTTGTACATAACATCATAACATCATACCATAACATTTTCAATAACCATTTCAAGGATCTCAAGGGTCTTTGATGCAGGGTTACATTGAACCAGACGTCTACCAAAGGGCAAGAGGATTAATTTTCCTCTAAACAAACGTCGTTAAAGATCAAGTACAACAACTTGAGTCAAGGGCTATGACCCACTTGACATGGTGAGCTTGATTCTCGTGGAAAGACATCAACCAATACAAAGTTCTCCAATCAAAGATGTTGATCGAAGTTCAACCTCTAACATTTTCTTGTGTTTACCCTGTGAGATCTTTGAAAACATGCATCCACATATCATGCATCGTATCATAACAGGTTTTCCCCTTTCATGTCCCCTTACCTTCCTACTATTTATTTCAGTAGAGATGGCTCTAGAGAAGACTATCAAGGATATCCAGGCTCAAAATGCTCAACTTTAAGAAATATTCTTGAACCTGTCCAAGGGGCAGGAAGAAGTGAAAGCTCTCCTCACAAGGGGCATGGTCCTAGGGAATCCAGGGGGCGTCAGGATTGATCAGTTGGAGGGGCTACAGATTGAGTTGGCAACAATGAAAATCCAAATGATGGGACAACTGGTGGGCCAGATGGCTCTTATTCAAAACCTGGCTCAAGGACAAGAGGAGCTAAAGGTCCTCATCAACAAACTACATCAAGATGGATGCAACCCAATGGGGAAAACAACTAGGGTTGAAGATCAAGTCACCATTCATCCTCCCTTGAGACAAGAAGTCAAGGGAAAGTCTCCCCAATTTGCTTCAGGGTCACAAGCCCAACAACAACCTCGCCAACATCAACAAGGTAATCAGCGTAAGCGAAATACATTGGAAAAGCACTTCATCGAGATTAACATGCCATTATCCCAAGTGCTGCAACGCTTGTTGGAAGTCTAGCTGATTGTACTAAGGGACCCCCCTCAACGTCTCAACACATCCGCTCCAGGGTACAATCCAAATGCGAGATGTGCATATCATTCCAACAGTCCTGGATATGACACAGATGGCTGTTGGACATGGAGAAACAAAATTCAAGATCTGGTTAAAGAAACAACGCTGGAGTTCACGCAAGATGGCAAGATGAAAATATTTCGATGAGGGTTTTCCACCTGAAATGACAAGTTCATACTAAGAGGCTTTTGTTTCATTTGAATTTTCAAGTTGTAATTTCTTTTGTTGTTCAAACAATTATCTGTTGATGTCAAACTCTGTTTCATTAATGCATTGCATATGTTTGTCTTGAATTCATCCATTCGTTTTCACTATACTTGAACTATGCTTTCTACTTTCTTTATGACATTTAACTCTTGCTAAAAGTTACAATCCTTTAGAGGGAGGATGACGAAAACAATGCCATAATCTCATACAGTATGCTTTTGGACAGACCTTGATGATGATGTACATGCGTTTCTTTCAAATCCTAAACACTGGAGTTATAAGGAAGATAATCCCTAGTCAACCCCTTCGAGCCAAAGAAGTAGAAGTTTTATGTTTTAACACAAATTGAAACCTTTAATTAAACCTGGGGCAGGGTAGTCTCTTAGTTAATTCAAAATGTGCGTTTAGCTGCAAACTCTCAGTTCGTAATACAGCGAACGACATCAAAATTTCCTTTGGAACCAAAAGACAATGATGGTTCCTTATCTCATAGGCAGTCATTATCTATCAAAAAGAGAAAAGCCCACTGAGCCAAAACCTACAAAGAAGGCTTAAGAAAGCTGGGGCATCCCGCTGACTATAATCTCGAAAATAAGAACAGTCAGGAAAAAATTATGGATAACAAATCAAAAGAAATAGGTCACTACAAATCCTCAACAACACGAAAAATGTTGCAAAAAATGAATTCCTTCCAACAAATTCAACTTGTATGAACCATCACCAAAAACGTCGTTCCAGACTCATTTGGAGTTCAAACGCACAATTAACTAAGTTTAGGATTGAAGAACATCACGAAGAGCGAGTGGGTACAAATATACTTTGAGCCTTTAGCCTTTGTTTCTTAAAACCGTGAACCAGGCCACGTTACAACCCTTCAAAAGTCCTAATTGAAGCATGGGTTAGTTCGAAAGCATATTGTGATCGGTGGATCTGGAACTGACTGTTTAACGCTGGTTCACGAAATGTCGCAGAAGCAAGAGTCGCCACCGTCTTTTATTTTCTCCAACATGGAAAGGACAAAAGCACAGAAAAATTCCTTATGAGATTTGTTCTCGGTTCGGGAGGTAGATTTATAGAAAGGGAAGGTGTTAGCACCCTTTCTATCCATGGTTATCCATGGGCTCTTAGATACTTGCTCAATTATGTTTTCAAAATTGTTTGTTTGCTTTTCAAAGTGGGTTTGAAAAAGTTTCGTTTAAAATTTCAGTTCGACTCTTGTATCAGTCCTCAAGAGTGTTTGAAAAAATTGTTTTGAAAGCTTTTTGAAAGTGTCGGTGTGAAAAGAGTTTTGATTTGTTTTTGAAGAGAGCAAGTATCCATGAGTCATCTACCTACCCTAAGGAATTAGGCTGTGTAAGAGTCCTTAAGGTAGTGCCATCCCACCATTGAGAGGTAGGTAGCACCACCGTTGGAGGTGTTCGGGTCAATTCGTTTGTAGGGACAGTGTGGTCACCGAAGCAATAGTAGGACACCTTAGAAGCTACCCTTATGCCATTGATCTTTTTATTCCGAGGCAACCATTCCGAGGCAACTTGTTTCGAGGCAACTAGATCAATGGAACACAAGGACTCACTAAGACGTCCTATACTCGACGACCATGTTTCGAGGGGCAAGGCAACAATGTGATCACCGAGCAATAGTAGGACACCTTAGAAGCTACCCTTATGCCATGTTCATGGACATAAGGACTTACTAAAATGTCCTTTACTCGACGACCACCTTTCGAAGGGCAAGGCAACGGTGAGGCGTACCCTAGGGGTGGTGTGTGAATCGTGTGTCATTTTCAATTATATTTGTCTTGTTCATGCATTGGTGATCTACGCTTTGTTTTTATTTTTGGCATTCATTCTTTCATGTGGACTATTAACAGTTAAAAGATGCGAGAAGATAAAAGTCCTACGCTATTACAAAGGCGCGGGTCTACATCGCCAAATTAATCCAAGACCCGATTTGAAATAAGATACGGAAAATAAATGTCCTAATTAATCTATTACAAGGCTTTGGGGCAAATACATTATATTCACAAAAAGAAATAAAAATAAATGCGAAAAGAAGTAAGATCGAGAATGCGAGGGCGTTGGACCCTTTTAAGGAAATTAAATTGGAATTAATGATTAAATTATTAAATGAGAAAAAAAAAGAAATTATTTTTGGAGTTTTTGTATTTATAGAATTTTAATGAGAAAATTAAATGGAATTTAAAAGTTAATTAAAACCCTAATTCTAAACTATTTTTTTAATTTATTGAAAAATGTTTAAATTGTACCCTAATTTTAACCTAATTATTTAATGATAAATTTATTTACAAAAATAATTAATAATTAAATATGGTGAAAAAGAAAAAAAGGAATAAAAGTATAAAACCCTAATTTCTACCCTTTTTAGTTTATTAAAGAAATATTAAGATTAAACCTAGAATTACACTAATTAGTTATTAAATTTATTTACAAAAACATTTAAATAAAATATATTTTTATTTTTGTCTTTCTGATTTTTTTTGTATTTTTATATTATAAAAAAAATATTTGGAGAAATTAAATGAAAACAAATAAATTAAAACAAAAAAAAGAGAAAAAGAAAGGAGAAAGAAATACAAACAACAAAGGGGGTTCTGCCCCAATTATGGAGGTATGATCTTTAATCTGGCCCAATGAATTCAAGCCTTTTGTTGACCTTTCTGGGATGCGTGTGGCTCTGTTGACCAATGCGTATGGTAGTCCTCCTATGCTGACCCTTGGATTGATGTTGTTGGACGCGTGGCCAGCTTGAGCGTAGGGTGCATGGTAGAATTCTGGGCGTGTACTGCATAGAATCACGTTAAAACAAAATATATTGAGAAATATGGGGGACCTGGGAATCGAACCCAGGTCCCAAGGCTTGCCAACAACGCTTTCCACCAACTGAGCTGTTTAGCCACTTTGTAATTATAATGGACAATAATTAATATGATAAAAAATAAGGGTTAGTGACGTAAAACACAAAAACGCGCGCCAAGCTTTTGAATCAGCCAACCGTGTGCTTACAACTCATCTTCTTCTCCACTCGTTCTTTGCTTTAGCCTGAAAAATACATCAAATAGAGTGGGCTTTGAACCCCCACTAACCACAGTATAGGAAAATAGCGATTAGCTCTGGGATAATGATAAATTGGGCGCGAGGTATGAGAAAGGTTCGTTGGAATGTCACGAATCCAATGGCGTTGGTCTCATGATCTAATTTTTCTATATGTAAAAGTCCCCAATTTCACATCTTTGAAAACCTAGAAAGCTTCCATGGTAGATTCACATACTAGCCTTAAAAACTCAATTGAATGGCATGGTTAGCTTTAGAATGATTAAAGTAGTACAATTCAAGCATTAGAAATCAAAAATATGGCATGAATTATGAGACACGATTATGCAAAAAGTTTGAGGAATTTTGACTTTATTCTACCACTTCTTGATGCGTGGGGACTGGAAAAGAATTCAGTTATGTCCAGGAAGACTTCAGCAAGCTTTTGGAATCGTTTGTATGCTTTGAATCACCCTGTAATGCAGTTTTCAGTTTTGAACTTTTTTTGCCAAAAATGCAAAGTTTGTATTTTCTTCTGAGCGCAACCTCTAGGTTCTGAGCATTAGGTTTAGGTTTATACTTATGTGAGGAATGAATTAGGGTAGAAATTTCAACCAAAAACCTTTGCGTTCAATGCTTTTGAGATTTGATTTCCATGGATCTTTTTCAATCTTTTCCATGCCCTTTTGATATCAATCATGGCCAAATCTTTCCAAATTGAGTGTGCACGAAATCTTGGAGTTATGATAGACCTATTAGCTGCATAAAAAGATTTAAAATGCATGCTTGAGTATTTTTGTCATATTTTATTTAATTAAATGAATTAATGGTGATAAAAATTCAAATAAATAATAAAAAATGATGAAATAAATCCCCTTTGGGTCAAATGGTCGTGCATAGCTCTTGGATGATGATTCTTGGAAGAAAATGTGGCCCATTAGCAATTTTGAGGCATTTGAAGTAAAGTTGACTTTTCAAAATTCCCAAAAATTTCCCAACTTCCACAAGGCATATCTTTCTCAAAACTTTAAGCTTTGATCATGTTCTTTGACATTTTGGAAAGGTATTGAAGTCCTCTAACCAATGCCTTTGGTACCATGTCATTTTGATTTACCAATCTCAAGTTATTGTCTTTGACTTAAAGTGTCTTTTTGTTGACTTTTGAAAATGACCTATAATGTTGAGATTGATAACTTTTTGTGAGAGCATTTCTTGGACTTGAAGTGTGAAGAGGAGTTGTAGGAAATGTCATTCTCTTCAAAATGAGCTTTGGATGGAATTTTTCTGATAATCCATGTGGAAGTTATGCCTTGGTCAAGTTACAGTTGACTTTTTCAACTGTCCAAATATGGAAACTTTTGCATCTTGAGACTTTTTGAGCCATGCCTTGAGAATCATGATCAAGAATTGATCAAATGATGTTTGTGGCTTCAAAATAAGATGTTGACCAAAAATTTGGACTTTTGACTGTCAAATGACCATTTTGCCCCTACAGTTGACTGTTGAGCAATTAGGGTTTTTGACTGTGTAATTTTGTGCTGTGAGTCTTGAAACTTGACATAAGGATGCTTGACAATGTTTGTAGGCATGTGGGACTTGTTTGGACCCTTGAAAACTTCAATTTCTCTGCCAGAACCAAAACCCTAATTTTTGACTGTTAGGAGGCCCTTGAACTGTGCAACCCTTGGGAGATTTTGAAGCATGCTCTTTGCAAATCTTGAAGAATATGGGAGGGCAAATTTTGGGGTACAACAGTTGCCCCTGTTCAACCTTCTTAGACCTGAGGATGTACATTGGCTGACGTGCCTTTCGTAATCCGAAGGTGGAAGATGATTGAACACTAGAGTGCCTAGAAATTTGCGCTCACATGTTAATGGTGTGATGGTGGGAATGGGCTTATGGGTGCCATTTGGAGATTGATGGATAGGATGATGGGCTTATAGATGCCATGCTAAGAGATTATGGAAGGTGGATGGGCTTATAGATGCCATCTGGGTGTCAATCGCGTAAGAGATTCCTTAGCGAAGACTTGCGTACCTGAAAAAGAAAATGATTACCTGACCTGTTATAGGAGTCGGTCTTCAAGCTCTTATGTAGATGTGCCCTGACTGGTTACAGGAATTGGATCTGGAGCTTCAAATGGTGATGAATGAACCAGGGATGGTTACTACCTCAACGGGACGGTGAGAGAACTTTGGACGATTACTACCTCGACAGGAACGCTGAGAGAATCTTGGACGATTACTACCACAACGGGAACGCTGAGAGAATCTGGGGGCGATTACTACCTCAACAGGAACGATGAGAGAACCTTAGGCGATTACTACCTCAACAGGAACGCTGAGAGAATCTTGGGGCGATTACTACCTCAACAGGAACGCTGAGAGAACCTTAGGCGATTACTACCTCAACAGGAACGCTGAGAGAATCTTGGATGTCTTCTACTGGGATAAGAATCAGGGAGATCTTAGGGTCGATCTGACTGAACCGGAGAAGGCCTTTGACTGGATAAGAATCAGGAAAATCTTAGGGTCGATTTAACTTAATCGGGCAAGGTCTTGGAATATCTTCAACTGGATAAGAATCAGGGAGATCTTAGGGTCGATCTGACTGAACCAGAGAAGGCCTTTGACTGGATAAGAATCAGGAAAATCTTAGGGTCGATTTAACTGAACCGGACAAGGTCTTGGAATCTTCAACTGGATAAGAATCAGGGAGATCTTAGGGTCGATCTGACTGAACCAGAGAAGGCCTTTGACTGGATAAGAATCAGGAAAATCTTAGGGTCGATTTAACTGAACCGGGCAAGGTCTTGGAATATCTTCAACTGGATAAGAATCAGGGAGATCTTAGGGTCGATCTGACTGAACCAGAGAAGGCCTTTGACTGGATAAGAATCAGGAAAATCTTAGGGTCAATTTAACTGAACCGGGCAAGGTCTTGGAATATCTTCAACTGGATAAGAATCAGGGAGATCTTAGGGTCGATCTGACTGAACCAGAGAAGGCCTTTGACTGGATAAGAATCAGGAAAATCTTAGGGTCGATTTAACTGAACCGGACAAGGTCTTGGAATCTTCAACTGGATAAGAATCAGGGAGATCTTAGGGTCGATCTGACTGAACCAGAGAAGGCCTTTGATTGGATAAGAATCAGGAAAATCTTAGGGTCGATTTAACTGAACCGGGCAAGGTCTTGGAATATCTTCAACTGGATAAGAATCAGGGAGATCTTAGGGTCGATCTGACTGAACCAGAGAAGGCCTTTGACTGGATAAGAATCAGGAAAATCTTAGGGTCGATTTAACTGAACCGGGCAAGGTCTTGGAATATCTTCAACTGGATAAGAATCAGGGAGATCTTAGGGTCGATCTGACTGAACCAGAGAAGGCCTTTGACTGGATAAGAATCAGGAAAATCTTAGGGTCGATTTAACTGAACCGGACAAGGTCTTGGAATATTCAACTGAATAAGAATCAGGGAGATCTTAGGGTCGATCTGACTGAACCAGAGAAGACCTTTGACTGGATAAGAATCAGGAAAATCTTAGGGTCGATTTAACTGAACCGGACAAGGTCTTGGAATCTTCAACTGGATAAGAATCAGGGAGATCTTAGGGTCGATCTGACTGAACCAGAGAAGGCCTTTGACTGGATAAGAATCAGGAAAATCTTAGGGTCGATTTAACTGAACCAGGCAAAAATCTTGAACATAGCTGAGAACTCAACTGGATCTTTCCTGAAAGGTAAAGGTGAGTCATCTGCAATGCATGATATGGACCAAGCAATGATGTTCTCAATATAAATGAGGTTGTATGTTCATGATGCATATATGCATGCTATAATGTATGGAAATGCAATTTTTATGAATGTATGTTTTCGTCCAGGAAAGTAAATCCTTGACAGATGCCGGGAAGTCACATCCTGGGCTGATGTTAGAGAATAGTGCTTTGTTGTTTCCGCTGGGGAAGATAGTTGCAAGAATACCGGTAGGAGAAGATAACTTCGTTGGGGAATAAACTTGGCGAATGGATTACTCTGCGGGAAGAAAATTATTCTAGCGATCTTGGTGGGGAACAATACTCTGTGGGGAGAGAGGTACTTTGCTGGGATGTTGATGATAACTTCGCTGGGGATACCGTTGTTATGTTGGAAGTGTTAATAGACTTCGCTGGGGATAAGAGGACTTTGCCAAGGACGATCTTTCCGTGGCTTCTGGCTGAGGATAACCCAGTTATATCCCGGTAGGGAAATAACCTTTGAATGAAGCCTGGAGACGCGTTCGTGCTCTGCAGGGGATAAGCTTCCAGAATCTACTGGGGATAAGCTTCCTGCTTGGGGATGGATTCAAACTTTCCTGGGGAAATCTCTGGACTGGACTCTCCTGGGGAAATTTTGAGATGGACTGGGGAAGTGGCTCCGCTGAATGTTTGATATACCGCCGGGGAACAATCTTAGGTTGAGATTTTCGGGGATGTTTGTTTAAGAATATTTGTATATTACTGGGGAATGTTGAGATCTGGGGGGATACCCAACTTCCTTAAGGTTGATTGTATAACTTAGCTTGGGGGGAGTGCATTGACTTGCTGGCTCACTCTCTAGGGAATTAAGATATCTGGTTGTGTTCTTCAGCTGAACCTACCTTGGTACCTTGATGGACAGAGCAATTAGATCGCTTAGACCACTCATTATTGCCCCTGTTTCTAATGTTACCTGTAATTAGTCCTTTGCTTCGTATGCAAATATTTATGAGTTAGCAACTATTGTCAAATGCATATATCACAAATTGAACCTTGGACGTTCTTCGCAAAACAAAACAGAAAAGGAAAAATAATTGGCAAGTTTAACTGAAAAGTGATTTTTGTATTGATTTTTGAATTTGCCTGTAAATAGGCGTTTTATGTACAGGAGGCTGACGTCCTAGTAAGAGAACGCCGCCAAACAAAAGAGTTTATACAATTTGTACAAAAGAAAATAAAACAGCTGTGTGAAAGAATAATCCCACTGGGTTCCAACTCTGCTATCGCCTTTATATCTTCGAGCGTCTCATCACTTGATGAACTAGTCGAGGATGAAGCTGATTGATTGATGCCGTCTGGACTTGATGTTGATACCGGATTCTGGATGCAAGGTGATCCAATGAGACATAGTATTACGCTTTATCCCTAACTTTTGCCTGGACCGTCCTTTCGAGTTTTCAGTCCACCGGGATACCCATTTTTGCCCAAGCCGCCTTTTCAGGTTTTCGACTTGCCGGGTGTACAGATTTTTTCATTTCATCCCTTCATTTTGCCCGAACCCTTTTGGTTCGCCGGGAAGCCCTAATTTTTGCCTAGGTATGTTAACCTAGCGGGTCTTTTTTATGCGTAGTATCTTTTTACTATGTCTGCATTGGCGGGGTGAGGAAGGTTGTCACCATCCATGTTGGTTAGAATCATGGCTCCTCCCGAGAACACATGTTTAACCACAAATGGTCCTTCGTACGTAGGGGTCCATTTGCCCCTTGGATCACTCTGAGGAAGGATGATACGCTTGATTACCAGATCCCCAACTTGATATTCTTGTGGTCTGACCTTTTTGTTAAATGCCCTGATCATCTGTTTTTGGTACGTTTGACCATGACAAATAGCAGCAAGTCTCTTTTCGTCAATCAGGTTTAATTGATCAAGTCGTGTCTGGATCCAATCATCTTCGCTCAGATCTGCATCCTTCATTATCCGGAGAGAGGGTATCTGCACTTTGATCGGTAAGACTGCCTCCATACCGTAGACCAAGGAGAAAGGAGTTGCCCCGGTTGACGTCCTGGCTGAGGTACGGTACCCATGTAGAGCAAACGGTAACATCTCGTGCCAATCTTTATAAGTCACTGTCATCTTCTGCACAATTTTCTTGATATTCTTATTCGCTGCTTCTACAGCCCCATTCATCTTCGGCTGGTAAGGAGAAGAGTTGTGGTGCTGTATCTTAAACTGCTCGCAGAGCTCAGTGATCATCTTGTTATTGAGATTGGTACCGTTGTCTATAATTATTCTCTCAGGGGCGCCGTATCGATAGATCAAGTTATGCCGAATGAACCGTGCCACAACATTCTTGGTTACTGTAGTGTAGGAAGCCGCTTCAACCCACTTTGTGAAGTAATCAATCGCCACCAGAATGAAGCGATGCCCGTTGGATGCCGTAGGTTTAATCTCACCGATCATATCTATGCCCCACATTGCGAACGGCCAAGGTGCTGTCAAGACATTCAGAGGAACTGGAGGAACATGCACCTTGTCTGCATAAATCTGGCATTTATGACATGTCCGAGAATGTTGGTAACAGTCGGCTTCCATTGTGGACCAGAAATACCCTTCCCGAAGGATTTTCTTTGCCATAGTATGTCCACTGGAATGTGTCCCAAATGTACCTTCATGTAGCTCCGCCATAATCCTTTTTGCTTCAGTTTTGTCCACACAACGCAGTAAGGTTGAATCATGGTTTCGCTTGTACAGGATGTCGTTGCTAAGAAAGAACTTCGCTGCGAACCTTCTTAGAAACTTCTTATCGTTGACAGATGCACCTTCAGGGTATTCCTGAGCTTCCAAATATCTCTTCACCTCATGGTACCAAGGCTTCTCAGTCACCAATTCAGTATCGAGATCACAACAGTATGCCGGTTCGTCCAGTTTCCAGATGATGATCCGGGGAGCCTCATTGTCCCATTTGACTTTGAACATGGAAGACATCGTAGCTAACGCGTCCGCCAGCTGATTCTCCTCTCTTGGGAAATGTTCAAAGGTTATCTCTATGAAGTGGGGGATCAATGTCAACACACATTCTCTGTAAGGAATAAGGTTCGGATGTTTCGTATCCCACTCGCCTTTGATCTGATTGATCACGAGAGGGGAATCTCCGAAGACACTCAGAAACTTGATCCTTAAGTCGATCGCAGCCTGGAGACCCATGATGCATGCCTCATACTCCGCCATGTTGTTGGTGCAGTTGAAACATAGTCGGGGAGTGAGTGGAGTATGAGTGCCTTGAGGGGATATGATTACAGTGCCGATACCGTTACCCAAAGCGTTGGAGGCTCCGTCAAAGTGCATAGACCATCGGGATCCTTCCTCAGGTCCTTCATCCGGTCCAGGTACTTCACAATCAGTCACAATCATGATGCTCTCGTCAGGAAATTCAAAGTTCATTGACTGATAGTCGTCTACTGCCTGATGTGCCAAATGGTCTGCCAATACACTCCCTTTGATAGCTTTCTGAGTTGTGTACTGGATGTCGTATTCCGTCAAGATCATTTGCCATCTTGCTATTCTCCCAGACAGAGCAGGCTTTTCGAATATGTACTTTATAGGATCCATCTTTGAGATCAATAAGGTAGTGTGAGTCAGCATATACTGTCTCAGCCAGCGAGCAGCCCATACCAAAGCGCATCAAGTTTTCTCGAGCAATGAGTATCGGGTCTCACAGTCGGTAAACTTTTTGCTAAGGTAATAAATGGCATGCTCTTTTCGGCCAGACTCGTCATACTGCCCCAGCACACACACCATTGAGTTGTCAAGTATTGTCAGGTATAATATCAGAGGTCTCCCTTCAACCGGTGGCATAAGGATGGGTGGTTCTTGGAGATACTCTTTGATTCTGTCAAAAGCGGCCTGACATTCATCATTCCAACGTACTACCTGATCTTTCTTCAGCAGCTTGAAGATTGGCTCACAGGTAGCGGTTAGGTGCGAGATGAATCAGGCAATGTAATTCAGGCGTCCTAAAAAGCTTCTGACCTCTTTCTCTGTCTTAGGAACTGGCATCTCTTGAATGGCTTTAACCTTGGCAGGGTCCACTTGAATACCCTTATCACTTACAACGAAGCCTAGCAACTTTCCATATCTGACCCCGAAGGTGCACTTGTTCGGGTTCAACCTCAGCTTGTACAACTTCAGGCGGTCAAACAATTTCTGCAGATGATCAAGGTGTTCTTCCTCAGTTTGGGACCTTGCAATCATATCGTCAACATACACCTCAATCTCATGATGGATCATGTCATGAAATAAAGCAATCATGGCACGTTGGTAGGTTGCTCCAGCATTCTTCAACCCGAATGGCATGACCTTGTAGCAGAAGGTGCCCCACTGAGTGACAAAGGTAGTCTTTTCCATGTCTTCCGGAGCCATCTTGATCTGATTATAGCCTGAAAAGCCATCCATGAAAGAAAACACCTTATGCTGAGCAGTATTGTCAACAAGGACATCAATGTGAGGTAGAGGGAAGTCATCTTTGGGGCTGGCCCTGTTCAGATCCCTGTAATCGACACACATTCTGACCTTACCATCTTTCTTTGCTACCGGCACCACATTAGCAACCCACTGAGGATAAGAAGTCACTGCAAGGAACCCGGCATCAAACTGTTTCATAACCTCAGCCTTGATCTTTTCAGACATCTCTGGACGCATACGGCGGACCTTTTGCTTAACCGGAGGGCAGTCTTCCTTGGTAGGCAAATGATGGACCACGATGTCGGTATCCAACCCGGGCATGTCTTCGTAGGACCAGGCAAAGATCTCCACATAATCATGTAACATCTGAGTCAACCGTTGCTTCACGCTGAGCTCTAGGTTGGCACCAATTTTAACTTCCTTTCTATCTGCCTCAGTACCCAGATTTATCGTTTCCACTGGCTCTTCATGTGGTTGAATTGCCCTCTCTTCCTGGAGTAACAGTCTTGCAAGCTCGCCAGGCACTTCGCAATCATCTTCACCTTCGTCTTCGGCTAAGTTGATCAGATTTTCGAAGTCATAATTGGCGGTAGCAGAGTCGTTACCAGTGAGATCCAGAGTGGATTGAAACCTGTATGAGTGAGTGTGTGTAAATACAGCTGCTTTTGCAATATATAAAGAAAGGAAAAAAGGAAAGGAGCATAAGATTTGAATGCGAGAAAACGTCCAAGGTCTTTATTCATGATATATGAAATGACAATTAATATACCCTCACAAATGAAGCCACGGTGCCCCGGGTAAGACACCGGGCCATAGAGTTTCAAATCATTGTTTATTACAAATAACAAAACAAAGGAGTTTATTACTACGTAACAAAAGTAACAGGAGTATGATCTTTAGCAATCCAATTGGTCAATCCACCATCAGTCGTCGGGTAGATCCAGCTATTAAACTCTGACTCTTCCACTTCGTCTTCATCCCCAATAGCATTCACTCCTGGGTTGGTAATGAGCACAGGAGGTCTTCTGGTCTTTGCCTTGCGCACAGCCCTCTGAGCCTCTACAGTAAAACCCAGTCCAAACTTGTCAGTTTTAAGAGTGAAATCAGGGAGCCTGCCCCAGTTAGCACATTCACCTTTCTCGATTACGGCCCGGGCATCCTTTAGGGAGGCCATCTTCAAAGGAACATCCTCTTCAACCACTGTTTCTGCTGCTGCCAAAGTTGGAGGTACCTCTTCAAAATGCTGAAAGGGGGTTTCAATAAACTCCCCATCCATCTCAATATATCGGAAGGAATTCAAGTGACTAACCATATACTCCTCCTCTCCCTGCACAGTGACAATCTTCCCTCTGATAGGGTATTTTAGCTTCTGGTGTAGGGTAGAGGTCACTGCCCCAGCTTTGTGAATCCAAGGTCGACCCAGTAAACAAGAATAAGATGGACGGATATCCATCACATAGAAAGTTGAGTCGAATACTTGAAAACCCACGCGAATAGGAATGTCTACCTCTCCATGAACCATCCTCTTAGAACCGTCAAAGGCTCCGACAATGATGTTGCTAGGTTTCAGCTCCAGGCCCTCACAACCCAACCAGTCTAAGGCCTTCTTGGGTAGCACATTCAGGGAAGAACCGGTGTCCACCAACACGTGCGCAAGAGTAGTTCCCCTGCATTCAATGGAGACATGCAGGGCGTCATTGTGGTCCTTTCCCTTAGCAGTAAGGTCAGCATCCGAGAAACCCAAACCATTGTCGGCTGTCAAATTGGCTACGCAATCAGTAAACTGGACTGCAGACGTCTCCTGTGGCATATGAGCCGTTTTGAGAAATGAAATCAGGGCCTTAGCATGGGCCTCTGAGAACAACAGCAAGGAGAGCATAGAGATCTTGGAGGGGGTATGCCCCAGCTGTTCAACAACATTAAAATTGCTCTTCTTGATTATCTTCAGAATTTCCTCCATCTCTTATTGGGAGGCTTCGGCATTCACAGATTTTGGCGCCTCCATCCGGGCAGGCTCATCTTCAATCCCTTTGCCCCGAGCATTAGATGACTCGGCAGCAGGGGAAGCAACTTGATCAGAAATGGGAACAGGTGCACTTACAGGTGTTATAACGAGAGGTCTTCGAATAGTTGGTGGTGCAATGTCCGGCGAGAAGAGCCTGCCACTGCGGGTAACTTTGGCTGGACCAGTGATATTGCTGATGTTGGTGCCAGTGTTGAATTCTTGTTTTATACCATGTACATATACATCTGCCCCATAGTGCCATGGGACAGCCTTATCAGATTCATAGGGGAGAGGCCCCGGAACAGTAATCACAATGGGTGCGACAGTCATGATTTTCACCGGATTCCTCGGGGGAGCCTTGATTGGATTTTGGAAAATGGTAACAACAGATACTTCTTCCACAGGAACAAACGGAACAGTGGTCTTCTTGAACAGAATCTCTTTGCTGTCCATCAGGCTTTGGATGCCCAACTTCAGCAAAGGACAACCAGAAAGGGAAACAGCACAGAAAAGGCAACCTTCACTACAACCCGGAAATAAACCGGCCAGCAGTAGGTTCCTCTTAACAGTCATCAGAGGAGTAGCTACATCATTCACAGAAACGGTGTACACATCTTCATCAATGGCATTCACTCCATGCTGGGGCATCGGAGCAGTCACCACATTTGGCCTCTCAGGCGCTTCAAATTGTATCTCTTTTGCGTCAATAAGGTCTTGCACCTTATTCCTTAGGGCCCAACAGTCATCAGTGGAATGCCCCGGGCTATCGGAGTGATAAGCACAGCGGGCATTTGGATTGTACTTGGGAGAGGCAGTATTCACAACCTTCGGGGCCTCTCTAACAGTCACCAAATTAGTGGATAGCAACTGCGGCAAGATTTGTGATAGAGTCATACTCAGCCGGGTAAACTCTCTTCTGGGTCTTTCAGCCCTTTGTGGATTGGTTTGCCAAGGAGCGGCAGCAGGCTTAGCAATCATCACCGCGTTGACAGATTGGTGGCGTTCTGGTTTATCATGTCTTCTAGGCCCATACACAGCACTGGCCTCCTTTTTAAAGGGTTTCTTCTCAGCATTTGAAGACGCACCTTTCTGAATTTTACCAGACTTCATTCCAGCCTCTATTCTCTCTCCAGTCAGAATAAGATCAGTGAACCCTGCAGATGAGTTACCAATAAGATGATTGAAAAATGGCCCGGAGAGGGTCCCCAAGAACATATCCACCAGCTCACGGTCTGTTAGCGGAGGCTGCACCCTGCTAGCCAGATCCCTCCACTTCTGTGCATACTCTTTAAAACCTTCGCTTGATCCTAGCGACATACCCTGGAGTTGGGTACGTGTAGGAGCAAGGTAGGCATTATATTGATACTGCTTGTAAAAAGCAGTAGCCAACTCCTCCCAGTTACGAACTTTGGTCCCATCTAGCTGATAGAACCATTCGAGATGAGTCCCTGAAAGACTCTCTTGGAAGAAGTGGATCCACAAATTCTTATCCATAGTGTACGGCTGAATCTTCCGCACATAAGATCTGAGGTGTAGCTTGGGACAAGACGCCCCGTCATACTTGGTGAAAGATGGTGCCTTAAACTTGTGAGGAATAATCACACCAGTAGATAAACTCAAGTCTCCGAAATCCAGCCCAGGCACTTGTTGGATCTCCATGGCATTCAGTATGTCCTCCAACTGCTTGTATCTGTCTTCAGCAGGAGGATACTGTTCCTCATTGAAGTCAGTCTCGTCGTCAGAGACTACCGGACTAGGACCTTTTCCCCCTTGGGGATTGCTCTTGCCTACAGAAGAACCAGCTTCCTCATTCTGCAGAGTGTTGCCAAACCTTCGGCCCGTGTTGAAAAGAACAGTTCTCTTCTTCTTCTTCTCCTTCTTCAGGAGTAAAGCCTTCAGCTCTTCTTGGCCTTGAGCCAAACCCATGATCAACTCCTGAAATTGCGCATTCTGCGCCTGAAGGGCCTTGATAGACATCTCGGTTGATGATGAGTCAGGGTTCATGATGCTGAAATAAACAGCGAAGAACGGTAAGCAATCTGAAAAAAAGAATACCTGCTATGCACATGATGAATGGAATGCGTATGATTTATGTTTTCAAAGACAATCGGGAATCAACTTTGTAAACAAAAAGGAACACACTTCATTAGATTCAACTTTGAAACTTAAATTGTTCAACAGATTGCCCTTAGGCGTTACAAAAAATGGAAATACTGAAAAGGGAAATAAAACTGTAAAAGAACATCCAGAGCTCCTTATTGATCCCACGGTCTCCTCTTCTCAGTACGGATGTAGTCATTCAGAGCTCGCTCATTCTCCAATTGCTTTGTCAGCTTCTGGATCTTCAATTCCTGCTCGTTGAACTTTTCTCGGTACGAATCCCGTTCTTCTCGCAGTTGCGACCAAGACCTCTTTAACGTCTCATAATCAGTAGGTATCTGAGGAGGGAGGACAGTTGGAGGAGCCCCATCCTTGTCAGGATACTCAAGAATGACGGGTCTGACAGCTTCGTATGGCATACCTAACTTCTGAGCACGGAGGCGAACCCATTTGTAGTAGGCTTCCATAGGTAGTGAAGTCTTTGGCCCCAACTCTTGTGGGTCAGCTTTATGAACTCTGTCCCAAGCCTTGATGAACCTACGACGCAGCTCGTCACTATCCATCTGAAACTCAAAACTGATGTGAGGCACTAACATCTCATGAGGCCCTGCTCTTCTGGCCCTTCCAAACTGACGGAGTGCTAGACATGGATTGTAAGAGATTCCTCCTTGAGTACCAATCAAAGGAACATTAGGGTATTCTCCGCAACGATCAATAACAGCTACCTCATCCAAACCCCTGAAAGTCCAAATGATGTCCTTATCGGTGAGACACATTAACCTATGAGCCCAACCTCTTCCTTCTTGGTTCTTCAGCACAAACTTAGGGAGGTGCGAAATAAACCACCTCACCAACAAGGGGATACAACACCATAGAGTTCCTTGTCTTCGGGCAGTACGAGCATAGAGTTGTTGCAAGATGTCACCCAAGAGAGTGGGCACAGGATTCTGAGACATGAAGATCCTTATGGCAGTGACATTGATGAAGTTGTCAGGATTAGGAAACAAGACTAACCCATAGATTAAGAGAGCCAAGATGTCTTCATATGCCCTAAAGTCCAAGTCATTCCAGGAACTGTTAACTTTACCAATCAGAAACTTGGCCAAGAAACCCTTAACTCTGCTTCTAGTCACCCAGTTGTCCATTACTTCTTGGTGGGTCAAGGGGAGGGCTGCAGCAACCTCCTCAAGCCTGAGGGTCTTTTCCCAACCAGTGAAGGGAGTCTGATCCAAGATAGGGATACCAAGCAAATCAGAGAACTCTTCCAGGGTAGGGACCAGCTGGAAGTCTTGAAAGGTGAAACACTGGTACAGAGGGTCATAGAACTGGGTCAGGACACTCATCAATTGTTGATCCCGCTTTGCAGTGACTAAACTGAGAAGAGAACCATGCCTCTGGATGAAGGAAGTGGTATTTGGAATTCTGCTAACCAACTCTTCAAGCAACTCAGGTGGGTGAGCAAAGTTGAACAAGATAGTATTCCTTCGCATAGGCATCATGGTGTCCTACAAAACAGAGCAAAGGTGAAACCCTCTTGTCTTTGAAATGGTCAGTTCTTATGCAGGATGCATGCAATGCTCATGATGTTATTGTGTTATGATAAAGCACACCACAAATATTTACAAAGGCAAACATGATAAGGCACACAAGTCACACAAGACAAACCCTTAAAGTTTAGGCCAGCATGAGGTCTAGGTATTACCCTCTTTCAGTTTGTTGGTTCATACCTGTCCTATCAAAAGTAACCGGGTTCTTAGAGGATCCCAATATCATTGACTACCCTCAATCGGTCATAACTCCAGCATCGCAATCTTTTCTTGCAGCCAGAACCATCACGAGAGTTTAGCCTCAATGGGCGTAGCATACTGCTACTGTTCTAATGGCCAAGTTGTGTCATTTAAGGTTCTAAGGTCTGTTGGTGCTTAATGACTCCTCAGAAGACCCATATTCTCCTCGTTGCAACACAAGGGATATCGGTACAGACCAAGGTGCCACACCAACGTAGCCACTGCTTCACCCGTGTCGGTCTACGCCGGACAGGTCCCTCACAGCTTATGCTACCTAAACAGGGTATCCCCCAGATCCGGGTTAGGATCTATGTAACTCCGATGCAACCCACAATTTAAAGCAAACAAGTCAATACGGTTGAAAACACAATTATGAACTATCCTAAGGTACACCTCACTTTAAAAAGAGTCCTCAGCAGAGTCGCCAGTTCTGTGATCGGTGGATCTGGAACTGACTGTTTAACGCTGGTTCGCGAAATGTCGCGGAAGCAAGAGTCGCCACCGTCTTTTATTTTCTCCAACATGGAAAGGACAAAAGCACAGAAAAATTCCTTATGAGATTTGTTCTCGGTTCGGGAGGTAGATTTATAGAAAGGGAAGGTGTTAGCACCCTTTCTATCCATGGTTATCCATGGGCTCTTAGATACTTGCTCAATTGTGTTTTCAAAATTGTTTGTTTGCTTTTCAAAGTGGGTTTGAAAAAGTTTCGTTTAAAATTTCAATTCGACTCTTGTATCAGTCCTCAAGAGTGTTTGAAAAAATTGTTTTGAAAGCTTTTTGAAAGTGTCGGTGTGAAAAGAGTTTTGATTTGTTTTTGAAGAGAGCAAGTATCCATGAGTCATCTACCTACCCTAAGGAATTAGGCTGTGTAAGAGTCCTTAAGGTAGTGCCATCCCACCATTGAGAGGTAGGTAGCACCACCGTTGGAGGTGTTCGGGTCAATTCGTTTGTAGGGACAGTGTGGTCACCGAAGCAATAGTAGGACACCTTAGAAGCTACCCTTATGCCATTGATCTTTTTATTCCGAGGCAACCATTCCGAGGCAACTTGTTTCGAGGCAACTAGATCAATGGAACACAAGGACACACTAAGACGTCCTATACTCGACGACCACGTTTCGAGGGGCAAGGCAACAATGTGATCACCGAGCAATAGTAGGACACCTTAGAAGCTACCCTTATGCCATGTTCATGGACATAAGGACTTACTAAAACGTCCTTTACTCGACGACCACCTTTCGAAGGGCAAGGCAACGGTGAGGCGTACCCTAGGGGTGGTGTGTGAATTGTGTGTCATTTTCAATTATATTTGTCTTGTTCATGCATTGGTGATCTACGCTTTGTTTTTATTTTTGGCATTCATTCTTTCATGTGGATTATTAATAGTTAAAAGATGCGAGAAGATAAAAGTCCTACGCTATTACAAAGGCGCGGGTCTACATCGCCAAATTAATCCAAGACCCGATTTGAAATAAGATACGGAAAATAAATGTCCTAATTAATCTATTACAAGGCTTTGGGGCAAATACATTATATTCACAAAAAGAAATAAAAATAAATGCGAAAAGAAGTAAGATCGAGAATGCGAGGGCGTTGGACCCTTTTAAGGAAATTAAATTGGAATTAATGATTAAATTATTAAATGAGAAAAAAAAAGAAATTATTTTTGGAGTTTTTGTATTTATAGAATTTTAATGAGAAAATTAAATGGAATTTAAAAGTTAATTAAAACCATAATTCTAAACTATTTTTTTAATTTATTGAAAAATGTTTAAATTGTACCCTAATTTTAACCTAATTATTTAATGATAAATTTATTTACAAAAATGATTAATAATTAAATATGGTGAAAAAGAAAAAAAGGAATAAAAGTATAAAACCCTAATTTCTACCCTTTTTAGTTTATTAAATAAATATTAAGATTAAACCTAGAATTACACTAATTAGTTATTAAATTTATTTACAAAAACATTTAAATAAAATATATTTTTATTTTTGTCTTTCTGATTTTTTTTGTATTTTTATATTATAAAAAAAATATTTGGAGGAATTAAATGAAAACAAATAAATTAAAACAAAAAAAAATAGAAAAAGAAAGGAGAAAGAAATACAAACAACAAAGGGGGTTCTGCCCCAATTATGGAGGTATGATCTTTAATCTGGCCCAATGAATTCAAGCCTTTTGTTGACCTTTCTGGGATGCGTGTGGCTCTGTTGACCAATGCGTATGGTAGTCCTCCTATGCTGACCCTTGGATTGATGTTGTTGGACGCGTGGCCAGCTTGAGTGTAGGGTGCATGGTAGAATTCTGGGAGTGTACTGCATAGAATCACGTTAAAACAAAATATATTGAGAAATATGGGGGACCTGGGAATCGAACCCAGGTCCCAAGGCTTGCCAACAACGCTTTCCACCAACTGAGCTGTTTAGCCACTTTGTAATTATAATGGACAATAATTAATATGATAAAAAATAAGGGTTAGTGACGTAAAACACAAAAACGCGCGCCAAGCTTTTGAATCGGCCAACCGTGTGCTTACAACTCATCTTCTTCTCCACTCGTTCTTTGCTTTAGCCTGAAAAATACATCAAATAGCGGGGGTTTTGAACCCCCACTAACCACAGTATAGGAAAATAGCGATTAGCTCTGGGATAATGATAAATTGGGCGCGAGGTATGAGAAAGGTTCGTTGGAATTACACGAATCCAATGGCTTTGGTCTCATGATCTAATTTTTCTATATGTAAAAGTCCCCAATTTCACATCTTTGAAAACCTAGAAAGCTTCCATGGTAGATTCACATACTGGCCTTAAAAACTCAATTGAATGGCATGGTTAGCTTTAGAATGATTAAACTAGTACAAATCAAGCATTAGAAATCAAAAATATGGCATGAATTATGAGACACGATTATGCAAAAAGTTTGAGGAATTTTAACTTTATTCTACCACTTCTTGATGCGTGGGGACTGGAAAAGAATTCAGTTATGTCCAGGAAGACTTCAGCAAGCTTTTGGAATCGTTTGTATGCTTTGAATCACCCTGTAATGCAGTTTTCAGTTTTGAACTTTTTTTGCCAAAAATGCAAAGTGTGTATTTTCTTCTGAGCGCAGCCTCTAGGTTCTGAGCATTAGGTTTAGGTTTATACTTATGTGAGGAATGAATTAGGGTAGAAATTTCAACCAAAAATCTCTGCATTCAATGCTTTTGAGATTTGATTTACATGGATCTTTTTCAATCTTTTCCATGCCCTTTTGATATCAATCATGGCCAAATCTTTCCAAATTGAGTGTGCACGAAATCTTGGAGTTATGATAGACCTATTAGCTGCATAGAAAGATTTAAAATGCATGCTTGAGTATTTTTGTCATATTTTATTTAATTAAATGAATTAATGGTGATAAAAATTCAAATAAATAATAAAAAATGATGAAATAAATCCCCTTTGGGTCAAATGGTCGTGCATAGCTCTTGGATGATGATTCTTGGAAGAAAATGTGGCCCATTAGCAATTTTGAGGCATTTGAAGTAAAGTTGACTTTTCAAAATTCCCAAAAATTTCCCAACTTCCACAAGGCATATCTTGCTCAAAACTTTAAGCTTTGATCATGTTCTTGGACATTTTGGAAAGGTATTGAAGTCCTCTAACCAATGCCTTTGGTACCATGTCATTTTGATTTACCAATCTCAAGTTATGGTCTTTGACTTAAAGTGTCTTTTTGTTGACTTTTGAAAATGACCTATAATGTTGAGATTGATAACTTTTTGTGAGAGCATTTCTTGGACTTGAAGTGTGAAGAGGAGTTGTAGGAAATGTCATTCTCTTCAAAATGAGCTTTGGATGGAATTTTTCTGATAATCCATGTGGAAGTTATGCCTTGGTCAAGTTACAGTTGACTTTTTCAACTGTCCAAATATGAAAACTTTTGCATCTTGAGACTTTTTGAGCCATGCCTTGAGAATCATGATCAAGAATTGATCAAATGATGTTTGTGGCTTCAAAATAAGATGTTGACCAAAAATTTGGACTTTTGACTGTCAAATGACCATTTTGCCCCTACAGTTGACTATTGAGCAATTAGGGTTTTTGACTGTGCAATTTTGTGCTGTGAGTCTTGAAACTTGACATAAGGATGCTTGACAATGTTTGTAGGCATGTGGGACTTGTTTGGACCCTTGAAAACTTCAATTTCTCTGCCAGAACCAAAACCCTAATTTTTAACTGTTAGGAGGCCCTTGAACTGTGCAACCCTTGGGATATTTTGAAGCATGCTCTTTGCAAATCTTGAAGAATATGGGAGGGCAAATTTTGGGGTACAACACATACTGTTACAAAAGGCATCCTAACTCCTGTAAGGCTTTGCTCTAAATCTTGAGTTGAATTTGTCTTATAAAAGTTTTCTACTAAAAAAATGTGTTTTTCAAAATTTCAAGACAAGCATAAACTTTGCATTATTTGAGTATCATCGTTTGCATATGGCTATTTGTTTGACAGCGAAGAAATTCACACGGTAAATGTTCCGATGAACGAAAGCTCTCTCAGTGAACAAAATCACTTCAAGTGGAATGACACTTCCGTTGCAAAAATCTCCTATCAACAAAAGGGGACTTGACATGGCATTGTCCAATAAACCTGGGGTAGTCCAGTCAAGATTTCAAGAAATCTCTCAAAGTCCAGTTAACCTGGGGCAGTCCAGTCAAGATTTCAAGAAATCTCTCAAGTGCAGAATAGCCAGGGGCAAGTCTCCGTCACCGTCACTTGGGGCATTAAATGACAATCTCAACAAAGGGTTACATACAGTCAAACATTTCTTGGCGAAGCCATAAACACTCGCTACTTTGGGTAGTGACAAATCTCTCCTAAATTCCTTCTCATAAGAGGACTCCCAGCCAGAGTTTTGATCTTTGATAACCTCTTCCCAACTAAGTCGACCTCAGTAATTCTTGAGAATTTTTCTCATTGAAGTCGCCAGATTTTTTACTATCAGAAATGAAGAATCCAACTCTTTTCTCCATCACCAGTTTGGGATTTATTTTCCCCAGCAAGAGGTTGTCTTGAAAAGCATTACACATCTGTACATCAGGACATCATGCAACACAATATTATTTATTTTGAGAACGTCATTGTTTTATATATATCATGCCACTAACCTTTACCTTGCAGGAAAGATGCAAGAAATTTCTCACAACATTCGTATCATGAAGCCTGGACGTTGACCAGATAGCAATACGACACTGTGAAACCTGGACGTTGACCAGATAACAGTTTAATCGTTAACAGAATGAAGATTCTCATCCTTGAAACCTCAGAAGATTGGCATACTCCCAAGCTCCTGATACCGTTAACAGAATGAAGATTCTCATCCTTGAAACCTCAGAAGATTGGCATACTCCCAAGCTCCTGATACCATTAACAGAATGAAGATTCTCATCCTTGAAACCTCAGAAGATTGGCATACTCCCAAGCTCCTGATAACGTTAACAGAATGAAGATTATCATCCTTGAAACCTCAGAAGATTGGCATACTCCCAAGCTCCTGATACCGTTAACAGAATGAAGATTCTCATCCTTGAAACCTCAGAAGATTGGCATAATCCCAAGCTCTTGATATCGTTAATGAAGATTCTAATCCTTAAAACCTTAGAAGATTGGCATACTCCCAAGCTCCTGATACCGTTAACAGAATGAAGATTCTCATCCATAAAACCTTAGAAGATTGGTATACTCCCAAGCTCCTGATACCGTTAACATAATGAAGATTCTCATTCTTGAAACCCCAGAAGATTGGCATACTCCCAACCTCCTGACCCAAACGCCTGAATGAAGTTTCTCATTCTTGCTTCCTCAGTAGATTGGCATACTCCCAAGCTCCTGATACCATTAACAGAATGAAGATTCTCATCCTTAAAACCACAGAAGATTGGCATACTCCCAAGCTCCTGATACCATTAACAGAATGAAGATTCTCATTCTTGAAACCCTAGAAGATTGGCATACTCCCAACCTCCTGGCCCAAACTCCTGAATGAAGATTCTCATTCTTGCTTCTCCAGTAGATTGGAATACACCCAACCTCCTGACCCAAACTCCTGAATGAAGATTCTCATTCTTGCTTCCCCAGAAGATTGGCATACTCCCAACCTCCTGACCCAAACGCCTAAATGAAGATTCTCATTCTTGCTTCTCCAGTAGATTGGCATACACCTAACCTCCTGACCCAAACGCCTGAATGAAGATTCTCATTCTTTCTTCCCCAGTAGATTGGCATACACCCAAGCTCCTGATATTCCCGACAGAATGAAGATTCTCATTCTCAAAGTGGCATACAACCTAAACTCCTGAACTTCTTCCAATAGGAATAAGCTTTTCCCAGAGTCCTGAGTTTACTCTCCAGCAGGATAGCTACTCCCCAATAGTATATCTATTCCCCACAGAGTTTTTACTCCCCAACAAAATCAAGATTCTCATCCTTGATTCTCCAGTGAAGTTGACCAGAACCTTCTTTACTCTCAGCATAAATTTGTCAGAGTTTTTAGTCCCCTGCAAATCGAAGATTCTCGTTCTTGACTCCTCAGCACAAATTCCCCTAGCAGAATGAAGATTCTCATTCTCAATTCCCCACAGAGTTTTCAAAGATTCCCCAGCGGAGTTTTCCTCAAACAACAAAATAGGAATCCCTGGTAGAAGTATTCTAAGAAAAGCTTGAAGACACACATACTCTTCAACAGTGGTCCAGGATTTATCTTCCCTGACAGCGGTCAAAGATTTTATTATCTCCAGCTATCCAGGATTTATTTACCTCAGCAAGACAACTAATTAGCTTACATGCGCATACATTACATTCATATATCATAAACATGGATAAAGCACATATATTGCATCATACATTTCATGCAACATAACTTTGTGTTTCAGCTAATATTTTACCCTTTTCAAGATAAGATTAACAAGCTTCAGTTTTAGGATCATGAAAACAGTTTACGGATGCTTCCAAACATGGATGTTAATCTATCGCTTGTTCAGATTCAGCTCATTGAAAATAAGTTTATGAATGCTCCAAACATGGATGTTAATCGATTGCTTGTTCAAACTCAAGGATCATGAAAACAGTTTACGGGTGCTTCCAAATATGGATGTTAATCTATCGCTTGTTCAAATTCAGCTCATTGAAAACAGTTTACGGATGCTCCAAACATGGATGCTAATTTATTGCTTGTTCAAACTCAAGGATCATCAAAACAGTTTACGGGTGCTTCCAAACATGGATGTTAATCTATCGCTTGTTCAGATTTAGCTCATTGAAAACAGTTTACGGATGCTTCCAGACACGAAGGCTAATCTATTGCTTATTCAACTTCAAGGATCATGAAAATAGTTTACAGATGCTCCAAACATGGATGTTAATCTATCGCTTGTTCAAATTCAGCTCATGAAAACAGTTTACGGATGCTTCCAGACACGAATGCTAATCTTTTGCTTATTCAACTTCAAGAATCATGAAAACAGTTTACAGATGCTCCAAACATGGATGTTAATTTATCGCTTATTTAGATTCATCTCATGAAAACAGTTTACGGATGCTTCCAGACACGAATGCTAATCTATTGCTTATTCAACTTCAAGGATCATGAAAACAGTTTACGAATGCTCCAAACTTGGATGTTAATCTATCGCTTGTTCAGATTCAGCTCATGAAAACAGTTTACGGATGCTTCCAGACACGGATGCTAATCTATCGTTTATTCAACTTCAAGGATCATGAAAATAGTTTACGGATGCTCCAAACATGGATGTTAATCTATCGCTTGTTCAGATTCAGCTCATGAAAATAGTTTACGGATGCTTCCAAACACGGATGCTAATCTATTGCTTATTCAAACTCAAGGATCATGAAAACAGTTTACGAATGCCTCCAAACACGGATGCTAATCTATCGCTTGTTCAGATTCAGCTCATGAAAACAGTTTACGGATGCTTCCAGACACGGATGCTAATCTATTGCTTATTCAACTTCAAGGATCATGAAAACAGTTTACGGATGCTCCAAACATGGATGTTAATCTATCGCTTGTTCAGATTCAGCTCATGAAAACAGTTTACGGATTATTCCAGACACGGATGCTAATGTATTGCTTATTCAACTTCAAGGATCATGAAAATAGTTTACGAATGCTCCAAACATGGATGTTAATCTATCACTTGTTCAGATTCAGCTCATGAAAACAGTTTACGGATGCTTCCAGACACGGATGCTAATCTATCGCTTATTCAACTTCAAGGATCATGAAAACAGTTTACGGATGCTCCAAACATGGATGTTAATCTATCGCTTGTTCAGATTCAGCTCATGAAAATAGTTTACGGATGCTTCCAAACACGGATGTTAATCTATTGCTTATTCAAACTCAAGGATCATGAAAACAGTTTATGGATGCCTCCAAACACGGATGCTAATTTATCGCTTGTTCAGATTCAGCTTATGAAAACAGTTTACGGATGCTCCAAACACGGATGCTAATCTATTGCTTATTCAGACCCCTAGCTCAGAGACGTTCCAGACATGGATACCTTTCTGATACTCATTATTTCCCCTACAACGTACAATTTAATAAACATTCTTGGATGGCATCTTTAAGCCCATCTCCGAGAAGATTCTGTCACATCTCCAAATGGCATCTTTAAGCCCATTCCCTCAACTATGCTTTGACGAGTGCAAATTTACGGGCACTCTAGTGTCCAATCATCTTTTACCTTTGAGTCGCGAACGACAAGCACGCCAATCTAACTCTTCAGGTTCAAGAAGATTGAACAGGGGCAACTATTGTACCCTAAAATTTGCCCTCCCATTTTTCATAAGAAATCAAAACCCTAGGGTTTTCTCAGATTTTCAAGATTGGCTCAGGAATCGATCAAACAGAGTTTTCTTTGGCAGTAAATCAAGAACTAGGATTTCTCTCGCATTTCTCAGAAGAAACTGAATTCTCAGAAATTCAAATTAACTGTCACATGTTTTCACACTTTTTCGAGTTTGCTGGAAGGTTACTGGTTGTTCTCAAGGCTTTGTTTATCTAGGATAAGAGATAGGAGCTGAGATGGTCATTTGGAATATTCATATTTTGTCTGATCCAGGTTAACCAGATGATGTGCGTCTGTTAAGACGTTTGCTTATTAATGGAATGAAATGTCTGCTTGCTTATTGGAATACCTAATGCGTATTTTGATTAGAATGCTGTTGCAAGGTTACGAGACCACAAAGTTTTTGGATTACTTAAAGTTTAAGTTATCTGTATTAGAATTGTTGGAATGCAATTTCAATTATTTTGATATGAGAATCTTAAAGGATTAAGTGAAGACTTGAAGGAAGAATTGCAAGATATTGGACAATAGAAGATTTTATTGGATGTCAGATTGCCTCACAAAGATTTTTCAGATGTTGATGCAAAAATAATTTATTATTTGAATACTGTAGGTTTTACAACTTATAGTACTTGGAAAAGTAAATTATTACAATAAATGGAAAATCTATCTAAGTTAAAAATCCAAGTCTAAGCCATTGCTTCCATGCTCAAAGCCTTCTGCTTCCTATGTTTTGTCATCACCCAAGTTGTGCTCACATGAAAGAAAAACAAAGGAAAAGGGATTAGTACAGTCAGTTGAATATGAAAAGAATTTTCAAATAAAAAAGAAAAAGAAATTTTTCATCATTAAAATTTGCCGTCTGGAATTAGAGTGCTATTGTTCGTCATGTTTTTATTTTCCTCTTTGCAAATCACAAGAAGATTGCTCTTCTTAGTTCACAAAGAGAAAAATAAAAAATTCTAAAATAAGAATGCAAACAAAGCAATTTATTCAAATGCAACAAGGCGCCAAACTGCATTACAAAACAAGGCCCAGTAGGATGCAAGCAAGTTTCAAATGCAAAACAGCATGGCATACTAAACCAAACAGCAAGACAATAGCATTACATAACAGGAGCCAAACTGTACTAAGCATGGCAAAGTATTGCAACAAACCAAATCGTACTAAACATTGCAGCAAGTTACAAAGCAACTGAAGCATTGCAACATAGGCCAAACTGTTAAGCAAAGAAAACTGAACAAAGCAAACCAAATGCAGTAGTAATGCAGAAAGTACAATGCAGCATGCAACGCAGGAGGTAAACCAAATCACAAGTTAAAAGATTGTCATAGCTTTTCATCATTTTCCAGGGATTTATGGGCAAACTTTTCAGAAAATAAGAAAAAAAGCAAAAAGTGCTTTGTCATTGAGAGAGAAAGAGAGAAAAGATATCACCTTTTTGAGATTGTACAGTTTGGAAGAAAATCTATCACAAGTTGCAAAAACAAAAAGGAAAAGGATGTAACAGCACAAAGTCAGAAGAGAAAAGGAGGAGAGAACGCTTTGGTCAAAAGCTTTCAAAACTGTAACAATATAGCAGAATCAAGCAACACAAGCCTGAGACCACTCTCCCAAAAAACCTGTTAACAATTTCACACAACAATCCAAAACCTGTGAGCAGTTCACACAACTCTCCAACCTGCTATCAAACCAAAATCCCCAACCTGTTGTAAAACTCAAACAATAGCCAAAACTGTAGCAAATCACCAAAAACCTGCCACACTGTAAACCTGCACAATCAACCAAAAAATCCCAAATGGCCTAACAGTTTCAAAATCCCAACCTGCAGTTTCAAACTGCACAACCAAACAAATTCCAAACTGCACAGCCAGAAAAAACGATATAGCAGTTCAAACCTGCTATCAAAGAAAAAACAGCACAACCTGTTATCAAACAAATTCAAAACCTGCAGTTCTCCAAACAAAGCAAGTTTGCCAAACTGCAAACCAAAAACTGCAACAAAACATCCAAAACCTGCAAAAACATGCCAAACTATAAGGCTCACCAACTGCATAACAAAGCCCATAACAAAACCCTGTGAACCATAACAAGCCTTCCAAACTGTAAACAAAATCATACCAAACTACACAATCAATCAAAACCTTCAGAAACAATCAATAGCAAAACAAAAGCTACCAATAATAACAGGGTTTCAGAACAATCAATATCCAGCAAAAGCTATGAAATATCAACAAGGTTTCAGAACTATCATCATTAACAAAACCACCAACAAATCAAAGTTCCAGAAATCATCATCACATCCAAGAACCAAACTTCCCAAGTTTCCAAAACTTCCAACTCAATATCAAACCAATCTTCACCATCAACCAACTTTCAAACAAGTTTCAGAACAACAAAATCTAAACATATCAACAACAGAGTTTCAGAAGAGAAAAATCAAAAGTTTCAGAACTGTACTCATCATCAACAAAAAAATACCAACAACAAAGTTTCAGAATAAAGCATCATCATAGTTCAAAGAGAGAGGAAAAGAAATATCAGTTTCAAAGGTGAAATCATCATCAACAAAACCAACAAACCAAGTTTCAGACAAAGCTACAATCATCATCAACATTCAGGTTTAAGAACAAAGGAGAAGTTACCAAAAAGCTTGGCCATCATCTTCTCTTCGTACCTCCGGCCACCAAGGGAGCGCCACCAGTCCAACCTCTCTCCTCTCCATTTTTCCAGAAAATCTCACAGGTATGCTTCTCAAACCCTTTGCTGCATCTCAGGCATAAGCACTACAGGTTAAACAAAGAAACGTGAATGAAGCAAATTGAACGAAAACTGTTAAATAAATAAAAAAGACGAATTATACTGTTCAATCAAAGCCATGGATCATTGTGAGGATATGAGAGAGGGAGACAGCGCTCCGGCGGCTTGAGAGGAGGGAGGATTAGAATCATTGACTGGGAAAGATGAAGAAGAGAAAACAAGGAAGCGGCGCCGCTGTGAGAACGTATGCAAGCCCTAATCTTAAACCCTAACAAATTGTAAACAAAACTTGGGCATTGGGCCTGTCCACCCCAAATCAAAGACCATGTAATTACTAGCGCCTCCCCCCCCCCCCCCCCCCCCCCCCCCCCCCCCCCGCCCCCCTTTTTCATTCTGACCCCTTTTTATCTTAGGCCTAATCTCTAGAAACCTTTAAGCCCATCCTTCTTTTTAATTTCTTTTCTTTTGTTTAAGCAAATACTATTGTTTTTTTTAATTAATTTGTTTTCATTTCTTTTGTTAATAATAACACTAATAATATTTAAAAAATTTATTTTTCTTAATTAGTTTTAATCATTTTTTATTTTCATACATTTAATGAAAATACCAAAAAACATTTAATTTGATTTAATTAATTTTTTTTTCTTTAAACTCTTTTTTTGATTAATAAAAGTACAAAATAGTGGAGGTTTTGTTTAATTGAATTTTCTTTCTTTAAAATTTTTTCCTTTTAAACATTAATAAAATACACAATGTTAATAATATAATATTTAATCTTTCTTTTTTAGAATAGATTTTTATTTATTTTCAAGTAAATACATGCATTTTGAACATTATTGATTTCTTCATTTGTTATAACTTTGTATTGAATTGCGACAATTCGATTTGGTTGTAATACTTAATATTTGGATATTGCTACTCTTATGAGACTCATCCCCATTTGTAATAATTGTACCTCCATTCCCGGATACTTTTGTAATAACTTAGACTTTTAATTCTCGCACTTTATGCTTTCAATTATGCCATGATTAGAGATTAGGGTTTGTATGCAAAAATCCAAAATCAAACAAATAGCTTGACTAATACAAAGACAAAAAAGCATGTAAATTGACAACACAATGCACACATGCACCCTTAGGGTTTCATCCACTTGTTGCCTTTAAAAATGGTCATGTTATGCATGTTGAGTACCTTGGCAAAACGAAAACAAAACAAAATATCATAGTCCCTCGATGATGCTATCTTGGTTGCCTATACAAAATGATCTAGTCCCTCAAAAATTGCTAAAGATACTGACAATATTGCTATCATGGTCAATACGATGACCCGTGCCTATCCCGTTTAACATCCTAATACAAGGTTGTTTACCAAATGCAATGGTAAAACAACACTGTCAAAAGGATTAAAAATGTGTAGGAAATACCTTTGAGTAAAATAGGGTAGACAACTCTTAGTTACTTGATCAAAACTTGCAAAACATCCTTGCTATTTTCAAGCACACTTCACAACACAATTCCAAAACAATTTCCCAAAACAAACTTTCAAACATTGAAATATTTTCAAAAGACAATACACCTTTGTATATATTCAAACAAGAATCATTACAAAGGTTGCCACAACGATGGCCTCTTTTCAAAACATTTTCAAAACCACACACAAAGCACCATTTCAAACAATTGGAAAAGCAAAGCAAGTGATCTAAACAAGTAACTAAGATCCCATGGATAACCATGGATGAAAAGGTTTCTTGCACCTTCCCTTTTCATAATCTACTCCCTGAACCCAAGAAAACATCTCAAAGGTCTTTCCTGTGCTTTTTGACCTTTCCTTTGGATAAAATAAAAATTCGGTGGCGACTCTTGCTAAACCGAAACATTTGAGAACACAAAACGCAAAACCTCAAGTCAGTTCTCCCACCGTATCACACCTATGTTAGCATACATGGATTCTTACCTTAATTAACATGTCAAAGGAAGCTTAACAAAACTATCCTATAGGGAACAGGCAATGAGAGCGAAGTCGTGAGCTCAATTTCTAAATTGAGTGACTCATTGATCAACAATTAAAGAAGAAAAACAATAAACATCATATAGGGAACATGCACGGAGAGCGAAGTCGTGATCTCAATTTCTAAATTGAGTGACTCATCGATCAAAAATTAAAAAAAAAAGAAAATAAATAAACATCCTATAGGGAACATGCAACGAGAGAGAATTCGTGATCTCAATTTCTAAATTGAGTGACTCATCGATCAACAGTTAAAGAAACAAACACAAACAACACATGCGTCAAACAAAACAGAGGGCCTCCTGACAGATATCAACAACAAAGAGAACTTCAAGCAGATAAATAGGAGTATCAAAGTCATAATGAGCCTTTTAGGATAAACCCAGAGAACTTCAAGCAAACTGGCATCAACAGATAAATCAAGTCAGAAATTACGCTATCGGGATGTAAGTATTGAGATTTTCATATATGAACAGATCCCATGGGCAATGTATAGCATTCATAATCACACACACACACACACACACACATATATATATATATATATATATATATATATCATGCATAAACTTTCAAATATGCCAAAGACAAGAGTAGTGCCAATATAATAAATTGTGTTCCACAAATAAAGTGAAACACAGTAGCCTCAAGTCAAAGATGAAAAACTTTTCTCAGAGTACCTCACACATTCAACATCCAAGTTAGTATTCCCATAAATTGAATGATGACTCACATAAAGGATGGATGATAACACCATAATGAAGTGAGGAAATATGATAGCAACTATCAAAACATTAGATATGGTAGACAAAAAAGAAACAGGCATATGCACAAATTGGTCAAAAGTTAGAGGAATTTTGCTCATTTCTATCACCATGTTGAATTGACAATTGAATATCAATCAAGGATCATGGGAGCTTGAGAAGAATACAATAAAAAACCATGAAGGTCAGTAGCAAACACAATTCAATCATACTCATTTACTTCATCACAGCTCACAAGCATAATAGAAGAGGAATCCCATACAATACATCAAAGGTTCAATCATTCACACATGGGGCACTAAGTGAAATGACTTGAGTTTATGTGGATAAACAAAACCAACATGATCATTAGGTTCCAAATTATAGGCCTCACTCAAGTTCATTGGCCATCAAACAAATTGCAACAAGATATGCAACATTAATTGGGTACCTTCACTTCAAAAATACATAAAAAATAGAAAAGGATTTCAATAATTCAAACCAAAAATTTCTTAGCATCTTTGAAGTGTGTAGAGGTCAGAAAGCAAATCTTAAGTTCATGAATGGTTGAGGAGGGGATCAAATGAGGCCCAATGTTCAAAACTAGTTGGCCAAACTACCAAACTAGACAAGCTTTCAAAATAATTTGTGCAAAAATATCAAACCAATTCAAATAATTCAAGAAAAATGGTTTTCAGATCCTCAATACATTCATGAACCATAATCAAGATCTAAATTCCATTGAAAATCCAGGGCATAATGGTTTTGAAAATGAAACTTGCAATGTAAGCTACAAAACCCTAATTGTTTGAATTTTAATCTTAAATATTAATTAGGTAAGATCAAAATTCAAACAATTCAAACAAAGATCATAAAAACCAAAATGAAAAATTAAATGTCAGAATACATATTTTTCCATATTTTTTGAATTAAAGAAAAGTCAAAAATAAAATGAAATTCAAACAATTAATCAATTAAACAAATAATCACATCTCAAAATAAAATTTTAATCAAAAGTCAGAAAAATATCCAACCAAAATTATATTCAAATATTAGAATTAAAAACACACATCCCTGGATTTTTGTGGAATTTTTGAATTAAAGGAAATATTAAAATAAAAATCAAACAAACAATTAATAATTAAACTATTATTTAAAGGCAAAAATGTAAACCCTATCAAAAAGTCATAAAAAGGTCAAAATAATATTATATTCAGACTCTATGATTAAAAAAAACGTAAGGGATTTTTTTGAGGATTTTTGAATTAAAGGAAGTATTCAAACAAAAATTATGAAACAAATATTTCAAATAAACTTTTGAAATTAAATTTCTAATCAAAAAAATAATAATTCTAAACCAAAATCAGAATCAATTTCTAAATCATTTTATGAGTCCAAAACATTTTTTGTGGAATTTTTAGATCAAAAGAACTATTAAAATAAAAATAATTATTGAACAAACAATTAATTAAATTTATTAATTTTTGAACCAATCAAAACATTTTTTATAAAAAAATTCCAAAAAAAATATGACAAATACTAGAAACTATTATTGGCCTATGGTAATTTTTTCATGATTTTTGAAAATGTTTTGATCACAAAATAAAATCAAACATAATACCAAATAAAACAAATAATTCAAATAAGGCAATTATTCAAATGGACCAATCAAAATGCGCCACCACATCATCTTCAACCCCCGGACCAACTCAAAAACGCGCGCAAGACTTGTTCCTATGGCTCATGTTCAGATCCATCATACATACTCATTTCTCCACCAAAATTAATGAAATCAAGTGCAAATTAAAGCTAACATATCATACTTCATTATGCAATTCGAATCAAATCGAAACATCAACTACACCATTCACAATCAAGCGACGAAAATGAGCAAAAACATTCTGAATCAGAAATTTCAGAGCACTCAATCATGCATAATTTAACAAATCAAACATTATAAAGCTTCAGAAACATTCAAACAACATCAGTGAACACTAATCCAAGCTCAAACACATCAATAAACAAATACATCTCGAAAATCAAAGTTTAGGATTATTACCTCAAAAAAAAATGTTCTACTGTCTCCTTCACTCCAGGTACAAACAAATGGTGATAACTTGATCTCCTCCCTTCACTGAAGCTGAATCCACAAGAATTTTGAAGAAAACACCAAGGAATTGAGAGAATCGAAGCAAATTGCAGAAGAATGGTGGAAAAATGAAATATGAAATTCTTGTAATGGGAGCATCTCTACTGTAAAACAAAGCTTGCCTCTTCTTATATAGAGTTAATAGAGTAGCATAGAAGTGGAAATGAAACCTCAAAGCCGTTGGAGGGCAGGATTGGAAGTTTTGGCCAAAAATGAGGATGCACATGGAGTCTTCCTTTCACTCATGCTTTTCTTGCCTTTTGTCCGTTTTGTGAGCCAAATGAAGTCAGAAATACATGCTCCAAATGCCAGCTCATGATTGTTTGAAATGAAGAAGTGTTGGTGAATTTGCAAAATCGGGCACGTTTTATATTTTTTTCATTCAAGCAAGTACATGAAGCACATGGGCATGAAATGGTGAGTGTAATGGGCCCCAACATGTCACAAATTATTCATGGGCTTGATTATAAGTGAAGAGAATAGCTGAAAATGAAGTTCTCAAGAAATGGCCATTTTGCATAATTGTCAAATTTCAAAAAAATGCCTCAAAGTTCTAAAGTTCATAACTTTCTCATATTTTTGAATTTGGACACAAATGAGTACAATTTGGAAAGGTATTGAAAAGATATACAATCCATTAGTTTTGAGTTTTTGAAATTGAATCCACTAATGTCCTAAAAATTTGACATGAAATTCACTAATTTTGGAAAATGACCTATAATTTTAACTTGAGGCATGAACTTCCAAAGACCATAATTCTTGACTCCTTGCCAATTTGGACATGGGACAAAAAGGAGATGAAAGATCATCCTCTTATCTTTCCAAGCATGTTTCATTTGCATTTTTTTATCAAAGGTGAATAAAATATGAATTTTTGAAGTTAAGTCCTCATTTTCCAAAATTAGAAACTTTTAGGGTTTCTTCATGAACAAGTTTCAACCCAAACCTCAATCTTTTTGATCCAATGATCAAAATGGACTTGAAATATGAAAATTAAATCCTTGAATTGATGGTTGACCAAAAATTCCCTTGTTCAACCTTGACTTTGACTGATTTTGACCAAAATGACCATTTTGCCCCTTTGAATCAATTGATCCACTTCCCTTCAAAATTGATGATCAAAACTTCAAACATATGGTCTTCCAAATATATAGAGGCAATGTGCAAAGTTTCACTTCAAAATTCTCAAGAAATCTTGATGAAATCCCAAACCCTTGTTTTGGTTAACAACTTAGGAGACTGATGAATCATCTTCAAAACTTCAAATCCTCTGGATATCTTGACGAATTTCTTGTACAAAGACTTTTCAAATATCAATGAGATGTTGTAGCTTCCAAATCAAGACTTGTACATGCATCAAAAGCCTTGATCACACAAAACCCTAATTTTGACTGGTGAATCAAAAGAGTGATTCTTCTTATAATCAAACACAAACTTCAATCCTCTGAAGATCCAAAGAGATGGATAAAATATCTTGAGATATGCAATAACTTTTGAGCGTGAAAGATCCAGAAGTTTAGATGATAAGATTCTACTTAACCTACTTGTCAATGCAATCAACCTTCAAAGCCTGAGGAAGACTTGATAACCAAAGTACTTTGATCCCATCACAATGTATGAATGCAATGCAATATGATATTCATGATGAAACATAAGCCTAAATAAAGAGGGTAAATTTTAGGGTGCAACAACTGCCCCTATTAAATTATCTTCAACATGATAAGTGAGAAAAGTGACAACTTTCGAGCGTTCAGAGTTGAAGATGATTGAATACAAAAGAACCCAGAAATTTACACTCTTGAAGAAGAATGAAAAAAGAAGCAGAAAACCCCAAAGACATGCGTCATAATGAAGCTGTAACGCAGGTTGAAACAGAACAAAAACAAAGAAGAGTAGACGCAACTAAACTTCCGGACAGATGTGCCAGGGCAAAACTGGACTTCAAAAAGGGAGAGATAAAACTCAAACCACAGAGTATAGGCAAAACTAAGCTCTGGAAAAGAAAACGTACGCGGGTGAGGAGACGAAACTCTAAGCTTGACCCAAAGCAAAGTGGCTAGAGTGCGTGATTCTAGGAGCACTTGTTAATCTCAACTAAGATAGACAGTATGAAGGAACTGAAAGAATCCCAGAAAAGAGGAACAAAAGCGAGATGAAACTCGACTCAATAACCAGTTAGACGAAACTAAACTAGATGAGTACCAGGACGAAACAGGATTTCACGCACGGGTAGCGAAGTGAAACTCAACCCAAAGAAAAGTGATGAGAGTGCATGTTTCTCAGAGCACCTACTGGTCTTAGGTCAATGGATAAACAGTGATGAAAACTGATAGAAGAATCAAAGGAACAAAAGAGACTGATTTCAAACCAGGGACGCAGTACAAACATTGCACTCGGTAAATGAAAACCGTCAAAGGATCCAAGGTATGAAAGCAAAAACGAGACAAAAATCGACTCAATAACTAGTTAGGCGAAACTAAACTAGATGAGTACCAGGACGAAACTGGATTTCATGCACAGGAGACAAGGCGAAACTCGACCCAAAGCGAGAGTGATGAGAGCGCATGTTTCTCAGAGCACCTGCTGTTCTCCGATCAATGGATAAACTGTGACGAAAACTAATAGAAGAATCCAAGGAACAAAAGAGACCAATTTCAAACCAGGGACACAGTACGAACACTGCACTTGGTAAACGAACACCGTCAAAGGGTCCAAGGTACGAAAGCAAAAAAGAACGAGACGAAACTCGACTCAACAACTAGTTAGGCGAAACTAAACTAGATGAGTACCAGGATGAAACTGGATTTCACGCGCAAGGTGAGGAGACGAAACTCTGAGCTCAACCTAAAGCAAGAAGATTAGGGCGTACACCTAAAAAGCTGCTGAAAGCGAATATCAGGACGGAACTGGTATTCGACAGGTGCATCAATAGACATTGGAATGAACCGGAGAGGGTAGTGGAGACTAAACCCGAGAAGACCGCGTCAGGGCGAAACTGAACTACAGTCAAGAGTGGACACTCAAACAAATGATTGACGTCAAAAGGATATTGGTAATGGGGAGAAAAATGAGATAATGAGGACGAAGACCTCGCTGGGGATTTAATCCAAAATATTAGCAAAATCAATGGGGACAACAGAAACAATAATGACTTATGTTCTGATGCATGTTTGAATTCTTTTTATATAGCACAATGCTCCATATAATAAAAATGCTACGCGTTTTAGTAGATGCAATGTAATGATGCATGTTTAAAAGTTTTACTGGGGAATGGCCAATTGAGAAGCCAATAACCAAGAAGTCAGAATCTGACATGACTTGCAAAAATAAATTGCAAAATCCAAAGGAGTGGAGAAAATATGGGGAACAGTTGGAGAGGGAACCTCGAAGGGACGAAGCTTCGCGGTGAATAAAAACCGAGAAACCAGTAGAAACGGGCCACAAACATTGAGGGGAACTGCAAAAATAAATTGCAAACTCCTACGGATGATCAGATCGATATTGTAGCTTCTGGAGAAGATTAGACATTGAGGGAGAAAATCAGGGCAAGACTGTAATCTATGGAAAAGACAGCGTGCGGCCGTGTTGAGGATGACATCAAGACAACAAACCCGACGTGAGGGGTGAAAACCTTTGCTGGGGGAACAAAGCTCTGCTGAGGAGACGGGACTTTACCGGGGAGACAGAACTCTGTTGAAGATTTTTGTTGGAGAGAGATTTCTGAATGCAACCATTGGATGGATCACACAGGTAGTCACACAGTATCGACCTTACTGGGGATAAGGAAAGATCTTAACATAAGGATGCCCCAATCAACAAACCGACTTGGAAATGAGATGTCATGGCGAGGGATCTCTGTTGCCAACTCTGTTGGGGATATGCGACATCCTCAAATCTGGAGTCTCAGAATGAAGCCTTTAAAAGAAGACTCTTGGGGCAACAAAACTTCGTTACGGAAACGACACTTCACTGGGGATAGGCAAAGTCCTATTCATACCTGGGCTCTGTCTAACAGAAGAAAACCAAATATTCCCTTCCTGACAATCATTAAGCTCTTTACAGGTGTTCAATGTGTAAACACTTTTTTGATGTCAAACAAATGTTTTACATGCAGAAAGATGTTTATTTTGGGAATGATAGACCTGATGTGACGATTATTTAAGCCTTAAAGTTGAAAACCTTAACAAAGTGTTGCATCTCTGCTGTGAATGAATCACTGGCTAGAGTGCAAAAATTTCAAAACTTTTCTTCCCCCCTTTTTTTTTTTGAGAAAACTAGTCAAGATGCGGGTGATAAGACACCAACATGAATATGTGTGATACGGTGGGAGAACTGACTTGAGGTTTTGCATTTGTGTTCGCAAATGTTTCGGTTTAGCAAGAGTCGCCACCGACTTTTTATTTTATCCAAAGGAAAGGTCAAAAAGCACAGGAAAGACCTTTGAGATGTTTTCTTGGGTTCGGGGGGTAGATTATGAAAAGGGAAGGTGTTAGCACCCTTTTCATCCATGGTTTTCCATGGGCTCTTAGTTACTTGTTTAGATCACTTGCTTTTGCTTTTCAATTGTTTGAAATGGTGCTTTGTGTGTGGTTTTGAAAATATTTTGAAAAGAGGCCTTTGTCTAGGCAACCTTTGTAATGATTCTTGTTTGAATATATACAAAGGTGTTTGTCTTTTGAAAAATGTTTCAATGTTTGAAAGTTTGTTTTAGGAAAATGTTTTGAAATTGTGTGTGCGTGTTTGAAAATAGCAAGGATGTTTGCAAAATGATCAAGTAACTAGGAGTTGTCTACCCTACTCAAAGATCTTTCCTACACATTTTTAACCTTTTGACATTGTTGTTTTACCATTGTATTTGGTAAACAACCTTGTGTTTGGATGTTAAACGGGACCGGCGTGGGTCATCGTATGACCATGATAGAAATTGTGCCAAGTATCTTAGCAAGTTTTTGAGGGACTAGATCATTTTTGTATAGACAACCAAGATAGTGTCATCGAGGGACTATGAACTTTTATTTTGTTTTTATTTTGCCAAGACAACTAGCATGCATACCATGGCCATGTTTTTAAGGCAACAAGTGGATGAAACTCTAGGGGTGCTTGTGTGTATTGTATTGTCATTTTCATGCATTTTGTCTTGTGTTTAGTCATGCTATTTGTTTTGATTTTTTTTGGTTATCATACAAACCCTAATCTTACTATCATGCATATTTGAAAGCAATAAAATGCGTAAAATTAAATCTAATACTATTACAACATTAATATGATTAGGGGGATACAAGTTTGAATAAGGGGATATTGCTAAAAAAATAAACCCTAAATCTATTATTACAACCAAATTTAAATATTGCACAAATAAATACATGGACAATTATTTAAATATGCAAATAAATATAAATATGCAAAAATATTTTTGTATTTATTTTTATGTATGTAAAAATAAATTATTTATGTCTCTAAAATAAGAAAATGAAAAATGGTTATTTTTGAAAGGGTGGAAACCCTAATTTTTGTTTTAAGAAAATATATATATTATATTATTTATTTATGTACAAGAATATAAAATAAAAATATATACAAGAGTGTTAAAAAATTAAAATTTGTGAGAAAATATTATTTAAGTATATAAATAATAAAAATAAAAATATATAATCTTTGTATTATTTATGAATTTATTTTAAGAAAATAAAAGTATATATTATTTAATAAACTATTTCTATGTCCAAAAAATAATAAAAATAATTAAATAAAATGTGAAAAATTAAGAGAATATTTTTGGTAATTTTTAATATTTAGAAAAATAAATAAAAAGTCAGAAATGTAATATAAATAAAGAAAATATACAAAAATAATCAAATGGGCCAAGGGGGTGCAGAAAGCAAGCTAGGGGGTGCAAAAAGTAGAAACAAGCCTAGCCCAGCCCACTTCCACTTCGTCCCTGTCCTCCAGAACAAAAATGCGCGCGCTGCAACTTCAAACCTGTTCTCTCTATTCTTTGCTTGAAATCAAAAACTCATAACATGAAAATTATAGAGCTTTAAACCACGATTCTAACCATATAAAAAACTTGATCTAACTCTAAGAAACCAGTGAGAATTTTGTCACCCCCAATTTCTAACCTAATTCTTTCAATAAGTTCAACTATCAAATACTCCTAGCTCAGTTAACATAAATGAATTCTAAGCATATGTACAATTCAAGGACAATGAGTACTACATTTTTGCTTCACAAACCTAAGCCTAATGATTCCTAAATAAGGAGATAGAAGTTTGAAATTTACCTGTTTCAGTCAAGCTCGAGTATGGAAATGCAGCAACTTTCAGTGAGGCCTGAGGTTCTTTTGAGCTTGCTTGTTGTTCCTTTAACCTTCCCCAATTCTTGGCTTGCTTTGAAATGGCCTGAATATGCTTGTAGAACTCAACCTGCAAAGCTTCAAAGCAAAAATGGTGAAGTGTGAAAATGGAGTTACAGTGGCTTCAGAATGGTTGGGATAGTTTAGGTATGTTGTATGGAGTGTGTTGGAACTGGTTTCAAGCAAAACGCACGAGTGGATTTGGTTTTGGCTTATGATTTGCAGAACTTGCCCTGTTTTGGGCAGAAATGAAGTTTTTGTGTATTTGGGTGTTTGAGAGGCTTAGGGCTTGTGTATTAGGCTTGGTATAATGTGCTCAAGTCGTTTGAAATGTGTACCAGCTTTTCTCTTATCAGATTACAAAGTTATGGACCTTTTGCATAATTACTTGTTTTTGAAGTAAAAGGTGGAATTGACAATGCTATGGCCTGTACAGGCTAGCTCAAAACCTGCACATAGTTAGTGTACTTTGCCCCAAGTTTGTGGACTTTGTTTGCTGCAAAAGATTAGGTTCAAGGCTCAAGGGAAACAAAAATGCCAAAAGCATGCTTTATGTAAATGTCATTGTTGAGTATGGAAGGGTTTAAGACCTATAAAACATGTACAAGCAAGGTTTGGACAGATTTGCAAATTGTAGCAATGTGCAAAATGCCTTGGCCAAAAGTGATAATTTGCCATTTTCAATCCTTTGATTCTCCCTAACCACAAATGATCTTGGAGAGTTCTTTGACATTTTGGAAATTTTGTAACATTCTCCACAAACCATCTTTGAAATGAATTTTGAGATTCCACTTGGAACTATGTGAAAAATTGCAATGAAGATAGGTCAAAATCCTGCCTAAACTAGGGAAAATTTTCACTAAGTTAAAAGTTTCATGGATCCTTGTTCACAAAATCATAACTTGAGATCCAAGCATATTTTGGGAAAACTTTGTGAATCAAAGTTGTAGATTTTGTGGAGGAATACAACTTTCATGTTAGAATTTTTGTTTGAATCCAATTGCATCATGGTGAAAAAGTTTGGAAAAGTTGGGAAAAAATATGAAATTTTCATAACTTAGAAAATTTCTAAGTTATGAAAATTTTCCATTTTAAACCCTAATTTTAAAAATTAGGTTTCTTGGTGAACAAGTTTCATGTTTTGACATATCTTGATGAAAAATGACCCTTGGCACTTGATTTTGACCTAAAAGTCAAAGTTTGACTTTTCAGTGTAGAGTTGATTTTTGATCAGTTGATTGGAAAATCCATCTGTCAATCCAATGCATTTGAGATCTTTTGAACCTTGTGATTAGGTAAAGATGATTCCATTTAGTCCTTGAAACCATGTTTGAACCCAATTTTCCATTGGCTAGATTAAAAATCAGAAATTGCCCTTCTGCAGTCAAAACCCTAAAAATGACTATTTTGCCATTTTGATGATCTGATCAAATTTCTTGAGGAGTTATGGTCCCAACTTCATAAAATGGTTCATATGAGTCTATAATGTTAATGTGGATAAAAAATTATGAGTTTTGACTATAAATTGGCAACATTTGACTTTTCCCTAATACAACTGATTTTTAGGTCAACTGTTCAATTGACTGGGCAAAAATTTGATTCAAGGCTTGAAACTTGGTATGAGCAATCTTATAAGTCCAACATGAAGTATGACAGTCACATGAGGCATTGGAAGTCCAAAAATCCTTGTGCAAACTCAAACCCTAATTTTAGGTCAATAGTGCAAGGAGGTGTCTTCAACTGAGCAAACCCTAATCTGGTCTTGAGTCCAAAGAGTCTTGTGAGGGGAAATAGTGATAAAATGAGAGGGAAAATGTTGGGGTACAACAGCTGCCCCTGTTCAATCTTCTTGAACCTGAAGAGTTAGATTGGCGAGTTTGTCGTTCGTGACTCAAATGTAAAAGATGATTGGACACTAGAGTGCCCGTAAATTTGCACTCGTCAAAATGTAATTGAGGAAATGGGCTTAAAGATGCCATTTGGAGAGGTTGATAGAATCTTGTTGGAGATGGGCTTAAAGATGTCATCCAAAGAAGTTTCGATCGCATAAGAGATTCCTTTGCAAGAGCTCGTATACCTGTTGTTGAGGAGGACTACGTCGGGGAATGCTGGTCTCTGTCGTGGTAGAAATAGAATTTTAGGAGCTTCAGTCGTCCGTTATTCTACTGGGGAATCATCTCTTGGTTGAAGAGGTGAAAATGAACTGCTATCTGGCTGTGCTCCAGGCTTCATAGTGATAAGATCGGCTGCTATCTGGTCGTGCTCCAGGCTTTACAGTGACTTAACAGGGGGATGAGAGTTGCTATCCGGTCGTTTTCCAGGCTTCGCAATTTCTCAAATCTTACTTGGTCGTACTCCAGGCTTTATAAGGAATTAAGTTGTTATCTGATTGCATCTGGGCTTCAACTTGAATTTAAGGCACACTAATATCCGGTCGATTCTGGGCTTCTTAGTAATTAGCCAAGTAAACTGCTATTTGGTCGAAATCCAAGTTTCACAGTGCACCTCATTGTTATCTGGTCAAAATCCAGGCTTCACAATGTTTTATTGCTATCTGGTCTAAATCCAGGCTTCACGATACCTTACCTCATATCTGGTCAAAATCCAGTCTTCAAAAGAAAAATCAAATGGTTATCTGGTCGCCTTCGGGCTTCCCTTTGATTTTGGGGCCTACTAATATCCGGTTGAATCCGGGCTTCAAAATAATTGGCCGAGTAAACTGCTTTTTTGGTCGAAATCCAAGTTTCACAGTGCACCTCACTGTTATCTGGTCAAAATCCAGGCTTCACAATGTTTTGTAGAGATCAAGATACTATCCGGTTGAACCCGAGCTTCATAGCTTGAATTTAAGGTGTACCACAATCTGGTCGATTTCAGGCTTCATGGTACTTTATACTACTATCTGGTCGATTCCAGGCTTTACAGTAATTTGCTGGGGATTCAACTATTTTTACGGTCGATCTCCGGGTTTCAGTATGATCAAGATATTATCCGGTCGAATTCGGGATTCATAATTTGAATCGGAACAAGAATCTGAGCATTGATTTGAATAAGCAATAGAATAGCATTTGTGTCTGGAGCATATCTAAGATGTACTTGAGCTTTGAATATTTGTTAAAGATAGCTGTTAATTTTATCCTGAAAAGGGTAAAATGTTAGTTGAAACACAAAGTTATGTTGCATGAAATGTATGATGCAATATATGTGTTTTATCAATGTTTATGATATATGAATGTAATGTATGCGCATGTAAGCTGATTAGCTGTCTTGCTGAGGAAAATAAATCCTTGATAGCTGGATATAATAAAATCTTTGACTGCTGCCGGGGAAAATAAATCCTTGACTGCTGCTGTGGGGATGTGAGTATCCTTCACGACTTTCTGGATTAGGGAGTCCCGAGAACCTTGATGATTGTGGCTGGGGATTGAGAATCTTCAATCTGCTGGGAAATAAGAACAACTCTGCGGGGAGAAAGTTTAATCTTTTGGAGAGTTTTAGGAGACTCTGTGGAGAACAGCTCATTCCTGTTATGGAGATAGTTCAAGAGTTTGGGTTGTATGCCAATCTTACTGGGGAATTATCTGGTTTTAAGATAACTCTCTGGGGAATTGGAGGAAACTAGATGGTTTTCCACCGGGGTTTAAAGGTTGAAGTTTTGGACTCCGTTGGGGAAGAAAGTTTCATCTTTGTTGAGAATCTATAGATCAAAGTTTTTGGTTCTGCTGGGGATTGGGAGTTTGAAAACTTTGCTCTGATGGGGATATGTATTTCAAGGTTTTAGCTCCGTTGGGGGATCTAGATGATATACTTCAGGGGATTTATCTTGGAATAGTCTAAAGATGTCTTCCTATACTTTCAACCTATCAGTAATTATTCTTTCCCATTTCGTTTATTTGTAAACAATGATTACATTCAAATGCATATGCTCATTTAATAAATCATTGGATGTTTTCAAATAAAACACAAGTATAAAAAGAAGAAAAGGCAAATAGTTTTCTGCACTTTGAAGTATCTTTGTATTAACTTTGTGTAAGTATTTTGTACAAAGGAGACAGACATCCTAGTAAGAGAATGTTGTCATAAAAAATGAGAAAAATTTATACAAAGAAAGATGGTTATGTGTGAAAATTCCATGGGGTTCCCATTCTGCTATAGCCTTCGTAACTCTGGATATCTTGTTCATTCGTTGCTTCGTCCGAAGATGATTGAGTTGATCAGAAGCCCGGAGCTTGTCTGTGAAGATATTGTCCTTAAAGTGATCCGACGAGACATAGTCATAAGCTTTAATTCCCTAACTTTTTCCTGGACCGCCCTTTCAGGTTTTCGATCCATCGGGAAACCCTTTTTTGCCCAAGTCGCCCTTTCGGGTTTTCAACTTGCCGGGTGTACAGATTTTTTTTGTTTTATCCTTAATTTTTTCCTAAACCGCCCTTTCCGGTTTTCGATTCACCGGGATGCCCTTTTTTTCCCAAGTCGCCCTTTCGGGTTTTCAACTTGCCGGGTCATTTATGCGTAGTATCTTTTGACTATGTCTGCGTTCGCAGGGTGCGGCAGGTCGTCGCCGTCCATGGTGGTCAGGATCATTGCCCCACCAAAAAAGATGTTTTTGATCACAAATGGTTCTTCGTAGGTAGGACTCCATTTTCCCCTGGGATCACTTTGCAGCAAGATGATCCGCTTGATTACAAGATCCCCGACTTGATATACCTGGCGCCTGACTTTCTTGTTGAAAGCCTTGATCATCTGTTTTTGATATGTCTGACCATGACAAACAACAGTAAGCCGCTTTTCATCAATCAAGTTAAGTTGATCAAGTCGGGTCTGAATCCAATCGTCTTCACTCAAACCAGCATCCTTCATAATTCTCAAGGAGGGAATCTGAACCTCGATAGGCAGAATAACTTCCATGCCATATACCAAATAATAGGGTGTTGCCCCAGTAGAAGTGCGTGTCGTGGTACGGTACCCGTGCAGAGCAAACGGTAGCATCTCATGCTAGTCCTTGTAGGTGACTGTCATCTTTTGTATGATCTTCTTGATATTTTTGTTCGCAGCTTCGACAGCACCGTTCATCTTTGGCCGATAGGGAGATGAATTATGATGTTGAATCTGGAACTATCATGTCGATTCCCCACATAGAGAACGACCAATGAGCTGTTAAGACATTGAGAGGAACTGGAGGTATATGTACCTTGTCTGCATAGATTTGAAATTTGTGATAAGTACGGGAATGTTGATGGCAGTCAGCTTCCATGGTAGACCAGTAATAGCCTTCCCGTAGAATCTTCTTAGCCATCGTATGCCCGCTTGAGTGGGTGCCGAAGGTACCATTATGCAGTTCAGCCATGATCTGTTCAGCTTCAATCTTGTCCGCACAACGGAGAAAAATGCAATCGTGAATGCGCTTGTATAAGATACCATTTCTCAGGAAGAACTTGGCTGAGAATCTCCTTAAGAACTTTTTGTCGTTGACTGAAGCTCCTTCAGGGTATTCTTGCGCCTCGAGATACCTTTTGACTTCGTGACACCAAGGTCGGTCCACTACTTCTTCGGTATTAATCTCGTGATAATGTGCAGGTTCGTCCATCCGCTCAATGGTGATCTGGGGAGCCTCATTATCCCAGTTAAGTTTAAACATGGATGACATTGTAGCTAGAGCATATGCTAGCTGATTTTCTTCTCGCGGGATATGCTCAAAAGTAATCTGCTCGAAATGAGGGAGCAACGTCAAGACATGTTCTTTATAAGGGATGAGTTTGGGATGTTTAGTGTCCCACTCTCCTTTGATCTGACTGATGACCAAAGCTGAGTCTCCAAACATAACCAAAGATTTGATTCCCAAATCTATTGCAGCCTTGAGACCAAAGATACAAGCTTCATACTCGGCCATGTTGTTGGTGCAGTTGAAGCAGAGTCTGGCGGTGAAAGGTGTATGGAAACCTTATGGAGAGATGAGTACCGCGCCGATACCGTTGCCAAGTTCATTGGAGGAACCATCAAAGTACAGGGTCTATTAGGATCCTTGTTCAGGTCTGTCATACGGTCTGCTCTCTTCAATGTTGTCCAATGTCATGATATCCTCGTCAGGGAAGTCGAACCTCATGGGTTGGTAATCTTCGACAGCCTGATGAGCTAGATGGTCAGCTAATACACTCCCCTTTATAGCTTTTTGGGTCGTGTACTATATATCATATTCGGTGAGGATCATTTGCCATCTAGCTATTCTTCCAGATAAAGCAGGCTTCTCGAAGATGTACTTGATCGGATCCATCTTAGATATCAGAAGAGTGGTATGAGTCAACATATACTGCCTTAGCCGGCGAGCAGCCCATACCAAAGCGCAACAAGTTCTCTCGAGCAGTGAGTATCGGGTCTCACAGTCGGTAAACTTTTTTCTAAGGTAATAAATGGCATGCTCTTCTCGACCAGACTCGTCATGTTGGCCCAGTACGCACCCCATGGAGTTATCCAAAATAGTCAGATACATGATTATCGGTCTTCCTTCGACGGGAGGCATCAAGATAGGAGGTTCTAGCAGATACTCCTTGATTTTATCGAAAGCAACTTGACAGTCATCATTCCATTTAACCACCTGATCTTTCTTCAACAGCTTGAATATTGGTTCACAGGTAGATGTTAGGTGAGAAATGAACCTTGCAATGTAGTTTAGGCGTCCCAAGAAACCTCTGACCTGCTTCTCAGTGCGAGGGGCAGGCATTTCTTGTATAGCTTTGACTTTGGCAGGATCAACCTCGATGCCTTTGTTGCTGACAATGAAACCCAAGAGTTTACCGGACCTGACTCCGAAAGTGCACTTGTTAGGGTTCAGTCTGAGCTTGTACTCCTTCAACCTGACAAACAGCTTTTGCAAGTGGTCGATGTGTTCTTATTCAGTTTGTGAACGGGCTATCATGTCGTCTACGTAGACCTCTATCTCATGATGTATCATATCATGAAACAAAGCCACCATGGCGCGTTGATAGGTTGCCCCGACATTCTTCAGTCCGAATGGAATCACTTTATAGCAAAAGGTACCCCACTGCGTAACAAAAGTAGTCTTCTCCATGTCTTCAGGTGCCATTTTGATCTGGTTGTAACCTGAAAATCGGTCCATGAAAGAAAATACCTTGTGCTGAGCTGTATTATCAACCAAGATGTCAATGTGCGGTAGTGGAAAGTCATCTTTAGGGCTAGCCCTGTTTAGGTCTCTGTAATCCACGCACATTCTGACTTTGTCGTCCTTCTTAGGCACGGGCACAATGTTAGCAACCCATTGTGGATAGGAAGTAACAGCAAGAAAGCCAGCATTGAACTGCTTCATAACTTCAGCTTTGATCTTTTCAGACATGTCGGGCCTCACTCAGTGAACTTTCTATTTAATTGGTGGACAGTCTTCTCTTGTAGGGAGACGGTGAACCACAATATCTGTATCAAGTCCCAGCATGTCTTCATAGGACCAGGCGAACATCTCAACATATTCATTCAACAACTGAATTAAGCGCTCCTTGACACTTGGTTCTAGGTTTGCACCCACTCTAACTTCTTTTCTGTCTTCCTCTGTTCCCAAGTTGATTTTCTCTAACAACTCCTCATGAGGTAGAATAGCCCTTTCTTCTTGTTGTAGCAGTCTAGCCAGTTCTCTAGGCACTTCACAGTCTTCATCACCTTCGTATTCAGCATGGTAGACCAGATCTTCAGAGTCATTGAAGGCCATAGCAAAATTGCTACCCATGAAATCTGGAATGGAAGGGTACCTGCATTTGTGAGTGTGGGTGTGTGTAAGGGATAACCACCTTTAAGCAAATAAAATGTAAAAAGAAAGACAATGAACACAAAAGTTTATATGTAAAAACGTCCATGATTCATTAAAATGGCATATGAGGATGAAAAATCAAACCCTTACAAATGGACTTATGTACCTCGGGTAAGGCACAAGGTTAAAAGTGTACGAATTGTTCAAGAATTATTACAAACCAACATAAATGTTTGAAAGATAAATTACTGATTTATGAAAGTAATGGGAACAAAGTACTTTGCCTTCCAGTTGTTTAGTCCTCCGTCAACAGTAGGGAAAATCCATTCTTCTAGGTTGCTCTCCTCTTCACCATCCTCCAAAGCATTGACTCCATGATGGGTGATCTTCACTGGTGGTCCCCCAGCCCGGGAGCAGCGTACAACCTTTTGAGCAGAAGCAGTGAAATTTAAGCCGAATTTATCAGATTTGAAAGGAAAGTCTGGAAGTTGCCCCCAGATTGTGCTTCCTCCTTCTTCAATCACAGCCTTTGCATCTTTGAGGGATGACATCCGAAGCGGAGGTCTGGTAACCATGGGTACAGAAGACATTGTCTTGGTTGCTGCAATCTCCGGAGCTACCTCTTCCAAATGCTGAAAGGGGGTTTCGATGAATTCACCATCCAATTCTACATAGCGGAAATAATTTAGATGGCTTATCATGTATTCCTCTTCGCCGTGAACAATTATAATTTTTCCCCGGATAGGGTACTTGAGCTTTTGATGCAGAGTAGAAGTGACGGCTCCAGCATGGTGAATCCAAGGTCTTCCCAACAAGCAAGAATAGGAAGGACGGATGTCCATCAAGTAAAATGTGGAGTTGAAGGTTTCAGTTCCCACTTTAATCGGGATGTCCACCTCCCCGTGGACCATCCTTTTAGAACCATCAAAGGCTCCGACAATGATGTTGCTGGGCTTCAAAGTTAGGCCTTCACAATCCAACCTATCCAATGCCTTCTTCGGTAGGACATTCAGCGATGAACCAATGTCTACCAGAACGCGTGCTAGAGTAGTCCCTCTGCATTCCACCGAGACATGCAAAGCTTCATTATGTTTTCTCCCTTTAGATGTTAAATTGGCATTGGAGAATCCTAGACCATTGTCAGTTGTTAGGCTAGCTACACATTCCTGGAACTGATCCGTGGAGGTTTCCTGGGGCACGTGGGCCGTCTTCAAAAATCTGATCAAAGCTTTAGCATGAGCTTCTGAACAAAGCAGCAGGGCCAACATTTAGATCTTTGAGTGGGTTTTCCCCAGTTGCTCCACAACATTATAATCCTTTTCTTGATTATTTTCAAAATTTCTTCCATTTCTTTTTGAGTGGTTTCAGGGATGACCAACGGTTGAGCCTTCGTCCTGACAGGCTCTTCTTGGATCCATTTCTCTCTATCATCAGCAACAGCATAGGGTACAACCACAGGAGTAATAACTTCTTCAATAACCGGAGTTCTCGCAGATATGTTGACCGGCACAGGGGTAACCTTAGGAGCAGCTGAGGGTCCGAAGATTGCCTTTGGAGGGGAAATCTCCGAAGAGAAAATTCTTCCACTGCGGGTGATTTTACTCGTTCCATCAATGTTTCCAACGTTGGAAGTCTCTTCATTAGAACTCTCTTTAGTTGATTCAATTTGCTTAACATTGTGGTAGAAGATCTCTCCCCCATAGTTCCACGGTATTGATTTGTTGGACTTGTACGGGATAAGCCCCGACATGGTTATCTTCAAAGGTGCAATCTTAGGATCGGATGTAATCTTAACTGGTCTTTTGGAGACCTTGGAAAGATTAGCGAATATGGTAATTATTGATATATCATTGACAGGAGTCGGTGTAACAGGAGTCTTCTCAAAAAGGATTTCTTGATTATCCATTAGGTGTTGGATGCCTAACTTCAACAATGGACAGTCGATTGGTAAGGATGAACAAAGGCAGCAATCTTCTTCACAACCTGGGAAAATCCCAGCCTTCAGCAAATTCAACTTGATTATCGGTAGCGGAGTCATCAAATCATCAACAGTAGCAATAAATAGATCCTCTTCAATAGCATGGGCATTGTGACCGTGCTTTAGCATTGGAACAGAAAACACATTCGGCTTTTCAGGGGCGTCGAATTCCACTTCTTTAGTATCTATTAAATTCTGAATCTTATTCTTGAGGGCCCAACTGTTGTTGGTGTCGTGCCCCAGGCTGTCTGAATGATAAGCACACTTAGCGTTCGCATGGTAAAAAGGAGAAGATATATTCGGATTTTGCGGGGCCTCTCTCAAACTGGTAAGGTTTAACTTCAGGAGATGGGGGAGAACCTGAGCAGGCGTCATGTTTATTTTGGTGAATTTCCTAGCAGGCCTTTCCGCCCTTTGTTGGTTGGTTCTTGGTTGATTGTTTCTGGGCTGATCAGCTGCAGACTTCTGAATCATTACGGCCCCCACCGCTGGCCGGCGCTCAAATCTTCCTTGACTTCTTTTAGAGTAGACAGCTGATACTTCTTTCTTTTCTGGAAAAGGCTTTTTTATGGAAGTGGAAGTAGATGTATCTTTTTGAATTTTACCGCTGTTAATTCCGGCCTCAACTCTTTCACCAGTTAGAATCAACTCGGTGAACCCCGCAGACGAACTTCGAATCAGGTGATTGAAAAATGGGCCTGACAGTGTACCCAAGAACATATCTACAAGCTCTCTCTTAGATAGAGGTGGTTGTACTCGTCCCGCCAAGTCTCTCCATTTCTGGGCATACTCCTTAAATCCTTCATTAGAGACCATGCCCATACTCTGTAATTGAGTACGGGTTGGTGCTAAGTCAGCATTATATTGATATTGTCTGTAAAAGGCAGCAGCCAAAACCTCCCAATTATGTACATCAGACCTCTCTAGCTGGTAAAACCAATCCAACTGCGTCCCCGCCAGACTGTCTTGGAAGAAATGGACCCACAGGTCTTTGTCAGAAGAATATGGTTGAATTTTTCTAACATAAGACCGCAGGTGCATCTTTGGGCAAGGCAAACCATCGTACTTATCAAACAGAGGTACTTTGAACTTGGGAGGGATTACAATTCCAGAAACCAAACCTAACTCTTCGAAATCCAGACCAGGCACCCTTTGCACCTCCATAGCTGCTAGACGTTCTTCTAGATTTTTGTATTTGTCGTCTGCAGGAGGATACTGCTGTTCAGAATAGTCTTCATCCTCATCCTCTTCTTCTTCCTCAGACTCAGATGGTACTGCAGCTCCCTTTCCTTTTCCTACCCCTTCATCAGATGTTGAGGGAAAATCCAGGACCCTTCTAGCTTGACCTTCAAATCTTCTACCCATGGTAACCACACCAACCCTCTTATTTTTCTTTTTCTCTTTTTCCTTTTCCAGTAAAGTTTTTAGCTCCTCCTGACCCTTTACCAAGGTAATGAGTAGCTGTTGGAACTGTGAATTCTGTGCTTGTAAGTCTTTGACCGTCTGTTCTATATCCATCTTGCTGAAATAAACAGCAGAGAGATAAGGAAACCTGGTGTGAAGACCTGTTTATGCATATGATGAATGATATGTATTCATGTAATGCATTCAAGGATTCAGAAATTCAAATTTGTTTTAAACAACAAGAACACACGTCATATTAATAAGAAAGAATTTGTTAGTACATCAATTCCCCATGGGCAAAATAATACAAAATTCTAATGTAAAAAGACGTTGCACATCCTCTTTGGTGTGATGTAGGTGTTGAGAGTCTTCTCTTCGTGAACTTGACGAGTAAGTTCCAAAACCTTCTTCTCACTGGCGTAGAATTGGGCTTCAAAAGTATCGCGTTCTCCCTTGAGCTGTATCCAACTCCTTTGCAAATCTTCTAGTGATGTCGGCATGTCTGGATGTAGGAGGGTGTATGGAACCTCTCCTTCCATAACAGGCTCTTTGATCACAGGGAGAATGTAGGGGTAAGGCATCATAAGACTTTGGGCGCAGTTTCGTACCCACTTGAGGTAAGGCTCAAGGGGGATGGAATTCTTGTGTCCCAAGGCCTTACTTTCCACCTTGTTGGGCATCCTCCAAGATCGGATGAACCTTTGTCGAAGTCCTTAATCATCATTGTCGAAGTCAAAAACCAAGTATGGAATCAGCATGTCATGTGGGCCAACCCTTTGGGCATACCCAAACTGTCTCAGAGCCAAGCAAGGGTTGTAGGTAATGCCTCCCCTAATTCCAAGTAGAGGGACATTAGGGAATTCCCCACAACGGTCAATGATGATAACATTTTCTCTGGATCGAGAACACCAATGAACATCTGAATGTGTAAGAGTCATTAGCCGTTGTGACCACCTTAACCCTTGCTCATTCTTCAAGACTGATTGGGGAAGATGAGAAATAAACAATCTTGCCAGTAGAGGAGTACAACACATGAGAACACCTCTTTTCCTCATTGTTCGTGTGTGAAATGAGTGGAGGATATCCCCAAGCAATGTAGGTACTGGGTTGCGAGCCATGAAGATTTTGACAACATTGACATCTATAAGCTGGTTAGGGTTTGGGAACAAGACCAACCCATAGATGAGAAGAGCCACGATCTCCTCAAAAGCTTGCAGGTCTAGAGAATTCCAACAGTCTTGGGCCTTCTCAAACAGGAACTTTGCCAAGAAACCCTTGACACCACTTCTAGTTTCCCAATGACCTATAACATCAGATGATTGCAAGTGTAGGGCTTGAGCAACATCTTCAGGCTTTGGATCTCTTTCCGTACCGTTGTAGGGTAGTTGATGGAGAATAGGAATCCTCAGGAGTTGAAAAAATTCCTCCAAAGTAGGCACTAACTGGTAATCAGGAAATGTGAAGCAGTGGTGTAGGGGGTCAAAGAACTGGAAGAGAACTTTCACCATGTCTTCTTCTATGTTGGAGTTGACCAAGTTGAGAAGTCGACCATGTCTTTCAGTGAATGGAGAATACTCTGGAATCTTGGAAGCAAGCTCCTTGGGTTGAGGAGGGATTCTCACAAGTTTGACCTAAATAGTTTTCCGGCGGAGTGAATCCATTACCTACAAAACAGAAACAACGATGAAGATCCAAACCCTTGAAATGGTTAGTAGAAGCATATGATGCTTCATGATGCTCATGAAGTATGCACAAGTATATGTACAAACAAATCACACAAGTTCCTAGTTTCAGGCTTGCATTGGGTTTCATAGTTAAGTACCCTCTTGAAGTTTAGTTGGCTCAACATGTCCTACAAATAGTAACCGGGTTCTAAGGATCTCAAAATCACTGGATTATTTTCTGTGTTCATTGTTTCAGTTTAGCCACTTTACTGGCGACTGAAATATTCCAAGAAAACAACCCTCAATGAGTGTAGTATCGAGTATCTACCAACTTCGGACTGCACCAAAGCTGATCATCTCACTACCCCTAAAAAGGCCAAGTTGGTCAAGTAAAGGTTCTAAAAGTCCATTAGTGCTTCATGACATCACTCAGCGGCCCCGTATTCTCTTTGATTAACTCAAAGGCTACCGGTACCTACAAATATGTCGCACTAATATTACTATTGCTTCAACCTTGTCGGTATACCCCGCACAGTTTCCACAACGTATTGCTATTTACCTATGAATGTTTCCTAAATCCGGGTAGAGGATTTCAAACCCAAACAATAGAACCAAATGTAAAGCAATCAAAGAAAACAAGATAAGCATGTAAAGGTGATCTAAACCCTAAGGTAACCCCACTTTTAAGTTATATCCCCAGCAGAGTCGCCAGTTCTGTGATACGGTGGGAGAACTGACTTGAGGTTTTGTGTTTGTGTTTGCAAATGTTTCAGTTTAGCAAGAGTCGCCACCGACTTTTTATTTTATCCAAAGGAAAGGTCAAAAAGAACAGGAAAGACCTTTGAGATGTTTTATTGGGTTCGGGGGGTAGATTGTGAAAAGGGAAGGTGTTGGCACCCTTTTCATCCATGGTTTTCCATGGGCTCTTAGTTACTTGTTTAGATCACTTGCTTTTGCTTTTCAATTGTTTGAAATGGTGCTTTGTGTGTGGTTTTGAAAATATTTTGAAAAGAGTCCTTTGTCTAGGCAACCTTTGTAATGATTCTTGTTTGAATATATACAAAGGTGTTTGTCTTTTTAAAAATGTTTCAATGTTTGAAAGTTTGTTTTAGGAAAATGTTTTGAAATTGTGTGTGCGTGTTTGAAAATAGCAAGGATGTTTGCAAAATGATCACAAATGATCTTGGAGAGTTCTTATACATTTTGGAAAGCTTGTAACATGCACTAAAAACGATCTTTGAAATGCATTTTGATATTCCACTTGGAACTATGTGAAAAATTGCCATGAAGATAGGTCGAAATCCTGCCTAAACTAGGGCAAAATTTCACTAAGTTAAAAGTTTCATGGACCCTTGTTCACAAAATCATAACCTGAGATCCAATCATCTTTTTGGAAAACTTTGTGAATTGAAGTTTTAGATTTTGTGGAGGACTACAACTTTCATGTTGGAAGTTTTGTTTGAATCCAATTGCATCATGGTTAAAAAGTTGGGAAAAGTTGGGGGGAAATAAGAAATTTTCATAACTTAGAAAATTTCTAAGTTATGAAAATTTTCCATTTTAAACCCTAATTTTCAAAATTAGGTTTCTTGGTGAACAATTTTCATGTTTTGACATATCTTGATGAAAAATGACCCCTGGCACTTGATTTTAACCAAAAAGTCAAAGTTTGACTTTTCAGTGTATAGTTGATTTTTGATTAGTTGACTGGAAAATTCATATGTCAATCCAATGCATTTGAGATCTTTTGAACCTTGTGATTAGGTCAAGATGATGCCATTGAGTCCTTGAAACCATGTTTGAACCCAATTTGCCATTGGCTATATTAAAAATCAGAAATTGCCCTTGTGCAGTCAAAACCCTAAAAATGACCATTTTGCCCATTTGATGATCTGATCAAATTTCTTGAGGAGTTGTGGTCCCAACTTGATCAAATGGTTCATATGAGTCTATAATGTTGATGTGGATAAAGAATTATGAGTTTTGACTGTAAATTGGCCACAGTTGACTTTTTCCCCAATACAACTGATTTTTAGGTCAACTGTCCAATTGACTGGGCAAAAATTTGATTCAAGGCTTGAAACTTGGTATGAGAAATATTATAAGTCCAACATGAAGTATGACAGTCACATGAGGCATTGGAAGTCCAAAAATCCTTGTGCAAACTCAAACCCTAATTTCAGGTCAATTGTGCAAGTAGGTGTCTTTAGCTGAGCAAACCCTAATCTGGTCTTGAGTCCAAAGAGCCTTGTGAAGGGAAATCTTGATAAAATGAGAGGGAAAATTTTGGGGTACAACAATATGCAACACATATTTTGGAGTTTAGGAAACGTTATCCTGTTGTAGTATGCTTTCGGGTTAAACCCTTGTTTCAATTAGGACTTTTAGAGGTTGTAACGTGGCCTGGTTCAAGGTTTTTTTAGAAAAAAAAGTTTTTCAAGGCTCAAGTTATTTGGTGCCCACCGCCTTCGTGATATTCTCCTGTCCTAAGTTCAGCTGACTTATCACAAGCATTCATCTTTCAAAAGGATTTATAATGGTATAGTGATCACGACAAATTCTCCAACATGATTGTCACTTAACTTCTGCTGCTTTTGTTTTTGATATTATTGTTTCTCTTATTTTGATGAAAATTTTATTGAATAATCTCTCTCTCTTTTTTTTGCCTTTTAGGCTCTCTTTTCCCTAACTTTTGCCTGAACAAAAACTTTTGAATTTCAAATTTGGGAGTCCAGCGAGATGCCCTAACTTTTGCCTAAGCGACTCGTTTTCAAGTTTCGACTTAGTGGGGCTTTTTGTTTCTTTCTTATTCATACTTTCCATTTTGAACAAGTCAATGTGACTTTAGGTCTTTGAACTTTTTCTTTCTTTCTCTTTTTTTTTAAGAAAACAAATGCCTCATTCCTTGGTCAGCGAGGGATAGCCATTATTGTATCTATTCGATCTCGACCTCAGGACTTTGTGAGGAAATGAACATCGTGGTTTAGACATTTTTCCTGATCTCATGATGCGAAAGATAAAATGTGGTGATCCTCAGATGGGACATTCCTCCTAAAATTTGAATACTTGGTCAAATTAACTTAGCATATACCCTGCCCCTGGTTAAAAAAATAAGGTTTTTTTTACGGAAAAGAAACTCCTACTTCGAAGGCTCAGAGGGGTTAACGAGGGTCTAACTCCCTTATATCTCCGGTGTTTTGGGATTGAAACAATGCATGTACATCATCAACGGGGTTCTACTCAAAATCATACCACTACAGTCATCATTTTTTAGCTAAACTCCCTCCTCCAAACTTTTGGCTAAGCAAAAGAATTGACACAGTTGGTATCAAAATGCCTGAAGAAACGATTAAAGAGTGATACTGGATGGATTAAGTAAAATAAAACAACAAATTTTTTTTAAGGCAAAAATATTCAACGCACCAAAACTGACATTCAGCTATAAACAAAATCCTATATGCAGACAATTCTAAAACAATCAATCAAGAAAACACATGAAAGTGCGGCAAAGAAACGTAATAAAAGCCATTATGGGGAAGAAATATCTCTAACTAGGTTCGCCGATCTCGCCGACATGCCGTATTCTTTATATTACCCTGACCCATGACCTTTACCAACAGCATGGAGCTGTGAAACAAATGGCAAGGCATCCTCCAGTAAAGTGAATGATAATCCCATCAATCATAGAACCAAACATGCCCCTTGCACAGTGGTAGTTGTGTTTGTTATCTGTATTTCAAGGAATCAACTAACCATGACTTAGATTACCATTTCCGTGTAAGGTCCATGAAGTTTATATGCACATGCTTATCAAAATATTGGACGTTTTTGCAAACAAAATAGTAAAAAGGGAGAAAAGAAACGTATACGTATACTTGAAATAAGATGTTCTATTGATTTTGAGAAATCAGCCTGTGAGAAAGGCATTTACATTTGGAAGCAAGTAATTACAAAATCAAAACAAACAAGTGTTTACAAATGGAAATGTGAATGTGAATATCCATTAAGTCCCGACTTTGTTATGACTCTTATGACTCTCACGCTTTCATCTTCCTACTTTCAGATAAATCATTCTTGGATTATCTTTGAGCTTATGCCAGGTGACGAAACGAAGGAAAGAAATAAAGGATCTCATGCTGAGCGTAGTAATTTGCTTTAAGTCCCTAAATTTTGCCTGAATCTCCCTTTCTGGTTTTCGATTCACCAGGACACCCTCTTTTTGCCTAAACCGCCCTTTCGGGTATTCAGTTTAGCGGGTTCTTTTTTTTCATGCAAAGTATTTTTTAACTACGTCAGTATTCACAGGGAGAGGGAAGTACTCTCCATCCATAGTCGTGAGCATCATCGCTCCTCCAAAGAAAACTTTCCTGACCACGAAAGGACCTTCATAATTCGGAACCCACTTGCCCCTGGGATCTCCCTGGGGGAGAATTATCCTTTTTAGCACAAGGTCACCTGGCTTGTAACATTGAGGCCATACCCTCTTATCAACAACTTTCCTCATCCTTTGCTGATATACCTGACCATGACACACAACCGTCAACCTCTTCTCGTCAATAAGTTCCAACTGATCCAGCCAAATCCGTAATCATTCACCTTCATCCAACTCAACATCCCTCATGATCCTAACTAGCCTCAAAGCAAAAAGCTGGCTCACTCAAACATCCCTCATGATCCATTTCATTGTCTGACTTTTCTTCAACAACTTGAACAAAGGTTCACAGGTGGCTGTGAGATGAGAAATAAATCTAGAAATGTAGTTTAACCTTCCCAAGAAACCACGTACTTCCTTCTCTGTCCTTGGCTCAGGCATTTCCTGTATCGCTTTTACCTTGGTCGGGTCCACCTCGATGCCTTTTTCACTTACAATAAAACCCAACAGCTTGCCGGATCTCACCTCGAAGGTGCACTTATTCGGATTCAACCTTAGCAAGAACTGCCACAGTCTCTCGAACAATTTTTTCAGATGAACGAGGTGTTCCTCTTCCGTGTCAGACTTAGCAATCATATCGTCCAAATATACCTCAATCTCTTTGTGAATCAAACCATGAAAGAGAGTGACCATGGCGCGCTGATATGATACCCTGACATTTTTTAAACAAAACGTCATCACTTTATAACAGAAAGTTCCCCAAGGCATGATAAATGTTGTCTTCTCCATATCCTCAAGAGCCATCTTAATTTGATTGTAACCCTAAAAACCATCCATGAATGAAAACAATTTGGAATGAGCAGTATTATCGACCAACACATCAATATGCGGAAAAGGGAAATCATCTTTAGGGTTGGCCCTGTTCAAATCCCTATAATCCACGCACATCCTGATCTTACCATCCTTCTTGGGCACAGGCACAATATTTGCAATCCATGGAGGACAATTGATGACCTTTAAGAAATTTGCGTCCAACTGCTTCTGGACCTCCTCCTTGATCATCTTGGACATCTCAGGATGAGTTCTTAGGAGCTTTTGCTTGACAGGGGAACAACCTTCTTTGAGCGATAATTGATGCACCACTATGTCTGTATCCAACCCAGGCATATCCTCATAAGACCAAGCAAAGATATCAGAATACTCATAGAGTACCTCAATCAATCTTACTTTTATACTTTCTTCAAGATCTACCCCTATCTTGGCTTATCTTCTTACCTCTTCTGTGCCAATATTCACCACCTTAATTGAATCCTGATTTGGCTGGATAACCTTCTCCTCTTGTTTTAAAAATCTTGTTAATTCCTCAGGAAGATCACAATCCTCATATGCTTCTTCTTCGGCTTGATAAATAGGAGTATCAAAGTCATAATGAGCCATAGCAGAGTCGTTATCAATATAATCGGTAGTGGAAGTGCATCTGCATGAACGACATTCTGACGTTTTTTAGTGACAGTGTGTGAAAAGAGAAACATTGCCATAAAAAAAAGAAATGGATCAAAATTTTGAATGAAAAAAAACGTCCTTTATTTCATGATAAACTTTTGGAAATAAACATGGTGGCCCTACACAAATGATTCACCATGCCTTGGGCAGAGCGTAGGAATTATGATATGATAATAAAAGAAAACAAGAAAATTACTCCTCAGCGCTTGAAACTTGGATAACATCCACATAAGTCCAATTGTTGAGTGTCTGGCCTGGAATACTCAGACGAATCCAATCTTCGATATTGTAGCCATCAACCTTATCGTCGCCAACTGCATTGATGTGTCCTTCTTGAGTAGCACAAGGACGTGAAAACTTCACAGGAGTAGATAAACTAGATGCTCTGGGAGTTGCACTCTGCTGGCCTGGGCTAAAACCAAGACCAAATTTATTAAATTTTGGGGTAACGTCCAGCACCTGACCCCAACCTTCTGGGTTACCATTTTCCACCATAGCTCTCACATCCTTGAGAGAAGATATAACAGTTTCAGGCTTCCTTTTCTGCTCTGGAGGAGGAAAATTGACAGCATGAACTGTCTCAAACGCCTGAAATGGAGTTTCATGTATCTCGCCTTCAACTTCAACATAGAGGAATGATGTCAAATGACTCACGATGTACTCTTCCTCGCCGCACACAGTTATCACCTTTCCCTCTGCAGGATACTTGAGTTTCTGATGAAGAGTAGAAGTGACTGCCCCTGCTTTATGAATCCAAGGCCGCCCCAACAAACAACAATACGCTAGATGTATATCCATCACAAAAAATGTAGCCATGAAGGTGCGAGGACCAACTTTGATTGGTAACTCCACTTCCCCAAACAATGACCTTCGAGACCCATCAAACGCCTTCACCATCAAATCACTAGGGCGCAACTCCAGTCCAGAATAATCAATTTTCATCAATGTTGACTTTGGCAATACATTCAAAGATGACCCTGTGTCCATAAAAACCTGGGATAAAGTAGTTCCCCTGCACTCCATTGAAATATGAAACGCTTTGTTATGGTCTTGCCTTTCCAGAGGAAGATCAAAATCTGTGAAGCCCATACCATTCCCGGTAGATATATTAGCACAAACATTCTCAAACTGATTGATTGTTATCTCATGTGGCACGAACGCATTCTTTAACAACTTCACCAAAGCATTTCTGTGAGGTTCTGAATAAATCAACAGAGACAAGATAGACATATTATAAGGAGTATGGCTCATATGATCAATTATGCTATAATCACTCTTTCTGATAATTCGCATTAACTCTTCAACCTCATCGGGAACTGAAGAAGCTTTTGGTATCGGAATTGGTTGAGTCACATTGGCTGGCGTAACCCTTGGATTTCCAATCATCGCCTTTTGTTTTCCTTTTTCTCTTGCAGAAGATTTTTCCGCATCTTGCACATTGGAAGGACCAAATACTCTCCCGCTTCTAGTCATTCGACCCACACCAGAAAAGTTATGAACTTCCTCTTCATTACCTCCAGCTCGTTCTTCCTCAGACAAACGAGTACTTACCTCCTGCTTCACCCCATGGTAATAAACATCAACACCATAATGCCATGGGATGGCCTTCTCACTGGTATACGGCATGGGACCAGGTACCGTAATCATCAAAGGGGGTGCCCTAGATGGGGTAGGAATGCGCACAGGGGTGTAAGGAATAGATACCACATCAACTTCTTCTTCGGTAACCTTGCAGTAGCTCGATTTTCTATCAAACTGTAGGGAACCCTCCTTTATCATCAACTGGATACCGGCTTTTAAATTATCACATCCCTTCGGTTGCTCTCTACACTTGGCACACTCTGAAGCGCAACCCGGGAAAATAGAATTGTCAAGCAAATACCTCTTAACATACCACAACGAAGTAGTTACTTGTTCCATATTCATGATTAAATTCAACACTTCACCATTATCATCAATCATATTAACGACACCCCCTTCATGCCTAGGCATTGGGTTCTTAGTAACATTTGGACCAGTCACTGGAGTAAATTCAATTGCCTTAGAATCCAACAAGTCTTGTATCTTGCACTTCAACGCAAAGCAATTGTCAGTAGAATGACAAACTCCGCCTGAATGGAATTCGCATCTTGCGTTAGCATCATAATTAGGAGGAAGTCTTGTGGGTGGTGGTGGCATATTTCTCAAATCGATTAACTTCAAATCGAGCAAATGGTGGAGTGCTTCAGTAAGAGATACTGGAAAGGGATCAAATTTTCTCATTTGTCTCTGCTGTTGATTATTATACTGACGGGGAGCATCTTGTTGTCTTTGTTGTTAAGGCACTGCATTCGGTCTCTGCTGCGGAGGAGCATTAACAGGAATAGAAACATCATTGATTTGTTGGTGCTGACGATCCTCTCTTCTTCCTCTATGAGAGTAATCCGCACTTGCGTCGCCTTCCCTTTTCTTAGGGTAAGTGTTGAATGGTTTCTTACTGCCCCTTGATGAGCCACTAGAACCTCCAATCTTAATTTTCCCCAATTTCAAACCTACCTCAATTTTTTCGCCAGCCATAACCAAGTCTGCAAATCCCACCGAAGTACTTCCTATCTTGTGCTCATAGAATGGCCCTTGTCGGGTACTCATAAACATATCAATGAGTTTTCTCTCCGTGAGTGGAGGTTGAACCCTTGCAGCCAACTCACGCCACTTATGAGCATATTCCTTGAAAGATTCTCTTGGTCCTTGTGAAAAATTCTGTAACTGAGTGCGATTGGGTTCCATATCCACATTGTACTGATAATGTTTGACAAAATCCCGAGCAAGATCATTCCAGCAACGAATATGGGTTTTTTCCAACTTCATGTACCACTCTAGGGATGCCCCGGATAGGCTATCCTGGAAAAATTGAATCAAAAGTCCCTGATCCTTAGTATGTACCGACATCTTTCGAAAATAAGCAGTTGCATGAGTAACAGGACATGAAGTTCCGTTGTACCTTTCAAATACAGGAGTCTTGAACTTTGGAGGAACTTTCACCCCATACACCAACCCGAGATCATTAGCATCCATTCCGAGGACTCCTTTCTCTTCCACAACCTTCAAACATTCTTCCAACAACCGATACTTCCTATCCTCAAGCTGAACTTCCGGCTCTGAACGCCGAACAGAAAACTGATTTTCATCCTGATCAAAGTTATAATCCTTCTCCTTGTAGTTCCTTACACCGCCTTGATTATCTCTTCTCTTCCCCACAAGACGAGGTCCCGGAGACGGGGGAAACTGCCCTACGTTGCGCACAAAAGGGTTTCCAGGCATCCCGTGAAAATTTCCAACAGGCTGATCTTGCACATCCCCCAATCCTACAGAAATGTCCGGATAGAGTCCTTGATTTCACTACAAGAAAATTAGTGTTTAACGACACAAAAATTGCGACAGTTATGTGATAACTGTCGTAATTGACATATAGAGACAGTGTTTACGACAGTTGACACCAACCGTCCCTAATATTTATTTTGCGATGGTATAATTAACCATCATAATATTATTATTACGACGGTAAAACAACCGTCGGCCCCCATTTAACACTTTTAACATTGATTTTTCACCAACAACTAGTCACGACGGTAAAATTAATCGTCCTAAAAGGCATATCACGATGGTAAAGCACCCGTCGCACCCTTAAACCTTTCACGACGGTAAAATTATCCGTCCTAAAATTCATTTCACGACGGTAAAACAATCGTCGCACCCAAAACCTTTAAAAATTCTCATGGGCACGACGGTAAAACACCCGTCGCCGTAAAAAAATTAAAAAGCTCTTCACTTTCTACTCCTGCGTTCACTTTTTCTACTCACGAAGAAAATACAAGAATTCTCGACCTAAGGTTCGTGTGGGTCTTCCAAAGAAGAACCCTAAAGTTTTGAAACCCGCTTTCACCATTCCTCCCAAACTGTTACAATCCCTTCGTTCGTCGGAAGAAGATGAGACCTCTCGGCGGAAGCAGCAACGTTCGTCGGTAACCGAAAGAGTCGGCCTACTTACCACCAACTCCACTAAACAGCCACCGTGACTCTGACGTGAGTTTAGCCAGTAGCCGTCCATCCTCCGTCGGAATCCATTCTCTCGACGTTTACAAAGACCGTTCGTACCAACAGAACGCAACCGCAACCATCAATTCATTCCTGGCCTCTCAGGATTTGAATGTCTCTTTCAAAACTTTTTCCTCTCCTTCCGCTAAACACATTCACCAAACCCTAATCTTTCTCGTCGGGCTCCTCGATTTCAATATAAACAAAATAGAAGATCTTCCGCCACTTCTCAAATTCATGAATTACCCTCACAAACTCAATAAATCTGTTCTCAAATCCCCCGCTGCACCTCATCAATGGCCTTCCATTCTCGCCTACATTCATTGGCTTGTTCAGTCTTGTCAAATTCATCTCTCTTTTTCTTCTCCCTCCCACACCACCACCCTCCAAACCAACAACATCGTCTTCCAGTATTCTCTCAACGCTTATCTAAATTTCATTAGAGGTGACGATGAAGCCATCTCCGAACTCGACCACGAAATCCGCACCAGGATTCTCCGTGAGAAGTCTAACGCTGACAACACCCTTGTTGCGGCTGAACAAAAGGTCTCTGAATTGGAGGCTCAATTGGAGGGATTGAGGTCTGCTCCTTCTCAGAAGGATTTACTCGACAAAGAGAAGGAAATGCTTCAAGGCGATGTCATTAAGTTTTACAAGATTATTGACGAGTTTGGGTTGCGGATTGAGTCGAAAGAGAGGGATTTGGTGGAGAAGGAGAAACAGTTGCAGGCTAAGGTCGTGGAGAGCGACAACATATGTCAAGAGAATAAAATGCTAAAGAAGAAGGTGGAGTCAAGAAGAAGTTTTCCCTCCCCTCTCACGGGTGTAGTCTAGGTCAAGGTGAGGTTAAAAGCCAAATCAGAGTACAATAGATCGAATGTCGGTATCATCATACGATAACACATATCCGAACTACCTCTGAAGTCATGGGTCTCATGGTCAGGTCTACAAAGCATCCGCCTCATAGCTGCCATGGCCACTTTATTCCTAGTTCCTATGGAATTCACTCATAGCCTGGGTATGAGGCCTTTTACCTCATGGAACAACCCACCCACCAAGAAATCCAGAATCCAAACAGTCCAGCCAAATCCAGTATGCAGAAAGTAAAGCGCACATAGGATGCAATGCAAACAGATAAATATGCAAAGCGGTAAAATAAACACCCAAAAGGAAAACAAACAAGAGCTAGGATCGACTCCGGGATGGACCAGTAAGAGGTTAATATGTTCCCAGTGAAGTCTCCAGCTGAAACAACCGGCTGAACCGTCATCTGATATAAAATCAATGAAGTCACCACCAAACATTTTTTATCCCGCCGTAAGGGAAAGGTGAACATCGAGAAAACTTGAAAAGGGAGAAATCACGGTCTTTCGACCGAGAGATCGGGTAAGGGAGTATGTTACGCGAGGGGAAGGTATTAGCACCCCACACACTCGTAGTACTCTATGGTATCCACTCTTGTTGTCTAATCTAATGGGTGTGGTCAAAACCTATGTCTATGGCTTAAAGATAAAAAGGGAATGCATGCGAAAGAAAAAGAAAACAATGTAGGGAAAATAAAAGTTGTGCTCGGTTGGGCCCTACCCCTTTGCCTACGTATCCCTTTTAAGGAATCAGAGCAGCCGTAGTTCGGCTCATATATTCTGGTTGGATTGTGTTTTTTAGTTAAGATAACAAAAACAGTCAAGATGGAAAAACATCACATAAAATAACAAACAAATGAGATGGTAAAACACCGGCTAAATAATAACAAAGTAACATGTCAAAGATGGCGAAACACCAAATGATAAAACATCACACCTGACAATGACATTGAGAGTCAAAGTAGGATAACCAAACATGTGCGATGGCGAAACATCGGATTCAAACAAATGTGCGATGGCGAAACACCGGCTAGTAGATAACAAAGTATCATGGCAAAGATGGCGAGACATCAATAAAACAGATGACAAAACATCACACCTAACAATGATATTGAGAATAAAAGTAGGATAACAAACATGTGTGATGGCGAAACATCGGCTTCAAACAAGTGTGCGATGGCGAAAAATCGGCTAAAAGATAGTAAGGTATCATGGCAAAGATGGTGAAACATCGATAAACCGAGTGGCAAAACATCACACCTAACCATGATATTGAGAATCAAAGTAGGATAACAAACATGTGCGATGGCGAAACATCGGCTTCAAACAAGTGTGCGATGGCGAAACATCGGCTAAAAGATAGTAAGGTATCATGGCAAAGATGGTGAAACATCGATAAACCGGATGGCAAAAAATCACACCTAACCATGATATTAAGAATTAAAGTAGGATAACAAACATGTGCGATGGCGAAACATCGGCTTCAAACAAGTGTGCGATGGCGAAACATCGGCTAAAAGGTTTAAAAACAAAACCAAGAGGCGCACAAACAAAATATTGATTTGTATCTTTTACATTGAAGAAGGGTTTGAGATTATTAGAGGTGTCTTATGATTTTCCAAGAAAACAGTTTTTGTTTTAAGATGCAAAATGCAAAGGAAGGAAAAAAAACAACTAAGGGAAACTAGCCTAGCATTATCCCTAGTGTTATCATACAATGATTGACCCTAAGGTTGAGGATAAAGTAAAATCCTACCCTATGTTAGCATACATGGATTCCTACCTTAATTAACATGTCAAAGGAGCCTTAACAAAACTATCCTATAGGGAACAGGCAATGAGAGCGAAGTGGTGATCTCAATTTCTAAATTGAGTGACTCATCGATCAATAATTAAAGAATAAAAATAATAAACATCCTATAGGGAACATGCACTGAGAGCGAAGTCGTGATCTCAATTTCTAAATTAAGTGACACATCGATCAACAATTAAAAAAAAGAAAACCAATAAACATCCTATAGGGAACATGCAATGAGAGCGAAGTCATGATCTCAATTTCTAAATTGAGTGACTCATCGATCAATAGTTAAAGAAACAAACACAATCAACACATGCGTCAAACAAAACAGAGGGCCTCCGGATAGATATCAACAACAGAGGTCCCATCATGTAATCAGAACTATACAAAATGAAAATAGAAGAAAGGAAATAGTGCAAATACCAAACGGATAACTATCCGTAGCAACTGAGCAAGAATAAAAGAAACCCAGAGAACTTCAAGCAAACTGGCATCGGCAGATAAATCAAGTAAGAAATCCCATGGGCAATGTATAACATTCATAATCATATATACATATATATATATATATATATATATATATATATATATATATATATATATATATATATATATCCTGCATAGACTATCAAATATGTCAAGCACAAGAGTAGTGTCAATATAATAAATTGTGTTCCACAAATAAAGTGAAACACAGTAGCCTTAAGTCAAAGATGGAAAAAATTTCTCGGAGTACCTCGCACATTCAACAGCCAAGTTAGTATTCCCATAAATTGAATGATGACTCACATAAAGGATGGATGATGACACCACAATGAAGTGAGGAAACATGATAGCAACTATCAAAACATTAGATATGGTAGACAAAAAAGAAACGGGCATATGCACAAATTGGTTAAAAGTTAGAGGAATGTTGCTCCTTTCTATCACCATGTTGAATTGACAATTGAATATCAATCAAGGATCACGGGAGCTTGAGAAGAATACAATCAAAGACCATGAAGGTCAGTAGCAAACACAATTCAATCATACTCAATTACTTCATCACAGCTCACAAGCATAATAGAAGAGGAATCCCACACAATGCATCAAATGTTCAATCATTCACACATGGGGCACTAAGTGAAATGACTTGAGTTTATGTGGATAAACAGAACCAACATGATCATTAGGTGCCCAATTATAGGCCTCACTCAAGTTCATTGGCCATCAAACAAATTGCAACAAGATATGCAACATTAATTGGGTACCTTCACTTCAAAAATACATCAAAAATAGAAAAGGATTTCAATAATTCAAATAAAAAATTTCTTAGCATCTTTGAAGTGTGTAGAGGTCAGAAAGCAAATCTTAAGTTCATGAATGGTTGAGGAGGGGATCAAATGAGGCCCAAAGTTCAAAACTAGTTGGCCAAACTACTAAACTAGACAAGCTTTCAAAATAATTTGTGGAAAAATATCAAACCAGGTCAAATAATTCAACAAAAATGGTTTTCAGATCCTCAATACATTCATGAACCATAATCAAGACCTAAATTCCATTGAAAATCCAGGGCATAATGGTTTTGAAAATGAAACTTGCAATAAGCTACAAAACCCTAATTGTTTGAATTTTAATCTTAAATATTAATTAGGTAAGATCAAAATTCAAACAATTCAAACCAAGATCATGCAAACCACAAGGAAACCCTAAATGTTAGAATACATATTTTTCCATATTTTTTGAATTAAAGAAAAGTGAAAAATAAAATCAAATTCAAACAATTAATCAATTAAACAAATAATCACATCTCAAAATAAAATTTTAATCAAAATCAGAAAAATATCCAACCAAAATTATATTCAAATATTAGAATTAAAAGCACACATCCCTGTTTTTTTGTGGAATTGTTGAATTAAAGGAAATATTAAAATCAAAATCAAACAATCAATTAACAATTAAACTATTATTTAAAGGCAAAAATGCAAACCCTAGCCAAAAATCATAAAAAGGTCAAAATAAAATTATATTCGGACTCTATGATTAAAAACAACTTATGTGATTTTTTGAGGATTTTTGAATTAAAGGAAGTATTAAAACAAAAATTATGAAACAAATATTTCAAATAAACTTTTGAAATTAAATTTCTAATCAAAAATAAAAAAAATGCTAAACCAAAATCAGAATCAATTTCTAAATTATTTTATTAGTCCAAAACATTTTTTGTGGAATTTTTAGATCAAAAGAACTATTAAAATAAAAATAATTATTGAACAAACAATTAATTAAACTTATTAATTTTTGAAAAAATCAAAACATTTTAAAAACAATTCCAAAAAAAATATGACAAATACTAGAAATTATTATTGGCCTATGGTAATTTTTTCATGATTTTTGAAAATGTTTTGATCACAAAATAAAATCAAACATAATACCAAATAAAACAAATAATTCAAATAAGGCAATTATTCAAATGGACCAATCAGAATGCGCCACCACATCATGTTCAACCTCCGGATCAACTCAAAAACGCGCGCAAGACTTGTTCCTAGGGCTCATGTTCATATCCATCATACGTACTCATTTCTCCACCAAAATTAATGAAATCAAGTGCAAATTAAAGCTAACATATTATACTTCATTATGCAATTCGAATCGAATCGAAACATCAACTATATCATTCACAATCAAGCCACGAAAATGAGCAAAAATATTTTGAATCAGAAATTTCAGAGCACTCAATCATGCATAATTCAACAAATCAAACATTATAAAGCTTCAGAAACATTCATACAACATCAGTGAACACTAATCCAAGCTCAAACACATCAATAAACAAATACATCTCGAAAATCAAAGTTTAGGATTATTACCTCAAGGCAAAAAGTGTTCTACTGTCTCCTTCACTCCAGGTGCAAACAAATGGTGCTAACTTGATCTCCTCCCTTCATTGAAGCTGAATCCACAAGAATTTTGAAGAAAACACCAAGGAATTAAGAGAATTGAAGCAAATTGCAGAAGAATGGTGGAAAACTCAGATATGAAATTCTTGTAATGGGAGCGTCTCTACTATAAAACAAAGCTTGCCTCTTCTTATATAGAGTTAATAGAGGAGCATAGAAGTGGAAATGCAACCTCAAAGCCGTTAGAGGGCAGGATTGGAAGTTTTGGCCAAAAATGAGGATGCACATGGAGCCTGCCTTTCACTCGTGAATTTGCTTGCCTTTTGTCTGTTTTGTGAGCCAAATGAAGTCATAAATACATGATCCAAATGCCAGCTCATGATTGTTTGAAATGAAGAAGTGTTGGTGAATTTGCAAAATCGGGCAAGTTTTGTATTTTTTTTCATTCAAGCAAGTTCATGAAGCACATGGGCACGAAATGGTGAGTGTAATGGGCCTCAGCATGTCACAAATTGTTCATGGGATTGATTAGAAGTGAAGAGAATAGTTGAAAATGAAGTTCTCAAGAAATGGCCATTTTGCATAATTGTCAAATTTCAATAAAATGCCTCAAAATTCCAAAGTCCATAACTTGCTCATATTTTTTAATTTGGACACAAATGAGTACAATTTGGAAAAGTATTGAAAATATCTACAATCCCTTATTTTTGAGTTTTTGCAATTGAATCCATTAAGGTCCTCTAAATTTGATATGAAATTCACTAATTTTGGAAAATGACCTATAATTTTAACTTGAGGCATGAACTTCCAAAGACCATAATTCTTGACTCTATGCCAATATGGACATGAGACCAAAAGGAGATGAAATATCATCCTCTTAGCTTTCCAAGCATGTTTAATTTTCTTTTTATTGATCAAAGGTGAATAAAATATGATTTTTTGAAGTTAAGTCCTCATTTTCCAAAATTAGAAACTTTTAGGGTTTCTTCATGAACAAGTTTCAACCCAAACCTCAATCTTTTTGATCCAATGATCAAAATGGACTTTAAATATGAAAACTACACCCTCGAATTGATGGTTGACCAAAAATTCCCTTGGTCAACATTGACTTTGACTGATTTTGACCAAAATGACCATTTTGCCCCTTTGAATCAATTGATCCACTTCCCTTCAAAATTGATGATAAAACTTCAAAAATTTGATCTTCCAAATATATAGAGGCCATGTGCAAAGTTTCACTTCAAAATTCTCAAGAAATCTTGATGAAATCCTAAGCCCTAGTTTTGATTAACAACTTAGGAGACTGGTGAATCATCTTCAAAACTTCAAATCCTCTGGATATCTTGACCAATTTCTTGTACAGAGACTTTTCAAATACCAATGAGATGTTGTAACTTCCAAATCAAGACTTGTACATGCATCAAAAGCCTTGATCAAACAAAACTCTAATTTTGATTGGTGAATCAAAAGAGTGATTCTTCTCATAATCAAACACAAACGTCTATCCTCTGATGATCCAAAGAGATGGATAAAATATCTTGAGATATGCAATAACTTTTGATCTTGAAAGATCCATAAGTTTAGATGATAAGATTCTACTTGAGCAACTTGTCAATGCAATCAACCTTCAAAGCCTAAGGAAGACTTGATAACCAAAGTACTTTGATCCCATAACAATGTATGAATGCAATGCAATATGATATTCATGATGAAACATAAGCCTAAATCAAGAAGGTAAATTTTAGGGCGCAACTGGGTGCTAACACCTTCCCTTTTCATATCTTACCCCCCCGAACTCAAAATCTATCAAAGGTCTTTCCTGTTCTTTTCACCTTTCCTAAATTTTGTATAAAAGAAAAGTAGGTGGCACCTCTAGCTATCCGCACATTTGGATAAAACCAAAAAGTCAGTTCTCCCACCGTATTAAACATATTGATGTACTCCATGAATACTCCTAGTGCATAAGACACACTGAATGACATGTCATAATACTTATAATCACCGTAACAAGTTCTAAATGAATCTTTGGTATATCCTTTGACTTCTCACAATATGATGATAACTCGATCTCAAATTAATCTTGATGAACACAAAAACTCCAACTAACTAATCGATAAGGCCATCATATCTAGGAAGAGGATACATGTTCTTAATAGTAACCTTATTCAACTACCAATAGTCAATACACAATCTCATTCTCCCATATTTCTTTTTAACCAATAACACTAGCTCTCCACACAACGATATAGAAGGTCTGGCAAACTCCTTCTCCAAGAGATCTTCTAACTTTTTCTTCTGCTCACATAAAATCGATGCATACATTTTATATGGTCCCATCGACACAGGTCTAGTACTAGGTACTAAATCTATGGAAAACTCAGCTTCACACTCCGGTAAAGCATTATGGATCTAACACAAAACAGGAAGCTCAACACTCGTAACCTCTCTCTCCATTCTCAAGGAAGAAAACAATAGGAGCACCTAGTCATATTCCCTCCAGAACATCTCCACTTGATTTATAGACATGAAACTTGAATCAATACTCTCTTCATGTTCAAGAAACATCAAAGTCTTATTAAAGAAATTAATGTGAACATGGCTTAACTCTAACCTGTTCATCCCCATAATAACATCAAATTGACTTAGAGGTAAAAAAACCAACTCAATTCTAAACTCTTTACATAAATGGTAAGCAACAATTAAGGCAAACCAATGAAGTAGTCACAAAACCATTTGTCGAGGTGTTAATTACTATACTACAAAACCCAACTTGTTAACACAATCATGAGAAATGAACAAACATGTCACACTCATATCAATGATATCAATTAAAGGCACACAATTAATGAACAAATATCTCGAATAAAATTATCTGATCTCGAGACCTCAACACCACTCAGAGAAAACATTTTTCCACTAGTGTCACAACACAAAAAATACCTGAGTGTAAGGAATTCTTGAAATACAACAAATTCACCATCGAACTTTATTTATTACAGAGGAAAGGGAAAATATCAATAAAACTAATGAAAGAAAAGATACTGATCAAGTTGTTAAAACAAGATACTGATCAAGTTGTTAAAACATGTGAAGAACAACATGTCTAAAAAATATGTCCTACCATGAAGAATCAACATCTTAGACTGCTTCATCAAGTTTCTAAATCTGTTTAAAAGATTTAAGGAGTGTATTTAGAAATAGATCAAGGAAAAGATTCAACAGAAGATTCGAAGCCCATTGACAGCTGGAGTCTATAAAAGGAATACTTAGACCTGCGGAAAAATATCTAAACCGGGTGTAACAAATTTAAAAAAAAAATAAGGGTTTAGGATTTTAAAAGTCATGTACTTTCTTGAGTTGTAAGTCACCCTTTGTATCAATTTGATACATTGTAGTAGACATGGTGTTATGTAGATTCAGAAGACTTTAGGTAATGAATCATGTATTTTTCTTGGATGAAGCTTTGAAGCAAATCCAAGTATGTTTAATTGTCAAGATTCTTGACTGAACATGTTGTAATTCATATAGATATCACTGAGGTAATTTAAGAAGTGAGTTGTCGTTTTTTCATGTTTAGGATATTCCTAGGAAGAAGTTGCATTGGGTAGGGATTAAGCGAGAAGTTGTAAACAATGGAGCTTAGATTTGAAATAATATTGTTGATAGTGGACTTCCTTCCTGGCTTGGTAGCCCCAGAGTGGGTGTGTGTCCACCTAACTGGGTTATCATATATGTGTGTTATTATTTTTATGTTTTGTTTTTTTTTGTTCTTGATTGATTAACTGACATGTTGTATAAGATGTTGGAACATATGTTACGACTCTATTCTGATATGTTTATATCAGTATGCTCTATCATGTTCAAGTGTTGTTACACAGAGATTAATATCTTAGACATGTGTTAGGACATTTATAATATGTATTCTAGAATTTCAATTGGTATAAGAGCATGCATCTTATTCTATTTTGGATGAGATCGGGGAAAATACTTTCTGGTAGTTTGGACATGGAAGGATTGAAGTTTTATTTGGAGCTACTGATGTGGTTGTGGTGTTACTGTTGAGGCGATCTTTTTCTGCTACATGTGTCTCATATGTGTAAACTAGGGTGATCAAGTTTGATTTTTCTGCTGGTGTTTTGGCTTTCTCTGGAGAAGATGGATGATTAAGGTTTGATAGAAGGAGCAAGGATGTCTACCCTTTGGATTCTATTAAGGATATCTCTTCTATATGGTATCCTATGAGATGTTTTTGACATCTTACCCGGAGTCTAAGAAGCAATGAATATTCTACAAAGATGACGATCAATAAGGAGAAAGCTAAAATGTTGAGAGTGTTTTGATTCTTTCACACTCTGATTTGTGATGATGTCTCATCAAATGTTATGACATCATGCATGTTTTGAGATCTTGGACAAATTCATATTGTTAGTTGGATGATCCTCTGAAGAGGGAGTATGAAATATCTGTGACAACATGATCAATGATGTTCAAGGATGAGTCTTTGATGGTGATTTTTTGTGTTATGTTTGATTTATGTTCAAACATATGGTATTTTTTTGTCACTTGTATGATGGTGATGATGTGCAAGGGTTATCTTATTCTGCTCTAAAGGGTGTTAAGGAGTTGTTGATGTGTGATATTCTGCGTATGTATCTGAAAACTTCTGATGGTTTCATGTGTCTCTAGTGAGGGTTGCCCTTGTAATACAATAAGGAAGAGCTTTGGGATTTGTTTCTCTTTGAAGATGTATCCTATGGCGTTGTGATACTTGGAGGATAGCTTTAACCAGTCTACAAAAGTGGGCAAAGATACTTGAGGTTCATCTCAATTCAACTTGTAAAGGCACTTTTAAGTGAGTTTGTTTAACAGAGAACTAAATAGAGTAAAAAGATATTTGTTTTTTGCTTCCAAATCTAAAAGGCCAGTCTCCGGTTTTTTGATAAAGAATATTTTGTTGTGTCCCTTGGAATGATATCCTACCAAATGTTAGAACATCATGTCAGCAAGTTATGAAGATTTTTGATGGCTAAAGGGATGAAGTTGGATATGATTTGGGTGCTAAACAAATGTGTGTTGGTCACATACGTTTATAACTTTCTCCTGAACTAGAAGAGGAGGCATCTTAGTCATGTGTCTAAGAAGTTCTTGTTGGCTGAGCTAAAAACTTCTAGAGGAGATTTATTTTCTCAACCAGGTTCTTCACATGTGGATGTCAAGTTCAAATGTCGAGGACATTCTCTTTGACATCTGGAAGATTCTTTTGATCCAGAGAAGTCAGATTTGTGTTGTCGTGCATGTGACTATTCTGATGGGATAACTTCTGACTGAGTTAGAGAAAGGCACTTGAAGAAGCATCTGATAAAGATGGCTGGTGGGTGTTTCTTATAAATAGGATGAAGGTTGTTTACTCAAACTTGATGTTATTATCAAATCTATGAGAACATATAACTCTTGTTTTGTTGTTGTGGAAAAGACATCCAAGGAGTTATGTGCAATGGAGATGTATCAACCGTAGTTAAGTTAAGATTCTTTAGGGATATTATCTTAAGATTATGGTAGAGTGTTGTTTGCGTTTTTGGAGTGTCATTCAAACTTCTTAGGATAAGCTTTCCAATCTGGTTGTTGTGTTCAGTCCTATAGGTATCTTTTGAAGGGAATCTCCTCTACTAATGCCTAAGGATGATGTCTGACACCTCAAGGTCAGAAGGTAGTATTATCTGTTGTCTATATTTCTCAGAGGAAATTGTGAGAAATTTTTCTCTAATAATGTTGTACGTTTAACTAAAGACAAATACTTTTACGAAAGATGAATATTTGTGTGATGTGTGTGTGCAAGTCCGCAATCTAAACTCTTTGTTTCAAAGAGTGTGCGAGAGTTTACTTTTCTCCATGATATTAAAGTGTTTGTGATGACCTGAATGAGCTGCACTGGTTGTGCTTTATAAGGAGGTGGTTACCTAAATGATATTGTGACATCATGCTTGTTGAATATGCTTGGGATTGTGAATTAGAATGAGAAGATTTTGATCTTGTCTATGGTAGTATGCTTGATCAATGCATAACTACTATATTGAATACTTCACCAGTATCAGCAATTTCTAGTGGAAGTAAAGGCAGAGGAATATTGTCAGACACTATGGTATGAATCAGAGAGTTTTTTTAGAGGTGTTCTTCTTCTGATCAGAATGTTAGTCTTGATCTCAGTAAAGCCTTTAAGCAAACTGAGAATTTTTGGAATTGGTAAAGTCACATCAAGGGTGCATGATATCTTGGCCCACTAAGAATCATGACAACATGTATGGATCTGTCGACTCTACAGTGGGAGCTTGTGTTCAGGCTACAAATTATTTATCCATGACAGGGGGAGTCAAGTTTTTACAATGGGGCGGATTTATTGAAGCTTGCGTACTGTTCAACCTTGTGGAGTACATATGGTCTTTTGGGGGGAATTACTTGTCAATTTTTGGCTAAAAAGGGGGAGAAAGGTGGTCATCTTATGGGTGATGTAAGACTTTGCAGATTGTTTGCAAGAATATCTAAAATGATGTTCAAACATCTTGTGTGAGTGAGGTCTCATGTTTCAGTTTTTGCACATCTCTTTGTGTCTTGTGATCTGAGTTATGAACACAATTGTGTCATATGCTCTAAGTTACCTGGAACTAGAATCTACATGTGTAGGGGTCTCTTATGCCACCTGAAATTACAAGTAAAGGTTTTTGGGTTGAAGGGGAGTGTTAGACATATTCCTCATGTACACCAAATGATCTCAGGACATTCTAAGTTTGTCTTCCTCATGTACACTTAATTTTTTTTAGCGAATGAGTGTTAGTATGCTTATTATTTTGCGATGTTCTACTTATTATCTGGGAAAATAGAAAGAAAGGGTTTATGTTTTTTTATTATTGTGCTTGCCAATATTTTAAAATTTCGTGCCTACAAATTCTCATAGTGTAATGATAAAATCAGAGCTCTATAGTTAATGATAGAAAACCACTGATTTGTTGGTTGATTTTAGAGAGTGGCGCTTTAGACATATCGAGCAATTAAATCTTTCATTGCTTCTCACTCTTGGAGGATGACGCCTTTGTTTGCTTCACGTCGATATGGATAAGGCATACCCATTTTTAAAAAGGTTTTCAAAGTCACGCAAGGGCAAAAAAATAGTATGATTGGTTAATTTGATTTTATATGGAGTAGGGTAAAAGTTGGAGGAATGTGTACACCGAGGGTTCGTTTACCCAAGGCTTCTAAAGAGATGTGCATCTCTCGGTCCTTTTTTGTCCCCTTTTATGAAAGTTAAATCTTTGTGGAATATGAGTAAACATTTGAGAATTGGTTTTCACCAAGTGTGCGTTTACTCAGCATTCACGTGGATATGCATCATATTGTTCCTTTGTTCCATGTTTAGTTATTGTATTTTAGTTTGAAAGACCAATATTAATTTTAAACAAGATGTGCACCAAGCCCTCGACAGTTAAGGCGTATAAAGAGATGTGCATCCCTCTGTCCTTTTTCTTTAAGTTTTTATTGTGAAAAAGGTTTTTGTGCTAAGAATGACTTGACGTTGGATTAATCGTTTTCAATTGATTAAGAAAAAGTTTGAATCAAGCGGAATAGACACTTGACGTTGGATCAAGCATTTGATGAAATTGAATTTGAGATTGGTTTGATTTTGAAAAAGGCTTGATGTTGATCAAGCATTTTCATTTTTGGAAAAGTGGTTGATTTTAGTTATCACATTATTCAATTATTCAAGCTAACCAAACTAATCTAAAACAAGAATCAAAGCGAAATAAAGTACAAATAGGGGAGGGGATACAATTTGTTACATGAGGAAGCATAAATTAACAACATAAAAATAGAAACGAAGGGGAGCACTATTAATACAAAGTTGGAGAAATAATTTAATAAGTGGACTTAAGGTCCAAAGAAAAAATAATAGTAAAATCGAAAACATTCACAAGGGTTCAAAACTAAGTATGTTTTTACTTTAAAATAAGTTCGAACGAGGACAAGTTGATAAAACCTTTTTTATTAGGAAAACATAAGATGACATATTACTAGATTAAATATATGTTGATGATATCATTTTCAGTGTTACTAACGAATCCTTGAGCAAGGAATTTTCTGAAATAATGCAGAATGAATTTGAAATGTTTATGATGGCAAGTTTAAGTACTTCTTAGGACTTCAGATCTATCAAAGCGAAGGAGGGACATTCATCAACCAAGATAAATTCTAAAAATATGTATTTAAAAGGTTTGATATGGAAAGATCAAAAGTACTAGAAACTCAGATTTCGACATCATGCTCCATAGACAAAAATGAAAATAGAAAACCTGTCGATGAAAGAAAATATCGAGGTGTGATTGGGTAACTAATATATTTAACGACATCTAGACCTGATATAATTTTTTGTATGTATGTGTACACAATTATATATCTAACAGGTACACAAAAAATGGGTCTATGGTACCCCAAAGGAATTGAATATAACTTATTAGAATACTCAGACTCTGATTTTGCAGGACGTATATTAGATAGAAAAAGTACAAGTAGTACAGGTCATCTATTTGAAAACTCACTAGTTTGTTGTCACATTAAAAATAAAGCTAGTGTAGCTCTATCCACAGCTGAGGCAGAATATGTCATTTCTGGAAGGTATTGTGCTCAATTCATATGATGAAAAAACAATAAAATTATTATGGTGTCAAAATAGGAGTTGTGCCAAAAAGATGTGACAACACCAGTGAAATAAACCTCACCAAAAACCTTATACTTCATTATCATGCCAAACATATTGACATTATGCACTACTTTATTAGGGATCACATAGAAAAAGGTGAATGCACGGTTAATTTTGTAGACTCATACAATCAATTTGCGGATATATTTACAAAACTACTTCCAAAAGAAACTTTCTTCTTTATAATAGAATAACTTTTAATTTTGAATCAATCATGTGTATCTTCTATCTAACTCATGGGAGAAGTATACTCACAGGGGGATGGCATATCTTTTATCTAACTCAGGGGAGCTTAAAACACTTTAAAACTATAATCTCTTTACTACTTTATACCACACTCCCTAAGAGATGTATTTTCATCATCAAAAAGGGGGAAATCATGGATCTATGTGCTTACAGGTAACAACCATGTTTTTGTGACAAAAACACGTCTACAAACATGAAGTACTTAAAGTCAACTATCAACAACATTAAGTACTCAAAATAAAATGTCAACAACATGAAGCACTCAAATTCAATGGACAACAACATGAAGTACTCAAAGTCTCTTCAAAAAGAAAGATATGGAAGCTCATCAAGTCTTGTTAGTCCGTCTGAGTGAACCAAGTATTGCAAAAATAAAATATTAGCTTAAATATACTATGGGAACTCACATACAAGCTAAAAATTTTTTGAAAAGAAAAACATTTAAAAATGATTTGGAAGTTGTGCCAAATAATTTTGGAGGCAGAAGCCTTTGTTTGTTTCACGTCGATATGGATAAAGCATGCTCATTTCAGAAAAGTTTTTCGTAGTCACGCAAGGATGAAAGACAAGTTTGTTGGGTTGATTTTATTTGGTAGGCGTAGGGTAACCGTTGGAGCAAGGTGTGCACTGAGGGTTTGTTTACCCAAGGATTTAAAAGATATGTGCATCTCTCAGTCCTTTGTAGTCCGCATTAATGAAGGTTTAATCTTTGCGGAATATGAGTAAATATTTAAGCATTGGTTTGAACCAAGTGCGCGTTTACACGAGATTCACATGGATGTGCATCCAATTGTTCCTTCATCACAAGTTTAGTTAGAGCATTTTAGTTTGAAAGACCCATAGTCGTTTTGGACAAGGTGTGCATCGAGCGCTCGACTATTAAGGGGTATAAAGTGATGTGCATCCCTTAATCCTTTTTCTTTCAATTTTTATTGTGAAACATCTTTTTGCGCTTAGAATGACTTGACGTTGGATCAATCGTTTCGAATTGATTAAGAAAAAGTTTGAATTAAGAGGAATAGATATTTGACGTTGGATCAAGCATTTGATGCGATTGGATTTGAAATTGGTTTGATTTTAAAACTCGCTTGATGTTGATAAAGTGTTTTTATTTTTGGAAAAGTGCTTGATTTTCGTTATCCCATTATTCTACTATTCAAGCTAACTAAACTAATCTAAAACAATAATCAAATTGAAATAAAGTACAAATAGGACAGGAGATACATTTTGTTACACGGGGATGCATAAAATAACAACATAATAATATAAAGGAATAGACACACTATTAATACAATATTAGAGAAATAAACTAATAAGTGGACTTAAGGTCCAAAGAAAAAAATATAATAAAATAGAAAATATTCACAAGGGTACAAAACTAAATTAAGGGGTGCAAAGAGTGCCAAGACCAAATGTTAGTTCTAAACCTAAAGCTCAATTATCATTTTTGAATCCCAAATTGCCAAATTATATAAACATTTATTAGTAAAAATAATAATAATAAATTCATTAAAAAAACATAACAATGAAAATAATAGAAAGAGATTCTCCTACCCTCATTCTGATTCTCTATTTAAGTTGTGGAATTTTTCAAAACTTAAAACTACGAGCAATGGAAAGAGAACAAATGACATTCTTTTTATATTTTTAATTTTTAAAATAACAAAACAAAATATAAAAAAGATACAAAATAGAAAGATGTGTAACTATTCTTTCTCACTCACGAAATATTATCTTCTTTTTTTCAGAAAGCCAAACAAAAATTAAAAGAACTAAAATCCAGCCAAACTCAAAACACACCTCAATATTATTCTAGATCAATCACTATCTATTCAAACAAGAATGAATAATGGTTATCACGCATAAGGAGAAAAAGTACCGATAATAATAGATTGGTGACGAATGGAAGAAGGTCGCGGTGGATGGCAGAGTTGCATCATTGAAGAATAAGCGTGAACGAGGTGGAGGTTCAGCCACAACATTTTATGGTGCATCTCGTTGGAGAAATGATTGTGAGGAGTTGTTGTTAGGTGGTGCAAATGGTGTTGATGGGATGAAGAATATGGTGAAGAAGAAGGTTCTTCTATTACAGTTGTAGTGTTGAGAGGAGTAACCAAATTTTTTTTCTAGAAAGAGGAACGTGAGTTCACATAATCGTTTTCACCCTTTTCCCATATTTTCTTCTTTATCTCCTTTTATCACAAAATCTGCTTGGTTGTTGATGGCAAATGAGAGAAAGAATGTGCAGATCTATGAAAGGATGTCCATTGGCTGTTTTTTTGTGTATCAGTTTCTCACCTACACTCTTTCTATAAATAGTGATAATTAGGGCTTCTATTTAATAGCAAATGACACAATGATCCTTTCTATTTTAATTAAAATAAAAAATCAAACAAAAAATTAATTAAAAAAATGACTAAATCCAAAATAAATTTTATTTTAAGTATTTTCAATTATAAAAATATAATTGAATCATCTAAAAAAAAATTGGAGTGCTAAACCGAAAAAATAAAATGAACACATTAACATGATCTACACTCATTAAAGTTCAGTAAAATAGATCGGAATTGACATTAATATTATCTTTCAGACAAGGACTTTTATTGAAAATCATGTGGATCTATGTGCTTGCTGGTAATAGTTAAGTTTTGATGACAACAACGCATCTACAAACATAAAGTACTCAAAGTCAACTGTCAACAACATGGAGTACACAAAGTCAATTTTCATCAACACGAAACACTCAAAGTCAACTGATAACAACACGAAGTACTCAAAGTCTCTTCAAAAAGAATGACGTGGAAGCTCACTAAGTCTTCTCATTCTGTCTGTGAGAACCAAGTATTGTAAAAGTAAAATAATAGCTTAATTATATTAAGGCAACTCACACACACAAAATATTTTTTCATAAATAAAAACATTTAAAAATAACTTGGAAGCTGTGCCAAATAACATAGGAACTCTAGAAATAACGAGATGGAAAAGTTTGTCTAATTTAATTGAATAAAACTTTAGTCTAATCGATTAGAAAATATCAAACTTACACCTCAAGAAATTTCTACAACTCCTAAATTATTGGCCACGAATCTATATCACAACCTTCTATTTTGAGAATCATAACAGACATATTCATTTAAACTAATCGATTAAATAGTTCATAAGGCCCATGGATTATTTCATTTTTTAGTGATTCCAACTATTATATATGGGAGGTCTCCATCACTTAAAATCACACTACTTTCAAATTTTTTCATATTTGTTGCCAAAGTGCTTTGGATTAAAATTTTATTTGTGAGGAGAATATCATTTTTGTAATTGGTCATAATGGTAGTTGATAGTCTCAAGGGTTAGATACCTTTAAGAGATTGAGATTTGGTTCTTAAGTTCAACCATAAATCTCTATTATTGGTTTATTAAGCCTGGACGGTAAAAAGCTTTGGTTTTGGTTAAAGATATCAACCAAAAATCTCTAAACAGACTCATTAGAATAAGTTGGTATAAAAGTCGTCTATAGGTTGAAGATAAGCTTGATTGTATTATGGTTCATGAGCATAACCGATAAAATGTCACAAGTCTATAGTAAAAAATCTTAAGAAGAACTCTTGGGGAGAGGACTAGGCCAACGTTTGGCCAAACATGAATAAATCTCTAGTGCAATCTATTTATCCTTACTCTCTTTAATTTTCTGCAATATATTTTATTTATTTTACTTTCTCTACGCTTTACTAATAAAAATATTACTAACATGATCTTAATCGAGAAAGGGAAAAATCACAATTTTTAAAAACCATAATTCACCCCCTTCTTGTGCTTGAGGTTACTTGTTCAACAAGTGGAATCAAAGCCTAACTATATTTAAGGACTAATTGTCTCAGGGGGAAGGATGACCTCAAGATTTTCACTAAACAAACCTTTATCCTTTAATGGAGAAGGGTATAGGCTATGGAAAGAGAAAATGAAATTCTTCATTGAAGGAATAAATCGTGGCATTTGAAAACTATGGAAGATGAACCATTTGTTCCTACACACATAGTTGATGGTTTTATAGTAAACATACCTGAAAAGGATTGGTTCAAAGAAGATAAAAAGGTTGGGTAGATTAACCTATGAGTATGAATTTTGCAAAATGAAAACTAAAGAGAAAATAAATGAAATGTAAAAATGACTTACTCATATGAGACTATTGACACACACATTTTGTTTAGAAAATTGCAGGAACATGATGGAGCTAAAGAGATTGGTCTGGATGAATAGGATAGAAAGAGAAAAAGAGTTATGTAGAAAGAGAAAAAGAAATCAGAAAAAGAAGAAAAAGATAAAGAAAAGTCGTTCATTCCAAACTACTACAACTATTGAAATAAAGGATGTATCAAACCTAATTGTTGCCTACTCAAAAGAGCAAATGAAAAACCAACAAAAAACCAAAAGAAAAATAAAGCATATGTGGCTTGGGAAGACAATGATACATAATCAACATATGACGAAGAAAAGGCCGACATTTGTCTAATGGAAAAACATCAGGATAACAAGGTAACCTCTAAATTTTCTTACAGTGATTTATTCAAGATATTCAAGATATTCAAGATATTATCCAAAAAAATAGATAAACTAGAAAAAAATCATTTCAAAATAAAATGACAAGATATATTTCCTTGAAACTAAAAGTAAAATCTTAGAAAGAGAATTAAATCATCTTAGGGAAAAAGAAGAAGAATTAAATTCTTCCACTTCTAACACATGTAATGACTGTGATATCTTAAAATAAAAAGTTTACAACCTTCAAGAAACCTTGATAAATTTGACGGGTGGAAGAGTTAATTTCGAAATACTATTAGGAAATTAAAGATCCTCTTACAACAAAGAAGGATTAAGATATGATACAAGAAACAGTAGCAAGAAATTAGAAAGTATGTGTGGGAATGAAACAACATAATAATGCACAAAATTTAAATGCAACAATTGTAATAAGGGAGGTCATCTAGAAATTTTTTTCTCCTTAAAAAAATTTCTTGAAAGAAAAAACGACACTCCCCTTAGAATATTTACAGGAAATATGTTTAACATAAAAATAAAACATTATCTGAAAATACATGTACATCTCAACCAATGATAAGAACTGTTTATGATACTAACAATGAAGTACCCAAGACGATATGGGTACCTAAAGCTAAGAACTAAACCTTCTTTTGCAGGAAAGCTTCAGAGTATCATACACTAAATTGTATCTTTATATCGGATATTCAAAGCATATGACAGTTGACGAAACCTTATTCTCCACTTTCTTCCCAAAAGAAGGAGGATATGTCTCATTTGGAGATAATAATAAGGGAAAAATATTAGGTTATGGAACCACTGGTAAGAACCCTAATCCAAATATTTGGTAAGTCCTCTTGGTAAAAGGACTATAACATAATTTACTTAGTATTAATCAACTTTGTGACGTAGGTAACAATGTAACATTTGATTCTTCTGGTTGCATGGTTATAAAATCAAAATCAAATGAAACTTTATTTACTAGCTCAAGATGTTGAAACACCTACATTTTAAATTTAAACAAAATCCCTTCAAATGATTTGTGTATTCTTAGAAACAAAAATGAATATTGGCTATGGCATATGAGAGTAACACATATACATATGGACCACTTAAATAAAATAGTTTGAAAAGAGCTTGTAGATGGTCTTCGTAACTTACGTTTTGAAAAGAACATATTATGTGATGCATACCAAAAAGGAAAGCAAGCGAGGTCCTCTTTTAATCCTTAAAATGTAGTTTCTACTGATCGGCCCTTACAATGGCTTCATATGGATCTTTTTTCCCATCAAGAAATGTAAGTTTAGGAAGAAATGTTTACTCTCTAGTAATTGTGGATGGCTACTCTCAATATACCTAGAAAAAGTTATTATCTAAGAAAATAGATGATTTAGTCGCCTTTCGAAAATTAGCCAAAGTTATCCAAAACGAAAAAAGGAAAAAGCATTGCATTAGTAAGAAGCGATCATGGAGGAAAATTCCAAAATGAGGACTTCAAAAAATCAGTAACGAGAATTAGTATCAGAGCGCCTAGTTCTTGTTGCTAGCACTTAACCGTGTCAGAAAAAGATCCTAAGAAAGAAAAACACTATGGTGGAACCAAGTCAAAACAAAAATAATGACAAACATGATGAGAAGGACAGAATCAGCGGCAGACCGCCAATCTTTGATGGATAAAACTTTGATTTTTGGAAAGACATAATTGAGAGTTTCTTTCTAGCTCATGACGCTGATTTCCGGGACATGGTAACTGATGGCTACATTCATCCAGTCGATGTAAAAGGTCAGAAGATCGATAGAAAGAAGATGACAGATGAATAGAAGAAAGAGTTTAGAAACCATCACAAAGCCAGAACAACCCTTTTGAGCTCCATCTCATGTACTGAGTATGAGAAAATTACTAACACAGAAACGACTCAGAACATGTTTGAATCTCTAAAAATGATCCATGAAGGTAACACACAAGTCAAAGAGATGAAAGCTCTTGAACTCATTCATAAGTATGAAGGTTTTAAAATGTAAGAAGATGGAACTATTGAGACAATGTTCTCAAGGTTTCCAATTTGGGTTGCTGGTATGAAAGTTATGGACAAAGGATACTCCACTGTAGGTCATGTAAAGAAAATTGTCAGAAGCTTACCCAAGAAGTTGAGACCTATGGTCAGAACTTTAAAGTTAGCCAAAAATATGAACACCATATCACTAGAGGAAAAAACTAACTCTCTAAGAAGTCACAAGATTGAACTAGAAGAAGATGAGCCCCAGAAGAAAGTTAAGTCTCTTGCCCTTAAATCTAATAAATAATATGAAACTAAAGCTTTTAAGGAAGAAGAAGAGAGCTCTGGTAGATCCTCATCAGAAGAAGGCAAATTATCTCTTCCCTCCAGAAGAGTCCATTAGTTATTGAAGCACAAACAATGGAAATTCAGAGACTCTAGAAGATCAGGTAATCACTCTGAATCATCCTCTTGATACAAAAAGTATGTCAGCAAAGACATTGTCTGTTACAAATGCAAAGATTCAAGTCACTACAAAAGTGGGTGCCCTAAACTCCAGAAAGAAAAACCTAAAAAGAAGTTCTTCAAAGAAAAGAAGAAAAGTCTTATGGAAACGTGGGTTAACTCACAGTCTTCTGAAGCAGAATCTGAATCAGAAGATGAATGGGACAATATAGCATTAAAGGCCAATGTATCAGAAGACACAGATACATCAGAATCTGAATCAGTCTCAGAAGAGGTATTTTCAAAATTCTCTAGACCTCAATTATAAGATAGTCTGTCTGAAATTCTTGAAAGATATCAGCAACTTCGGGTCAAATACAAGCACCTAAAACATGTTCTTGTATCTGAAACAGAAGAAACTTGGAAACTAAAAACAGAAATCTTCGAGCTAAAAGAAATTAATTCTAAACTTAAAAACGAAAATTCCTTCACTAAAAATGAATTACAAAAAGCTCAGGAAGAGTCTATTTCAGAAGTCTCAACTATTTCTAACAACATCCTAAAAGAATATGATTAAAACTTTCAAAAATTTCTAGCTAGAAACATAGATAGAACCAAGACGGCCTCAATGATCTAGTATGAGAATAAAATCTCAGATTAACAAACTCAATCTGATCAGAGGACTTCCTAACTTGAAGTTCAGCTCAGATGCTCTCTGTGAAGTATGTCAAAAAGGTAAGTTTGCAAAACCCTCTTTCAAATCTAAAAATGTTTTTTCTACCTCTGAACCATTAGAACTTCTGCATATAGATTTTTTTAGACCAGTGAAAACTGCATCCATCAGCGGCAAGAATTATGGATTAATGATCATATATGACTATAGAAGATGGACATGGGTAAAGTTCTTAAGATATAAGGACGAGTCACACTCTTTGTTCTCTACTTTTTGTAACCAAGTTCAAAATGAAAAAGAGTTTAGAATTGTAAAAGTCAGAAGTGATCATGGTGAAGAGTTCGAAAATAAAAGTTTTGAAAAGTTTTTTTAATGAGAATTGCATTTCTCATGATTTCTCTTGTCCAATAACTCTGTAACAAAACAAAGTTGTAGAACGATATAATAGAGTTTTACAAGAAATGGCCAAAACCATGATCAATGAGACTAACATTGCTAAACACTTATGGGGAAGAGGCAGTTAACACAGCGTGCTACATTCAAAATAGAATCTCCATAAGACCTATTCTGGAAAAGATCCATATGAATTGTGGAAGAACAGAAAGCCCAACATTTCTTACTTCCATCCATTTGGATGTATCTGTTATATGTTGAACACCAAAGAACATTTGAACAAGTTTTATTTTAAGGAACAAAAGTGTTTCGTGTTAGGATACTCTGAACGCTCAAAAATTTATAGAGTATATAACACAAACACAAATTGTGGAAGTATCCATTAGTGTCAGATTTGATGATAAGCTTGGCTCTCAAATGTCAAAGCAGGTTGAACATTTTGCAAATATAGAAGTTCAAATTACAGGTACTTAAGACAAATCTTCTGAAGACAAAACCTCAGGAACTCAGTCCAATGCATAAAAATACATCAACACCAACACTACAGAAACTTCTGAAGAACCCATCTAGAAAAGACAGTCCAGAAGTAGATAAACACATCTTGAATATATGATTCTGGGAAAGAAGGATGATCCAATCAGAACAAGATATACGTTCAGAAGTAGATTAACACCACTTTCAGTTAATCCCATGGGACAATATTGTTTCAAAGAGAATGAGAGGGTTACAATAAAATTTGAGCCTTAAATCCTTTTCATAATAATAATGATTTTGATAATAATAAAACAAAAATAAAAATAATGATGTAAGTGGAGTTGGACTGAAGCGCTTGGGATTGCTTCACAGTTTGGTACACCACACCTTCAGTATGAGCCCGTGACACTCTTCACTCTGCATTATTGGATTGGGCTTTGCTGTTTTTACTGATTCAAGCAACTGATCCATGAGTCACACCCCCTGTTTGCTTCATTTTGATTTTATTTTCTATTTTATTTTTAATTAATTTTCCTTTAAATTTCTTTTCCTGATTTTAATATTTTTTAAAATGATTAAAAAATAGAAATGTATGTTAATCTTTTAGGATTTTTTTTTGCCATTTTTTTTCATTTGTGATTTTATTTTCTTCTTTTTCCTGTTGATGTTTTAATCCAAAATGATATCATGTGTTTAATGATATCTCTTGATGAAACTTGTGATGATTTTCTATGTTTCTTAATGATTTTCTATCTATTGAATTAAGATTAGACATTAGGGTTTTGATTTAAGCTTAAAAACATTAGGTTAGGGTTTCCATTAAGCTTAACATTAGGTCCATCAATGCATGACAGGAATTAGGGCTTATGTTCTCTTTTACTTTGTTTTTTTTTTCCTTTTGAATTGCATTTTCTTTCCTTATAAAAGATAAAAATATGTTTTTCTTGATCAAATACAAAAATATTTAATAAATATGATACGTATAATACGATATGAGCCTTAAGCAAATGAGGAAAGATGAGCGGGAACCTTTCTTATCTCTTATTAGAGCATTTTGTACGTGAGATACCTTGCTCATTTGTATAAATTATTCTCCCTCATTTCATACACTTTAGTATAATACGTATCTCAAACAATTTCAAAACTAAAGGAGAATGTACTATGACGAACTACGGATCTATGATTTATGTATTGCACTATGGGGCATAGGCACGGGGTTTCAAAACCAAGGCGAGCACCCTAACTTAAAATTTATTTTCCCCTTTACCACTCATAGCAAGTAAACCTTTAGATAAAACAAATAAAAAAACAAACAAAGTGGATCTCGTTGAGTACAATGGACGTGAGGGGTGGTAATACCTCCCTCTTGCATAACCGACTTACGAACCCGTTTCTTGGTCATAGGACCACCTTATCCTTCATTTTGTGGTTTTATTGATGTTCCCCCTTCCCTTTGGGATAGATAATGTTTGATGGAGACTCTGTTTTTTCGCATAGCGACAACCTCATTCACAAATGATATTTTCTTTGTGTGTGTGTGTGTCTGCGTGTGTGTGTGAGTGTCTATAAGTGTGTGTATGTGTATGTGTGTGTGTGTGTATATCTATATAACAGGTTCCAAAGCTTTTGAAATTGTTTGATGTTGCACCTTCCGGTGTGACATATTGACTTCATCTTTCTTGAACACCAAGTAAAATGATAAGCAATTAAATACTTGTGGAGTCCACAAATAGCAATTGTTTTTAAATCCTCATAAGAACTTCATACATCTCATATATATATATATATATATATATATATATATATATATATATATATATATATATATATATATATATATATATATATATATATATATATATATATATATATATATATATATAAAAATTTATTTCTAAATTTTAAGGTTAAATTAGCCAAATTTTTAGAAATTACATTTTAAGAAAACACAAATTGCATTGGTAATTACACACAAATATGATACTTTCAACCGATAAATGAATCTAATATACTTATAATGTCTTTAACCACCATTCAATAATCCATAGCTTAATATCTCTAAAATTATACAATTGATTCATCTAAGAAAATTAATGACGGTAAATGACTCATTAAAAAGATTTTGTATCAATATAAAACATATTTTAACTAAAAAAAATACGAGACAAACAAAAATAAAGAGGAGAAGTCATAGAACATATAACAATGAAAATACATTCATATTTTTTTTATCAAACTCACATTTATTTATTTGATTCGTGGATCTAAGAAAATTATCGACCATATAAAACAAATTAAAATAATTTGTGTATTGACGATAAATATATGTTTAATAAAAACATGATTCCAATAAAAATAAAAGATGCCGATTGAATCATATGATAAAGGTACGAAATTTATAAAATAAGAAATTAAGCCGATTTTATTCAAATATTAATGAAAAGGATTTTAAAAAAACAATTGGAAAATCTTTAAGAGTCCTTTTGATATCTAGTAACTAATGGTATAAGTATAATGATTCCACTACGTGACAATCTCATAACTAGATATAATTTGAGTATTTTTGCATTTAGATCCAAGATCTTATAAGTCATCTTTTTCAAATTCTTGAATACTTCAAATGATGGTGTCCTCCACTAAAAAACTGGGAGAGTGGCGAAGATTAGAATATCACTTGCAGCCTTAACCTTTCCTTCAAAAACACCACCAAACACTTTTCCATCATCACGGGTTAGGAAAATAGAAAAGGAGGAATAAGTAGGTTCATCGATGTGCTCGGAAGGAACACAACTATAGTTTGTGGTAACATATTCTCTTGAGATATAAGGCATTTGGAATGGTTCATGTAATGTGAATACATGGGAATGGGACACTAGGTCGTGAAAAGTAAGATCAGAGATAAGACCACTACCTTTTAGTACTGTGATATTAGCTTGATGAAGCAAAGCAACGTTGATGATGGACTCCACGACATTGTTTCTAGCCTAGATTTTAATAAGAATTGGTTTCTCAGTGGTATTAGTGTCTTCCTCGATCTTAATAGGGGTTTTAGGATTGTTCTTAGATCCGCAACGTTTATCCATGGATCTATTAAAGGTTGGTGTGGTATGGTTCTCCTTGAGGAAGAGAGTAACAATATATATAGTGGTAGAATTTAATTTGGGAGATGCAACTTATAAATCCAAATACTAATTTTTTATTCTTTATTGAAAATTCAACGGTCAAAATTATATAAAAATATGTACATATATCGCAATTTATAGAATATATAGAATCATTTAAAAATACAAGGAAATAAAAACATAGATATTGATTCAATGTTCATTCACTATGAAAAATGAATCATTTGCAACAATTCAAATAATAATACTGATATTTTAAAAGGAATTTTAAAAAAAAAAATTGCTATAAAATCCTTAACTTATTACTTTATTGTTAAAAAAACAAAATTTAATATTACCACCATCAATAGTGTTATTTTTAGTGTCATTTCTTCATCTTGCGAATGAGATTCTTTGTAGTGTGAAACTCGCATCACACCCGTTGGTATTTGCATAATTTATAAAAATGTGATGTGTATTAAAAATTTATTTATATGATATGATAGCCATGTAAGTGCACAATTTATTCACATAATAAAATAATCACTTCCCATGAATATTTGTAATTGAATATCAATTTTATTTTATTTCACAATTTTCTAAATGAGTGGAAAATAATGTTTTGGTTATCATTTTGGAAAATAAAAAATATAATGAAACCTTGGATGTGTGTCCCTCCCACCTCGTCTACATTAGACGGATAAACGACTATCCCACCACTAAATAAACTCACTTCCTTCAACCCGAATTCACACTTGGATTACTTAGAATATAACTTCTCATCTTTCAAAGTACTCAACATAACTCTCAGATGTTCAGCATGTTCTTCATCTGTCTTAGAAGACGCAAAAATTTCATTGATGAACACCATAGAGAACTTATCCAAGTATTGATGAAAAATACAATTGATGTACTCCATGAATACTCCTAGTGCATAAGACACACCAAAGGACATGGCAAAATACTCATAATCACCGTAACAAGTTCTAAATGCAGTCTTCGGTATATCCTTTGACTCTCGCGAATATGGTGATAACTTGATCTCAAATTAATCTTTATGAACACACAAGCACCAACTAACTAATCGATAAGGCCATAAATTCTAGGAAGAGTATACTTATTCTTAATAGTAACCTTAATCAACTACCAATAGTCCATACACAACCTCATTCTCCAATCTTACTTTTTAACCAACAACACTAGCGCTTCCCACAGAGATACAAAAGGTTTGACAAACTTCTTCTCTAAGAGATTTTATAACTTTTTCTTCGGCTAACACAAATTCAATGCATATATTTTATACGGTGCCATCAACACAGGTCTAGTACTAGGTACTAAGTCTATGAAAAACTCAACTTCACACTAACGGTAAATCACTAATATCCTCAGGAAAAGCATCAGGGAACTCACACACAACAAAAAGCTCGACACTTGTAACCTCTCTCTCCACTCTCAAGGAAGAAAACATTAATAACACCTAGTCATATTCCCTCCAGAACATCTCCACTTGATTTACAAACATGAAACTTGAATCAATACTCTCTTCATGTTCAGGAAACATCACAATCTTATCAAAGTAATTAATGTGAACATGGCCTAACTCTAACCAGTTCATCCCCATAATAACATCAATTTTACTTAGAGGTAAAAAACCAACTCAAATTTAAACTCTTTACCTTAAACGGTAAGCGATAATTAAGGCAAACCAATTAAGTAGTCACAAAACCTTTTGTCAGGGTATCAATGACTATACTACCCTACCCAACTTGATAACACAATAATGAGAAATTAACAACCGCGTCACACTCATATCAATGATATCAATCAAATACACACAATTAATGAACACATACCTCGAATAAAATTATCTGATCTCGAGACCTCAACACCACTCAGAGAAAACACCTTCCCACTATTGCCGCAACACGAAAAATACCTAAGCGTAAGTAATGCTTGAAAAACAATAGTGTCACCACCAAATTTTATTTATTACGGAGGAAAGGGAAAATTTCGAGAAAACCAATGAAAGAAAAGAAAAAATGGTTTACATAATCATGAGCAGGTTTGGGATTCGATTATGCAAAGGGAAGGTGGAAGCTCCAAATATCTGAATGTTGTACCCAAAAATTCCCCTCTTATTTTTTTAAGAAAAATCATTTCAAGATACCTCCTCATGCTCATAGGGTTCTCAATTGCTCAAGACTAAAAGGTTGATCAGACAAACTCTCCTCCTAAGCAATTGATCGATAACTAGGGTTTTGCTTTATTCAAATAAAATTGAGCTTCTAATTCCTCTATTGGGTTTCATGGGTTCAAATATGTCTCAAAGTACTCTCATGTCAAGTTTCAAGCCTTACATCACAAATTTGCTCAGTCAATTGCTCAGATGATTAAAAATCAACTATATCGGGCAAAAAGTCAACATTGGTCAACCTACAGTAAATCTTCAAGATTTTTGTCAACATCAATATTTTAAAGTAACATTCATAATTTTATTAAGGGTTGATCATGATTCATCAAAATTCATCAAGTTACTAAATTAGGGTTTTCTTAAGGAGAAGTCAACTGAACTTTGACCATGCATAACTTTTACATGCTTCATCAGATTTTTCTAAACCAAAGCTCATTTTGAAGTAAATTCAGTTCTCTACAACTTTTTCTCTCTAAGATTAAGTCCAAAAGTGTTTCATTTGAGAGATATGGGCCAAAACATTATAAGTCATTTTAAAAGTCAACAAAAAGACACTTTTTGTCAAAGCAATTTACATTAAGATAAATTCTTCAAATGAAAAAATGACCAACATGAAGATTATAGGGGAAATCTCGAGGTTTCCGAAAAGTCAAATATCTTCTTCATGTGACAACAATTGAGAGAGTTTTGATTGCTGCAAGTTGGGAAATTTTGAGAAAAATGCATGAAACTCAAATTGAGCAAACTTGAATTGTTGGGCTAATGGGCTTATCTTTTAGAGTCCAAACGTGTTCTTGACCTCATAATGAACCTCTAAATCTATTCATATATCCTTTTAATTTTTTATTTAATTTATTTTTATTTTATTAGTTTAAATTCAAAATTAAATTAAATAAATATTAAAGGGATGTGTAAGGCTTAAAAGGCTTTTGTTTCAAACATTTTTGAGGCCCAAGATTGCATTAGGAAACGTGTGTGGGTTATTCTCAAAACAAATATTTATATTTTGTCTTATTCAAATTCTATTTTCAAATAAAATAAAGATATGATTACAAGAGGTCCAATGCCATTGTTCTTGACCTAATCTCTTCCTATATATTCTTCACATTCAGACAACAAAGGGGCACGAAAAAGCTTGCAAGAAAACACCCTCAAAAAGTCTAAAATTTTGTCAAACTAGGGAAAACTTGAAACCTTGTTTCCAGCCCTTTTCAAAGCAAAACAACCATCCAAATTGACTCCATGGATATTATAGAGTAAGTATTGATCACTCTTGATGATCTAAGAAGCCTGAAACGAGCACTACATGCATCACCGATTTACATGTTTTCTCGAATTTTGTATTTTAGTTTTTATCATGCTTTGAGTCATACTAACGTTCCTAATATGTTTGAGATGTAACTGTACTGAATTGAGCCACTACATGAGTCCCATGGGGTCAAAATCATGCATTGCCATTGTTACACCGATATATATTATTTTCTTTGTATCTCATCATGAAATTTTTTTTTAGCAAAAACTATGGCCACCAATGGATTCCAAGGGTCAAATTAGGGGGGTAGGGTTCCTTTGGATCATTAACAGTGGCTATTTTGCAGGTCAAAAAATCAAGCTCGCCGGAGAAGGCGACCGGAGCTAGGGCTCTGGTGCCTCTCTGGACCAATTATTTGTTTTTATTTTATATTTATTTGATTTCATTCTACTACCGGATGTAGCAACCACCCTAGTGGGAAGGAAGTGCATGTTAAGGCATTGATCTATAAGGGTGTGGGTTCAATCTCTGCCTTTTGCAACTTTATTTTTATATTTCCCAATTTTTGCAGGTTTAATATATTTTGTGCAACGCTCACATTCCTAACACCAACAAATGCTTGGCTCAGTGGCAAGCTAGGCGAGAGAAGACCTAGAGGGCGTGGGTTCAACACCCACCCCATGCTATTTCTTTCTTTATATTGATATCCATTGATTTTCCTTCCCTTAACCCAATTTTTTTAATTTAACCTAAAAAACAAACCTTTTTTTAACCCTAATTAATTAAGTTTAGGTTTTTAATTAACCTTTAATCTTCTTGTTTTTTTAATTAATTAATTAATTAATTAACCCTTTTTTAATACTAAAATTAATTAGAATTTTTAGGTTTTTATTATTAATTATCAAACTTAAATTATTTTTTCAAAAAAAAACCTAACAAACCTTCAAACTACTTATTCTACTTTTTCCTTATTTATTTTTCCTTAATTTATTTATGTTCCTAGATCAATTGTATAGGTCGTGCATTCCCTATGTAACAACGTATATTTCTTTCCACATTTTTTTCTATTATGTAATTGCTCCGAGTATGTAATAATGTATGCTTTATTTCCCGCATCTTTCATTATTATGTAACTGTCCCGAAGCCTTGTAATAGTTTAGGTTTATCCGCACTTTAAATTCTTCACCTTTATTTTTATTCAATTGCTAGTAATTAGGGTTGTATGGCAAGATTAAAATTAATCGAATGAAAACCCTAAATTCAAGATTAAACAATTGAACTCAAAACACTTTCACACTTGCACCTCTAGGGTAACCTCTCTTGTTGCCTTTCGAAATAATGGCCATGTCCCTTGAAAGTGGGGATACTTTAGCAAAATACCCTCAAATAAAGATCATAGTCCCTTGATGACCCTTTGATGTTGCCTGCGAAAAATGATCTAGTCCCTCCGATACAATTGCTAAAGTATTACTACATGTTGCCTTCGATGACCATACGATGACCCTTCGCTTGTTCCTTCACATCCCATAGATAGGGCTACCTACTAACTAATAGTATGGATAGCACTATCTCTAAAGGAGAAGGAAAAGAATAAGAACGACCTTAGTGGGTAGGATACACTTAACTAGTTGCTCACAAATTTCTTTTTTTAAAACATTTTCGCACCACACTTTCAATAAATATTTTCAAAACACTTTGTATACATTCTTGAGGACTAATACAAGAGTCATTACAAAGTCCACCTTACATTGGCGATTTGAAAATATTTTCAAACAAATCACATACACAAATAAAAATTTCAAAAGTGAGCTAAGTAATTAAGATTCTGTAGTTAACTATGGGTGAAATGGGTGCTCACACCTTCACTTTTCATATCTTACCCCCCCCCCCCCCCCCCCCCCCCCCCCCGAACACAAAATATATCAAGGTCTTTTGTGTTCTTTTCACCTTTTCCTTATTGGATAAAAGAAAAGTTGGTGGAGACTCAAGCTATCTGCAAATTTTGGATAAAACCAAAAAGTGAGTTCTCCCACCGTATTACAGAGCTGACGAATCTGCTGGGGAATACTTAAAAAAGAGGGGCTACCTTAGATTTTAGATCACTTTTACTTGCTTTCATTGTTTGCTTTGCTTGATTTAATTTAAGGGGTTTTCTCGGGTTTAATTTCTTGTAAGATCCTACACCTAGATCTAGGGATATCTTAGGTAAGTAGTAATAGATCATAAAGGATGTACGGCGTAGACCGATATGGATAATATGATGGCTATGTTAGTGCGATACTTTGGTTTATACTGATGTTCCTTGAGTCAGTCGAGGATAACATTAAACACTAAATGACTTTTAGAACCTTAATTAACCCATTTTGGCCATTAGAAAGTAGTGAGATAGTCGACTTTGGTACAATCCAAGGTTGGTTGATACTCGAAACTGCCTCATTAAGATTTGGCTTTCTGGATATTTTGGTGGCAAGTTAGTTGTCGTGCTAAAATAAAACCTGCGAGAAAGATCATTGATATGAGATTCCTAGAACCCAGTTACTATTTTTAGGACAGGTTGAGCCAACTTAACTTCAATAGAGAAGTGTACTTACCTATGGACCTCATACAAGCCTTTAAACCTAAGGATCTAGTGTTATTTTTTTGTGTTTTCTACTTGTTTTAACATGGCATCATAACACCATATCATCATGACATGCATTTTTACTAACCATTTCAAGGATCTTAGGGACTTGTGATGCATGATTATCATAAGTCGGATTTCTAGCAAGAGGTAGAAGGATTTATTTTCCTCTAGCTAGATGCTGTCAAGATCAAAGTACACTCTCTTGAGTCAGAGGCTAGGACCCACTTGATATGGTGTGCTTGATTCTTATATAAGGACATTCAAAGAAGAAAACTCGGAGTTCTTCAGACAAAGCTGCAACGAGATTTAATTTCTAACATTAATGTTTTTAATCCCGCGAGATCCTTTAAAAACTTACATATGCATCTACATGTCATACATGTCATCACATAACAGGTATTCCCAAGACAGGTTTTCTCATCTTCTTGCTGTTTATTCAGCAGAAAAAGATGGCTCTTGAACAGATAGTCAAAGATCTCTAGGCTCAGAATGCTCAGTTCCAAGAAATGTTCCTGAATTTAACCAAGGGGAAGGAAGAATTGAAGGCACCCATTACCAAAGAGAAGAAGAAAAAGGCAAGGAAACTAATCGACATCCTTAATATAGGGAAAAGGTTCAGAGGTCCTATCAAGCGAGTTCAAGACTGATATCCTGTCGGACAATGATGACAACCAGGGTGAAGATGGTAAAACTATTAAAGATGAGAAAGGAAGCAACCTTGGTTCTGACAAATATTATGATGAAGAGGAAGAAGATTATTAGAATAAACAATATCCTCCTGCTGATGAGAAATATAAGCTGTTAGAAGATCCTTTAAATGCTATGGATATCCATAAAGTTCCTGGATTGGATTTTGAAGATTTGGATTTAGTCTCAGTAGTTATCATTCCTCATAAATTCAAGGTCCCCACTATTTCAAATTATGATGGTGTTTCTTGCCCAAAGCTTCATTTGAGGTCATATGTTCTGAAGATTCAACCACATACTGCTGACAAGAAGTTATGGGTGTATTTCTTTCAAGAGAGCCTATCTGGAACACGGTTGGAATGATTCTATCAACTAGAAGTGGGAAATATCCATACCTGGGAAGATTTGGCTGATGCTTTCTATAAGTAGTATCAGTATAATGTTGATCTTACACCAACCCATATGCAACTACAAAGTATGACCATGGGCTCTAATGAAGGCTTTAAAGAGTATGCCCAAAAATGAAGAGATCTAGTAGGAAGATTTCAACCTCTCTTGTCTGATAGGGAATTTGTTGACATGTTTATGGGAACTTTGACAAGACCTTTCTTCAATCATCTGATTAGACGCTATTCAGCCGGGTTAACTGAGTTGATATTAACAGGGGAACATGTTGAAGGTGGAATTAGAAGCAGAAAAGTTCAAGTGGATGCATCTTCAAGTACTATGAAAAAGTCATTCAACGAGAAAAAAGAAGTTAATGTTGTGAATGGACTGAAGAGTTGTAATAAGAGTAACCACAACCAATTTATGGGGGCAGTGCTTATCTCTAATCCTGTATCACTGCAACAAAAAAACAATCAGCGTAGGTAGATCGCACCCAGAAGACAATTCACTAGAATCAACATGTTGTTGTCTCAAGCATTGCAACATATGTTAAAGGCAGAGCTGATTACGTTGAAGGATCCTCCTTAGAATCCTAATACTAATTACCCCAATTACAATCCCAATGCAAGATGTGCATATCACTCCAACAGTCCTGGACATGATACTAACAATTGTTGGGCTCTAAAGAACAAGATCCAAGACATGATCGACGCTAAAGAGATTGAGTTTGATCCTCCTGAGATTCCTAATGTGATCAATGCTCCTATGCCGAAACACGACAAGGGAATTAATTCTATTGATGATGTTTCCTATATTTCTGTTGTGAATGACTTGACTACTCCTCTGATGATTGTTAAGAAGAAGCTGCCGCAAGCCAGTTTATTTTCGGGTTGCATTGAAAACTACTACTATTGTGCGTCCTAATCCAATGGTGGTGCAATGTTGAAAGAACGTGTTCGGCATTTGATGGATAACCATATAATTATATTTGTGATGACTCCTTCTATGGAGAATTTGTTTCAAGACCTAAAGCTTGAAAACGTATCTGTAATTTCTGGTACTCCTATAAGAAACACTTCCAAGGGTCCTGTGATGATTACTTCCGAACCTAGATTTTCTCCTCTGACCATTACCGCGCTCAAGCCAATTCCATATTCCTCTGACAAGGCTATCCCTTGGAATTATGTAGTTGATGTCTACTACCATGGTGTCAAGCAAGAACCATTGACTGTCAAAAGTGGAAATAGTGAAGTTACTGATCTCAACCTCGGCAATATTGTGGGACCAGTAAACTTACCATAAGTGGAAGTGTTTTCTCTCCAGAGATCTCTCCTAAGATTGTTACTACACCGGTTCATGTTACCGCTACTGAATTAACTACTAAGACTCGAGGCAAAGAACAGATGATTGAGACCTCCCAGACTGAGGCACCTAAAGAGGTTACCACTAAAGATACCTCCAAGCAAGAGATGAAGTAGGTACTAAACATTATTCAGAAGAGCGACTATAAGATTGTTGAACAACTGGGGCAGACTCCCTCCAAGATATCTATGTTATCTCTGTTGTTGTACTCTGAAGCCCATGCTCAGGCTTTGGTGAAGTTCTTGAAATCCGCTTATGTATCGTAGGAAATCTCTGCTGATCAATTTCAAAATTATGTTTCTAGCCTGACAATTGATAATGGGCTAGGATTTTCTGATGCTGACCGAACTTCTGCAGGTAGGAACCATAATAAAGCCCTGCATGTCTCTATTGAGTGTAGGGGCACTACCTTAGCTCATGTGTTCATTGACACGTGTTCCTCATTAAATGTCTTTCCAAAGAGTGCTCTAGATAGGCTTGACTATGAAGGGGTTGTGATGAAACCCAGTAATATTGTGGTGAGAGCCTTTAACTTTTCAAAGAGAATGGTGCACGGGGAAGTTGATCTTCCGATAAAAGTGGGTTCTCAGGTTTTTAATTCTACCTTCTATGTTATGGACATTCGTGTAGCCTATTCCTGTTTACTCGGACACCCTTGGATTCATGGGGCAGATGTTGTTACTTCTACTTTACAGCAAAAGATGAAATATCCTGTGAAAGGAAAAATTGTTACAGTTTGTGGCGAAGAAGAATACATGGTGAGCCACTTGAACTCCTTCAAGTATGTTAAGATGTGTTGTACCCCAAAATTTTCCCTCCCATTTTACTCAAGATATGTTCATGGAGATCCTCAACTTGCTCAACGATACCCAAGAGTTGACCAGACAAACCCTCTCCTAAAGTAAGGAACTTCCAACTAGGGTTTCCCTTTTCATCAAGATGGCCAAGGCAAAAGGATAAGGGTTGAAGTCGTGCAAGCTAGCCCGGAAAACACAAAAATTGGACAAAAAGTGAGGATATGATTTCTAACCTAGGGGACGATTCAAGGCCATTCAAAGCTTCTAATCGCTTCCTGGATATCTCCTGAAGCTAACACGATCAATTGCAAGCATTCCCAAGTCCAGAATTATCCCATAGCCTTCAAACAGTTTGCTCTTTGTTTCAAAATTGGTTACAACATTTCTTGCATCATAAACATATTATAATGATGTATTTGTGATTATTGACATATTTGCAACATGCTTGAATGATTTAATTGGTGTTTTGATGCATATATTGATGATTTCCATGGCTAGGGTTTAAGAAGATGCTCTAGGGCTTCTCTGTACAAGCAAAATTAGGCCAAGAAAAGGATACCATGATGATCGTGGGATCAAGATGAATTGATCCATGTACTCACCTTTAATTTATCATGCGATTTGTGGATTTTTGAAGCTTGCAGGGCTATGGCTATGGAGCTCTGTCCATAGGTAAAAGGTATTGGCCTAAGACGACAGACAAGGAAGAAGACAATGACTTGTCACCATCCCAGAGGCCAATTTGAATTCACGCGCGTTTTTTATTCTTACTGACCATTATTTCAATATAATATATGTTGTTCATTTATATAAACAAAAGACAACATGGCCAGGTGTTAAAGAGAAGCGTTTGCAAAGGGGAAGACCTGGGTTCGATACCCAGGTCTGGAGTTTTTTCATTTTCTATTTCGTTCATTGCAGCTTCCATACACTTCCTTATGTAGCGTCCACCATACACTCCCATCAATAGTCCGTCAGATCCCCTCAAGCCTGGATTAAACGCCCCAGACTTGATGACCACGCTGGAGATTCCAAGGGGCAGCATGACAGGATCCAAGCGCAGGCTTTGGGCTACCAACCTTGGGCCCATCAAATTCATAAGCACACCCCCCTGGATTGCTTAAATAGGCTCAATTCTATTCTTTTTTTATTTCAATTCTTTTTTTGTTATTTATTAATTATTTCTTTTTTTCAAATAACACCAGAAATCATTTTTTTTTTAATCAAAAAATCATAAAAACATCAAAAGTCATTTTTTTATAAAAATATTTTTATTAACTAATTATTTTAATTAAATTAAGGCAATTTAATTCTTTTTTGTATAATTAAAATCAACTCGAATTAGGATTTAATGTTGTACATAACCTATTTTTTCTCAAAAAATAACCTAAATATTTTCTCATTTAGATTTTTAGATTTTCCAATTATTTCTCGCATTTAATTTACCGCGCGCGCCTTTAGTTTTCCTTTTTCTATTATTGTAACTGCTCCGAGTTTGTAATAGTAATTAGGGTTTTAAATTTCTGCATCTTTATTTACGGTCAAAATAATTATGTATCTACGAAATCCTTGTAATAACTAGGACTTTAATTTCTCGCATTTTAATTTCTGCAAACTATAAGTTGTTAGATGTATGTTCATAGGATTGTATGGAAAGACAAATTGCAATTAATATAGTAGAAAACCCTAAATGTGAAAAGATAAATAAACTAAAAAAAACACACTTGCACATGCTCACTCCCAGGGTTTACTCCACTCTGGTTGCCTTTGGTAAACGGTCATGAAGTATAGAGAATGTTAGTGGTCGTCCTCTAATCCCAAAAGATCTAAAATGACCCATTCGGATGTTGCCTCGGAAAAATATCTTTATGATTTTAGGATGATTACTAAAATTTCCTAACATTTCTTTTGTGGTCGTACTTGTCCCTTCGAACGTCCCTTAAAACTCCAACGAAGGTGCTACCTATTCCTTAATAATAGGATAGCGTTGTCTAAAGGAAAACAAATAGACTTTTTTCGAGTAGATATATTAGCTCCTTGGTACTTGCTAAAACAAATTTTTTCACACAAACACTTTTCAAAAACAGTTTTCGAAACAACTTCGTCACACTCTTGAGGACAGAAACAAGGTTTATCACGAAGTAAAACAAAACTTTTCAAAACAAGCACACACAAGCAATTTTAAAAATGAGCAAGTACCTAAGAGCCCATGGAAAACCATTGATAGAAAGGATGCTAACACCTTCCCTTTCTATAATCTACCCCCCGTAATCAGAAACATCTCGAAAAAGGTTTTTTCTGTTCTTTTTCCTTTTCCTTTGTTGGATGAAATAAGTCGGTGGCGACTCTTGCTTACGGTAACATTTGCGAATACGAAGCGCAAACCAGTATAACAATAGATTCTGCCACCGTATCACAGAACTGGCGACTCTGCTGGGGATGTATATGTGGGGTATACCTTAGGATCTAGGTCATTTTTTAATTTGCTTGCTTGTCTTTTGCTTTGCTTGCTTTATAATTCAAGGGTTTTGTTGGGGTTATATAGATCCTACACTCGGATCGGGGAGCACCTTTTAGGTAAGTAGCAATAAACTGTGAGGGAACTTTATGGGGTATACCGACACGGTTGAAGCAGTAGCTACATTGATGTAGCACTTTGGTTAGTACCGATAACCCTTGAGTCAATCAAGGAGAGTACGGCGTAGCTGTGTGGTGTCGTGAAGCATCAACTAACCTTAGAACCTTTAATTTCACAACTTATCCAGTAGGACGCAGCGAGATGGCCGGCTTTGGTGTATTCCCAAGGTCGACAGATACTCGATGCTTCACTCATTGAGGTTTGACTCTTGAGTTTTGATTGGTTGCGATTCAATCGCCTATTGAACGAAGCTGGGGGAAAGATTGGTGATATTGAGATCTCTTAGAACCCGGTTACTATTTATAGGACAGGTTGAACCAATCCAACTTCAAGAGGGTATGATCTTAAAACTCATGTAGGCATTAAACCTAAGGACTTGGTGTAACTTGATTGTTGTTTTCTATACATGTGATTTTCTAGCATAATCATGACATCATAAGCATGGCATATTATAACTAACCATTTCAAGGATTTCCAAGGGCTCATTTTTGCTTTGTTTTGTAGGACATGGCATCCACCCTTAGGAACACTATACAAATTAACCTTGTGAAAGTGCCTCTCCAACTAAAGAACCTGGCATTGAGGGTCCCTGAAAGTTCTCCATTTATTAAAAAGCATGGTAGGTTGCTCAACTTGGTCACTGCAAAACCAGATGAAGAATTGTTAATAGTGTTATTTCAGTTCTTTGATCTTGTGCACCATTGTTTCACCTCCCCGGATTACCAGATAATACCTACTATAGAGGAATTTTCTCAGTTGTTAGGGGTACCTATTCTTGATCAGTTACCTTTCAATGGTATGGAAGAACATCCAAAGCCTGAAGAGATTGCTAGAGGTCTGTCCTTACAACGGTCTGACGTAGTGACAAGTTGGGAGACTAGAGGAAGTGTCCAAGGAATCCTGGTTAAGTTTCTATTCGAGAAGGCTTACCATTTTTGGGATACCCTAGATTTACAAGCTTTCGAAGAGGTGCTGGCACTTCTCGTTTACTGGATGGTACTTTTCCCTAATGTAGATAAACTCGTAGATGTGAACACTATCAAGGTTTTTCTGTCTCATAATCCGGTGCCTACATTACTCGAGGATATTCTACACTCTCTACATGCTCGCACTCTAAAGAGAAGGGGGACCCTCCTGTATTGTACTCCTCTATTGGCTAGGTGGTTTATTTCGCACCTACCTAGGTCTGTTTTGAAGAATGAACATGGTTTGAAATGGTCTCGTAGGCTGATGTCCCTTACACATTCAGACATTCATTAGTGTTCACGGTTCTCAGAAGATGTTACCATCATCAATCGATGTGGTGAATTCCCTAATGTCCCTCTCTTAGGCATTAGGGGAGGAATCACTTACAACCCTTGTTTGGCACTGTGTCAGTTTGGTTATGCGAGAAGTGATGGTCCTCATGATATGCTTATCCAAGGAATTGCCTTCAACTATGAGAATGATGCTCAAGGATACAGCAAAAGGTTCATGAAAGCTTGGGGCATGGTGCATAAAATTGATAGCAAGACGCTAGGGCACAAGAATTCCATTCCTCATGAGCCTTATCTCCGATGGATACGAGCTCGCGCCCAAAGTCTTATGATGCCTTACCCCGCCGTCCTACCAATAACTGTGGAACCAGTTATTGAAGGAGATACTACTTCCCTTGGTCATCATCCTCACATGTGAACTGATCATGAAGAGTTACAGAAGTCCTGGGTTCAACTCAAAGAGGAGCGGGACACGTTTGAAGCTCAGTTCCATGCCAGCGAGAAGAAGGTCCTGGAGCTCACTAGGCTACTTCATAAAGAAAGGAACATAAATGCCTACATCGTACCGAGGATGTGCTCCTTGAAGACCTAGTTTCTCTTTTGTTTCTTTTTGTTTTGTTTAATTGTAAGCCTAAAGGGAATTCTCTGTAACAAATTCGAACTTATTAATGAAATTAACGTGTGTTTCTTTTGGTTAAACAAATTTGAGCCTTTAAGAACCCTTGAAATCATTGCATACACATCCCATCCATAGCATTGCATAAACAGGTACCATTACAGGCTTCTCATTTTCTTCGCTATTTATTTCAGCAGAAATGTCTTCTGAACAAAGCATCTAAGATCTTCAGGCACAAAATGCCCAATTCCAACAGATGTTCATAAATCTGGCGAAAGGGCAGGAGGATCTAAAAGCCCTCATCCTGAAGGAGAACAAGAAAAAGAAGAAGGTTGCTGGTATTTTGAATATGGGCAGAAGGTTCAGGGGGTCGTTAAAGCAACCAGTCAATCTGACCTCTTTATCCAAGGAAGGGGAGAATCAAGAAAGAGAGACAAGGGAAAAGGACCCCAGTCCTGAAGTTTTTGACAATGATACAGACTACAATGATGAGCAGTATCCTCTTACTGAGGATAGATACAAGCAGTTGGAAGATCGTCTGAGTGCTATGGAAGTCCAGAGGATACCTGGGTTGGATTTTGAAAAATTGGGATTGGTGTCGGGAGTGGTCATCCCGCAGAAGTTCAAGGCTCCAATTTTTGCAAAGTACGATGGGGTGTCTTGCCCAAAACTCCATCTCCGTTCCTATGTAAGGAAAATCCATCCCCACACCACTGATAGAAACTTGTGGGTCCATTTCTTTCAAGACAGTCTGTCAGGGACTCAGCTTGAATGTTTCTACCAATTGGAGGGAACCAATGTCCGAAACTGGGAAGATCTGGCTGCTGCTTTTTATAAGCAGTATCAATACAACACCGACCTTGCTCCTACACAAACACAACTCCAGAGTATGTCCATGGGTGCAAGTGAAGGCTTTAAGGACTATGCACAGAAGTGGAGAGATTTGGCTGGAAGAGTCCAACCCCTTTTGTCTGATAGGGAGTTGGTCTATATGTTTCTTGGGACGCTATCTGGTCCATTCTTTAATCATTTGATCGGCAGCTCGTCAACTGATTTCACCGAGTTGATTCTAACTAGAGAGAGGTTAGAAGCTGGGATCCAGAGCGGTAAGATACAGAAAGATGCCCCTTCGAGTTTCGTAAAGAAGCCTTTCATTGGTAAAAAGGAAACTAGTTCTATTTATAGCCCAAGAGGTCAAAATAGAGTTGAGCACCGTCAGACAGTAAGTGCCGTAATAATACTTATGCTTGCGGTTGCTCCACAATGCAACAATCAACAAAGGGTGGAAAGACCACAACGACAGTTTACCCGGATTAACATGACATTGGCTGAAGTGCTACCCCATCTACTAAGATCCAACTTGGCAACCTTGAAAATGGCTCCCAAGAATTCGAACACCACATCTTCTCGGTATAATCCAAATACTCGGTGTGCCTATCATTCTGAGAGTCCTGGCCACGATACCAATGACTGTTGGGCTCTGAGAAATAAGGTACAGGATCTGATCGAGGCCAAGGAAATTGAGTTCGATTCTCCTGAAAAGCCCAATGCCATAACTGCTCCCATGCCTAAACACAATCGTGGAGTTAGTGTTGTTGATACCGATATGTTTGTGACCTCAGTTGATGAAGTTTCTACTCCTCTTATGACTATTAAGAAGAATTTGTTATTGGCCAGTTTATTTTCGGGTTGCGGTGAAGGTTGCCACATGTGTTCATCTCTGGCTTTTGGTTGCCATTTGCTGAAGTCAGGTGTTCAGCGCCTGATGGACAGCAAAGAAATTTTGTTCGAGAAAAATATGATTCCCATTGTCCCGTTTAAAGATGTTGCTATTATAACCATTTCCTCCAATCCTTCTAAGGTCCCCTCGAGAAGACCTGTTAGGATTACATTTGCTCCAAGAGTCGCTCCGTTAATAATCAACCTTCCTGGTCCTGTCCCATACGCCTCAGAAAAAGCTGTCCCTTGGCATTATGGTGTCGATGTGTACTATCATGGAATCAAACAAGGTCTGAAGAATGAAGAGGCTGATCCTGATGTCAGTAACATTGTTGGGACCAACAAGGTTACCAGAAGTGGAAGGGTTTTCTCTCCCGAGATTTCCCCAAAGACTGTCAATAGGCCTGTTGTTATTCCGTCTGCTATTCCTGCTGGTACTTCAACTACTACTCCTGTTCTTACTCCAATTATCACTCCCGCCATAGAGTCATCTGGGACTCGAGGCAAAGAAGTTATAGGTGAGCCTTCCCGAATGACGGCACCTAGAAAAATTGTCGTAGAAGCCTCTAAGCAAGAGATAGAGGAAATATTGAAAATAATCAAAAAGAGCGACTACAATGTGGTCGAGCAGCTGGGGAAGACCCCCTCAATGATATCCATGTTGTCCCTTCTATTGTGATTCAAGGCCCATGTGAAAGCTTTGATTGCATTCCTCAAGACTGCACATGTGCTGCAAGAAACCTTCGCCGATCAATTCAAAGACTGTGTGGCCAGCCTGACTGCTGACAATGGGCTGGGTTTTTCAGATGCAGACTTGACACCAAAAGGAAGGAAGCATAATGATGCTCTGCATGTCTCAATCAAATGCAGGGGCACCACTATGGCTCATGTACTGGTAGATACTGGATCCTCACTGAATTTCCTGCCGAAGAAGGCTCTCGACCGACTAGATTATGAGGGATTGACCTTAAATCCTAGTAACATTGTGGTACGGGCTTTTGATGGGTCGAAGAGAATGGTGCATGGGGAGGTGGACATCCCTGTCAAGGTAGGCTCTCAAACCCTTGAGTCCATCTTCTACGTGATAGACATCAGGCCATCACACTCTTGTTTGTTGGGTCGTCCTTAGATCCATGAAGCTGGGGATGTTACTTCTACACTGCACCAAATGTTGATGTATCTAGTGAAGGGGAAGATTGTCACTGTACATGGAGAAGAAGAGTATATGGTAAGCCACCTCAACTCCTTCAGGTACGTAGAGATGGATGGGGAATTCATAGAGACTCCTTGCCAGAATTTTCAAGAGGTTCCCCAGATCCTGGCATTGACTGAAACTACTACCAGCAACAAGCCTCCTCTGAAGATGGCTTCTCTCAAAGACGCCAGAGCAGTGGTTGAAGAAGGTGGGTGTACCAACTGGGGATAGCTCCCTAATTTTACTCACAAAATTGTCATGTTTGGTTTGGGATTTACTTTAGGAGCTCAATAGGCTGTTCGACGCGCTCGGGATGGAGGACCTCCCCTACACATCTGTAATTAGGGAATTAATACCATTAAAGACAGTGAGAAAGAATCTGACATTGATAGCTGGATCTACCCAACTACCAACGGTGGACCGAGTAACTGGACGACTAGGGAATTTATACCAGTTTCTTTTATTCCACAGTAATTGTCTTATTTGTTTTGAGATTTGTAATAAACAATTTAAACTCTACAGTCTTGTTCCTTGCCCGAGGTACATTGGCTTTATTTGTGAGGGCTACTATTTTTCATTTCATATATCATCAAAAAAACATTGGACGTTCCTTGCATACAAATTTTGCGCTCTCTGTTTTTCTTGTCTATTTTCACTTGATCAAAATAGCTATGCTCTTACACACACTCACGTATCATACTGCAGATCCATATCCACTCTGGATCCCATTGATAACAGCTCTGCTATTTCCAGTTTTGACTTAAAAAATCCGATCAACCAAGTCGAAGACGAAGGTGAGGATGATTATGAGATGCCTAGAGAACTTGCTAGACTATTACAGTAGGAAGAAAGGGCTATACAGCCTCATGAAGAGCCAGTTGACACGATAAACCTGGGCACGGAGATAGATAGAAAAGAATTCAAGATCAGCGCAAATCTGGAAGTTAAGATCAAACAGCGATTGATACAAATGTTGCACGACTACATTGAGATCTTCGTCTGGTCATATGAAGACATGCTAGGTTTAGACACTGATATTATGGTACATCTTCTGCCGACTAAGGAAGACTGTCCTCCGGTGAAACAGAAGGTCCGTCGTGTGTGCCCTGAAATGTCAGAGAAGATCAAGGCAGAGGTCATGAAGCAGTTCGACGCAGGGTTCTTAGCTGTCACCTCCTATCCACAGTGGGTTGCTAACGTCGTTCCGGTACCTAAGAAGGACGGTAAGGTACAAATGTGTGTGGATTACAGAGATCTGAACAGGGCAAGCCCCAAGGCTGACATCCCACTTCCTCACATTGATGTTCTGGTTGACAACACCGTGCAACACAAAATCTTCTCCTTCATGGATGGTTTCTCTGGCTACAACCAGATCAAGATGGCTCCTGAAGACATGGAGAAGACAACCTTCGACACACAGTGGGGAACCTTCTGTAACAAGGTGATGCCTTTTGGGTTGAAGAATGCTGGGGAAACTTATCAGCGCGCCATGGTCGCTTTGTTCCACGATATGATCCATCATAAGATCAAGGTTTATGTTGATGACATGATAGCCAAGTCTGAAACCGAGGAAGAGCACCTTGGTCATTTACAAAAGTTGTTTGACTAGTTAAATACATATAAGTTGAGGTTGAATCTGAACAAGTGCACCTTCGGGGTAAGGTCTGGTAAGCTCTTGGGTTTGATTGTCAGCGACAAAGGCATCCAAGTAGACCCTGCGAAGGTAAAGGCCATACAAGAAATGCCAGCTCCCCGTACAGAGAATGAAGTTAGAGGTTTCTTGGGACGCTTGAATTATATTTCCAGGTTCATTTCACATCTAACTGCTACTCGTGAGCCCATCTTCAAGCTTCTAAAGAGAGATCAAGTGGTAAAGTGGAATGACGAATTCCATACAGCTTTCGACAGAATCAAGGAATACCTTCAAGAATCGCCAATTTTGATGCCTCCCGTTGAAGGAAGATCTTTGATATTATATTTAGCAATGCTAGACAGTTCAATGGGGTGTGTGTTGGGGCCGCATGACCAGTCTGGTCGAAAAGAGCACGCAATATACTACCTTAGCAAAAAGTTTACCGACTGTGAGACACGATACTCACTGCTCGAGAAAACTTGCTGCACTTTGGCATGGGCTGTTTGCTGAATAAGACAATATATGCTGACCCACACTACTTTGTTGATATCTAAGATGGATCCAATCAAATACATCTTCGAGAAACCCGCTCTCTCCGGAAGAATAGCAAGATGGCAAATGATCTTAACTGAATACGATATATAATATACAACCCAGAAAGCAGTCAAGGGGAGTGTATTGACTGATCATTTCGCTCATCAGGCCGTGGATGACTACCAGTCCATGAATTTTGAGTTCTAGGATGAGAATATTATGCTGGTGACTGACTACGAAGAACTTGGACCAAATGAAGGACCCGAAGAGGGATCCCGATGGACTATGGTTTTTGATGGAGCTTCGAACGCACTTGGTAATGGCATCGGTGCTATAATCATATCTCCTGAGGGTTGTCATACTCCTTTCACTGCCCGACTATGTTTCAACTTCACTAACAACATGGCGGAGTATGAAGCTTGTATCATGGGTCTCAAGGCCGCTATTGACCTCAGGATCAAGTTCTTGGACATTTTGAGGGATTTAGCCTTGGTAATAAGTCAGATCAAAGGCGAATGGGATACGAAGCATCCGAATCTCACCCCATACAAAGAGCACGTGCTAACATTTCTCCCACACTTTGAGGAGGTAACTTTTGAACATTTCCCGCGAGAGGATAATCAGTTAGCGGATGCGCTAGCTACCATGTCTTCTATGTTCAATGTCAGGTGGGATAATGAAGCTCCCCGAATCACCATTGAGAGGTTGGATGAACTAGCGCACTGTTGTGAGATTGATACCGAAGAGGTGGCAGACAATCCCTGGTTTCATGAAGTCAAGAGGTATCTTGAGACTCAAGAGTATCCTGAAGGGGCATCTGTCAATGATAAGAAGTTTCTGAGAAGGTTCGCTGCAAAGTTCTTCCTCAGTAATGGAATCCTTTACAGCACAATCATGACTCTACCTTACTACGGTGTGTAGACAAGAGCGAAGCAGAGAGGATTATGACAGATCTACATGAAGGTACCTTCGGAACCCATTCCAATGGACATACCATGGCTAAGAAGATCCTACGGGCAGGATATTACTGGTCCACTATGGAAGCAGATTGTTATCAGCACTCCCAAACTTGTCATAAGTGCCAAATCTACGCTGATAAGGTGCATGTGCCTCCGGTTCCCTTGAACGTCTTGACAACTCTGTGGCCCTTTACAATGTGGGGCATGGACATGATCGGAGAAATCAGGCCCACTGATTCCAATGGACATTGCTTCATTCTAGTGGCCATTGATTACTTCACGAAGTGGGTTGAGGCAGCCTTTTTTGCTACTGTGACCAAGAACGTTGTGGCGCGGTTTATCCGACATAATCTAATCTGTCGGTATGGTGTTCCAGAGAGAATTATTACTAACAATGGTATGAATCTCAACAACACAATGATCACCGAGCTCTGTAAATAGTTCAAGATACAACATCATAACTCTTCTCCTTATCGGCCGAAGATGAATGGCGTTGTTGAAGCCGCTAACAAGAACATCAAGAAGATTGTACATAAGATGACGGTGACATACAAGGACTTGCATGAGATGTTACCATTTGCTCTTCATGGATACCGTACCTCAGCACAGACGTCAACAGGGGAAACACCCTACTCTCTGGTATATGGCATGGAGGCAGTCCTACCCATCGAAGTCCAGATACCTTCTCTCAGGATTATGAAGGATGCAGGTTTGAACGAAGACGATTGGATCCAAACTCGACTTGATCAGCTAAATCTAATCGACGAGAAGAGACTTACCGCTATCTGTCATGGTCAGACGTATCAAAAGAGAATGATCAAGGCTTTTAACAAGAAAGTCAGATGTTAAGAATATCAAGTCGGGGAACTAGTGATCAAGCGCATCATACTGCCGCAAGGTGATCCCAGGGGAAAATGGACCCCCACATACGAAGGGCCATTTGTGGTTAAAAACATTTTCTCGGGTGGAGCTATGAGTCTAACCACCATGGACGGTGACGACCTTCCTCACCCTGTCAATGCAGACATAGTGAAAAGATACTACGCCTGATTAAAAGACCCGCTAGGTTGACTGGCCTAGGTAAAAATAAGGGCTTCCTGGTGAACCAAAAGGGTTCGGGAAAAAATAAGGGATGAAAATGGAAAAATTTGTACACTCGACAAGCAGAAAACCTGAAAGGGCGACTTGGGCAAAAAAGGGTATCCCGATGGACTAAAAACCCGAAAGGGCAGTCCGGGAAAAAGTTAGGTATGTAAAGCGTATCACTGTGTCCCATTGGATCATCTTTCGACCAGACTTCAGTATCAACTATCAAGCTCGGACGACAACAATCAATCTAATCAACTTTCTATCAAGTAGCAAAGTGATGAGACGCTCGAAGACATAAGGGCAATAGCAGAGTTGAAACTCAATGGGATTGTTGCACATAGTTGTTTTCTTTTACACAAAATTGTATAGCTTCTATTTTTAAGGTGGCATTCTCTTACTAGAGCGTCAACCTCCTTGTACGAAAACGCCTATTACAGGCCAACTTCAAAAATCAATACAAAATCATTTTCACAAGAAACTTTGAGTTTTTTTCTTTTTCTGTTTTTTTTGCAAGAACGTCCAATGATTTATTCTTGACATATGCATTTGAATATGATTGCTGCTCATAAATATTTACATAAGAAACAATAAGACAATTACTCATAATTCTAGAAACAGAGGCAAAAACAAGAAGTGTCAAACCCGACAGTTACTCTGCCCAGCAGGTACCGGGACAGAGACATCTTTGGAGCATAATCATCAGTACATACACTCCCCAAAGAGTAAAAGTATTCAAAAGCATTGATGTCGACTTTCTTGAAATAGGAAGTAATCTCCCCAGCCAGGGTCATTCAGAAACCTGACAGCTATATCCCCCAACCGAATTTCATAATCGCGAGCAGGTCAGTAAATTTTATCTCCCAAGCAGAGTTTATTTCTCTGGATATAGAAGCTCAATCCCTGATAGAGCTCATTACTTCAGCTACGGAAATTCCCTTTCCAAGTTGTTCCCCGCAGAGTTATTCTCAAACAGAATATCTCCCTGATAGAATATTCATAAATAACAAAGAGTAAATCTCCAGCATAGTCATTTCCATTCACCATCCCCGGCGGAAGTAGAAGAACCACATTTCTCTACAATAGTCAGGAATGTTATATTCTCCAGCAGCAGCCAGGGATTTATTTTCCCAGACTCGGACATACCCCAATAGCATTTCATGTGCATACATTACGACATGCACATACATATCATATACGGCATAATCTCATATGCATTGCACATATAATTAACCTTGTTATCCTTTCAGGAAAGACAATTATCTTCAACAAATCCAGCATTTATACAGGTCACATCTGCAGACAACTAATGGAAACTCAGTTCCCGAAACCAAGCGGGTCAACTAATATACACTATCACTTCGAAGTAACCCTACAATCCAGTTTCCGTCTCATAGCCCTACTATCCATGCTCTCATTTCGAAGTAACCCTACTATCCAAGATCCTTCTCATAGCCCTACTATCCAGACTCTCATTTTGAAGTAACCCTACTATCCAGGTTCCTTCTCATAGCCCTACTATCCAGGCTCTCATTTCAAAGTAGCCCTACTATCCAGGTTCCTTCTCACAACCCTGCTATCCAGGCTCTAATTTCGAAGTAGCCCTACTATCCAAGTTCCTTCTCATAGCCCTACTATTCAGGCTCTCATTTCGAAGTAACCCTACTATCTAAGTTCCTTCTCATAGCCCTACTATCCAGGCTCTCATTTTGAAGTAATCCTACTATCCAGGTTCCTTCTCATAGCCCTACTATCCAGGCTCTCATTTCAAAGTAACCCTATGACCCATGTTCCTTCTCATAGCCCTATTATCCAAGCTCTCATTTCGAAGTAACTCTATGACCCAGGTTCCTTCTCATAGCCCTACTATCCAGGCTGTCATTTCGAAGTAACCCTACGACCCATGTTCCTTCTCATAGCCCTCCTATCCAAGCTCTCATTTCGAAGTAACCCTACTATCCAGGTTCCTCCTCATAGCCCTACTATCCAGGCTTTCACCTCGAAGAAACCCTACTATCCAGGTTCCTTATCTCTTATCTCCAGATAACAGTTTACAACACTGTAAGACCTGGAACCGACTAGTTATGGTCGAGTTCACCTTTCCCCAGTAAGACACTGTGCAACCTGGACCCTGACCGGATACGCAGTTCACTTCCACCTCCTCAATTAAGAATTTATTCCCCAGTGGAGTAATGGACAACCGAAGCTCCTATACTCTATCTCCCAAGACACAAATCAACTTTCCTCTGTAAAGTCCTCCTCAGCGACAAGTACATAGTTTCTCGCAAAGGAATCTCTTATGCGATCGATATCTTTTTTGGATGGCATCATTATGCCCATCTCCAACGATTCTCTGTCAACATTCAAATGGAATCTGTAGGCCCATTCCCGATATCACCAATCATTATTACTCCAGGCGAGTGCAAATTTCTGGGCACTCTAGTGTTCAATCATCTTCCACCTTCAGATTACGAAAGGAAGACCAACCAATCTAGATCCTCAGGTTTAAGAAGATTGAACAGGGGCAGCGGTTGGACCCCAAAATTTGCCCTCCCATTTTACTCAACATATGTTCATGGAGATCCTCAACTTTCTCAAGGATACCCAAGAGTTGACCAGACAAACCCTCTCCTAAAGCAAGGAACCTCCAACTAGGGTTTCCATTTTCATCAAGATGGCCAAGGCAAATGGATGAAGGTTGAAGTCGTGCAAGCTAGCCAAGAAAACTCAAAAATTGGACAAAAAGTGTGGATCTGATTTCTAACCTAGGGGATGATTCAAGGCCATTCAAAGCTTCTAATCGCTTCCTGGACATCTCCTGAAGCTAACACGATCAATTGCTAGCATTCCCAAGTCCAGAATCGTCCCATAGCCTTCACACAGTTTGCTCATTATTTCAAAATTGATTACAACAATTCTTGCATCATAAACATATTATAATGATGTATTTGTGATTATTGACATATTTGCAACATGCTTGAAAGATTTAATTGGTGTTTTTATGCATATATTGATGATTTCCATGACTAAGGTTTAAGAAGTCGTTTTAGGGCTTCTCTGTACAAGACTAATTAGGCCAAGAAAAGAATACTGTGATGATCGTGGGATCAAGACGAATTGATCCATGTACTCACCTTTAATTTATCATGAGATTTGTGGATTTTTGAAGCTTACAGGGCTATGGGTATGGAGCTTTGTCCGTAGGTAAAAGTTATTGGCCTAATACGATGGACAGAGAAGAATACAATGACTTGTTACCATCCCAGTGGCCAATTTGAATTCACGTGCGTTTTTTATTCTTACTGGCCATTCTTTCAATATAATATATGTTGTTCATTTATATAAACAAAAGAAAACATGGCCAGGTGGTAAAGAGAAGTGTTTGCGAAGGGGAAGACCTGGGTTCGATACCCAGGTCTGGAGTTTTTTCATTTTCTCGTTCTTTTATTGCAGCTTCCATACACTTCCTTGCATAGCGTCCACCATACACTCCCATCAATAGTCCGTTAGATCCCCTCAAGCATAGATTAAATGCCCCAGACTTAATGACCATGCTGGAGATTGACAGGGGCAGCGTCATAGGATCCAAGTGCAGGCTCTGGGCTACCAACCATGGGCCCATCAAATTAAGAAGCACACCCCCTAGAGTGCTTAAACAGGCCCAATTCTATTCTTTTTTTATTATTTATTAATTATTTCTTTTTTTCAAATAACACCAAAAATCGTGTTTTTTTTTATTTAATCAAAAAATCTTAAAAACATCAAAAGTCATTTTTTTATAAAAATATTTTTATTAACTAATTAGTTTAATTAAATTAAGGCAATTTAATTCATTTTTTGTATAATTAAAATCAACTAGAATTAGGATTTAATGTTGTACATAACCTAATTTTTCTCATAAGATAACCTAAATATTTTCTCAATTAGATTTTTAGATTTTCCAATTATTTCTCGCATTTAATTCGCCGCGCCCGCCTTTAACTTTCCTTTTTCTATTATTGTAACTGCTCCGAGTTTATAATAGTAATTAGGGTTTTAAATTTCTGCATCTTTATTTACGGTCAAAATAATTATATATCTGCGAAAGCCTTGTAATAGCTAGGACTTTAATTTCTCGCATTTTAATTTCCGCAAACTATAAGTTGTTAGATGTATGTTAATAGGATTGTATGGAAACACAAATTGCAATTAATACAGTAGAAAACCCTAAATGTGCAAAGATAAATAAACTAAAAAACACACACTAGCACATTCTCACTCCTAGGGTTTACTCCACTCCGGTTGCCTTCGGTAAACAATCATGAAGTATAGGGAATGTTAGTGGCCATCCTCTAGTCCCAAAAGATCTAAAATGACCCATTTGGATGTTGCCTCGGAAAAAGATCTTTAAGGTTTTAGGATGAAACTAAAATTTCCTAACATTGTTTTTGTGGTCGTACTTTTCCCTTCGAACGTCCCTTAAAACTCCAACGGAGGTGCTACCTATTTCTTAATAATAGGATAGAGCCATCTAATGCAAAACGAACACACTTTTTTCGAGTAGGTAGATTAGCTCCTATGTACTTGCTCAAACAAAATTTTTCACACAAACACTTTTCAAAAATAGTTTTTGAAACAACTTTTTCACACTCTTGAGGATATAAACAAGGGTTATCACGAAGTAAAACAAAACTTTTCAAAACAAGCACACACAAGCAATTTGAAAAATGAGCAAGTACCTAAGAGGCCATGGAAAACCATGATAGAGAAAGGGTTCTAACACCTTTCCTTTCTATAATCTACCCCCCCCCCCCCCCCCCCCCCCCCCCCCCCGTACTCAGAAACATCTTAAAAAGGGTTTTTCTGTTTTTTTCCTTTTACTTTGTTGGATGAAATAAAAGTCAGTGGCGACTCTTGCTTACCGCGACATTTGCGAATACAAAACGCAAACCAGCATAACAGTCAGTTCTTCCATCGTATCACAAGGTGGATGGTGAATTCATCGAAACTTCCTTCCAGAACTTTGAATTTTTTCCTCAGACAACTCCCATTACTAAAGACGCTTATGATATTCCTAATATTAGCAAGGTTCCACCAAGAATGGCTTCTCTAAAAGACGCTAAAGATGTGGTAGAAGAAGGTGGATGCACTGTTTGGGGTAAACTTACCGAAATTCCTTACAAGTCCAACAAATTTGGTTTGGGTTTCACCTTAGAGGCTCAGAGGGTTGTCCGTCGTGCTCATGCTGGGAGACAACCATTCTGCATCAACAACAATGGAGTCAACACAGTGGAAGATGCTGATAGCAACTACGATATAGACAGTTGGATTTTTCCTACTACCGGCAATGAACCCAACAATTGGAAGCTTGAATACTTTATACCATTCTCATTTATTCACGAGTAAATGCTATTTTCTGTTTTCTTGCTTTCAAGTTTTTGGTTACGTAATTTAAACAATGACTTTAAACCTTGTGTCTTACCCGGGGCACAACGGTCCATTTGTTGGGGTTGTCATTTTTCATCCACATATTTTAATTTAATAAATCATTGGACGTTTGCACTCAAATTTTACGCTTTGTCTTTTGTTTACTTCATTGCTTTCAAAATAGCTACGTGTTCTTACACACACCCACACAATCAATTGCAGATCCTTATCCACCTAGGATCCCATTGATAACAATTCTTTTATTTCCAATTATGACTTCGAAAATCCAATCTACCAAGTTGAGGACAAAGGTGAGGAAGATTGTGAAGTACCTGGAGAGCTTGATAGGCTATTAATGCAGGAAGAAAGAGCCATACAACCGCATGAAGAGCCAATTGAGGTTGTGAACTTTGATACAGAAAAAAGCAACAAAAAAGTCAAGATAGGTGCTAACCTAAAAGACAGTGTCAAAAAGAGATTAATCCAGATGTTACGTGACTATGTTGAGATCTTTGCTTGGTCGTAGGAAGACATGCTAGGGCTTGATACTAACATTGTGGTTCACCGTCTACCGTTGAAAGAAGGTTGTCCTCCTATAAAACAGAAGGTTCGTCGTATGCGTCTTGAGATGTTTGAAAAGATCAAAGTTGAGGTTGTCAAGCACTTCAATGCAGGTTTCTTAGCTGTTACATCCTATTCTAAGTGAGTTGTAAATGTGGTTCCAATACCTAAGAAGGATGGCAAGGTGTGTATGTGTATAGACTACAGGGATATGAAAAGGCAAGCCCCATAGATGACTTTCTGCTTCCATATATAGATGTTCTGGTTGATAACACCACTCAGCATAAAATATTTTCCTTCATGGATGGTTTTTCTGGTTATAATCAAATCAAGATGGCACCTGAAGACATGGAGAAGACTACTTTTGTCACATAATTGGGCACTTTCGATTATAAAGTTATGCCTTTTGGTTTGAAGAACACCGACACAACATATCAGCGTGCTATGCTAGCTTTGTTCCATGACATGATCCATAATGAGATAGAGGTTTATGTTGATGACATGATAGCTAGATATTAGATTGAAGAAGAACATCTCGACCACCTGTAAAAGTTGTTTGAGAGGTTGAAGAAGTCAAAGTTGAGTTTGAATCCAAACAAGTGCACCTATGGAGAAAGATCCGGTAAACTCCTAGGTTTTTTCGTTCGTGGTAAAGGTTTTGAAGTTGATCCTGCCAAGGTTAAATACATTCAAGAAATTCCAGGTTCCCGTACTGAGAAGGAAGTCAGAGGTTTCTTGGGACTATTGAACTACATTTCCAGATTTATTACCCATTTGACAACTACTTGTGAGCCAATCTTCAAGTTAGTCAAGAAAGGTCAAGTAGTAAAGTGGAATGACAATTTTCAGATAGCCTTCGATAAAATCAAGGAGTACCTCCAAGAATCTTCAATTCTGATACGACTAGTTGAAGGAAGACCCCTTATCATGTACTTAACTGTGTTAGAGAACTCAATGGGGTGTGTGTTAGGGCAATATGATAGGTTTGGTCGAAAAGAGCATGCAATATACTACCTTAGAAAAAAGTTTACCGACTGTGAAATAAGATACTCACTCCTCAAGAAAACTTTTTGCGCTTGGCATGTGCTTCTCGCCGACTAAGACAATATATGTTGACTCATACTACTTTGTTGATCTCTAATATGGATCCAATAAAATACATATTCGAGAAACCCGCTCTCTCTGGAAGAATCGCAAGATGGAAAATGGTCTTGATAGAATATGACATTCAATATACTACTAAGAAGGCAATCAAAGGAAGTGTAATGGAAGATAATTTGGCTCATCAAGTTATAGACGACTATCAATCTATGAATTTCGAGTTCCCTGACAAGAATGTTATGCGAGTTACAGATTATGAAGAACTTGGACCGTATGAAGGACCTGTGTCGGGATCCCGATGGACTATGGTTTTTGATGGAGCTTCTAATGCGCTTGGTAATGGAATTGGTGTTGTAATTGTCTCTTCTAAGGGTTGTAATACACCCTTCACCACCAGATTGTGTTTTCACTGTAACAACAACATGGAAGAATATGAAGCATGTATCATGGGTATCAAGGCTGCTATAGATATGAGAATTAAATTCTTAAATGTATACGGGGACTCAACCCTAGTGATCAGTCAGATTAAGGGAGAATGGGATATGAAATATCCAAACCTCATTCCTTATCGGGAGCATGTGTTGACATTAATTTCATACATCGAAGAAATCACTTTTAAGCACATTCCACGAGAAGAGAATTAATTGGCAGACGCATTATCTACCATGTCATCTATGTTCAAAGTCAGATGGGATAATGAAGCTCCTAGAATTACTATTGAGAGACTAGAAGAACCAGCGCATCGCTACAAAGTTGATACTAATAGAGTAGAGGAAAAGCCTTGGTACCAGGAAATAAAAAGATACCTCGAAATTCAAGAGTATCCTGAAGGAGCATCTGTTAATGATAAGAAATTTCTAAGGAGGTTCTCTGCCAAGTTTTTATGACTAACATAATTTTATACAAGCGCAATCATGATTTGACTATGCTTCATTGTGTAGACAAGAAGGAAGCAAAGAGGATTATGGAAGATATGCACGACGAAGCCTTTGATACTCACTCCAGTGGGCATATGATGGCTAAGAAAATTATGAGAGCAGGTTATTATTGGTCGACCATGGAAACTGATTTCCATCCTCATTCCAGAACTTGTCACAAATGTTAGATTTATGCTGACAAAGTACATGTGCCTCTAGTTCCTCTGAATGTCTTGAGTGCTCCTTGGTCATTCGCATTGTTGGGAATCGACATGATTAGAGATATTAAACGTACTTCTTCGAATGGGTATCACTTTATCCTAGTTGCTATTTATTATTTCATGAAGTGGGTTGAAGCAGCCTCGTTTTCCTATGTTACCATGAATGTTGTGGCCCGGTTCATTAAATACAACCTTATCTATCGATATGGAATTCCTGAAAGGATCATCACGGGAAATGGAACCAATCTCAACAATACTTTGATCACGAGACTCTGCATGCAGTTCAAGATTAAACAGCATAATTCTTTTCTGTATCGACCAAAGATGAATGGCACAGTGGAAGCCGCCAACAAGAATATCAAGAAGATTTTGTAGAAGATGACGGTGACGTACAAAGATTGGCATGAGATGCTACCATTTTCTCTTCATGGTTATCTCACTTCAGTATGTATATCAACGGGAACAACCTCGTTCTCTATAGTCTATGGTATGGAGGTTGTCTTACCTGTTGAAGTCCAGATTCTTTCCCTAAGGATTATGAAAGACGACAGTTTAGATAAAGAAGAATGGATTCAAACTCGACTTGACCAGATAAATCTGATTGATGAAAAAAGGCTTACGGATGTTTGTCATGGTTAGATGTATCAGAAACGCATGATCAAGGCCTTTAACAAGAAAGTCAAACATCGAGAATATCAGGCTGGTGATTTTCTAATAAAGCGCATCATCCTACCACAAGATGATCCCAGGGGAAATGGACTCCCACATACGAAGGGTCATTTGTGATCAAAAAGATATTTTCTGGTGGTTCTATGATACTTACCATCATGGGCAGTGAAGATTTTCCACACCCCGTGAACGCGGACATAGTTAAAAAATACTACGCATAAAAGAGACTCGTTAGGTTGACAGGCCTAGGAAAAAACAAGGGCATCTCGACGAACCAAAAGGGTTCTGGAAAAATTAGGGATATATATATATATATATATATATATATATATATATATATATATATATATATATATATATATATATATATATATATATATATATATTATACACCCGGCAAGTTGAAAACCTGAAAAGGTGGTCCACGAAAAAGTTAGGGATTAAAGCATACAACTATGCCTCATTGGATCACCCATCTACTTATAGCAAGCTTTGTTATCAACGTCAGGTTGAAACTGTACAAAACAATTCAATCACCTTCTTCCGATAATGAGGGATGAGATGTCCGAAGACATATGCACAATAGCAAAGTCGAAACTCGATGGGATCGTCTCCACTTATCTATTTTTCTTTGTTTTTATTTGTAACCTTTTCTTCATTCTTACGACGATTTCCTCTTACTAGGATTTCTATCTTGTTGTATAAAACCGCATGTTTAAAGGAAAACTTTCAATATAAATATGCTTCATAAATCAAAATTGTTTTACTTTCTCTGTTTTGTTTGCAAAAACGTCCAATGACTAAACTGAATGAACATATGCATTTGAACATGATTACTGTTAACAAAATATATGCATAAAAACAGGATTAGAATTTACTAAAAACTCTAGGAGTTGGGATAATGTTCAAGTCATCCACAGAGTAATTTCCATAGAAAAATATCCACGGAACTATATCTACATAGATATCTTCACAAACTCATTCCCATTAGAAATTATCTCCTCAAAGCAGTTCATAGGAATTATTTTATCCAACAAGGTTTAATTCTCCAATGGAGTTTATTTCTCCAACACCGCAAAATCCCTAGCATAATTCTCTTCTCCAGCAGGGTTTATTTCCCCAACAAAGTTTATTTCTACAATATTGCAATTCCCCGACACGATTCTCTTCCCCGTCCAGATGTCATTTAACTTTGTCCTCCCTAGAAGGGTCGACACCCGTATCTGAAACCTGGTCAGATAATACATCAGAGGATTAACCATCTATGTAGTCCCTAATCAAGGTACATAAGAATCAAATTCTTCAAAAGAACTATAAATGACCAATTTTCCTGGAGTTCTTCTATCCCCAAGCAGAAATCGAATGTCCCAAGTGGAGTATCCTCAACCAAAAAGCGAGAATCCCTAGCAAAGTAATTCTAAACAAGATTGAAGATTCATATTCTTCATTCCCCAGCAATAGTCAGGGATTTATTTTCCCCAGTCAAAAATGCTATATGAAGCTACCATTGTCATCAGCAACCTGTTACACCCATATATCATTTACAGAATATCCTAAAAATATGCATACGAAATGCATATAGCATTCTCATTTATTTTGAGAAGCATCATTACGCAATGAATTACATATCATCATGACATTGCATAAAACTAACTTTGTTTTTTCAGGGTAGTTCACAAACAGATAAGTATTGTCAATAGTTTATTATCCTTCAGATAAAATCAATCAACGATTCATTCTGATACTCTTTTGGATACAGTAAGGAGTAGACTCATTCCAATATATTGTCTAGATAGAGTTCATATACGATCAAGATATAGATTCATTCTGATACTCATTCCAATATATATTCCAGATACGATTTAGATACGATCAAGATATATGTTCATTTTGATATTCATTCTGGTACATATCTCAGATACAGTCGGACGAAGACTCATTCTGATCCTCTTCTAGATACAGCCAGGCGTAGACTCATTCTAATACAGATCTCAGATACAATAGGGAGAAGACTCATTCTGATCCTCTTATAGATATATTCAATACACAAGCTCATTATATAATATCATTCAGATACAATAAATAGATATGATTCATTCTGACACTCCCCAGCACACCAGCTAGATACAGTCGGACATAGACTCATTCTAGTATATTTCTTAGATACCGTTGAACATAGACTTATTATGATACTTCTATTAATAGTTACGTTGGATGTCATCTATAAGTCCACCTCCAACGACACTCTGTCACCTCTCCAAATAGCATCTTTAAGCTTATTCAAGCAATATAATCAACCAACGATGTTACTACGTGCACATGTGAGTGCATAATTTTGGGCACTTAAGTGTCCAATCCTCTTCCACCTTCAGATCATGAATGGAGGACATTCCAATCTAACTATTTAGGTTTAATACAAATAATTTCAAAATACCTCCTCATGCTCCTAGGGTTCTCAATTGCTCAAGACTAAAAGGTTGATCAGATAAGCTCTCCTCCTAAGCAATAGACCTACAACTAGGGTTTTGCTTTCTCAAATAAAATTGATCTTCTAATGCCTCAATCTGGTTTCATGGATCCTCATATGTCTCAAAGTACCCTCGTGTCAAGTTTCAAGCCTTACATCACAAATTTACCCAGTCAATTGCTCAGATGATTGAAAATCAACTGTATTGGGCAAAAAATCAACATTGGTCAACCTACAGCCAAACTTCAAGAATTTTAATCAACATCAATATTTTAAAGTCACATTCATCATTTGATATAGGATTGATCATGATTCATCAAGAAAACTCAAGATTCATCAAAAGTCAAAAGTTACTAAATTAGGGTTTTCTTAAGGAGAAGTCAACTGAACTTTGACCAAGCATAACTTTCACATGCTTTATCATATTTTTCTCAACCAAGCTCATTTAGATGGAAATTCAATTCTCTACAACTCTGTCTCTCTAAGCTCAAGTCCATAAATGCTTCATTTGAGAGATATGTGCCAAAACATTAAAGGTCATTTTAAAATTCAACAAAAAGACATTTTTTTCAAAGCAATTTACATCAAGATAAAGTCTTCAAATGAAAAAATGTCCAACATGAATATTATAAGGGCGTCTTTAGGTTTCCAAAAAAGTCGAAGATCATCTTCATATGACAAAAATTTAGAGAGTTATGATTGGTTCAAGTTGGACAATTTTGAGAAAAATGCATGAAACCCAAATTGAGCAAACTTGAATTTTTGGGCTAATGGGATTATCTTTTAGAGTCCAAACGTGTTCTTGACCTTATAATTAACCTCTAAATCTATTAATACACCCTTTTAATTTTTTATTTGATTTATTTTGATTTTATTCATTTAAGTTCAAAATTAAATTATATAAATATTAAAGGGAGGTGTAAGGCTTAAAAGACTTTTGTTTCAAACATTTTTGAGGCCAAAGATTGCATTAGAAACCGTGTGAGGATTATTGTCAAAACAAATATTGATATTTTGTCTTATTCAAATTATATTTCAAACAATATCAATATATGATTACAAGAGGTCCAAGCCCATTGTTCTTGACCTAATCTCTTCCTATATATTCTTCACATTCAGACAACAAAGGGGGAAGAAAAATCTTGCAAGAAAACACCCTCAAAAAGTCTCAAATTTTGTCAAACTAGGGAAAACTTGAAGCCCTATTTCCAACCCTTCTCAAAGCAAAATAACCATCCAAATTGACTATAGGGATATTATAGAGTAAGTATTGATCACTCTTGATGATCAAATAAGCCTGAAACGAGCACTACATGCATCACCGATTTACATGTTTTCTTGAATTTTGTATTTTATTTTTTATCATGCTTTGATTCATACTAACGTTCCTAATGTGTTTCTGAGATGTAACTATACAGGATTAAGCCATCACATGAGTCCCATGAGGCCAGAATCATGCATTGCCATTGTTACACTGATTTAAATTATTTTCGTTGTATCTTATCATGCAGGAAGAATTAGCCAATACTAAGGCCACCAATGGATTCACAATGGTCAAATTAGGGTGGTAGGGTTCCTTTGGATCATTAAGAACGACTACTTTGCAGGTTGAAAAATCAAGCTCGCCGGAGAAGACGACCGAAGCTAGAGCTCCGACGCCTCTCCAACCCATTCATTTGTTTTTATTTTTTATTTATTTGATTTCATTCTACTATCGGATGTAGCAGCCACTCCAGTGGCATGGACGCGCGCGTTAAGGTATGATCTATAAGGGCGTGGATTCAATCCCTGCCTTTTGCAACTTTTTTTTATATTTCCTAATTTTTGCATGTTTAATATATTTTGTGCAGTGCTCACCTTCCTAACACTAACAAACGCCCGGCGCATTGGAAAGCAAGGTGGGAGAAGACCTAGAGGGCGTGAGTTCAACATCCACCCCATGCATTTTCTTCCTTTAAGTTGATATTTCTTGATTTTCCTTCCCCTAACCCTATTTTTTTTAATTAACCTAAAAAAAAACCTTTTTTAACCCTAATTAATTAGCTTTAGGTTATTAATTAACCTTTAATCATCTTGTTTTTTTAATTAATTAACCCTTTTTTTAATACTAAAATTAATTAGAATTTTTATGTTTTTATTATTAATTATCAAACTTAAATTATTTTTTCACAAAAAAAGCGAACAAACCTTCAACTTGCTTTTTCTACTTTTTTCCCTTATTTCTTTTTCCTTAATTTATTTATGTTCCTAGATCAATTGTATAGGTCGCTCATTTCGTATGTAATAGCGTAGATTTCATTTTGGGTTTTTTCTATTATGTAATTGCTCCGAGTATGTAATAGCGCATGCTTTATTTCCTGCATTTTTCATTATTATGTAACTGCCTCGAAGCCTTGTAATAGCTTAGGTTTACATTCTGCACCTATATTTTTATTCAATTGCTAGTAATTAGGGTTGTATGACAAGATTAAAATCAACTGATAGAAAACCCTAAATTCAAGACTAAACAATTGAACTAAACACACTTTCGCACTTGCACCTCTAGGGTAACCTCTCTTGTTGCCTTTAAAAATAATGGTTATGCCCCTAGAAATTGGTGATACTTTAGAAAAAAGATCCTCAAATAAAGATCATAGTCCATCGATAACCCTTCTATGTTACATGCAAACAATGGTCTAGTCCGTTAAATACAACTGCTCAAGTATCTCTACATGTTTCCTTCGATGACCATACGATGACCCTTTGCCTGTCCATTCACATCCCATAGATAGGGATACCTACTAACTAATGGTTTGGATAGCACTATCTAAAGGAGAAGGAAAATAATAAGAATGACCTTAGTAAGTAGGATACACTTAATTACTTTCTCACAAACTTCTTTTTTCAAAACATTTTCACACTACACTTTCAATAAATATTTTCAAAATACTTTGTATACATTTTTGAGGAATGATACAAGAGTCATTTCAAAGTCCTCCTTAGATTGGAGATTTCAAAATATTTTCAAACAAATCAAATATGCAAAGCATGTTTTCAAAAGTGAGCTAGGTAATTAAGAGTCTGTAGTTAACTATGGGTGAAAAGGGTGCTAACACCTTTCCTTTTCATATATTACCCCCTCGAACTCAAAATCTATCAAGGCTTTTCCTGTTCTTTTCACCCTTTCTTTATTGGATAAAAGAAAAGTCGGTGGCGACTCTAGATATCCGCATATTTTGGATAAAACCAAAAAGTCAGTTCTCCCACCGTATTACACTGAGCTCTGAAGATTTGGCTAATTTTGGTAAAACAAGATGCTGATCAATTTGTTAAAATATGTGAAGAACAACATGTCCAACAAATATGTCCTACCATAATGAATTGGCATCTTGGATTGCTTTAGCAAGTTTCTAAATCTGTTTAAAAGATTTAAGGATTGGTTTTAACAATGGTTCAAGGAAAAGGTTCAATAGAATATTTAAAGCCCACTGACAGCTGAAGTCTATAAAAGGAATACTTAGACCTATGGAAAATTAACTAAACTGAGTATAACAAATTTAGTAAGAAAAATAAGGGTTTAGGGTTTTGAAAGTCGTGTACTTTCTTGAGTTGTAAGTCACCCTTTGTATCGATTTGATACTTTATGGTAGACATGGTGTTATGTAGATTCAGAAGCCTTTAGGTAATGAATCATGTATTATTCTTGGATTAATCTTGGAAGCAAATCCATGTATGTTTATTAGTCAAGATTCTTGACTGAACAAGTTGTAATTGATATAGATATCACTGAGGTGATTTAGGAAGCCAGTTGTCAATTTCTCATATTTAGGTTGTTCCTAGGTAGAAGTTGCATTGGATAGAGATTAGGGGAGAAGTTGTAAACAGGGGAGTTTAGCTTTGAACTAATACTGTTGATAGTGGGTCCAAGTCGGTGTGTGTCTAACGAATTGAGTCATCATATCTGTGTGTTATTATCTTTTAGTTTTGTTTAGTTTTATTCTTGATTGATTGACATGTTGTATAAGATGTTGGAACATCTATTACTACTCTATTCTTATATGTTTATATCAGTATGCTTTATCCTGTTCAAGCATTATTATGCAAAGATCAATGTCTTAGACATGTGTTAGGACATTTATAATCTGTGTGCCTGAATTTCAAGTGGTAACAGAGCATGCATCTTATTCTGTTGTGGATGAGATCGGGGAAGATACTTTCTGGTAGTTTGGAAATGAAAGGATTGAAGTGTTATTTGGAGCTACTGATGTGGCTATGGTGTTACTAGTGTGGCATTCTTTTTCTGCTGCATGTGTCTCTGATGTGTAAACCTGGGGTAGTCAGGTTTGATTCGTCTGCTGGTGTTTTGGCTTTCTTTGGAGAAGCTGTATGATTGAGTTTGATAGACGAAGCCTGGATTTCAACCTGATGGCTTCTATTAAGGATATCTCTTCTATATGGTATCCTATGATATGTTTTTGACATCTTACCTGGAGTCTAAGAAGTAATGAAGATTCTAGCAATATGACGATGAACAAGGAGGAAGATAAATGGATGAGAGTGTTTTGATTCTTTCATACTCTGATTTGTGTACGATGTCTCATCAAATGTTATGACATCATGCATGTTTGAAAATCTTGGACAGATTCATATTGTTAGTTGGATGATCCTCTGAAGAGGGAGTATGAATTATTTTTGACAACATGATCAATGATGTTCAAGGGTGGGTCTTTGATGGTGAGTTGTTGTGTTATATTTGATTTATTTTCAAACATATATTGTTCTGTTGTCAATTGTATGATGGTGATGATGTGCAAGAGTTATCTTGTTCTTCCCTGAAGGGTGCTGAGGAGTTGTTGATGTGTGATCCGCTACGTATGTATCTGAAAATTCCTGATGGTTTCGTGTGCCTCTAGTGAGGGTTGCGCTTGTAATACAATAAGGAATAGCTTTGGGATCTGTTTCTCTCTGAAGATGTATCCTATGGTGTTGTGATACTTGGAGGATAACTTCAACCAGTCTGCAAAAGTTGCCAAAGATACTTGAGGTTCATCTCAATTCAACTCATAAAGGCACTTTTAAGTGAGTTTTTTTAAAAAGAGAACTAAAGAGAGTAAAAAGAAATTTATTTTTGCTTCCAAACCTAAAAGGCAAATCTCTGTTTTTTTATAAAGAATCTCTTGTTGTGTCCCTTTGAATGATGTCCTACAAATTTTAGAACATCATGTCAACAAGTTATGAATATTTCTGCTGGCTAAAGGAATGGAGTTACAAATGATTTAAGTATTAAACAAATGTGTGTTGGTCACATATGTTTAGAACCTTCTCTTGAACTGGAAGAGGAGGCATCTTGGTTATGTGTCTAAGAAGTTCTTGTTGTCTGGGCTCAAAATTTCTAGAGGAGATTTGTTTTCTCAACCAGGTTCTTCACATGTGGATGTCAATTTTAAACATCGAGGACATTATCTCTGACATCTAGAAGATTCTTTTGATCCAGAGAAGTCATATTTGTGTGGTTTTGCTTGTGAATATTCTAATGGAATAGTTTCTGACTTGAAGCAGCATCTGATCAATATGGCTGGTTGGTGTTTCTCATAAATAGGATGGAGGTTGTTTACTCAAACTTGATGTTATTATCAAATCTATGAGAACATATAAATCTTGTTTTGTTGTAGTGGAAAAGACATCAAAGGAGTTGTATGCAATAGAAATGTATCAACCAGAGTTAACTTATTATTCTTTAGGGAGATTATCTTACAATTGTGGTAGAGTTTTCCTGAATGTTTGAAGTGTCATTCAAGCTGATTGGGATGAGCTTTCCAATCTTTTGTTATGAAGAATTAGAAGAGGCAGATTTTTTTTTTGCTATGAAGGTCATTTAATACCCTAGTTTTTGTGTTCAGTCCTATAGGTATCTATTAAAGGGAATCTTCTCTACTGATACCTAAGGATGACATTTGACACCTCAAGGTCAGAAGATAGTATTATCTGCTGCTTGTATCTCTAAGAGGGAATTGTGAGAATTTTTTTTTTGATAATGTTGTACATTTAACAGATGACAAATACTTTGACGGGAGTTGGGTATTTATTTGATGTGTGTGTGCAAGTCTGCAATCTGAACTCTTTGTTTCAAAGAGTGTGCGAGAGTTTATTTCTCTCCATGGTATTAAAGTGTTTTTGATGACCTGAATGAGCTTCACTGGTTGTGCTTTATAAGGAGTTGATGTCCTAAATCATGTTGTGACATCATGCTTGTTGAAGATGCTTGGGATTGTGAATTAGAATGAGAAGATTTTGATCTTGTTTATAATAGTATGCTTGATGAATGCATATCTACTCTATTGAAGACTTCACTAGTATCAACAATTACTAGTGGAAGTAGAGGCAGATGAATATTGTCAGACACTATAGTATGAATCAGAGAAGTTTTTATAGAGGTGTTCTTCTTATGATTAGAATGTTAGTCTGGATATCAGTAAAGCCTTTAAGAAAACTAAGAATTTTTGGAATTGGTAAAGTCACATCAATGGTGCATGATATCTTGGCTCACTAAGAATCATGGAAACATGTGTGGATCTGTCGACTCTACAATGGGAGCTTGTGTTCAGTCTTAGGATTGTTTATTAATGATAGGGGGAGTCAAGTTTTTGCTATGGGGAAGATTTCTTGAAGCTTGCATATTGTTCAACATTGTGGAGTATATATGTCTCTTTGGAAGACTGTGTTTCCAGGTAGATGAATAAGTGATGTCACACATGTAATGTTGTGAGATTTTGATTTGTGCTGGCCAAAAGAAGTATTCTTAGAATCTAGTGGAAGATGTTCGGATTATGCTTTAGAATATTTGGATATTTCTATGAAGCATTTTTGGTATTTTGGCTGAAGTAGTTTTGGTCTGAGTTGAGAATACAAGAACAAGCAGGCAATGTCTGGCTGAATGTAAAAACTTTGTTTAGGACATGTTTTCTCTTTGAACCAAACAAGGGAGTGTTATGGATGGTGTGATCAAGAATGTTTCAGAAAGAAGACAAGTGTGTTTGTTTTACTATGCATGTGCATGTATTGGGACTATCCTCTCAAAAGAAACAAATCAGTGACAATTAAGGCAGTCAAGACTAAATTGGCCGATGCACATTTATTTTTGCTGGAGTTTTCTTCCTCAAATAACGTTTCCGTTTGACCATGATTTTTTCACAATCAAGGATAGTTAATTCCTAAGTAATTGCTCAGTTATTTATAGAGGTCATTCATCTCTCATTCAACCCATTTTGTAAAGTAATCTATGGCGACGAGGATAAAGTGATGTCCATTAGACGCAGTGGGTTTTATCTCTCTAATCATATCAATGCCCCACATTGCGACTGGCCAAGGAGAAGTCATGATGTTAAGAGGAATCGGAGGCACGTGAACTTTATCAGTGTAGTTCTTTTTAGCCATAGTATTCCCATTGGAATGAGTACCAAAGACACCTTCGTGCATATCCTACATTATTTTTTCTGCTTCCTTCTTGTCTAGACAATGAAGCAGGGTTGCATCGTGATTACGCTTGTATAAAAACGCATTGCTTAAGAAGAACTTAGCTGAGAACCTCTGTAGGAACTTCTTGTCATTAATTGATTCCCCTTATGGGTATTCTTGAGCCTCAAGGTACCTTTTCACTTTGTGAAACCAATGTTTTTCTTCCACTTCATCAGTATCAATTTCATAGCAATGTGTCGGTTTGTCGAATCATTCAATGGTAATTCTGGGAGCCTCATTGTCCCATCTGACCTTGAACATGGCTGACATGGTAGCCAATGCATCTGCCAAATGATTCTCTTCTCTTGGTATATGCTCAGAAGTAATCTCTTCGAAATATGGAATCAAAGTTAGCACATGTTCTTGGTAAGGGATGAGATTCAGATGCTTCGTATCCTATTCTCCCTTGACCTGACTGATTACCAAGGCTGAATCCCTATGTATACTCAAGAATTTGTTTTTTAGGTCAATAGCAGCTTTAATACCCATGATGCACGCCTCATATTCAACCATATTATTAGTGCAGTCAAAGCAAAGTCTGGAAGTGAAGGGTGTGTGACAACCCTGAGGAGAGATTATTACATCATCAATTCTGTTACAAAAAGCATTGGAAGCTCCATCAAAAACCATAGTCCATCAGGATCCTGGCTCAGGCCCTTCATACGGTCCAGGTTCTTTACAATCTGTTACTAGCATAATGTTCTCGTCCAGGAATTCGAAATTCATAGACTAATAGTCATCTACAGCTTGATGTGTCAAATGATCTGCCAGTACACTTCCTTTGATTTCTTTTTGAGTGGTGTACTGAATGTTGTAACGCCCGTTATTTAATAACTATTTTCAAATTATTCGTTGAAGTTGTGTGATTATATGAATTGTTAGCATAAGTTGCTAGATTATTATTAGTTAATTAATTAGTTGATTAATAATAATAATAATGTTAGAATTAGTAGAATAATAGAATAATTATGTTAGGCCTATTTTAGTGGTTGGAAGTAGTAAAGTGGGGGTGTGTAAGTTAAGCCCAATAGGATTAATGGTATAAGGTTAAGCTGACATAAGAAATTTGGTTAGTTGGAGAGTAGAAGTCTTGGTGTTCTGACCATTGAAAAGTTTCATAGAAGAGGAGCAAGGTTGCATGATTGTCGAGCAAGGTTGCACGGTTGTCGAGTAAGGCAAGACAAGGCATACAACCGGAGATTTGTAGAGCGACCTTCAATCCACGTAAGGATGGGGTTCTGACTATATAATGGGGGCTTATGATGAATTTTATATGGGGATTGGCCATATATATGTCTATCGTGGGTGTGATTGTGTATTTGTTGCTTGAACATGGTCGTTTTTCATGTTGTGGGTATTTATGAATTGTTTGCGTACTTCCCGATATAATTGATGAATAGATTAGTGTATATTATCACCTATTGATGTGGTTGTTAAGTCGTTGTGATGTTCCGAGCAGTTGGCCAAAAACTAGATATTGTGTTGATGTGGTCGTTAAGTCGCTATGTTATTCCATGCTATTGGCTGGAAATTAGTGGTCACAGAGGATATTGAAGGGCTGGGTTAATGGTCGTCACAGAACCGATGACGTCTATGCAAAAGTTTTGAAGACACACAGTGTCAGGGAATACATGTATTAGGTGTCGAGCGGCATTAGGCTGCAAGGCGTGTAGATGAGTACGGTATTTGTGTCGAGCTGCACGAAACGAAAGCTGGTGCCGAGGGGCACATGTTATTTGTTAATTCTTTCTTGGTTTTTATGAATGTCAAGGGGTGCGTAGTTCTCCCTTATTCCTTAATGCTCGTGCATGCTGAGTTGGTTAATTACTTTAGTTTAGCGATCCCAGTAATTTAGTAGAGTTTTTCAGTAACTGTAGGAGAGCAAATTATTATTTCAGTAGAAAACTACTTAGCCGGATATATTCTAATTTCTCGTATAATTACACAGGATGTTGTAGTATATTTTGGTTGATACGTTGTATTGTATGCTTGTTATAAATTGAGAATTGGAAGGTGCTGATGAATTTTGTTGAGACGCCTCTAATTATTGGAAAGTATTAAGTTGTAGGCTTATGGCCAATGTTGAATTATGTTGAGTTGTTGTTGAATTATTGTTGTTGTTGTTACTACATTCATATTGTTGTCACATTCATAGCATATCATGTTAGAGCTCATGCCCGGTAAGTTGGCCTAGATTGGCAATATAAAGTTGAAGGCTTATGCCTTGTTGAATCCTCTATTAATTGGCAGATTATTAAGTTGGGATTTTTGCTTAGCTGGTACCACATGCATGTGCATAAAAACAAGCCGCATTCCATGTTGCATTCAGAGTTGTTATGTGGATGGATTGGTGATGTTAATGTTGTTAAAGAGCGGCGAAGTGGTGATTTTGTATGAAATGTTTCTAATATATTATTTATCATACATTCTATTATATTGTTCTATATCTCACCCCTTCTTTTTAAATGTTACCCCTATGTTGGTAACATGCAGGTAATCTAGAGCCAAGGCAGTTTACCTTCAGTAATTCAAGTCGCTGTCATTGCTCTGATACGTAACACTCGGGGGGTTGAACGCCTGTTGCTGTATCATTGTTATTACTTCAGTTGTTGAATTTTAAGTTGATTTCCGTTAAGTACTTGTTATTTGGAGTTATGTCAGTTGGATAAAGATGTCACATTCTTTTAACTCGAATTTTATGATTCCTCCGCGTAGTAATGAAGGTTGTTGGTTTTAAAAGATTAATTTATGTTGTTGTTGGTTCATCCGAGTTTAAAATGTTTTATTTATATATATATATATATATATATATATATATATATATATATATATATATATATATATATATATATATATATATATATATATATATATATATATATATATATATATATATATATATATATATATATATATATATATATATATATATATATATATATATATATATATATATATATATATATATATATCTGTGTGTGTTAAATACCGTTATTTTAAGTTGAAATTGTAGCATCCTAATTTGGTTATCAAAATTTTATAACTCTGATTTCTATAATAATTGTCGGGTAGAATTGGGGTGTTACAAATGTCATTTTCTGTTAAGACCATATGCCATCGAGCTATTCTTTCAGAGAGAGCTGGCTTCTCGAATATGTACTTGATGGGATCCATTTTAGAGATCAACAAGGTAGTATGGGTCAACATATACTATCTTAGTCGGCGAGCAACCCATGCCAAAGCCCAACAAGTTTTCTCGAGCAGTGAATATCTTGTTTCACATTCGGTAAACTTTTTCTGAGGTAGGATATTGCATGCTCTTTTCGACCAGACTCGTCATGCTGCCCCAGTACACACCCCATTAGGTTCTCTAGCGCAATTAGGTACATGATTAGAGGCTTTCCTTTAACTGGTGGCATCAGAACCAGAGGTTCTAGTAGGTACTCCTTAATTTTATCGAAGGCTATTTGACAGTCATTGTTCCATGTTACTACTTGATCTTTCTTCAATGACTTGAAGATTGATTCACAAGTAGCAGTCAAATGAGAAATGAAACGGGCAACATATTTCAGTCGTGATAAGAAACCTCTGACTTCCTTCTAGGCACGGGGAGTCGTCATTTATTGAATAGCTTTAACTTTTGCAGGATCAACCTCAATACCTCGGCCGCTAACGACGAAACCCATGAGTTTACCAGATGTCACCCAAAAGGTGCACTTGTTCGGGTTTAGCCTTAGCTTATACTTTCTTATTCTTTCGAATAATTTATACAGATGATAAAGATGCTCTTCTTCATTCTGTAACCTTGCTATCATGTCGTCAATGTAGACCTCTATCTCGTGGTGAATCATGTCATGAAATAAGGCTACCATGACACGCTGATTAGTTTCCCCGACGTTCTTCAACCCAAAAGGCATAACCTTGTAGCAGAAAGTGCCCCACTGTGTGACGAAGGTAGTTTTCTCCATATCTTATGGCACCATCTTGATATGATTATAACCTGAGAAACCATCCATGAAGGAGAATACCTTGTGCTGAGTAGTGTTGTCGACCAAGACATTAATGTGAGGCAGTGGGAAGTCATCTTTGGGGCTTGCCCTGTTCAGATCCATGTAATCTACACACATACGTACCTGGCTGTCTTTCTTTGGCACTGGAACAACACTAGAAACCCATTGAGGATATGATGTCACCGCTAAGAAACCTGAGTTAAATTGTTTCATAACCTCGAATTTTATCTTTTCTGACATTTTAGGAGGCATGCGACGAACCTTCTGCTTTATCAGAGCACAACCCTCTTTCATCGACAGACGGTGAACCAAAATAAAAGGTATCAAGTTTTGAAATGTTTTGTATGACCAAGAAAATATTTCAACATATTAATGCAACATCTGGATTAATCTGTTCTTGACACTGCTCCCTAAATTGGTGCCTATCTTGACCTCTTTCCTGTCTGTCTCGGTACCCAAGTTTACAACTTCAATTGGCTCTTCATGTGTTTGGATAGAATTTTCTTATTTTATTAAGAGTCTAGGAAGTTCTCCAAGTATTTCATAATCTTCCTCACATTCGTCCTCCACTTGGTAGATCCGATTTTTGAAGTTATAAGCGGCAATAGCAGAATTGTTGTCAACGAGATCCAGAGGGAATGAGGATCTGCAATGTAGTGTGTAGGTGTGTGTAAGAACACATAGCTATTTGAAAATGCAATAAGATAAAAGAAAAACAGAGATCACAAACTTTTAATGCAAAACATCCAATGTTTTTATTGAATTAACAATGTTTATGAATTATCAACCCTTAACAAATGAACAATTGTGCCCCGGGTAAGACACATGGTTTAAAGTCATTATTTTATTACATAACCAAAATCTTTTAGAGCAATAAGACAAGAATGTAGCTATTACTCCTGACTAAAGGAGATAGGGTAAATGTATTATGCTTTCCAATTGTTAAGTCTATCACTAATGGTAGGGAATATCCAACTGATGAATTCATAATCAATATATGTATCTTCTATTGCATTAACTTCATTGTTGCTGATACGGAATGGAGGTCTTCAAGACAGAGCGTGATTAATAGACCTTTGTCCTTCTGCAGTAAAGCCCAAACCAAACTTGTCAGATTTTTAAGGGATTTTAGGAAGCTGACCCCAAATTGTACAATCACCTTCTTCTATAGTAGCCTTGGCATCTTTCAAGGAAACCATCTTGTGCGAAGTCTTGGTGATCTTTGGAATGGCAGAAACATCTTTAACAGCAGCAGGATAAATCACTTCAAAGGTCTGAAAGAGAATCTCGATAAATTCTCCATCAATCTCCGCGTACCAGAATGAATTCATGTGGCTGACCATGTACTCCTCTTCTCCACAGACAGTAACAACCTTTCCTTTTACCGGGTACTTTAGTTTCTGGTGCAAGGTGGAGGTAGCAGCACCTGCCCCATGGATCCAAGGACGTTCCAGTAGACAAGATTAAGTTGGACGGATGTCCATTACATATAATGTAGACTCAAATATCTGTGAACTCACTTTGATTGAGAGGTCCACTTCTCCATGAACCATCCTTTTTGATCCATCAAAGGCTCGAACTATGATATTTTTGGGCTTCAGCACAACCCCCTCACAATCCAGTCGATCAAGAATGCCCTTTAGCATAAAATTCAGAGAAGAGCCAATATCAATTAACACATGAGCCAATGTAGTGCCCCTGCATTCAATGGAGACATACAAGGACCTATTATGATTTCTCCCCTTTCGAGTCAGATCAACATCGGAGAAGCCTAATCCATTATCATTTGTTAAATTCGCCACGTAACTTCCAAATTGATCAGCTGAAATTTCTTCTGGCACATGAGCAGTCTTCAAGAATTTTACTAAAGCCTGCCCACAGGCTTTAGAATACAGCAAAAAAGATAACAGGTAAATTTTAGATGGGGTCTGCCCTAGCTGTTAAACAATTTTATAATCGCTTCTGCAAATGATCTTTAAAACCTCTTCCAATTCTTGTCCGGAGGTGTCCTCAACTGTGGTTTCTTTTGGTTCCTCCGTCCCGACAAGCTCTATCATTGGATCTTTACCCCGAACCTCGGTAGTTATCTTGGTAACGGTGACTTGAGCAGATGGAGAGATTTCGGGGGAGAAAATCCTTTCGCTTCTAGTAATTTTTCTAGTCCCCACAATATTGTCAATGTTGGGATCATCCTCTTCATCATCATCGTTAGACAACTCTTTTTTAATGTTGTGGTAATAGACATCTGACCCATGATTTCATGGGATATCCTTCTCCGAGGAATATGGGATGGGCCCAGGTGTTGTAATGATCAAAGGAAATGATTTTAGATTGGCGGTAATCCTTACATGACCTTTGGAAGTGATCCTGAAAGGAGTACCAGATACAACAGCAAAATCTTGTCATAAATTCTCTACATATGAAACTTTTTCAATCAAAATTATATGTTCATCGATAAGGCGCTGAATTCCTTCCTTCAGTAACCCGCAACCATTTGGTTGGACTGCACAACAATAAAATTCTTCAATAAAACCCAGAAATAAACCGACTTGTAACAAATTCTTTTTTATTGTCGAGGGGGGAGTAACCACATCACCTACGGTGGTAATATACAAAACATCTTCAATAGAACTTATTCCCTTGTCATGCTTGGGCATAGGTGAGTGTGATACGGTGGGAGAACTGACTTGAGGGTTTTGCATTTTATTGCAAAATGTTGCGGTTAGCAAGAGTCGCCACCGACTTTTCTTTTATCCAAAAGGAAAGGTGAAAAAGCACAAGAAAGACCTTTGAGATGATTTCTTGAGTTTTGGGGGTAGATTATGAAAAAGGAACGTGCTAGCACCCTTTTCATCCATGGTTTTCCACGGGCTCTTAGTTACTTGCTTAGATCACTTGCTTTGGTTTGTTTGAAATAGTGTTTGATGTGATTTTGAAAGTATTTTGTAAAAGAGGCCATTTGTTTAGGCAATCTTTGTAATGATCCTCGTTCGTAAGAATGTATACAAAGATGTTTGTCTTTTGAAAATGTTTTCAATGTTTATAAGATGATTTTGAAATGTGTGTGTGTTTGTTTTTGAAAATAGCAAGGATTGTTTGCTTGAAATATAGAAAGTAACTTAGAGGCTATCTACCTACTCAAATGTCTTTTTTATGCATTTTCTATTCCTTTGACATTGTTGACTTACCATTGATTTGGTAAGCAACCCTATCTTTGGATGTAGACGGGACAGGTGTGGGTCATTGTATAGTCGTGATATCATTGTTGTGAGATATCTTAGAATTTTCTTCTAGGGACTAAGATCACTTGTAAGGTAACATTTGTAGCATCATCGAGGGACTATGATCTTGTATTTTGATTATTTCGCTAAGACATCTCACATGCATAACATGACCATTTTTTATAAGGCAACAAGTGGAATTACCCTAGGGGTGCATGTGTGAATAGTGTGTTTGATTTTCATGCCTTTAGTATTTGATTAGGGGTTGTCTACTTGTTGATTTTATCTTATCATACATTCCCTATTTTACTAGCAAGCATACAAAAGTAATAAAATGCAAAAAGATAAAACCCTACATTATTACAACCATATTGAATATCATAAAAATATAAAGGCAAAAATAAAATAAAAGCAAGAAAAATGGGTCTTTCGATTCAGGCAGAAAACCCTTCGATTCTGCGTATTTTGGCTTCCTTTGATTTGGAGTCTGGAATCAGTGGAGTCATGCCCTTTGATTTGCCTTTCTGTCTCCTTCAACTGGGGGTTGGAGTCAGTAAGGTTCTGGCTTTCGTCTGAGGCCTGGAAATAAACAAGGTTCTGGCTTTTCCACAGGCTCCTTGCGGACTCATTGTAAGCATATTAAGCCCTCAGATTGTGATTCGAAAGGCTTGTGCAGCTAGCCAATCGAAGGGTATAAAAAACCTGTCTTAAGTTCTTAAAATGCAACATCCAAACATAACTACAGTCCAGGGGTTAACACAAAAACTAATGGGTCTCAAAGTCTAAAGTATAACTAATTAAGGTTGAGTTTTCAGCATTGGGCAGTCAGAATCGAATGTTAAAACATGGTCTAGAAATATCTACATTTTTCTTTATTGGCATGTGCATATGATGTTTAAATGAAAGAGTTCCAAGTTTAGAGAGAAGTTACCTCTTGAAGTGTTTAGTAGAAAGTGCTGTAGGTTACTCTTTTGATGGTGGAGGGAGCTTTGCTGGGATCTTCCTGAAGCTAGTTCTGTTACTGCTTGGTTTGGGAAGTCGCTGAATCGAAAAAGAGTATATGATGGTGATGCGTGAATCGAAGGTTGCTAAAGTCTAGGGGAAGTAAATCGAAAGGTACACTACTGAGGCTTTTTATGAAAAAAATCTTAGAGTTTTGAAGGTTTGAGAATGTTGGAGAGTTTGAGAATATGGGAGAGTTTTAGTGCTTGAGGATTTTTATGATTTTTTCTCTCTCAAAAAATCTGGACCCTTTCTTTGTCAATGGTTCCTCTATTTATAGAGAAGAGGTTTGGGAGTTTAAACAAAGATGTGGCTTGGCTGAAATGTGAATATTAAGCTATGTCAGATTTTCCAAGATCCCAAGGTGAAGTATTGAAGTTGTTGGTTAAAAGGGGCTGACTTCCCTGACTTATGGTGAAGTACAAACAGGATTTAAGCAAAGCATGGGCTTGGGACAGGATTTGTACTAGCAAGTTCACTTTCATATAAAAAACTTCTGGACAAAGGCTTAATCACCTGGATAATAGCTTAATCCAAAATGTAAGCAATTAATTATGGAGTGAAATACAAGCATTAAGGCTTGTAAAGTAAGATCATGTAGCATGGTCCAAAGATTTGATCAGTGTTCTTTCAAAATCCTATTTTCCACTTGTGTCGAAGAATTCTAGAAATGTACTAAAGAAGACTGCATCGAAGGATTCAGTGTTGGGTTTAAAAGATGTTGATTCAAAGGGAACCGAAACTCCAATCGAAGCTTTTGTGTGAAGGTGGCTCATGTCCAATCGAAGGCTTGCATGCTAGGGGTTACATGTGGTCAAACGAAAGAGTGTACATAGAGGGTCCCTGTCTTGTGACTTTGTGCCAACATGTAAAAGATCTTGGAAATGAAATAGATTAAAAGAGGCTTTTTTCCTTGTGAATCCAAACCAAAATGTGCCAGAGGCCCATTCCCAGTCGAAGGATTCAAGCCAAGCTTGCATCGAAAGAGGCCAAAAGGCCAATCAAAGGGGCTGAAACGAAGAACACTTGTATTTATCCAAATTTTGTCAAAATAATATTTTTATCTGTTTTCTCCCTTTTTGAAAGTTTCCTTTTAATTTTGGTACTGGAAAATTCCAAAGTACTTGTGCAAGCTTGAACCTTGAGAAACCTTGTGAGAAAGGCTTTGAAGAATGAGACGGAAAATTTTGGGGTACAACAGTGAAGTAATCACGTTTGGGGTCTCCAGAGGATCAAACTCAATTTCCTTATTATTGATCATATCCTGAATCTTGCTCTTCAGGGGCAATCAATTGTTAGTGTTGTAACCAGGAATGTTTGAATGATAAGCACACCTCGCATTTGAATTATACTTGGGAGATGATATGTTGGGATTCTGAGGAGGATCCCACAATGAAATGAGTTCAGCCTTTAACAAATGTTGTAACGCCTGAGATAAAGTCATGTTGATCTTGGTAAACTGCCTCAATGGAGCGTCTGGCCTTCGTCAGTTGCCCAATTGTTGTGATTGAACAAGTGTCGGATTAGACATCAATACCGCTCCCACAGACTGATGGTGGTCACTTTTACTACGCCCCTTCTAGATATATACAACATTGGTTTCTCTTTTGCCACCGAATAGATTCTTCACAACATTAGAAGATGTAGCCATCAGAATCTTCTCGCTCTTAATACCACTCTCAACTCTTTCGCCAGTCAGAATCAGCTTCTTAAAACCAGACGATGAACTTCCAATCAATAGATTAAAGAACAAGATTGTCAAAGTTCTCATGAACATATCCACCAATTCCTAGTCATTCAGAGGAGGTTGCACCCTTCAAGCTAAATCCTTCCATTTTTATGCATATTCCTTTAACCCTTCATTCGAGTTGGTTCCAGGTCAGCATTATATTGATATTGCTTATAGAAGGCAACAACCAAGTCTTCCCAGGTGTGATTATTTGTTCCTTCAAGCTGATAGAACCATTCAAGTTAAGTTCCATCCAAACTCTCTTGAAATAAATGGACCCACAATTTTTTGTCAGTGGTATGAGGTTGGATCTTTCGAACATACGACCTCAAATGAAGTTTGGTATAAGAGACCCCATCATATTTAGAAAAGACGAGGACCTTGAATTTGTGAGGGATGACCACCCCCGTGATCAGACCTATTTCTCCAAAATCAAATCCAGGCACCTTCTGGATTTCCATAGCCTTGATTATGTCTTCTAACTACTTGTATTTGTCATCTGCAGGAGGGTACAGTTCGTCAGAGTAGTATTCATCTTCAGGAACATTCTCATAACCCTGGTTATTCCTTCCTTCATGCTTAATGCTTCTACCATCTTCTTCCTGGTTTTCGTCTTTCCCAGAGGAAACATCATCCACTTGAACTGGTTGAGCATGGCCTTTGAATCTTCTCCCCATATTAAGGATAACAGCCGGCTGTTTAGTCTTCTTTTTCTTGGCGGCGAGCGTTGTCAGATCCTTTTACCCCTGTGCCAGATTTAAAAGAGTCTATAGAAATTGTGCATGCTGAGCTTGGAGATCTTTGACAGCTTGTTCGAGGGCCATCTTATACTGAAATAAACAGTAAGTAGATGAGAAAACCTGTACGAAAAACTTGTTATGTAATGATGCATGATATGTAAATGCAATGTTTTCAAGGACCTTAGGAGATTTAAATTTTCTAGGCAAGAGGAAACAAAAACAAAGATATCTATTAGTAAGTTCAAAATTACAATTTCCTCTTAGTGTTAGAATGAAAACAACAAGGGTCTCAAAGAGACAATAATATAAACTCCTAAAACCTAAAACATAAGTCTCCCAAGGATGCTCCCTCTTTGTGTTGATGTATGCATTAAGATTCTGCTCCTCGTGAAGTTTCTTTGTGAGCTCCTACACTTTCTTTTCTCTTTCATATAATTGAGTCTCAGGTGTCCCTTTCTTCTTTGAGTTGAATCCAGGACTTCTGTAATTCTTCAAGGTCAGTGGGCATGCCGAGATGGAGGATGGTGTGAGAAACGTCTCCTTCGACAACAGGCTCCATGATCACTGGTAAGACAGATGGATATGGCATCATAAAATTTTGAGCACGCGTTTGTACCCATTTGAGAAACGGCTCCAGAAAGATGGAGTTCTTCTATCCTAAAGCCTTACTATCCATCTTTCTCACCATTCCCCAAGCATGTACAAACCTTTGACGATAACCTTGAGGATCATTTTCATAATCGAATACAATACCCCGGATAAGTGCATTATGAGGACCATTTCTTCAAGTATAACCAAATTGACGTAGAGCCAGAAAAGGGTTGTAAGTAATACCTACCCGAATTACAAGGAGTAGAACATTAGGTAATTCCCCACAGCGGTCAATGATAGTGATATGCTATTAGATGTCTGTATGAGAAAGTGACATTATTCTTTATGACCATATTAAACCTTGTTTATTCTTCACTACTGAGAGGGGAAGGTGCAAAAGAAACCACCGGGATAGTATAGGAATACAACACATGATATTTCCTTGCCTCTTCATATTACGAGTGTAAAGTGAATGCAAAATGTCTCCGAGCAAGGTAGGCACGGGATTACGAGCAAGAAATATCTTGATGGCGTTCACATCTATGAGTTGGTATGGATTAGGGAATAGTACCAACCCATAGATTATAAAAGCGAAAATCTCCTTGAAATCCTAGAAACTCATAGCGTCTAGAAATAGTTGAGCCTTCTCTATCAGAAATTTAGCCAAAAAACCTTTGACTCCACTTCTTGTTTCCCAGTTAGATACCATGTCGGACCGCTTCAGATGTAAGGCTGCTGTAATAACTTCTGGTTTTAGAGCTTCCTCTTAACCGATGAAGGGTATCTTCACAAGAATAAGTACTCCTATTAATTGGGAGAATTCCTCCATAGTGGGTACCAACTGATAATCTGGGAATGTGAAGTAGTGATGTTCAGGGTCAAAGAACTGGAATAGGACACTCATCATGTTTTTGTCAAAACACGGGGTCACCAAAATGAGTAGTCGACCATGCCTTTTTATGAATGGAGAACTTTAAGGAACCCTTGAGACTAGCTCCTTAAGTTGAGGAGGCACCCTTATAAAGTTGATTCCGATAGTGTTTCTGCAATCGGAGGCCTTAGATTGCAAAACAGAACAAAGATAAATCCATTGGTCCTTGAAATGGTTAGTGAAAAAATGATATGGTATGATGTTATGATGTTATGATGTTATGATGTCATGTTCGAACAATTTAATCATACACAAACAAAACACACAAGGCCTTAGGTTTAAGCTTGCATGGAGTTTGTAGGTAAGTACCCTCTTGAATTTTTAGTTGGCTCAACATGTCCTAAGAGAAGTAATCGGGTTCTAGGAGCCTCAACATCACTGATCTTTCTGTTAGGCATTATTTCAGCACAAGCATCTAATTTGCGACCAAAGTATTCCGAGAGTCTGATCTCAATGAGTGTAGTATCGAGTATCAACTAACTTCAGTCTGCACCAAAGTTGTCCATATCACTACTTTCTAATGGCTAAGTTGTGTCAACTAAGGTTCTATGGTCAGTTAGTGTTTTATTACACCACGCGGTAGCCCGACATTCTCCTTGACTTAACTCAAGGGACACCTGTACCAACCAATGTGTCAGACTAACGTAGCCATCACTTCAACTGTACCGGTATACATCGTACAATTTTCACAATCTATTGCTACTTACCTAAAATTCCCCCCAGATCCGGGTGTAGGATATATACAAGAAATAAACCCAAGCATATCCCTAAATATAAATCATACAAGACAAACAACTAAAGCAATAAAGGTGATTCAGCTCTTAAGGTAACCCCACTTTTAGTTTTCCCTAATAGAGTCGCCAGTTCTGTAATACGATAGGAGAACTGAATCTTGGTTTTGCATTTTATTGCAAATATTTTGGATAGTAAGATTTGCCACCAACTTTTCTATTATCCAATAAAGGAAAGGGTGAAAAGAACAGGAAAGACCTTTGAGAATTTTTTGAGTAAGGGCGGGTAGGCTATGAAAAGGGAAGGTATTATCACCCTTTTCATCTGTAGTTATCTACGGGCTCTTAATCACTAGTTAACTTTGAAAAAGCTTTGTGTTTGTGTGTTTGAAAAAAATATTTTGAAAACATGCCTAAGTGCGGCAAACTTTGTAATAATTCTCGTATCATTGAGAACGCATACAAAGTGTTTGATCTTGAAGATATTTTAGAAAAAATAGTGTATGTGTGAAAAAGGTTATTTGTTTATGAGCAAGGGACTCCGAGCTATCTACCTACTCAAAATTTCTTTTTTCTTTTCATCCTTTCCTTTAGATAGTGTTATCCTACTATTAGTTAGTAGGTATCATTATCATTGGATATTTGAGGGACAGGCGTGGGTCATCGTACAATCATAGAAGATAACTCATAAGACGCTTTAGAAATTATCGTAAGGGACTAAGATCATTTATCGAGGCAACATCGAAGGGTCATCGAGGGACTACGATCTTTTAACCGAAGGGTCTTTGCTAAAGCATCCCACGTTCGAGGGGCATGCCTGTTTATATCCGAGGCTACAAGTGAGGATCACCCTAGAGGTGCGCGTGTGCGAAGTGTGTTATGTTTCAGTTATTATAACCTTTGATTTATGGTTATCTAGCGTTTGCTTTTAATCTTTAACATACAATCCTATTACTAGAAGTTATATATATATATATATATATATATATATATATATATATATATATATATATATATATATATATATATATATATATATATATATATATATATATATATATATATATATATATATATATATATATATATATATATATATATATATATATACATACAGTCATAAGTGCCGAAAGTAAAAATGTGAGAGGATGACTATTACAACGCTTCGGGGATGGGGAATTACAAACCATAAAATAAGGGAAAATGTAAAGAAATCCTACTTTATCTATTACATACCATTGACAATTACAATATTTATAATAATGCGAAAAATAAATAGACACGCAGAGATTGAAAAGGGAAAGATGTAAAAGACCCTAAAAAATTTATAATCGCTTAAGAAAATGTTTTTGGTGTTTTTGTTTAGAAATATGTTTTATAGTGTGAAATAATAATTAAACCTAATTCTAATTAGTTTACTAATTATTTATTTAAAATAAAACAAAGTGTGGTTAAATTAATTAATTTTAAAAAATTAAATTAGTTAATCAAAAACTTAAATCTATTTTTTTATTATTTTTTGTGATTTTTGCTGATTAAATAAAAATAATTTAAAAAAGAAAATAGTGAATTAAAACTAAAAAGAAAAAGAAATGGGCCTGCAAGAATAGAAAATAGGGGTGTGATTCAGAAATCCCTAGGCCCATTTCAAGGAGCCCAGGTTGTTACGCTGGATCCAGTGAGGACCATTCCTTGGAGTGAATCATGGGCGTGAGGCTTGATTCACTAGATTTGTATCCATTGAGATCTACTGGCTATTAGATGAGGTACATAATGTGCGCGTTGGACATGACCTGTATGGGATCTGCAAGGAAAATGTTGAAAAGTAATATGCTAGAGGCAGGGATCGAACCCCTGCCCTGGCACACCAAAACCTTAATCACACACACGCTTGCCGCTGGGGCGGTCATTTCATCTGGTATATATATTAAACAAAAATAACAAAAGCCTTAAATGAAGTATATTACCGGAGAAGCGCCGGAGCCCTAGCTCCAGTCCTCTTCTCTGGTAAACCAAATTCCAAAACATGCAAAATTGTCAGATTTAAACACAGAAACACATGCTACCCCCCTAATTCAAGTATTGTGAATCCAATAATGGGATTATTTTAACCTGAAAAACACGGGAAATAGAGTTATAATGAAAATTCAAACAACGGGATTAAAATGGCAGGTAACCATGTTTACGTTTAAGCTAGCATGCAAGGCCTCGTTCCAGCCCTAATCATCACCCTGATCATATCTAACCACAAAACATTAGTAAACAATGCATGGATTTAGGACTTAGAATGTAAGAAATTTACCAATCGGTGGGTCACACCTAGGTTACTTCTGGGCACGACTGGAAGTGTTCTTGGGCTGGATCTACTCCTGAGAACGTCGGGAAGGCGAATATATGCCTAAAACTTGTTCAGAGTGGCTGGAGAGTGGTTTTTTGGGTTGCTCTAGCCCAAAACCTTTTGCGAGTTTTTGTGTTCTCTTTAGGCAGCTTGCTTGTGTCTTTGGATCTGAAGTTGTTGTGCTTAAATAGAGGAGTGAAATGACTCCAATAACATGGCAAGAAATTAAGTCATCAAGCCATGTTTAAACAAGAATCAAACACTTTGAAAACTTGCCATATTTTGAATGATTCTTTCCCCTTTGATCCTTACACGTATTTGGCATGTTTTAACAGGCTAGAATGTGTTGTATTAGGCTCTAAGAAACCACTCATGTGCCTGGCCCATTTACCTTGTACTTTATATAACTTATTTTGCATTTATTTGAATAAAAACAAAATAAATATAAATAAAATAATAATAAAATACAAGACAAGGTAGGAGTGAGCTTAGGAGTCTTTCACAAGGTCATGGACATGTTTGAAGCCCAAAAAGTTAGGTCACAAGTCCAAAATTTCAAGTTTGCACATTTTACATTTCTTGTATTTCCTCAAAATTTCCCAACTTGTGAAACTAATAACTTGATAAATTATCTTATTTCGAAGGTGATCATGGACTTTTTGAAAAGCTCAAGATGTCCTCTACAATTTCTATTTTTATCAGTTTTGCATTTGGAGACTTTATCTTGATGTAAGTTTCCTTGACAAAAAGTGTCTTTTTGTTGACTTTTGAAAATGACTTGTAATGTATTAGCTCATATCTTTCAAATGAAGCATTTTTTAGACTTGAGAACAAATACAAGGTTTTAGAGAATTGAATTTCCTTTAAAATGGGCTTTGGTTTGGGAAAAGTTGATGAAGCATGTGAAAGTTATGCTTGGTCAAAGTTCAATTGACTTCTCCTAAAGAAAACCCGAATTTGGCAATTTTGGACCTTTGATGATTTGAGGGTTTTCCTTAAGGAATCATGATCAACCCTTTATCAAATGATGAACATAACTTCAAAATGTTAATGTTGACAAAAAATCTTGAAGTTTGTTTGTATGTTGACCATAGTTGACGTTTTACCCAATATAGTTGATTTTCAATCATCTGAGCAATTGATTGAGAAAACTTGTGATAAAAGAGTTGAAACTTGATATGAGTACTATTGAGGACCAATGATGAGCCATGAAAACCATTTGATACCCTTGCAAACCAAACTTCCTTGAGGAACTCAAAACCCTAGTTGTAGACTCCTTGTAGGAGGGGGATTGGCTAGTCAACTCTGAGATTTTTGAGTACTTGAGACCTCTGTGAGCATGTCTTGAAGAAATATTGGAGGGAAAATTTTGGGGCACAACACATGTGTTATGAGTTACCTGGAACTAGAATATACATGCACAGGGGTCTCTTATGCCACTTGAAATTACAAGTAAAGGTTCTTGGGTTGAAGGGTAGTGTTAGACATCTTCCTCATGTACACCAAATAACCTCAGGACATTCTAAGTTTGTCATCCTGAGGTTGGTGTTCTATGATGTTTTGTTGTTGAGGGTAAAGTTCCTGGTTCTTCTTATGCCACCAGAGAAGAAGATTTATTTCCTGGATTAAGGGGGATTAAAGTACAAGGTTCTTCCGGCTGAAATGACTTCAGGACTTTTGTTCATTGGTTTATTGTGCAAAAGGAGCTTTGCAAAAATGTTCCTAGATTATTGTAAAAAATATGTTTTAGCCAAAATTTGCAAAAAGGGGGAGATTGAAAGCTCCACAGATTTGAGCTCTAAAGATTTGGATGATTTTGGCAAAATAAGATCATGTTCAAGTTGTTAAAATATGTGAAGAACAACATGTTGAACAAAGATGTCCTACCATGAAGACTCGACATCTTGGACTTCTTCAGCAAGTTTCTAAATTTGTTTAAAAGATTTAAGGAGCGTTTTTAGCAATGGATCAAGGAAAAGGTTCAACATAAGATTCGAAGCCCATGGACAACTGAAGTCTATAAAAGGAAGACTTAGACCTAGGGCATCTTACTAAACCAGGTATAAAAAAATTAAAAATAATAATAAGGGTTTAGGGTTTTGAAAGTCGTGTACTTTCTTTAGTTGTAAGTAACTCTTTGTATCGATTGATACATTGTGGTAGACATGGTGTTATGTAGATTCAGAAGCCTTTAGGTAATGAATCATGTATTGTTCTTGGATGAAGAGTCTTGACTAAAAATGTTGTAATTGATATAGATATCACTGAGGTGATTTAGGAAGTGAGATGTCAATTTCTCATATTTAGGATGTTCCTTGGTAGAAGTTGCATTAGGTAGGGATTAGGCGAGAAGTTATAAATGAGGGAGTTTAGCTTTGAACTAATACTGTTGATAGTGGACTTCCTTCCTGGCTTGGTATCCCCCAGAGTAGGTGTGTGTCCACTGAACGAGGTCATCATATCTGTGTGTTATTATCTTTATGTTTTGTTCAGTTTTGTTCTTGATTGATTGACATGTTGTATAAGATGTTGGAACATCTGTTACAACTCTGTTCTGATATGTTTATATCAACATGCTTTATCATGTTCAAGTGTTTTTACATAGATATCAATGTCTTAGACATGTGTTAGGACATTTGTAATATGTATGCCAGAAATTCATAAGGTATTAGCGCCCCTCATGTTCGTTGTACTCAACGGAAACCACTTAGTTTTTTTTGCGAATGAGTCTTAGCATGCTTATTAGTTTCCAACCTTATAATTATTATCTAGTAAAATAGAAAGAAAGGGTTTAATGTTTTTAATTGTTGTGCTTTCCAATATTTTAAAATTCTGTGACTATGAATTCTCATAGTGTAATAAGAAAATCAGATCTCTATAGTTCATGATAGAAAACCAATGATTTGTTGGTTGATTTTAGAGAGTGATGCTTTAGACATATTGAGCGATTAAATCTTTCCTTGCTTCTCACTCTTAGAGGATGAAACATTTGTTTTCTTCACGTAGATATGGATAAGGCATACTCGTTTCTGAAAACCTTTTCAAAGTCACACAAGGGAGAAAAAATAGTATGATGGGTTGATTTGATTTTATGTGGAGTACGGTAAAAGTTGTAGGAATGTGTACACTGAGTGTTCGTTTACCCAAGGCTTCTAAAGAGATGTGTGTATCTCGATCTTTTTTCGTCCACTTTTATGAAAGTTCAATCTTTGTGGAATATGAGTAAACATTTGAGAATTGGTTTTCACCAAGCGTGCGTTTACTTAGAATTCACGTGGATGTGCATCCTATTGTTCCTTTATTCCAAGTTTAGTTAAAGTATTTTAGTTTGAAAGACCAATAGTCCTTTTGAACAAGGTGTGCACCAAACGCTCGTTAGTTAAGGGGTATAAAGAGATCTGCATCCCTCAATCCTTTTTCATTAAGTGTTTATTGTGAAAAAGGTTTTTGTGCTAAGAATGACTTGACATTGGATCAATTGTTTTGAATTGATTAAGAAAATTTTTGAATCAAGCAGAATAGACAATTGACGTTGGATCAATCATTTGATTCGATTGGATTAGAGATTGGCTTGATTTTGAAAATGGCTTGATGTTGATCAAGCATTTTTATTTTTGGAAAAGTGGTTGATTTTAGTTATCAAATTTTCAATTATTAAAGCTAACCAAACTAATCTAAAACAAGAATCAATACGAAATAAAGTACAAATAGGGTAGGGGATACATTTTGTTACATGAGGATGCATCAATTAACAACATAAAAATAGAAGGGAATGGGAGCACTGTTAATAAAATGTTGGAGAAATAAATTAATAAGTGGACTTAAGGTCCAAAGAAAAAATAATAATAAAATTGAAAACCCTCACAAGGGTTCAAAACTAAATTAATGGGTACTAAGAATATTTTCACTTGAAAATAAATTTGAACGAGGACAAGTTGATAAAATCCTTTTTATCAGGAAAATATAAGATGACATATTACTAATTCAAATATATATGGATGATATCATTTTCAGTGTTACTAACATATTCTTGAGCAAGGAGTTTTATGAAATAATGCAGAATGAATTTGAAATCTCTATGATGGCAGAGTTAAAGTACTTCTTAGGACTTCAGATCTATCAAACCAAAGGAGGGACATTCATCAACCAAGCTAAATACCAAAAATATGTATTTAAAAGGTTTGATATGGAAAGATCAAAAGTACTAGAAACTCTAATGTCAACATCATGTTCCATGGACAAAAATGAAAATAGAAAACCTGTCGATGAAAGAAAATATCGAGGTATGATTGGGTCACTAATATATTTAACTACATCTAGACCTGATATAATTTTTTTGTATGTATGTGCGCACAATTCTATGCATCTCCTAAAGAGTCCCATCTCAGCGACGTAAAGTTTATAATGAGATATCTAACAGGTACACAACAAATGGGTCAATTGTACCCCAAAGGAACTGAATATAACTTAGTAGGGTACTCAGACTCTGATTTTGCAAGATTTATATTAGATAGAAAAAGTACCAGCGGTACAAGTCATTTACTTGGAAACTCACTTGTTTCTTGGCACATTAAAAATCAAGCTAGTGTAGCTCTATCCACGGCCGAGGAAAAATATGTCGTTTTTGGAAGATGTTGTGCTCAAATCATATGATGAAAAAACAATTAAATAATTATGGTGTCAAAATAGGAGTTGTACCAATAAGATGTGACAACACTAGTGAAATCAACCTCACCAAAAACCCTATACTTCATTCTTGTGCCAAACATATTAACATTATGTACTACTTTATTATGGATCACGTAGAAAAAGGTGAATGCATTCTTAATTTTGTAGACTCATACAATAAACTTGAAGATATATTTAGTAAACCACTTCCAAAAGAAACTTTCTTCTTTATAAGAACAAAACTTGTAATTTTGAATCAATCATGCATAAATAAATATATACGAATCTATGTGTTTTTTTATTACCTTTTTGATTATGAAAAAGGGAAGAATAATACTCTTAGGGGGAGCTTAAAACACTTAAAAACTATATTTTCTTTACTTATTTATACCACACTCCCTAAGAGATGCATTTTCATCATCAAAAGGGGGAAAGCATGGAGCTATTTGCGTGCAGGTAACAACCATGTTCTGGTGACAACAACACATCTACAAACATGAAGTACTCAAAGTCAATTGTCAACAACATGAAGTAATCAAAATAAATTGTCAACAACATGAAGCACTCAAATTCAACTGACAACAACATGAAGTGCTCAAAGTCTCTTAAAAAATAAATATGTGGAAGCTCATCAAGTCTTGTTAGTCTTTATGAGTGAATCGAGTATTGCAAAAATAAAATAGTAGCTTAAATATACTAAGGAAACTCAAACACACACTAAAAACTTAAAAAAACATTTAAAAATGACTTGGAAGTTGTGCCAAATAATTTTAGAGGCGAAAGCCTTTGTTTGTTTCATGTCGATATGGATAAAGCATGCTCGTTTCAGAAAAGGTTTTCCTAGTCACGCAAGGATGAAAGACAAGTTTGTTGGGTTGATTTGATTTTATATGGCGTAGGGTAACCGTTGGAGCAAGGTGTGCACCAAACATTCGTTTACTCAAGAAATTTAAAGATATATGCATCTCTCAGTCCTTTGTAGTACACTTTTATGAAGTTTTAATCTTTGTGAAATATGATTAAACATTTGAGAATTGGTTTGCACCATGTGTGAGCATACACGGGATTCACATGGATGTGCATCCAATTGTTCCTTCATTCCAAGTTTAGTTAGAGTATTTTAGTTTAAAAGACCCATAATCATTTTGGATAAGGTGTGCATCGAGCGCTCGACTATTAAGGGGTATAATGTGATGTGCCTCCCTTGGTCCTTTTTCTTTCAATTTTTATTGTGAAAAAGGTTTTTGTGCTTAGAATGACTTGACGTTGGATCAATCGTTTCAAATTGATTAAGAAAATGTTTGAATTAAGCCTAATAGATACTTGACGTTGGATCAAGCATTTGATGCGATTGGATTTGAAATTGGTTTGATTTTGAAAATGGCTTGATGTTGATCAAGCGTTTTTATTTTTTGAAAAGTGCTTGATTTTAGTTATCCCAATATTCTATTATTCAACTAAGTAAACAAATCTAAAACAAGAATCAATTGAAATAAAGTACAAGTAGGAGAGTAAATACATTTTGTTACATGGAGATGCATAAAATAACAACATAATAATATAAGAAAATGGACACACTATTAGAGAAATAAACTAATAAGTGTACTTAAGGTCCAAAGAAAAAAATATAATAAAATCAAAAACATTCACAAGGGTGAAAAACTAAATTAAGGGGTGCAAAGAGTGCCAAGACCAAATGCTAGTTCTAAACCTAAAGCCCAGTTATCATTTTTGGAATCCCAAATAGCCAAATTATATGAAACTAATTAGTAAAAATAATAATAATAAATTAATTAAAAAAACATAACAATGAAAATAATGGAAAGATATTCTCCTTCCCTCATTTTGATTCTCTATTTAAGTTGTGGAATTTTTCAAAACTTAAAACTACGGCAAATGGAAAGAGAATAAATGGAATTCTTTTTTTAATGTTTATTTTTAAAATAACAAAACAAAATATAAAAAAGAGACAAAATAGATAGATATGAAGCTATTATTTATCACTCACGGAATATTATCTTCTATTTTTTAGAAAGCCAAACAAAAATTGAAAGAACTAAAATCCAGCAAACTCAAAACACACCTCAATATTATTCTAGATCAATCACTATATATTCAAACAAGAATGAATAATAGTTACTGTTGTACCCCAATTTTTCCCTTAAGATTCATGTATCGTCTCATATCAAATCAATCATAACAAGATCACACTAGGGTTTGGTTCTTCTCCCTATCATTAGGCTTGGTTATGAGGAATCACCAAGAACCTTGATTTATATATTGTGATCATCTATTTTTTGTATTGATTAACTTTTAACTAATAACTATAGTGAATGTTTGCTCTATTTGATGATATTATAGGTGAAGGCACAACATATTTCATAAGGTTGATTCATAGGTTCATGAGTTTATTTCCATGCTTTCTTCAACAAAACTTCATGGATATTCAAGCTTCATCATTTAAGATACTTTGAAATAATATCATGACAATGTCTACTATGATTCATCCTGCTTCATTTTTTCAAAGAAAATCAAAAGATGCAAGAGTTGATTGAAGAAGTTTGACCTAATTGGACAAGTTCTTGATTTCTTTATCACAAGTGCATAACTTTCTAAATTCTTATTATTTGGAGGTGTTTTTTGTTGCTATGGTTCTTATTATCATCCACAACAATTTCTATTCACATAGAAAGAGTAATTGTGCAAGAAAGTTTGTCAAAATTGAAAGGGTTTTCCATGTCATTTGGGTGCTCTAGGAGCTAGGGTTTTGAGCTTCTAAGGGCTATATCTTGCTCATATTTTTCTATTTTTGAGTGATTTCAAATACATGCTTCTCTTTAAAGAGTTATCAACCAATAAATTAAAAAATTTAAAGAAAGTTTCATGTGGAAGATGCCTAATGATGAAGAAAGGTTACAAGTCCTCTAGATAGACAATCAAATTCCCTTATGTGACTTCAAAAGATCATAACTTGGTCAATTTTTATCTCCTTGAGCCCATTATTTTTCCATAATTATCTTAAGGATGTGAAGATCAACTCTTATCTTATGTGCAAAGCTTGAAAATAGAGGGAAGATGCCCTAAGAATGCAAATTATTATAGGTCATCTCATGAATTGTCACTAACTTCACAAGGCCATAACTTTTTCAATACTTGTTATTTTTGTGTGATTCAAGTTGCACAATGCTCTTTGAGACAACTAATTCAAGCTAGCATAATTGATCAGAGCTTAATTTTGGAGGAAGGCCTTGTTTAAACTCAAAACATCATAAGTCACTTTTGAAGAAAAACATAGAATTTTTCTAAGTACAAAAAGTCAACATCTTTTTCTCAACTTTGACTCATCACAACTCCTAGCTCAAGTATCCAATTAATCCCATGCTTTGAACATTGTAAAATTTGTGACCTTATCTTTCATTTGCTTCAAGAATCATGCCCTAAGACTCCTTGAGTTGTGAACACCATTGATTCAAAGTTGGTACCTTCAAACATACTTTTTCCTCCAAGTCAGAATTTGAAATTCACAATTCAGCTTCAAATCACTAAATTGTTGCGCGTTTTTACTTCTAATCATGTTTAACAATCTTTCAGAAGTGGTTAGCACTATGAAACGCATTTTTTGGTTGGGTTTTGAGTAAAATACGAGTCACACTTTTCATGCTTGCAACTTCACACGAATTCCCTCCAAACTTCATTATTCCACATGCTTGAGCATCCCATTTTCTTCCCTACAAATAGAGGATTATATCTCACTCATTTTCAAAAGCTTTTTATAGACAATTGACCCCTGTTCAGATCCCACACGAACTTCGAATTTGAATTTCTGATTTCTTGCTTTCTCACTCCAAAACACCAAAAGCTCTATTAATTAAGCTTCATTGAACTTCTATGAAGCTAACCACACAATCGCCTTCAAGAATTGTAACCTAAAATGATCTACAGAAGTCCGATTTTAGAGCCACCTTTCGCTACTTCGTTCAGGTAGATTTCTTGGTCAAATTGATCCAAATAAAAGACTAATCTACTCTCAGTATCCTTCTCATTCTCGTGTTTTTTTATAATTTGCAATTTCATTTAGATTTGAGTGAGATATTATAGAATTTCGTGCTCGCTATTATTTCTGCATTTTTTCAATTTAATCCTTGCTCGTTTTATATAAATTTAGTGTGATGGTACCCTTAGAATAATCTTGAAGAGACAAATCTAATGGTACCGGCCTGGATTGCTAATTTTACGATTTTTGGAATTCAATTTGAGGTTGGCTGAAGGTTGAAGACGATGACATGTCCATCTTCAACCAATGACGTTTAGCCATGTTATTTCATTGAAAGAGATTTGGTGTTTCACTTTACCATGCGCGCGTGTTGTGAGCCCTGGGATCTGACTACTTTAGTGAGTCAGACTCTATCCAAGTGCCACATTTTATGTTATTTTTATTTTATAAAAATTGATCAGGTCTGATATTCAATAAAGTACATGACATGCGCAACGCGCCAGATCCACTTGATCTGGTTTTTAACGTGTTTTGACAATGATCAGATGGCCCATATTTTTTGGTTTGATTTTTTATTTTCTGATTTTTTATTTTAATTGATTTAAACTTCAAAAAATCATAGAAAATTCATTTTTGATTAAAAAATTATGAAAAAATTCACAAAAATATTTTCAAATATTCTCTTCCTGATTTTTATTTTTACATGATTTTACTTTCAGATTTGATACTTTTTATATTTTTTCCTTTATTTAGACTTGTTTCAAATTATTTAAAATTACTTTTTGATGATTTTAAATTCTGAAAAAATTTATAAAAATCATTTTACTCATTTATGACCTTCTGATTTTTTTCTAGAATTTTATTTTGACTTCTACTATTTTTTTAATCTTTTTTCACTAATTTGAGTGATTTAAATTAGTTTAAAAATACTTTCCTGTTTTAAATATTACCAAAAAATTTATAAAAATATTTGAGGTCATTGATACTTTGAACATAGTTTACTATTTTATCATTTATTTTCATTTTAAAAACAATTTAAAAATCATTTTTCTTTTTTACTTTATTTATTAAATGCAATTTATTTTAAATATATTCTAGCTATGTGATTGTTGATCTTAAACTTCATTAACATCATCGGATCTTGAGTATTGAGTTTAACTCCACTAAAATGGATGGATGATTTTAATGATGGTTTGATTAAATTTTATATTCAAATGTATCCGCTCCCTCTTCATATCATCCTCTTCTCTTTTGTGCTTCATGTTATTAGAGGATGATCTACATATTATCACTTTAAATATATGGCACATAGATTGCTATTGACCGACCTCAAAATAGGTGTGACTTCTATATAAGTTCACTTACGATTGCTTAACATAGTGCTAAATTTTGTCCCGATTCGAGAAAGGATCATTCGTGGCCCAAACCTATATTTGCAAGCCCGAGTATGTTTAATTTTAAACCTTTGATCGAATAACCTTAAGGTTCATTGTTAGGAGGCTTTGGTCTTATCAATCCTCTAATGAATCTTCATAAATTTTGGAACTAAGTGAATCATTTAAACATCGTTGATCATTTATTGTTGCCTTGAGATTTTGAAATGAATGATATACTTGACAAAAACAAATGAAACTTGTCGTTGAGAGGCTTATATTTTATCAATCTTTTAATTAGTTTTCAAATGCAAGTTTCAAGATGATAATTCAACTAACCTCTAATTTCTAACAATTGACTTTATTTTTTGCTTTTACTTTATGCTTTTTACTTTAAGCACATTTATTTTAGCATTTTCATTTCATGCTATTTTCATCTTTGCTCACTTGAGTATTTATCTTTATGTGATTTTGTTTTACTCACCTGTGCTTTTCGATTTCTTTTTTAAGATACCTAATAACCAACTTGAACAATAAAAAGCTCTAATGTTACTTGGACTATTTGGTTACTATCCTTGGCATTTTGGTGTTATGGACTTCTTGGACTTAGGAGTAGAGACCTTGACCTATCTTGAGACCTTGTGACTTCTATTTCTATCTTGTCTGGAGTTCTTGAGGTTTACCCAAAGATATTGGGTTATTTGTTTCTTTATATGCAGGTTATTCTGATTAAATGGTTTTCCTGTGATTGAGAATTCATTTGTATACAATCGTTACTCTGCCCAATTTTTGTGAAGACATTATGCATCTGAAGCTTGGTTTTCTTAAGAGATTTATTATCTTTGATTGTTTGGTTTCAATCTAAATGATGGGAATTATACATTGACTCATTGTGTTAAGTGTTGGCTTCTTTTTGGTTAGACGGCTATTTTTCCTAACTATTACCTTATGCTTTAAGAAAGTCCCTTCATCTCCTCCCACCTTCTTTAATTTCAAAAATCTTCCACCTTCTTTTCAAAACTATTATTGTTTTGAAACTTGAAACGTTTTCATAATAAACTTGGACTTATGTCCATGCATTTTCAAAAATATTTTCTTAATCAAACTTTAACCAACTTAATAATACTTTGACATTTTTTGTGAGAAGACTAAAAGTTAATCAATCTCATTTAAACCATATTTGCCATTTTGGGTTTTCGCTTTAGAATGTTCTCAAAAGATAGACTCTTGTCAATCCTTGTAGTGATGCAAGATACTATACTTCTATGATATGTAGTGTAGTGAGATATTCTCCACTTAGGTGTTGAGGGATGCTTTGTTGATTTTAAAATCCAAGCTATATCCTCCACTTTGAGATGATGCAAATTCTCCTTTCTTATAATCGTCAGTAGTAAGTATGTTCTTCCACTCGGATAAGATGATGATGTCTCATCTCTTAAAATTAACCAACACGCTTGTGTTTTAAAATTTTTAAAGGTAAACTACGAGTACCCTGATTCTCTATTGCATATAAGGTGGTACGTAGGCACTAAAGTTTCGCAACCGTGGCGGGTGCAAAAATTATTAAAAAAATACTTCTTTTCTCATCCCCACAATCTACTTTTCATACAACTCTTATAGCCAAAATACAAAAAATTTCGAAGAGGTTCCTGTAGAGTACCATAGATGTTTAGGGTGCTAATACCTTCCCTATTGATAACCGATCCCCGAACTTATATTCTCTCCCCCTATTTTTGAGTTATTCGCTCTTTTCCCATTCCTATGGAAATAATAAAGCGCAGTGGCAATTTTTATTTGATCTGTGTGAGTGAAGTCAATCCAATGGATTACTCTGAACATTTCTACCGCTACAGAAAAAATGGCGACTTCACTGGGGACCGATTGACCAAATGCTGGTCCATCCCTAAGTGGGTTGAGCCTATATTTGTTTATTTGTGTATGTGTTATTGTTGTTTATGTTATATATGTTGTATATATGTTTATCTAGATTTTCCAGGTTTTCAGGATGCTTGGTGATTTCTCATAAGTCCTATACCCAGACTTGGTCAAACTTAAGATAGGACGGGCGGTATAGTCATGTTAAGTTTGACGGAGTAATCCCAAAAAAGGAGGCATGAGATCCCCCACTCAGTGGAGGTCCCTTTGATTGTAGTATCGTTTACCGAGTAATCAGGAAGACGTGCTGCTGTTGACCTGGGAGCCTGCTGAAACTGAGGACTATAGAACCCTTAACCCATCTTGGCTTTTTAGGTGTAGTGAGGAAAATATGACGGAGTAATCTGGAAATGGTTGTCACACGATACTACACTCAAACGAGTTTTTCTTGAGAATATTACTAATTTGCGAGTCAATCAGGATGTTGGTAATATCCGAAGGAAGGATGTAGACTATGGAAACCTTGTTCGGCATGTGATAAACTATTAGACCATACCTTGTGGGTAGTACCTTTGACCTCATGCTTGTGACATCAAACCTATGAACCCCCTATGTTTGTGATCTTGTGTGTGATTGTTGCGTCATGCATTAATGCACCCATGAGCATCCTTTAAAACATTTTGGTTCAAGGTACTTAAAGTTGAATTTTTGCGAATATCTCAGGTAATTTTTACCATGGATTATGGAAAAAGAAATACTCAGAAGTACAGTTTCAAGAATCCTAAGATAGATAATTTGATGAGTCTGATTCCTGAGATTGAGAGTTCTACAGATTTTCAGAAGAAATATGGATCCATCGTGTCTCTCATGAAGCTCAGAATGAAGGAGGGAATTCTCTCGAATTTGGTCCAGTTCTATGATCTGATATATCGATGTTTCAGTTTCCTTGATTATCAGTTGATACCTGCATTGGAGGAGTATTCTTATCTACTAGGGTTACCTGTCACCCATCGCGTTCCTTTCACTGGTTTGGAGGGAGAGCCAAAATCCCATGAGATAGCTGCTATGGTTCATTTGGGGAAGTCTGAGATTGAGGCCCACATGACTACCAAAGGAGGAATTAAAGGATTAATCACTCAATTTTTAATAGAGAAAGCTTGATAATTTGCTAGGATGAAGAGTACAGTTTCTTTTGAGGCCATCTTTGCTCTGCTGGCTTATGGGTTGTTCTTATTTCCGAACGTCGACAATTTTGTGGATATCAATGCCATCAGGATCTTTTTAATAGGGAATCCAGTCCCTACATTATTAGGAGATGCTTATTACTCCATTCATCTTCGGGATTCTTATCATGGAGGGATGATCTTTTGTTGCACGCCTTTGTTGTATCAGTGGTTTATTTCTCACTTACCCCGGTCTGATGCTTTATGGGATATCAAGAAGTAACCTCATTGGGCTCCAAATATTATGACCCTTACTCATTTAGATATTGCTTGGTATCATCAAGCATACCATGATGTAGAGATTGTCGATAGTTGTGGCAGTTTCCCCAATGTACCTCTTCTTAGTACAAAGGGATGAATTAAGTACAATCCCGTTCTTGCACGAGCAACTTGGATATCTGATGAGGGACAAGCCAAATAGTATCCATCTGAGTGGTTTCTTTCTCAAAGAGGGAGAGGATCATAAGAAAGCTAAAGAGAAGATTTTAAAGGCTTGGCGGCTTATTCACAGGAAGAGTAGAAAGGACTTGGGACATAGAAGAGTCGTCTCTTTGGAGCCTTATCTCCGGTGGGTATAGGCAAGGGTAATTCAGTTGAAGATGCCATATTCCAATGAAGAAACCATACGTTATATGTTTGTGAAGACCACTCCTCCCATTTTATATGATGTGGAAGAACTTCAGGTTGCCCTACTTAGGATGCAGTAGCAGAAGGAGGCTTGGAAGAATAAGTGTCAGACTTTAGAGATGTCCTACCGAGCGGACTTGAAGGAGAAGGGTGACTTAATTGAGATTCTTGAGAGTCGTGATGTAGACATAATGGATAAGCAAGAGGGTTTAGATTCCTGTAAAGCTCGATCAGGACTGAGTCAGTCACTTCCCGACTCTGGTGAATGGAAAGTGGTTGTGCACAAGTATGCATAAGTGAACAAGCAGTTGAAGGCTAAGATTGTAAGACTCACAAAGAAGATTTAGTGTGTGGAGTGATCTTCACCAGCTTTACCTTCTTAGGATTTTAGATTCTATCTTCCCTTGTACTTAGGATTATTGAAACTTGTACTAAAAGTTGTAATCCATTTTGAAGTTATTATAATGAGATGTTCAGTATTTTAAAATGTGTTAGTACTTTAGTATTTGTGAATCGTCTATAAATTCTTTAAGTCCCTTGAAATATTATTAAATCATGTGCATTGCATATCATGCATCATCTCACACATATTTCTTGCATTTCTGTTCATATCCAGGTGTCTTACCGAGTTTCTCTACTTCATTCAGGAAGAAAATGGAGAAACTTGAGCAAGAGAATTGCGAGCTACTCGAAGAAGTTACTGCTTTGAAAGACGATATGTCTAATCTGACTGCTTTAATAGAATCGCTGGTTGCTACTCAGAATCAACCACCACTTTCTCAGCCTCAACAAACAACAATTGCTTTTGAAGGTCCATCAGTTCCCGTTTCTGTTACTGCAATTACTGTTGCTTAGAACCGTATGCCTCAAGGTTACCCGTGGGGAATACTGGAAACTACATGCCAGAAGGTTTTAATCTTGACACTCAAGTTGCTCCATTTATGAAAGCTTCTGCTACTCTCGCAACTCCTGTGGTGCATATTACTCCTGCTACTAGAAATGAGATCCACTATATTACACCTCCTTTGGTAAATGCTATGCCACTTGTTAATGAAGAGGTTTATTGGCATGTTCCTCCACCGAGTGAAAGTGTGGGTTTCTATGACCGGTTGGATGATTTTCAAGACCAGTTCAATGAGATGCAGAAGGAAATGAAGGCCCTTCGAGGAAATGAAATATTTAGATAGAACGTCAGTGAACTCTGCCTAGTTCCTAACGTAAAGGTGCCAACCAAGTTTAAAGTGCCGGAATTTGAGAGGTACAAGGGAAAATCTTGTCCTCGTGACCACCTCGTTATGTATATTAGGAAAATTTCCACCCATACTAATGATCAACATTTACTCATTCATTTCTTCCAATATAGTTTTACTGGTGCTGCTCTGAAGTGGTATATGAGTCTAGACAATAATAGTATCTGCACCTTCAATGATCTAGGGGAAGCCTTCATCAAACAGTATAAGTACAATATGTTCATGGCACCTGACTATGACTAGTTGAGGCCAATGGCTCAGAGAGACAATGAGTCGTTCAAAGAATATGCGCATAGATGGCGCAAGATAGCTTCCCAGGTGGTTCCACCTATGGGAGAACAAGAAATGACCAAGGTCTTCCTGAAAACCCTTGGATCATTTTATTATGAAAGGATGGTCGCCAGTGCGCCGAGTGATTTTACCAAAATGGTAAGCATGGGTGTTCATTTGGAAGAGGCTGTTAGAGAAGGGCACTTGACAAAAGAGGAAGGGACGAAGAAGTCATTTCACGGGTTTTCTCGGAAGAAAGAAAGTGAAATGAATGTTGTTGTTGGGGAGAGGAAGATTTGGCCAGCTAGAAGACATCAACGTTACCAGCAACAAGTTGCTTCTATGACTTCAGTCGTTAATGTAGCTCCAACCACTGTTTCATATCAGAGTCCATCTCCTTAGAGGAATCAACGACAAAGTCAGAAGAGAGAAGTATTTGACCCTATTCCAATGAGCTATGCAGAGTTACTTCCGACTTTGATTCAGAAGAAGTTGGTTCAAACCAGGCCTCCCCCTGTTATACCATCACCTTTAACTTGGTATTATAAGGTAGACCAGACGTGTGGTTTTCATAAAGGAGCACCAGGGCACAATATTGAGAACTGTATCCTTTGAAATATGAATTACAAAAGATGGTGAGATCTGGCCTTTTATCCTTTAAAGATGCTGGTCCTAACGTGAAAGATAATCCTTTGCCAAAGCATGGAGGAGCAAATGTTGTAAACATGGTTGCTGGTTGTCCAGGGGACTTTCAGAATTTTGATATCAACCTGGTTAGAGGAGATTTGATAAATATGCATGCTGACCTCTGCGAGTTCAGTTACTATATGCATGACCATTCTGGTAGTGGTATTTGTAGTACAGATATACAAGGATGTGATAAGATAAAAGCTTATCTTCAGTAAATGATGGACGAAGGCCTCATTTATATAATCAGGCCAATGGTAGAGTATGAGGAAGATGTGAATATGGTCTTTAGATGTCCTGGAGAATTCCGGATTGTTGACGTGGATCATATGAATGATGATTTGGTGCAGTTGCACGCTACCTTCTATCACATGAATGGTCAAGAAGAACACCATTATGGGTCTTTCTGGATCTGCTGTAGAGATTCTTGAGGTTTTTCCATAGTGAGAAAGGGTGTTCAATTGTTATTGGACAATCGTATTATCAAATTTTCAGGAAATAAAGATGATTACAATGGGATTAATGTGATTGAAGATTGCTTGGCCTAGACTGGGTCAGATGATAAGTATGCTTTTGTAGATGAATTCTTTTCCTCAGATGAAGATATGTTCTCCAACAATGATTATGTGATGTTTAAGTATTCTGAAGAACGGGTGAATGTTATCGTGCCTTGTTTTGGTGTTCCCACTTCTATAGAGATTGAGTACCATGGCAAACCAATTATTGCTCCAGTGGTGATTTTCTTGCCTGGTCTTGTTCCTTACAAATCAGACAAAGTCGTACCATACAAATACAATGCGACAATCTTGGAGGATGGTGTTGAGGTTCCCATCCAACCTTTGTATGATGTCAAGAATATTGCTGAAGCCAACTGAGTGACCCGCAGTAGCCATATCTTCACACCTATCATTCGAGGGAATTTTAATGTTGATAAAAATATTGTCGAAAGTATTAAACCTAAGAAAGCAGTGGGGGAATCTAGTGGTACTACTATGGAAAAATATGTGGACGACATATTAAATATTATTAAGATGAGCGACTACAGGATCGTAGATCAATTATTGCAGACCCCATCAAAGATATCCATTCTAGCCTTGCTAATGAACTTTTCTGCCCACTGGGAATCTTTGATGAGAGTGTTGGATCAAGCTTTTATGGAAAGTGATATGCCTTTGGACCAATTCAGCAGTGCGATAGGGAATATTATATCCTGTAATGACTTGATTTTCTGTGATGACGAGCTGCCCGATGAAGGAAGGAATCATAATCTAGCTCTCTATATCTCCATGAACTGTAAGAACGATTCATTATCAAATGTGCTGATTGACAATGGGTCCTCTTTAAATATCAAACTGAGGAGCATGCTCATGAAGTTGAAGTACCAAGGAACTCCCATGCACCCAAGTGGCAAAATTGTGAAAGCTTTTGATGGATCAAGGAAGTCTTTCATCGAGGAAGTAGCTTTTCCTATTCATATAGTCCTGCACTTACTTCAAATTACTTTCCAAGTTATGGGTATTGTTTTCGGTTACATCTGTTTACTGGGAGGACCATGGATCCACGAGGAAGGGGTTATTACTTCAAATTTGCACCAGAAGCTGAAGGTTATTCGTGTAGGAAAGGTGGTCATCATAAATGGAGAAGAGGCATTGTTAATATCTCATTTATCCTCTTTCAGTGTTGTGGAAGCGGATGAAGCTACTGTTGGAAGTCATTTCCAAGCGTTATCCATTGATAATATAAGGGAAAATGATAATTCTATAGCTTCATTTAAGGATGCTCAGCAGGTAGTGCGTAATGGCCCTAGTAAGGTTTGGGGGCAGATTATGGATCCACTTGTAAATAAGAATAGAGCTAATTTGGGATTCTCTATGAAGAATGGTAAAGGTGAGAATATGAAGCCGAAGTCTGCTTTGGGAAAATAACAAGACATCTTTCACAGTAGAGGTTACCTCCATCCAACTGTTCTGAGGATCAATGCTATTGTGGAAGGTGAAGCAGAGCAGGAGATGCCAAACTACGTGACGCATGGAGTTAGAGTCCAAAATTGGATCATTATTGATGTTCTCTCTTGCATTCATCTTTCAAAGTATTTTTTTTTTTGTTAATCTTTTCAAAAATCTTTCACTCCGCCTAAGGTGAAAGTATTGATTTCGTAAGGGCTTATCTGTTGGTTTGATCTTTAAAATCAATAATAAAAGTTGTCTTTGATTCCCAAATTGTGTCTTTATTTTATGCTTTTTCTTGGTAAATGGTAATCAGAAAAATACCTTTCAAAATAAATAATAACTGTAAATAAATCTGCATAATCACTTGTTATATGTGTCAGTTTCTAAAAGCAATCATAAATCATATGTTCAGATTAATTAAAAAACTCGTTGAATACAATGACCCTGCACCCTCTCCCAACTTTGAATATTCTGCATATGTGGCCGAAGAAGAAGAATATGATGAAATCCCAAAAGAGGTTTCACAGTTGCTTGAGCGTGAGGAAAGCCCCATTCATCCATATAAAGAGCCGTTAGAGACGATCAATTTGGGAATAGAAAAGGATCCAAAAGAAGTCAAGATTGGAGCATTGCTTCATCCCAATGTAAAGAGCAGGTTGATTAAATTGTTGAAAGAGTATGTGGACATCTTTTCATGGTCACTGATATTGTGGAACATCATTTACCGCTAAATCCAGAATGCCCGCCAATCAAGCAGAAATTGTGAAGGACTCACCCTTATATGACAGTGAAAATTAAAGAAAAAGTTTTAAAGCAGATTAATGTCGGTTTTCTTATGACATCAGTGTATCCTCAGTTGATTGCCAATATTGTCTGAGTACCAAAGAAAGATGGAAATGTTCGCATGTGCATGAATTTTAGAGATTTAAACAAAGCTAGTTCAAGAGATGATTTTCCGTTGCCACATATTAATATGTTGGTCAGTAGTATAGCAAAATTCAAAGTATTCTCGTTCATGGATAAATTTTTCGGATATAATCAAATCATAATGGCTCTGGAGAACATGGAAAAAAAACGTTTATCACACCCTGGGGAACATTCTGTTACAGAGTGATACCCTTCGGGCTGAAGAAAGCTGGTGCAACGTACCAGAGGGCTATGACAACCCTATTCCATGATCTGATGCACAAGAAAATTGAGGTATATGTTGATGATATGATTTCCAAATCCCAAACTGAAGAAGGGCATATAGAAGATTTGTTGAATCTGTTTCAGCATTTGAGGAAATATCATCTCGGCTTGAATCCAAATAAATGCACCTTTGGTGTTCGATTAGGAAAATTGTTAGGTTTCATTGTCAGCCAAAAAGGAATTGAAGTTGATCCTTATAAAGTCAAATAAAATCAAGAAATGTCAGCACCAAGAACTGAAAAGCAAGTTAGAGGCTTCCTTGGGCGTTTGAATTACATTTCCAGATTTATTTCCCATATGACTTCAATATGTGAACCAATCTTTAAGTTGTTAAAGAAAGACAAAGATTGTGTGCGGACAGATGATTGCCAAAGGGCATTTGAAAGCATTAAAGAGTATCTGCTTGAACTTCCTATCATTCTCCCTCCTGTTGAAGGAAGTCAATTGATTATGTATCTGTCAGTGTTAGATAATTCTATGGGTTGTATTTTAGGACAACAAGATGAAATAGGGAAGAAGGAATATGCCATTTATTATCTCAGCAATAAGTTTACTGACTGTGATTCATGGTATTCTATGCTGGAAAAGACATGTTGTGCTCTGGCCTGGGCGGAAAATGGTTGTGACAATATATGTTAAATCATACTACTTGGTTGATTTCCAAAATGGATCCAATTAAGTATATTTTTGAAATGCTTGCTCTTACTGGGAGAATTTCCCATTGGCAGATGCTGTTGTCTGAATATAATATTGAATATCGTACCCAGAAGGCTATAAAAAGCAGTGTGTTGGAAAATTATCTTGCTCACCAACCAGTTGATGATTACTAATCTGTTAAATATGATTTTCCTAATGAGGATGTTATGTTTTTGAAAATAAAATATTGTGATGAAGCGTTGCCTGAGGAAGGTCCTGATCCTGAATCTCGTTGGGGCATGGTGTTTGATGAAGCTGTGAATACTTATGGGAAAGGAATTGGTGATGTGATTGTAACTCCCCATGGATCAGATATCCCATTTACTACAAGGTTGACATTTGATTGCACCTATAACATGGCAGAGCATGAAGCTTGTATCATGGGACTCGAGGAGGCTATTGATCTCAAAATCAAAATTCTAGATGTGTATAGAGATTCAACTTTGGTAATAAATCAGATTAAACGATAATGGGATACTCGTCACGCTGGCTTGATTCCTTACAAATATTATGCTAGAATATTATTACCTTTATTTAATAAGGTTGAATTCCATCATATTCCCAGAGACGAAAGTCAGATGGCAGATTCTTTAGCCACTCTAGATTCCATGTATTGAGTAAATAATTGGAATGATGTGCCTTGTATCATAATATGACGTCTGGATAGGCCGGCTCATGTGTTTGCAGCAGAGGAAATGGTGGACGAAAAACCTTGGTATTATGATACCAAGCATTTTCTCCAGACTCAGCAATACCCGATTGGTGCATCGAACAAAGATAGAAAGACATTGAGAAGGTTGGAAAAAAGATTTTCCTCAATGAAGATGTGATATACAAAAGAAATTATGACATGGTCTTTCTCAGATGCGTGGATAGACACAAAGCAGACATGTTGATTCATGAAATCCATGAAGGTTCCTTTAGCACTCATGCCAATGAATATTCAATGGCAAAAAAGATGCTTAGGGCAGGTTACTATTGGCAGACAATGGAATCCGACTATTACAAATTTGCAAAGAAGTTCCATAAGTGCCAGATTTATGTTGATAAAATTCATGTACCTCTGAAGCTTCTCAATGTTATTTCTTCCCCTTGGCCTTTCTCTATGTGTGGTATTGACATGATTGGAATGATTGAACCTAAGGTGTCAAATGGACATCATTTTATCATGGTGGCAATCGACTACTTCACCAAATGGGTGAAAGAAGATTCATATGCTAATGTTACTAAGCATGTGGTAGTACGCTTTATCAAGAACAATCTTATATGTTGGTATGGTGTGCCAAGCAAGATTATCACTGACAATGGCTCGAATATGAATAACAAGATGATGAAAAAACTTTGTGAAGAATTAAAGATTTTCCATCAAAATTCATCTCCTTACAGGCCAAAGAAGAATGGGGTTGTTGAAGCTGCTAGTAAAAACATCAAGAAGATCATCCAGAGGATGGTTGTTACCTATAAATATTGGCACAAGATGCTCCCTTTTTCTTTGCATGGGTATCGTACATTTGTCTGCACTTCAACAGGGGCAACCTCGTTCTCTCTTCTATATGGTATGGAGGCAGTGCTCCCCGTTGAGGTTGAGATTCCCTCTTTACGTGTGATAATGGAAACCAAGTTGTTAGAGTCAGAATGGGTCCAAAACAGGTTTGACCAATTGAATTTGATTGAAGAAAAGAGAATGATGGCCTTGTGTCATGGTCCTTTATACCAGAAGAGAATGAAGAAAGTGTTTGATAAGAAGGTCAAGCCTCGTGAATTCAGAGAAGGTGACCTCGTGCTCAGGAAGATCATATCTTTTAACGCTGATTCTAGGGGCAAGTGGACTCCTAATTTTGAAGGCCCATATGTTCTCAAGAAAGCCTTTTCTGGCGGTGCATTGATTCTTGAAACTATGGATGGCGAAGAGTTCCCAAGTCCTATGAATGTTGACGCATTCAAGAAATACTTCGCCTAAAGAAATAAAAGAATAACTCGCTAAGTCAAAAACCCGAAAGGGGGGCTTAGGAAAAAAAGAGCGTCTCGGTAGATTTATAACCCGAAAGGGCGGTCTAGGAAAAAATTAGAGACATAAACAAAATAGATTCTTCCCGCTAGGTTGAAAAACCGTAAGGGCAACCAAGGCAAAAGTTAGGTATTTCTTGGCAACTAACTGCGTCAGACAAGACTTGATCATTAAAGCAACAATCTTCTTGGGCTTTCACCATACTTTAATAGAAGTCGCTTATCAGAAATTCAAAGTTGTTTGGGAGAATAGTAGTCATTGCATTTCAATGTATCTTTGCTAATGTATTACCATTTTGCAAACTTTGTAATCATCAGTGTGGTTTCTCCATTCGTAGACTACCGTTCTATTAATAAAGTTTGAGCTTTTATCCAATTCTTTAAAATCCTCATTTTTATTCTGCTTACAAAGACTCTGTTTATTATTGATAGTAACTTTCAAAACAAAGAGATTTAATAGTAAAATTGTTTTTGAAAAGAATGTACAGACAACCTTTTACTTTAGATTTTATGACTCAAGGAAAAACAAAAATAATGATTCCAAGGATGGACAAACTCTGAAATTTTTGGAAGTATATATTCCCCAGGAAGGTTCTCTCAGGTCGCTTGCGCTGATATGTGCATGATCTCTTTGTGTTTCTCAAATGGTTGGAGGTGATACCGATTGATGTACAGTGCAACGTTGGGTTTGTAATCCCATTTTTCCCAGTCATGTCTTAATTCAGTTTTTCTCCATGTTGATAATTTTGATTTTGGGTTTGCATGGTGTGAATCCTTTATCCCAGATTCCCCAGCAAGGTCTTCACTCATTTGACGGAAGTTCTTTCTCCCTTTATGTGCTGAGGTAGAATCATTTGCAAAACATCTCCCTTTGTAGTGATGGAATTATTATCGTTGTTTGATTCCCAAGCATCTAGACAAGAGCAGTATCTTTTCTAAGAAGTGTTGTAACAGTTGTCAACTTTTTGGGTTTTCTTCCACCAAGTGCTGGGTTTGATTTAAAATCCCCATAATTTTGATGTCTTGCTATATTTTTTAACTTCTTAGATCCCCAAGAAAGGCTGAGACAACTTCTCTTTCTGAAAAATCTTTATCCCCGTGTGATTTCATAGTTTCTCCCCAAGGAAGTTTTTGTAATAATCACTCTTGGTATTGAAGAATGTATTTTAGGCTCCTCTCGATAATGTGGTGTCGTACTCCCCAATGAAGTCAGCACGGGATCTCCAGTTGATATCTCGACAACATGGCTTTCATCTTCCCTAGAGAAGATAATATTTTAATCTCCAGTGGAAATCTAGACATTCAGACATTTGTTTTCCCCATTGAAGTTTGTGTGATGTTCCCCGGTGAAGCCTGGAGGAGGATGTTATATCCATGTTTTTGTACTAATTTATTATTTTGATTTGATTACTTTGAGATTGTGTTTCTTCCCCGTGAAGTTAAGCCGTGGAATAGGAATTTGTTTCCTAAATTTATGCTTACTTTCTTATAAATTTTTCTTCCTGGATGTGATTTAGCCGAGTGTTAACTTTACCCCAAACTGGTTTTGTTTGGTTATTCCAAGTGTTGTATGTCTGTTTTGTCAGCATATATATAAAAATATTCATACATACATCATGCATAACTGAAATAAAATTCATTGCTAATTTTCATTTTATTATAATTTTTGTTGGCATATTACCCTATTTGCAGAGTTATGTTACCCTCTCTCCAATAGATTGTCAACCTTAAGCAGAAAGTGTATATCCTTTCAATTTCCCGACTGAGTTATCCCTCATGGAAGAATTTTGTTTTAGCCTTCCTATTCAGCTCGATATCTGGATGGAACGTGGTCCCCTCTTGAGTTTATTTCTCATCAGGTGCTATCTTGGTAGACGGTTTTATTCTGGTTTATTTCTGGTGTGAATATGTGGTCGCCGGTAACATTATTATTTTGATTTTTGCTGGCTTTGAGCCCTGGATTGAGAATGTGAATTTATTTTACACGTGAAGATTTTATCTCCTCAACAAGAATATATTAGGGTTTCCCCAGGAAGTCATTATTACAACTCCCTCTCATAATAACAAGTGGTAGGTCTCTTTATTTGAGGAACTTGTACTTCCCTAATAAGACTGTTCACAAAGAAGATTCATGATTTGTTACTCCAATGCATGGTAGTCTCGTCATTATGGGAGATAGTTCATTGTTTAGATTTTGTTACTCCAATGAATGGTAGTCTCGTCATTATGGGAGGTAGTTCATTGTAGATATTTGTTACTCCGATGAATGATTATCTCGTCATTATAGGAGATAGTTCGTTGTTGAAATTTTGTTACTCTGATGAATGGTAGTCTCATCATTATGGGAGATAGTTCATTGTTGAGATTTTGTTACTCCAATGAATGGTAGTCTCGTCATTATAGGAGATAGTTCGTTGTTAAGATTTTGTTACTCCAATGGATGGTAGTCTCGTCATTATGGGAGATAGTTCGTTGTTGATATTTGTTACTCCAATAGATGGTAGTCTCGTCATTATGGGAGATAGTTCATTATTGAAATTTTTTACTCCAATGGATGGTAGTCTCGTCATTATGGGAGTTAGTTCATTGTTGAGATTTGTTACTCCAATGGATGGTAGTCTCGTCATTATGGGAGATAGTTCGTTGTTGAGATTCTGTTACTCCAATGAATGGTAGTCTCCTCATTATAGGAGATAGTTCATTGTTGAGATTTTGTTACTCCAATGGATGGTAGTCTCGTCATTATGGGAGATAGTTTATTATTGAGATTTGTTACTCCAATGGATGGTAGTCTCTTTATTATGGGGGATGGTTCATTATTGAGATTTTTTACTCCAATAGATGGTAGTCTCGTTATTATGGGAGATATTTCGTTGTTGAGATTTGTTACTCCAATGCATGGTAGTCTCGTCATTATGGGAGATAGTTTGTTGTTGAGATTTTGTTACTCCAATGAATAGTAGTCTCGTCATTATGGGAGATAGTTCATTGTAGAGGCTTGTTACTCCGGTGAATGGTAGTCTCCTTGTTATGGGAGATAGTTTGTTGTTGAGATTTGTTACTCCGATGAATGGTAGTCTCGTCATTATTGGAGATAGTTCGTCGTTAAGATTCACTTTGCTTTGAAGAATTCATATGTTTCCAGTCATAAGTACTGATGCTGGCCATTTGTGACCTACCCCTATATTGGTTTTGGCTGGTATTATCCTACTATTTCTTTCCTCCCTGTGGGTCGATCTTATTTTTTTTTGCTATCTTCTCAGTGAGTGGACAGTTATCAGTTATCTGTTGATCACTATTATCCTTTACTTTCTCTCCTCAATATTTGAGGTGATATTGCTTTATCTCCTTCTTGGGCCTTACCCTAATAGAGTCGGGTCTTCAGTTCACCAGTGATTTATTTTTCTGGTCGAATTTTCATTTGATCCTTTAGTTTATTTTATGTTTCCCAAAGTGTCCCGTGTCACTTTTGGATCTGTTTGTTTGCATGCACAATCATAAGCATTGCATGGCTTCTTAGGGCCAAAAATAGGGCTTGTCTTATATTTAAGTATCTTCAATCGCGTAGACACGAAGAATTTGACCTTTGTATCTCCGGATATAAGACACTTAAATAAGGGCAGTTTTTGTACCCCAATTTCCCCCCTAAGATTCCTCTATCATCTCATGTCAAATCAATCACAACAAGATCACACTAGGGTTTGGTTCTTCTCTCTATCTTTAGGCTTGCTTATGAGGAATCACCAAGCACGTTGATTTATATATTGTGACCATCTATGTTTTGTATTGATTAACTTTTAACTAATAAATACAATTAATGTTTTCTCTAATTGATGATATTATATGTGAAGGCACAACATATTTCATTAGGTTAATGCATAGGTTCATGTGTTTATTTTCATTCCTTCTTCAACAAAACTTCATGGAGATTCAAGCTTCATCATTGAAGATACTTTGAAGTAATATCATGACAAGGTCCACTATGATTCATCATGCCTAAATTTGTCAAAGAAAATCAAAAGATGCAAGAGTTGATTGAAGAAATTTGACCTAATTGGACAAGTTCTTGATTTCTTGATCACAAGTGCATAACTCTCTCAATTCTTAATATTTGGAGGTGATTTTTATTTCTATGCGTTCTTATTATCATTCGCAACAATTTATATTCACATGGCAAGAGTAATTGTGCCAGGAAGTTTGTCAAAATTGAAAGGGTTTTACAAGTCATTTTGGTGCTCTATGAGCTAGGGTTTTGAACTTCTAAGGGCTCTTTCTTGCTCATATTTTTCTATTTTTGAGTGAATCCAAAGACATGCTACTCTTTAAAGAATTATCAACCAATCACTTCAAAAATATAAATAAAATTTTATGTGGATGATGCCTAAAGATGAAGAAAGGTTACAAGTCTTCTAGATAGGCCATCAAATTCCCTTATGTAACTTCAAAAGATCATAACTTGGTCAATTTTTATCTCCTTGAGCCCATTCTTTTCCACAATGATCTTAAGGATGTGAAATTCAACTCTTCTTTTATGTTCAAAGCTCGAAAATGGAGGGAAGATGCCCTAAGAATGTAAAAGATTATAGGTCATCTCATGAATTTTCACCAACTTCACAAGGCCATAACTTTTTCAATACTTGTTATTTTTGAGTGATTCATGTTGCACAATGCTCTTTGGGACATCTACTTCAAGGTAGCATCATTGATTAAAGCTCAATTTTGGAGGAATGCCTTGTTTGAACTCAAAATATCATAGGTCACTTTTGAAGTAAAACTTAGAATTTTCTAAGTACAAAAAGTCAGCATCTTTTTCTCAACTTTGACTCATCGCAACTCCTAGCTCAAGTATCCAATTGATCCAATTCTTTGAACATTGTAAAATCGGTGACCTTTATTTCATTTGCTTCAAGAATCATGTCCTAAGACTCCTTGAGTTGTGAACACCCATGATTCAAAATTGGTACCTTGAAATTGACTTTTTCCTCCAAGTCAGAATTTGAAATGCACAATTCAGCTTCTAATCACTAAATTGTTGCGCATTTTTACTTCTAATCATGTTTAACAATATTCTAGAAGTGTTTAGAACTTTGAAACACAAGTTTTGGCTGAGTTTTGAGCAAAATACGAGTCACAAATTCCATGCTTGCAACTTCACAAAAATTCGCTCTAAACTTCATCATTCCATACGCTTGACAATCCCATTTTCTTCCCTATAAATATAGGATTATATCTCACTCATTTTTAAAATATTTTGATAGCCAATTGACCCTTGTTCAGATCCCACACGAACTCTGAATTTGAAGTTTTGATTTCTTGCTTTCTCACTCCAAAACACAAAAAGCTCCATTCAGTTAGCTTCATTGAACATATCTGAAGCTAACCACACTCTTACTTTCAAGAATTGTAACCTATACTGATCTACAAAAGTCCAGTTTCAGAGCCACCTTTTGTTACTTCGTTCAGGTAGATTCCTTGGTCAAATCGATCCAAATGAAAGACTAATCTACTCTCTACATCCTTCTGATTCTCGTTCTTTTTATAATTTTCAATTTCATTGAGATTTGAGTGAGGTATTCCAGAATTTCGTGCTCGTTATTATTTCTGAATTTTTTCAATTTAAGCCTTGCTCAGTTTATATAAGTTTTTCACGATGGTACCATTATAATCGTCTTGAAGAGACGAATCAAATGTTACCAGTCTAGATTGCTAGTTTTATAGTTGTGGAATTCAATTTGAGGTTGGCTGGAGGTTAAAGACAATGACATGTCCGTCTTCAACCAATGGCGTTTATCCACGTTAATTTTTTGAAATGGATTTGCTATTTAACTTTACCATGAGCGCGTGTTGTGAGCCCTAGGATCTGATTACTTTAGTGAGTCAGACTCCATCCAACGTGCCACATTTTAAGTTATTTTTATTTTATAAAAAATGATCAGGTTTGATATTCAATAAAGTCCATGAATGTACAGCGCACCAGATCTAATGGATTTGTTTACTAACGCGTTTTGACAATGATCAGATGGTCCACATTTTTTTTGTTTGATATTTTATTTTTTGATTATTTTTAATTGATTTAAACTTCAAAAAATCATTAAAAAATCATTTTTGACTCAAAAATTATGAAAAAATTCACAACAATATTTTTAAATATTCTCTTCCTGATTTTTATTTTTTAATTGATTTTATTTTCAGATTTGATATTTTTAATATTTTTTCCTTTATTTAGACTTGTTTCAAATTATTTAAAAATACTTTTTGATGATTTTAAATTCTGAAATTTTTTATAAAAATCATTTAACTCATTTTTGACCTTCTAGAATTTTATTTTGACTTCTACTATTTTTTGATCGTTTTTCACTTATCTGAGTGATCTTAATTAGTTTAAAAATACTTTTCTGTTTTAAAAATTACCAAAAAAATTATAAAAATATTTGAGGTCAGATATGATTTTTTCATGGTCTTTTCAAATTTTTCTTTGATACTTTGAACATAGTTTAATATTTTACCATTTTGTTTTCATTTTAAAAAATAGTTTAAAAATCATTTTTCTTTTTTACTTTATTCATTAAATGCAATTTATTTTTTAATATATTTTGGCTATGTGATTGTTGATCTTCAACTTCATTAGCATCATTAGATCTTGAGTGTTGAGTTTAACTCCACTAAAATAGATGGATGATTTTAATGATGGTGTGATTAAATTTTTTATTCAAATGTATCCCCTCCCTCTTCTCTTTTGTGCTACATGTTGTTAGAGGATGATCTACATATTATCACTCCAAACATATTGCACATAGATTGCTATTGACCAACCTCAAAATAGGTGCGACTTTAATATAAGTCCACTTACAATTACTTAACATATCATTAATTTTGTCCCGATTCGAGAAATGATCATTCCTGACCCAAACTTATGTTTGTAAGCCCAAGTAACTTTAATTTGAAACCTTTTATCCAATAACCTTAAGGTTCATTGTTAGGAGGTTTTGGTCTTATCAATCCCCTAATGAATCTTCATAAATTTTGGAACTAAGTGAATCATTTAAACATCGTTGATCATTTATTGTTGCCTTGAGATTTTTAAATGAATGATATACTTGACAAAAAGAAAATGAAACTTGCTTTTGAGAGGCTTTGATTTTATTAATCTTCTAATGAATTTTCAAATGCAAATTTCAAGATGGTCATTCAACTAACCTCTAATTTCTAACAATTGACTTTATTTTATGCTTTTACTTTATGCTTTTTACTTTAAGCACATTTATTTTAGCATTTTCATTTCATGTTATTTTCATATTTGCTCACTTGAGTATTTATCATTATGTCATTTTGTTTTTCTCACTTGAGCTTTTCATTTTCTTTTTGAAGATACCTAATAACCAACTTGAATAATAAAAAGCTCTAATGTTACTTTGACTATTTTGTTACTATCCTTGGTATTTTGGAGTTATGGACTTCTTGGACTTAGGAGTAGAGACCTTGACCTACCTTGAGACCTTGTGACTTCTATTGCTATTATTTCTGGAGTTCTTAGGGTTTACCCCAAGAAATTGGGTTATTTATTTCTTTGTGTGTAGCTTATTCTGATTATATGTTTTTCCCGTGATTGGGAATTCATTTGTATACATCCGTTACTCTACCCATTTTTTGTGAAGACATGATGCATTTGAAGCTTGATTTTCTTAAGAGTTTTATTATCTTTGATTGTTTGTTTTTAATCCAAACGATGGGAATTCTACATTGACTCATTGTGTCAAGTGTTGGCTTCTTGTTGGTTAGACGACTCTTTTTCCTAGATTTTACCTTATGCTTTAGGATAGTCCCTTCATCTCCTCCCACCTTCTTTAATTTCAAAAATTTCCCGCTTCTTTTCAAAACTATTCTTGTTTTTAAACTTGAACCGCTTTGATAATAAACTTGGACTTATGTCCATGCATTTTCAAAAATATTTTTTTAATCAAACTTTAACCAACTTAATAATACTTTGACATTTTTATGATAAGACTAAAAGCCAATCAATCTCATTCAAACCATCTTTGCCATTTTAGCTTTTTTCTTTAAAATTTTCTCAAAAGATAGACTCTTGTGAATCCTTGTAGTGATGCGAGCTACTATACTTCTATGACATGTAGTGAAGTGAGATATTTTCCTCTTTGGTGTTGAGGGAGGCTTTGTTGATTTTCAAATCCAAACTATATCCTCCACTTTGAGATGATGCAAATTCTCCTTTCTCATAATCGTTGGTAGTAAGTATGTTCTTCCACTTGGATAAGACGATGATGTCTCATCTCTTAAAATTAATCAACACACTTGTTATTTAAAATTTTTAAAGGTGAACTACGAGTACCCTGATCCCCTATTGCACGGAAAGTGGTACGTAGGCACTAAAGGTTCACAACTGCGGTGGGTGCAAATATTGTAAAAAAAAACATTTTTTCTCATCCCCACAATCTACTTTTTATACAACTCTTATAGCCAAAATACACAAATTTTCAAAGAGGTTCCTGCAGAGTACCTTAGATGTTTAGGGTGATAATACCTTCCCTTGGCATAACCAACCCCCGAACATAGATTCTCTCCCCAACTTTTTGGGTTATTCACTCTTTTCCCATTCCTCTGGAAACAATAAAGCGCGATGGCGACTTTTATAGGATCTATGCGAGTGAAGTCAATCTAGTGGCTTAGTCTCAACATTTCTACCACTACAGTTACCATGCATAAGGAGAAAAAAGCACCGACAATAATGGATTGGTGACGAATGGAAGAAGGTCGCGGTGGATGGCGAAGTTGCATCATCGGAGAACATGCGTGAAAGTGGTGGAGGTTCAGCCACAACATTTTATGGTGCAGCTTTTCGGAGGGGAAAAGTTGGATGAAGATAAGTGGATCGAAAGTTATAGTTAATTATGACTCGATGGTGAGGCAACTAGACTGATGGTAGTGATGTTAAATTCGAAGGAGGGGCCGAATATTTGCGGTGCATTTTGTGTTATTGATGAAGAGACGGTGGCGAGTTTTGGTGTTGTTGGAGTTACAAGGCAGAGGTGGCTCGCTATTGTTTTTCATTATGGTGTTACAAATATGGTTTTTATGTGGCTTTGGTAGGCGGATTTGAGAGTTTTTGTATTCTAGTGAAGTAGATCGGAAACCTTATGGTGAGGTGGAGAAAAGATTCTGAGGAGTTTTTGTTTGGTGGTTGAAATGGTGTTGATGGGATGAAGAATATTATGAAGAAGAAGGTTCTTCTATTATGGTTGTAGTGTTGAAAGGAGTAAGCAAATTTGTTTTCTAAAAAAAGGAACGTGAGTTCACATAATCGTTTTCACCCTTTTCCCATATTTTCTTCTTTATCTCCTTATATCTCAAACCCTGCTTGGTTGTTGATTACAAATGAGAGAAAGAATATGTAGATCTCTGAAAGGGTGCCAATTGGCTGGTTTTTTGTGTAAAGTTTCTCACCCACACTATTTCTATAAATAGTGATAATTAGGGATTCTATTTAATAGTAAATGACACAATGATACTTTCTATTTTAATTAAAATGAAAAATTAAACAAAAAATTAATTAAAAAAATGACTAAATCCAAAATAAATTTTGTTTTAATTATTTTCAAATAAAAAATATAATAGAATGAACAAAAAAAAATTGGAGTGCTAACCCGAAAAAATAAAATGAACACATTAACATGACCTACACTCATTAAAGTTCAGTAAAATAGATCGGAATTGACTTTAATATTATCTGCCGGACAAGGACTTCGATTAAAATTTTATGGATCTATGTGCTTGCTGGTAATAGTCAAGTTTTGATGACTCAACTTATTTACAAACTTAAAGTACTCAAAGTTAATTGTCAATAACGTGGAGTACTCAAAGTCAATTGTCATCAACACGAAGCACTCAAAGTCAACTGACAACATCACGAAGTACTCAAAGTCTCTTCAAAAAGAATGATGAGGAAGTTTACCAAGTATTGTCAGTCTATCTGAGAGAACTAAGTATTGTAAAAATAAAATAATAGCTTAAATATACTAAGGCAACTCACACACACATATAAAATATTTTCTCATAAATAAAAACATTTAAAAGTAACTTGGAAGTTGTGCCAAATAACTTAAGAACTCTAGAAATAACGAGAGGAAAATGTTTGTCTAATTTAGTTGATTAAAACTTTAGTCTAATTGATTAGAAAATATAAAACTTACACCTCAAGAAATTTTTACAACTCCTAAATGATTGGCCACGAATCTATATCACAACCTTCCATTTTGAGAATCATAAAAAACATATTCATTTAAACTAATCGATTAGATAAATTGATTAAATAGAAAATAAGGCCCATGGATTATTTCATTTTTTAGTGATTCAAACTACTATATAAAGGGAGGTCTCCCTCACTTAAACTCAACTACTTTCCAATGTTTTCATATTTGTTTGGAATTTATCTCTCTACTCTCCTTCTATCTCTAGAAACTTTTTTCACTTTTTGGTTGCCTCAGTGCTTTGGAGTGAAATTTTATTTTGTGAGGAGAATATCATTTTTGTAAGTGGTTGTAATGTTCGTTGATAGTCTCAAGGGTTAGACACCTTTAAGATATTGAGCTTTGGTTCTTGAGATTAACCATAAATCTCTATTATTGGTTTATTAAGCTTAGCCGGTAAGAAGCTTTGTTTTTGGTTAAAGAGATCAACCAAAAATCTCTAAATAGACACATTAGAATAAGTTGGGATAAAAGTCGTCCATAGGTTGAAGATAAGCTTGATTGTATTAAGGTTCATGGGCACAACCGACAAAATCTCACAAGTCTATAGTGAAAAATCTCAAGAAGAACTCTTGGGGAGAGGACTAGGCCAACATTCCGCCAAATGTGGATAAATCTCTAGTACAATCTATCTATCCTTACTCTCTTTAATTTTCTACCATATATTTTACTTACTTTGCTTTCACTATGTTGTACTACTAAAAAACATTACTAACACGATCTTAATCGAGAAAGGGAAAAAAGACACTTTTTGAAAACCACAATTCACCCCTTCTTGTGCTTGAGGTCACTTGTTCAACAAGTGACATCAAAGCCTAACTCTTGTTAAAGACTAATTGTCTCAGGGGGAAGGATTCCCTCAAGCTTTTCACTAAGCAAACCTCTATCCTTTAATAAAGAAGGGTATAGGCTGTGGAAAGAGAAAATGAAATTCTTCATTGAAGGAATAAATCATGGTATTTGAAAACTGTGGAAGATGAACCATTTGTTCCTACACATATAGTTGATGGTTTTGTAGTAAACATACCTGAGAAGGATTGGTTCAGAGAAGATAAAGAGAATGTGCAACATGGTTTCAAAGATAAGAATATCATCACTACTGCAATAGGTCTTGATGAATTCTTGCAAGTTTCTCACTCCAAAACTGCTAAAGAAATGTGGGAAATCCTCCAAATCACCCATAAGTCAAATGAGAACACTAGGGAAAAAAATTCTCAGATGAAGAATTAGTCATAAAAATTTTAAGATGTCTGAATCGTGATTGGAAACCAAAGGTCATTGCGATTTGTGAATCAAATAATTTTGAGACTATTAACACACACATTTTATTTAGAAAATTGCAGGAACATGATGGAGATAAAGAGATTGGTCAAGATGAATAGGATAGAAAAAAAACTAAAAGTCTAGCACAAAATATAGGTGAAGCGCTCTCAGACGACGACATAACTTTTGTAGTAAAGAGTTTAAAACGAGTCATGAAGAAAGAGAAAAAGGAATCATAAGAAGAAGAAAAAGATGAAGAAAAGTATTTTATTCCTGTAGTAGTAGAAATGTTTAAGACTAAGCCATTGGATTGACTAGACTTATACATATCAAAATAAAAATCGTCACCGTGCTTTATTGTTTCCAAAGGAATGGGAAAAGAGTGAATAACTCAAAAGAGGGGGAAAGATTCTAGGTGAGGGGGTTGGTTATGCAAAGGGAAGGTATTAACACCCTAAACATCTACGGTACTCCGCAGGAACCTCTTTGTAAATCTGTATATTTTAGCTATAAAATATGTTGTATAGAAATAGATGGTGGAGGTGAGAAGAGAAGTATTTTTTTTATGATTTTGCACCCTCTGCGGTTGTGAACCTTTAGTGCCTACGTACCACCTTTTGTGCAATAGGGGATCAGGGTACACGTAGTTCACCTTTAAAAATTTTAAAATACAAGCGTATTGGTTAAATTTATGAGATTAGACATCATCGTCATTGTCCGTGTGGAAAACATGCTTACTACCCACAATCATGAAAAAGGAGAATTTACATCATCTCAAAGTGGAGGATATGGCTTGGATTTTAAAATCAACAATGCCTCACTCAACAACCAAGTGAAAAATATCCCTCTTCACTACATATTATAGAAGTATAGTTGTTTTAATCACTACAAGGATTGACAATAGTCTAATCTTTTGAGAGAAAAAAGTTTTTTAAAAATAAAAGCCAAAGTGGAAAAATGGTTTGAAATTAGATTGATTGACTTTTAGTGGTTAGTTGGATGACCATCTTGAAACTTGCATTTGGAACTCATTAGAGGATTGGTAGAACCAAATCCTCTCAACAACAATTTGCATTTTCTTTCTGTCAAGTATATCATCCATTTAAGAATTCTAAAGGAAACATTTAATGATCAATGATGTTTAAGTGATCCTTGTTGACCAAAATTTATGAAGATCCATTAGAGGATTAGTAGAACCAAAGCCTCCACACAATGAATCTCAAGTTTATTGGATCAAAGGGATCAAATTAACATACTTGGGCTTGAAAACATAGGTTTGGACCACGAATGATCATTTATTCGAATCGGGATAAAATTTAGCGCTATGTTAAGCAATTGTAAGTGGACTTATGTAGAACTTGCACCTATTTTGAGGCCGGTCAATATCAATCTATGTATTTAATGTTTTGATAAATGATATAGAGATCATTATCACATAACATGTAATACAATAAGAAAGGGGAATAAGCTGAAGAGGGAAGGGATTAGAGTTTCAAATATCATAAACATCATTCGTCTATTTTAACGGATTTGGTTTTTCAACCTATCAACACCCAAGACCCAATAATGTTGAAGAATTTGTCTCAAGATTTGTTCCAAGTCAGCAACACATGCTATTTCAAGGAAAATATGAATATGTCTAATTAAATGATTTAATTTGTAATCCAAAAATTTTGTAAAATAGGACAAAAAATATTTCCATGTAATAAACTCAGAGAGGAGTCCAAAAATATTTTTTATGGATTTTTTTACTTAATAGAAATAGGAAAAAAATTCCATATTTAAAAGAAATATTAAAACCCTAATTATTTACATGATTTTATTTAATCAAGAAAAATGATTAAAAAACAACGAAATAAAAATCAAAATATGAAAATATCTTGAAAAAGGAGTTTAAAATATTTTCATCATAATTTTTGAAGTGAAGAAAATATTAAAAGAAAATATGAGAAGAACATACAAAAAATAAAATTCAAAGGCTATTACACTTGTTGTTTAGAAAATGCGTTGTAAAAGATAAATGTATCCATGTTCAATCAGGCAGGGACACGTAATCATCCCAACCAAGCAGCCATCATTAAAACACGCGCAAGACAGTTTTCAGCAAGGCATCTTCCCGCTTCAATTTCTCTCTTATTATTCAATCATTTGAGATGATTCAAAAAGAAAACATGATCACCAAACTTCTAAGAACATCACACATCTTTTAGATTTCAAAAACAAGGCAGGATCAAAGAGAAATTGGAGCTCAAAGTCACTAAAAATGAACTTGCACATGATTTACAGAAAACTTCAAAACATCAATGGAGCTCGAATCAAACCAATTAAATACATCATACCAATTGTCTGGCCAGCTAATAACATGTATGCAAGATTTCAAGCATTGATTTAAGCTATCAAACAAGGAATCTGGAACTGAATTTTACCTCTTCAAGTGAAAAATAAATTCACTATTGTCTGAATCTAATGATGAGAAATCCAGAGGATCTTGCTTCTTTTGCTCCAATTATGAGGAAATGGAAGAGATATGAGAGCTGGAACAAGAATGGAGGCAGCTTCGAAGAGAAGAAAATTTTAACAATGGAGGTTAAGCTTTCTTCGAGGGAGAGAGAAAGAAATATGTGTTGCTGACTTTGTAAGGAAGAGAGAAAGAGAGGGAGGTAATAGCTTGCTTCAGATCTAATTCTTCTTCTTTTTTTTTCAATTGTTGAATCACATTTCCTTTTATAGAGGGAAGAATGAGAGAGTGAGGAAATGATAAGTGAGATAAAATGAGAGTGAGGTGAGCATGTTGTGTTTTATGTTGTTTTAGGATGAAAAGCATGCGTTTTGAATAACAAATGAAGGGTGGGAATTGAGTAAGAAAACCGTGAGTGATGATTTGGTAGGCTGAAACTTGGTTGGCATGAAATTTTCATGCATTTCCATGAAATTTTTTCTATTCCATGAGAACATCTTTATATCTTTATATATCCTTCCATAGTGCATGAATCGTGATAAGGTTTGAATAAAAAATGGAGAGGACACTTCATACTCCAACTTTCATGTTCAAACTTTTTCAAAATGAAGCTTGAATCAATGAGATAATTGGCTATGAACATATGCTCACAAACTTCTTGACGAAATGCCAAGCCTGATTAGGAATCCTGCGCGCGCGTGATGCATTGTGCTGGGTAAAAATTTAGCATGCGTGATACCTTCTTCTTTCAATTATATCTCAAAATGTAGGAAGAATTTGGGGAAACTTTCTGAAGCAAAGTTGTTCCTCACATTTAGGGATTGATCTTTGATGTTGGACATTTTTAAAAATAATGAAAATTTCACATAGAAAATTGATGAATAATGCGTGCCCACATCATGTTTGATGAAATGACGGCCTAACGCGCATGCCTTGCCTTGTGCTGGGCAAACTTTCAGTTTTCAGCTCGAAATCCTAATCATTGTATCTTTCTCTATACTTAACCATTTGAGATGATTATTGAATGAAAAATGAAGAGAAAACTTCAATCTACAACTTTCATGTTGACAAATTTTTTATTTGAGTCCAAATGGTCATTTAAAAATGGACATGAGAAGTCAAATTTTTGCACTTTTAACCAAAATTTCACGAAGTGTCAAAATCTTCCAAGCTTCATAAATTGTTTTCCTTTCATTTTTTGGTCATGTGGCCACTCATACAAAGTTGGAGAAATTTTCATCCTCTTTCTAGGCATATAAAGTTTGTACATTTTCAATAAAAAATGAGAAAGTTGTAGCCAATAAAAATTCAGCCCTATGGATACTTAGAAAAATTTCAAAACTTCAAATAACTTCCTTGACAAGTTATCTCCAATTCCCACTTCCTCTTGATATTTTTGCACTATTGACAATGAAATATGAGAATAGGGATATTTTATTGATGGTTGACAAAAAGTCCACTTGGTCAACAACTGATTTTGACTGTGTTTTCATAAAATGACCATTTTACCCCTTTTCATCTATTGAACCCTTTCAGGCCAAAGTTGATGATAAAACTTATAATGATAGATGCTCATGACTATGTAGAGAAGTATGGGATCAAGAATTGCCCAAAAATCCAAAGTTCTCCTGATTAAACTCCAAACCCTAGTTTTGAACATCTGTGCTAAGAGATGGTGAGATGACTGCAATTGTGCCATGACCTACAAGATGACATTCCAAGAGACAAAATATACACATTTTGAGGTTATTTAAAAGCATACAAGTACAAGATAGACAAATAAAAGTGCTTCAAGGTGCTTTGTGATTCCATAGGAAAACCATAAGACAGGATGCAGTAGAAGATAAACCCTAAACCCTAATTTGTGATCTGATTGCATTGTGATGGTATGAGATGACACAAATATCTTAGGGGCAAAAATTGGGGTACAACAATTCCAACCTCCTACAACTGTGGAAAGTAAGGACGTATCAAACCTAATTGCCGCCTACTCAAAATATAAAATCAAAAACCAACAAAAAATCAAAAGAAAAATAAAGCATATGTGGTATGGGAAGACAATGATACAAAATCATCATATGCTGGTTTGCGTTTTGCGTTTGTTTTCGTAAAATGTTGCGGTAAGCAAGAGTCGCCACCGTCTTTTATTTTATCCAACAAGGAAAGGAAAAAAGCACATAAAAATTCCTTTTTCGAGATATTTCTCGGGTTCGGGGGGTAGATTATAGAAAGGGAAAGTGTTAGCACCCTTTCTATCCGTGGTTATCCATGGGCTCTTAGGTACTTTCTCATATTGTTTTCAAAATTGTTTTCTTTTAGCTTGTGGGTTTGAAAAAGTTTTTGTTTGAAACTTCGATTTAACTCTTGCTTCTGTCCTCAAGAGCGTATGAAGTGTTTTTGAAAACTTTGTCTGAAAAGTGTAAGTGTGAAGAGTTTTTGTTTTTGAAAGAGCAAGTATCTAAGAACCATCTACCTACTCGAAAAAGGAATCATTATATGCTAATGTCCTTTAGGCAATGATATCCCACTATGAATGAGTAGGTAGCACCGTCGTTGGAGTTTAAGGGTCAATTCGAATTTAGGGACTTACGGTCACTAAAGCAATGCTAGGACGCCTTAGTGGTAACCCTAATGTCTTAGATCATTTGTTTTGAGGCAACAATATCCGAGGCAACAATATCCGAGGCAACCGTTTCGAGGCGACTATGATCTTTGGACAAGAGGGCGACCTCTAAAGTGACCTATACTCAATGACCGCGTACGAAGGCAACCAAGTGAGGTGTACCCTAAGAGTGCGCATGTGCGAGTGTGTTGTTTTCGGTTAATTTTATCTTTGTACATGTCAATGGTTATCTAAGTTGATTTTAGGTTAAACATTCAATCTTGTCATGCATCCCTATTATCAAACATCTAGCAGCTATATTTTGCGGAAAATAAATTGCAGAAATTAAATTACAAGGCGTCGGGTATTTACATCGCCAAAAGCAACCCTTTGAAATTTAAATGCGGAAAATAAATAAAGCGACAAAAATAGTTAAAGTCCTATAAGCTATTACATTCCGGGAACAAATACAATATTAGATAAACTGGATCGCATGCGGGAAATTAAATCGGGCGCAAGTTCTAGGGTTTTGACCCTCTAATTATTAAAGAAAAGATTTTTTTTTTGTTATTTTTGGATTTAGAAAGAAATTAAACTAAGCTAATTATTAAATTAATAAATAAATTAATTAATAAAAATATTTTGGGTTTTTGGTATTTAAAGAAATAAAAATAAGTTAATCAATGTTAATAAAAACCTAATTGTCTAATTTAATTTTAATTATTGCAAAAAATATATTAAAGTTATTCCTAATCAAAACTAAATTAATTAATTGATTTGTGAATAAAAAAAAAATACTAAAATTTAAATTAATAAAGAAAACATTTTTTTTTGGTTTTAATTTTATTAAGAAAAAGTTTGATGGGTTAATTAATTATGAAAATAATTAAACAAACAATTAAACAAAATAAATAAAAAAATGAAATAAAAAGACTTAGGGGGGGGGGGGGGTGGGGGGTGGGGTGGGTTAGGCCTGATTTGGAGGTCTGGACAACAATTTGATGGCCCAAATGGCGCAGGCCTGGCTGACTTGGAGAGATTCAATGTGCGCCTTTGACTTGATTCTATGGTGGACGTTCCATCTGGGTCATCAGATTTGGCCTGGGGCCATCTGTCCATTGATTAAGTGAGGGAGTATGATGCACCACGCACTTGGATTTGCACTAGATCACCTGAATGAAAAATATAACAAATAACATGGGGACCTGGGATTCGCACCCAGGTCCTGTTGGATATTGGATACACGCCACTACCACTCAACCATTGTGCGTTAGTTGTTAATGTATTAAGCAATAAGGATAATATGAGAAAACGTGCTAATATGCCAGAACAAAAAATAAAACGCGCGAATATTTGAACCAGCCACAGGGGGAGTGACACGTCTCCATCCCTAACCTCCAGCCCTGTAACATTTACCTGCGGATTTAGATCCGCAGCTAAATTCGCAGGTCAAACCCAAAATCAGTTCTAGGCCATAGAAATTCCTCCCAAGACCATGGTTATGCTTGTCTTCCTCCCCTGGTCATGTCCATGGTCATCAATGGAGCTAATTTTTCCTGTAAAAGAAACGCCCAAAAAACAAAACACAAAACCCTAGATTCGGCTATGGGGTTACAGATCAGATAAATGCAATTGGATGATATAGAAAGCTTGGAAATTTGCTGAAAATTATGAATATGCAAAGAGTTTGTAAGAAAGGTGCAAGAATAAGGATCCACGAATTCAAACGAAAAGCGGTTTTTTGAGACACTTACAAAGCTTTTGAGCGCGTATGGGAGCTTGCTAGGGGTTGGTTCTGACTCAGTGAACCTCCAGCAATTGATTGATGTTGAGTTTTTCTTTTGTATTTGCCTCCAAAGATGATTTAGATTTCACACTTTTTTGTCAAATTTGCAAGTTTGGTTCTCAGTGTTCTTGCAGCCTCTCGGTCCCAATTTCGTGTGCCTTGACTTGTATATGTAATATGCAATGCATTAGGTTAACATTTGTGGATTGAATCCTTGCACATCAATGCCATGGGATTTGATTTGATCCACCATTGAAGACTTGCCAATTTTGTCAAAAACTCAATATTTTTGCACATGGAATACTTGATATGAGTTTGATCATGATATTGATGATGACTAAGTCTTGAAAATAAAAAAAGATCTCATGTAATATAGGTTTGGGATTTTATTTGATTTAAAAAGAAATAATTCAATAAAAAATCAAATAAAATAATAAAATTGATAAATGGACACAAAGCTAAAGCTAGGACACGTGTGTAATGTGGCAAGTCCAAATCAAGTGGAAAAGAATGGGCCCATTTGACAAAATTTGAAGATTTGGGGATAGTTGACTTTTGGCAATTTTGCAAAAATTCCCAACTTCAACAATGCATAACTTCTTCAATTTTGAACTTTTGGAAGTGTTCTTGGACTTTTTAGAAAGCTTGAGATGACCCCTAACCAACGCTTTTGGTCTAGTCTCATTTTAATATTCCATGTTCAAGTTATAAGCTTTGGCAAAAAAGGTGTTGATGTTTACTTTCAAAAATGACCTGTAATGTCCAAATTTATAACTTCTTGTGAGTGCATTTTATGATCTTGGGGTATGATGATGGATTGTAGAAAATTTCATCCTCTTCAAAATGAGCTTTGGATGGGTCATTTCTCATAAAGTATGAGAAAGTTATGCTTGGTCAAAGTTGAGTTGACTTTTCCTACAAAACCCTAATTTAGCAACTTTTGAGTCTTGATGAATTTTGAGCAATCATTGATGAATCATGATCAAACCTTGATCAAATGATGAAATATACTTAAAAGTGAGAATGTTGACAAAAAATCTTGAAGTTTGACTGTTTATAGGTCACAGTTGACTTTTGCCCTAACACAGTCGATTTTTGGACCCTTTGAGCAATTCACTGAGCAAACTTCCTCTGCAAGGATTGAAATTTGACATGGATGAACTTGAGAACATATTAGGACATTGGGGAGAAATTGAGGTCATTTATACTCAAGGATCTTGATGCAACACAAAGCCCTAATTTGGGGTTGACTGCCTTAGGAGATAGCTTGACTGTCCAACTCTTTAGCAATCTTGAGCCACTTGGAGATTTTTCTTGTCATGTTTTGAGAAATATGAGAGGGAAAATTTTGGGGTACAACAGCTGCCCCTCTTCAATCTTCTTAAACCTGAGGATGTAGATTGGCCTTCGTGCCTTTCGTGATCCGAAGGTGGAAGATGATCGAACACTAGAGTGCCCAGAAATTTGCACTCGTATGAAGTGGTATCAGCCTGGTGATGTCGGGAATGGGCTTACAGATGCCATTTGGAGACTGTTGGTAGGAGGTCTGAACTTTGGCTGGAATAAGAATCAGGGAGATCTTAGCGTCGATCTGACTGAACCAGAGAAGGTCTTGGATTAACTTTGACTGGATAAGAATCAGAAAAATCTTAGAATCGATTTAACTGAACCAGACGAAAGTCTTGGAATATCTTCAACTGGAATAAGAATCAGGGAGATCTTAGCATCGATCTGACTGAACCAGAGAAGGTCTTGGATTGACTTTGGCTGGATAAGAATCAGAAAAATCTTAGAATCAATTTAGCTGAACCAGACAAAAGTCTTGGAATATCTTCAACTGGAATAAGAATCAGGGAGATCTTAGTGTCGATCTGACTGAACCAGAGAAGGTCTTGGATTGACTTTGGCTGGATAAGAATCAGAAAAATCTTAGAATTGATTTAGCTGAACCAGACAAAAGTCTTGGAATATCTTCAACTGGAATAAGAATCCGGGAGATATTAGCATCGATCTGACTGAACCAGAGAAGGTCTTTGATTAACTTTGACTGGATAAGAATCAGAAAAATCTTAGAATCGATTTAACTGAACCAGACGAAAGACTTGGAATATCTTCAACTGGAATAAGAATCAGGGAGATCTTAGCATCGATCAGACTGAACCAGAGAAGGTCTTGGATTAACTTTGACTGGATAAGAATCAGAAAAATCTTAGAATCGATTTAGCTGAACCAGACAAAAGCCTTGGAATATCTTCAACTGGAATAAGAATCAGGGAGATCTTAGCATCGATCTGACTGAACCAGAGAGGGATTAACTTTGACTGGATAAGAATCAGAAAAATCTTAGAATCGATTTACCTGAATAAGACGAAAGTCTTGTGATATCTTTCTGAGGAACCCGCTGAAACAACCCTTAATAGATGTAGTTTTCGAGGGGACTACCAGGTCATATAAGTAGTCAACGATGTTTATTGATTTGTCTTTCCCTGAAAAGGTAAAGAGTTAGTCATATGCAATGTCATGATGTATGAAATGCATGATATATATCAAGCAATGATGCTCTCAAAATAAATGAGATTGTGTGGTATGATATGTATATGCTTGTATGGAAATGTAATGTTTCTAGATGGGGGAAATAAATCTCGGATAACTGCTGAAGAATAGAGCTGGATTCTTCGTTTCCACTGGGGATGGAAAACGAAGAGAATGAACCTGCAGGAGAATAAACTGATGAGGAGTTTACTCTGTGTGGAAGAGATGTTCTGTTGAAGATTCCCCTGATAAATTCCATCGGGATGAATTATCATTGCTGGTGATATTGAATCCTATTGGGGATAATCCTTTGCTTGTGAAAGAAAAGAACTTCACTGGGGATGATCTTCGATTGTGACTTCTCTGGGAATAACCTTTTAGACTCTTATGGGGATAATCCTTTGAGTTCTGCTGGGAATGACCCTTTGAACTCGGTTGGGGAGATTTATTTTTGTACTCTGCTGGGGATAAACTTCCAGAGTCTACTGGGGATGATTCTCCCAACTCCGTTGGGGAAGTTTTTTCAGACTGTGCTGGGAAAATTTTGACTCCACTGGGGATATCTTATACCCTGCCGGGGGCATTCTTATACTTTGTTGGGGAATATTAACATTGTTGGGGGTATCAAGCCTTTTTAGTGCTGATGGTAGATAAACTCTGCTTAGGGATAATATTACCGATTCATTCACAGTTGCAAGTCTCAGCTGGGGAGAGCTATCATTACTGTCCTACTCTGCGGGGAGTGAAGGTATCTTAGCCATATTCTTCAGCTGAATCTACCTTTGTACCTGGTGGACAGAGCAACTGTATTGTTTGGACAATTTTTATTGCCCCTGTTTCATATATTACCCGTAATCGTCTTTTGTTTCGCATGTAAATATTCATGAGCAGCAATTAATGTCAAATTCATATATCAAAAATGAACATTGGACGTTCTTTGCAAATCAAAACAGATAAAGAAAAAATAGTTTGAAATTTATTTGAAAATGAATTGTATTGATTTTGAAGTTTGGCCTGTAAATAGGCGTTTTTGTACAAGAGGCTGACGTCCTAGTAAGAGAACACCGCCGAATAATAGAATTTACACAATTTGTGAAAAACTAAACAAAACAGCTATGTGAATGATCCCACTGGGTTCCAACTCTGCTATGGCCTTGATGTCTTCGAGCATCTCATCACTTTGCCGCTTGGTTGAAGATGAATCAGATTGATTAGTGTCGTCCGAGCTTGATAGTCGATACCGAAGTCTGGATGCGAGATGATCCAATAAGACATAGTGTTACGCTGATCCCTAATTTTTTCCTTGACCGCCCTTTCGGATTTTCAGTCCACCGGGATACCCTTTTTTACCCAAGCTGCCTTTTCAGGTTTTCGACTTGAAGGGTGTACAGATTTTTCATCTCCATCCCTTATTTTTACCCGAACCCTTTTGGTTCGCCGGGAAGCCCTTATTTTTGCCTAGGCTAGTCAACCTAGCGGGTCTTTGATTATGTGTAGTATCTTTTCACTATGTCTGCATTGACGGGGTGAGGAAGGTCATCACCATCCATGGTGGTTAGAATCATAGCTCCTCCTGAGAAAATGTTCTTAACCACAAATGGCTCTTCATAAGTAGGGGTCCATTTTCCCCTAGGATCACCTTGAGGTAGGATGATGCACTAGATAACCAGGTCCCCAACTTGATACTCTTGTCTTCAGACTTTCTTGTTAAATGCCTTGATCATCCGTTTTTGATAAATCTGACCATGACAAATAGCAGTGAGTCTCTTTTCGTTGATTAAGTTCAGCTGATCAAGCCGGGTCAGGATCCAGTCATCTTTGCTCAAACCTGCATCTTTCATAATCCGAAGAGAGGGTATATGAACTTCAATGGGAAAGACTTCCTCCATGCCATAAACCAAGGAATAGGGTGTTGCCCCTGTTGACGTCTGTGCTGAGGTACGGTACCCATGAAGAGCAAATGGTAACATCTCGTGCCAGTCTTTGTATGTCACTGTCATCTTCTGCACAATCTTCTTAATTTTCTTACTAGTCGCCTCAACATCCCCATTCATCTTCGGCCGATAAGGAGAAGAGTTATGATGATGTATCTTGAACTTCTTGCAGAGCTCAGTGATCATCTTGTTGTTGAGATTGGTACCATTGTCCGTAATGATCCTCTCCGGTACACCGTATCGACAGATCAGATTGTGCGGAATGAACCTTTCTACGATGTTCTTGGTTACTGTAGCAAAGGAAGCTGCTTCAACCCACTTCGTAAAGTAATCAATAGCTACCAGGATGAAACGATGCCCGTTAGATGTTGTAGGTCTGATCTTGCCGATCATATCAATGTCCCACATTGCAAAAGGCCACGGAGCTGTCAAGACATTCAGATGTACTGGAGGGATGTGCACTTTATCAGCATAGACTTGGCACTTGTGACATGTCCGAGAATGTTGATAATAGTCGGCTTCCATTGTGGACCAGTAGTATCCTGCCCGTAGGATTTTCTTCGCCATGGTGTGTCCACTGGAATGAGTTCCGAAAGTACCTTCGTGTAAATCTGTCATAATCCTTTCTGCTTCATTCTTATCCACACATCGCAGTAAGGTTGAATCATGGTTACGCTTGTAAAGGATGCCATTGCTGATGAAGAACTTCGCCGTGAACCTCCTCAGAAACTTCTTGTCATTAACAGATGCACCCTCGGGGTATTCCTGAGCCTCAAGGTATCTCTCCACCTCATGAAACCAGGGTTTATCCACTACCTCTTCAGTCTCAAGATTACAGCAATGTGCAAGTTCGTCCAATCTTTCAATGATAATCTGGGGAGCTTCGTTGTCCCAATTGACTTTGAACATAGAAGACATCGTAGCCAGCGCGTCCGCCAACTGATTCTCCTCTCTAGGGAAGTGTTCAAAGGTTATTTCCTTGAAATGTGGGAGCAACGTCAATACATACTCCTTATAAGGAATAAGATTAGGGTGTTTCGTATCTCACTCGCCTTTGATCTGGCTGATCACGAGAGTGGAATCTCCGAAAACACTCAAGAACTTAATCCTTAGGTCAATTGCTGCTCGAAGACCCATAATGCACGCCTCATACACCGCCATGTTGTTGGTGTAGTTGAAACATAGTCGGGAGGTGAACGGAGTATGAGAGCCTTTAGGAGATATGATCACGGCACCAATGCCATTACCCAAAGCGTTTAAAGCTCCAACAAAGTACATAGACCATCGGGATCCTTCCTCAGGTCCTTCATCCGGTCCAAGTGTCTCACAGTCAGTCACTATCATGATATTCTCGTCCGGGAATTCAAATTTCATAGACTGGTAATCATCCACTGCCTGATGTGCCAAATGATCTGCCAACACACTTCCCTTAATTGCCTTTTGAGTCGTATATTGGATGTCATACTCAGCCAAGATCATCTGCCATCTCGCTATTCTTCCGGACAAAGCAGGATTTTCGAAGATATACTTGATTGGATCCATCTTCGATATCAATAGAGTAGTGTGAGTCAGCATATACTGTCTCAGCCGGCGAGCAGCCCATGCCAAAGCACATCAAGTTTTCTCGAGCAACGAGTACCGGGTCTCACACTCGGTAAACTTTTTGCTAAGGTAATAAGTAGTATGCTCTTTTCGGCCAGACTCGTCATGCTGACCCAGCACACACCCCATTGAGTTGCCGAGTACTATCAAGTATAGGATTAAGGGTCTCCCTTCAACTGGAGGCATCAGAATGGGTGGCTCTTAGAGGTACTCTTTGATCCTTTCGAAAGCGGCCTGGCATTCATCGTTCCAACGTACTACTTGATCTTTCTTTAGTAACTTGAAGATTGGTTCACAAGTAGCGGTCAGATGTGAGATGAATCGGGCAATGTAGTTTAGTCGCCCCAGAAAGCCTCTGACTTCTTTCTCTGTTTGGGGAGCTGGCATCTCTTGTATGGCCTTCACCTTTGCCAAACCCATTTGAATACCTTTATCGCTTACGAAGAAGCCCAGCAACTTACCAGATCTCACCCCGAAGGTGCACTAGTTTGGGTTTAACCTCAGCTTGTACAACTTCAACCTGTCAAACAACTTTTGAAGTTGGTCAAGATGTTCTTCCTCTGTCTGGGATCTTGCAATCATGTCGTCGCCGATTACCTCAATCTCGTGATGGATCATGTCATGAAACAAAGCAACCATGGCACACTGATACGTTGCCCCAGCATTCTTCAATCCAAAAGGCATGACCTTGTAGCAAAAGGTACCCCATTGAGTAAAAAAGGTTGTCTTTTTCATGTCTTCGGGAGCCATTTTAATATGATTATAACCGGAGAAGCCATCCATAAAGGAAAATCCCTTATGTTGAGCAGTTTTGTCAACCAAGACGACAATATGAGGCAGAGGGAAATCATCCTTGGGGCTTTCCCTGTTCAGATCCCTATAGTCAACACACATTCGAACCTTACCATCTTTCTTCGGTATAGGAACCACGTTGGCCACCCACTGTGGGTAAGAAGTCACTGCTAGAAAACCGGCGTCAAACTGTTTCATAACTTCAGCCTTGATTTTCTCAGACATTTCCGGGCGCATTCGACGGACTTTCTTGTTTCACTGGAGGACAGTCTTCCTTGGTAGGAAATCGGTGAACCACAATATCGGTATCCAATCCAGGCATATCTTCATAAGACCAGGCGAAGATCTCAACATAGTCACGCAGCATCTGAATCAACTGTTGCTTCACACTAAGCTCCAGATTTTCCTCGATCTTGACTTCTTTCTTGTCTACCTCTGTACCCAGATTCATTGTTTCCACTGGCTCTTCATGCGGCTGAATAACCCTCTCTTCCTGAAGTAACAGTCTAGCAAGTTCAACAGGCACTTCGCAATCATCTTCACCATCGTCTTCGGCTAAGTTGATCGGACTTTCAAAGTCATAACTGGCAGTAGCAGAATCGTTACCAGTGAGATCCATAGTGGATGTGGACCTGTATATGTGAGTGTGTGTAAAATAGCTATTTTGCAATATGTAATAAAATAAAAACAAGGAGCACAAAATTTGAAATGCAAGAAAACGTCCAATGCTTTTATTAATGATATATGAAAATGACACATATAAAGCCCTCACAAATGAAGCCATGGTGCCCCGGGTAAGACACTGGGCTGTAAAGTTTAAAACATTGTCTATTACAAATTCAAAACAAAAGTCTCATTACTGGGTAACAAAAGAAATTGGGATGAAGTCCTTTGTTGTCCAGTTGCTTAGCACACCGTAGGTCGTTGGGTAGATCCAACTGTTGAACTCAGACTCTTCCACACCATCTTCAATGGCATTCACTCCTGAATTGCTGATGAATAGGGGAGGTCTTCCGATCCGTGCATTCCGAACAGCCTTTTGAGTTTCTGCAGTGAAACCCAAACCAAACTTGTTAGTCTTCTATGCAAAACCAGGGAGTTGTCCCCAATTTGCACACCCACCTTTCTCAACAACATCCCGGGCATCCTTGAGGGAAGCCATCTTCATAGGAGAATCTTCAACAACAGTCTCAGTTGATGCCAGCGTCTGGGGAACCTCTTCAAAATGCTGAAATGGGGTCTTAATGAACTCCCCATCCATCTCTTCATATCGGAAAGAATTGAGGTGGCTCACCATGTACTCCTCCTCTCCTTATACTATCACAATCTTCCCTTTCACTGGGTACTTCAGCTTCTGGTGGAGCGTAGACGTTAATGCCCCAGCTTTGTGGATCCATGGACGACCCAGCAAACAAGAATAAGATGGCCGAATGTCCATCACATAGAATGTAGAGGAGAAAACCTCAGAATTAACCTTTCCACTTCTCCATGCACCATCCTTTTAGACCCATCGAAGGCCCTGATGACAATGTTGCTTGGTTTCAACTCCAACCCTTCACAGTCCAACCGGTCTAGAGCTTTCTTAGGCAAGACGTTCAATGAGGAACCAATATCTACTAATACATGAGCAAGAGTTGTGCCCCTGCATTCAATAGAGACATGCAGCGCATCATTGTGATTCTTCCCCTTAGCGGTCAAGTCTGCGTTAGAGAAACCCAACCCATTATCAGCAGTCAGACTAGCCACACAATCTTTAAACTATTCAGCTGATGTTTCTTGCGGTACATGCGCCGTCTTCAGGAAGGCAATCAGAGCATTGGAATGGGCTTCTGAGCATAGAAACAGTGACAACATAGAGATTTTGGACGGGGTTTGCCCCAGCTGCTCAACTACATTGTAGTCACTCTTTTTGATGATCTTCAGAATTTCTTCCATCTCTTGCCTAGAGGCTTCAACAGTAATTGTCTTCGATGCCTCCATCCGGACAGGCTCGTCAGTGGTCCCTTTGCCCCGAGTGTCAGACGACTAGGCAACAGGGGTAAGAATGGGAACTTGAACAGGAATAGTAACAGGTACACTGGTAGGTGTAATAACAACAGGTTTCCGGGCAGTTGGTGGAGAGATATCAGGGGAGAAAAGTCTTCCGCTGCGGGTGACTTTAGTAGGTCCAACAATATTACTGACGTCAGTACCAGCATCCAACTCTTGTTTAACTCCATGAAAATAAACATCAGCCGCATAGTTCCAAGGGACAGCTTTATCAGATGTATAGGGGATAGGCCCAGGAATAGTGATGATCAATGGTGCAATCTTGGAACAGATGTAATTCTAACAGGCTTTCTCGAGGAAGCCTTGGAAGAATCGTCGAAAAATGGTGATAATAGCAACTTCTTCAGTGTGAAATAAAGGAACAACAGTCTTCTCAAACAAAATTTCTTTACTATCCATCAGGCGTTGGACACCTGATTTCAAAAGATGGCAACCGGTTGGTAGGGCAGAACACATACGACAACCTTTGTCATAACCCGGAAATACACCGGCTGACAAAAGATTCTTCTTCAGAGTCATCAAGGGAGTAGCAATATCTTTCGCAGAAACCACAAACGAGTCTTCCTCTATAGCATTCACTCCATGCTTGGGCATAGGAGCAGTCACAACATTAGGTCTTTCGGGCGCCTCGAACTCAATCTCCTTAGCATCAATTAAGTCCTGTATTTTGTTCTTCAAAGCCCAAAAATCATTTGTATCATGTCCCGGGCTATCAGAGTGAAAAGCACAGCGGGCATTAGGATTGTACTTAGGCGATGCAGTGTTGGGATTCTGCGGAGCCTCCCTTGGAGTTACTAGATTGGTTTTCAATAACTGCGGAAGAATCTGAGACAAATTCATATTGAGATGGGTGAATTACCTTCGAGGTCTCTCGGCCTTTTGTTGATTATTGCGCTGAGGAGCCCCAACAGGTCTTAAAATAACAACTGCATTAACAGCTTGGCGGTGTTCAGGTCTATTCTGGATTTTCGAACTGTAAACCGCACTGTACTCCTTCTTAAAGGGCTTTTTCTCGGTGCTCGATGAAGCACCCTTTTGTATCTTACCAGACTTAATACCAGCCTTAATCCTTTCACCGGTATTAATTATCTCTGTAAACCCAGACGAAGAGCTTCCAATCAGATGGTTGAAAAACGGACCAGACAAGGTCCCTAGAAACATATCAACTAGCTCCCTATCAGCCAAGGGTGGTTGCACTCTTCCAGCGAGATCCCTCCATTTCTGAGCATAATCTTTGAAACCTTCGCCCGTTCCTATAGACATACCCTGAAGTTGGGTACGCGTAGGAGCGAGGTCGGCATTGTATTGGTATTGCCTGTAGAAAGCAGCAGCCAAATCTTCCCAACTGCGGATACTGGCTCCTTCTAACTGGTAAAACCATTCAAGCTGAGTCCCTGAGAGACTGTCTTAAAAGAAGTGGATTCATAGGTTCTTATCAACGGTGTACGGCTGAATCTTCCTTAAATACGACCGGAGATGCAGTTTTGGACAAGAAACTTCGTCGTACTTAACAAAGGTTGGTGCTTTGAATTTGTGGGGAATTACCACCCCATATGATAGACCCAGATCACCAAAGTCTAGACCAGGCACTTTCTGAACTTCCATCGCATTCAAACCGTCTTCCAGTTGTTTGTATCTATCCTCAGCCGGAGGATACTGGTCTTCGTCGAAGTCCGTCTCATTGTCTGAAACCACAGGGCTAGGAGCCCTCCTTTCTTCATGACTATCTTTCCCTCCAAATGAGGTGGTCAAATCAACTTCATCTCGTAGCCTGTTTCCGAACCTGTGACCTGTGTTAAACAGGACAGTCATCTTCTTCTTCTTCTTCTCTTTCTGAATAAGGGTCTTCAGATCTTGCTGACCCTTTGCTAGATTCATGAACAGCTCTTGGAATTTGGAATTTTGAGCCTGCAGAGCCTTGATTGCTTGTTCAGTTAATAGTTCAGAAGACATGATGCTGAAATAAACAGCGAAGAAGATGAGAAAACCTGTAAGGGTACCTGTTATGAGGTGCATGGAATGAAATGCGTATGATATGATTTCAAAGACATCGAGAGATTCAAATTTGTAAACGAGAAATGAAACACACTTTTATTAGATAATCTTGAAATTCAAATTGTTCAACAAATTACTCTTAAGGCGTTACAAAAAAGGAAATACTGAAAAGTAAATAAAAACTAAAAGGAAATAATCAAAGGACAATCAGTGCTCCCATGGTCGCTTCTTGTCGGTGCGGACATAGTCATTGAGGATCCGCTCGTTCTCCAACTGTCAGTAGGCATATGAGGATGGAGGATGGTCGGAAGAACCCCTTCTTCATTAGCAACTTCAACAATGATAGGAAGGACGGCTTCATACGGCATACCCAACTTTTGGGCACGGATACAAACCCATCTGAAATATGGCTCCATCGGAAGAGAAGTCTTTGGACCAAGTTCATGTGGATCAGATCTGTGAACTCTATCCCACGCCCTTATGAATCTGCGGTGTTGCTCGTCACTGTCCCCTTGGAAATCAAAGATGATACTAGGCATTAGCAGCTCATGAGGTCCTTCCCTTCTGGCTCTCCCAAACTGATGTAAGGCCAAGCACGGATTGTAAGTAATTCCTCCATGGGTTCCTATCAGTGGAACATTGGGGTATTCCCCACAGCGATCAATAACGGCCACCTCGTCCATACCCTTAATAGTCCAGATGATGTCATTATGAGAGAGAGACATAACCCTATAAGCCCAGCCATGCCTTCTTTGTTCTTCAAAACTGACTTGGGAAGGTGAGAAATAAACCACCTTGCTAACAATGGAGCACAGCACATCAAGGTTCCCCGCTTCCGAGCATTACAGGCATAAAGCTGATGAAGAATGTCACCCAAGAGAGTGGGTACAGGATTACCAGAGATGAAGATTTTCACTGCATTCACATCAACAAAGAAGTCAGAGTTAGGAAACAATACCAAGACATATATCAGAAGAGCCAGAATATCTTCGAATGCCTTGAAGTCTAGACTATCCCAGAAATGATTAGCCTTACCAACCAAGAACTTAGTCAGAAAGCTCTTTGCTCCACTACGAGTTTCCCAATTAGCCATTACCTCATCCTTTGTCATATGAAGGGCTGAAGCAATCTCTTCTGGCCTCAGGATCTTCTCCCAACCTGTAAACGGGGTATGTTCCAGAATAGAGATACCGAGCAGATTAGAGAACTCTTCCAAGGTAGGGACCAACTGGTAGTCTTGAAAAGTAAAGCAATGGTACAATGGATCATAGAACTGGACTAGGATACTCATCATCTGCTCGTCCAATTTAGAGGTAACCAAACCAAGAAGATGCCCATGTCTTCTGATGAAGGAAGTAGTATCAGACATCTTTGCAATCAATTCTTTAAGCATAGTGGGAACCTGGACAAAGTTGATCCGGATGGTATTCCTACGCATAGGTGCCATGACCTACAAAATAGAAGAAAGATGAATCCCTCCTGTCTTTGAAATAGGTTAGTCCAATGCAAGATGTATGCAATGTTATGATGTCATGATGTCATGATAGAAAGCACACCACAAGTATCCACAAATATCAAGCATGGTAAAGGCACACAAGTCACACAGAGAGCCCTTAGATTTCAGGCTGGCAAGAATCTTAGGTACTACCCTCTTTCAGTTCAGTTGGTTTAAACCTATCCTAAAAATAGTAATCGGGTTCTAGAGGATCTCAATATCACTGACTACCCTCAATCGCTCATAATTCCAGTTTAGCAACCTTTTCTTGCAGCCGGAATCATCGCGAGAGTTTAGTCTCAATGAGTGTAGCATACTGCTATTGTTCTATGGCCAAGTTGGTCAATTTAAAGGTTCTAAGGTCAGTTGGTGCTTAATGACCCCTTAGCAGACCCATATTCTCCTCGTTCCAACACAAGAGATATCGGTACATACTAAAGTGCCACACCAACGTAGCTACTGCTTCAACTGTATCGGTCTACGTCGTACAGTTCCCTCACAGTTTATTGCTACTTACCTAAAGGGTATCCCCAGATCCGAGTTAGGATCTATAGTAACTCCGATTCAACCCATAAAGATAAAGCATACAAGTCAATCAATTGAAAACATTATGAACTATTCCTAATTTACACCCCACTTATAGATTTCCCCAGCAGAGTCGCCAGTTCTGTGATACGGTGGGAAGAACTGACTGTTTTTTAGAATGCTGGTTTGCTTTTTGCGTTTGTTTTTGCAAAATGTCGCGGTAATCAAGAGTCGCCACCGTCTTTTATTTTATTCAAGAGTCGCCACCGTCTTTTATTTTATCCAACAAGGAAAGGAAAAAAGCACAGAAAAATTCCTTTTTCGAGATATTTCTCGGGTTCGGGGGGTAGATAATAGAAAGGGAAGGTGTTAGCACCCTTTCTCTCCGTGGTTATCCATGGGCTCTTAGGTACTTGCTCATATTGTTCTCAAAATTGTTTTCTTTTTGCTTGTGGGTTTGAAAAAGTTTTTGTTTGAAACTTCGATTTAACTCTTGCTTCTGTCCTCAAGAGCGTATGAAGTGTTTTTGAAAACTTTGTCCGAAAAGTGTAAGTGTGAAGAGTTTTTGTTTTTGAAAGAGCAAGTATCTAAGAACCATCTACCTACTCGAAAAAGGAATCGTTATATGCTAATGTCCTTTAGGCAATGTTATCCCACTATGAATAAGTAGGTAGCACCATCGTTGGAGTTTAAGGGTCAATTCGAATTTAGGGACTTACAGTCACTAAAGCAATGCTAGGACGCCTTAGCGGTAACCCTAATGTCTTAGATCATTTGTTTTGAGGCAACAATATCCGAGGCAACCGTTTTGAGGAGACCATAATCTTTGGACAAGAGGGTGACCTCTAAAGTGACCTATACTCAATGACCGCGTACGAAGGCAACCAAGTGGGGTGTACCCTAAGAGTGCGCATGTGCGAGTGTGTTGTTTTCACTTAATTTTATCTTTGTACATTTCAATGGTTATCTAAGTTGATTTTAGGTTAAACATTCAATCTTGTCATGCATCCCTATTATCAAACATCTAGCCGTTATATTTTGCGGAAAATAAATTGCGGAAATTAAATTACAAGGCGTCGGGTATTTACATCGCCAAAAGCAACCCTTTGAAATTTAAATGCGGAAAATAAATAAAGCGATAAAAATAGTTAAAGTCCTATAAGCTATTACATTCCGGGAACAAATACAATATTGGATAAACTGGATCGCGTGCGGGAAATTAAATCGGGCGCAAGTTCTAGGGTTTTGACCCTTTAATTATTAAAGAAAAGATTTTTTTTTTGGTTATTTTTGGATTTATAAAGAAATTAAACTAAGCTAATTATTAAATTAATAAATAAATTAATTAATAAAAATATTTTGGGTTTTTGGTATTTAAAGAAATAAAAATAAGTTAATCAATGTTAATAAAAACCTAATTGTCTAATTTAATTTTAATTATTGCAAAAAATATATTAAAGTTATTCCTAATCAAAACTAAATTAATTAATTGATTTGTGAATAAAAAAAAATACTAAAATTTAAATTAATAAAGAAAACATTTTTTTTTTGGTTTTAATTTTATTAAGAAAAAGTTTGATGGGTTAATTAATTATGAAAATAATTAAACAAACAATTAAACAAAATAAATAAAAAAATGAAATAAAAAGACTTAGGGGGGGGGGGGGGGGGGGGGGTTAGGCCTGATTTGGAGGTCTGAACAGCAATTTGATGGCCCAAATGGCGCAGGCCTGGCTGACTTGGAGAGATTCAATGTGCGCCTTTGACTTGATTCTATGGTGGACGTTCCATCTGGGTTATCAGATCTGGCCTGGGGCCATCTGTCCATTGATTAAGTGAGAGAGTATGATGCACCACACACTTGAATTTGCACTAGATCACCTGAATGAAAAATATAACAAATAACATGGGGACCTGGGATTCGAACCCAGGTCCTGTTGGATATTGGATACACGCCACTACCACTCAGCCATTGTGCGTTAGTTGTTAATGTATTAAGCAATAAGGATAATATGAGAAAACGTGCTAATATGCCAGAAGAAAAAATAAAACGCGCGAATATTTGAACCAGCCACAGGGGGAGTTACACGTTTCCATCCCTAACCTCCAGCCCTGTAACATTTACCTGCGGATTTAGATCCGCAGCTAAATTCGCAGGTCAAACCCAAAATCAGTTATAGGCCGTAAAAATTCCTCCCAAGACCATGGTTATGCTCGTCTTCCTCCCCCGGTCATGTCCATGGTCATCAATGGAGCTAATTTTGCCTTTAAAAGAAACGCCCAAAAAACAAAACACAAAACCCTAGATTCGGCTATGGGGTTACAGATCAGATAAATGCAATTGGATGATATAGAAAGCTTGGAAATTTGCTGATAATTATGAATATGCAAAGAGTTTGTAAGAAAGGTGCAAGAATAAGGATCCACGAATTCAAACGAAACGCGGTTTTTTGAGACACTTACAAAGCTTTTGAGCGCGTACGGGAGCATGCTAGGGGTTGGTTCTGACTCAGTGAACCTCCCGCAATTGATTGATGTTGAGTTTTTCTTCTGAATTTGCCTCCAAAGATGATTTCGATTTCACACTTTTTGTCAAATTTGCAAGTTTGGTTCTCAGTGTTCTTGTAGCCTCTCGGTCCCAATTTCGTGTGCCTTGACTTGTATATGTAATATGAAATGCATTAGGTTAACATTTGTGGATTGAATACTTGCACATCAATGCCATGGGATTTGATTTGATTCACCATTGAAGACTTGCCAATTTTGTCAAAAACTCAATCTTTTTGCACATGGAATACTTGATACGAGTTTGATCATGATATTGATGATGACTAAGTCTTGAAAATAGAAAAAGATCTCATGTAATCAAGTTTTGGGATTTTATTTGATTTAAATTGATTTAAAATGAAATAATTCAATAAAAAATCAAATAAAATAATAAAATTGATAAATGGACACAAACTGAAGCTAGGACACGTGTGTAATGTGGCAAGTCCAAATCAAGTGGAAAAGAATGGGCCCATTTGACAAAATTTGATGTTTTGGGGATAGTTGACTTTTGGCAATTTTGCAAAAATGCCCAACTTCAACAATGCATAACTTCTTCAATTTTGATATTTTGTAAGTGTTCTTTGACTTTTTAGAAAGATTGAGATGTACTATAACCAAAACTTTTGGTCTCATCTCATTTTGATATTCCATGCTCAAGTTATAAGCTTTGGAAAAAAATGTGTTTTTGTTGACTTTCAAAAATGACCTATAATGTCCAAATTTATAACTTCTTGTGAGTGCATTTTATGATCTTGGGGTATGAATATGGATTGTAGGAAATTGCATCCTCTTCAAAATTAACTTTGGATGGGTCATTTCTCATAAAGCATGAGAAAGTTATGCTTGGTCAAAGTTGAGTTTACTTTTCCTGCAAAACCCTAATTTAGCAACTTTTGAGTCTTGATGAATTTTGAGCAATCCTTGATGAATCATGATCAACCCTTGATCAAATGATGAAATATCCTTAAAAATGAAAATTTTGACAAAAAATATTGAAGTTTTACTGTTTATAGGTCACAATTGACTTTTGCCCTAACACAGTCGATTTTTGGACCCTTTGAGCAATTTACTGAGCAAACTTCCTCTGCAAGGCTTGAAATTTGACATGGATGAACTTGAGAACATATTAGGAGATTTGGGAGCACTTGAGGTCATTTGGACTCAATGATATTCATGCAACACAAAGCCCTAATTTGGGGTTGACTGCCTTAGGAGATAGCTTGACTGTCCGACTCTTGAGCAATCTTGAGCCACTTGGAGATTTTTCTTGCCATGTTTTGAGAAATATGAGAGGGAAAATTTTGGGGTACAACACAAAGAAACAGATAAACTAGAAAAAAACATTTCAAAATAAAAAGATAAGATATCTTTCCTTGAAAATAAAATTAAAATCTTAGAAAGAGAATTAAATCATCTTAGGGAAAAAGAAGAAGAACTAAGTTCTGGCACTTCTAGCACATGTAATGATTGTGACATCTTAAAAGAAGAAGTTTACAACCTTCAAGAAACCATGACAAAATTCACCAGTGGAAGACATAATTTTGAAGTACTATTAGGAAATGAAAGATCCTCTTACAATAAAGAAGGATTAGAATATGATACAAGAAATAGTAGAAAGAAATTAGAAAGTATGTGTAGGAATGAAATAACATCACAAGGCACAAAATTTAAATGCAACAATTATAATAAGGAAGGTCATCTAGAAAAAATTTTCTTCTTAAACATAAGTCATGAAAGAAAAAACGACATTCCCCTTAGTATTTTTACAGGAAATATGTTGAACATAAAAATAAAACATCATTTGAAAATAGATATACATCTCAACCAATGATAAGAACTGTTTATGATACTAACAAAGTACCCAAGATGATATGGGTACCTAAAGTTAAGATCTAAACCTTCTTTTGCAAGAAAGCTTCACAGTATCAGAAACTAAACTGTATTTTTATATCAGATGTTTAAAGCATATGACATGTGACAACTTTATTCTCCACTTTTTTCCTAAAAGAAGGAGGATATGTCTCATTGGGATATAATAATAAGGGGAAAATATTAGGTTATGGACCCATTGGTAAGAAACCTAATCCAAATATTGGGTAAGTTCTCTTGGTAAATGGACTATAACATAATTTGCTCAATATTAGTCAACTGTGTGACATAGGTAACAATGTAACATTTGATTCTTCTGGTTGCAGGGTTATAAAATCAAAATTAAATGAAACTTTATTTCTTAGATCAAGAAGTTGAAACACCTACGCAGTAAATTTTAAAAAAATCCCTTCAAATGATATATTTATTCTAAGAAATGAATATGAATATTGGCTATAGCATAGGAGAGTAACACATATACATATGGACCACTTAAATAAACTAGTTCGAAAAGAGCTCGTAGATGGTCTTCCTAACTTATGTTTTGAAAAGAACATATTATGTGATGCATACCATAAAGGAAAGCAAGTGAGGGCCTCTTTTAAACCTAAAAGTGTAGTTTCTACTGATCTACCCTTGCAACGGATTCATATAGATCTTTTTGCCCATCAAGAAATGTAAGTTTAGGAAGAAATGTTTACTCTCTAGTAATTATGGGTGACTACTCTCGATATACCTGGAAAAAGTTCTTATTGAAGAAAAGAGACGATTTTGTTGCCTTTCGAAAATTAGCCAAAGTTATCCAAAATGAAAAAGGAACAAGCATTGCATCTGTAAGAAGCGGTCATGGAGGAAAATTCCCAAATGAGTACTTCAAAAATTTCAGTAACAAGAATTGGCATAAGAGCGTCTGGTTCACGGTGCTAACACTTAACCATGTCAGAAAAAGATCCTAAGAAAGAAAAACACTATGGTGGAACCAAGTCAAAACAATAACAATAGCAACCATGGTGAGAAGGACATAATCCACTAGAGACCGCCAATATTTGATGGATAAAACTTTGATTACTAGAAAGACAGAATTGAGAGTTTCTTTCTAGCTTATGACACTGATTTCTGGGACACTGTAACTGATGGCTACATTCATCCAGTCGATGCAAAATGTCATAAGATCGTTAGAAAGAAGATGATAGATGAACAAAAGAAAGAGTTTAGAAACCATGACAAAGCTAGAACAATCCTTTTGAGTGTCATCTCATATACTGAGTATGAGAAAATCACTAACAAATAAATGGCTCAGAACATGTTTGAATCTCTAAAAATGACGCATGAAGGTAACACACAAGTCAAAGAGACCAAAGTTCTTGCACTCATTCAGAAGTACGAAGCCTTCAAAATGGAAGAAGATGAAACTATTGAGACAATGTTCTCAAGGTTTCAAATTTTGGTTGTTGGTTTGAAAGTTCTGGACAAAGGATACTCCATAGAAGATCATGTAAAGAAAATTGAAAAATTTTACCCAAGAAGTGGAGACATATGGTCACAACTTTAAAGTTAGCCAAAAATATGAACATCATATCACTAGAGGAATTAATCAGCTCTCTGAGAAGTCATGAGATAAAACTAGTAGATGATGAGCCCCAGAAGAAAGGTAAGTCTCTTGCCCTTAAATCTAATAAAAAAATATGAAACTAAAACATTTCAGGTAGAAGAAGAAAGCTCTAGTGGATCCACATAAGAAGAAGACAAATGATATCTTCTGTCCACAAGAGTCCATCAGCTATAAAAGCACATACAAAGGAAATTCAGAAACCCTAGAAGATCAAGTGATCACTCTGAATCATCCTTTTAATAAAAAAAGTTTAGCAGAAAAGGCTTCGTCTGTTATGAATACAAACATTCAGGTCACTACAAAAGCGAATTCCACAAACTTCAGAAACAAAAGCCTAAAAAGAAGTTCTTCAAAGAAAAGAAGAAAAGTTTTATGGAAACGTGGGATGACTCACAGTCTTCTGAAGCAGAATCTGAATAAAAAGATGAACGAGAAAATATAGAATTAATGGCCAACATATTAGAAGACACAGATACATCAGAATATGAATCCGACTCAGAAGAGGTATTTTGAAAATTCTCTACATCTTAATTAGAAGATAGTCTGTCTAAAATTCTTGAAAGATATCAACAACTTCGAGTCAAATACAAGAACCTGAAATGTGTTCTTGTATCAAAACTGAAGAAACTAGGAAACTAAAAACATAAAACTGAGTTTAAAGAAATTAATAATAAACTTAAAAATGAAAATTCCTTCACTAAAAATTAATTACAAAAAGCTCAGAAGGAGTCTGTTTCAGAACTCTCAACTAGTTATGATAACATCATAAAAGAATACGATCACAACTTTCAAAAATTTCTAGCTAGAAACATAGATAGAAGCAAGATGACCTCAATGATCTATGGGGTTAGTAGAAACGGAAGAAAAGGTATAAAATATGTGAAACCAAAAGGGGAAGAACCATATCAACCAAAACAAGTTAATAATATGGTCATAAAATACACACCCCTAAATTCACATTTCACATATGGACACACACATGACATAAAATACACTAATGAATCTTATTTTTCAAACTCTTATGATAAACCAAAATTCAATCAGAATTCTGGAAACTCTAAACAACAAAGACCCAAAAAGATATGGGTACATAAGGATAAAATCATCTATGTCGCAGATGTCTTTAACAGCAAAGTTGAAACACCAGTCTTGGTACTTGGACTCTGGATGCTCTTGACACATGAAGGGAAGAAAGCATATGCTCCAATGTCTGGAACTTAAATCTGAAGGTTATGTAGGTTTCGGAGGCAACCAGAAAGGAAAATAATTGGCTTTGGAATTATTGATAATAGTACACTTCCCTCTATAACTTGTGTTCTCTTAGTAAATGGATTAATGCATAATCTGTTGTCCATAAGTCAATTAAGTGACAATGGTTATGATATAATCTTTAATCAAAATTCCTGCAAAGCAGTTAGTCAAAAAGATGGAACTATACTTTTTAATGGTAAGAGAAAGAACAACGTTTATAAGATTAAACTTTTTGAACTAAAGAGTCAGAATGTAAAATGTCTTACGTCTTTTAACGATGAGCAGTGGGTCTAGAACGAAAGATTGGGGCATGTTAGTATGAGAAGAATATCTCAGATTAACAAACTCAATCTGGTCAGAGGACTTCCTAACTTGAAGTTCACCTCAGATGCTCTATGTGAAGCATGTTGAAAAGGAAAGTTTGCAAAACCCTCTTTCAAATCAAAAAATGTTTTTTCTACCTCTAGACCATTAGAACTTCTGCATATAGATCTCCTTGGACCAGTGAAATCTACATCCATTAGCGGAAAGAAGTTTGGATTAGTGATCGTAGATTATTATAGTAGTTGGACATGAGTAAAGTTCTTAAGACACAAGGACGAGTCACACTGTGTTCTCTATTTTCTGTGACCAAGTTCAGAATGAAAAAGAGTTTAGAATTGTAAAAGTCGAAAGTGATCATGGTGGAGAGTTAAAAAATAAAAAAATTGAAAAGTTTTTTTTAATGAAAATGGAATTTCTCGTGTGTTCTCTTGTCCTAGAACTCCCTAACAAAATAGAGTAGTAGAACAAAAGAATATAACTTTATAAGAAATGACCAGAACCATGATCAATGAGACAAACATTTCTAAACACTCCTGGCCAAAGGCAGTTAATACAACGTGCTACATTCAAAATAGAACCTCCATAAGACCTATTCTGGAAAAGACTCCATATGAACTGCGGAAGAACAAAAAGCCCAACATTTCTTACTTCCATCAATTTAGATGTATCTGTTATATGTTGAACACTAAAGAACATCTGAACAAGTTTGATTCTAAGGCACAAAAGTGTTTCATGTTAAGAGACTCAGAACATTCAAAAGGTTATAGAGTATATAACACAAATTATGGAAGAATCCATTATTGTCAGATTTGATGATAATCTTGGCTCTCAAAAGTTAAAGCAGGTTGAATATTTTGCAGATATAGAAGTTCAAATTATAGGTACTAAAGACAAATCTTATTAAGACAAAAGCTCATAAACTCAATCCAATGTAGAAAAAAACATAAACACCAACACTACAAAAACTACTGTAGAACCTATCTAGAAAAGACAATCCAAGAGAATATCAACACATCCTAAAAATATGTTTCTAGGAAATAAGGATGATCCAATCAGAACAAGATATACATTTAGAAATAATTAAGAGTCTTTTATGAGTTTGGTATCTCTAATTGAACCAACCTCCATAGAAGAAGCACTTTATGACAATGATTGGATACTTATAATGCAGGAAGAACTAATTCAATTTACCATAAACTATGTATGTGATGTAGTTCCTAAACCAAAAGGCTTCAATATCATTAGAACTAAATGGGTCTTTACAAACAAGCTAAGTGAACAAGGAGAAGTCGTCATAAACAAGGCACGTTGCACAAGGTTATAGTCAACAAGAAGGGATAGACTATACATAGACCATTGATCCAGCTTCCAAGTTAGAATCTATCAGACTTTTAATTTCATTTGTTGTAACTAATGACATCACTCTCTATCATATTGATGTCAAAAGTGCCTTTTTAAATGGTTATATTAATGAAGAAGTATATGTGCACCAACCCCCTGGATTTGAAAACACAAAACATCTGGAGTATGTTTATAAACTTAAGAAATCATTATATGGTCTAAAACAAACTCCCAGAGCTTGGTATGAACGACTAAGTAACTTTCTCTTAGAAAAAGAATTTACCAGAGGGAAAGTGGACACACTTTTATTCTATAAAACATTTAAAAATGACATTCTGATTAGTCAAATTTACGTTGATGATATTATATTTGGATCTACTAAAGCCTCATTGGGAAAAAAAGTTGGCTAAGTCTATGCAGGCAGAATTTGAAATGAGTCCGATGGGAGAACTCAAGTTCGTTCCGGGAATTCAAATTAATCAAACTTCAGAAACACCTTTATACATCAAAGAGAATATGTTAAAGAACTTCTGAAGAAATTTGAAATGTCATAAAGTAAGCCATCCAAAACACCAATGAATCCTACATGTATTATAGAAAAAGGGTGAGGTAAGTAAGACAATAGAATAGAAGCTCTAGAGAAGTATGATTGGTTCTCTCCTTTATTTAAATACTTAAAGACCTGATATTCTCTAGTGTTTTACTATATGCTATATTCCAATCAAATCCGAAAGAATCTTACATAACAACAGTTAAGCGAATTTTTAGGTATTTGAAAGTCCTACTAAAATTGGTTTGTCTTATAGAAAATCCATAGAATATAAATTAATAGGATACTGTGATGCGGACTTTGCTGGAGATAGAATAGAAAGAAAAAGTACTTCTGGAAGCTGCCACTTTCTGGGAGACAACTTAATATCTTGGTCCAGAAAAAGACAATCCACCATTGCACTATCAACTGCTGAAGCTGAATATATAGCTACAACTGGATGTAGTACTCAGATACTCTGAATGAAAAGTCAGCTTGAAGATTATCATATATACCAAAGTAATATTCCTATCCTCTATGATAATCCTTCTGCTATTTGTCTTTCTAAAAATGTTATTATACACTCTAGAATTAAACATATAGAAATTAAACACCATTTCATTAGAGACTATATTCAAAATGGAATTCTTTTATTAAAATTAATAGATACAAACCATCAATGGGCTGACATTTTTAAAAAACCCTTAGCTGAAGATGGATTTAATTTTATTCTGAAACATATCAATATGGAATTATGTTCAGAATGAAAATGTAATTTCATTATATTTACCCCTCAGAATGTTCTGATTTTTTTGAGTGAACATTTGAGCAATAGTTCTTTATAAGTGAGAAGGAAAATTCACTAAGAAACCATTTAGAAGATTTGAATATATAACCAAAATGTTTCATTTAAAGATAGCATCATGCAGTTCACCATATCAACATTTGTCAATCTTAAACGTTAAGTCATCATCAGAGAAGGAACATGTGTTCACACTCTGATTGATCCACGGTTGAGTTAATGCATTGAGGCACGAGTCATCGGTAACTGTTTCAAATATCTTCGCCATCTACTTCGTCAGAAATCATTTATTTCTTTTAATCATTATGTCTAATTTTTTTTAATTGCAATTAATTTCATGTTTCTTTTCTTTCAGTTGGCTATTTATACACCTCTCTCACAATCATTTTTCACCACTTCTTTCACACACTATTTGTTTTATCTGAACTTTTTTTTCTTCTCTTTCATTTAAACAAAACCTAAGATTTGTGAATAATGGCTTCCTCTTCTCATCAACAAAATTCTTCTCAAGATCCTGCTTTTCAAACCACCATCCCTATTTCATCCCCTGTTCTAATTGAAGAAAACTACGCTGAACCAGAAAGGACTCTCCCCACTCCTGTTGATAGTCTTGAAGCTCTCTGTTAACTAATGGTTGATTTCAAAAGTATACAAGAAAATGGGTATGATCTTGTTCCTGGTGTAGAGTTTCAAGGATGGACTAGATTCTTTGATAGGTTAATTGGTCCAGTCTTTTCAAACCTTGTCAAAGAATTTGTGTTTCATGCAAAGTATCAAATATGTAAGTTAGGTCGTCTGTAATGGGGAATAAAATAGTCTTTACTAAGAACCTCATCGCAACACTCATTAGGAATGATGTAACTGGAGTAAAGTGAATTAACATGGAACAAAATGGATCTGATCTAAACAATGTTTCTCAGAATATTTTTACTTCTGGACAACCCTCTAACAAAATCAAAGATCTGAAAGACTATCTCTAAATCTGGGCGAGAATCATTCGGGGGTGTATCAACCACAGGAAACCAACGAGTTCTCCAGATTACATCAACATTGATTAACAATATCTACTTTATTTCATTGCAACCAAGGTAAAATCCAACCTCCCTCACCTTCTTCTTAATCATCTGAATACCATTTCCAGAGAAACAAGGGAAGAAGAAAAATTAAAAAGAGATTGGATTCCTCTGGGAAGGCTGATCTCAGATATTCTAACAGAAAATAAGCTAACATAATATCTAAGTGAAGCTCATCAAGTTAGTGAGCTGGAAAGTTGCGTTGGAAATACCCTCAATGCCAAAGACCCCAAAAAGATGAATATCATTGATACAATCAAGAAGGACCCAACATGCTTAGTGAAGGAAGTCATCTCTACAAGAAGAATTCCTCTGGATGACTTTCCTCTCTTTTCCCAGATGGATTCATCTCCTGCGATAGTTCTCAGATATCTGGAGGCCTCCAAAAGTGATGGAACAACTCCATAGGTAAATATTCAAGATCTTCATAAACAACCTCTAGAAGTTTCTCCCAGAAAGTCAAAGAAAAGAAAATCCATTGGTGAAGGAACTTCTCATAAAGCTCCTAAAGCTTCTAAAAATAAAGGTACCTCTTCTCTCATTTCTATTATTGAATCAGTAATTTTAATAACATCTCAACCCTCTTCACCAACACCTTTTGAACATAACTTACAACAAACCTTTGATCAGTTTAACTTTGTAATCAATCCAACCATAACCACTAATCAAAATCTGATCAATTCACCTTCTACCAATATTGCTCAAACTCATCCAGAACTCACAAAGTTATATCTAATATTGATCAATATGATCCACTATTTGATACTCCCCAATAAGAAAATCCAAATATTTCTTCTGAACAATTTCCCGAAACTGTTCAAATATCAAGCATAACCTACCCTCTCAATTATATTTAACCACCACACACCATCACCAATCAATCCCTGAACATTTCCATTCCACATATTCCATCTCCATAAGAATCAACACCACCAAACTCCCCTATTATCATTCCCGACTCTCCAGACCTTTCGACTCCCATAGATCTAACAGATGATCCTCCACAAACTATAGTTGATCAACAAGCTTTGAACAATCTTATAAATTTCTCTCAAAAAATAATTGTCCCAAAACTAAAACAAAAACCAACCCAACCAGATGTTGGTAATTTGTTGCTGATTTTTGAGACAGAAATGCTTGAATGGGTTAACTCTCTGAAGCAGGTTGTATCAACAATGTCAACCCAGCTGCATCTGACTTCCTCTTAACTCAGTTCAGAAAATAGTTCATTTCTGAATCCATCAAGCTAAAGGAACTCATCTGTGAGCATGCTCAACAAAACTTCTTTGATCATCTAAAAGTCTTCAAGGATTAAGTTATCTGCCTCTGGGTAAGGAAACCTCTTCTTCATCTGGATAACACTCCCTTGGAATTCTCACACAAACCAGAAACTCGAGAACCATCTCCTGAAGCTCAGCCTCTGGTCATTTTTCAAGACAAAGGAAAATATGTTGAAGAATCTTCTGCTAGTATGAATGTTAAAGAAACGGTCCCTGTTGAAGAAATGTCTCCAACTTCTCTTATGCTGAAAATTCTAGAGGAATTGAAGAAAGAGAATGAAGTTGTTAGGGAAAGGTTGGATAAACCATATGAAACCAACAAAGAGATCAATGTAATGTTGGGTAAGCAAGAAGAATCCAACAATCAGATCAAGGGTCTTCTGGAAGCATTGTTGACACGTCTTCCACCCACACAACCTTAGATCTAGTATTTTGTTTCTTTTGTTATGTTTTTCTTTTTTCTTAACTTCTCTTTGATTTTGTTTCTCATTTTATTTTCCTGTGTTTTTAAATGAATAAACCTTTTTCTCTGATTACATGTTTTTATTTCTTTTTTATTTATGACAAAAGGGGTAGAAAGTGCGATAATTTGATGTATACAGTTCTTAAGTATCACTCTAAACTGGTGGTATGCTTTACCAGCCTTCAACATAGGCTTCTCAGAACTTCCATCATATGCTTTGATATCTTTTCAGGACTAAGTATCTACAATTTTATTTAAATTTTATCTGAGTATTCACCTCAGGGGGAAACTACGAAATATTTATCTTCTGAAAAATTATAAATTGTTCATCAAAATATGTAATTTTTGTCATCATCAAAAAGGGGAATATTTTTAGAAAATAGTTTCTTTCTACATCTAAGTATTAGTTTTGATGATAATAATTACATGATTATTATGAAGAACAATTAAGCCCTCTAATCGTTCAATTAAATGTAAAGAGAAGTTCTGATGAAAAAGTATAGAAGATGGTGACTGATTCACACACTGAAACTCTAATCAGAATATGCGTACAAATTAGAAGCAAATACAAGTAACGTGCCTAAAGAAAAGAAGTTTTGATGTTATAACTTCTGAAGCACCAAGCTGCAAGCTGTACTCTGATAAGTGAAATTCTGAAGAACAAAGAAGCTTCAACGTGTCTGTCACATTCAAATTTCTGATTACATGCACTCAAGCTCAAGAATCTCTGAAAGGACTGAAGATCCAACATTATATTTAAGACAATATATTACAGGATCAAAAGTAAGGGCTAGAACTAGACATGATCTATATTTTTGGAAAGAACATTAACACCTCAAATAATCAACCTTCCAAAAAAAGTTCTCATGTCTCCATCGGATCAAATACTTCTTCTATTTAAAGGAGAGGATGAAGATGGATCCACAAGACACTTACACGCATATCAAACAAGAGCAACCAAAATTCTCTATTATTTTTATCTCTTGAATTATAAGAATGCTTCAATTTTGTGTAAAAATCACACTTGTGATATAGCTTATTAGAAGCATTTGTAAACACAATATATTTGTTTAAATAGTGTAATTCCTTGAGAAACCAAGTTGTGGTTTGATATCAAGAATATGTTAACTATTGTCTTCGTGAATTGTAATCATTTGTGATTAGTGGATTAAGACCTCGATTGAGAGAGTTTAAATCACCTTGGCGGGTGGACTAGAATAGTTTTGATTTCAAAGCAATCCATGATAACTAATGTGTTTTATTGCCTTGATTTTTTAAAATCCCAATTCAAAGCCCCTTTCTTTTTTTTCTATCCTTCATTATATAAGTGGATAAAGTAGAATATCTCCCACTAACATGTCTTTAGATGAAAATGCTTATACATAATAACCGAAAAGATAATTTAGGAAACTTTTGTGCAAAAGGTGATGAAGGAATATATATATATATAAGATATTACACTTCTAGTAAAACCTTTAGAACTTATAACATAAAAAACAGAACAACGAAAGAATCAATTCATCTTACCTTTGATGAAACTAACCCCAAAACTGTAGAAGTAGAAGTTATTAATTGTGTAGGTATACTCAAAGGAACAATCTAGTCGACATTCTAGAACCAACCGTGAATGACAATAATGATGAAATAATAACTGAAGACACATAAGAAGAACAAAATCTATTTACTCAACCAGTGATTCAAGATCCTTAGAAAGAATGGAGGTTATCAAAAGGTCATACAATACACAATGTAATTCGGGACATATCTAAAGGAGTCACCGCCAGATGATTACTCAACAAGGTATGTAATTTTGTTGATTTTGTTTCATAAATTGAGCCAAAGGAAATCGACAAAGCTATTACCGATGAACATTGGTATATTTCTATGCAATAAGAGTTAAATCAATTTGAGAGAAACAACATTAGGGAACTTGTTCCCAAAGATTCAATTAATCTGGTAATTGGAGACCGATGGGTCTTTTGCATCAAGCTAGATGAGAAAGGAAATGTTTTAAGAAATAAAACTAGACTAGTTGCAAAACAATATAATAGACATGAGGGAATAGATTTCCATGAAAACTATGCTCCTTTAGCAAGATTAGAATCCATAAGAATGTTGCTAGCTTTCTCATGCATCATGGATTTCAAACTATTTCGAATAGATGTAAAAAGTGTTTTTCTAAATGGATTTATCCAAGATGAGGTATTTGTTAACCACCTCCTAGATTTATTAATCCTACTTTTCCATACCATGCTTTTAAATTTAAAAAGGCACTATATGGCCTAAAACAAGCTCCAAGAGCATAGTATTATCTCCTAAGTAAGTTTTTACTTGAAAATAAATTTGGACGAGGACAAGTTGATAAAACCCTTTTTATTAAGAAAACATAACATGACATACTATTAGTTCAAATATATGTTGATAATATCATTTTCAGGGCTACTAACGAATCCATGTGCAAGGAATTTTCTAAAATATAGCAGAATGAATTTGATGTGTCTATGATGGGAGAGTTAAAGTACTTTTTAGGACTTCAAATCTATTAAACCAAAGGAGTTACATTCATCAACCAAGTTAAACACGAAAAATATTTACTTAAAAGGTTTGATATGGAAAGATCAAAAGTACTAGAAACTCCAATGTCAACATCATTCTCCCTAGACAAAAATTAAAACAGAAAATGTGTCGATGAAATAAAATATTCAGGTATGATTAGGTCACTAATATATTTAACTACATCTAGACCTGATATTACATTTTGTGTATGTATGTGTACACGATTCCAAGAATCTCCTAAAGAGTCACATCTCAGCACCGTAAAACACATAATGAGATATCTAACATGTATACAACAAATGAGTCTATTGTACCCCAAAGGAATTGAATGTAACTTAGTAGAGTACTCATACTTCAATTTTCCAGGATGTATATTAGATAGAAAAAGTACCAGCGGTACATGTCACCATGGGTAGCAAACGGGCACGCCCTCACCGTTTAGGCCTGACTCGTAAGTTATTATGGGTCTCCTCTCCAACATTCATTTCCTACTCAACCAATCAAAAAGATAAGGTGCAAGAAGATAATGGTTTCCCAACTCAGCATCAACAGTAGAACTGCCCTCAGAAGAGTCAGTAGAGCCCCAAAAGGCCAAAGAGAGTACACGACATGATCCATATGTTGTATAGTCAGGTGCCCCCTCACATTCTCAATAGTTTTTTGGTGGAGATAAAGTAGATTGGCCCCTCTCCTTTTCCATATCTTTTGGGATATGAACCCAATGCCAGATGATATTTCCATTCTAGAACACCCGCCCATACCATTGAAGGTTGTAAAGCATTCGAAGGCAAGGTCCAGGACCTCATCGATTCAAAAGTAATCTCATTCACGCCAGATGGCCTACACATCAGTTGAAGTTATTTCCCGAGTGAATATCAAGACTTCAAAGAGGATCTTCTAAAGAAATATGTACAAACTAAGATAGTCTCCTAAAGTGGAAATCATTAATCATCAGTCATCTCATTTTTCCCTCACCAATCAAGGAACGAGGCAGTCACAACCCTTTTAAAAAGTCAAAACAAATCAATGTCATACGATTTTTTCAAAAAAAGAGAGAAAATGAAAAATGAAAACAAATAAAGAAAGCCCGCTAAGTCAACATCTTGAAAAACAAGTGATTTAGGAAAAAAAAATTAGGGCATCCCGCTGGACTAACAATTCAAAAGAATTAGTCCAGGAAAAAATTAGGAAAAGTGTAAAGAATGAAAAAGTAAAAAAAAGGGATTACAAAGCAAAAATCTTCAGCAAGAACAAATTCATGTGACTATGAATAAAAACACAAAAAGGGTGATTACCACTCTGAAACCATCATTGGTTCCTTAACCATCCCAAATTCATTTTGAAGATGAGCTCTTATGCCAAGTTAGTTGAATGTAGGAATGGAGAACATCAAGGAGAATGGATGGTTAATATAAACTTTGAGCCTTATATCCTTTTTAAGGAAACCGTGAACCAGACCATGTTACATCCCTTAAAAGATCTAATTGAAGTAGGATTTATTGTAAACATCTTTGTCAGTGTCGTATTTGCACAAGCGTCTTTTGTATTAAAAATCAATGTTGTATTATAACTTGTGATTCGTTCATAAAATATTATGACATAATTTCAATAAGAGTATTTAACTTTAAGACATACATAAGCATGACATTAGAATTATCATTGTCAGAATAATAATTCTTTGCTTACAAATAAATGCTTGACATCAAGGAAGCTTCCATAATGAATATCAGACGAGGATCTTAATCACCCTGAGGGGAAAAATTTCCTCAAATATATTGAGGGGAAAATCATTTCAAGGAATGATCATAATTAGGGGAAGATCGCCTCGAGACTCCGTTGAGTGATGGTGAGCTTTTACAAATCATCCTGAGGGATAGTAAAGGAAAATCATTCTATGGAATGGTCAAGAACAGATTATTTAGAGACTTTGCTGCTTGTAGTTTGATCACCATGAGATGTATGTTGCCTAAAGACTCCGTTGTGAAAAGCCACGCCGCTTTCAGGTAATCCCATGGGACAATATCGCTTCAAGGAGAATGGGAGGGTTAAAATAAACTTTGAGCCTTAAACCCTTTTAAAAATAATAATAATTTTGATAATAATAAAATTTTAAAAAAATGATGTAAATGGAGTAGGACTGAAGCGCTTGGGCTTGTGTCACATTTTGCTACACCACACCTCCAGTATGAGCCCATCACACGCTTCACTCTGCATTATTGGATTAGGCTTTGCTGTTTTTACTGATTCAAGCCACGGGTCCATGCGCCACACCCCCCAGTTTGCTTCATTTTGATTTTATTTTCTATTTTATTTTTAATTGATTTTCCTTTAAATTTATTTTCTTGATTTTAATATTTTTTAATATGATTAAAAAATAGAAATGCATGATAATATTTTAGGATTTTATTTTTGCATTTTATTTTTATTTTGTGCTTTTATTTTATTCTTTTTCGTGTTGATGTTTTAATCCAAAATGTTGTCATTTGTTTGACGCTATCTCTTGATGAAACTTGTCATGATTTTCGATGTTGCTTAATGATATCTGTATGCTTGTTTGTGTGCTTTGTTGATCCATGTTCCCTTAGGGATATTAATTCAATTTTACCTTTGATTAAATTGAATTAAGATTAGACATTAGGGTTTTTATCAAAGCATGCAAACATTAGGTTAGGGTTCCACTTAATCTCAACATTAGGTCCATCAATGCATGACTACAATTAGGGATTATGTTCTCTTTGCCGCTGTTTTTTTTCCTTATTGTGATACGGTGGGAAGAACTGACTGTTTTGGAATGCTGGTTCGCGTTTTGTGTTTGTTTTCGCAAAATGTCGCGGTAAGTAAGAGTTGCCCCCGACTTTTATTTTATCCAAAAAGGAAAGGAAAAAAGCATAGAAAAATTCCTTTTTCGAGATATTTATGAGTACGGGGGGTAGATTATAGAAAGGGAAGGTATTAGCACCCTTTCTATCTATAGTTATCTACGGGCTCTTAGGTATTTACTCATTATTTTCAAAATTGTTTTCTTTGTGCTTGTGGGTTTTGAAAAGTTTTTGTTTTAACTTCGATTTAACTCTTGCTTAAGAGTGTAATGAAGTGTTTTTGAAAACTTGTTTGTAAAAGTATGTAAGTGTGAAAAAGTTTTGTTTTTTGGATGAGCAAGTATCTAAGAGCTAATCTACCTACTCGAAAAAAGAATCATTCTATGCTAATGTCCTTTAGACAATGCTATCCCACTATTAGTGAGTGGGTAGCACCGTCGTTGGAGTTTGAGGGTCAATTTGAAAGAGGGACATACAGTCACTAAAGAAATGTTAGGACGCCTTAGCGGTAACCCTAGTGTCTTAGATCATTTATCCGAGGCAACGATATCCGAGGAAACCATTTTGAGGAAACTATGATCTTTTAGACAAGAGGGCAACCTCTAAAATAACCTATACTCAACGACCGTTTACAAAGGCAACCAAGTGGGGTGTACCCTAGGAGTGCGCATGTGCTAGTGTGTTGATTTCAGTTATTTTTATCTTTGCACATGTTAAAGGTGATCTAACTGTTTTAAATTAGGCATTCATTCTTGTCATGCAAACTCTATTACCAAACATCTAGCAGTTGTATAATTTGCAGATTTAAAATGAGGAATTTAAACTAAATTATTACAAGGCGTCGGGTATTTACATCGCCAAAAGCAACCCTTTGAAATTAAAATAAATGCGGTAAAATAAAAATCCTAATTAATTATTACAAACTGGGAGCAAGTACAATAATTGAATAAAGGAAAATAAATCGTGCGAGTAAATTAAATCGAATACGAGATTAGGGTTTTGACCCTTTAAAAGAAAATGCCTTTTGTTGTTTTTATTTTTAAGAAAATAAATTAAATCATAAATAAAATGCTAAATTAATTATTAAACAAATTAATTAATGAAAAATAATTAATGACATATTTTTGGAGTTTTTGATATTTTAGGAAAGAAAATAAAATAAATAAATTAATGTTAAAACTTATTGATTTCTAATTAATTTTATTTATTTACAAAATAAATTAAAGTTGCCTAATTAATATCTTAATTAAATTAGTTAATATTTATTAATGAAAAAAAAAATAAAGTTCTAAAATTTAATTGGATAAAATGATATTTTTGTGATTTTTGATAACAAAGAAAATTAATCTATTGGTTAATGATTAAATTAAAACAAAATAAAATGATTAAATAAAGTAAACAAAATGATAAAAAGGAGTGAGAATGGGCCTGTTTAGAGGGTGCAGAAAGCAATAATATTCGCCCATTTATGAAGGTCCAATTGACTTTTTGGGATCCCCTGCGTATGCTCTGACTGGCATATGGTGTGCCTTCAAGGCTTGGCCACCAGATCTGGCCATCTGGACATCTGGCACACTGATTAGTGGGAGCATATGGTAGACATCAAGTTCCTGCGTGCATATGATTATCTGAAAGAAAATATTATAGAGAAAAACATTGGGACCTGGGATTCGAACCAGGTCTTGAAGAGAATTCTATGCCACGCTTGCCACTGGATCACACGCTTCTGTTTGTTAGTATAATATGAACAAAATATAATATATAAAACAAAGGCCAATGGACAGAAAAATAAAAAAAAGCGTGCGTTGTTTGAATGGTCATATGGGAGGACGACACGACTACTTCTTCTTCTTCTCTCTGTGGCCAAAACCAAAAACATCTATACCAATGGACAAAGGTCCGTCGCTACAAGTCTGTCCACCCTCAAAATCTTGTACAGGCCATGGAAATTGATTCTAAGACCAGGGTTGAGTTCGTCTCCTTCTTCTGATCACAACCATAGTCATTACTAAGGCTAATTTTTCCTTAAACAAAAAGCCCTAAACCAAAGCTTGAAACCCTAACTATGGTGAATCACAATATAGGTCAGATAAATGAAATTGAGTAATACCAAAAGCTTGCAAATGTTGTGTAGATTAAGAATATGCTATCAATACATGTTAACAATGCCTAAATTTAAAAATACAAAATCAAGAAAAGGGTGAGTTCGTGACTAACTTACAGCGCACTGGGAGGCTTGAACACGCGTGGTCTTGATTGCTTTAGGTTCCTGAGATTGCCAGGAAGCAACTGAGACACTTGCCAAGCCTTGAAACTACCTCTAAGCCCTGTTTCGATCTCACACTTTTTTGGTGTTTTTGCAACTTTTGTTTGTGCTCTACAACTGATCTCCAACCCTTATTTTGGTCTGCTCACGACCCTTATGTATTGCACAATGTATTAGGATTGTTTTTGCTGTCTAAATCTTCCTCTATCTATGCTTTGATATTTGATTTGATCTTCCTTTAACAACCTTCCAAATTTGGTCCAAATCCCATCTTTTTGTACCCTTATTCTTTGATACGAGTTTGATGATGGCAAGCTGTATAATGAAACCTGAAATCACCACAAAATCTTTGTTATCAATGCTTTTGGATTTTTATTTGATTTATTTTGATTTAAATCAAATTAATTCAAATAAAATCAAAATAATTAATAAAAATATGATATGGACACATGGCAAAGGATGGAGCACTTGGGCTGCAATTCCAACTCAAAACAAGTGAAAAGGAATGGGCCCATTTGGCAAAATTTGAAGTTTTGGGCATAGTTGACTTTTGGCAATTTTGCAAAAAAGTTCAACTTCAACAATGCATAACTTCCTCAATTTTGAACCTTTGGAGGTGTTCTTGGACTTTTTAGAAAGCTTGAGATGTCCTCTAACCAACCCGTTTGGTCTCATATCAACTTGATATCCCAAGTTCAAGTTTGGTGGTTTGACAAAAAAGGTGTTTTTGTTGACTTTTCAAAATGACCTATAATGTCCAAATTCATAACTTCTTGTGAGTGCATATTTTGATCTTAGGCGCTGAGGATGGATTGTAGGAAATTGCATCCTATTCAAAATGAGCTTTGGATGGGTCATTTCTCATAAAGTATGAGAAAGTTATGCTTGGTCAAAGTTGGGTTGACTTTTCCTGCAAAATCCTAATTTAGAAACTTTTGAATCTTGATGAATTGTGAGCAATCCTTGTTGAATCATGATCAACCCTTGATAAAATGATGAAATATACTTAAAAATAAGAATGTTGACAAAAAATCTTGAAGTTTGATTGTATTTGGGTCATAGTTGACTTTTGCCCTAACATAGTCGATTTTTGGACCTTTGAGCAATTAACTGATCAAACTTCCTCTGCAAGGCTTGAAACTTGACAAGGATGATCTTGAGAACATATTAGGACATTTATGAGAATTTGGGACCATTTGGACTCAAGGATCTTGATGTAAAATGAAACCCTAATTTGGGATAGACTGCCTTAGGAGAGAGCTTGTCTGGCCAATCCTTGAGCAACCTTGAGCAACTTGGAGATTTTTCTAGAAATGTTTTGAGAAATAAGGGAGGGAAAATTTTGTGGTACAACAGCTGCCCCTGTTCAATCTTCTTAAACCTGAGGATGCAGATTGGCTTTCGTGCCTTTTGTAATCCGAAGGTGGAAGAGGATTGAACACTAGAGTGCCCAGAAATTTGTACTCGCATGAACTGATAATTGTCTTGTGATGTCGGGAATGGGCTTACAGATGCCATATGGAGGAGTGTCGATCGCATAAGATATTCCTTAGCGTGAGCTTGTATACCGGTTATTGAGGAAGATTTTGTTGGGGAAGTTTAATCTTTGTTGAGAGAGACAAAAATTTAGGAGCTTCGTCGTCCTTCATTCTGCTGGTGAGTCGTATTTGTTGATATTTAGGAACTTCGATCGTCCGTACTCAACTGAGGAATCAATTTTTGCTGAGATTTAGGAACCCGTCCGTAATTCAACTGAGGTGTTGAGATTTAGAAACCTTCCCGTAAGTCAACTGAGGCATCGAGATTTAGGAACCTGTCCGTAATTCAACTGAGGTGTCAAGATTTAGGAACCTGTCTGTAATTAAACTGAGGTGTCGAGAATTAGGAACTCAACCGTAATTCAACTAAGGTGTCGAGATTTAGGAACTTGTCCGTAATTCAACTGCTTCGTTGAGATTTAGGAGCTTATCCGTAATTCAACTAAGGTATCGAGATTTAGGAACCCGTCCATAATTCGACTAAGGAAACATCTCTGCTGAGATTTAGGAACTCGTCCGTAATTCAATTGAGGAAACATCTCTGCTGAAATTTAGGAACTCGTTCGTAATTCAGCCGAGGAACATATTTGTCGAGATTTAGGAACTTGTCTGTAATTCGACTGAGGGAGTATTTATGCTCAGATTTAGGAGCTTATCTGTAATTCAACTGCTTTGCTGAGATTTAGGAACTCATCCGTAATTCAATTACTTCGCTGAGATTTAGGAACTGGTCCGTAATTCAACTGAGAAAACAACTCTGTTGAGATTTAGGAGCTCGTCTGTAATTCAACTGAGGAAATATCTTTGTTGAGATTTAAGAACATCGTCCTTAATTCAACTGAGGAACATATTTGTCGAGATTTAGGAACTCGTCCGTAATTCAACTGAGATAAAAGTTCTGTCGAGATTTAGGAATTCATCCGTAATTCGACTAAGGTAGAAACTTCATAGCTTGAACTTTGTGAAAACTTAACTGTATCCTTCCTGAAAGATAAAGGTTAGTTGTATGTAATGCATGATATGTATCAAGCAAATGATGTTCTCAAAATAAATGAGATTGTGTCATATGATGCGTATGCATGTCATGATGTATGAAAATGTGATGTTTTTATCTGGGGAAAATAAATCCTGGATCACTGCTGGAGAAAAGAATTGGATTCTTCGTTTCCGCTGGAGATAGTGGATGAAGATGTTTGTGAGAATAAACCTGCAGGAGAGAATAACTCCGTTGGGCAATAAACTGATGAGAGAATGGCTCTGTGAGGAAGAGATGCTCTGTTGAGGATTCCATTGACAAATTCAGCTAGGGATGAATTATCGTTACGGGTGATAACGAATCCTGTTGGGGATTGAATTCCTGTTTTGTGAAAGGAAGGAACTCCGCTGGGGATGATTTTCCAATGGCGACTTCACTAGGGATAGCCCTTTTAGACTTTAACTGGGGATAATCTTCCAGAGTCTACTTGGGGATAATCTTCCAACTCCGCTGGGGATATATATTTTTATACTCCGTTGGGGAAGGTTTTCAGACTCCGATGGGGATAATTGTCTAGTGTTGATGAAGGATAAATTCTGCTTGGGGAGAATGTTACCGATTCATTCACAGTTGCGAGTCTCAGTTGGAGAGAGCTAACACCACTAACTTTCTCTTACTCTGTGGGGAATGAATGTACTTTCAATCGTTTCCTCCAACTAGGTCTATCCCTATACCCGGTGGACAGAGCAATTGTACAGTTTGAACATTTATCATTTGCCCCTGTTTTTGATATTACAAGTAATCGTCTTTTGTTTCGCATGTAAATATTTATGAGCAGCAATCAATGTCAAATGCATATATCAAAAATGAACATTGGACGTTCTTTGCAAAATAAAACAGAAAAAGGAAAACAGTTCGAAATTTATTTGTGAAATGACTTGTATTGATTTTGAAGTTAGCATGTAAATAGGCATTTTTGTACAAGAGGCTGACGTCCTAGTAAGAGAACACCGCCGAACAAATAGAATTTATACAATTTGTGAAAAACAAAGAAAAACAACTATGTGAACAATCCCATTGGGTTCCAACTCTGTTATTGCTTTTATATCCTCGAGCATCTCATCACTTTGCTACTTGGTTGAAGGTAGATCATATTATTTAGTGCCATCCGAGCTTGATAGTTGATACCGACGTCTGGTTCCAAGGTGATCCAATGAGACATAGTGTTACGCTTTGATCCCTAATTTTTGCCTGGACCGCCCTTTCAGGTTTTCAGTCCACCGGGATACCCTTTTTTGCCCAAGCCGCCTTTTCAGGTTTTTGACTTGTCGGGTGTATAGATTTTTTCATTTCACCCCTTATTTTTGCCCGAACCCTTTTGGTTCGCCGGGAAGCCCTTATTTTTGCCTAGTTTAGTCAACCTAGCGGGTCTTTGATTATGCATAGTATTTTTTCACTATTTCTGCATTGACGGGGTGAGGAAGGTCGTCACCATCCATGGTGGTTAGAATCATTGCTCCTCCTGAGAAAATGTTCTTAACCACAAATGGCCCTTCGTACGTAGGGGTCCATTTTCCCCTGGGATCACCTTGAGGTAAGATAATGTGCTTGATTACCAGATCCCCGACTTGATACTCTAGTCATCTGACTTTGTTGTTAAATGCCTTGATCATCCGCTTTTGATACGTCTGACCATGACAAATAGCAGTAAGTCTCTTTTTATCGATTAAGTTCAGTTGATCAAGCCGGGTCTGGATCCAGTCATCTTCTCTCAAACCTGCATCCTTCATAATCCGAAGAGAGGGTATCTGAACTTCAATGGGAAAAACGGCCTCCAAGACATATACCAAGGAATATGGTGTTGCCCCTGTTGACGTTAGTGCTGAGGCACGATACCCATGAAGAGAAAACTGTAACATCTCGTGCCAATCTTTGTACGTCACCGTCATCTTCTGCACAATCTTCTTAATGTTCTTATTAGCCGCTTCTACAGCCCCATTCATCTTCGGCCGGTAAGGAGAAGAGTTATGATGCTGTATCTTGAACTGCTTGCAGAGCTCGGTGATCATTTTATTATTGAGATTGGTACCATTGTCCGGAATGATCCTCTCTGGTACGCCATATCGACAGATCAGATTGTGCCGAATGAACCGTGCCACGGCGTTCTTGGTCCTTGTAGCAAAGGAAGCTGCTTCGACCCACTTCGTAAAGTAATCAATCGCTACCAAAATGAAACAATGCTCGTTAGATGTCGTAGGTCTGATCTCGCCGATCATGTCGATGCCCCACATTGCAAAAGGCCAAGGTTCTGTCAAGACATTTAGAGGTACTGGAGGTATGTGCACTTTATCAGCATAAACTTGGCACTTGTGACAGATCCGAGAATGCTAATAACAGTCGGCTTCTATTGTGGACCAATAATATCCTGCCCGTAGGATTTTCTTTGCCATGGTATGTCCACTGGAATGAGTTCTGAAAGTACCTTCATGTAACTCTACCATAATCCTTTCTGCTTCGTTCTTATCCACACATCGCAGTAAGGTCGAATCATGGTTACGCTTGTAAAGAATGCCATTGCTGATGAAGAACTTTGCCGCGAACCTCCTCAGAAACTTCTTATCGTTAACAGATGCACCCTTAGGGTACTCTTGAGCCTCAAGATACCTCTTTACCTCGTGGAACCAGGGTTTATCTGTTACCTCTTCAGTCTCAATGTCACAACAATGTGCCGCTTCGTCCAACCTCTCAATGGTAATCTGGGGAGCTTCATTGTCCCACCTGACCTTGAACATAGAAGACATCGTAGCTAGAGCATCCGCCAACTAATTCTCCTCTCTAGGGAAGTGTTCAAAGGTTATCTCCTCGAAATGCGGAAGAAACATCAACACATACTCCTTGTAAGGAATAAGATTTGATGTTTCGTATCCCACTCGCCTTTGATCTGACTGATCACGAGAGAGGAATCTCCGAATACACTTAAGTACTTAATCCTTAGGTCAATAGCTGCTCGAAGACCCATAATGCATGCTTCATACTCCGCCACGTTGTTGGTACAATTGAAACATAGTCGAGTGGTGAACGGAGTATGAGAGCCTTCAAGAGATATGATCACGGTGCCAATGCCATTACCCAAAGTGTTTGAAGCTCTATCAAAGTACATAGACCATCAAGATCCTTCCTCGGGTCCTTCATCCGGTCCAGGTGTCTCACAATCAATCACTATCATGATATTCTCATCTGGGAATTCAAAGTTCATAGACTGGTAATCGTCCACTGCCTGATGCGCCAAATGATCTGCCAACACACTTCCCTTAATTGCCTTTTGGGTCGTATATTGGATGTCGTACTCAGTCAAGATCATCTGCCATCTTGCTATTCTTCCGGACAAGGCGGGCTTTTCGAAGATATACTTGATTGGGTCCATCTTTGATATCAATAGAGTAGTGTGAGTCAGCATATACTATCTCAGCTGGCGAGCAGCCCATTCCAAAGCGCAACAAGTTTTCTCAAGCAATGAGTACCGGGTCTCGCAGTCGGTAAACTTTTTGCTAAGGTAATAAATAGCATGCTCTTTTCGGCCAGACTCGTCATGCTGCCCCAGCACGCACCCCATTGAATTATCGAGTACTGTTAAGTATAAGATCAAAGGTCTCCCTTCAGCTGGAGGCATCAGAATAGGAGGCTTTTGGAGATACTCTTTGATCCTTTCGAAAGCGGACTGACATTCATCGTTCCATCTTACCACTTGATCTTTCTTCAGCAACTTGAAGATTGCCTCACAAGTAGCATTTAGGTGCGAGATGAATCTGGAAATGTAATTCAAACGTCCCAAAAAGCCTCTGACTTCTTTTTCTGTTCGAGGAGCTGGCATTTCCTGTATAGCCTTCACCTTGGCAGGATCCACTTGAATGCCTTTATCACTTACGACGAAACCCAATAGCTTACCAGATGTCACCTCGAAGGTGAACTTGTTCGGGTTTAACCTCAGCTTGTACAACTTCAACCTGTCAAACAGCTTCTGAAGATGGTCCAAATGTTCTTCCTCAGTCTGGGATCTTGCAATCATGTCATCGACGTATACCCCAATCTCATGATGGATCATGTCATGGAACAAAGCGACCATGGCGCGCTGATACGTTGTCCCAGCATTTTTCAATCTGAAAGGCATAACTTTGTAGCAAAAGGTACCCCATTGAGTAACGAAGGTTGTCTTCTCCATATCTTCGGGAGCCATTTTAATCTGATTATAACCGGAGAAACCATCCATAAAGGAGAAGACCTTATGATGTGCGGTGTTGTCAACCAGAACATCGATATGAGGTAGAGGGAAATCATCCTTGGGGCTTGCCCTGTTCAGATCCCTATAGTCAACGCACATCCGAACCTTACCATCCTTCTTCGGTACTGGAACCACGTTGGAAACCCATTGCGGGTAAGAAGTAACTGCTAGAAAACCGGCATCAAACTGTTTCATAACATCAGCCTTAATTTTCTCAGACATCTCTAGGCGCATTCGGTGAACTTTCTGTTTCACTGGAGGACAGTCTTCCTTGGTAGGCAATCGGTGAACCACGATATCGGTATCCAACCCAGGCATATCATCATAAGACCAGACAAAGATCTCAACATAGTCATACAGCACCTGAATCAACCGTTGCTTAACACTAGACTCCATATTTGCATCGATCTTAACCTCTTTCTTGTCTACCTGTGTACCTAGATTCACTGTTTCCACTGGCTCTTCATGCGGCTGAATAACCCTATCTTCCTGAAGTAACAATCTAGCAAGTTCACCAGGCACTTCGCAATCATCTTCACCTTCGTCCTCGGCTTGGTTGATCAAACTTTCGAAGTCATAACCAACAGTAACAGAGTCGTTATCAGTGGGATCCAGAGTGGATGTAGACCTGTATATGTGAGTGTGTGTAAAATAGTTGTTTTGCAAGATAGAAAAAAAGAAAAATAAAGAGCACAAAATTCGTAATGCAAAAAAAAAACGATCAATGCTTTTATTAATGATATATGGAGATGACAAATATAAAGCCCTCACAAACAAAGCCACGGTGCCTCGGGTAAGACACCGGGCCGTAAAGTTTAAAATTGTCTGTTACAAATTCAAAACAAAAGTCTCATTACTGGGTAATAAAAGACATTGGCACGAAGTCCTTTGCCGTCCAATTTCTTAGTCCACCGTCGGTAGTCGGGTAGATCCAACTGTCAAACTCAAATTCTTCAGCATCGTCTTCAATGGCATTCACTCCCGAATTGCTGATAAACAGGGGAGGTCCTTCGATCCGCGCATGCCGAACAACCCTTTGAGCTTCTGCAGTGAAACCCAAACCAAACTTGTTAGTCTTATGTGCAAAGTCAGGGAGTTGGCCCCAATTCGCACACCCATCTTTCTCAACCATAGCCCGGGCATCCTTGAGGGAAGCCATCTTCATTGTAGGATCTTCAGCAACAGTTTCAGTTGATGCCAGCGTTTGGGGGACTTCTTCAAAATGTTGACACGGGGTTTTAATGAACTCTCCGTCCATCTCCACATACCAGATAGAGTTGAGGTGGCTCACCATTTACTCTTCTTCTCCTCGTACCGTAACAATTTTCCCTTTCACTGGGTATTTCAGCATCTGGTGGAGCGTAGAAGTTACTGTCCCAGCTTTGTGGATCCACGGGAGACCCAACAGACAAGAATAAGATGGCCAAATGTTTATCACATATAATGTAGACGCGAAAATCTGAGAACCAACCTTAACTAGAATATCCACTTCTCTATGTACCATTCTCTTGGACCCGTCAAAGGCCCTAACAACAATGTTACTCGGCTTCAGCACCAACCCTTCACAGTCTAACCAGTCTAACGCTTTCTTGGGTAAAACATTCAACGAGGACCCAGTATCCACCAACACATGAGCTAAGGTAGTGCCCTTGCACTCAATGGAGACATGCAGAGCGTCATTGTGATTCTTCCCCTTAGCAGTCAAGTCTGCGTCGGAGAAACCCAACCCATTATCTACTGTCAAACTAGCCACACAATCTTTGAACTGATCAGCAGATGTTTCCTAGGGCACGTGTGCAGTTTTCAGGAAAGCAATCAGAGCCTTAGCATGGGCCTCTGAACACAACAATAAGGACAACATAGAGATCTTCGACGGGGTTTGCCCCAACTGTTCGACTACATTGTAGTCGCTCTTTTTGATGATCTTCAAAATTTCCTCTATCTCCTGTCTAGAGGCTTCATTAGTAATCTTCTTTGGTGCCTCCGTCTGGGCAGGCTCACTGGTGATCCCTTTTCCCCGAGTGTCAGATGACTCGGCGACAGGGGTAAGGATGGGAATTTGAACAGGGACAATAGCAGATGTACTGGCAGGTGTAATAACAACAGGCTTCCGAACAGTTGGTGGAGAGATCTCAGGGGAGAAAAGTCTTCCGCTGCGGGTGACTTTATTAGATCCAACAATGTTGCTGACATCAGTATCAGCCTCTTCGTCCTTCAAATCTTGTTTAACCCCGTGATAATACATATCAGGCCCGTAGTGCCATGGGACAGCCTTATCTGACGTATAAAGGATATGTTCAGGAACAGTAATAATCAAAGGAGAAATTCTCGTAACAGATGTAATTCTAACAGGATTTCTCGAGGAAGCCTTGGAAGAATTGGAGAAAATGGTGATTATAGAAACTTCTTCAATAGGAACCAAATGAACAACAGTTTTCTCGAATAAGATTTCTTTATTATCCATCAGGCGTTGGCCACCTGACTTCAAAAGATGGCAACCGATAGGTAGGATGGAACACAGATGGAAACCTTCGCCACATCCCGGAAATAAACCGGCTAACATAAGGTTCTTCTTCACAATCATCAATGGAGTAGCAATGTCTTCTACAGAGGACACAAATACATCATCATCCATAACATTCACCCCATGATTTGGCATATGAGCAGTCACAACATTAGGCTTTTCTGGCGCTTCGAACTCAATCTCCTTAGTGTCAATCAGATCTTGTACCTTATTCTTCAAGGCCCAATAATTATTGTTATCATGCCCTGGGCTATCAGAGTGATAAGCACAGCGGGCGTTTGGATTGTACAGCAGTGACTTGGTGTTAGGATTCTTTTGGGCCTCCCTCGGAATCACCAAGTTGGTTTTTAGCAACTGCGGAAGAATTTGAGCTAAAGCATGTTGAGCCGAGTAAACTGTCTTTGCGGCCAATCTGCCCTTGGCTGAGTGTTGCGTTGTGTGGAAATAGTTGGTCTTGAAATAACTACCGCATTAACCGCTTGGCGGCGTTCAGGTCGACTCTGGATTTTGGACTGTAAACTTCACTAGACTCCTTCTTAAAAGGCTTCTTCTCGGCACTTGATGAAGCACCCTTCTGTATTTTTCCGCTCTTGATATCGGCTTCAACTCTTTCCCCAGTCATTATTAACTCCGTGAAACCAGATGATAAACTCCCAATCAGATGATTAAAATACGGACCAGACAAAGTCCCCAGAAACATATCCACTAGCTCCCTATCAGCCAGAGGGGGTTGTACTCTCCCAGCAAGGTCCCTCCACTTCTGAGAGTAATCTTTGAAACCTTCGCTCGCACCCATAGACATACCCTGAAGTTGGGTACACGTGGGAGCGAGGTCGGCATTATATTGGGACTGCTTGTAAAAAGCAGCAACAAGGTGTTCCCAATTATGCACGCTAGCTCCCTCTAGTTGGTAGAACCATTCAAGTTGAGTCCCTGAGAGACTATCTTGAAAGAAATGGATCCAGAGGTTCTTATCAGCAGTGTATGGTTGTTTTGTACCCCAATTTTTGACCTAAGATCCCATTTTTATTTTTTGCATTTTTAAAGATAAGTCAAGGTCACGAAATACAGTCGGTTTTAACCTCTCACCTTCAAGCATTGACTATGCGAAGATTGTCAAGTGTTTTGAATATTTTTAGCCTGTGTATCACTAATTTCTAATCGCATACAAAGGTGTATGTTCATGTTTTCTTTTGTTTCATGTGCAGAGATAGGTCTGAATCAAGAGCATTAGGTGTCGCGCCTCAATTAAGGTTTTGAGTCTCCCAAGCCAGAAGTACGGTTGATTGTGGATTCTCGAAGACTGATTCATCAAGGCACACCGTTGCACCCTTAATTTCGCCCCTAATTTTTTCAGTCGCACATTCATACCATATTTTGTCATTTGGTCACAATCATTAGTAAATATCTTCATTCATCATATTTTGCATCATTAGTCGTATTTAAGTTGACCAGAAAAAGTCAGTTTAAATCAAAGTTTGCATCGTCTTTCAGTTGTAAAATACCCGGCATTTTGCTTCATGCATTTTTATCTATTTACTCATTTGTTGCATTGCTCCAAGTTGTTTATATGTCGATAATAAAAATATTTTGGTTTTATAGACAGACTGTTAAAAGCGATTCGACACTATGCGGGAAAGTAGCAAGAAAATATTTCAAGTTCTCACCTTTTACCAATCATTTTACGAATCTGCGCTTCGCATAGATTATGACGGTATGCTCGCTTTATTTTTCGGTACAGTTCGAAGTCTCGTTTTAACCTTAAACGTCTGTTTAGTCTGATATTTTATTATTATTTTATTTTTGATTTTTGACTTCTTGAGTATTTTTTCTTTAATCTTTGTGACATGTAGATTATTTTAATGTGTTCATTTTATTTTTTCGGATAAATTTTCGTCCGGTTTTTATCATTTTCGGTCATTTTGTGTCTTTATTTTTTATTCATAAAACATTCAAAAAAAATCATTTTAAATTGAGTTTTTTTTATACTTTCAGATTTTTACTTCTTTTTATTTTTAGAGGGGCTTTTCTGTCATAAAAAAATGTTTGTTCCACTTTGCTTTGCTCTCATTGGTTGTAAGCAAGAATTGAGGATCAATACATAAAAACAAAACCAAAAAAAAGCAATACACAGTATATGTTTTTCATCCCTCTATTCCTCATCCTCACTTTTCCCCAAACCAACCAGCATCAGCACAAGCCTCCTTCACACACAAAAACCAAAATAACAACACACACATTCTCACCAATCCTCTTTTTTTCTCTTCACAAATCAACAAACATGTAAACATTTTCAAACCAAACTTTTCACAAAAAATCTCTCTCAACGCAACACCTTACATTGACCCAACAAGTCCTATCTCTCTCTAACACATTCATCTCTCCAAAGTCCTTTCCTTTTTCAAATGGGCAAGATTTTTCTATCTCTCAACATAACTCACCTCATAACATAACTCCAACCTCCATTCCCGTTGCGATTGAAGAGCTTGAAGATATACTCAAGGAAGTTGAAACTAGTCTTCGTGATGAGGCTAATGATGATTCGAGTTCTTCTAGGATGAAAACTATGGCTGGTGGTAGTGTTGCTAATACCATTCGCGGTCTTAGTAGTGGTTTTGGAATTTGTAGTGGAATTATTGGAGCTTGTGGAGATGATGAACAAGGGCAATTGTTTGTTAATAATATGTCGTCTCATGGTGTTGATCTTTCTAGACTCCAGAAGAAGAAAGGACACACTGCACAGTGTGTTTGCTTGGTAGATGAATTGGCTAATCGAACAATGCGGCCTTGTCTCTCAAATGCTGTCAAAGTACAGGCTCAAGAGTTGACGAAAGAGGATTTCAAAGGCTCCAAGTGGTTGGTGTTGAGATATGCAGTACTCAATTTGGAAGTTATTCAAGCGGCCATTGATTTGGCCAAACAGGAAGGTCTTCTTGTTTCCTTGGACTTGGCCAGTTTTGAGATGGTTAGGAACTTTAAATTACCACTTCTGAAGTTGCTGGAAATCTGGAAACATAGATCTCTGATTTGCCAATGAGGATGAGGCAACAAAACTTTTAAGGGGCGAACAGAATGCTGATCCAATAGCCGCCGTAGAATTTCTTGCCAAATACTGCGAATGGGCTGTGGTAACATTGGGATCTAATGGATGCATTGCTAGACATGGGAAGGATATGATACGTGTCTCGGCGATAGGAGAATCAAAGGCAACTGATGCTACTGGAGCAGCACCTTATGTTCTCACAGTCAACCGCAATCAGTCTACTCACTTTTCCACATCCACTGTCAACAGCATCGCAAATCAAGCTTCGGTTATCCGCGAGCTTTAGTTTCCTGTCTCTACAACCGCGTTGTTTCCAACAACCAGCCGCGAATTGCTTTCGACTTCAGCAAGCTTCGGTATTACTCTCTCCTCTTTACTCTAGTTAGCATTGATGTTATTTATGTTAAGATGAAAGATATTGTTATTTGAGTCATTGGTGCTATATTGATTGAATTTGGATTTCTTTGGTTTTGATATCAGTACTGTTTCATTTCTGTCATTATGTTAAAATCCTGATTAAATGGTTTTATTCCTTTTTATTTGAAACAATATGCTGTTGAAATGTCTAAAAGTTATGCTTGACAGTGTATCCTAGTATGCGACGAATTACCGTCATCCACACATATCCACTTCACCTTCACTGCATCACCAAAGAACATATTTGAGGTTTTGATTCGGCTTTAACTTTCAACTATTACTTTTGCTACTTTTATTATATGATGTGTTAGTTTTAAGATGGTGGTTTATTAAGATATGAAGCACATGTATATGATTAGGTGCTGAACATTTAGTTATTAGAAGCATAGTGTCTTTGTTGCTGTATTATATGGTATGCACCATTTCATGTCTTTTGAGATTGTTTACTGGTATGAGATGTTAGTTTATGCGTAAAAATATAAAAAAAAATATAAAAAAATATTAGTAAATCTTATATTTAGATTTAATTTAGTATTAATTTAGAATTTTTTTAATTAGTTTAGATTTATTTTATAACTTTAAAATATTTAGAATCATAATTAATAACTTTAGAATTTTGTTTTGTTTTAGTTTTATTTTATAACTTTAGAATTTATTTCATTTAGTAAATTTTAGAATTTTATTTGTTTTAGTTTAGTTTAATAACTTTAGAATTTTATTTGATTTTATTTAAATTAACTTTAGAATTTTATTTGTTTAGTTTTAGTTTAGTGACTTTGGAATTTTATTTGATTTTATTTAGTTAACTTTAGAATTTTATTTATTTAGAATTAGTTTAATAAATTTATAATTTTCATTTGATTTAGAATTAGTTTAATAAGTCTATAATTTTTATTTAGTTTAATAACTTTAGAGTTTTTATTTGATTTAAATTTAATTTAGTAGTTTTAGAATTTTATTTGATTTAGATTTAGTTTAGTAACTTTGAAATTTTCATTTGTTTTAGATTTAATTTAGTAACCTTAGGATTTTAATTTAATCTAGATTTAACTTACTAAATTTTAAAGCATTAGTTTAGTTTAGATCAAATTCAATAATACTAGATTTTTTAACCTTAGAATTTGTAATTAGTTTAGAATTATTTTAGTAAGTAATTTTTAATTTAGTTCGAATAACTTCTTTAGATAATTAGTTATATTCTTTTTTATTTGTATATTTCTGTCATTTCAATTTCTCGGTGCCTCTTGATCATTAATTTGTTTTTGTCAGATTTATTTTCTTGTGAACTTCTGAATGTTTATATTTTGATGTTCATTTTATTTTGCTTACTCCAAGGGAAAGAATTAAATTTGTTGACTTCACGTCATCAAATACATCTCATCCGATCGTGCGAATACCTTTTTTTCATTTTTTGTTTGTTTACTATTTTGCTAAACTCAAGATAATTTTCCCAAAAGACCCCATTTTCAAACTCAAACCTTTTAAGTCAAAACTTCGACACTAGGTCGTCGTATCTTCAAAAATCTCGTCCATACCCATCTTTTAGCCAAACAAATCATTTTAATCAAACAAACAATTTTAACCAAAAACAGATATTTCAAAAGGTTCCTGCGAAGTACCGCAGATGCATTGGATGCTAATACCTTCCCATTGTATAACCAACCCCCGAACTCTCGGTCTCTTTTCAAAACGCATTGTATTTTCATTACTTTTAAGTATTATTATACATTGCATATTTTAGGGTTTTATTTCTCTCTTTTCCCTTTTCCCTTGGAAATAATAAAGCGCGGTGGCGACTCTTGCTTTTGTGAGTCAAGTTAATTAATAGCTTGATCTCCGATTTTCACCGCTACAGAATTGGCGACTCTGCTGGGGATAGATTGACCTTTTGCTGGTCCATCCCTAAGTGGGTTAAGCCTAACTTGTTTTATCTGTTTTATCATTATTTGATTGTTTGATTATATGTATATATATTATGATTATTTGGGTGTTGATAATATTTACAAAGGACAAGTCCTATACCCGGACTAAGTTACACTTAGGAATAGGACGGGCGGTATAGTCATGTTAACTTTGAGGGAGTAATCCCGAAGAAGGAGGCATGAGATCCCCCACTCAGTGGAAGGCCCTTTTGAACGTAATATTTGTTTACCGAGTAATCGGGAAGACATTATTATTTTCGACCTGGGAGCCAGAGAAGCTGGGAACCGTAGAACCCTAACCCATCTTGGCCTTTTAGGTGTAGCGCGGAGATTATAACGGAGTAATCCGGAAGTAGTTGTCACGCGATGCTACGCTCGGATGAGTTTCTCTTGAGAATATTGCTGATTATTGAGTAATCAAGACGTTGGTAATATCCGAAGGAGGAATGTAGACTCCGGGAACTCTTAGAACCTTGTTCTACAGGTGTGATTAAACCGTTAGTACATACCTTGGGGGTGTTCCTTACCTTGACTCCATGCTCGTGACGTTGAACCTTTCGACTTTATTTGTGACCTTGCTTGTGGTTGTTGCATAGCCATGCATTCATGCATCCATAAAACCCTTTTCACTTGACTTTGAAGGAATTTGGAGGTCTTTCTTTGTAAACATCACAAGTTTCGTCAAGCTCAATGGATCTTGGGTGTTGATAGGGCGAAAACCCTAATCCACCAAAATGGATGATTGATCTTGATGATAACTTGATCAATGTTCGGAGCTAATTTAAAATTCATCTTCTGTCTTCATACTTTGATGTTTACAACTTAATATCTTGAGTTCCTTGAAAATCAAATAAAAACTCTCTTTTGCATATCATACATCATTCTACATTTTTTGTTTCACTGTCAAAGGTCTTTTTCCGAGTCTTATTTTTCCTTTGGTCTCACCAGTATAACAATGACGCTAAGAGAACAATGGAGAATATCAAGCAAGAGGTTTCTGAACTCCGTAGAGAGATGACTAATTTGAAAGCTAGTATGGAGGGCTTAACTGGTTTGGTTGAAATTCTGGTTGCCGCCCAAGTCAATCCTTCTAGGAGGGACGAAGCGATGATAAAAGTCTTCACTGAAACTCTAAAATCATTCTCTCATGAGAAGGTGATGGTTAATGCACCTAATGACTTTCTTGACAAAGTGAATGTGGGAGTGCGTCTAGAGGAAGATGTCTGAAAGGGATGTTTATATGAAGATGGTAGCTCAGCTAATGATGTGAAGAAGTTTGATAATGACTTTTCCAAGAAGAGAACCAGAGGAAGAAATAATCATTGTCAGAATCATCATGTTTATCCTATTCATCAACAGAATCAGCAAGTTCCTAATCAAAGGAAAACCCAGTTCAATCCAATTACCTATACAAAGTTGTTCCCTATCCTGATGCAGAGGAATTTGGTTCAGACCCGACCTCCACCAAAGGTTCCTGAGAAGATACATTGGTACTACAAAGCTGATTTGATTTGTACCTTTCATCAAGGCGCTCCTGGGCATGACTTGGAGGGTTGCTTTGCTTTGAAGATCGAGGTTCAGAAGTTGGTCAGAAGTGGTATCTTGTCATTCAAGGACGTTGGTTTTGAAGTTCAAATCAAGCATGTGCCAAAGAGTAAACACGATTGATGGTCACTTTGAGTTTTGAAAGATGTTTTCGGTGATTCAAGTCCAGATGGAAAGCCTTCCCCGATCATTAACTTATTTCTGCTTTTTGTAATTTTTCTTGTTTATCAAAACATTGTTTGCATATAAGAACTTGTTTGCATCTGAATGATTATCTTAATACAATGGGTATGTTTGTCTTGAAGAAATTCATTCGTTTCACTCATATTTGTTTTCAAATTTTAAATTTCTTTTTGCATTATGATACCAACTTGTTGCCCATTCTCTTGCCTAGGCAGAGATTGAAGGGAGGATGATGATCTAAAGAACACAAAATCTCTGGTTGTTTGCTTTTGGATAAAATCTTGCTGATGATGTACAGGCATTGTTTCGAATCCCTAAACACCGGAGATATAAGGAAGATAATCCCTTGCTAACCCCTTTTGAGCCTTGAAGTAGAAGTTTCTTTTCTATACGAAAAAACCTTAAATTTTAACCTGGGGCAGGGTAGTTTTTAGTTAATCTGACTGAGTGTTCGAAATTCATAAGGAAGACGTTTTTTGAAGAGAAACTACGAGGGCTATCTTTCATGTATAATGAAGCTAGAGGATGTGGAACCACAATGTTATCCCTCATTCATCAAGAAACGAGGCAATCACAATCCTCTCAACAAGCAAAGACAAGCTAATGTCACACATTTTGTTCAAAAAGTCAAAAATCAAGAAAAAGAAAAAGCCTGCTAAGTCAAAAAACATGAAAATGTGTGACTTAGGCAAAATTAAGGCATCCCGCTGGACTATCAATTCAAAAGAGTTAGTTCAGGCAAAAGTTAGGGAAAATAAAAATTGCAAAGAAAAGGACTGCAAAGAAAAGTCCTCAACAAAGAACAAATTGGTGACTACAAACACGAAGACATGAGGGTGGTTTCTACTCCGAAAGCCTCGTCGTTTCCTTAATCGTCACAAAATCCTTTTGAGAGATGAACGCTCATGTTGGATTAACTGAACATAGGATTGGAGAACATCATGAAGGGGGTGGGCACCGAATACTTTGAGCCTTAAATCCTTTTTTCTAAAACCATGAACCAGACCACATTACAACCTTCAAAAGTCCTAATTGAAGCAAGGTTATTTTGAAAGCATACTTCAATGAGATAGTGTTCCTGACTCCCATGAATGTTCTAAATAGTTATGTTGGTATCATATGTTTTCCTATACAAAAATAAATGATGTTCTAACTCGCAAAATTTGTGCGATATCTTTTCAAAATCTTCAAGACTTACATAACTGTTGCATTAGAATTTTCATTCTCATAATAAAATTTTCTAACTGCAAAACATTTGTTTGATATCAAGGAAACTCACATATAAGCACCAGTGATGAGTTTATTCTTTTAAGGCCTGAGACTATGTTGAGTAATTGGCGAATCATTTCAAGAAAAAATCATATCCAGGGGCATGTCAGCTGGAGACCTTAAGCACAGACATGTTGCTTTTCCCAGTTAATGCTTTCCCAACTTCTTTACTCTTTATTGGGGCAAAATTTGAAGACTTTGTTGTGCCAACTACAGTTAATCTGGGGCAATCACGTCGAGATTCGATGAATCTCTCTAAGAGTTTGAAGACACCATAGCATGGTGAATGCCAGGTCTTTTGTAAAATCATCTTGAGACGATTTCTCCTCATCAACCATATAGCTCGGGGCATTTTAGAGGTGAAGCTATTCGCGAGAATTGTCGTGTATCACGCAACTTATCAGCAGTAAACTTGGGGCATCCAAAATTAATCCCCGGGGCAATCCAGATTTGTCAAGATATGTGATATGTATTACACACATTATCAGAGGGTGGTGTTCCCAGTATTTCCAGCTAAGCATGACTTTTTCCAGCTGAAGCATTGTTCGTGTTGTTATCCTTTCAATGGATTGTCGACAATAGAAGACTGGACTTTGGGTTTTCTACCTGAAAATATCTTCCTCTCCAAAGAGATATTTAAGCCTTGTAAAAGGACCTTGCTCCAATGATGGCCTGTGTTTTATCTCCAGTAATGTTCCCATCCTGTTGAGATTAGTCGAGTGTTGGGTTATGCTATGATGTCTTATCATCTCCAGTTTATCTTGTCTATTTGTTTTGTCAGCACATACATGGCATTAATTTATTCATTCACACTTGCATCATGCATGCACGGTTGTATTTGTTGATGTCATTGAGTTCGTACACCTTGGTTATGTCTATTCAAATAACATATTTGATCTTTCCAAATAGAGTGTCAACTTAAGCATAAAGTGTGCCTTCTTTCTAATTCCCCAGTGAGTTAACTCTCGTGGAAGAATCTTGTTTCAGCTTTCCTTTTCCATCTCTGGACAGGATAAATCCCCATTTGAGTTATTTCCTCATTGGGTGGAGTCTTGTTTGACTATTTTCTCTCCATTTTATTCCTGGATTGAACTGTGTCTCTTGTGAACGATACCCTGTGAATATCTCTAGGCTGTGAAACCTAGATGGAAAGTACATTTATTTTTCAATGTAAATACTTGGTCTCCTCAAGAAGGATTTATTCATGGTTCCCCATTGAAGATGAACTTTATTCCCCAGCAGTGTTATCACAACCTTCTTCTGGAATATCAACATGACAACAAGCGACTGACTCTTTATTTGAGCAGTTTGATTATTTCTGATTTCTCTACGATAAATGGCGGTCTCTTCATGAGCAGTTTATCCATCCTCGATGAAATTATTTATTCTCACCTCCAGCAATATCTTCGTGATCTTTTATGGGTATCTTTGAGAAAACAGCAAGCGGCGGTCTCTTCATGAGCAACTTGTATGTTATTGATACTTTTGAAAAAAACAGCAAGCGGCAGTCTCTTCATGAGGCAACTTGTGTGTTATTTTTTCTCTTCACAAACAACAAGCAGCAGTCTCTTCATGAGGCAACTTGTGTGTTATGGATACTTTTGACAAACAACAAGCGGCGGTCTCTTCATGAGCAACTTGTGTGTTATTTTTCTCTTGAAAAACATCAAGCGGCGGTCTCTTCATGAGCAACTTGTGTTATTGGTAATTTTGAAAAGAAACAGCAAGCGGCAGTCTCTTCATGGACAACTTGTATGTTATCAACACTTTTTAAACAGCAAGCGGCAGTCTCTTCATGGACAACTTGTATGTTATCAACACTTTTTAAATAGCAAGCGGCAGTCTCTTCATGGACAACTTGTATGTTATCAACACTTTTTGAAAGCGACAAGTGGCAGTTTCTTCACGAGCATCTTGTACGTTAGTATTTTTGAAAGACAACAAGTGGCAGCTTATCTACTTGAGCAACTTGTGTGTTATTGTTTCCTTGAAAATGGCAAGTGGCGGTCTCTTCATGAGCAGCTTGTACGGAAAACGGCAAGTGGCAGCTTCTTCACGAACAACTTGTACATTAGTATTTTTGGAAGACAGCAAGTGGCAGCTTATCTATTTGAGCAACTTGTGTGTTATTGTTCCCTTGAAGACAACAAGTGGCAGCTTCTTCATGAGCAGCTTGTGGGTTATTAGCAACAAGTGGCAGACTCTTCATGAGCAGCTTGTGTGCTTTAATATTCTTTGAAGACAGCAAGTGGCGGTCTCTTCAGGAGCAGCTTGTATGTTATTGACACCTTTGAAAGGAAGCAAGTGGCGGCCTCTTTATTTGAGCAGCTTGTGTATCCCCAACAATAATGTCTACTCAGCAAATGGCATCCCTTCGGAAAAGTCCCGTGGGGAGGTTTGTTATTTTATCCTTTTCAAGCGATATCTTGGTTAAAGAAGAAATGTGTTACCGTTCTTGGTAAAATTCAGAAATCAGAGATGGTTATCTCCAGCCACAGTGCTGATGTCAATCATTTTGTCTTCCAGCCACAGTGTTGATGTCAATCATTTTCCAGTCTCAGTACTGATGTCCATCATTTCCTTTTCCAGTCACAGTGCTGATGTAAATCATTTCCTTTTCCAGTCTCAGTACTGATGTAAATCATTTCTTTTCCAGTATCAACACTGATGTAAATCATTCAAGAGTCTCTCATTTAAAGTCTATGACTCTGTTTCCCCAGTGGAGTTACAACCTCTTCCTCTGTGGGATTACTGTGTAATGTGCTTGGTTTCTCCAGCATAGTCTGTCTCGTATGGCGTTATTCCCCATAAAATTCAGAGCATTACATTCATATCATATCATGAACATAATCGCGGTATCTTAAGGCCAAAAATTGTGTATTCTATATTTAAGTCCCTTCAATCTCGTCGAAATGAAGATCCCAATCTTCATATCTCCAGATAGAAGAAACTTAAATAGGGGCAGCTGTTGTACCCCAATTTTTGACCTAAGATCCCATTTTTATTTTTTGCATTTTTAAAGATAAGTCAAGGTCACGAAATACAGTCGGTTTTAACCTCTCACCTTCAAGCATTGACTATGCGAAGATTGTCAAGTGTTTTGAATATTTTTAGCCTGTGTATCACTAATTTCTAATTGCATACAAAGGTGTATGTTCATGTTTTCTTTTGTTTCATGTGCAGAGTTAGGTCTGAATCAAGAGCATCAGGTGTCGCGCCTCAATTAAGGTTTTGAGTCTCCCAAGCCAGAAGTACGGTTGATTGTGGATTCTCGAAGACTGATTCATCAAGGCACACCGTTGCACCCTTAATTTCGCCCCTAATTTTTTCAGTCGCACATTCATACCATATTTTTTCATTTGGTCACAATCATTAGTAAATATCTTCATTCATCATATTTTGCATCATTAGTCGTATTTAAGTTGACCAGAAAAAGTCAGTTTAAATCAAAGTTTGCATCGTCTTTCAGTTGTAAAATACCCGGCATTTTGCTTCATGCATTTTTATCTATTTACTCATTTGTTGCATTGCTCCAAGTTGTTTATATGTCGATAATAAAAATATTTTGGTTTTATAGACAGACTGTTAAAAGCGATTCGACACTATGCGGGAAAGTAGCAAGAAAATATTTCAAGTTCTCACCTTTTACCAATCATTTTATGAATCAGTGCTTCGCGTAGATTATGACGGTATGCTCGCTTTATTTTTCGGTACAGTTCGAAGTCTCGTTTTAACCTTAAACGTCTGTTTAGTCTGATATTTTATTATTATTTTATTTTTGATTTTTGACTTCTTGAGTATTTTTTCTTTAATCTTTGTGACATGTAGATTATTTTAATGTGTTCATTTTATTTTTTCGGATAAATTTTCGTCCGGTTTTTATCATTTTCGGTCATTTTGTGTCTTTATTTTTTATTCATAAAACATTCAAAAAAAATCATTTTAAATTGAGTTTTTTTTATACTTTCAGATTTTTACTTCTTTTTATTTTTAGAGGGGCTTTTTTGTCATAAAAAAATGTTTGTTCCACTTTGCTTTGCTCTCATTGGTTGTAAGCAAGAATTGAGGATCAATACATAAAAACAAAACCAAAAAAAAGCAATACACAGTATATGTTTTTCATCCCTCTATTCCTCATCCTCACTTTTCCTCAAACCAACCAGCATCAGCACAAGCCTCCTTCACACACAAAAACCAAAATAACAACACACACATTCTCACCAATCCTCTTTTTTTATCTTCACAAATCAACAAACATGTAAACATTTTCAAACCAAACTTTTCACGAAAAATCTCTCTCAACGCAACACCTTACATTGACCCAACAAGTCCTATCTCTCTCTAACACATTCATCTCTCCAAAGTCCTTTCCTTTTTCAAATGGGCAAGATTGTTCTATCTCTCAACATAACTCACCTCATAACATAACTCCAACCTCCATTCCCGTTGCGATTGAAGAGCTTGAAGATATACTCAAGGAAGTTGAAACTAGTCTTTGTGATGAGGCTAATGATGATTCGAGTTCTTCTAGGATGAAAACTATGGCTGGTGGTAGTGTTGCTAATACCATTCGCGGTCTTAGTAGTGGTTTTGGAATTTGTAGTGGAATTATTGGAGCTTGTGGAGATGATGAACAAGGGCAATTGTTTGTTAATAATATGCCGTCTCATGGTGTTGATCTTTCTAGACTCCAGAAGAAGAAAGGACACACTGCACAGTGTGTTTGCTTGGTAGATGAATTGGCTAATCGAACAATGCGGCCTTGTCTCTCAAATGTTGTCAAAGTACAGGCTCAAGAGTTGACGAAAGAGGATTTCAAAGGCTCCAAGTGGTTGGTGTTGAGATATGCGGTACTCAATTTGGAAGTTATTCAAGCGACCATTGATTTGGCCAAACAGGAAGGTCTTCTTGTTTCCTTGGACTTGGCCAGTTTTGAGATGGTTAGGAACTTTAAATTACCACTTCTGAAGTTGCTGGAAATCTGGAAACATAGATCTCTGATTTGCCAATGAGGATGAGGCAACAGAACTTTTAAGGGGCGAACAGAATGCTGATCCAATAGCCGCCGTAGAATTTCTTGCCAAATACTGCGAATGGGCTGTGGTAACATTGGGATCTAATGGATGCATTGTTAGACATGGGAAGGATATGATACGTGTCTCGGCGATAGGAGAATCAAAGGCAACTGATGCTACTGGAGCAGCACCTTATGTTCTCACAGTCAACCGCAATCAGTCTACTCACTTTTCCACATCCACTGTCAACAGCATCGCAAATCAAGCTTCGGTTATCCGCGAGCTTTAGTTTCCTGTCTCTACAACCGCGTTGTTTCCAACAACCAGCCGCGAATTGCTTTCGACTTCAGCAAGCTTCGGTATTACTCTCTCCTCTTTACTCTAGTTAGCATTGATGTTATTTATGTTAAGATGAAAGATATTGTTATTTGAGTCATTGGTGCTATATTGATTGAATTTGGATTTCTTTGGTTTTGATATCAGTACTGTTTCATTTCTGTCATTATGTTAAAATCCTGATTAAATGGTTTTATTCCTTTTTATTTGAAACAATATGCTGTTGAAATGTCCAAAAGTTATGCTTGACAGTGTATCCTAGTATGCGACAAATTACCGTCATCCACACATATCCACTTCACCTTCACCGCATCACCAAAGAACATATTTGAGGTTTTGATTCGGCTTTAACTTTCAACTATTACTTTTGCTACTTTTATTATATGATGTGTTAGTTTTAAGATGGTGGTTTATTAAGATATGAAGCACATGTATATGATTAGGTGCTGAACATTTAGTTATTAGAAGCATAGTGTCTTTGTTGCTGTATTATATGGTATGCACCATTTCATGTCTTTTGAGATTGTTTACTGGTATGAGATGTTAGTTTTTGCGTAAAAATATAAAAAAAAATATAAAAAAATATTAGTAAATCTTATATTTAGATTTAATTTAGTATTAATTTAGAATTTTTTTAATTAGTTTAGATTTATTTTATAACTTTAAAATATTTAGAATCATAATTAATAACTTTAGAATTTTGTTTTGTTTTAGTTTTATTTTATAACTTTAGAATTTATTTCATTTAGTAAATTTTAGAATTTTATTTGTTTTAGTTTAGTTTAATAACTTTAGAATTTTATTTGATTTTATTTAAATTAACTTTAGAATTTTATTTGTTTAGTTTTAGTTTAGTGACTTTGGAATTTTATTTGATTTTATTTAGTTAACTTTAGAATTTTATTTATTTAGAATTAGTTTAATAAATTTATAATTTTCATTTGATTTAGAATTAGTTTAATAAGTCTATAATTTTTATTTAGTTTAATAACTTTAGAGTTTTTATTTGATTTAAATTTAATTTAGTAGTTTTAGAATTTTATTTGATTTAGATTTAGTTTAGTAACTTTGAAATTTTCATTTGTTTTAGATTTAATTTAGTAACCTTAGGATTTTAATTTAATCTAGATTTAACTTACTAAATTTTAAAGCATTAGTTTAGTTTAGATCAAATTCAATAATACTAGATTTTTTAACCTTAGAATTTGTAATTAGTTTAGAATTATTTTAGTAAGTAATTTTTAATTTAGTTCGAATAACTTCTTTAGATAATTAGTTATATTCTTTTTTATTTGTATATTTCTGTCATTTCAATTTCTCGGTGCCTCTTGATCATTAATTTGTTTTTGTCAGATTTATTTTCTTGTGAACTTCTGAATGTTTATATTTTGATGTTCATTTTATTTTGCTTACTCCAAGGGAAAGAATTAAATTTGTTGACTTCACGTCATCAAATACATCTCATCCGATCGTGCGAATACCTTTTTTTCATTTTTTGTTTGTTTACTATTTTGCTAAACTCAAGATAATTTTCCCAAAAGACCCCATTTTCAAACTCAAACCTTTTAAGTCAAAACTTCGACACTAGGTCGTCGTATCTTCAAAAATCTCGTCCATACCCATCTTTTAGCCAAACAAATCATTTTAATCAAACAAACAATTTTAACCAAAAACAGATATTTCAAAAGGTTCCTGCGAAGTACCGCAGATGCATTGGATGCTAATACCTTCCCATTGTATAACCAACCCCCGAACTCTCGGTCTCTTTTCAAAACGCATTGTATTTTCATTACTTTTAAGTATTATTATACATTGCATATTTTAGGGTTTTATTTCTCTCTTTTCCCTTTTCCCTTGGAAATAATAAAGCGCGGTGGCGACTCTTGCTTTTGTGAGTCAAGTTAATTAATAGCTTGATCTCCGATTTTCACCGCTACAGGCTGGATCTTTCTAGCATACGAACGGAGGTGTAGCTTTGGGCAGAAGACCCTATCATATTTAGTAAAGAATGGTGCTTTAAATTTGTGGGGAATCACCACCCCAGATGACAAACCCAAATCTCCAAAGTCCAGACCAGGGACTTTCTGGACCTCCATTGCGCTCAACCGGTCTTCGAGTTGCTTATACCTATCCTCAACCGGAGGATACTGGTCTTCGTCAAAGTCAGTCTCATTGTCTGAAACCACTGGGCTAGGCGCCCTCCTTTCTTCTTGGTTTTCTCCCCCTCCATATGAGTGGGATAAATCAACTTCATCTTGCAAATTGTTCCCGAATCTGCGACCCATGTTCAGGAGGACCGTCTTCTTCTTCTTATTCTTCAAGATAAGAGTCTTCAGATCTTGCTTACCCTTGGCCAAATTCATGAACATTTCCTGGAACTAAGCGTTTTAAGTTTGTAGAGCCTTGATAGCTTGATCAGTTGATGTTTCAGCAGACATGATGTGCTGAAATAAATAGCGAAGAAGATGAGAAAACCTGTAAGGGCACCTGTAATGAGGTGCATGGGAATTAAATGCGTATGATATGATTTCAAAGACTTGAGGGATTCAAATTCGTAAACCAAAATGAAACACACTTTTATTAGATTAAAAACTTGAAACAATGTTTGAAAAATGCCTTTAAGGCGTTACAAAGAGAAATACTGAAAAGTAAATCAAAACTAGAAATAACAAAAGACATCAGCGCTCCCATGGTCATTTTCCGTTGGTGCTAACATAGTCGTTGAGGACCTTCTCATTCTCCAGCTGCCTTGTAAGCTTTAGTATCTTCCGCTCCTGGTCATGATACTTTTCTCTGTAAGTATCCCACTCTTCCCTCAACTGGATCCAAGACCTTTTTAATGCCCCAATGTCAGTAGGCATGTAAGGGTGGAGGATGGTAGGTGGAACCCCTTCTTCATCAGCACTCTCAACAATTACCGGTAAGATAACTTCGTACGGCATTCCCAGCTTTTGGGCACGGGTTCGAACCCACCGAAGATATGGTTCCATCGGAAGAGAGGTCTTCATCCCTAGCTCGTGCGGATCAGACCTGTGAACCCTGTTCCAAGCTCGTATGAACCTGCGGCGATGCTCTTCACTATCCCCTTGGAAGTCAAAGACAATGCTCGGAATCAGAAACTCATGAGGCCCGTCCTTCCTAGCTCGCCCAAACTGACGTAAGGCCAAACAAGGATTATAGGTAATCCCTCCTCTAATTCCCAGTAGTGGAACATTTGGGTATTCCCCACAGCGGTCAATAACAGCTACTTCTTCCATGTCTTTAGTGCTCTAGATGATGTCCGTATGAGCAAGGGACATAATCCTGTAGGCCCATCCCATACCTTCCTTGTTCTTAAAAACGGATTTGGGGAGGTGAGAAATAAACCACCTCACCAGCAATGGTGCACAACACATAAGGGTTCCCTATTTCCGAGCAGTACAGGCATAAAGAGCATGTAGAATATCCCCTAAGAGAGTGGGCACTGGATTACGGGACATGAAGATATTCACTGTGTTCATGTCAATGAAAGAATATGAATTAGGAAACAACACCAAACCATAAATGAGAAGTTCTAAGATATCTTCGAATGCTTGAAAATCCAAACTGTCCCAAAACTGATTAGCCCGATCAACCAAGAACTTAGCCAAGAAGCCTTTTGTCCCACTCTGAGTCTCCCAGTTAGACATTACATCAGCCTTTGTCATATGTAGGGATGTAGCAACATCCTCTGGCCTGAGAGCTTTCTCCCAACCTGTAAACAGCGTCTGCTCTAGAATATAAATACCAAGTAGATCAGAGAACTCTTCCAAAGTAGGGACCAACTGATAGTCCGTAAAGGTGAAGCAATGGTGCATGGGTCAAAGAACTGGCACAAGACACTCAACATCTGCTCATCCATCTTGGAAGTGACCAAACCAAGGAGGTGACCATGTCTTCTGATAAAGGAGGAAGTATCTGGAACTTTTGCAACCAAATATCTAAGCTGAGTAGGAATATGTACAAAGCTTATCCAAATAGTGTTTCTACACATAGAGGCCATGACCAATAAAACAGAACAAAGATGAATCCCCTCTGTCTTTGAAATGGGTTAGTCTAATGAAATATTCATCCAATGTCATGATGCATGATGTCATGATTAGAAACACACCACAAGTATTCACAGATAGAAAACATGGTAAGGACAAGCAAGTCACACAGTAGCCCTTAGATTTCAGGCTGGCATGGAGTTTAGGTATTACCCTCTTTCAGTTTAGTTGGTTCAACCTGTCCTAGAAATAGTAACCGGGTTCTAGAGGATCTCAATATCACTGACCACCCTCGATCAGTCATAATTCCAGTTTGGCAACCTTTTCTTGCATCCGCAATCATCGTGAGAGTTTGGTCTCAATGAGTGTAGCATACTGCTACTTTTCTATGGCCAAGTTGGTCAATTATAGGTTCTAAGGTCAGTTGGTGCTTAATGACCCCTTAGCTGACCCATATTCTCCTTGTTCCACCACAAGGGATATCGGTACAAACTAAAGTGCCACACTAATGTAGCTACTGCTTCAATCGTATCGGTCTAAGCCGTACAGTTCCCTCACAGTCTATTGCTACTTACCTAAAAGGTATCCCCAGATCCGGGTTAGGATCTATAGTAACTCCGATTCAAACCCACAAAGATAAAGCATAAAAATCAAGCAATTAAAAACATTATGATGAACTATTCCTAATGTACACCCCACTTATTAAATCCCTAGCAGAGTCGCAAGTTTTGTGATACGGTGGGAAGAACTGACTGTTTTGGAATGCTGGTTCGCGTTTTGGGTTTGTTTTCGCAAAATGTCGCGGTAAGCAAGAGTCGCCACCGAATTTTATTTTATCCAACAAGGAAAGGAAAAAAGCACAGAAAAATTCTTTTTTCGAGATATTTCTGAGTACGGGGGGTAGATTATTGAAAGGGAAGGTATTAACACCCTTTCTATCCATAGTTATCTACGGGCTCTTAGGTATTTTCTCATCATTTTCAAAATTGTTTTCTTTGTGCTTGTGGGTTTTGAAAAGATTTTGTTTTAACTTCGATTTTACTCTCACTTAAGAGTGTAATGAAGTATTTTTGAAAACTTGTTTGTAAAAGTATGTAAGTGTGAAAAAGTTTTGTTTTTTGGATGAGCAAGTATCTAAGAGCTAATCTACCTACTCGAAAAAAGAATCGTTCTATGCTAATGTCATTTAGACAATTCTATCCCACTATTAGTGAGTGGGTAGCACCGTCGTTGGAGTTTGAGGGTCAATTCGAAAGAGGGACATACAGTTACTAAAGCAATGTTAGGACGCTTTAGCGGTAACCCTAGTGTCTTAGATCATTTATCCGAGGCAACGATATCCGAGGCAACCATTTTGAGGCAACTATGATCTTTTAGACAAGAGGGCGACCTCTAAAACAACCTATACTCAATGACCATTTACGAAGGCAACCAAGTGAGGTGTACCCTAGGAGTGCGCATGTACGAGTGTGTTGATTTCAGTTATTTTTATCTTTGCACATGTTAAAGGTGATCTAACTGTTTTAGATTAGGCATTCATTCTTGTCATGCAAACCCTATTACCAAACATCTAGCAGTTGTATAATTTGCAGATTTAAAATGCGGAATTTAAACTAAATTATTTCAAGGCGTCGGGTATTTACATCGCCAAAAGCAACCCTTTGAAATTAAAATAAATGCGGTAAAATAAAAATCCTAATTAATTATTACAAACTGGGAGCAAGTACAATAATTGAATAAAGGAAAATAAATTGCGCGAGTAAATTAAATTGAATGCGAGATTAGGGTTTTGACCCTTTAAAAGAAAATGCCTTTTGTTGTTTTTATTTTTAAGAAAAGAAATTAAATCCTAAATAAAATGATAAATTAATTATTAAATTAATTAATTAATGAAAATAATTATTGACATATTTTTGGAGTTTTTGATATTTTTGGAAAGAAAATAAAATAAATAAATTAATGTTAAAACTTATTGATTTCTAATTAATTTTATATATTTACTAAATAAATTAAAGTTGCCTAATTAATATCCTAATTAAATTATTTAATATTTATTAATGAAAAAAAAATAAATTTCTAAAATTTAATTGGATAAAATGATATTTTTATGATTTTTGATAAAAAAGAAAATTAATCTATTGGTTAATGATTAAATTAAAACAAAATAAAATGATTAAATAAAGTAAACAAAATAATAAAAAGGAGTGAGAATGGGTCTGTTTAGAGGGTGCAGAAAGCAAGAATATTGGCCCATTTATGAAGGTCCAATTGACTTTTTGGGATCTCATGTGTATGCGCTGACTGGCCTATGGTGTGCCTTCAAGGCTTGGGCACCAGATCTAGCCATCTGGCCATCTGGCACACTGATGAGTGGGAGCATATGGTAGACATCAAGTTCCTGCGTGCATATGATTATCTGAAAGAAAATATTATAGAGAAAAACATGGGGACCTGGGATTTGAACCCAGGTCCTGAAGAGAATTCTATGCCACGCTTGCCACTGGATCACACGCTTCTGTTTGTTAGTATAATACAAACAAAATATAATATATAAAACAAAGGCCAATGCACAGAAAAATAAAAAAAGCGCGCGTTGTTTGAATGGTCCTATGGGAGGACGACACGACTGCTTCTTCTTCCTCACTCCATGGCTAAAACCAGAAACATCTATACCAACGGACAAAGGTCCGTCACTACAAGCCTGTCCACCCTCCAAATCTTGTACAGGCCATGGAAATGGATTCTCAGACCAGGGTTGAGTTCGTCTCCTTCTTCTAATCACAACCATATTCATTACTAAGGCTAATTTTTCCTGAAACAAAAAGCCCTAAACCAAATCTTGAAACCCTAACTATGGTGAATCACAATATAGGTCAGATAAATGAAATCGAGTAATACCAAAAGCTTGCAAATGATGTGTAGATTAAGAATATGCTATCAATACATGTTAACAATGCCTAAATTTAAAAATATGAAATCAAGAAAAGGGTGAGTTCGTGACTGACTTACAGTGCACTGGAAGGCTTGAACACGCGTGGTCTTGATTGCTTTAGGTTCCTGAGATTGCCAGGAAGCGATTGAGACACTTGTCAAGCCTTGAAATTGCCTCTAAGCCCTATTTCAATCTCACACTTTTTTGGTGTTTTTGAAAATTTTGTTTGTGCTCTACAACTGATCTCCGACCCTTATTTTGGTCTGCTCACGACCCTTATGTATTGCACAATGTATTAGGATTGTTTTTGCTGTCCAAATCTTCCTCTATCAATGCTTTGATATTTGATTTGGTCTTCCTTTAACAACCTTCCAAATTTGGTCCAAATCCCATCTTTTTGTACCCTTATGCTTTGATACGAGTTTGATGATGGCAAGCTGTATAATGAAACCTGAAATCACCACAAAATCTTTGTTATCAATGCTTTTGGATTTTTATTTGATTTATTTTGATTTAAATCAAATTAATTTAAATAAAATCAAAATAATTAATAAAAATATGATATGGACACATGGCAAAGGCTGGAGCACGTGGGCTGCAATTCCAACTCAAAACAAGTGAAAAGGAATGGGCCCATTTGGCAAAATTTGAAGTTTTGGGCATAGTTGACTTTTGGCAATTTTGCAAAAAAAGTCTAACTTCAACAATGCATAACTTTGTCAATTTTGAACCTTTGGAGGTGTTCTTTGAATTTTTTGAAAGCTTGAGATGTCCTCTAACCAACCCTGTTGGTATCATCTCAACTTGATATTCCATGCTCAAGTTTGAAGCTTTGACAAAAAAAGGTGTTTTTGTTGACTTTTCAAAATTACCTATAATGTCCAAATTCATAACTTCTTGTGAGTGCATATTTTGATCTTGGGAGCTGAAGATGGATTGTATGAAATTGCATCCTCTTAAAAATGAGCTTTGGATGTGTAAATCTCATAAAGTATGAGAAAGTAATGCTTGGTCAAAGTTGGGTTGACTTTTCCTGCAAAACCCTAATTTAGCAACTTTTGAATCTTGATGAATTGTGAACAATCCTTGATGAATCATGATCAACCCTTGATCAAATGATGAAATATACTTCAAAATGAGAATGTTGACAAAAAATCTTGAAGTTTGACTGTATTTGGGTCACAGTTGACTTTTGCCCTAGCATAGTCGATTTTTGGACCTTTGAGCAATTGACTGAGCAAACTTCCTCTGCAAGGCTTGAAAATTGACATGGATGATCTTGAGAACATATTAGGACATTTATGAGCATTTGGGACCACTTGGACACAAGGATATTGATGCAACATGAAACCCTAATTTGGGGTAGTCTGCCTTAGGAGAGAGCTTGTCTGGCCAATCTTTGAGCAACCTTGAGCAACTTGGAGATTTTTCTTGCAATGTTTTGATAAATATGGGAGGGCAAATTTTGGGGTACAACACTTATAAAAGAAAAAAATGTTTTTCTTGATCAGATACAAAAATACTTAATAAATATGATACGTATAATACACCATGAGCCTTAAGAAAATGGGGAATGATGAGAGGGAGCCTTTCTTACCTCTTATTAGAGTATTTTGTACGTGAGATGCCAGAGTCATTTGTATAAAGTATTCGCCCTCATTTCATAGACTTTAGTATAATACGTATCTCAAACAATTTCAAAACTAAAGGAGAATGTACTATGACGAAATACAAATCTATGATTTCCGTATTTCACTATGGGGATACATAGGCATGAGGTTTCAAAACCAAGGTGAGCACCCTAATAAAAAGTTATTTTCCGCTTTACCGCTCATATCAAGTAAACCTTTAGATAACACACCCTTAGAAACAAAAAAAAAAAAACAAACAAAGTGGATCTCGTTGAGTACTATGGATGCGGGTGCTAATACCTCTCCTTAGCGTAAATGACGTACGAACCCGTGTCTTAGTCACAAGACCACCTTATCCTTCATTTTAAGGTTTTATTGATATTCCCCCTTTCCTTTGGGATTAATAAAGTTTGATGGTGACTCTGTGTTTTTTCACGTAACGACAACCTCACTCACAAATGATATTCTCTTTGTGTGTGTGTGTGTTTATGTTTGTGTGTGTGTGTATGTGTGTGTGTGTGTGTGTCTATGTATGTATGTAGATTCATAGAACAAGTTCTAGAACTTTTGCAACTGTCTGATGTTGCACCTTCTGGTGTGACATTTTAACTTCATCTTTCTTGAACACCAAGTAAAAGGATAAGCAATTAAATACTTGTGGAGTCCAAAAATAACAATTCTTTTTAAATCCTCATAAAAACTTCATACATCTTATATATATATATATATATATATATATATATATATATATATATATATATATATATATATATATATATATATATATATATATATATATATATATATATATATATATATATATATATATATATATATATATATATATATATATATATATATATATATATATATATATGTATTATAATTTCTTTCTAAATTTTAAGGTTAAACTAGCTAAATTTTTAGGAATTACATTTTAACAAAACACAAATTGGCATTGATAATTACACACAAATACGATACTTTCAACCAATAAATAAATGTAATATACTTATAATGTCTTTAACCACCATTCGATATTTCATAGCTTTAAATCTCTAAAATTATATAATTCGTGCATCTAAGAAAAATTACTAACGGTAATCGACTCATTAAAAGTATTTTGTATCAATGTCAAACATATTTTAACTAAAAAAAAAAACTACACAAACAAAAATAAAGAGGAGAAGTCATGGAACATATGACAATGAAAATACAATAATATTTTTTATCAAACTCACATTTATTTATTTATTTAATTCGTGGATCTAAGAAATATACCGACCATAAAAACACATTAAAATAATTTTGTGTATCGATGATAAGTATACGTTTAATAAAAAAAGTGAATCTAATAAAAATAAAGGACGCAAATTGAATCATATGATAAAGGGACAAAATTTATAAAATAAGAAATTAAGATGATTTTATTTAAACATTAATGTAAAGGATTTAAAAAAAACAATTTGAAAGTCATCGAGACTCCTTTTGATATCTAGTAACTATTAATATAAGTGGAATGATTCCACTGCATGACAATCTCATAACCAGATATAATTTGAGCATTTTTGCATTCAAATCCAAGATATTTCAAATCATCTTTTTCAAATTCTTGAATACTTCAAATGATGGTGGCCTCCCATAAAAAACTTGGACTTCTTTGAAAGAGTGGCGGAGATTAGAATATCACTTGCAGCCTTAACCTTTCCTTCAACAATCCCACCAAACACTTTTCCATCACCACGGGTTAGGAAAATAGAAAAGGAGGAATTAATAGGTTCATCGATGAGCTCAGAAGGAACACAACTATCCTTTGTGTTAACATATTCTCCTAAGATAGATGTCATTTGGAATGGTCCGTGTAATGTGAATACATAGGAATGGGACACTGGGTCATGAAAAGTAAGATCACAGATAAGACCACTACCTTTTAGTACTGTGATATTAGCTTGATGAACCAAAGCAACATTTATGATGGATTCCACAACATCGTTTCCAGCCGAGATGTTGATAAGAATTGGTTTCTCAGTAGTATCAGTGTCTTCCTCAATCCTAATAGGAGTTTTAGGTTTGTTCATAGAGTTGCGAGGTTTATCCATGGATCTCTTAAAGGATGGTGTGGTATGATTCTCCTTGAGGAAGAGAGTAACAATATATATAGTGGTAGAATTTAATTTAGGAGATGCAACTTATAAAGCCAAATACTAATTTTTTATCCTTTATAGAAAATTCAACGGTCAAAATGATATAAAAATATGTACATATATCGCAATTTATAAAATACATAGAATTATAATTAAAAATTCATGGAAATAAAAACATAGCAATTGATTCAATGTTCATTCACTATGCAAAATGAATCATTTACAACAATTCAAATAATAATACGGATGTTTTAAAAGGAATTCGTTAAAAAAAATAGAATTTCTATAAAATCCTTAACTTATTACTTAATTGTTAAAAAAAATCTAAATTTAACATTACCGCCATCAATACTGTTATTTTTGGTGTAATTTCTTCATCTTGCGAATGAGATTCTTTTTAGTGTGAAACTCGCCTCTCACCCATTGCTATTTGCATAATTTATAATAAATGTGATGCGTATTAAAATTTTATTTATATGATATGATAACCATGTAAGTGCACAATTTATTTACATAATAAAATAATCCCTTCCCATGAATACTTGTAATTGAATATCTATTTTATTTTATTTTACGATTTGCTAAATGAGTGAAAAATAATGTTTTTATTATCGTTTTGGAAAATAAAAAATATAATGAAACCTTGGAAGTGTGTCCCTCGCAATGATAAACTTGTATTACCAAACATTTCTTATTGTTATGGTTCAAAATCATTGAAGACCATATAACCCGCTTGCAACTTAAGTCTCCTTTCTAGTAATAGAACATACTTTAGACTAATAGTCACTTTGTTTTTATGGTTGATATATAGTGAAGTATATTAGCTAATTTGTGTTTTCCTAGTTATAATTAGATTAATTGCAACACAGATGCAGGTTCAAGAGGAAATCTTGGAATATCAACTTGTGGTGGCATATTTAGGGAGAATTTAGGAACATTTTTCGAAGCTTTCTTAGCTAAGATTGGAATTTTCACCTCCTTAAAAGCTGAGTGGCATGAAGTCATGTTTACTATGGAATATTCTAACTTGAAGAATTGGAAAATCTTTGGCTTAAAACTGACTCAATGTTGGCCATTTGTAGATTTTTTTAATTTTAATATTGTCCTTTGCATCTGTTAGTTAAATGGAAGAATAATTTACACATTATGTCCTCCTTTAGATTCTAGATATCTCACATTTTTAGAGAAGAGAATGCATGTCCAGATAGATTAGGCTATGCAAGTATTTCTGTAACTTACTTAGGAGTCTCCCACCTTGTCTACATTTGACGGATAAAAGACTATCCTACCACTAAATAAACTCACTTCCTTCAACCTAAATTCATACTTGGATGACTTGGAATATAACTTCTCATCTTTCAAAGTACTCAACATAACTCTCATATGTTCAACATGCTCTTCATTTGTCTTAGAATACGCCAAAGTTTCATCAGTGAACACCAGAGAGAGCTTATCCAAGTATAGATGAAAATTCCTATTGATGTACTCCGTTAATAATCCGAGTGCATAAGAAACACCAATTGACATGGCAGAATACTTATAATCACTGTAACAAGTTCTAAATGCAGTCTTCAGTATATCCTTTGACTTCTCGCGAATATGATGATAACTTGATCTCAAAATAATCTTGATGAACGCACAAGCTCCAACTAAATAATCGATAAGGCCATCAATTATAGGTAAATTATACGTGTTGTTAATATTAACCTTATTCAACTACCAATAGTCCATACACAACCTCATTATCCCATCTTTCTTTTTAACCAACAACACTAGCGCTCCCCACAGCTATACAGAAGGTTTGACAAACTTCTTCTCCAATAGATCTACTAACTTTTTCTTCGGCTCACACAAAATTGATGCGCACATTTTATACGATGCCATCGACATATTTCTAGTACTAGTTACTAAATATATGGCAAACTCAGCTTCACACTCTGGCCGTAAATCACTAATATCCTCAAGAAAAGCATCAGGGAACACACATAAAACAGGAAGTTCAACACTTGCAACCTCTCTCTCCAATCTCAAGGAAGAAAAAATAAGAGAACCTAGTCATATTCCCTCCATAACATCTCCAGTTGACTTACGAACATGAAACTTGAATCAATACTTTCTTCATGTTCAAGAAACATCAAATTCTTATCAAAGAAATTAATGTTAACATGGATTAACTCTAACCAGTTCATTCCCATATTAACATCAAGTTGACTTAGAGGTAAAAAACCAACTCAAATCTATAATTTTTACCTTAAATGGTAAGCGACAATTAAGGCAAACCAATGAAGTAGTCACAAAACCATTTGTCGGGGTATCAATGACTATACTATCAAACCCAACTTGTTAACACAATTATGAGAAATGAACAAACACATCACACTCATATCAATGGTATCAATCAAAGACACAAAATTAATGAACACATACCTCGAATAAAATTATCTAATCTCGAGACATTAAAACCACTTAGAGCAAACACCTTACCACTAGTGGTGCAACACGAAAAATACCTAAGCATAAGGAATGCTTGAAATACAACAAATTCACCATCGAACTTTAAACAGAGGAAAGGGAAAATATCGATAAAACCAATGAAAGAAAAGAAAAAATGGTTGACATAATCAAGAGTAGGTTTGGGAGTCGATTATGCAAAGGGAAGGTGAAAGATCCAAATATCTGAGCTCTAAAGATTTGGCTAATTTTGGTAAAACAAGATGTTGATCAAGTTGTTAAAATATGTGAAGAACAACATGCGAAACAAAGATGTCCTACCATGAAGACTCGGCATCTTGGACTGCTTCAGCAAGTTTCTAAATTAGTTTAAAATATTTGAAGAGCATTTTTAGCAATGGATCATGGAAAAGGTTCAAAAGAAGACTCAGAGCCCATTGATAACTGAAGTCTATAAATGGAATACTTAGAACTAGGGAAAATTAACTAAATGGGGTGTAAAAAAATTAGAAAGAAAAATAAGGGTTTTGAAAGTCGTGTACTTTCTTGAGTTGTAAGTCACCCTTTGTATTGATTTGATACATTATGGTAGACATAGTGTTATGTAGATTCAGAAGCCTTTAGGTAATGAATCATGTATTGTTCTTGGATGATTCTTTGAAGAAAATCCAAGTATGTTTATTAGTTAAGATTCTTGACTGAACAAGTTGTAACTGATATAGATATCACTGATGTGATTTACAAAGTGAGATGTTGATTTCTCATATTTAGGATGTTCCTAGGTAGAAGTTGCATTGGGTAGGGATTAGGCAAGAAGTTTTAAATAGGAGAGTTTAGCTTTTAACTAATACCGCTGATAGTGGACTTCGTTCCTGGCTTGGTAGCCCCCAAAGTAGGTGTGTGTCCAGCGAACTAGGTCATCATTTCTGTGTGTTATTATCTTTATGTTTTGTTCAATTTTGTTCTTGATTGATTGACATGTTATATAAGATGTTGGAACATCTGATACGACTTTATCCTGATATGTTTTTATCAGTATGCTCTATCTTTGTTCAAGTGTTGTTATGCAGAGATCAATGTCTTAGACATGTGTGAGAACATTTGTAATCATTATGCTATAAATTCAATTGGTATCCGAGCATGCATCTTATTATATTCTTGATAAGATCGGGGAAGATACTTTCTGTAAGCTTGAACATGGAAGGATTAAAGTGTTATTGGAAGCCAGTGATGTGGCTATGGTGTTACTAGTGAGGCATTATTTTTCTTCTACATGTGTCTCTGATGTGTTAACCTGGGGTGATCAGGTTTGATTCGCCTGCTGGTGTTTTGGCTTTCTCTAGAAAAGCTGGATGATTGGGGTTTGATAAACGAAGCCTGGATGTCTACCTGATGTCTGCTATTAAGTATATCTCTTCTATATGGTATCCTATGAGATGTTTTTGACATCTTACTTGAAGTCTGAGAAGAAATGAAGATTCTAGCAAGATGACAATCAACAAGGAGGAAGCTAAAAGGATGAGAGTGTTTTGATTCTTTCACAGTCTGATTTCTGTATGATGTCTCATCAAATGTTATGACATCATGCATGTTTTGAGATCTTAGAAAGATTCATATTGTTAATTAGATGATCCTCTAAAGAGGGAGTATGAATTATCTTCCACAACATGATCAATGATGTTTAAGGATGGTTCTTTGATGGTGAACTATTGTGTTATGTTCGATTTATGTTCAAACATATGGCGTTCTGTTGTCACTACTATGATGGTGATGATATGCAAGGGTTGTATTGTTCTATCATTAAGGGTTCTGAGAAGTTGTTGATGTGTGATCTGTTGCGTATGTATCTGAAAACTCCTGATGGTTTTGTGTGTCTCAAGTGAGGGCTGCCCTTGTAATACAATAAGGAAGATCTTTGGGATTTATTTCTCTCTAAAGGTGTATCCTATGGCATTGTGATACTTGGAGGATAGCTTCAACCAATCTTCAAAAGTTTCCAAATATACTTGAGGTTCATCTCAATTCAACTCATAAAGGAAATTTTAAGTGATTTTGTTGAATAGAGAACTAAAGAGAGTAAGAATCAATTTATTTTTGCTTCCAAAACTAAAAGTCCAATCTCTTGTTTTTTGACAAAGAATCTCTTGTTGTGTCTCTTGGAATGATGTCTTGCCAAATGTTAGAACATCATGTCAGTAAGTTATGAAGATTTCTACTGGCTAAAGGAATGGAGTTACAAATGTGTTGGGTACTAAACAATAGTGTGTTGGTCACATACATTTAGAACCTTCTCCTGAACTGGAAGAGGAGGCATCTTGCTCATGTGTCTAAGAATTTCTTGTTGGCTGAGCTCAAAACTTCTAGAGGAGATTTATTTTCTCAACCAGAATCTTCACATGTGGATGTCAAGTTCAAACGTCGAGGACATTCTCCCTGACATATGGAAATTTCTTTTGATCAAGATAAGTCAGAATTGTGTAGTCTTGCTTGTTACTATTTTGATGGAATTGTTTTTGACTGAGTTGGAGAAGGGGACTTGAAGTAGCATCTGATCAAGATAGCTGGTGGGTGTTTCTCATAAACAAGATGGAGTTTGTTTACTCAAACTTGATGTTAATATCAAATATATGAGAACATATAACTCTTGTTTTGTTGTAGTGGAAAAGACATCAAAGGAGTTATATGAAATAGAGATGTATCAACTAGAGTAAAGTTAATATTATTTAGGGAGATTATCTTACAATTGTGGTAGAGTGTTGTCTGCATGTTTGGAGTGTCATTCAAACTGTTTGGGATGAGCTTTCCAATCTTGTATCTTGAAGAATTGGAAGAAGCATATTTTTTTTGGTATGAAGGTAATTTAATACCCTAGTTGTTGTGTTTAGTCCTATAGGTATCTGTTGAAGGGAATATCCTCTACTGATGCCTAAAGATAATGTCTGACACCTCAAGGTCAGAAGGTAGTATTATTTGCTGCCTGTATTTCTTAGAGGTAACGTTTCCATTTAACCATGAATTTGTCACAATCAAGGATAGTTAATTCCTAAGTAATTGCTCAACTATTTATAGAGGTCATTCATGTCTCTTTCATTGTATGAGTGTTTCATGTTTGCATAGTCCTTATGGGTATTATCAGGATTTGAGTGAGTACAGTATGGGAATGGTCTTGTTAGGGAATTCCTTGTCAATATTTGGATAAAAAGGGAGAGAAAGGTGGTCATCCAGATTTGAGTTCCAGGATTTGGACCATATGCTTTCTTCCCGTCATGTATCGAGAGCATCTAGAGTCCAGGTATCACGATTGGTGTTTCAAATTTGCTGTTAAAGATATGTACAACATATATAATTTTATCCTTAGGTACCCATATCTTTTTGGGTCCTTCTTTGTTAGAGTTTCCAAAATATAATTTGAATTTTGGTTTCGCAGAGTAAGCATCTCTAGTATATTTTATATCATGTGAGTGTCCATATGTTAAGTGTGAGTTTAAAGGTGTGTGTTTTATAACTTTATCATCAACTCTATTTGGTTGATATGTTTCTTCTCCTCTAGGTTTCACATATCCTACGCTTTTTTTTCCGTTTCTGCTAACTCCATATATCATTGAGGCCATCTTGCTTCTATCTATGTTTCTAGCTAGAACTTTTTGAAAGCTATGATCATATTCTTTTATGATGTTATCAGATTTACTTAAAACTTCTGAAGCATATTTTTTTGAGCTTTTTGTAGCTCGTTTTTAATAACAAAATTTTCATTTTTTAGTATAGAGATGGTTTCTTTTAGCTCAAAATTTTCTGCTTTTAGTTTCCTAGTTTCTTCAGAGTCAGATACTAGAACGTGTTTCACGTTCTTTTTTTTTACTCGAAGTTGCTGATATTTTTCAAGAATTTCAGACAAACTATCTTCTAATTGAGATCTAAAAAAGTTAGAGAATACTTCTTCTGCTTCTGAGTCTGATTCTAATTCAGATGAACTAGTGTCATCTAATACATTGGCCATTAAAGTGATATTGGCACACTTATCTTCTAATGCTAATTCTGCTTCAGAAGATTCTGAGTCATCCCACGTTTCCATAAGACTTTTCTTCTTTTCTTTGGAGAACTTCTTCTTAGGCTTTTCTTTATGGATATTTGGGCAGTTTCTTTTGTAGTGACCTGGCTCTTTGCATTCGTAGCCTACAACATCTTTGTTGCTAGATTTTTTGTATCTAGAGGATGATTTAGAGTGATTGTTTGCTCTTCTGTATCTAGATCATACAACATCTTTTGCCTGAAAAGTTTAAGTTTCATATTTATTAATAGATTTAAGACCAAGAGACTTACCTTTCTTCTAGGGCTCATCTTCTTCTAGTGTTATCTCAGGACTTCTCAAAGAGCTAATAATTTCTTCAAGAGATATTTTATTCATATATTTGGCTATTTTAAGGCTCTAACCATGGGTCTCCATTTCTTGGGTAAGCTTCTAATGATTTTCTTTACATGATCTTCTTTTGAGTACCCTTTGTCACGAACTTTTAGCCCATCAACCAAAGTTTGAAACCTTGGGAACATTGTCTCAATTGTTTCATCTTGTTCCATTTTGAAGGCCTCATACTTCTGAATGAGTGAAAAAGCTTTGGTCTCTTTGACTTGCATGTTGCCTTCATGCATCATCCTAAGGGAGTAAAACATATTCTTAGTTGATTCTTTGTTCGTGATCTTCTCATACTCGGTGTATGAGATATCTCTCAAGACGATTGTTCTGGCCTTGTGATGATTTATGAATTTATTCTTTTGTTGATCTATCATTTCCATTTTGTCAATCTTTTGACGGCTTTCGTCAATTGGATGAATGTAGCAATTAGTTACCATATCCCAGAGATCAGCGTCATGAGCTAGAGTAAAACTTGTGGTTCTATCTTTCTAGTAATTGAAGTTCTCATCATCAAAGTTTGAAGGTTTGCCGCTGATTCTGTCTTTCTCATCATATTTATAATTGCTGATGATCTGACTTGGTCCAACCATAGTTTTTTTATTGCTAGGATCTTTTTCTGACACAGTTAAGTATTAGCACCCAAAACTAGGCGCTCTGATGCCAAATGAAGCATAGAAAAACACAAGAAAGGGGGTTTAAATTAGGTTTTTCAAAAATAAAACAATTATACACTTTTGGTTAGCCCTGTTCGTTTGAACTCAAAATACTCATGTCCACCCGCCAAGGTGATTTTGGCTCTCTCAAACGAGGTCTTAATTCACTAATCAAAAGCTTTGTTTACACAAACACAATGACAACCTTCAATATCTTCTTGAGACTAAACCACAACTTGGTTTCTCAAGGTATTACAAAATATAAATAAAAAGTGTGTACAAAGTTGTTTCTAAAAAACTATATCACAATTGTAATTTATACAGAAGATTAAAGCACGAGAGAGAGCTAGCGAATATATATCTTTGTATGCACAAGTGTTGTTTGTTTCTTCTTCATAGTCTCCTTTATATAGGCGAGGCATATGAGAAATGAGAAGATGAATTTTGAAGGTTGATGAAGTATTGTTAATGCACTTCCCAAAAATACATATCTTGTTTTATTCCAGTCGTTACTCTTTGATTTGTAATGAATGAATTGTAACACATCACAACTTTGCATATTTGGAATCTTATCAAAATGAGAACATTATTATTAATACTTTAGATCCTCAGAGTTTCATATGATTAGAACTTGGATGAGACATACACGTTGAAGCTTCTTTGCACTTTGAGAATGTTTACTTATTATAATATAGCTTGAGCTTAAGTGTTGATTCTTTAGAACTTAAATATAGATAAGTGCATTGAGAGTTCCTTTATTCTTCTAGAACTTCACTTATCAGAGTATCAGAGTTTAGCTTGAAGCTTTGGTGCTTTAGAAGTTATAACATTATAACTTCTTCTATTGACCGTGTTACACGAATTTGATTCTAAGTTTGTATTCTTTGTATAATTAGAGCTTCAAAATGAAATTTTGTCATCATCATCTATGCACTTTTATCAGAACTACTCTGCATATTTAAATACATTATTAGAGAGCATATTTGTTCTTTATATATATCATGTATTTGGTATCATCAAAACTATTACTAAGATGTAGAACCAAACCATGTTCTAACAATCTCCCCCTTTTTTATGATGACAAAAACTTGTATTTTTTTTATAAATCACATAAGAACATAAAGAGTTAGGGCCTCTCCCTGATTTAAATACTCAGGTAAAAAAAAATATATACTTCCCTGAAGATGTTTTGATCAGAGCTTGGGATGGAAGTCCTGATAAGTCCATTTGACATAAGTTACTTTTAAGAGACTTTTCATGTTTTATTTCAAAAGACGAAACATAGGTTATGATATTCAAAATGTTTGAGAATAAGCCTCGGCACTGTTATATTAAAGATATCTTACGTTTTCCCCCTTTTTGTCATAAATCAAAAAGCAATAAAAACATGTAAAGAGAACAAAATGAATTATGCATTCAAAGAAAATCAATATAGATAGAAGCAGATAAACATAAGTTTTTAAACAAGAAACAAACATAGAAAAAACAAACAAAATATCAGAACTAAGGTTGTGGAGGAGGTGGAAGTCGTGTGAACAAGGCTTCCAAAAAACTTTTGATCTGATTGTTTGATTCATCTTACTTTCCTAGCATACCTTTAATTTCTTTGTTTGTTTCATCCTATCCGTCCAGCCTTTCCTTAATAGTTGGATTCTCTTTATTCAACTCCTTCTGAGTTTTCAACACAAGAGAGGAGGAAGATGTTTCAACAGAAGAACCCACATTCTCAGAAGTCACGGTAGCAAATTCATTCTCAAGAAATTCTTAAACTATCTTGCCTTTGTCTTTAAAGACGACCAGAGGAAGAGGTTGTGGTTTAGGAGATGGTTCATTACATTATTATTCTTGTGATCCTTGAAAAATAAGAAGGTTTTTCCTTACCTAGTGATGTAGAACTTGATCCTTGATGTTTTTTAGGTGATTACAGAAGTTATGTTGAACAATTTCATAACCGGGTTCCTTCAGCTTCAGAGATTCAAAATTAAACCATTTTTTGAACTAATTCTAGAGAGAATCGGAAACAGCTGGGTTAAGATTCTCCACGCAAGCTTGCTTCAAGGAGTTAACCCATTCCTGTATTTTTGTTTCCAAAACTAGAAGAGATTTACCAACATCTAATTTGGAAAGTTTTGGTATTGGTTTTGGAATGGCTTTTTTCTGAGAAGTTGTGATAATGTTTTCCCAAGCTTCCATATCAATTATAGTTCTGAGGGGATCTTCTGAGTAGTCAGTGGGAGTTGGAGAATCAGAAAGAATTATAGGGTTAGGTGGTGTTGAATTATAGGGAGATTGAATATCTTGAAGGGAGAAGTCTTGTGATGTTATGGTGGTGATTATTGGTGGTTGAGAGGTGTTAAGTGGGCAAGTGATTCCTGGAATAGCTGACGTGGTATCAGAGGCAGTATTTAGATTTTCAGTTTTGGGAGCTTCCAAAATAGATCAAATTGATCAATATAAAAAAGAACTTATGCATGTTCTAGATGAGTCTGAACAAATTGGGTAGAAGGTGGATTAATCAGAGGATTATTTGTGGGAATTGAGGTATCAATTTCTAGGTCAAAGTCATCAAGGTTTTGAGGTGATAGTTCTTTAGCAGGTTTTGGAGTAAGGGGGGTTTAGATGTTGATAAAAATACTGACTCAATAACAGAAACAAAAGATGAGTTACCTTTTCTTTTTGGCAGCTTTGGGAGTTTTTTGAGAAGTTCCTTCTCCAGTAGCTTTCCTTTTTCTTGTCTTTTTGGTAGCAACTTCCGGAGCTTTTTGCCTAAGATCAAAAGTATTTACATCTAGAATATTTCCATCACTCTTGCAGGCTTCCTGATATTTGAGGACAATTTCTAGAGAGGATTCCGCTTGAGTAAAGAGACGAAAATCCTATATAGGAACTCTTCTGGTGGTGATGACTTCCTTTGTAGTGAGTGTGGGGTCCTTCTTGATGGTTTCAATTATCTTAATTTTCTTCATATTCTTGGCATTGAGAGGCTTTCCAGCACATGGTTCCAGAACATTTTCTTGTTGAGCCTCACTCAGATGTTCTATCAGTTTATTTTCTGTCAGAATATCTGAGATAAGCCTTTCCAAAGGAATCCAATCTCTTTTGGTTCTTTCTTCTTCCCTTGTTTCCTTGACACTTATCTTCAGATGGTCCTTCAGATTCTATTATTGATGCAACCCAGAATTATTCTAGACCAAATTCTGAGATAGTCCTTCAGATCTTTGATTTTGTTTGAGGGTTGTTCATAACCTTTTTCTACCATTTCACTTTATCTTATACCGCTTTCGTCTTGACCAATAAGTTTTCCAATGAGATCCTTGGAGATAACGGTCTTCTTTCCCATAACATATAAGGTTACTTGATGATTTGAAACAATAACATGAATCCAAAATTCTTTAACTAATTTTGGGAAAATTGTACCGATTAGACGATCAAATTATTTTGTCCATCCTTGAAACTCAACATCAGGCGTTAGGTCGTGTCCATTTTCTTTCATACTTTCAAAATCAACAATGAGTTCATAGAGAACTTCCAGAGAATCAACAGGAGTGAGAAGGGTTCTTGAGGGTTCAATATACCTTTCATCAATTGTTGTAGAGGGTGAACAAGAAACGTTGATTTGAGAATCTTGAGACAATTGTTGAAAAGAGGCCATTGTTTATGGACTTAGGGTTTTGAGAGAAACCAAAAGGGAAAGGAACAAATACAGAGAGAATATGGTGAGTGAGAGTGAAGGTGTGAGAGTGTTTGTGAGAAGGTGAAGTATAATTAGAAAATGGGGAGAAAAAGATGAATTTTAATTTTAATTAATAAAATAAACACAATGATTAATTACATTAATGATTTCTGAAAAATAGGGATGTCGTGAAGATTTTGAAATGTTACTGATTTGACTCGCGCCTCAATGCATCAACTCAATCGTTTCATCCCTTCAAATTTTAAACACATGTTCAAACTTAAAGAGTGACTTTGCATTTTAGAGTTGACAGGTGTTGATATGGTGAACTGCTTGCTTCTATCTTAGAAATGAAGTGGTTTTGGAAAACATTCAGATCTTCTTGATAGTTTCTAATACAATTTTCCTTCTCACTTCTGAAGAACTATTGTACAAATGTTCGCAAAAATAAATTAAAAAATTATGAGGATTAAATATAAAGAAACTATACTATTATTTTGGGCATAATTTCATACTGAGGTGTTTCATAATGAAATTAAATCTATCTTCAGAAAGGGGTTTAGTAAAAACATAAGCCCATTATTGGTCTCTCTGTCTATAAATTTTAAACAAAGAATTCCCTTCTGAATATTGTCCCTAATGAAATGGTGTTTAATTTCTATATGTTTAGCCCTAGAATGTAAAATAGGATTTTTAGAAAGACATATAGTAGAAGTATTATCGCAGAGGATAAGAATGTACTCTCATAAATATTAAAGTCTTCAAGCTAACTTTTCATTAAGAGCATCTGAGTAATGCATCCAGCTACAACTATATATTCAGCCTCAGCAATTGATAATGCAATAGTGGATTGTCTTTTGCTGGACCATGAGATTAGGTTGTCCCCTATAAACTGGCAGCTTCCAGAAGTACTTTTTCTTTCTATTCTTTCTCCAGCAAAGTTATTGTCACAATACCCTTCTTATTTATATTCTTTGGATTTTCTATAACGAAGACCAAGAATAGTAGTACCTTTCAGATACTTGAAAATTCTCTTAACTGCTGTTAAGTGAGATTCTCTAGGATCGAATTAGAATCTGGCACAGAGACACACGTTATATAGAATATCAGGTCTTGAAGCATTTAAATATAAGAGATAACCGATCATACCTCTGTAGAGATTCTGTTATACTTTCTTACTTACTTTTCCTTTTCCAGAATGCATGTGGGATGCATAGGAGTTTTGGAGAGCTTACTTTTTAACAAATCAAATTTTTTCAGAAGTTCTTTAACATACTTGCTTTGATGTATGGAGTTTCCTTCTGGAGTTTGATTGATTTGAATTCCTAGAAAGAACTTGAGTTCACCCATCAAGCTCATTTCAAATTCTGATTGCATAGACATAGAAAAGTCTTTCCCCAAGGAGGGTTTAGTAGATCCAAATATTATATTATCTACATAAATTTGAAAAACCAGAATGTCATTTTTAAATGGTTTACAAAATAGAGTTGTGTCCACTTTCCCTCTGGTAAACTCATTTTCTAACAGAAAGTTACTTAGTTTTTCATACCAAGCTCTAGGAGCTTGTTTCAGACCATATAACGATTTCTTAAGTTTATAAACATATTCTGGATGTTTTGTATTTTCAAAACCAGGGGGTTGATGCACATAAACTTCTTCATCAATGTAACCGTTTAAAAAAGCACTTTTGACATCCATCTGATAAAGAGCGATGCTATTATTTACAACAAATGAAATTAAAAGTCTGATAGATTCTAACCTGGAGACTGGAGTAAATGTTTCTTGTATAGTCTACCCCTTCTTGCTGAATATAACCTTTTGCAACCATTCATGCTTTGTTTATGAGAACTTCTTCTTGTTCACTTAACTTGTTTATGAAGACCCATTTGAATCCAATGATGTTGAAGCCTTTTGGTTTAGAGACTAGATCCCACACATCATTTATGGTAAATTGATTTAGTTCTTCCTGCATTACAAGGATCCAATCATTGTATATAAGTGCTTCGTCTATGGATGTTGTTTCTATCAGAGACACTAATTCCATAAGAGATTCTTCAGTATTTCTGAATGTAGATCTTGTTCTAATTAGATCATCTTTCTTTCCCAAAATCATGTTTTCAAGATGTGCTAATCTGCTTCTAGATTGTCTTTTCTGGATGGATTCTTCAGAAGCTATTGTAGTATTTGTGATGTCATCTTTTGTATCTTTAGTACCTATTATTTTGTTCTACAACTCTATTTGGTTGAGGAGTTATAGAACAAGAGAAATCATGAGAAATGCCATTCTCATTATAAAACTTTTCAAAACTTTTATTTTCAGATTCCCCACCATGATCATTTCTGACTTTAACAATTTTAAACTATTTTTCATTTTGAACTTGGTTGCTGAAAATAGAGAACACGGAATATGACTCGTCCTTACGTCTTAAGAACTTTACCCATGTCCATCTGTTATAGTCATCTACGATCATTAATCCATACTTTTGGTGGCTTATGGTTATAGTTTTTAATGGTCCAAAGAAATCTATATGCAGGAGTTCTAATGGTCTAGAGGTAGAAACAACATTTTTTTATTTGAAAGAGGGCTTTGCAAACTTTCCTTTTTGACATGCTTCACACAAAGCATCTGAGTTGAACTTTAAGTTAGGAAGTCCTCTGACCAGATTGATTTTGTTAATCTGAGATATTCTTCTCATACTCACATGCCCCAATCTTCTCTGCCTAGCCCATTGCTCATCGTTAATAGACATAAGGGATTTTACATTCTGACTTTTTAGTTCACAAAGTTTTATTTTATAAATGTTGTTCTTTCTCTTACCATTAAAAAATATTGTTCCATCTTTATTACTAACTGCTTTACAAGACTTTTGATTAAAGATTATATCATAACCATTATCACTTAATTGACTTATGGATAAGAGGTTATTCATTAATCCATCTACTAACAGAACATTAGTTATAGAAGGAAGTGTACCGTTACCAATGGTTCCGGAGCCAATGATCTTTCTTTTCTAGTTTCCTTTGAAACCCTTGTATCCTATAGATTTAAGTTCTAGGCTTCGGAACATATGATTTCTTCCTGTTATGTGTCAAGAGCATCCAGATTCCGGGTACAATGATTTGTGTTTCAACTTTGTTGTTAAAGATATATGCAACATAGATAATTTTCTCCTTAGGTACCCATATCTTTTTGGGTCCTTGTTTGTTAGAGCTTCCAAAATTCTATTAAATTTTGGTTTCATAGAGTAAGAATCACTAGTATGTTTTATATAATGTGAGTGTCCATATGTGAAGTGTGAGTTTAAAGGTGTGTGTTTTATAAGTATATCATAAACTTTATTTTATTTATATGTTTCATCTCCTCTAGGGTTCACATATCCTACGCCTTTCTTTGCCGTTTCTTCTAACTCCATAGAACATTGAGGCCATCTTGCTTCTATCTATGTTTGTAGCTAGAAATTTTTTAAAATTGTGATCATATTCTTTTATGATGTTATCAAAACTACTTGAAACTTCTGAAACATATTTTTTCTGAGCTTTATGTAACTCATTTTTAATAACAAAATTTTCAGTTTTTAATTTAGTGATGGTTTCTTTTAGCTTAGGATTTTATGCTATTAGTTTCCTAGTTTCTTCATAGTCAGATACTAGAACCTGTTTGAGGTTCTTGTTTTTGACTCGAAGTTGATGATATCTTTCAAGAATTTCAAACAGACTATCTTCTAGTTAAGATCTAGAAAAGTTAGTGATTACCTCTTCTGCTTCTGAGTCTGATTCTGATTCAGGTTAACTAGTGTCATTTGATATATTGGCCATTAAAGCGATATTGGCCATCATGTTGATTCTGCTTCAGAAGATTCTGAGTCATCCCACATTTCCATAATACTTTTCTTGTTTTCTTTGAAGAACTTCTTTGAGGCTTTTCTTTCTGAATATTTGGGCATTTGCTTTTGTAGTGATCTGGCTCTTTGCATTTGTAGAATACAACATCTTTGTTGCTAGATTTTCTGTATCAAGAGCATGATTCAGAGTGATTGCTTGTTCTTCTTGGGTTTCTAAATTTACTTAGTCTGTGCTTCCATAGTTGATGGACTCTTCTGGAGAGAAGAGATAGTTCGTCTTCTTCTGACGAGGATCCACCAGAGTTTTCTTCTTTTGCATGGAAAGTTTTAGTTTCAAATTTATTATTAGATTTAAGATCAAGAGAATTTCCTTTCTTTTAGGGCTCATCTTCTTCTAGTTCTATCTCATGACTTATCAAAGAGCTCATAAGCTTTTGAAGAGATATTTTATTCAGATCTTTGGCTAGTTTTAAGGTTGTGACCATGGGTCTCCATTTCTTGGGTTACCTTCTGATGATTTTCTTTACATGATCTGCTATTGAGTACCCTTTGTCCATGACTTTTAGCCCAACAACCAGAATTTGAAACCTTGAGAACACTGTCTCAATTGTTTCATCTTCTTCCATTTTGAAGGCCTCATAATTTTGAATGAGTGCAAGATCTTTGGTCTCATTGACTTGCGTGTTACCTTCATGCATCATTCTCAAAGAGTAAAACATGTTCTTATTTGATTCTCTGTTCGTGATCTTCTTATACTCGGTGTACAAGATAGCACTCAAGAGGATTGTTCTGGCCTTGTGATGATTTATGAATTCATTCTTTTGTTGATTTGTCATTTTCTTTCTGTAGATCTTCTGACGGCTTTTGTCAACTGGATGAATGTAGCCATCAGTTACCGTATCCCAGAGATTAGTGTCATGAGATAGAAAAAACTTTCGATTTTGTCTTTCTAGTAATCGAAGTTCTCCCCATAAAAGTTTGGAGGTTTGCCGCTAATTTTGTCTTTCTCATCATAGTTATCATTGCTGATAATCTGACTTGGTCCCACCATAGTATTTTTCTTGCTAGGATCTTTTTCTGACATAGTTAAGTGTTAGCACCCAGAACCAGGCACTCTGATGCCAATGTAAGGATAGAAAAACATAATAAATGAGGGTTTGAATTGGGGGTTTTCAAAAATAAAATAGTTAAACATGTTTGATTATCCTGGTTCGTTTGAACTCAAACTACTCCAGTCAACCCGCCAAGGTGATTTTGCCTCTCTCAAACGAGGTCCTAATGTAATTATCGAAAACATTGATTACACAAACAAAATGACTATCATCAATGTCTTCTCGAGACTAAACCACAACTTGGTTTTTCAAGGTATTAAAAAATATAAATAAAAAATGTGTACAAATGTGTTTCTAAAAAACTATATCACATTGTGATTTATACACAAGATTAAAGCACAAGAGAGAGCTAGTGAAGATATATCTTTGTATGCTCAAGTGTTGTTTTGATTCTTCTTCATAGTCTTCTTTATATAGGTGATGCATATGAGACATGAGAAGATGAATTTGGAATGTTGATAAAGTATTGTTAATGCACTTTCCAAAAATACAATTCTTGTTTTGTTCTAGTCATTACTCTTTGATTTGTAATAAATGAATTGTAACACATCAGAACTTTACTTATTTGGAATCTTATCAAAATGATAATATTGTCATTGATACTTTAGATCCTCAGAGTTTCATATGATTGGAACTTGGATGAGACACACACATTGAATATTCTTTTCACTTTCAGAATGTTTACTTATCAGAGTATAGCTTGAGCTTAAGTGTTGAGTCTTTAGAACTTCAATATAGATAAGTGCGTCAAGACTTCCTCTGTTCTTCCAAAACTTCACTTATCAGAGTATCAGAGTTTATCTTGTAACTTTGGTGCTTCAGAAGTTATAACATCAGAACTTCTTCTATTAAGCGTGTTTCACAGATTTGCTTCTAGGTTTGTATGCTTTGTCTAATTAGAGCTTCAAAATGCAATTATCTCATCATCTTCTATGCACTTTTATCATAACTTCTCTGCATATTTAAATACATTATTACAGAGCAATTTGTTCTATATATATCATGTATTTTTTATCATCAAAACTATTACTAAGATGTAGAACCAAACTATGTTCTAACAAAAACATCTTGTGCGGTTCAAGTCTCATGTTTCATTTTTTACAAATCTCTTTGTGTCTTGTGATCTGAGTTATGAGCACAGTTGTGTCATGTGTTCTGAGTTACCTGGAACTAGAACCTACAGGTGCAGGGTTCTCTTATGCCACCTAAAATTACAAGTAAAGGTTCCTGGGTAGAAGGCGATTGTTATACATCTTCCTCATGTACACCAAATAACCTCAAGACATTCTAAGTTTGTCATCTTGAGGTTGTTATTCAATTGTGTTTTGTTGTCAAGGGTAAAGTTCCTGGATCTTCTTATGCCACCAGAGAAGAAGATTTATTTCCTAGATTAAGGGGGAATAAAGTACATGGTTCTTCTGGCTGAAATGACTTTAGGACTTTTGCTCATGGGTTTATTATGCAAAATAGTCTTTGGAAAATGGTCCTAGATTATTTTACAAATGGTGTTTTAGACAATATTTACCTAAAGGGTGAGATTGAAAGCTCAAGAGATTTAAGTTCTTAATATTTGGATAATTTTGGTAAAACAAGATGATGATCAAGTTGTTAAAACATGTGAAGAACAACATCTCTAACAAAGATGTCCTACCATGAAGACTCGACACCTTGGACTGCTTCAGCAAGTTTCTAAATGTGTTTAAAATATTTAAGAAGCATTTTTAGCAATGGATCAAGGAAAAGGTTCAATAGAAGATTCGAAGCCCATGGACAATTGAAGTCTAAAAAAGGAAGACTTAGACCTAGGGAAAATTAACTAAATCGGGTGTAACAAATTTAGAAAGAAAAATAAGGGTTTAGGGTTTTAAAAGTCATGTTCTTATATGTTTATATCAGTATGCTTTATCATGTTCAAGTGTTGTTACAGAGATCAATGTCTTAGACATGTGTTAGGACATTTGTAATCTGTATGCCAGAATTTGATAAGGTATTAGCGTCCCTCATGTTCGTTGTACTCAACAGAAGCCACTTAGTTTTTTTTTTGTGAATGAGTGTTAGTGTGCTTATTAGTTTGTGATCTTCTACTTATCATCTGGGAAATAGAAATAAAGGGTTTAAGGTTTTTTTTATGATTGTGCTTGCCAATATTTTAAAATCCTGTGCCTACGAATTCTCATAGTGTAATGAGAAAATCAGAGCTCTATAGTTCATGATAGAAAACCACTGATTTGTTGGTTGACTTTAGAGAGTGATGCTTTAGACATATCAAGCAATTAAACCTTTCCTTTCTTCTCAATCTTGGAGGATGATGCCTTTGTTTAGTTCACGTCGATATGGATAAGGCATACTCGTTTCTGAAAAGGTTTCCAAAGTCACGCAAGGGAGAAAAAAATAGTATGATGGGTTGATTTGATTTTATATGGAGTAGGGTAAAAGTTATAGGAATGTGTACACCGATCATTCTTTTACCTAAGACTTCTAAAGAGATGTGTGTATCTTGATCCTTCTAAAGAGATGTGCATCCTATTGTTACTTTATGCAATGTTTAGTTAGAGTATTTTAGTTTGAAAGAACAGTAGTCATTTTGGACAAGCTGTGCACCGAGCGCTCGACAGTTAAGGGGTATAAAGAGATGTGCATCCATCAGTCCTTTTTTATTTTTATTGTGAAAAAGGTTTCTGTGCTAAGGATGACTGGACGTTGGATAAATCATTTTGGATTGATTAAGAAAAGGTTTGAATCAAGCGAAATAGATACTTGACGTTGCATCAAGCATTTGATGGGATTAGATTTGAGATTGGTTTGATTTTGAAAATGGCTTGATGTTGATCAAGCATTTTTATTTTTGGAAAAGTGGTTGATTTTAGTTATCATATTATTCAATTATTCAAGCTAACCAAACTAATCTAAAACAAGAATCAAAGCTAAATAAAGTACAAATAGGGGAGGGGATACATTTTGTTAAATGAGGATGCATAAATTAACAACATAAAAATAGAAGGGAAGAGGAGCACTGTTGTACACCAAAATTTGCCCTCCCATTTCCTCAACATTTTCTCATCACAAGACCTTTGAAGATCAAGATCCAATTAGGGTTTCCTCTGCTCAAGACTTCTCCTTGCACTGTGGACTCAAATTAGGGTTTGTGTTTGCCTAAGGATGTTTTGACCTAAAATGCCTAAGATGACTTTCATGCTTCATATTGGACTCCCAAGTTTACCTATACCAAGTTTCAAGTCTTGATTCCAAGTTTTGCCCAGTCAATTGGACAGTTGACCTAGAAATCAGCTGTATTGGGGAAAAAGTCAGCTGTGGCCAATTGACAGTCAAACCTCATGAAAATTGACCCACATCAACATATTGAACTCATATGGACCATTTGATCAAGTTTGGATCACAATTCCACAAGAAATTTGATCAGATCACCAAAAGGGCAAAATGGTCATTTTTAGGGTTTTGACTGCACAAAGGCAATTTTTGACTGTTTGACCTAGCCAATGGCAAACCAAGCTCACATATGGACTCAAGGACCCCATGGAATTATCTTGACATGTTCATCAAGCTCAAAAGATCCCAAGTACACAAGATTGACAGTTGAATTTCCCAGTCAATTGATCAATTTTGACTGTATACTAAAAAGTCAAACTTTGACTTTTTGGTCAAAATCAAGAGTCAAGATTCATTTTTCATCAAAACATGCCAAATCATGAAACTTGTTCATCAAGAAATCACAAAATGCAAATTAGGGTTTGAAAATGGAATTTTTCATAACTTAGAATTTTTCTAAGTTATGAAAAACCCTAATTTTTCCCCAACTTTGCCCCATCTTTTCACCAAGATCCATTTGGATTCAAACAAAAGTCAAAACATGAAAGTTGTAGCTTGTTGCATAATCTACAACTTTGATTCACAAAGTTTTCTCATTTGAAGCTTGTATCTCAAGTTACAATTTTTTGAATAAGGGCACTAAACCATTTTTAACTTAGTGAAATTTTAACCTATTTTGACAAGGTTTTCTACCCCACTTCAAGGCCACTTTTCATACCCTTCCACTTGGAATTTTGATTTGCATTTCAAAGATGGATTGTAGTACACATTCCAAGCTTTCCAAAATGTCCAAGAACTCACCAAACAACCTCATAACTTGAGAGATTCGAATTTCACAAGTTGGCAAAAATCCACTTTTGAATGGTTCATGAACATGTTCATAACTTGGACCATTTTCAAATCAGCATAGTTTGTGCTACATTGCAGGCCCTAAAACCCTTTGACACTCATAAATTTAATGCTAAACCATTGAACCAAGTTGTTATTCTAAGCCTTTGGTCATTACACAAGGAATTGAGCCTAAACTAGAAAAAGCACTATTTCCATTCTTGAAAAGAAGAACTTTATGTCAAGTTTGCAATCCAAGTGGTACAATCAAGATCTTCTTGGCACAAGTTTGTGAGCAAATTGCACTGATCAAGGCAAGGGATAACAGCATAGTGGGAGGGCCTGTACAGGCTAGAAACATCAAGTGGCATTTTGTTGCTTAACATAGAAGAAAGGTCCATAACTTGTGACAACTTGAATCTCAGCATAGAAACACAAGAGAGAAGTTATCAAACACATTCCATAGAACATATCCAAGCTAACACACGAGCCCTTGCCATCTAAAACACTCCCATTGCCCTAATCACCTTGAAACTGCACAAACAGGGGAACCCCTGCAGATTGAGTGCTATCTCTCAATCCCTTCGAGCATTCTTGTCCAAACCTGTTCCTCTACCTTCCCTACAACATATGCAAGCTAACCATGACTTAAAACCTGACCTGTAACACCTCCAAGCCACTTCACCATTTTTAAATTTCTGTTTTTCAGTTGGAGTTCACTAGCTCGATTCAGGGAGTTTCAAGACAATGTAGGACTTGGAAAAGCATCCTTACACTTCAAGGAAGCTACACAAGTCATCATTTCATTCTGAAACATCCTCCATTGTGAAGCTCGATTCTAACTGAACAGGTACATTCATGAAGTTCTATCTCCCTTGTTAGGCATTGTTAGCTTTAGGTTTGTGAAGAAAACATGTCACAATCATAGCCCTGAACATGCTCATATGATTAGATTTCATTTATATTTCGTGTGCTTAGAGAATTTCATGTCTGAACATTGATGAAAAGTTAGGTCAGAAATTAGGGGGGGAGAAATTCTCCCTCATCTTAGAGAGATAGGTCAAGTTCTTTATATGGTTGAAACCGTCTCTTAATGCTCTACACTTTTCATGTTATGAGTTTTGCTTAAAAGTCCAGGAATCCAGAGATAAAAAACGCGTGTTTTGCTTGAAGGATGTTGTTCAGAGGTTGAAGAAGACAGGTCTTCTGGGCTGGGCCTGGAATTTTTTCCTATTCACACCATTTATTTTGATTCACACCCCCTGAGCCCATTTGCTTCATTTTTGACTCTTTTTGACTTTTTCTTTTTTGGTTGACTTTGTTTATTTTTTCTCATGATATAAAAAACACAAAAATATTTTTTCCATCTTTTTTTGAATTTATGGCATATTTATTTGATTTGTTTCTCTTGTTTATGCATAAATATATATACACTAATGTTTAGAGAATTAAAAATAATGCAAATGTATTCTCTTTTCTGATTTTTTATTGCATTTTTTTTCTTTTGAAAATATTTTATACAAAAACATTTTTTTTATTATTTTATAAAATTAATTATTATTATTTGCTATATATATATATATATATGATATTTATTTAGTAAACAATATAGATATATACATATATTAATATACTTAGGATAAAACACCAAAATATACATTTTTTATTTTATTAATATTTAATACAAAAAATATATTTTTTACAAATATACTCCCTTTTTATTTTTTTAGTATACAAAGAACTTAATATATATATATACATATGTTTATTAATATATTTAAGTTAAAATATAAGAATACTTGAATTTTTCATTTTTTGTTAATATTTGATGCAAAATACTTTTTTTCATAATATACTTCATTTTATTTTATTTTTATAAATAATAAATAAATATTTATATTAAATTAGATAATAATATATTTCCTTAATAAAATTAGGGTTTTTGCCCTAAATTCAAAATACTTAAAAAATAATATATTTTTTATTTTCTTTTCTCTTTTACATAAATAATATTTTTTCATACATATACAAAACATTTCTTTTGCATCTTGCATTCTTATTTAATTTTTGTACATTGATTAAATTGCAAATATTCAAAATGATGTAATAATTTAGATTTAAATTCTTGTCAATATCCCCATTTGAACATTTGTACCCCCCTTCCCATATTTGGTTTTGTAATAGCTTAGTAATTTTAATTTCGCACTTTATTGCTTTCTAATGATAACATGTTAGAATTAAGGTTTGTATGCGAAAAAACGATAAAAAATAGTTTGACTTAATACAAGATAAACAAGCATGAAAATGGACACACAAATCACACTTGCACCCCCTAGGGTATTCCACTTGTTGCCTTCAAATAAATGGGCCATATTGTATGTTGAACTTCTTTGGGTAAAGCAAACAATTTGAATGATCATAGTCCCTCGATAAAACTTTTCAAAACAAACAAAAACAAATGATCAAGTCCCTTAAAGAAAATTGCCCAAAGACATTTAACGTCGTTGCAATTATGGTCTAAACGATGACCCGCGCCTGTCCCTTTCGCATCATAACACAAGATTGTCCACCAAATACAATGGTGGAACAAACTTGTTAAAAGGGTTAAAACATAGCAATAATCTTTTGAGGAATTTAGGAGTAGATAACCTCTTAGTTGCTTGAATCAAACTTGCGAAACAAAACACTTGCCTAATTTCAAAATCACACCACACTACACTTTCAAAACAACTTTCAAAAACAAATGAAAACCTTTTCAAAAGACATATATCTTTGTATACATCCCCACATGGATCATTACAAAGGTTGCCACCACATTGGCATCTTTTCAAAACATTTTCAAAACCCACACACTCAAGCACCATTTAAAAATTGAAAACAAAAGGCAAGTGATCTAAGCAAGTAACTAAGAGCCCATGGATAACCATGGATAGAAAGGGTGCTAATACCTTCCCTTTCTATAATCTACTCCCCGAACCCAAGAAAACATCTCAAAAGGTTTTTTGCTGTGCTTTTTAACCTTTCCTTAGGATAAAATAAAAAGTCGGTGGCGACTCTTGCTAACCGCAACATTTGCGAATACAAACGCAAAACCTCTAGTCAGTTCTCCCACCGTATCACAGAACTGGCGACTCTGCTGGGGAAAATAATAAAAGTGGAGTAACCTTAGGGCTTAGATCACCTTTGTTTTCAATTGATTGTCTTGTTTGCTTTTACATTTGTGGGCTTTGTATCGGAGTTTTATCGATCCTAACCCGGATCTGAGGATACCTTCTTAGAAAGTAGCAACAAGGCTGTGAGGGAACTGTGCGGGGTATACCGACATGGTTGAAACAGTCTGCTACGTTGATGTGGCACTTTGGTGTGTACCGGTAACCCTTGAGTTCAGTCAAGGAGAGTACGGGGCCGCCGCGTGGTGTCATAAAGCATCAACTGACCTTAGGAACCTTAATTGAACCATCTTGGCCTTTTAGGGGTAGTGAGATAACTGACTTTGGTGCAGTCCGAGGTTGGTTGATACTCGATACTACACTCAATTGAGGGTTGCTTTCCTGGGATATTTCGGTCGCCAGTTCAGTGGCTAAATCGAAACGATGAACAATGAAAGTAATCCAGTGATATTGGGACCTTTAGAACCCGGTTACTTCTAATAGGACAGGTTGAGCCCACCAACTTCAAGAGGGTAATACCCAGACCCCATGCAGGCCTAAACTCTAAGGGTTTGTCTTGTGTGACTTGTGTGCCTTACCATGTTTGCCTTTGTGAATATTTGTGGTGTATTTAATCATAACATCATGACATCATACAACATCATGAGCATTGACTAACCATTTCAAGGGTTTCGAATCTTCATCTTTGTTCTTGTTTTATAGGACATGGAAACTGCTCGCAGAAAGACAATTCAGATTAGCCTGGTAAAGATCCCTCCTCAGCTTAAGGAACTTATGTCCAGGATTCCCGAGGGTTCTTCATTCAGTGAGAGACATGGAAGACTCATCAGCTTGGTTAACACCAACATTGAGGAGGATTTGATAAAAGTCCTGTTCCAGTTCTTTGACCCTCTGCATCACTGTTTCACTTTTCCGGATTATCAATTGGTGCCTACATTGGAAGAGTTATCCCGACTCCTGAAGGTCCCTATCCTTGATCAACTACCCTACAACAGTACGGAAGAGGAGCCCAAGCTTGAAGAGATTGCTAAAGCCTTGCACCTACAGTCATCTGACCTCAAGGGACATTGGGAAGTTAGAAGTGGTATCAAAGGGTTCTTAGCCAGGTTTCTGTTCGAGAAGGCCCAAGAATGTTGGAACTCCCTTGACCTACAAGCTTTTGAAGAAGTTATGGCCCTCCTTGTCTATGGTTTGGTGTTATTCCCTAACCCAGATCAGCTCATTGATATCAGTGCCGTCCAGATCTTCATGACCAGGAATCCTATACCTACGTTGCTGGGGGACATCCTTCACTCATGTTACACTCGAACCATGAGAAGAAGGGGTGTCCTTATGTGTTGCACTCCTCTCCTGGGAAGGTGGTTTATTTCGCACCTTCCACAATCAGTTTTGAAGAACGAGCGGGGTTTGAGATGGTCACAACGGTTAATGACTCTTACGCATGCAGATATACATTGGTGCCCTAGGTCCAGGGAAGACGTCACTATCATTGATCGTTGCGGGGAGTACCCTAATGTTCCTTTATTTGGAATCAAAGGAGGTATTACTTACAACCCATGTCTGGCTTGGAGACAGTTCGGTTATGCTCGGAGGGATGGCCCTCATGACATGTTAATTCCTAACATAGTTTTTGACTTCGACAACGATACTCAAGGACTTCGTCAGAGATTTATCAGAGCTTGGAGGATGCCAAGTAGGATCGACAACAAGACACTGGGGCACAGGAACTCCATCCCGTTGGAACCTTATCTCAAGTGGGTACGAGCCCGCTCCCAGAAGTTAGTGATGCCTTATCCTCATATGCTCCCTGTGATCAAAGAACTAGTCTTGGAAGGAGAGGTGTCCTACACCATTCAACATTCCGACATGCCCACCTCCTGGGAAGAGATGCAGAAGAGCTGGATCCAGCTTAAGGAAGAACGAAATTCTCTTGAGACCAGTCTACATGCTAGTGAAAAGAAGGTCCTGGAATTCACCCGCCTACTGCACGAGGAAAGGAATCTCAACACCTACATCGCACCAAAGAGGATGCGCAATGTTTTTTTACCTTAAGGAGTTATTTTGTAATATTTGGCCCATGGGGCATTTATGTACTAACGAATTTCTCCTTATTAATATGATGTGCGTTCCTTTTTGTCTACAACAAATTTTGAATGTTCTAAATCCTTGAATGCATTGCATACATACGCATTCCATTGCACCATATGCATAAGCAGGTACCCTATTTCACAGGTTGCTTAATCTTCTTCGCTGTTTGTTTGAACAGTCATCATGAATCCAGACTTATCCAGTGAGCAAGCAATCAAGGCCCTTCAGGCCCAAAGTGCACAGTTTCAAGAGATGGTCCTAAGCCTAGCCCAAGGTCAGCAAGAGTTGAAGACTCTACTCCTGAAGAAGAAGAAGAAAAAGAGGACTGCATTGTTCAACACCGGACGCAGATTTGGGAACACACTCCATAATGAAGCTGATCCAACTACTTCTTCTGCTGAGAAGAACAGTCCCCAAGGGGGAGGAGCTCCTAGTCCCGCAGTCTCCGACAACGAGACGGACTATAACGACGAACAATACCCACCTGCTGCTGACAGGTACAAGCAATTGGAGGACCGCTTGAGCGCCATGGAAATTCAGAATGTGCCGGGACTAGATTTCGGAGATTTGGGGTTGTCTTCTGGGGTAGTAATTCCACACAAGTTTAAGGCGCCTGCCTTCGCCAAGTATGATGGGGTCTCCTGCCCAAAGCTGCATCTAAGGTCGTACGTAAGGAAGATCCAACCTTACACGGCGGATAAGAACCTCTGGATTCACTTCTTCCAAGATAGCCTCTCGGGGTCACAACTTGAATGGTTCTACCAATTGGATGGAGCTAGCATCCGACACTGGGAAGATTTGGCAACCGCATTCTACAGACAATACCAATACAATTCTGATCTCGCTCCCACGCGTACCCAACTTCAGGGTATGTCTCTAGGAACGGGTGAAGGGTTCAAAGAGTACGCTCAAAAATGGAGAGATTTGGCCGGCAGGGTGCAGCCTCCATTGACTGGTCGAGAGCTAGTTGATATGTTCCTAGGGACGTTGTCTGGTCCGTTTTTCAATCATTTGGTTGGTAACTCCTCCGCTGGGTTTACAGATTTGATATTGACGGGAGAAAGAATTGAAGCTGGCATCAGGTCAGACAAGATACAAAAGGCTGCCTCTACAAGTGCTGAGAAGAGGCCATTTAAGAAAGAAGCAAGTGCCGTCTACGGCCCTAGAAGACAAGTCAAGCCCGAAAGTCACCAAGCCGTCAATGCTTTGGTCATCTCAAAACCTGTTGCTGCTCCTCAGCAGTACAATCAACAAAGAAGCGAAAGGCCCAAGAGGCAGTATACTCGACTGAGTATGACCTTATCTCAAATTTTACCCCAACTGTTATCCACCAACCTGGTGACCCTCAAAGAAGCTCCTAAGGTCGTCAACACTGCGTCTCCTAAGTATAACCCAAATGCCCGGTGTGCTTATCATTCTGATAGTCCCGGGCACACTACTGATGATTGCTGGGCCTTGAGAAACAAAGTACAAGATCTGATCGACGCAAAGGAAATTCAGTTTGAAGCACCGGAAAGACCAAATGTTGTAACTGCTCCTATGCCCCAGCATAGAGTAAATGCCATTGAGGAAGAAATGTACGCTGTTTCGGTAAATGAAGTTGTCACCCCTCTGAAGACTGTTAAGAAGAACCTACTGCAGGCCGGTTTATTTCCGGGTTGCGGTGAAGGTTGCCTGTTCTGTGTTGTTTCCCTATCTGATTGTCCCTTGCTGAGGTTAGGCATCCAAGGCCTAATGGATAGCAAGGAAATTCTATTCAAAAAGTCTGCTGTTCAGTTGGTTCCGATAAAAGAAATTTTTGTGGTTACCATCTTCAATAATCCAATCAAGGCTCCCCCGAAGAAGCCTGTTCAAATCATGACTGTTGCACCTGTGATTATTACTGTTCCGGGGCCTCTCCCCTACGTGTCTGATAAAGCTGTCCCCTGGCATTATGGGGCAGACGTGTATGTAAATGGAATCAAACAAGAATTCGACACTGGCGCCAATATCTGCGATATCACTGGTCCAGCCAAGGTCACCCGCAGTGGCAGGCTCTTCTCGCCTAACATTGCACCGCCCGCTATTCGAAAACCCCTCCTTATAAAACCTACAAGTGTACCTGTTACTGTTGCTGATCAAATGGTTTCCCCTGCTGCCGAGTCATCAAATGCTCGGGGCAAAGGGATTGAAGAAGAGCCTGCCCGGATGGAGGCACCAATACCCATAAATGCTGAGGCCTCCCGACAAGAAATGGAGGAGATCCTGAAAATAATAAAGAAAAGTGATTTCAATGTTGTCGAGCAGCTGGGGCATACACCCTCCAAGATCTCCCTGCTCTCCTTATTGCTATGCTCCGAGGCCCATGCTAAGGCCTTGATCTCATTTCTCAAGACGGCCCATGTGCCGCAGGAGACGTCTGCAGTCCAGTTCACTTATTGCATAGCGAATCTGACAGCAGATAATGGCTTGGGTTTCTCAGATGCTGACCTGACTACGAAGGGAAGAGACCACAATGATGCCCTGCATGTCTCTATCGAATGCAGGGGCACTACTCTGGCGCATGTATTGGTGGACACTGGTTCTTCCTTGAATGTCCTACCGAAAAAGGCTTTAGATCGTCTGGATTATGAAGGCCTGGAATTGAAACCCAGCAATATCATCGTCAGGGCCTTTGATGGTTCAAAAAGGATGGTTCATGGAGAGGTTAACATCCCTATTCGTGTGGGCTCTCAAGTGTTTGACTCTATTTTTTATGTGATGGATATACGTCCATCGTACTCTTGTCTACTGGGTCGAACTTGGATCCATAAAGCTGGGGCAATGACCTCCACCTTGCACCAGAAGCTGAAATATCCCGTCAGGGGGAAGATCGTCACTGTGCAAGGAGAAAAGGAGTATATGGTGAGCCATTTGAATTCCTTCAGATATATCGAGATGGACGGGGAGTTTATTGAAACCCCCTTTCAGCATTTCGAGGAGGTACATCCAATTACAGCAGCAGCAGAAACAGCGGTCGAAGAGAATGTTTCCTTGAAGATGGCTTCCCTAAGGGATGCCCGGGCTGTGGTTCAGAAAGGCAATTGTGCAAACTGAGGTCAGCTTCCTGATTTCACTCAGAAGAACGACAAGTTTGGGCTGGGCTTTACTGCAGAGGCTCAGAAGGCTGTGTGCAAAGAGAAGATCAGAAAGGCTCCGGTTTTTATCTCCAGCTCAAGGGTGAATGCTATCGAGGAGGATGTGGAGGAAGCAGAGTTTGACAGTTGGATCTACCCGACTACCAGCAACGGACCAAGCAACTGGACGGCAAAGGATTTTACCCCTATCACATTTGTCACGCAGTAATTGATTTCTTTTGATTTCCAAATTTGTAACAAACAATATGTTAAAACTTTGTTGGCTCGGTGTCCTACCCGGGGCATCGTAGCTCCATTTGTGAGGGCTTTTTGTATGACATTTTCATATATCATCAATCAAAACATTGGACGTTTGTTGCATTTCAAATCTTGTGCTCTTTTCCTTTCTGTGTTATATATATTGCAAAACAGCTATATTTACACACACTCACTTATACAGGTTTCAATCCACTCTGGATCTCACTGGTAACAGCTCTGCTACCGCCAGTTATGACTTCGAAAATCCGATCAACTTGGCCGAAGACGAAGGTGAAGATGATTGCGAAGTGCCTGGTGAACTTGCGAGACTGCTACTCCAGGAAGAAAGAGCTATTCAGCCACATGAAGAGCCAGTGGAGACAATTAACCTGGGTACTGAGACAGAGAGGAAAGAGGTCAAGATTGGTGCCAATCTAGAGCTCAGCGTGAAGCAACGATTGATCCAAATGCTACAAGATTACATGGAAATTTTTGCTTGGTCCTATGAAGATATGCCTGGTTTGGATGCCGACATTGTAGTTCACCACCTGCCAACCAAGGAAGATTGCCCTCCGGTAAAGCAAAAAGTCCGACGGATGCGTCCAGAGATGTCTGAAAAGATCAAGGCCGAGGTTATGAAACAGTTTGATGCCGGGTTCCTTGCAGTAACTTCTTACCCTCAGTGGGTTGCCAATGTGGTGCCAGTGCCGAAGAAGGACGGTAAAGTCAGAATGTGTGTTGACTACAGGGACTTGAACAGGGCCAGCCCCAAGGATGACTTCCCCCTACCTCACATTGATGTCCTTGTTGACAATACAGCTCAACACAAGGTGTTCTTCTTCATGGATGGTTTTTCAGGGTATAATCAGATCAAGATGGCTCCAGAAGATATGGAGAAGACTACATTTGTGACTCAGTGGGGCACCTTCTGTTATAAGGTCATGCCATTCGGATTGAAAAATGCTGGGGCAACCTATCAACGTGCCATGGTTGCTTTATTTCATGATATGATCCATCATGAGATTGAGGTATACGTTGATGACATGATTGCAAGGTCTCAAACTGAGGAGGAGCATCTTGACCATCTGAGGAAGTTATTTGACCGACTCAAGTTATACAAACTGAGATTGAATCCCAACAAATGCACCTTTGGGGTAAGATCTGGAAAGTTGCTAGGTTTCATTGTAAGTGATAAAGGTATTCAGGTGGACCCTGCCAAGGTAAAAGCCATACAAGAGATGCCGACTCCAAGAACAGAGAAAGAAGTCAGAGGCTTCCTGGGACGACTGAATTACATTGCCCGATTCATCTCACATCTGACCGCTACTTGTGAGCCAATCTTCAAATTGCTGAAGAAAGATCAAGTAGTACGCTGGAATGATGAATGTCAGGCCGCCTTTGAAAGAATAAAGGAATATCTCCAAGAACCACCCATTCTTATGCCACCAGTGGAAGGAAGACCTCTGATATTATACTTGACAGTGCTTGATAATTCAATGGGGTGTGTGCTGGGGCAGCATGACGAGTCTGGCCGAAAAGAGCACGCTATTTATTACTTGAGCAAAAATTTTACCGACTGTGAGTCTCGTTACTCACTGCTTGAGAAAACTTGTTGCGCTCTTGTATGGGCTGCTCGCCGGCTGAGACAGTATATGCTGACTCACACTACTTTATTGATTTCAAAGATGGATCCCATCAAATACATATTTGAAAAGCCCGCTCTGTCTGGAAGAATAGCGAGATGGCAAATGATCTTAACAGAATATGATATCCAGTATACAACTCAGAAAGCAATTTAGGGAAGTGTACTGGCAGATCATTTGGCACACCAACCTGTGGACGATTACCAATCATTGAACTTTGATTTTCCGGACGAAGACATCATGGTGGTAACTGACTGTGAGGTACCTGGACCGGATGAAGGACCTGAGGAAGGATCTCGATGGTCTATGCATTTTGATGGAGCCTCCAACGCTTTGGGTAACAGCGTCGGCGCTGTAATCATATCTCCCAAAGGAACTCATACTCCTCTCACCGCCCGATTATGTTTCAGCTGCACCAACAACATGGCAGAATATGAGGCATGTATCATGGGTTTACAAGCTGCAATCGACTTAAGGATCAAATTTCTAAGTGTTTTCGGAGATTCCGCTCTCGTGATCAATCAGATCAAAGGCGAGTGGGATACGAAACACCCGAATCTTATTCCTTACAAAGAGTATGTGTTGACCTTGCTTCCCCACTTCGAAGAGATAACTTTCGAACACTTCCCTAGAGAGGAGAATCAGCTAGCGGACGCCCTAGCTACGATGTCTTCAATGTTCAAAGTTAAATGGGACAATGAGGCTCCCCGAATCATAATTTGGAAGTTGGATGAACCGACATACTGCTGCGAGCTCGAGGCTGAGAAGGTTATTGAAAAACCCTGGTATCATGAGGTGAAGAGGTACTTGGAAGCTCAGGAATACCCTGAAGGTGCGTCTGTCAATGATAAGAAGTTCATGAGGAGGTTTGCTGCAAAATTCTTCCTCAGCAACGGCATTCTCTACAAACGGAATCATGATTCAACTCTGCTACGTTGTATGGATAAGGCAGAAGCATAGAAAATCATGATGGAGCTGCATGAAGGTACATTTGAAACACATTCCAGTGGACACACCATGGCTAAGAAAATCCTTCGGGCAGGATATTTCTGGTCCACAATGGAAGCCGATTGTTACCAGCACTCCCGAACTTGTCATAAATGCCAGATCTATGCTGACAAGGTGCATATCTCTCCGGTTCCTTTGAATGTCCTAACGGCACCTTGGCCTTTCGCAATGTGGGGCATCGATATGATTGGTGAGATCCGACCGACGGCATCCAATGGGCATCGCTTCATCTTGGTGGCGATCGATTACTTCACGAAGTGGGTTGAGGCAGCTTCCTACGCCACAGTAACCAAGAGCGTCGTGGCACGTTTCATCCGGCATAATCTGATCTGTCGGTACGGCGTCCCAGAAAGAATCATTACGGACAATGGTACCAATCTTAACAACAAAATGATCACTGAACTTTGCGAACAATTCAAGATACAGCACCACAATTCTTCTCCCTACCGGCCGAAGATGAATGGGGCTGTAGAGGCAGCCAATAAGAATATCAAGAAAATTGTGCAGAAGATGACAGTAACCTATAAAGATTGGCATGAGATGTTACCGTTCGCTCTTCATCGGTACCGCACCTCAGCAAGGACGTCAACCGGGGCAACTCCCTTCTCTTTAGTCTACGGCATGGAGGCAGTCTTGCCAATTGAAATCCAGATACCATCTCTCCGGATAATGAAGGATGCAGACTTGAATGAAGATGATTGGATCCAGACTCAACTTGATCAATTAAATCTGATTGACGAAAAGAGGCTCACTGCTATCTGTCATGGTCAAACGTATCAGAAACGGATGATCAGGGCATTTAACAAGAAAGTCAGACCGCAAGAGTATCAAGTTGGGGACCTGGTAATCAAACGCATCATACTTCCTCAAAGTGATCCCCGGGGCAAATGGACCCCTACTTACGAAGGGCCATTTGTGGTTAAACGTGTATTCTCAGGAGGAGCCATGATCCTAACCACCATGGATGGTGACGACCTTCCTCACCCCGCCAATGCAGACATAGTGAAAAAATACTACGCATAAATAAGAGACCCGCTGGGTTGACATACCTAGGCAAAAATAAGGGCTTCCCGGCGAACCAAAAGGGTTCGGGCAAAAATAAGGGATGAAATGAAAAAAAATCTGTACACCCGGCAAGTCGAAAACCTGAAAGGGCGGCTTGGGCAAAAATGGGTATCCCGGTGGACTGAAAACCGGAAAGGGCGGTCCAGGCAAAAGTTAGGGATGAAAGCGTAACACTATGTCTCATTGGATTACTTCGCATCCGGAATTCGGCATCAACTATCTGGCTCCAGATTTCGGCATCGACCAATCAGCTTCATCTTCAATTAGGCAGCAAGGCGATGAGACGTTCGAAGACATAAAGGCGATAGCAGAGTTGGAACCCAGTGGGATTGTTCACATAGCTGTTTTGTTTCCTTTTTCAAATATGTAAACTCTATATTATTTGGCGGCGTCCTCTTACTAGGATGTCAGCCTCTTGTACAAAAACGCCTATTTACAGGCAAACTCAAAATCAATACAAATTCACTTGTCCATACAAATTGCCATTGTTTTTCTTTTTTCTGTTTTGTTTTGCGAAGAACGTCCAATGTTCATTTTTGATATATGCATTTGACATTAAATTGATAATTCATAAATATTTGCATAAAACAAGAGATTGATTACAGGTGACATCAGAGATAGGGGCAATTGAAGTTGTCTAATGCAGTCTGGTTGTTTTGTCCGCCAAGGCACCAAGGTAGGTTCAACTGAAGAATGTGGCCAGATCATCTCAGCTCCCCGCAGAGTAAAATCAGGTTCAATAGTACTTTCCCCAAGCGGAGTTGCTTCCCCGTCGATCCTGAAAGGACACAACATTCCCCGGCAGGTCTTAAAGCTCATCCCCAGTAGATTCTGCAAGCTTATCCCCTGCGGAGCACGGACGTCTCTCCCGAGTTTTATTTAGAGTTATTTCCTCACAAGGACTTATAACTGGGTTATCCTCAGCTAAAAAAACCACGGAAGACCGCCCTCGGCAAAGTTCCTTCAATCCCCAGCGGAGTTTATCGTCATTATCCCCAGCGGAATCCATCATTAGAGTCCTCAACAGGCATCGCATCAAAACTTCGGCCAAGTATCTCTTCCACAGAGCAATTCTCCGGCCGACCGTCAAGGATTTATTTTCCTAAGGCGAAATTACATCCATAAACATTTCACATTTTCATACATCTTGCTTACATACATGATGAAGCGCATACAACACTATCTCATGATTGAACATCATAACACCATGCATATCATACATCATACAACTTACGTTTTTGCCTTTTCAGGAAAAAGACAATCCCAAAAAACAATTACCTTCAATTGTCGCAATTCCAGATTCGATACCTGTATCTAGCCAGGGCACATCTGAGAGTGATCAGTTTCCAGACTCGATTCCTGTATCTAGCCAGGGCATGTCTGATGAGTTCGAAGATTCGATTCCTGTATCCAGCCAGGGCACATCTGTCAACTACAACACCTCCAGATTCGATTCCTGTATCCAGCCAGGGCATATCTGTTGACCACGTTTCCAGACCCGATTCCTGTATCTAGCCAGGGAACGTCTGAAGAGTTCGAAGATTCGATTCCTGTATCCAGCCAGGGCACATCTGTCAACTACAACATCTCCAGATTCGATTCCTGTATCCAGCCAGGGCACATCTATTAACGACCATTTCCAGATTCGATTCCTGTATCCAGCCAGGGCACATCTGTGAACAACCGATTGTAGATTCAACACCTGTATCTAGCCAGGGCATGTCTGCATAAGGAGACTAAAGATCAAACACCTGTAACAAGCCAGGAAAACATCCGTCTTTCTCAGATACCCAAGTTCTCGCAAAGGAATCTCTTATGCGACCGACACTTCCAAATGGCATCTATAAGCCCATTGCCGACAAGGTTCCGTCACATTTCCAGATGGCATCTATAAGCCCATCTCCCTATCCACCATCTCTCCAAATGGCATCTGTAAGCCCATTCCCGACATCACATTGCTGATACCTCAACATGCGAGTGCAAATTTCCGGGCACTCTAGTGTCCAATCTCCTTTTACCCTCGAGTCGCGAAAGGCAAACTTGCCAATCTAACTCTTCAGGTTCAAGAAGATTGAACAGGGGCAACTTTTGTACCCCAAAATTTGCCCTCCCATTTCCTCAACATTTTCTCATCACAAGACCTTTGAAGATCAAGATCCAATTAGGGTTTCCTCTGCTCAAGACTTCTCCTTGCACTGTGGACTCAAATTAGGGTTTGTGTTTGCCTAAGGATGTTTTGACCTAAAATGCCTAAGATGACTTTCATGCTTCATATTGGACTCCCAAGTTTACCTATACCAAGTTTCAAGTCTTGATTCCAAGTTTTGCCCAGTCAATTGGACAGTTGACCTAGAAATCAGCTGTATTGGGGAAAAAGTCAGCTGTGGCCAATTGACAGTCAAACCTCATGAAAATTGACCCACATCAACATATTGAACTCATATGGACCATTTGATCAAGTTTGGATCACAATTCCACAAGAAATTTGATCAGATCACCAAAAGGGCAAAATGGTCATTTTTAGGGTTTTGACTGCACAAAGGCAATTTTTGACTGTTTAACCTAGCCAATGGCAAACCAAGCTCACATATGGACTCAAGGACCCCATGGAATTATCTTGACATGTTCATCAAGCTCAAAAGATCCCAAGTACACAAGATTGACAGTTGAATTTCCCAGTCAATTGATCAATTTTGACTGTATACTGAAAAGTCAAACTTTGACTTTTTGGTCAAAATCAAGAGTCAAGATTCATTTTTCATCAAAACATGCCAAATCATGAAACTTGTTCATCAAGAAATCACAAAATGCAAATTAGGGTTTGAAAATGGAATTTTTCATAACTTAGAATTTTTCTAAGTTATGAAAAACCCTAATTTTTTCCCAACTTTGCCCCATCTTTTCACCAAGATCCATTTGGATTCAAACAAAAGTCAAAACATGAAAGTTGTAGCTTTTTGCATAATCTACAACTTTGATTCACAAAGTTTTCTCATTTGAAGCTTGTATCTCAAGTTACAATTTTTTGAATAAGGGCACTAAACCATTTTTAACTTAGTGAAATTTTAACCTATTTTGACAAGGTTTTCTACCCCACTTCAAGGCCACTTTTCATACCCTTCCACTTGGAATTTTGATTTTCATTTCAAAGATGGATTGTAGTACACATTCCAAGCTTTCCAAAATGTCCAAGAACTCATCAAACAACCTCATAACTTGAGAGATTCGAATTTCACAAGTTGGCAAAAATCCACTTTTGAATGGTTCATGAACATGTTCATAACTTGGACCATTTTCAAATCAGCATAGTTTGTGCTACATTGCAGGCCCTAAAACCCTTTGACACTCATAAATTTAATGCTAAACCATTGAACCAAGTTGTTATTCTAAGCCTTTGGTCATTACACAAGGAATTGAGCCTAAACTAGAAAAAGCACTATTTCCATTCTTGAAAAGAAGAACTTTATGTCAAGTTTGCAATCCAAGTGGTACAATCAAGATCTTCTTGGCACAAGTTTGTGAGAAAATTGCACTGATCAAGGCAAGGGATAGCAGCATAGTGGGAGGGCCTGTACAGGCTAGAAACATCAAGTGGCATTTTGTTGCTTAACATAGAAGAAAGGTCCATAACTTGTGACAACTTGAATCTCAGCATAGAAACACAAGAGAGAAGTTATCAAACACATTCCATAGAACATATCCAAGCTAACACACGAGCCCTTGCCATCTAAAACACTCCCATTGCCCTAATCACCTTGAAACTGCACAAACAGGGGAACCCCTGCAGATTGAGTGCTATCTCTCAATCCCTTCGAGCATTCTTGTCCAAACCTGTTCCTCTACCTTCCCTACAACATATGCAAGCTAACCATGACTTAAAACCTGACCTGTAACACCTCCAAGCCACTTCACCATTTTTAAATTTCTGTTTTGCAGTTGGAGTTCACTAGCTCGATTCAGGGAGTTTCAAGACAAAGTAGGACTTGGAAAAGCATCCTTACACTTCAAGGAAGCTACACAAGTCATCATTTCATTCTGAAACATCCTCCATTGTGAAGCTCGATTCTAACTGAACAGGTACATTCATGAAGTTCTATCTCCCTTGTTAGGCATTGTTAGCTTTAGGTTTGTGAAGAAAACATGTCACAATCATAGCCCTGAACATGCTCATATGATTAGATTTCATTTATATTTCGTGTGCTTAGAGAATTTCATGTCTGAACATTGATGAAAAGTTAGGTCAGAAATTAGGGGGGGAGAAATTCTCCCTCATCTTAGAGAGATAGGTCAAGTTCTTTATATGGTTGAAACCGTCTCTTAATGCTCTACACTTTTCATGTTATGAGTTTTGCTTAAAAGTCCAGGAATCCAGAGATAAAAAACGCGTGTTTTGCTTGAAGGATGTTGTTCAGAGGTTGAAGAAGACAGGTCTTCTGGGCTGGGCCTGGAATTTTTTCCTATTCACACCATTTATTTTGATTCACACCCCCTGAGCCCATTTGCTTCATTTTTGACTCTTTTTGACTTTTTCTTTTTTGGTTGACTTTGTTTATTTTTTCTCATGATATAAAAAACACAAAAATATTTTTTCCATCTTTTTTTGAATTTATGGCATATTTATTTGATTTGTTTCTCTTGTTTATGCATAAATATATATACACTAATGTTTAGAGAATTAAAAATAATGCAAATGTATTCTCTTTTCTGATTTTTTATTGCATTTTTTTTCTTTTGAAAATATTTTATACAAAAACATTTTTTTTATTATTTTATAAAATTAATTATTATTATTTGCTATATATATATATATATATATATATATATATATATGATATTTATTTAGTAAACAATATAGATATATACATATATTAATATACTTAGGATAAAACACCAAAATATACATTTTTTATTTTATTAATATTTAATACAAAAAATATATTTTTTACAAATATACTCCCTTTTTATTTTTTTAGTATACAAAGAACTTAATATATATATATACATATGTTTATTAATATATTTAAGTTAAAATATAAGAATACTTGAATTTTTCATTTTTTGTTAATATTTGATGCAAAATACTTTTTTTCATAATATACTTCATTTTATTTTATTTTTATAAATAATAATAAATATTTATATTAAATTAGATAATAATATATTTCCTTAATAAAATTAGGGTTTTTGCCCTAAATTCAAAATACTTAAAAAATAATATATTTTTTATTTTCTTTTCTCTTTTACATAAATAATATTTTTTCATACATATACAAAACATGTCTTTTGCATCTTGCATTCTTATTTAATTTTTGTACATTGATTAAATTGCAAATATTCAAAATGATATAATAATTTAGATTTAAATTCTTGTCAATATCCCCATTTGAACATTTGTACCCCCCTTCCCATATTTGGTTTTGTAATAGCTTAGTAATTTTAATTTCGCACTTTATTGCTTTCTAATGATAACATGTTAGAATTAGGGTTTGTATGCGAAAAAACGATAAAAAATAGTTTGACTTAATACAAGATAAACAAGCATGAAAATGGACACACAAATCACACTTGCACCCCCTAGGGTATTCCATTTGTTGCCTTCAAATAAATGGGCCATATTGTATGTTGAACTTCTTTGGGCAAAGCAAACAATTTGAATGATCATAGTCCCTCGACAAAACTTTTCAAAACAAACAAAAACAAATGATCAAGTCCCTTAAAGAAAATTGCCCAAAGACATTTAACGCCGTTGCAATTATGGTCTAAACGATGACCCGCGCCTGTCCCTTTCGCATCCTAACACAAGATTGTCCACCAAATACAATGGTGGAACAAACTTGTTAAAAGGGTTAAAACATAGCAATAATCTTTTGAGGAATTTAGGAGTAGATAACCTCTTAGTTGCTTGAATCAAACTTGCAAAACAAAACACTTGCCTAATTTCAAAATCACACCACACTACACTTTCAAAACAACTTTCAAAAACAAATGAAAACCTTTTCAAAAGACATATATCTTTGTATACATCCCCACATGGATCATTACAAAGGTTGCCACCACATTGGCATCTTTTCAAAACATTTTCAAAACCCACACACTCAAGCACCATTTAAAAATTGAAAACAAAAGGCAAGTGATCTAAGCAAGTAACTAAGAGCCCATGGATAACCATGGATAGAAAGGGTGCTAATACCTTCCCTTTCTATAATCTACTCCCCGAACCCAAGAAAACATCTCAAAAGGTTTTTTGCTGTGCTTTTTAACCTTTCCTTAGGATAAAATAAAAAGTCGGTGGCGACTCTTGCTAACCGCAACATTTGCGAATACAAACGCAAAACCTCTAGTCAGTTCTCCCACCGTATCACAAGCACTATTTATAAAATGTTGGAGAAATAAATTAATAAGTGGACTTAAGGTCAAATAAATAATAATAATGAAATAAAAAGCATTCACAAGGGTTCAAAATTAAATTAATGAGTACTCAGTATGTTTTAACTTGAAAATAAATTAGAACGAGGAAAAGTTGGTAAAACCATTTTTATTAGGAAAACATAAGATGACATATTAATAGTTCAAATATATGTTGATTATATCATTTTCAGTGTTACTAATGAATCCTTGAGCCAGGAATTTTCTGAAAGAATGCAGAATGAATTTGAAATGTATATGATGGCAGAGTTAAAGTACTTCTTAGGACTTCAGATCTATCAAACAAAAGGAGGGATATTCATCAACCAAGCTAAATATAAAAATATGTACTTAAAAGGTTTGATATGGAAAGACCAAAAGTACTAGCAACTCCAATGTCAACATCATGCTCCGTAGACAAAAAATGAAAACAGAAAACCAGTCGATGAAAGAAAATATTGAGGTATTATTGGGTCACTAATATATTTAACTACATCTAGACCTGATATAATTTTTTTGTATGTATGTGTGCATGATTCTAAGCATCTCTTAAAGAGTCACATCTCAGCGATGTAAAGGTTATAATGAGATATCTAACAGGTAAACAACAAGTGGGTCTATGGTACCCAAAAGGAATTCAATATAACTTAGTAGGGTACTCAGACTTCAATTTTGCAGGATGTATATTAAAGAGAAAAGTACCAGTGATACAGGTCATCTACTTGGAAACTCACTTGTTTCTTGGCACAATAAAAATCAAGCTAGTATATCTCTATCTACAACTGAGGTAGAACATGTCATTTCTGGAAGCTATTATTCTCAAATCATATAATGAAAAAATAACTAAATTATTATGGTGTCAAAATAAGAGTTGTACCAATAAGATGTTACAACACGAGTGCAAGAAACCTCACAAAAAACCCTATACTTCATTCTCGTGCCAAACATATTGAGATTATGCACTACTTTATTAGGGATCACGTAGAAAAAGGTGAATGCATGCTTAATTTATTAGACTCATACAATCAACATGCGGATATATTTACTAAACCACTTCCAAAAGAAACTTTCTTCTTTATAAGAACATAACTTGTAATTTTGAATCAATCATGCATAAATATATGTGAATCTATGTGCTTTTTTTTACCTTTTTTATTATGACAAAGGGGATAAGTATACTCTTAGGGGGAGGGAATATCTTCTATCTAACTCAGGGGGAGCTTAAAACACTTCAAAACTATATTCTCTTTACTGCTTTATACCACACTCCCTAAAAGATGCATTTTCATCATCAAAGAAGGGAAACACATGGATTTATGTACTTGCAGGTAACAACCATGTTTTGGTGACAACAACACATCTACAAAAATGAAGTACTCAAAGTCAACTATCAACAACATGAAGTACTCAAAATAAAAAGTCAACAACATGAAGCACTCAAATTCAACTGACAACAACATGAAGTACCTAAAGTCTCTTAAAAAAGAAAGACGTGGAAGCTCACCAAGTCTTGTTTATCTGTATGAGTGAACCAAGTATTGCAAAAATAAAATAGTAGCTTAAATATACTAAGTCAACTCACACACACGCTAAAAAAAATTTCAAAAATAAAAACATTTAAAAATTACTTGGAAGTTGTGCCAAATAAGTTTGGATCCGGAAGCCTTTGTTTGTTTCACGTCGATATGGATAAAGCATGCTCGTTTTAGAAAAGGTTTTTGTAGTCACGGAAGGATGAAAGACAAGGTGTGCACCGAGCGATCGTTTACCCAAGGATTTTAAAGATATGTTCACCTGTCAATCCTTTGTAGTCCATTTTTATGAAGGTTTAATCTTTGCGGAATATGAGTAAAAATTTGAGCATTGGTTTGCACCAAGTGCGCATTTAAACGAGATTCACATGGATGTGCATCCAATTTTTCCTTCATTCCATGTTTAGTTAGAAATTAAACACCTTTTCATTAGGGACTATACTCAGAAGGGAATTATTTTCTTAAAATTTATAGATACAAAACATCAATGGGCTGACATTTTTTCAAAACCCCTTGCTGAATATAGATTTAATTTTATTCTGAAACATATCAGTATGGAAATATGTCCAGAATGAAAATGTAATTTTGGTATATTTAACCCTTAGAATGTTCTGATTTTTTGTGTGAAAATTTGAGCTATATTTATTTAATAGTGAGAAGTAAAATTGACTTAGTAACTATCTAGAAGATCTTAATATATAACCAAAAAATTTCATTTCAAGATAGCATCATGCAGTTCACCATATCAACATCAGTAAATATTAAATGTTAGATTATCATCAAAGAAGGAAGATTTGTTCACACTGATTGATCATTGGTTGAGTTGATGCATTGAGGCCCGAGATATCGGTAACTGTTTCAAATATCTTCGATATCTCTTTCGTCAGAAATCATTTATTGCTTTTAATCATTATGTCTAATTTTTTTAATTGCAATTAATTTCATGTTTCTTTTGTTTCTGTTGGCTATTCATACACCTCTCTCACAATCACTTTTCACCACATCTTTCACACACTATTTGTTTTCTCTGAACTTGTTTTTCTCCTCTTTCCTTAATAAAAACCCTAAGATTTGTGAAAAATGGCTTCCTCTTGTCATCAACAACAATCATCTCAAGATATTGCTTCTAAAACCACCATCCTTGTTTCATCCTTTGTTCTTGTTGAAGAAAGCTACGTGGAACCAGAAAGGACTCTCCTCACTCCTGTTGATAATCTTGAAGTTCTCTGTGAACTTATGGTTGATTTCAAAAGTATGCAAGAAAATGGGTATGATCTTGTTCCTGATGTAGAGTTTCAAGGATGGACTAGATTCTTTGATAGGTTAATTGGTCCAGTCTTTCCAAAACTTGTCAAAGAATTATGGATTCATGCAGAAGTATCAAATCTGCAAGTTAGCTCGCTTGTAATGGAGAAGAAAATAGTCATCACTAAGAACCCTATCGCAACACTCATTGGGCATGATGGAACTGGAGTAAAGTGAATTTACATGGCAGAAAAAGGATCTGATCTGAACAAAGTTTCTCAGAATATTTATACTTCTGGTCAGCCCTCTAACAAAATCAAGGATCTGAAAGATTATCTCTGAATCTAGGCTATAATCATTCTGGGGTGTATCAACCATACAAAACCAACAAGTTCTCTAGATTACATCAACGTTGATCAACAATATATATTGTATTTCATTGCAACCAATGTAAAAATCAACCTCCCTCACCTTCTGTTTAATCATCTGACGACCATTGTCATAGAAACAAGGGAAGAAGAAAAATCCAAAAGAGATTGGATTCCTCTGGGAAGGCTGATCTCAGATATTCTGACAGAAAACAAGCTAATAAAACATTTGAGTAAAGCTCATCAAGTTAGTGAGCTGGAAATCTGCATTTGAAAAACCCTTAACGCCAAAAACCTCAAAAAGATGAAGATCATTGATACAATCAAGAAGGACTCAAAATGCTTAGTGAAGGAAGTCATCTCTACAAGAAGAATTCCTCTGGATGACTTTCCTCTCTTTTACCAGATGAATTCATCTCCTGGGATAGTTATCAGATATTTGGAGGCCTGCAAAAGTGATGGAATAACTCCACAGGTAAATATTCAAGATCTTCAGAAACAACCTCTAGAAGTTGGTCCAAGAAAGTCAAAGAAAAGAAAGGTTGCTGGTAAAAGAACTTATCACAAAGCTCCTAAAGCTGCTAAAAAGAAAGGTACATATTCTCTCATTTTTGTTATTGAATCAGTACTTTTAACAACATCTCAACCCTCTTCACCAACACCTTTTGAACATAACTTACAACAAACCAATTGATGAGTTTAACTCTGTAGTCAATCCAACCATAACCACTAATCAAAATCTAATCAATTCACCTTCTACCAATATTGCTCAAACTTATCCAGAATTCACACAAGTTCTATCTTATATTGTTCAATGTGATCCACTCTTTGATACTCTCCAACTAGAAAATCCAAATACTACTTCTGAAAAATATCCTGAAACCGTTCAAATACCAGGCATAACCTTCCCTCTCAATTTTCCTAAACCACCATATACCATCACCAATCAATCCCAGAACATTTCCATTCCATATATTCCCACTCCATATGAATCAACACCACCAAACTCCCCTATTATTATTACCGACTCTCCAAACCTTTCGACTCCCATAGATCTAACAAAATATCCTCTATGAACTATAGTTGATCAACAAGCTTTGAACAATCTTATCAATTTCTCTCAGAAGAGAGTCATCCCAAAACCAAAACCAAAACCAACCAAACAAGATGTTGGTAATTTGTTGCTGATTTTTGAGACAAAAATGCTAGAATGGGTTAACTCTCTGAAGCAGGCTTGCATCAACAATGTCAACCCAGTTGTAATCTGACTTCCTCTAGACTCAGTTCAGAAAATGGTTCACTTCTGAATCCATCAAGCTAAAGGAACTTAGTTATGATCTTTCTCAACAGAACTACTATGATCATCTGAAATTCTTCAAGGATTAAGATTTGAGCCTCTAGGTAAGGAAACATCTTCTTCATCTAGACAACACTCCCTGGGAATTCTCACACAAACCAAAAACTCGAGAACCATCTCCTGAACTTCAACCACTAGTCGTCTTTCAAGGAAAAGGAAAATTTGTTGAAGAATCTTCTGCTAGTATGAATGTGAAAGAAACGGTCCCTGCTGAAGAAATGGCTCCAACTTCTCTTATGCTGAAAACTATGGAGGAATTGAACAAAGAGAATGAAGTTGTTAGGGAAAGGTTGGATAAACCAGATAAAACCAACAAAGAGATCAAGGGAATGTTAGGCAAGAAAGAAGAATCAATCAATAAGATCAAGGGTCTTCTAGAAGCATTGTTCACACGTCTTCCACCTACACAACCTTAGATCTAGTATTTTGTTTCTTTTATTCTGTTATCTTTTTTCTTAACTTCTGCTTGTTTTTGTTTCTCATTGTACTTTCCTCTGTTTTTAAATGCATAAACCTTTTGTTCTGATTAGGTGTTTTTATTTCTTTTTGATTTATGGCAAAAAAGGGGAGAAAGTGAGATATTTTGATATAAACAGTTCTGGACTAAGTCTCAAACATTTCAAATAACGTAACTTTTGATTCTATGTTTCTGATAGAAAATAGGGAAATTATCACTCTAAACTAGTGGTATGCTTTACCAGCCTTCAACATAGGCTTCTCATAACTTCCATCATATGCTCTTATATCTTTTTAGGGAAGTATCTACTCTTTTATTTAAATTTTATCTGAGTATTCAACTCAGGGGGAGACTCCGAAATTTTATCTTCTGAAAATTATAAATTGTTCATCAAAATATGTAAGTTTTGTTATCATCAAAAAGGGGGAGATTGTTAGAACATAGTTTGATTCTACATCTAAGTATTAGTTTTGATGATAACAATTACATGATTATTATGAACAACAATTATACCCTCAAATCATTTGATTAAATGTACAGAGAAGTTCTAATGAAAAAGCATAGAAGATGGCGACTAATTCAGACACTGGAACTCTGATCAGAATATGCTTACAACTTAGAAGTAAATCCAAGTAACACGCCTAAAGAAAACAAGTTTGAATGTTATAACTTCTGAAGCACCAAGCTGCAAGCTATACTCTAATAAATGAAATTCTGAAGAACAAAGAATCTTCAACATTTCTATCAGATTCAAAGTTCTGATTACATGCACTCAAGCTCAAGAAACTCTGAAAGGACTGAAGATCCAACATTACATTTATGAAAATATATTACATGATCTGTATTTTTGGAAAGAACATTAATACCTCAAATAATCAACCTTCCAAAAATAAGTTCTCATGTCTCCAACAGATCAAATACTTCTGCTACTTAAAGGAGACAATGAAGATGGATCCACAAGACACTTACACACATATCAAACAAGAGAAACCAAAATTATCTATTATTTTTATCTCTTGAATTATAATTGTGCTGAAATTTTGTGTAAATATCACAATTGTGATATAACTTATTAGAAGCATTTATAAACACAATATATTTGTTTAAATAGTGTAATTCCTTGAGAAACCATGTTGTGGTTTGATCTCAAGAAGACGTTAACAGTTGTCTTAGTGAATTGTAATCATTTGTGATTAGTGGATTAAAACCTCGATTGAGAGATGCTAAACCACCTTGGCGGGTGGACTGGAATAGTTTTGAGTTCAAAGTGAACCAGGATAACTAATGTGTTTTATAGCCTTAATTTTTGAAAACCCCAATTCAAACCCCCTTTCTTGATTTTTTCTATCCTTCATTATATACGTGGATAAAGTAGAATATCTCCCACTAACATGTCTTTGGGTGAAAATGCTTATCCATAATAACGGAAAAGATAATTTAGGAAAATTTTGTGCAAAAGCTGATGAAGGCATATATATATGATATTACACTTCTAGTAAAACCTTTAGAACTTATAACACAACAAACAAAACAACCAAAGAATCCATTCATGTTACCTTTGATTAAACTAACCCCAAAACTATAAAAGTAGAAGTTATTGATTGTGCCGGTGTTCTCGAAGGAACAATCTAGTTGACAATCTAGAACCAACTGAGAATGACAATAAGGATAAAATAATAATTGAAGACCCAAAACAAGAACAAAATCTAGTTACTCAACCAGCAATTTCAAGATCCTCAAAAGGAGATTATCAAAAGGTTATCCAATAAAAAATGCAATTGGGGACATATCTAAAGGAGTCACCGCCAGATGATCACTCAACAAGGTATGTAATTTTATGGATTTTGTTTCACAAATTGATCCAAAGGAAATTTACAAAGCTATTACCGATGAACAATGGTATATTTCTATGCAAGAAGAGTTAAATAAATTTGAGCGAAACAACATTAGGGAACTTGTTCCCAACGATTCAGTTAATCTGGTAATTGGAACCCGATGGGTCTTTCGCAACAAGCTAGACGAGGAAGGAAATGTTTTAAGAAATAAAGCTAGGCTAGTTGCGAAAGGATATAATCAACATGAGAGAATAGATTTCCATGAAACCTATGCTCCTGTAGCAAAATTAGAATCCATAAGAATGTTGTTAGCTTCCTCATGCATCATGGATTTCAAACTATTTCAAATGGATATGAAAAGTGCTTTTCTAAATGGATTTATCCAAGATGAGGTATTTGTTGACCACCTCCTGGATTTATTAATCCTACTTTTCTATACCATGCATTTAAACTAAATAAGGCACTATATGGCGTAAAACAAGCACCAAAAGCATGGTATTATCGCCTAAGTAGGTTTTTACTTGAAAATAAATTTGAACGAGGACAAGATGATAAAACCCTTTTTATTAAGAAAACAAAACATGGCATATTATTAGTTCAAATATATGTTAATGATATCATTTTCAGTGCTACTAACGAATCCATGTGCAAGGAATTTTCTAAAATAATACAAAATGAATTTGAAGTGTCTGATGGGAGAGTTAAAGTAATTTTTAGGACTTCAGATCTATTAAACCAAAGGAGGGACATCATCAACCAAGCTAAATACATAAAATATTTACTTAAAAGGTTTGATATGGAAAGATCATAAGTACTAGCAACTCCAATGTCCACATCATGCTCCCTAGACAAAAATGAAAATGGAAAATCTGTCGATGAAAGAAAATATTATGGTATGATTAGGTCACTAATATATTTAACTACATCTAGACATGATATAAATTTTGTGTATGCATGTGTGCACGATTCGAAGCATCTCCTAAAGAGTCACATCTCAACACTATAAAGCGCATAATGAAATATCTAACAGGTACACAACAATGGGTCTATGGTATTCCAAAAGAACTGAATGTAACTTAGTAGGGTACACGGTACATGTCACTATGGGTGGAAAATGGGCATGCCCTCCCCGTTTAGGTCTTCCTCACAAGTCATTATGGGTCTCCTCTATAGAATCCATTTCTTACTCAACCAAGTCAAAAAGATAAGGCGCAAGAACATGATGGTTTCCCAACTCAACATCGACGGGAGAACTACCCTCAGAAGAGTCAACAAACGCCCAACAGGCCAAAGAGAGTACACGACCTGATCCCTATGTTGTATAGTCAGGTGATCCCTCACTTTCTCCACAGTTTTTTGGTGGAGTTAAAGAAGATTGGCCCTCTCCTTTTCCTTAACCTTTGGGATATGACCCCAATGCCAGATGAGATTTTAATTCTGGAGCACCCACCCATACCATTGAAGGTTGCAATGAATTCGAAGGCAAGGTCTAGGACCTCATCAATTCAAAAGTAATCTCATTCATGCTAGATAGCCTACACATCAGTTGAAGTTCTTGCCCAAGTAAATATCAAGACTTTGAAGAGGATCTTCTAAAGTAATAAGTACAAAGTAAGAGAATCTCCTCAAGTGAAAATCAGTAGATCATCAAGCATCTCATTTTTCCCTAACCAATCAAGGAAAGAGGAAGTCACAACCCTTTTAAAAAGTCAAAAAATTCAATGTCACACGATTTGTTCAAAAAAGGGAGAGGAAATGCAAAATGAAAACAAATAAAAAAAGTCCACTAAGTCCACATCTTGAAAAACAAGTTATTTAAGCAAAAAATATCAGGGCATCGCTTTGGACTAACAATTCAAAAGAATTATTCCAAGCAAAAATTTGGTAAAGCGTAAAGAATGAAAAAGTAAAAAAAAAAGGGATTACAAAGCAAAAATCTCCAGCAAGAAAAAATTCATGTGACTGAATAAAAAGACAAAAAGGGTGACTGCCACTCTGAAACCATCATTGGTTCCTTAACCACCACAAAATCCTTTTTAAAGATGAGCTCTTATGCCAAGTTAGTTGAACGTAGGAATGGAGAACATCAAGGAGAATGGGTGGATTAAAATAAACTTTGAGCCTTAAATCCTTTTTAATGAAACTGTGAACCAGACCATGTTACGTCCCTTAAAACATCTAGTTAAAGCAGGATTTATTTTAAAAGCATACTGCAACGAGATTACGTTAATCTGACTCCTATCAGATTTTCTAAACATTTTTGTCGGTGTCGTATTTGCACAAGCGTCTTTTCTACTAAAAATCAATGTTGCATTAAAACTTGTGATTCATTCACAAAATGTTACGACATAATTTCAATAAAAGTGTTTAACTTCCAGGAAGACATAAGCATGGCATTAGAATTATCATTCTCAGAATAATAATTATTTGCTTACAAATAAATGATTGACATCAAGGAAGCTTCCATAATGAATATCAGACGAGGATCTTAATCACTCTGAGGGTACAAATTTTCTCAAATCTATTGAGGGGAAAATTATTTTGAGGAATGATCATAATTACGAGCAGGTTGCCTGGAGACTCTGTTGAGCAGTGGCGAGCTTTTCAAATCATCATGAGGGATAGTAAAGGCAAATCATTCTAAGGAATGGTCAAGAACAAATTATTTAAAGACTCTGCTGCTTGCAGTTTGATCACCATGAGATGTATGTTGCCTAAAGACTCCGTTCAGCAAAGCCACGCCACTTTCAGGTAATTCCATGGGACAATATTGCTTCAAGGATAATGGGAGGGTTAAAGTAAACTTTGAGCCTTAAATAATTTTAATAATAATAATATTTTTGATAATAATAAAATAAAAATAAAAAAAATGATGTAAATGGAGTTGGTAAGTCGGAGTTTTCTTGATGTTCCCCCCTTTCCTTTGGGATAAATAAAGTTTGATGGCGACTTTGTTTTTTTCATGTAACGACAACCTCACTAACAAATGATATTTTCTTTGTGTGTGTGTGTGTATGTTTTTGTGTGTGTGTGTGTGTGTGTGTGTGTTTGTGTGTGTGTGTATGTGTGTGCCTATGTGAGTGTATGTGTTTGTGTGTGTAGATCCATAGAACATGTTCTAGAGCTTTTTCAACTGTCTCATGTTGCACCTTCTGGTGTGATATCTTGACTTCATCTTTCTTAAATACCAAGTAAAATGATAAGCAATTAAATACTTGTGGTGTCCATAAATAGTAATTTTTTCTAAATCCTCATAAGAACTTCATACATCTCATATATATATATATATATATATATATATATATATATATATATATATATATATATATATATATATATATATATATATATATATATATATATATATATATATATATATATATATATATATATATATATATATATATATATATATATATATATAAATTTCTCTCTAAAATTTATGCTTAAACTAGCCAAATTTTTAGAAATTACATTTTAAGAAAACAGAAATTAGCATTGATAATTACACACAAATATGATACTTTCAACCGATAAATAAATCTAATATACTTATATTGTCTTTAACCACCATTCAATAATTCATAGCTTAAAATCTCTAAAATTATACAATTCGTGCATTTAAGAAAAATTAATGACGGTAAATGACTCATTAAAAATATTTTGTATCAATGTCAAACATATTTTAACTAAAAAAAATACGACACAAACAAAAATAAAGAGGAGAAGTCATGGAGTATATAAAAATTGAAATACATTTATATTTTTTTATCAAACCCACATTTATTTACTTATTTAATTCGTGGATCTAAGAAAATTACCCACCATAAAAAACACATCACAATAATTTTGTGTATCGATGATAAATATATGTTTAATAAAAAAAGTGAGTCCAATAAAAATAAAGAATGGAGATTGAATCATATGATAAAGGGACAAAATTTATAAAATAAGAAATTAAGTTGATTTTATTTAAACATTAATGAAAAGGATTTTAAAAAAACAATTGGAAAATCTTTAAGACTCCTTTTGATATCTAGTAACTATTAGTATAAGTAGAATGATTGACAATCTCATAACCAAATATAATTTGAGTATTTTTGCATTTAGATCCAAGAAATTTCAAATCATCTTTTTTAAATTCTTGAATACTTCAAATGATGGTGTCCTCCCCTAAAAAAACTTGGACTTCTTTGAAAGAGTGGCAAAGATTAGAATATCACCTGCAGCCTTAACTTTTCCTTCAACAACTCCACCAAACACTTTTCCATCACCACGAGTTAGGAAAATAGAAAAGGAGGAATAAGCATGTTTATCGATGAGCTCGGAAGGAACACAGCTATAGTTTGTGGTAACATATTCTCCTGAGATAGATGTCATTTGGAATGGTCCATGTAATGTGAATACATAGGCATGGGACACTGGATCGTGAAAAGTAAGATCAGATATAAGACCACTACCTTTTAGTACTGTGATATTAGCTTGATGAAGAAAAGCAATATTGATTATGGACTCCACGTCATCGTTTCCAGCCGATATTTTGAAAAGAATTGGTTTCTCAGTGCTATCAGTGTCTTCCTCGATCCTAACAGGGGTTTTAAGTTTATTCATAGAGCCGCGAGGTTTACCCATGGAACTCTTAAAGGATGGTGTGGTATGATTCTCCTTGAGGAAGAGAGTAACAATATATATAGTGGTAGAATTTAATTTAAAAGATGCAACTTATAAAGCCAAATATTAATATTTTATTCTTTATTGAAAATTCAACGGTCAAAATGATATAAAAATATGTACATATATCGCAATTTATAAAATATATAGAATTATAATGAAAAATCCATGGAAATAAAAACATAGCAATTGATTCAATGTTCGTTCACTATGCAAAATGAATCATTCATAACAATTCAAATAATAATACCGATGTTTTAAAAGGAATTCGTTAAAAAAATAAAATTGCTATAAAATCCTTAACATATTACTTTATTGTTAAAAAAAATCTAAATTTAACATTACCGCCATCAATAGTGTTAATTTTTGTGTAATTTATTCATCTTGCGAATGAGATTCTTTTTAGTGTGAAACTCTCATCTCACCCATTGGTATTTGCATAATTTATAATAAATGTGATGTGTATTAAAAATTCCTTTATATGATTGATAGCCATGTAACTGCACAATTTATTCACATAATAAAATAATCACTTCCCATGAATACTTGTAATTGAATATCAATTTTTTTATTTTATGATTTGCTAAATGAGTGAAAAATAATATTCTGGTTATCGTTTTTGAAAATAAAAAATATAATAAAACCTTGGAAGTGTGTCTCTCGCAATGATAAACCTATATTATTAAACATTTCTTATTGTCATGGGTTAAAATCATTGAAGACCAGATAACCCTCTTGACACTTATGTATCCTTTCCAGTAATAAAACATACTTTAGACTAATAGTCGTTGTGTTTTTATGGTTGACATATAGTGAAGTATATTAGATGATTTGTGCTTTCCTATTTATAATTAGATTAATTGCAACATAGATGCAGGTTCAAGTGGAAATCTTGAAATATCAACTTGTGGTGGCATATTTAGAGATAATTTAGGAACATTTTTCAAAGCTTTCTTAGCTAAGATTGGATTTTTCAACTCCTTGAACGTTGAGTTGCATGAAATCATGTTTACTATAGAATATTCTAACTTGAAGAATTGGAAAAATCTTTGGCTTGAAATTGACTCAATATTGGCCATTTATAGGTTTTTTAATTTTAATATTGTCCTTTTCATCTTTTAATTAAATGGAAGAATAATTTACACACTATGACCTCTTTTAGATTCAAGATATCTCACATTTTTAGAGAGGAAAATAAATGTCCAGATAGATTAGGCCATGCAAGTATTTATGTAACCGACTTAGGAGTCTCCCACCTAGTCTACATTATACAGATACACGACTATCCCACCACTAAATAAATAACTTCCTTCAACCCGAATTCACACTTGGATGACTTAGAATATAACGTCTCATATTTCAAAGTACTAAACATAACTCTCAGATGTTCGGCATGCTCTTCATCAGTCTTAGAATACGCCAAAGTTTAATCGATGAACACCATGGCAAACTTATCCAAGTATGGATGAAAAATCCTATTGATGTACCCCATGAATACTCCTAGTGCATAATACACACCGAATGAGATGGCAAAATAATTATAATCACCATAAAAAGTTCTAAATGCAGTCTTCGATATATCCTTTGACTTCTCGTGAATATGATGATAACTTGATCTCAAATTAATCTTAATGACGCCATAAATTCTAATCGATAAGGACATCAATTCTTGGAAGAAGATACTTGTTCTTAATATTAACCTTATTCAACTACCAATAGTCCATACACAACCTCATTCTCCCATCTTTCTTTTTAACCAACAACACTAGCGCTCCCACAGCGATACAGAAGGTCTGACAAGCTTCTTATCCAAGAGATATTCTAGCTTTTTCTTCGGATCATACAAATAGATGTATACATTTTATACGGTGACATCGACACAGGCCTAGTACTAGGTACTAAATCTATGGCAAACTCAACTTCACACTTCGGCGGTAAATTACTAATATCCTCAGGAAAAGCATCAGGGAATACACACACAACAGGAAGCTCAACACTCACAACCTCTCTCTCCACTCTCAAGGAAGAAAAAATTAAGAGCACCTATTCATATTCCCTTCAAAACATCTCCACTTGATTTACGGACATGAAACTTGAATCAATACTCTCCTCATGTTCAGGAAACATCACAGTCTTATCAAAGCAATTAATATGAACATGGCCTAACTCTAACTAGTTCATCCCCATAATAACATCAATTTGACTTAGAGGTAAAAAAACAAACTCAAATATAAACTCTTTACCTTAAATGGTAAGCGACAATTAAGGCAAACCAATGAAGTAGTCACAAAATCATTTATCAGGGTATCAATGACTATACTATCAAACCCAACTTGTTAACACAATCATGAGAAATGAACAAACGTATCATACTCATATCAATGATATCAATCAAAGACACACAATTACTGAACACATACCTCAAATACAATTATCTGATCTTGAGACCTCAACACCACTCAGAGCAAACACCTTGCCACTAGTGCTGCAACACAAAAAATACCTGAACATAAGGAATGCTTGAAATATAACAAAGTCACCACCGAAATTTATTTATTACAGAGGAAAGGGAAAATATAGATAAAACCAACGAAAGAAAATAAAAAATGGTTAACATAATCAAGAGCAGGTTTGGGAGTCTATTATGCAAAGGGAAGTTGAAAGCTCCAAATATCCGAGCTCTAAAGATTTTTCTAATTTTGGTAAAATAAGATGTTGATCAAGTTGTTAAAATATGTGATGAACAACATGTCTAACAAATATGTCCTACCATGAAGACTCGATATCTTGGACTGCTTTAACAAGTTTCTAAATCTATTTAAAAGATTTAAAGAGCGTTTTTAGCAATGTATTAAGGAAAAGGTTCAACAGAAGATTCGAAGCCCATTGACAATAGAAGTCTATAAAAGTAATACTTAAACCTATGGAAAATTAACTAAACCAGGTGTAACAAATTTAGAAAGAAAAATAAGGGATTAGGGTTTTGAAAGTCGTGTACTTTCTTTAGTTGTAAGTCACCTTTATATCGATTTGACACATTGTGGTAGAAATGGTGTTATGTAGATTCAGAAGCCTTTAGGAAATGAATCATGTATTATTCTTGTATGAAGCTTTGAAGAAAATCCAAGTATGTTTATTAGTCAATATTCTTGACTTAACAGGTTGTAATTGACATAGATATCACTGAGGTGATTTACGAAGTGAGATGTTGATTTCTCATATTTAGGATGTTCCTAGGTAGAAGTTGCATTGGGTATAGATTAGGCAAGAATTTGTAAATAGGGGAGTTTAGATTTGAACTAATATTGTTGATATTGGACTTCCTTCCTTGCTTGGTAGCCTCCATAGTAGGTGTGTGTCCACCGAACTGGGTCATCATATATGTGTGTTATTATCTTTATGTTTTGTTCAGTTTTGTTCTTGATTGATTGACATGTTATATAAGATGTTGGAACATATGTTATGAATTTATTCTAATATGTTTATACCAGTATGCGATATCTTGTTCAAGTGTTGTTACACAGAGATCAATGTCTTAGACATGTGTTAGGACATTTGTAATGTGTATGCCAGAATTTCAATTAGTGTCAGAGCATGCCTCTTATTTTATTCTGGATGAGATCGGGGAAGATACTTTCTATTATTTTGGACATGGAAGGATTGAAGCGTTATTTGGAGCTACTGGTGTGGCTTTTGTGTTATTGGTGAGGCGTTCTTTTTCTGCTCATGTATCTCTGATGTGTAAACCTGGGGTGATCAGATTTGATAATTCTGCTGGTGTTTTGGCTTTCTCTTGAGAAGTTGGATGATTGAGGTTTGATAGACGAAGCTTGAATGTCTACCCGATGGCTGCCATTAAAGATATATATTCTATATGGTACCCTATGAGATGTCCTTGACATCTTACTTGGAGTCTGAGAAGAAATGAAGATTCTAGCAAGATGTCGATGAGCAAGGAGGAAGCTAAAAGGATGAGAGTGTTTTGATTCTTTCACACTCTGATTTGTGTATGATGTCTCATCAAATGTTATGACATCATGCATGTTTTGAGATCTTGGACAAATTGATATTGTTAGTTGGATGATCCTCTAAAGAGGGAGTATGAATTATCTGTGACAACATGATCAATGATGTTCAAGGATGGGTTTTTGATGGTGAGTTGTTTGTTCTGTTTGATTTATGTTCTAACATATGGAGTCCTATTGTCACTTCTATGATGGTGATGGTGTGTAAGGGTTATCTTGTTCTTCCATGAAGGGTGCTGAGGAGTTGTTATGTGTGATCTGCAGCGTATGTATCTGAAAACTCCTGATAGTTTCGTGTGTCTCTAGTGAAGGTTGCCCTTGTAATACAATAAGGAAGAGCTTTGGGACCTATTTCTCTCTGAAGGTGTATACTATGGCGTTGTGATACTTGGAGGATAGCTTCAACCAGTCTGTAAATGTTGCTAAAGATACTTGAGGTTCATCTCAATTCAACTCATAAAGGCACTTTTAAGTGAGTTTCTTGAACAGAGAACTAAAGAGAGTAAAAAGAAATTTATTCTTGATTTCAAACCTAAAATTCCAATCTCCATTTTTTTATAAAGAATAACTTGTTGTGTCCCTTTGAATGATGTCTTACAAAATGTTAGAGATCATGTCAACAAGTTATGAAGATTTTTGTTGGCTAAAGGAATGGAGTCATATATGATTTGGGTGCTAAACATATGTGTGTTGGTCACATACGTTTAGAACCTTATCCTGAATTGGAAGAGGAGGCATCTTGGTCGTGTGTCTAAGAAGTTCTTGTTGGCTGAGCGTAAAACTTCTAGAGGAGATTTACTTTCTCAACCAGATTCTTCACATGTGGATGTCAAGTTCAAACGTCGAGGACATTCTCTCTAACATATGGAAGATCTTTTGATCAAGAGAAGTCATATTTGTGTAGTCTTGCTTGTGACTATTCTGATGGAATAGTTTCTTACTGAGTTGGAGAAGGAGACTTCAAACAGCATCTGATCAAGATGGTTGGTGGGTGTTTCTCGTAAATAGGATGGAGGTTTTTTACTCAAATTTGATGTTATTATCAAATCTATGAGAACATATAACTCTTGTTTTGTTGTAGTGGAAAAGACATCCAAGGAGTTGTATGTAATGGAGATGTATTAACCAAAGTTAAATTAATAATCTTTAGGGAGATTATCTTACAATTATGGTGGAGTGTTGTATGCATTTTTGAAGTGTCATTTAAAATGTTTGGGATGAGCTTTCCAATCTCGTGTCTTAAAGAATTGGTAGAAGTATTTTTTTTTATGAAGGTCATTTAATACCCTGGTTTTTGTGTTTAGTCCTATAGGTATCTGTTGAAGGGAATCTCCTCTAATGATGCATAAGGATGATGTGTGACACCTCAAGGTCAGAAGGTAGTATTATCTGTTGTCTTTATTTCTCAGATGGAACAGTGAGAAATTTTTCTCTGATAATGTTGTACATATAACAGAAGCTAAGTATTTGTTTGATGTGTGTGTGCAAGTCTGCAATCTAAACTCTTTGTTTCAAAGAGTGTGTGAGAGTTTATTTCTCTCCATGATATTAAAGTGTCTGTGATGACCTGAATGGGCTGCATTGGTTGTGCTTTATAAGGAGGTTGTGTCCTAAATGATGTTGTGACATCATGTTTGTTCAAGATGCTTGAGATTGTGAATTAGAATGAGAAGATTTTGATCTTGTCTATGGTAGTATGCTTGATGAATGCATAACTACTATATTGAATACTTCACCATTATCAGCAATTGGTAGTGGATGTAGAGGTAGAGGAATATTTCCAGATATTGTATGAATCAGAGAGGGTTTTTTTTAGAGGTGTTCTTCTTCTGATCAGAATGTTAGTTTGGATCTCAGTAAAGCCTTTAATAAAACTGAGAATTATTTGAATTAGTAAAGTCACATCAAGGATGCATGATATCTTGGCCCACTGAGAATCTTGACAACATGTGTAGATCTGTCGAGTCTACAATGGGAGCTTATGTTCATTCTGAGGATTATTTATCCATGATAGGGGGAGTCAAGTTTTTGCAATGGGGAAGATTTCTTGAAGCTTGTGTACTGTTCAACCTTGTGGAGTACATATGTCTCTCTGGAATACTGCGTTTCCAGATTGATGAATAAGTGATGTCACACATGTAATGTTGTGATATTTTAATTTGTGCTGGCCAAAAGAAGTATTCATAGAATCCAGTGGAAGATGTTGGGATTATGCTTCAGAATATTTGGATATTTCCATGAGGCACTTTTGGTATTTTGGCTAAAGTAGTTTTGGTCTGAGTTGAGAATACAAGAACAAGCAGGCATGTTTGGTTGAATGTCAGAACTTTGTTTAGGACATGTTTTCTCTTTGAACCAAACAAGGGAGTTTTATGAATAGTGTGATCAAGCACGTGTCAGAAAGAAGAGTAGAGTGTTTATTTGACTATGCATGTGCATGTATTTGCACTATCCTCTTAGAAGAAATAGTTCAAAGACAATAAAGGCGGTCAAGACTGAATTGGCCGGTGCACATTTATTTTGGGTGGAGTTATCTTCCTCAAATAATGTTTCCATTTAACCATGAATTTGTCACAATCATGAATAGTTAATTCCTATGTAATTGCTCAGCTATTTCTAAAGGTCATTCATCTCTCCTTCACTGTGTGAGTGTTTGATGTTTCCATAGTCCTTATGGGTATTTTCGGGATTTGGGTGAGTACAACCTGGGAATGGTCTTGTTGGGGAATTCCTTATCAATTTTTGGATGAAAAGGGAGAGAAAAATGGTCATCCAGATTTATGTTCCAGGCTTTGGAACATATGGTTTCTTCCCATCATGTGTCGAGAGCATCTAGAGTCCAGGTACCACGATTGGTGTTTCAACTTTGTTGTTAAAGATATATGAAACATAGATGATTTTCTCCTTAGGTACTCATATCTTTTTGGGTCCTTGTTTGTTAGAGTTTCAAAAATTCTGTTTGATTATGGTTTCGCAGAGTAAAAATCACTAGTATATTTTATATCATGTAAGCGTCCTTATGTGAAGTGTGAATTTAAAGTGTGTGTTTTATAACTATATCATCAACTTTATTTGGTTGATATGTTTCTTCTCCTCTAGTCTCATCTGATATGTTAGCCATTAAAGCGATATTGGCACACTCATCTTCTGAAGCTGATTCTGCTTCAGAAGATTCTAAGTCATCACACGTTGCCATAAGACTTTTCTTCTTTTCTTTGAAGAAATTCTTCTTAGGATTTTCTTTCTGAAGATTGGGGAAGTTGCTTTTGTAGTGACCAGGCTCTTTGCATTCGTAGCATACAACATCTGTGGTGCAAAATTTTATGTATCCAGATGATGATTCAAAGTGATTGCCTATTCTTATGGGGTTTCTAAATTTCCTTCGTCTGTACTTCTATAACTGATGGACTCTTTTGGAAAGAAGAGATAGTTCGTCTTCTTCTAACGAGGATCCACCAGAGTTTTCTTCTTTTTCCTGAAAAGTTTAAGTTTCATATTTATTATTAGATTTAAGAGAAAGAGAGTTACCTTTCTCCTAGGGCTCATCTTCTTCTAGTTCTATCTCATGACTTCTCAAAGAGCTGATAAGTTCTTGAAGAGATATTTTATTCAGATCTTTGGCTATTTTAAGGTTGTGACCCTGGGTCTCCATTTCTTGTTTAAGCTTTTGATGATTTTCTTTACATGATTTGCTGTTGAGTATCCTTTGTCTAGAAATTTTAGCCCATCAACCAGAATTTGAAACCTTGAGAACATTATCTCAACTGTTTCATCTTCTTCCATTTTGAAGGCCTCATACTTCTGAATGAGTGCAAGAGCTTTGGTATTTATGACTTGCGTGTTGCCTTCATGCGTCATTCTCAGAGAGTCAAACATGATTTTATATGATTATTTGTTTGTGATCTTCTCATACTCGGCCTACGAGATAGAACTCAAGAGGATTGTTCTGGCCTTGTGATGGTTTATGAATTCATTCTTTTGTTGATCTATCATTTTCTTTCTATAGATCTTCTGACTTCTTTTTTTAACTGGATGAATATAGCCATCAGTTACCATATCCCAGAGATCAGCGTCATGAGCTAGAAAAAAATTGGTTCTATCTTTCCAGTAATCAAAGTTATCAACGTCAAAGATTAGAGGTTTTCTGCTTATTCTATCTTTCTCATCATAGTTATCATTCTTGATGATCTGACTTGGCCCCACCATAGTGTTTTTCTTTCTAGGATCTTTTTCTGACACAATTAAGTGTTAGCACCCAGAACCAGGCGCTCTGATGCCAATTGAAGGATAGAAAAACACAATAAAGGGGGTTTTAATTGGGTTTTTCAAAAATAAAACAGTTAGACACATTTGGTTATCCTTGATCATTTGAACTCAAACTACTCCAGTCCACCCGCCAAGGTGATTTCGCCTCTCTCAAATGAGGTCTTAATCAACTAATCAATAACTTTGATTGCACAAATACGATGACTACCGTCAATGTCTTCTTAAGACTAAACCATAATTTGGTTTCTCAAGGTATTACAAAATATAAATCAGAAGTGTGTACAAAGGTGTTTCTAAAAAATTATATCACAACTGTGATTTATACACAAGATTAAAGCACAAGAGAGAGTTAGTGAAGATATATCTTCGTATGCGCAAGTATTGTTTTGATTCTTCTTCATAGTCTTCTTTATATAGGCGAGGAATATGAGACATGAGAAGATGAATTTGGAAGGATGATAAAGTATTGTGAAAGAACTTCCCAAAAACACAGATCTTGTTTTATTCTAGTTGTTACTCTTTGATTTGTAATGAAAGAATTGTATTACATCAGAAATTTTCTTCCTTGGAATCTTATCAGAATGAGAATATTATCGTTGATACTTTAGATCCTCAAAGTTTCAGATGATTGGAACTTGGATGAAGCATACACGTTGAAGCTTCTTTGCACTTTCAGAATGTTTACTTATTAGAGTATAGCTTGAGCTTAAGTGTTGAGTCTTTATAACTTTAATATAGATAACTGCATTGAGACTTCCTTTCTTCTTCCAAAACACCACTTATCAGAGTATCATAGTTTAGCTTACAACTTTGGTGCTTCAAAAGTTATGACATCAGAACCTCTTATATTGAGCGTGTTACAAGGATTTGCTTCTAAGTCTGTATGCTTTGTCTAGTCAGAGCTTCAAAATGCAATTCTCTAATCATGTTCTATGCACTTTTATCAGAACTTCTCTTCATATTTAAATACATTATTAGAGAGTATATTTGTTCTTTATATATATCATGGATTTGTTATCATTAAAACTATTACTAAGATGTAGAACCGAACTATGTTCTAACAATCTCCCCATTTTTTATGATGACAAAAACTTGTATATTTTTATAAATCATGTAAGAATATAAAGAGTTAGGGTCTCCCACTGAGTTGAATACTCAGATAAGGAAAAAATAGATACTTCCCTGAAGATGTTTTGATCAGAGCTTGTGATGGAAGTTCTGATAAGTCTATTTGACAAAAGTTACTTTTAAGAGACTTTTCATGTTTTCTTTCAAAAGATGAAACATAGGTAATGATATTCAAAATGTTTGAGACTAAGTCTCGGCACTGTTATATACAAAATATCTTATGTTCTCCCCCTTTTTGTCATAAATCAAAGAGCAATAAAAACATGTAAAGAGAACAAAATGGATTATGCATTCAAAGAAAATAAATACAGATAGAAGCAGATAAACAAATGTTTTTAAACAAGAAACAAACATAGCAGAAATAAACAAAATATCATAACTAAGGTTGTGGAGGAGGTGGAAGTCGTGTGAACAAGGCTTCCAATAAAATTTTGATCTGATTGTTTGATTCCTCTTACTTTCCTAGCATGCTTTTAATTTCTTTGTTTGTTTCATCCTATTTGTCCAGCCTTTCCTTAACAACTGCATTCTCTTTCTTCAAATCTTCAAGAGTTTTCAACACAAGAGAGGAGGAAGTTGTTTCAATAGAAGAACCCAGATTCTGAGAAGTCACTGCAGCAAATTCTTTCTCAGGAGATTCTTCAATTGTCTCGCCTTTGTCTTCAAATACGACCATAGGAAGAGGTTGTGGTTCAGGAGATGGTTCATTACATTAGGATTCTGGTGAGGCTTCCCAAGAAGTGTTGTCCAGAAGAAGAAGGGGTTTCCTTAGCCAGTGACGTAGAACTTGATCCTTAAAGATTTTCAGGTGATCACATATGTTCTGTTGAGAAATTTCATAATTGAGTTCCTTCAGCTTCAGAGATCCAGAATTAAACCATTTTTTAAAATGAGTTCAGAGAGAATCATAAGCAGTTGGGTTAAGATTCTCCATGCAAGCATGCTTTAAGGAGTTAACCCATTCTTGTATTTCTGTTTCAAAAATAACCAGAGATTTACCAACATCTGATTTGGAAACTTTTGGTGTTGGTTTTGGAATGGATTTTTTCTGAGAAGTTGTGACAAGATTGTCCCAAGCTTCTAGATCAATTATGGTTCTGAGGGGATCTTCTGAGTAGTCAGTGGGAGTGGGATAGTTTGAAAAAATTATAGGGTTAGGTGGTTTGAATTATAGGGAGACAGAATATCTGGAAGGGAGAAGTGTTGTGATGTTATGGTGAAGATTATTGGTGGTTGAGAGGCGTTGAGTGGGAAAGTAATGCCTGGAATGGCTTACGTGGTATCAGAGGAAGTATTTGGATTTTTGGTTTGGGAAGCTTAAAATAATGGATCTAATTGATCCATATCAAAAAGAACTTGTGCATGTTCTGAATGAGTTTGAACAAATTGGATCGAAGGTGGATTAATCAAAGGATTATTTGTGGGTATTGAGGTATCAATTTCTAGGTCAAAGTCATTAAGGGTTTGAGGTGATGGATCTTCAGAAGGTTTTAGATATTAGGGGGTTTCAGATGTTGATAAAAATATTGATTCAATAACAGAAACAAAAGATGAGTTACCTTTGTTTTTGGCAACTTTGGGAGTTTTCTGGGATGTTCCTTCTCCAACAGCTTTAATTTTTCTTGTCTTTCTGATAGCAACTTCCAGAGCTTGTTGCCTGTTATCAAAGATATTCCCATTTTGAATAGTTCCATCACTCTTGTAGGCTTCTAAATATCTGAGGACAATTTCTGGAAAGGAGTTGCTTGAGTGAAGAAAGGAAAGTCCTTCAGAGGAACTATTCTGTTGGTGATGACTTCCTTTGCAGTGAGTGTGGGGTCCTTCTTAATGGTTTTAACTATCTTCATTTTCTTCAGATTCTTGGCATTGAGAGGATTTCCATCACATGGTTCCAGAACATTTTCTTGTTGAGCCTCACTCAGACGTTTTATCAGTTTATTTTTTATCAGATTATCTGAGATAAGACTTCCCAAAGGAATCCAATCTCTTTTGGTTCTTTCTTCTTCCCTTGTTTCCTTGACACATGTCTTCATATGGTTGAACAAAATATGAGGAAGGTGAACTTTTGCTTTAGTAACGATGAAGTACAACAAGTACTGTTGATCAATATTGATGTAGTCAAGAGAGCTGGTTGGTTTTCTGTGATTGATGCACCCCATAATTATTCTAGACCAAATTCTGAGATAGTCCTTCAAATCTTTTATTTTGTTTGAGGGTTGTCCAGAGGAGAAGATTTCTTTTTATACGATGGTTAGGTCAGAACCTTTTTCTGCCATTTCACTACGTCTTATACCACTTTCGTCTTGACCAATAAGTTTTCCAATGATATCCTCAGAGATGACGATCTTCTTTCATATAACATAAGAGGTTACTTGATAACTTGAAGCAGTAGCATGAATCCAAAATTCATTAACTAATTTGGGGAATATTGGACCGATTAGACGATCAAAGTATTTAATCCACTCTTGAAACTCAACATCAGGCGTTAGGTTGTACCCATTTTCTTTCATACTTTCAAAATCAACAATGAGTTCATAGAGAACTTCCAAAGAATCCCCAAGAATGGGAAGAATTCTTAAGGGTTCAACATATCTTTCTTCGTTTGTTGTAGAGGATTAACTAGAAATGTTGACTTGAGAATATTGAGACAATTGTTGAAAAGAGGCCATTGTTCATAGACTTAGGGTTTTGAGAGCACACAAATGGGAAAGGAACAAATACAGAGAGAATGGGGTGATTGAGAGTGAAGTTGTGAGAGTGTTTGTGAGAAGGTGAAGTATAAATAGCCAACGGAGAGAAAACATGAATTTTAATTTTAATTAATAAAATAAACTCAATGATTAATTTGTTAATGATTTTTGAAAAAGAGGGATTGCGTGAAGATTTTCAACGGTTACTGATTTGACTCGCGCCTTAATACATCAACTCAACCGTTTCAGCCCTTCTGATTTTGAACAAATGTTCATCCTTAGAGAGTGACTTTGCATTTTAGGGTTGACAGATGTTGATATGGTGAACTGCTTGCTTCTGATTTTTGAAAAACATTCAGATCTTCTGGATAGTTTCTGATACAATTTTCCTTCTTACTTCTGAAGAACTATTGTTATGATGTTCACAAAAATAAATTAAAAAATTTTGAGGATTAAATATACAAAAATTACACTATTATTCTGGGCATAATTTCATAGTGAGGTGTTTCATAATGAAATTAAATCTATCTTCAGAAAGGGGTTTAGTAAAATCATCATCCCATTAATGGTCTGTGTCTATAAATTTTAAACAAATAATTCCCTTCAGAATATAGCCCCTAATGGAATCGTTATAAGTTTCTATATGTTTAGCCCTAGAATTTAAAATAGGATTTTTAGAAAGACAAATAGCAGAAGTATTATTGCAGAGGATAAGAATGTTACTCTCATAAATATTAAAGTCTTCAAGCTGACTTTTCATTTAGAGCATCTAAGTAATGTATCCAGTTGTATCTATATATTCAGGTCAATAATTGATAGTGCAATGGTGGATTGTCTTTTGCTAGACCATGAGATTAGGTTGTCCCCCAGAAACTGGTAGCTTCCAGAAGTACTTTTTTCTATTCTATCTCTAGCAAAGTCAATGTCACAATACCCTATTAATTTATATTTTATGGATTTCCCATAACAAAGACCAAGATTAGTAGTACCTTTCAGATACTTGAAAATTCACTTAATTGCTATTAAGTGAGATTCTCTAGGATCTGATTGGAATCTGGCACAAAGTCACATGCTATATAGTATATTAGGTCTTGAAGTTTTTAAATATAAGAAAGAACCAATAATACCTCTGTAGAGCTTCTGTTCTACTTTCTTACTTACCTCTTCCCTTTCGATAATGCATGTAGGTTGCATAAGAGTTTTGGATGGGTTACTTTCTGACAAATAAAATTTCTTCAGAAGTTCTTTAACATACTTGCTTTGATGTATGTAGGTTCTTTCTGGAGTTTGATTGATTTGAATTCCTAGAAAGAACTTGAGTTCACCAATCAAGCTCATTTCAAATTCTGCCTACATAGACTTAGAAAATTATTTCCCCAAGGAGGCTGTAGTAGATCTAAAAATTATATCATCTACGTAAATTTGGCAAACCAGAATGTCATTTTTAAATGGTTTACAAAATAGAGTTGTGTCCACTTTCCCTCTGGTAAACTCATTTTCTAACAGAAAGTTACTTAGTCTTTCATACCAAGCTTTGGGAGCTTGTTTCAGACCATATAACGATTTCTTAAGTTAATAAACATATTCTGGGTGTTTTGTATTTTCAAAACCAGGGGGTTGGTGCACATAAAATTCTTCATCAATGTAACCATTAAAAAAATGCACTTTTGACATACATTTGATAAAAACTGATTCCATTATTTACAACAAATGAATTTAAGAGTCTAATAGATTCTCACCTTACAGCTGGAGCAAAGGTTTCTTGTATAGTGTATCCCTTCTTGCTGACTATAAACTTGTGCAACTAGTCGTGCTTTGTTTCTGACAACTTCTCCTTGTTCACATAGCTTATTTCTGAAGACCCATTTGGCTCAACTTATGTTGAAGCCTTTTCGTTTAGGGACTAGATCCCACGCATCGCTTCTGGTAAATTGATTTAGTTCTGCCTACATTAAAAGGATCCAATCATTGCCTAGAAGTGTTTCTTCTATGGAAGTTTCCTCGATCAGAGACACTAATTCCATAAGAGATTCTTCAGTATTTCTGAATGTAGATCTTGTTCTGATTGGATCATCTTTCTTTCCTAGAATAATGTTTTCACGATGTGCTAATAGGCTTCTAGATTGTCTTTTCTAGATGGATTCTTCCGAAGCTGTTGTAGTATTTGTGATGTCTTCTTCTGTATTTGGCTGAAATTCTGAAATTTTATTTTCTGAAGATCTATCATCAGTACCAGTAATTTGAACTCCTATATCTGCAAAAGATTTACCTTTCTTTGAGCTTTAAGATCCAAACTTCTCATCAAATCTGACACTAATAGATTAGTCCATAATTCATGTTTATGGGTTATATACTCTATAACCTTTTGAGCATTCAGATTATCCTAACATGAAATACTTTTGTGCCTTAGAATTAAACTTTTTTAGATGTTCTTTAGTGTTAAATATAAAACAAGTTCATCCAAATGGATTGAAATAAGAAATGTTGGGCTTTCTGTTCATCCACAGTTTATATGTAGTCTTTTCAAGAATAGATCTTGTTGAAATTCTATTCTGAATATAACACGTTGTGTTAACTGCTTATGCCCAGAAGTTTTTAGCTATGTTAGTCTCGTTGATCATGGTTCTGGCCATTTCTTGTAAAGTTATATTCTTTCGTTCTACAACTGTGTTTTGTTGAGGAGTTCTAGGACAAGAGAAATCATGAGAAATGCCAATCTCATTAAAAAAACTTTTCAAAACTTTTGTTTTCAAATTCCCCACCATGATCACTTTAGACTTTAATAAGTTTAAACTCTTTTTCATTTTGAACTTTTTTTCAAAAAGTAGAGAACACAGAGTGTGACTCGTCCTTGTGTCTTAAGAACTTTATCCATGTCAATTTTCTATAGTCATCTACGGTCAGTAATCTGTATTTCTTTCTGCTGATGGATACAGTTTTCACTGGTCCAAATAGATCTATATGCAAAAGTTCTAATGTCTAGAGGTAGAAGCAACATTTTTTGATTTGAAAGTGGGTTTTGAAAACATTCCTTTTTGACATGCCTCTGACCAGATTGAGTTTGTTAATTTGAGATATTCTTCTCATATTAACATGCCCCAATCTTCTATGACAAGCCCATTTCTCATCATTAACAGACATATGGGATTTTACATTCTGACTTTTTAGTTCAGAAAGATTTATTTTATAAATGTTGTTCTTTATCTTACCATTAAAAAGTATAGTTTCATCTTTATTACTAACTACATTACAGGACTTTTGATTAAAGATCATATCATAACCGTTATCACATAATTGAATTATGGATACTAGGTTATGATTTAATCCATCTTGTAATACGGTGGGAGCACTGGCTTAGTTTTGTGTTTTATCGCAAATGTTACGGATATCAAGAGTCACCAACGACTTTTCTTTTATCCAATAAGGAAAGGGTGAAAAGAACAAGAAAGACCTTGATAGATTTTGAGTACGAGGGGTAGGTTATGAAATAGGAAGTTGTTAGCACCCTTTTCATCCGTAGTTATCTATGGGCTCTTAATTGCTTAGCTCACTTTGAAAATTTCTTTGCGTGTGTGTTTTTGAAAATATTTTGAATGCCAATGTAAGGCGATACTTTGTAATAACTCTTGTATCGGTCCTTAAGAGTGTATACAAAGCGTTTGTTTGTAAGTATTTATTGAAAAGTGTGATTGTGAGATGTTTTATTTTGAAAATATTTGTGAGCAAGCGATTAATAGTTTCTACCCACTCAAGGTCATTCTTGTACTTTTCCTTCTCCTTTAGATAGTTTTATCCATAACATTAGTTAGTAGGAAGTCGTATCTTTGGATGTGAAAGGACAGGCGAAGGGTTATCGTACGATCATCGAAGGCAAATTGTAAGGACGCTTTAGCAATTTTGTAAGGGACTAGATCATTTATCGAAAAGCAAAGTCGAAGGGTCATCGAGGGACTATGATCTTTTATATCGAGGTTCTTTGCTAAAGCATCCCCACTTTCAAGGGACCTGACCGTTTTGTTTCGAAGGCAACAAGGGAGGTTACCCTAGAGGTACGAGTGTGCGAATATGTTCAATTCAGTTTATTTATCTTTGATTTTAGGGTTTTCTAACTTTTGGTTTTTATCTTTCCATATAACCCTAATTACTAACAACAATATAGTAAATAATAGCAGGAAAAGTAAAGGAAAAAACGTAAACCCTAAACTATTACAACGCTTCCGGAAAAATACATAATACAAAGTGCGGAAAATAAAAACCTATAACTAGTACATTCTGGAGCAGTTACATGATAATGAAAAAAAAGGGAAATCTAGGTTATTACAATCGAATGCGCCCTATACAACTTATTTAAGAAAATAAAATAAGAGGAAAAGAAAAGAAATGTTTTTTAGTGATTTTTTATGAAAAAGGTTTTTTAGTGATGATTAATTAAATAAACCTAAAAAAATATAATTAATTTTAATTAATAAAAAAGTTAATTAGTTAAATTAATTAAAAAAAGATAATTAAAAAACCTAAGAATCTAATTGATTTTAATTAAAAAAAGTTAATTAGTTAAATTAAAAACTAAAACCTAATTAATTAGGGTTTTTTAAAAAATAAACCTAAAACTAATTTTTTTATATTTTAATTAATCAATAAAAATAAATAAAAGGAAAAAAAGAAAATATAAGAAAAAAAGGAATGGGCTTGAATTAACAAAAAAAGGGAGGGTGTGAATTGCAAAGGAGTACAGGCCCAAGTGTCTGTCCATGATATCCGGTGCGTTCATCTAGGATGATGCATCATGGGCGTGCAGGTCTGGAAGCGTTGGATCAAATCTGTGAATATCTGATGGTGAGAAGCGTCAAGGCGCATGGTTGATGTGTGGGGATGCGCTACATGTCATCTATAAAAGTCAGAAAACATGACAAAAATCATAAAAGGCATGGATCGAACCCATGCCCTTGTACATTAATGCCTTATCGCACGCTTCCGTTCCACTGGGGTGGCTGTTTCATCCAGCCATTCAGTGACAACATATAAACAAATAATAAACAAAAAATACTGGATCAGAGAAGCGTTGGAGCCCTAGCTCCGATCATCTTATCCAGGGAGCTGGTTCTTCGTTCCTGCAAAATAAGAAGTATTAGTTATTCCTAAGGACCCTACCGTCCTAGTTCAGGCCTTGCGATTTCAATAGAACCATTATTTTGGCCTAAATCTTCCTGTGTTGTGAGATAAAACATGAACAACCTCAAATGGTGCAAACATGGCCAAACGCGATTAAGCCATCATGGGGGCCACGCGATGGTTCAATCATGTACATTAACATCTTAGAAACAAGTTAGTAACTTAGTATGCATTATAAAATAAAGAAAATAAAAAATGCAAATTCATGCAAGAATGACAAATAGGCGATGCATTTTCATGCGTTTTAGGCCCTTTGGATCACTACAACTGATACAATCTTACCCTACAACACTGGATAGATTGATTGTGATGGATATTTGGCCTTGAGGGAGGCTGCAAGATAGGGTTTCAATTTGCCCTGGTTTTGAGATTTTTGGCAGTTTTTAGAGAGGCTTCTTGTGCAAGGATTTCATGGCTGGTCATGTCTGAAACAATGAGAATATATAAAGCTTGAATTAGGTCAAAAGGGATTGGGCTTAGACTTTTGTATAGAAGCCATGACTTTATCTTATTTTATTTTGAATTTTAAATTAATAAAAAAATAGATTAAAAAACCAAGGGGTGTATGAATAAGTTATGAGGTTCACAATAAGGCCTAATCCACCTCTCCATGCACCATCCTCTTTGAACCATCAAAGCCTCTGACCACAATGTCACTGGGTTTCAGCATAACCCCTTAACAATCAAGTCTGTCTAGAGCACCCTTCATCAAAACATTCAATAAGGAACTCGTATTAATCAACAAATGAGCTAAGGTAGTGCCCCTGCACTCAATAGAGGCATACAAAGCCTTGTTTTGGTTTCTTCCTTCAGGAGTCAAGTCAGTATCAGAAAATCCTAACCCATTATTAGTCGTCAGGATAAAAACGTAACTTTCAAATTGATCCGCACATATTTCATATGGTACATGAGCATATTTTAAGAACTTCAGCAAAGCCTGAGCATGGGCTTCAGAGAAAAATAAATGGGATAACATGGACATCTTGGAAGTGGTCTGCCCCAGCTGTTCAACAATATTGTAGTCACTCTTCCGAATAATTTTCAGTACTTCCTTCATCTCTTGCCTAGAGGTATCTTCAGTAATAACTTTAGGTGCCTACATATGGGAAGGCTCATTCATTTGTTATTTCCCTTGAGTCTCAGTAGTTGACTCAGTAGATGTAAAACAAATTGGTGTAGCAATGGTCTTCGGAGATATTTCTGCAGAGAAAATCCTTCCACTTATAGTAACCTTGTTGGTCCCAGCAATATTGTCAATATTGATATCAGTAACATCAGTATCTTCAGTTTTGACAACCAATGGTTCTTGTTTGACACCACGGTAGTAAACATCAACTCCATAATTCCAATGGATAGCCTTGTCGGAGGAATATGGAATTGGTTTGGGCACGGTAGTGATCAGAGGAGCAACTTTAGGTTTGGAAATAATCCTCATGGGACCCTTGGATGTGCTCCTTATAGGAGGACCGAAAATTATAGATACCTTTTCCAGCTCCAAGTCTCAAAACAAATTCTCCACATAAGGAGTCTTCTCAACTAGAATTATATGGTTATCCATCAGACGTTGAATACCTTCTTTCAGCAATTTGCAGCCATTGGGTTGGGCTGCCCAGCAATAGCATCTTTCAATATAACCCGGAAATAAACCGGCTCGCAACAAATTCTTCTTAATAATCAAGAGGGGAATAATCAAGTAACTTACGGTAGAAATGTAATAAACATCATCAATAGCACTAATTCATTTGTCATGCTTGGGCATAGGTGCAATAATAACATTGGGGGTCTCAGGAGGATCAAATTCAATCTCTCTTTATTGTCAATCATATCTTGAATTTTATTTTTCAAAGCCCATCAACTATCTGTGTCATGCCCGGGACTATTGGAATGATAGGCACATCTTATATTGGGATTTTATATGGGGGAAGAAGTGTTGGGATTCTGAGGCGGATCTCTTAACGTTATCAACTCTACCTTAAATAGGTGTTGTAATGCCTGAGACAAGGGCATGTTGATCTTAGTAAATTGTCTCCTTGGTGCGTCTGACCTACACTGATTGCCTTGTTGATGTTGTTGTACTGACACATGATTAGAGATTAGCACAGCTCCCATAGATTGGTTGCGGTCACCTCTAGCAAGAACCTTATAGCCATACACAACATTATCTTCCTTTTTACCGTTAAACGTCTTCTTCACAGTACTTGAAGATGCAGCCACCTGATTTTTTCCGCTCCTGATTCCAGCTTTAACATGTTCCCCTGTCAAAATCAATTCGATGAACCCAACTGAAGATCTTCCGATTAGATGATTAAAGAAAGGTCTTGTTAAAGTTCCCATAAACAGGTCAACTACCTCCCTATCAGACAACGGAGGTTGAACTCTTCCTGCTAGATCTCTTCATTTCATGGCATACTCTTTGAAGCCTTCGTTCGAGCCCATGGTCATATTTTGTAGTTGCACACGGGTTGATGCAAGATCAGCATTGTATTAGTATTTTTTGTAAAAAGCAGCAACCAAATATTCCCATGTAAGGATATTGGTTCCTTCCAATTGATACAACCATTGCAATTGTGTTCCAGACAAGCTCTCTTGAAAGAAGTGCACCCATAACTTCCTATCAGTAGTATGGGGTTTAATATTCCGGACATAAGACCTTAAATGAATCCTATCAGTTGGAACCTTGAATTTATGAGGGATGACAACCCCCGAGACTAATCCCAGCTCTTCAAAATCTAACCCATGCATTCTCTGGATCTCTATAGCATTGAGACAATATTATAGCTGCTTGTATTTGTCATCTGTGGGAGGATACTGTTTGTCTGAATAGTCTTCTTCATCAGAATATTAGCCATAACCAAGGTTGCTTCCTGTCTCAGCCTTCACACTCTTATCATCTTCACCCTGGTTGTCATCTTTGTTTTACGGGCTATCACAACCTTGAGCTTGCTTAGGAGGACCTTTGAACCTTCTTCCTATGTTGAAGATGCCGACTGGTCTTCTGGTCTTTTTCTTACTCTCTTTGGTGATGATGGTTTTCAGCTCTTCATGCCTATTGTCTAGATTCAGGAACATTTGCTGGAATTGAGCATTCTGAGCTTGAAGATCTTTGACTGTTTGTTCGAGAGCCATCTTTTACTAAAATAAACAACAAAAAGATGAGAAAACCTATTTTGGGAAATACCTGTCATGATATGATATGTATGGTATGTAGATGCATATGCAATTTTTTTCAAGGATCTCACGGGATAAACAAAAAGAAATGAAATGATAGAAGTTGAGTCTGCAGGTTTGAATGAAGAACGTAAGGTCTTTATCTTTGAATTTCCCTATATAAGAAACAAGCTCACCATGTCCAGTGGGACTTAGCTTTTGACTTCCGAGGATGTCCTTTGATCTTGATTGTATCTGGCTAGAGGAAAATAAATCCTTTTTCCCCTTGCTAAAAGTTTGGTTCAAGATAAACATGCATCACAGGTCCCTTAAGATCCTTGAAACAGTTATTGAAAATGCCATGATGATATGATGTCATGTTTAAACAAGATAGCAAATACAAACAAATCACACAGAGGCCTTAGGTTTAAAGGCTTGCATGAGGTCTGTAGGTAAGTACCCTTTTCTATTGAGGTTCAGTTGGCTCAACCTGTTTTAAAAAAGTAACATGGTTCTAGGAGTCTCATATCACTGATCTTTCTCACAGGTTTTATTTAAGAACAACATTGTCTTGCTGTCAAAACATCCCGAGAGTCGAATCTCAATGAGCATAACATCAGGTATCAACAAACCTTTGACTACACCAAAGTCGGCTATCTCACTACCTTCTAATGGCCAGGATGGGTCAATTAGTGTTCTAAAAGTCAGTTAATGCTTATGACACCACACGGTAACTCAGTGTTATCCTCGACTGATTCAAGGAACACCAGTATAAACCAAAGTGTCACACTAACGTAGCCATCACTTTAACCATATCGGTCTATGCCGTATAGTTTCCATGATCTGTTGCTACTTACCTAAGGTACCTAGATCCAGGTGTATGATCTTTGCAAGAAATATAAACCCAAGAACCCTTAAGATAAAGCAGACAAAGCAGATAAAGCTTTTAAAAATGATCTAAGACTCTAAAGTAACCCCACTTTTTTGAAATCCCCAGCAGAGTCATTAGTTCTGTAATATGGTGGGAGGACTGACTTGGTTTTGCATTTTATCGCAAATGTTATAGATAGCAAGAGTCTCCACCGAATTTTCTCTTATCAAATAAGGAAAGGGTGAAAAGAACAAGAAAGACCTTGATAGATTTTGAGTTCGGGGGGTAGGTTATGAAAAGGGAAGGTGTTAGCACCCTTTTCATTCATAGTTACCTACGGGCTCTTAATTACTTAGCTCACTTTGAAATTTCCTTTGTGTGTATGTTTTTGAAAATATTTTGAATGCCAATGTAAGGCGAAACTTTGTAATAACTCTTGTATCGGTCCTCAAGAGTGTATACAAAGCGTTTGTTTGAAAATATTTATTAGAATGTGTGATTGTGAGATATTTTATTTTAAAAAGATTTATGAGCAAGCGATTAACAGTTTCTACCCACTCAAGGTCATTCTTGTACTTTTACTTCTCCTTTAGATAGTTTTATCCATACCATTAGTTATTAGGAAGCCCTATCTTTGGATGTAAAGGGACAGACAAAGGGTTATCATACGGTCATCGAAGGTAACTTGAAAGGATGCTTTAGCAATTTCGTGATGGACTAGATCATTTATCGAAAGGCAAAGTCGAAGAGTCATCGAGGGACTATGATCTTTTATATCGAGGGTCTTTGCTAAAGCACCCCCACGTTCGAGGGACCTGACAGTTTTATACCGAAGGAAACAATGGAGCTTACCCTAGATGTGCGAGTGTGCAAATATGTTCAATTCAGTTTATTTATCTTTGATTTTAGGGTTTTTTAACGTTTGTTTTTTATCTTGCCATACAACCCTAATTACTAACAGCAATATAGTAAATAATAACAGGAAAAGCAAAGGCAGAAACGTAAATCCTAAACTATTACAACGCTTCGGGGAAGTAACATAATAGAAAGTGCAGAAAATAAAAACCTATAACTATTACATTTTGAAGCAGTTACATGATAATGAAAAAAAGAGAAAATGGTAAATCTAGGTTATTACAATCGAATGCGCCCTATACAACTTATTTAAGAAAATAAAATAAGAGGAAAAGAAAAGAAATGTTTTTTAGTGATTTTTTATGAAAATAGCTTTTTGATGATGATTAATTAAATAAACCTAAAAAAAATCTAATTTATTTTAATTAATAAAAAAGTTAATAGTTAAATTAATTAAAAAATTTAATTAAAAAACCTAAGAATCTAATTGATTTTAATTAAAAAAAGTTAATTAGTTAAATTAAAGACTAAAACCTAATTAATTAGAGTTTTTAAAAAATAAACCTAAAACTATTTTTTATATTTTAATTAAAACAATAAAAATAAATAAAAGGAAAAAAAAGAAAAATATAAGAAAAAAGGATTGGGCCTAAACCAACAAAAAAGGGAGGGTGTAAATTGCAAAGGAGTCTAGGCCCAAGCGCTGGTCCATGTGATCCGTTGAGTTCACCCAGAAGGGTGCATCATGGGTGTGCGGGTCTGGAAGCGTTGAATCAGATCTGTGAAGATCTTATGGTGAGAAGCGTCAAGGCGCATGGTTGATGCATGGGGATAAACTGCATGTGATTTGCAAAAGTAAGAAAATATGAAGAAAAAAACCACAAAAGGCAAGGATCGAACTCACACCCTTGTACACTAATGCATTATCGCTCGCTTCCTTTCCATTGTGGTGGCTATTTTATCCGGTCATTGAGTGACAACAATTAAACAAATAATAAACCAAAATTACTGGACCAGAGAAGTATTAGTGATTCCCAGGGACACAACCCCCGTAATCTAGGCCTTGCGATTTCAACGGAACCATTATTTTGGGCTAAATCTTGTTGTGTTGTGAGATATAATGTGATCAACCTCAAACGGCGCAAACATGACCAAATGTGATTAAGCCATCATGAGGGCCATGCGATGGATCAATCATGTACATTAACATCTCAAAAACAAGTTAGTATCGTTAGTATGCATTAAAACATAAAGAAAAACAAAATTCCAAATTCATGCAAGAATGACAAAACGGTGATGCATGTTCATGTGTTTCATACCCTTTGGATCATTACAACCGATCCAATCTTACCTTACAACACTTCAGAGATCGACTGTGTTGGATATTTGGCCTTGAGAGAGGCTGCAAGATAGGGTTTCAATTTGCCCTAGTTTTGAGATTTTTGGAAGTTTTTAGAGAGGCTTCTTGTGCAAGGGTTTCGTGGCTGGTCATGTCTGAAACAATGAGAATATATAAACCTTGAATTAGGTAAAAAGGGATTGGGCTTGGACTTTTGTATGGGGGCCTTAACTTTATCTTATTTTATTTTGAATTTTAAATTAATTAAAAAAATAGATTAAAAACCCAAGGGGTGTATGAATAAGTTATGAGGTTCACAATAAGGACTACTACACGCATGGACCTTGAAACACAATCCCAATAGTCCAAAATTCCAAGTTTTGTCACTTTAGGTTTCATGCATTTTCTCAAAATTTCCCAAATTGTACCAATTATAAGTCTTTAAATGTTTATCATTTGAAGGTTATCTTTGAATTTTTGGAAATCTCAAGATGTCCTTTACAATCTCTATGTTGATCATTTTTCCATTTGAAGACTTTATCTTGATGTAAGTTGCCTTGACAAAAAATGTCTTTTTGTTGACTTTTGAAATGACCTATAATGTTTTGGTCCATATCTCTCAAATGAAGCATTTGTTGGATTTCAGCTTAGAGAGACAAGGTTGTAGAGGATTGATTTTCCTTCAAAATGAGCTTTGGTTAAGCAAAATCTGATGAAGCATGTGGAGGTTATGTTTGGTCAAAGTTCAGTTTACTTCTCCTTAAGAAAACCCTAATTTGACAACTTTTGACTTTTGATGAATCTTGAGTATTCTTGATGAATAATTATCAACCCTTGATCAAATGATGAATGTAACTTCAAAATCTTGATGTTAACAAAAAACATTGATGTTTGAATGTATGTTGACCATAGTTGTCTTTTTCTCCAATATAGGTTATTTTCAATCATCTGAGCAATTGACTGAGCAAAATTTTGATGCAAGGCTTGAAACTTGGCATGAGAATTCGTAGAAGCATATGAGAACCCATAGAATCCAATTGAATCATTATAAACCCAATCTTCCTTTAGAAACACAAAACCCTAGTTGTAGGCTAATTGCTTAGGAGGAGAATTTGTATGATCAATTCATGAGTAACCTTGAGCAAATGAAAACCCTAAGAGCATGAGGAGATATCTTGGAGAAATGGGATGGAAATTTTGGGGTACAACACATCTACTAATAGAATGTTAGTTATAGAGGGAAGTGTATCGTTACCAATGGTTCCAGAGCCAACGATCTTTTCTTTCTAATTGCCTCTGAAATCCACATATCCTTAAGATTTATGTTCCAAGCTTTGGAACATATGCTTTCTTCCCATCATGTATCGAGAGCATCCAAAGTCTAGGTACCACGATTGGTGTTTCAACTATTCTATTAAATATATATGCAACATAAATGATTTTCATCTTAGGTACCCATATCTTTTTGGGTCCTGGTTTGTTAGAGTTTCCAAAATTCTGTTGAATTTTGTTATCGCAGAGTATGAATCACTAGTATATTTTATATCATGTGCGTGTCCATATGTGAAGTGTGAGTTTAAAGGTGTGTGTTTTATAACTATATCATAAACTTTATTGGGTTGATATTTTTCTTCTCCTCAAGGATTTACATATCCTACGCCTTTTTTGCCGTTTTTGCTAACTCCGTAGATCATTGAGGCCATCTTGCTTCTATCTTTGTTTCAAGCTAGAAATTTTTGAAAATTGTGATCATTTTTGAAAACAGTGATCATTTTCTGAGCTTTTTGTAACTCGTTTTTAATAACAAAATTTTCATCTTTTAGTTTAGAGATAATTTTTTTTAACTCAAAATTTTCTGCTTTTAGTTTCCTAGTTTCTTCAGAGTCAGATACTCGAACATGTTTCAGGTTCTTATTTTTGACTCAAAGTTGCTGATATCTTTCAAGAATTTCACACAGATTATCTTCTAATTGAGATCTAGAAAAGTTAGAGAATACATCTTCTGTTTTTAAGGCTGATTCTTATTTATATGAACTAGTGTCATCTGATACGTTTCCCATTAAAGCGATATTGGCACACTCATCTTCTGATGTTGATTCTGCTTCATAAGATTCTTAGTCATCCCACATTTCCATAAGACTTTTCTTCTTTTCTTTGAATAACTTCTTCTTAGGCTTTTCCATCTGAAGATTTGGGCAGTCGCTTTTTTAGTGACCTGGCTATTTGCATTCATAACATACAAAATCTTTGTTGCTAGATTTTCTGTATCCAGAGAATGATTCAGAGTAATTTCTTGTTCTTCTATGGTTTCTAAATTTCCTCTGTCTGTGCTTCCGTAGCTGATGGACTCTTCTAGAGAGAAGAGATAGTTCGTCTTCTTCTGACGAGGATCCACCAGAGTTTTCTACTTTTTCCAGAAAAGTTTTAGTTTCATATTTATTATTAGATTTAAGAGCAAGAGTCTTACCTTTCTTCTAGGGCTCATCTTCTCCTAGTTCTATCTCATGACTTCTTAAAGAGCCGATAAGTTATTCAAGAGATATTTTATTCAGATCTTTGGCTAGTTTTAAGGTTGTGACCATGAGTCTCCATTTCTTGGGTAAGCTTCTGATGATTTTCTTTACATGATATTATATTGAGTACCCATTTTTAGAACTTTTAGCCCAACAACCAGAATTTGAAACCTTGAGAACATTGTCTCAGCTGTTTCATCTTCTTTCATTTTGAAGGCCTCATACTTCTGAATGAGTGCAAGAGCTTTGGTCTTTTTGACTTGCGTGTTTCCTTCATGCCTCATTCTTAGATAGTCAAACATTTTATTAGTTGATTCTCTATTCGTGATCTTCTCATACTCGGTGTACAAGATAACACTCAAGAGGATTGTTCTGGCCTTGTGATGATTTTTGAATTCATTCTTTTGTTGATCTGTCATTTTCTTTTTGTCGATCTTCTAACCATTTTCGTCAACTTGATGAATGTAGCCATCAGTTACCATATCTCAAATATCAGTGTCATGAGGTAGAAAAAAACTTTTGATTCTATCTTTCTAGTAATCGAAGTTCTCACCATCAAATATTGGAGCTTTGCTGCTGATTTTTTCTTTCTCGTCATAGTTATCATTGTTGATGATCTGACTTGGTCCCACCATAGTGTTTTTCTTGATAGGTTCTTTTTCTGACACAGTTAAGTGTTAGCAAACAGAACCAGGAGCTCTGATGCTAATTGAAGGATAGAAAAATACAAGAATAAGGGTTTGAATCGGGGTTTTCAAAAATAAAACAGTTAGACACGTTTGGTTATCCTGGTTCATTTGAACTCAAACTACTCCACTCCACCCTCCAAGGTGATTTCGCCCCTCTGAAACGAGGTCTTAATCCACTAATCAAAAACTTTGATTACACAAACACAATGACTACTGTCAATGTCTTCTTGAGACTAAACCACAACTTGGTTTCTCAAGGTATTACAAAATATAAATAAAAAGTGTGTACAAAGGTGTTTCTGGAAAACTATTTCACAATTGTGATTTATACACAAGATTAAAGCAAAAGAGAGAGCTAGTGAAGTTATATATTTGTATACGCAAGTGTTGTTTTGAATCTTCTTCATAGTCTTCTTTATATAGGTGGGGCATATGAGACAAGAGAAGATGAATTTTGAAGGTTGATAAATTATTGTTAATGCTCTTTCCAAAAATACAAATCTTGTCTTGTTCCAGCCGTTACACTTTGATTTGTAAGGAATGAATTGTAACGCGTCTGAACTTTTCTTCTTTGGAATATTATTAGAATGAGAATATTATCATTGATACTTTAGATCCTCAGAGTTTCTTTTGATTGGAACTTGGGTGAGACATACACGTTTAAGCTTCTTTGCACTTTCAGAATGTTTACTTATCAGAGTTTAGCTTGAGGTTAAGTGTTGAGTCTTTAGAACTTCAATATAGATAAGTGTGTTGAGACCTTATTTGTTCTTCTGGAACTTCACTTATCAGAGTATCAGAGTTTAGCTTGCAGATTTTTTGCTTTAGAAGTTATAAAATCATAACTTCTTCCATTGAGAGTGTTACACGGATTTGCTTCTAAGTCTGTACGCTTTTTCTAATCAGAGCTTTAAAAAGAAATTCTCTCATCATGTTTTATGCACTTTTAACATAACTTCTATGAAAATTTAAATACATTATTAGAGAGCATATTTGTTCTTTATATATATCATGTATTTGTAATCATCTGAACTATTTTAAGATGTAGAACCAAACTATGTTCTAACATAAACATCTTCTGTGAGTCAGGTCTCATGTTTCAATTTTTACACATCTCTTTGTGCCTTGTGAGCTGAGTTATGAACACAGTTGCGTCATGTGTTTTGAGTTACCCGAAACTTGAATCTACATGTGCAGGGTTCTCTTATGCCACCTAAAATTACAAGTAAATGTTCCTGGGTTGAAGGGGAGTGTTAGACATCTTCCTCATGTACACCAAATGACCTCAGGACATTCTAAGTTTATCATCCTGGGGTTATTGTTCTATGGTGTTTTGTTGTTGATGGTAAATTTCCTGGTTCTTCTTATGCCACCAGAGATGCTTATTTATTTCCTGGATTAAGGGGAAGTAAAGTACAAGGTTCTTCCGGCTGAAATGACTTCAGGACTTTTGCTCATGGGTTTATTGTGCAAAAGGAGCTTTGGAAAAATGTTCCTAGATAATTGTACAAAAGGTGCTTTAGCCAAAATTTGCCAAAAGGGGGAGATTGAAAGCTCCAAAGATTTGAGCTCTAAAGACTTGTCTAATTTTGGTAAAACAAGATGCTGATCAAGCTATTAAAATATGTGAAGAACAACATGTCGAACAAAGATGTCCTACCATGAAGACTCGATATCTTGGACTGCTTTATCAAGTTTCTAAATTTCTTTAAAAGATTTAAGGAGTGTTTTTAGAAATGGATCGTGGAAAAGGTTCAACAAAAGATTCGAAGTCCATGTACAATTGAAGTCTATAAAATTAAGACTTAGACCTAGGGAAAATTACCTAAACCGGGTTTAACAAATTTTGAAATAAAAATAAGGGTTTTGGGTTTTGAAATGCATGTACTTTCTTGAGTTGTAAGTCACGCTTTATATCGATTTGATACATTATGGTAGCCACGGTGTTATGTAGATTCAGAAGCCTTTAGGTATTGAATCATGTATTGTTCTTGGATAAAGCTTTGAAGCAAATCCAAGTATGTTTATTAGTCAAGAGTGTTCACTGAACAAGTTGTAATTGATGTAGATATCACTAAGGTGATTTAGGAATTGAAATGTCGATTTCTCATATTTAGGATGTTCTTAGGTAGAAGTGGCATTGGGTAGGGATTATGCGAGAAGTTGTAAACGGGGGAGTTTAGAATTGAACTATTACTGTTGATAGTGGACTTCCTTCCTGGCTTGGTAGCCCCCGGAGTAGGTGTGTATCCACCGAACTGGGTCATCATATATGTGTGTTATTATCTTTATGTTTTGTTCAGTTTTGTTCTTGATTGATTGACATGTTGTATAAGATGTTGAAACATTTGTTACGACTCTGTTCTTATATGTTTATATCAGTATGTTTTATCATGTTCAAGTGTTGTTACACAAAGATAAATTTCTTAGACATGTGTTAGGACATTTGTAATATGTATGCCAAAATTTCATAAGGTATTAGCGTCCCTCACGTTCCTTGTACTTAACGGAAACCACTTAGTTTTTTTGTGAATGAGTGTTAGTGTGCTTATTAGTTTGTGATCTTCTACTTATTATCTGGGAAAATAGAAAGAACGGGTTTAAGGTTTTTTTATTATTGTGCTTTCCAATATTTTAAAATCCCGTGCCTACGAATTCTCATAGTATAATGAGAAAATCAGAGCTCTATGGTTCATGATAGAAAACCACTGGTTTGTTAGTTTATTTTAGAGAGTGATGCTTTAGACATATTGAGCGGTTAAACCTTTCCTTGCATCTCACTCTTGGAGGATGACGCATTTGTTTGCTTCACATTGATATGGATAAAGCATACTTGTTTCTGAAAAGGTTCTCAAAGCCATGTATGGGAGAAAAATATTATGATGGGTTGATTTAATTCTATATGGAGTAGGGTAAAAGTTATAGGAATGTGTACACCAAGGGTTCGTTTACCCAAGGCTTCTAAAGAGATGCGCGTCTCTCGGTCCTTTGCGGAATATGAGTAAACATTTGAGAATTGGTTTTCACCAAGCATGTGTTTACTCAGGATTCACGTGGACGTGCATCCTATTGTTCCTTTATTCCAGTTTAGTTAGAGTGTTTTAGTTTGAAAGATCAATAGTCATTTTGAACAAGGTGTGCACCGAGCGCTCGACAGTTAAGGGGTATAAAGAGATGTGCATCCCTCAGTCTTTTTTCTTTAAGTTTTTATTGTGAAAATTTTTTTATGCTAAGAATGACTTGATGTTGGATCAATCGTTTTGAATTGATTAATAAAAAGTTTGAATCAAGCGGAATATATACTTCACGTTGGATCAAGCATTTGATGCAATTAGATTTGAGATTGGTTTGATTTTTAAAATGGCTTTATGTTGATCAAGCATTTTTATTTTTGGAAAAGTGGTTGATTTTAGTTATCACATTATACAATTATTTAAGCTAACCAAACTAATCTAAAACAAGAATCAAAGCAAAATAAAGTACAAATAGGGGAGGGGATACATTTTGTTACATGAGGATGCATAAATTAACAACATAAAAATAGAAGGGAAGGGGAGCACTATTAATACAATGTTGGAGAAATAAATTAATAAGTGGACTTAAGGTCCAAAGAAAAAATAATAATAAAATCGAAAATATTCACAAGGGGTCAAAACTACATTAATGGGTAATAAGTATGTGTTGTACCCCAAAATTTGCCCTCCCATATTTCTCAAAACATTTCAAAAAAATTTCACAAGTCCAACCCGTCGCGTCATATTCAGGTGTTCTTTCGCCAAGATATCTCTGATAACGTATTCTCAAATTCAGATTCGGCTCAAGAGTCAATTATTTAAAGAAGGTATCCGAATGTGTGAGTTTTCTCGAAGAAATATGGTGAAAAAGTGTGCTGAAAGTGCAGTTTTTACGCGCTAAAAAATTCATAACTTGAAGATCGTGGCTCGTTTTGAACCCGTTCCGGTGGCCAAAATTCCATCTTGACATTAACTGCATTTTCATCTCTCACGACTGGAAGCCAATTTCGATCAGAAGGTCTTCAAAAATGTGGATTTATCAAGTATTTTCGTACAGAAAATTTGTGACAGAAGTTTATTGCGTCATATTCAGAAAATCTTAACTTGGTCGATTTTCATCGTATCGAGCTGGTTCCGGCGCCAAAATTTCACAAATTGAGTTGGCTACATTTTCACAGAAGGTATTGAGTTCAAACGGTATTCAAAATGCCTTCGTTTTTAGCTCAGAGTGCATGACACGCTGAAAATCCTGAATGCTGAATATTATTTCATCTGGGCCGAAACTTCGAAAATTCATAACTCGGTCAATTTTTATTGGATTGGACTCATATTTTTACACAAGGTCACTGACTCAGAGATCTACAACTTTTCTTCAAAAGTCGAGACCAAATTATGCACCGATCAATACCAGTTTTTTATTGAAGAACGTGTCAGAGTCGACACTGGAGCCCAAAATAAGTTTGTCTGAGCTGAAACTTCAAAAATTCGTAACTAATTCACCGTTTATCCGATTGAGCCGATTTTCGGACAGGAGTTAGTTTTCGATATCGGCTACATTTTGTTTTCACATTTCAACTTCAAAAGTTGCACTTAAGTCCCTGTGATTTAGCCTGGAAAGTGACGAACTCAAGTGAACATTGGAGGCCCAATTGCACATTCAAAGCCCATTTTCTTTACCCTAATTTCCATTATATAATCACCTTCTTTTCACACAAACCAGAGAGGAGAAAAAAGGAGAGAAAAAAAACCTGGCCACAACACTATCAGAATATCAAATTCTTTCAAGAACCCTAAAACCTTGAAATCCTTATTATAAATCCCTCTCTCACTACAAACAAGTCATCTCAGTTACAAACCAACATCTCACTACTTCTTCAGTAAGGGTAAGGCTGACTTGATCTCCATGATCAAAAGGGTATAAAAGCATTCATATCACTACTTTTCCAGTAAGAGTAAGGTTGATTTGATCTCCATGATCAAAAGGGTATAATCATTCATACATGCCATATTGACCTAAACATTAAATTTCTTCATATATTGGCTTTATTTGTATTTTATGATATATAGTAATTTATTTAATGTGTTCATGAGATTCAACACTGCAGATTTAGACAGGATCCCATGCAGGTTCATTAAGGAACGTTGAGGCCAAAACACAAATGGCCAAAAGCCAAAAGCCAAATGGCCAAAACAGAACAGTTTACACATGACACCAATACATGGTGAGACAGACATCCTGAGAAGGTTAAGAAACGTTGAGGCCAGAACACAAATGGCCAAAAGCCATAACACAAATGGCCAAAAGCCAAAACATAAATGGCCAAAACAAAACAATTTACACATGACCCCAATAGCTGTGTCACCTCTCCAATCAGGCTCGTATACTCCTAAACTTTCTCTCTATTTGTATTATGTTCCTTTAATTAATTAATCGTTATTCTTTTTATTAATCACTAACCAATTAACATTTTTCCTAATAAAATCAAAAACACAAAAAAATATTTTATTTATTAAAATTAACTTCATCACTTTTATTTTTGTAAATAAATTAATTTATTCAATTTAGCTTGAATTAGATTTAACTTTTAATATTTTTTGCAATATTTAAAATCAATTTAGAATATTAGGTTTTTATTAACATTAATTCAATTTATTTTATTTCTTTAAAAAACTCAAAAATCCAAAAATATTTTCATTATTTAATTTAATTTAATTGTTCATTTAATTTAATTCCATTTAATTAAAAAATAACCAAAAAAATCACTTTCTCTAAAAAAAGGGGTCAAAACCCCAAAAAACTCGCATCCGATTTAATTTCTCGCACGCGATCCATTTTATCATATTATTGTATCTGTTTCCCGGAATGTAATAGCTTTTAATTAGGACTTTAATTATTTACCGCTTTATTTTACTTTCCGCAATTTAAATTAAAGGGTTTGTTTTTGGCGATGTAAATACCCGACGCCTTGTAATAGCTTAGATTTAATTTCCCGCAATTTACTTCCTGCAAATTATTAAACTGTTAATTATGCATGACAAGACTTGCTTGACAAATAAAAAACAACTTGTAGATCACCATGATACATGTACGAGATAATATAACATGAAAACAACACACAAGCACATACCACTCCTAGGGTACGCCTCACTCGTTGCCTCGAACGTGGTCGTCAAGTATAGGGTGTCTTAGAAGTCGCCCTCCTGTCTAAAGATCCAATTGCCTCGAAACGGTTGCACCGGATAAAAAGATCTAGGACATTAGGGTTACTTCTAAGGTGTCCTACTATTTCTTCGGTGACCACACATTGTCCCTTATAATCGAATTGACCTGAATACCTCCAACGACGGTGCTTCCTACTTCTCAATAGTGGGATAACATTGTTTAAAGGATTCTTACACAGCCTAATTCCTTAGGGTAGGTAGACTTCTCTTAAGTACTTTCTCTTTCAAACAAACAAAAACAACTTTTCGCACTTACACTTTCAAAAAGTTTTCAAACATATTTTTCATACACTCTTAAGGACATATACAAGAGTTACTTAGAAATTTTTCAAACGAAACTTTTTCAAAACCCACACACACTTGAAAAGAAAACAAATTTTTGAAAACATAAGAGCAAGTACCTAAGAGCCCGTGGATAACCACGGATAGAAAGGGTGCTAACACCTTCCCGAACCGAGAGACATCTCAAAGAAGGAATTTTGCTATGCTTTTGTCCTTTCCATGTTGGAGAACATAAAAGACGGTGGCGACTCTTGCTTACCGCGACATTTCGCGAACCAGCATTTCAAAACAGTCAATTCTATTTCCACCGATCACAGAACTGGCGACTCTGCTGGGGAAACTTATAAAAGTGAGGTGTACCTTAGGATTATACCACTCTTATGTTTTCAATTGCTTGCTTTGTTTGCTTTAATATTGTGGGCCTGTTTCGGAGTTTCATAGATCCTAACCCGGATCTGGGGGATACCTTCTAGAAGTAGCAACAAACTGTGAGGGAACTGTGTGGGGTATACCGACACGGTTGAAGTAGTTTGCTACATTGATGTGGCACTTTGGTGAGTACCAGTAACCCTTGAGTCAATTCAAGGAGAGTACGGGGCCGCCGCGTGGTGTCGTGAAGCATCAACTGACCTTAGGAACCTTACTTGACCATCCTGGCCTCTTTAGGGTAGTGAGATGACCGACTTTGGTGCAGTCCGAAGTTGGTACATACTCGATACTACACTCGTTGAGGGTTGTTTTCTTGGAATATTTTGATCGCCAGTTCAGTGGCTAAATCAAAACAATGAACATAGAAAATAACCCAATGATATTGAGCTCCTTAGAACCCGGTTACTTTTGATATGACAGGTTTTGAGCCCACCAACTTCAAGAGGGTAGTACCTAAACTTCATGCTGGCCTAAACTCTAAGGGCTGTCTTGTGTGATTTGTGTGCCTTTAAACTTGACTACTTGCATATTCTTGTTATCTGACAACACGGGTTCCTTGCAGGTTTTGTTTACAGTCCTTAATCGGGACTCGTAACGGAGTTCACTTACATCACTCCACGCATAGCATAACATCATACCATCATACCATTGCATACATCCTGCATAAGGACTAACCCATTTCAAGGATCTCAAGGGTTTGTGGTGCAGGTCATAACGAACCAAAAGTCTAGAAAGGAGCAAAGGGGATTTATTTTTCCTCTAGCCAAGTTAGTTTGGAGATCAAAACATGACAACTTGAGTCAGGGGCTATGACCCACTCGATATGGTGAGCTTTGACTCTTGAAGAAGGACTCTTAACAATATGCAGTGCCTTCCATCAACCTACAAAATGCAGATTCTAACAAATTTTCTTGTCTACCCCGCGAGATCCTTGAAAACATTGCATGCATACATACATATCATTGCATTACAGGTACTCTTTTCTACAGGTTACTTAATCTTCTTCGCTGTTTATTTCAGCAATCATCATGAATCCTGAATCATCCAATGAACAAGCTATCAAGGCCCTCCAGGCCCAGAATGCTCAGTTCCAGGAGTTGGTTATGAGCCTAGCCCAGGGTCAACAGGAATTGAAGACTCTGCTTATGAAGAAGAAGAAGAAGAGGACTGTGCTGTTCAACCCTAGACGCAAATCTGGGAATGGATCTCAAAATGAAGCTGAGCTGACTACCCTATCTGTTGGGAAAGACAGTCCCCAAGAGAGAGAGAGGTTCCTAGTCCAGTGGTCTCTGACAACGAGACCGATTACAATGATGAACAGTACCCTCCAGCTGAGGATAGGTATAAACAGCTAGAAGATCGGCTAAGTGCTATGGAGATATAGAAAGTGCCCGGCCTAGACTTCGAAGATCTAGGTTTATCCTCTGGGGTGGTGATCCCTCACAAATTCAAAGCACCTGCTTTTGCAAAATACGACGGGGCATCCTGTCCTAAGCTGCATCTCAGATCATATGTGAGGAAGATCCAACCATATACTGCAGACAAGAACTTATGGATCCATTTCTTCCAGGAAAGTTTTTCAGGGACTCAATTCGAATGGTTCTATCAGCTGGATGGAGCCAATATTCGTAACTGGGATGACTTGGCTACTGCATTCTACAAGCAGTATCAGTATAATTCCGACCTCGCTCCTACGCGTACCCAACTCCAGGGTATGTCACTAGGGACGGGTGAAGGATTCAAGGAATATGCGCAAAGATGGAGAGACCTTGCCGGAAGGGTGCAACCACCTCTGACCGACCGTGAGCTCGTTGACATGTTCTTGGGGACCCTGTCCGGACCTTTCTTCAACCACCTGATTGGGAATTCTTCTGCTGGGTTTACAGATTTGATCTTGACTGGGGAAAGAATTGAAGCTGGTATCAAGGCTGGGAAGATTCAAGAGGTCACACCTTCTGATACTCATAAAAAGCCTTACCATGGGAAAAAGGAGTCCAATGTTGTGCATGGTAAAAAGAGTCGTCATGATCAACAGGTAGGGGCAACCCAAATCTCCAATCCTATGTCTGCTCAGCAAAGACAAGGGCAGCAACGTAAGGAGGTCGCACCCAAACGACAGTTCACCAAGATCAACATGTCACTGGATCAAGCGCTACAACAAATGTTGAAGGCAGGGATGATTACCTTAAGGGCTCCTCTCCGGAATCCAAACAATTCTGCTCCTAACTATCATCCCAACGAAAGGTGCGCATACCACTCTGATAGCCCGGGGCATACTACAGACAACTGTTGGGCTCTGAAGAACAAGGTCCAAGACATGATTGACGCCAAGGAAATCCAGTTTGAAGCACCAGAGACTCCAAACATAATCACTGCTCCTTTGCCAAATCACTGAAGGCTTTTGTTTTATTTGAATTTCCGAGTTGTATTTTTCTTTGCTTACAGAAACAATTAATGTCATAGCAAACTCTTTTATTCCATTAATGCATCGGATATGTCTGTTTTGAATTAATCCAATTATATTCACTATATTCAAATTGCTTTCATATTTTTTGTGATGATCAACGCTCGGTTAATAATTCTAAGCCTCTTGAGGGAGGATGACGAAAACGATACCACAATCTACAGTATGCTTTTGAACAGACCCCGCTGATGAGGTACAGGAATTGTTTCAAATCATAAACAGTGGAGTTATAAGGAAGGTAATCCCTCTTCAACCCCTTTGAGCCAAAGAAGTTGGAGTTTTTATTTTCGAAAATTAAAAACCCTTAATCATAACCTGGGGCAAGGTAGTTCTCTAGCTGATCCAGGTGCATAATGAACAGCATCAAAGGAGTCCTTCCAATACAAAAGACAGTGATGGTTCCGAATAATCATAAAGACATGCAATCGTTATTTCAAAAATAAAAGCCCATTAAGTCAAAACCTATGAAGGAGACTTACATAACTGGGGCATCCCGCTGACTGTAATCACAAAAGAAACAGCTCAGGCAAAAAACAGGGATAACAAAATCAAAAAGAAAGAGGTCATGCAAACCCTTATAAAAATGACTGCCTGTTCAAAATAAATTGTCAATATCCGAACCATCACTGGAATATCAGAGCAAAGACTCAAACAAGGTCTAACGCACGATTAGCTGAGTTTAGGTTTGAATAACATCACGAAGAACGAGTGGGTACAAATAAATTTTGAGCCTTTATCCTTTGCTTCTTAAACCGTGAACCAGGCCATGCTACAACCTTTAAAAGTCCTAGCTGAAGCATGGGTTAGTTCGAAAGCATACTGTTACGAAAGGTATCCTGACTCCTTAAGGCTTGCGGTAAAATAACGAGTTGACATCACAGTTTACAAAAAATTCACTTGTTTTTAGGAAAAAAATGCATTTTCAAAAACTTCAAGACAGACATAAGCTTTGCATTTCTGATATAACATTGCTTGCATATGACTATTTTTTTGAACAACATAGAAGTTCGCACGAAGAATATCTAGTGAACAAAAGCACTTCCAACCAAGGGGCAGACATGATCGAAGTCCATCATCTGGGGCAGTTAAGTCAAGATTCGGAGAATCTCTCAAATGCCAAATACCAGGGGCAAGTCTCCATCTGGATCACTTGGGGCATTAGACATGAATTCCAACAACGAGTCTTGCATGATCAGACATCTTCTGGTGGTATGGCAATGCAACACTACTGACAGTGACTACTCCCTATATCCTGAGAGCATGGACATAGTCGGAAAAACGCTACGCAGAATCAAAGACTCGCTAGGTTGACACACCTAGGCAAAAATAAGGGCTTCCCGTCGAACCAAAAGTGTTCGGGCAAAAATAAGGGATGAAAATGAAAAAATCTGTACACCTGGCAAGTCGAAAACCTGAAAAGGCGGCTTGGGTAAAAATGGGTATCCCGGTGGACTGAAAACCCGAAAGGGAGGTCTAAGCAAAAATTAGGGATCAAAAGCGTACGACTATGTCCTGTCATCTCGTCACTTGCCTACCAGAAGAAGATTTGTCAAATCGGCAGTCATCAAGCGCCTTCATAGGTACCTTCTCCCACAGAAGATGGGGCAATAAGTCCAAACCGGATGCTATTCTGTTGCTTATTCAGAGTTGCTTTTCAGAGATAACTTAGAGATGCTCCAACCACGGATGCTATTCTATTGTTTATTCAGAGATTCCTTCTAGATATAGTTCAGATGCGATCCAGACATGGCTACATTCTGATACTTATTCCAGATTCCCTTCTAGAGATGGTTCAGATGCGACCTAGATACGGCTACTTTCTGATACTTATTCCAGATTCCCTTTCAGAGATAGCTTAGAGATGCTCCCGATGCGGATGATATTTCTTTTGCTTATTCATATGTCCTTCTAGAGATGGTTCAGATGCGACCCAGATATGGCTACATTCTGATACTTATTCAGATTCCTTTTCAGAGATAGCTTGGAAATGCTCCCGACGCGGATGATATTCTATTGCTTATTCAGATTTCCTTTCAGAGATAGCTTGGAAATGCTCTTGATATGGATGCTATCCTTTTGCTTATTCAAAGTTTCTTCTCAGAGATAGTTCAGATATGCTCCAGAACCGGATGCTATTCTGTTGCTTATTCAGAGTTGCTTTTCAGTAATAGCTTAGAGATGCTCCCGACATGGATTATATTCTATTGCTTATTTAGATTTCCTTTCAGATATAGCTTAGAGATGCTCCTGACCCGGATGTTATTGTACTGCTTATTCAGATTTCTCTCCAGAGATAGCTTAGAGATGCTCCAGATATGGATGCTATTCTTTTTCTTATTCAAGAGTTTCCTCTCCAGAGATAGCTTGGAAATGCTCCTGATATGGATGATATTATTTTGCTTATTCAAGAGTTTCCTTTCAGATATAGCTGGGAAATGCTCCAGATATGGATGCTATTCTTTTGCTTATTCAAAGTTTCTTCTCAGAGATGGTTCATATATGCTCCAGAACCGGATGCTATTCTGTTGCTTATTCAGAGTTGCTTATTCAGAGATAGCTTGGAAATACTCCGTACACGAATGTTATTATATTTGCTTATTCAGATTTCCTTTCAAGAGATAGCTTAGAGATGCTCCTGACCCGGATGATATTCTACTGCTTATTCAGATTCAAACTTCTAAAGACAACTTAGAGATGCTCCAGACCCGGAGGCTATTCTATTGTTTAGTCCAGATTCATTCAAAAGACATTCCAAATACGATCCAGATTCAGATGACATTCTGTCACTCACTCAGATACAGTATGGATATACCCCAGACGCGACGATCATTCTACTGTTTATTCAGACGTCAACAATTAGATATAGACTAGATATGCTCCAGACACGGAAGCTATTCTATTTCTTATTCAAATTCAACTATCCATTACACTTCCAAATGGCATCTATAAGCCCATTCCCAACAAGGTTCTGTCACATCTCCAGATGACATCTATAAGCCCATCCTCCTATCCATCATCTCTCCAAATGGCATCTGTAAGCTCATTTCCGACATCACATTGTTGATACTCCACTATGCGAGTGCAAATTTTTGGGCACTCTAGTGTTCAATCATCTTCCACCTTCGGATCACGAAAGGCACGCAAGCCAATCTACATCCTCAGGTTTAAGAAGATTGAACAGGGGCAACTGTTGTACCCCAAAATTTGCCCTCCCATATTTCTCAAAACATTTCAAGAAAAATTCACAAGTCCAACCCGACACGTCATATTCAGGTGTTCTTTCGCCAAGATATCTCTGATAACGTATTCTCAAATTCAGGTTCGGCTAAAGAGTCAATTCTTTAAAGAAGGTATCCAAATGAGTGAGTTTTCTCGAAGAAATATGGTGAAAAAGTGTGCTGAAAGTGCATTTTTTACGCGCTAAAAAATTCATAACTTGAAGACCGTGGCTCGTTTTGAACCCGTTCCGGTGACCAAAATTCCGTCTTGACATTATCTGCGTTTTCATCTCTCACGGCTGGAAGCCAATTTCAATCAGAAGGTCTTCAAAAATGTGGATTTATCAAGTATTTTCGTACAGAAAATTTGTGACAGAAGTTTATTGCGTCATGTTCAGAAAATCATAACTTGGTCGATTTTCATCGTATCGAGCTGGTTCCGGTGCAAAACTTTCACAAATTGAGTTGGCTACATTTTCACAGAAGGTATTGAGTTCAAACGGTATTCAAAAGGCCTTCGTTTTTTGCTCAGAGTGCGTGACACGCTGAAAATCCTGAATGCTGAATATTATTTCATCTGGGCCGAAACTTCGAAAATTCATAACTCGGTCAATTTTTATCGGATTGGACTCATATTTTTACACAAGGTCACTGACTCAGAGATCTACAACTTTTCTTCAATAGTCGAGACCAAATTATGCACCGATCAATACCAGTTTTTTATTGAAGAACGTGTCAGAGTCGACACTGGAGCCCAAAATAAGTTTGTCTGAGCTGAAACTTCAAAAATTCATAATTAATTCACCGTTTATCCGATTGAGCCGATTTTCAGACAGAAGTTAGTCCTCGATATCGGCTACATTTTGTTTTCACATTACAACTTCAAAAATTGCACTTAAGTTTCTGCGATTTAGCCTGGAAAGTGACGAACTCAAGTGAACATTGGAGGCCCAATTGCACATTCAAAGCCCATTTTCTTTACCCTAATTTCCATTATATAATCACCTTCTTTTCACACAAACCAGAGAGGAGAAAAAAGGAGAGAAAAAAAACTTGGCCACAATACTGTCAGAATATCAAATTTTTTCAAGAACCCTAAAACCTTGAAATCCTTATTACAAATCCCTCTTTCACTACAAACAAGTCATCTCAGTTACAAACCAACATCTCACTACTTCTTTAGTAAGGGTAAGGCTGGTTTGATCTCCATGATCAAAAGGGCATAAAAGCATTCATATCACTACTTTTCCAGTAAGAGTAAGGTTGATTTGATCTCCATGATCAAAAGGGTATAATCATTCATACATGCCATATTGACCTAAACATTAAATTTCTTCATATATTGGCTTTATTTGTATTTTATGATATATATAGTAATTTATTTAATGTGTTCATGAGATTCAACACTGCAGATTTAGACAGGATCGCATGCAGGTTCATTAAGGAACGTTGAGGCCAAAACACAAATGGCCAAAAGCCAAAACCCAAATGGCCAAAACAGAACAGTTTACACATGACACCAATACATGGCGAGACAGACATCCTAAGAAGGTTAAGGAACGTTGAGGCCAGAACACAAATGGCCAAAAGCCATAACACAAATGGCCAAAAGCCAAAACATAAATGGCTAAAACGAAACAGTTTACACATGACGCCAATAGCTGTTTCACCCCTCCAATCAGGCTCGTATACTCCTAAACTTTCTCTCTATTTGTATTATGTTCCTTTAATTAATTAATCGTTATTCTTTTTATTAATCACTAACCAATTAACATTTTTCCTAATAAAATCAAAAACACAAAAAAAATTTTTATTTATTAAAATTAACTTCATCACTTTTATTTTTTTAAATAAATTAATTTAATCAATTTAGCTTTAATTAGATTTAACTTTTAATATTTTTTGCAATATTTAAAATCAATTTAGAATATTAGGTTTTTATTAACATTAATTCAATTTATTTTATTTCTTTAAAAAACTCAAAAATCCAAAAATATTTTCATTATTTAATTTAATTTAATTGTTCATTTAATTTAATTCCATTTAATTCAAAAATAACCAAAAAAATCACTTTTTCTCAAAAAAGGGGTCAAAACCCCAAAAAACTAGCATCCGATTTAATTTCTCGCACGCGATCCATTTTATCATATTATTGTATCTGTTTCCCAGAATGTAATAGCTTTTAATTAGGACTTTAATTCTTTACCGCTTTATTTTACTTTCCGCAATTTAAATTAAAGGATTTGTTTTTGGCGATGTAAATACCCGACGCCTTGTAATAGCTTAGATTTAATTTCCCGCAATTTACTTCCCGCAAATTATTAAACTATTAATTATGCATGACAAGACTTGTTTGACAAATAAAAAACAACTCGTAGATCACCATGATACATGTACAAGATAATATAACATGAAAACAACACACAAGCACATACCACTCCTAGGGTACGCCTCACTCGTTGCCTCGAACGTGGTCGTCAAGTATAGGGTGTCTTAGAGGTCGCCCTCCTGTCTAAAGATCCAGTTGCCTCGAAACGGTTGCATCGGATAAAAAGATCTAGGACATTAGGGTTACTTCTAAGGTGTCCTACTATTGCTTCGGTGACCACACATTGTCCCTTATAATCGAATTGACCCGAATACCTCCAACGACGGTGCTTCCTACTTCTCAATAGTGGGATAGCACTGTTTAAAGGATTCTTACACAGCCTAATTCCTTAGGGTAGGTAGACTTCTCTTAAGTACTTGCTCTTTCAAACAAACAAAAACAACTTTTCGCACTTACACTTTCAAAAAGTTTTCAAACAAATTTTTCATACACTCTTAAGGACAGATACAAGAGTTACTTAGAAAATTTTCAAACGAAACTTTTTCAAAACCCACACACACTTGAAAAGCAAACAAATTTTTGAAAACATAAGAGCAAGTACCTAAGAGCCCGTGGATAACCACGGATAGAAAGGGTGCTAACACCTTCCCTTTCTATAAATCTACCTCCCGAACCGAGAGACATCTCAAAGAAGGAATTTTGCTGTGCTTTTGTCCTTTCCATGTTGGAGAACATAAAAGACCGCGGTGACTCTTGCTTACCGTGACATTTCGCGAACCAGCATTTCAAAACAGTCAGTTCTATTTCCACCGATCACAGTATGTTTTTAATTGAAAATAAGTTTGAACATGGACAAGTTGATAAAACTCTTTTTATTAGGAAAACATAAGATGACATATTACTAGTTCAAATATATGTTGATGATATCATTTTCAGTGTTACTAATGAATCCTTGAGCAAGGAGTTTTCTGAAATAATGAAGAATGAATTTGAAATATCTATGATGGCAGAGTTAAAGTACTTCTTAAGACTTCAAATCTATCAAAAGAGAAAACCAGTCGATGACCGAAAATATCAAGGTATGATTGGGTCACTAATATATTTAACTACATCTAGACCTGATATAATTTTTTTGTATGTGTGTATGCATGATTCTAAACATCTCCTAAAGAGTCACATCTCAGTGACATAAACTTATAATGAGATATCTAACAGGTACACAACAAATGGGTCTACGGTACCCCAAAGGAACTGAATATAACTTAGTAGGGTACTCAGACTCCAATTTTGCAGGATGTATATTATATAGAAAAATACCAGCGGTATAGATCATCTACTTGGAAACTCACTTGTTTCTTGGAACAGTAAAAATCAAGCTAGTGTAGCTCTATCCACATTCGAGGTAAAATATGTCGTTTCTGGAAGTTGTTGAACTCAAATCATATGATGAAAAAACAATTAAAGTTTTATGGTTTCAAAATAGGAGTTGTACCAATAAGATGTTACAACACCAGTGCAATAAACCTCACCAAAACCCTATACCTCATTCTCGTGCCAAACATATTGACATTATGCACTACTTTATTAGGGATCACATAGAAAAAGGTGAATGCATGCTTAATTTTGTAGACTCATATAATCAACTTGCAGATATATTTACTAAACCACTTCCAAAAGAAACTTTCTTCTTTATAAGAACAAAACTTGTAATTTTGAATCAATCATGCATAAATGACTATATGTGAATCTATGTGCTTTTTTTTCTACCTTTTTGATTATGACAAAGGGGAGAAGTATACTCTTAGAGGGAGGGCATATCTTCTATCTAACTCAGGGGGAGCTTAAAACACTTCAAAACTATATTCTCTTTAATGCTTTATACCATACTCCCTAAGATATGCGTTTTCATCATCAAAGTGGGGGAAAACATAGATCTATGTGCTTGTAGGTAACAACCATGTTTTGGTGTCAACAACACATCTACAAACATGAAGTACTCAAAGTCAACTGTCAACAACATGAAGTACTCAAAATAAACTGTCAACAACATGAAGCATTCAAATTCAACTGACACCAACATGAAGTACTCAAAGTCTCTTAAAAAAGAAAGATGTGGAAGCTCACCAAGTCTTCTTAGTCTGTCTGAGTGAACCAACTATTGTAAAAATAAAATAGTATCTTAAATATACTAAGTCAATTCACACACAAGCTAAAAAAAATTTCAAAAAGAAAAACATTTAAAAATGACTTGGAAGTTATGCCAAATAATTTTGGAGGCGGAATTTTTTTTTTGTTTCATGTGGATATGGATAAAGCATGCTCGTTTTGGAAAAGGTTTTCATAGTCACGCAAGGACGAAAGACAAGTTTGTTGGGCTGATTTCATTTTATTTGGCGTACGGTAACCGTTGGAGCAAGGTGTGCACAGAGTGTTCGTTTACCCAAGGATTTTAAAGATATGTGCATCTCTCAGTCCTTTGTAGTCCACTTTTATGAAGGTTTAATCTTTGCGGAATATGAGTAAACATTTGAGAATTGGTTTGCATCTTAGTATGAGAAGAATATCTCAAATTAACAAACTTAGTCTGGTCAGAAGGCTTCCTAACTTGAAGTTCAGCTCAGATGCTATGTGTGAAGCGTGTCAAAAGGCATGTTTACGAAACCCTCTTTCAAATATAAAAATGTTTTTTCTACCTCTAGACCATTAGAACTTCTGCATATAGATTTGTTTTGTCTAGTGAAAACTGCATCCATTAGCAGCAAGAAGTATGGATTAGTGATCCTAGATGACTATAGCAGATGGACATGAGTAAAGTTTTGAAGACACATAGACGAGTCACATTATGTGTTCTATACTTCCTCTAACCAAATTCAGAATGAAAAAGATATTAGAATTATAAAAGTCAGAAGTGATCATGGTGGTGAGTTCAAAAATAAAAGTTTTGAAAGTTTTTTTAATGAAAATGGAATTTCTCATGATTTCTATTGTCCTAGAACTCCCCAACAAAACGGAGTTGTAGAACAAAACAATAGAACTTTACAAGAAATGGTCAGAACCATGATCAATGAAACAAACATTTCTAAACACTTTTGGCCAGATGCAGTGAATACAACGTGCTACTTTCAGAATAGAATCTCCATAAGACCTATTCTGGAAAAAACTCCATATGAACTATGGAACAGAAAGCCTAACATTTCTTACTTCCATCCATTTAGATGTATCTGTTATATGTTGAACACCAAATAACATCTGAACAAGTTTGATTCTAAGGAACAAAAGTGTTTAATGTTAGGATACTCTGAATTCTCAAAAGATTATAGAGTATATAACACAAAAACATAAATTATGGAAAAGTCCATTAGTTTCATATTTGATGATAAGCTTGGCTCCCAAAAGTCAAAGCAGGTTGAACATTTTGCAGATATAGAAGTTCAAATTACAGGTACTAAAGACAAATCTTCTTAAGACAAAATCTCAGAAACTCAGCCCAATGCAGAAAAAGACATCAACACCAACACTACAGAAACTTCTGAAGAACCCATCCAGAAAAGACAGTCCAGAAGTAGATCATCACATCCTAAAGAAAATGATTATGGGAAATAAGGATAATCCAATCAGAACAAGATCTACGTTCACAAATATTGAAGAGTCTTTTATGGGTTTGGTATCTCTGATCGAACCAACCTCCATAGACAAAGCATTTTATGGCAATGATTGGATACTTGCAATGTAGGAAGAACTAAATAAATTTACTAGAAACGATGTATGGGATCTAGTTCCTAAACCAAAATGCTTCAATATCATTAGAACTAAATGGGTCTTAAGAAACAAGCTAAGTGAACAAGGAGAAGTCGTCAAAAACAAGGCACGACTGGTTGCAGAAGGTTATAGTCAACAAGAAGGGATAGACTATATAGAGACCATTTCTCCAATCGCCAGGTTAGAATCTATCACAATTTTAATTTCATTTGTTGTAAATAATGACATCACTCTCTATCAAATGGATGTCAAAATTGACTTTTATAATGGTTACATTAATGAAGAAGTATATGTGCACCAACCCCCTGGCTTTGAAAACACAAAACATCCATAGTATGTTTATAAACTTAAGAAATTGGTATATGGTCTAACACAAGCTCTCAGAGTTTGGTATGTATTGTACCCAAAAATTTCCCTCCCATTTTCAAGAAAAATTATTTCAAAACACTTTCTCATACTCATAGAAGTTTCAATAGCTCAAGGGTACTCAAGGAATTGATCAACCAAGTCCTCCTCCAAAGAAATTCACCTAGAACTAGGGTTTTGTTTTTCTCAAGGAACATTGAGCTTCTAATGCCTCAAGTAGGTTTCATAGTTGCTCATATGCGTCAAAGAATCCTTATGTCAGTTTTCAGGCTTTGCTTCACAAGTTTGCTCAGTCAAATGCTCGTATGAGTGAAAATTAGTTGTATTGGGTAAAAAGTCAACATTGGCCAATCTACAGTCAAACTTCAAGATTTTTGGTCAACATTAATATTTTGAAGTCACATTCATCATTTGATCAAGGGTTGATCATGATTCATCAAGGAAACTCAAGATTCTTCAAAAGTCAAAAGTTACTAAATTAGGGTTTTCTTAAGGGGAAGTCAATTGAACTTTGACCAAGCACAACTTTCACATACTTCATCAGAAATAACTCAAACAAAGCCTATCTTGAAGGAAATTCAATTCTCTAAAACTAAGTCTCTCTAAGCTCAAGGCCAAAAAGCACTCATTTGAGAGATATGAGCCAAAACATTACTGGTCATTTTGAAAGACAATAAAAACAGACTTTTTGTAAAGGCAATATACATTAAGTTAAAGACTTCAAATGAATAAATAATCAAAATAAAAGTAGTAGGAGACATCTTGAGGTTTCCAAAAAGTCTAAGATCACCTTCATATGACAATAATTGAGAAATTCATGAGTTGCACAAGTTGAGTAATTTTGAGAAAATACATAAAGTTCAAATTTAGCAAACTCATTCCCCCTTTATTCAAAATCTTTTCATTATTTTCCAGGTTAACACAAGTTCATTATATGTTAATTGATACTCATTCTCAATCACAAACAAGCATATGGTCTGATGGACGAAGCTATCACCTTTGAGCCAAAGGGGGTGGGTTCGATGCCTACGCCATGCATCTTATTTTCTCAATGTTTCTAACCCTTGTTTTTTATTCCATTTAATTATATATTTTTCTAATAAACCAATTAACCAAAAAACCATAAAATACCTTTAAAAAACATAATTAGTTTTAAGTTTATTTCTTAACCAATTAATTTTCTTTAACTAATTAGACTTTAGGTTTTTATTAATTAAAATTAATTAGTTTTATGGTTTTATCCAAATAATTCTTGTTAATTAATTAGACATTAGGGTTTCTAATTAGGGTTTTAGGTTTTCTTAATTAACTTAAATAATTTGCTATTAAGCTTTAATTATCATCCCTAACCCTAGATCATTTTCTAAAAATACAAAAAAAACATTAAAACATTTTTCCTAACATATTTTCTTATTTCTTATTGTTATTTAAATTCTGAAACAATTGTATAGGTTACAATTATCGATGTAACAGCATAGATTTATCTTTTTTCATTTTTTTCCTATTATGTAACTGTTCACAGAATGTAATAGCTTAGTTTTAATTTCCCGCACTTTACATTCCGTACATTATATTTTTAACTATTAGTAATTAGGGTTTGCATGGAAAGACTAACAATTGGATATAGATAACCCTAATTTCAAGATAAAACAACTGAAAATAAACACTCTTCACACTTGCACCTTTAGGGTAATCACTCTTCTTGCCTTACGAATATTGGTCATGTCTCTCGAAAGTAAGAATGCTTTAGCAAAAGACCCTTGATACAATCATCATAGTCCCTACGACACAAAAGAATATAGTCCCTCGATGTCCCTCTAGTTTCCTACAAAAAGATGACCTAGTCCCTCGGTGACCCTATGCATAATATGATGATAGTGCCTTCGAATTGCTAAAGTACCCTTACACTTTGCCTTCTATGACCATACGATGAGCCTATGCATGTCCCTTCGCATCCAATAGATAGGATAACCTACCAACTAATGGTATGGATAACACTATCTCCAAAGTAAAAGAAAAAAATTAGGAAATAAAAAAACCTGGTGGGTAGGAATCTTTAATGCTTGATCACAAACGAAACATTTTCTCACATCACACTTTCAAAACAATAAATATTTTACGAAACACTTTGTATACATTCTTGAGGACTGATACAAGAATTATTATAAAGTATACCTTACATTGGCATTTCAAAATATTTTCAAACAATTTACATAAAAAAAGCAAGCGAGCTAAGAAATTAAGAGCTCGTAGATAACTACGAGTGTAAAGGGTGCTAACACCTTCCCTTTACATAATTTACCCCCCGAACTCAAAATATTTCAAATTTATTTCTTGTTCTTTTCACCTTTCCTAAATATTGGATAAAATAAAAGTCGGTGGCGACTCTTGCTTACCGCACATTTGCGATAACACTAAAAAAGTCATTTCTCCCACCGTATTACAGAACTGGCGAATATGATGGGGAATTAAATTCCTAAAAGAGGGGTTACCTTAGAGTTTAAATCACTTTTACTTGCTTTAATTGTTTTAATTGTTTGCTTTAAACTTAATGGCTTGTTTGGGTAATACTTGAGTGAAAGATCCTACACCCGGATCTAGTGATTCCTTAGGTAAGTAGCAATAGATCATAAAGACTGTATGATGTATACCGATATGGTTAACATGATAACTAAAATTAGTGTGACACTTTGGTTTGTACTAATGTACCTTGAGTCAGTCAAGGATAACATTAGGCTTTCGCGTGGTGTCATTAACACTAACTTTCTTTTAGAACCTTAATTGACCCATCTTGGCCATTAGAAAGTAATGAGATAGTCGGCTTTGGTACAATCTGAAGTTGGTTGATACTCGAGGCTACGCTCATTGAGATTCAACTTTCCGGGTGTTTTGGTGGCAAGTCAGTTTCCATGATAAAATAAAACCTTCAAGAAAGATCTGCTATGAAATTCTTAGAACCCGGTTACTATTTTAGGACACGTTGAGCCAAATTAACTTCAGTGGGGAAGGGTACTTACCTATGGACTTCATGCAGACATTTAAGCCTAAGGCTCTTGTGTGACTTGTTTGTGTTAGCTAATTATTTAACATGAACATAACATCATAACATCATATCATCATAACATAAAATTTTCACTAACCATTTCAAGGACCTAGGGATTTATCTTTGTTCTTTGTTGTAGGTTATGGCCTCCGCTCACAGAAACACTATCTGAATCAAATTTGTAAGGGTACCTTCCAAGCTTAAGGAGTTAGTCTCAAAGGTTTCCGAAAACTCACAATTCACCAAAAGGCATGGTTATCTACTCAGTTTGGTTACCTCAGATTTTGAAGAAGACATGATGAGTGTTCTGTTCCAGTTCTTTGATCCTAAGCATCACTGTTTTACCTTCCCAGATTTTCAATTTGGTGCCCATAATGGAATAGTTCTCTAAGCTACTTGGAGTACCTATTCTTGATCAGACGCCCTTCACCGATTTAGACAAAGTTCCAAAACCTGAAGTTATTGCAGAAACCTTACATCTGAAGCATTCAGACATTGTATCTAATTGGGAAACAAGAAGTTAAGTTAAAGGTCTTCTTGCTAGATTTATGATAGAGAAATCCTAGTTATGTCTAGATGCTATGAGTTTTCATGCTTTTGAGGAGATCTTGGCTCTGTTGATCTATGGTTTGGTACTATTCCCTATTCCAGAACAATTCATAGATGTGAACACCATCATAATATTTCTTACTCATAATCTTGTGCCCACTTTGCTTGGAGATATTTTGCACTCTCTTCACACTCGTACTATGAGGAAACAAGGGACTCTCATGTGTTGCATACCTTTATTATCCAGGTGGTTTATTTTGCCCCTTCCTCGACTAGTGGTGAAGAATGAATAATGTTTGAGGTGCTCTTGAAGGATAATGTTACTCTTGAAACAACCGGATGAAAATCATCAAACAATGAAGTCCCCATCGAACGACTTTTATCCCACATGAAGGGAAAGGTAAACATCGGGAAAATCTGAGGAGGGAGAATTCATGGTCTTTCGACCGAGAGATCTGTTAAGGGAGTCTGTTACACAAGGGAAAGGTATTAGCACCCCACGCGCCCGTAGTACTCTATGGTATCCACTCTTGTTATCTATCTTATGGGTGTGTATAATCTATGCTTACTGTTTATTACTGCTAAAGGGAGAATGCATGCAAAAGAAAGAGAAAATAATTTAGGGAAAATAAAGTTGTACTCGCTTGGGCCCTACTCTAATTCCTATGTATCCTTTTTGAGGAATCAGAGCTACCGTAGTCGGCTCACATGTTTTTATTTGTTTGTATTTTTTATGGACGATGTTAGTTCCGCCTTCTAAAGAAACTCAACCTTTTGAGACTTATGCGTTGGCACAAAAGTAAATTAATCATGTCCTTTCCTGAAAAGGATTTTAGAGAAAAGGGTGCTTGGCCGCACAAAACGGTTTGAATTGGTTTGTATTTTGTTACCTTGAAAAAGGGTTTAAGTGTTATTAGCATGTTTTTAATTTGCTAAGGAAAGGTTTTAGTTTTGAATGTAAAGATGCAAAAAGGGAAGAAAAGAGTCTAAGGGAGACTAGCCTATTTCTAACATAATTTTACCATACAATGGTAGTCCTAAGGTTTGGATTAACAAAAGGGAAGCGTCTACCCACTGTTAGCATGCATGGTTTATAACCTAAGGTCTAACTTGCATCCGAATGGAGCGAGCACGTCCTAAGGGAACATGGTATGTATAAGGATAAAGCAAACAATTTAATAAGTTCAAGAGAGCACACCTAGAAATATCCTATCTATGTTAGCATGCCAATGGAAGTCTAACAATACTATCCTATAGGGAACATGCAATGAGAGCGAAGTCGTGATCTTAATTTCTAAATTGAGTGACTCATCGATCAAAAAGAAATAAAGGAAAGCGATAAAATCCTATATGGAGCATGCACTTTGAGCGAAGGCGTGATCTTAATTCCTAAATTGAATTACTCATCGACCAACAACCAAAGAAACAAACATAAGTACAACACATATAGCAAATTAAGTGCGGAATTCCTGCTACAGGTCTTTAAACAACGACTTTGAGCGCACGCTCTTTATTTCCTACTTCTCATGGTATCTAGAAAGCAATAAAGTGTGAAAATGAGGAATAAAATGAGGTTGCAATCATACCAAATGAAGAAGGTTTGTTGCCTCTTCATAACCACGTAAGCAATATGAAAACTCTACAAAAAGCTTCCTCGAATTTACTTGATGACAATTATGCTCTTGGACAACTTCAAAATCAAGTCTCTTTTATTTTCTAATGTCATAAAAATTCAATCACGATAATTAAAAATATGATATTGAAATCAAAAAAAGCACATGAAGCTCCAGGGGGTGCTGGCCTAATTCAAGATGCTACAGAAATAAAAAACCTGAACGACACTAGGCCTGTCACATAATCCATAAAGCTTTTTTGTCTAAGCCTTAAATCTATTTCTAAAAAAAAGCATGAGCTCAAGATTTTCGCCCCAACCCAACACAATATCGTAAACCAAATTTTATTATAATATTATTGATTTATAAAAATGAATTTAAAAGAATAATAAAAAAATATGCAGGGAAGGATACGATTACATTACTGTAGAGAAGAGCTAGGGTTAAATTGATTGTGGCTCTTCAGCTTCTTCGTGAAACACAAAAATCTTTCTTCTTTCTCTTTGGACGGTGATCCCCGCCTTTCTCTTGAACGGTGTGGTGGCTAGGTTAAGGGATGGGACCTTTAACCTTCCTCGATGCCCTCTTCTCTAAAAATACATAACGATGACTACTTCTCTTTCTACTCAAGCTCTCCATGAGCTCATTTTTTCTTTCGTCATCTCTCCTTCCGTATCACCTCTGATCGAATGAAATACCGTCGCTCGAATATGCTCATCCACCGCGGTTTACTTCATCTTCGAAGCTTAGTTTTCTCCGTCTTCCTCTTGTCTCTCACACCTCCACCTTAGGCAATCAACTGCAAATACGAAAACATAAACAGTGAAGAGAAAGGGTTTACCGACTGGAAGAGAAATCCGATGGATCTTGACTTTGGAGAAGCCTTGAGAAAGATATCCTGACCCTTGTATTTTGGTAAGAACATTGAGTATTCCTCTTCTGTCATTAATGATTTCTTCTCCTTTTTCCGCGATTTTGTGCATTCTTGACTCGTTTCTGATTTGTTTGCTCTTCATATTCTTATTATCAGCACTACACTGCGGGTTTTGTGTTCTTTGCAATTTGCAAAACTGTGAAGTTTTTTGAAGGATTAAAGATGATTAAGGATTGAGGTTGTAGTGAAGATTGAAGTAGATGCGATGAATGATGCCGATACGCAACAGAACAGTGAGATGCATATGTAATTTTCAGAACTGATATACGAAATTGGTGATGTTGATGCGATGCCGAACTGAGAAGTTGCACATGATTGAAAAAACTTTCAGAGGGAGAGAATGCATATTTTCTTGGGTATGGAGGATGAAGAATGAGAGAGTATGGTGAAGAGGGAGAGAGAATTCATTTATCAGTTTTTTTGGTGATTCCTCTGCTCGGGAAAGAATTTTTTGTTTTCTAGTGAAGAGACGGAGATTGGAAGGTGACACGACGAGTGTTTAGAAGTTGACACGCTGAATGTCGGAAGTTGACACGACGGGTGTTCAAAAGCTGGCATGACAAGTGTTTAGAAAGGTGACACGACGAGTGTTTAGAAATGATACGATGAGTGTTTAGAAACTGACACGATAAGTGTTAGAAGCTGACACGACGAGTGTTCAGAAGCTGGCATGACGAGTGTTTATAAAGGTGACACAACGAGCGTTTACAAATGACATGATGAGTGTTTGGAAATGACACGATGAGTGTTTAGAAACTGACATGATGAGTGTTGGAAGGCAGCATGATGTAAACACCAGGACAAAGAAGACTTGTAACATGGTGTGATGCCAATATAAGGAAGAGATCATACTTGTAACATAGCATGATGCCAATACAAGGAAGAGATTGAGCTTGTAACGTAGCTTGATGCCAATACAAGGAAGAGATTGAACTTCTAACATAACATGATGCCAATACAAGGAAGAGATCGGACTTGTAACTAACGTGATGCCAATACAAGGAAAGAGATAGGACTTGTAATGTAGCGTGATGCCAATACAAGGAAGAGATCGAACTTGTAACATAACGTGATACAAATACAAGGAAGAGATCAAACTTATAACAGAGAGTGATCCCAATACAAGGAAGAGATCAGACTTGTAACGTAGCATGATGCCAATACAAGCAAGAGACCATACTTGTAACGTAGCGTGATGCCAATACAAGGAAGTGATCATACTTGTAACGTAGCATGGTGCCAATACAAGGAAGGGATCTGACTTGTAACGTAGCGTGATGCCAATACAAGGAAGGGATCTGACTTGTAACGTAGTGTGATGCCAATACAAGGAAAGAGATATGACTTGTAACGTAGCGTGATGCCAATACAAAGAAGAGATCGAACTTGTACCTAGCGTGATACAAAATAAAAGGAAGACATCGAACTTGTAATGTAGCATAATGCCAATACAAGGAAAAGATCGAACTTGTAACATAGCGTGATGCCAATACAAGGAAAGTATAGCACAGACGTGTGTTTGAATCGATACATACGAGTATCAAGACATGTTAAACACGGACGAGTGTTTGAATCGATACGGACGAGTATCCAGAAAGGTTTAAACACGGACGAGTGTTTGGGGGACTGACACACTTGACTGTTTATGAGTTGACAGAGATGAGTGTTTAGGAATCCCACACAGATGAATGTTGGAAGACTGAATTATTTGTTAGATGGGGACTGGCTACCAGACAAAAACTGGGTTTAGAATGACAATGTGTTTTGATTTTATTGGGAATAGATGGAGGTGAAGGTCACCGACTGGGGATTTGGGAACGATATCCTCTTGTAGGGATGTATTGTTGTCCTTGAATGATTCAGGTCTTTTGTGTAAGGTACCTAATCTGGCTTATGCTTCGTATGCATGTTTAAATTCCTTTTGCCGCAAAGATCCATTATGATGGATCGGCTACGCGCTTTTGAGTATGCTATGTTATGCAATGATAGCTATATGAAATGCAAAGAAACAGACTTCGTGGGGATAAGCGAGGGTTGTTGCTCATCACTAGGGATGTCAATACAAATTGGCGCTAGAAGCCTGTAGTACCAATGATTGTTGGGGATACTGGTAAGAATTTTCACTGGGAGATCATGATACTGAAGATTGTTGATGACTCCACCGAAGACTGGGTTGCTGATGAAGCAAGTTTTCAAGTACATCACTGAATTCTGAATTGTATTATTGGGGCTGCGATAATCTTGCCCGACTTTCCTACATCCTGAACTGTTGAGAGGATGGTAGAACTGAAATGCCGAAGAATGGATACTGAACACCATATGGATCTCTTTGAATACATGCCCCAAGTTTATGCCACACTGGGGATTACCTCTTAAATCACTTGGGGATAAAAGATGGGCATGGTCACCTGCGAATGCCCTAATTTAGCTCTGTGAATGCCTCGGTTTAGCTCCACTCGGGATGCACTTAATTAACTCCACTAGGGATGCACTTGCGTGTGCCGAGTCAAACGATGACTCTGGACTTTCTGAATTCACTTGGGGAATCAGGTTTTAAATTGTTTGTAGTAGATGAAGGTGGATTTGTGTGATGGCGAGGTCACGGTGCCCGTTATAATGCTTTTAACCTAATTGTAGTCTTGTACAACATAATTGGCTTGAGCAACTTTGCAAGTGCGGATGAGGAATTCCCCTGTATGTGGGATTTCTGAAAGAATCTGTGCTGAATAGAATACCAGAATATCTGTGGCACAATACGATATGAGGTGGCCTGCCCCAATCCCTTGAGTAACGAGATAAATTGCTCTTGATTACAACTTTCTTTGAGAGATTTGTCGAATCTCGACGTAACTTCCCCAGATTGAATGAATTCTGAATAGATTTATCGATGTGAGAGCCCCTGATCGACGATAAATTGAATAGATTTATCAACGTGATATCCTCTGATTGATAGCTTGGAGAGAATGGCCAAGATTTGGATGACCTTGGAGAGATCGACTCTCAACTTGATTGCCCCCGATTGGCGGAATCTTCTAATTTCATCCTTGAAGGATACTCAGACTGTGAAGCACCAATATGTCTTCTCTTGACATAATCACTGGTATACTTGCCCCTGGATAAGTCATATCTCTTGTGACAACTGACTTTTGCTTCAACAGATTATTAAAGGTTCTGTTTTCTGACAAGATTGAGCTCTTTACCGATTGTTCATTGTGTAAACTTACTTGATGTTAATCAGTTATTTTGTATGCAGAAGAATGTTTATTCTGAGAATGATAATTCTAATGCAACACATATGTAAGTCTTAAAGTTTGAAAAAACTTTGAATGAAATGATGTCACAACTCTCTCGTGAATGAGTCACTAGCTAGAGAGCAACATATGCAAATTCTTTTTTATGGAAGATAATGCAAGCATATGATGCCAAAACAGATATTTAAACATACCTCTTAGGAGTCAGTTAAACGCTATCTCGTTGTAGCACACTTTCGAATTGACCCATGCTTCAGTTAGGACTTTTAAGGGTTGTAATGTGGCCTGGTTCATGGTTTTAGAAAAAAGGATTTGAGGCTCAAAATTATTTGGTACCCGCCCATTCTCCATGATGTTCTCCATTCCTATGTTCAGTTGACCCGATATAACCATTCATCTCTTGAAAAGAGTTTGCGGTGGTCGAGGAATCCTTGAGGCCTCTTGGACACAATAGTTACTAACTTCTGATTTTTGTGTCTGATCACACGACTTTGTTCTATAGATAGGGATTTTCATTGGTAATCCTTTTCTCGCCTTTTAGGCTTTTAAATTTTTTTTTGCTTTCCCTAACTTTTTCCTAGACAAATTCTTTTGAATTTCGATTTGGAAGTCCAGCGGGATACCCCAACTTTTGCCTAAGCGACTTGTTTTCAAGTTTCGACTTAACAGGGATTTTTGTTTCTTTCTTATTCATAATTTCCATTCTGAATAAGTCGTTGATCTTCATGTTGTCTTTGATTTATTGTAAGTGATCGTGACTGTCTGAGTCTTTAGTAGATGAGGTATAGCCATTGTTGTATCATCATTCGATCTCGACTTCTTGATTTGCAAGAGATACTCATTGGGATATTGCTAATTGACGCACGTTGCTGATAGATGAGGGTTAATCATTGTGGTTTTGACTTTCCTCAACCTTTTGATGGATAACCATTGTTGTATCCTTAGATGCACACTCTTGATGAGTTCTGAACGGTTGATCAGATTAACTAGACACTACCCGCCCCAGGGTTAAAATGAGGGGTTTTTTTAACAGAAAAGAAACTCCTACTTCAAAGGCTCATAGGGGTTAGCGAGGCTCTATCTCCCTTATATCTCCGGTGTTTAGGAATAGAAACAAGGCGTGTACATCGTCAGTAGGGTCTTACTCAAAGGCATACCAACCAGAGATTTTTTTCGTTTTTAGATTATCGTCATCCTTCCTCCAAGCTTTACCTGAGCATAAGACTTGGAAATTTGGCATCAATATGCAAGTAAAACATTTAAAGAGTGATAACAAGTGGATGAACAAAAGTGAAAAAGAACACTTCAAGACAAGCATACTTATTGCATTAAGATTTTCATTCAAAAGTAGACAAGTTTCTATATACAAGCAATGTTTAAACAAACAAGCAAGAGTGAAAATGAAAATGCAGTAAAGAAACAATGACTGCCATCATTGATGAGACTTGACTCTATACGGATTTCTTGATTCTGACAAATTTCTGCAGTCTTGATTCTCGAGTGGGCGAGAGAATTCCCCTTCTGATCTGATGTGAACACAACAGTCACTGTATTGATCTCGTCTTGGACCTTGCCTCTAGATGACATACTATTTCAATTCAATGGACATGTTCCCCAGTATAATATGCATAGAAGATTCTTTCAGGAGAGCGAATGAATGCTTTACCAAGCGAATCAGTACAAACATTATCACCCAGCATATTATGCCATATAGAAATAATGCAGTTCGTCTTCTATCAGAACAACAATGGTGACATCTAACTCGTGAGAAAGATCCTATAAGTTTGCCAAATATGAATTGGACCTTTGGAAGATACGCCAGATAGGTGATGGGCTTTATACTTCAACCCCTTTGCAGTTTTCAATATCAAAACCAGGTGCCCTAGAATAAGGAATACATCTAGCATGTGTATCGCAATCAGAAGAGATGTTTATGGGAGGAGCACCCTAAAGATCAGAGATGGAAATAATAAGATGTAATGCTTTGGGATCGCATTAACATGCTCATCAGGATTCTTCTGTCTTTGCTTAAAATCACTTTTCAAGAATTCACTAGGGGAACAAAGACTGGCTATTGTCGAACAAGTCAGGGAACGCAAAGTTTTGGAGAGTACCCCTGATTGAATAGCCGGATGCCATGGCGTGGTAACAACATGGTCAACAAGAACGAGTCACTGATATAAGATCTCCTAGTAAATGGGAACCATCTGCTGATAAGATGTTCCAAGAACTCAAGATTGTGTAGCAATTGATGGTTGAAAGCAATTCCCAAAAGGTGAGGAGAAGAGGGAACCCACTGTGGAAGTAGGTGCAAGATTGTTGACATCATCATCCGAGCTTCCATGACCTAGCTTATCTGAGTATTCAATCAATTATCTTCCTTCTCGAAGAATTCCCGACCTCGGGCTAAAGTTTGCATGTATACCATAACTAACCCCGTCAGGATTTTCGTAACAGCCAATCCCCCACGGATTCATCCCATACCAATTTTTGAACATGTGACAGCAAGAAATTAAGTCTAAACTTCTGAAGAGAGCACCAGGTCTAAATAAGAATCCCCAATCTCTGGGTACCTGTCATGAATGTATGAATATGCACGGGGTGCATGAATGGATGCCATGTCATGTTCTGTCATTTCCAAGGAATTTGCGTGCTTTGATTTTAATTTTACTCAAATAAGGGATGGAAAAGTTTAGCACAAGGCTTACAAATATGATTCCTTGGAAATAACAGAACATGTATGTTAAGCATGTGGTTAACCATGTTATGTAAGCAAAGACATGGGATCAAATTTCCATCATTTCTAAATATGATTGTTGCACTGTTTTGAATCATATGAGTATCACCAAGTAAAAGGTCTGACATAACTTCAAAACATATAAGAACCAAGTACCATGTAGATCTTCCATTGTACGGGATCAAGGCTTCTGGAACATCGGATACTGTTAAGCCTTTTCTGAACATGTTAGGAATATCAAGATAAAAGGCTCGAATGAACCTCCAAATAAAAAAGTCAGGAACTCAGAAAAATAAATCCAAGAACCCCATAGTCACCAACAGAATGTAGCATCTGAATAAGTCACCAACAGAAATCTAGAACATAATCATTAGAATCAATAATCACCATCTGAACATAGTCACGAATTGTACCTGTGATAATAATTCCCTCCCCACTCATGGGTGAAGACTAGGTCAGGGTAAGGCAATGGTAACTCAAAATCATGGGTCCGCTTGGAAGCATTATCGTCATTCCATAGACGTGGAGGACGATATCACCCCATTTGTACCTCTTCTAAGCGCATACGACATGACCACATAGTAGGACCTTCGTCCAGTAGCAATCATGTTCCACTCTATTCCTAGGTTTTCTAGATAGTGCACTCTGGCCTGGGTCCTGGGCCTTTTACCTCAATGGTAACACCCACCCAACAAGAAGCAGATCCAATACAATAGTACTATATAGAAGACAGTAAAATGCAATGCATACATATGCTCAGGTATATAAAAAATGAATAAGTCATAAAAAATATAAATAAACACCCAAAGAGAATAAAACAAGAGCTAGAAGCGACTCCGGGATGGACCAGCATTTGGTCGTCCTGTACCTAGAGAAGTCGCCAGCTGAAACAACCGCCTGAAAATCATCAAACATTGAATTTACCATTGAACGTATTTTATCCCACATGAAGGGAAAGGTAAACATCGAGAAAACCTGAGGAGGGAGAAGTCACGGTCTTGCGACCGAGAGATCGGGTAAGGGAGTCTGTTACTCGAGGGGAAGCTATTAGCACCCCATGCGCCCGTAGTATTCTACAGTATCCACTCTTGTTATCTATCTTATGGGTGTGTATAACCTATGCTTCTTGCTTATTACTGCTAAAGGGAGAATGCATGCAAAAGAAAGAGAAAAGAATGTAGGGAAAATAAAGTTGTACTCGCTTGGGCCCTACCCCAATGCCTACATATCCTTTTTGAGGAATCAGAGCTACTGTAGTTCGGCTCACATGGTTTTTTTTTTGTATTTTTTATGGACGATGTTAATTCCTCCTTCTGCCACAGCTCGACCTTTAGAGACTTATGTGTTGGCACATAAGTAAATTAATCATGTCCTTACCTGAAAAGGGTTTTAGAGAAAAGGGTGCTTGGGCGCACAAAAGGGTTTGAATTGGTTTGTATTTTGCTACCTTGAAAAAGTGTTTAAGTGTTATTAGCATGTCTTTGATTCGCTAAGGAAAGGTTTTAGTTTATAATGCAAAGATGCAAAAATGAAAGAAAAGAGTCTAAGGGAGACTAGCCTATTTCTAACCTAATGTTATCATACAATGGTAGTCCCAAGGTTTGGACTAACAAAAGGGAAGCGTCTACCTACTGATAGCATGCCTGGTTTGCAACCTAAGGTCTAACTTGCATCCGAATGGAGCGAGCACGTCCTAAGGGAACATGGTATGTAAAAGGATAAAGCAAACAAGTTAATAAGCTCAAGAGAGCATACCCAGAAAGATCCTTTATAGGTTAGCATGCCAAAGGAACTCTAACAATACTATCCTATAGGGAACATGCAATGAGAGCAAAGTCGTGATCTCAATTTCTAAATTGAGCGACTCATCGATCAACAAGAAATAAAGGAAACCAATAAAATCCTATAGGGAGCATACACTGAGAGCGAAGTCATGATATCAATTCCTAACTTGAGTGACTCATCGATCAACAACCATAGAAACAAACACAAGCACAACACATATAGCAAATGAAGTGCGGAATGCCTGCTACAGGTCTTTAAAGAGCGACTTCGAGCGCACGCTCTTTGTTTCCTACTTCTCATGGTATCTAGAAAGCAATAAAGTGAGAATATGAGGAATAAAATGAGGTTGCGATGATACAATGGAGAAGCTCTGTTGCCTCTTCATAACCACGTAAGCAATATGAAAACTCTACCAAAAGCTTCCTCCAGTTTACTTGATGATAATTATGCTCTTGGCCAGCTTCAAAATCAAGTCTCTTTTATTTTCTAATGTCATATAAATTCAATCACGATAATTAAAAATTTGATATTGAAATCAAAAAAGGCACATGAAGCTCCAGTAGGTGCAGGCCTAATTCAAGATGCTGCAGAAATAAAAAACCTGAACGACACTAGGCCTATCACTGAATCCATAAAGCTTTTTTGTCTAAGCCTTAAAGCTATTTCAAAAAAAAAGCATGAGCTCGAGCTTTTCGCCCCAACCCAACACAATATCATAAACAAAATTTTATTATTATATTATTGATTTATAAAAATGAATTTAAAAGAATAATAAAAAAATATACAGGGAAGGATACGATTACATTACTGCAGAGAAAAGCTTCGGTTAAATTGATTGAGGCTCTTCATCTTCTTCGTGAAACACAAAAATCTCTCTTCTTTCTCTTTGGACAGTGATCCCCGCCTTTATCTTTAATGGTGTGGTGGCTAGGTTAAGGGATGGGACCTTTAAGCTTCCTTGATGCCCTATTCTCTTAAAATACATAATGATGACTACTTCTCTTCTGACTCAACCTCGTCGTGAACTCCTTTTTTCTTTCTTCGTCTCTCCTTCCGTATCACCTCTGATCGAATCAAATACCACCTCTCGAATCTTCTCATCCACTACGGTTTACTTCATCTTTGAATCTTAGTTTGATCCATCTTCCTCTTGTCTCTCACACCTCCACCTTAGGCAATCAACTGTGAATCCGAAAACATAAACAGTGAAGAGAAAGGGTTTACCGACCGGAAGAGAAATCCGATAGATATTGACTTCGGAGAAGCCTTGAGAAAGATATCCCGACGCTTATATTTTGGTAAGAACATTGAGTATTCTTCTTCTTTCATTAGTGATCTCTACTTCTATTGCCATGATTTCGTGCGTTCTTGACTCGTTTCTGGTTTGTTTGCTCTTCTTGTTCTTATTCTCAGCACTACATCACGGGTGCTGTGTTGCTGTGTTCTTTGCAATTTGCAAAACCGTGAAGTTTGTTGAAGGATTGAAGATGATGAAGGATTTAGGTTGTAGTGAAGATTGAAGAAGATGCGATAAGGGATGCCGATACGCAATAGAATAGCGAGATGCATGTGTAATTTTCAGAACTGATATACGAAATTGATGATGTTGATGCAATGTCGAACTGAGAAGTTACAGATGATTGAAACAACTTTCAGAGGGAGAGAATTAATATTTTCTTGGTGATGGAGGATGAAGATTGAAAGAGTGTGGTGAAGAGGGTTAGAGAATTTTGTTATCACATTTTTTGGTGATTCTTCTGCAGATTCGAAGAATTAAAATCCCTCAAGGTAATTTTTTGTCTTCCTTTTTTATAATTCTGTTAGATTGGAGATGGTTAGTTAAAGGTTGTTATAAACTAATTTCTAGTGGAGAGGAGGTTAGGGTAGAAAAGTTATGAAAGTTTTTCTATTATGATTCTGTTAGAATTTGGAGTTTGGTTAACTGTTATGAAGTTCTATTTAGATTCAGTTAGTATTAGAGGGCTCTAAACAGTTATAGGTGAGGTGGCTTTTTTGTTAAGAGGTTGGAAGGTTGGGAAGTTAGTCATAGCAATTAGTTTGTTAGAGGCTGTTATAAACAGATAGAGATTGGTTATGAAATCAGTTAGAGATTGGTTATAGAAAACAATTCTATTAGGGACATGGTTAGAAGTGGTTAAGAGGTTAAAGGGAGTTGTAACTTTGTTATGCAGGGTTACGGGTTTTATCTTTATATATGGAGTTGGTTCATGAAAATTTTGAACCATTTGGTGGGCTGAATCTCGTTAGTCTCAATGCAGGGATGCTTTTCTGGTTCTTGTGATTATTTGAAGGATTGTTAGGATCAGAGGGTTATTGAACTCTGTTAGAAACAGTCGAGAGATCATGAAAATTTTGTTTTTCCTGTTATAATTAGTTATTAGGAGTTGATTATAAAATGGCTTATGTAACGATTGGTTCCGTTTGGACTCACTTTGACTAAGTGCATGAACAGTTATGGATTTGTTGAATTGATGCAGGTTATGAACAATTGTGAATAGTTGAAGAATGACAAAGGGCTTAAAGAATTGACTTAGAGAAGAAGCATAGTGTAAAATTAAATGAAGACTTGGCTCATGGTGTGAAGAGAGATTGGTTTTAGCTTGGCATATCATGAAGTTGATGGTGATGCGAAGACAAAAGATGGAAGACAAATTTGAGGGAAGATTAAGTATTCTAGGATCTTTTTCTCAAAGAGAACTTGAAATCTTTTGTAACATTTGTAACAGTATGGATGTGTTATAATGGTAATAGTTTTGAATATGGTTCCCTTTTATGTAATGAGAGATCTGGACTTCGTGTTGATTTCGTAATTTGATGTAATGGCATTGACACATGAATTTGTGATGCATTTACAATTCTATGAGGATCCCTTCAAATATTTAAAGTAATTTTTCCAAATTGAATTCGAGGTTCCAATCTCCTTTGTTTTAACCATGTTGAATGACTTTCCATGTTTTACATGTCTTCAAATGTAGCTTAAAGGAACCATGGTGTTTTTGCAACTTGCAATTTGCATTTCATATGAATCTCCTTCAAATTTTATCTTGAACACAAATAAAACTTGGATGAACAATTCTAAACCAATCTTCAATTAAAAAAACAGCTCAATTTGCATCCCCTTACATTGTAAGCAACAAGTATAACAATGAACCCACAAGCTTATTCTTCGAATCAAGATTTAGTGGTTTGCGATCCAATCCTTTGACTTGGCAACCAATGATCTCGCAAGGTGCCATGTCTTGAAGAAACCGTAATTTCAATTCTTAAATCTTAGTTAACTTGTAATACAAGCGATCAAACAAATGACAATGATAATGAACTTGATCATAATAAATTCACAACACCTCTTTTATATCACGCCTTTCTATCCAATAAACACCCAGTGACAATGTTAAAAAACCCAATTATGATAGGATATAAACCCTAATCTTCATGAGGTATATACTGAATGAAGAAACAAATTAACATCAAAGCCATAGCTCACAATCTTCTAAGTTAGAATCATTGATGAAACTCTGAGAATTTATTTTGAAGCTCAAAGATGGAGAAGATGACTTAAGATGCTGATGAATGCCAAAACCCTAGTTTAAATGATCTCAGTAGACAATCCTTGATGAGGTTTTAAGCATACAAAAATGAACTTTAGCACTTGATCTCGAGACGATCTTGTATCTTGATGAAAGAAGAAACTCACAATGAATCAAAAACCCTAGTTTCTAACCAATAGTGATGGAGAAACCAAGTGATGTCCTTAAATCCATATAGAAACCCCCAATTCCATATTCCGGTGTGCCAACTTTATTGATGAATGATGCATGATGTGTTAGATGACCTAGTGGAAGGTGTGCAGATGAAATGAGAAGTGAAAAACGCTTAAGCCAGATAAAAGTGAGAGGCTAGGACAAATTTTGGGTATCATAACTCTCTCATTCAGATATCTATTGGTGTTCCCGAACTCATGAGGACATCACTATTATTAAAGGCTATGGGGAATTCCCTAATGTGTCACTCCATGGCATAAGGGGATGTATTACTTACAACCCTTCTCTATATCTACTTAAATTTGGTTATGCTCGAGGAGACAGTCCTCATGATATGCTTATCCAGGGTATTATATTCGATTACGAGAATGATCCTCAAGGTTACTGTCAAATAATTATACGTGCTTAGGGAATGGTGAACAAGATTGATAGCAAGACTTTGGGACAGAAGAACTCCACTTCTTTGGAACCCTACCTCATATGGGTGTGATCTTGTGCTCAAAATGTTATAATTCCATATCTTGCTATCCTACCAGTAATTATGGAGCCTGTTGTTAACGGAGATGTTACTCATACCATTTTTCATCCAGATATGCCCACTGGCCTTGATGAGCGGCATAAGTATTAGATTCGATTGAAATAAGAAATGGACAACTTCACGAAGAGAAGAGCCTTAATGCATATGTTAACACAAAGAGGAAGCGTCCATGGGAGACTTGAGTCTTAGGTATTAGGAGTTCATAATTTGTTTCCTTGAAACCCTTTTGTTTTTATTGTAAGCCTAAAAGGTAGTTATAATTTTACTTACTAATAATACTCTTTCTTTATGTTTCCTTTTAATTAACAAATTTAAATCCCACGAGGTCCTTGAAAACATTGCATATGCATCTCCAAGCGATACATATCATTGTAAAATAGGTTTCCAAGATAGGTTTCTCATCTTCTTGTTGTTTATTTTAGCACAAATGGCTCTCCAGCAGACGGTCAAAGATCTCCAGGCTCAGAATAATCAATTCCAATAGATGTTCTTAAGCTTAGCCAAGGGGAAAGAAGAACTAAAGGGGCTCATTGCCAAAGAAAAGAAGAAGAAGGAAAAGAAACCAGCCAACATCCTTAACATGGGGAAAAGGTTCAAAGGTCCAGCCAAGCGAGCTCAAGATCTTGATATCCCATTGGACGAAGATGATGAACAAGATGAAGATGGTAAGAGTGTTAAAATTGAAAAAAAAGTAACCATGGTTCTGAAAAATGTTCCGATGAAGAGGTAGAAGATTATTTGGATGCATAATATCCCCTTGCTGATGAGAAGTATAAGGTGTTGGAAGAGCGTCTGAAAGCTATGGAGATTGAGAAGGTGTCTGGGTTAAACTTTGAGGAATTGGGTTTAGTATAAGGAGTTGTCATTCCTCCTAAGTTCAAAACACCTTCCTTTTCTAAGTATGACGGTGTTTCTTGCCCGAAATTGCATTTGAGATCATATGTTCAGAAAGTCCAACCACACATTGCTGACAAGAAATTGTTGTTGCATTTCTTCAAAGAGAGTATGTCTGGAACACAATTGGAATGGTACTATCAAATCGAAGGTACCAATATTCATACGTGGGAAGATTTGGTACAGCTTCCTATAGGCAATATCATTATAATTTTGATTTGGCACCAACCTGCATGCAACTGCAGAGCATGTCCATGGGTTCTGATGAAGGCTTCAAAGAGTATGCACAGAAATGGAGATACCTTGCAGGAAGAGTTCAACCTTCTTTAGCTGATAGGGAATTGGTTGGCATGTTCATGAGTATGCTAACAGGTCCTTTCTATAATCATATACTTGGAAGTTCTTCAGCCAGTTTCACAGAGATGATATTGACAAGGGAATATGTTGAGAATGGAATCATAAGTGGTAAAATTCAAGTGGCTACATCTTCGAGTGCTACAAAGAAGTCATACGATAGTAAGAAAGAATCCAATGTTGTGTATGGCCAGAAGGGTCGTAATAAGAGTGACTGCAACCAATCCGTGGGGGCAGTTCTGATCTCTAATCCTACGCGAGTGCAACAACAACAACAAAATAATCAACGTAGGCCGGTCGCACCTAGGAGACAGTTGACAAAAATTAACATGTCATTGTCTCAAGAATTTCAATACATGTTAAAGGAAAATCTGATTACATTGAAGGATCCTCCTCAAAATCCCAATACTTCTTCTCCCAGTTACAATCCTAATGAATGTTGTGCATATCACTCCAACACTACTGGGCATGACACTAATGGTTATTGGGATCTGAAAAATAAGATTCAAGATATGATTGTCTCTAAGGAGATTGAATTTAACCCTCCCGAGACTTCTAATGTGATTACCTCCCCTATGCCTAATCATGACAAGATCGTTAATGTTATTGATGATGTTTATTATGTTTTTGCTGTAAGTAACTTGACTACTCCTCTGATGATTGTTAAGAAAAAGATGTTGCGAGGCAGCTTATATCTGGGTTGCATTGGAAATTGCTACCATTGTGCGTCCCAATCCAATGGTTGTGCGTCCTGTTTGATGGATGACTGTGTAATTCTATTTAAGAAGACTCATTTTATGGAGAGATTATGTGAAAGTGTGTCTCAAGGTCTGAAGCTTGAAGACATGTCTGTGATTACAATTTCTAATACTCTTGTAAGGATCACTTCTAAGGGTCCAGTGAAGATTATTGTCGAGCCTAGGGTTTCTCCTCTGATCATTACTGCACCTGGGCCAATTCCATATTCCTCCGACAAAGTTATCCCTTGGAATTATGGAATTGATGTCTACTACCATGGCATCAAGCAAGAACCATTGAAAATACTGAAGTTACTAATCCCAATGTTGGCAACATTGTTGGGACTAGTAAGTTTACCAGAAGTGGAAGGGTTTTCTCTCCAGAGATCTATCCAAAGGTTATTACTACACTAGTTCGTATCCCTACTACTGAGTCAACTACTGAGACTCGAGGAAAAAAATGTATGAGCCTGCCCAGACGGAGGCACCGAAAGAGGTTGCTATTGAAAATACCTCCAAGCAAGAGATGGTGGAAGTACTAAAAATTATTCGAAAGAAAAACTAAAAGATTGTTGAACAGTTGGGGTAGACTCCCTCCAAAATATATATGATATCTCTGTTGTTGTTCTCTAAAGTCCATGCTCAAGCTTTGATAAAGTTTTTGAAATCTACTCATGTACCGCAAGAAATCTCTATTGATCAATTTGAAAATTGTGTTGTTAGCCTAACAACTGATAATGGGTTAGGATTTTCTGACGCTGATCTGACTCCCGCAGGAAGGAGCCATAATAAAGCCCTGCATGTATCTATTGAGTGTAAGGGCACTACCTTATCTCATGTGTTAGTGGACACAAGCTTCTAATTGAATGTGTTGCCAAAAGCTGTTCTAGACAAACATGACTATGAAGGAGTTCTGCTAAAACCAGGTGATGTTGTGGTAACAGCCTTAGATGGTTCAAAGAGAATGGTGCATGGAGAGGTTGATCTTCAAATCAAAGTGGGTTCCCAGGTCTTCGACTCTACTTTCTATGTGATGGAAATTTGTCCAGCCAATTCATGTTTGCTTGGACGCCCTTGGATTCATGGGGAAGGCGTTGTTACTTCTACTTTACACAAAAAGTTAAAGTATATAGTGAAAGGAAAAATCATTACAGTTTGTGGCAAAGAAGAATACATGGTGATCCACTTGAACTCCTTCAAGTATGTTGAGATGGATGGCGAATTCTTTGATACTTCATGCTAGACCTTTGAATTTATTCCTCAGACAACACCTATTGCTAAGGCTACTCCTACTGTTCCTAAGGTTACCAGGATTCCACCAAGAATGGCTTCTCTGAAAGACACTAGGGATATGGTAGAAGAAGGTGGTTGCACTACTTGGGGTCAGCTTCTCGATATTCCTTTCAAATTTGAAAAGTTTGGTTTGGGTTTCACCTCAAAGACTCAGAGGGTTGTTTGTTGTGCTCGTGCTAATTCCAGGAGACCGCCATTCCGCATCAACAACAATGGAGTTCACAAAAATCAAGTCAACCATGAGAAGATGCTGATAGCGATTGTGACCTAGACAATTGGATTTTTCCTACCACCGGTAGTGGGCTCAACAATTGGAAGGCTGAAGACTTTATACAAATATCCTTTAGTCAGGAGTAAATGCTATTTCCTGTTTTCTTATTTTCAAGTTTTTGGGTATGTAATTTGGACAATAAACTTTGTGCTTTACCCGGGGCACAACAGTTTATTTGTTAGGGTTGTCATATTTCATTCACATATTTTCATTCAATAAATTATTGGACGTTTGCATTAAAATTTTGCACTATTTGTCTTCCTTTTTCTTGATTTCTTTCAAAATAGCTATGTGTTCTTACACACAGCCACATAACAAATTGCAGATCCACATCCACTATGGATCCCATTGATAATAATTCTGCTATTGCCAATCATGACTTTGAAAATCCAATCTACCAAGTCGAGGACAAAGGTGAGGAAGATTATGAAGTGCCTAGAGAGCTTGCTAGATTGTTAGAGCAAGAAGAAAGGGCCATACAACCACATGAATACCCAGTCAAAGTTATGAACTTGGGTATCGAAGAGGTCAGGAAAGAAATCAAGATAGGTGCTGACCTAGAAGATATTGTCAAAAATTGTTTAATCCAGATGTTACGTGATTATGTTGAGATCTTTGCTTGCTATTATGAAGACATGTCAGGGCTAGATACTGGCATTATGGTTAACCGTCTGTCGATGAAGGAAGGTTGTACTCCTATAAAGCAGAAGGTTCGTTGTATGCGTTCCGAGATGTCCGAAAAGATCAAAGCTGAGGTTATGAAAGCAGTTTAACGCATGTTTCTTAGATGTTATGTCCAATCCTCAGTGGGTTGAAAATGTGGTTCCAGTACCTAAGAAGGACGGTAAGGTGCGTATGTGAATAGACTACATGGATCTGAATAGGGCAAGCCCCAAAGATGACTTTCCAATTCTGCATATTGATGTTCTCGTTGACAACACTGATCAGCACAAGGTGTTTTCCTTCATGGATGGTTTCTCTGGTTATAATCAAATCAAGATGGCACCTGAAGACATGGAGAAGACTACTTTTGTCACTCAGTGAGGCACTTTTTGTTACAAAGTTATGTCTTTTGGTTTGAATAACGCTGGTGCAACATATCAGCGTGATATGGTAGCTTTGTTCCATGATATGATCCATCACGAGATAGAGGTTTATGTTGATTACATGATAGCCAGGTGTCAGATAGAAGAAGAACATATCGACCACCTGCACAAGATGTTGGAGAGGTTGAAAAAGTACAAATTGAGGCTGAATCCAAACAAGTGCACCTTTGGAGTAAGATTTGGTAAACTCATAGGTTTTGTCGTCAGTGGTAAAGATATTGAAGTTGATCATGCCATGGTTAAAGCCATTCAATAAATGCCTTCTCCCCATAATGAGAAGGAAGTCATAGGTTTCTTGGGACAATTGAACGATATTGCTAGTTTTATTTCCCATTTGACCGCTACTTGTGAGCTAATCTTCAAGTTACTGAAGAAAGATCAACTAGTGAAGTCGAAAGACAACTTCCAGATAGCTTTTGACAAAATCAAGGAGTACCTCCAAGAACATCTGATTCTAATGCCGCCAATTGAAGGAATACCCCTTATCATGTACTTAACATTGTCAGAGAACTCAATGGGGTGTGTATTGGGGCAACATGACGAGTTTGGTAGAAAAGAGCATGCAATATACTACCTTAGCAAAAAGTTTATCGACTATGAAATAAGATACTCACTGCTCTTGAAAACTTGTTGCGCTTTGGCATGGGCTTCTCACCAACTGAGACAATATATGTTGATTCATACTACTTTGTTTATCTCTAAGATGGATCCAATAAAATACATATTCGAGAAGCCCGCTCTCTCCAGAAGAATAGCAAGATGGAATATGGTCTTGACAGAATACAACATTCAACACAATACTCAGAAAGTAATGAAAGGAAGTGTACTGGAAGATCATTTGGCTCATCAAGCTATAGATGACTGTCAATCTATGAATTTTGAGTTCCCATATGAGAATATCATGCTAGTTGCTGATTTTGAAGAACCTGAAACGTACGAAGGACCTGAATCGGGATCCCGAAGGTTCCAACGCACTTGGTAATGGAATTGGTGTTGTGGTTGTCTCTCCCAAAGGATGCCATACGCCATTTACCGCTAGACTTTGCTTTGACTGTACGAACAATATGGCCGAGTACGAAGCATGCATAATTGGTATCAAAGTTGGGATTGATATGAGAATCAAGTTCTTGGATGTGTATGGGGACTCATCCTTGGTGATCAGTCAGATTAAGGGAGAATGGAACATAAAGCATCCAAATCTCATTCCTTACCAAGAGCATGTGTTGACGTTAATTCCATGCTTTAAAGAAATCACTTTTGAACATATTCCATGAGAAGAGAATCAATTGGCAAACGCACTAGCTACCATGTCATCTATGTTCAAAGTCGGATGGGATAATGAAGCTCCTCAAATTACTATTGAAAGGCTAGACGAATCGGCACATTGCTACGAATTTAATATTGATGGAGTAGAGGAAAAGCCTTGGATTCATGAAGTGAAAAAATACCTCGAGGCTCAAGAGTACCCCATGGGGGCGTCTATCAATGATAAGAAGTTTCTAAGGAGGTTCTCCTCCAAGTTATTTCTGATTAACGGAATCTTATACAAGCGCAACCACGATTCAACTTTGCTTCGTTGTGTAGACAAGAAGGAAGCTGAGAAAATTATGGAAGATATGCACGAAGGTGTCTTTGTTACTCACTCCAGTGGGCATACAATGTCTAAGAAGATTCTGAGAGCAAGTTATTATTGGTCCACCATGGAAACCGATTGCCCTCATCATTCCAGAACTTGCCACAAATGCCAGATTTATGTTGAGAAAGTACATGTGCTTCTGGTTCCTTTGAATGTCCTGACTACTCCTTGGCTGTTTGCAATGTGGGGCATTGATATTATTGGAGATATTAAGCCTACTGCTTCAAAAGGACATCGTTTCATCCTCTTGGCTATTGATTACTTCACGAAATGGGTAGAGGCATCCTCGTTTGCTTCTATTACCAAGAATGTTATGGCTCTGTTCATCAAGAATAATCTTATATGTTGGTATGGCATCCCTGAATGGATCATCACAGACAATGGTAATAATCTTAACAATACTATGATCACAGAACTCTGCATATAGTTCAAGATTAAGCATCGTAATTCTTCTCTGTACTGACCAAAGATGAATGGTGCAGTGGAAGCTGCAAACAAGAATATCAAGAAGATCTTGCAGAAGATTACTATGACATACAAATATTAGCATGAGATGTTACCATTTTCTCTTCATGGTTATCACACTTCAGTACATACATCAACTGGAGCAACCCCATTCTCTCCAGCCTAAGGTATAGAGGTTGTCTTACCTGTTGAAGACCAGATTCCTTCCCTAAGGATTATGAAAGACGCAAATATAGATAAAGATGAATGGATTCAGACTCGACTTGACCAGATAAATTTGATTGATGAAAAAAGGCTTGTGGTTGTTTGTCATGGTCGGATGTATAAAAAATGCATGATCAAGGCCTTTAACAAGAAAGTCAAACATTAGGTGTACGAGGCTGGTGATTTGGTAATAAAGCGTATCATCCTACCACAAGGTGATCCCATGGGAAAATATACTCCCACATACGAAGGGCCATTCGTGATCAAGAACATATTTTCTGGCGGAGCTATGATACTTACCACCATGGACAGTGAAGATTTTCCGCACCCTATGAACACAGACATAGTCAAAAAATACTACACATAAAACAGACCCGCTAGGTTGACAGGACTAGGCAAAAATAAGGGCATCCCGGCGAACCAAAAAGTTCGGGCAAAAATTAGGGACATATAAATAAAAATTGTACACCTGGCAAGTCAAAAACCTGGAAAGGTGGCTTGGGAAAAAAAGGGTATCCCGATGGACTGAAAACCCGAAAGGGAGATCCAATTAAAAGTTAGGGATTAAAACGTACGACTATGTCCCGTTAGATCATCTACTTACAACTAGCGTTATTACCAATGACAAGTTCATACAATAAAGATCAATCTATTCATCTTCTTCCAATGACAAGTGATGAGATGCTTTAAAAAGTAGAGGCAATAGCAGAGTTGAAACTCGATGGGATCATTTCCACATAGCTGTTTTTCTTTGTTTACCACTTTGTACTTTTTAGATTTTACGACGATTTCCTCTTACTGGGATGTCTGTCTCTTTGTCTAAAACCACTTGTTTATATGCAAACTTTCTAAATCAATACAAGTCTTTTTCAAATTTCGAAATTGTTTTACTTCCTCTATTTAGTTTGAAAATATGTCCAATGATTACATTTAATGTACATATGCATTTAAACATGATTACTAGTTACAAATATTTGCATAAAAAAATAGGAATAGCAATTACTAAAGACCCTAGGAGTTGGGAAATTTTTTTAGCTATTCTCAAATCCCCACAAATCAATCCTCACGAAGTTACCCCCAACAAAGGTACACTTCCCAGCAGGTCTAATATGCCTTCGAGTAAAATTTGGGGCATTATCCAACAATTCATCTCTATATCCCCAATGGATAGCTTGACATGATCATTTCCCCCAGTAGATTGCCTGACAGACAGGAATGTGATCATTTCCCCAGCATCTTGTAGAAACTTCCTCAGTGCAGTATATGGAGTTTTGTTCCCATCAGATTTTTATCCCCTCAACACAGTTTACATGAATTTAATTTTCCAACGGGGTTTATTTCTCCAAAGCTGTAAAATTCCGATAGAATTCTCTTCTCCAGCAAGGTTTATTCAAGGTGGCTATCTCCAGAAGAGTTGACACCCGTATATGAAACCTGGTAAGATAATGCCTCAGAAAATTATTCATCTCTTTTATCCCCAGTCAGGGTATATAAAATCAAATTCCCCAGTAAAAGAACGACAAACTACTGACTTTCCTGGAATGCTTCTATCCCTAAACAGAAAGTGGGAATCTCTAGCAAAAGATTTCCCTGCAAAAATTAAAGATTCATATTATTCATCCCCAACAACAGTCATGGATTTATTTTCCCCAACTAAACATTGCTATACAAAGTTACTGTTGTTGTCAACGATATCTTACATCCATACATCATTTACAAAATATCATGGCATGTGCATACAAAACACATATAATATTCTCATGTATTTTGAGAGCATCATTACGCAATGCATTACATATATCATGACATTGCATAAAACTATCTTTGTATTTTCAGGTTAGTTCACAAATAGATAAATATTGTCAACAGTTTATCATCTTTCAGATACAATCAGTCAATGATTCATTATGATACTCCTTTGGATACAGTCAAGAGTAGACTCATTCCAATACATATTTTAGATATAGTTCAGATATGATCAAGATATATATTCATTCTGATATTCATTCCAGTACATTTTTTAGATACAACTCAGATACGATCATGATATAGATTCATTCTGATACTCATTCCAATACATATTCTAGATACAGTTCATACACGATCAATATTTAGATTCATTCTGATATTCATTCTGGTACAACTTTTAGACACAGTTAGGCATAAACCCATTATAATACGGATCTCAGATACAGTCAGGAGAAGACTCATTCTGATCCTCTTATAGATACAATCAACACATAGACTCATTCTAGAATATCATTCAATACAATCGAGACGTAAGGTTCATTCTAACACACCAGTACATCAGCTAGATACAGTCGGACACAGACACATTGTAGTATACTTCTCTAATACAGTGGAACGTAGACTCATTCTGATACTCCTATCAATAGAGACTTTGGATGGCATCTATAAGCACATCTTTGGAGACACTCTATCACTTCTTCGAATGAAATATTTAAGCCCATTCAACCAATGAAATAAATCAACAATGTTACTTCGTGCACTAGTGAGTGCAAATTCCAAGGCACTTAGGTGTTCAATCCTTTTCCACCTTCAGATCACGAATGGCGTACATGACAATCTAACTCCTCAGGTTTAAGAAGATTGAACAGGGGCAGTTGTTATACCCCGAAAAATTTTCCCTCCCATTTTCAAAACAAATTAATTCAAAACACTTCCTTATACTCATAGAAGTTTCAATTGCTCAAGGGTACTAAAGGAATTGATCAGACAAGTCCCCCTTCTAAGAAATTCACTTACAACTAGAGTTTTATTTTTATTAAGGAAAATTGAGCTTCTAATTCCTCAAGTAGGTTTCATAGTTCCTCATATTCTTTAAAGAATCCTCATGTCAAGTTTCAGGCTTTACTTCACAAGTTTTCTCAGTGAATTGCTCATTTGAGTGAAAATCAGTTGTATTGGGTAAAAAGTAAACATAGGTCAATCTACAGTCAAACATCAAGATTTTTGGTCAACATCAACATTTTGAAGTCATATTCATCAATTAATCAAGTTATTATCATGATTCAACAAGGAAACTCAAGATTCATCAAAAGTTACTAAATTAGAGTTTTCTTAAGGAGAAGTCAACTAAACTTTGACCAAGCACAACTATCACATACTTCATCGAAAATTTCTCAACCAAAGCCTATCTTTAAGGAAATTTAATTCTCTACAACTTTGTCTCTCTAAGCTCAAGGCTAAAAATGCCTCATTTGAGAGATATGAGCCAAAAATTTACAGGTCATTTTGAAAGTCAACAAAAAGAGACTTTTTGTGAAGGAAGTTTACATCAAGTTAAAGAATTCAAATGAAAAAAGAATCAATATAAAATTAGTAGGAGACATCTCGAGGTTCCCAAAAATTCCCAGATCACCTTCATATGACAAGAATTAAGAAAGTTGTGAGATGCACAAGTTGAGTAATTTTGAGAAAATACATGAAGTTCAAATTGAGCAAACATGAATTTTGGACTAATGGACCTAAATTTTAATGTCTAATCATGTTCATGATACCTTAGAGGACTCCTAACTCCATTCATTCATTTTTGTGATTTTTATTTATTTTTATTTTTATTTTATTCATTTAAATTCGAAATAAATCAAATAAAATACCAATTAAATGGATTAAGGTGTGTGGATATTATTTTAATCATGTTGGAGGCCCAAATATAAATCTTGAGATGCAAGAAATCGTGTGAGCTCATGAAGATAGAATTTGGCCAAATTTAGAAACTTTTCATTTTAATTTTAAATCAAATCTTCACATCTCTCAATCATGAGATCCAAGCCCACAAGATTAACCTAATCTCCTCCTCTATATAAACACAATAAAGTCAGATGCCAATGGACACACATGATGCCTCCAAGAATAAACCCTAGAATTCTAAAAAATTCAAGAAACAAGGGCAAGAACAAAACCTTATCTGCAGCTATCCTCAATCAAGTTCAAGTATTCCATCATTATTCTGACGCTCCTAGGAAGCTTTCCAAGTCCTTAAGAAATCAAAATCGTGCCCAGAACACCACGTCTAATCTTCACCGATTTTGGTAACTTTTTAAAATTCAAACCTTTAATTTATGCATTGTTAACTAATTTGATGCATCCACAAGTTTTCATATACATCATTAGAACAGGTTTGATGCATAACATGCGAGCTTTAGCGCAAGAACAAGGACTTGCCATTGTTAGGGAACCGAGCTTGTGAAGCTTTGAATGCATGGGTACAAGCCTTCTCAGTCAAAACTAACACCACCATTGAATTCGTGAGGTCTCAATTAGTGGATCGAGCAGCTTTTCTTTTTCAATTTGCTTTGATTTTGCAGGTTTGGAATTTGGCCTCACCGGAGAAGAAGGTGGCACCATCGTTGGTGGTGGTGCTGACCTGGGTCAAGGGCATGCATGGATCTTTCCCTCTCTTTGATTGGTCCATTCAAAAACATCTTACCCCACCACTAGCACGCGTGTTCAATTCTTTTTTATTTATGATTTTTAGAGTTTAACTTATTTTATATATATTACATATTATTGAATTAATGCGAAACAACTATGGCTAGGTGGTAAGTGAGACGCTTGTTAAACGAGAGGGCATGGGTTTGATTCCCACTTTTGTCAAAATAATTTCTTTATTTTCCAGGTTAACGCATGTTCATTATATATTGATTGCTACTCATTCTCAATCAGAAACAAGCATATGGCATTATGGACGAAGCAATCACCGTTGAGCCAAAGGGGGTGGGTTCGATCCCTACCCCATGAATCTTATTTTCTCAGTTTTTCTAACCCTTTTTTTTATTCCATTTAATTATCTATTTTTCTAATTAACCAATTAACCAAAAAATCATAAAATACCTTTTCAAAACATAATTAGTTTTAAGTTTATTTCTTAACCAATTAATTTTCTTTAACTAATTAGACTTTAGGTTTTTATTAATTAAAATTAAATAGTTTTAGGGTTTTAGCCAAATAATTATTCTTAATTAATTAGACATTAGGGTTTCTAATTAGGGTTTTAGGTTTTTTTAATTAACTTAATTAATTATCTATTAGGATTTAATTATCATCCCTAACCCTAAATCATTTTCTAAAAATACAAAAAAAAACATTAAAACAAATTTTCTAACATCTTTTCTTATTTCTTATTGTTATTTGAATTCTAAAACAATTGGATAAGTTTCAACTATCAATGTAATTGCTTAGATTTATCTTTTCGCATTTTTTCCTATTATGTAACTGCTCAGAGGATGTAATAACTTAGGTTTAATTTCCCGCACTTTACATTCCGCACATTATATTTATAATTGTTAGTAATTAGGGTTTGCATGGAAAGACTAACTATTAGATATAGATAACCCTAATTTCAAGATAAAATAACTGAAAACAAACACTCTTCACACTTTCACCTTTAACGTAATCTCTCTTTTTAGCTTACGAACATTGGTCATGTCTCTCCAAAGTAGGAATGCTTTAGCAAAAGACCCTCGATACAATCATCATAGTCCCTACGATACAAAAGAACATAGTCCCTCGATGTCCCTCAAGTTGCCTACGAAAAGATGATCTAGTCCTTGGTGACCCTACGAATATTATGATGATAGTCCCGTCGAATTGCTAAAGTCAAGGCCAAAAATGCTTCATTTGAGAGATAGGGGCCAAAATATTACAAGTCATTTTAAAAGTCAACAAATGACACTTTTTGTCAAAGAAATTTACATCAAGATAAAGGCCTCAAATAAAAAAATGACTAATATTAAATTGTAGGGGATACCTTGAGCTTTACAAAGAGTCCAAGATCACATTCATATGATAAAAATTGAGTGAGATATGATTTGTGCAAGTTTGGTAATTTTGAGAAAATGCATGAAATCCAAATTAAGCAAATTTGAATTTTTGGGTAATGGGCCTATCTTTTAAGGTCCAAACGTGTTCCTGACCTCATAATAGACTCCTAAATACATTCATTTATTTTTGTAGTTTTTATTTCTTTTATTTTTGATTGTATTCAATTAAAAGCAAAATAAATCAAATAAAATACCAAGTGAATTAATCAAGGCATGGAGATCTATTTTTGAATCAAATCATAAGTCTAAAAAGTTTGTGACAACATCCAAAAAAGAAAGATTTCATGAAAAACTTCAATCAAAGATTTGATCATGAAATACAAAAGTATTGATTCCACTTTTTTTGACCTAAATCTTCCATTATAAATAGAGAACACATTCAGACCAAGGGACACACGAAAATTTCCTCAAGAACACCCGCTCAAAAAATCTCAATTTTTGTTAAAACAAGGGCAAAGTCAAAACCAAAGATCCAACCACTTTCAGTCAAGGCCATCCATTGCAAATCATTCCTGAGGTATCTAAGGGTAAGAATAGGTCAAAAGTCATGGCCATTTATGCTTGAAGCAAGAATACTCATCTTCTCTGATTTGCTTTTCTTTCAAACATTCATATAATTAATTTCATGCATTGCTAATGTATATTAACTGCCCAAATGAATTCATGTTGTTACTTAGAGCAGGTTTGAATCATAAAATAGAAGCTCTAACGTGAGAATCATGTTTTTCCATGGCTAGGGCTCCGACGCTTTCTGGTTCACTTGCTTTATTATATATTTGTTTGTTTATATTTTAATAACATAAATGAAGCGCAACGCAGTTGGTTGAGACGGAGGCATGTAACGTGAAGGGCGTGGGTTCAATCCTTGCGTCTTACAATTATTTTTTGTTATATTTTAATCTAACACGTAGGTTTATATATATATATATATATATATATATATATATATATATATATATATATATATATATATATATATATATATATATATATATATATATATATATATATATATATATATTAATTCCTATTTCTCAAACACCAATAGGCGCTTGGCCTAGTGGTAAGCAGTGCAGTTTGTGAAGCCAGGGGGTGTGGGTTCAACACCCACCCAATGAAGTTTTTTTAAACTTATTTTTCTAACCTAATTTTTCTACTTTCTTTCTTATTTATTCCTTAATTATTTTTTAATTAACAGTTATCTAACCTAATCTTTTTTTCTTAATAACTAACAAATAAGGATTAGGGTTTTAGTTAGTAATTAATTTTTTTCTTATATTTTATATTTACTAATTAATTAAATTGGATTTTTTTTATTAACATTAAAACAAATTAGGATTTATGTTTTAATTACTATTTTTAACTTCAATTATTTTCTACAAAAAAAAATCATAAAACATTTTAACATTCTTTTTCTATTTTCTTTCTTCTTGCTATTTAATTTTCATAGAAAATTGTGTAGGTTGCATTCTTTAATTGTAATAGCATAGATTTCGTTTCTCGCATTTTTTTCCTAACTATATAACTTCTCACAAGATGTAATAGTGTAGGTTTACTTTCTCACGAATTTTTATACATTTGTACCTCTCATAAAGCCATGTAATAGCTTAGGAATTTACACTCCGCACTTTATTTTTCTGTACATATTTAACTTCTAGTAACTAGGTGTTGTAACTGCTTTAAAATATAGAGTCACCACTACTAGTTTTTATCCTAAGGAAAGGAATCTAATAGAAAACCCTAATTTGCAAACAGAGATTCTAGGTTTTGGACTTCTTTAGACGAAAGGAAGGTGTTAGACACCTTTTATCTACCTTATTCGTAAGGATACTAGGTTTAGGTTTAGGTTTAACAGTTAGGTAAAAAACAGTTTTAGTTTTTAATAGGGGAAAGAGTTTGTTTTTTAATTAGGGGGAAAGGGTTTGTTTTTTAATTAGGGGGAAAAGGTTTTAAATTTTAAATAAGGGAACTCGCCACGATTTCAGTCGTATGCCTACGCATCCTCTTATGAGGAATCAAAGTCCCAATTCGTAGTTCGCATGGATTTGTGTTTTTTAGGGGTTTCAAAAGTATTTTGAATTGCATCGCATTTTGACCGGTCGTAGAGATAGAGGAAGTTTGGACTAAATGCGTGATTAGTCAAAATGTATTTAAAACCCTTTATCAAAAATTATTGTTTAGATTAGTTTATTGCAAAAAATAGATTTGATATTTGTTGGATATTTTTTAATCATATTAATTATGAAAATTCTTAATTAATGCATGGTTTTAAAATTTAATGCAATAACAATGATAACATATGCATGAGTTTTTTCAAGAAAATAAATATTTAAATGGTAATAATAATAATAATATTTTAGTAAAATAAAATAAAATACTAAAATAATAATTATTATGAAAAAAATAAAGAAATAAAAGAAATACAATAAAAAACTAGTAAGAGTTTATAAAAAAAATAAAATAGAATAATAAAGAAAATTAGAAAAATTAAGTTATTTTTCAGGGGGGGTATATTTTGAGTTCATAAGCAAAAAGATGGGGGTGTAAACAACAAGGGTCTGAATTCAGATATTGAATTCAGGCCCAGTTGGCCTTGGGGTGTATTGTAGTAACTGGTAAGCAAAAAAGAGGGTGCGTTGAAGGAATTGGGCCCAAGTTTAGATATTGAACTGGGCCCTGAGGTAGTGGGTGAGTTAGCTTGCGTTGGTTGAGTAAGTGTGAAAAAGGGGGTGTAAAAACAATTGGGCTTGGCCCATTACGCGTTTTGGAGAGATCCTGGCTAATCGGATGTGTGAGGGCGCATGGACGCACGATTGGTTTGGCTTTACGGCCATCCAATTATGATCAAACTGACAGAATGGAAGGGAACACGCTATTACTGTGATCGCGCATGTATATAATCATTTAGAATATAACAAGTTATTTGTTTTACATTTCATTTTCATTATAAATCCAAGACTTCCCTCGTCCTCTGTCCTTCGTTATACCATTTACCCTTTACAAACTCTAAATCCATATCCTCGCGGCGGTTCTAATCGCATCCCTCTCCCTATCATAAACTAACCCCAAAAAACCTTAATCAATACCAGAACAAACAAAAAAAGAAGTTAAGTCATTTACCTCCTCGCGATTCTATATTCTGTGTTCAAATGATTCGGTCCCTAACCCTACTCCGTTTCTTATTTGCAAGTTCTGATGACGGCTTGGCAGCGACGACGCTACGATTAGGGTTTAAGATATTGAAACCCTAATTGTCTTCCCCTTCGATCTTCAACAACGAGCAGTATCTCCTTCTTCGCTCTTCTTTTGTCTCAAAATCTTCTTCTTCGAATTTCTTTTTCGTTTTGGTATCCCAGCCTCCCTTCTGTATTTTTATTTAGTATTTATAGGGTTACAATTAGGTTTTAAGCAATTGCTGTTACGAGCTTAGATTTAGGGTATAGAGAAAATTAGGGATTCAAATTCATTGTAATTGATTTAAGCTTGTGATGTATAGATATGATTTTGATTTGTTCTGTAATGTTTGGGATTTGATTGAAATAAAGTTGATTTATTTTGTAATAATCTAATTCTGTATATTTGAGATTTTTGGATTATAGTAAACATTGATTCTGTATTCGTTCTATAATGAAGATTTATGGACTGGATTTGATTCTATGTAATTGTGTTTTGAACTGTAAAAAAAGATTTGATTTTTATTAATTTGTACAGTATATGTTAATTGGTGAAAACATGCGCTTTTTTATGCTTAATTTACACAGTACCAATTCTTAATTTGGGCCTGCATTGTTACTGCCAGCACCTTTGGGCCTTAAACCGTAACAAAATTCTTTTCTGCCAAAAAATTTTTTTTTATCATAACAAACATTTTTCCCTTAATCCGGACCGGGCCCGATTGGCCTTCTTTTTCTGACCCAACGACAACTACATTTTCTTTAAACAAAAAATTTTAATAAATTATATAAAAAATATTTAACATAATACCTTTTAATAATAAGTCATGATTATAAAAAAAAAAACTCTTAAAGATTAGAAAAAAGTTTATCAGTAATAATAAAAAATATATAATATTCTCTTAATAATTTGTAAAGAAATATTTTTTAGCAAAATAATAATGACAAAATTTTGTAATAATAATAACGCTTTTTCTAAAAAAAAACAATAATAAAACGTCAAATGGGCTGATTAAAACTCAATGGGCCTGCAGATCCATATCTTACCCCACCCTTTGCTATTCAATGACAAAAACGAAAATGGGCAAATTGAAATCTAATGGGTTTTTAATTAAAATTTCACCCCCTTTCTTTACTAAAAACAACAAAACCTAATTGACCCTTTATATAATAAAAATCTTAATTTCCTTTTGTACCAGTTTCCAATATTCGAATCTCATGGACCATTGGCCAACATGCTTCGTAAAACCTATGGGTATATGGGTCTTTTTGATTTAGAAAGCCCCACTCCCTTGAATTAAGACACACCCATCTGTTGACTTGGATTTTTAAAAATGGGCCATCAGATATTGTTGTACCATCCGTAACCAAAACATTTCTCTTACAATATTAACATTAAAAATGTGATCATACTGGTAAGGAAAATTTGGGGTACGACACTAGGGTTTGCATGGCAAAACTAAAAACAATCAAGAAAACCCTAATATTTAAGATAAATAACTGAATTACTATACTTCACACACTTGCAACTCTAGGGTAACCTCTCTTGTTGCCTTATGATATTGGTCACGTCCCTCGAAAGTGGGGATACTTTAGCAAAAGACCCTTGATCAAATCATAATGTCCCTTTCGAATAAAGATCATAACCCCTCGATGACCCTTTGAGCTGCCTACAAAATGATCTAGTCCCTTTGAGTTTCCTACAAAATGATGATAGTCCCTTCGATAGAATTGCTAAAGTATCCTTACTTCTTGCCTTCGATGACCATACGATGATCCTACGCCTGCCCCTTCACATCCAATAAATAGGGCTACCTACCAACTAATGGTATGGATAGTACTATCTCTAAAGGAGAAGGAAAATAATAATAAAGACTTTAGTGGGTAAGAAACTCTTAATTTCTTGCTCACAAATTTTCTCAAAACTTTTTTTCACACTACACTTTCAAAAAAATATTTTCAAAAATAACACTTTGTATAGATTCTTGAGGACTGATACAAGAATCATTGCAAAGTCATCCTTACATTGGCGATTCCAAAATATTTTCAAAAGTGAGCTAAGAAATTAAGAGCTCGTAGATAACTACGGATGAAAAGGGTTTTAACACCTTCCCTTTTCATAACTTACCCCCAAACTCAAAATATATCAAAGGTCTTTCCTGTTCTTTTCACCTTTCCTAAATAATGGATAAGAGAAAAGTCGACGGTGACTCTAGCTATCCGCACATTTGGATAAAACCAAAAAGTCAGTTCTCCCACTGTATTACAAAACTTTCGACTTTACTGGGGTTTACTACTTAAAAAAGAGAGGTTTCTATAGAGTTTAAGATTACTTTACTTACTTTTAATTGTATGTTTTTCTTGCATTACTTTAAGGATTTGTTTGGGCTCAATTGCTTGTAAGATCCTACACCCAGATCTAGGGACACCTTAGGTAAGTAGCAATAGATCATAAAGGTTGTACAATGTAGAACGATATGGTTAACATGATGGCTACAATTAGTGTGACACTTTGGTTTGTACTGATGTTGCTTGAGTCAGTCATGAATAACATTAGGCTTTTGCATGGTGTCGTTAACACTAACTTACTTTTAGAACCATAATTGACCCATCTTGGCCATTAGAAGGTAGTGAGATAGTTGTCTTTGGTGTAGTACAAGGTTGGTTAATACTCGAAACTACTCTCATTGAGATTTAACTTTCAGGATGTTTTGGTAGCAAGTCAGTTGCCATGCTAAAATAAATCCTGCGAGAAAGATCGATGATATGAGATTTTTAGAACCCGGTTACTATTTTAGGACAGGTTGAGCCAACTTAAATTCAATGGGGAAGGGTACTTACCTATGGACTTCATGCAAGCCTTTAAACCTAAGGCTCTTGTATGACTTGTGTGTGTTTTCTACTTATCTAACATGAACATGACATCATCACATCATATCATCATAACAATACATTTTCACTAACCATTTCAAGGACCTAAGAATTTATCTTTGTTCCTTGTTGTAGGTTATGGCCTCCTCTCACAGAACACTATCCAGATCAACTTTTTAAGGGTACCTTCCCAGCTTAAGGAGTTATTCTAAAAGGTTCCAGAAAACTCTCAATTCACCAAAAGGCATGGTTATCTACTCAGTTTGGTTACCTTGGGTTTTGAAGAAGACATGATGAGTGTTATGTTCCAGTTCTTTGATCCTGAGCATCACTGTTTTACCTTTCCAGATTATCAACTGGTACCCACAATGGAAGAGTTCTCTAAGCTACTCGGAGTACTTATTCTTGATCAAACACCATTCAACATTTTAGAGAAAGTTCCAAAACCTAAAGATATGGCAGCATCCTTACATCTGAAGCGGTCTGACATTGTATCTAATTGGGAAACAAGAAGTGGAGTCAAGGGCCTTCTTTCTAAATTTCTGATAGAGAAGGCTCAGTTGTTTCTAGATGTTATGAGTTATCATGCTTTCGAGGAGATCTTGGCTCTGTTGATCTATGGTTTGGTACTATTCCCTAATCCATACTAACTCATAGATGTGAACACCATCAAAATATTTGTTACTCATAATCCCGTTCCTACTTTGCTTGGAGATATTTTGCATTCTCTTCACACTTGTACTATAAGGAAATGAGGGACTCTTATGTGTTGCATACCTTTACTATCTAAGTTGTATATTTCGCACCTTCCCCGATTAGTTATGAATAATAAACAAGGCTTGAGGTGGTCTCAAAGGATGATGTCACTCTCTAATTCAAATATTTATTGGTGTTCCCTATCTCAAGAGGATATCACTATTATTGACCACTATAGGGAATTCCATAATTTTCCACTACTTGGCATAAGGGGAGGTATCACTTACAAACCTTCCCTAGATCTACGTAAATTTGGTTATGCTTGAAGAGACGGTCCTCATGATATTCTCATCCAGGGTATTGTATTCGATTATGAGAATGATTTTCAAGGTTATTGTTAAAGGTTTATACGTGCTTAGGGCATTGTGAATAAGATTGATAGAAATACTTCGGGATAGAAAAACTCCATCCCTCTGGAGCCCTACCTCAGATGGGTGTGATCTCGTGTTCAAAATTTTATAATGCCAAATCTCGTTGTCCTACCAGTAATTGTAGAGCCTGTTGCTGAAGGAGATATTCCTCATACCGTTCTTCATCCAGATATGCCTACTGACCTTGAAGAGCTACATAAGTCTTGGATTCAATTGAAAGAAGAAAGGGACACCTTTAAGACTTTGTTCTATGCTAGTGAGAAGAAAGTATTGGAGCTTACCAAACCCCTTCACAAAGATCAGATCCTTAAGGCATATGTCAACACAAAGAGGAAGCGTCAATGGGAGACTTGAGTCATAATTTATTACTTTGTAACCCTTATTTTTGTTTTCATTGTAAGCCTAAAAGGCGTTTATAATATGAACTTACTAACAAGAATCTTTCTTGTTGCTTCCTTTTTATTAATAAATTTAAATCCCACGAGGTCCTAGAAAACATTGCATATGCATCTACATACCATACATATCATTACATAACAGGTTTTCTCATCTACTTGCTATTAATTTCAGCAAAAAACGGCTCTTGAATAGATAGTCAAAGATCTCTAGGCTCTAAATTCCCAGTTCCAACAGATGTTCATAAACTTAGCCAACGGGAAAAAAGAAACGAAGGCGCTCATCGCCAATGGGAATAGGAAGAAGACAAAGAAACCAATCGGTGTCCTTAACATGCGGAGGAGGTTCAGAGGTCCAGTCATGCGAGCTCAATATCTTGATATCCCATAAGACGAAGATGACAACCAGGGTGAAGATGGTAAAAGTGTTAAAATTTAAAGAAATAACCTTTGTTCTGACAAGTTTCATGATAAAGAGGAAGATGATTATTTGGATGAACAATATCCCCCTGCAGATGAGAAGTATAAGCTGTTAGAAGAGTGTCTGCAAGTTATGGAGATCCGGAAGGTGCCTGGCTTGAACTTTGAATAATTGGGTTTAGTCACAGGAGTAGTCATTCCTCCTAAGCTAAACACTCCTACCTTTTCCAAGTATGATGGATTTTCTTTCCCGAAGCTGCATTTGAGATCACATGTTCGGAAAATTCAACCACACACTGCTGACAAGAAATTATGGTTGCATTTATTTCAAAAGAGTCTGTCTGGAACACAACTAGAATGATATTATCAACTTGAAGGTACCAATATCCATCCCTGGGAAGATTTGGCTGCATCTTTTGTATAAATAGTATCAATACAATTCTAATTTGGCACCAACCCGCATGCAACTACAGAGTATGTCCATGGGTTCTGAGAAAGGCTTTAAAGAGTACACACAGAAATGGAGAGATCTTGCAAGCAAAGTTCAACTTCCTTTGGTTGATAGGGAAGTGGTTGACATGTTCATAAGCATGCTAACAAGTCCTTTCTATAATCACCTACTTGGAAGTTCTTCAGTCGGTTTCACTGAACTGATATTAACAAGAGAACGTGTTCAGAATGGAATTAGAATCAGTAAAATTCTGGTGGTTACATCTTTGAATACTGTGAATAAGTCTTATAATGGTAAGAAAGTATCTAATGTTATGTACGGCCAGAAGGGTCATAGTAAGAGTAACAACTACCAATCTGTGGGGGAAGTTCGATCTAATCCTGTGCCACTACTACTACAACAACAACAGATTAATTAGCGTAGGCAGGATGCACCCAGGAGACATTTCACAAGAATCAACATGTCGTTGTCTCAAGAATTATAACACATGTTGAATGCAGAACTGATCACATTGAAGGATCCTCCTCAAAATCCTAATACTTTCTCTCCTTGTTACAATCCCAATGCAAGGTGTGCATATCACTCCAACAGTTACGGACATGACACTAACAAATATTGGGCTCTGAAGAATAAGATCCAATATGGTTTATTTCCGGGTTACATTGAAAGGTTCTACTACTATGTGTCTCAACCCAATGGTTGTGCACTGTTGAAAGAAGTTGTTCATTGTTTGATGCATGACCGTGTAATTCTATTTGAGAATACTCCTTTTATGGAGAGTATGTCTCAAGACCTGAATCTTGAAGACACGTAGGCAATTTCTGGTACTCCTGTAAGGATCACTTCTAAGGATTCTGTGAAGATTACCCCTAAACCTAGGGTTGCTCTTCTAACCATTATCGCGCCTGGGCCAATTCCATATTCCTTTGAGAAGGTTGTCCCTTGGAATTATTGAACTGATGTCTACTACCATGGCATCAAGCAAGAACCATTGACTGTCGAAGATAAAAATATTGAAATTATTGATCCCAATGTTGGAAATATTGCTGGGACTAGTAAAGTTACCCGAAGTGGAAGGTTTTTCTCTCCAGAGATCTCTCCAAAAGCCGTTACTACACCACTTCGTATCACTACCACTGAATCAACTATTGAAACTCTAGGCAAAGAACATATGACTGAGCCATCCCAGACTGAGGCTCCGAAAGAGGTTACTATTGAAGATACCTCCAAGCAAGAGATGGAAGAAGTACTGAAAATTATTCGAAAGAGTGACTGAAAGATCGTTGAACAGTTGGGGAAGACCCCCTCCAAAATATCTATGTTATCTCTTTTGTTGTGCTTTGAAGCCCATGCTCATGCTCTAGTAAAGTTCCTGAGATCTGCTCATGTACCATAGGAAATATCTGTTGATTAGTTTGGAAATTGTGTTGCTAGCCTTACAATCGATAATGGGCTAGGCTTTTCTGACACTAACTTAACTACTGCAGGAAGGAACCATAATAAGGCCCTGCATGTCTATATTGAGTGTAGTGGAACTACCTTATCCCATGTATTGGTGGACACAGGTTCCTCATTGAATGTATTTCCAAAAGCTGCTTTAGATAAACTTGACTGTGAAGGGATTATACTAAGACCCAGTGACATTGTGGTAAGAGCTTTTGATGGTACAAAGAGAAGGGTGCATGGTAAGGTTGATCCTACAATCAAAGTGGGTTCCGAGGTCTTCGACTCTACTTTCTATGTGATGGACATTGGTCCAGCCTATTCCTGTTTGCTTGGATACCCTTGGATTCATGGGGTAGGCGTTGTTACTTCTACTTTACACCAAAAGTTGAAGTATCTCGTAAAAGGAAAAATCTTTACAGTTTGCGACGAAGAAAAATACATGGTGAGCCATTTGAATTCCTTCAAGTATGTTGAGATGGATGGTGAATTCTTTGAGACTCCTTGCCAGGCCTTTGAAGGTATTCCTCAGACAACCGCTATTGATAAAGCTACTCCTACAGTTCCTAAGGTTACCAAGATTCCACTAAGAATGGCTTCTCTAAAAGACGCTAAGTCTGTGGTAGAAGAAGGTGGTGGCACTGTTTGGGGTGAGCTTCCAAAAATCTCTGACAAGTTCGATAAATTTGGTTTGGGTTTCACCTCAGAGGGTTGTCCATCGTGCTCGTTATAATTCTGGGAGACCGCCATTCCGCATCAACAATAATGTAGTTCACAAAAATCAAGTCAATGTTGTGGAAGACGCTGATAGCGACTGTGACATAGAAAGTTGGATTTTCCCTACTACCGGCAATGGCCTTAACAATTGGAAGGCTGGAGACTTTATACCATTATCCTTTAGTCAGGAGTAAATGCTACTTTTAGTTTTCTTGCTTTCAATTTTTTGGTTATGTAATTTAAACAATAACTTTAAACCTTGTTCCTTACCCGGGGCACAACAATTCATTTGTTAGGGTTGTCATTTTTCATCCACATATTTTAAATTAATAAATCATTGGATGTTTGCATTCAAATTTTGTGCTCTTTGTCTTTCTTTTACTTTATTGCTTTCAAAATAGCCATGTGTTCTTACACGCATGCACACAACAAATTGCAGATCCATATCCACCCTGTATCCCATTGATTACAATTTTGTTATTTCCAATTATGACTTTAAAAATTTGATCTACCAAGCCGAGGATGAAGGTGAGGAAGATTGTGAAGTATCTGAAGAGCTTGCTAGGCTGTTAATGCGGGAATAAATAGCTATACAACTGCATGAAAATCCAGTCGAGGTTTTGAACTTGGGTACTGAAGAGGACAATAAAGAAGTCAAGATAGGTGTCAACCTAGAAGACAGTGTCAAAAAGAGATTAATCTAGATGTTGCGTGACTATGTTGAGATCATTGCTTGGTCGTACGAAGACATGTTAGGGCTTGATATTGACATTGTGGTTCATTGTGTACCAATGAAGGAATATTGTCCTCCTATAAAGCAGAAGGTTCATCGTATGCATCCCGTAACAGAATCAAGTACAAGTGCAACCACAATTCGACTTTGCTTCATTGTGTAGATAAAAAGGAAGTTAAGAAAATTATGGAAGATGTGTATAAAGGAGTCTTTGGTACTCACTCTAGTAGGCATACAATGGATAAGAAGATTCTGAGAGCGGTTTATTATTGGTCTACTATGGAAACTGATTGCCATCATCATTCCAGAACTTGCCACAAATGCCAAATTTATGTTGACAAAGTACATGTGACTCCGGTTCCTTTGAATGTCTTGACTGCTCCTTCGTTGTTTACATCATGGGGCATTGGTATGATTAGAGAGATTAATCGTAATGCTTCCAACGAGCTTCGTTTCATCCCAGTCGCTATTGATTACTTCACGAAGTGGGTTGAATAAGCCTTGTATTCTTCCGTTACCAAGAATGTTGTGGCTCAGTTCATTAAATACAACCTTATCTGTTGGTATGACATACCTGAAAGGATCATCATGGACAATGGTACCAATATTAACAATACTATGATCACGGAACTCTACATGCAGTTTAGGATTAAGCATCATAATTCTTCTCCGTACCGACCAAAGATGAATGGCACAGTGGAAGCCTCCAACAAGAATATCAAGAAGATCTTGCAGAAGATGACAATGACATAAAAAGATTGACATGAGATGTTACCATTTTCTCGTCATGGTTATATCACTTTAGTATGTACATCAAATGGAGCAACTTTGTTCTCTCTAGTCTACGGTTTGGAGGTTGTCTTACCCGTCGAAGTCCAGATTCCTTCCCTAAGGATTATGAAAGACGCAGGTTTAGATGAAGACGAATGGACTCATACTCGACCAGGCCAAAAAATTTTGACAGATGAAAAAAGGCTTGTGACTGTTTGGCATGGTCAGATGCATCAGAAATGCATGATCAAAGCCTTTAATAGAAAAGTGAAACATCGGGTATACCAGGTTGGTGATTTGGTACTAAAGCGTATTATCCTACCACAAGGTGATCCCAGGGAAAATGGACTCCAACATATGAAGGGCCATTTGTGATCAAAAAGATATTTTCTGGTGGTGCTATGATACTTACTACCATGGACGGTGAATATTTTCCACACACTGTGAACACGAACATAGTAAAAAAATACTACACATAAAAGAGACCCGCTAGGTTAACAGGCCTAGGAAAAAGTAAGGGCATCCCGGCGAACCAAAATGGTTCAAGAAAACATTTGGGATATATATATAAAAATATTGTACATACGATAATTCAAAAACATGAAAAGGCGGCTTGGGCAAAAAAGGATATGTCGATGGACTGAAAACCCGAAAGGGCGGTCCAGACAAAATTAAGGGATTAAAGCGTACAACTATGTCCTGTTGGATTACCCATCTACTTACAGCCAGCTTAATTACCAGCGTCATGTTCACACGGTATGGAACAATTCAACCATCTTCTTCCAACAACTAGTGATGAGATGCTTAAAGACATATGGGCAATAACAAAGTTGAAACTTGATGGGATCGTTTCCACATAACTGTTTTTCCTTGTTTTTCTTTGTACCCTTTCTTCATTCTTACAACGATTTCCTCTTATTAGGATTTCTGTCTCTTTGTATAAAACTTCCTGCTTATATGCAAACTTTCAGAATCAATGCAATTAGATTTCAAAATTCAAAATTGTTTTACTTTCTCTATTTTGTTTGCAAAAACGTCCAATGATTACATTGAATGAACATATGAATTTGAACATGATTATTGTTAACAAAATATATGCATAAAAACAGGATTAGCATTTACTAAAGACTCTAGGAGTTGGGATAATGTTCAAGTCATCCAGAAACCTCCATAGAGAAATCTCCACGGAACTATCTCTACAGAGCTATCTTCACAAGCTCATCCCCAACAGAGATATATTCTCTAGAAAATATAATGTGCCATCAGACAGAATTTGGGGCATCTTCCAACCGTTCATCTCTATATCACTGATGGATAGCTCGACATGATCATCTTCACTAATAGGCCCCCTAGTGGATAAGGAAGTTTGATCATTTCCTCAGCATATGGTGGAAACTTCCTCATTGCAGCCTATGAAATTCCGATCCCCATCAGAGATTATTTCCTCGACACAGTCTACAAGGTTTATTTCCCCAACAGAGTTTATTTCTCCGATATTGCAATTCCCTGACATGATTCTCTTCCCTGACCAGATGTCATTCATCTTTTTCCTCCCAGAAGAGTTGACATCCATATCTGAAACATGGTTAGACAACACATCAGAGGATTATCCATCTCTTTTTTCCCCAGTCAGGGTACATAAGAATCAAATCCTTCAAAAGAATGATGAACGACCAATCTTCTTAGAATTCTTCTATCCCTAAGCATAAGTCGAACATCCCCAGCGGAGTGTCCTCAAACATAAATAGGGAATCCCCAGCAAAGAAGTTATAAACAAAATTGAGAAACTACTGTCTTCATCCCCAACAACAGTCAGAGATTTATTTTCCCCAACCAAAGATGTTATACGAAGCTACAGATATGTTCCAGTGAAATATTACACCCATACATCATTTACTGAATTGCATAGCATATGCATGCGAAACGTATATAGTATTCTCATTTATTTTGAGAGAATCATTACGTAATGCATTTCATGCATCATGACATTGCATAAAACTAACTTTGTCTTTTCAGATTAAGTTCCCGAACAGATGAATATTATCAGCCATCTATAGACAAGTTGTAGAGCAATCCCTAAAATAGGACGAGGTGACTATCTACATGATCAGATGATTTCCTTAAGAGATTCATTATGAAAAGAATTCCTTTCAAATACTGAATTCTTACGAGAATTTCCTTCAGAGATTTATTCTAAAAAGCATTCGCTTCAGAGACTGAATTTTGATGAGTATTTCCTTCAGAACTTCATTCTAAAAAGCATTCCCCTCAGAGACTAAACTCTGACGAGCATTTCCTTCAGATATTTATTATAAAAATCATTCCCCTCAGATACTGAATTCTAACAAGCATTTCCTTCAGAGATTTATTCCGAAAAGCATTCCCTTCAGAGACTGAATTCTGAAAAGAATTTCCTTCATATATTTATTTTGAAAAGCATTTCCCTCAGAGACTAAATCTGATGAGAAGTTCCTTCAGAGCATCATTATGAAAATCATTTCCTTTAGAGATTCATTCTAAAAAGCATTTCCATCAGATAAGATTGGATAGATTCATTCTGAAAAGTATTCTTCAGATAAAGTCAAGCGTAGACTCATTCTGATACTCATATCAACGGTTACTTCGGATGGCATCTATAATCCCATCTTTGATGACACTCTATCACCTCCTTGAATGGCATATTTAAGACCATTCAAGTAGTATAATCAACCAACAATGTTACTTCCTGTACATGTGAGTGCAAATTTTGTGGCACTTAAGTGTTCAATCCTCTTCCACCTTCAGATCACGAATGGCAGACATGCCAATCTAACTCTTCAGGTTTAAGAAGATTGAACAGGGGTAGATGTTGTACCCAAAACGTTTCCCTCCCATTTTCAAGAAAAAATATTTCAATAGGTCTCCCCATGCTCCTAGGATTATCAATTGCTCAAGACTACTCAAGGATTGATCAGACGAGCCTCTTCATAAGCAGTTGACCTACAACTAGGCTTTTCCTTCTCTCAAGGAAAATTGGACTACTAATGCCTCAAGTGGATTTCATGGTTTCTCCTATTTCACAAAGAATCCTCATGCCAAATTACAAGCTTTGCAGCACAAGTTTGCTAAGTCAATTAGTCAGATAATTGAAAATCAACTATATTGGGCAAAAAGTCAACTTTGACCAATTTAAAGTCAAACTTCAATATTTTTGGTCAACATTAACATTTTGAAGTCACATTCATCATTTTATCAAGGTTTGATCATGATTCATCAAGAAAACTCAAGATTCGTCAAAAGTCAAAAGTTACTAAATTAGGGTTTTCTTAAGGAGAAGTAAACTGAAGTTTGACCAACTGTAACTTTCAGATACTTCACAAGAAATTTCTCAACCAAAGCTCATTTTGAAGTAAATTCAATTCTCTACAACTTTGTCTCTCTCTAAGCTCAAGGCCAAAAATGCTGCATTTGAGAGATATGAGCCAAAACATTACAGGTCATTTTAAAAGTCAACAAAAAGGCACTTTTTGTCAAAGCAGTTTACATCAAGATAATGGCTTCAAATGAAAAAATTACCAAAATGAAGATTGTAGGGGATAACTTGAGCTTTCCAAAGAGTCCAAGATCACCTTCATATGATAAAAATTGAGTGAGATATGATTTATGCAAGTTCGGAAATTTTGAGAAAATGCATGAAATCCAAATTAAGAAAATTTTAATTTTTTGGCTAATGGGCCTATCTTTTAAGGTCCAAACATGTTTCTGACCTCATAATAAACTCCTAAATCCATTAATTTATTTTTGTGGTTTTTATTTCTTTTATTTTTTATTTTATTCAATTAAAATAAAAATAAATCAAATAAAATACCAAATGAATGAATCATGGCATGAAGATTTATTTTTGAATCAAATCATAAGTCTAAAAAGCTGGTGAAAACTTGCAAAAAATGTGTAAAGATTGATTGGTACATGATTGGCCTAAAAAAGAAAGATTTCATGTAAAACTTCAATCAAAGATTTGATCATGAAATACAAAATATTGATTCCAATTTTGTTGACCTAAATCTTCCATTATAAATAGAGAACACATTCAGACCAAGGGACATACTAAATTTTCCTCAAGAACACCCTCTCAAAAAATCTCAATTTTTGTCAAAACTAGGGCAAAGTCAAAACAAAAGATCAAGTCACCTTCATTCCAAGCCATCCATTGCAAATCATTCATGAGGTATCTAAGGGTAAGAATAGGTTAAAAGTAATATCCATTGATGCTTGAAACAAGCATACTCATCTTCTCTGGTTTTCTTTTCTTTCAAACATTCATATAATTAATTTCATGCATTTCTAATGTTTATAAACTGCCCAAATGAGTTCTTGTTGTTATTTAGAACATGTTTGAATCATAAAACAGAAGCTCTAACGTGAGAATCATGTTTTTCCATGGCTAGGAAGTTTAGGATGTCTTCTTCAAAACTCATGACACAAGTGTTTTCGTTCCAAACAAACACCTCCATTGGATTTGCAAGGGTCAAATTAGGGGGATGGGGACCTTTTTATGGTCTAAGTAATGTTATTTTGTAGGTTTGAAAATACTCTCACCGAAGAAGTCGATTGGAGCTAGGGCTCATGCGCTTCCCTGGTTCACTTGATTTATTATATATTTGTTTGCTTATATTTTAATAATAAAAACGAAGCGCAGTGCAATAGGTTGAGACAGAGGCATGTGACGTGAAGGGCGTGGGTTCGATCCCTACGTTTTACACTTATTTTTTGTTATTTTTCAAACTAACGTGCATGTTATATATATATATATATATATATATATATATATATATATATATATATATATATATATATATATATATATATATATATATATATATATATATATATATATATATATATATATATATATATATATATATATATATATATATATATATATATTAATCAATGCCTATTTTTCAAACACCAACAGGCGCTTGGCCTAGTGACAAGCAATGCAGTTTGTGAAGCCACGAGGAGTGGGTTCAACACCCACCCCATGAAGTTATTTCCCCTATTTCTAACCTAATTTTTCTATTTTCTTTCTTAATTATCCCTTAATTAATTTTTTATTAACAATTAAGTAAACTAATATTTTTTTCTTAATAACCAATAAATTTAGATTAGGGTTTTAGTTTGTAATTGATTTTTTCTTATATTTTTTATTTACTAATTAATTAAATTGTCTTTTTTCTTAACATTAAAATAAATTAGGATTTAGGTTTTAATTACTATTATTAACTTAAATTATTTTCTACAAAAAAATCGTAAAACATTTTAACATTATTTTTCTATTTTCTTTCTTCTTGCTATTTAATTTTCATAGAAAATTGTATAGGTTGCATTCTTTAATTGTAATAGCGTAGATTTATTTTCTCCCATTTTTTACCTAATTACGTAACTGCTCACAGGATGTAATAACTTAGGTTTAATTTTCTACATTTTACATTCAACACTTTATTTTTCTGTACATATTTAACTGCTAGTAACTAAGGTTTGCGTGGCAAGACTAAATACAAATGCAGACAACCCTAATATTCAACATAAATAATTGAATCAATACACTTCGCACACTTGCACCTATAGGGTAACCTCTCTTGTTGCCTTATGATATTGGTCACGTCCCTCGAAAGTGGGGATACTTTAGCAAAAGACCCTCGATCAAATCATCATGTCCCTTTCTAATAAAGATCAATACCTCGATGACCCTTCGAGTTTCCTACAAAATGATGATAGTACCTTCGATACAATTGCTAAAGTATCCTCACTTGTTGCCTTCGATGACCATACGATGACCCTACGCCCGTCCCTTCACATCCAATAGATATGGATACCTACCAACTAATGGTATGGATAGTACTATCTCTAAAGGAGAAGCAAAAAAATAAGAAAAACTTTCATGGGCAAGAAACTCTTAATTGCTTGCTCACAACTTTTCTCAAAACTTTTTTCCACACTACACTTTCAAACAAATATTTTCGAAAATAACACTTTGTATACATTCTTGAGGATTGATACAAGAATCATTATAATGTCAGCCTTACATTGGCGATTCCAAAATATTTTCAAACAAATCACACACACAAATCAAGATTTTCAAAAGTGAGCTAAACAATTATAAGCCTGTAGATAAGTACTGATGAAAAGGCTGCTAACACTTTCCCTTTTCATAACATACCCCCCGAACTCAAAATCTATCAAAGGTGTTTCCTGTTCTTTTCACCTTTCTTAAATATTGGATAAAAGAAAAGTCGGTGGTGACTATAGCTATCCACAAATTTGGATAAAGCCAAAAAGTTAGTTCTCTCGTTGTATTACACCTACCCCCACACCTTGATAGGGCCCTTCTACACTATCTGTTGCGCATCCTTAAATGAGGTGATAAAATATCCATTCTTCCTTATATTATCAATAGAAAAAGCTTGGAACTAAGTTCCAAAAGCGGCTTCATCAGCTTCTACAATGCTAAAGGAAGAGAAATCATATATCAATAGAGCTTGCTCACCATTCACAATGACTACTTTTCCTTCACGGAAAAATTTCAGCTTCTGATGCAAGGTTGAAGTAACAACTCCTGCTTCATGGATCCAGGGTCGTCCCAATAAAAAGCTATAGGGTGGGATAATATCCATAACCTGAAAGGCGATTTGAAAGAAGTGTGGACCTATGTGAATAGGTAAATCCACCTCTCCAATGACAAATTATCTCGAACCATCAAAAACTTTTACTATAATGCCACTTGGGAGCATGGGAGTTCCATGGTACTTAAGCTTCATGAGAGTGCTTCTTAGTATGACATTCAAATTAGATTCATTTCCTATCAGTACATTGGACAAAGACTCATTCTTAAAATTCAACCACACACTGCTGACAAGAAATTATGGTTGCATTTATTTCAAAAGAGTCTGTCTGGAACACAACTAGAATGATATTATCAACTTGAAGGTACCAATATCCATGCCTGGGAAGATTTGGTTGCAGCTTTTGTATAAACAGTATCAATACAGTTCTAATTTAGCACCAACCCGCATGCAACTACAGAGTATGTCCATGGGTTCTGAGAAAGGCTTTAAAGAGTACACACAAAAATGGAGAGATATTGCAAGCAAAGTTCAACTTCCTTTGGTTGATAGGGAAGTGGTTGACATGTTCATAAGCACGCTAACAAGTCCTTTCTATTATCACCTACTTGGAAGTTCTTCAGTCGGTTTCACTGAACTGATATTAACAAGAGAACGTGTTCAGAATGGAATTAGTATCAGTAAAATTATGGTGGTACCATCTTTGAATACTGTGAATAAGTCTTATAATGGTAAGAAAGTATCTAATGTTGTGTACGGCCAGAAGGGTCATAGTAAGAGTAACAACTACCAATCTGTGGGGGGAAGTTTGATCTAATCCCGCGCCACTACTACTACAACAACAACAGATTAATTAGCGTAGGAAGGATGCACCCAGGAGACTTTTCACAAGAATCAACATGTCGTTGTCTCAAGCATTATAACACATGTTGAATGCAGAACTGATCACATTGAAGGATCCTCCTCAAAATCCTAATACTTCCTATCCTTGTTACAATCCCAATGCAAGGTGTGCATATCACTCCAACAGTTACGGACATGACACTAACAAATATTGGGCTCTGAAGAATAAGATCCAATATGGTTTATTTCCGGGTTACAATGAAAGGTTCTACTATTGTGTGTCTCAACCCAATGGTTCTGCACTGTTGAAAGAAGTTGTTCATTGTTTGATGCATGACCGTGTAATTCTATTTGAGAATACTCCTTTTATGGAGAGTATGTCTCAATACCTGAAGCTTGAAGACGCGTATGCAATTTCTGGTACTCCTATAAGGATCACTTCTAAGGATTCTGTGAAGATTACCCCTAAACCTAGGGTTGTTCCTCTAATCATTATCGCACCTGGGCCAATTCCATATTCCTTTGAGAAGGTTGTCCCTTGGAATTATTGAACTGATGTCTACTACCATGGCATCAAGCAAGAACCGTTGACTGTCGAAGATAAAAATACTGAAATTATTGATCCCAATGTTGGCAATATTGCTGGGACTAGTAAAGTTAGCCGAAGTGGAAGGTTTTTCTCTCCAGAGATCTCTCTAAAAGCCGTTACTACACCACTTCGTATCACTACCACTGAATCAACTATTGAAACTCTAGGCAAATAACATATGACTGAGCCTTCCCAGACTGAGGCTCCGAAAGAGGTTACTGTTGAAGATACCTCCAAGCAAGAGATGGAAGAAGTACTGAAAATTATTGGAAAGAGTGACTATAAGATCGTTGAACAGTTGGGGAAAACCCCCTCCAAAATATCTATGTTATCTCTTTTGTTGTGCTCTGAAGCCCATGCTCATGCTCTAGTAAAGTTCCTGAGATCTGCTCATGTACCATAGGAAATATCTGTTGATTAGTTTGGAAATTGTGTTGCTAGCCTTACAAACGATAATGGGCTAGGCTTTTCTGACACTAACTTAACTACTGCAGGAAGGAACCATAATAAGGCCCTGCATGTCTCTATTGAGTGTAGTGGAATTACCTTATCCCATGTATTGGTGGACACAGGTTCCTCATTGAATGTATTTCCAAAAGCTGCTTTAGATAAACTTGACTGTGAAGGGATTGTACTAAGACCCAATGACATTGTGGTAAGAGCTTTTGATTGTGGTAAGAGCTTTTGATGGTACAAAGAGAAGGGTGCATGGAGAGGTTGATCCTGCAATCAAAGTGGGTTCCGAGGTCTTCGACTCTACTTTCTATGTGATGGACATTGGTCCAGCCTATTCCTGTTTGCTTGGATGCCCTTGGATTCATGGGGAAGGCGTTGTTACTTCTACTTTACACCAAAAGTTGAAGTATCTCGTAAAAGGAAAAATCTTTACAGTTTGCAACAAAGAAGAATACATGGTGAGCCATTTGAATTCCTTCAAGTATGTTGAGATGGATGGTGAATTCTTTGAGACTCCTTGCCAGGCCTTTGAAGGTATTCCTCAGACAACCGCTATTGACAAAGCTACTCCTACAGTTCCTAAGGTTACCAAGATTCCACCAAGAATGGCTTCTCTAAAAGACGATAAGGCTGTGGTAGAAGAAGGTGGTGGCACTGTTTGGGGTGAGCTTCCAAAAATCCCTTACAAGTTCGATAAATTTGGTTTGGGTTTCACCTCAGAGCCTCAGAGGGTTATCCATCGTGCTCGTTCTAATTCTGGGAGACCGCCATTCCACATCAACAATAATGGAGTTCACAAAAATCAAGTCAATGTTGTGGAAGACGCTGATAGCGACTGTGACATAGAAAGTTGGATTTTCCCTACTACCGGCAATGGCCTTAACAATTGGAAGGCTGGAGACTTTATACCATTCTCCTTTAGTCAGGAGTAAATGCTACTTTTAGTTTTCTTGCTTTCAATTTTTTGGTTATGTAATTTAAACAATAACTTTAAACCTTGTTCCTTACCCAGGGCACAACAATTCATTTGTTCGGGTTGTCATTTTTCATCCACATATTTTCAATTAATAAATCATTGGATGTTTGCATTCAAATTTTGTGCTCTTTGTCTTTCTTTTACTTTATTGCTTTCAAAATAGCCATGTGTTCTTACACGCATGCACACAACAAATTGCAGATCATATCCACCCTGTATCCCATTGATTACAATTTTGTTATTGCCAATTATGCCTTTAAAAATTTGATCTACCAAGCCGAGGATGAAGGTGAGGAAGATTGTGAAGTATTTGAAGAGCTTGCTAGGCTATTAATGCATGAATAAAGAGCTATACAACCGCATGAAAATCCAGTCGAGGTTTTGAACTTGGGTACTGAAGAGGACAAGAAAGAAGTCAAGATAGGTGTCAACCTAGAAGACAGTGTCAAAAAGAGATTAATCTAGATGTTGCGTGACTATGTTGAGATCATTGCTTGGTCGTACGAAGACATGTTAGGGCTTGATATTGACATTGTGGTTCATTGTGTACCAATGAAGGAATATTGTCCTCCTATAAAGCAGAAGGTTCATCGTATGCATCCCGTAACAGAATCAAGTACAAGTGCAACCACAATTCGACTTTGCTTCATTGTGTAGATAAGAAGGAAGTTAAGAAAATTATGGAAGATGTGTATAAAGGAGTCTTTGGTACTCACTCTAGTAGGCATACAATGGATAAGAAGATTCTGAGAGCGGTTTATTATTGGTCTACTATGGAAACTGATTGCCATCATCATTCCAGAACTTGCCACAAATGCCAAATTTATGTTGACAAAGTACACGTGACTCCGGTTCCTTTGAATGTCTTGACTGCTCCTTCGTTGTTTGCATCATGGGGAATTGGTATGATTAGAGAGATTAATCGTAATGCTTCCAACGGGCTTCGTTTCATCCCAGTCGCTATTGATTACTTCATGAAGTGGGTTGAATAAGCCTTGTATTCTTCCGTTACCAAGAATGTTGTGGATCAGTTCATTAAATACAACCTTATCTGTTGGTATGGCATACCTGAAAGGATCATCATGGACAATGGTACCAATATTAACAATACTATGATCACAGAACTCTACATAAAGTTTAGGATTAAGCATCATAATTCTTCTCCGTAACGACCAAAGACGAATGGCAAAGTGGAAGCCTCCAACAAGAATATCAAGAAGATCTTGTAGAAGATGACAATGACATACAAAGATTGACATGAGATGTTACAATTTTCTCGTCATGGTTATCTCACTTTAGTATGTACATCAAATGGAGCAACTCTGTTTTCTCTAGTCTACGGTTTGGAGGTTGTCTTACCCGTCGAAGTCCAGATTCCTTCCCTAAGGATTATGAAAGACGCAGGTTTAGATGAAGACGAATGGACTCATACTCGACCAGACCAAAAAAATTTGATAGATGAAAAAAGGCTTGCGACAGTTTGTCATGGTCAGATGTATCAGAAATGCATGATCAAAGCCTTTAACAGAAAAGTGAAACATCGGGTATACCAGGTTGGTGATTTGGTACTAAAGCGTATTATCCTACCACAAGGTGATCCCAGGGAAAATGGACTCCAACATATGAAGGGCCATTTGTGATCAAAAAGATTTTTTCTGGTGGTGCTATGATACTTACTACCATGGACGGTGAATATTTTCCACACACTGTGAACACGAACATAGTCAAAAAATACTACACATAAAAGAGACCCGCTAGGTTAACATGCCTAGGAAAAAGTAAGGGCATCCTGGCGAACCAAAATGGTTCAAGAAAACATTTGGGATATATATAAAAATATTGTACATACGATAATTCAAAAACATGAAAAGGCGGCTTGGGCAAAAAAGGATATGTCGATGGACTGAAAACCCGAAAGGGCGGTCCAGACAAAATTAAGGGATTAAAGCGTACAACTATGTCCTGTTGGATCACCCATCTACTTACATTCAGCTTAATTACCAGCGTCATGTTCACACGGTATAGAACAATTCAACCATCTTCTTCCAACAACAAGTGATGAGATGCTTAAAGACATATGGGCAATAACAAAGTTGAAACTTGATGGGATCGTTTCCACATAACTGTTTTTCCTTGTTTTTCGTTGTACCCTTTCTTCATTCTTACAACGATTTCCTCTTATTAGGATTTATGTCTCTTTGTAGGAAACTTCCTGCTTATATGCAAACTTTCAGAATCAATGCAATTAGATTTCAAAATTCAAAACTGTTTTACTTTCTCTATTTTGTTTACAAAAACGTCCAATGATTACATTGAATGAACATATGAATTTGAACATGATTATTGTTAACAAAATATATGCATAAAAATAGGATTAGCATTTACTAATGACTCTAGGAGTTGGGATAATGTTCAAGTCATCCAGAAACCTCCACAGAGAAATCTCCACGGAACTATCTTTACAGAGCTATCTTCACAAGCTCATCCCCAACAGAGATATATTCCCTAGAAAATATAATGTGCCATCAGACAGAATTTGGGGCATCTTCCAACCGTTCACCTCTATATCACTGATGGATAGCTCGACATGATCATCTTCTCTAATAGGCCCCCTAGTGGATAAGGAAGTTTGATCATTTCCTCAGCATACGGTGGAAACTTCCTCATTGCAGCCTATGAAATTCCGATCCCCATCAGAGATTATTTCCTCGACGCAGTCTACAAGGTTTATTTCCCCAATGGAGTTTATTTCTTCGATATTGCAATTCCCTGACATGATTCTCTTCCCTGACCAGATTTCATTCAACTTTGTCCTCCCAGAAGAGTTGACATCCATATCTGAAACATGGTTAGACAACACATCAAAGGACTATCCATCTCTTTTTTCCCCAGTCAGGGTACATAAGAATCAAATCCTTCAAAAGAATGATGAACGACCAATCTTCTTAGAATTCTTCTATCCCTAAGCATAAGTCGAACATCCCCAGCGGAGTGTCCTCAAACATAAATAGGGAATCCCCAGCAAAGAAGTTATAAACAAAATTGAGAAACTATTGTCTTCATCCCCATCAACAGTCAAAGATTTATTTTCCCCAACCAAAGATGTTATACGAAGCTACCGATATGTTCCAGCGACATATTACACCCATACATCATTTACTGAATTGCATAGCATATGCATGCGAAACGTATATAGTATTCTCATTTATTTTGAGAGAATCATTACGTAATGCATTTCACGCATCATGACATTGCATAAAACTAACTTTGTCTTTTCAGATTAAGTTCCTGAACATATGAATATTATCAGCCATCTATAGACAAGTTATAGAGCAATCCCTGAAATAGGAAGGGGTGACTATCTACATGATCAGATGATTTCCTTAAGAGATTCATTATGAAAAGAATTCCTTTCAAATACTGAATTCTGAAGAGAATTTCCTTCAGAGATTTATTCTGAAAAGCATTCCCTTCAGAGATTGAATTTTGATGAGTATTTCCTTCAAAACTTCATTCTAAAAAGCATTCCCCTCAGAGACTAAACTCTGACGAGCATTTCCTTCAGATATTTATTATAAAAATCATTCCCCTCAGATACTGAATTCTAAAAAGCATTTCCTTCAGAGATTTATTCTGAAAAGCATTCCCTTCAGAGACTGAATTCTGAAAAGCATTTCCTTCAGATATTTATTTTGAAAAGAATTTCCCTCAGAGACTAAATCTGATGAGAAGTTCCTTCAGAGCATCATTCTGAAAATCATTTCCTTTAGAGATTCATTCTGAAAAGCATTTCCCTCAGATAAGATTGGATAGATTCATTCTGAAAAGTATTCTTCAGATAAAGTCAAGCGTAGACTCATTCTGATACTCATATCAACGGTTACTTCGGATGGCATCTATAATCCCATCTTCAACGAAACTCTATCACCTCCTTGAATGGCATATTTAAGCCCATTCAAGTAGTTTAATCAACCAACAATGTTACTTCCTGCACATGTGAGTGCAAATTTTGTGGCACTTAAGTGTTCAATCCTCTTCCACCTTCAGATCACGAATGGCAGACATGCCAATCTAACTCTTCAGGTTTAAGAAGATTGAACAGGGGTAGATGTTGTACCCAAAACTTTTCCCTCCCATTTTCAAGAAAAAATATTTCAATAGGTCTCCCCATGCTCCTAGGATTCTCAATTGCTCAAGACTACTCAAGGATTGATCAGACAAACCTCTTCATAAGCAGTTGACCTACAACTAGGCTTTTGCTTCTCTCAAGGAAAATTTGACTACTAATACCTCAAGTGGATTTCATGTTTTCTCCTATTTCACAAATAATCCTCATGCCAAATTACAAGCTTTGCAGCACAAGTTTGCTAAGTCAATTAGTCAGATAATTGAAAATCAACTATATTGGGCAAAAAGTCAACTTTGACCAATTTAAAGTCAAACTTCAATATTTTTGGTCAACATAAACATTTTGAAGTCACATTCATCATTTTATCAAGGTTTGATCATGATTCATCAAGAAAACTCAAGATTCGTCAAAAGTCAAAAGTTACTAAATTAGGGTTTTCTTAAGGAGAAGTCAACTGAAGTTTGACCAACTGTAACTTTCAGATACTTCACAAGAAATCTCTCAACCAAAGCTCATTTTTAAGGAAATTCAATTCTCTACAACTTTGTCTCTCTCTAAGCTCAAGGCCAAAAATGCTGCATTTGAGAGATATGAGCCAAAACATTACAGGTCATTTTAAAAGTCAACAAAAAGGCACTTTTTGTCAAAGCAGTTTACATCAAGATAATGGCTTCAAATGAAAAAATTACCAAAATGAAGATTGTAGGGAATAACTTGAGCTTTCCAAAGAGTCCAAGATCACCTTCATATGATAAAAATTGAGTGAGATATGATTTATGCAAGTTGGGAAATTTTGAGAAAATGCATCAAATCCAAATTAAGAAAATTTGAATTTTTAGGCTAATGGGCCTATCTTTTAAGGTCCAAACATGTTTCTGACCTCATAATAAACTCCTAAATCCATTAATATATTTTTGTGGTTTTTATTTCTTTTATTTTTTATTTTATTTAATTAAAATAAAAATAAATCAAATAAAATACCAAATGAATGAATCAAGGCATGAAGATTTATTTTTGAATCAAATCATAAGTCTAAAAAGTTGGTGAAAACTTGCAAAAAATGTCTAAAGATTGATTGGTACATGATTGGCCTAAAAAAGAAAGATTTCATGTAAAACTTCAATCAAAGATTTGATCATGAAATACAAAATATTGATTCCAATTTTGTTGACCTAAATCTTCCATTATAAATAGAGAACACATTCAGACCAAGGGACATACTAAATTTTCCTCAAGAACACCCTCTCAAAAAATCTCAATTTTTGTCAAAACTAGGGCAAAGTCAAAACAAAAGATCAAGTCACCTTCATTCCAAGCCATCCATTGAAAATCATTCATGAGGTATCTAAGGGTAAGAATAGGTTAAAAGTAATATCCATTGATGCTTGAAACAAGCATACTCATCTTCTATGGTTTTCTTTTCTTTCAAACATTCATATAATTAATTTCATGCATTTCTAATGTTTATAAACTGCCCAAATGAGTTCTTGTTGTTAGTTAGAACATGTTTGAATCATAAAAAAGAAGCTCTAACGTGAGAATCATGTTTTTCCATGGCTAGGAAGTTTAGGATGTCTTCTTCAAAACTCATGACACAAGTGTTTTCGTTCCAAACAAACACCTCCATTGGATTTGCAAGGGTCAAATTAGGGGGATGGGGACCTTTTTATGGTCTAAGTAATGTTATTTTGTAGGTTTGAAAATCCTCTCACCGAAGAAGTCGATTGGAGATAGGGCTCATGCGCTTCCCTGGTTCACTTGTTTATTATATATTTGTTTTCTTATATTTTAATAATAAAAACGAAGCGCAGTGCAATAGGTTGAGACAAAGGCATGTAACGTGAAGGGCGTGGGTTCGATCCCTACGTTATACACTTATTTTTTGTTATTTTTCAAACTAACGTGCATGTTTTATATATATATATATATATATATATATATATATATATATATATATATATATATATATATATATATATATATATATATATATATATATATATATATATATATATATATATATATATATATATATATATATATATATATATATATATATATATTAATCAATCAATGCCTATTTCTCAAACACCAACAGACGCTTGGCCTAGTGACAAGCAGTGCAGTTTCTGAAGCCACGAGGAGTGGGTTCAACACCCACCCCATGAAGTTATTTCCCCTATTTATAACCTAATTTTTCTATTTTCTTTCTTAATTATCCCTTAATTAATTTTTTATTAACAATTAAGTAACCTAATATTTTTTTCTTAATAACTAATAAATTTGGATTAGGGTTTTAGTTTGTAATTGATTTTTTCTTATATTTTTTATTTACTAATTAATTAAATTGTCTTTTTTTCTTAACATTAAAATAAATTAGGATTTAGGTTTTAATTACTATTATTAACTTAAATTATTTTCTACAAAAAAATCGTAAAACATTTTAACATTATTTTTCTATTTTCTTTCTTCTTGCTATTTAATTTTCATAGAAAATTGTATAGGTTGCATTCTTTAATTGTAATAGCGTAGATTTATTTTCTTGCATTTTTTTCCTAATTACGTAACTGCTTACAGGATGTAATAGCTTAGGTTTAATTTTCTACATTTTACATTCAACACTTTATTTTTCTGTACATATTTAACTGCTAGTAACTAGGGTTTGCATGGCAAGACTAAATACAAATGCAGAAAACCCTAATATTCAACATAAATAATTGAATCAATACACTTCACACACTTGCACCTATAGGGTAACCTCTCTTGTTGCCTTATGATATTGGTCACGTCCCTCGAAAGTGGGGATACTTTAGAAAAAGTCCCTCGATCAAATCATCATGTCCCTTTCTAATAAAGATCAATCCCTCGATGACCCTTCGAGTTTCCTACAAAATGATGATAGTACCTTCGATACAATTGCTAAAGTATCCTTACTTGTTGCCTTCGATGACCATACGATGACCCTACGCCCGTCCCTTCACATCCAATAGATATGGATACCTACCAACTAATGGTATGGATAGTACTATCTCTAAAGGAGAAGCAAAAAAATAAGAAAGACTTTCATGGGCAAGAAAGTCTTAATTGCTTGCTCACAATTTTTCTCAAAACTTTTTTTCACACTACACTTTCAAACAAATATTTTCGAAAATAACACTTTGTATACATTCTTGAGGATTGATACAAGAATCATTATAATGTCAGCCTTACATTGGCGATTCCAAAATATTTTCAAACAAATCACAGACACAAATCAAGATTTTCAAAAGTGAACTAAACAATTATAAGCCTGTAGATAAGTACTGATGAAAAGGCTACTAACACTTTCCCTTTTCATAACATACCCCCCGAACTCAAAATCTATCAAAGGTGTTTCCTGTTCTTTTCACCTTTCCTAAATATTGGATAAAAGAAAAGTCGGTGGTGACTATAGCTATCCATAAATTTGGATAAAGCCAAAAAGTTAGTTCTCTCGATGTATTACACCTACCCCCACACCTTGATAGGGCCCTTCTACACTATCTGTTGCGCATCCTTAAATGAGGTGATAAAATATCCATTCTTCCTTATATTATCAATAGAAAAAGCTTGGAACTAAGTTCCAAAAGCGGCTTCATCAGCTTCTACAATGCTAAAGGAAGAGAAATCGGATATCAATAGAGCTTGCTCACCATTCACAATGACTACTTTTCCTTCACGGACAAATTTCAGCTTCTGATGCAAGGTTGAAGTAACAACTCCTGCTTCATGGATCCAGGGTCGTCCCAATAAAAAGCTATAGGGTGGGACAATATCCATAACCTGAAAGGCGATTTGAAAGAAGTGTGGACCTATGTGAATAGGTAAATCCACCTCTCCAATGACAAATTATCTCGAACCATCAAAAGCTTTTACTATAATTCCACTTGGGAGCATGGGAGTTCCATGGTACTTAAGCTTCATGAGAGTTCTTCTTAGTATGACATTCAAATTAGATTCATTGCCTATCAGTACATTGGACAAAGACTCATTCTTAAAATTCATAGATATATGTAGAGTCAGGTTATGGTTTCTCCCTTCATCAGGCAACTCATTATCACAAAAGTTCAGATTGTTACAAGATGTAATATTCTCCACAACACCGTTAAACTGATCCAAAGACATATCCCTCTCAACAAAATCCTGATCCAACACCCTCATCAGAGATTCCCGATGAGCAGAGGAGTTCATCAACAAGGCCAAAATGGAAATCTTAAATGGAGTTTGCAACAACTGATCCACAATTTTATAATCACCCATTTTGAGGATTTTAAACAAATCATCAACATCATTTTCCAAGGTGCTTCACTAGATTCTCCTACCACTTTCTTAGGTTCATTATTCTTAACAATCTTCTTACTAGCATTAACATCTCCTTTAAAGGTATGGTCGAAGACACGACCACTACGCGTTACCCGACTAGCTTTCGCAATATTATCAACATGGTGCAAAGGTTATATAGGAATTTCCAAACCACCTTCCAGAATAGTTGCGATGTACTTATAAGGCACAACTTTGTTTGATTCATATGGTATAGGACCAGGCAGACAAATAGTTATGGGAGCAACAACAAGATTGTTGTGGTACAAAATTTCTACAGGAGCAGGAACACCAAAACATGACACAATGACATTCACCTCTGCTTCTTCAAAATACTCAAGAATCACAAAATTTTCATAAAACATACATTCATCAGAGGAAAATAATTCATCAGCAGAAACATACTCATCATCAGACATGGCCTTAACCAAGTAGTCTTCAATAGTATTAACTCCATTATAATCATCTATGTTTCCTGTGATTCTGATAGTACCATTATCTAATATCAATTGAACACCTCTTCTTACAACAGAACAAAAACGGGAATCCCGACAGAAAATCTGAAAGGACCCATAATGATGTACCTCCTGGCCATCCATGTCACAAAATGTAGTGTGTAGTTGTACAAGATCATCATTCATGTAATTCACATCAAAAATCCGGAGTTCACCGGGACATCCATAAACCATATTCACATTTTCTTCATATTCAGCCCTTGGTCTGATTATGTGGATAAGACCTTCATCCATCATCTTTGTAGATCCGCTCTCACTTTATCACATCCATGAACGTATGTGCTGCAAACACTACAAGCGACATGTTCATGTGTGTAATAGATGAACTAATAGAGATCTGAATGCATCTTCACTAAATCACCTCTAACAAGATTGATATCAAAAATACTAAAGTCCCCTGGACAACCATATTTATAGCACTTCCACTTCCATGTTTAGGTAGTGGATTATCCTTCACATTGGGACCAACATCTTTAAAAGACAAAAGACCAGATCTTACCTTCAAATAGACTGTGAAAGATTCCAAGCACAAAACGCCCAATTTCAAGAAACGCTTATGGATTTAGCTAAGGGGCAGAAAGAGCTGATGGCGCTCATCGCCAAGAAGAAAAAGACTCAGAAATTGGTTGGTATCTTCAACATGGGGAGAATATTCAAAGGTCCTGCCAAACAAATTCAAGCTTCTGAAATCCCTTCAAATGAAGAAGATAACCAAGAGGAAGACGATAGAAGTATCAAATATGAGGGCGGAAGCAACCTTGCCTCTGGTAAAATTTTGAATGGCAAAGAATGTTCTGATGAGCAGTATCCTCCCGCTGACGACAAATACAAATAACTGGAAGATCGTCTGAACGCTATGGAAATCCAAAAAGTGCGCGGACTGAATTTTGAGGAGTTGGGTCTTATTTCAGGGGTTTTTATCCCTCACAAGTTCAAGGTTCCCATTATTGCAAAATATGATGGTGTGTCTTGTCCCAAGCTTCATTTGTGGTCTTATGTTCGAAAGATCCAACCCCATACTGCTGATAGAAAAATATGGGTTCACTTCTTCTAAGAAAGTTTATCTGGGACACAAGTCGAATGGTTCCATCAGCTGGAAGGAACCAACATTCGCACTTGGGAAGACCTGGCTGCTGCTTTTTACAAGAAGTATCAATATAATGTTGATCTTGTACCAAAGCGCGTGTAACTACAAAGTATGACTATGGGCTCAAATGGAGGGTTTAAAGAATATGCCTAGAAATGGAGAGATTTGGTTGGAAGAATGCAACCTCCTTTATCTGATAGGGATCTAGTTGGTATGTTTATGGGAACTTTGACAGGGCCTTTCTTTAATCATCTGATCGGGAGTTTTTCATCTGGTTTTACCAAATTGATTTTAACAGGTGAACGTGTCGAAGGTGGTATTCAAAGCGGAAAGATTCAAGTGGTTGTGTCTTTGAGTGACGTAAAGAAGACATTCAATGGTAAGAAGAAAATCAATTTTGTTTATGGCCAAAAGGGTCATACTAGAAATGATCTCCATCAAACTTTAGGAGTGGTGTTAAATTCTAACCCTGCGCTTATACAACAACAACAACAAAACAATCAGCGTAGGTCAGATGCACCTAGAAGACAATTTACAAAAATCAGCATGCTATTATCTCAAGCATTACAACACTTATTGAAAGAAGAGCTGATTACGCTAAGGGATCCTCCTCGGAATCCAAACACCTCATTCCCTCGCTACAATCCAAATGTGAAGTGTGCTTACCATTCCAATAGCCCAGAGAATGACACCAATAACTGATGGGCTTTGAAAAACAAAACTCAGGATATAATTGATAACAAAGAGATTTAGTTTGATCCTCTAGAGACTCCCAGCATGATTATTGCACCCATGTTGAAGCATGACAAAGGAATAAGTGCTATTGCGGATGTTCTTTATGTTTCAGCTGTAAGTGATTTGGCTACTCCCCTCCCAATTATAAGGAAGAATTGGTTATAGGATGATTCATTTTTGGGTTGTATTGAAAGGTGTTACTGATGTGCAGCCCAGCCCAATGTCTGCAAGTTACTGAAAGAAGGCATTCAGCGCCCAATGGAAATCATATAATTCTGTTTGAGAAGATTCCATCTGCTGAGAATCTATTCCAAGACTTATCTGTAATTTCTAGAACTCCTATCAGGATCACTTCCAAGGGTCCTGTAAGGATCACTGTCAATCCTAAACTTGCTCCTCTAATCATCACTACACTTGGACCTATTCAATATTTCTTGGACAAAGCTATCACATGGAACTATGGAGCCGATATCTACTACCATGGCATCAAGAAAGAACTATCGACTATTGAATACGAAGGTACTGAAGTTACTGATCCCGATGTTGATAATATTGCTAGGACCAATAAAGTCACTAGAAGCGGAAGAGTTTTCTCTCCAGAAATCTCTCTAAAGATTACTACTACAACAGTTAGAGTTACTGCTACCAATTCAACTACTGAGACTCAGGGAAAAGAGAAAATGATAGAGCCTACCCAGACAAAGGGGCCTAAAGGAGTTGCAGCCGAAGACACCTCCAGGAAAGAATTGGAAGAGGTGTTAAAGATTATCCGTAAGAGAGATTACAAGATTGTTGAGGAGCTGGGGAAGACCCCATCTAAGAATTCCATGATATCCCTGTTACTGTGTTCTGAAGCCCATGCACATGCTTTATTAAAGTTCTTAAAATCTACGCATGTACCACAAGAAATTCCTGCCGATCAATTTGGACGTAATGTGGCTAGCCTAAGTACTGATAATGGGCTAGGGTTTTCTGATGCCGACTTGACTCCGGAAGGAAGAAATTATAACAAGGCCATGTATGTCTCTATTGAATGCATAGGAACTACTTTGGCTCATGTATTGGTTGGTACGGGATCCTAGATGAATGTTCTACCAAAAGGTGCTCTTGACATACTGGATTGTGAAGGGGTTGTCCTGAAACCATGTAATATTATAGTCCGAGCCTTTGACGGGTCAAAAAGGATGGTACATGAAGAAGTGGATCTTCTGATCAAGGTAGGTTCACAAGTCTTCGAATCTACCTTCTATGTGATAGATATTCGACCAGCTTATTATTGTTTACTCTGACGCCCTTGGATCCATGGAGCAAGTGTTGTTACCTCAACCGTACACCAGAAGCTGAAATATCCTATGAAAGGGGATATTTTCACAGTCTGCAGTGAATAATAGTATATGGTTAGTCACTTAAACTCATTCAGGTATGTGTAGATGGACGAAGAATTCATCGAGACTCCCTGTCATACTTTTTATGTTATCCCTCTTGATATTACTGAAGATGTTTCTGCCATTCCCAAGATTACCAGGGTTCCACCCAGAATGGCTTCTTTGAAGGATGCTAGAGTTGCTATAGAAGAAGGTGATTGTACTACTTAGGGTCAGCTTCCTGAAATTTCGTACAAATCTGATAAATTTGGTTTGGGTTTCACTACAGAGGCTCATAGGGATGTTCGTCATGCTCGTGTTGGAAGACCTCCATTCCGCGTCAGCAACAACGAAGTCAACACGATAGAATATGCTGACAGTGATTACGACCTAGATAGCTGGATCTTTCCACCATTGGCAACAGGCTCATCAACTAGAAGACTGAAGACATTATTTCAATATCCTTTAGACAGAAGTAATAGCTACTTTCTATTTTTATTGCTTTCAAGTTTTGGCTATGTAACTTTAAAATAATAACTTTAAGCCGTGTGCCTTACCCGGGGCATAATGGTCCATTTGTTAAGGGTTGTCATTTCATAAACATTCTATTGTTTAATAAAGCATTGGACATTTTGCATTCAAATTTTGCGCTCTTTGTCTTTCTTTTATTTTCGTCACTTTCAAATAGCTATGTGTTCTTACACACACCCACATAACAAATTGCAGATCCACTTCCAGTCTGTATCCCGTTGATAACGACTATGCTATTTCCACTTATTACTTTGAAAATCCGACTACCAAGCCAATGACAAAGGTGAGGAAGATTGTGAAATACCTGGTGAACTTGCCAGGCTATTAGTGCAAGAGGAAAAATCTATTCAACTGCATGAAACAAAAAGATGAGAAGTCAAGATATGTGCCAACCTAGAAGACAATATCAATAACAAGTTAATCAAGATGTTGCATGACTATGTTTATATCTTTGCTTGGTCGTACAAAGACATACAAGGGCTCGATATTGATATTGTAGTTCACCACATGTCGTAGAAAGAGGGTTATTCTCCAATAAAGCAAAAGGTTCGTCGCATACGTCCAAAGATGTCAGAAAAGATCAAGGGGGAGGTTATGAAACAATTCAATGCAGGTTTCTTGGCTGTTACATCATATCCTCAATGGGTTTAAAATGTGGTTCCGATACTGAAGAAAAATGGTAAAGTACGTATGTGTGTAGACTACAGAGATCTGAATAGGGAGAGCCCCAAAGATGACTTCCCACTTCCACATATTGATGTTCTTGTTGAAAACATCGCTCAACACAATATATTCTCTTTCATGGATGGTTTTTCGGGTTATAATGAGATTAAGATGGCGCCTGAAGACATGGAGAAAACTACCTTCGTCACACAATGGGGAACTTTCTACTACAAGGTAGTTCCTTTTGGGTTGAAGAACGCCGACGCCACATATCAGCATGCCATGGTAGCTTTGTTCCATGACATGATTCATCACGAGATATAGGTCTACATCGACGAAAAGTTAGCCAGATCCCAGACTAAAAAGGAATATCTCGACCATCTACACAAGCTGTTTGATAGGTTGAAGAAATACAAATTGAGGTTGAATCTGAACAAATGCACCTTTAGAGTAAGATCAGGTAAACTCTTGGGTTTCGTCATTAGTGGTAAAGGAATTGAAGTTGATCCCGACAAGGTCAAAGCTATTCAAGAAATGCCAGCTCCCCATACTGAGAAGGAAGTCATAGGTTTCTTGGGACAACTAAATTACATTGCCAGGTTTATTTTCCATCTAACCGTTACTTGTGAGCCAATATTTAAGTTACTGAAGAAAGATCAGGTAGTAAAGTGGAATGACGACTTCCAGGTAGCCTTTCAAAAAATTAAGGAGTACCTCCAAGAACCTCCCATTCTGATGCCACCACTTGAAGGAAGACCTCTGATCATGTACCTAATAGTGCTAGAGAACTCAATGGGGGTGTGTACTGGGCCAACATGACAAGTCTGGTCAAAAAGAGCAAGCAATATACTAGCTTAGAAAAAAGTTTACCGATTGTGAAACAAGATACTCACTGCTCAAGAAAACTTGTTGCGCTTTGGCATGGGCTGCTCGCCGACTAAGACAGTATATGTTGACTCATACTAATTTTTTGATCTCTAAAATGGATCCCATCAAATATATATTCAAGAAGCCAACTCTCTCCGGAAGGATAGCTCGATGGCAAATGGTCTTACCATAATATGACATCTAGTACATCACTCAGAAAGCAATCAAAGGAAGTGTACTGGCAGACCACTTGTCTCATCAAGCTGTAGACTACTACCAGTCTATAAATTTCGAGTTTCCAGACGAGAATATTATGCTAGTTACAAATTGTGAAGAACCTGGACCATATGAAGGACCTGAGCCAGGATCCCGATGGAATATGGTTTTTGATGGAGCTTACAATGTGCTTGGTAATGGAATTGGTGCAGTGATTGTCTCTCCAAAGGGTTGCCATACACCCTTCACCACTGGACTGTGCTTTGACTGTACCAACAACATGGCCAAATACGAAGGATCCATCATGGGAATAAGAGTTGCTATTGATATGAGAATCAATTTCTTGGACGTATACAGGGACTCAGCCCTGGTAATCAGTCAGATTAAGGGAGAATGGGATACGAAGCACCCGAATCTCATTCCTTATTGGGAACATGTGTTGACCTTAACTCCATACTTCGAGGAAATCACTTTTGAGCATATTCCAAGAGAAAAGAATCAATTGGCAGATGCATTGGATACCATGTAATCTATGTTAAAAGTCAGATGGGACAACGAAGCTCCTCAAATTACTAACAAAATACTGGATGAACTGACACATTATTACGAAGTTGACACTGACGCAGTAGAAGAGAATCCTTGGTTTCATGAAGTAAAAAGGTACCTCGAAGCTCAAGAGTACCCTGGAGGAGCGTCTATTAATGACAAGAAATTCATATAAAGGTTCTCTGCCAAGTTCTTTTTGAGCAACAAAATTTTATACAAGCGCAATCACGATTCAACTCATCTTTGTTGTGTACATAAGAAGGAAGCGGAGAAGATTATGGAAGATATGCACGAAGGTATCTTTGGTACTCACTCCAGTGGGTATACAATGGCTAAGAATATTTTTAGAGCGGGTTACTATTGGTCGACTATGGAAATTGATTGCCATCAACACTCGAGAACTTGTTACAAATGCCAGATTTACACTGAAAAAGTACATATGCCTCTAGTTCCTCTGAACTTCTTGACTGCTCCTTGGCCATTTGCAATCTGGGGTATCGATATGATTGGAGAATCAAGCATACTACTTCTGACGGACATTGTTTCATCCTCATTGCCATTGATTATTTCACGAAGTGGGTTGAAACAGCCTCATTTACCTCTGCTACCAAGAACATTGTCGCCTAATTCATTAAGCATAACCTTACATGTCGGTATGACATCCCCAAAAGGACTATCACACACAATGGTACCAATCTCAACAACACTATGATCATGGAACTCTGCACGCACATCAAGATCAAACATGACAACTCTTCTCCGAATCGACCGAAGATGAATGGCACAGTGGAAGCCGCAAATAAGAATATCAAGAAGATCATACAGAATATGATGCTATCATATAAAGACTGGCATGAGATGTTACCATTCGCGCTTCACGGCTACCACACTTAAGTACGCACATAAATTGGGCAACCCCATTCTCTCTGGCCCGTGTTTAGGAAGTTTTCCTACCTGTCGAAGTCTAGATTCCTTCTATAAGGATCATGAAAGACGCAGATTTAGATGAAGACGAAAGGATTCAGACTAGGCTCGACCAATTGAACTTAATTGACGAGAAAAGGCTTGCGGCTATTTGTCATGGTCAGATGTATCAGAAGCGCATGATCAAAGCCTTCAAAAAGAAAGTTAAGCATCAGGTATATCAGGTTGATGACTTGGTAATAAGCGCATCATCCTACCACAGGGAGATCCCAAGGGAAAATGGACTCCCACATACTAAGGGCCATTTGTAATCAAAAATATATTTTCTGGTGGTGCCATGATACTTACCACCATGGACGGTGGAGATTTTCCGCACCCTGTGAACGCGAACATAGTCAAAAGATACTACGCATGAAAGTGACCCGCTAGGTTGACTGGCCTAAGAAAAAATAAGGGCATCCTGGGGAACCAAAAGGGTTTGGACAAATATCAGGGATATATATAAAAAGAATGTACACCCGACAAGTCGAAAACCTGAAAAGGAGGCTTGGGAAAAAAAGGGTATCCTGGTGGACTAAAATCCCGAAAGGGAAGTTGTAATGAGGTGGGAGAACTGACTTGAGGGTTTTGTGTTTTATCGCAAATTTTTCGGTTAGCAAGAGTCGCCACCGACTTTTCTTTTATCCAAAAGGAAAGGTGAAAAAGCATAGGAAAGACCTTTGAGATTGTTTCTTGAGTTCGGGGGGTAGATTATGAAAAGGGAAGGTGTTAGCACCCTTTTCATCCATGGTTCTCCATGGGCTCTTAGTTACTTGCTAGATCACTTGCTTTTGTTTTGAAATTGTGCTTTGTGTGGTTTTGAAAGTATTTTGTAAAAGAGGCCATTGTTTAGGCAATCTTTGTAATGATTCTCGTTCGTAAGAATGTATACAAAGATGTTTGTCTTTTTTGAAAATGTTTTCAATGATTGTAAGATGTTTTGAAATGTGTGTGTTTGTTTTGAAAATAGCAAGGATAGTTGTTTTGAAATGGAGCAAGTAACTAGAAGTAATCTACCTACTCAAATGTCTTTCTTGTTCATTTTCTTTTCCTTTGATATTGTTGTCTTACCATTGATTTGGTAAGCAACCCTATCTTTGGATGTAAAAGGAACGGGCGCGGGTCATCGTATAACCATGATTAGTAATGTTGCAAAGTATCTTAGCATTTTTGAGGGACTAAGATCATTTTGTAAGGCAACTTTGAATAGCGTCATCGAGGGACTATGATCTTATATTTGTTTGTTTTGCCAAGATACTTCGCATGCGTAATATGGCTATTTTTGTGTAAGGCAACCAAGTGGAGTAACCCTAAGGGTGCTTGTGTGCAAGTGTGTTATTTTCATGCTTGATTTTGTCTTGGATTAGGGTTTTCTATTTGATTTGTTTTGATCTTGCCATTCAAACCCTAATTACTAGCATGGTATATAAAAGCGGTAAATTGCGTAATTTAAAGATTACTACGCTATTACAACATTTTATGAGAGGGGGTATATAAATTATGAATGGGGATTTGCAATAATGTAAACCTAATTTAATCTATTACAACCAAATCGAATTTGTACAAGTATTTGAATAAATAATATACAATATAAATTAAATATGCAATGTATATGTATATGCAAGAAAAAGAAATTTATTTTGTTTTTTTTATATGAAAAAGAGTTTTGAAATAAACCTAATAATTTAGGAAAAGGAAGTTATCTTTTTAGAAATTGGTCAACCCTAATTTTAATTTGTTAAAAAAAGAAATAAAGCTCTTTAAGTAATATTTTTGTGAATTTTTGTATTCAAATAATAAATAATATTTATGAAAATATTTAGTCTTTTTATATGTCAAGATAAATATTTACAAGTATGAAGGAAAAGAAATAAAAATTAATCTAAGTCTATTTTATTTTACAAGTTTATTTAATAAAAATAGTTAATGTATAATTTAATAAAAATATTTTTTATGTGAAAATAAAATAAAATAAACAAAATGCAATATTTATCATGTTTTATATTTTTTATGATTTTTTATGTTAAAGAAAATATATTTAATAAACTGAAAATGAAAATAAAAATAAATAATAAAATGATTGGGCCAGGGGTGTCCTGAGCAAATCAGGAGGTAGTGTGTTAGAAAAAATATGAGGCCCAGTTGCTGAGCCGAAGTTGCAAAAAAATGTCAAAAAATGAAGCTGAAAAATAAGAAAAGTGCAAAAGGTAGCGCCAAGGTTCGAACCCATGACCTAGGCATTTTCAGCGCGCTGCCTTGCCACCGGGGTGGCTGTACATCTGTTAGTTCAAATGAAACAAGAAACACATAACATATAACGCCTCCTTGCCCTATACCTCATCTTCTTCCTCAAGCTATCCGGACCCCCTGTATCTTTCACATTTCTCCATGAAAATGGAAACATCAAACATGAAAATGGTAGTACTCTTTCCCACGATTTCAACCATGTAACTCATGTAAACTAACAGTCAAAGATCAAAGCTAATTTCAATGGCCCTAATTTCAACCCTAATTTTTACAGAAATTTGAAATCTAAAATTCTCTATACACAATGAATATAAATGAAATTTATGAACATGGTTGGTTTTAGCACAAAGATATCTACATTTTATCTTCGCAAATCGAGACCAAAGGGTGTCTGTATGAAGAGATAGAAGTTAGAGTTCTTACCTCTTTCAGCTGAGACCGTGAATGGAGTTTGAGTCAGTTTTATGAAGGCCTGAAGATCCCTTTAGCTTGCCTGGACCTCCCTGAGTATGTTCCAATCTTTACCTTTTCTTGAAAGTGCCTGAATCCCCTATCCAAGTCAACCGACAAGCTTGAAAAAACAAAAATGGCAGATGGAGAAGGAGGAGTTACAGTGAAGGGATGATGGTCTGAAACACTTAGATATGATGTAGGTTAAGTGTTTAGGTGATTAGAACTTGAAACGCACGAGTGGATTTTTGGATTGCTATGCTTGGTACAAAACTGCAAGTTATGGTAGGTTTTTAGTGATAGAGAGTTTAGGAGAGTTTCTGGCCTTTAGAAATCATTTGTTAGGTTGTAATGTGTTTGTGTATAAGTATAGAGAAGGTTTTAAATCAAATCCACACCAGGTTTCTCAATTGTAGGCTTTTTGCTCTATTGCTTTCCTTTTAAGGAAAGTGAGGAGACAACTCTCTACATGCTTGTACAAGCCTGTGTTGAGTTGGTACAAGTCTAAGGCACTTTGATTTTTATTGTGGCTTTGCTTATGTGCAGAAAAACAAGTGCAAGGCTCAAGGAGTGAGAAGTTGCAAAAGTTATGCTTTATCAAAATGGAAATGGCACCTTTGTGCCAAAAATGGAATTGTTCATGTACAAAGCATTGAATGCTTGGCTTTAGGGCATGAAACCTTGTGCAATTTATTAATGGTGGAGTGGAAAATGAGTTTGAGGCCTGAAAATGAAGATTGTACAACATGCTTAAGGATTTGAATTTTGTTCTTCATGAAATTGCTTGAAATTAAAGTGAGAAATTGCCAACTTCATCTCTTCGATTCTCCCTACTCAAAAATGATCTCAAGGATTTCTTTGATATTTTGGAAAGCTTGAAATGTGATATATAACTCATCTTTGAAATGCTTTTCAATATTCCTCTTGGAACTTGGTGAAAAGATACCATGAAGTTAGGTCAAAAACCTTCCTAAATTAGGGTAAAATTTCACTAAGTTATTTTAGTTCATGGGCATGTATTCAAAAAATTGTATCTTGAGATCCAAGCCTCTTTAGGAGAAAATGTGTGAAGAAAAGTTGTAGATTTCATGGGGATCTATAACTTTCATGTTGGGAACTTTCTTTGAATCATCTTGTATAATGGTGAAAATTTAGCTTAAAGTTGAGAAAAAATAAGAAATTTTCTATACTTAGAAAAATTTCTAAGTTAAGAAAATTTCAAATTCTAAAACAAAATATTCAATCCTTGATTTCTTGATGAACAAGTTTCATATTTTGACATTTTTTGATGAATTGTGATCCTTGGCACTTGATTTTGACCAAAAAGTCAAAGTTTGATTTTTCAGTATACAGTTGACTTTTGATCAGTTGACTACAATTTTATCTGTCAATCCATTGGATTTGCAATATTTTGAACCATATCATTAGGTTAAGATGGTGCAATTAATCCCTTGGAATCATGCTTCCAACCAATTGGTCATTTGCTCGGTCAAAAATCAGAAATTGCCCTTTCTCAATCAAAACCCTAATTTTGACCATTTTGATCTTTTGATGATTTGATCAAATTTCTTGAGGAATTATGGTCCAAACTTGATCAAATGATACATATGAGTCCAAAATGTTGATATGGATCAGGGAATTATGAAGTTTTACTTTAAATTAGCCATGGTTGACGTTTTCCCCAATACAACTGATTTTTAGGTCAACTGTCAAATTGACTGATCAAATATGTGATTCAGGGCTTGAAACTTGACATGAGTAATATTAGGGGTCCATGATGATACTTGAAAGCCATATGAAACATTGATAGTCCAAAAATCCTTCTACAATCCCAAACCCTAATTTTGGGTCATCAGGGCATGATGAGATGTCTTGAGCTGGTCAAACCCTAATCCAGTCTTGAGTCAAGGAGATCTTGTGAAAAAACCTTGATAAATGAGAGGGAAAATTTTGGGGTACAACAGCAGTCCAGAAAAAATTTAAGGATTAAAGCGTACGACTATGTCCCATTGGATCACCTACTCACAACAAGCTTGGTTACCAACGTCAAGTTCAAACGGTGCAGATCAATTCAGTCAACTTCGTCCGACAGCAAGGGATGAGATGCTTGAAGACATAAAGGCAATAGCAGAATTGAAACTCAATGAGATCACTTCCACATAGCTATTTTTCTTTGTTTTACTTTGTACTCTTTTCATTTCACGACGACTTCCTCTTACTTGTATTTCTGTCTCTTTGTACAAAAACCTCCTGTTTATAGGAAAATTATCAATACAAGCAAATTTCAAAATTCAAAATTTTGTTTGACTTTTTTTGTTTTGTTTGTAAAAACGTCCAATGACTAAATTGAATGATCATATGCATATGAATATGATTAATGTTAACAAATATATGCATAAAAAAGAGAATAAGCATTTACTAAAGACTTTAAGAGTTGGGATAATGTTCAAGTCATCCATAAATCCCCATAGAGTTGCCTTCATAAGCTCATCCCCACCAAAGATACATTCCCCGCAAGTCTAATATACCTTCAAGACAGAAATTGGAGCATCTTCCGACTCTTAATATGACCATACTCTCCAGCAGATCCCCCTAGCAGATAATGGAGTTTAATCATTTCCCCAACATACGATAGAAAATTCCTCCATACAACCTATGGAATTCCAATCCTCACCAGAGGTTTCCTCTGTACAGTTCACAAGAATCCTCTTCCCCAACTGAGTTTATTTCTCCAATACTGTAAAATCCCCTACATAATTCTATTCTATAGTAGGGCTCATTTCCTCAGCAGCGTATATTTCTCTCGCATAATTCTTTTCTCAAGCAGGGCTTATTTCCCCAACGAAATTCATTTCCCAAGCAGGGTTTACTTCTCCAATTACTACAAATCAACGATGAAGTTCCATCTCCAGCAAAGGATAGTTCAGGCCGCTATCCCTAAAGAGTTACTACAGAATTTGAAATCGGACCAGAAATAATTCAACATTGTCCCTCTCAGAAGAGTTGACATTCATATCAGAAACTCGGTCAGAAAGTACCTCAGAAGGTTATCCATTTCTTTTATCCCCAGGCAGGGTATATAAGAACTAAACTCCCCAGTAGAGGGATGAATGAACAATGTTCCTGAAGTCCTCTATCCCTAAGCAGAAGTCGAACGTCCCCAACGGAGTGTCCTCAAACAGAAAGCAGGAATCCCCAGTGGAGACATTCTAAACAAGATTGAAGATTACATATATTCTTCATCCCCAGCAACAGTCAGGGATTTATTTTCCCCAGCCAAGATTTTATACGAAGCTACCAATGCGATTCAACAATATCTTGTATCCATACATCATTTACAAGTACCATATCATATGCATACGACACATATATTACACTCTCATTTACTTTGAGAACATCATTACCCAATGCGTTACATGAATCATGAGATTAAATAAATACAAAATTTGTCTTTTCAGGTAAAGTCTACAAACAGACGAATATCATCAACAATTCTCAAATAGGTCGCAGATTAATTCCCAATACAAGACGATGCAACTATTTGTATGACCAGGTCCAAGAATAATTCCCAAAACAGGACGGGGCAACTATCTGTACGACCAGGAGGTATGAATTCTCGAAACAAGACGGGTTCACCAACAGGAAGCAGGTCAGTGATTAATTCCAGAAACAAGACAGGGCAACTATTTATGTGAACGAGCAAAGATTAATTCCTGAAACTAGATGGAGCAACTATCTATGTGACCGAGCAAATAATAATTCCCGAAACAAGATAGGGCAACTACATGTGTGACCAAGAAAATATTAATTCCTGAAATAGGACGGGGAAACTATCTATATAACCAGGAAAAGATTAACTCCTGAAACAGGACAGGGAAACTATCGACATGACCAAGTGGTATGAAATCCTGAAATAGGACGGGTTTACCAACAAAAATAGACTATAGATCAATTCCCGAAAAAGGCTGAGGCGACTATCTACATGAAAAGCACTTCCCTCGGAGACTGAATCTGACAAGCATTTCCCTCAGAATAAATATGATAAGCATCTACTTAAAGCACCTTCCCCAGAGGTTCATTCTGGAAAGCATTCTTCAGATACAATCAAGCGTAGACTCATTATGATACTTCTATCAATAATTACTTTTGATGGCATATATAAGCCCGTCTCGGAAAAAATTCCATCACCTCTTTGAATGTCATCTTTAAGCGCATTCAAGCAGTATTATCAACTAATAGCGTTACTTCAGGCACAAACGAGTGCAAATTTCTGGGAACTTAAGTGTTCAATCCTCTTCTACCTTTAAGTCACGAATGGAGGACATGCCAATCTAACTCCTCAGGTTTAGGAATATTGAACAAGAGCAGTTGTTGTACCCCAAAATTTCCCTCCATTTTATTTAATACATTCTCCTAGGGTTCTCAAATGCTCAAGGTGGTTCAAGAATCGATCAGACAAATTCTTCTCCTATGCAATTGCTCAACAATTAGGTTTTCATATTTCACAAGGAAGCTTAAGTTTATAAGGTCTAAAATGGAATTAATGGTGTCTTATATGTCTCAATGAATTCTCATATCAAGTTTCAAGCCTTGCATAACAAGTTTGCTATGTCAATGGCTCAGATGACGGAAAATCAAATGTATTGGGTAAAACGTCAATTATGGTCAATATATAGTCAAACTTTAAGATTTTTGGTCAAAATCAAGGTTATGAAGTGATATTCATAATTTGATCAAGGTTTGATCATAATTCATCAAGAAAACTCTCAAACCATCAAAAATCAAAAGTTGCCAAATTAGGGTTTTTCTTAGGAGATGTCAATTGAACTTTGACCAAGAATAACTTTCGCATGCTTCATCAGTTTTTCCCCAACCAAAGCTCATTTTGAATAAAATTCAATTCTCTACAACTTTGTATCTCTAAGCTCAACTCCAAAAAATGCTTCATTTTAGAGATATGGGCCAATAAATTATAGGTAATTTCAAAAGTCAACAAAAAGACACTTTTTGTCAAGGAAATTAACATCAAGATAGTTTCTTCAAATGAAAAAATGATAAACATATAGATTGTATAGGACATCTTTAGATTTCCAAAAAGTCCAAGATCACCTTCAAATGACAAAAATTGAGAGAGTTATAACCAGTGCAAGTTGGGAAATGTTGAGAAAATGCATGAAACCTAAAGTGACCAAACTTGGATTTTTAGGGAAATGGGCAATTGTTTCAAAGTCCAAACGTGTTTTGCAACTTTATAATGAACCTCACATCTTACTCATGCACCATTTGACCTTTTATTCTATTTATTTAGATTTTTATTCATTATTAATTCAAAATAAATTAAATAAAATGTATAATGAATGGACTTAGGCGCATGACTTTGGTCTTGGACCAAATTTGAATCCCAAAGAGCCTATGTACAACTAGCAATTCGTGTGAGATCATGAAGGTATAATTGGCTTAAAAAGGAAAATTTTTCATTGAAGATTGAAAGAAAATATTTTTATCATAATGCATAAAGATTTTATTCACAATTGTTGACCTAATACATCTCTTTATGTGTATTCAACATGATCAGATCAGAAGAACCACGCATGAAGCCCTCCTTGAAGAACCCTAAAAACTTGTGAATTTTCTAAAACTAGGGCATAATCAAATGCTCCTATCCAGCAAGTTTCAGTCGATTACAAGCACTTTATCAGCTCCCTGAGACTTCCAGGAGTCATACCCAACCATCCTTGAAGGCCGTAGCACCCCAGATCGCCGCAACCAAGCATCGTCGATTGATGGAACTTCCTTGAATCCAAACTTATATTTCATGTGTTATTCGTTTAATTCATGCATATATTCTTTCTTATAATCATGTTTAGATTCGTTTAGACTCATCGTTTGCAAGTTTTCATGCAGTAATAGAGAACTGCCATAGTAAGGGCACCAAGGTTGTGGATTTTCGAAATCCTGGGTACAGACCATTTTGATCGAAACTAACGTCACCATTAGATTCGTGAGGCCCCAATTAGTGGACAAGGATAGCTTTCTCTCTCACTTTGACTTTATTTTGCAGGTTTGCGAATTTCCCTCGCCGGAGAAGACGAAGTTTACCACCAGAGGTGGTGGTTTGACTCCTACGCGTTTATCATATGTTGATTAAGTGTTGTATAATTGACGCGAAACAGATAATGGTCCAACAGAAAGACAACGTGCAATACAATTTTCATGTGCAAGGGCATGGGTTCGATCCCTGTCCCTTGAATTATTTTCCATATTATTTGTTTTATGATTCTTGTAGATCCAGTGTAGCGTACCACGCATCAACCATGCACCTCCTCAATCATCACCATATGATCGCACTTAGATCCAGATCCAATAGTCTAGATCTGATTTCTATGATACACCCCTGAAGCTGCAGCGCACTGGATCAATAGGATCTTGTCATTGGGCTTAGACTCATATTGAAATCCGCACCCCCCATTGTTTACTAATTATGGCCCAAATTTTTCTCTTTTTATATTTTTTCTTTTATTCCTTCTCTCTTACTTTTTATTATTTAATTAAAATACCAAAAAATTGTAAAAAAAAATTATTAAAATTAATTTAGACTTCGGTTTTTTTTTCCTAATTATTTTTTTAAATTAATTTAACTAAATCAACCTATTTCTAAATAATTAAATTATTTGACCTTTTTTTCATTAAAATTATTTAACTGTCTAGGTATATCACAAATTTCTTTTTTTTTTCATAAAAAATTACAAAAAAATCATTTCTTTTCTATTTTATTTTAGATCGACTGTAAAGGTTTCACGAGTTTGCTCATTGTGTTGCTTTTCTTTATTTTAGGATTACTTTTCCGCATTTTTCTACTATTTTTCCATCTCTCCCAAAGTCGTGTAATAGTTTAGGTTTATTTTTTGCCTTTTTTACTTTCCATATTATTTTATTATTACTTTTAGTCATTAGGATTGTATGGCAAGATAAAAATAAATCCGTAGCTAATCCTAATTTTAAAGATAAACATAATTAAAAACAAAACACTTTGCACACCCGCACCTCTAGGGTAATCTCCCTTGTTTCCTTTCGGAAAATAGTCATTCCCTCGAATGTGGGGACGCTTTAGCAAAGACCCTCGATTAAAAATATCCCAGTCCCTCGATGACCCTTTCGATGTTGACTTCGGTAAATGATCTAGTCCCTTATGAAATTGCTAAAGCGCCCCTACAAGTTGCCTTTGATGACTGTACGATGACCCTCGCTTGTCCCTTCACATCCAACGATGGGGCTTCCTACTAACTAAGAGTATGGATAGCACTATATAAAGGAGAAGGAAAGAACAAAAAAGACTTTGAGTAGATAGAACGCTGGCAATCGCTTGCTCACATAAAACAAAATATTTTCACAAACACTTTCAAAATATTTTCAAACAAAGAACACTTTATACGCATTCTCGAGGAAAGATACGAAAATCAGTGCAAAGTTGCCTCACTATTGGCATTTCAAAATATTTTCAAACATGCATACAAAAAGAATTTTCAAAAGTGAGATAGTGAATAAGAGCTCATAGATAACTACGGATGAAAAGGGTACTAACACCTTCCTTTTTCATAACCTACCCCCTGAACTCAATAATATTAAGGTCTTTCCTGTTCTTTTCACCCTTTCCTTATTGGATAAAAAAGTCAGTGGCGACTCTTTCTATCCGCACATTTGCAATAAAACACAAAACTAAGTCAGTTCTCCCACCGTATTACACTGGGAAAGCCGAAGTTCTTCCACATCATCTAAGAGAGGAGGAGTAGTCCTCATAAACATATCTGATATAGGTCCTTCACGAGAATAAGGCGTCTTCAACTGAATTTCCATTGCTTGTACCCAACAAAGATGAGGCTCTTAGTTAACAACTCCTCTTGGTCCCAAATCATTTCTACTCTTCCTATGAATATGGCGCCAAGCCTTTTCAATCTCTTACATAGTTACCTTGTGATATTCTCCTTCTATGAGAAAGAAACCACTCAGGTGAATGTTGTTTGGCTTGTCTCTCATTAGATTTCCAAGTTAACGATGCACAACAACAGGATTGTAGTTAATTCCTCCCTTTGTACCAAGAAGAGGCACATTGGGGAAACTACCACAACTATCAATAATATCTACATCATAATAATCTTGATGATACAAATAAATATCAGCATGAATGAGAGCCATAGTCTTCAGGGCCCAACACGGTTCCTTCTTGGTATCCCAAAAAGCAACAGACTGAGGTAAGTGAGAAATGAACCACTGATATAACAACAGTGTGCAACAGATGACCATCCCTCAGTGATAGAAATTCCAAAGAATGGGTTCCCAATTAGAAATATCCTAATGGAATTAACATCCACAAAATTGTTGATGTTAGGAAACAAGAACAACCCATATGCCAGCAAGGCAAAGATAGACTTAAAAGCAGTTGTACTTTTCATATTGAAGAAGTAACAAGCTTTCTCCAGTAGAAACTAAGCAAGTAAACCCATGATTCCTCCTTTGTTAGTCATGTTAGCCTCAATCTCAGACTTCCTCAAGTGAGTTAGGATGAAAATCTCATGATACTTAGGCTCTCCTTTTAAGCCGGTGAACATAACACAATTAGTAATAGGTAAACAAAGAAAGTAAGAATACTCCTCCAACATGGGCATCAACTAATAATCAGAAAAAGTAAAACACCGGAACAACAGATCATAGAACTAGATCAATGTAGAAAGAATACCCTCCTTCATCTTAAGCTTCATAAGAGGCACACTGGCTTCATACTTATTTCGTAAATATGTAGAACTCTCAATCTCAGGAGTCAAACTCATCAGTTCCTCTATCTTAGGATCCTTGAAACTGTACTTCCGAGTCTTTCTCCTTCCAAAATCCATGTTCAATAAAGTACTTGAGATATTTGCAAAAGTCAACCTTAAGTTCCTTGAATCAACTGTTTAAAAAATGCTCATGGGTGCATGAATGCATGATGATGCAACAATCATACACAAGATCACAAACATGGAGGTTCATAGGTTTGACATCACGATCAAGAAGTCAAAGGTACTATCCACAAGTTAAGTAATAATGGTTTATCACCTTCTAAAAAAGGTTCTAACAAAGTTCCCAGAGTCTACATTCTTCCTTCAGATATTACCAACGTCCCGATTAGCTCGGTAATTAGCAATATTCTCAGGAAAAACTCGTTTGAGTATAGCATCGTGTGACAACCACTTCCAGATTGCTCCATCATAGTCACTTAACTACACCTAAAAGGCCAAGATGGGTTAAGGGTTCTACGGTCCTAAGTTTCTCAGGCTCCCAGGTCGAAACCAGCATGTCTTCCCGATTGCTCGATAAACAAATACTACATCAAAGGGGCCTCCACCGAGTGGGGGATCTCATGTCTCCTTTTTTAGGACTCCTCCCTCAAAGTTAACATGATTATACCTCCCGTACTATCTTAAGTTTTCCCGAGTCTGGGTAGAGGACTTACAAGAGATCACTGAGCACCCTGAAAACAAGGAAAATCCAGACATACATATATACAAAAAATAATATACAACAAATAATAGCACATAAACAAATAAACAAAGATAGTCTCAACTCACTTAGAGATCTTAAATCGCTAGTTAAGTCACCAGTTTTCCATAGTGGTCAAAATGTTGAGACTAAGCCATTGGATTGACTTGACTCGCACAGATCAAAATAAAAATCGCTACCACGCTTTATTATTTTCAAGGGAGATGAGAAAAGAGCGAGTAAACCTAAAAAAAAGAGGGGGGGAATCTAGGTATGGGGGTTGGTTATGCAAATGGAAGGTATTAGCATCCTAAACATCTACGGTACTCCACAAGAACCTCTTTGAAAATCTGTGTATTTTGGATATAAAAGGTGCATACAAAATAAGATGGTGGTAGTGAGAAAAGAATTAATTTTATACAATTTATCACCAGCCGCAGTTGGGAACCTTTATTGCCTACATACCACCTTCCGTATAATAGGGGATCAGGGTACTCGTAGTTCACCTAAAAAAATTTAAAACACAAGTGTGTTGGTTAATTTTAAGAGAAGAGACATCATTGTCATATCCGAGTGAAAGGCATACTTACTACCCACAATTATGAGAAAGGAGAATTTAAATCATCTTAAAGTGAGGATATAGCTTGGATTTTAAAATCAACAAAGTCTCACTCAACACCCAAGTGGAAAATATCTCACTTTACATATCGTAGAAGTATAGTAGCTTGTATCACTACAAGAATCGATGAGTCTAATCTTTTGAGAAAATGTTTTAAAGTAAAAAGCCAAAGTTGAAAAATAGTTTGAATGAGGTTAATTGACTTTTAGTCTTAAGAAAAGATGTCAAAGTATGGTTAAATTGATTAATGTTTAATTAAGGAAAGATTTTAAAAATGCATGGACCTAAGTCCAAGTTTATTATGAAAGCGGTTCAAGTTAGAAATAAGAAGAGTTTTGAAAAGGATGGAGAAGATTTTTGAAATTAAAGAAGATAGGAGGAGATGAAGGGACTACCCTAAAGCATAAAGTAAAATGTAAGGAAAAGAACGATTTAACCAACAAGAAGCTAACACTTGACATGAAGAAGTCAATGTAGAATTCCCATCCTTTATATTGAAACCAAGCAAGCAAAAATACTAAACCTCTAAGAAATACCAAGCTTCAGATGAATTAAGTATTCGCAAAACTTGGGTTGAGTAAAGGTTGTATACAGAGGAATTCCCTATCACAGACAAAGAATATAATCATAATAACTTGCACACAAGGAAAATCAACCTCATGCCTTGGAGTTAACTCCAAGAACTTCAGACAGAATAACAATAGAGAAACAAGGTCCCCAAGTATCAATGCTTCTAATCATAAGTATGAGAGATCCACAACTCCACAATGCTAAGGATAGTAACCAATAGTCCAAGTAACCTTAAGGCTTTTAATGTTCAAGTTGATTATTAAGTGTTTTTCAAAAGAAAGAAAAGCTCAAATGAGCAAATATAAAATGACATAAAGATAAATGCTCAAGTGAACAAAAGAAAAAAAGGAATGGGATGTAAATGCTAAAGTAAATGGTACATAAAAAAATAAAGGCACAAAGTAAAGGCATAAAGTAAAAGCATAAAGTAAAGTTAATTGTTAGTGAATTAGAAGTTAGAAGGTTAGTTGAATGACCATCTCGAAGCTTGCATTTTAAAACTCATTAGAAGATTGATAAAATCAAAGCTTCTCAATAACAATCTCATTTGCTTTTTGTCAAGTATATCATTAATTTTAAGTGCTCAAAGCAACCACATGTGATCAATAATGTCCAATTCATTCATTTAGACAGAAGTTCATGAAATTCATTAGAGGATTCATAAAATCAAAGCCTCCTAACAATGAACTTCAAAGTTATTGGATCAAAAGGTTTCAAATTAAACATACTTGGGCTTGCAAACATATGTTTGGGCCATGAATGATTATTTTTCAAATCGGGACAAATTTAACGCTATGTTAAGCAATCTTAAGTGGACTTACATAGAAGTCAAACCTATTTTGAAGTTGGTCAATAGCAATCATTGTACCAACATGTTAGAGAAATGATATGTAGATCATTATCCAAAAATAATGTGGCACAAGTAAAAACAAGAAAGGGATAAGATGAACAGGGAAGTGGATGTATCAGATGAAACTAGGGTTTCAAATATCATCAACATCATTCATCCATTTTGGTGGATTTGGTTTCTCAACCTATCAACACCTAAGATCCGATGAGGTTGATGAACTTGTCCCAAAATAACAATCAAGTGTCTCCAAATCAAGACCAACCAAAAAATAATAAAATATATTTAATATAAAAGAAAATTTAAATGATTTAAAAAAGAAATAATTTGTAAAATACACAACATGTTAAAATACTAAATAAAAATCCTAAAAACATCAGAAGTCAAACATGAGTCAACAAATGTTGACAATTTTTTCAGAATTTTTTAAAGTTGTAAATTATTTTTAAAATTTAAAGAAATAAGAAAAATAAACCATAATTTGTGAGAAATAGTAAAATCAAAAATAAAAATAAAATGAGGTCACCAATATTTGTCAAGAGGTCATTGGATCCTTCCATAATTTTTCCAGAATTTAGAAATCAATAAAAGTGTTTTTAAACAATTAAAACAAATCAAATAAAGTGAAAAATCATAAAAAATACCAAATTACAAAATAAAATTATGTAAAAATAAAAATCAGAAAGAGATAAATCAAAGTATTATTGATAATTTTTTCAGAATTTTAGAAGTTGAAATGAATTTTTTATGATGTTTTGATATTTAAAACACATAAATCAAAAAAATTAGAAAGTAAAAATAAAACCAATAAATGTCACGTGTTGGATTCAGCTCAATTATACACGCTTGAAAATCTAAGGGTGTTGAAGCTAGGACATATGTTGTTCATCACTAAACACGCGCAAGAAACACAAAGAAATCCAACCAATCAAATTAAAACGCTTGGTTGTGTATCATTGGTTGAAGAACGACATGTAGGTCATCTTAAACCTCGAGCCTCCTACAACTAAGGAAAAATGCATATCCTTAAATCTTTAAATGTATGCATTCATAGTGGTACCAATAGACGTGTCTACTTGAGACGATCATGACCATATGCTCGCGAAAAATTTATTTAAAGTGTAGCTCACTCGATTTGGAAAAAAAACCATATAGCTTTTGAAGAATTTGAATTTGAAATAGATGCATAAAATGCATCAATTAATCAAAATTAAACCATAAGAGAGCATCAATGATAATCATAGACCATTCCAGTAATTTGAGTTAGAAGAATTGATGCCTTAAACTACCTGAATGAAGTATGAAGAAATGTCTCTGAAACTTGACAAGGCTAGCGCGATTTGCAGCACCTCAAGGGTTGGTTATTTTTCTGTTAGCTTCAGTGAAGTTCAAGAAAGAGAATCAATAAAGAAATTGGAGCTGGAAGTGCTCTAAGTAGGAATTTGAAGTTGCATAAATGGAGCTTTGCAAGTCAGTTGGCAGGACTTTTTTGGCTCTTCAAGCTTGAGGAAATGATGTAGAGAGGGTCTCTATTTATAGGAGGATTGAATACTGATGAGAGTGAGGAGAAATTATGAGGGAATCATGCACATCAAGTTGATCCGGTGGTGTGTGGAAAGTGTAACTTGCACATGACAAAAGCACACTCAAATTCTGAGTTTTATGCACTAAACATATTCTGGAATCTCATTAGAAATGATTAGTGAAATAATTATGTGCAAAGCTTGTTTAATTTGTGAATTAGCAAGTTCACAAATATGACTCTCGAGAAAAAATATCAATTCATGGTACCAATATCCACAATACACAGCTCACTACTCAGGGACCTTTTTAGATTCATTCTTTTTGCATTAGGAAGATGAGGTCACAATCTTTACAATGTGACAAGAAAGGTATCATTTGGAGATCTGAGAAAAAAGTTACATCACTTTGAAATCGTAAAAAAATTGGACTTTTGTACTTAGAAATATTTCTAACTATGGGACCTCAAAATGATCTATAATATTCTTCAAAATTACATGACCTTCCACTTAGATTTTGGTCTTGATATCTGAAGATGAAATGATGTAGTCTCTCAGATCTTTAATTTTGTTTGAAGGTTGGCCAGAAGAAAAAGTCCCTTTTGAAATTGTTGTTAGGTCAAAGAATTTTTCTGCCATGTCGCTGCAATGAATGCCTCCACCGTCATGGCCTATCAAACGTGCAATAAAGTCTTCAGAAATAACTATTTTCTTTCCCATCAAAAATGAAGTAACATGATGGTTTAAAGCACTAGCGTGAATCAATAATTCTTTAACTAATCTTGGAAATACTGGACCCAGTAAACGATCAAAATACTTTGTCCACCCTTGAAGTTCAACATCAGGAGTAAGATCGTAACCGTTTTCCTTCATACTGACGAAGTCCACAATGAGTTCACAAAGAACTTCTAGCCAATCAATGGGAATCAGGAGTTTTCTAAAAAGTTCTTCATACCTTTCTGCTGTTGAAGAAGAAGAGCCATGAATACTTTGAGAGCTTTGAGAAGAAGCCATTGTTCACACAAATTTTTTTTAAGGTTTGAAAGATAATTGCACAAAAATAGTAGAGAGAAGGAGTGGGAGTGAAATAGTGAAAGTGAAGTGAGCGGTGTATTTATAAATAAATATAAAACTTAATTAGCAAGAAAAGAGTGAAAAGAAATGATTACATAGAATTAATGATTCCTGAAAATAGGGAGATGGCATGGAGATATAAAACAATTACCGATACAACACGAGTCTCAATGCATCCAATCAAGCTTTAGTCTCTTCAGAAGTTGAACACGTGTTTAGCCTTAGATGAAAATCTTGTGAGGGGATGACAAATGTTGATGATGTGAACTTCATGCTTCTATCTTTGAAATGAACTGTTTGAGAATTGTTCAAATCTTCTTAGATAGATCCTGGTGCAACTGTCCTTCTAACTTATGAAGAATTATTGATCAGATGTTCAATAAAAAAACATAAAATTCTGAGGGTTAAAGAATACATAAATAAAACTCTTATTCTTGACATAATTTCATGTTGAGATGTATAAGAATGACATTAAACTTATCTTCAGAAAGGGGTTTAGTGAAGACATCATCCCATTGATCATCTGTGTCAATAAATTTTAATGAAAGAATTCCTTTATGAATATAGTCCCTAATAAAGTGATGTTTTATTTCTATATGCTTAGCCCTAGAATGCAAAATAGGATTTCTAGATAAACAAATTGCATACGTCTTGTCACGGAGTATAGGAATGTTACTCTCAAATATGTTGAAGTCTTCAAACAGACTTTTCATCCAGAGCATCTGTGTACTGCATCCAGCTGGTGCTATATATTCAGCTTCAGTGGTTGATAATGCAATTGTGGATTGCCCCTTGCTGGACCACAAGATCAAATTTTCTCCCAGAAATTGGCAGCTTCCTGAAGTAATTTTTCTTTCTATTCTGTCTCCAGCGAAGTCATCATTACAGTACCCTACTAATTTGTATTCTTTGGTTCTTCTATAAAACAGACCAAGATTAGTAGTACCTTTCAGATACTTGAAAATTCGCTTAACAGCTGTTAAGTGAGATTCTTTAGGATCTGATTGGAATCTAGCACACAAGCATGCACTGTATAGAATATTAGGTCTTGAAGCTGTAAGATATAAGAGAGAACAAATTATACCTCTGTAGATCTTCTGTTCTACAATTTTACTTACCTCTTCCTTTTCCAGAATGCATGTAGGGTGCATGGGAGTTTTGGCTGGCTTACATTCTGATATATCAACTTTCTTTAGAAGTTATTTGACATACTTGCTTTGATGTATGTATGTTCCTTCTGGAGTTTGATTGATCTGAATGCCCAGAAAGAACTTGAGTTCTCCCATCAAGCTTGTGATACGGTGGCCAGAATCGGAACTGTTTTGAAATGTTGGTTTGCGTTTAGCGTTTGTTTTCGCAAAATGTCGCGGTAAGCAAGAGTCACCACCGACTTTTATTTTATCCAACAAGAAAGGAAAAAAGCACAGAAAAATTCCTTTTTTTGAGGTTTCCTGAGTACGGGGGGTAGATTATAGAAAGGGAAGGTATTAGCACCCTTTTTATCCGTAGTTTTCTACGGGCTCTTAGGTACTTGCTCATCATTTTTCAAATTTTGCTTCTGTGTGTTTGATTTGAAAACGTTTTTGTTTTACTTCGATTTAACCCTTGCTTCTGTCTTCAAGAGTGTTACGAAGTTGTTTTAAAAACTTGTTTGAAAAGAGTGTAAGTGTGGAAAAAGTTTGTTTTGTTTGAGCAAGTACTTAAGAGCTAATCTACCTACTCGAAAAAAGAATTATTCTATGTTCGTTTCCTTTAGACAGCGCTATCTGTTGTACCCCAAAATTTGCCCTCGCATTTTTCCCCAAGAAATCTCAGCTTCAAACATTTCCTGACTTCTCAAACTGACTCAAGAATCGGACAAACAGACTTTTCTTGACAGTCAAGCAAAACTAGGGTTTTTACTGATTTTCAGAGCTCTGAATTGTTTCGTACAGTGGGCTTAGGGTTTGATTGATTTTTGGTTCAATTTTGATCAAGCGAGCGTGATTTGGCATTTAATCGGGAATTAGGGTTTTATGGGCATATTCTCAGAAGAATTTAAATTCCACAGCACTTTGCGGTTTATTTCAAGATTCGGATTAAAATTCGCGTTATCTTGGTTTAATCAGTAAAAGAGACAGTGGTTTGAATTCAGTACGTTTTGATTGGGCCAGTCAGATACAAGATGCAGTTTTGAATTCACAGTGCTTTTGCGTTTGATCAGTCCATTTAAGTTAATTGCTGCTTTGCTTTGGATGTGGGATAAGACAAGTTTATTGGATCAATGTTGTTTTATTTTAGTTATTTATTATTCTGAAATTAAATGATTGAATTTATTTTTCAATTGTTTTAATTCTAAGAATTTTAAATAAATAAATAAGCAATAAAGAAAGTTGGAACCAATTGGATAATTTGATTTTTATTGATATTTGAATTATTTACAAATTGTTGTTACAAACAATAATTTACATTTAATTTAAATATTACATAGAATGAAAAAAACTATCCTATTTTCTAAATACTCTTCGTTCTTCATCCCGCTCCGGTATTCCATTTTTTTTCATCTGCAAAAAGAATAAGAAAAGTCAGAAAGCAATTAATAGCAAAGACAGTTAAAATTGCTCATCATTAGGGGCCACTGACTGGGATCAGTTGCCCTCTCTGCAAATCACGGGACTTCTCCCGGTTCACAGAGAGGGAAGATTATTTTTATGTCATGAATGTAAATGCAAATGCATAAATCATAAAATTCAAGCTGCATAGAAATTCAAATCCAAAATCCAAACTAAACTGAAAAAGTTCAATCCAAACTTTCAATCCAAAACAAAGTCCACTCAAAGAAAATCAAGAAAGTACTCAAGGCTGTCATAAAAGATTTTGGCCAAGATATCAAGGAAAAGAAAAAGCACATAAACTGTCAAAAGAGAGATAAAGGAGATGCAAGATGTATTATGCAAGCAAACATCTTAATTCATCATTTCCCATAGGTCCCCTTCAAAATAGTACAGAATATAATCATATTAAAATTCAAACTGTACTTTGAGAGAGAGTAAAGAGAGATAAAGCAGGCAGGGTTAGACTGAGTTCAATGGCAGTTCAACAGCAGAGATAGACAGTACAGTAGGCAGGCAAACAGAAAAAAGGTATACAAGCCAAGACAGTTCAGTTCAGCAGCAGGGATTTAGATATAGTTCAATAGCAGTTCAGCAGACAGCAGACAGTAGAGAAGACAGAGGAAAAAGATTATGCAAATCAAAAAGCCAATAAAGCAGTTCAGTAGCAGGCAGCAAGACAAAAAGGAGACACAAAATCAAAGAGACAAAAACTGAGTTCAGCAAGATAGCAGTTCAAAAAACACAACATACAAGACTAAGTTGAGCCTAAACAAAAACGAAGAACCAAAGTCTATCAAACTAAACCTTGTCCACAAAAACAAACCTACTGCATCAGCTTCAACACCACATAACACATCTCAAACTCAAACCATTACTGTCATACCAGTATCCAAACCAATCCTCAAACCCATAACATAAACATACTGAACCTGTCAAAGATTAAACCTCAAACAACCATAATTTTCAAGATCCAAACTTGCTTCACCATAACTGCCAAAGCCAAGCAAACGTGCAAGAGGACAATCATTCAACTCAGGGACTCAGAGGAAAACAAAGTAACATAGGCAACCTAGACCCTCAGACATTTGAGGTCATCACAGGGTGATACGAGAAAAGATACAGTGCTCAAGAGAAAAGAAAGAGGTAAACTCAGTGAAGCTTCATCATAAGCAATCACATACATCAAGCAAGAGTTCAAACCCACAAATCAAGGCAACTGGAAGAGAAGATACAGAAGTAACATTCAAAGACAGTCCAAACCAACAAGCCAGCGAAGTAGAAGAGGTGAAGAAGTGAATCGTTTCAAGGTTTGTTTTTCAGCTAATAATCATCATCAAAAAAAAAACCTGAGCAAAAGATAAAAGAACGAAAGTACCAGAAAGCATCAAAAGCAAGCTCCATCACTGCCGTTCCGGCCTCCTGAAGCATCACTCCCTCGCCTCTCCTCCATCTCCTAAAATCAGGTAGCAATCTTCTTCCCCTTCACCTCATAAAACGAAAAAAATAAAGAGCTCAGAATAAATTCTACGCGAATCAGAAAGGAAGAGGAAAATATAAAACGATTAGAACCAACCTTGTTTCAAGGGACGTGGAATTCTTGCCTTGGAGGGAAGAGAGCGTGAGGATGATGCTGGTGGCCGGAGACAATCGAATGCTCAGAAATTGCTAATCGGAGAAGACGAATACCGAACGCGCCGCTGCTGACGAACCCTAATTTCGTTCATTACCAAACTAAGCCAACGCCTAAACCTAAAATTCGTTTCAGGCTTTGATTTGGGCTTAACCCGTGTCTGCCTTCCTAAGCCCATTAAACATCAATCTCTTTTCATTTTCATCCAATATTCATTTAAGCTATTCTTTCTATATATTAATCAGCTAACCTTTCTTTTATTTTATATTTTTTTTTGCTTCTTGATAAAATACTAACTCCTTCCATTTTTATAATAAAAAACAATGTTTACTTTTTATATACTAACTCAGTTAATTCATTTTTTCTAAAACATATACAATTTATTTCTTAATTTAATTAAACATACTAACTTAATCAAAATACACCTTTTACCACATAACATAATCATAAAAAACTCTTTTTAGATATAATTTGTACATACATATTATATTAAAAATTAATTTTTGTACATATCATATAAGTTAAATTTGAAAATATTTTCTTAATCAAAATACTTTTTATACACAAATCAAACTTAAAAACATTTTTTTTTTTGAAATACATTTGTACATATTATACATTCTCATACATAATTAAAATTGAAATTCTTTAGTTAATATACATTTTGTACATAATTAAACATATAAATCAAAAATACAGATTAAAACGTATATCTAGGTCAAAACCCTAATACGACTCAATTTCACATTTCGCACTTGTACATATTTACACTTACACAATACATATACATTTGCACTTACACAATATATTGCTCTACACACATTTTATTTTATATTTGTACATTCGACATTTATATTTTGATTGTGACATTCGATTTGGTTGTAAATACTATAAGTCTCATCCCCTTGTACATTTATACCCCCACTCCTGGATATTATTTTGTAATAGCGTAGATTTACATTCCGCAATTTACAGTTTTCCAATTATACCATGGTTAGACCTAGGGTTTGTATGTACATAAAATCAAACGTTAGATAACCTAATACAAGACAAATGCATGTAATCAATACACAATCACACTTGCACCCTCTAAGGTAATCCCACATGTTGCCTTCCAAATGGGCCATGCTTGCACGTCGAATGTCTTTGGCAAAACGAAATCAAATGATCATAAGTCCCTCGATGACGCTTTCGAAAGTCGCCTATCAAAACGATCAAGTCCCTTCAAGCAAATTGCCAAAGACACTTGGCATCATTGTATTCATGGTCTATGCGATGACCCGCGCCTGTCCCGAATAAACTTCCTAAATACAAGATTGCCTACCAATTTCAATGGTAGAACAAAATTGTCAAAAAGGTTAAAACACGACGAAAATCTTTTGAGAAAGCTTTAGGGTAGATAAACTCTTAAGTACTTGTCAATTTACAAAGAAAACACTTGCCTAATTTCAAAACCCACTTCACAAACATTTTCAAAAATCAAACTTTTCAAACCCTTGAAACATCTTTTTAAAAGATAAAACACCTTTTGTAAAACATTCGAGTAAAGAATTGTTACAAGGTTAGCCTAGCGCAAGGCATCTTTTCAAAACATTTTCAAAACAATCCACAAAGCACCATTTCACACAATTAAAAACCAAGGCAAGATTGATCTAAGCAAGTACCTAAGAGCCCATGGATAACCATGGATGAAAAGGGTGCTAATACCTTCCCTTTTCATAATCTACCCCCCGAACCCACGAAATATCTCAAGAGGTTTTTGCTGTGCTTTTTGAACCTTTCCTTTAGGATAAAGTAAAAAGTCGGTGGCGACTCTTTCTCAACCGCACAAGTGCGAATACGAACGCAAAACACTAGTCAGTTCTCCCACCGTATCACAGAACTGGCGACTCTGCTGGGGATATCTTTCAAGTGGGGATACCTTAGGGTTTAGATCACCTTTGCTTTCAATTGATTGCTTTGCTTGCTTTACATTTGTGGGCTTTGTATCGGAGTTTTATAGATCCTAACCCGGATCTGGGGAAACCCTTTTAGGTAGCAACAAGGCTGTGAGGGAACTGTGCGGGGTATACCGACATGGTTGAAGCAGTCTGCTACGTTGATGTGGCACTTTGGTGTGTATCGGTAACCCTTGAGTTCAGTCAAGGAGAGTACGGGGCCGCCGCATGGTGTCGTGAAGCATCAACTGACCTTAGAACCTTAATTGACCATCTTAGCCTCTTTAGGGTAGTGAGATGACTACTTTGGTGTACTCCGAAGTCGGTTGATACTCGATACTACACTCAATTGAGGGTTGCTTTCCTGGGATATTTTGATCGCCAGTCAGTGGCTAAATCAAAACGATGAACAATGAAAGCAATCCAGTGACATTGGGACCTCTAGAACCCGGTTACTTTTGATAGGACAGGTTTTAACCAACAAACTGAAAGAGGGTAGTACCCGAACCTCATGCAAGCCTAAACCTAAGGCCTTGTGTGCTTTGTGTGAATATTGTTTGCCTGTATATACACTCACCTGCTTGGGCATACATGTACATAACATCATAACATCATACCATAGCATTTTAGCATTTTCAATAACCGTTTCAAGGATCCCGAGGGTTCTGTTAATGCAGGATTACGTTGAACCAGACGCCTATCCAGGGGCAAGAGGTCTCTCCTTTAGCCAATCCAGTCAAAGATCAAGTGCAACAACTTGAATCAGTGGCTATGACCCACTCGACATGGTGAGCTTGATTCTAGTGGAAAGACATCCACCGATACAAAGCTCTCCAATCAAAGTTCAAGAACAACAACTTGAATCAGCGGCTATGACCCACTCGACATGGTGAGTTTGATTCTAGTAGAAGGACATCCACCAATGCAGAGATCTCCAATCCAGGAGCAGAGTTCAACCTCTAACATTTTTCTTGTGTTTACCCCAAGAGATCCTTGAAAACATGCATCCACATATCACGCATTTCATTTTGACCATCTTTCCTTTTTCAGGTTTCCTTACTCTCCTGCTGTTTATTTCAGCAAGAGATGGCTCTAGAACGGTCTGTCAAAGACATCCAAGACCAGACTGCTCAGCTGCAGGAGATGTTCATGAACTTGTCTCTGGGGCAAGAAGAGATGAAAGCTCTCCTCACCAACGGCTTGGGGAGTTCCAACAATGCCAGGAATGATCAGATTGCGGAGCTACAGTTTGATCTGACAACACTGAGGACTCAAATGATGGGATATTTGGTGGGCCAGATGGCCCTCATCCAAGACCTATCTCAAAGACAAGAGGAACTCGGAGTTCTGGTCCGCCAACTGCTTCCAAACAACCAACTGGGGCAAACATCTGAGGTTGAAGAGCAAGTCACCGCTCAGCCTCCATCCACTCAAGAAGACAAGGGGAAAGCTCCTCTGCTAGCTTCAGGGTCACAAACCCATCAACAACCTCGCCGGCGTCAGCGGGGCAATCGGCGTAGACAAGAAACGTCGGGAAGGCAGTTCACAGAGACTGACATACCGTCATCTCTAATTCTGGAGCGCTTGTTGGAGGTTAATCTGACTGCTTTGAGGGATCCTATCCGGAACCCAAATACCTCCGCTCCTGACTATCATCCCGATGCATTTTGTGTTTACCATTCCTATAGCCCAGGACATGACACCGATAGCTGTTGGGCCTTGAAGAACAAGATTCAAGATCTGATTGACATTGGAGTGCTGAGGTTCATGCCAGACGGCGAGATGAAGATCTTCCGTTAAAGGGGTTCTCCGCTTGAAGTGACGAGGCTCGAAGCTGAAAGACTTTTGCTTCTTTTTGAATTTTCAAAGTTGTAATTTCTTTTGCTGTCAAACAATTATCTGTTGATGTTAAACTTTGTTTTCATTAATGCATTGCATATGTTTGTCTTGAATTCATCCATTCGTTTCACTACTCTTATGCTTTTCTTTACGATATTTAACTCTTGATAAAAAGCTGCAAGCCTTTAGAGGGAGGATGACGAAACAATACCGTGGTCTTATACAGTATGTTTTTGAACAGACCTGGCTGATGATGTACAGGCATTTCTTTCAATTCCCAAACACTGGAGTTATAAGGAAGTTAATCCCTAGTCAACCCCTTCGAGCCAAAGAAGTAGGATTTTCCCGTTCTAAACAATCGAAACCTTTGGTATAAACCCGGGGCAGGGTAGTATCTCAGTTAATTCAAAAGAAAACGCGCATGGAAGTCGCAAACTCTCAGTTCGTAACACAACGAACGACGTCAAGAAAGAAAGCATTCCTTCGGAATCAAAAGACAAGGGTGGTTCCCTGTCACATAGACAGTCAATCTCTCAAAAGAGAAAGAGCCCACCAAGCCAAAACCTATGAAGGAGGCTTAAGAAAGCTGGGGCATCCCGCTGACAGTAATCCCGAAAACGGTAACAGTCAGGCAAAAGTTAGGGATAACGAATCAAAATCAAAATAGTAAGGTCACTACAAAATCCTCAACAACATGAAAAATGTTGGAAAAGAAGAGGAGATGATGACTGTCTCCCAAATTCAAACTGGTGAACCATCACCCAAGAGTCGTTCCAAACTCAAAACAGAGTATGACGCATAATTAACTGAGCTTAGGTTGAAGGACATCACGAAGAGCGGGTGGGTACAAATATACTTTGAGCCTTTACCCTTTGTTTCTTAAACCGTGAACCTGACCACGTTACAACCCTTCAAAAGTCCTAATTGAAGCATGGGTTAGTTCGAAAGCATACTGTTACAAAAGGTACCCTGACTCCTGTAGGGCTTTGCTCTAAATCTTGTGTTAACTTGTCTTATAGTTTTCTGCTAAAAACGCATTTTTCAAAACTTCGAGACAAACATAAACTTCGCGTTGCTTGAATATCACTGTCTGTATTTACCCCTTTTGTTTGACAGCGAAGAAATTCATACAGCGAATGTTCGGAGGAACGAAAACTCTCTCAGTAAGTCAAAACCACTTCCAGAGGATAACACTTCCGTCAAATCTCCTATCAACAAGGGGCATGACATAGCACAGTACAATTAACCTGGGGCAGTCCAGTCAAGATCCAGCAGAGCTTTCAAAAGTTCAGTTAACCTGGGGCAGTCCAGTCAAGATTTCAAGAAATCTCTCAATACGCAGAGTAATCTGATTCAAGACTCCTTCGCAACCACTTGGGGCATTCGAATGTCAAAAGTGTTCAACAAATCAACTACAACATTTCCAGACTCGACTCCTGTATCTAGCCAGGGCATGTCTGAAGAGTTTGAAGATTCGATTCCTATATCCAGCCAGGGCATGTTTGAAGAATTCCAGATCAACACCTGTAACCACCCAGGAAACATCTGTGAACGACCGATTGTAGACCAACACCTGTAATAAGCCAGGAATTTATCTACATCACCGCTTGGGGCATTCGAATGTCAAAAGTGTTCAAAACCGATGCAGTTTTACGCAAGCTCATCATCAGGAAACCCTACACCGGTTCCACTTCAAGATTTCTGAAAACAGTTCACGGGTTCTCCAAGTAAACGGACGTTAACCTATCACTTGTTCAGATTCTTCTCAAGACTTCTGAAAACAGTTCATGGATTCTTCCCAAGTAACGGATGTTAATCTATCAACTTGTTCAGATGCACCTTTGAATTCAGGAGCCTCCCAACAACGGATGCTGCTCTTTACACCGGTTCCACTTCAAGATTTCTGAAAACAGTTCACGGGTTCTCCAAGTAAACGGACGTTAACCTATCACTTGTTCAGATTCTTCTCAAGACTTCTGAAAACAGTTCATGGATTCTTCCCAAGTAACGGATGTTAATCTATCAACTTGTTCAGATGCACCTTTGAATTCATGAGCCTCCCAACAACGGATGCTGCTCTTTACACCGGTTCCACTTCAAGATCTCTGAAAACAGTTCACGGGTTCTCCAAGTAAACGGACGTTAACCTATCACTTGTTCAGATTCTTCTCAAGACTTCTGAAAACAGTTCATGGATTCTTCCCAAGTAACGGATGTTAATCTATCAACTTGTTCAGATGCACCTTTGAATTCAGGAGCCTCCCAACAACGGATGCTGCTCTTTACACCGGTTCCACTTCAAGATTTCTGAAAACAGTTCACGGGTTCTCCAAGTAAACGGACGTTAACCTATCACTTGTTCAGATTCTTCTCAAGACTTCTGAAAACAGTTCATGGATTCTTCCCAAGTAACGGATGTTAATCTATCAACTTGTTCAGATGCACCTTTGAATTCAGGAACCTCCCAACAACGGATGCTGCTCTTTACACCGGTTCCACTTCAAGATTTCTGAAAACAGTTCACGGGTTCTCCAAGTAAACGGACGTTAACCTATCACTTGTTCAGATTCTTCTCAAGACTTCTGAAAACAGTTCATGGATTCTTCCCAAGTAACGGATGTTAATCTATCAACTTGTTCAGATGCACCTTTGAATTCAGGAGCCTCCCAACAACGGATGCTGCTCTTTACACCGGTTCCACTTCAAGATTTCTGAAAACAGTTCACGGGTTCTCCAAGTAAACGGATGTTAACCTATCACTTGTTCAGATTCTTCTCAAGACTTCTGAAAACAGTTCATGGATTCTTCCCAAGTAACGGATGTTAATCTATCAACTTGTTCAGATGCACCTTTGAATTCAGAAGCTTCCCAACAACGGATGCTGCTCTTTACTGATTCAACTTCAAGATCTCTGAAAACAGTTCACGGGTTCTCCGAGTAAACGGATGTTAACCTATCGCTTGTTCAGATTCTTCTCAAAGCTAACAACCACGGAAGATCGCACTCGCCAGAATTCTCCTTATCCCCAGCAGAGTTCATCAAAATTCCCCAGCAGTAACTTATCTGTGCAAATCCCCAGCCAGGGAATCCCCCGGAATTCAATTCCCCTCAGAGTTTAAGCTTCAGTATCCCCAGCAGATCAAGAGCTTCAAGTGGACAATCCCCAGCGGAGTCAGACTTTTAAACCTTCTCCCCACAGAATTTTGGAAGGACAAATCTTGAGTTCCCCAGCGAGGTCTCCAGAGTTACCTCCCATCAAGCTGACGATTCTCAAGTCTGACCTCCCCGGCATGAGTTTACTAGTTGGAACTCCCCAGTAGAGGTCATCATGGATTCTCTTCCCCAGCATCAGCCCAGGATTTACTTTCCCCGGCAGCAGTCAAGATGCTTTTATCTTCAGCCATCTCGGAATCATATATCCTTGGCAAGATTAGCTCATCAGATTACATGCGCATTCATTACATTCATATCATAAACATTAATGTCACATGCATTGCATCATGCATCATAACATTGCATACAGCTAACCCTTTGCCTTTTCAGGAAAGATCAGTCGACACAGATCATCTCTTGAGATTCATCCAAAAATAGTTCAGATGTGACCCGGACACGGCGACATTCTGATACTTATTCCAGATCCATTCAGGCGCATCATCAAGAAACCCTACACCTGTTCCTCTTCAACTTCAAGATTTCTGAAAACAGTTCACGGGTTCTCCAAGTAAACGGATGTTAACCTATCACTTGTTCAGATTCTTCTTCAAGACTTCTGAAAATAGTTTACGGATTCTTCCCAACAACGGATGTTAATCTATCGGCTTGTTCAGACTCTTCTCAACCTTTGAATTTAGTTTACGGACTCTTCCCTACAACGGATGTCAATCTACCAACTGATTCAGACTCTTCTCAATTTTTGAAAATAAGTTACGGACGCTTCCCAACAACGGATGCCGCTCCATTGCTTGTTCAATCCCAACTCCTGAAAATAGTTTACAGATTCTCCAGACATGGACGTCAATCTGTTGCTTGTTCAGACCCCAATTCAGAGATGTCCCAAAACAGGGATGCCCTTCTGATACTCGTCCACTCACCATTGACGTACAGTTCAACATCACCATATGGCATCTATAAGCCCATCCTCCTACCAGCAGTCGCCGAATGGCATCGTTAAGCCCATTCTCGGATGGCATCTCTAAGCCCATCCCCCGACAAATTCTTTCGCTCCAGGTGGCATCTTTAAGCCCATCACCAAATGGCATCTTTAAGCCCATTCACCTCCACCGTCACATCGACGAGCGCAAATTTTCTGGGCACATTAGTGTTCAATCTCCTTTTACCTTCAAGCCGCGAAAGGCAAACTTGCCAATCTAACTCTTCAGGTCCAAGAAGATTGAACAGGGGCAACTGTTGTACCCCAAAATTTGCCCTCGCATTTTTCCCCAAGAAATCTCAGCTTCAAACATTTCCTGACTTCTCAAACTGACTCAAGAATCGGACAAACAGACTTTTCTTGACAGTCAAGCAAAACTAGGGTTTTTACTGATTTTCAGAGCTCTGAATTGTTTCGTACAGTGGGCTTAGGGTTTGATTGATTTTTGGTTCAATTTTGATCAAGCGAGCGTGATTTGGCATTTAATCGGGAATTAGGGTTTTATGGGCATATTCTCAGAAGAATTTAAATTCCACAGCACTTTGCGGTTTATTTCAAGATTCGGATTAAAATTCGCGTTATCTTGGTTTAATCAGTAAAAGAGACAGTGGTTTGAATTCAGTACGTTTTGATTGGGCCAGTCAGATACAAGATGCAGTTTTGAATTCACAGTGCTTTTGCGTTTGATCAGTCCATTTAAGTTAATTGCTTCTTTGCTTTGGATGTGGGATAAGACAAGTTTATTGGATCAATGTTGTTTTATTTTAGTTATTTATTATTCTGAAATTAAATGATTGAATTTATTTTTCAATTGTTTTAATTCTAAGAATTTTAAATAAATAAATAAGCAATAAAGAAAGTTGGAACCAATTGGATAATTTGATTTTTATTGATATTTGAATTATTTACAAATTGTTGTTACAAACAATAATTTACATTTAATTTAAATATTACATAGAATGAAAAAAACTATCCTATTTTCTAAATACTCTTCGTTCTTCATCCCGCTCCGGTATTCCATTTTTTTTCATCTGCAAAAAGAATAAGAAAAGTCAGAAAGCAATTAATAGCAAAGACAGTTAAAATTGCTCATCATTAGGGGCCACTGACTGGGATCAGTTGCCCTCTCTGCAAATCACGGGACTTCTCCCGGTTCACAGAGAGGGAAGATTATTTTTATGTCATGAATGTAAATGCAAATGCATAAATCATAAAATTCAAGCTGCATAGAAATTCAAATCCAAAATCCAAACTAAACTGAAAAAGTTCAATCCAAACTTTCAATCCAAAACAAAGTCCACTCAAAGAAAATCAAGAAAGTACTCAAGGCTGTCATAAAAGATTTTGGCCAAGATATCAAGGAAAAGAAAAAGCACATAAACTGTCAAAAGAGAGATAAAGGAGATGCAAGATGTATTATGCAAGCAAACATCTTAATTCATCATTTCCCATAGGGCCCCTTCAAAATAGTACAGAATATAATCATATTAAAATTCAAACTGTACTTTGAGAGAGAGTAAAGAGAGATAAAGCAGGCAGGGTTAGACTGAGTTCAATGGCAGTTCAACAGCAGAGATAGACAGTACAGTAGGCAGGCAAACAGAAAAAAGGTATACAAGCCAAGACAATTCAGTTCAGCAGCAGGGATTTAGATATAGTTCAATAGCAGTTCAGCAGACAGCAGACAGTAGAGAAGACAGAGGAAAAAGATTATGCAAATCAAAAAGCCAATAAAGCAGTTCAGTAGCAGGCAGCAAGACAAAAAGGAGACACAAAATCAAAGAGACAAAAACTGAGTTCAGCAAGATAGCAGTTCAAAAAACACAACATACAAGACTAAGTTGAGCCTAAACAAAAACGAAGAACCAAAGTCTATCAAACTAAACCTTGTCCACAAAAACAAACCTACTGCATCAGCTTCAACACCACATAACACATCTCAAACTCAAACCATTACTGTCATACCAGTATCCAAACCAATCCTCAAACCCATAACATAAACATACTGAACCTGTCAAAGATTAAACCTCAAACAACCATAATTTTCAAGATCCAAACTTGCTTCACCATAACTGCCAAAGCCAAGCAAACGTGCAAGAGGACAATCATTCAACTCAGGGACTCAGAGGAAAACAAAGTAACATAGGCAACCTAGACCCTCAGACATTTGAGGTCATCACAGGGTGATACGAGAAAAGATACAGTGCTCAAGAGAAAAGAAAGAGGTAAACTCAGTGAAGCTTCATCATAAGCAATCACATACATCAAGCAAGAGTTCAAACCCACAAATCAAGGCAACTGGAAGAGAAGATACAGAAGTAACATTCAAAGACAGTCCAAACCAACAAGCCAGCGAAGTAGAAGAGGTGAAGAAGTGAATCGTTTCAAGGTTTGTTTTTCAGCTAATAATCATCATCAAAAAAAAAAACCTGAGCAAAAGATAAAAGAACGAAAGTACCAGAAAGCATCAAAAGCAAGCTCCATCACTGCCGTTTCGGCCTCCTGAAGCATCACTCCCTCGCCTCTCCTCCATCTCCTAAAATCAGGTAGCAATCTTCTTCCCCTTCACCTCATAAAACGAAAAAAATAAAGAGCTCAGAATAAATTCTACGCGAATCAGAAAGGAAGAGGAAAATATAAAACGATTAGAACCAACCTTGTTTCAAGGGACGTGGAATTCTTGCCTTGGAGGGAAGAGAGCGTGAGGATGATGCTGGTGGCCGGAGACAATCGAATGCTCAGAAATTGCTAATCGGAGAAGACGAATACCGAACGCGCCGCTGCTGACGAACCCTAATTTCGTTCATTACCAAACTAAGCCAACGCCTAAACCTAAAATTCGTTTCAGGCTTTGATTTGGGCTTAACCCGTGTCTGCCTTCCTAAGCCCATTAAACATCAATCTCTTTTCATTTTCATCCAATATTCATTTAAACTATTCTTTCTATATATTAATCAGCTAACCTTTCTTTTATTTTATATTTTTTTTTGCTTCTTGATAAAATACTAACTCCTTCCATTTTTATAATAAAAAACAATGTTTACTTTTTATATACTAACTCAGTTAATTCATTTTTTCTAAAACATATACAATTTATTTCTTAATTTAATTAAACATACTAACTTAATCAAAATACACCTTTTACCACATAACATAATCATAAAAAACTCTTTTTAGATATAATTTGTACATACATATTATATTAAAAATTAATTTTTGTACATATCATATAAGTTAAATTTGAAAATATTTTCTTAATCAAAATACTTTTTATACACAAATCAAACTTAAAAACATTTTTTTTTTTGAAATACATTTGTACATATTATACATTCTCATACATAATTAAAATTGAAATTCTTTAGTTAATATACATTTTGTACATAATTAAACATATAAATCAAAAATACAGATTAAAACGTATATCTAGGTCAAAACCCTAATACGACTCAATTTCACATTTCGCACTTGTACATATTTACACTTACACAATACATATACATTTGCACTTACACAATATATTGCTCTACACACATTTTATTTTATATTTGTACATTCGACATTTATATTTTGATTGTGACATTCGATTTGGTTGTAAATACTATAAGTCTCATCCCCTTGTACATTTATACCCCCACTCCTGGATATTATTTTGTAATAGCGTAGATTTACATTCCGCAATTTACAGTTTTCCAATTATACCATGGTTAGACCTAGGGTTTGTATGTACATAAAATCAAACGTTAGATAACCTAATACAAGACAAATGCATGTAATCAATACACAATCACACTTGCACCCTCTAAGGTAATCCCACATGTTGCCTTCCAAATGGGCCATGCTTGCACGTCGAATGTCTTTGGCAAAACGAAATCAAATGATCATAAGTCCCTCGATGACGCTTTCGAAAGTCGCCTATCAAAACGATCAAGTCCCTTCAAGCAAATTGCCAAAGACACTTGACATCATTGTATTCATGGTCTATGCGATGACCCGCGCCTGTCCCGAATAAACTTCCTAAATACAAGATTGCCTACCAATTTCAATGGTAGAACAAAATTGTCAAAAAGGTTAAAACACGACGAAAATCTTTTGAGAAAGCTTTAGGGTAGATAAACTCTTAAGTACTTGTCAATTTACAAAGAAAACACTTGCCTAATTTCAAAACCCACTTCACAAACATTTTCAAAAATCAAACTTTTCAAACCCTTGAAACATCTTTTTAAAAGATAAAACACCTTTTGTAAAACATTCGAGTAAAGAATTGTTACAAGGTTAGCCTAGCGCAAGGCATCTTTTCAAAACATTTTCAAAACAATCCACAAAGCACCATTTCACACAATTAAAAACCAAGGCAAGATTGATCTAAGCAAGTACCTAAGAGCCCATGGATAACCATGGATGAAAAGGGTGCTAATACCTTCCCTTTTCATAATCTACCCCCCGAACCCACGAAATATCTCAAGAGGTTTTTGCTGTGCTTTTTGAACCTTTCCTTTAGGATAAAGTAAAAATTCGGTGGCGACTCTTGCTCAACCGCACAAGTGCGAATACGAACGCAAAACACTAGTCAGTTCTCCCACCGTATCACACTATCCTACTATTAGTGAGTAGGTAGCACCGTCGTTGGAGTTTTGAGGGTCAATTCGAAAGGGACGTACGATCACTAAAGCAATGTTAGGACGTCTTAGTAATAACCCTAATGTCTTAAGATCAATATTTGAGGCAACAATATCCGAGGCAACCATTCTGAGGCAACTTTTCCGAACAGGACTTTAATCTTTCTTTAGACAAGAGAGCGACCACTAAAATATCCTATACTTAATGACCGTTTACCGAAGGAAATCGAAGTGGGAGTATACCCTAGGAGTGTGCATGTGCGAGTGATTCAATTTCAAATTATTTATCTTTGCACATTTAGGGTTTGCTAACCGTTTTAAAGTTTACATACATTCTTGTCATGCATCCGTATTATTCATACATCTAACAGTTAATATTTTGCGGAATTTATAGTGCGGAAAGTAAAGCTACGCTATTACAAGGCTTCATGTATTAATTACATAGCCGAAAACAACCCGTCAAAACGATAAATGAAAAGGAGAAAAATCATAATTAATCTATTACAACTTGTGAGCAATTACATCAATATGGTAAAAATAAATAAAGCGCGATAAATCGAGAACGAGAGAGAACTAGGGTTTTGACCCCGTCTAACCTAATCGAAAGAAAAAACTTATTTTTGTTGTTTTTAATTCTTTTTAAGAAAAAGAATAAGGTTTTTAATATAAATCTAATTAGTAATTAAATTAAATTAAGAAAATAAAATTATTTTACCTATTTTTATGTTTTTGGTTATTTTTTAAGAAAAAAGAAAATAAGAATTAAATTAGAAACAAAAACCCTAATTGTTCTAATTAATTTTAATTTATTTCCAAAATAATTAAGGTTACCCTAAAATTAAATAAACTAATTAAATTAATTTTTGATTAAAAAATAAAACCTAAACCTAATTTGGGTGAAAATTATTTTTTGTGATTTTATTTAAAAAAAGAATTAATTTTTATATTAATAAAAATAAATCAAATGAAATAATTAAGAAAATATAAAAGAAAGGAAAATAATATGGGCCTGAGAAATAGCAAATTGGAGGGTGTGAAAAGCAAATTTGGGCCCAAAAGAGGTTGATCCACGTTGACTTCCCGGATCTCATGCTACATGTTGACTAAGGCGTATGATGGATCATCACATGATGGCCATTAGATCTGGTTTCCTGGACATTTGGTTGATTGGATGACGATGGTCCATGGTGGTCTCCCTGCCTTGTGGGGCATTGAATCCGTAAAGGAAACTCAAGAAAAATGGCAAATGTTGGAGGCAGGGGTCGAACCCCTGACCTCATGCCCTCCAATGCCTTAACGCTTCCCTGGCCACCACTGGGCCACTTGGTTCAGTTGGTTAATATATAAAAAAAAATAATAAAATAAATAAAGCGAAATTTACTACCAAACACTCGCCAAATTTCAAACAGGCGAATGGGATGATGCCATGCGTGTCATCTTCTTCCTCTCTCAGTTGGTAAAAGTCATAGACTTTTACCTACGGACATATGTCCGTAGCTACAACCCTGGCTTGTTTCAAAATCTTACATGCGCATGATAAATGGAGTCTAAGGCCATGAATCAAACCGTCTTGGCCTTCTGAGCAAGATGGTGCCCTTCTTGTGGGCCAATTTAACTTGTATAAGAAAAACCCAAAACACAACAAGGAACCCTAACAATGGTGGATTCCTGTACAGCTAACGATAATGCAATTAAATGGTGCCATTAGTTTGCAGACATGTTAAGGATTCAGAATATGCTATTGAAACGTGATGAATGTGCAAGAATAACAAGATTTAGTTTTGGAAATAAGGGCAAACCGTGGGAGTCGTGGGGATGAATTCTAGGCACTAGCGCGCTTGCTTTCGATTGGTACAGCTTCCTTGCAATCCCAGGAATCGAATGAGATGGTTAGGGAGTCTTGTAAACTCCTGGAAATATGAAATCAACTCAGCACTTTTTTGTGATTTTTCCAAGTTTGGTTCTGCCTTTTCACGCCTCCAAAGCCTTGTGTTTTAGGTCTGCAAATGTTCACTATATACCAAGGATTGAATTAGGGTTGAAATTATGCTCTCAATCTTTATCCATTATGGCTTTTGATCTTGATTTGATTCACTTGAAAATCTTCCCAAAAATAGTCCAAAACCAATCTTTTCATGCACGGAAAGGCCTTGCACGAATTGATTCACTTGCCAGCTGGATATAGGACCTGAAATATGCACAACATCTTGAGGTTTCAATGATTTGGATTTTTTTCATGATTTGTTTTGATTTAAATGATTTAATTGAAATAAAAAATCAAAATAAATAATAAAAATAATATAAAGTCAAGTGGAAAGAGCTAGGGATCGTGGACCATGCTACCAACTCAAAACAAGTGCAAAAAGTTAGGCCCATTTAGCAAAAATTGCAATTTGAGGCATACTTGACTTTTGACAATTTTGCAAAAAAGGTCAACTTTATCAATGCATAACTTCCTTAATTTTGACTTTTTGAAGGTGTTCTTGGACTTTTTAGAAATCTTGAGATGTCCTTGATGCAACCCTTTTGGTCTCATCTTAATTGAGTCTTCCATGTTCATGTATGAAGCTTTGACAAAAAAGGTGTTTTTGTTGACTTTTCAAAATGACCTATAATGTCTAAATTCATAACTTCTTGTGAGTGCATATTTTGAACTTGGGAGTTGTTCATGAATTGTAGGGAATTGCATCCTATTCAAAATGAGCTTTGGATGGGTCATTTCTCATAAAGTATGAGAAAGTTATGCTTGGTCAAGTTTAGTTGACTTTTCTTGCAAAACCCTAATTTAGCAACTTTTGGGTTTTGATGAATGGTGAGCAATCCTTGAGGAATAATGATCAACCCTTGATAAAGTGATGAATAATACTTCAAAATGAGGATGTTTACCAAAAATCTTGAAGTTTGACTATATGTAGGCCACAATTGACTTTTGCCCTAGCACAGTCGATTTTTAGGCCTTTGAGCAATTGACTGAGCAAATTTCCTCTGCAAGGCTTGAAACTTGACATGGATGATCTTGAGAAAATATTAGGAAAATGGTGAGCATTTGGGATCCCTTGGACTCAAGTATCTTGATGCAACAAGAAACCCTAATTTGAGGTAGACTGCCTTAGGAGAGAGTTTGTCTGGTCAACCCTTGGACTTCCTTGAGCAATTTGAGGACCTCACTTGGAATATATTGAGAAATATGGGAGGGCAAATTTTGGGGTACAAAAGCTTCCCCTGTTCAATCTTCTTAAACTTGAGGATGTAGATTGGCTTATCTGCCTTTTGTGATCCGAAGGTGGGAGATGATTGAACACTAGAGTGCTCAGAAATTTGCACTCGCATGAAGTTGTATTTGTCTTGTGATATTGGGAATGGGCTTATAGATGCCATTTGGAGATTGACGATGGAAGATGGTCTTAAAGATGCCATCCGAAGGAGTTTCGATGGCATAAGAGATTCCTTAGCGAGAGCTTGTATACCTATTGTTGAGGAAGATTTCGCTGGGGAATGTTGTTCTCTGTCTTGAGAGAAAAGTTGAATTTTAGGAGCTTCAGTCGTCCGTTATTCTACTGGGGAATCGTCTCTTATTCGAGGAGGTGAAAATGAACTACTATTTGGTCGTGATCCAGGCTTCATAGCGATAAGACCGACTGCTTATCTGGTAGTAATCCAGGCTTTATTGTGGCTTACTGGGGAGATGAGATTAAACTTGCTATCTGGTCGTGATCCAGGCTTCACAATTTCTCGATTCTTATCTGGTCGTAATCCAGTCTTCAGAAGGAATTAAGTTGTTATCCGGTCGCATCCGGGCTTCAACTTTAATTTAGGGCACACTAATATCCGGTCGACTCCGGGCTTCTTAGTAATTGTCCAGGTAAAATTTCTATTTTGTCGAAATCTAAGCTTCACAATGTCTTGTACTGTTATCTGGTCGTAACCCAGGCTTTAGTGCTTTTATCATTATCTGGTCGTAATCCAGGCTTCACGATGCTTTATACCATTATCTAGTCGAATCCATGCTTCATGGTGTCCTGTACTACTATCTGGTCATAATCCAGGCTTCACAATACCTTACTTCTTATCTGGTTGAAATCCAAGCTTCAGAAGAAATCAAGTGGTTATCCAGTCGCATCCGGGCTTCCATTTGATTTAAAGGCCTGCAAATATCCGGTCGAATCCAGGCTTAATAGTAATTGGCCGGGTAGACTGCTATTTGGTCGAAATCCAAGCTTCACAGTGTCCCTTACTTTTATCTGGTCGTAATCCAGGCTTCAGTGTCTTTTACCACTATCTAGTCATAATCTAGGCTTCACGATGTCTCATACCATTATCTGGTCTAATTCAGGCTTCATGGTGTTTGGAGAAATCAAGATACTATCTGGTCAAACCCGGGCTTCATAACTTGTTTTAAAGATATACAACTATCTGGTCGTAATCCAGGCTTCGCCGTGTCTTTGGCTGCTATCTGGTCGTAATCCAAGCTTCACAGAAATTTGTATTGTTATCTGGTCATGATCCAGGCTTCACAATAACTTGATGAGCTGTTATCCAGTCGTAATCCGGGATTCACGGCTTGCTGGGGATTAAACTATTATCCGGTCGAATCCATGCTTCATAGCTTGATGATAAACCACTATCTGGTCGAATCCAGGCTTCGCGGTGTTTGAAACTGTTATCCGGTCGTTCTTCGGGATTCACAATATGATGGAGTAATCAAGATACTATCCGGTCGTACCCGGGCTTCATAGCTTGAACTTTGTGAGAATTTGATTGTACTTTCCTGAAAGGTAAATGGTTAGTCGTATGCAATGCATGATATGTATCAAGCAATGATGTTCTCAAAATAAATGAGATTGTGTTGTATGATGCGTATGCATATGTCATGATGTATGGACATGCAATGTTTTTATGATGTTCTCTAGCTGGGGAAAATAAATCCCAGATTGCTGCTGGAGAATGAAAGAGTTTCGCTTGCTGGGGATAACGACCGAAGGTGATTGGGAGGATAATCCTGCGGGAGAATAAATCGACGAGGGACTGACTCTGTGGGGAAGGGAAACTCTGCTAGAAGATCTACTGATTTGGAGAAACAACCTCGGCTAGGGATGAATTACCGTTGCTGGCGATGATGAACCCTGTCGGGGATAAAATTTCTGCTTGTGGAAGAAATAAACTCCACTAGGGATAATATTCTAGTGCTGGTGATAGATAAACTCTGCTTGGGGAGAATCACTATTTTTTTAGATACATTTTGCTCTGCAGGGAGTGAATGTACCTTTAGTCATATTCTCTAGCTAAATCTATCCCCATATCTGGTGGACAGAGCAACTGTAAGGTTTGGACATTTCTTGTTTGCCCCTGTTCCTAATATTACGAGTAATCGTCTTTTGTTTCGCATGTAAATATTTACGAGCAGCAATTATTGTCAAATGCATATATCAAAAATTAACCATTGGACGTTCTTACAAAACAAAACAGAAAAAAGAAAAATAATTTGAAATTTCTTTGTGAAAATGAATTGTATTGATTTTTAAGTTGGCCTGTAAATAAGAGTTTTTGTACAAGAGGCTGACGTCCTAGTAAGAGAACATCGTCGAACAAACAGAATTTATACAATTTGTGTAAAAGAAAGAAAAATAGCTATGTGAACAATCCCACTGGGTTCCAACTCTGTTATTGCCTTTATATCTTCGAGAGTCTCATCACTTTGCTACTGGGTTGAAGGTAGATCAGATTTATTAGTGCCATTCGAGCTTGATAGTCGATACCGAAGTCTGGTTGCAAGGTGATCCAATGAGACATAGTGTTACGCTTTAATACCTAATTTCTGCCTGAATCGCCCTTTCGGGTTTTCGGTCCATCGGGATACCCCTTTTTGCCCAAGCCCCCTTTTTAGGTTTTCGACTTGCCGGGTGTACAGATTTTTTCATTTTCATCCCTTATTTTTGCCCGAACCCTTTTGGGTCGCCGGGAAGCCCTTATTTTTGCCTAAAGTCAACCTAGCGGGTCTTTGATTAGGCGTAGTATTTTTTCACTATGTCTGCATTGACAGGGTGAGGAAGGTCGTCACCATCCATGGTGGTTAGAATCATAGCTCCTCCTGAGAAGATGTTCTTAACAAAAAATGGCCCTTCATACGTAGGGGTCCATTTGCCCCTAGGATCCCATTGTGGAAGTATGATGCGCTTGATCACCAGATCCCCGACTTGATATTCTTATCGTTTGACCTTCTTGTTAAATGCCTTGATCATTCGTTTTTGATACGCCTGACCATGAAAAATAGCAGTAAGTCTCTTTTTGTCGATTAAGTTCAGCTGATCAAGCCGGGTCTGGATCCAATCGTCTTCGCTCAAACCTGCATCCTTCATAATCCGAAGAGAGGGTATCTGGACTTCGATGGGTAAGACTGCTTCCATGCCTAATACCAAAGAGTAGGGTGTTGCACTTGTTGAAGTCCGCACTGAGGTTCGGTACCCATAAAGAGCGAATGGTAACATCTCGTGCCAGTCTTTGTATGTCACTGTCATCTTCTGCACAATCTTCTTGATGTTCTTATTAGCCGCTTCAACAACCCCATTCATCTTCGGATGGTAAGGAGAAGAGTTGTGATGCTGTATCTTGAACTGCTTGCAGAGCTCGGTGATCATTATATTGTTGAGATTTGTACCATTATTTGTAATGATCTTCTCCGGTACACCGTATCGACAAATCAAGTTGTAACGAATAAACCGCGCCACGACATTCTTAGTTACTGTAGAAAAAGGAAGCTGCTTCAACCCACTTCGTGAAATAATCAATAGCTACCAGGATGAAACGATGTTCGTTGGACGCAGTAGGTCTGATCTCGCCAATCATATCGATGCCGCACATTGCAAAGGGCCAATGAGCTGTTAAGACGTTCAAAGGAACTAGAGGTACATGCACCTTATCAGCATAGACTTGGCACTTATCACAGGTCCGAGAATGCTGATAACAATCGGCTTCCATGGTAGACCAATAATATCCTACCCGTAGGATTTTATTCGCCATGGTATATCCACTGGAATGAGTTCCGAAAGTACCTTCATATAACTCTGCCATAATCTTGTGTGCCTCGTTCTTGTCCACACATTGCAGTAAGGTTGAATCATGGTTACGCTTGTAAAGGATACCATTACTGATGAAGAACTTCGCCGCGAATCTCCTCAGAAACTTCTTATCATTAATGGATGCACCCTCGGGGTATTCCTGAGCCTCAAGATACCTCTTTACCTTGTGAAACCAGGGTTTATCTGCTACCTCTTCAGTCTCGATGTCACAGTAATGTGCGGGTTCATCCAACCTCTCGATGGTAATCTGGGGAGCCTCATTGTCCCACCTGACCCTGAACATAGAATACATGGTAGCTAGCGCGTCCGCTAACTGATTCTCTTCTCTGGGGAAGTGTTCAAAGGTTATCTCCTCTAAGTGCGGAAGCAGCGTCAATACATACTCTTTGTAAGGAATCAGATTTGGGTGCTTCGTATCCCACTCACCTTTGATCTGACTGATCACGAGAGCGGAATCTCCAAACACACTTAAGAACTTAATCCTTAGATCAATAGCTGCTCGAAGGCCCATGATGCATGCTTCATACTCCTCCATGTTGTTGGTGCAGTTAAAACATAATCGAGCGGTGAATGGAGTATGACAGCCTTCAGAAGATATAATCACAGCACTAATGGCATTACCCAACGCGTTTGAAGCTCCATCAAAGTACATAGACCATCAGGATCCCTCCTCAGGTCCTTCATCCGGTCCAGGTTTTTCACAGTCGGTTACCAACATGATGTTCTCATCCGTAAACTCGAAATTCAGAGACTGATAATCATCCACGGCCTGATGCGCCAAATGATATGCCAACACACTCCCCTTGATTGCCTTTTGGGTTGTGTATTGGATGTCACACTCAGTCAAGATCATCTGCCATCTGGCTATTCTTCCGGATAAGGCAGGCTTCTCAAAGATATACTTGATTGGGTCCATCTTTGATATCAATAGGGTAGTGTGGGTCAGCATATACGGTCTCAGCCAGAGAGCAGCGCATGCCAAAGTGCAGCAAGTTTTCTCAATCAACGAGTATCGGGTCTCGCAGTCGGTAAACTTTTTTCTAAGGTAGTAAATAGTGTGCTCTTTTCGGCCAAACTCGTCATGCTGCCCCAGCATGCACCCCATTGAATTATCGAGTACTGTCAAGTATAAAATCAAAGGTCTTCCTTCAACTGGAGGCATCATAATAGGTGGCTCTTGGAGGTATTCCTTTATCCTTTCGAAAGCGGTCTGACATTTATCATTCCATTTTACTACTTAATCTTTCTTCAGCAGCTTGAAGATCGACTCATAAGTAGCAGTCAAATTTGAAATGAATCGGGCAATGTAATTCATACGTCCCAAAAATCCTCTAACTTCCTTTTCCATTCGGGGATCTGGAATCTCCTGTATAGCCTTCACCTTTGCAGGATCCACCTGAATACCTTTATCACTAACAACAAAACCCAACAGCTTACCAGATCTTACCCTGAAGGTGCACTTGTTTGGGTTTAACCTCAGCTTGTATATCTTCAACCTGTCGAACAGCTTCTGAAGATGGTCAAGATGTTCTTCTTCAGTCTTGGACCTTGCAATCATGTCATCAACGTATACCTCAATTTCATGGTGAATCATGTCGTGGAACAAAGCGACCATGGCGCGCTGATACATTACCCCAACATTCTTCAATCTGAACGGCATGACTTTATAGCAAAAGGTACCCCACTGTGTAATGAAAGTTGTCTTCTCCATGTCCTCGGGAGCCATCTTAATATGATTGTATACATAAAAACCATCCATTAAGGAGAAGACCTTATGCTGCGCGGTGTTGTCGACCAGAACATCGATGTGAGGCAGTGGGAAATCATCCTTGGGGCTCGCCCTGTTCAGATCCCTATAGTCCACACACATTCGTATCTTACCATCCTTCTTCGGCACCGACACAACATTGACAACCCACTGCGGGTAAGAGGTGACTGCTAAAAAATCTTGCGTCGAACTGTTTCATGACCTCAGCTTTGATTTTCTCATGCATTTCAGGGTGCATACGGCGAACCTTCTGCTTTACGAAGGAAAGTCTTCTTTAGTTGGCATGCGATGTACCACAATATCAGTGTCTAAACCAGGCATATCTTCATAAGACCATGCAAAGATCTCAACATAGTCGCGTAACATCTGTATCAACCGTTGCTTGACACTAGGCTCCAGATTTGTACCTATCTTGACCTATTTCTTGTCTTCCTCTATACCCAAATTCACTGATTCCACTGGCTCTTCATGGGACTATATGGCCCTCTCTTCCTGTAGTAACAGTCTAGCAAGTTCCCCAGGCACTTCACAATCATCCTCACCTTCGTTCACGGCTTGGTTGATCGGACTTTCGAAGTCATAACTGGCAGTAGCAGAGTCGTTATCAATGGGATCCAGAGTGGATGTGGACCTGTATTATGATATGTGAGTGTGTGTAAGACAATAGTTGTTTTGATAAAGTGCAAGATAGAAAAGGAGCACAAAAATTTGTAATGCAAGAAAATGTCCAATGTTTTATTCATGATATATGGAAATCATAGATAATAAGCCCTTACAAACAAAGCCAAGGTGCCTCGGGCAAGGCACCGGGCCATAAAGTTTCAAAGCTGTTTGTTACAAATCTCAAAAACAAAAGTCTATTACTGTGTAATAAAAGAAACGGGCATGAAGTCCTTCGCCGTCCAATTGTTCAATCCATCATCGGTAGTCGGGTAGATCCTGCTGTCGAAATATGACTCTCCCTCGTCATCTTCAATTGCATTCACTCCCGGATTACTGATGCACAGAGGAGGTCTTCAAATTCACGCATGCCGAACAGCCCTTTGAGCTTCTACAGTAAAACCCAAACCAAACTTGTCAGTCTTGTGTGCAAAGTCATGGAGTTGGCCCCAATTTGCACACCCATGTTTTTCAATAACAGCCCTGGCATCCTTGAGGGAAGCCATCTTCATTGGAGGTTCTTCAACAGCAACTTCAGTCGACGCCAGAGTCTGGGGGACTTCTTCAAAATTCTGACACGGGGTTTTGATGAACTCTCCATCCATCTCCACATACCGAAAGGAGTTGAGATGACTCACCATGTACTCCTCTTCTCCTCGTACCATAACAATCTTCCCTTTTACTGGATATTTCAACATCTAATAGAGCGTGGAAGTTACTGCCCCATCCTTATGAATCCACGGGCGACCCAGCAAACAAGAATAAGATGGTCGAATATCCATCACATAGAACGTAGATGCAAAAGTCTGAGAGCCAACTTTAACAGGGACATCCACCTCCCCGTGCACCATCCTTTTGGACCCGTCAAAGGCCCTAAACACAATATTACTTGGCTTCAGAACCAACCCTTCACAATCCAGCCGATCTAATGCTTTCTTGGGTAAAAAATTTAATGAGGAACCAGTATCCACCAGTACATGGGCCGGAGTAGTGCCCTTACACTCGATCGAGACATGCAGGGCATCATTGTGATTCCTTCCTTTGGTAGTCAAATCTGCGTCGGAGAAACCCAACCTGTTGTCAGCGGTCAAACTAGCCACACAGTCTTTGAATTGATCAACAGAAGTTTCCTGCGGTACATGCGCAGTTTTAAGGAAAGCAATTAAAGCCTTTGCATGGGCTTCCGAGCACAACAATAAGGATAACATGGAGATCTTCGACGGGGTCTGCCCCAGCTGCTCGACTACGTTATAGTTACTCTTCTTGATAATCTTCAGAATTTCCTCTATCTCCTGCTTAGAAGTTTCTACAATAATCTTCTTAGGTGCCTCCATCTGGGTAGGCTCATCTGTGACTTCTTTGCCCCGGGTGTCAGATGGCTCGGCGACTGGGGTGATAACTGGAGTAAGAATTGAAACAGCAGCTGATGTACTAGCAGACGAAATGGCAATAGGCTTTTGAATAGTCGGAGGGGAAATCTCAGGTGAAAAGAGTCTTCCACTTCTAGTGACCTTGCTAGACCCGACAATATTGCTGATATCAACATCAGCTTCTTCAACCTTCAAATCTTGTTTGATCCCATGATAATACACATCGGCCCCATAATGCCACGGGATAGATTTATCCGAAGTGTATGGGATAGGACCAGGAATAGTAATGATCAATGGAGCAACTTTTGGAACGGATGTAATCCTAACAGGCTTTCTCAAGGAAGCCTTGGAAGGATTGGAGAAAATGGTTATGATGGAAACATCTTCAACGGGAATCAACGGAATTAAAGTTTTCTCGAATAGGATCTATTTGTAATCCATCAAGCGCTGAACACCTGATTTCAATAAACGGCAACCAGTAGGCAGGATTGAACATAGGTGGCAACCTTCACCACAACCCAGAAATAAACCGGCCGATAAAAGGTTCTTCTTAACTGTCATTAACGGAGTAGAAATGTCTTCAACGGAGGTCACAAATAAATCATCGTCCACAACATTTACTCCATGCTTGGGCATAGGAGCAGTCATGACGTTAGGCTTTTCCGGTGCGTTAAACTCAATTTATTTAGCTTCAATCAAATCTTGCACCTTATTCCTCAAGGCCCAGTAGTTGTTCGTATCATGACCCGGGCTATCAGAGTGATAGGCACAGCGAGCGTTTGGATTATACAGCAGAGATGTGGTACTGGGATTCTTCAGGGCTTCCCTCAGAGTTACCAGGTTGGTCTTCAATAATTGCGGTAAAATTTGACATAAAGTCATACTGAGCCGAGTGTACTGTCTCTGTAGCCTCTCCATTCTTTGCTGATTGTTGCGTTGTGGGGCAACTGTAGGTCTTGATATTACTACCGCATTCACTGCTTAGCAGCGTTCAGGTCGGTTTTGTCTCCTCAAGCTGTAAACTGCAGTGGCTTCATTCTTGAAAGGTTTATTTTCCGTACCTGATGAAGCACCTTTCTGTATCTTGCCACTTTTGATACCAGCTTCTACCCTCTCCCCAGTCAAAATCAATTCAGTGAACCCAGATGATGAACTGTCGATCAAGTGATTAAAAAATGGACCCGACAAAGTCCCCAGAAACATATCCACCAACTCCCTATCAGACAGAGGGGGTTGGACTCTTCCAGCCAGATCTATCCACTTCTGAGCATAGTCCTTAAAGCCTTCACTTGCACCCATGGACATACCCTAAAGCTGAGTACGAGTGGGAGCAAGGTCGGCATTATACTGGTATTGCTTGTAGAAAGCAGCAGCAAGGTCCTCCCTGTTACGGACGTTAGCTCCTTCCAATTGATAAAACCATTCAAGGTGAGTCACTGACAGACTATCTTGAAAGAAATCGACCCACAAATTCCTATCAGTAGTGTAGGGTTGGATTTTTCTGACATACAAGCAGAGATGGAGTTTTGGACAGGATACTCCATCGTACTTAGCAAAAACCGGAGCCTTAAACTTGTGAGGGATCACCACTCCCGCTGCCAGTCCCAAATCTCCGAAGTCCAAACCGAGAACCTTCTGAATCTCCATAGCACTTAGACGATCTTCAAGTTATTTATACCTATCCTCAGCATGAGGGTATTGTTCATCATCAAAATCAGTATCATTATCAGAGACCACAGGACTAGGACCCTTTCCTTCCTCTTGATTCTCTCCTCCTCCATATGAATGAGACAGATCAGCTTCCTGTCGCAACCTATTCCCAAATCTGTGACCCATATTCGGCAGAACCACCTTCTTCTTCTTCTTCTTCTTCTCCTTCAAGATGAGAGTTTTCAAATCTTGTTGTCCTTTGGCCAAGTTCAAGAACATCTCCTAGAATTGAGCATTTTGTGCTTGAAGAGCTTTGATGGCTTGATCGGTAGGTATTTCAGAAGACATTCTATGCTGAAATAAACATCGAAGAAGATAAGAAACCTGTAATGGTACCTGTAATGAGGTGCATGGTAATGGAATGTGTATGAAATGATTTCAAAGATTTTGGGAGATTTAAATTTGTAAACCAAAATAAAACACACTTTATTAGATTAAACTTGTAACAATGTTTAACAATGCCTTCAAGGCATTACAAAGGAAATAAATTGAAAAGTAAATCTAAACTAGAAACAATAAAAGATATCAGAAATCCCATGGTCGTTTTCCCTTCGTGCTGACATAATCATTGATTGCCCTTTCATTCTCAAGCTGCCTCGTGAGCTTTAAGATCTTCCTTTCCTGCTCATGATACTTCTCCCGGTAAGTATCCCTTTCTTCCTTTAACTGGATCCAAGATCTCTTCAATGCCCCAAGATCAGTAGGCATATAGGGATAGAGGACTGTATAAGGAACACCTTCTTCATTAGTATGCTCCACAACCACTGGAAAAACAGCTTCATAAGGCATCTCCAGCTTTTGAGCACGGGATCGAACCCACTGGAGATAAGGCTGCATAGGGAGAGAAGTCTTAGGTCCTAGCTCATGAGGGTCAGACCTATTCACCATGCCCCAGGCCCGTATAAACCTACGGCGATGCTCATCCAGGTCCCCCTTGTAGTCAAAGACAATATCTGTAAGAAGTAGCTCATGAGGACCGTCTCTCCGAGCACGACCAAACTGTCGTAAAGCTAAACAAGGACTGTAGGTTATTCCCCCTCTAATTCCAAGCAACAGGACATTAGGGTATTCCCCACATCGATCAATGACAGCTACTTTTCCATATCCTTAGAACTCCAAAGAATGTCTGTATGGGAAAGTGACATGATTCTATAAGCCCAACCTAAACCTTCCTCATTCTTCAACACAGATTTAGGGAGGTGCGAAATAAACCACCTCGCCAACAATGGCATACAGCACATGATGGTCCCCCTTCTTCGCATAGTCCGAGTATAGAGAGCATGTAGAATGTCACCTAGAAGGGTAGGCACTGGATTACGAGACAAGAAGATCTTGACCGCATTCACATCTATGAAGGAATATGGGTTCGGGAAAAGAACCAAGCCGTAGATGAGGAGAGCCAAGATGTCTTCGAAAGCTTGAAAGTCCAAATTATCCCAGAACTGTTGAGCTTGATCAATCATAAACTTAGCCAAGAAACCTTTGACCCTGCTCCGTGTCTCCCAGTTGGATACTACATCAGCCCTTTTTAGATGTAAGGCTGAAGCAATGTCCTCAGGTCTATGGGCCTCTTCCAAACCTGTTAAGGGTGTTTGCTCGAGGATAGATATGCCCAGTAAGTCAAAAAAACTCCTCCAAAGTAGGAACTAGCTGATAATCCGGAAAGGTGAAACAATGATGCACCGGATCAAAGAACTGGAAAAAGCATGCTCATCATTTTCTCATCCAACTTTGAAGTAACCAAGCTAAGGAGATGACCATGTCTTCTAACAAATGAAGAAGTATCAGGAACTTTTGATACTAACTCCCTGAGTTGAGCAGGCACTTGCATGAAGTTAACTCAAATGGTATTTCTGCGTACGGAAGCCATAATCTACAAAACAGAACAAAGATGAATCCCCCCGGCCTTCGAAATGGTTAGTACAATGAAGTGTGCATGCTATGTCATGATTCATGATGTCATGATAAAACACACAACAGGTATAGCGGGTAACAAACATGGTAAAGGCAAACAAGTCACACAAGAGCCCTTAAATTTCAGGCTTGCATGGAGTCTAGGTACTACCCTCTTGAAGTTCAGTTGGTTTCAACCTGTCCTAATAATAGTAATCGGGTTCTAGAGGTTCTCAATATCACTGACCATCCTCCATCGGTCATGGTTTCAGCTCACTCAATCTTTTCTTGCGGCCGGAACTATCTCGAGAGTATGGTCTCAATGAGTGTAGTATCGAGTATCAACCAGTTCTCAGCTTTACACCGAGGCCGGCTATCTCACTACTTCCTATGGCCAAGTTGGTAAATTATAGGTTCTAAGGTCAGTTGATGCTTAATGACCCATATAGAAGCCCCATATTCTCCTTGTTTCTCCAAAAGGGATACCGGTACCAACCAATGTGCCACATCAATGTAGCTACTACTGCAACCGTATTGGTCTATGTCGTACAGTTCCCTCACAGTTTATTGCTACTTACCTAAAAGGTGTTCCCCAGATCCAGGTTAGGATCTATAGTAACTCCAATACAAAGCCCACAAAATAAAGCAATCAAATAAAACAAGAGAAGCAAATATGATGAACTAATCCTAAGGTATACCCCACTTTCCCCAGCAGAGTCTCCAGTTCTGTGATACGGTGGCCAGAACCAGAACTGTTTTGAAATGCTGGTTTGCGTTTATTTTTGCAAAATGTCGCGGTAAGCAAGAGTCGCCACCGAATTTTATTTTATCCAACAGGAAAGGAAAAAAGGACAGAAAAATTCCTTTTTTTGAGGTTTTCTGAGTACGGGGGGTAGATTATAGAAAGGGAAGGTATTAGCACCCTTTCTATCCGTAGTTTTCTATGAGCTCTTCGGTACTTGCTCATCATTTTTCAAATTTTTCTTGTGTGTGTTTGATTTGAAAATTTTTTTGTTTGACTTCGATTTAACCCTTGCTTTTATCTTCAAGAGTGTTACGAAGTTGTTTTGAAAACTTGTTTGAAAAGAGTGTAAGTGTGGAAAAAGTTTGTTTTGTTTGAGCAAGTACTTAAGAGCTAATCTACCTACTCGAAAAAAGAATTGTTCTATGTTCATTTCCTTTAGACAGCGTTATCCTACTATTAGTGAGTAGGTAGCACCGTCGTTGGAGTCTTGAGGGTCAATTCGAAAGGGACGTACGATCACTAAAGCAATGTTAGGACGTCTTTGTAATAACCCTAAAGTCTTAAGATCAATATTCGAGGCAACAATATCCGAGGCAACCATTCCAAGGTAACTTTTCCGAACGGGGCTTTGATCTTTGTTTAGACAAGATAGCGACCACTAAAATATCCTATACTTAATGACCGTTTACCGAAGGCAACCGAAGTGGGAGTATACCCTAGGAGTGCGCATGCGCGAGTGATGCAATTTCAAATTATTTATCTTTGCACATTTAGGGTTTGCTAACCGTTTTAAAGTTTACATACATTCTTGTCATGCATCCCTATTATTCATACATCTAACAGTTAATATTTTGCGGAATTTAGAGTGAGGAAAGTAAAGCTATGCTATTACAAGGCTTCACGTATTAATTCATAGCCAAAAACAACTCGTCAAAAACGATAAATGAAAAGGAGAAAAATCCTAATTAATCTATTACAACTTGTGAGCAATTACATCAATATCGTAAAAATAAATAAAGCGCGATGAATCGAGAACGAGAGAGAATTAGGGTTTTGACCCCGTCTAACCTAATCGAAAGAAAAAACTTATTTTTGTTGTTTTTAATTATTTTTAAGAAAAAGAATAAGGTTTTTAATATAAATCTAATTAGTAATTAAATTAAATTAAGAAAATAAAATTATTTGACCTATTTTTATGTTCTATTTTACACCAAAAACCCTAATTGTTCTAATTAATTTTAATTTATTTACAAAATAATTAAGGTTACCCTAAAATTAAATAAACTAATTAAATTAATTTTTGATTAAAAAATAAAACCTAAACCTAATTTGGGTGAAAATTATTTTTTGTGATTTTATTTAAAAAAAGAATTAATTTTTATATTAATAAAAATAAATCAAATGAAATAATTAAGAAAATGTAAAAGAAAGGAAAAGAATATGGGCCTGAGAAATAGGAAATTGGAGGGTGTGAAAAGCAAATCTGGGCCCAAAAGAGGTTGATCCACGTTGACGTCCTGGAACTCATGCTACATGTTGACTAAGGCGTATGATGGATCATCACATGATGGCCATTAGATCTGGTTTCCTGGACATCTAGTTGGTTGGATGATGATGGTCCATGGTGGTCTCCCTGCCTTGTGGGACATTGAATCTGTAATAAAGGAAACTCAAGAAAAATGGCAAATGTTGGAGGCAGGGGTCGAACCCCTGACCTCATGCCCTCCAATACCTTAATGCTTCCATGGCCACCACTGGGCCACTTGGTTCAATTGGTTAATATATAAAACAAAAATAATAAAACACATAAAGCGAAATTGACTACCAAACACGCGCCAAATTTCAAACAGGCGTATGGGATGATGCCACGCGTGTCATCTTCTTCCTCTCTCCGTTGGTAAAAGTCATATACTTTTACCTACGGACATATGTCCGTAGCTACAACCCTGGCTTGTTTCAAAATCTTACATGGGCATGATAAATGGAGTCTAAGGCCATGAATCAAACCGTCTTGGCCTTCTGAGCATGATGGTGCCCTTCTTGTGGGCCAATTTCACCTGTATAAGAAAAACCCAAAACACAACAAGGAACCCTAACAATGGTGGATTCCTGTACAACTAACGATAACGCAATTAAATGGTGCCATTAGTTTGCAGACATGTTAAGGATTCAAAATATGCTATTGAAACGTGATGAATGTGCAAGAATAACAAGATTCAGTTTTGGAAATAAGGGAAAACCGTGGGAGTCTTGGGGATGAATTCTGGGCACTAGCGCGCTTGCTTTCGATTGGTATAGTTTCCTTGCAATCCCAAGAATCGAATAAGATGGTTAGGGAGTCTTGTAAACACCTGGAAATATGAAATCAACTCAGCACTTTTTTGTGATTTTTCCAAGTTTGGTTATGCCTTTTCACGCCTCCAAAGCCTTGTGTTTTAGGTATGCAAATGTTCACTATATACCAAGGATTGAATTAAGGTTGAAATTATGCTCTCAATCTTTATCCATTATGGCTTTTGATCTTGATTTGATTCACTTGAAAATCTTCCCAAATATAGTCCAAAACCAATCTTTTCATGCACCCAAAGGCCTTGCACGAATTGATTCACTTGCCAGCTGGATATAGGACCTGAAATATGCACAAGATCTTGAGGTTTCAATGATTTGGATTTTTTTCATGATTTGTTTTGATTTAAATGATTTAATTGAAATAAAAATCAAAATAAATAATAAAAATAAGATAAAGACAAGTGGAAAGAACTAGGGCTCATGGACCATGCTACCAACTCAAAATAAGTGCAAAAAGTTAGGCCCATTTAGCAAAAATTGTAATTTGAGGCATAGTTGGCTTTTGACAATTTTGCAAAAAAGGTCAACTTTATCAATGCATAACTTCCTCAATTTTGTCTTTTTGAAGGTGTTCTTGGACTTTTTAGAAATATTGAGATGTCTTCTGAGCAAAACATTTGGTCTCATCTCAATTGAGTCTTCCATGTTTATGTATTAAGCTTTTACAAAAAAGGTGTTTTTGTTGACTTTTCGAAATGACCTATAATGTCTAAATTCATAACTTCTTATGAGTGCATATTTTGAACTTGGGAGATGAAGATGAATGGTAGGGAATTGCATCCTCTTCCAAATGAGATTTGGATGGGTCATTTCTCATAAAGTATGAGAAAGTTATGCTTGGTCAAAGTTGTGTTGACTTTTCCTACAAAACCCTAATTTAGCAACGTTTAGGTTTTGATGAATGGTGAGCAATCCTTGAGGAATCATGATCAAACCTTGATCAAATGATGAGTAATACTTAAAAATGAGGATGTTGACCAAAAATATTGAAGTTTGACTGTATGTAGGCCACAGTTGACTTTTGCCCTAGCACAGTCGATTTTCAGGCCTTTGAGCAATTGACTGAGCAAATTTCCTCTGTAAGGCTTGAAACTTGACATGGATGATCTTGAGAACATATTAGGACAATGGTGAGAATTTGGGATCCCTTAGACTCAAGTATCTTTATGCAACAAGAAACCCTAATTTGAGGTAGACTGCCTTAAGAGAGAGTTTGTCTGGTCAACCCTTGGACTTCCTTGAGCAATTTGAGGACCTCAATTGGAATATATTGAGAAATATGGAAGGGAAAATTTTGGGGTACAACAAAGCTCATTTCAAATTCTGCCTGCATAGACTTAGCAAATTCTCTTCCCAAAGAGGCTTTAGTAGATCCAAAACTAATATCATCTACATAAATATGACAAACTAAAATGTCATTTTTAAATGACTTACAAAATAAAGTTGTGTCCACCTTCCCGCTGGTAAAATAATTTTCTAATAGAAAACTACTTAGTTTTTCATACCAAGCTCTGGGAGCTGGTTCTAGACCATATAGTGATTTCTTTAGTTTAAATACATACTCTGGATGTTTTGAATTTTCAAAACCAGGGGGCTGGTGCACATAAACTTCTTCATCAATGTAACCTTTTAAGAATGCACTTTTAAAACCCATCTAATATAGAGTGATGCCATTATTTACAGAAAAATAAATTTAAAGACTGATAGATTCTAACATGGCGACTGTAGCGAAGGTTTCTATATATTTTATCCCCTCTTGCTGACTATAATCTTGTGCCACCAGTCGTGCTTTGTTTGTGATGAATTCTCCTTGTTCATTAAGTTTGTTTATGAATACCTATTTGGTTCCAATGACGTTGAACCCTTTTGGTTTGGGAACCAAATCCCACACATCATTTTTGGTGAATTGGTTTAATTATTCCTACATTGCAAGTATCCAATCATTGTCCAAAAGAGCTTCTTCAATGGAAGTTGGATCAATTACAGACACTAATCCCATGAGAGATTCTTCAGAGTTTCTGAATGTGGAACTTGTTCTGATTAGGTCTTCTTTATTTCCCAGAATTTTGTCTTCAAGATGAGCTAAACTACTTATAGATTGTCTTTTCTGGAAAGGGTCTTCAGAAGTTGTTGTAATGTTTGTGAAATCTTCTTCTGGAGATGACTGTGATTCTTTGTGAGAAACTTATGATGCAAGATCTTCAGTACTTGTAAATTGGACTTCTATATCTGCAAAATAATTATCTTGCTTTGAATTTTAAGAGCCGAGCTTATCATCAAATATGACACTGATTGAATCTTCTATAATCCGTGTTTCTTTGTTGTATACTCTATAGCCTCTTGAGCGTTCAGACTATCCTAACATAATACACTTTTGTGCTTTAGAGTCAAACTTGTTCATATGTTTTTTCGTGTTCAGAATAAAACAAGTACATCAAAAAGGATGGAAATACGAGATGTTGGGCTTTCTGTTCTTCCATATGTTCATATGGAGTCTTATCCAGAATAGGTCTTATGGAGATTCTATTCTGAATGTAACACGATGTTTTAATTTATCATGGTTCTGACCAATTCTTGTAAATTTTTGTTCTTTCGTTCTACAACTCCGTTCTGTTGGGGAGTTCTAGGACAAGAGAAATCATGAGAGATGCCATTCTCGTTGAAAAAAAATTCAAATTTTATGTTTTCAAATTCTCCATCATGATCACTTCTGACTTTAACAATTCTAAGATCTTTTTTGTTTTGGACTTGGTTACAGAAGGCAAAGAACACAGAGTGTGACTCGTCCTTGTGTCATAAGAACTTTACCCATGTCCATCTGCTATAGTCATCTATGATCACTAATCCATACTTCTTGCCACTAATGGATCAGTTTTCACTGGTCCAAATAGATCTACATGCAGGAGTTCTAATGGTCTATATGTAGAAACAATATTTTTTGCTTTAAAAGAGGGTTTTACAAACTTTCCTTTTTGACATGCTTCACACAGAGCATCTGAGTTGAAGTTCAGGGTAGGAAGTCCTCTGACCAGATTGAGTTTGTTAATATAAGATATTCTTATCATACTAACATGCCCCAATCTTCTGTTCCAGACCCATTGCTCATTGTTAATAGACAATAAACATATTACACTCTGACTTTTCAATTCAGAATGTTTTATTTTGTAAATGTTGTTCTTTCTCAGTCCATTAAAGATGATAGATCCATCTTTTCGACTAACTACTTTACAAGACTTTTGATTGAAGATTATATCATAACCGTTATCACTTAATTGACTTATGGATAACAAGTTATGCATTAATCCATATACTAACAGAACATTAGTAATAGAGGGAAGAGAAATGTTACCAATAGTTCCAGAGCCAATTATCCTCCCTTTCTGATTGCCTCTGAAACCTATGTACATATTCCTTCTTCCCGTCATGTGTCAAGAGCATACAGAGTCCAGGTACCACGACTGGTGTTTCAATCTTGCTGTCAAAGATATCTGCAACCTAGACAATTTTATTCTTAAGTACCCATATCTTTTTGGGTCCTCGCTTGTTAGAGTTGCTAAATTCTGTTTGAATGTAGGTTTAGTAGAAAAAGAATTACTGGTGTATTTTATGTCATGTGTGTGTCCATAGGTGAAGTGAGAATACAACAGAGTGTGTTTAATGAACATATCCTTAACTTTCTTAGGTTGGGATACTTTACCTTTGTATCCTATTCCTTTTCTGTCATTTCTTCTAACTCCATAGATCATTAAATCCATCTTGCTTCTATCTATATTTTTAGCAAGAAATTTCTGAAAGTTATGATCATATTCCTTTATGATCTTATCAAAGTTACTAGGAACTTCTGAGACAGTTTCATTATGAGCATTTTGTAATTTATTTTCAATTTTTGAAATTGTTTCTTTCAGCTCATAGTTTTTTTATCTCAGTTTCTTAGTTTCTTCAGAGTCAGAAACTAAATCCTTTTTCTGGTTCTTGTTTATGACTCGAAGTTTATGATACGTTTCTAAAATTTCTGACAGACTCTCTTCTAATTGAGATCTAGAAAAGTTAGAAAATACCTCTTCTGCCTCTGAGTTTGATTCTGATCCAGATGATTCAGTATCTTCTGATACATTGGCCATAAGGGAAATGTTGGCTCTTTCTTCTTCTGATTATGTTTCTACTTTAGAAGAGTCTGAGTCATCCCATGTTGCCATGAGACTTTTCTTCTTCTCCTTAAAGAACATCTTCTTAAGTTTCTCCTTTTTAAGCTTTGTACATTCCCTTTTGTAGTGCCCTTGTTCATTGCACTCGTAGCAGACAATGTCTTTGTTGCTTGACTTTCTGTATCTAGAAGATGATTCAGACTTTCTGTATCCAAAAGATGGTTCAAACTTTCTATATCCAGACGATGGTTCAGACTGATTCCTTATTCTTCTGGAATTTCTGAACTTTCTTTGCCTGTGCTTCCATAGTTGGTTGACTCTTTTGGAGAGAAGAGACAATTCTTCTTCTTCTGATGAGGATCCACCATAGTTTTCCTCTATTGCCTGCAAAACTTTAGATTCATATTTTTTGTTATATTTAAGGGCTAAAGGCTTACCTTGCTTCTGGGACTCATCATCTTCTAACTCTATCTCATGACTTCTGAGAGAGCTGACAAGTTCTTCTAGAGAGATTTGTTTCAAATCTTTGGCCAGTTTGAGAGCAATGACCATGGGTCTCCATTTCTATGGTAAACTTTTGATGATCTTCTTTACATGATTAGCAATCGATTATCCTTTATCCAGAACGTTTAGCCCAGCAACAAGAATTTGAAATATTGAGAACATTGTTTCAATGGTTTCATCTTCTTCCATTTTGAAGGCTTCATACTTTTGAATGAGCACAAGAGCTTTGGTTTCTTTGACTTGCGTGTTTCCTTCATACGTCATTCTCAAGGAATCAAACATGTGCTTTGTTGAATCTCTGTTTGTGATCTTATCATACTTTGTGTATGAGATAGCACTTAAGAGAATAGTTTTGGCCTTATGATGATTTATGAAGTCTCTCTTTTGATGATCTGACATTCTTTTCCTGTCAATCTTCAGACCGCTTTCATCAACAGGATGTATGTACCCATCAATCAACATATTCCAGAGATCAGTGTAATGAGCCAGAAAGAAACATTTGATTATGTATTTCCAGTAATCAAAGTTCTCTCCATCAAATATTGGAGGTTTGCGGCTGATTCTGTCTTTCTCATCATGGTAGTCATTGTTGATGTTCTGACTTTGCCCCACCATAGTGTTTTTCTTAGCTCAGATATTTTACTGACATAGTTAAAGTGGTTGAACTCAGAACCAGGCGCTCTGATTCCAATTGAAGAATGGAAAACCATAAGAAATGGGGGTTTGAATTGGGATTTTTAAAAATTAAAGTAAAGAACACGTTGGTTATCCTGGTTCATTTGAACTCAAACTACTCCAGTCCACCCGCCAAGGTGATTTTGCCTCTCTCAACGAGGTCTTAATCCACTAATTAATATTGATTACAAATCTACTAAGACAGCCGTCAAAGTCTTCTTGAGTATAAACCCCAAACCAATTTTCTCAAGGAATTTCACTAAACAATATATAAAAAAAGTGTACAAGAATGTTTCTAAGAAAACAGTATCACAATACAAGTGATGCTTTACACAATTTGAATGTTGAACGTTTGAGGATGAAAAAGATATATGTGTTACTATTCCTGTAAAAAATCATAAACGATTTATCCTCAAAAAAAATTTAAATAGGAGAAGCATGTAGGAGCTTTTGGAATGTTGATCAATGACAATTTAGGTGCTTTCCAAAAATAAAGATCCTTGTTTCATTCCAGCCGTTACTCTTGAAATTGAAATATTTGATTTGTAACGCTTCAGAACATGCTTGCTTTAGAAGATGAAAGTAACCGTTGCTGCTTTCTTCATAACTTTGTAGATCAAAAACACGGAGTCCTATTTGCAGTGTTAGAACTTCTTTCAGAGATGTTTATAATTAGAGTTGAAACATCGTTTTAGCGCATCTTATGATCTTCTTCCATTAGAACTTCTCTGCAAAACAGAATATAAATTTAGGGAGTATAATTGTTCTTTGTGTTTGTTATCATCAAATCTCTTACAAGGGTTGAAGAATCAAACTATGTTCTAACATTCCTGAGCACGAGGCCAACTTCTCTAAATTCATAAGGCTTGACCTTGTTATCAAAAGCTTTCTTCATTATCTTCTAGTATAACTGACCATGACACAAAGTTGTCATTCTTTTCTCTTCAATCAAATTCAACTGGTCAAACCTGTTATGGACCCATTCAGCCTCTGACAACTTAGTTTCCATTATCACGCGTAAAGAGGGAATCTCAACTTCAACGAGGAGCACTTCTTCCTTGCCATACAAAAGAGAGAATAGGGTTTCCCCTGTTGAAGTGCGAACAAATGTTCGATACCCATGCAAATCAAAAGGGAGCATCTCATGCCAATCTTTATAAGTAACAACCATTTTCTGGATGATCTTCTTGATGTTTTCATTAGCAGCTTCAACAGCCCCATTCATCTTTGGCCTATAGGGAGATGAATTATGGTGGACAATCTTGAATTCTTCCCAAAGTTTCGTCATCATCTTGTTATTCAGATTTGAGCCGTTGTCGATGATAATCCTGCTTGGCACACCATATTGACATATGAGATTGTTCTTGATAAAGCGCACTACCACCTGCTTAGTAACATTAGCATATGAAGTTCCTTCCACCCATTTGGTGAAGTAGTCAATTACCACCAAGGTAAAACGCTTTCCATTAGACCCCTTGGGTTCAATCATCCCAATCATGTTAATACCCCACATAGAGAAAGGCCACGGGGAAGAAATAACATTGAGAAGCGTCAGAGGCCCATCAATTTTGTCAGCATAAATCTGGCATTTATGGCACTTCTTTGCAAATTTATAACAATCTGATTCCATTGTCAACCAATAATAACCTTTCCTAAGCATCTTATTTGCCATCGAATGTCCATTGGCATGGGTACCAAAGGAACCTTCATGTATTTCATGCATTAACATGTCTGCTTCGTTTCTATCTACACATCTGAGCAAGACCATGTCATAATTTCTTTTGTATAGCACATTATCATTGAGGAAAAATCTACCTGCCAACCTTCTCAATGTCTTTCTATCTTTATTTGACGCATCGGTCGGGTATTCCCGAGTTTGGAGAAAATGCTTGATATCATAATACCAAGGTTTCTCATCTGACGTTTCCTCTTCTGTAAACACATGAGTCGATCTATCTAAACGTCACACTGTGATACGAGGTACATCATTCCAAGTATTCACTTGACACATGGAAGCCATAGTTTCCAAAGCATCCGTCATTTGATTTTCATCTCTGGGAATATGATGGAATTCAACTTTATTAAATAAGAGTAGTAATATTCTAGCATAATCTTTGTAAGGGATCAAGCCAGGGTGACGAGTATCACATTCTCCTTTAATCTGATTTACCACCAAAGCTGAATCGCCATACACATCTAGAACTTTGATTTTGAGATCAATGGCCTCCTCGAGACCCATGATACAAGCCTCATATTCTTCCATATTATTGGTATAATCAAATGTCAGCCTTGTAGTAAAAGGAATGTGTGATCCACGAGGAGTGATAATCACGACACTAATTCCTTCCCTATAAGAATTCACAGCTCCATCAAATACCATACCCCACAGGGATTCAGGATTAGGACCTTCCCCAGGAAAAGGTTCATCATAATCTTTCACTTTAAGAAACATAACATCCTTATAAGTGAAATCATTTTTAACAGACTGATAGTCATCAACTGGTTGGTGAGCAAGATAATCTGCCAGCATGCTACTTTTTATAGCCTTATGAGTACGGTATTCAATATCATATTCAGACAACAACATCTTCCAACAGGCAATTCTCCCAGTAAGAGTAGGCTTTTCAAAGATATACTTAATTGGATCCATTTTGGAAATCAACCAAGTAGGATGATTTAACATATATTGCCGCAACCGCTTTTCCGCCCAGGCCAGAACACAACATGTCTTTTCCATCATATAATATCGCGATTGACAACCAGTAAACTTCTTACTGAGATAATAAATGGCATATTCCTTCTTTCCTGTTTCATCTTGTTTTCCCAAAATACATCCCATAAAATCATCTAACACAGTTAGATACATGACCAGTGGTCTTCCTTCAACATGAGGGAGCAAGATAGGAGGTTCAAGCAGATACTCTTGAATACTTTCAAATTCCCTTTGGCAATCATCTTTCCACACACAACCCTGATCTTTCTTTAACAACTTAAAGATTGATTCACACGTCGCGGTCATATGGGAAATAAACCAGGAGATGTAATTCAACCTCCCAAGGAAGCCTCTAACTTGCTTTTCAGTTCTTGGCACAGGCATTTCTTGAACTGCTTTGACTTTATCAGGATTAACTTTAATCCCTTTTTGGCAGACAATGAAACCTAGCAACATCCCTGATCAGACACCAAAGGTTCATTTGTTTCGATTTAAGCGGAGACGATACTTCCTTAAATGCTAAAACAATTTCAAAAAATCTTTTATATTCCCTTCTTTAGTCTTGGATTTGGCAATCATATCATCAACATATACCTCAATTTCCTTGTACATCAGATCATGGAATAGGGTTGTCATAGCCCTCTAGTGTGTTGCACCAGCATTCTTCAACCCGAAGGACATCACTTTGTAACAGAATGTTCCCCAGGGTGTGATAAATTTTGTTTTTTCCATGTCCTCAGGAGCCATTCTAATTAGATTATATCCGGAAAATCCATCCATGAACGAGAATACTTTGAATTTTGATGTACTATCAACCAACATATCAATATGTGGCAATGGAAAATCATCTTTTGGACTAGCTTTATTTAGATCTCTGTAATCTACAGACATGTGAACTTTTCCTTCTTTCTTTGGTACTGGGAAAATATTGGGAATCCACTGAGGGTATACTGATGTCACAATAAAATCGACATTAATCTGCTTTAAAACTTCTTCTTTAATTTTTACTGCCATATCAGGGTGAGTTCTTTGCAACTTCTTCTTGACTGGTGGGCACTCTGGCTTTAGCGGCAAAGATCAAGAAAAGATGTTTGCATACTCTTTCAACAATTCAATCAACGTGCTCTTCACGTCGGGATGCAGCAATGCTCCAATCTTGACTTCTCTTGGATCTTCCTCTGAACCCAAATTGATTGTCTCCAACGGTTATTTATACGGATGAATGGCATTTTCCTCGTGCTCGAGCAACCATGAAACCTCTTCTGGAATTTTATCATATTCTTCTTCTTCGACCACATACACAGGATATTTAAAGTTGGGAGAGGGTGTAAGGTCATTGTATTCAACAATTTTTTTTATTAATATGCACATATGATTTATGATTGCTTTTTAGAAACTGACACATATATCAAGTGATTATGCAGATTTATTTACATTTACTATTTATTCCGAAATGGTTTTTTCTGATTACCATTTTTCCAAGAAAAAGTAGCAAATAAAAACACAATTTCAGAATCAAAGTAAACTTTTATTATTAATTTTAATGATCAAAGTAAACAGATAAGCCCATATAATATCACCTTTCACCTTGGGCAGAGTGAAAGCCTTTAGCAAAGATTAACAAAAACAAATTACTTTGAGACATGGATGCAAGAGGGAACATCAATAGTGACCCAGTTTTGGACTTTGACTCCACGCGTCACATATTTTGGCATTTTTTGCTCTTCTTCATCCTCCACAATATCATTGATCCTAGAAACAGTTGGATGAAGGTAACCTCCATTGTGGAAAATATCTTGATACTTGCCCAAAGAAATCTTCGGCTTCATGTTCTCACCTTTGTCATTCTTTACAGAAAATACCAAACCAGCCCTATTCTTGTTCACCGGCGGATCCACAATTTTCCCCTATACCTTACTAGGGCCATTACGCACAACCTGCTGAGAATCTTTGAATGAAGCCATAAAATTCTCATTCTCCCTTACATTATTAATGGATAATGCTTGGAACTACGTTCCAATAGCAACTTCATCTACTTTCACAACACCAAAAGAAGATAGATGAGATATTAATAATGCTTGCTCTCCATTTATGATAACCACTTTTCCTTCACGCACGAACTTCATATTTTGGTGAAAATTTGAAGTGACAACCCCTGCCTTGTGTATCCATGGTCGTCCTAGTAAACAACTGTATGAAGGCACAATATCCATAACTTGGAAAGTAATCTGAAAAAGATGTGGACCTACGTGAATAGGAAGATCCACTTCCCCAATAATATACTTCCTTGATCCATCAAAAGATTTTACAATTATGCCACTTGGGCGCATGGGAGTTCCTTGATACTTTAGCTTCATCAGCGTTCTACTTGGTATGACATTTAAGGCTAAGCCATTATCAATCAACACATTTGACAATAAATCGTTCTTATAGTTTATGGATATATGGAGATCTAGATTGGGATTCCTTCCTTCATCAGTAAATCCGTCATCACAGAAGCTTAGGTTATTACAGGATGTAATATTCCCTACTACAGTGCCGAATTTTTCCAACGGCATATCACTTTCCACAAAGGCTTGATCCAACACTCTTATTAAAGATTCTCTACGGGCAGAAGAATTCATTAGCAAGGCCAGATTAGATATCTTTGAAGGAGTCTGCAAAAATTGATCTATAATTCTGTAGTCTATCATCTTAATAATCTTTAATATATCATCCACCTCTTTTTCAAGAGTAGCACCACTGGATTCCCCTACTGCTTTCTTAGTTTCAACACTTTCAATAACCTTCTTACTGACACTAACATTCCCTCGAATAATATGTGCGAACACACGACCACTAAGGGTCACTCTACTGGACTCGTCAATATTCTCGACATTAGACAAAGGTTGGATGGGAACTTCCACACCATCCTCTAAAATTATAGCATTGTACTTGTACAGCTCGACTTTGTCTGATTTGTAAGGAATAGGGCCCAGTAAGTAAATCACCACTGGAGCAACAACTAGCTTGTTGTAGTATTCAATATCTACAGTGGGGAATCATTGAAACAAGGAACGATAATGCTCACGCCTTCTTCAGAATATTTGGGCATCAAAGAATCATTGCTATAGCATATATCTTCATCTGAGAAAAAGAAATCATCCGCAGAAGCATATTCATCATCCGACAAAGTCTCAGCCAAGCAATCTTCAATCATATTAATCCTGTGGTAATCATATCTTTGGCCTGAAACTATGATGGTACCATTATCCAATAACAACTGAAAACCTCTTCTCACAATGGAGCAACCTTGAGAATCTCTACAGCAAATTCAGAAAGATCCATATTGGTGTTCTACCTGACCATACATGAGGCAGAAGGTAGCGTGAAACTGCACAAAATCATCATTCATACGGTTCACATCAAAGATCCAGAACTCTCCAGGACATCGAAAGACCATGTTGACTTCCTCCTCGTATTCTGCCCTAGGCCTGATTATATGTATGAGGCCTTCGTCCATCATTTCCTACAAATCATCCTTTATCTTATCACACCCTTGTATATCAGTACTGCAGATACCACAACTAGCATCGTCATGCATATAATAACTAAACTCGCAAAGGTCGTCATGCAACTTTACCAAGTCACCTCTAGCCAAGTTGATATCGAAAATCCAGAAGTCCCCCAGACAACCAGCAACCATGTTGACAACATTTATTCCTCTATGCTTTGGAAAAGGATTATCTTTCACATTAGGGCCGACATCTTTAAAGGACAAAAGGCCATATCTCACCATTTTTTGTACCTTCGATTTCAGAGGATAATAGTTTTCGTCATTGTGCCCTGGTGCACCGTGATGAAAAGCGCACGTCTGATCTGCCTTATAATACCAATGCAGAGATGATGGTATAGTAGGGGGTGGCCTGGTTTGAACCAACTTTTTTTGAATCAATGATGGGAGTAACTATTCATAGCTCATGGGGATAGAGTCAAAATCCTCTCTCGTCTGATTCTACCCTTGATTTCCCTGAGGGGCTGGTCTTTGATAAGCCATTGTGGTTGGAGCCGTATTAACAACTGGAGTTACCGAAGCAACCTTTTGGTGGCGCTGATGATTTCTTCTAGGAGGATTAACACTTCTCTCTTGAATAACATCATTTGTCTCTCCCTCTTTCTTTTTATCAAACCCGTATGAAGGTTTCTTCATACTGCCAGAATTTTCACTTCTTGTCAAGCGACCCTCTCTTACAGCTTCTTCCAAACGGACGATAATGCCCACCATCTCGGTAAAATCACTTGGCACACTCGTCACCATTATTTCATAATATAATTCACCTAGAGTCTTCAGAAAAATCTTTGTCGTCTATTTTTCTTCCATTATAGGAATTACCTGTGCGGCTACTTCACGCCATCTTTGTGCATATTCTTTAAATGACTCCTTGTCCTTCTAGACCCTTGCCCTGAGTTGATCACGGTCAGGTGTCATGTCCATATTAGATTTGTATTTTCTCATAAACGCTTCACCCAAGTCATTGAAAGAATGAATATTGGAACTATCCAAGCTCATGTACCACTTCAATGCTGCACCAGTCAAACTGTCTTGGAAAAAGTGGATCAATAGGAGTTGATCATCGGTGTGAGTAGACATTCTTCTCACATACATCACTAAGTGAGCACGAGGATAAGTATTTCCCTTGAACTTATCGTATTCTGGTACTTTGAATTTCAAAGGTATTTTCACATTTGGGACCAAACACAAATCATTCACATTCTTCCCAAACAATTCTTTTCCTCTGAGGGCCTTCAAATATTTATGCGTTTTATTAAACTGATCCTGGAAATCGTCCAATAGATCATAGACACCCAAGATTTCACTTGGTGGAGGAATAGGGAGATAAAATTCATCATTAGAAAATGGTACAACATTCACCGAAGGAGGTGCAGCATAGTGGATCTCATTTCTAGAAGCATGAGTAATATGCACTACAGGAGGCGTAGGAGCAGCAGCAGCCTGGGAAAATGGGGAAACCTGAGCATCTTGATTATAACCTTCTAGTATGAAGTTCTCTGGCGTTCTCCATGGATAACCCTGAGGCATACGATTCTAAACAACAGTAATTGGGGTAAAAGAAACAAGAATTGTCATAGATTCGGAACTAACCATTGTCTGTTGAGATTGAGCAAGTGATGGCTGATTCTGAGCAGCCACCAAAGATTCCATCAAAGTAGTAAGACTGGCCATACCAGCCTCCAGAGCAGTAACTTCTTTGCGTTACTCATGATTCTCTTGTTCTAGATTATCTATCTTCCTTCTGAAATTGGCCTGAGTATTGTACTGGTGAGACAACTTGCTAAATGAAGTAAAGAAGCTCAGTAAGACACTTGGATATGAACAAAAATGCAATAAGTATGTATAATATGATGCATGATTTGCAATGCACATGATTTATTTTATTATTAATATTTCAAGGAACTCAAAGATTTATAGACAAATTGCAAATATTAAAGTACTAACACATTTGAAATACTGAAAATATCATTATTATAACTTCAAAACGGATTACGATTTCTTAGTACAATGTTCAATAATCCCAAGTACAAGATAAGATGAAAAAATATAATATCCTAAGAAAACAAAGCTGATGAAGATCACTCCACACACTGACGTTTACCTGTGAGTCTTGCAATCTGAGCTTTCAACCGCTTGTTCTCTTCTACATACCTATCGACGACCTTTTTCCAATTACCATGGTAGGGAAGTGAGCAACTAGGTCCTGACTAATATCTAGAGGAAAATAAATCCTCTTGCCTCTTGATCGTCTCTACAACACGACTCACAAGAATATCGATCAGGTAATCTTTTTCCATCAGGTCTACTCGGTAGGACACCCCTAAAGTCTGGCACTTATTCTTCTAAGCCTCTTTTTCCTGCTGCATCCTGACTAGGGAAAGCTAAAGCTATTCCATATTATCTAATAGGGGATGAGTGGTCTTTACAAACTTATCAGGAACGGGTGCTTCACGGGAATACGACATCTTCAACTGGATGGCTCTTGCTTGTACCCACTAAAGATAAGGCTCCAAAGAAACATCCCCTCTAAGTCTCAAGTCCTTCCTACCCTTCTTTTAAATATAACGCCAAGCCTTTGCAATCTCCTTTTTAGCTTCCTTATGAACCTCTCCCTCTTTAAGGAAGAAACCACTCAGATGAATACTATTTTGCTTATCCCTCATCGAATATCCAAGTTGTCGTCGTGCAAGAACAGGATTGTAGTTAATTCCTCCCTTTGTACCAAGAAGAGGTACATTGGGGAAACTACCATAATTGTCAACAATATCTACACCATAGTAAGCCTGATGATACCAAACAATATTTGAATGATTGAGGGCCATAATCTTCGGAGCCCAACGAGGCTCCTTCCTAACATCCCAGAAAGCATCAGACCCAGGTAAGTGAGAAATAAACCACTGATACAACAAAGGCATACAACAAATGATCATCCCTCCATGGTAAGAATCCCAAATATGAAGAGAATAATAAGCATCACCCAATAATGTAGGGACTAGGTTCCCAATCATAAAGATCCTGATGGCATTGATATCCACAAATTTGTCGACATTAGAAAATAAGAACAATCCATAAGCAATTAGAGTAAAGATAACTTTAAAAGCAACCGTACTCTTCATCCTAGCAAAGTAGCGAGCTTTCTACAATAAAAACTGAGCGAGTAATCCTCTAATCCATCCTTTGGTAGTCATGTGGGATTCAACTTCATACTTCCCCAAAGGGATCAAAGAAGAAATCTCATGAGATTTTGGCTCCCCTTCCAAACCAGTAAAAGGAACATCGTCGGTAATAGGTAAATCCAAAAGATAAGAATACTCTTCCAATGTAGGCATCAATTGATAATCAGAGAAATTAAAGCATTGATATATTGGATCGTAGAACTATACCAAAGTCAAGAGAATAACCTTCTTCATCCTGAGCTTCATAAGAGAAATGATGGACCCATATTTTCTCCGAAAATTTGTAAAACTCTTGATCTCGGGAATTAGACTCATCAACTCATCTATCTTGGGATCTTTGAAACTGTACTTTGTAGTCTTTCTTTTTCCATAATCCATGGTCAAAAGTACCTGAGATATTCATAATGAGCCAACTTTAAGTCCCTTGAAACAAGATGTTTTAAAAAATGCTCATGGGTGCATGATTGCATGATGCAACAATCATACACAAGATCACAAATATAGGGTTCATAGGTTTGACATTAAGAGCATGAGGTCAAAGGTACTACCCACAAGGTATGGTATAAAATTTTATCACCTGTCAAACAAGGTTCTAAGAGGTTCCCAGAGTCTACATCTTTCCTTCGAATATTACCAACGTCCCGATTGACTCAGTAATTAGTAATATTCTCAAGAAAAACTTTTTCGATCATAGTATCGCGTGACAACCATTTTCGTATTACTCTGTCATAGCTTCCGCGCTACACCTAAAATGCTAAGATGGGTTAAAGGTTCTACGATCCAGAGTTTCAGCAGGCTCCCGGGTCAAAAGCATCAGGTCTTCCCGATTACTCGGTAAACGACACTACAGTCAAAGGGGCCTCCACTGAGTGGGGGATTTCATGTCTCCTATTTTTGGAATACTCCCTCAAAGTTAGAATGACTATACCGCCTATCCTATCTTAAGTTTACCCAAGTCCGGGTATAGGACTTATGAGAAATCACCAAGCACCCTGAAAACCAGGAAAATCTAGACAAACGTATATATAACACATAATATACAACAAGCAATAGCACATACACAAATACACAAATATAGGATCAACCAACTTAGGGATGGACCAACAATAGGTCGACCTGTCCCTAGTGAAGTCGCCATTTTTTCTGTAGCGGTAGAAATGTTGAAACTAAGCCATTGGATTGACTTGACTCGCACAGATTATAATAAAAATCGCCACCGTGCATTATTTTTTCCAAAGGAATGGGAAAAGAGAGAATAACCCAAAAAAAGAGGGGGATAGAATCTAAGTTCGGGGGTTGGTTATGCAAAGGGAAGGTATTGGCACCCTAAACATCTACGGTACTCTGTGGGAACCTCTTTGAAAATCTGAGTATTTTGGCTATAAATGTTGTATAAAAAATAGATGGTGGAGATGAGAAAAGAAGTATATTTTTTTTATGATTTTTGCAACTTCCGCGGTTGTGAACCTTTAGTGCCTACGTACCATCTTCCGTGCAATAGGGGATCAGGGTACTCGTAGTTCACCTTTAAAATTTTAAAATACAAGTGTGTTGGTTAATTTTAAGAGATGAGACATCATCGTCTCATCCGAGTGGAAAACATACTTACTACCCAGGATTATGAGAAATGAGAATTTGCATCATCTTAAATTGGAGGATATGGCTTGGATCTTAAAATCAACAAAGCCCCACTCAATACCCAAGTGGAAAACATCTCACTTCACTACATATGGTAGAAGTATAGTAGCTCGTATCACTACAATTATTTACAAGAGTCTAAACTTTTGATAAAAGTTTTAAAGTAAAAAGCCTAAATGGAAAAATGGTTTGAATGAGATTGATTGACTTTTAGTATTCTTGCAAAAATGTCAAAGTATTGTTAAATTGTTTAAATTTTGATTAAGAAAATATTTTTGAAAATGCATGGACCTAAGTCCAAGTTTATTGTGAAAGCGGTTCAAGTTTAAGAAACAAGAAGAGTTTTCAAAATGAGGGAGAAGATTTTTGAAATTAAAGAAGATGGGAGGAGATGAAGGGACTATCCTAAAGCATAAGGTAAAAGATATGAAAAAGAACCATCTAACCAACAAGAAGCCAACACTTGACACAATGAGCCAATGTACAATTCTCATTCTTTTGATTTGACACCAAGCAAGCAAGGATACTAAACCTCTTAAGAAAACCATGCTTCAATTGCATTAAGTCTTCACAAAAATTGGACAGAGTAATGGCTGTATACAGATGAATTCCCGATTACAGACAAATCATTTGATCACAATAACCTGCACACAAAGCAAACAAACAACCTAATGTCTTGGGTTAAACCCTAAGAACTCCAGACAAAATAACAGTTGAGGTCACAAGGTCCCAAGGTAGGTCAAGGTCTCTAATCCTAAGTCCAAGAAGTCCACAATCTCCTTAAATGCCAAGGATAGTAACCAAGTATTCCAAGTAACGTTAAAGTTTTTATGGTTCAAGTTGATTATTATGTATCTTCAAAAATAAAACGAAAAGCTCAAGTGAGCAAAATAAAAATGACATAAAAGTAAATGCTCAAATGAGCAAAGATTAAAATAGCATGAAATGTAAATGCTAAAATAAATGTGCTTAAAGTAAAAGCATAAAGTAAAAGCACAAAATAAAGTCAATTGTTAGAAATTAGAAGTTAGTTGAATGACCATATTGAAACTTGCATTTGAAACTCATTAGAAGATTGATAAAATCAAAGCCTCTCAACAACAAGTTTCATTTTCTTTTTGTCAAGTATATCATTCATTAAAAATGAAGATTCATTAGAGGATTGATAATACTAAATCCTCCTAATAATGAATCTCAAAGTTATTGGATCAAAGGATTAAAATTAACATACTTGGGCTTACAAACATGAGTTTGGGCCAAGAATGATCATTTCTCGAATCGGGACAAAATTTAGCGTTATTTTAAGCAATCGTAAGTGGACTTATTTAGAAGTTGCACCTATTTTTAGGCCGGTCAATAGAAATTTATGTGTCATATGTTTGGAGAGATAATATGTATATCATCCTCCAACAACATGTGAAACCAGAAGAAGAGGATGAGATGAAGAGGGAAGGGATAAGAATTAAACCATATTTGAAAAAAAAATTTAATCAAGCCATCATTAAAATCACCCATCAATTTTGGTGGAGTTAAACTCAACACCTAAGATCCAATGATATACAAAATTAAATTGTATTTAAAAAATAAAGATAAAGATTTTTAAAATGTTTTTTTAAATGAAAATAAAAGGGGAAAATAGAAACTATATTCAAAACATCCAAAAAATATTAAATAAGACCATAGAAAAATCAGAAATGAGCTCAAATTATTTTAAAAAAATTTTGGTAATTTTTTAAAGTCAAACTATTTTTAAAATTTAAAGACATATGCAAAATAAACCAAAAATTGTGAAAAATAGTAAAGTCAAAAATAAAAATAAAACGAGGTCACTAATATTTGTCAAGAGGTCCTTAGATCCTTCCACATTTTTTTCAGAATTTAAAAATTAAGAAAAGTATTTTTAAATATTTAAAACAATTCAAATAAAGTGAAAAAATATAAACAATATCAAAACAAAAAATAAAATTGTGAAAAAATAATAATCAGAAAGAGAAAAATCAAAAGTATTTTTAAGATTTTTTTTGGATTTTTTAAAGTTAAAATGAATTTTTTTATGAATTTTTGAAGTTCAAAACAAATAAAATTTAAAAATCAGAAAATAAAATAAAAAACAAAAAGATGTAGACCATTGGATGAGAGTCAAAACGCGTTAGTAAGTTAATCTTATGGATCAGACCCGCTGTGCATATCATGGTACTTAGTAAATAAAACATTGAATCATTTATTAAAATCATAATATCAAGAAAACAATTGGCACGATATCATTGGTTGAGAGATGACACGTTGGTCATCTTCAACCTCCAGCCACGTGAATTGCAGATCTCTGAAATGGAAAAATTAGAGCTCGAGACCGATACCATTTGCTTCCTCTCTTCAAGACGATTCCAATGGTACCCTCGCGAAAAATTTATGTAAGTTGTAGCTCAGTCGTTTTGGAAGGAATGATTTGAAAAGGGATTTGAAAATTCATATCCAAAATTCACCTCCAGTTGAAAATAAATGTTGCGACTAGAATCAGAATGATGAGAGCTTCATTACAGTATCAAAGTTTGAGAGAATTGGTGAAGGCATCTACCTATTGAAGTTCAAATTCAGAGCTCTGAAACTTGAATTTGCTAGCACGATTTAGGAATTTTAAGAGCTTAGTTCTTCTGTTGTTAGCTTCAGTGAGGTTCTAGGATGAAGAATTGACAAAGAAAATGGATTGAGGAAACCTGTAAAATCAAATTCGAAGTTGCAGAAAAGTGGGTTCAAGAGGAAGTTTGACAGGGTGTTTCTGGCTCTCTAAGATTGATAAAATGAATGAGGTATGGCCCTCTATTTATAGGGAAGCTAATGGAATTCTTAAACGTGTGAAATTATGAAGTTTGGAGGGAAATTGTGTGAAGTTGCAAATATGAAAAGTGTGACTTCTATTTTTCTCAAAACTTAAACAAAGCTTGCATTTCAATGTGCTAATCACTTCTTGAGGTTTATTAAACATGATTAGAAGTAAAAACGCGCAGAAATTTTGTGTTTAGAGGCCAAATCAAGGATTTCAAATTCTGACTTTGGAGAAAACTCCAGTTTCAAGGTACCATATTTGAATCAATTGTGTGCACAATTTAGGGAACCTTAGGACTTGATTCTTGATGTATCGGAAAGATGAGATCACAAACTTTACAATGTGCAAATAATGGAATCAAATGGATGCTTGAGATGAAAGTTGTGATGAGTCAAAGTTGAGAAAAAGATGCTAACTTTTTGTACATAGAAAAATTCTATGTTTTTTCTTCAAAAATGACCTATAATATCTTGCATCCAAACATGGCCTTCCATTTAAAATCTGTTCTTGACCCAAAAATATCACATGAAGTAGATCTCTTAAATGACATTTTTAGACTTGAACCACTTAAAATCTCCCAAAAATGAGAAAGTTATGACTTGGTGAAGTTGGTGAAAATTCATGAAATGACCTATAATCTTTTGCATCCTTATGGCATCTTCCATTCATTTACAAGCTTAGCACATAAAAGAAGAGTTGAAGTTCACATATTTAAGATCATTGTGGAAAATAAATGGGCTTAGAGAGATAAAAATTGACTAAGTTATGATTCTTTGAAGTCACATAATGGATTTTGATGGCTTATCTAGAAGACTTGTAATCTTTCTTCATCATTAGGTATCTCCCACATACAATTTTCTTGAAACTTTTGAAGTTATTTATTGATAACCCTTTGAAGAGAAGCATGCTTTTGGAATCACTCAAAAAAACCAAAAGATGAGAAAGATATAGCCCTTTGAAGTTCAAAACCCTAGCCCCTAGAGCAACAAAATGCCTTGAAAACTCTTTTCAATTTTCACAAACCTTTTTACAAAAAGACTTTTGTCATGTAAATAGAAGTTGTTAAGGATGATAATGAGGAACCAAAAACAACCATAAACGCTTACAAATTTTTAGAATTGAGGGAGATATGCACTTGTGATCAAGAAATCAAAAACTTGTCCAATTAGGTCAAACTTCTTCCATCAACCCTTATATCTTTGGGCTATCTTTGACAACTTAAGGAATGATGGATCATAATAGACTCTGTCATGATATTAATTTAAAACATATTCAATGATGAAGCTTGAATATCAATGAAGCTTTGTTGAAGAAGGCATGGAAATAAACTCATGAACCTGTAGATCAACAATTAGGGCAAACATTGATTGTATTTATTAGTTGAAAGTTAATCAATACAAAAGATATATGATCATAAAATACAAGTCAAGGTTCTTGGTGATTACCCATGAGTAAAGCTAAAGATAAGGAGAAGAACCAAACCCTAGTTTGATCTTGTTATGATTGAGTTGATATGATATGATAAAGAAATCTTAGGGGCAAAAATTGGGGTACAACATACCCCTACTATATTTTGTACCTACCTCGGTCATTTATATCTTGGTTAGGCCTTTACCCGAGTTAGTGTGCACAACTCGTGGCATGTGTGTGCTCTTTTGAGCTTGATTGTTTTTTTCATCCTTGTACATACCACGTTCCCTTAGAATAAGACTTTGTATGCTTCCCTTAGGATCACTCGATTAGAGTAGCTTTCGAGCTAAACATTAGGATAAGTATCCATGCATGCTAACATAGGGTAGAGATTTCCCTTTCAAAACTCAATCTTATGGTCAACCATTGTATGATAACATTAGGGATAGATCTAGGATAGTCACCCTTAGATGTTTTTATTTCTTTTGCATCCTTTCATTAAGACTAAAACTCTTTTCATGAAAAATGCGTAAAACATCTAACAACTTTAAAATCCTTCTTTAAGGTAAAAAAACATCAACCAATGCAAAAATTTTCCACCTTCGGGCCTTTCTTTCAAACTTTTAAAAGGATGTGTTAATTCTATTCTACGCTACACGACAAGTAAATCCCCTAAGGTCGGGTGGCACTATGTCTAAATTGCTAGAGAACGAATGTAGCATTATCTGCCTTCGAACATTTTTTTGCAAATACTTTGTTAGGTAGAACATGTTAGTTCACTTCTATGCTGACGCGTGAGTCTCCAAAGGAAAGCTGCAACAGAAGGCGAAATTAATATTATTCATTAAAAAAAACAAAACAAATCAAAACATGTGAGTCGAACTATGATAACTCTGATTCTTAAAAAAAGATACGTAGTCGTTGGGGTAAGGCCCAAGCGAGCACAACTTTATTTTTCCTACATTATTTTCTCTTTTCTTTCGCATGCATTCCCTCTTTGTATTTTCTTTTAGCTCTTAAGCTTAGATTTGAAACACACCCTTTAATTATAACAACAAGAATGGATACCGTAGAATACTACAGGTGTGTAGGGTGCTAATACCTTCCCCTCCCGTAACCGAATCCTTTACCCGATCTCTCGGTCGTTTGATCGTGATTTCATCCTTCTCAGGTTTACTCAAAGTTTACCTTTCCCTTCCCGCGGGATAAAAAAGGTTCGATGGTGACTTCATTGATTTCATCTCAATGACTTGTTCAGCCGCTTGTTTCAGTTGGCGACTTCACTGGGGAAAGATTAACCTATTGTTGGTCTATTTCGGAGTCGATCCTAGACCTTGCTTATTTACTACTTTGGGTGTTTATTTACTTCCAGTTATTTATAGATTTATATACACTACTTGCATATGATTGTGCATGCATTTTATTTCTTTCTATATACTGGTGGTACTGCCATTTCTTTGTCCCCCTGTGGGTGGGTGTTACAAGAGGTAAAAGGCTCAATACTCAGACCAGAGTTGTATACCACTAGGTTGACTAGGAATAGAGTGGAGAGTCATGAAGGACGATAGGCATATGCCCTGTCACCATCTGATCATGAAGCCATGGTTAGTTGAGGGTCAAGCGAGGTATTGTCAGCATCACAGATGTGCATGATGATAATACTTTCAGGTAACCTATGATTTTGATTATCCATGACCTTACCTTGACCTAGTTTACACCCGTGAGTGGGGCAGGATGATTGATTTTCACAGGTACAAATGGTGACTATGTTTTGATGGTGATCGTATCATTCTGTTGGTGACTATGGTTCTTTGGTTATGTTCTGGACCTTTGATACTGGTGTATCCAACCTATTCAATGGATTTATACAACAGTTATCTAGAGGATTGTACAGTTGCTATGCTGAACTTTTGAACCTATGGTATTTCACTTGCATCTTGCATATTTATGTTTCAAAAAAATGAATAAAAAATGTATGCATGAAAAAAGGTTAACACACATGTCCTTTCTATTTCCAAGGTATCGTGCTTGTGAACATTATGTTATGTTTGTCCATCTCTCACTGGATCGAAATCAAAACTAAAAGCATGTGGGTTCCTTGAAAATTATTGAACATGGAATTTCATCCACTCATTAACCTCATGCATATTCATGCATCCATAATAGGTACTCAGGATGGGGGATTCTTATTCAGGCCCGGTATTCTTTTCAGAACTGTGAATCTTGACTTATCACGGCTCTACGATCCAAAAAAGCTTTGGAATTACTTCGTGGGTAATTGGGTGAGATGAAAAACCAGATGGGGATGTGTATGGTGGGCATGTAAGCAATGGTCCGTGGTTAGGAATCCTTAAGGGGAAAAGATACCCAGTTAGAGACTATGTTGAGTCGGGTATGGAAGCTATGAAGACAATGTCAGCAAAGGAAAGTGGTCATGTGTACGCTGTTGAAACAGAAGCTTTCATTCATCCCCATTATATTGGACCTTTTTCAAATCATGAGATGCTTTTTAGGTCTCATCCAGAACTCCGTGTTCCAAGATTTTCTCGTCAGAAACTAGTTTCTGGTCTTCAAGTGAACCCATGGGGAAAAGCTTATCAGTAAAGACATAAGAAACCTGATAAGCATGTTGATACAATCTCTATAACTTGAATCCAATTACTTCCTCGTGTGTTGGAAGCTTAGTTGATTAAGCTTCGTACTTTGGGTCATCCTCCCACAAATTTCTCTCCTGATTTCGATGCAAATGCTAGATGTGTCTCACATTCTGGGCCACTTGGTTATGATATTGAAGACTGTAAGGGGTTGAAGTATGAAGTCCGACACTTTTCTGACTTCTTTTCCAACATTCATTCCATGTTTGGCAAACCATTTTAAACTCTTTCTCCTCAGTGAAATGCTTCTTCTGTGTAGTAGAAGAAGGTTGGCATTTCTTCTCGGTGGTAGAAGATACTTCCTGATGCAGTTTATGCAAGTTCACTTGATAAAGAATTCATCCCATATTTTTACGGAATATACTTTATGATTACCATGATGGGTAACCTGGCCCTTCAACTCAAGGTTATAAACCATTCAAAGAAAAGGTGTAAGACCTGCTTATGCAAAGGCTGTCAATTTCGGGCCATCCAGTCAGATTTGAAGTCTCCTTTGACTCAGCGAATGTCAAGACTACCAAGTGCATCTTAGGAAGCAACACGTCCATATAGAGAATAGTCTCCTCAACATGGAAATATCAAATTACATTTGCATTCTCATTTGTAATCTTTCTTGTTTGGTTCAGTACTTTCTTGTATGCAAAACTTGCTTATTTTTTAAACCTAATCATAATGCATTGAATATGTTTGTCTTGAATTAATCCATTTGTATTCACTTATTAACGTTTTTCTTTGCTTTTTGATACTTTACTCTTGATAAATAAAGAAAAATACCTTTGTAGGGAGAATGATGAGAAATATACCAAAAATATCAAATGGTTTGCTTTTGAGTAAAACCTTGTTGAACATGTACAAACATTGTTTCAAATTCCAAAATACCAGAGATAAAAGGGAGATAGACCCTCGTCAACCCCTTTGAGCCTTGAAGTAGGGGTTTCTTTTCTTGTCAGAAAAAACACTCATATTTAACTCGGGGCAGGGTTGTGTTCAGTTAATCTGATTGAGCGTTCAAAACTCATTAAGAGTGCGCATATAAGGATACAACAATGGTTATCCTTCAAAAGGTTGAGGAAAGTCAAAACCGAAATGGTTAATCCTCATCTATCAGCAGTTTGCTTCAAAGATAATAATATTTCAATGGGTATCTCTTGCACATCAGGAAGTCAACAGATAACGATATAATAATGGTTATCCCTCATGTACCAAGGACTGAGGCAACCATAATCCTTCCAACAAGTCGAAGAAGACTTGAAGATCAATGACTTGTTCAAAAGGAAAGGAAATGATGAAAGAAGAAGACAAAAATCCTCACGGAGTCGAAACTTGAAAAAAAAGTCACTTAGGAAAAAGTCAGAGCATCCCACTGAACTTCAGAGTCAATTTCAAAAGGTATTTATCCAGGAAAAATTTAGGGAAAGAGAAAAGCGCGAAAAGCGAAAAATGGATTACCAAATAGAAATCCTTAGCAAGGAACCAAGTCGTGTGACCAGAAGCACAAAAGAAGCCAAGATGAGTGACTGCCAGGTCCAAGAAACCTCGTTTGACTCCTCAACCATTGTAAACTCTTCTCGAGATATGAGTGCTCACATCGACTTAACTGAACGTAGGAATGGAGAACATCATGGAGAATGGATGGGAACCAAATATTTTGAGCCTTAAAACCTTTTTTCCAAAAACCATGAACCAGTCCAAGTTACAACCCTTAAAAGTCCTAATTGAATAATGGGATAATTCGAAAGTGTATTGTAATGAGAGTACGGAAATCTGACTCCTAGGAGGCTTGCTAAAAATTTTGAGTTAGTATCACTCCATCTTTATACTTTCTTTTGTACAAGAAAAATTTGATGTTTCGACATATTTTCAATAAAAAGTTTTAAACTTCAATACAAACATGAGCTTTGCATTAGAATTATCATTCTTAGAATATACATTCTTAACATAAGAATAAGTGCTTAAACATCAAGTAAGCTTGCATAATGAGCATCAGATGGAAGTTTGATTATCTCGAGGGACTAATTTCTTCAGAAATCAATTGAGAGGTAAATCATTTTTGAGAATGATCTTAATATGGGGCAGACCTTCTATTGACTCTGTTGAGTAAAAGAATACTAGTTTGAAAAATGATCTGAAGTAGGTTGAGAAATTTGATTGCCTAGAGTCTCTATCGAGCAGTGGTGCATTACTTTCAATTGGTCCCGAGGGACGTATTGCTTCAAGTATTTTCTTAAATATGAGGCAGTTCAAGTTGAGAACTACAATTGTGTCCTAACCTACTTTAAAGGCGTAAGCCAGCCACCCTAAGGTTGTGTTGTCTTCATAACTCCGCGAATTTCTCACTCCTCCGTGAGCATGAGGCGAGAAAATAGGTTGTCAAGACTCTATTGAGAAGGGGCAAGCATGTTGAATACTCTTTTGAGTAAATGTTCAGCCAACCTGAGGCACTAAGTTGGGATTTGATCCCTTAAAGTACAGTTAAACTGGGGCAGTTATGTCGAGATTTGACAAATTTCTCCGAGAATCCGTTGACTAGAGGAAAATATTTTCAGAATCTTAAGATGCATAGGTATTCACTCAAGCATGGTTGAAATCGCTTCCAACACTGGTCAGTCAGGGGCAGTGTTATAAAGTTCGTATCATTGGGGCTATTTATCTTGATGATAAATATCTCATGAAGCCCTCTCGAGGAATTTTTTTTTCAAAAGGCCCTATACACAGGGGCAAGAAATTATGCGGGGCCATTTTCTCCTCTTCAAGGGTTGATTAGATTAAGTCCAGGCGCGGGCTAAAAAATTTGTGAATTTGAAAATCAAGTCGAGAAATTATGATCGTAATCCTCGGCTCATCAAAGACTTAAGTCTATTTATCGATATTCTTCCATCAAAAGTTGGGATCATTATCTCAAATTGAAGTTTGGATTATTATCCTCGACGAGATCATCTATCGATGTTCAAATATCTTTATTCCCCAGCGAAGAATTCCTCATTTCTCTGCAGGAAGAGAATGGATATTCTCCCTAAAAATTTAGGAGTTGTTTAATGTTAAGATGATTTCTTCTTAATGGACATCAATTTATTTTTTCAGTATCCTCTCTAAAGTCCAATTTTCAATGGAATTCATCCTCAGAGTTGACATGATAAAGTTTTAATCTTGCATCACAATTTTCACCCAGTGATTGGTATCTCAAATTGTTTATTCTTCAACAGAGGTTGTTATTCCACACATGGGGCATATTGCCATAGTTTATCTTTTTGCAATTACTGTTGGTATTTTATGACAAGAAGCATACGAGCAAATGAATCAAGAAGGGTCAATATGCAACCAATATGAGGATTTCTGTAGAATGGGATCTAATTTCCGTAGTGAATGCTCACTTCTACTCAAGATGGAATCATGTATACCCAGTGTAGGCGTACTCTCTCCTAGACAAAATCCCTTATATCTAGTGAAAGCATATCCCATGTGTAATCCCCACTGAAGTCGACACTCTCGATAAGAGTTTGTTTAAGAGTTTGTCCCTTTCAGTCGGATTATCTCCAAAGAAGTGCATTTCATCAGTATTATATACAATCTTCTTCTTCAGCGCAGTCTACTCTTTTTGAAGAATCTGGAAAGGATCGTTTCATTGGATTGGATACTTTTGTTATATCCCCTTGAATTCGATACCCTGTGTCTCAATTATTGGTATTTATCTCACTAGTGAGGTTATCGTTCATCTTCCCCCATGCAATTCATATCTTTTCTACCTAGGAAAGTTTCCACCTGTCAGGTTTTCTTAAAGTGATGTTTGATCAAAATGCTTATTATGCCTCAATGGAGCAAGTCTCCTATTTTTCTGGAGCAGTGTGCATAGCTAATTGGTGTTTAGGGTTCTTTTATCCCCAATGATATAGTATTGATGAAATATTTCCTTAGTGGAGTTCTGAACCTCAAGCTTATGGTTCAAGGATGCCCTCCTCTTCCCCAAGTAAAGATTGTTACCCCCAGCGGTAGTATCCTCAGTGTGGTCTGGGTAGAATTATTTTTTTAAAGAATTTCTACGATTCCCTAGTCAAAGTCACTTTTATTGAGGACTTACATCAGAAAGTCCTAGTTCCCAACAAGGTTCTCTTTATCCCTGGAAAGAGATGTTGGATTTGTTCCCCAAGAAGTTAAGAGGTGGATCAGAGTTCAAGATTTTCTCTGAATTGCAATTTATTTTTGCAGTATTTTCCCCAGGAAGTTACTTCCCCAGTGATATCAATCTTCGGAGGTCGGTGGTTCCGAATCTCGTTTCCCCATTGAAGTTTAGAGGAATTTTTCTCTACAGAAGTTCAGATGTGTAAAGATAATCGTTCAGAATTTCATGGTATTCTCAACACCCAATTATTGACGTGCTTTCATCAGTTTATTGCTAAACATGCATCATTACATTGCATCTACCAAAATGCGTAGCATTTCCATTATATGGAGCATTACACTATAAAAATTCAAACATGCATTAAAGTATAAGCCAATTATGTTCACCTGTAGTAACCAAATTATTATGCGCTCAGATTTGAATTATCTCCATAGCAAGCTTAGGGTGATCCTATTTTGTTCCCCAGCGGAATCTGTTTTGATTTACCATTGTTAGGGTCTTTGGTGCTTTCCATTTCCCCAATAATTCGTGGTTTTCTCTTGCCCTTCCAAGACCTTGGTTATTCTTACTCATGTTTTCCTTGCCTTCTGAGTGCAACTAAGAGTCTGTGTATAACCTTTCTTATGTCTCAAGTGTTTGAGTATACATGCTTGGTGTGTGGTGATTTAGTTAATTGCCACTCTTAAAGAATTACACCCCGCTTCTGGCCTGAGGGATATTGTGGTTCTTGCGCATTTGCAACCTATTAAAAGCCCAATGTGTTTTGGAAATCCTTGTTAGAGTCCTCGTCGGTTGGTCTCTTTCTCTTATAGAGTTCACCTTCGATCGGTGCTCTCGAAAGGTCCTGCTTAGTCAGTTCTTTTCCTTTGGTATCCACGCCAGTCGGGTTCTCCTTTCGTTAGCTTAGCTAACCTTCTATGTTAAGAGTCCTTTAGTGTCTTTGCAAATTCCAGTTTTCTGGTATCCTTGGTTAGGAGAATACATCCTTTCTTGTTGGGGCTTTCTTCGGTTAGTCTCTTTCTTGTGTATGTTACCAACACTGAACATTTGTTTCTTGATGACAAATTTCGTTTTTGTGTGTCTAACTTTGACCAGACATGCATTAATTTATCCCTTGTGACTTCTCCTTTGATCGACGTTCTTATCTTGAAGTTCACCTTCGACTGACACCCTTTAAATCCACCTTCGGCTGGTACCTTTTGTCAAGAGTCCTATTCGGCTGGTCTCTTTTCATTGTAAGTTCGCCTTTGATCGTCCATCTTTCCCCTGGAATCTACCTTCATCATAGTATTCCTTGTTAAGGATTCCCCTTCGTCTGGTCTCTTTTCTTTGTAAGTTCGCCTTCGATCAGTGTTCTATTCAGAGTCAATGTCTATTTGTATCCTTAGTAAGTTTTCCTTGGATTGTCATTTCTTCGTGTGAGCCTTCTTTGGTAGGTCTATTTCTTGTATATGTCTAACTCTGGATTGACATATATCTCCATTATCTTTGTAAGATTCTATCTTCAACTAGTCTTCTTTTCATTGTGGAATTCACTTTTGATCGGCGTTAATTTCTTAGGAGTTTACCTTCGGCTTAGCCTCCTTGTTGATTCACCTTTGTGCAGGAATCCTTTATTAAGAGTCTACTTCGGTCGGTCTCTTTCTTATATGTGTCTAACTCTGACCATACACGTATATTTTATCCCCAGTTTTCCTTTAATCGGTGTTCTTTCTCTATGAGTCTATCTGTGGTTAACATTCCTTGTTGTAACCTTCTTCGATCGGTCTCTTTCTTGTATATGTCTAATTCTGGCCTGACATATATCTCCATTATCTTTGTTAAGAGTATATGACAATCTATTCTCTTATATTTGTATGTCTTCCATCATCTATAATACATTCAACTCTCGGGTTTTCAGATTTGTATCTTCTTCGATCTTGAATCGTGAGTTTGTTAATTCATTTCCTCTCTGACTCCTAAATCCTGAGTCTGCCAATTTGTTTCATCTCCGATACATGAATCGTGAGTTTGTCAATGTGATTCTTCTCTAGTTCCTAAATTGAGAGTATGTTAATTTTGTTTCTTCTCCTACTTATGAGTCGCGAGTCTATCACGTTAATTCTCTTCCGATCCATGAATCGTAAGTTTGTCGTATGTGTTTTATCCTCTGATACCTTACTTCGTGTAAGTCAGTCCCCTTCTTGCCCCTCACATAAGGGAATTCCCTATCTCCGTGTAGGTCCCCGTAGGTCGTGTTCAATCGTTATTGACATACCTTCATTTTTGGGCTAGACATTTCTAGTTCTTATTTGATGCCGTCCTTTTTTGATTCGCTACTCATTGGACTTGGCGTAGTGTTTTCTTTTGGTCTGGTTGTTATCAGCACCTTTGATGTTGTGTCGTTACTCGCGTATCTTTTTTCAGAATACAGTGTTCTGGTATTCTAAGGAGTCCAGTTATTATTAGTCTTCCCCTATCTAGTCTTTACTCATTTTCTTTGTTGTTATTAGCTTCACCCTAGCGCAACATTGTGGGTTGGTAAATACCATTCCTACCAAGGTCAAGTTCGCGACTTGTCACCTGATTTTTGATTTCAGCATTCTGGAATTCATTTCCTATTGGTTGAGTCTAGTCATTACTAGGTTCTACTGAATCAGATTAATATTTGTCTCGTTTCATCTCTATAATTCCTTGGTTAGGGTCAGTCATTACAACTTCTTCTAGGTTCGAGATCATCAGGTGTTCGCCTTGTTTTGTGGATCCAATCGTTATTGGTATCCTAAGGAGTACTCGTCAAGGTCTAGTTGTTACTAGTTCCTTTTAAAACTGGAGTCATTACTCTTGGTTTTGGTTTGTGATCCAGTATGACACATTCTTTGGAGTATTCTTAAGGTTGAGTCGTTACTCGTGCATTCACTCGGTCACCTAGTGTTTCAATAACATGCCAATGGGTTTTGGTTCAGAAAAGAAATGTTCCAAGTTAATCCAGACCAATCGTTACTGGTATTTTGTGAATTCAGGTCGTTACTAGTCTTCCCCTGTAAGGCCATTAATCTTTCTCAGAATGCAGCATTCTGGCATCCTGTGAAGTCTAGTCGTTACTAGAATCTTTTAGTCCTTACCTTTTTTTGGAATTAAGTGTTCTGGAATTCTGTAAAGTCTAGTTGTTACTAGCATCTTTTGGTCTTTATCTTCTTTCTTAGAATGCAATATTATGGCATTCTGTAAAGTCTAGTCGTTACTAGCACCTTTTGGCTGTTACCTTTCTTCCTCAGAATGCAGCATTCTGGCATATGTGGAGTCGAGTCATTACTCACGTACGTTGTCTCAGAATCCAACGTTCTTGCATTTTGTGAAGTCTAGTTATTACTAGCATTTTTTGATCAAGTTCCACGGTCTTTGATCCTTATCTCCCATTTTCAAACTTGTTCTTTAGTCCAGTGCCAAGAGGATATCATAATTATACCATGTGTTGATATACATCGTCTCAATTTAGAGTACAAATTTTTGAGTTCACTTTTATATTCAATCTCCTTCCACCTTATTTCTCGAAAGGTTGTCGTTTCCAATCTCGCTTTAGTTTTAAGAAGTTTGAATAGGGGCAGCTGTTGTACCCCAAAATTTACCCTCTTTATTTCGACTTTAATTTGGCTTAAATTACATCATCATATGCATAGATATCATTGGTTCTATGGTTATGGGATCAAGGTATTTTAATTGAGCCTCGGTAAATTGCAGGAGACGTTTATTTCGTCAATAGACGCTCTCAAAATATTCCCCATACTAAGGATCGTTTCACCGTTTCGCAATGGTTCGGGTATTCGAAAATTCATAACTCCAATCTGATTCATCATATTCAGGTGTTCTTTCGCCAATATATCCCTGGTAGCACACTCTCGAATTCATGTGTGTCTCGAGAGCCAATTCTTGGAAGAAGGTCTCCGAATGTGCGAGTTTTCTTGAAGAAATATACTGGAAAAGTATGCTGAAAGTGCAGTTTTTGGACACTAAAAAATTCATAACTCGAAGACTGTTTCTTTCTTTGAGCCCATTCTAGTGGCATTGTCTCACAAATTGAGTTAGATAAATTTTGGTTTCTATTTCCACGACCAAGCGGTACCCCAAAGGCTTCCGTTTGTGGCCCTAAGTACACGCAACTCACTGAAAATCCTGTGCTGGAAATTAATTTTTATTTGAGGCAAAACTTTAAAAATTCAGACACGAGTTAGTTTTCGACATCATCTACATTTTGTTTTCAAATGGGAATTTCGAAAATCTCACCTGAACGTGTCGAGCTCTAGTGAATTGAAAATTTACACTATTGTTTATGATTAATTTAGGCTCATTAACCAAATCCACTCAAATAAGCCCACACTATATATTCTCATTTACACAAATCTCTAAAAGGGGGCACTCATAATTCACAAAATCTCACAGACACTAAATTTCTTTTCTCCCAATTCTCTCAAAGATCAAATCAAGGTTCTTCATCTTTTTCATCAAGAACATAATAACAATTGCATCAAGAGCTAAAAGTCAAGATCAAGAGCAATTCTTCTCTGATTGTTGATCCGTTTGTTGCAATATCTATACCTAAGCCTCCTATTCACTTCTATCGGTGAGTTTTCTTGAATTAAGCACTACTTGAAATAAGTGATTATTTGATAAGCACTTTTTGATCAAGCATGAATTGAATCTAGGTTTAATTTCAAATTGAGAATTTATATCTAATCATATAATTGTGAATCAACTTGATATCATGTTGTGTAACTCCGGAATTGGATAGTTGAAAAAAGTGCTTATTGAGTTAAGTGATTTTCATGAAAGTGCTTAATTGATAAAACAAATTGTTGATGTTGTATGAAGCTTAATTGTTGATCCTTAATCCATCATGTATAGCTTGAATCTAGACGTTAAATTGTGAAAAACCATGTGTTTGATATGTGAAGATCTTTTGTTTGATCAATTACCTAATCCATGAAGTGTTCAAAAATATGTTAAAACTTCCTCTGACTTGAGGGTAACCGATTACCCAGATATGCTAACCGGTTACCATCCATTCATTTACAAAAATTTCAAAATTGTTACATGGTAACCGGTTACCCCAAGTCAGTAGCGTATTTCCTCTGTTTTTGGCTTATGGTAACCGGTTACCCAGTTATGGTAACCGGTTACCCCAAGTAAGTAGCAAATTTCCAGAATTTTCAAATTTTAATAACCGGTTACCCAGTTATGGTAATCGTTTACCTGGACAGAAACATCAATTTTTGCTTTGTTTTATTACATGTTTACAGACATTTCTTTGTTAATTCTAACTCCATTTGTGAATGATTTGCAAGGTACATTATTAGGCTTTCAACCTTTAAGTAACATTTAATTATCGGTTGAAAGACACTTTATGCAATCACTTGTTAGTGAAAGTTTGTGTACGATACGTAAATGATATCATTCTTGCATAAATCTTATTTTCGTGCAGGTACCTTGGTATCACACGGATGTGTCCGCTAAACATTCCACTATGTGATTGTTATTTTGTATACTGTATGAAATGTATTTCGTGCAGGTACCCTGGTATCACACGGATGTGTTCGCTACATATTCAACTACGTGATCGTTATTTTGTATATTGTATAGAATGTATTTCATGCAGGTACCCAAGCATTATGCAAATGTGTCCGCTACACATTCCACCGTGTGATCATTATTTTGTATCTTGAATGGATTGTAATTCGTGCAGGTAATTTGTTGATGGTGCGGGAATGTCTAATACATATTATGTGCCATGTGCTCACATTTGTTTTGCACCGTATTGTTATAGTTGTGTCTGGATCAATATCTGGTGCAGGCGTATCTTGATATTCGGATGTGTCCGCTACATAGTCCGAATTTGACTTTTGATGCTTCAACGCATTTGCTGATGATATTTTCTTTATTGTTGATAGCTTCTTGTGAAGTTTTCCGGGTTTCTTTGCTATTTTCTTTGCTCTACGGATTGATAACCCTTCAGTACATTTCCCTTCCATTTTCTCTTTGTTTTTTATTGCTTTCTAGAGATCATAAGAAGTATGGATTTTACCGTTTTCCTTTCCATGTCAAGTAGGGTAGAGATGTATGAAGGGGATCTCTGTTGCTGATATATGCTAGGAATCCCTCTGGTTTATTTAAAAACATGTTTAAGGCAATTTCTCATATGTGACTTGTCTGCTACTTGTGTTTGTTTAAAACCATACCTTTAAAGTTGGTATTCCGCCGGAGTATTTACATTTGTGCTCGCATATATTCCCCATCCCCCATGGAAGTCCTCAAAAGGAGGTGAGAAGAAAGGGTTCACAATTAACCCCCCGCACATTCTAGTCTGTGTCATCCTTGGCTTGGGTTGTGCACCGATGCTTCGGAGTTGTGCCTGCTCTTGTTATCGAGTCATCAAGTGGAAAAGGGTTTTGCAATCAAACCCCCACACTTTGTCTTGAGCTCGCATTGGACGACATTGACGCTCTGTGTTTATCCCTTTTCCCCCTTACTCATCATTCTTGGTAATATAATACCATGTGTAATAGGATGGGAGAACTGCCTTTTTTAGTATTATCGCAAATGTGCGGTTAGCAAGAGTCGCCACCGACTTTTCTTTTATCCAATATTTCGGAAAGGTGAAAATAACAGGAAAAACCATTGAAATATTTTTAGTTCGGGGAGTAAATTATGTAAAGGAAATGTGTTAGCACCCTTTACATCCGTAGTTATCTATGGGCTCTTAATTGCTTAGCTCACTTGCATTTCGTCTGTGAATTGTTTGAAAATATTTTAAAATGCCAATGTAAGGCAGACTTTGTAATAATTCTTGTATCAGTCCTCAAGAATGAATACACAACGTTTCATAAAATATTTATTGTTTTGAAAGTGTGATATGAGAAAATGTTTTGTTTGTGAGCAAGTATTCAAGAGTTCTACCTGTAGCGGTAGAAATGTTCAAGACTAAGCCATTGGATTAACTAGACTTTATACAAATCAAAATAAAAATAGCCATCGCGCTTTATTATTTCCAAAGGAATGGGAAAAGAGCGAATAACCCAAAAAGAGGGGGAAAGATTCAAGGTAAGGGGGCTGGTTATGCAAAGGGAAGGTATTAGCACCCTAAACATCTACGGTACTCCGTAGGAACCTCTTTGTAAAATATGTATATTTTGGCTATAAAAAATGTGTTGTATATAAAATGCATGGTGGAGGTGAGAAGAGAAATATATTTTTTTATGATTTTTGCACCTGCCGCGGTTGCAAACCTTTAGTGCCTACGTACCACCTTTCGTGAAATAGGGGATTAGGGTACACGTAGTTCCTTTTTTTAAAAAAATTGAAACACAAGTGTGTTGGTTGATTTTATGTGATAAGACATCATCGTCATTGTCCGTGTGGAAAACATACTTACTACCCACAATCATGAGAAAGGAGAATTTGCATCATCTCAAAGTGGAGGATAATGGATTGGATTTTAAAATCAAGAATGCCTCACTCAACACCCAAGTGGAAAATATCTCACTTCACTACATATATTAGAAGTATAGTTGTTTGCATCACTACAAGGATTGACAAGAGTCTAACCTTTTGAGAAAAGTTTAAAGATAAAAGACAAAGTGGCAAAATGGTTTGAAATGAGATTGATTGACTTTTAGTCTTCTCACAAAAAGTTTCAAAGTATTATTAAATTGATTGAAGTTTATTGATGAAAATGTTTTGAAAATGCATGGACCTAAGTCCAAGTTTATTATGAAAGTGTTTCATGTTTAGAAACAAGGAGAGTTTAAAAAGGAGGGAGAAGATTTTTGAAATTAAAGAAGATGGGAGGAGAAGAAGAGACTATCCTAAAGCATAAGGTAAAAGCTAAGGATAAGGATCATCTAACCAAAAAGAAGACAAAACTTGACATTATGAGCCAAGATAGAATTCCCATTCTTTTGAATGAAACTAAGCAAGCAAAGATACTAGACCTCTTCAAGTGTATTAAGTCTTCACAAAAATTGGACAGAGTAACAGTTGTATACGGGTGAATTCCAGATTACAAATATAGAATGTAATCACAAAAACCTGCACACAAAAACAAACAAGCAACCCAATGTCTTGAGGTAAACCTAAAGAACTCCAGACAAAATAATCAGTTAAGATCACAAGGTCTTCAAGATAGGCCAAGGTTTCTAATCCTAAGTCCAAGAAATAGTCCCATGCTCCATAATGCTAAGGATAGTAACTAAATAGTCCAAGTACCATTAAGAGTTTTTTAGGGTTTATGTTAATTATTAATTATCTTAAGAAAAAAAGAAAAGCTCAAGTGAGCAAAGTAAAAATGACAAGAAAATAAATGCTCAAATGAGAAAAGATGGAAATGGCATGAAATAAAAATGCTAAAAAAATAAATAGTACATAAAGCATAAAAGAATAAAAGCATAAAATAAACAAGTCAATAATTAGTGGTTAGTTGGATGACCATCTTGAAACTTGCATTTGGAACTCATTAGAGGATTGGTAGAACCAAAGCCTTCACACAACAAGTTGCATTTGCTTTTTGTAAAGTATATCATCCATTTGGAATTCTCATAAGTACCATTTAATGATCAATGATGTTTAAGTGATCCGCGTTGACCAAAGGTGTTGTAGATCCATTAGAGGATTGGTAGAACCAAAGCCTCCATTCAATGAATCTCAAGGTTATTGGATCAAAGAGATCAAATCAACATACTTGGGCTTGCAATCATAAGTTTGGGCGACGAATGATCATTTATTCGAATCGGGACAAAATTTAGCGCTATGTTAAGCAATCATAAGTGGACTTATATAGAACTCGAACTTATTTTGAGGTCGGTCAATAGCAATCTATGAACCATTTGTTTTTAGACATGATTTAGAGATCATGCTCCAACAACATTTAGTGCAATGGGAAGGGGATGAGATGAAGAGGATTAGGGCAAAAGATGAATAAACCTCTTTTGAATTAAAAATTTAATCAAACTATTATTAAAATCATTCATCCATTTTTATGGAGTTAAACTCAACACCATGGATCCAATGATGTTAATAAAGTCATGATCAAAAAATCAACCCAAGACAGCCAGAAAATAATCACAAAATAATAATGTATTTAATATATACATTAAAAGATTTAAAAATGTTTTTAAAAAAGGAAAATAATGAGGAAAATATCAATTATATTCAAATTAATCAAGAAATCAAAATAAGACTATAGAAAAATCAGGAAAGAGGCCAAGTAATTTTACAAAAATTTTGGTAATTTTTAAAAGTCATAAACTATTTTTTAAAAATTAAAATAAATGGGTAAAATAAACAAAAATAGTAAAAAAATAGAAAAGTCAGAAACAAAAATGAAATAAGGTCACCAATATTTGTCACAATATCATTGGATCATTCCATAATTTTTTCAGAATTTAAAAATGTATAAAAGTATTTTTAAACATTTTAAACAAATCAAATAAGTGTAAAATTCATTAAAAATACCAAAGCACAAAATTAAATTGTGAAAAAATAAAAATCAGAAAGAGAATAATCAAAAATATTTTTCATAATTTTTTCAGATTTTTTGGACTAAAAATGAATTTTCTATGATTTTTTAAAATTTAAAACAATTAAAATATAAAAATCAGAAAAAGAAAATAAAAGTAAAAGATGTGGACCATTGGATGAGAGTCAAAACGCGTTAGTAATCAAATCAAAGGGATCTGGCGCGCTGTGCATATCATGGTCATTAATGAATAATGTACATAATCAATAATAAATCAGATTTTTGAAAAACACAAATGGCACGCCATCATTGGTTGGAATATGACACGTAGGTCATCTTCAACCTCCAGCCAACGTGATTTGCAGGTCTCTCAAACAGTAAAATCAGAAGCTCAGACATATGCCAATCGCTTTGTCTCTTTAAGACGAAAACAACCACACCCTCGTGCCATATTTATATAAACTGTATCTCAAGCAATTTGGAAGGAAAGTTTTGAAAAAGGATTTGAAAATTCATGGTCAAAATGTGCTCCCAGTGAAATGTAAGTGTTGCAACTAGAACCAGGGCAATGAGAGTAATACAATGATATCAGAGTTTTGAAGAATTGATGAAGGAATCTACCTATTGAAGTTGAGTTGCAGAGCTCTGAAACAGGACTTCTATGGAGCAGTATAGGGCAAGATTCTTGAATGTAATTATATGGTTTGCTTCAGGGAAGATCAAGGAAGGTGAATTGAGGGAAAAAATGGATTGAAAAAGGCTTGAGAATAGATTTCGAAGTTGCCGAATTATGAGTTGTGAAGAAAATTTGGTAGGGTGATTCTGGATATCTAAGCTTGGGAAATTGAATGGGGGATGACCATCTATTTATAGGGAAGCAAATGATGTGTTTTGGAGGGAATTCGTGTGGGTCTGCATCATGAAGAAAGTGTGACTCAAACATGATCAAAACTCAGCCAAATCGTGCGTTTCATGATGCTAATCACTTCTGGAAAGTTGCTAAACATGATTAGAAACAAAAACGCGTGGAAATCTTGTGATTAGAAGCCAAAACAAAGATTACAAAATCTTGACTTTGTACAAAATTCAGTTTCAAACTACCAAATTCAAATCCATGGCATTTCTACCTCAAGGGGTCTTAGGGCATAATTCTCGATGCTTTGGAAAGATGAGGTTACAATCTTTACAATGGAAAAAGAATGGAATCAAATGGATGCTTGAGCTGAAAGCTACATGGAGTCAAAGTTGAAGAAAAAGACTTGACTTTCATACTTAGAAATATTTCAAATTCTTCTTCAAAAATGACCTATAATCTTTTGTATCCAAACATGGCCTTCCACTTAGAATTTGCTCTTTACCAAAAAAGATGGAATGAAGTAGATCTCTTGAATGACATTTTTCTATTTAAACCACTCAAAATCTCCAAAAATTGAGAAAGTTATGACTTGTTGAAGTTGGCTAAAAATCATGAAATGACCTATAATCTTTTGCATTCTTAAGGCAACTTCCATCCATTTTCTCACTTTGCACATAAAAGAAGGCATGAAGTACACACCTTTAAGATCATAATGAAAAAGGAATAGGCTCAAGGTGATAAAAGTTTACCAAGTTATGACCATTTGAAGTCACGTATAGAAAATTGGGGATTCATTTGGGTGACTTGTAATCTTTCTTCTTCACCAAGTTCCTTCACATGAAAAATCCTTGGAACTTTTGGAGTGATTTGTTGATAAACCTATGAAGAGAAGGATGTCTTTGGAATCACTCAAAAATACCAAAAGTTGAGCAAGATATGCTCCTTTGAAGTCCAAAACCCTAGCCTCTAGTTCAAGAGAATGCCCTGAGGAATTTTGCCAAGTTTGAACAAGCTTTTTGTGCCAATATTCTTCCTTTGTGAATAGAAGTTGTGAAGGATGATGATGAGGACTCATATCCACCAAAACCACTTCCATGTCTTGAAATTATACAGAAATATGCTCTTGTGGCCAATAGGAACAAGACCTTGTCCAATCATGACAACTTCTTCCCTTAACCCTTTGTACTTTTGAATAAATTTTGATAACTTTGAAATATGTTGAACCAAAATGAGCCTTGTCATGCCATTTCTTCCAAAATCACTCCAATAGTGAAGTTTGAAATTCTCAAGCTATTGACTAGGGCATGGAAATAAACTCATGAACCCATGAAGCAACTTGCTAAACCTCATTGCTTTTACCTACACTATTAACAAGACAAACCAATATTGTATTTCGTTGATTAGAAAGAAAGTCAAAGCAAAATATTCATGATCACAAAAGAAAACAAGTCAAGGTGCTCGGTAACTCCTCAAAAGAGCAAGGCTAAAGACAGGGAGAAGAACCAAAAACCCTAATGTGATCTTGTTGTGATTGAAATAATGTTATGATGCAGGAATCTTAGGGGCAAAAATTGGGGTACAACAGCTGCCTTTATTTAAGTTTCTTCTATCCAGAGATACGAAGGTGAAAAATCTTCGTGTCGACGTGATCGAAGATACTTAAATATAAAAAAACACTATTTTTGGCCCTAATATGCCATGCAAATGCTTATGCATATGAATGCATATGAACAGAACCAAAGAGACACAAAGTAACATTGGGGATGCAACAAAAATGAAGAAACAAAGGAGCAACCCCACCAGGAAAATAAATCACTGGTGAACCACAAGAACAGAATCAGAGAGGAAGATAACAAGCATCGATGTTCACTGCCAATGGTCTACCAACATTCACCGAAGGTAGAAAGAGAATTCATATCATATCATCGCCGATGGTCTACCAACGTTCACTGAAGGTAGAAAGAGAATGCATATCATATCATCACCGTTCACTGACGATGAACTATCAACATTCACTGAAGATAGCAAAAAGATAATAAACACTGACGTTCACTGCCGATGTCCTACCAACGTTCACTGAAGGTAGAAAGAGAAAATATATCATATCACCGCCGTTCACTGACAATGAACTATCAACGTTCACTAAAGATAGAAAAAGATAATAAACACCAACGTTCACTGCCGATGTACTACCAACATTCACTGAAGGTAGAAAGAGAAAATATATCATATCACCGTCGTTCACTGACAATGAACTATCAACATTCATTGAAGATAGCAAAAAGATAATAAACACTGACGTTCACTACCGATGTCCTACCAACGTTCACTGAAGGTAGAAAGAGAAAACATATCATATCACCGCCGTTCACTGACGATGAACTATCAACGTTCACTGAAGATAGCAAAAAGATAATAAACACCGACGTTCACTGCCGATGTCCTACCAACGTTCAATGAAGGTAGAAAGAGAAAATATATCATCGAGTTATCCCAAAATTCTGGCGTTTTACCTAGAACGAGTCTCAACTTCTTCTTTAACCAAGGAAATCTTCCTGGGAAAGATCAAACATAAGATGTCTCAAATGACGAGACTTGTTACTCATTGCCACGGGGAATTTCAAAAAGAAATGACTTTATTGAGATAGAAATATGACTTCTTGGGGAAATGCCACGATATTCCCTCTGAGGAGATAAAGTATTCTCGTGCAAAATAAATGCATAAACTAAAACTGAAAGTTTTCAGAAATCCAAAGTAAATAATATTTTCATGCAACCACAGATCCAAAGAAATAAACTGGAGAAAAACAGCCAACAAAGATACATCCTTTGAGAAATAAACTCAAGAAGGAAAATCGAATCCGTCTAAGCAAGGAGAACTACAGGAAGGCCAGGGAAAAATGTCAATGAACAATGATTTGTCAATTTTAGTCATGCATGATGTATGTATGTATGTATGTATGTATGAGTGCTATCATGCATATGCTGGTAAAAGGATACATAATCAGTACAAACAAACAAAAATGCCTCAGGTACTAGCAACATTGGGCTAAACTTCAACAAGAAATATCATTCCAAGAAAGGTAAAACCAACTGCAGAAACCAAACCTATTTCCTGCCTTAACTTCACTGAGGAGAAACATAATCCGGATGTAGCCAAATCAAACAGATATCGGGATAGAACATCCTTCTTCCGGTTTCATCGGAGAAGCAGTTTTCCAAAAGCAACATGCCCACTAGAGATTGCAAGACCAACCTCAAATAAAGCAGACTGATGCCGACACAACCAAACCTCACTGGGGGATTCAAGCCTACCTCCCTGGAGAAAAAACTGCAGATTGAAAATTTTCATCACGAACACTCATTCCAACAAGATATGCCCTAGGATAACCTTCCCGAGATATCAAGAAGTCAACACTAGTGCTAATACTAAAAAAGAGCGACATCTTAGCATACCAAGGGAATAAAACCTTTCATCATATGAGGGAAGACTTCGCTGGGGAATCTGGGATGAAGGTTTCTGACCATGCAAACCCAAAATCAAAAATGAACCAAGACTTGACTGGGGATAATGGGACCACAAACCCAATATTGTACCTTGCACCTACTGATATCGTCTTTAACTCTCTGAGAAACACACAAAGATTGTGCACATACCAGCAAAATGACATGAGAAAACCTTCATGAATGGAGTAAATCTTCTTAAAACAACCGGAGTTTGTTCATTCTTGGGATCACCATTCTTGTTGTCATTGTTTCATCACAAATCCCAAAGTAAATTGAATTGTAAAGATCTCTTTTTTTTTAAAAGTCAATTTTTCTTTTTAATTTTTTTGCTTTAAAAGTTATTATTAGTAATAAATGGAGTCTTTGCAAGCTAAATAAAAAAAGAACACAAAGAATTGGGTAAAAGCTCGAATTTCATTAATATAATGGTATTCTGCGAATGGAGAGACTCCATGGATGATTAAAAATTTTGGGAAATGGTAATACATAATGGAAAAGATACATTGAGATACAATGACCATTATTCCCCCTAACAACTTTTGGAAATCCTGAGCAGAAGTTTTTGTTGAGGTATGGTGAGGATCCGAGAAGATTGTTGCTTCAACGATCAAATCTTGTCTGACGTAGTTACTTGCCAAGAAAATCCCTAACTTTTTCCTAAGCTGCCCTTGTGGGTTTTCAACTTAGCGGGAAATTTATTCTGTTTATGTCTCTAATTTTTGCCTAGACCGCCCTTTCGGGTTTTGGGCCTACCGAGACGCTCCTTTTTGCCTAAGCCGCCCTTTCGAGTTTTCAACTTAGCGAGCTGTTCTTTTATTTCTTTAGGCGAAGTATTTCTTGATTGCGTCAGAATTCATGGGACGTGGGAACTCCTCGCCATCCATAGTTTCAAGAATTAATGCACCACCATAGAAGGCTTTCTTGACAACATATGGGCCTTCAAAATTGGGAGTCCACTTGCCCTTAGAATCAGTGTTGAAAGATATGATCTTCCTGAGCACGAGGTCGCCTTCTCTGAATTCACGAGGTTTGACCTTTTTATCAAAAGCCTTCTTCATTCTTTTCTGATATAATTGCCCATGACATAAAGCTGTCATTCTCTTCTCTTCAATCAAATTCAATTGGTCAAACATGTTCTGGACCCATTCAGCCTCTGTCAATTTGGTTTCCATTATCACATGCAACGAGGGAATATCTACCTCGACAGGGAGTACAGCTTCCATTCCATACACTAGGGAGAACGGGGTTGCTCCTGTTGAAGTGAGAACATATGTTCGATATCCATGCAGAACAAAAGGGAGCATTTCATGCCAATCCTTATAAGTGACAACCATTTTCTGAATAATTCTCTTGATATTCTTATTAGCAGCTTCAACAACCCCATTCATCTTTGGCCTGTACGGAGATGAATTGTGATGCACAATCTTGAATTCTTCTGACAATTCTGTCATCATCTTGTTGTTCAAATTCAAGCCATTGTCAGTGATGATTCTGCTTGGCACACCATACTGGCATATAAGATTATTTTTGATGAAACGCACGACCACCTGTTTAGTAACATTAGCATATGAAGCAGCCTCTACCCATTTGGTAAAGTAGTCAATTGCTACCAAGATAAAACGGTGCCCATTAAAAGCTTTGGGTTCTATCATCCTGATCATGTCAATACCCAATATAGAGAAATTCCATTGGGAGGAAATCACATTGAGAAGTGTTGGAGGCACATGGACCTTATCTGCATAAATCTGGCATTTATGGCACTTCTTTGCAAATTTGTAACAGTCAGATTCCATTGTCAACCAATAATAATCTTCCCTTAGCATCTTTTTAGCCATCGAATGTCCATAAGCATGAGTGCCAAATGAACCTTCAGGAATCTCATGCATCAACATGTTCGCTTCGTGTCTATCCACGCATCTGAGCAGGACCATGTCATAATTTCTCTTGTATAACACTTTTCATTGAGGAAGAAACTGCCTGCCAATCTTCTCAGTGTCTTTCTATCTTTCCTCGATGCACCAATCAGGTATTCCCGGGTCTGAAGAAAATGCTTGATATCATAATACCAAGGTTTTTCATCTGCTACCTCCTCTATCGTAAACACATGAGTGGGCCTATCTAGTCATCGAATTGTAATTTGGGGTATATCATTCCAAGTACTCACTTGGTACATGGAAGCCAGAGTTTCCATAGCATCCGCCATTTGATTTTTATCTCTAGGGATGTGATGGAATTCAACTTTATTGAAGAAGGGTAATAATCTTATAGCATAATCTTTGTAAGGGATCAAGCCAGGGTGATGAGTGTCCCGTTCTCCTTTAATCTGATTTATCACCAAAGAAGAATCACCATACACATCTAGAACTTTGATTCTGAGATCAATAGCTTCCTCAAGACCCATGATGCAAGCCTCATATTCCGCCATATTATTAGTGCAATCAAATGTTAATCTCGCAGTAAAAGGAATGTGCGATCCATGAGGAGTGACAATTACATCACCAATTCCTTTACCATAATCATTCACCGCTCCATCAAATACCATACTCAAACGAGATTCAGGGTCAGGGCTCTCCTCAGGAAATGGTTCATCACAATCTTTCACTTTCAGGAACATCACATCCTCATTGGAGAATTCATACTCTGAATACTGATGATCTTCCACCGGCTGGTGAGCAAGGTAATCTGCCAACACACTACTTTTAATAGCCTTTTAAGTGTGGTACTCGATATCATATTCAGATAACAACATCTGCCAGCGGGAAATTCTCCCAGAAGAGCAGGCTTTTCAAAAATATACTTGATTGGATCCATTTTGGAGATCAACCAAGTGGTATGATTCAACATATACTGCCGCAAATGCTTTGCCGCCCAGGCCAAAGCACAACATGTCTTTTCTAGCATGGAATACCGCAACTCACAATCAGTGAACTTTTTGCTTAGATGATAAATGGAGAACTCTTTCTTTCCTGTTTCATCCTATTGTCCCAGAATACAACCCATGGATTTATCTAATATTGTTAGATACATAATTAACGGTCTCCCTTCTACGGGAGGGAGAAAAATAGGAGGTTCAAGAAGATATTCTTTAATACTCTCAAATGCCCTTTGGCACTCATCTGTCCACACACAACCTTGATCTTCCTTTAACAACTTAAAGATCGGTTCACATGTTGCAGTCATGTGGGAAATAAATCTGGAAATATAATTTAAACGCCCGAGGAAACCCCTGACTTGCTTTTCAGTTCTTGGTGCTGGCATTTCTTGGATTGCTTTGACTTTATCAGGGTCAACTTCAATTCCTTTCTGGCTAACAATAAAACCCAACAATTTCCCCGATCTAACTCTGAAGGTGCATTTATTTGGATTCAAGCGGAGACGATACTTCCTCAAACGCTGAAAAAACTTCAACAAATCTTCTATATGCCCTTCTTCAGTTTTGGATTTGGAAATCATATCATCAACATACACTTCGATTTCTTTGTGCATCAGATCATGGAATAGGGTTGTCATTGAAGATGTGAAAAACACAAGAAGGGGGGTTGAATTGTAAAACTTAAATCAAATGTGCAGACAACAGTGTACTTTTATCCTGGTTCGTGTGATCTCAAACTACTCCAGTCCACCCGTCAAGGTGATTTCGCCTCTCTCCAACGAGGTCTTAATCCACTATATTCAACTGAATACAACAACCACTTTAACAACTGTTAAAGCCTTCTTGAGTCTAACCACAGACCGGTTTATCTCAAGGAAATTCTCTTACAGATAATTGAACAAAAGTGTGTTTGATGTTTTCTAGTAAAACTATATATCACAACTGTGATAATACACAATATTAAGCTTAGAATGAAATTGGACTGCTAATGCTTTTGAGTAGGCGTGGTTGAAAGCTTTAGCAAATTGAATGAGTGAGTTCGTTTACGTAGGCGTGTATATGCGTGAAGATTATTAGCCTTTTCTTTTCTCATACTGACTTGTTTATATAGCCTAGGAATAGATACGTTGTTGTCCATAAAGCCATTTCAATGCTAATAATGTTCTTTCCTTTTTTATAAGATCTTGTCTTGGATAAAGCCGTTGGTAATAAATCTGTCTTGAATGCATAGTAACGCTTCAGAGTGTTCTGCTAATGATAATCAGAGTGTTCTTTCCTTTATGCTGACGCTTCTGAGTGCTGATGACTTGGTTAGGATCTTGATCAGAGTCAGAGTATTTTATGCGCAGATTATGTTCATCAGGCTTCAGCGTGTAGCACATGTTATTTGATCTTCTGATGCTGACATATCTTCTGATGCTAATGTTGATACTGATCTTCTGATGCTGATTCAATCAGAGTTTCTGTAAACACAAAACATAATTTTAAGTAGCATATATGTCTTATATATAAATCTTACAATTTATTTATTCTTGTATTTTGTTATCATCAAAACTCTAATTGAGGGTTGTAGAATCAAACTATATTCTAACAATCTCCCCCTTTTTGATGATGACAAAAACCATATTTTTTCAATTAAAATTAAAGAATAAAAGGTATCAGAGATTAAAGATAAAGAATAAAAGGTATCAGAGATAAACAAATAACTAATAAAAGGTATCAGAGATAAGAAGATAAGGAATAAAAGGTATCAGAGCAACGAAGAGAAAAACTCCCCCTGAGTTGATTACTTCCCTTTATTTCCATGAGACTTTGAGAATCAGAACTTTACTGTATCAGAGTTCATCGATTCATCAGAGTTTTGTACCTGTAAGCTTTTCAGAAGAAAGAAATTCAAATATATCAGAGTGTTAGAATATTTGAGACTTATGTCTCAGTAATCCGTTATTGAAAAATATCATTCTTTCTCCCCCTTTTTGTCAGTTATCAAAAAGCACAAATAATCAGAGTTAAAATGATCAGATCTAAAAAGCGTTTATATATTAAAAAACAGAAGCAATGATAAGTTCAGAACATGTAAAAATATTACAGATAAACAAGTTATAAAAACAACAAGGAAATTTCTAAGAAGGAGGAGGAAGTCGTGTGAACAGAGCTTCCAACATGCTCTTAATTTGGGTGCTGGTTTCCTGTTGCTGAGATAACATGTTCGCTATTGCATCAATTTTGGTGTCCTGCTTATCCATTCTTTCATTCATTAGCATATCAGATCTTTTCAAGTCCTCCAGAGTCTGCCTGTCAAGGGAGGAAGCTTGAGGATCTTCAGAAATAGGTTTCTTCTTAGAGCTTTCTTCAATATCTTCTTCTTGACCCTGTTCTTTAGCTGGGATCATCTGTTCTTCTGACTCTGGTTGACGATATTCAGACCAAGGAGCATTGTCCAGCGGGAGAACTTCTTCCTTAAGCAGCTTGCTCAGAACTAGACCTTCAATTTCCTTCAGCAGATTGTTGAAGTTCTGTTGAGTTTGTCCATAGCTCTGTTCTTGCAACTTAAAGGTTTCAGAGCATACCCATCTTCTGAACTTTGTCCAGAGGTAGTCTGATGTCGCAGGATCAACCAGTTCCAGACTTGCTTGTTTCAAAGAAGTGATCCACTTCTGTACTTCTGTTTCAAAGTTCAATATGCTAGAACCAACATCTGGATATTTTGGTTTAGGGATAGCAGTTTTATGGTTTATTGCAGCAAGGCGTTCAAGGACTGTTAAGTCAATGACAGTCTTGCTGTGGTCATCTGAATTGTTTCTAGGTGAGGGAGTGGGAGAGTCAGGAATTATGATTGGACTTGATGGGGAATTTGGTGGAGTTATTTCTGGTGAAGAGGGGAGTTAACGAATAGTCACAATGGTGCCATAGGTTAATTGAATGGCCAAGGGTTGTGGTTCAGGGGATTCAGAGGGTATGGGCCTCAAAGGTTTGAGTCTCAGGTTGTGTAGATTGTTCAGGTTGAGGAGAGGGTGGATTAATTTCTGGTTGAGGAGATGAAGGTTGTGGGATTTCTAGTTCTGGAGAGAGTGGAATTTCTGGTATTAGTGAGAGGGGAATTTCTGGTTGTGCTTCTGTGTTTGGATTTGGATTTGGATTTTATGCTTCGGGAGCAGAAGTGTGTTGGTCAATATCAGAAAGAACTTTTTCAAGTTCTTGTTCTGGTATGGCTTCAGTATTTGGATTTTGTGGTTGGGAGCGAGATCTTCTGAGGGTTAATGATTCAGAAGGGTCAAAATCAAGGTTAAAATCATCGAAAGTTTGAGGTGTTGGGTTTTCAGATGGAGTTGGAATTGGAATTGGAATAGATGTTGATACAGCAGTTGAATCTAAAACAGTTATAGAAGAAGGATTACCTCTCTTCTTGGGAGTCTGTTGAGATGATCCTTCTGCAGCAGCTTTTCTTTTCTTTGTTTTCTTCAGAACAACCTCTGGAGCTTTCTGCTGAAGATCTTGAATGTTCAGATTTGGTGTTGTACCATCAGCCTTGCAAGCATCTAGATATCTCATAATAATTTCTGGTTTAGAGTCAATCTCTGAGAACAGAGGGAAGTTGTCCAGAGGGACTCTTCTGCTAGAGATTTCAGCAAAAGGAGTGACGCTGGGCTTCTTCTTAATGTTCTCTATCAACTTCATTTTCTTCAGATTTTTGGCATTCAACTGCTTGCCAACAGTAGGTTCCAGAGTGCTGATTTCTTAAGCCTATGTCAGATGATCAATCAGCCTATTCTCTGTAAGAATATTTGATATCAGTCTTCCCAAGGGTATCCAATCCCTTTTTGTACGTTCCTCTTCTCTTGTTTCCTTAACACTTGTTATGAGATGGTTGAACAGAAGATGAGCCAGATTTATCTTGACCTTATGAGAGATGAAATAGATCAGAAACTGCTGATCAATATTAATGTAATCAGGAGAGCTGGTAGGCTTCCTGTGGTTGAAACAGCCCAAAATGATCTTGGCCCAAATTCCGTATTTGTCTTTCAAATCCCTTATCTTGCTGGAGGGAATCCCCAGAGTAAAGATTTCCCTTGCAATTAGGGCAGCATCTGCACACCTTTCTGCCATATCAATACAACAAACACCACCACGATTATAGCCTATTAAGCGAGCAATGAGGTCTTTAGTGATAACAATCTTCTTCCCCATGATGTAAGACGTGACTTGATGATTTGAAGAAGAAGCGTGAATCCAAAATTCCTTTACCAGAATAGGAAATGTTGGATCCACCAGCCTGTCAAAATACTTTTCCCAACCTTGAGCTTTAACCTCTTCAGATAAATCAAACCCATTCTCCTTAAGACTATTGAAATCCACGATTAATTCTGACAGAACTTCAAGGTTTTTGACTGGTGTTAGAAGCGTTCTGAAGGGTACTTCATATTGTTCAGATGAAATAGTTTTCTGGGAACCTGAAGAAGGAATGCTGGAAGAAGCCATGTTCACACGAGGTTTTTGTGAAAAAGATTGAAAGGTTTTCTTGAGAAAGAAGAACACTGAAATCAGAAATATTCATAGAAAATGAAAGTGAAAGTAAAACGTGTAAATGGTGTGAAGTGTGTTTAAATAGATTTCTAAAAAAGTTTTGAAAACATAAACGTTAAGAGAGAGAAATTAATAATGATTATTAGCATTTAATGATAGCTGATTTTAGGGGATTCAGAAAGATATTTGGAACGGTTACCCATGACATGTGTCTCAATGCATCCAATCAGCGCTTTGCCTTTTCAGAAACGTGAACGCGTGTTCATCCTCAGAAAATAGCTGATGACTGGATGACACTTGTTTGCTTGAGTGAACAGCATATTTCAATCCTAGAAATGAAGCGCTCAAATCTTCATGGATAGATTCTAATACAATCTGCACTTCTAAAGTTCTGAAAGAAGATTGATCAGTAGTTCACACAAAATAAACAAAGTTCTGAAGGTTAAGATATAAAATCAAAACAATTTCATTCTGGGCAGAGCTTCATGCTGAGATGTTTCAGAATGAAGTTGAACTTATCTTCAGAAAGTGGTTTTGTAAAAATATCAGCCCATTGATGGTCTGTGTTAATAAATTTAAAATTTAAAATTCCTTTCTGAATATAGTCCCTAATAAAATGATGCTTTATTTCTATATGCTTAGCCCTAGAATGTAAAATTGGATATTTACTTAAGCAAATAGCAGAAGTATTGTCACAGAGGATAGGAATGTTACTCTAAAATATCTGAAAGTCCTCAAGTTGACTTTTCATCCAGAGCATTTGTGTGCTGCATCCAGCTGATGCTATGTATTCAGCTTCTGCTGTTGATAGAGCAATTGTGGATTGTCTTTTGCTGGACCATGAGATCAGATTTTCTCCCAGAAACTGGCAGCTTCCAGAAGTACTTTTACGTTCTACTCTGTCTCCAGCAAAGTCAGCATCACAGTATCCTATTAAGCTGTAATCACTTGATTTTCTATAAAACAAACCCAGATTAGTAGTACCTTTCAGATACTTGAAAATTCTCTTAACTACTGTTAAGTTAGATTCTCTAGGATCTGATTGGAATCTAGCACAAATGCATACACTGAATAAAATGTCAGGCCTTGAAGCCGTCAGATATAGAAGAGAACCAATCATACCTTTGTAGACCTTCTGTTCTACCTTTTTGTTTACCTCTTCTCTTTCCAGAATGCACGTGGGATGCATTGGAATCTTTGATGGCTTACATTCTGAGAGATCAAATTTCTTCAGAAGTTCTCTGACATATTTGCTCTGATGAATGTAAGTTCCTTCTGGGGTTTGATTAATCTGGATGCCTAGAAAGAATTTCAGTTCCCCCATTAGGCTCATCTCAAATTCTGCCTGCATACACTTAGAAAACTTTCTTCCCAGAGAAGGTTTAGTAGATCCAAATATGATGTCATCAACATAAATCTGACATACTAAAATGTCATTCTTAACTGTCTTATAGAATAAGGTTGTGTCCACTTTCCCTCTGGTGAATTCCTTTTCTAACATGAAGTTACTTAGTCTTTCATACCAAGCTCTGGGAGCTTGTTTCAGACCATACAGTGACTTCTTTAGTTTGAAAACATATTCTGGATTTTTGGAACTTTCAAAACCAGGGGGTTGGTGCACATATACCTCTTCTTCTATATAGCCATTTAAGAATGCGCTCTAGACATCCATCTGATACAGAGTGATGCCTTTATTAACAACAAATTAGATTAAGAGTCTGATAGATTCTAACCTGGCGACTGGAGCAAAGGTTTTTGCATAGTCTATCCCCTCTTGCTGACTATAACCTTGTGCTACCAATCGTGCTTTGTTTCTGATGACTTCACCTTGTTCATTCAGTTTGTTTCTGAACACCCATTTTTTTCCAATGACGTTGAATCCTTTTGGTTTAGGAACTAGATCCCATACGTCATTTCTTGTGAATTGATTCAGCTCCTCTTGCATTGCTAGAATCCAGTCATTGTCCAGAAGTGCTTCATCAATTGTTGATGGTTCAATTAGAGAAACAAGTCACATGAGGGATTCTTCAGAGTTTCTGAAGCTAGCTCTTGTTCTGATTGGATCTTCCTTTCTTCCTAAGATTGTTTCTTCTGGGTGATCCTTGCTGCTTCTGGATGGTCTTTTCTGAAGTTGATCAACAGAAGGTGCTGGATTGCTTGCAGTGCCTCTTTCTGATGTTGAGGGAGTGTCTCTGTTAAGAGCTTTTGATGACTTGTCTTCAGTACCTGTGAATTCAACTTCCATACCTGCAAGTAATTCATTCTGCTTTGACTTTTGAGAGTCAAGCTTATCATCAAAATGAACACTGATTGATTCTTCCACAATCTGTGTTTCTGTATTGTATACTCTATACCCTCTTGAGCGTTCAGAGTATCCTAACATAATACACTTTTGTGCTTTAGAGTCAAACTTGTTCAAATGATTTTTTGTATTCAAAATAAAGCAAGTACATCCAAATGGATGAAAATATGAAATGTTGGGCTTTATGTTCTTCCACAATTCATATGGAGTCTTTTCCAGAATAGGTCTTATGGAGATTCTATTCTGAATGTAACACGCTGTGTTTATTGCCTCTGCCCAGAAGATCTTAGCAACGTTAGTCTCGTTGATCATGGTTCTGACCATTTCTTGCAATGTTCTGTTCTTTCGTTCTACAACTCCATTTTGCTGGGGAGTTCTAGGACAAGAGAAATCATGCAGAATGCCTTTGTCATTAAAGAATGATTCAAAATCTTTGTTTTCAAACTCTCCACCATGATCACTTCTGACTTTGACGATTCTAAGATCCTTTTCATTCTGAACTTGGTTGCAGAAGGTGACAAACACAAAGTGTGACTCGTCCTTGTGCCTTAAGAACTTTACCCATGTCCATCTGCTATAGTCATCTACGATTACTAACCCATACTTCTTGCCACTGACTGAAGCAGTTTTAACTGGTCCAAATAAGTCAATGTGCAGAAGTTCTAATGGCTTAGAGGTGGAAACAACATTTTTAGATTTGAAAGATGGTTTTGTAAACTTGCCTTTCTGACATGCTTCACACAGAGCATCTGAATTGAACTTCAGGTTAGGAAGTCCTCTGACCAGATTGAGTTTGTTAATCTGAGATATTCTTCTCATACTAACATGTCTCAATCTTCTGTGCCAGATCCATTGCTCGTTGTTAACAGACAGAAGACACTTTACATTCTGACTTTTCAGTTCAGAAATTTTTATTTTATAAATGTTGTTTCTCCTCTTTCCATTAAATAGGATAGTCCCATCTTTCTGACTAACATCTTTGCATGAATTTTGATTAAAGATTATATCATAACCGTTATCACTTAATTGACTTATGGATAACAGGTTATGCATTAATCCATCTACTAATAAAACATTACTTATAGAGGGAAGATTTCCATTACCTACAGTTCCAGAGCCAATGATCTTTCCTCTCTGATTGCCTCCAAAGCCTACGTGGCCTCCAGGATTAAGTTCCAGGCTTTGGAACATATGCCTTCTTCCCGTCATGTGTCGTGAGCAGCCAGAGTCCAGGTACCATGACTGGTGTTTCTGCTTTGCTGCTAAAGATATCTGCCACATGTATTATTTATCCTTAGGTACCCATATTTTCTTGGGTCCTGATTTGTTAGTTTTACCAAAACTCTGGTTGAATTTTGGCTTGACAGAATAATTACTACTTGTATATTTGATGTCATGTGTGTGCCCATATACAAAGTGTGAATCAAGTGAAGTGCGTTTTATAACTAAATCCATGGAATTCTTTGGTGTAGGTACCTTACCTTGGTATCCTATTCCTTTTCTGCCATTTCTGCTAACTCCATAGATCATTGAAGCCATTTTACTTCTATCTATGTTTTTAGCTAGAAACTTCTGAAAGTTGTGATCATACTCCTTGATGATCTCATCAGCACTACTGGGAGTTTCAGGGATTGTTTCCTTCTGAGAGTTTTGCAATAGATTTTCTAATTTTGAAATTTTATCTTTTAACTCAGAATTCTCCAATTTGAGACTATCAGTCTTATCAGAGTCAGAAGCAAGATTCCTTTTCAGGTTTCTGAATTTGACTCTGATCTGCTGATATCTTTCCAGAATTTCATTAAGGCTTTCAGCTAGTTCAACCTTATTAAAGTTTATAGCAAAGTCAGGAAATACCTCTTTTGTATCTGATTCAGAGTCTGACTCAGAAGCTTCATTGTCTTCTGTTATGTTTGCCATGAGAGCTATGTTTGCTCTTTCATCATCTGATTCTGAGTCAGCTTCAGATGTGTCATAATCATCCCATGTAGCCATGAGAATTTTCTTCTTTTCCTTGCCAAACTTCTTTTTGGGATTTTCCTTCTGAAGCTTTGGGCAATCACTTTTGTAGTGTCCTTGCTCGTTACATTTATAGCAGATGATGTCTTTGTTGTTTGGCTTTCTGCTTCCTGAAGAGCCTTCAGATCTTCTGTGTCCAGAGGAGGATTCTGACCTTCTGTATTTGGAGAAAGATTCATTCTGATTTTCTGATCTTCTGGGATTCCTGAACTTCCTTTGCCTCTGCTTCCATAATTGGTTCACCCTTATGGAGAGGAGAGATAGTTTATCTTCTTCTGATGAGGACCCATCAGAGGTTTCTTCAACATCCTGCAAAACTTTGGAGTCAGATTTTCTGTTAGATTTTAAAGCTAATGGCTTACCTTGCTTTTGAGGTTCATCTGCTTCTAGCTCTATCTCGTGACTTCTGAGGGAGCTGACAAGTTCCTCCAGAGAGATTTTGTTGAGATCCTTGGCTAGCTTAAGCGCTGTGACCATTGGCCTCCACTATTTTGGCAAGCTTCTGATGATCTTCTTAACATGATCAGCAGTGGTATACCCTTTGTCAAGAACTTTGAGACCAGCAACCAGAATTTGAAATCTTGAGAACATAGTCTCTATTGATTCACTCTCTTCCATCTTGAATGCCTCATACTTCTGAATGAGCGCAAGAGCTTTGGTTTCTTTGACTTGAATGTTGCCTTCACGCGTCATTCTCAGAGAGTCAAACATATTCTTTGCAGTGTCTCTGCTTGATATCTTTTCATATTCTGAATAAGAGATGGCGCTGAGAAGAATTGTTCTGGCCTTGTGATGATTTTTGAAATCACGCTTTTGCTGATCAGACATTGCTTTCCTGTCAATCTTCTGACCACTTCTATCCATTGGGTGCGTGTATCCATCAGTCACCATGTCCCACAGATCAACATCATAGGCCAGAAAGAAACGTTCAATTCTGTCTTTCCAGTAGTCAAAGTTCTCTCCATCAAATACTGGAGGTTTGCCACTGAATTTGTCTCTTTCTTCATTGTTGTCATTGCTGATGTTTTGATGTGGTCCTGCCATTGTGTTTTTCTGATGCTGGATCTTGTACTGACACGGTTAAGTGTTATAAGCTCAGAACCAGGCGCTCTGATACCAATTGAAGATGTGAAAAACACAAGAAGGGGGGTTGAATTGTAAAACTTAAATCAAATGTGCAGACAACATTGTACTTTTATCCTAGTTCGTTTGATCTCAAACTACTCCAGTCCACCCGTCAAGGTGATTTCGCCTCTCTCCAACGAGGTCTTAATCCACTATATTCAACTAAATACAATAACCACTTTAACAACTGTTAAAGCCTTCTTGAGTCTAACCACAGACCGGTTTATCTCAAGGAAATTCTCTTAAAGATAATTGAACAAAAGTGTGTTTGATGTTTTCTAGTAAAACTATATATCACAACTGTGATAATACACAATATTAAGCTTAGAATGAAACTGGAATGCTAATGCTTTTGAGTAGGTGTGGTTGAAAGCTTTAGCAAATTGAATGAGTGAGTTCGTTTACGTAGTCGTGTATATGCGTGAAGATTATTAGCCTTTTCTTTTCTCACACTGACTTGTTTATATAGCCTAGGAAGAGATACATTGTTGTCCATAAAGCCATTTCAATGCTAATAACTTTCTTTCCTTTTTGAGAAGATCTTGTATTGGATAAAGTCGTTGGTAATAAATCTGTCTTGAATGCATAGTAACGCTTCAGAGTGTTCTGCTAATGATAATCAGAGTGTTCTTTCCTTTATGCTAACGCTTCGGAGTGCTGATGACTTGGTTAGGATCTTGATCAGAGTCAGAGTATTTTATGCGAAGATTCTGTTCATCAGGCTTCAGCGTGTAGCACATGTTATTTGATCTTCTGATGCTGACATATCTTCTGATGCTAATGTTGATACTGATCTTCTGATGCTGATTCCATCAGAGTTTCTCTAAACACAAAACATAATTTTAAGTAGCATATATGTCTTATATATAAATCTTACAATTTATTTATTCTTGTATTTTGTTATCATCAAAACTCTAATTGAGGGTTGTAGAATCAAACTATCTTCTAACAGACATAGCCTTCTGGTACATTGCACCAACGTTCTTCAACCCGAAGGACATCACTCTATAACAGAATGTTCCCTAGGGTGTGATAAATGTTGTTTTTTCCATGTCCTCTAGAGCCATTCTTATTTGATTATACCCGTAAAATCCGTCCATGAATGAAAATACTTTGAATTTTGATGTGTTGTCCACTAACATGTCGATGTGAGGCAATGGAAAATCATCTTTTGGACTAGATTTATTTAGATCTCTGTAATCTACGCACATGCAGACTTTTCCGTCTTTTTTCGGTACTGGGACAATATTGGCAATCCATTGAGGATACACTGACGTCACAAGAAAACCAACATTAATTTGCTTTAAGACCTCCTCTTTGATCTTTACTGCCATATCCGGGTGACTTCTTCTCAACTTTTGTTTAACTGGCGGACAGTCTAGCTTCAACGACAAACGATGATCAATAATGTCTGTATCTAGACCAGGTATATCTTGATAATACCAAGAAAAAATATCCACATACTCTTTCAACAGCTCAATCAACCCGCTCTTTACATCAGGATGCAACGACGCTCCAATCTTGACTTCCTTCGGATCTTCTTCTGAACCCAAATTAATCACTTCTAAAGGCTCCTTATATGGCTGAATGCTATTTTCCTCGTGCTCAAGAAACCGTGAGACCTCTTTTAGAATCTCATCATAATCTTCTTCTTCAGCCCAAAACACAGAATAATCAAAGTTGGGAGAGGGTGCAAGGTCATTGTATTCAACGAGTTTTTTAATTAATCTGCACATATGATTTATGATTGCTTTTAGAAACTGACACATATAACAAGTGATCATGCAGATTAATTTTCAGTTATTATTTATTTTGAAAGGTTTTTTTTATTAACATTTCCCAAGAAAAAGCAAAAAATAATGACATAATTTGGGAAGCAAGGACAACTTTTATTAATGATCTTAAAAGTTATAGCAAACAGATAAGCCCTACAACATTAATACTTCCACCTTGGGCAGAGTGAAAGCTTTTCAAAAGAAAGAAAAAGATTAACAAAGAAAATTACTTTGAAACATGTATACAAGAAGGAACATCAATGGTGACTCAGTTCTGAACTCGGACTCCATGCGTCACATAATTCGGTACTTCTTACTCTGCTTCATCCTCTTCAACATCATTAGTTCCAGAACCAATTGGATGGAGGTAGCCTCCGCTGCGGAAAACATCATGATAACTGTTCACAGAAGACTTTGACTTTAAATTTTCGCCTTTGCCATTCCTCGAAGAGAAACCTAAACCAACTCCGTTTTTGTTCACGGGTGGATCCAAAAGTCGTCCCCAAATTACATTATGACCATTACGCACAACCTGTTGCGCGTCCTTCAGGGAAACCACAGAATTACCATTCCTCCTTATGTATTTAATGGATAGGGCTTGGAACTGGTTTCCAACAGTAGCCTCATCCTCTTCTACAATATTGAAATAGGATAGATGGGATATCAGCAACGCCTGCTCCCCATTTATGATCACTACCTTCCCTTCACGCACAAATTTTAGCTTCTGATGCAGAGTTGAAGTGACAGCCCCTGCCTCGTGTATCCATGGCCGTCCTAGAAAATAACTATATGCAGGAATAATGTCCATGACCTGGAAGGTTATGAAGAAAAAATGTGGTCCTATATGGATGGGCAAGTCCACTTCACTGATGACAGATTTCCTCGACCCATCAAAAGGCTTCACAATGATGCCACTCGGGCGCATAGGTGTTCCCTGATACTTTAACTTCATGAGGGTACTCCTCGGTATAATATTTAACACGGATCCGTTATCAATTAGCACATTGGATAGCGAGTCATTCTTACAGTTCATAGATATGTGGAGGGCCAGGTTGTGATTCCTCCCTTCATCTGGTAACTCATCATCGCAGAAACTCATGTTATTACATGACATAATGTTTCCAATTACACTACTTAATTGATCCAATGGCATGTCACTCTCCATAAAAGCTTTGTCTAGTGCCATCATCAATGATTCTCTATGAGCAAAGGAATTCATCAATAAAGCTAGGATGTATATCTTTGAAGGAGTCTGCAATAGCTGATCTACAATTCTGTAATCGCTCGTCTTAATTATCTTCAAAATATCATCCACTTATTTCTCTAATGTGGCTCCGCTAGTCTCTCCTGCAGCCTTCTTAGGCTCCTCGTCCTCAGCAATTTTCTTTCCAGCAACAACATCGTTTCGAACAACCGGCACAAACACACGACCACTACGGGTCACCCTGCTATTATCAACTATATTTCCAACATCGGGCATTCGCTGGATGGGAACTTCCACCCATCTTATAAGATTGTAACGTTGTATTTATAAGGCACAACCTTATCTGATTTATAGGGAATAGGACCTGGCAGACTAATTACCAATGGGGTAACAGCTGGTTTGCTATGGTACTCCACCTCAAGATGAGCGGGTGCACCAAAACAAGGTACAATGAAGTTTACCCCTTCCTCAACACAATCAGCCATCAAAAGGTCATTTCCAGCAAACAAAACTTCGTTTGAAGAGAAATACTCATCCGCGGAGGCATACTCTTCCTCTGACTCCTCTTCCATCAAACAAACTTCAACCATATCAATCTCATGATAATCATCTCTCTGACCTGTGATCTTGATAGTTCCATTATCTAACAGCAATTGAACACCCTCTCTCACAATAGGACATCCTCGGGGGTATCAACAGCAAACTATGCAAGATCCATATTGGTGTTCCACCTGACCAGCAGTACGGAAGAAAGTAGCATGCAATTGCACGAGATCCTCATTCAAATACTCTACATCAAAAATTCTGAATTCACCCAGACATCCAGAAACCATATTCACTTCCTCTTCATATTCTGCCCTGGGCCTTATTATATGGATGAAACCTTCGTCCATCATCTCCTGTAAATCAGCCTTTATCTTCTCACAACCCTGTATGTCTATACTACAAACAACACAACCGGCATGGTCATGCGTATAATAACTGAATTCACAGAGGTCTGCATGCATATTCACCAAATATCCTCTAACCAGATTAATGTCAAAAATCCAGAAGTCGCCTGGATAACCGGCCACCATATTTACAGCATTCACTCCCCCGTGCTTGGGTATAGGATTGTCTTTCACATTAGGTCCCACATCCTTGAAAGATAGAATTCCAGACTTCACCAACCTTTACACTTCAGTCTTCAAAGGATAACAATTTTCAACATTATGCCCTAGTGCTCCCTGATGAAAGGCACACGTCTGGTCTCATTTGTAATACCAAGGCAATGGTGATGGTACGACAGGAGGTGGTCGTGTCTGGACCAACTTCTTCTGAATCAATGCTAGTAGTAGTTTTGCATAGCTCATGGGAATAAGGTCATAGTTCTCCCTTCTCTGATTATTCCCTTGGTTCCCCTGTTAGGACTGTCTTTGATAAGCAACGGTAGTCGAAGCGATATTCATAATAGGAGTAACTGAGGCAACTTGCTGGTGACACTCATAATTCCTTCTAGGAGCGTTCACTCTCCTCTCTTGTATGACAGCATTTGTATCCCACTCTTTCTTCTTTGTAAACCCATAAACTGGCTTTTTCACACCTCCGGATTCGTCACCCTTTGTCAAACAGCCTTCTCTTACTACCTCTTCTAGGAGGACACCCATTCCTACCATCTCTGTAAAATCACTTGGGGCACTTGCTACCATTCTTTCGTAGTAGAAAGCGCCCAGCGTTCTTAGAAAATTTTTAGTCATTTCCTTCTTCTCCATGGGAGGAATCACTTGTGCAGCCACTTCGCGCCGTCTCTGTGCATACTCTTTGAACGATTCTGTCTTTCTGAACCATGGCCCTAAGCTGCTCACGGTCGGGCGCCATGTCCACATTGTACTTGTATTGTTTAATGAATGCTTCTCCCAAATCATTAAAAGTATAGATGTTGGCGCTGTCTAAACTCATGTACCACTTCAACACTGCGCCGGTCAGACTATCCTGAAAAAAGTGAATCAGCAGACGCTGATCATCGGTGTGGGTAGACATTCTCCTCACGTACATCACCAAGTGAGCACGAGGGCAAGTGTTGCCCTTGTACTCTCAAATTCCGATACCTTGAACTTAGCAGGTACTTTAACATTCGGGACCAAACACAGCTCATTCACATTCTGCCCAAATAGCTCTTTTCCCCTAAGAGCCTTCATCTCTCTTTGCATTCTATCAAACTGCTCTTGGAAATCATCCATTCTGTCATAAAGACCCAAGTCTTCACTCGGTGGAGGGAAAGGATGACACATATCTTCATTAATAAACGAAACCAAATTCAATGAAGGAGGTACAGCAGGAACAGTATGCACCACAGGAGGTGCTGGAGTAACAACATTTTGAACCACTGGAGCATCTTGGGGGCCCAAATTGAAACCTTCATGTACAAAATTCTCTGGCATTCCCCACGGATAACCCTGAGGCACACGGTTTTGGACAACAGTCGAAGTGGTGGATATAGGAACAGTCAGAACTTCAGTACTTGCCCTTGTTGGTTGAGGTTGAACACTCGATGGTTGATTCTGCACAGCCACCAGAGCTTCCATCAGAGTAGTCAGATTGGCCATGCCGGCCTTCAAAGCAGAAACTTCTTTGCGCAGCTCGCGATTCTCTTGTTCTAAGTTTCCCATCTTCTTTTTGAAGTTAGCCCGAGTGTTGTAATGATGAGTCAGCTTGCTGAATGAAGTAAAGAAGTTGGGTAAGGAACCTGGATATGCATAACAAATGCAAGAAATATGTGCAATATTATGCATAATATGCAATGCACATGATTATTTTTACTTATTATTTAAGATTTATAGACATATCGCAAACAACAAAGTAATAACGCATTTGAAATACTGAAGAATTTTTATTATAATAACTTCGAAATGGATTATAAGTTTCAATGATCCCAAGTACAAGATGAAAATACAATCTAAAAATCCCGAGAAAAAGAACTGATAAAGATCAATCTGTACGCTGGCGCTTCCCTGTGAGCCTGGCAATCTAAGCCCTCAACCTTTGGTTTTCTTCCACATGTCTGATGGCAACCTCCTTCCAATCATCTGGATCATGAAATGAGTAATCAGCACCTGTTTGAGGCTTAGGAGAAAATGAATCCCCTTTCCTCTCCATAGACTCCACCGCTCGACTCTCGTGGATCTCGATCAAATCGTCTTTCTCCTTCAGGTCTGCTCTGTAGGAACTCTCTAAAGTCTGGAACTTGTTCTTGCAAGCATCCATTTCATGTTGCATCCTGACCAAAGCAAGCTGCAGCTCTTCTAGATCATCTAATAAGGGAAGAGTAGTCTTCACAAATAGATCAGGCATGGGTGTCTCCCGAGTATACAACATCTTCAATTGAATGGCTCTCGCTCAGACCCACTAAAGGTATGGCTCCAAAGAAACAGCACCCCTAGGTCCCAAATCCTTCCTACTCTTCTTATGAATGTGACGCCAGGCCTTCGCAATCTGCTCCCTAGCTTCCCTATGGTCTTCTCCTTCCTTCAGAAAGAAAATACTCAAATAAATACTAATCGGTTTATCCCTCATCAAATAATCAAGTTGTCGTCGTGCAAGAACAGGGTTATAGTTAATTCCTCCCTTTGTACCAAGAAGAAGAACATTGGGGAAACTACCAAAACTGTCAATAATCTCCACATCCTGATAAGCTCGATGATACCAATCAATATTCGAGTGAGTAAGTGCCATGATCTTAAGAGCCCAACGGGGTTCCTTCTTAACATCCCAAAAAGCATCAGACTGAGGCATATGAGAGATGAACCACCGGTACAACAAAGGCGTGCAACAGATAAGCATTCCCCCATCATAAGAACTCCGAAGATGAACAGAGTAATAAGCATCACCTAACAGTGTAGGAATTGGGTTTCTAATCATGAAAATCCTGATAGCATTAATGTCGACAAACTTGTCCACATTAGGAAATAAGAATAATCCATAAGCAAGTAAAGCAAAGATGGCCTCAAAAGCAACCGTACTCTTCATTCTGGCAAAGTAACGAGATTTCTCTAATAAGAACTGAGCTGGTAATCCTCTAATCCCTCCTTTGGTAGTAATATGGGCTTCCACCTCAGACTTCCCCAGATGAATCAAAGAAGCTATCTCATGTGGTTTAGGCTCACCCTCCAAACCAGTAAAAGGAACACGGTCGATAACAGGTAATTCCAATAGATAGGAATATTCCTCCAGTGTAGGCATCAATTGATAATCGAGAAAAGTAAAGCAGTGATACATCAGATCATAGAACTGGACCAAGGTCGAGAGAATACCCTCCTTCATCTTCAGCTTCATGAGAGGAATAATGGATCCATACTTCTTTCGAAAGTTTGCAGAACACTCGATCTCTGGAATTAGACTGATCAGCTCATCTATCTTGGGATCCTTGAAACTGTATTTCCCGGTCTTTCTCTTTCCATAATCCATGGTTAAAAGCACCTGAGATATTCACAAATAGTCAACCTTTAAATCCCTTAAAATATTGTTTTCTTCAAAAGATGCGTATGAGTGCATGGATGCATGATGCAACAATCACACACAAGATCACACATATAGGGTTCATAGGTTCAACGTCATGAGCATGAGGTCGAAGGTACTACCCATAAGGTGTTGGTCTAAGAGTTATCACCTGCCGAACAAGGTTCTAGAGGTTCCCAGAGTCTACATCCTTCCTTCGGATATTATCAACTTCCCGATTAACTCGGTAATTAGTAATATTCTCAAGAAAGACTCGTCCGAGTGTAATATCGCGTGACAATTATTTCCGGATTACTCCGTCATTGTTTCGCACTACACCTAAAAGGCCAAGATGGGTTTTGTATTCTACGGTCCTCAGTTTCAGCAGGCTCCCAGGTCAAAAGCAGTACGTCTTCCCGATTACTCAGTAAATGACACTACATTCAAAGGGGCTTCCACTGAGTGGGGGATCTCATGCCTCCTTTTTTTGGATTACTCCCTCAAAGTTAACATGACTTTACCTCCCGTCCTATCTTAAAGTTTTCCCAAGTCCGGGTATAGGACTTATGAGTAATCACCAAGCACCCTGAAAACCAGAAAAATCCAGACAAACATATATACAAATTATAACACATAAACAACAATAGCACATATACAGATATAAACAAAGATAGGCTCAACCCACTTAGGGATGGACCAGCAAGAGGTCAATCTTTCCCCAGTGAAGTCGCCATTTTTCTGTAGCGGTAGAAATGTTCAAGACTAAGCCATTGGATTGACTAGACTTTATACAAATCAAAATCAAAATCGCCACCATGCTTTATTGTTTCCAAAGGAATGGGAAAAGAGCGAATAACCCAAAAAGAGGGGGAAAGATTCAAGGTAAGGGGGTTGGTTATGCAAAGGGAAGGTATTATCACCTTAAACATCTACGGTACTCCGTAGGAACCTCTTTGTAAAATCTGTATATTTTGGCTATAAAAAATGTGTTGTATATAAAACGGATGGTGGAGGTGAGAAGAGAAATATATTTTTTTATGATTTTTGCACCCGCCGCGGTTGCGAACCTCTAGTGCCTACATACCACTTTTCGTGCAATAGGGGATCAGGGTACACGTAGTTCCTTTTTAAAAATAATTGAAACACAAGTGTGTTGGTTAATTTTATGTGATAAGACATCATCGTCATTGTTCGTGTGGAAAACATACTTACTACCCACAATCATGAGAAAGGAGAATTTTCATCATCTCAAAGTGGTGGATAATGGCTTGGATTTTTAAATCAACAATGCCTCACTCAACACCCAAGTGGAAAATATCTCACTTCACTACATATTGTAGAAGTATAGTTGTTTGCATCACTACAAGGATTGACAAGAGTCTAACCTTTTGAGAAAAGTTTAAAGATAAAAGCCAAAGTTGCAAAATAGTTTGAAATGAGATTGATTGACTTTTAGTATTCTCACAAAAAGTGTCAAAGTATTATTAAATTGATTGAAGTTTATTGATGAAAATGTTTTGAAAATGCATGGACCTAAGTCCAAGTTTATTATGAAAGTGTTTCAAGTTTAGAAAAAAGAAGAGTTTAAAAAGTAGGGAGAAGATTTTTGAAATTAAAGAAGATTGGAGGAGAAGAAGAGACTATCCTAAAGCATAAGGTAAAAGCTAAGGATAAGGATCATCTAACCAACAAGAAGCCAAAACTTGACATTATGAGCCAAGATGGAATTCCCATTCTTTTGATTGAAACCAAGCAAGAAAAGAGACTAGACTTCTTCAAGTGTATTAAATCTTCACAAAAATTGGGCAGAGTAACGGCAGTATACGGGTGAATTCCAAATTACAAACAGAGAATGTAATCACAAAAACCTGCACACAAAAACAGACAAGCAACCCAATGTCTTGAGGTAAACCTCAATAACTCCAGACAAAATAATCAGATAAGATCACAAGGTCTCCAAGATAGGCCAAGGTTTCTAATCCTAAGTCCAAGAAATAGTCCCATGCTCCATAATGCCAAGGATAGTAACCAAATAGTCCAAGTACCATTAAGAGTTTTTTAGGTTTTATGTTGATTATTAAGTATCTTAAGAAAAGAAAAGAAAAGCTCAAGTGAGCAAAGTAAAAATGACAAGAAAATAAATGCTCAAATGAGCAAAGATGAAAATGGCATGAAATAAAAATTCTAAAAAAATAAATAGTACATAAAGTATAAAAGAATAAAAGCATAAAATAAACAAGTCAATAATTAGTGGTTAGTTGGATGACCATCTTGAAACTTGCATTTGGAACTCATTAGAGAATTGGTAGAACCAAAGCCTCCACACAACAAGTTGCATTTGCTTTTTGTCAAGTATATCATCCATTTGGAATCCTCATAAGTACCATTTAATGATCAATGATGTTTAAGTGATCCGTGTTGACCAAAGGTATTGTAGATCCATTAGAGGATTAGTAGAACCAAAGCCTCCACACAATGAATCTCTAGGTTATTGGATCAAAGAGATCAAATCAACATACTTAGGCTTGCAATCATAAGTTTGGGCCACATATGATCATTTATTCGAATCGGGACAAAATTTAGCGCTATGTTAAACAATCGTAAGTGGACTTATATAGAAGTCGCACTTATTTTGAGGTCGGTAAATAACAATCTATGCACCATTTGTTTTGAGACATGATATAGAGATCATTCTCCAACAACATTTAGTGCAATGGGAAGGGGATGAGATGAAGAGGATTAGGGAAAAAGATGAATAAACCGCTTTTGAATTAATAATTTAATCAAACTATTATTAAAATCATTCATCCATTTTTGTGGAGTTAAACTCAACACCATGGATCCAATGATGTTAATAAAGTCATGGTCAAAAAATCAACCCATGACAGCCAGAAAATAAACACAAAATAATAATGTATTTAATATATACATTAAAAGATTTAAAAATGTTAAAAAAAAGGAAAATAATGACAAAAATATCAATTATATTCAAATTAATCAAGAAATGAAAAATAAGACCAGAGAAAAATCAGAAAAGAGGCCAAGTAATTTTACAAAATTTTTGGTAATTTTTAAAAGTCAGAAACTATTTTTTAAAAATTAAAATAAATGGGTAAAATTAAAAAAAATAGTAAAAAATAGAAAAGTCAAACAAAAATGAAATAAGCTCACCAATATTTGTCACAATATCATTGGATCATTCCATAATTTTTTCAGAATTTAAAAATGTATAAAAGTATTTTTAAACATTTTAAACAAATCAAATAAGTGTAAAATTCATTAAAAAAATACCAAACATAAAAAATTAAATTGTGAAAAAATAAAAATCAGAAAGAGAATAATCAAAAATATATTTCATAATTTTTTCAGATTTTTTACACTAAAAATGAATTTTCTATGATTTTTTGAAATTTAAAACAATTAAAATATAAAAATCAGAAAAAGAAAATAAAAGTAAAAGATGTGGATCATTGGATGAGAGTCAAAACGCGTTAGTAATCAAATCCAAGGGATCTGGTGCGCTGTGCATATCATGGTCATTAATGAATAATGTACAGAATCAATAATAAATTAGATTTTTGAAAAACACAAATGGCACGCCATCATTGGTTGGAAGATGACACGTAGGTCATCTTCAACCTCCAGCCAACGTTATTTACAGGTCTCTCAAACTGTAAAATCAGAAGCTCAGACCTATGCCAATCGCTTCGTCTCTTCAAGACGAAAACAACCACGCCCTCGAGCCATATTTATATAAACTGTAGCTCAAGCAATTTGGAAGGAAAGTTTTGAAAAGGGATTTGAAAATTCATGGTCAAAACGTGCTCCCAGTGAAATGTAAGTGTTGCGACTAGAACCAGGGAAATGAGAGTAACATAATGATATCAGAGTTTTGAAGAAGTGATGAAGGAATCTACCTATTGAAGTTGAGTTGCAGAGCTCTGAAACTGGACTTCTATGGAGTAGTATAGGGCACGATTCTTGAATGTAATTATATGGTTAGCTTCAGGGAAGATCGAGGAAGGTGAATTGAGGGGGAAAATGGATTGAAAAAGGCTTGAGAATAGATTTCGAAGTTGCTAAATTATGGGTTGTGAAGCAAGTTTGGCAGGGTGATTCTGGCTATCTATGCTTGGGAAATTGAATGGGGGATGACCCTCTATTTATAGGGAAGGAAAAGGGATCAAAAGGAATAGCAAATGATGTGTTTTGGAGAGAATTCGTATGGGTCTGCATCATGAAGAAAGTGTGACTCAAACTTGATCAAAACTCAGTCAAATCGTGTGTTTCATGATGGTAATCATTTCTGGCAAGTTGCTAAACATGATTAGAAACAAAAACGCGTGGAAATCTTGTGATTAGAAGCCAAAACAAAGATTTCAAAATCCTGACTTTGTGCAAAATTCAGTTTCAAACTACCCAATTCAAATCCATGGCATTTCCATCTCAAAGGGTCTTAGGGCATAATTCTTGATGCTTTGGAAAGATGAGGTTACAAGCTTTGCAATAGAAAAAGCATGGAATCAAATGGATGCTTGAGATGAAATCTACATGGAGTCAAAGTTGAAGAAAAAGAGTTGACTTTCCATACTTAGAAATATTTCAAATTCTTCTTCAAAAATGACCTATAATCTTTTGTATCCAAACATGGCCTTCCACTTAAAATTTTCTCTTGACCAAAAAAGATGGAATGAAGTAGATATCTTGAATGACATTTTGCAATTTGAATCACTCAAAATATTCAAAAATTGAGCAAGTAATGACTTGTTGAAGATGGCCAAAAATCATGAAATGACCTATAATCTTTTGCATTCTTAAGGCAACTTACATCCATTTTCTCACTTTGCACATAAAAGAAGGCATGAAGTACACGTCTTTAAGATCATCATGAAAAAAGAATGGGCTCAAGGTGATAAAAATTGACCAAGTTATGACTATTTGAAGTCACATATGGAAAATTGGGGATTCATTTGGGTGACTTGTAATCTTTCTTCTTCACCAAGTTCCTTCCACATAAAAACTACTTGGAACTTTTGAAGTGATTTGTTGATAACCATTTTAAGAGAAGGATGTCTTTGGAATCACTCAAAAATACCAAAAGGTGAGCAAGATATGCTCCTTTGAAGTCCAAAACCCTAGCCTCTAGATCAAGAGAATGCTCTGAGGAATTTTGCCAAGTTTGAACAAGCTTTTTGTGCCAATATTCTTCCTTTGTGAATAGAAGTTGTGGAGGATGATGATGAGGACTCATAGCCACCAAAACCACTTACATGTATTGAAATTAGAGAGAAATATTCTCTTGTGGCCAATAGGAACAAGACCTTGTCCAATCATGACAACTTCTTCCCTTAACCCTTTGTACTTTTGAATCAATTTTGATAACTTTGAAATATGTTTAACCAAAATGAGCCTTGTCATGCCATTTCTTCCAAAATCACTCCAATAGTGAAGTTTGAAATTCTCAAGCTATTGACTAGGGCATGGAAATAAACTCATGAACCCATGAAGCAACTTGCTAAACCTCATTGCTTTTATATGCATTATTAACAAGTAAGACAAACCAATATTGTATTTCATTGATTAGAAAGAAAATCAAAGAAAAATATTCACGATCACAAAAGAAAACAAGTCAAGGTGCTTGGTAACTCATCAAAAGAGCAAGACTAAAGATAGGGAGAAGAACCAAAAACCCTAATGTGATCTTGTTGTGATTAAAATAATATGTTATGATGCAGGAATCTTAGGGGCAAAAATTGGGGTACAACACTACCCACCAGTTTTTTGTCTTTCCTACTCTTTTCCTTTTCTTTTGGAGATAGTATTATCCATACCATTAGTTGGTAGATATTATTATCTATTGGATGTGAATGGACGGGCTTAGGGTCATCGTATGGTCATAAAAGGAAACATGTAATGATACTTTAGCAATTTTATTGAAGGGACTATTATCATATTATTCGTAGGGTCACCGAGGGGCTAGATCATCTTTTTGTAGGAAACTTTAGGGACATTGAGGGACTATGATCTTTTGTATCGTAGGGACTATGATGATTGTATCTTAGGGTATTTTGCTAAAGTATCCCTATTTTTGAGAGACATCACCAATATTCGTTGGACAAAAAGAGAGATTACCCTAGAGGTGCAAGTGTGAAGAGTGTCTATTTTCAGGTATTTTATCTTGGAATTAGGGTTATCTACATTTGATTTTAATTCTTGCCATACAACCCTAATTACTAATCATGGTATACAAATTAAGTGCAAGAATATAAATGTCATGCGTTATTACATCCTCCGAGCAGATACATAATAATAAAAAAGATGCGGAATATAAATCTACGCTATTACATTAGAGAGTGCGTCCTATACATTTGGCTAAGAAAATAACTGATAAAAGATGAAGGAAAGTGTTATGAAAAGATGTTTAAAACCCTAAGATTCTATGTGTTAGAAAATATATTTTTGGTGTTTTTTGTAGAAAATAATTTAAGTGTTAAAAGTAATTAAAAACCTAATTTCTAATTCATTTTAATTAGTAAAAAAACCTAAAGTCTAATTAATTAAAGAAAATTAATTAGTTAAGAAATAAACCTAAGATTAATTATGTTTTGAAAATGTATTTTGGGGGTATTTTGGTTAATTGGTTAATTAGAAAATAGATAATTAAATGGAATGAAAAAAACAAGGGTTAGAAAAAATTGAGAAAATAATATGCATGGGGTGGGGATCAAACCCACTCCCTTTGGCTCAAAGGTGACAACTTCCTCCACCAGGCCATGTGCTTGTTTGTGATTGAGAATGAGTATCAGACAACATATAATGAACCTGTGTTAACCTGAAAAATAAAGAAAATATTTTTGACAAAAGGGGAATCGGACCCACGCCCTATCGTTTAACAAGTGTCTCCCTTACAACTTGGCCATAGTTGTTTCGCGTCAATTTAATAACAAGTAATATATATGAGACAAGTTAAATTCTAAAAATTAGAAATTAACAAGAATTATACATGCGCTCTAGAGGTGGGGTCAACAATTTTTTAATGGACCAATCAAAGAAAGGAAAGGAGCCATGCGTGCCCTTGACCTAGGTCAACGCCACCAGCAACGATGGCACCACCTTCTTCTCCGGCGAGGCCAAATGTCAAACCTGCAAATTCAAAGCAAAATAAAAAATAAAAGTATCCCGATCCACTAATTGAGACCTCACGAATTCAATGGTGGTGTTAGTTTTGACTGAGAAGTCATATAGCCTTGGATTCGAAGCTTCACAAGCTCGGTGCCCTAACAATGGCAAGTCCTTGTTCCTGCGCTAAAGCTCGCATATTATGCATCAAACCTGTTCTAATGATGTATATGAACACATGTGGACGGATCAAATTAGTTAGCGATTCATAAATTAAAGGTTTGAATTTGAAAAAGTTACCAAAACCGGTGAAGATGGGACGTGGTGTTCTGGGCACAATTTTGATTGCTTAAGGACTTGAAAAGATTCTCAGGAGCATCAGGATGATGATGGAATTCTTGAAATTGGTTGAGGATATCTGCAAACAAGGATTTATTTTTGAAGGTAGCATGCGTGTTTTTTGGCATATGACTTTGTTGTGTTTATATAGAGGAGGAGATTAGGTTAAACTTGTGGGCTTGGATCTCATGATTGAGAGATGAGATGATTTGATTTAAAATTAAAATAAAAAGTTTCTAAATTTATCCAAATCGTATCTTCATGAGCTCACACGGTTTTTTTCTTCTCAAGATTTATATTTGGGCCTCTAACATGGTTAAAACAATATCCACACGCCTTAATCCATTTAATTGGTATTTTATTTTATTTATTTTGAATTTAAATGAATAAAATAAAAATAAAAATAAATAAAAATCACTAACATGAATGAATGGATTTAGGAGTCCTCTAAGGTATCATGAACATGCTTAGACCCTAAAACTTAGGTCCATTAGTCCAAAAATTCATGTTTGCTCAATTTGAACTTGCATTTTCTCAAAATTATTCAACTTGTGCAAATCATAACTTTCTCAATCCTTGAGCTTCGAGAGACAAAGTTGTAGAGAATTGAATTTCTTTCAAGATAGCCTTTGGTTGAGAAATTTCTGATGAAGTATGTGAAAGTTGTGCTTGGTCAAAGTTCAGTTGACTTCTCCTTAAGAAAACCCTAATTTAGTAACTTTTGACTTTTGATGAATCTTGAGTTTTCTTGATGAATCATGATCAACCCTTGATCAAATGATGAATGTGACTTCAAAATATTGATGTTGACCAAAAATCTTGAAGTTTGACTGTAGATTGATCAATGTTGATTTTTTACCCAATATAACTAATTTTCACTCATTTGAGCAATTGACTCAGCAAACTTATTAAGCAAGGCCTGAAATATGAAATGAGGACTCTTTGAAGCATATGAGGAACCATGAAACCCACTTGACACATTAGAAGTTCAATTTTCCTCGAGAAATACAAAACCCTAGTTGTAGGTGAATTTCTTAGGAGGAGGACTTGTCTGATCTATCTTTGAGAAGTCTTGAGCATTTGAAACTTATATGAGCTTGAAGGAGTGTATTGAATTAAATTTTCTTGGAAATGGGAGGGAAAATTTTGGGGTACAACAGCTGCCCCTGTTCAATCTTCTTAAACCCGAGGAGTTATATTGGCATGTACGCCATCTGTGATCTGAAGGTTGAAGAGGATTAAACACTTAAGTGCCCAAAAATGTGTACTCACTGGTGTACGAAGTAACAATGTTGTTTGATTGCATTGCTTGAATGTGCTTAAAGATGACATTCGAAGAGGTGACAGAGTTTCTCCAGAGATGGGCTTATAGATGCCATCTAAAGTGTCTATTGATAGGAGTATCAAAATGAGTCTACGTTTGATTGTATCTGAGAAGTATACTAGAATGAGTCGGTGGCCGACTGTATTTAGAAGATGTGATGGGGAGTGTCAGAGTGGATCTTATGTCTTTATTGCATTTGAATTATATTCTAGAATGAGTCTATGTCTTGACTGTATCTATAAGAAGATCAGAATGAGTCTTCGCTCGCTGTATCTGAGATTCGTATTAGAATGCGTCTACCCCTGAGTGTATCTAAAATATGTACTGGAGTGAATATCTGAATGAATCTATATCTTGATCGTATATGAATTGTATTTAGAAGATGTACTAGAATGAGTATTAGAATGAATATATATCTCGATCGTATCTAAATCATATCTAGAAGATGTATTGGAATGATTATGCTCCTGACTGTATTCAAAAGTTCTATTAGGATTTCAAATGAAACGACGATTGCTCCATTGATAATTACAACTCTGGGGCCATTTCCTTATTCTTCTGATAAAGCGGTACCATGGAATTATGGCACTGAAGTATACTACCATGGCATTAAACAAGACTCCTGGATTAATGAAGACAAGACTGATGACATTACCAACATTACCGGCTCTAGAAAGGTGACAAGGATGGGGAGAATCTTCTCGCCTGACATTTCACCTCCAACCACTACAACTACAATTGTTAGAATTAATGTTGACAAACCTAGTGCTGACGCTAGGGCAAAGAAAATATGCTTGAGCCTTCCAGGATGGAAGGACCTGCCAAAGACATTACTGTTGAGGAACCCTCCACCCAAGAGATGGAGGAGATTTTTAAGATTATAAAGAAGAGTGATTTTAAGATAGTAGAGACATTGGGGTAAACCCCCTCCAAGATCTATATGTTATCTCTATTACTTTGTTCTGATGCGCATGCTTAAGCCTTGATCAAATTTTTGAAGAAAGCACATGTTCCTCAAGAGACTACAGCCGATCAGTTTGAAAATTGTGCTACAAGTTTGACTTTCGATAATGGATTGGGATTCTCTGACGCTGATTTAACCCTGGTAGGAAGAAATCACAACAAGGCTTTACATGTTTCTGTTGAATGCAAAGTAACTACTCTAGCCCATGTCCTGGTGGATATTGGGTCCTCTGTGAATGTCCTAACCAAAGGTTACTTAGACCGGTTGGATTGCGATGGTTTGGTGTTAAAACCAAGTGACATAGTTGTAAGGGATTTTGATGGATCCAAAAGGATGGTCCATGGAGAATTATACCTCCCTATTAAAGTTGGATCTCAAACTTTCAATTCTAACTTTTATGTGATGGACATCCGTCCTGCATATTCTTTCTTACTTGGATGTCCTTGGATACAAGGGGCAGGAGCAGTGGCTTCCACGCTTCACCAAAAGTTGAAATATTCAGTCCAACGAAAGATCGTTACTGTTTATGGTGAAGAAGAGTTCATGGTTAGCCATCCGAATTCATTCAAGTATATGGAGATGGATTGTGAGCGTATAGAGACTCCTTGCCAAGCTTTCAAAGTGGTTCCTCCCATGGTTGTCGTGGCTACTCCTAATATTCCAAAAGTTGATAAAGTTGTGCCTAGGATGGTTTCCCTAAAAGACTCTCGTGTTGTGATTGAAGATAGAGGTAGTTCAATTTGGGGACAACTCCCTGACATTTCGTTCAAAGCAGACAAGTTTGGTTTGTGTTTCACTATTAAAGATCAAAAGAAGTTCAGACATGCTCGCATAGGAAAACCACCTCTTCGCATCAGTAATCATGAAGTGAATGCTCTTGAAGACTCCAACAACGACTATAATTTTGATGACTGGATCTACCTGACTTCCGATGAAGGACTCAAAAACTGGCGTGCCAAGGACTTCATTCCCATTTCCTTCAACGAGGAGTAATTACTATTTACTGTTTCAAGAACTTTTTTCTGTAATTTTAATTCCAAACAATGATTTAACCATGTGCCTTGCCCGGGACACCATGGTCCATTTGTTAAGGGTTTTGTTCATGTTCATCTGCCATATGATCATTTAATGAAAAACATTGGACTCTTTGCATTCAAATTTTGCACTCATTGTCTTTATTTTTCTTATTTGAATTTTTCAAATAGCCATGTATCTTACATGCACACACACACGCACACTTTTAAATCCTCATCCACTCTAATTCTCATTTCCAACGATTCTACTACTGCCACCCATGACTCTGAACATCTAATCTACCCAGCTGAAGACGTAGGAGAGGAAGATTGTGAAATACCTGCGGAATTAGCTAGACTTCTGATGCAAGAAGAAAAAGCCATTTAACCTCATGAAGATCCAATTGAAATGATAAACCTAGGTACTGAGACAGATAAGAAAGAGGTCAAGATTGGCACCAACTTGGAAGATAGTATCAAAGGCATATTGGTCTAGATGCTACATGACTATGTGGAATTGTTTGCTTGGTCATATGAAGATATGTCGGGGCTAGATACTGACATTGTAGTTCATCGCCTACCAGCAAAGGAAGATTGTCCTCTAGTCAAGCAAAAGGTTCGTCGAATGCGGCCAGACATGTCTGAGAAGATAAAGGCTAAGGTGATGAAGCAATTCAATGCAGGTTTTCTGGTTGTAACGTCATATCCTCAATGGGTGGCAAATGTGGTCCTTATGCTAAAGAAGGATGCAAAAGTTCGTATGTGTGTAGACTATAGATATTTGAATAGGGCAAGCCCCAAAGATGATTTCCTTCTACTTCATATTAATGTCTTGGTCAAAAACATGGCTCAACACAAAGTCTTCTCCTTCTTGTATGGTTTCTATGGCTATAATAAAATCAAAATGGCTCTCGAGGACATGGAGAAGACAACCTTTGTTACGCAATGGGGAACCTTTCGCTACAAGGTCATGTCGTTTTGTTTTAAGAATGCAGGGGCAACATATCAACGAGCTATGGTAGCTTTATTTCATGATATGATACATCATGAGATAGAGGTTTATATGCATGATATGATTGCAAGGTCACAGACTGAGGAAGAGCACATTGATCACTTACACAAGTTATTTGAGATGTTGACAAAGTACAAGCTAAGGCTGAATCCTAACATGTGCACCTTAGGGGTAAGGTCTGGAAAGCTCCTAGGCATTGTCGTCAGTGGCAAAGGTATTGAAGTAGATCCTGCAAAGGTCAAAGCCATCCAAGAAATGCCAATTCCCTATTCTGAAAAGGAGTTCGAGGTTTCTTGGGTCGACTTAAATACATTGCTTGATTCATATCTCATCTAAGTACTACTTGTGAGCCAATCTTCAAACTCTTGAAGAAAGATCAAGTAGTCAGATGGAATAACGACTGCCAAGCTGCCTTCAACAAGATCAAAGAATTTATAAGAACCTCCTATCCTTATGCCTCTAGTTTAAAGAAGACCCTTGATCATGTACTTGACTGTATTAGAGAATTTTATAGGGTGTGTGTTGGGTCAACATGACGAGTCTGGCCTCAAAGAGCATGCAATATACTAACTGAGCAAAAAGTTTACTGACTGTGAAACAAGATATTCACTGCTCGAGAAAACTTGCTACGCTCTGGCATGGGCTGCTCGTCGGATAAGAAAGTATATGTTGACTCACACCACTTTATTAATTTCTAAGATGGACCCTATCAAGTACATCTTCGAAAAGAAAGCTCTCTCCAGATGAATAGCTAGATGACAAATGATTTTGACTGAATACAACATCTAGTACACTCCACAAAAGGCCATCAAAGGAAGAGTATTAGCAAATCAGTTGTCCTATCAAGCTGTTGATGACTACCAATCCATGAACTTTGATTTCCCGGATGAGAATATCATGGTGATAATTGACTATGAAAAGCCTAGACCGTATGACGGACCTGAACAAGGATTCCAATAGACTATGGTTTTTTATGGGGCTTCTAACGCTTTGGGTAATGGAATTGGTGTTGTGATTATTTCTCCTGAAGGTTGCCATACACCTTTTCCTGCTAGATTATACTTCGACTGTACAAACAATATGGAGGAAGATGAGGCATGCATCTTGGGTTTAAAGGCTGCTATTGACTTAAGGATCAAGTTCTTGGACGTGTATGTGGATTCAGCCTTAGTAATCAGTCAAGTTAAAGGAGAATTGGATACGGAGCATCCTAACCTGATTCCTTACAAAGAGCTCGTGTTAACTCTGATCCCATACTTTGGGGAGGTCACCTTTGAACATTTCCCTAGAGAAGAAAATCAGTTGGCTAATGCCTTAGAAACAATATCATCCATGTTCAAGGTCAAATGGGATAATGAGGCTCCTAAAATTACAATTGAAAGATTTGACGAACCCGCGCATTATTGTGAGATTGACACCGATGAAGAGAAGCCATGGTACCATTAAGTAAGGAGATATTTTGAAGCACAAGAGTATCCTGAAGGAGCTTATATCAATGATAAGAAATTCTTGCGAATATTTTGAGCCAAATGTTTCCTAAGCAATGGAATCCTGTACAAGCGCAACCAGGATTCTGCTCTACTCTACTGTGTAGACTAGAAGGAGACAGAGAAAATAATGGAGGACATGTATGATGGCCTCTTTGGGACTCACCCTAGTGGGCACACTATGGAAAAGAAAACCCTAAGAGTTAGTTACTATTGGTCAATAATGGAAACTGATTTTCACCATCACTCGAGGACTTGTCAAAAATGTAAGATCTATATCGATAAGGTTCATGTGCCTCTGATACCTCTAAATGTCATGACTTCTCTGTGGCCATTTGCAATATGGGTCATTAACATGATTGGAGAAATCAAGCGTACTGCTCCCAATGGACATCATTTCATCCTTGTTTCCATTGATTATTTCATCAAATGGGTTAAAGCTGCCTCATTTTCCTCAGTCAGAAAGGACAGGGTAGTTCGGTTCATCAAGCATAACCTCATCTGTCATTATGGTATCCCCGAAAGGATCTTCATTGACAATTGAACCAATCTCAACAATGCTATGATTATGAAACTATGCACTAAATTCAAAATCAAGCATCACAATTCTTCTCCGTACAGACCTATGATGAATGGCGCAGTGGAAGCTGCCAAAAAAACATAAAGAAGATTGTGCAAAAGATGGTGGAGACCTATAAAGACTGGAACGAGATGCTACTGGTTTCTCTTCATGGTTACCGTACTTTGGCTCGAACTTCAACTGGGGCAACTCCTTTCTCTTTAGTATATGGCATGGAAGTTATCTTGCCTGTTGAAGTGCATATTCCTTCTCTAAGGATTATGAAAGAAGTAGATTTAGGAGAATACGAATGGATTCAAACTAGATTGGATCAGTTGAACTTGGTTGATGAAAAGAGACTGGCTTCTGTTTGTCATGGTCAAATGTATCAAAAGCGTATGATCAAAGTTTTCAATAAAAAGATCAAACCTCGAGTATACCAGACTGGCAATTTGGTAATAAAGCGCATCATTCTTCCACAAGGAGATCCCATGGGCAAATGGGCTCCCACTTACGAAGGGCCATTTTTTGTCAAGAAAGTGTTCTCTGGTGGAGCCATGATGTTGACTACTATGGACGGAGAAGACTTCCCACATCCCGTGAACACGGACATAGTTAAAAAATACTATGCATAAAATGACCCTCTAGGTTGACATACATAGGGAAAAAAGGGGGCATCCAGGTGAACCAAAGAGGTTCGGGAAAAAATAAGGGATATATATAAAAGATTGTATACCCGGCAAGTCGAAAACCTGAAAGGGCGGCTTGGGCAAAAAAGGGTATCCTGGTGGGATAAAAACCCGAAAGGGCAGTCCAGGAAAAAATTAAGGATTAAAGCATATGACTATGTCCCGTGAATCTCTATAGCCAGCTTTATTACCAAGGTCCAAGTTCAATGGTCTAAGATCAATCCAATCAACTTCTTTCAACGGCAAAGGATGATATTGGAAGACATAAGGGAAATAGCGAAGTTGGAACCCAATGAGATCACGTCCACATGGCTATTATTTTTGTTTTCACTTTGTATTCCTTTCATTCTTTCGAAGATTTTCTCTTACTAAGATTTATGTCTCCTCTTGCATCAATACAAATATAATTTGAAGTGCAAACTTTTTTTTCTGTGATGAGTGCAAAAACATCCAATGATTAAAATTGAATAAACATATGCATATGAACATGATTAACTATTAACAAATGTATGTAATAAGCATTTCCATAAGGATTTGGGATTTCCCCACATAATTACTCCAATAAAATTATCCCCAGATGAGTTGGTCTTAAAAAAGAAGCCTTGTGGAGTTCATCCTAAAGAATTCACTTCTCCAATAGGTCGTCAAAATATTCTCTTCAACATGGTTTATTTCCCTAACAAACTACAAATTCCCCAATATACATCTTTTCCTCAGATTATTACAAATCAATGGACAAGGTCTCTAATCCCCAACAAAGTCTTTACTATCCCCGTAAGTTGTTGTGAAGCCTGGAATCCTACCAGATAACAATTTAACTTCATCTAAGTTGATATGACGCATGGAATTCGACCAGATAATAGTTTAAGTTCATCTAAGTTGCTGTGAAGCCTAGAATCTGACCAGATAATAGTTTATCTTCATCTAAGTTATTGTAAAGCCTGGAACCCAACCAGATAACAGTTTAACTTCATCTAAGTTACTGCGAAGCCTGGAATCTGACCAGATAATAGTTAACCTCATCTAAGTTATTGCGAAGCCTGGAATCCGACCAGATAACAGTTAACCTCGTCTAACTTACTGCAAAGCCTGGAATCTAACCAGATAACAATTTAACTCCAGTAAATTGTTTTGAAGCCTTTAGTACGACCATATAACAGTTAACTTTATTATCCCTAGCAAGTTGCTGCGAGCCCGGATTTCGACCAGATAACAGCTAACTCTCATTCTCCACAATCAAGTATAATTCCCTAGTAGAGTAATGAACAACACTTGAAATCTATTCCCCAAGCAGAAATTAACTTTTTCCTACATAGATTCCTCAAGCAAAGAGCAAAAATCAATGTTCGCCAGCGGAGTTCTCCTCAAATAACAAAGCAGGAATCCCTAGAGGAAACATTCTAAACAAAGTTGTAAGATAAACATACTCTTCATCCCCGATAGCGGTCCAGAATTTAACTTCCCAAAGCTCCCCAGCATGTGTCAAGGATTTATTTTCCTAGACAAAATTATACTTCAGTAAACATTTCACATTCATACATCATAGCATATACACCAAAAATGCATATAGCATAATCTCATTTATTTTGAGAAACATCATTACGCCATGCATACATATGCATACAACTAACTCTCTCCCTTGTAGGAAAAATCAATCAACAAAACAAAAGTCCTCTTCTGGATATACTTCTACCAGTTAATCACATGCATTCAGAAGTCCTCTTCTGGATAGATTTACTTCTACCAGTTAATCACAGGCAGACAAAGTCCTCTTCTGGATAGATTCACTTCTTCCAAGAGAACGAAGACCGCTTCTGGTAGATCTCATTCCTTCTAGTTAATAACATACAATCAACAGTGAAGTTATCAAACAACAGACCTTTTCTGGTTAGATTCATTTCTTCCAGTTAAAGATAGGCAATCACAAAGACCTCTTCTGGCTTAGATTTATCTCCTCCGGTTAAAAACAGACAAAGGACATCTGCTGTTTCAATATAAATCAACCAAAGATTTATTCTGATACTTCTCCCTTAAAAGTCACTCTAGATGGCATCTATAAGCCCCTCTATGGAAAACTCTTCATCATTTCTCCAAATGGCATCTTTAAGTCCATTCTCAATACAATCAATACATCATCAAGTGCAAATTTTCGGGCACTCTAGTGTTCAATCATCTTTCACCTTCTAGTCGCGAATGGCGGATCCGCCAATCTAACTCTTCATGTTTTCCCTCTCATTCTCTCAATATATTCTTCACAAGATCTTCAATGGCCCAAGCTTGCACAAGTATGGACTGGGTCAAGACATCTCCTCAATACTAATGCCTCAAATTAGGGTTTGAGGTTTCACAAGGACAATTGGACTTTTAATGCCTTATATGACTTCCATGGATCATTATGTACCTTCAATATTGTTCATGCCGAGTTTTAAGTCTTGTAGTTCAAGTTTGCTCAATCAATTGATCAAATGAGCTAAAATCATCTATATCGGGTAAAAAGTCAATTCTGGTCAACTTTCAGTCAAAATTCGAGATTTTTGACCCATATCAACATTTTGAACTCATAAGTATCAACTTACCAAGTTTGGATCATAATTCCCCAAGAAAGTTGATCAAATCACCAAAAGGGCAAAATGGTCAAAATTATGTTTTTTGTTGAGAAGGCTTGATTTTTTATTTTTGACCTAATACATGACTTATTAACTTGAAATATGATATTAAGGATTCAAATGCATCATCTTGACCTAATTTCATGGTTCAATTCATTTCTCAAGATCAATTGATTGATAGTTGAAATTTGATCAATTGATGAAAAAGTCAACAGCACACTAAAAAGTCAAACTTTTACTTTTTGATCAAAATTAAGTCTCAAAGATCACATTTTATCAATACATGAAAAAATATGAAACTTGAGCATTAAGAAATCAAGAAAGTAAAAATTCATTTTGAAAAGTCCAAGTTTCCAAGAGAAATTTTCTAAGTGTTTTAAAGTCTTATTTTTTTTCATGACTTTATGCCATGTTTTCACCAAGATGCAAGATGATTCAAGAAAAACTTCCAACGTGAAAGTTGTAGATCTCAATGATATCTAAAACATTGAAGGGCAGAACATTTTCTAGAAATGCTTGGATTTTGAGTTATAAATTCATAAAGTCATGTACATGGTATAAAAACCACTTAGTGAAATTTTGAGTGTTTTAGGAAGATTTTTGGTACCAACTTCATGGAAACTTTTCACATGGTTCCAAGTTGATTTTTAAAAAATTTCTAACATAAATGTTTTGGAGGATGTTACAAGATTTCTAAAAAGTTGAAGAACTCATTAAGATCATTCTTGAGCTGAGAGAATCGAAGAGATGAAGTTAGGGTTTCATTCTTGAATTACAAGGCAAAATTTGTGATGAACACTTGATCAAATCTCAAGCCATGCTATATAAATATCACTTTTCAGGTTTCAAACTTGTGTTTCACTCCATAATAAGTGGTTTACACAATTGATTGAGCCCTTATCCAAGATATTCAAGCATTATCCAAACCAATTTGTCATTTTAGGGAGAAAGCTACCATTTCCATTCTAATAAAGCAAGCTTTATGCAATTGTAAACTCCTTGAGCCTCTCAATTTTTTTCTATGCACATAAACAATGTCAAAGCTAGAAGAAATATGTCTAAATCCTCTAGAAACTTCAGACCATGCTTGTACTATGCATTAAAGCCACATTTCACATTTTCCTTCAAAATCAAGTAACCAAGCCATAACCCTATATCTCTTACATTTGTGTAACAAAAGCCCTATAATCTTGTTCGTATAACTATAGAGATTATTTGCAAGCTAAGCACACAAGCTCAAGCACCCTCAAAGATCCCACACACCATGCTGCAAGCCTTGGCAAAAACTCCATTTTTTGAGCTTCAAACTTGAAACTCAAAATCCACCCGTGAGTATTGAGTTCTAATCATTGAAACACCTTACATACATCATATAAAAACCATACCAACACCTATTATACTTCTGTAACCCCATTTCCATCATTCACCATTTTCAAACATCAAGCTTGCAGGTTGACTTAAGTAGGGAGTTTTAGCCCTCTTTAAAGCAAAGTAGGAGTTGGAATACACTCAAGGAGGACCAGGTAAGCTAAAAAGATCATTAGGACACCTCAAAGGTTTCTCAAACTCCATACACGAATCCAGCTACAAGAGGTAAGTTTTCAAACTTCAATATCTTGATACAAGCATTTTTTGTACATGCATTCTGAAGCAAAAATTTAGATATCATTGCCATAAAGCTAACCATGTTCTTAGTTTGCATTTTACTTGCTTGTGTGTGAAGAATTTTTCTTCTGACCAATTAGGGCATACATTTGATATCAAACAAAATTAATATTAACCTTTGATTTTTAGCTTGAATAAATTATATGGTTGAATTCATAGTGAAATTTCCAACAAGTTTCATGTTTGTACTTTTTAAAATGATCAAGAAATGAGAAAGTTACAAGGTTAAAAATGGTGGATGTTGTGTTTTGCGCGTGCATGAAGGAGGAAGAAGATTAACTTCCATTCAGAAACTTGTTTAAAATATATATTTGTGGTTTTGTATAAATAAACAGATGTATAGCCACCCCAGTGGTAAAACACACACTTGTTAACCCTTGGGACCTAGCTTCGAGCCCCAGTGGTACCCTTTTATTTGTTTCACATTTATTTGTTTCAAATTCAGTGCAAGCAAGTTACAGGCGCGCATGGTACACCCTAGTGCCTCACCATCTGATCATCACAAAGCCTTATCCAACACTCAAGACTACAAGACCATGATGCATCCCAAAGAATTGTTTCCACTGGATCCAAACAGGCGTTGGACTTTTATTTTGGGCCTGGAACCTTTTACTATTTCTTACCCCCTTTTTTGCTTATTCAAGCGCAACCCATAATTCTTTTTTTATTTTTTTGTCATGATTACAAAATTGCTTTGGGCCAAAAACAAAATATATTTTTCTACTAAATCTCTCAAATCATTTTACACCCTCCTGACTTTTATTTTTTCTATCTTATTTTATTTTATTTATATTATTTATTATTAATATTATTATTATTATTATTATTACTATTATTATTTTTATTAATAAAAATCCCAAAAACATTTTATTTATTATTTATATATTAATATACTTTTATTTCATTAAGACAAAAAGACCAAAAGATAACTTTCTTATTTAATTTAATTTAATTTCTTGAATAAATTAATTAATATTAGACTTATATTTATTTTCTTAATTTAAATTAATTTATAACTTAGACATTTAATTAATTGTTCTATTCACTTTAGTTGATTAATTAAATAAAAATATTTTTATAAAAAGCCTAAAAAACTTTCTTGATTAATTCATTTACTTTTCTATATAGCTTAGGGTTAATTTTCTTGAATTAATTTAGATTACTTTAATTATTTATTTTTTAATTACGTTAAAAACCTTTCATAACAAAAATCCAAACAAAAACAATTCAATTTTCCTTTCATATTGCCTTTACATTTTGTACATTATTTATTCATTCATTATGGTTGTAATTGTAAATTAGGGTTTAATTTCTATTATCCCCCATTTGTAAATTTGTACCCCCCATCCCCAAATGATGTAATAGTGTATAATTTTATATTTCTGTAATTTATCGCTTTCAATATAAATGCTAGTAATTAGGGTTTGTATGGCAAGACTAAAATCAACAAATAGCAAACCCTAACTCAAGACAAAAATGCATGAAAACAAACACTTAACATACTTGCACCTCTAGGGTTAACTTCACTTGTTGCCTTGAGAAAAAATAGTCATGTTTCGCATGTGGGCTACTTTAGCAAAAGCAATCAAATACAAGATCATAGTCCCTCGATGACCCTTTAAATGTTGCCTTCAAAATAATCTTAGACCCTTACAAAAATTGCTAAGGTATCTTACAACATTGCATTCTATGACTATATGATGACCCACGCCTGTCTCTTCACATCCAATGATAGGGCTTCTTATCAATAAATGGTAAGATAGAAATATCTAAAGGAGGAGGAAAAGAACTAAGACTTTTTGAGTAGGTAGAACGTTCATAGTTGCTTTCTCACAACCATTTTCAAAACATCTTTGCAAACACACCAACACTTTTCAAATGAAAATATTTTCAAAAGTCAACACTTTGTATGCATTCTTATAGAGACGAGAATCATTACAAAGTTCGTCTGAACATTGGCACTTTTCAAAAATACTTTCAAAACCCACCATAAACACATTTCAAACAAAGCATTTTAAAAGTGAGCTAGCAACTAAGAGCCTGTAGATAACTACGGATAATAAGGGTGCTGACACCTTCCCTTTTCATAACCTACTCCCCGAACTCAAGAAATATCTCAAAAGTTCTTTCCTGTTCTTTTCACCCTTTCCTTTATTGGATAAAAGAAAAGTCAGCGGCGACTCTTGCTATCTGCATCATTTGCGACAAAACGTAAAACACCCAAGACAGTTCTCCCACCATATTACAGAAGTGGCGACTCTGTTAGGGATTGCATGAAAAGTTGGGTTACCTTAGAGCTAGACACCTTTAAATGCTTTCATTTGTTTGATTTGTGTGCTTTACATTTATGGGTCCTTGTTTGGGTTTGTGTTGATCCTCTACCCGGATCTGGGAACACTATTAGGTAAATAGAAAAAATTATGGAGACTGTACAGCGTAGACCGATATGGTTGAGACAATAGTTATGTTAGTGTGGCACATTTGTGTGTACTGGTATCCCTTATGGAAAATTAAGGAGAATATGGGGTCGTTGTGTGGTGTCATGAAGCACTAACGAACCTTAGAACCTTTAATTGAACAACTTGGCAATTAGGAAGTAGTGAGATAGTCGGCTTTGGTGCAGTCCAAAGTTTGTTGATACTCGATACTACGCTCATTGAGATCATACTTTTGAGATATTTCGGTCGCCAAAAAAGAGGCTTGCACTGAAATAATGCTCAACGAAGAAAGATCAATAATATTGAGATCCCCTAGAACCTGATTACTTTCTAGGATAGGTTGAACCAACTAAACTTCAAGAGGGTACTTACCTATGAACTCATCAAGCCTAAACCTAAGGACTTTTGTGCTTTATGTGTATATGTTTACTTTTACATAACATCATAATATCATACCATTGCATTTACACTAACCATTTCAAGGACTTCAGGATTTATCTTTGTGCTATTTTATAGAACATGGCTTCCATGCGAAGGAATACTATCTTAATCAACCTTATGAAAGTGCCTCCCCAACTTAAGGAATTGGCATCAAGGGTCCCCAATGATTCTCCATTCACCAAGAAATATGGTTGTCTCATCAACTTGGTTACAACAAACTGTGAAGAGGATATGGTACATATGCTTTTCCAATTCTTCGATCCTAAACACCAGTGCTTTACATTTCCTGATTACCAATTAGTTCCTACTATGGAAGAGCTTTCTCAACTCTTGGGAATTCCTATTCTTGATCAATTACCTTTCACTGGTATTGAGAGGGACCCAAGACCTGAGGACATTGTTCGAGATTTACGTTTACAACGGTCCGACATTATGGCAAATTGTGAAACAAGAAGTGGTGCTAAGGGTTTTCTAGACATGTTTTTGTTTGAGAAGGCTCAACATTTTTGGGATGCTCAAGATTTACAAGCCTTTAAAGAAGTGTTAGCTCTTTTAATCTATGGGTTGGTATTATTTCCTAACTTGGACCAACTCATAGATGTGAATGCAGTCAAGGTTTTTCAATCTTGTAACCTGGTGCCTACTTTAATTGGAGATATCTTGCATTATCTTTACACATGTACCATGAAGAGATGAGGTATTCTTATGTTTTACACTCCTTTGTTGGCTAGGTGGTTTATTTCGCACCTATCTTGATCTGTTTTGAAGAATGAGCAAGGGATGAGATGGTCTAATAGGTTGTTGTCACTCTCGCATTCGGGTATCCATTGGTGTTCTCGATCTTTAAAGAATGTTATCATTATTGACGGTTGCAGGGAATTCCCTAATGTCCCTCTACTTGGAATTAGGGGAGGTATCACTTATAATCCTTGTTTGGCTTTGAGACAGTTTGGGTATGCTAGGAGGGATGGTCCTCGTGATGCACTTGTCCAAGAAATTGCATTTGACTATAAGAGTGATGTCCAAGGTTATTGTGAAAGATTCATACGAGCTTGGGGAATGGTGAAAAAAGTTGATAGCCAGGCGTTGGGGCATAAGAACTCCATTTCTTTGGAGCCTTATCTCGAGTGGGTGCAAGCTCGTGCTCAAAACCTCATGATGCCTTATAAGGCCATTTTACATATCATCGTGGAGCCCATTGCCGAAGGAGATGTTCCTTACACTATTATTCATCTTGACATACCTACTTTCTCTTGAAGAATTTCAAAGATCATGGATTCAAATCAAAGGAGAGCGAGACACCTTTGAAACTCCATTCTACACAAGCGAGAATAAGGTTTTGGAGCTCACATGACAACTTCATGAAGAGTAGAGTTTGAATGCCTACATTGCACTGAAGAGGATGCGCTCATGGGAAGCTTGGGTCTTTTTTAGGAGTTTATTATGTATTATTTTTGCTTCTTCCATTGTAAGCCCAAGAGGCATTTTTGTAAACCGTTTGAACTTATTAGTGCAATTAATGTTTTTTCCTTCTTTGTTTAAACAAATTTAAATCTTAAAGGTTCTTGAAAACATTTGAATTCACATTACATGCATCATAAGATAAGCAGGCTTTACGATACAGGTTTCCTCATCTTTTTGTTGTTTATTTTAGTAAGATGGATCTCGAACAGACCATGAAAGACTTACAGACGCAGAATTCTCAATTTCAATAAACTTTGCTCACCTTGGCCAAAGGACAACAAGAGCTGATGTTACTTCTGGTGGCCAAAAAGAATACCAAGAAAAAGGCCTTGATCAACATGAGGAAAAGGTTTAAGGGCCTTGTCCATCAATTACAAGTGGTTGAAGAGTCGTCCGAGGAAGACTAGAACCAGGATGAGGATGCAAGGAGCACCCGTCCTGGGGGTGAAAACAATCAAGCTTTTGAAGATGAAGATTACTTTGACGAACAGTATCCACTGGTTGAGGATAAGTACAAGCAACTATAGGATAGTTAACTTTATTATCCCTAGCAAGTTGTTGTGAAGCCTGGATTTTGACCAGATTACAGCTAACTTTCATTCTCCACAGTCAAGTATAATTCCCCAGTAGAGTAATGGACAACACTTGAAATCTATTCCCCAAGCAGAAATCAACTTTTCCCCACAGAGTTTCCTCTAGCGAAGAGCAAAAATCAATATTCCCCAACGGAGTTCTCCTCAAACAACAAAGTAGGAATCCCTAGCGGAATCATTCTAAATAAAGTTTTAAGATAAACATACTCTTCATCCCCGATAGGGGTCTGGGATTTAACTTCCCAAAGCTCCCCAGCGTGTGTCAATGATTTATTTTCCTAGACAAAATTATACTTTAGTAAACATTTCACATTCATACATCATAGCATATACATAAAAAATGTATATAGCATAATCTCATTTATTTTGAGAAACATCATTACACCATGCATACATCTGCATACAACTAACGGTGTCCCTTGTAGGAAAAATCAATCAACAAAACAAAAGTCCTCTTCTTGATAGATTTACTTCTACTAGTTAATCACAAGCATTTAAAAGTCCTCTTTTGGATAGATTTACTTCTACCAGTTAATCACAGGCAGACAAAGTCCTCTTCTAGATAGATTCACTTCTTCCAATTAAAGTCAGGCGAACGAAAACCTCTTTTGGTAGCTCTCATTCCATCTAGTTAATAACAAGCAATCAACAGACGTCTTCTGGTTAGAATTATTTCCCAAGTGAAGTCATCAAACAACATACCTTTTCTGGTTAAATTCATTTCTTCCAGTTAAAGATAGGCAATCACAAAGACCTCTTATGGCTTAGATTTATCTCCCCTGATTAAAAACAGGCTAAGGACATCTGCTGTTTCAGTATAAATCAACCAAAATTTATTCTAATACTTCTCCCTCAAAAGTCACTCTAGATGGCGTTTGTAAGCCCATCTCCAACAAACTCTTCGTCATTTATCCAAATGGCATCTTTAAGCCGATTCCCAATACAATCAATACATCATCAAGTGCAAATTTTTGGGCACTCTAGTGTTCAATCATCTTTCACCTTCATGTCGCGAATGGCGGATCTGCCAATCTAACTCTTCAGGTTTAAGAATATTGAACAGGGGCAACTGTTGTATCCTAAAATTTTCCCTCTCATTTTCTCAATATATTCTTCACAAGATCTTTAATGGCCCAAGCTTGCACAAGTATGGACTAGGTCAAGACATCTCCTCAACATTGATGCCTCAAATTAGGGTTTGATTTTTCACAAGGACAATTGGACTTTTAATGCCTAATATGACTTCCATGTATCATTATGGACCTTTAATATTTATCATGTCAAGTTTCAAGTCTTGCAGTTCAAGTTTTCTCAGTCAATTGATCGGATGACCTAAAATTAGTTGTATTGGATAAAAAGTCAATTATGGTCAACTTACCGTCAAACTTCGAGATTTTTGACCCATATCAACATTTTGAACTCATAAGTATCAATTTACCAAGTTTGGATCACAATTCCCCAAGAAAATTGATCAAATGACCAAAAGGGCAAAATGGTCAAAATTAGGGTTTTTGGCTGAGAAGGCTTGATTTTTTATTTTTGACCTAATACATGAAATATTGACTTGAAATACGATATCAAGGATTCAAATACATCATCTTGACCTAATTGCATGGTTCAATTCATTTCTCAAGATCAATTGATTGATAGTTGAAATTTGATCAACTGATGAAAAAGTCAACTACACACTGAAAAGTTAAACTTTAACTTTTTGATCAAAATTAAGTCTTAATGATCACATTTTAATAAGACATGCAAAAATATGAAACTTGATCATAAAGAAATCAAGAAAGTCAAAATTCATTTTGAAAAGTCAAAGTTTCTAAGACTTAGAAATTTCTTTCTAAGTCATGATGTTGATCTTTCTAAGTCATGATGTTGATCTTTCTAAGTCATGATGTTGATCTTTCTAAGTCAAAATTAATTTTTAAAAGTCAAAGTTTCCAAGACTTGAAAATTCTTTCTAAGTCATGATGTTGATCTTTGGGATATGGTAGTCAATGGCTATGTACCTCCCACAGATAATACTGGAAAAGAGATAGCTAGGAGAGTTATGACTGATCAACAAAAGAAAGATTGTAAGAATTATCATAAAGCCAGAACCATCTTGCTGAATGCGATTTCTTATACAGAGTATGTGAAGATCACAAATAGAGACTCTGCTAAGTCTATATTTGACTCTCTCAAAATGACTCATGAAGGAAATGATCAAGTCAAAGAACCCAAGGCGCTGACCTTGATTCAGAAATATGAAGCTTTCAAAATGGAGGATGATGAAAGCGTTGAAGTCATATTCTCATGATTTCAAACCTTAGTTGCAGGACTGAAAGTTCTAAACAAAGGCTATTCAACATAAGATCATGTGAAGAAGATTATCAGAAGCTTGTTATCCAAATGGAGGCCAATGGTAACTACCTCGAGCTTGCTAAGGACATGAATAAAACTTCTCTATAAGAAATAATAAGTTCTTTAAGAAGTCATAATATTGAGTTAGAACAAGATGAAGTTCAGAAGAAGATAAAATCTATTGCGCTCAAATCTATAAGAAAATCTGAGAAGTCCAAACCTCTTCAAGTACAAGAGATTGAGGATTCTGAAGGAGGTTTTGATGATGAAGAAGATGAGTTGTCTCTGCTAACCAGAAGAGTTAACCGTCTCTGGAAGATAAATCAAGTCAATAGGTTTAGAAGTTCAAGAAGGAGTGGAGGTCTCTTCGAATCAACGTTTGGCCAAAGGAAGTCTAGTGGCAACAAAGTCATTTGTTATGAATGCAATGAGTCGGGACACTACAAGTATGATTATGCTCAGTTTCCAAAGGACATACCAAGGAAGAAAGCTCTCAAAGGCAAGAAGAAAGGGCTAAAGGAAACATGGGATGATTCAGACTCTTCTGACTGTAACTCAGATGGAGAATAAGCTAACATGGTGTTAACGACTCATGTTGGAACATCAAGTGAAGTATTCCTCCCAGAAGATGAAGTTGATTCAGAAATAGAAGAATTATTCAGCAAAGAGGTATTCTCTGATCTTAGTCATTTTAAATTAACATATTCTTAGATGAAATTCTGGAAAAACTAGAGTTACTTAAGATTCGGTTCAAGGATCTCAAAAAGACCCATGAATCTGTATCTTTTGAAAACAATAAGCTTAAGGGAGAAATTTTTGTTTTAAAAGAAGAAAACCTTTTATTAAAAGATGGAAACTCTGCCCTTAAAGACAGTAGTTCTTCCAGATGCCTCTAAGAGTACTGATGGCGTCATTAAGAAATATGACAAAACTTTCCAGAAATTTCTAGCTAAAAGCATAGGGAGAAGCATGCTAGCTTCTATGATCTATGGTGTAAGCAGAAATGGAGTTAATGGTATTGGCTATGATCCTCAAGAAAAATATAAATCTGATAAGGAAAACATACCAACTACCTTATACTCTCATTTTGTGTCTGCTGGGTTTGTGCCAAAAGAAGATGTAGAAGATAACACACCCTTAGGCTGTGTCTGCAGGGTTTGAGTCAAAAGTAAGCTTTAGATAACACACCCTTATAAGCACATAACCAAAGTAGATCCCATTGATTACAACGAATGTGAGCGGTGATAATAATTTTCCCTTGCATAATCGACTTCCGTACCTTTATCTTGATTGCATTGACCATATTATCCTTCCTTTTTGGGTTTTCTTGATGTTTTCCCTTCTCTATAAGATAAATAAATTTTGATGGAGATTGTTTTTTTTTTGCGGTGCGATAGTTGGTGCTCTGCTGGGGACCATCAAGCAAGTCAATCCTAGCTTCGTTTATTTATCTCTTTGGGTGTTTATTTATATGCTTTACTTGCTTTGTTTATCATATTCATTTTCACTCATGGCATCTTATTATTCATATATTCTGGATATATGTTGTATTGTTTTCCATGGGATGGGTGATGATATTGAGAGATAAGCCCACTACCCAGACTTGAGTTACACATAATATTAGATTGGATATTCATGTTGACTCACGTAGCTTCTGATACATATGAGTTGGCATGAGACCCACACCCGGACTATGTTTTCTTGGGGATGCCTTTATCCTGCACTTATATTGCACTGGACAAGGTGTTTTCATAGAGAACTTATGACTCTGGGATCCTTTTGGGAACCTCTATCCAGGACTAGAACCTACATATGAGAGGGATTTGGGTTTTGTTTGGCAATAAACCTTGACATTCATCCTACCTTGTGTTCTTGTTTTCAGAGATTGATCTGAACCTTTGATCATGTTATATTCGTCTTGTTCATCCTGTTGTACATCGGTTATTCAGAGGATTGTATAATGGTTATTCAGGATATGTGGAACCTTGATCCCATGCCATTTCATACAAGGACATCACATTATTATTATGCATCCTATTCCCAGGTAATTCCAAAGACGAGTCTTTTTTGTTGAGCTTTCCAAAAAAGATGAACACTACTAAAAGATTACTTATGGATAGACAAGTCTTTGGGTTTCCCTCGAAATAAAAAAAATGAAAAACATGAAAGATGAATTCATACTATCACACATTCATTATTCATATCAGAAACTTATTAGGGTCCCTTTTTCTTCACGCTTCAGAATCAACAAAGACGACTTCCCTACATCCCTACTGTACCAGAAGTAACCAATGAAGATTCATGGATTTCTTTGAACATAATCAAAATAATCTTGATCAAAACACGGGCACAATGGGTTCCAAAATGGATCAACTTATGGAGACCCTTCATGATGTTATTAAGGGTCAAGAAGAGCTTTGTCAGAATGTTATTAAGCTTGCAACTACTACTCCCCCCACTTCTGCAAATGAAGGACCTAATAATGTGAATGGAGGACTTAATAATGTGAATATTGAGACTCCTACTGAAGTTCCTCAGAATATGGTAATTGATGATCATCACAATGTCATTAATCTTGGTGACTCCCAGAGTGACCTTGATTCTGATGTTGCTGAAACTACAAAGAGGTACTGCGCTCTTGAAGAACGTCTCAAAGTTATGGGGATATAAGAGATCGATAAATTTTCAAGACGTTGTCTGACCAAGTTTTTAATATAGATGTCGACTCGTCTGGAGATTATAAGTTTGAATGATATTTAATCCAGTTTTAGATTCAGTAGCAACTCTCTGAGGGATAGTGACTTGGACTATCCTTTGCTGGAGGCAGGAAACTTGTCAGTAGAAGAAGACTCAAGCTAGGGAGACGATAATTGGTCGAGGAAATAAACCATGTTTGGGAAATAAACCCTGTTGACAAAAAAATACTATGCTGAGGAAACACCCTTGCTGAGGAAATGAGCTCTGTTGGAGAGAAGAAATCTGCAGGAGTTTTTACAATTTTGGAGGAATAAACTCAGTTGGGGAAGAGAACTTCCATGAACTGTACTGATTGGAACTCCATATCTGGGTGATAATGCCGAAAAAAGATCATATCCTTTTATCTGCTGGGGGGTTCGACTGGTGAGTATGATTGGTGTATCCCATTCTCCCTTGACCTGACTTATTACCAAGGCCGAATCCCCATAAACGCTCAGGAATTTGATTCTCAAGTCAATAACAGCTTTAATACCCATGATGCATGCTTCATATTCATCCATATTATTTGTGCACTCAAAGCAAAGTCTGGAAGTGAAAGGAGTATGACAACCCTTGGGAGAGATAATTACAGCATTGATTATGTTTCCAAGTGCGTTAGAAGCTCTGTTGAATACCATAGTCCATAGGTATCCCAGTTGTTGCACCCCAAAATTTGCCCTCTCATTTCACAAGGGATCACCCTAGATCCCAAGTTTTCTTCCATTAAGTTTCCAAGCCTTGCACTGCACTTTTCCAGGAAAATCAGTCGCAAGGGAAAAATATTCATTTTCACGTTGAGAAGTCAAACTTTGACTTTTGGGTCAAAATCAAATCTCAAAAATCATATTTCATCAAGACATGTTGAAATATGAAGTTTGTTTCATCAAGAAGTTCAAAAGTCAAATTTTACCTTGGAAAAGTCAAAATTCTAAATACTTAGAATTTTTCTAAGTATTTAAGAAAAATGACACTTCAGAACCTCTGAGCCATCCTCCAGAAAGGTGCAGTCAGAAGTTACAAACATGGTTCAGAAAATAGCTTTCAGTCAGAACATGGCTCTTCAGCCTCTACGCAAGCTCAATCAGAGCTTTCCAGAGTAATTCAAAGAGGGCAAAGAAGCGTGCTGCAAGCTTTCTGGAAAGTCTAAAAGTTCCTTCATAATATTATGGAGACAAAAGGTAAGAGGATCAGAAGATGGGGATGCTACGCATGAGCAGAACTTCTGATCCAGAACTAAGCCATGGTGTAGAGTTTCACGTTGCAGGATTTCTGGTTGTGATAAGTCTCATCATCATTTAATGCTCATTTAATTCTCACAACCACCTTCTAAGTCTTTATCCAAAGGATTTTCACCACGTGTACCTCTACTGTCTTGGGATATTAACTTTGCTACCAAGCCCATGCTTTGATTTTTGCTTTTCCTTAAATCCTGATGACAGCCACCATGCTTGTTTCAAAGGCAAGGCAGCACTTCAGCACATGAAGGCTATTTTCAAAGCTTTGGTCAGAACTTGACCAAATCCAAAAACCTTTCTTATACAACTTAATGCAGACCTATGACGAACAACTGGCTCAGCCTACGCCTGCATCCCATGATTACACTAAACTAGCATACGAAAACTGTGATGAAAAAGCAAAGGAACAGGATGACAAAACATGTTCAAATCCTATTTAATTTTTCACCCCAAAGTCATAGAAAATTCATCTATAAATACGTGGCTCCATCAGACGTTCAAGAGGATGGCTTTAAAAGAGAGAGATTGGCAAAAAAAGAGAAAAGGAAATTGTGAAACCTTCATAAAAATCCAGATTTCTCATACATAAAAACAAACCTTTGTTCTTCCCTTTGAACAAAAGGGACACAACCACTCTTTCGTCTCTCTTACTGATTCAGAACACCCAGAGGCAGCCACTCAAAGCTCCAAGCAAGCCCCAGGTAAGTCTTTCTGACTTTACTTGCTTTTCATTCTGAACATCATTAACATATAAATATCATAGTATTAATGGTGTACATATCATTGTATGAATAGAAAAACTATGGATCAGAACTTCTAGAATAATGCTAGGCTCAGACTTAGGATTGGAACTTCTATGATTTGTTGTGTTGTGATCATTCTGACTTGTTGAACTGAATAAATTGACATTGTGCTGATTAAGAGCCGAAATGTAACACAGAAATTCTGTTTTTCACTCATCATTTTAACACACAGAACTTATAGGATTTTCTCACTGTTTAAGCACGCAGAACTTCTGAGTTCTCTTCACTGTTTTAACACACAGAACTTCCATGATTTTTCTCACTTTTAACACACACTGAACTTCTAATGTTCACCCACTGGCTCAGCATAATACTGAACTTCTGATGTTCACTCACAATCTTAATACAGCACAGAACTTCTGAGTTCTCCTTACATGTCAAATACACTGAACTGCTGATGTTTGCTCACTGTTTCAATGTAATATAGAACTTCTGACTTTTGGTTCACTGGTTGGACACCACCCTGAACCTCTGTGTTTTCCTCTAACGTTTTTGCAGGACTTCAGAGTGTATCCATCCAGAACCTCCTTTCCCTTTCCCTCTGACGTTTTTTTGCAGAACCTCAGAGTTTACGAATCCAGAACTTCTGATCCCACTGACTTTTCCTGCTGAGTCACGCGCCTGGCTTCAAAACTTATGATCCTTGTTTCTTTGTTTGCAGCAACATGCTTTTTCTATTTTTCATTTATTTTCCTTTTCATCTTTTTTTATTAACATAAAAAACATAAAAATATTTTCTTTTATTTTATTTCCTTAAGACAAAAACATTTTCTAAAACTAGTCCATTTCCGTGTACATTCTTATATATTTCAATATGGTTGTAATATTAACTTAGGGTTTATTTTTACTTGCAATCCTCATTCATAAATATGTATCCCCATCCCCTAAATATTATAATAGCGTAGGACTTTAAATTTCTGCAATTTATCGCTTTCAAATGTAAATGCTAGTAATTAGGCGTGTATGGCAAGATAAAATCAACAAGTAGACCACCAAAAATCAAAGACAAATGCATGTAATCAAACACTATTCACACATGCACCCTTAAGGTTAGCTATACTTGTTACCTAAAAAATGGTCAAGTTATGCATGTGTGGTGTCTTAGCAAAAACAATCAAAATACAAGATCATAGTCCCTCGATGACGCTATCAAAGTTGCCTTTCGGAATGATCTTATCCCTAATGAAAAATGCTAAGACATCTCACAACATTGCTATCATGATCATATGATGACCCAACGCCCGTCCCTTCACATCCAACGATGGGGCTTCTTACCAAATCAATGGTAAGATAGCAACATCTAAAGGAGGAGGAAAAGCACATCTAAGACCTTTTGAGTAGGTAGGTTTGCTCTCAGTTACTTGCTTGCTCACAACAAAAAATACACTAACACTTTCATTTTGAAAACATTTTCGAAACAAACACTTTGTACGCGTTCTTATAGAAACGAGAACCATTACAAAGTTATATTTTCAAAATACTTTCAAAAAACCACATAAAGCACATTTTCAAACAAAAGAAAGTGATCTAGCAAGTAACTAAGAGCCCATGGAAAAACATAGATGAAAAGGGTGCTAACACCTTCCCTTTTCATAATCTACCCCCCCACCCCCCCGAACTCAAAACATCTCTAAAGGTCTTTCCTGTGCTTTTTCACCTTTCCTTATTGGATAAAAAAAAAGTCGGTGGTGACTCTTGCTAAACCGCAACATTTGGGAACACAAACGAAAACCCTCAAGTTAGTTCTCCCACAGTATCACAGAACTGGAGACTCTGTCGGGGAAATACTTAAAAGTGAGGTTACCTTAGGGCTAGATCACCTTTACTTGCTTACATTGTTTGATTTATTTTCTTTACATTTTGGTTCCTTGTTTGGGTTTGTTTTAAATCCTACACCCGGATTTGGGGACACCTTTTAGGTAAGTAGCAATCAACTGTGAGGGAACTGTGTGGGGTATACCGACACGGTTGTAGCAGTAGCTACGTTGATGTGGCACTTTCGTTGGTACTGGTAACCCTTGAGTCAGTCAAGGAGAGTACGGGGCAGCCGTGTGGTGTCATAAAGCATCAACTGACCTTAGAACCTTACTTGACCAACTTGGCCATTAGGACATAGTGAGATGACCAGCTTTGGTGCAGTCTGATGTTGGTAGATACTCGATGATACACTCATTGAGACTTGACCCCTGAGTTTTGTTTGGTTGCGAGTCAATTGCTTATTGAACGAAGCTTGTGGGAAAGGTCAGTGATATTGAGATCTCTTAGAACCTGGTTACTATTAACTAGGACAGGTTGAGCCAACTAAACTTCAAGAGGGTACTTACCTACAAACTCCATGCAAGCCTAAACCTAAGGACTTGTCTGCTTTGTGTGAATATGATTATTTGTATATACATTTGCTTACCTCGTAGGTTGTGATGAACCAAACGTCTACCAAAGGGCAAGAGGATTTATTTTCCTCTAACCAAACACCGTCAAAGATCAAGTACAACAAACTTGAGTCAAGGGCTATGACCCACTTGATATGGTGAGTTTGATCCTCGTGGAAGGACATCCACCGATACAAAGTTCTCCAATCAAAGATGTTGATCAAAATTCAACCTCTAACTCTTTCTTGTGTTTACCCCGCGAGATCCTTGAAAACATGCATCCACATATCATGCATCATATCATGACAGGTTTCTCCCATATAGGTCTCCTTATCTTCCTACTGTTTATTTCAGTAGAGATGGCTCTAGATTAGACTATCAAGGACATCCAGGCTCAAAACGCTCAACTTCAAGAGATGTTCTTGAACCTATCCAAGGGGAAAGAGGAGGTGAAAGCTCTCCTCACTAGGGGCATGACCATGGGGAATCCTGAGGGAAACAAAGATGACAAGTTGGAACGTCTACAAACCGAGATAGCCATAATGAAGGTCCAAATGATGGGACAGTTGGTGGGCCAGATGGCTCTTATCCAAAATTTGGCTCAACGACAAGAAGAGCTGAAAGTTCTTTTCAACCAACTTCGTCAAGATGGTTGCAACCGTATAGGGAAAACAATCAGGATTGGAAATCAGGTCACTTCTCAGCCTCCCATGAGACAAGAAGCCGGAAGACCTCACCAATTTGCTACTACCTCACGGGTCCAACAACAACCTCGCCAACAACAACGAAACAATCAGCCAAGGGTGGAAAGACCTCAAAGGCAATTCACCCAAATCAACATGCCACTGTCACAAGCATTGCAACACATGTTGTAGATGAATCTGATTACGGTGATAAACCCTCATCCGAGCCCGAGGACTTCCTCTCCTAACTACAATCTGGAGGTAAGGTGTGCTTATCATTCTGACAGCCCGGGGCATAATACAAACGATTGTTGGGCGTTGAAGTACGAGATTCAAAACCTAATCGACAAAGGAATGCTGGAGTTCGCACAAGATGGCCAGACTAAATTCTTCTGCCGTCCCTCAAAGGCTCACCACCTAAAGTGACAAGTTCAGACAAAGAGGCTTCTATTTCATTTGAATTTTCAAGTTGTAATCTCTTTTATTATTCAAAAAGTTGTCTATTAATGTCAAACTTTGTTTCATTAATGCATTGCATATGTTTGTCTTGATTTGATCCACTCATTTTCATTACATTTAAACTATGCTTTTTACTTATTTTTATGACATTTAACTCTTGCTAAAAGTTACAAGCCTTTAGAGGGAGGATGATGAAAACAATGCCATACAGTACACTTTTGGACAGACCTTGCTGGCGATGTAAAGGCATTCTTTCAAATCCGAAACACTGGAGTTATAAGGAAGATAATCCCTAGTCAACCCCTTCGAGCCAAAGAAGTAGAAGTTTTCTGTTTTAACACAAATTGAAACCTTTAATCGAAACCTGGGGCAGGTTAGTCTCTCAGTTAATTCGAACGCGCGTTAAGCCGCAAACTCTCATCCTATAATACAGCGAATGACGTCAAGAAACATTCCTATGGAATCAAAAGACGGTGATGATTCCCTATCGCATAGGCAGTCATTATCTCTCAAAAAGAAAAGCCCACTAAGTCAAAACCTACAAAAGGAGACTTAATAAAACTGGGGCATCCCGCTGACTGTAATCTCAAAACAAGAACAGTCAGGAAAAAATTAGGGATAACAAATCAAAATAAAGAGGTCACTACAAATCCTCAACAAAAAATATATATATTTCCAAAAAAAAATGACTGCCTTCCGACAATCTTAACTTGTCTGAACCATCACCAAAATGTCATTCCAGACTCAATTGGAATTCAAATGCACAATTAATTGAGCTTAGGACTGAAGAACATCACGAAGAGCGGGTGGGTACAAATACACTTTGAGCCTTTATCCTTTGTTTCTTAAACCATGAACCAAGCCACGTTACAACCCTTCAAAAGTCCTAGTTGAAGCACGGGTTAGTTCGAAAGCATACTGTTACAAAAGGTATCCTGACTCCTGTAAGGCTTTACTCAAAATCCAAAGTTGAATTACAAACTTCTTTACTTGCTGAAAACACATTTTTTCAAAACTTCAAGACAAACATAAACTTTGCAATACTTGAATATCACTGTTTTCATATGGCTATTTGTTTGACGGCGGAGAAATTCACACAACGAATATCCAGTGAACAGAAGCTCTCTCAGTGAAAAAAATCAATTCAAGTAGGATGACACTCCCATTGACAAATCTCCTATCATCAAGGGGGCATGACATGTCACTATCCAGCACACCTGGGGCAGTCCAGTCAAGATTCCAAGAAAATCTCTCAAGAATTGCAGAGTAACCAGGGGCAAGTCTCCATCTCCGTCACTTGGGGAATTGAACGTCAATCCCAACAAAGGGTTACATACAGTAAAACATTTCCAGACAGTGCCGCAAACACTCGCTATTAGGGGCAGTGACAAATCTCCACAAAATCTTTCTCATAGGATGATTCCCCAACAAGAGTTTAATCTCTGAAAACCTTTCCCCAACAAACTACAGATTCCCCGGCTTGAGTTTGCCTCTCCGACTACTACAAATCAAAGGACCACAACTCCTATTCCCCGGTAGACTACTCTACAATCACCAGTAAGTTACTATAGAACCTGGACCCGTCCAGATATCAGTTCAACTTCGACTCCCCAATAGAGCAATGTACACTCGAGACTCTTGAACTCTTTCCCCAAGCAGGAATAAACATTCTCCCCACAGAGTTTTCAATATCCCCAAGCGGAGTTCTCCTCAAACAACAAAACAGGAATCCCCGGTGGAATCATTCTAAGGAAAGTTTGAAGACACACATACTCTTCAACAGTAGTCCATGATTTAACAACTCCCCAACATTTGTTGAGGATTTATTTTCCCAGACAAAAATACATTCATTAACATTTCACATTTCATACATCCTATTTACATACATGATAAGTGCATACGACACAATCTCATTTATTTTGAGAACATCATGACATCATGCATTTCATACATCATGAAATTGCATACAGCTAACGTTTTACCTTTTCAGGAAAAGGTCAATCAACAGATGGCTACCATCAACCTTTTCAAGTTCCAGAATAATACCTGTAACAAGCCAGGAAAACTATCTGTGGACGACTTATTCCAGATTCCTTCTAGAGACAGTTCAGATGCGATCCAAATATGGCTGACATTCTGATACTTATTCCAGATTCCTTCTAGAGACAGTTCAGATGCGATCCAGATATGGTTGACATTCTGATACTTATTCCAGATTCCTTCAAGAGACAGTTCAAATGAGATCTAGATATGGCTAACATTCTGATACTTATTCCAGATTCTTTCTAGAGACAGTTCAGATGCAATCCAGATATTGCTGACATTCTTATACTTATTCCAGATTCCTTCTAGAGATAGTTCAGATGCGATTCAGATATGGCTGACATTCTGATACTTATTCCAGATTCCCTTCTAGAGACAGTTCAGATACGATCCAGATATGGCTGACATTCTGATACTTATTCCAGATTCCTTCTAGAGACAGTTCAGATGCGATCCAGATATGGTTGACATACTGATAAATATTCCAGATTCCTTCTAGAGACAGTTTAGATGCGATCCAGATATGGCTGGCATTTTAATAATTATTCCAGTTTCCTTCTAGAGACAATTCATATGCGATCCAGATATGGCTGACATTCTGATACTTATTCCAGATTCCTTCTAGACACAGTTCAGATGCGATCCAGATATGGCTGACATTCTGATACATATTCTAGATTCCTTATAGAGACAGTTCAAATGCGATCCGGATATGGATGACATTCTGATACTTATTCCAGATTACTTCTAGAGACAGTTCATATGCGACCTAGATATGGCTGACATTCTGATACTTATTCCATATTCCTTCTAGACACAGTTCATGTGCAATCTAGATATGGCTGACATTCTGATACTTTTTCCAGATTCCTTTTAGAGACAGTTCAGATGCGATCCAGATATGGCTAACATTTTGAAACTTCTTCCAGATTCCTTCTAGAGACAGTTCATATGCGATCCAAATATGGCTGACATTGTGATACTTATTCCAAGATTCCTTTTAGAGACAGTTCAGATGCGATCCAGATATGGCTGACATTCTGATACTTATTCCAGATTCCTTCTAGAAACAGTTTTGATACGCACCAAATACGGATGCCATCTTGTCACTCATTCAAATAAATTTTAGATATGCTCCGGACACGGACGCCATTCTGACAATCATCCAGTTCTAGCTCACAAATACAATCCAGCAATCATTTCTAGATGGCATCTTTAAGCCCATCTCTAACAACTATCCATTACCTCTCTAAAGGGCATCTTTAAGCCCATTCCCCACATAATCAACTAACACATCTTCGAGTGCAAATTTTCTGGGCACTCTAGTGTTCAATCATCTTTCACCTTTAAGTCACGAATGGCAGAATTACCAATCTAAATCTTCAAGTGTAAGAAGATTGAACAGGGACAGCTGTTGCACCCCAAAATCTGCCCTCTCATGTCACAAGGGATCACCCTGGATCCCAGGTTTTCTTCTATCATGTTTCCAAGCCTTGAACTATAATTTTCCAGGAAAATCACTCGCAAGGGAAAAATAGTCATTTACACGTGGAGAAGTCAAACTTTGACTTTTGGGTCAAAATGAAATCTCAAAAATCATATTTCATCAAGACATGTTGGAATATGAAGTTTGTTTCATCAAGAAGTTCAAAAGTCAAATTTTACCTTGGAAAAGTCAAAATTCTAAATACTTAGAATTTTTCTAAGTATTTAAGAAAAATGACACTTCAGAACTTCTGAGCCAGCCTCCAGAAAGGTGCAGTCAGAAGTTACAAACATGGTTCAGAACATAGCTTTCAGTCAGAACATGGCTCTTCAGCCTCTACGCAAGCTCAGTCAGAGCTTTCCAGAGTAATTCAAAGAGGGCTAAGAAGCGTGCTGCAAGCTTTCTGGAAAGTCTAAAAGTTCCTTCAGAACATTATGGAGACAGAAGGTAAGAGGATCAGAAGATGGGGATGCTACACATGAGCAGAACTTCTGATCTAGAACTAAGCCAGGGTGTAGAGTTTCATGTTGCAGGATTTCTGGTTGTGATAAGTCTCATCATCATTTAATTCTCACAACCACCTTCTGAGTCTTTGTCCAAAGGATTTTCACCACGTGTACCTCTACTGTCTTGGGATATTAACTTTGCTACCAAGCCCATGCTTTGCTTTTTGCTTTTCCTTAAATCCTGATGACAGCCACCATGCTTGTTTCAAAGACAAGGCAGCACTTCAGCACATGAAGGCTATTTTTAAAGCTTTTGTCAGAACTTGACCAAATCCAAAAACCTTGCTTATACAACTTGTTGCAGACATATGACGAACAGCTGGATCAGGCTACGTCTGCATCCCATGATTACACCAAACTAGCATACGAAAACTGTGATGAAAAAGCAAAGGAACAGGATGACAAAACATGTTCAAATCCTATTTAATTTCCCCCCCCCCCCCAAAGTCACAGAAAATTCATCTATAAATACGTGGCTCCATCACATGTTCAAGAGGCTGGCTTTAAAAGAGAGAGATTGGCAAAAAAAGAGAAAAGGAAATTGTGAAACCTTCATAAAAGTCCAGATTTCTCATACATAAAAACAAACCTTTGTTCTTCCCTTTGAACAAAAGGGACACAACCACTCTTTCGTCTCTCTTACTGACTCAGAACATCCAGAGGCAGCCACTCAAAGCTCCAAGCACGCCCCAGGTATGTCTTTCTGAATTTACTTGCTTTTCATTCTTAAAATCATTAACATATAAATATCATAGTATTAATGTTGTACATATCATTGTATGAATATAAAAACTATGGATCAGAACTTCTAGAATAATGCTAGGCTCAGACTTAGGATTGGAACTTCTATGATTTGTTGTGTTGTGATCATTCTGATTTGTTGAACTGAATAAATTGTCGTTGTGCTGATTAAGAGCTGAAATGTAACATAGAACTTCTGTTTTTCACTCATCATTTTAACACACATAACTTCTAGGATTTTCTCACTGTTTAAGCATGCAGAACTTCTGAGTTCTCTTCACTGTTTTAACACACAGAACTTCCATAATTTTTCTCACTGTTAACACACATTGAACTTCTGATGTTCACCCACTGGCTCAGCATAATACTGAACTTTTGATGTTCACTCACAATCTTAATACAGCACAGAACTTATGAGTTCTCCTTATATGTCAAATACACTGAACTGCTGACGTTTGCTCACTGTTTCAATGTAATACAGAACTTCTGACTTTTGGTTCACTGGTTGGACACCACCCAGAACCTCTGTGTTTTCCTCTAACTTTTTTGCAGGAATTCAGAGTGTATCCATCCAGAACCTCTGTTCCCTTTCCCTCTGACATTTTTTGCAGAACCTCTGAGTGTACGAATCCAGAACTTCTGATCCCACTGACTTTTCCTGCTGAGTCACGCGCCTGGCTTCATAACTTTTGATCCTTGTTTCTTTGTTTGCAGCAACACGCTTTTTCTATTTTGCATTTATTTTCCTTTTCATCTTTTTTTATTAACATAAAAAACATAAAAATATTTTCTTTTATTTTATTTCCTTAAGACAAAAACATTTTCTAAAACTAGTCCATTTCCTTGTACATTCTTATATATTTCAATATGGTTGTAATATTAACTTAGGATTTATTTTTACTTGCAATCCTCATTCATAAATATGTATCCCCATCCCCTAAATATTGTAATAGCGTAGGACTTTACATTTCTTCAATTTATCGCTTTCAAATGTAAATGTTAGTAATTAGGCGTGTATGGCAAGATAAAATCAACAAGTAGACCACCAAAAATCAAAGACAAATGCATGTAATCAAACACTATTCACACATGCACCCTTAAGGTTAACTCCACTTGTTGCCTAAAAAATGGTCAAGTTATGCATGTGTGGTGTCTTAGCAAAAACAATCGAAATACAAGATCATAGTCCCTCGATGACGCTATCAAAGTTGCCTTTCGAAATGATCTTATCCCTAAAGAAAAATGCTAAGACATCTCACAACATTGCTATCATGATCATACGATGACCCAACGCCCGTCCCTTCACATCCAACGACGGGGCTTCTTACCAAATTAATGGTAAGATAGCAACATCTAAAGGAGGAGGAAAAGCACATCTAAGACCTTTTGAGTAGGTAGGTTTCCTCTCAGTTACTTGCTTGCTCACAACAAAAAATACACCAACACTTTCATTTTGAAAACATTTTCGAAACAAACACTTTGTATGTCTTCTTATAGAAACGAGAACCATTACAAAGTTATATTTTCAAAATACTTTCAAAAAACCACATAAAGCACATTTTAAAACAAAAGCAAGTGATCTAGCAAGTAACTAAGAGCCCATGGAAAACGATGGATGAAAAGGGTGCTAACACATTCCCTTTTCATAATCTACCCCCCCCCCCCCCGAACTCAAAACATCTCTAAAGGTCTTTCCTGTGCTTTTTCACCTTTCCTTATTGGATAAAAGAAAAGTCAGTGGCGACTCTTGCTAAACCGCAATATTTGGGAACACAAACGCAAAACCTTAATTCAGTTCTCCGACCGTATCACAGAACTGGAGACTCTGCTGGGGAAATACTTAAAAGTGAGGTTACCTTAGGGCTAGATCAGCTTTACTTGCTTACATTGTTTGATTTATTTGCTTTACATTTTGGTTCCTTGTTTGGGTTTGTTTTAAATCCTACACCCGGATTTGGGAACACCTTTTAGGTAAGTAGCAATCAACTGTGAGGGAACTGTGTGGGGTATACCGACACGGTTGAAGTAGTAGCTACGTTGATGTGACACTTTGGTTGGTACTGGTAACCCTTGAGTCAGTCAAGGAGAGTATGGGGCAGCCGTGTGGTGTCATAAAGCATCAACTGACCTTAGAACCTTACTTGACCAACTTGGCCATTAGGACGTAATGAGATGACCAGCTTTGGTGTAGTCTGATGTTGGTAGATACTCGATGCTACACTCATTGAGACTTGACCCCTGAGTTTTGTTTGGTTGCGAGTCAATTGCTTATTGAACGAAGCTTATGGGAAAGGTCAATGATATTGAGATCTCTTAGAACCTGGTTACTATTAACTAGGACAGGTTGAGCCAACTAAACTTCAAGAGGGTACTTACCTACAAACTCCATGCAAGCCTAAACCTATGGACTTGTCTGCTTTGTGTGAATATGATTATTTGTATATACATTTGCTTTCCTCGCAGGTTGTGATGAACCAAACGTCTACCAAAGGGCAAGAGGATTTATTTTCCTCTAACCAAACACCGTCAAAGATCAAGTACAACAAACTTGAGTCAAGGGCTATGACCCACTTGATATGGTGAGGTTGATCCTCGTGGAAGGACATCCACCGATACAAAGTTCTCCAATCAAAGATGTTGATCAAAATTCAACCTCTAACTCTTTCTTGTGTTTACCCCGCGAGATCCTTGAAAACATTCATCCACATATCATGCATCATATCATGACAGGTTTCTCCCATATAGGTCTCCTTATCTTCCTAATGTTTATTTCAGTAGAGATGGCTCAAGATTAGACTATCAAGGATATCCAGGCTCAAAACGCTCAACTTCAAGAGATGTTCTTGAACCTATCCAAGGGGAAAGAGGAGGTGAAAGCTCTCCTCACTAGGGGCATGACCATGGGGAATCCTGAGGGAAACAAAGATGACCAGTTGGAACGTCTACAAACCGAGATAGCCATAATGAAGATCCAAATGATGGGACAGTTGGTGGGCCAGATGGCTCTTATCCAAAATCTGGCTCAACGACAAGAAGAGCTGAAAGTTCTTGTCAACCAACTTCGTCAAGACGGTTGCAACCGTATAGGGCAAACAATTAGGATTGGAAATCAGGTCACTTCTCAGCCTCCCATGAGACAAGAAGCCGGAAGACCTCCCCCATTTGCTACTACCTCACGGGTCCAACAACAACCTCGCCAACAGCAACGAAATAATCAACCAAGGGTGGAAAGACCTCAAAGGCAGTTCACCCAAATCAACATGCCACTGTCACAAGCATTGCAACACATGTTGAAGATGAATCTGATTACGGTGATAAACCCTCATCCGAGCCCGAGGACTTCCTCTCCTAACTACAATCTGGAGGTAAGGTGTGCTTATCATTCTGACAGCCTGGGGCATAATACAAACGATTGTTGGGCGTTGAAGTACGAGATTCAAAACCTAATCGACAAAGGAATGCTGGAGTTCGCAGAAGATGGCCAGACTAAATTCTTCTGTCGTCCCTCAAAGGCTCACCACCTAAAGTGACAAGTTCAGACAAAGAGGCTTCTATTTCATTTGAATTTTCAAGTTGTAATCTCTTTTGTTATTCAAACAGTTATCTATTAATGTCAAACTTTGTTTCATTAATGCATTGCATATGTTTGTCTTGATTTGATCCACTCATTTTCATTACATTTAAACTATGCTTTTTACTTATTTTTATGACATTTAACTCTTGATAAAAGTTACAAGCCTTTTGAGGGAGGATGACGAAAACAATGCCATACAGTATGCTTTTGGACAGACCTTGCTGACAATGTACAGGCATTCTTTCAAATCCTAAACACTGGAGTTATAAGGAAGATAATCCCTAGTCAAACCCTTCGAGCCAAAGAAGTAGAAGTTTTCTGTTTTAACACAAATTGAAACCTTTAATCGAAACCTGGGGCAGGTTAGTCTCTCAGTTAATTCAAACGCGCGTTAAGCCGCAAACTCTCATCTCGTAATACAACGAATGACGTCAAGAAACATTCCTATGGAATCAAAAGATGGTGATGATTCCCTATCGCATAGGCAATCATTATCTCTCAAAAAGAAAAGCCCACTAAGTCAAAACCTACAAAAGGAGACTTAATAAAACTGGGGCATCCCGCTGACTGTAATCTCAAAACAAGAACAGTCAGGCAAAAATTAGGGATAACAAATCAAAATAAAAAGGTCACTACAAATCCTCATCAAAAAATATATATTTCCAAAAATAAATGACTGCCTTCCGACAAACTTAACTTGTCTGACCATCACCAAAATGTCATTCCAGACTCAATTGGAATTCAAACGCACAATTAACTGAGCTTTGGACTGAAGAACATCACGAAGAGCGGGTGGGTACAAATACACTTTGAGACTTTATCCTTTGTTTCTTAAACCGTGAACCAAGACACGTTACAACCCTTCAAAAGTCCCAATTGAAGCACGGGTTAGTTCGAAAGCATACTGTTACAAAAGGTATCCTGACTCCTGTAAGGCTTTACTCAAAATCCAAAGTTGAATTACAAACTTCTTTACTTGCTGAAAACTTATTTTTTCAAAACTTCAAGACAAACATAAACTTTGCATTACTTGAATATCATTGTTTGCATATGGCTATTTGTTTGACAGCGGAGAAATTCACACAACGAATATCCAGTGGACGAAAGCTCTCTCAGTGAACAAAATCAATTCAAGTAGGATGACACTCCCATTGACAAATCTCCTATCAACAAGGGGGCATGACATGTCACTATCCAGCACACCTGGGGCAGTCCAGTCAAGAATCCAAGAAAATCTCTCAAGAATTGTAGAGTAACCAGGGGCAAGTCTCCATCTCCGTCACTTGGGGCATTGAACGTCAATCCTGACAAAGGGTTACATACAGTCAAACATTTCCAGACAGTGCCACAAACAATTGATATTAGGGGCAGTAACAAATCTCCCCAAAATATTTCTCATAGGATGATTCCCCAACAAGAGTTTAATCTCTGAAAACCTTTCCTCAACAAACTACAGATTCCCCAGCTTGAGTTTGCCTCTCCGACTACTACAAATCAAAGGACCACAACTCATATTCCCTAGTAGACTACTCTACAATCCCCAGCAAGTTACTATGGAACCTGGACCCGACCAGATATCAGTTCAACTTCGACTCCCCAGTAGAGCAATGGACACCCGAGACTCCTGAACTCTTTTCCCAAGCAGGAATAAACATTCTCCCCACAGAGTTTTCAATATCCCCCAGCGGAGTTCTCCTCAAACAACAAAACAAGAATCCCCGGTGAATCATTCTAAGCAAAGTTTGAAGACACACATACTCTTCAACAGTAGTCCAGGATTTAACAACTCCCCGATATTTGTCGAGGATTTATTTTCCCAGACAAAAATACATTCATTAACATTTAAAATTTCATAAATCCTATTTACATACATGATAAGTGCATACGACACAATCTCATTTATTTTGAGAACATCATGACATCATGCATTTCATACATCATGAAATTGCATACAACTAACGTTTTACCTTTTCAAGAAAAGGTCAATCAACAGATGGCTACCATCAACCTTTTCAAGTTCCATATTAATACCTATAACAAGCCAGGAAAACTATCTGTGGACGACTTATTCCAGATTCCTTCTAGAGACAGTTTAGATGCGATCCAGATATGGCTGACATTCTGATACTTATTCCAGATTCCTTCTAGAGACAGTTCAGATGCGATCCAGATATGGCTGACATTATGATACTTATTCTAGATTCCTTCAAGAGACAGTTCAAATGAGATCTAGATATGGCTGACATTCTGATACTTATTCCAGATTCTTTCTAGAGACAGTTCAGATGCGATCCGGATATGGCTGACATTCGTATACTTATTCCAGATTCCTTCTAGAGATAGTTCAGATGCGGTGCAGATATGGCTGACATTCTGATACTTATTCCAGATTCCCTTCTAGAGACAGTTCAGATGCGATCTAGATATGGCTGACATTCTGATACTTATTCCAGATTCCTTCTAGAGACAGTTCAGATGCGATCTAGATATGGCTGACATACTGATAATTATTCCAGATTCCTTCTAGAGACAGTTTAGATGCGATCCAGATATGGCTGGCATTTTGATACTTATTTCAGATTCCTTCTAGAGACAGTTCATATGCGATCCAGATATGGCTGACATTCTGATACTTATTCCAGATTCCTTCTAGAGACAGTTCACATGCGATCCAGATATGGCTGACATTCTGATACTTATTCCGGATTCCTTCTAGAGACAGTTTAAATGCGATCCAGATATGGCTGACATTATGATACTTATTCCAGATTCCTTCTAGAGACAGTTCATATGCGACCCAGATATGGCTGACATTTTGATACTTATTCCATATTCCTTCTAGAGACAGTTCAGATGCGATCTAGATATGGCTGACATTCTGATACTTTTTCCAGATTCCTTCTAGAGACGGTTCAGATGCGATCCAGATATGGCTTACATTTTGAAACTTATTCCAGATTCCTTCTAGAGACAGTTCATATGCGATCCAGATATGGCAGACATTCTGATACTTATTCCAAGATTCCTTCTAGAGACAATTCAGATGCGATCCAGATATGGCTGACATTCTGATACTTATTCCAGATTCCTTCTAGAAACAGTTTTGATACGCATCAAATACGGATGCCATCTTGTCACTCATTCAAATACATTCCAGATAAGCTCCGGACACGGACGCCATTCTGACAATCATCCAGTTCTAGCTTACAAATACAGTCCAGCAATCATTTTTAGATGGCATCTTTAAGCCCATCTCTAACAACTATCCATTACCTCTCTAAATGGCATCTTTAAGCCCATTCCCCACATAATCAACTAACACATCTGCGAGTGCAAATTTTTTGGGCACTCTAGTGTTCAATCATCTTTCACCTTTAAGTCACGAATGGCAGAATTACCAATCTAACTCTTTAAGTGTACGAAGATTGAAAAGGGACAGCTGTTGCACCCCAAAATCTGCCTTATCATGTCACAAGGGATCACCCTGGATCCCAAGTTTGCTTCTATCAAGTTTCCAAGCCTTGAACTATAATTTTCCAGGAAAATCACTCGCAAGGGCAGAATAGTCATTTACACGTGGAGAAGTCAAACTTTGACTTTTGGGTCAAAATGAAATCTCAAAAATCATATTTCATCAAGACATGTTGGATTATGAAGTTTGTTTCATCAAGAAGTTCAAAAGTAAAATTTTACCTTGGAAAAGTCAAAATTCTAAATATTTAGAATTTTTCTAAGTATTTAAGAAAAATGACACTCCAGAACTTCTGAGTCAGCCTCCAGAAAGGTGCAGTCAGAAGTTACAAACATGGTTCGGAACATAGCTTTCAGTCAGAACATGGCTCTTCAGCCTCTACGCAAGCTCAGTCAGAGCTTTCCAGAGTAATTCAAAGAGGGCTAAGAAGCGTGCTACAAGCTTTCTGGAAAGTCTAAAAGTTCCTTCAGAACATTATGGAGACAGAAGGTAAGAGGATCAGAAGATGGGGATGCTACGCATGAGCAGAACTTCTGATCTAGAACTAAGCCATGGTGTAGAGTTTCACGTTGCAGGATTTCTGGTTGTGATAAGTCTCATCATCATTTAATGCTCATTTAATGCTCACAACCACCTTCTGAGTCTTCGTCTAAAGGATTTTCACCATGTGTACCTCTATTGTCTTGGGATAGTAACTTTTCTACCAAGCCCATGCTTTGCTTTTTGCTTTTCCTTAAATCCTGCTGACAGCCACCATGCTTAATTCAAAGACAAGGCAGCGCTTTAGCACATGAAGGCTATTTTCAAAGCTTTGGTCAGAACTTGACCAAATCCCAAAACCTTGCTTATACAACTTGCTACAGACCTATGACCAACAGCTGGCTCAGCCTACGCCTACATCCCATGATTACACCAAACTAGCATACGAAAAATGTGATGAAAAAGCAAAGGAACAGGATGCTAAAATAGGTTCAAATCCTATTTGTTTTTCCCCCCAAAGTCACAGCAAATTCATCTATAAATACGTGGCTCCATCACACGTTAAAGAGGCTGGCTTTAAAAGAGAGAGATTGGCCAAAAAAGAGGAAAGGAAATTGTGAAACCTTCAGAAAAATCCAGATATCTCATACATAAAAACAAACTTGTGTTCTTCCCTTTGAACAAAAGGGACACAACCACTCTTCCTTCTCTCTTACTGACTCAGAACATCCAGAGGAAGCCACTCAAAGCTCCAAGCACGCTCCAGGTAAGTCTTTCTGACTTTACTTGCTTTTTATTCTGAACATCATTAACATATAAATATCATAGTATTAATGTTGTACATATCATTGTATGAATAGAAAAACTATGGATCAGAACTTCTAGAATAATGCTAGGCTCAGACTTAGGATTGGAACTTCTATGATTTGTTGTGATGTGATCATTCTTATTTGTTGAACTGAATAAATTGTCGTTGTGCTGATTAAGAGCTGAAATGTAACACAGAACTTCTATTTTTCACTCATAATTTTAAGATAATGAACTTCTAGGATTTTCTCACTGTTTAAGCACGCAGAACTTATGAGTTCTCTTCACTGTTTTAACACACAGAACTTCCATGATTTTTCTCACTGTTAACACATATTGAACTTCTGATGTTCACCCACTGGCTCAGCATAATACTGAACTTCTGATGTTCACTCACAATCTTAATACAGAACAGAACTTCTGAGTTCTCCTTACATGTCAAATACACTGAACAACTGACGCTTGCTCACTGTTTCAATGTAATAAAAAACTTCTGACTTTTGGCTCACTGGTTGGACACCACCCAGAACCTCTGTGATTTCCCTCTAACGTTTTTGCAGGACTTCAGAGTGTATCCATCCAGAACCTTTGTTCCCTTTCCCTCTGACGTTTTTTGCAGGACCTCAGAGTGTATGAATCCAGAACTTCTGATCCCACTGACTTTTCCTACTGACTCATGCGCCTGGCTTCAGAACTTCTAATCCTTGTTTCTTTATTTGCAGCAACACGCTTTTTTCTATTTTGCATTTATTTTCCTTTTCATCTTTTTTTATTAACATAAAAACATAAAAATATTTTCTTTTATTTTATTTCCTTAAGACAAAAAACATTTTCTAAAACTAGTCCATTTCCTTGTACATTCTTATACATTTCAAAATGGTTGTAATAATAACTTAGGATTTATTTTTACTTGCAATCCCCATTCATAAATATGTATCCCCATCCCCTAAATATTGTAATAGCGTAGGACTTTACATTTATGCAATTTATCGCTTTCAAATGTAAATGCTAGTAATTAGGTGTGTATGGCAAGATAAAATCAACAAGTTGACCACCAAAAATCAAAGACAAATGCATGCAATCAAACACTATTCACACATGCACCCTTAAGGTTAACTCCACTTGTTGCCTAAAAAATAGTCATGTTATACATGTGGGGTGTCTTAGAAAAAACAATTGAAATACAAGATCATAGTCCCTCGATGACGCTATCAAAGTTGCCTTTCAAAATGATCTTAGTCCCTAAATAAAAATGCTAAGACATCTCACAACATTTCTATCATGATCATACGATGACCCAACGCCCGTCCCTTCACATCCAACTATGGAGCTTCTTACCAAATCAATGGTAAGATAGCAACATCTAAAGGAGGAGGAAAATAACATCTAAGACCTTTTGAGTAGGTAGGTTCGCTCTCAGTTACTTGTTTGCTCACAACAAAAAATACACCAACACTTTCATTTTGAAAACATTTTCGAAACAAACACTTTGTATGCGTTCTTATAGAAACGAGAACCATTACAAAGTTATATTTTCAAAATGCTTTCAAAAAACCACATAAAGCACATTTTCAAACAAAAGCAAGTGATCTAGAAAGTAACTAAGAGCCCATGGAAAACCATGGATGAAAAGGGTGATAACACCTTCCCTTTTCATAATCTATCCCTGAACTCAAAACATCTTTAAAGGTCTTTCCTGTGCTTTTTCACCTTTCCTTATTGGATAAAAGAAAAGTCGGCGGCGAATCTTGCTAAACCGCAACATTTGCAAACACAAACGCAAAACCTCACGTCAGTTCTCCCACTGTATCACACCAGCTCAGGTCCTTTATACAGTCCAGGCTTTTCACAATCCATAACTAGTATAAAGTTCTCATTCGGGAATTTGAAATTCATAGACTGATAGTTATCTACGGCTTGATGTGCCAAATAATCTTCCAGTACACTTCCTTTGATTGCTTTTTGTGTGATGTACTGTATGTCATATTCTGTTAAGACCATTTTCAATCAGGCTATTCTTCTGGGGAGAGCTGGCTTCTCGAACATGTACTTGATGGTATCCATTTTAGAGATCAACAAGGTAGTATGGGTCAACATACACTGTCTTAGTCAGCGAGCAGCCCTTGCCAAAGTGCAACAAGTTTTCTTGAGCAGTGAATATCTTGTTTCACAGTTGGTAAACTTTTTGCTAAGGTAGTATATTACATGCTCTTTTCGACCAGACTCGTCATGCTTCCCCAGTACGTACCCCATTGAGTTCTCTAGCACTGTTAGGTACATGATTAGAGGCCTTCCTTCAACTGATGGCATCAGAATTGGAGGTTCTTATAGGTGTTCCTTAATTTTATCGAAGGCTATTTGACATTTGTCATTCCATTTTACTACTTGATCTTTCTTCAACAGTTTGAAGATTGGTTCACAAGTAGCTGTCAAGTGGGAAATGAATCGGGCAATGTAATTTTGTCGTCCTAAGAAACCTCTGACTTCGTTCCCGGTACGGGGAGCCAGAATTTCTTGAATAGCTTTAACTTTTTCCGGATCAACCTTAATACCTTTACTACTGACGAAGAAACTCAAGAGTTTACCGGATCTCACCCCAAAGGTGCACTTGTTCGGGTTTAGCCTTAGCTTATACTTCCTCAGTATTTCAAAAAATTTATGCAGATGATCAAGAAGCTCTTCTTCAGTCTGTGACCTTGCAATCATGTCATCGACGTAGACTTCTATCTCATGATGAATCATGTCATGAAATAAAGGGACCATGGCACACTGATAAGTTTCCCCAGTGTTCTTCAACCCAGAAGGAATGACCTTGTAACAGAAAGTGCCCCACTGTGTGACAAAGGTAGTATTCTCCATGTCTTTAGGAACCATCTTGATCTAATTATAACTCGAGAAACCATCCATTAAGGAGATTACCTTGTTCTGAGTGGTGTTGTCGACCAAGACATCAAAATGTGGCAGTGGGAAGTCATCTTTGGGGCTCGCCCTATTCAGATCCATGTAATATACACACATATGTACCTTTCCATCTTTCTTTAGTACCGGAACAACATTAACAACCCATTGAGGATATGAACTCACTGCTAAAAACCTTGCGGTGAATTGTTTCATAACCTCGGCTTTGATCTTTTCCAACATTTCAGGATGCATGCGGTGAACCTTCTGCTTAATCATAGAACAACCCTCTTTCATTGGCAGACAGTGAACCACAATATCAGTATCGAGCCCTGGCATGTCTTCATATGACCAAGCAGAGATTTCAGCATATTCATACAACATCTGGATTAATTTGTTCTTGACACTTCTCTCTAATTTGGCGCCTATCTTGACCTCTTTTCTGTCTGTCTCGGTACCCAAGTTTACAACATTGACTGGCTCTTCATGTGGTTGGATAGCCTTTTCTTCTTGTATTAAGAGTCTGGCAAGTTATTCAGGTATTTCACAATCTTCCTCACCCTCTTCCTTGGCTTGGTAGATCGGATTTTCAAAGTCATAAGTGACAATAGCATAATCGTTATCAGTGAGATCCAGAGTGGATAAGGATCTGCAATGTAGTGTGTGGGTATGTGTAAGAACACATAACTATTTGAAAATGCAATAAGATAAAAGAAAAATAGAGATCACAAAATTCGAATGCAAAATGTCCAATGTTTTTATTGAATGAACAATGTTTATCAATTATCAACCCTTAACAAATAAACCATTGTGCCCCGAGTAAGGCACGAGGTTAAAGTCATTGTTTAGTACATAACCAAAATATTTTTTTAAAAGCAATAAAACATGAATGTAGCTATTACTCCTGACTAAAGGAGATAAGGAAAATGTCTTATGCTTTCCAATTGTCGAGTCCATCAGTAATGGTAGGGAATATCCAGCTATCAAAATCATAATCAATGTCAGTGTCTTCTATAACATTGATTTCGTTGTTTCTGATAAGGAACAGAGGTCTTCCAGCTCGAGTGCGACGAACAACCCTTTGACCTTCTACAGTAAAGCCCAAACCAAACTTGTCATATTTGTAAGGGATATTAGGAACCTGACCCCAAATAGTACAACCACCTTCTTCTATAGTTGCTTTGGAATCTTTCAAAGAAACCATCTTGTGCGGAATCCTAGTGGTCTTCGGAATGGAAGAAACATCTTTAACAGCGGAAGGGGATATCACTTCAAAGGTTTGACGTGAAGTCTCGATAAATTCTTCGTCCATATCCACGTACCAGAAGGAATTCAGGTGACTGACCATGTACTCCTCTTCTCTGCAGATAGTAACAACCTTCTCTTTTACCAAATATTTTAATTTCTGGTTCAAGGTGGAGGTGACGGCACCTGCCCCATGGATCCAGGGGCGTCCCAATAGACAAGAATAAGTTGTCTGGATGTCCATTACATATAAAGTGGACTCAAATTATTGTGAACCCACTTTGATTGGGAGATTCACTTTTCCATGCACCATTACTCTGGACCCGTCAAAGGCTCGAACTATTATATTACTGGGCTTTAGTACAACCCCTTCACAATCTAGTCTGTTAAGAGCGCCTTTTGGCAGAACATTCAGAGAAGGGCCAGTATCAATTAAAACATGAGCCAACATAGTGCCCCTACATTTAATGGAGAAATACAAGGCCCTATTATGATTTCTCCCCTCTGGAGTCAGGTCAGCATCGGAGAAGCCTAATCCATTATTAGTTTTTAAACTCGTCATATAACTTCCAAATTGATCAGCCGGAGTTTCTTGTGGAACATGAGCAGTCTTCAAGAATTTTACTAAAGCCTGCGCATGGGCTTCATAACACAGCAGTAAAGATAGCATGGAGATTTTGGACAGGGTCTGCCTCAGCTGTTCAACAATTTTATATTTGCTCTTGTGGATGATTTTCAAAACCTCTTCCAACTCTTGTCCAGAGGTGTCTTTGACTATAGCTTCTATTGGCGCCTCCGTTTGGGCAGGCTTTGTCACTGGCTCTTTACCCCGAGCCTTGGTAGTTGATTTGGTAACTGTGACTTGAACAGGTGGAGAGATTTCCGGGGAGAAAATCCTTCCACTTCTAGTAATTTTGTTGGTCCCTGCAATATTGTCAATGTTGGGATCAGCCTCTTCATCATCTTCATCAGACAACTCTTATTTAATGTCGTGGTAATAGACGTCAGACCCATAATTCCATGGAATAGCCTTTTCCGAGGAATATGGGATGGGCCCAGGTGTTGTAATGATTAAAGGAGCAGCTTTTGGATTGGCAGTAATCCTTATAGGACCCTTGGAATTGATCCTGAAAGGAGTACCAGATACGAAAAACAAATCTCAGCACAAGTTCTCGGCATATGCAACTTTCTCAATCAAAATTACATGTTCATCCATGTGGCGTTGAACGCCTTCCTTCCGTAACCCGCATCCATTGGGTTGAACTGCACAGCAATAACATTCTAACACAACCTGGAAATAAACCGGCTTGTAGAAAATTCTCCTTGATTGTTGAGAGAGGAGTAACCACATCACTTATGGAGGCAACATACAGAACATCTTCAATAGCACTTATGCCTTTGTCATGCTTAGGCATAGGTGCAGTAATCACGTTCAGAGTCTCCGGAGGATGAAACTCAATTTCCTTATTATCGATCATATCCTGAATCTCTTTTTTCAAGGCCCAATAGTTGTTGGTGTCGTGCCCAGGACTATTCGAATGATAGGCACACCTCGCATTTGATTGTACTTTGGAGAGGATGTGTTGGGATTCTGAGGAGGATCCCGTAGTGAAATGAGTTCAGCCGTTAACAAATGTTGCAACACTTGAGATAAAGGCATGTCTATCTTGGTAAATTGTATTAACAGAACGTCTAGCCTTCGATGGTTGCTCTTTTTTTGTTGTTGAACATGCATCGGATTAGAGATCAATATTGCCTCCACAGACTGATGGCGATCATTTTTACTACGGCCTTTCTGGCCATAGATAACATTGTCTTCTTTTTTACCACTGAATGGCTTCTTCACAGCATTATAAGACATATCCATTAAAATCTTCCCACTCTTGATACCACTTTCGACTCTTTCTCCTATCAGTATCAGCTCCGTAAAACCAGACGACAAGCTTCCAATCAACAGATTAAAGAACGGGCCTATCAAAGTCCCCATGAACATATCAACCAATTCACGGTCAATCAAAGGAGGTTGTACCCTTCCATATAAATCCCTCCATTTTTATGCATACTCCTAAAACCCTTCATTTGATCCCATGGACATGTTTTGCAACTGCACACGAGTTGGCGCCAGGTCAGCATTATATTGATACTTCTTGTAGAAAGCAGCAGCCAATTCTTCCCATCTATGAATGTTTGTTCCTTCGAGCTGATATAATAATTCGAGTTGAGTGTCATCTAAACTTTCTTGAAAGAAATGGACCCACAATTTTTGGTCAGCGGTATGAGGTTGGATCTTTCGAACATTTGACTTTAAATGGAGTTCAGGACAAGATACCCCATCATATTTAGCAAAGACAATGACCTTGAACTTATGACGGATGAACACCCCTGGGACCAGACCTAGTTCCCCAAAATCCAATCCAAGCAACTTTTGAACTTTCGGGCTAATCAATTTTAGGACAGTTTGGATTTTCAAGCATTCGAGGATATCCTGGCTCTTCTCATTTATGGTTTGGTTTTGTTTCCTAACTCAGATTCTTTCGTCGACGTGAATGCAGTGAAGATTTTTATGTCCCTAATCCGGTGCCCACTCTCTTGGGTGACATTCTACACTCTCTTTACGCTCGTACTGCTCGGAAATAGGGAACCCTTATGTGTTGTGCACCATTGCTGGCGAGGTGGTTTATTTCTCACCTCCCCGAATATGTTTTGAAGAACAAGGAGGGCATGGGTTGGGCCTACAGAATTAGGTCTCTCGCTCACACTGACATTATTTGGAGCACTAAAGACATGGAAGAAGTAGCTATTATTGATCGCTGTGGGGAATACCCCAATGTTCCACTACTTGGAATTCAAGGAGGGATTACCTATAATCCTTGTCTGGCCTTACGACAGTTTGGGCGAGCTAGGAGGGACGGACCTCATGAGTTGCTAATGTCGAGCATTGTCTTTGACTTCCAAGGAGATAGTGAGGAGCATCGTCGCAGGTTCATACGAACTTGGATCAGGGTACACAGGTCCGATCCGCACGAGTTAGGGATGAAGACCTCTCTTCCGATGGATCCATATCTCTGATGGTTTCGAATCCGTGCCCAAAAATTGGGAATGCCGTACGAAGTTGTCTTACCGGTAATTGTTCAGAATGCTGATGAAGAAGGGGTTCCTCCTATTGTCCTACATCCGTACATGCCAACTGACATTGGGGCATTAAAGAGGTCTTGGATGCAGCTGAGAGAAGAGCGGGATACTTACAGAGAAAAGTATCACGAGCAGGAGCAGAAGATTCTTAAGCTTACAAGACAGCTGGAGAATGAGAAAGTCCTCAATGACTATGTCAGCACCAACGGAAAAAGACCATGGGAGCGCTGATATCTTTTGTTATTTCTAGTTTTGATTTACTTTTCAGTATTTCTTTTTGTAACGCCTTAAGGGCATTTGTCAAACATTGTTTCAAGTTTGTTATCTAATAAAGTGTGTTTCATTTTGGTTTACGAATTTGAATCCCTAAAGTCTTTGAAATCATATCATATGCATTCCATTCTCATGCACCTCATAACAGGTACCCTTACAGATTTCTCATCTTCTTCGCTGTTTATTCCAGCACATCATGTCTGCTGAAACATCCATTGATCAAGCTATCAAGGATCTACAAGCTCAAAATGCTCAGTTCCAGGAGATGTTCATGAATTTGGCCATGGGTCAGCAAGATCTGAAGACTCTTATCTTGAAGGATAAGAAGAAGAAGAAGAAGAAGACAGTCTTCCTGAATATGGGTCGTAGGTTCGGGAACAATTTACAGGATGTTGACTTATCTCACTCGTCTGGAGGAGGAGAGAATCAAGAAGAAAGGAGGGCTCCTAGCCCTGTGGTTTCTTACAACGAGACTGACTTTGATGAAGACCAGTATCCTCCGGCTGAGGATAGGTATAAACAGCTTGAAGACCGGTTAAGTGCGATGGAGATCTAGAAGGTACCTGGATTGGACTTTGGTGATTTGGGTTTGTCATCTGGGGTAGTGATTCCCCACAAGTTTAAAGCACCAGCCTTTGCTAAATACGATGGGGTCTCCTGCCCAAAGCTACACCTTCGCTCGTATGTTAGAAGGATCCAGCCATACACTGCTGATAAGAACCTCTGGATCCACTTCTTTCAAGATAGTCTTTCAGGGACTCAACTTGAATGGTTTTACCAACTGGAAGGAGCTAGTGTCCGTAATTGGGAGGATCTTGCTGCTGCTTTTTACAAGCAGTACCAATACAATGTCGACCTCGCTCCCATGCGTACCCAACTTCAGGGTATGTCTATGGGTGCGAGCGAAAGTTTCAAAGACTACGCTCAGAAATGGAGGGACCTTGTAGGAAGAGTACAACGCCCGCTGGCTGACAGGGAGTTAGTGGATATGTTTCTAGGGACCTTGTCTGGTCCGTATTTCAACCATCTGATTGGAAGTTCATCGTCAGGTTTTACTGAGTTAATAATAACTGGGGAAAGAGTTGAAGCCGGTATTAAGAGCGGCAAGATACAGAAGGGTGCTTCATCAGGTACCGAGAAGAAGCCTTTTAAGAGGGATTCTAGTGCAGTTTACAGTTCAAAAGGCCATAATAGACCTGATCGCCGCCAAGCAGTCAATGCGGTTGTTATATCAAGACCAACTGTTGCCACACAACGCAACAATCAGCCAAGAGCCGAGAGGCCGCGAAGACAATTCACTCAGCTCCATATGACCTTGTCTTAGATTCTGCCGCAGTTGCTGAAGACCAATTTGGTGATTCCGAAGGAAGCCCCGAAGAATCCCAATACAACATCACCGCTGTATAATCTGAATTCCCGCTGTGCTTTTCATTCTGATAGCCCGGGGCATGATACGAATGATTGCTGGGTCCTGAAGAATAAGGTACAGGATCTGATTGATGCTAAGGAGATTGAGTTTGAAGCTCCTGAAAAGCCTAATGTTATGACTGCTCCTATGCCCAAGCATGGAGTGAATGTTGTATATGAAGACTTGTCTGTGGTTTCAGTGAAAGACATTGCTACTCCATTGATGACTGTGAAGAAGAACCTTCTGTTAGCCGGTTTATTTCCGGGTTGTGGCGAAGGTTGCCATCTGTGTTATGTCCTACCTACCGGTTTCCATCTATTGAAGTCAGGTGTCCAACGTCTGATGGATAAAAAAGAAATTATGTTTGAGAAGACTTTTGTTCCTTTCATTCATGTTGAAGAAATTTCTATAATCACCATTTTCGACAATTCTTCCAAGGCTTCCTAGAGAAATCCTGTTAGAATTACATCTGTTCCGAGAATTGCTCCTTTGAGTATTACTGTTCCTGGGCCTATCCCCTATACATCAGATAAAGCTGTCCCATGGCACTACGGGGCTGACGTAAATTATCACGGGGTTAAACAAGATTTGAAGGATGAAGAGGCTGATACTAACGTCAGCAATATTGTTTGATCTAGTAAAGTCACCCGCAGCGAAATACTTTTCTCCCCTGAGATCTCTCCACCAACTGTTTGGAAGCCAGTTGTTATTACACCTGCTAGTACATCTGCTACTGTTCTTGTTCATGTTCCAATTCTTACCCCTGTTGCCGAGTCAGCTGACACTCGGGGAAAAGGGACCACCGGTGATCCTGCCCGAACGGAAGCACCGAAGAAGATTACTGTTGAAGCCTCTAGACAAGAGATAGAGGAAATTTTAAAGATCATCAATAAAAGCGACTACAATATAGTCGAACAGTTGGGGAAAACCCCGTCGAAGATCTCTATGTTGTCTTTATTGTTATGTTCAGAGGCCCATGCTAAGGCTCTGATTGCTTTCCTGAAGACTGTGCACGTACATTAGGAAACATCTGCTGATCAGTTTAAATATTGTGTAGCTAGTTTAACAGCAGATAACGGATTGGGTTTCTCCGACGTAGACTTGACTGCTAAGGGGAAGAATCACAATGACGCCCTGCATGTCTCCATTGAGTGCAGGGGCACTATTCTAGCTCATGTATTGGTGGATAATGGATCCTCATTGAATGTTTTACCCAAGAAAGCTTTGGACCGGTTAGACTGTGAAGGGTTGGAGTTGAAGCCGAGTAACATTGTAGTCAGGGCCTTTGACGGGTCCAAGAGAATGGTACATGGAGAAGTGGATATTCCAGTTAAGGTTGGTTCTCAGATATTCGCGTCTATATTCTATGTGATGGATATTCGGCCATCTTATTCTTGTTTGCTGGGTCATCCGTAGATCCACAAAGCTGGGGCAGTAACTTCTACGCTCCACCAGATGCTGAAATATCCACTGAAAAGGAAAATTGTTACAGTACGAGGAGAAGAGGAGTACATGGTGAGCCACCTCAACTCTTTTCGGTATGTAGAGATGGATGGAGAGTTCATTGATACCCGGTTTCAACATTTTGAAGAAGTTCCCCAAACGCTGGCGTCAACTGAAATTGTTGCTGAAGATCCTCCAATGAAGATGGCTTCCCTCAAGGATGCCCGAGCTGTTGTTGATAAAGGTGGGTGTGAAAATTGGGGCCAACTCCCTGATTTTGCACATAAGACTAACAAGTTTGGTTTGGGTTACAGAAGCTCAAAGGGCTGTACGGCGTGCACGGATCGGAGGACCTCCCCTGTTTATCAGCAATTCAGGAGTGAATGCCATTGAAGATGATGATGAAGAATCTGAGTTCGAAAGTTGGATCTACCCGACTGCTGATGGAGGATTGAGAAATTGGACGGCAAAGGACTTCGTGCCAATTTCTTTTATTACCCAGTAATGAGACTTTTGTTTTAAGTTTGTAACAGACAATTTTTGAACTCCACGGCCCGGTGCTCTACCCGAGACATCGTGGCTTTGTTTGTGAGGGCTTTATGTGTGTCATTTTCATATATCATTAATAAAAGCATTGGACGTTTCTTGCATTTCAAATTTTGCGCTCCTTGTTTTTCTTTTTATCTTGCAAAACAGCTATTTTACACACACTCACATATACAGGTCTACATCCACTCTGGATCCCACTGATAACGACTCTGCTACTGCCGGTTATGACTTCGAAAGTCCGATCAACTTAGCCAAAGACGAAGGTGAAGATGATTGTGAAGTTCCTGGTGAACTTGCTAGACCGTTACTTCAGGAAGAGAGGGCCATACAGTCGCATGAAGAACCAGTGGAAAAAGTGAATCTGGGTACAGAGATAGACAAGAAAGAGGTCAAGATCGGTGCAAATCTGGAGTCTAGTGTTAAGCAACAGTTGATTCAGATGCTGCGTGACTATGTTGATATATTTTCCTGGTCTTATGAAGATATGCCTGGGTTGGATACCAATATCGTGGTTCACTGATTGCCTACCAAGGAAGTCTGTCCTCCAGTGAAACAGAAAGTCTGCTGAATGCGCCCAGAGATGTCTGAGAAAATCAAGGCTGAAGTGATGAAGCAGTTTGACGCCGGTTTTCTAGCAGTTACTTCATACCCACAGTGGGTGGCCAACGTGGTTCCTGTGCCGAAGAAGGATGGTAAAGTTCGAATGTGTGTCGATTATAGGGATCTGAACAGGGCAAGTCCCAAGGATGATTTCCCTCTACCTCATATCGACGTTCTGGTTGACAACACCGCACAGCATAAGGCCTTCTCCTTTATGGATGGTTTCTCCGGTTATAATCAGATTAAGATGGCTCCCGAGGATATGGAGAAGACAACCTTTGTTACTCAATGGGGTACCTTTTGCTACAAGGTCATGCCTTTTGAATTGAAGAATGCTGGGGCAACGTATCAGCGCGCCATGGTTACTTTGTTCCATGACATGATCCATCATGAGATTTAGGTATATGTCGATGACATGATTGCAAGATCCCAGACTGAGGAAGAACACCTTGACCACCTTCAGAAGTTATTTGATAGGTTAAAATTGTACAAGTTGAGGTTAAACCCGAACAAGTGCACCTTCGGGGTGAGATCTGGTAAGCTACTGGGTTTTGTCATAAGTGATAAAGGAATTCAAGTGGATCCTGCAAAGGTGAAGGCTATACAAGAAATGCCAGCTCACCAAACAAAGAAAGAAGTCAGAGGCTTTTTGGGACGTTTGAACTATATTGCCCGATTCATCTCACACCTGACTACTACTTGTGAGCCAATCTTCAAGTTACTGAAGAAAGATCAAGTGGTAAGATGGAATGATGAATGTCAGGCCACTTTCGAAAGGATCAAAGAGTATCTCCAAGAGCCACCTATTCTGATGCCTCCAGTTGAAGGGAGGCCTCTGATCTTATACTTGACAGTACTCAATAATTCAATGGGGTGTGTGCTGGGGCAGCATGACGAGTCTGGCCAAAAAGAGAATGTTATTTATTACCTTAGCAAAAATTTTACCGACTGGGAGACCCGATACTCGTTGCTTGAGAAAACTTGTTGTGCTTTGGCATGGGCTGCTCGCTGGCTGAGACAGTATATGCTGACTCACACTACTCTATTGATATCAAAGATGGATCCAATCAAGTATATCTTTGAAAAGCCTGCCTTGTCCGGAAGAATAGAAAGATGGTAGATGATCTTGACTGAATATGACATCCAATATACGACCCAAAAGGCAATTAAGGGAAGTGTGTTGGCAAATCATCTGGCACGTCAGGCAGTGGATGATTACCAGTCTATGAACTTCGAGTTCCCAAATGAGAATATCATGATAGTGACTGACTGTGAAACACCTGGACCGGATGAAGGACCTGAGGAGGGATCCCAATGGTCTATGTACTTTGATGGAGCTTCAAACACTTTGGGCAATGGCATTGGCATCGTGATCATATCTCCTAAAGGGTCTCATACTCCGTTCACCGCCCGACTATGTTTCAACTACACCAACAACATGGCGGAGTATGAAGCGTGCATCATGGGTCTTCGAGCAGCAATTGACCTAAGGATTAAGTTCTTAAGTGTATTCGGAGATTCTGCTCTCGTGATCAGCCAGATCAAAGGCGAGTGGGATACGAAACACCCTAATCTTATTCCTTACAAGGAGTATGTGTTGACGTTGCTTCCACATTTCGAGGAGATAACTTTTGAACACTTCCCTAGAGAGGAGAATCAGTTAGCGGGCGCGCTGGCTACGATGTCTTCTATGTTCAAAGTCAATTGGGACAACGAAGCTCCCCAGATTACCATTGAGAGGTTGGACGAACCTGCACATTGTTGCGACATTGAGACTGAAGAGGTAACAGATAAACCCTGGTTTCATGAGGTGAAAAGGTATCTTGAGGCTCAAGAATACCCTGAGGGTGCATCTGTTAATGATAAGAAGTTTTTGAGGAGGTTCACGGCGAAGTTCTTCATCAGTAATGGCATTCTTTACAAGTGTAACCATGATTCGATCTTACTGCATTGTATGGATAAGAAAAAAGCAGAAAGGATCATGATAGAGTTACATGAAGGTACTTTAGGAACCCATTCCAGTGGACACACCATGGCGAAGAAAATCCTCCGGGCAGGATATTATTGGTCCACAATGGACGCCGACTGTTATCAGCATTCTCGGACCTGCCACAAGTGCCAAGTCTATGCAGATAGTGTGCATATACCTCTAATACCTCTGAATGTCTTGACGGATCCTTGGCCTTTTGCAATGTGGGGCATTGACATGATCGGCGAGATCAGGCCTACGGCATCTAACGGGCATCGTTTCATCCTGGTAGCTATTTATTACTTTACGAAGTGGGTTGAAGCAACTTCCTTTGCTACAGTGACCAAGAACATCGTGGCACGGTTCATTCGGCACAACCTGATCTGTCGATATGGTGTACCAAAAAGGATTATTACAGAAAATGGTACAAATCTCAACAATAAGATGATCACCGAGCTCTGCAAGCAGTTCAAGATACAGCATCACAACTCTTCTCCCTACCGGCCGAAGATGAATGGGGCTATAGAAGCGGCTAATAAAAATATCAAGAAGATTGTGCAGAAGATGATGGTGACATACAAAGACTGGCACGAGATGTTACTATTTGCTCTTCATGGGTACCGTACTTCAGCGCAGACGTCAACAGGGGCAACACCCTATTCCTTGGTATATGGCATGGAGGAAGTCTTGCCCATTGAAGTTCAGATACCCTCTCTTCAGATTATGAAGGATGCAGGATTGAGCGAAGATGACTGGATTCAGACCCAGCTTAATTAGTTGAACTTAATCGACGAAAAGAGACTTACGGCTATTTGTCATGGTCAGGCGTATCAAAAGCGGATGATCAAGGCATTTAACAAGAAAGTATGATGACAAGAGTATCAAGTTGGGGACCTGGTTATCAAGCGCATTATCCTTCCACAAGGTGATCCCAGGGGCAAATGGACCCCTACCTATGAAGGGCCATTTATGGTTAAGAACATTTTCTCAAGAGGAGCAATGATTCTAACCACCATGGATGGTGACGACCATCCTCACCCCGTCAATGCAGACATAGTGAAAAGATACTACGCATAATCAAAGACCCGCTTTGTCGACTGGCCTAGGCAAAAATAAGGGATTCCCGACGAACCAAAAGGGTTCGGGCTAAAATAAGGGATGAAAATGAAAAAAATATGTACACCCAGCAAGTTGAAAACCTGAAAAGGCGGCTTGGGCAAAAAAGGGTATCCCAGTGGACTGAAAACCCGAAAGGGCGGTCCAGGAAAAAATTAGGGATCAAAGCGTAACACTATGTCTCATTGGATCACCTTGAAACCAGACTTCGGTATCGGCTATCAAGCTCGGACGGCACTAATCAATCTGATCTACCTTCAACCAAGTAGAAAAGTGATGAGATGCTCGAGGACATAAGGGCAATAGCAGAGTTGGAACCTAGTGGGATTATTCACATAGCTGTTTTTCTTTGTTTATTACAAATTGTATAAATTCTATTTGTTCGTCAATGTTCTCTTACTAGGACGTCAGCCTCTTGTACAAAAACGCCTATTTACACGCCAAACATCAAAATCAATACAATTCATTTTCAAAGAAATTTCAACTGTTTTTCCTTTTTTCCGTTTTGTTTTGCAAAGAACGTCCAATGTTCATTTTTGATATATGCATTTGATATTAATTGTTGCTCATGAGTATCTACATGCGAAACAAAAGACGATAACTGGTAATATCAGAAACAGGGGCAAATAAGATTTGTCCAAGCTCTACAGTTGCTCTATCCACCAGGTACAAAGGTAGATTCAACTGAAGAATATGGAAAAGGAACATTCACTCCCCGCAGAGTAAGAAAAGGACAGTAATGTTAACTCTCCCCAGCTGAGACTTGCAACTGTGAACGAATCAGTGATATTCTCCCCAAGCAGAGTTTATCTACCATCAACACTGAAAAGTCTTATCATCCATGGGGGAGTATAAAATATCCCCAATAGAGTTTGAAAATTCTCCCCAGCGCAGTCTGAAAAAGTCTCCCCAGTAAAGTTTGGAGAATCATCCCCAGTAGACTTTGGAAGGTTATCCCCGGTAGAGCCTAAAAGGTTATCCCCAGTGAAGTCGCAACTGAAGATCATCCCCAACGGAATTCATGCCTTTCACAAATAGGAATTCAATCTCCGACAGGATTCAGTATCACCAGCAACGGTAATTCATCCCCAGCGGAATTTATCAGTGGAATCCTCTACAGAGCATCTCTTCCCCACAGACTAATCTCCTCATCAGTTTATTCCACCAGCGAAGTTATCCTCTCCTGCAGGTTTATTCTCACAATCATCTTCATTCGTTATCCCCAGCAGAAATGAAGAATTCAACTCTTTTTCTCCAGCAGCTATCTGGGATTTATTTTCCCTAGCTAAAAAGCATTACATTTCCATACATCATGACACATGCATATACGCATCATACAACACAATCTCATTTATTTTGAGAAAATCATTGTCTGATACATATCATGCATTACATACAACTAACCTTTATCTTTCAGGAAGGATACAGTTAAATTCTCACAAATTCAAAGTTTTAAAGCTTTTACCTCAGTCGAATTACTGACAAGTTCTTAAATCTCAGCAGAGATGTTTTCTCAGTTGAAGTACAGACAAGGTCCTAAATCTCGACAAAGTATTCCTCCGTCGAATTACAGACAGGTTCCTAAATCTCAGCAGAGAAGTTTTCTTAGTTGAATTACGGGCGAGTTCTTAAATCTCGGCGAAGATGTTTCCCCAAGTCGAATTACTGATAAGTTCTTAAATCTCAGCAGAGATGTTTTTTCTCAGTTGAATTACAGACAAAATCCTAAATCTCGACAAAAGTTCCTCCATTGAATTACAGACAAGTTCCTAAATCTCATCAGAGAAGTTTTCTCAGTTGAATTATGGGAGACTTCTTAAATCTCGACGAAGATGTTTCCCCTAGTCGAATTACTGACAAGTTCTTAAATCTCAGCAGAGATGATTTCTCAGTTGAAGTACAGACAAGGTCCTAAATCTCGACAATGTACCTCCGTTGAATTAAAGACGAGTTCCTAAATCTCAACAGATATGTTTTCTCAGTTGAATTACGGGCGAGTTCTTAAATCTCGACAAAGATGTTTCCCCAAGTCGAATTACTGACAAGTTCTTAAATCTCAGCAGAGATAGTTTTCTCAGTTGAAGTACAGACAAGTTCCTAAATCTCGACGAAGTTACAGTTGGATTACAGATAAGTTCTTAAAACTCGGCAGAGATGTTTTCTCAGTTGAAGTACAGGCAAGTTCCTAAATCTCGGTAAAGTGTTCCTCCGTTGAATTATAGACGAGTTCCTAAATCTCAGCAGAGAAGTTTTCTCAGTTGAATTACGGGCGAGTTCTTAAATCTCGACGAAGATGTTTCCCCAGTTGAATTACGGGCGAGTTTTTAAATCTCTATGAAGATGTTTCCCCAAGTCGAATTACTGACAAGTTCTGAAATCTCAACAGAGATAGTTTTCTCAGTTGAAGTACAGACAAGTTCCTAAATCTCGACGAAGTTACAGTTGGATTACAGATAAGTTCTTAAAACTCGGCAGAGATGTTTTCTCAGTTGAAGTACAGGCAAGTTCCTAAATCTCGGTAAAGTGTTCCTCTGTTGAATTATAGACGAGTTCCTAAATCTCAGCAGAGAAGTTTTCTCGGTTGAATTACGGGCGAGTTCTTAAATCTCGACGAAGATGTTTCCCCAGTTGAATTAAGGGCGAGTTCTTAAAACTTAGCAGGGATGTTGAAGAAGATTGAACAGGGGCATCTGTTGTACCCCAAAATTTTCCCTCCCATATTTCTCAAAACATTGCAAGAAAGATCTCCAAATTGCTCAAGATAGTCCAAGAGTTGGTCAGACAAGCTCTCTCCTAAGACAGTCTACCCCAAATTAGGGTTTTGTGTTGCATCAAGATCCTTGAGTCCAAGTGACCCCAAGTGCTCACCAATGTCCTAATATATTCTCAAGATCATCCATGTCAAATTTCAAGCCTTGCAGAGGAATTTTGCTCATTCAATTGCTCAAAAGGTCCAAGAATCGACTGTGCTAGGGCAAAAGTCAACTGTGACCCAAATACAGTTAAACTTCAATATTATTTGTCAACATTCTCATTTTGAAGGATATTTCATAATTTGATCAAGGGTTGATCATGATTCACCAAGGATTTCTCAAAATTCATCAAGATTCAAAAGTTGCTAAATTAGGGTTTTGCAGGAAAAGTAAACTCAACTTTGACCAAACATAACTTTCTCATACTTTATGAGAAATGACCCATCAAAAGCTCATTTTGAATAGCATGCAATTACCTACAATCCATATTCATACCCCAAGATCAAAATATTCACTCACAAGAAGTTATGAATTTTGACATTATAGGTCATTTTTGAAAGTCAACAAAAACACCTTTTTTGTCAAAGCTTATAACTTGAGCATGGAATATCAAAATGAGATGAGACCAAAAGGGTTGATTAGAGGACACCTAAAGCTTTATAAAAAGTCAAAGAATACCTCCAAAAGTTCAAAATTTAAGAAGTTATGCATTGTTGAAGTTGGACTTTTTTGCAAAATTGCCAAAAGTCAACTATCCCCAAAACTTCAAATTTTGCCAAATGGGCCCATTCTTTTTCACTTGTTTTGAGTTTGCCTTATTTACCACGTTCTCTAGCCTTGGCCATGTGCTCATATCATATTTTTATTATTTAATTTGATTTTTGTTTGAATTAATTCATTTTAAATCAAATAAAATCACATAAAATCAAAACATTGAAAACTAAAGATCTTGTGATCATTTCAGGAATTGTTACACATCTAACACTGCAATCAAACTTGTATCAAGGTCATTATGCACAAGGAGATTGGATTTAGGCCAAATTTGGAAAGCTTTGAAAGAGAATAAAATCAAATCTCAAAATCATCAATGGAGGAAGATTTGGACAGATTATTTTATCCTAATGTATTGTACAATACATAAGGAGGCGAGAGGGACAAAAATCAGGGTTAGAGATCAGTTCTTGAGGCAGAACAAAGTTTGCAAAAAACAAGAAAAAGCTTGAGAGCGAAATCAGTCATAGAGGCATCCTTAGGGCTTTGCAAGTATCCCAATCGTTTCCTGGCAACCCTCACAAGCTAAACCAATCGAAACCACGCGTTTTCCATCTTCCCAGAGCACTGTAAGTCCCTCACGAATCCTCCATATTCATGAATTCGATTTGCACTATTCTTGTATCTATTGTATAAAATAACTGCATATTTGTGATCACCACATCATTTACAAGCTTTTGGTATTACTTGATTTCGTTTATCTGACCTGTAACAAGATCCACCATTATTAGGTTTTTTTTGGGGTTTTTCGCTTTAGGTACAATTATCCCACATGATGGCCATGGTTATGATCAGAAGAGGATGGTGAACTCAACCATGGCACTAGAATGCATTTCCATGGCCTGTACAGGATTTTAGAGATGCCTGATTTGTAGTGACGGACCTCTGTCCGTAGGTATAGGCTCTGGAACTTTTAGCAACGGTTCAATGAAGGAGATGAAGGCGTGTCACGCCCCCATTAGTCCATTCAAATCTGGCGCGCTATTTTTTATATTTATCCAATGAAACTTGTTTTATTATATTATAATTATTTTGTATCATACTAACAATTGAAACAACATGGCGTGGTGGCAAGCATAACGTTGATTTTCCTTCAGGACCTGGGTTCGAATCCCAGGTCCCCCATTTTCCCAATATTATTTTCTTGTAGGTAATCATGTGCACGTTCATACCAAAGGACCATCATACTCCCTCACTCCTCAGCGTGCCAGATGGCCAGGTGGCCAGATCTAGTGGTCAAGTATTGGAGGCACACCATATGCAGGTCAATGCATGAGCACTGGATCAAGAAAAGTCACACGGATCAGCCTTAATGGGCCAGCGAAATTGCTATTCAAACACCCAAATCAGGCCCATTTTCACTCCTTTCTTTATATTTTGTTCATTTATTTAATTACTTTATTTTATTTAATTAATTCACTAACCAATAACAAATTTTCTTTTTTTTATCAAAAAATCACAAAAATACTTTTTATCCAATTAAAATTCAGAATTTTATTTTTTATTAATAAGTACTAACTAATTAATTAGGTTTTTAATTCTAGAATAACTTTAATTTATTTTTGTAAATAAATAAAATCAATTAGAATTAATTAGGTTTTAACATAATAAAAACTCCAAAAATATGTCATTTATTATTTTTCATGAATTAATTAATTTAATATTTAATATAGCATTTAATTTAGGATTTAATTTCTTTTCTTAAAATAAAAAACAACAAAAAACATTTTCTTTTAAAAAGGGTCAAAACCCTAATTTTGCATCCGATTTAATTTCGCGTCGTGCTTTATTTTTCTTTATCCAATTAATGTATCTGCTTATGGTTTGTAATAATAATTAGGAAATTTTATTTATTTTACCGCTTTATTTTATTTTCAAAGGGTTGCTTTTGGCAATGTAAATACCCGACGCCTTGTAATAATTAGTTTTAATTTCCGCATTTTAATTCTGCAAATTACAACTGTTAGATATTTGATAATAGGGTTTGCATGACAAGAATGAATGCTTAATCTAAAATCAAATTAGGTCACGCTCAACATGTGCAAAGATAAAAATAACTGAAATTAACACACTCGCACATGCGCACTCTTAGGGTACACCCCACTTGGTTGCCTTCGTACACGGTCATTGAGTATAGGTCGTTTTAGAGGTCGTCCTCTTGTCTAACAGATCATAGTTGCCTCGAAACGGTTGCCTCGAATATCATTGCCTCGAATAAATGATCTAAGACATTAGGGTTACCGCTAAGGCGTCCTAACGTTTCTCTAATGACTGTATGTCCCTCATTTAAATTGACCCTCAAACTCCAACGACAGTGTTACCTACTCACTAATAGTGGGATAGCATTGTCTAAATGAAATTAGCATAGAACGATTCCTTTTTCGAGTAGGTAGATAGTTCTTAGATACTTGCTCATCCAAAACAAAACAAATTTTTTACACTCACATTCCTTTTACAAACAAGTTTTCAAAAAAAACACTTCATTACACTCTTGAGGATAGAAGCAAGAGTTAAATCAAAGTTAAAACAAAAACTTTTTAAACCCACAAGCACAAATAAAACATTTTTAAAATGATGAGCAAGCACCTAAGAGCCCGTAGATAACTACGGATATAAAGGATGCTAATACCTTCCCTTTCTATAATCTACCCCCCGTACTCAGAAAATCTCGAAAAAGGAATTTTTCTGTGCTTTTTTACTTTCCTTGTTGGATAAAATAAAAGTCGGTGGAGACTCTTGGTTACCGCGACATTTTGCAAAAACAAACGCAAAACACAAACCAGCATTCCAAAAACAGTCAGTTCTTCCCACCGTATCACAATTTCCATCTGCAGGAGGATACTATTCAACGGATTATTCTTCATCTTCAGAAACCTAATTATTTCTACCTTCCGGTTTGATGCTTCTACCATCCTCCTCCTGGTTGTCGTCTTCCTCAGAGGAAACATCGTCCACTCTAACTGGTTGAGCAGGACCCTTGAATTTTCTCCCCAAATTAAGGATAGCAGTCGACTTCTTAGTCTTCTTTTTCTTGGCGAGGAGTGCCATCATCTCTTGTTGCCCCTTGTCCAGATTAAGAAGCGTCTCTTGAAATTATGCATGCTGAGCCTACAGATCCTTTACAGCTTGTTCGAGGGCCATCTTATACTGAAATAAATAGTAAGTAGATGAGAAAACCTGTATTAGAAAACTTTTTTATGAAATGATGCAAGATATGTAGATGCAATGTATTCAAGGAACTTAGGAGATTTAAATTTTCTAACCGAGAGGAAACAAAAAACAAAGATTTTTATTAGTAAGTTCAAAATTACCATTGTCTCTTAGGCTTACAACGAAAACAAAAGTGTCTCAAGGAGATAACAATATAAACTCCTAAAATCTAAGACTCAAGTCTCCCACAGATGTTTCCTCATTGTGTTGATGTATGCATTAAGACTCCGCTCTTTATGAAGTTTCTTTGTGAGCTCAAACACTTTCTTCTCACTTGTATAGAATTGAGTTTCAAAGGTGTCTCGTTATTCCTTGAGTTGAATCCATGAATTCTATAATTCTTCAAGGTCAGTGGGCATGTCTGGATAGAGGATGGTACGAGAAACGTCTCCTTCGATAACATGTTCCATGATCACTGGTAGGACAGCTGAATATGGCATCATAAGGTTTTGAGAGCGAGCTCGCACCCATTTGAGATAGGGCTCCAGAGGGATGGAGTTCTTCTGTCCTAATGCTTTACTATCAATCTTGATTACCATGTCCCAAGCATGTATAAACCTTTGACGATAACCTTGAGGATCATTTTTGTACTCGAACACAATACCCTGGATAAGTATGTCATGAGGTCTATCTCTTTGAGCATAACCAAATTGACGTAGAGTCAAAGCAGGGTTGTAATTAATACCTCCCCTAATGCCAAGGAGTGGAACATTAGGGAATTATCAACAGCCATCAATAATAGTGATATCCTCATGAGATCAGGAATACCAGTAGATGTATGTATGAGCAAGTGACATTATTCTTTGCGACCACCTCAAACCTTGCTCATTCTTCATTACCAAGCGGGGAAGGTGCGAAATAAACTACCTGGACATCATAGGTATACAACACAGGAGAGTTCCTCTCCTTTTCATAGTATGAGTGTGAAGAGAATGCAGAATTTCTCTGAGCAAAGTAGGCACAGGGTTACGAGAAAGAAATATTTTGATGGCGTTCACATCTATGAGTTGGTGTGGATTAGGGAATAGTACCAACCCCTATATTAGAAGAGCTAAGATCTCCTCGAAATCCTGAAAACTCATAGCATCTAGAAATAGTTGAACCATCTCTATCAGAAATTTAGCCAAAAAACCTTTGACTCCGCTTCTCCTTTCCCAGTTAGATACGATATCAGACCACTTCAGATGTAAGGCTGTTGCAATAACTTCTGGTTTCGGAGTTTCCTTTAAACCGGTGAAGGTTGTCTGATTAAGAACATGTACCCCCAGTAATTGAGAGAATTCCTCCACTGTGGATATTAGTTGATAATCTGGGAAGGTGAAGCAGTGATGTGCAAGGTCAAAGAACTGGAATAGAACGGCCATCATGTCTTCGTCAAAACCCGGGGTAACCAGACTGAGCAGTCGACCATGCCTTTTGATGAATGGAGAACTTTCGGGAACCTTTGAGACTAACTCCTTAAGCTGAGGAGGCACCCTTACAAAGTTTATTTGGATAGTATTTCTGTAAGTGGAGGCCATAGCCTATAAAATAGAACAAAGATAAGACTCTTGGTCCTTGAAATGGTTAGTAAAAATGATATGGCATGATGTTATGATGTCATGTTCAAACAATTTAATCATACACAAACAAAACACACAAGGCCTTAGGTTTAAGCTTGCAAGGAGTTTATAGGTAAGTACCCTATTGAAGTTTTTAGTTGGCTCAACCTATCCTAAAAGAAGTAATCGGGTTCTAGGAGCCTCAATATCACTGATCTTTCTCTCAGCTATTGTTTTAGCAGAAGCATCTAATTTGCAACCGAAATATCCCAAGAGTCTGATCTCAATGAGTGTAGCATCGAGTACCAACCAACTTCAGTTTTCACCAAAGCTGACTATCTCACTAATTTCTAATGGCTAAGTTGTGTCAACTAAGGTTCTACGGTCAGTTAGTGCTTTATGACACCACGCGGCAGCACATCATTCTCCTTGACTTAACTCAAGGGACACCAGTACCAACCAATGTGTCACACTAATGTAGCCATCTCTTTAACCGTATCAGTATACACCATACAATCTTCATGATCTATTGCTACTTACCTAAAATGTCTCAGATCCGGGTATAGGACCTTTTACAAGAATAACCCAAGACAATTTCTTTCAAATCCAATCCCATATACTACTCATCACAAACCCTATTATAGAGTCAGAACCCCACCCTTACCTTGGATTAAAGGTTGCTCTACAATTTTCCGATCGAATTCTGTTTTGCCTCTTTTCCTTCTTTTCTGCAACTTCCACGTTCTCTTCCTCTCTTCCAACCCTTATTTTCTTTTCTTCTTACTGTTACTTCTTTTTCCTTATTATTTCTAAATAACTAATATCATAACACTATGATTCTCATTATGTCTTAATGGGGTTAAACTCCTACACCCCCTCTCTACTACTTCTAATCATTAAAAATAAGCCCACATCAAATAATAGTATTATTTTAATATTATTCTACCACTTAATCAAATAACTTAATCCAAATAACAACAACACATCATAATTCAACATTTCACAACATCAAAAATAATCCAAACATAACTTAATTAAATAATTAATTAAATTATGGGCGTTACAACTCTCCCCCAATTACAATATTTTCATCCTCGAAAATTTACCTTAATCAAACAACTCAGGATAGGATTCCCGCATCTTACTTTCGAACTCCCAAGTCATGCTTTCTCCGGCAGCTCCTAGCCAAACCACTTTCACCAAAGCAATTTCTTTGCCCCTCAGAGTATTTATTTCACGATCCAGGATTCATACAGGCATCGTCTCCACAATAAGGTTATCCTGTACTTGCACATCATCCATATGAATCACATGAGATGGATCTGAAATATACTTCCCGAGTTGTGACACATGAAACACATCATGAAAATTCGAAAGATTAGACGGTAAAGCCACTCTATAAGAAACATTCCTAACTCTTTTAAATCTGATACGGACCAATAAAACGAGAAGTGAGCTTCTTAGACTTCAATGTTCGTCCAACACCAGTCACAGGTGTAACTCTCTAAAGCACATGGTCACCTGCTCGAAATTCTAAGTCTTCCTTCGCTTGTCATGATAACTCTTCTGTCTACTTTGGGAAGCTTTCATCTTTTCTTGAATCAACTTCACCTTCTCAATAGTCTCACGAACAAGTTCAGGTCCAAGTACTACACATTCTCTAGATTCATGCCAACATAAAGGAGTTCTACATCTTCAACCATACAACGCTTCAAAAGGTGCCATCCCAATACTAGAATGGTAACCGTTATTATAAGTGAACTCTATCAACGAAAGGTAAGTATCCCACAAACCTCCCTCTCAAGAACACATACCCTTAACAAATCTTCCAATGACTGAATAGTCCGTTCAGTCTGACCATTCGTCTAAGGATGATACGCCAAACTCAACCTTAACTTAGAACCCAACGCTTCTTACAAGCTCTTCCAAAAATCAAAAGTAAACCTTGGATCTCTATCTGACACAATCCACAAAGGAACACCATGCAGCTTCATAATTACACTAGTGTAAATCTCAGCCAACTTCGTCACTCGAAAACTGATGTTAATAGGAATAAAATGAGCCGATTTTGTAAGCCTATCAACAATCACCCAAATCGAATCATGTCCTCTTAAAGTATTAGGTAACCCCGTCACAAAGTCCATCGAAATGCTATCCCATTTCCATTCTGGAACTTCTAACGATTGCATTAACCCTGCAGGCTTCTGATGTTCAACTTTCAACTTCTGACAAGTCAAACATGCATACACAAGCCGAGCCACATCACTCTTCATCCTAGGCCACCAAAACAAATTCTTCAAATCCTGATACATATTTGTAGCTCCTGGATGAATACTCAGCTTACTTCTATAACTCTCTTCAAGGATCACTTTCTTCATCTCTGCATCATCAGGAATACAAATTTGATTACGAAATCTCAACACACCTTGCGCATCTAACTTAAAATCACTATTCTCAGACTGATCGATTCCAACCATCAAATCTACCAGTTTCACATCCAACTTCTGAGCTTCTCTGATACTGTCTAGAAATTCATTATTAATCTTCAACATCCCTAACATAACACTTCGCAGTGTCACCTCGCAAACTAAGCTCATATCTGTGAACTGTTCAATTAATTCCAACTCTTTAACCATTATTGTCGACATATGTAAAGTCTTTCGACTCAACGCATCAGCTACCACATTCACTTTTCCTGGATGATAATTCAAACCTAAATCATAATCCTTTAACAATTCCAACCATCTTCGTTGCCTCATATCCAACTCCTTTTGATCGAATAAATACTTTAAGCTCTTATGGTCACTAAACACTTCAAATCTAGAACCATAAAGATAATGCCTCCACATTTTCAACACAAAAACAACTGCAGCAAGCTCTAAATCATGCGTAGGATAGTTCTTCTCACGGGTCCTCAACTGCCTTGACGCATAAGCAACTACCTTATCATTCTGCATAAGCACACCTCCTAAACTCATCTTAGAAGCATCACAATATACCACAAAAGGTTCTCCTGGATTAGGTAACATCAAAATCAGAGCCGACATCAATCTCCTCTTCAACTCTGAAAAACTCTCTTCGCACTGAACATCCCACATAAAGGCTCTACCTTTACAAGTCAACTTAGTCAACAGAAGTGCCAACTTAGAAAAACCTCCGATAAACCTTCTATAGTAACCAGCTAATCCCAAAAAGATTCTAATCTCAGTAGCTGACTTCAGAGTTTCCCATTGCAACACAGCATCAACCTTTGATGGATCTACAGCAATGCCACTACCTGAGATCACATGACCAATAAAACTAACCTCCTTTAACCAGAACTCACACTTAGACAACTTTGTATACAACTTCTTCTCTTTCAAAACTTGCAATACTACTCTTAAGTGTTCTGCATGCTCTTCTTCTGACGTAGAGTAAATCAAAATGTCATCAATGAACACCACTCCAAACCGATCCAAATAAGTATGAAATATATGGTTCATGTATTCCATGAATACTCCCAGCGCATTAGTAACACTGAAAGGCATCACTGAATACTCATAATGTCCATAACGCATTCTTAAAGCCGTCTTCTAGATATCTTCATACTTCACTTTAATCTGATGGTAACCCGACCTCAAATCAATCTTACTGAACACACGAGCATCCACCAATTGATCCAGCAATTCATCTATTCTTGGAAGAAGATACTTGTTCTTAATCGTCACTTTATTCAATTGTCTATAGTCAACACAAAGCCTCATACTTCTATCTTTCTTATTTACTAACAACACTGGAGCTCCCCACGGTGATACACTTGGTCTTACAAACTTCTTTTCAAGTAACTCTTCCAATTGCTTCTTTAACTCTGACAATTCAGATGCAGACATCATGTATGGTGCCATAGACTCAGGTCTAGTACCAGGCACTAGATCAATAGCAAATTCAACATCCCTCTCTGGCGGTACATCAGGAATTTCATCAGTGAAAACTTCAGGAAACTCACACACCACTTGCAATTCCTCAATTATAGCTTTAGTCTCGACATATAGCAACGCCATCAATGAGAACATCTGTGCTTCTTCTAGCATCAGCGGTCGTAACTGTCTAGCAGACAACAAACTATATTCCTCTTCTTCAGGAGTAGAAAACCTCACGGACTTGTTGTAACAGTTAATATGAACATAGTTATGCTCTAACCAGTTCATACCCAGAATCACATCCAACCCTCTTAAAGGAAAACAAACCAAATCAACAACAAGGTCTGTATCGAAAATCAACAAAGGACACTTTAAACACACAAAAGAAGTAGTCACTGACCCCTTGGCTGGAGTGTCGACAACCATCTCTCCATTCATAGAAGACAATATAAGACCTAATCTTTCAACATAATCAGCAGCAATAAAGCAATGAGTAGCACCGGTATCAATAATAGTAATTAAAGGAGTGCTATTAATGAAACATGTACCTTTGATGAGTCTTTGCTCAGCAGCCTCCTGATCCTTAACCAAAGAGAACACTTTACCACTTGTTTGCACCCTCTTTGGTTTCTGACACTAACTACTAATGTGTCCTTCTTAACCATAATTGAAACAAATCACCTCCTTATGCTTGCACTCAGATACAACATGTCCAGTCTTACCACAACGAAAACACCTATTTACCTCAGCAGTACACACATTACTCTTATGCCTAGGTTTTCCATATTTAAAACAAACCACACCAGCAGGAGCATCTCCCCCACTAGTCCTCTGGCCTTGAGCAGCTTTCTGTTTACCTTTACCAACTGAGGTATCATAAGGCTTACCACGATTCTGTTGGTGCTTACCCCTCTTCTCACTGATAATCTTGTAGTGAACATTATTATCCTCTTTATAAATTCTGCAACTATCAATCAAATCAGCAAAGTGACAGATCTTCTGGTATCCAACTACCTTCTTGATCTTTGGGCGCAACCCGTTCTCCAACTTGATGCCCTTCAAAAACTCAGCATTTGCCTCATTGTAGTGCAGATAAAACTTAGCCAACTCAGTAAACCTTGTAGCATACTCAACAACTGACATACTCCATTGCTTCAGCTCAAGGAACTCAATCTCCTTCTTACCACGAACATTTCCAGGAAAGTACTTCCTTAAAAATTCCCTACGGAACACAACCCAAGTGACATTTTCACCTGCAGCTTCCAACCTCTGACATGTCTCTGGCCACCAGTCATCAGCTTCGACCGCTAGCATATGAGTACCATATCGAACCTTTTGCGCTGGAGTGCAGTCCATCACATGGAAGATTCTCTCAATCTCTTTCAAACAATCTAATGCTCCGTCAGGATCATACTTGCCCTTGAAGGTAGGCGGATTCTCTCTTTTGAAAGTCGCCAAACTACGAGATCCAGCATTCTCGTCAGGATTCAGCTGATTCTCCATCGCATGCGCCATTGCTTCTAAAGCAGCAGCAAGTGCAACATCATTCCTTCCAGCCATCTCAACTTATCACTACAACATAAACAACGGTTAGAACTCAAATTAACAATACTCTATTGTTAACTAAAACTACGACTCGACAACTTGGTCGGATGGACCGACTTTGCTCTGATACCAACTTTGTAACGCCCCAATTCTACCTGACAATTATAAATGTAAATCAGAGTTATAAAATTCATTCAACTGAATCAGGATGCCACAAATTCAACTTAAAACCCATTGGATTCAACATGGATACATAACACTTTAAAACTTCGAATGAACCAACAGCAAAATAAATTAATCTCTTAATTCAACAACTTGAACAACTACGCAGCGGAATCATAATAACATCCTTGTCCAACATTATAGCAACTTCAAAATAACACATACTTAGCAACAATCAAATTAAAGTTCAAAAACTAGAATAACAATAACTAAAAGCAACAAGCGTTCATCCCCCCAAGTGTTACATATCAGAGCAATGACACCGACTCGAACTACTGAAGGTAAACCACCTTCACTCTGGATTACCTGCATGTTACCAACGTAAGGGTAACATTCAAACAGAAGGGGTGAGATATCTAATAATATAATAAAACGTATGATAAATAATATATTAGATCAGATCATATAATATCACAACTTCACATCTTATAAACAATAATAATCGCAAGGGAACATCAACAACATACAACATTTACCGCATCAATACACAACTTCCCTATGCAATCATGTAATGCGACTCAATACTATGCAAATGCATGTCGTACCATTCGAGTAGAACTCCCATCTTAAAATAATTGCCAATAAATAGAGGCATCAACAAGGCATAAGCCTTCATCTTAATATTCGCCAATACAAGCCATCTTAACGAGCATTAGCTCTATCTTGATATGAAATGTATGAGACACAATAATGAATGTAGTAACAACAACCACAACTAACAACATCTCAACACGAATCATCATTGGCCAGAAGCCTACAACTTAATAGTTTCCAATAATTAGAGGCATCTCATCATAATTCATCAACATAATTCATCAACATAAATCATCAGCATAATTCATCCACGTAAATCCACAGTAACTCAACCATAACCATAACACAACAGTAGGTCAACAACCATTCAACAATGGTGATAGGCCTACAACTTGATATCGCCCATAAATATCCAGACAATTCTCGACTATGCCGATTAATCACACATATAATGCTTATCTCTAATTACTAAACCTCTACATATTATTATATTGTAATAATACATCATTATTATTATTGATCTTACTTTTATGAACCAAGCATTAATCTAAGATCGCCTTATCCTTATCATACCTCATGAAATCATTATAGCGATTAACGCGGGAAGATAACTCTATCCTAATTTGGGTACTAGGATTAATCTTCTTATCCTTCATTTGAATCCTTATGATGAATTTCATCGCGTTGGCTATCCAACGCTTTAAACGGCACCTCAAACGGAGTCCGGAAACTCAAGTTACAGCCTTGGAAAAATCTATCAAATATTGGACTACATGAGTCGACGCGTGTCTCTTTGAGTCGACGCGTACTGGGTCTAGAATCCTGCATGAGTCGATGCGTAACTTCTTGTGTCGACTCATACTGAGTCTAAAACACTGCATGTGTCGATGCATGACCCTCTCGTATCGACTCATCCTGAGTCTTAAATCTTGCATGTGTCGATGCATGGCCTTTAAAGTCGACTGATACTGATCTGTGCTGAATTTATTCTTAGATTTCACTATGATTTCCCTTCTATAGGTCCTAAAAACATCATCTAATCATAGGTAATTATCACTTATGATAATCCTATGTTTCTACATCAATTATACAACATTTGGGCAACATTATTCTTCTCTAAATCATTGATTCCTCATCAAACAATAATACATATATATCAATCACAAACAAAACAATTTCTTTCAAATCCAATCTCATATACTACTCATCACAAACCCTATTATAGAGTCAGAACCCCATCCTTACCTTGGATTGAAGGTTTCTCTATAATTTTCCGATCGAATTCTATTTTGCCTCTTTTCCTTCTTTTCTGCAACTTCCACGCTCTTTTTCTCTCTTCCAGCCCTTATTTTATTTTCATCTTACTGTTACTTCTTTTTCCTTATTATTTCTAAATAACTAATATCATAATACTATAATTCTCATTATGTCTTAATGGGCTTAAACTCCTACACCCCCTCTCTACTACTTCTAATCATTAAAAATAAGTCCACATTAAATAATAATATTATTCTAATATTATTCTACCACTAAATCAAATAACTTAATCCAAATAGCAACAACACATCATAATTCAACATTTCAAAACTTCACAAATAATCCAAACATAATTTAATTAAATAATTAATTAAATTATGGGCGTTACAAAATTCCCTTGGTTCTCTGTGCTCTAGCTCTCACTTCACGGTTTCTCCAAAATTTTACGATTGTACAAAATAATTCCTCTCTTGCTGGTTTTACTTGTTAACCTTAGACCCTTTCTAAGGTTTTCCTATTATATCATCACTTAACTCGTACACACTTACCTTTACGCTCTTATTCTCCTTGTCACCTTAATACCATATTTAATTATTAACATAATTCTAAATAATATTAATTAAATTATTTAAATCTAAATAATTATATTTATCATCTATCTCTCACTAATGACCCACCGCAAATTGTCATACATCACACAAATAATCACAAATAATTAATTAAATAAGTAATTCTAAATTTCAGGGTGTTATGACTCTCCCCCACTTAAAGAATTTTTGTCCCCTAAAATTACCAGAGGAAAATAGAGTTTGGTACGACTCTCTCATATGATCTTCACGCTTCTAAGTCAAACTTCCATCAACTGGTCCACCTCATAGTACCTTCACCAAGGAAATCTCTTTACCCTACAACTGCTTCACTTATCGACCTTCTATTTACACGGGTGATGCTACAACTGTCAAATCATCTCTCACTTATACATCATCCCTTTGGATTACATGTGAAGGATTCAAAATGTATTTCCTCAACTGAGATACATGAAATACGTCATAAAGATTCGCAAGCGACAACGGTAAAGTAATATGATAGGCCACCTCACCTATCTTCTCGGAAATTCGATAAGGACCAGCAAAACGTAGCATAATATTTCGTGACTTCAAAGCTCTAACAAACCAATTACCAGGGTAACTCTAAAGAACACGAGATCTCCCTTCTGGAACTCAAGTGTTTTCCTCCTCTTATCATGATAGTTGTTCTGACGACTCTGTGAAGCTTTCATCCTTTCTTGGATCATCTTTATCTTCCGAGTCGTCTCCTACACCATCTCAGGTCAGAGCACAACACTCTATCCCGACTCATACCAATACAATGGGGTCATATACCTCATACCGTACAACACTTCATATGGTGCCATTCCAATACTAGCATGGAAACTATTGTTGTACATGAACTCAATTAGCGACAAGTGGTTATCCCAAACTTCCCTTTCTCTAACATACAAGCCCTTAAAAATTCTTCTAACGATTGGATAGCCCTCTTCGTCTTTTCGTTTGTCAGTGGATGGTAAGCCGAACTCAATTTCATTTTAGTACCAAAAGCCTTATGCAAATCTTCCCAGAACTTTGATGTAAATCTTAGATCTCTATCTGACACGATACTCGAAGGTATACCATATAATATCATAATCTCCTCGATATACATCTCAACTAACTTCTTCATGGGATGATTGATTTTCATCGATATAAATGAGCAGATTTAGTCAATCTAGAAACTATAACCTAAATTGAATCATTGCCCGTAACAGTCTTTGGAAATCTTGATACAAAATCTATGGAAACGTTGTCCCATTACCACTCTAGAATATTCAACGACTGCATTAGGCCCAAAGGTATCTGATGCTCAATCTTCAATTTCTGACATGTCAAACAAGTATAAACATATTTAGCAACTTCATTTTTCATACCTGGCCACCAAAACAATTTACTCAAGTCCTGATACATCTTTATAGCACCGTGATGAATACTCAGACCACTTCGATGTCCTTCCTCAAGAATACTCTTCTTAAGCTCTGGCGCATCCGGAACACACGCCCTATCATCAAACCTCATTACACCATTTTCATCAACTCGAAATTCACCTCCATTACCTTGGCTAATTAGCAATAACCGGTCAACCAAACTCGTATCATTTTTATGACTTTCTCAAATCTTTTCAAGGATACCACTAGTCAGTTTAAACATCCCCAACTTCACACTGTTAAGAGTTTCTTCGCATACTAAGCTCATATCTCTTAATTGTTCGATCAATTCTAACTCGCACACCATAAGCATCGACATATGCAAGGACTTCCTACTTAAATCATATTCCACAACATTTTCTTTACCAAGATGGTAACTCAAATTAAAATCATAATTTTTTAACAACTCAAACCATCTTATTTTCCTCATATTCAATTCCTTCTGATCAAACAAGTACTTCTGACTCTTATGATCATTGAACACCTCGAATCTGGATCCGAACAGATAATGTCTCCAAATCTTCAACACATATACCACAACTTCCAACTCCAAGTCATGCGTAGGATAATTAATTTCATGAACTTTCAGTTGTCTAGACGCATAGAAACAAATTGAACATTCTGCATCAGTACACCACCAAGACCCATCTTCGACACATCATCATATACAACAAAGGACTCACTCGGGTTAGAAAAAATAAATATTGGAGCAATTGTCGACTTCTTCTCTAGTTCCATAAAATTTTCTTCACATGCTACATCCTACACATAAGCTTGACCCTTTCGAGTCAGTTGATTCAAAGGTAAGGTCAACTTTGAAAAGCCTTCAATGAACCTGCAATAATAACCATCCAAACCAAGAAAACTTCGAATCTCAATCGCAGACATCAGAATCTCCCATTGAAATACATCATCAACTTTAGAAGGATCAACAACAATTTACCACTTAAAATCACATGGCCAAGGAAACTTACTTCCTACAACCAGAATTCACACTTTGACAATTTTGCATACAACTTCTTTTCTTTCAACACTTGCAACACAATTCACAAATGCTCAACATACTCTTCTTCTGATTTAGAATAGATCAGAATATCATATATGAAGACCACCACAAACTTATCCAGATATGAATGGAAAGTTTGATTCATATACTCCATGAAAACTCCTGGCACATTAGATACGCCAAACATCATTATAGTGAACTCATAATGACCATACCTTGTTCTAAAATCTGTCTTTGGAATATCATGTGGTTTAACACTAATTTGATGATAACCGGAACTCAAATCAATCTTACTAAACACATGGGCACCTACCAACTGATCCATCAGATCATTAATCCTCGGAAGTGGATACTTATTCTTGATAATCACCTTATTCAACTTCCTCTACTCCATGCATAACCTCATGCTACCATCCTTCTTCTTGACCAATAACATAGAAGCACCCTACGAAGAAACACTCGGTCAAGCAGACTTCTTCTCAATTAATTCTTCCAATTGTTTCTTCAATTCACTCAACTCAGAAGCTGACATCCTATAAGGATCTATCGACACCAGACTTGTACCTGGTACAAACTCTATAGAAAACACTACCTCACAATCTGGAGGTAAATCAGTGATGTCATCTGGAAACACCTTTGGGAAATTACCGACAACAGGTAGTTCGATACTTGCAGTTTCATGATAAAATTGAAATGATTCAAACATTAAAAACATCAAGGCCTTATCTTCTAATAGTCCTTCCACTTGCTTAGTAGATAGAAACATCAACTCTCCATTATCACCAATCTTAGGGAATCTCACAGTCTTATTATAACAGTTGATATGAACACAGTTGAACTCCAACCAGTTCATTCCAAGGATAACATAAATTTGGTGCAAGGGTAGACACACCAAATCCATCATGAAACTCTTACCAATGATAGTTAAAGGACTACTTGAACAAACAAAAGTAGTAGTAACAGAACCCTTAGCAGGAGTGTGTATCACAATACTACCCTTTATAGAAGACAATTTCAATCCCAACATGGTGGCATATTCAAGCGAAATAAACGAATGAGTAGCACCAGTATCAATAATAGCATTCAACTCAGCATTTTTAATAAAATAAGAACCTTAAGTTAGATTATCCTTCTTGGGAACCATTGAACCATTCAAAGAAAACACTCTGCCATTAGTCTCGGTAGCAGTAGCAGTCTTCTTCGACTTTTGACACTGGGTACCGATGTGCCCCTGTTCACCACAGTTGAAACAAGTTGGACCCTCATTCTTGCACTCAGAAGGACGATGACATGTCTTACCATATTTGTAACATCACTTCACCTTATTGTTGCAACTATCAGCACAGCGGCCTTGTTCGCCACTCTTAAAGAACTTAAAAGAAGTAGGACCTCCTCCCCTACCTGGCTTCTTCTCATCAGAAACTTTCTAAATCCCCTTGTCAACAGAAGCACTATTCTGCTTACCACAATCCTGGTTCTTCCGTTTCTTCTCATTGAAACTCTTATAGAAGGAAGATTTGGCTCTTGTATCCTGATCATAGATCTTGTACTTATTTTCTAGTATATGAAATTGGTGAATCTCCTGATATCCAATTCCCTTCTTAATCTCTAGACGCAACCCATTCTCAAATTTGATACCCTTAGATGCCTCAACTGTCATATTTTTATGATGCGGACATAACTTTACTAACTCTTCAAACCTGGTAGCATATTCAATAACAGTCAAATTCCTTTGTTTTGGCTCAAGGAATTCAATCCCCTTCTTTCCACTCACATATTCAGGAAAGTACTTCTCCAAGAATGCAACTCTGAAAACAACCCAAGTGACCTCAACACCCTAAATCTCCATCCTCTGACTTGTGTTATCCCACCAATCTTAAGCATCTGCTTCCAACATGTGGGTACCAAATTGTACCTTTTTCTCCTCTAAGCAGACCATCACTATGAAGATCTTCTCTATCTTTCTAAGCCATACATGTGCACCATCAGGATCATGTATGCTCTTAAATATCGACGGCTTGTTTTGCTGAAACCTTTTTAAAGCATGTAACTCATCATTCCCTATAACTTTATAAGGATTCTGCTGATTTTGGGCCATTTCCTGAGCCAATGACTCCAAAGCCTCATCAATTGCATCATCATTTCTTCCTCCAACCATTTCTCTCTGCGTATTGGAAAACATCATTAGAGGAATGAAACATCGATTGTGTTTATACTCAAATTGACCACCAGGACATAGACATCGTATAAAACACCTGGAGCTAGTTACTTGTCCCAAACCTAGAGCGAGGTTTGAAAGCTTAGGGAACAGGCTTTTGCGTGTTATTGGTATAGGGAATGAAACTCGGTTTAAAGTAAAAATCGCATAAAAATAACAGTGATTGGTACCACATGCATGAGCAATATATTTGAGTCTTGCATTGAGTCATATTGTGCCTATGTTTGGAATACGAAGTTGGGTGCATTGTGTGAGATTGATGTATTGGTGAAACTGTGAAATTGTGAATGTGTACTCGTGAATAATATGATTTTATTGGATGATGTTATGTTCATAAAGCAAATGAAGTGTGAGGATATTATATTTATGCATGTATGATATGTATTATATGTTATTATATAATTTTAATAATTATGTGAATTCTCACCCTTCTGTTGGAATGATGTTTTATACGATATTGCTCAGGTATTGAAGATTAGAGTTACTTCTAGCAAGAGAGTAGCTGGAGGAGTTAGCTTTATTTTATTTTTACATTTGGTTTTATGTCATGCTCTGATTATGTAACACGAGGAAACGTTTGAATTCATATTTTGAGAGATGCATTGTATACTCTATTTTTATTTTGTTATGATTTATTTGAATTATGTGGTGAATTGAATTTTTATGCCTAAGTGTTTTAATGGATGAGGTTTTATGAGATTCGAGTACTGTAATTGTAAATAATTATATTTCTGCTGCTACATGCTAGTTGAAAGTGTATGGAAAGCGTGAATCTTAATTAAGTGTTATTGAGCATGACAGGTGTATGTGTGATGTTTGAATTATGTGTAACACCCTCAATTGATATGTATGTTATATTACTCTGATCTATAACATATTATTCTCGGGGTTTTAGAGAGTGTTATAGAGGAGACATTAAGCAATCCAAAGTGGGTGTGTGTGATGAAAGAGGAGTTAAAATCGATTGAGAAAGACAGTACTTGGGAGTTGGTCGATCTACCAGAACAAAAAAAAAGCCAATCGGAGTGAGATGGGTCTATAAAGTGAAGGCAAATCCAAAAGGAGAAATTGTCAAGCATAAGGCTCGACTAGTTGCGAAGGGATTCTTGCAAAGAGAATGCATAGACTATGATGAGGTGTTTCCACCTGTGGGTAGATTAGAAATCACACAAGTGGTTGTTGGTATTGCGAATAGAAATAATTGGTCAATTTATAAACTAAATATGAAATCCACATTTTTGAATAATCCACTTGAGGAGTAAGTCTATGTAGAGCATCCCGCTGGTTTTGTTGCGACAAATCAAGAGAAACGAGTCTACAAATTAAAAAAAAAATTCTTTATGGTTTGAAACAAGCTCCTAGAGCTTTGAATAAACGCATTGATGCTTTTCTAGTTGAAGTTGGCTTCATGAAGTGTGTTTCTAAATATGGTGTCTATATCAAGACGAATGCAAGCAAAAATATGATCATACTTTGCTTATATGTGGAAGATTTATTGATCACGAGCAACAATGAAGTGAATGTTTCTAAGTTCAAGAGTGAGCTTATGGAATAATTTGAAACGAGTGGTCTTGGAATCATGACTTACTTTCTTGGCATAGAGTTCTACAAGTCAAAATTGGGACTGCTCATGAATCAAAGAAAGTATGTTCTTGAGATTTTGAAAAGGTGTGATATCGAGCATTGTAATCCTACAAAAACACCTATTGAAGCAAGGTTGCAGTTGTTCAAAAGTGATGATTAGCAAAATATGGATCCAACACAATATAGGAGGTTGATTGGATCATTACGTTCCTTGTGCAATACACGGCCAAATTTGGCATTTAGTATCGATATTGCCAGTAGATTCATGGAGAGACCAAAGGTGTCTCACTTGGCAGCAGTTAATAGGATCCTAAGATACATCAAATGAACTCTTGATTGTTGAGTACTCTTTCCCACAGCTGATATGGGTAGAAAATGTGACTTACTCGGTTACACGAATTTCAATTGGTGCGGAGATAAGGATGACCGAAAGTCTACGACTGGTTATGTCTTTATGTTCGGAGGAGATCCAATCTCTTGGTGTTCTAAAAAGGAACTTGTGGTGATACTAACTTCTTGTAAGGCCGAGTATATCGTTTCGTGATATGTGTGTGTCAGGCTGTGTGTCTTGTTAATCTGTTGGAAGAGTTGGGCAACAAGGTTGAAGAAGTTGTCACACTCTTGGTTGACAATGTTTCAGACATTAATCTTGCAAGAAATACCATAGAACATGTGAGGAGCAAACATATTAAGATGAGATTCCATTACTTGAGGGAACTGATGTGTGCAAGCCAGCTGAGGTAAGGATATTATCGTTGCGAAGAACAACTTGCGGATTTGTTAATGAAAGGTGTAACAAATGTGGTGTTCAAGAAGCTTGTGGTGAGTTTAAGAATGAAGAGCTTAGAACATTTGAATTAAGGTGGTGTATTGGAAGTTTAAAAGTAATTCAAGTGTATTGTAGAAGCTTCAGGAAATGTTTAGTTTAAAACAACTTATTTGAGAAGCACTTTTGAAAATCTGAAATTTGAAACTTTCGAAGATGAAATTGATTTCCACAAAGTGGGTAATCGATTTCCACAATTGTGTTTTAATGAGATTTGCGTTGTCAATTCAGGAAATCGATTCTGCTATTTTGGGAAATCGATTTCCAGCGCGATATTTTGAGTATTTGCAGTTTTCTTGAGCCTATTTGATTTCAAATAGTATTTTTGTGATATCTTATATAAACCCTCGTGTAACATTTGTTTGAAACTAATGTCATAATAACTTTTCTCATCAATTACTCTCGCTCTCATAATCTTCAAATTCTCTTTAACTACATCTTCTCCAATTAACCGCTTTTCATCATTAATTCACCAACTTATCTCGTACATGTTCCAACATTAATTACATACAAAAGTAAAATAGTTGAGAAGTATCAACTACAATAATGAAGCAAAATATTAAAGAAAACGGAATTGAATATAGAAACAAAAACTAGTTTTGACAAATAAAATAATATAAAGAGACTTAGAGATATCAACCGGCCTTGCACGCTACAAGAAAATTCCCCTCCGGTGACTTTTATGATGAAAATTCTATGAATCACAAGAGCATATAGAAAAACAAAAATACCAAGAAATCAAAAATGGTAACCATAAAAGCTTCTTACGGTGTGACTCCAAATGAATCAACTCCAAATGGTTCTTTATGGCTCTCTGATTTAGATCAAGTTGTGCGTCTAAGCCACACACCACTTATTTTCATTTACAAACCAAAACAGATTCCAGAAAATGTCATTGAAACCTTAAAAAACTCTCTCAGCAAGATTCTTGTTCACTACTATCCTATAGCGGGTCGATATTGTTATGCAAAAGGCGGTCGAGTTGAATTGAATCTCAATGCAAAAGGAGCTGTTTTGACAGAAGCTGAAACCACAAAAACAGTTCATGAATATGGTGACTTTTCACCTTCTGACTCTACAAAGGAGCTTATTCCAAAAATCGATTATGGTCAACCCATCGAGGAAATTCCGTTGCTTGTTGTTCAAGTTACAAGATTCTCAAACAAAGATGAAAGCTTTGTATTTGCTATTGGAGTTGCTTACTCTCACCCTTTATCTGATGGTGTTGGTTTTTCAAACTTCTTGAATTCATGGGCCAAAATAGCAAGAGGTGAAACATTAAATTCTAATGAAATACCCTTTTTAGATAGAAAACTTCTCAAATTGTCGCACACTCCTTTAGAACTGCTTTTCGAACACGAAGAGTTGAAGCCACCACCACTCATTCTAGGAAGATCTGACACCAATATTGAAAGAAAGAAGAAAACAACAGCTGAGTTGTTGAAACTCACGGTAGAAGAAGTTGAAAAGTTGAAGAAAAAGGCTAATGAATTTGGTATTCCAAAAGGGTCAAGGCCTTATAGTAGCTTTGAAGAAATTAGTGCACATATATGGAAAAGTGCATCTAAGGCGCGTGATCTCGAAGAGAATCAACAAAGTGTTGTTAGATTCAATGTTGAAATTAGAAATAGAATAAGTCCAAATCTTCCTAAGAATTATTATGGGAATGCTTTGATTCAAACTTCAGCAAAAGGGTATATTGGAGATATCACATCAAAGCCTTTGAGTTATGTTGCAATGAAGATAAGAGAAGCAAATGAGTTGATAACAAATGAGTATATAAGATCACAGATTGATGTTATTAGAGGTTTTGAGCATTTGGATGATGCAAGGAAATTGTTTATAGGTGGAGAAGGTAAGAATGCAACATATTATGGGAATCCTAATCTTCGTATAACAAGTTGGTTGAATTTTCCTGCATATAAAGTTGATTTTGGGTGGGGAAAACCATTTTGCTTTGGAATTGGACATGTCTCTCCACATGATAGGGGATTGATTCTATTGAGTCCTGATGGAGATGGTTCTGTTATTGTGTGTATGCATTTTCAGGTTGAGTTGATGGAGCTTTTCAAGAAGCTTTTCTTTGAGGATTTATATGGATTGTTCACATCAGCAAGATTGTGAATTTGTGTTAATTAGGATTTGTGTGTATGCTTTACATCTCATCTTTTATGTACTATACTTTGTTCAAATAATGTGTTATTTGTGATAATGAGGATTTCTGTGTAGGTTTTATATGTCATCTTTTATTATGTAAGTTACTTTGTTCAAATGTGTTATTTTGTGAAGTTCAATGGAGGGATGCATTTTCTTGAAAAATCCTTCCACGTGTTTCTAGAATGCTTAGGTCTTCTCTCTCTTTCTAAATTTATCGTGTCTTTACCCCCTAATTGTCCAGGGTTTCTAACAGCACTTGTCTAGGTTCTTACTAATTGTCTAGGGTTTCTTCCAGCACTTGTCTATGAAGAAGTGAAAAACACAAGAAGGGGGTTGAATTGAAACTTAAAATCAAAAGCAGTAGACACGATATTTTTATCCTGGTTCGTTTGATCTCAAACTACTCCAGTCCACCCGCCAAGGTGATTTCGCCTCTCTCCAATGAGGACTTAATTCACTAATCAAACTGATTACAATTCTACTTTAACAATTGTTAAAGTCTTCTTGAGTCCAAAACCACAACCCGATTTTCTCAGAATTTCACTAAATAGTTAATTGAATAAAAGTGTACAATGATGTTTCTAAATGAACAGTATCACAAACTTGTGATGTATTACACAGTTTAATATTGAATCGTTGAAAATGAAGAATAAAAGCTGCATTGTTTACTTTTTCACGTGAGTTTTTCTTCATGAGCGCAGTTGTTCATCATCTTGAAATCTTCTTCTTGTCAGCTTTAAATAGGCCTTGCAATAGTGACACAAGAAGTTACTTTTGGTATGTCCATAACACGCGTTAATGAGCTTTCCAAATCAGGAGATCCTTGTCTGTTTGTAGCCGTTACTTATGATCTTGCATTGATAGATTGTAACGCTTCAGAGCTTCTTACATCAGAGTATGAATATTACAGTTGAGAGTCCTTTACAGCTTGATCATAACTTTGCACATCAGAGTATCAGAGATTCTGTTTCGCAGCGCTGGTGCATTCAGAAGTTCAAACAAAACTTCTTCATATAAGCGTGTCATGCATATTTGACGCGTCTGAATATTTCATTATCCTCTCAACTTCTGTGCTCTCATAATCAGAACTTCTGGTGATGTTCTGGCAGAACTTCCAGTTGCATCAGAACATCTTTTTAACATCAGAACATCCTGCATGTAAAGATACTTTTTATTAGCGAGAATATTTATTCTTTATATCATGTGTTTGTTATCATCAAAACTCTTTCTGGGATGTAAAACCAAATTATATTCTAACAATCTCCTCCTTTTTGATGATGACAAAAACTAGTACATTTTGATGGAATATAAAGAAGAAAAATTAAAAGGAAGGCTCCCCCTGAGTATAGTACTCAGCTAACGAGAAAATAAAATACTTCCCTGACGATCTTCTGATTATGAGTCAAAATATTCTCCATTCTCCCCCTTTTTGTCAAGAATAAAAAATTGGTAAAGACTCTGATTGGCTTGCTCTGACAGAAGTGCTTGAAACAGTGTGACATCCTCTTCTGGATACATCTGAGATTCTTTAGAGAGCTTCTGATGTTGTATTTCCATTCCTGTTTCAAATAGTTTCAGAGCTAGTAATCTTCTGTTTCTGATTGCCTCTGAAACCTGCGAATCTTTTAAATTCCAAGCTTTGGAACATATGCTTTCTTTCCTCCATGTGTAGAGAGCATCCAGAGTCCAGGTGTTAATACTGGAGTTTCAACCTTGCTGTTAAAAATATCTGCAACATAGATGATTTTGTCTTTTGATACCCATATCTTTCTGGGTCCATGACAGTTAGAGTTTCCAAAATTCTGTTTGAATGTTGGTTTAGTATAAAACGCCTTACCAGTATGTTTTATATCATGTGTTTGCCCAGTGGTGAAGTGAGAATAGAAAGGAGTGCGTTTGATAACCAGATCCTTAACTTTCTTAGGTTGGGATGCTTTGCCTTTGTATCCTATACCTATTCTTCCGTTCCTGCTAACTTCATAGATCATTGAAGTCATTTTGCTTCTATCTATGTTTTTAGCCAGAAACTTCTGAAAGCTTTGATCATATTCCTTTATGATCTTATCAGCATTACTGGAGTCCTCTAAGATTATTTCCTTATGAGAGTTTTGTAAATAATTTTTTAGTTTTGAAATCTTTTCTTTTAACTCAGAGTTTTCTGATCTCAGACTCAGTTTCTTCAGAGTCAGAAGAAAGATCCCTTTCCAGGTTCTTGAATTTAACTTGAAGTTGCTGATATCTTTCCAAAATTTCACTCAGAATTTCTCCTAGTCCAGATTTAGTAAAATTAACAGTAAATTCAGGAAATACCTCTTCAGCGTATGATTCTAATTCTGATTTAGATTCAGAAGATTCGGAGACATCTAATAAGTTGTCAGTTTGAGCTATATTGGCTTGTTCATCTTCTGATTTTGTTCCGTCTTCAGAAGATTCAGAGTCATCCCATGTTTCCATAAGACTTTTCTTCTTCTCCTTAACGAACTTCCCTTTATGTTTCTCCTTCTGAAGCCTTGAACAATCACTTTTGTAGTGACCTTGTTTATTACATTCATAGAAGGTAATGATTTTGTTACTTGATTTTTTGTATCCATAGAATTTTTCAGAGTCATTTCCTGTTCTTCTGGAGTTTCTGAAATTCTTATGCCTGTGCTTCCATAGCTGATTGATTCTTCTGAATAGAAAGAATAGTTCATCTTCTTTTGACGAGGATTCTCCAGAATTTTCTGCTTCTGCCTGTAAAATTTTGGTTTCATATTTGTTAGATTTCAGAGCGAGAGACTTACATTGCTTCTGAGGCTCATCATCCTCTAACTATATCTCATGGCTTCTGAGGGAGCTGACAAGTTCTTCCAAAGATATTATGCTCAGATCTTTTTCAAGTTTGAGAGCCGTGACCATTGGTCTCCATTGTTTTGGTAAACTTCTGATGATCTTCTTTACATGATCAGCAGTTGAGTACCCTTTGTCCAGCACCTTTAGCTCTGCCACCAGTGTTTGGAATCTAGAGAACATTGTTTTAATGGTTTCGTCTTCTTCCATTCTGAACGCTTCATATTTCTGAATGAGCGCCATGGCTTTAGTTTATTTTACTTGCATGTTGCCTTCATGCGTCATTATTAGAGAATCAAGCAAGTTCTTAGATGTTTCCTTGTTTGTGATCTTCTCATACTCTGAATATGAGATGGCACTCAGGAGAATTATTCTGGCTTTGTGATGATTTCTGAAGTCTTGCTTTTGATAATCTGTAATCCTTTTTCTGTCAATCTTCTGACCGCTTTAATCAACAGGATATATGTATCCATCAGTTACCATATCCCAGAGGTCAACGTCATAGGCTAGGAAGAAACTTCTGATCATATCTTTCCAGTAGTCAAAATTTTCACTGTAAAAAATTGGAGGGTTGCTGCTGATGTTCTGACTTGTTCCTATCATAGTTTTTCCCCCTTTGGATCTTTTATTTGACACGATTAAGTGTTTGCACCCAGATCCAGGTGCTCTAATGCCAATTGAAGAAGTGAAAAACACAAGAAGGGGGGGTTAAATTGAAACTTAAAATCAAAAGCAATAGACACGATATTTTTATCATGGTTCATTTGATCTCAAACTACTCCATTCCACCCGCCAAGGTGATTTCGCCTCTCTACAACGAGGACTTAATTCACTAATCAAACTGATTACAATTCTACTTTAACAATTGTTAAAGTCTTCTTGAGTCCAAAACCACAACCCCGTTTTCTCAAGGAATTTCACTAAACAGTTAATTGAATAAAAGTGTAATATGATGTTTCTAAATAAACAGTATCACAAACTTGTGATGTATTACACAGTTTAATATTGAATCATTGAAGATGAAGAATGAAAGCTGCATTGTTTACTTTTTCACGTGAGTTTTTCTTTATGAGCGCAATTGTTCATCATCTTGAAATCTTCTTCTTTTCACCTATAAATAGGCCTTGCAATAGTGACATAAGAAGATACTTTTGGTATGTCCATAACACGCGCTAATGAGATTTCCAAATCAGGAGATCCTTGTCTGTTTGTAGCTGTTACTTATGATCTTGCATTGATAGATTGTAACGCTTCAGAGCTTCTTACATCATAGTATGAATATTACAGTTGAGAGTCCTTTACAGCTTGATCATAACTTTGCACATCAGAGTATCAGAGATTCTGTTTCGCAGCGCTGGTGCATTCAGAAGTTCAAATAGAACTTCTTCATATAAGCGTGTCATGCATATTTGATGCGTCTGAATCTTTCATTGTCCTCTCAACTTCTGTGCTCGCATAATCAGAACTTCTGGTGATGTTCTGGAAGAACTTCCAGTTTCATCAGAACATCTTTTTAACATCAGAACATCCTGCATGTAAAGATACTTTTTATTAGCAAGCATATTTGTTCTTTATATCATGTGTTTGTTATCATCAAAACTCTTGCTGGGATGTAGAACCAAATTATGTTCTAACAGTCTAGGTTCTTGCTTCCTACCAGATTATGGTTATCCCTGAAGTTACCAACAAATAGTGTTGTATGTTTTCTTCAATTTTAATCTAAGTGATGGAGATATCACAGTACATATTGTTATAAAAAAGGGAAGAGGATATGGTGACAGTAGATAAGGAGGTAGGAATAGGGAGGGAGTGGGGATCTTAAAAAAATATGGCTGGAAAGCTATGGGTTTTTAACTCTTTTAATATGTAGACTTTCAAGAGCGCAATGGTCCAAAGTGTTGACACTCAAGAATCCATCATGATACAAAGTCTAGACAAAAATATTTGTATGTTTTTTCCGCATCAAAGCGAGATGTTGACACAATGTTATAGGGTATACTATAGAGTTTTGATAGGAATTTTCCAATTCTAGAATAAATTTCGAAAGATAAACAATATTCAAGAACTAAGATGTATTTTGGAAGTTTATAGGTTAGAGTGAATGTCCTACCGCTCAAACTCATGTCAGAATCAATGGCAAAGAAACATGCAGGCATAATGGGAACATTTGAAGAGGTTAACCCCAAAGAGCGAAATAGGATGGCAAATTTTTTACGAATCAAGGTCAAAGTAGATATGAGGAAATTGTTAAAGATATGGTACAATCGTCGGATCTCAGGAAAGGAGCCCGAAAGTGCTTTCTAAGTTTAGATGATTTCCCTTTTTCTTCATGTATGGAAAAATAGGCAGTCAAGTGAAAGACTTTGGTGAACTAGACGGGTCGAGAGTAGAAGGATTTGAGGAGATAGAAGAAGGTAGGATTTTCTTTAGTCTATGGTTGAGGCATCTTCCCTCCTTAAATTTCTATAAGAGATGGAGAATGAGACTAGCTAAGCAATTGTAGTAGGAACATCTTGATTCTCTTGGCCACAGTAAGGAGAGGAATCCAGCAAGGGGAAAGAGGTAGACCCTAAGGCTGCTCAATATGTCTTACAAGGAATAAAAAGTTGAAAGGAAAATAAAAATTAGATATCAATGAGGGAATCAGATATAGGGAAAACACCAAAGAGATTGACAACAGGCTGGAATTATTTGGTGTTGTGGTCATATCAAAGAAGGGAGTTAGGGAGAATAAAACATACCAAAAAAGAAGACCATCGACAAAATGGAAGAGTGGGAAAAAATGAAGAATGAATCTCAAGAAAATTAAAATAAAAGGACAAAGGAAAAAGGAAACTTTTTGAGTTGGCTATTACAAAAGTTAAACATGCTAACTTTCTGACTGGTCAAAAAAGAGGAAAGCAAAGGTAGTCATAGAGGAGGTTGTTGACCAAGTAACTTCAAACACAAGCGGAGAGTGGGTTAATTGTGTTATATGGTTTTTGAAAAATGTTTTATGACAGTATGGTTGTTGTTGATGTTCAGTTGAATCAATTGAACCCCTGGCATGAAATGTATGCTCTCTACAATATTCCATATTATGACAAGACTGATCTAGATACTGGTGGAATTATGATGAATATCCCAATCCTGGATTGCTTATAATAAATCATTATCTCAGACAAAAGGAGTTTGGTGATGATACCCAAGAATCCACTCTGGGAAGTTGAGATGATTATAAGATATGTCAGACATATCCTCCAACATGTTGAATAGGTCTTAAATGCATAAGGAGAATGCTGATCATATCTGATGGACTAATTTACGTACGTGCAAGTATACACAGTCAAATTAGTAGCAAGTGATAAGAAAGAGTATCGATCCCACATAGATTGTATTAAGTATAATGATATTCATACAAGTTTTAAAATAAACATGAGCAAAGGGATAAATAATATTTGGCGCTGTTATGTTTAGAGATTAACTTAAAACAGATCTTAAAATAGTTCAAGGTGATAGTGGAAACATATCAAGAGTGAATGAGTTGAGTCATGATCCATTAATATTGTAGAAGTAATTATGTGTTAATGATGTGTTGTGTCATGACATGAAAGGTCTGAGTGATCTTATGGTGTATTTCTATAACATCAAAGCATGCATATAAAGAGAAAGGGAACAAATCTCTAAGTTTCACATGTAATCCTAATATGCGTCTATTAGTATTCTGAAATCCTCAATGGTTGTGGCCCCTTATCTCTAAGTGAAATAGGTGAGTGAATATCTCTATTCTACTCGTTTCAGCCACTTTTATTAAGAAAATCACTTGTTGTTGGATCTCTCTCAACAACAAGCTGTCATCTACTCCTAAGTTGGCCAGACAAAGAAATAGACTTATAACAGATTAACATATAATAAAACGAGTCACTTAACCACACACCATATAACATAAAAACAATTTAGTATTAACTTCACATTGCTCAACTACAAAAGGTTTATCTCATAATGAGCTGAGCACAAACTACAAGCATGGTTCTCAGAAGAAACATGCTTAAAAAATGTGAAAGAAATATAAACTTAAGAGAGCCTTGAGGACTTCTTGAGATGGATAATCTTCAAGAGATGAATCCAGTCACACAAATACTCAGTAGCTGGTACATGATTGGGTGAGAAGAAGAAAACTGTTTCTACTCTTCACTTTCCTCACACTGAATAACTCTATGTTTTCTCTTTGAAATGATGAACTTCTTCCTCAACTTCCACAAGGTCCTATTTATAGACTTGAGCTAGAGTTTTTCAATGCAATGGATCATGGGCCTAATACAAGGAAATCACATCAAGCCCAATATAAAAATTTGCACCATCACCTCAATTCTTATGCTTATACAACAATGAACTAGTACAAGGGAACAATTGTGGGGGACAAAGCATCCTGGCCGACTGTCACAACAGGCTGGGGCAAGCACAATAGGCTGCACAAAGTACTTTTGTAATATATTTTGTCTTCTAGTGCCTCCAATCCTTATCCTTTAAATCCAAATGATATTTTTTTTTAAAACACAATAAATATTTTGCCCAATGCTTTCATCCTACAATGTTTTCCCTATAAACCAGCTGACTTCATTATTATTTTCCTTTTTTCCAAGTCCAACTTCTCTCTTCAGCTTGTGCTCTTCGTTACAGACAACTACAATCTTGTCTCAACTGCAATATTCGTTACTATGAAAACATCTAAAATGCAATAAAATAACAACTAAAAATAAAATTAAGTACTAACTAAAATAAAGATTAAAACATGTATTAACTCACAAAATATGGGTTAACACACTCTTAAACTTGAACCATTACCTGTCATCAAGTGGCGTGACATGCAAAGACAAACAAAACAATCTTTAAATAACCACCCCACCTCTAAGAGAACCAACCTTTCTCAAAATATAGAATTCTTCTCAAGGGACTTGTCCAAAAACAGGTACCACTCAGTCCTGAGGAAAAATCTTAATTGTGTGTATTCCTTAGATTACCAACACTCCCTGCTATGACAGAGCTCTTTTGTCAAGTTAGCCAACCTAATTTAAAATTTTGTTTGCCTTTTCTTATGGTCCAACAACTTAGCTTTAAACTTCAGTATGGGGTTTTGACTTCTTGCATTTATTCAAAATGTTTGTAGCTGCCCCCACCTTTTCACTTGAAATGATCTCACTTGAAATGAGTCCAATCTTGTTAATAATGGTGGGAAAACTATTGTTCCTCTAGTTTTGGGCATAGGAACTTAAAACATATTATTTTCTATTCCAGTTTTGGGCACAAGAGTTGTTCTTCCAGACACAGGCACATGAACATATTGAGAAGTGCTCTTTGGCAACTTCTTTTACACACTTTTGTGTGTTTATTTTCAAGATAATGCAGTGCTCCCAGAGTATTCTATTCCTTATAACAAAAGTGTTAACCACCCCAAATAAACTTTAAAGCTAACTTATTATTCTATAATCTAAAACAAATCAATATTTTTTTAGAGGTTGCCTACTTCCCAGACTACCAAAGTCTCGAATGGGGTTATCAATAAGAAAATACTTAGTGTAATAGATACTCCTCAAGTGTTTGTCTCCTAAATTTTTAGAGACCTACCAAAATTCCTCCTGGTTCTTTCCTAAGGTTGTTCTTTATAAGGGGGAGTATTAAAATCATATTGTTCTATTTTTTTTACATATATAAACATACACAAAAAAAAAAATTAATTCAAAGGAAATTAAAATAAAATAGCAGCAAAAAAAGGTGTCACACCATCAAACTTAAAACAAGAACAATTTCCTTACTATTAGTCTAACAAGTTATGGCATGACAGAACAAGACAATAACTAAGAACATAAAATTAAAATTAATCATAAAATTGTTGGTTGGTTAAGTGAGAAATACCTATCAGGCTACAAACCTACTGGTTTTCCCTATTCCAGATTTTTGAGACTTTTTTCTCTTCTTCCATACTTTCTCTACTTCCTTCATCCAATTTTCTTCAACCTCGGGAGGCATGACAAAGGTCTCCTCCTGGAAAACAACATCCTTTGATTTTAGCATATTTTTCTTTAGTTTTGGAGAGGACACAAAGGCCTTCCCATGCTCATTATTTGGAACACTATGTACTGAAATCTTCTGAAGGGACTGTTGTACCCTAAATTTCGCTCCTAACTTTTTCAGTCGCACTTTAATATCATATTTTGTCATTTGGTCACAATCATTAATAAATAGCTTCATTCATCACATTTGCATCGTATCTTTAAGTTTACACTTGTGTTGTTGACTAACTTCTAATCAAAATACAAAAAAATATTTGTCTTTGTATATTTGTGTTTTGTTGGTACCGAATCAAAGCATCTGACAAATAGGGTTTTCTGGTATTATTTTCCTAAAATCTCTATTTGCAAAGAAAAATAATTAAATTTTTTCATTTTTTCACTGTACAATTGATTAATCTTAAAGTGCAATCGATTGCACAAAGTGTATTTTGCGCAATTTTTGAAAAAAAACATTGATGCAAGAGCAATTGATTGCACAGAGTGAAATTTTGAAAAAAAACAGCAATTTTGGCTCCAATTTTTCTTCATTTTTGAAAGATATATCATTAATTCAAATTTTGGCTCCATTTTTTCATTTTTTTGAATGATATATCATTAATTCAAATTTTGGCTCCAAGAATTAATTACCAAACCACCACTAATCCCAAGCCTAAATTCTATAAATAGAGCCCTCGTTTCATTCAATTCTCAAGCTTTTGATAGCCAAATTCACCTTGCTAAAAAATATCTCAATTCTCTCCAACTACCAAATTCACTCAAAGCTTCATTTTAAAAAAAAGTTAGTAAGCTTTGCATTGAAGCTTACTAATATTTGAGATAAACCTTCCACCGAAACCAGATATCTCATTACTTCCTAATGGCCAAGTTGTTCCATTAAGGTTCTAAGGTCAGTTAGTGCTTCATGACGCCGCTCAGTGGCCCTGTATTCTCCTCCATTCAACATAAGGGATACTGATACCAACAAATGTGTCACACTAACGTAGCCATTGTTTCAACCATATCGGTCTACACCGTACAGTTTCCAAAATCTATTGCTACTTACCTAAAAAGGTGTCCCAGATCCGGGTGGAGGATCAAAACAAGCCCAAACAAGGAACAAAAAATGTAAAGCAAACAAGTCAAACAAAGAAAAGAAAGTAAAGGTGATCTAGCCCTAAGGTAACCCCACTTTTAATTCTTTTCCCCAGCAGAGTCTCCAGTTCTATAACATGCTGGGAGAACTGACTTGGGATGTTTTGAGTTTGATCACAATTGTTGCGGATAACAAGGGTCACCATCGACTTTTCTTTTATCCAATAATGGAAAGGATGAAAAGAACAGGAAAGACCTTTGAGATTATTTTCTTGAGTTCGGGGGGTAGATTATTAAAAGGGAAGGTATTGTCACCCTTTTCATTCATAGTTATTTATGGTATCTTAGTTGCTTGCTAGATCTTTGCTTTTTGTTTGAAAGTGTGCTTTGTGGTGGTTTTTGAAAGTATTTTTGAAAAACGCCTTCGTTTAGGCAAACTTTTTAATGATTCTCGTTTCTATAAGAATGTATACAAAGTGTTGTACTTTTGAAAATATTTCATGGAAAGTGTTGGTGCATTTGAAAAAGTATGTGTTTTGAAGATGAGCAAGCAACTAGGAGAAATCTACCTACTCAAAAGGTTTTAAATGTTCTTTTCCTCCTCCTTTAGATGTTGCTATCTTACCATTGATTTGGTAAGAAGCCCCATCATTCGATGTAAAAGGGATGGGAGTGGGACATCGTATATTCATGATATCAATGTTGTGAGATATCTTAGCATTTCTTTTGAGGGACTAAGATCAGTTGTAAGGCAACATTCGAAGCTTCATCGAGGGACTATGATCTTGTATTTTGTCTGTTTTTGCTAAGATGTTTCACATGCATAACATGACTATTTTTAATAAGGCAACAAGTGGAGTTAACCCTAGAGGTGCATATGTGCAAAGTGTGTTTGATTGCATGCATTTTTGTATTTTGATCAGGGTGGTCTACTTGTTTATTTTATCTTTCCATACACCCTAATTACTAATTGTGATACGGTGAGAGAACTGACTTGAGTTTTGCGTTTTGTCGCAAATGTCGCGGTTATCAAGAGTCGCCACCGACTTTTATTTTATCCAAAAGGAAAGGTAAAAAAGCACAGGAAAGACCTTTGAGATGTTTTCTTGAGTTCGTGGGGTAGATTATGAAAAGGGAAGGTGCTAGCACCCTTTTCATCCATGGTTTTCCATGGGTTCTTAGTTACTTGCTTAGATCACTTGCTTTGCTTTGCTTTGTTTGAAATGGTGTTTGGTGTGGTTTTGAAAATATTTTGAAAAGAGGCCATCGTTTAGGAAATCTTTGTAATGATTCTCGTTCGTAAGAATGTATACAAAGATGTTTGTCTTTTGAAAAATGTTTCAATGTTTTGTAAGATGTTTTTGAAATGTGTGTGTGTTTGTTTTTGAAAATAGCAAGGATTGTTGTTTTAAATGGAGCAAGTAACTTAGAAGCTATCTACCTACTCAAATGTCTTTCTTGTGCAGTTTTATTCCTTTGACATTGTTGACTTACCATTGATTTGGTAAGCAACCCTATCTTTGGATTTAAACGGGACGGGCGTGGGTTATCGTATGACCATGATAGCAATGTTGCCAAGTATCTTAGCATTTTTAGGGACCAAGATCATTTTGTTTTAGGCAACCTTTTGATAGCGTCATCGAGGGACTATGATATGATATTTGTTTTGTTTTGCCAAGATACTTCGCATGCGTAACATGGCCATTTTATTTTAGGCAACCAAGTGGGAGAAACCCTAAGGATGCTTGTGTGCAAAGTGTGTCATTTTTCATGCTTTTGTTTTGCATTAGGTTTTTTCTATTTGTTTTGTTTTTGTTCTTGTCATGCAAACCCTAATTTACTAAACATGGTATATGAAAGCAATAAATTGCGTAAAATAAACTAAGCTATTACAACAATTATTATGGGAGGGGGATACAAGTTTTGAATGGGGATTTTGCACAAATATAAACCTAAATATATTATTACAACCAAATCGAATATTGTGCGAATTAAGTAAATATTAGACAAATATTTAAAAATGCAATGCACATGTATTTATGTAAAAAATGTTTTGGTATTTGTTTTTTGTATGAGAAAATAATTTAAATTAAACCCTAAAAAAATAAGGAAAAATAAATATTATTTTTGGAAGGGTGAAACCCTAATTTTTTTTATTAAAAGAAAATGATGTTTCCTATTATTATTTTGTCCATTTTTTGTACAAGAAAATAGTAAATAATATTATATTTGAATATTAAAAATTAAACATGTATAAAAATAAGTATTTATGAGTATAAATAATATAATAAAAATATTAAGTATTTATTATATATTTACAAGTTATTTAAGAAAATGAATTCTATTTATCAAAATAAATTATTTTTCATGTGAGGAAATAATTAAAAAAATAAAATAAAAGTGTGAAAATAAATCAATCAATTTTTGGTATTTTTATCATTTAAGAAAAATAAATGAAAATAATAAATATAAAAATATGAAAGAAAATGCAAAAATATAAGAAACTAGTCAAGGGGGTGCAAATATCAAGTCAGGGGGGGTGTGAATAGTGAAAACAAAAAGCCCAAGGCGCCAAAAAGCCCAGACTTCATCCCTGTCCTCTAGCCAGTCTCCCCTGCGCGCGCTTCATGGTTCAAACCTGTATCTCTCTCATGCTTGCACAAAAACAAAATCCCATAACATGAAACTTGTGACATTTGAGCTCACGATTCCAACCATATAAATTATGTGACCTAACTCTAAAAGATCAAGGAGAATTTTGATGGCCCTAATTCGTGACCTAACTTTTTCAGCATTTTCAAACTTCAAATTCTCTCAGCATAGTTAATATAAATGAAAAGTATGCATATGTACAGCTTCACCATGTTATGGACTACAGTTTTTCTTCACAAATCGTGGCTTGAGGATGCCTATTCAGAGAGATAGAGTTCAAGAAAATACCTCCTTCAGTTGGATTTGAGTAGAGCAATGTAAGGACTTTAATGGAGGCCTGAGGATTGTGTGAGCTTCCTTGAGCTTCCCTGAAGGTATTCCAATGCTTAGCTTGCTCTGAGGATGGCTGAAACTCTTTTCACAAGTCAAGTTGCAAGCTTCCAAAGTAAAAATGGCAATGGCTGAAACAGGGGTTACAGAACCATAATGAGGGCTTGGCTTGCTTTGGTAGGATGTTTATGACGTGTTTCAAGTGTTGAAACACAAAACGCACGAGCCAAAAATGAATTGGCTATGGTTTTGCAGCAACTGTGTATTTGGACAGAATTTTGGGGTTTTTGAGTTTGAGTGAGTTCTAGCTTCAATGTAATCGTGTTTTGGTTTGTAACAAGTTTGTAAATATGTATAGAAAGGATACAAGGTCAACCCTCACTAGCTGTACAAGCTCTTGACCTTTTTACCAACTTTCTTGCTTTTGAAGTAAAGTGACAAGACCATACTCACATGCCTGTCCTTGCTTGTTTGAGGGCTGAAAAGAGCTTGTACAAATTGCTTAAGACCTGTGTGAATTGCTTGCACCAAAGGGACAAGTCCAAGGCTCAAGATTGACAAAGTTGCAAAAGTTGCACTTTATGAAAATGGCATTGTAAACTTTTGGCCAAAAATGAAATTATATCTTGTACAAAGCTCCAAAAGCAAAAATAATGCCTTTAGATTCTGAGTTTGCATTTAATTATGGAGTTTAAAGTGAGTTTAGGACCTGTAAAGCAAGATTCAACCAGCATAGATGTGATTTGCAACTTGATGCTTTGTGAAAATGGCATGAACACAAGTGAGAAAATGCTAACTTCCCTTCTTCGATTCTCCCTAACCAAAAATGATCTTGGAGAGTTCTTGGACATTTTGGAAAGCTTGCAATGTGATCTATAATCCATATTTGAAATGCAATTTGAGATACATCTTGGAACTAGGTGAAAAATGTCCATGAAGTTGGGTCAAAAACCTGCCTAAATTAGGGCAAAATTTCACTAAGTTATTTAGTTCATGGACCTATATTCACAAATTCATAACTTGAGACCCAAGCATATTTTGGAAAAAATTCGTGAAACAAAGTTGTAGATTTCATGGAGGACTACAACTTTCATGTTGGAAGTTTTCTTTGAATCAAAATGAATCATGGTGAAAAAGTGGTGAAACATTGGGAAAAAATAAGAAAATTTTCATACTTAGAAAAATTCTAAGTTATGAAAATTTTCAAATTCAAAACCCTAATTTTCAAAATTGGTTTTCTTGGTGAACAAGTTTCATATTTTGACATATCTTGATGAATTATGACCCTTGGTACTTGATTTTGACCAAAAAGTCATAGTTTGACTTTTCAGTGTACAGTTGACTTTTGATTAATTGACTGCAAAATTCATTTGTCAATCCAATGAACTTGAGATCTTTTGAACCATGTAATTAGGTAAAGATGATGCCATTGAACCCTTGAAATCATGTTTGAACTCAATTGGTCATTGGATAGGTTAAAAATCAGAAATTGCCCTTTCTCAGTCAAAACCCTAATTTTGACCATTTTGCCCTTTTGATGATTTGATCAAATTTATTGAGGAGTTGTGATCCAAACTTGATTAAATGATTCATATGAGTCTAAATATTGACGTGGATCAAAAATTATGAAGTTTGACTGTAAATTGGCCATGGTTGACTTTTTTCCCAATACAGCTGATTTTTAGGTCAATTGTACAATTGACTGATCAAAAATGTGATTCAAGGCTTGAAACTTAACATGAGAAATCTTAGGGGTCCAAGATGGTGTATGAAAGTCACATGAAGCATTGATGGTCCAAAAATCCTTGTGCAAATTCAAACCCTAATTTTGGGTTATCAGTGCAAGATGAGGTGTCTTGAGCTGACCAAACCCTAATCCTGTCTTGAGTCCAAGAAATCTTGTGAGAAAAATCTTGATAAATGAGAGGGAAAATTTTGGGGTACAACACTAACATTTTGCATAAAGTCAAAAGTGCAGAAAGATAAAATCCTAAACTATTACAACCATATTGAATTGCATGGAAATATAAAGGAAAAAGTAAGGTAAAAGCAAGAAAAATGGGTCTTTCGATTTAGGGAAGCAAACCCTTCAATTCTGCACTTTCTGGATCTCTTCGATCTGGCCTGAAAAGGGATGAAGGCATGACTTTCGATTGGGGCTTGGAGGCCAGCATGTTGTGCCTTTAGTTTGGGGCCTGGAGGCCAGCATGTTATACCTTCTGGCTGCCTCTTTCGTTTGGCCTAAAGGTTAGTATGGAAGCCAGAGGCTTCATTTCTAACTTTCTGTCTCCTATTTCTTTCGTTTGAGTTTGAATAACAACATGGCCCAATTCCATGCCAACATTACCTTAGGGCCATGTTAGTCTTTAAAGCATGTTTAAATATACAAAGAGCAAAGATCGAGAAGGTTGTTAACCATGGCACACATTAGAAGAGTGAAACAAAAAGAAGAAAATAGTATATACATGTTTGAAACGAAAAGAAAACTTATTTACATGCTATGCTGGAAACGAAGGGTCAAAGGTTAAGAATGACTTACCTTGCTGGAGGCTGGAGCGTGTGTTGGACTTTGAGGTGGTTGCCTTGAATGTCTCTGTATTCGAAGGTAAAGACCAAGGGTGGGCCTTTGACAGTGGATTCGAAAGAGCAAAATAAGTGAAATGTCCTTCTTTGTTGGATTCGAAGGACAATAAGATGTAAGGATTTTTTTTCAAATTTGAGAGGGACAAGTACTTGGGTTATGGGTTTGGATTTGCAAAAGTGTTTAAGTGTTTTATAATTTTATGGTGTGTAAGAATTTTGAAGATACATTCCCCTCTCCTTTCTCTCTTCTCTCCTTGATGTGAAAATGAACTCTCTATTTATAGAGGATTTTTTTTGAAATGTATGGGAGTAAAAATAATAAAATAAAGGCTCAGCTGGAAAGTAAGCACCACTTGTGTCATGGTAGCAAGATGGATGGTTCAGATGGATTATTTCCTTAGAAGGAAAACAAGCGCAAGGCTTAAGAAAAACTTTTTCTAAAAAGTAGTATTATAATATTAAGGGCAAGTGGTCTTGGACAGAAAATGGGTAAAAGCCTATAAAATATAGAGTGAGTCATAGTTTTGAGGCCTGAAAATGGGAAACATGTAGCCTAGCCTATGGGTCTAATATTCAACTTGATCTTTTGAGTCGAGTCTTCCATCTTTCTACACCTTTCGACCAGACAAGAACAACATTTGTTCCCACCAGTTATATGACCTTTAAATGGACCAATTGTGTGTTCTTTGAATGTCCCTCTTCAACTGAATATGCCATTTTGATTCCTATTGCTTTTGATTACTTAGGCCTAAACCTTCGACCAGACTCCAAAGTAAGCAAAAACAAATATTCCCCAACTATGACAAGTCCTTCGAATGAGCCACCAAGTTGTGTGCCGTAATGCAACACTATGGTGTTTTAAAGGGTTTGTAGATGGATTCAAAGGTGATATGAAGGCGCATTTGAAGAAAACATGAAGATGAAATCAAAAGTCACAGGAAGGTAGCCATTCATCCAATCAAAAACTTATGAATCCAAGGAAAACAAGTGAGGGGGAAATGGTGCAATAGAAGCTTGCAGACAGGAGCCATTGTCCAAATGAAGCTTGCATGCATGAGCTATTTTAGTGCATCAAAGCAAACCTGCAGGAGATCAAATGCCCAAATGAAACTTATGGACCAAAGCTTGATCAAAGAAACCAGATTCTCAATCGAAGGATGTAAATCAAAGCTTACATCAAAGGAGGCCCAAATGTTCAATCGAAGCGTGAGGACCAGAACTCGCTCAAAGAAAGCAAATGCTCAATTGAAGGATGTAAATCAAAGCTTACATAGAAGGAGGCCCAAATACCCAATCAAAGGATGAATCAAACTTGCTCGAAGGAAGCCTAGATGCCCAATCGAAACTAGTATAAATTGAAACAAGCTTGTTTTTCTTTAATTTTGTCAAGAAAATCAATTTTCTGCTTTGCCCTTTTTTGTCTGTTTTGTACTTGTGCAAATTTGAGATTTTTGAAAATCCTTGTGATAAAATGTCATGAGAAAAGAGAGGGAAAATTTTGGGGAACAACAACAGGGTGCAATCGATTTCACTCACAGCGTAATCGATTGTCACAAAAGAATTTTACGTTTTTTTGAAATAAAGCACTGATGCAATCGGTTGCTCTGAGAGTGCAATCAATTGTAACAATGACAAAATGATTTTTCTTCCTTGTTTTGGGGTTGTTTTGATCCTTTTCTATTTTTCTACTCACTTCTTTTGATTGTTGATTTGGATTGCAATTTAAATGTCCAATTTCTCTTTAAATTCAATGAACTTTGGGTGTAGATGAAGTTGGATAAATGTTCATTAATTCAAATCTACCAAAGAGTGAATTATTTAATTCATTTTTTGTGCTTTGGATTAATTATATGTTTAGTACTTTAATCCACCAAGATGAGTGATTGAATTTAAAGATAAAAGAAATTTGAGGTAGTGATCCAAATTAGCTTATCATTCCTCTTCCTCTTCATCTTATCCCTTTATTTTTTATTTGTGCTACATGTTAAGGGATAATGATCTCTATATCATTTATCCAAACATGAAGTACATAGATTGCTATTGACCAGCCTCAAAATAGGTGCAACTTCTACATCAGTCCACTTACGATTGCTTAACATAGCCCTAAATTTTGTCCCGATTTGAGAAAATGATCATTCGTGGCCCAAACCTATATTTGTAAGCCCACGTATGTTAATTTAAACCCTTTGATCCAATAACCTTGAGATTCATTGTTAGGAGGCTTTGGTTATACCAATCCTCCAATGGATCTTCATCAATTTTGGTCAACGCGGAACACTTAAACATCATTGATCATTAAATGTTGCCTTGAGGATTATTAAATGAATGATATACTTGAAAAAAATCAAATGCAACTTGTTGTTGAGAGGCTTTGGTTCTAACAATCCTCTAATGAGTTCCAAATGCAAGTTTCAAGATGGTCACCCAACAAAGCATTAACTTATAACAATTCACTTTATTTTATGCTTTTACTTTATATACCCTTTACTTTAGCATTTACATTTCATGCTATTTTCATCTTTGCTCACTTGAGCATTTACTTTTATGCCATTTTTATTTTTCTCACTTGTTCTTTTTTTTTTCTTTTGAAGATACTTAATAATCAACATGAACCATAAAAAACATTAATGATACTTGGACTATTTGGTTACTATCCTTGGCATTATGGAGTATTGAACTTCTTGGACTTAGTATTAGAAACCTTGGCCTATGTTGGAGACCTTGTGACATTAATTGATATTTTGTCTGGATTTCTTGGGGTTTACCTTAAGATATTGGGTTTTTTTTTGTGTGCAGGTTATTGTGATTACATACTTTGTCTGTAATCTGGAATTCATCTGTATACAGCCGTTACTCTGCCCAATTTTTGTGAAGACTTAATGAATTTAAAGCTTGGTTTTCTCAAGAGGTTTAGTATCCTTGCTTGGTTTCAATCCAAAGAATGAGAATTCTATCTTGGCTCATAATCTCAAGTTTTAGCTTCTTGTTGGTTAGACGGTTCTCTTCCTTAGCTTTTACCTTATGCTTTAGCATGATCTCTTCATCTCCTCCCCTTCTTTAATTTTCAAAATTTTCTCATCTTTTTCAAAATATTCTTGGTTTATAAACTAGAACCGCTTTCATAATAAACCTCGACTTTGTCGAGTGCCTTTTCTTTTAAAACTTATTTTCTTTAAATAAACTTTAATTCATTTAATCATACATTGACATCTTTCAAATTTAACAAAAAACTTCAACTCATTCAAACCATTTTGTGCGCTCGAGCACTTTTACCCTTCAAAACTTTTTTTAATATGAGACATGATTCATTGATATTCGAGCAACATTCTCCTATCCCCATGGTCATAAAGTTTTGACTTTTCTACTTGAGTGCTAGAGGCGTTCTCAAACCCTCACTCTTGCTGATGCAGGGTCCATCTTTCCCACACCTTGTAGACGTTAGTCGAGATCTCTCCTAACAATGACGACTTGTATCTTCGTTTAAAATCAATCAATAGACAAGTCTTTTCTAGCTGAACTACGGTGCTCTGACTTTTCCATTGCACGAGGGAGTACGTAGGCATTAATTCTTATGATCCAAAGCGAGCGAAAAAAGTAATAAAAAAAATTTCATATTTTTTTGTTTGCAAATAAACATTCATTCTTTTCCTTTAGCAAGTAAACCATTATGTGACACTCCTTTTAAAAGAAACCAAACAAAGTGGATCATGCGGAATACCGTAGATGCTTAGGGTGCTAACACCTTCCCTTTGTAAAACTGACCCCCGTACCTTGATCTCTGATCTTTTTGGATTTTGTTCGATTTTTTACCCATTTTCCTTTAGAAACAATAAAGTGTGTTGGCGACTTCATTGTGATGAGATAAGTCAATTGGAGGCTTAATCTCAAATCTTTACCGCTACATCTCTTTTCCTATCATCAGTTTCTCAATTTTTGTTTCATCTTCCTTGTCTCCGAAGACGACGGCGATTGCCACGCGATAGAAACAAGTGGTGACTTCACTGAGGACAGATTGACCTATTGCTGTTCCATTCCTAAGTGGGTTAATCCTAGCTTTGTTTGTTTCTTTTCTATTAGTGTTTATATATTGTTTTACTTTCTGTTTATTACTTCCCATTATTCTATATATATGTTTGTCTGGATTTTCCTGGTTTTCAGGGGCTTGGTGATTTCTTATAAGTCTTCTACCCGGACTTTGGGTAAACTTAAGATAGGACGGGCAGTATAGTCATGTTAACTTTGAGGGAGTAATCCCAAAAAAAGAGACATGAGATCCCCCATTCAGTAGAGGCCCCTTTGACTGTAGTGTCATTTACCGAGTAATCGGGAAGACGTACTGCTTTCGACCTGGGAGCCTACTGAAGCCGGGGACCTTAGATTACCTAACCCATCTTGGCCTTTTAGGTGTAGTGCGGAAACTATGACGAAGTAATCCGAAAATGGTTGTCACGCGATGCTACGTTCAGACGAGTTTTTCCTGAGAATATTTCTAATTACCGTGTTAATCAGGACGTTGGTAATATCCGAAGGAAGGATGTAGACTCTGGGAACCTCTTAGAATCTTATTCGGCAGGTGATAACCGTTAGTCTATACCTTATGGGTTGTACCTTTGATTCCAGGCTCGTGACTCTGAACCATGTGATCCTGTTAGTGTGAAGTGAATTGCATAACATTGCATATCATTTGAATCCTCTGCATCATTCTGCATACATCCAGGTTGTTCATGATCTTATTCTAGGTTGCTTCTTTCTTCCAGTAAGTCGTCTACCGTCAAGATGATTCCTCAACACAACTACGAGACCAGAGTTACTGTCAGATTGAGAATGGAAAACCAAGAATAACACAACATTTAATTCAGATTAGAAATTGACGAGTTGAAGTCAGGCATGGACAAACTTACTGAGATGATGCATGTCCTGATTTCTAGAGGAGATCCACCTCAAAGGACTGTGATATCTGAAATCCAAACTACTGCTGTTGACACTCAACCTATCTAGCATACATCTACTACTTGGCCAGAGTGTGGGTTACCTCAGAACTACTCTCTGCCTATTGAAATTACTTCAATGGTTGGCCAGTCTTCCCGACCAGTCTTTCAAGCTCCAGTTTTCACTAAACCTCAACCAATCGTTCATACTGCTTCTCGTCAACCTGATGTACAAGCTTTTTTTGGGAACCCTCTCTTTGAGTACCATGCTGCCAGTCCACGAAGTGTGAGTCAAGGAGACTTTGGTGAGTTTGAAGAGTTCAAAGAACAGTATCAGACTTTAGAGAAGAGACTTAGAGCTATAGAGGGAAATGAGTTCTTCAGTGTTGATGCTAACAACATGTGCTTAGTTTCTGATCTGGTTATGCCTGCAAAGTACAAGAATCCCGAGTTTGAGAAATATCGGGGGCACATTTGTCCAAAAAATAATTTGGTGATGTACTTTTGAAAGATGTCTGCTTAGACAAAGAATGACAAGCTGCTTATCCATTGTTTCCAAGATAATATGAGTGGAGCTTCATTGAAATGGTATATGAGACTTGAGAAAGGTCGTATCCAATGCTTCCAAGATCTTGTTGATGCTTTCATAAATTAATACAAATACAACCTTGACATGGAATCATATCCTTGCCAACTGCAAAATATGTCTCAGAATGAAAAGAATCTTTCAAGGAATATGCTCAACGATGGAGAGAATTGGCATCTCAAGTTAAACCACCTCTGGCAGAGAAAGAGCTAACTAGTTTGTTATTGGATACTTTGTCCCCTTTCTTTTGGGAGAAGATGATTGGTAGTGTGTCCTCCAACTTCACAGACCTGGTGACTATTGGCCAAATATTAGAAGAAAGAATCAAGAATGGTAAAGTGTTTAAAGATGTTGAATCTTCTAATGGTGCAAAGAAATAACTTGGGAACTTTCAGAAGAAGAAAGAGGTAGAAGCCAATGCTGTCTCGACTGAGAGAAGAGGTCTTCACGACAGGACTTAATATATTGATCATCCACAAGTAGCAGCTGTTACTCCTGCGGTCAATGCTCAACCAGTTCAGGTTCCTCAATGACACAATACTGTGCAGAATCAGAATTGTCATGTAGGGAATATTGCTCAATTTGATCTCATCCCTATGACATAAACTGAATTATATCCTACAATGGTGCAGAAGGGCTTGATTACAACTAGGCCTCTTATTCGTCGAAATCCTTCTCCAGCCGGGTTCAGATCTGACCTTCACTATGAATTTCATCAAGGAGCTTCCGATCATGACTTAAAAAGCTGCTATGCATTGAAAAACAGAGTGCAAGAATTGGTGAAAGCAAATATTCTCACTTTCAAAGAAGCAGGTCCTAATGTTATCAACAATCCTTTTCCAAAACAAAGTGGCGAAAGACTGGGTCGGGGTACCCTCAAGTCACTTCCTAAAGCCAGTGTTTCAGACAGGGCAATTCATCCTTGTTACTGATTAGTCACTAGGCCATCTTTCTTTCTGTTATCATTTTCCCCTTGTTTATGTTAAAATTATTGCTTTAAAATTATGTTTGTACTTTCATGTTAAGTTTAATGAAATGAGCATTACAATGTGTTGTACCCCAAAATTTTCCCTCTCACTTATTAAGAATTTGCTCACAAGATCTCCTTGGACTCAAGATTGCACTAGGGTTTGATCAGCTCAAGACACCTCCTTAAACACTGATGAACAAAATTAGGGTTTGAGATTGCAAAAGGATATTTGAACTTCCACTTCCCCATATGACTTTCATGGATCATCATGGACCCCCAAGATCACTCATGTCAAGTTTCAAGCCTTGGATCACATTTTTGCTCAGTCAATTGAGCAGTTGACCTAAAAATCAACTGTATTGGAGAAAAGGTCAACTATGGCCAATTTACAGTCAAACTTCATAATATTTTATCCACATCAACATTTTAAACCCATATGTATCATTTTATCAAGTTTGGACCATAATTACCCAAGAAATTTGATCAAATCTCCAAAAGGGCAAAATGGTCAAAATTAGGGTTTTGACTGGGAAAGGGCAATTTCTGATTTTTGACCTAGAAAATGATCATTGGTTTAACGCATGATCTCAAGAGTCAAATTGCATCATTTTGACCTAATAACATGGCTAAAAACATTACTCAAGTTCAAAGGATTGACAGATGAATTTTCAGTCAACTGTATACTGAAAAGTCAAACTTTGACTTTTTTGTCAAATTCAAATGCCAAAGATCACAATTCATCAAAACTTGTCAAAATATGAAACTTGTTCATCAAGAAATCAAAAAAGTCAAGATTTCTTTTTGAAAAGTCAAAATTTTTAAACTTAGAAATTTTTCTAAGTGTTGAAAATTTCTTATTTTTTCATAACTTTGAACAAATTTTTCACCATGATGCAAGATGATTAAAGAGAAACTTCCAACATGAAAGTATTAGATCTCCATGAAATCTACAACTTTTCTTTACACAACTCCTTCCAAAATTTCTTGGATCTCAAGTTATACTTTAAAGAACATGTGGTCATGAAACAAAACACTTAGTGAAATATTTGCCCTTATTTGGTCAGGAGTTTGACCCAACTTCATGGAACTTTTCATATAGTTCCAAGGGGAATATTCAAAAGAAATTAAAAGGTGGGTTGTATAGCACATTGCAAGCTTTCCAACATTTCCAAGAACTCCTTGAGATCATTTTTGAGTAGGGAGAATCAAAGAGATGAAGTTAGGGTTTTATCACTTGAATTTCAAGTCATTTTGTGATGAACCAAGTTCAAAATTCAAACTATACTACATAAAATATACTTTGCAGGCCTCGAAATTGTTAGGCACTCCATAATTAATGGCTTGCACAGGTTTTAGAGGTCTCATTTCAAGTATTCAATGCATGGACATGCTTTATATCCATTTTTGGAAGAAAGGTTACATTGCCATTTTGGTAAAGTGCTTTTTTGCACAAAACTTGTTCTTAAGCCTTGTACTTGTTCTATTCTAATCACACAAGTCTTATAACTCATGTGAAATGGTTTAGACACATACAATCACTCATCCCATGGTTGTACTACACATTGAAACTTGGTTTCCCTCTTTTCTTCAAAATCAAGTAACCTAGCCAAAAGCTAAAAACTTGTACTTCTGACTTGCCAATGCACTCCAATCCTTTTGCTTATACATACACAAACTATTGACATCAAACACACGAATGCTCATGCCCTGAAAACAGCTAGAAATCAAAATCACATTCCATACCTCTATTTTCACATAAACTGACCAAAAACTTAAAACTCATAACTCCCTCATGCGTTTTCAAGCCTTTTGTTTCCAAAAGCTTCTAAACATCATTTAGAACTGATCCCATACCCTGTTACAGAACTATAGCACCATTAACACCAACCTCCATTTTCAAAAATAGAGCTTTACACTTGCACTTCTCTAGAACTCCCTAGGCCATTTCAGCTCAAGTTAAGCATTCCATTAGCTTCCTAGGAACTTGAGGAAGCTAACCCAACCATTGGAACTCCTTGAAAGCTGCTCAAACTTCAAACCTGATACCCCTTTGCAAGGTATGTTTTCTAACTTTGGAACTTCTCATACATTCATCATCAATGGTTTATTTGTGAACAAAACATGTAGATATCATTGCCCTAAAGCTAACCATGTCCATAGTGTAGTGGTAGAAATGTTCAAGACTAAGCCATTGGATTAAATAGCATTTATACAAATCAAAATAAAAATCGCCACCACGCTTTATTATTTCCAAAGGAATGGGGAAAGAGCGAATAACCGAAAAGAGGGGGAAAGATTCAAGGTAAGGGGGTTGGTTATGCAAAGGGAAGGTATTAGCACCCTAAACATCTACGGTACTCCACATGAACCTCTTTGAAATATCTGTATATTTTGGCTATAAAAATGTGTTGTATAGAAATAGATGGTGGAGGTGAGAAAAGAAGTATATTTTTATGATTTTTGCACCCGCCGTGGTTGCGAACCTTTAGTGCCTATGTACCACCTTTCATGCAATAGGGGATCAGGGTACACGTAGTTCCTCTTTTAAAAATTTGAAACACAAGTGTGTTGGTTGATTTTAAGAGATAAGACATCATCGTCATTGTCCGTGTGGAAAACATACTTACTACCCACAATCATGAGAAAGGAGAATTTGCATCATCTCAAAGTGGAGAATATGCCTTGGATTTTAAAATCAACAATGCCTCACTCAACACCCAAGTGGAAAATATCTCTCTTCACTACATATTGTAGAAGTATAGTTGTTTGCATCACTACAAGGATTGACAAGAGTCTAACCTTTTGAGAAAAGTTTAAAGATAAAAGCCAAAGTGGTAAAATGATTTGAAATGAGATTGATTGACTTTTAGTCTTCTCACAAAAAATGTCAAGGTATTATTAAATTGATTGAAGTTTATTTATGAAAATGTTTTGAAAATGCATGGACCTAAGTCCAAGTTTATTATGAAAGCGTTTCAAATTTAGAAATAAGAAGAATTTTCAAAAGGAGGGAGAAGATTTTTGAAATTAAAGAAAATGGGAGGAGAAGAAGAGACTATCCTAAAGCATAAGGTAAAAGCTAAGGATAAGGACCATCTAACCAACAAGAAGCCAAAACTTGACATTATGAGCCAAGATAGAATTCTCATTCTTTGGATTGAAACCAAGCAAGAAAAGATACTAGACCTCTTGAGAGAACCAAACTTCAAGTGTATTTAGTCTTCACAAAAATTGGGCAGAGTAACGGCTGTGTACGAGTGAATTCCAGATTACAAACAGAGAATGTAATCACAAAAACCTGCACACAAAAACAAACAAGCAACCCAATGTCTTGAGGTAAACCTCAAGAACTCTAGACAAAATAATCAGATAAAATCACAAGGTCTCCAAGATAGGCCAAGGTTTCTAATCCTAAGTCCAAGAAATAATCCCATGCTCCATCATACCAAGGATAGTAACCAAATAGTCCAAGCACCATTAAGAGTTTTTTAGGGTTTATGTTGATTATTAAGTATCTTTAAGAAAGGAAAAGAAAATCTCAAGTGAGCAAAGTAAAAATGACAAGAAAATAAATGCTCAAATGAGCAAAGATGAAAATGGCATGAAATGTAAATGCTAAAAAATAAATAGTACATAAAGCATAAAAATAAATAAAAGCATAAGATAAACAAGTCAATAATTAGTGGTTAGTTGGATGACCATCTTGAAACTTGCATTTGGAACTCATTAGAGTATTGGTAGAACCAAAGCCTCCACACAACAAGTTGCATTTGCTTTTTGTCAAGTATATTATCCATTTGAAATTCTCACAAGTACTATTTAATGATCAACAATGTTTAAGTGATCCGCGTTGACCAAAGGTGTTGTAGATCTATTAGAGGATTGGTAAAACCAAAGTCTCCACACAATGAGTCTCAAGGTTATTGGATCAAAGAGATCAAATTAACATACTTGGGCTTGCAATCATAAGTTTGGGCACGAATGATCATTTATTTGAATCAGGACAAAATTTAGCGCTATGTTAAGCAATCGTAAGTGGAATTATATAAAAGTCGCACCTATTTTGAGGTCGGTCAATAACAATCTATGCACCATTTGTTTTGAGACATGATATAGAGATCATGCTCCAACAACATTTAGTGCAATGGAAAGGGGATGAGATGAAGAGGGATTAGGGCAAAAAGATGAATAAACCACTTTTGAATTAAAAAAATTTAATCAAACTATTATTAAAATCATTCATCCTTTTTGGTGGAGTTGAACTCAACACCTAAGATCCAATGATGTTAATAAAGTCATGACGAAAAAACCAACTCAAGACAGCCAGAAAATAATCACAAAATAATATCACATTTAATATATACATTAAAAGGTTAAAAAATGTTTAAAAATAGAAAATAATGAGGAAAATATGAATTATGTTCAAATTAATCAAGAAATGAAAAATAAAGCCATAAAAAAATCAGAAATGGATCCAAATATTTTTATAAAAAATTTGGTAATTTTTTAAAGTCAGAAACTATTTTAAAATTATTAAAAATTTCTAAAACAAACATAAAATAGATCAAAAATAGTAAACCTCAACATAAAATTCCGTAAAATTTTCAGAAAGTCAAAAATATGCAAAATAATATTTATGAATTTTTCAGAATTAAAAAATGTCAGAAAGTATTTTTTAAGAAATTAAAAGAAAGCAAATAATACAAAAAATATAAAAAATAACAAATCTTAAAATAAAAATGTGAAAAAATATTCATGAGATCAGAAATAATTCAAAGTATTTTTGTGAATTTTTTCATAATTTTTGGATAAAAAATAAAAGAGTTATGAATTTTTGAAAATTTAATCAAATAAAATATAAAATCAGAAAATAAAATAAAATCAAAAAGATGTGGACCATCAGATCATAGTCAAAACGCGTTAGTAAGCTAATCCAATAGACCAGACGCGCTGTGCTTGATATGGACCTTAGTGAAACACGCATGTGATCAAAAAAAGGGCAACCAATGAAATTAAAACGCTTGGCACACTATCATTGGCTGAGACGAGACATGTCATCGTCTTCAACCTCCAGAAACCCTGCAATGGGGATTTTTTGAGATCCTTCAAATGGAAAAATTAGGATCCCAGGCTAGCATCATTCAACTCGTCTCTTCAAGACGATTCTAACACAACCATCACGCCAAATTTATATAAAGTATGGAGAGAGATATGAATCAAAAACTCAGAAAATAGCGAGCACCTTCAATTTGAGATTTCTCTCTCAATTCTCAATGGATTTAAAAATTGCAAGCAACATTAGAATCAGATAAAGGAGTAGAATAGATTAGTGCTTGATTTGGATTCAATTGGTGGAGAATTCTACCTTTTCGAAGTTTAAGTAAGAAGCTCTGAAATTGGACTTCTGTAGCTTGAATTATGGGTTTTTTTATTTGTTTAAGTGCTGGAGAGTTTGTATGAAGTTCAAGGATGATGAATGCGCAAAGAATTTTGGAAAAGGAAGCTTAAATTTCAAAAACTGAATTCAAAAAAAGTGGGTTCGTGTGAGGTTTTGGAAGGGTGTTCTTGGCTCTCTAAGTTTGGGAAAATGGATGGGGGATGACCCTCTATTTATAGGGAAGTGAATGAGATCAAAAGGAAGAGTGAATGATGAGTTTTGGAAGGAATTCGTGTGGGTCTGCATCATGAAGAAAGTGTGACTAGATTTTGATCAAAACTCAGCTAAATCGTGCGTTTCATGATGCTAAACACTTTTGGGAAGATGCTAATCATGATTAGAAACAAAAACGCGTGGAAAACTTGTGATTAGAAGCCAAAACAAAGATTTCAAAATTCTGACTTTGTGAAAAATTCAGTTTCAAGTTAGCAAATTCAAATCCATGGCATTTCCAACTCAAGGGGTCTTAGGGAATAATTCTTGATGCTTTGGAAATATGAGGTTACAAGATTTGCAATGGAAAAAGAATGGAATAAAATGGATGCTTGAGCTGAAAGTTACATGGAGTCAAAGTTGAAGAAAAAGAGTTGACTTTCCATACTTAGAAATATTTCAAATTCTTCTTCAAAAATGACCTATAATCTTTTGTATCCAAACATGGCCTTCCACTTAGAATTTGCTCTTGACAAAAAAATATGGAATGAAGTAGATCTCTTGAATGACAATTTGAAATTTGAACCACTCAAAATCTCCAAAAATTGAGCAAGTTATGACTTGTTGAAGTTAGCCAAAAAGCATGAAATGACCTATAATATTTTGCATTCTTAAGGAAACTTCCACCCATTATCTCACTTTGCACATAAAAGAAGGCATGAAGTACACATCTTTAACATCATCATGGAAAAAGAATGGACTCATGGTGATAAAAATTGACCAATTATGACCATTTGAAGTCACATATGGAAAATTGTGGATTCATCTAGATGACTTATAATCTTTCTTCTTCACCAAGTTCCTTCCACATGAAAACTCCTTGGAACTTTTGAAGTGATTTACTGGTAACTCTTTGAAGAGAAAGGTGTCTTTGGAATCACTCAAAAATACTAAAAGGTGAGCAAGATATGCTCCTTTGAAGTTCAAAACCCTAGCCTCTAGATCAAGAGAATGCTTTGAGGAACTTTGACAAGTTTGAACAAACTTCTTGTGCCAATGTTCTTTCTTTGTGAATAGAAGTTGTTGAGGATGATGATGAGGACTCATAGTCACCAAAACCACTTCCATATATTGAAATTTGAGAGAAATGTGCTCTTGTGACCAATAGGAACAAGACCTTGTCCAATCATGACAACTTCTTCCCTCAACCCCTTGTACTTTTGAATCAATTTTGATAGCTTTAAAATATGTTGAACCAAAATAAGCCTCATCATGCCATTTCTTCCAAAACAACTTCAACGGTGAGGTTTGAATTTCTCAAGATATGTTGACTAGGGCATGGAAATAAACTCATGAACCCATGAAGCAACTTGCTAAACCTCGTTGCATTTACCTACATTATTAACAAGTAAGACAAACCAACATTGCATTTTATTAATAAAAAATAAAATAAAAGCAAAATATTCATGATCACAAAAGAAAACAAGTCAAGGTGCTTGGTAACTCCTCAAAATAGCAAAGCTAGAGATAGGGAGAAGAACCAAAAGGCCTAATGTGATCTTGTTGTGATTGAAACAGTATGGTATGATGAAGGGGTCTTAGGGAAAAAAATTGGGGTACAACACATAGTTTCCATTAATTTTGCTTGAGCTTAGAGAATTTTAAGATTGAAATTTCTGAGATTTTTAGGGTTCAGTTTAGGGCCAATGAAATTCATGCTTATCTTTGATCTATAGTTTTGATGCTTTACATTTTAGAAACCGTGAGGAAATTTTCTACAAGTTTCATGTTTACAATTTTCATTTTTGATGAGAAATGAACAAGTTACAGTTGGTCTGGCTGGAGGTTGAAGATGAAGTGTAACTCAGGGCGCGTTTTTTTATCATATATTTATTGTTTTTCTTATGTTAACGGATGTATAGCCACCCTAGTGGTAGAAGCGCGCCCCTGTAACCTTTGGGACCTGGGTTCGAGCCCCAATGGTACCCTTTTGTGTTTTTTTACATGTTTTGCATTTTCTGATTATTTTTGCAGGACGCTGGGCCTCTTTGGGCTTGTTTTATTTTTTTGTTTTGCTAGCTAACCCCCTGTTTCATATTTGTGCCACTGGCCCAGTTTATTTTAATTTCTTATTTTTATTTCATTTATTTTCTTAAATACTTTTCCTAATATTAAAAAATCATAAAAATATAAAAAAAAATAGTAAATTTATATTTTAACTTAGTTTATTTATTTTTCTCACACAAAAAATTATTTTATTAATCTTACTTTATTTATTTTTACTTATTATCTTGTAAATTTAATTAAAACTAGGTTATTAATTATTTTCTTTTACACCAATTAAAATATATTATTTTAATATTAAAAAGGCAAAAAATATTTTATAACACTATAATTATTTTCAAGACAAAAAAATACCAAAAATACTTTTCTTATAAAAACTTAATTTCTTTTATTTTAATTAATAGATTTAGGGTTTTGTTTAAAAAAAATTTCTTAGTAAATTTAGGGTTTATTTTTTATTATGTTAATTAATTATTTTTTCCCCTTAATTAATTAGGATACGACAATTTCCCTTTTCCTAAAAATCCAAACAAATATCCATTTATTTTATATTTCACATTTTTGTACATTTATTCATTTTGTACATTATATTCATTTAATTTTTTGTACATTTGTACCAATTCAATATGGTTGTAATAGACTAATTAGGTTTAAATTATTGCAATCCCTATTTACAATTTGTACACCCCCTCCCACAAAGTATTGTAATAGCGTAGTAATTTTAAATTTCGTAATTTATCTCTTTATATACAATTGCTAGTAATTAGGGTTTGTATGGAAAGACTAAAACCAATACTTAGAAAACCCTAATTCAAGACAAAATTAAGCATGAAAACAACACACTTGCACACAAGCACCCATAGGGTAAATCCACTTGGTTGCCTTTACAAAATGGCCATATTACGCATGTGAGGTATCTTAGCAAAAACAAGAAAATATAAGATCATAGTCCCTCGATGACGCTATCCAAGTTGCCTTTCAAATGATCTTAGTCCCTAAAAAAGGAATGCTAAGATGCCTTGAAACATTGATAATCATGGTTATACGATGACCCACGCCCGTCCCGTTTACATCCAAAGATAGGGTTACTTACCCAATCAATGGTAAGATAACAATGTCAAAGGAAAATAAAAATGAATAAGAAAGACTTTTGAGTAGGTAGAATGCTCCTAATTACTTGCTCAATTTCAAACAAACATCCTTGCTATCTTCAAAACAAACACCTACAAACAAACTTGAAAACATTTTCAAAAGATCAAACACTTTGTATACATTCTTACGAACGAGAATCATTACAAAGTTTGCCTAAACAATGGCCTCTTTATAAAATACTTTCAAAAACCACACAAAATACAATTTCAAACAAAATCAAGTGATCTAGCAAGTAACTAAGAGCCCATGGAAAACCATAGATGAAAAGGGTGCTAATACCTTCCCCTTTCATAATCTACCCCCCAAACTCAAGAAATAATATAAAAGGTATTTCCTATGCTTTTTCACCTTTCCTTTTGGATAAAAGAAAAGTCGGTGGCGACTCTTGCTAACCACAATATTTGCGATCAAACGCAAAACCCTCAAGTCAGTTCTCCCACCGTATCCCAGAACTAGCGACTCTGCTGGGGAATTTTCTAAAAGTGGGGTTACCTTAGGGTTAGATCATATTTACTTGCTTCCATTGTTTGACTTGTATGCTTTACATTTAGGTTCTTTATTTGGGTTAGAATCCTCTACCCAGATTTGGGATACCTTATAGGTAAGTGCAATACGTTGTGGAAACTATGCGGGGTATACCAGTATGGTCTAAGCAATAGTGATGTTAGTGCATATTTATGGGTACCGGTAGCCTTTGAGTTAATCAAGGAGAATACGGGGCCGCTGAGTGATGTCATGAAGCACTAATGAACTTTTAGAACCTTTACTTGACCAACTTGGCCTTTAGGACGTAGTCAGATGACCGACTTTGGTGCAGTCTGAAGCTGGTAGATACTCGATACTAAACTCATTGAGGTTTGGTTTTTTGAGATATCTCAGTCGCCATTAAATAGGCTTGTGCTGAGACAATGCTCAAAGAAAAAAATTAGTGATATTAAGCTCCTTAGAACTCAGTTACTATTACTAGGACAGGTTTGAGCCAACTAAAATGATACTTACCTATGAGACACCATGCAAGCCTAAAACTAAGGACTTGTTTTCTTTGTTTGTATATATTTACTTGTACATAACATCATGAATATCATAACATCATATTCATTCACTAACCATTTCAAGGATCTTGGGATTTATCTTTGTTCTGTTTTGTAGGACACGGGTCCTATTCGCAGGAAAACCATTCAAGTCAATCTTGTAAGGATCCCTCCACAACTTAAGGAGCTAGCTTCAAGGATTCCATAAAATTCTCCATTCACCAAGAGACATGGTCGCCTACTCAACTTGGTCAATTCCAACACTAACGAAGACATGATGAAGGTGCTCTTTCAATTCTTTGATCCTTTACACCATTACTTCACATTTCCCGATTATCAACTTGTGCCAACTTTGGATGAATTCTCCCAACTCTTGAGGATTCCCATTCTCAATCAACTACCTTTCAACGGTACGGAAAGAGACCCAAAGCCATAAGAGATTTCTCAAGCTCTACACTTACAGTCATCTGATGTCACAACTAATTGGGAAACAAGGAGTGGTGTCAAAGGCTTCCTAGCAAAGTTCTTGTTTGGGAAAGACTGAAATTGTTGGAACTCTTTGGATTTGTAAGCCTTTGAGGAAATTATGGCTCTCCTCATCTATGGGATGGTTTTGTTCCCAAATCCTGACCAACTCATAGATATCAACTCCGTCAAGATTTTCATGTTTCGTAATTCGGTGCCTACTTTGCTAGGGGATATTCTACATTCTTTTCACACTCGCACTATGAGGAAAAGAGGCGTCCTTAGGTGTTGTACTCCTCTATTGGCAAGATGGTTTATTTCTCATCTTCCCCAATCTGTATTGAAGAACGAGCAAGGTTCAAGGTGGTCATAAAGGTTGATGACGCTCAAGCATTCAGACATTCATTGGTGTTCCTGATCCCTAGAGAATGTTACTATTGTCAACCGTTATGGAGAATTCCCTAATGTCCCCTTACTTGGAATTATGGGAGGTATCACCTACAACCCCTGCTTAACCTTAAGGGATGGCCTGCATGAGATACTGATTCAAGGTTTGGTATTTGACTACGAGAACGACGATCAAGGTCTTCGCTAGAGATTTATCTGATCTTGGAGGATGTTGAAAAAGGTAGATATCAAGACATTGGGGCATAATAATTCCACCCCCCTTGAGCCTTACCTCAAATGGATACGAACTCGTGCTCAGAGTCTTATGATGCCTTATCCTTCCATTTTCCCGGTAATCATTGAGCCCGTTATGGAAGGAGATGTGCCATACACTATTCTACATCCTGACATGCCCACCTCTCTTGAAGACTTACAAAAAGATTGGATACAACTCAAGGGGGAGCGAGATACTTTCGAAGCCTAATTCTACGCTAGCGAGAAGAAGGTTTTGGAACTCACAAAGCAACTTCATGAGGAGAAGACTCTGAATACCTACATTGCACCAAAGAGGATGCGCACAACCTTTTTATCTTAGAGTTTTTTGTATTATTTTGCCCAAAAAGGCGTTGATGTACTCAAGCTTTAATTTATTAATATAACGTGTGTTTCCTTTTTTTATCTAAAACAAATTTGAATCTTTTAGATCCTTGAAATCATTGCATACGCATTTACCGTTCATCATAACATAAGATGGTTTATTGCAACAAGTCTCCTCATCTTTCTACTGTTTATTTCAGTAAGATGGATCTCGAGCAAACGGTGAAGGACCTCCAAGCTCAAAATGCCCAGTTTCAACAGATGTTCTTAACTCTAGCCAAAGCACAAGAAGAGTTGAAAGCCTTACTGGTTGAGGAGAAGAAAAAGAAGACAAAGAAAATAACCGGAGTTCTGAACATGGGAAGAAGATTCCAAGGGCAGACAAGAAGGACCTTAGACTTTGCAACGACATCTGGTGAGAAAGACAATAAAGATGGGAAGGGTAAAGAAACAGTTGTCCAGTCAGAGTCAGAAGAGGAAGAGGAAGAAGAAGACTATTCTGAAGAACAATATCCTCTAGCCGATGACAGGTATAAGCATCTAGAAGAGCGGTTGAGCATAATGGGAATCCAAAAAGTGCCTGGATTGGACTTTGAGGAGTTGGGATTAGTATAGGGGATTGTGATTCCTCCTAAATTCAAAGCACCGGTGTTCTCCAAATATGACGGAGTTTCATTTCCCAAAATGCATCTCGCGTCTTATGTGAGGAAAATCCAGCCTCATACCGCTAACAAGGATCTATGGGTACACTTCTTTCAAGACAGTCTGTCTGGAACTCAACTTGATTGGTTTTATTAGTTAGAAAGAGACAATGTTCATAACTGGGAAGATCTGGCCGCTGCCTTTTACAAACAATACCAATACAACGTTGATCTTGCTCCCATCCGTACTCAACTCTAGAGTGTGGCCGTGGTTTCAAGTGAAGGCTTTAAAGACTATGTGCAAAAATGGAGGGACCTAGTAGGAAGGGTCCAACCTCCCCTATCTGAAAGAGAATTAGTAGACATGTTCTTGGGCACCTTCTCCGGTCCTTTCTTCAACCACTTAATTGGGAGTTCATCGACAGGTTTTACCGAATTGATATTGACCGGAGAAAGGGTGGAAGCCGGGATAAAGAATGGGAAGATTCAAAAATATGCATCCTCTGCTGCTGTAAGGAAACCATTCATCGGAAAGAAGGAAGTGGTTTCTATTTATCCTCATAGAAATCAAAATAGGGATGAACATCGTCCAATGGTGGGGGCTGTCATGATTCCTAAACCAGAGCCTGCTCAGCAAAGAAGCAACCAGTCAGATAAGTCACTAGAATCAACATGACCCTATCTCAATTATTACCATATTTGTTAAGGTCCAACCTAGTGACTTTGAAAGAAGCTCCAAAGAATCCTAACACAATCTCTCCTCACTATCATCCTAATGTCTGCTGTGCATACCACTCTGAGATTCCTGGCCATGACACTAACAACTGTTGGGCTCTAAAGAACAAAGTACAAGACGTCCTTGAAGCCAAAGAGATTGAGTTCGATGCGCCAAGCCTAATGTCATTACTTCCCCTATGCCCAAGCACGGTCGTGATGTCAACACCGTCGAGGAAGATATGTTTGTTACTTCAGTTGATGAACTTATGACCCCACTCCTGACTATCAAAGAGAATTTATTGAATGTCGGTGTTTTCCCAAGCTGTGATGAAAGCTGTCACTTCTGTTTATCCTCACCAACCAACTATCCCTTGTTGAAAGTAGGCGTTCAGTGTCTAATAGATAGCAAGGAAATTTTGTTCGAGAAGGCTTTAATTCCAATTGTTTCTTATAGTGATGTTTCCATCGTGACCATTTCTGACAATTCTTCCAAGGTATCCACCAAAAGACCCGTTAGAATTACATCAGTTCCAAAAGTAGCTCCATTGATAATTATAATGCCTGGAACAATCCCGTATTCGTCACACAAAACCGTACCATGGAATTATGGAGGGGATGTCTACTACCACGGTATCAAGCAAGATTGGCCAGCTTCCGAAGATTCAAGTTCCGAGAAAGTTGACTTTGATGTCAGTAATATCGCAGGGACTGGTAATATAACCCACAATGGAAGGGTTTTCTCTCCAGAAATTGCTCCTCCTAAAGCTATTTCTGGACCCATAATCATTCATGTTGTTGTTTCTCCTCCAAAGGCTATTCCCAGTCCTATAATCATCTCTGCTAATACTCCCGCTGACAAAGTTTTTACCCCTACTGACATTCCTGCTGCCGAGTTAACCGAGACTCGAGGTAAAGATATTCTGGTTGAGCCTGTCCGGACGAAGGAAAAATCAGTAGCTATCCTTGAGACCTCTTGGAAAGAGATGGAGGAAATTCTAAATATCATAAAAAGAAGCGACTACAATGTAGTCGAGCAACTAGGGAAAACTCCATTAAAAATTTCCATGTTGGCTTTATTACTATGTTCTGAGGCGCATGCAAAGGCCTTGGTAAAATTCCTCAAAACTGACCATGTACCCCAAGAAACATTTGTCGATCAGTTCTAAGACTGCGTAGCCAGCTTAACTGCAGATAATGGTTTAGGTTTTTCAGGTGTTGATTTAGCGCCAAGAGGAAGGAAGCATAATGAGGCATTGCATGTCTCAGTAGAATGCAGGGGCACGACCTTGGCTCATGTTTTGGTGGACACTGGTTTGTCTCTGAATGTGTTACCTAAAAAGGCTCTTGATAGGCTTGACTGTGATGGATTGACATTGAAACCAAGAAACATAGTAGTGAGGGCCTTTGATGGCTCAAAAAGGATGGTGCATGGGGAAGTGGACATCCCCATAAAGGTTGGGACCCAAACATTTGACTTAACTTTTTATGTAATGGATATTCTCCCTTCATATTCTTGCTTGCTAGGCCGGCCGTGTATTCACAATGTTGGCGTTGTTACTTCTATGTTACATCAAATGCTGAAATATCCAATTCAAGGGAAGATCATCACTGTTCATGGAGAAGAAGAGTATATGGTCAGCCATCTAAATTCCTTCAGATATGTAAAACTAGATGGAGAATTTATTGAAACTCCATTACATCACTTTAAAGAAGTCCCGCAAGATGTGGCAGCAACCAAGGCTGTGTCTCAAGTTCCCAAGATCACAAGGCCTCCACTCAAGATGTCGTCTTTAAAGGATGCCAAGGCAGTGATAGAAGAAGGTGGTGCACTATTTGGGGACAACTCCCATATATCCCATACAAATCTGACAAATTTGGTCTGGGTTTCACTTCAGGTGCCCAGAAGGTTGTACGTCGTGCTCGCACAGGAGGACCACCTTTGAAGATCAACAACACCATGTCAGCACCATGGAGGATGATGAAGACAGCTAAAACCTGGAGGGTTGGATTTTTCCAACTGTCAGTGGAGGGCTCAGCAACTGGGATGCTAGAGATTTCATCCTGATAACTTTTATCCCACATTAATTTGTCTTTACATTTTGTTGGATCTGTAATATTAAAACAATTCAGACTCTTAAAACCTTGCGTCTTACTCGAGGCATAATGGTCCATTTGTAAGGGTTATTATCTCATTTCCACATGACATCAATGAATCATGGATGTTTTTTTTTTGCATACAAACTTTGTGCTCATTGTTTTTCTTTTTTACATTTTTCATTTCTTTCAAAGATAGCTATACTCTTACACACACTCACACTCATAATGCAGGACTACATCCACTCGTGATGCCATGGGTAACAGTTCTTCTATGGACTTCTGTGACTCTGAAAATCTAATCTACCAAACCGAAGATGAAGGTGAGGAAGATTGTGAAGTACCAGGGGAACTCGCCAGGTTACTGCAACAAGAAGAGAGGACCATTTAGCCCCACTAGGAACCAGTGGACACAATCAACCTAGGTACCTAAGAAGACAAAAGAGAAGTCAAGGTGGGTTCCAATCTGGAACCCAGTGTTAAAGAGCATCTAATTCAGTTGTTACACGATTATGTTGAGGTCTTTGTCTGGTCGTACAAAGACATGCCAGGACTTGATGCAGATATCATAGTAAATCGTCTACCCACAAAAGAGGTATGTCCTCCAGTAAAAGAAAAGGTCCATCGGATGCGACAAAAAATGTTAGAGAAGATTAAAGCAGAAGTCATGAAACAATTCAACGCTGGATTCTTGGCCGTCACTTCCTATCCATAATGGGCTGTCAATGTTGTTCCCGTGCCCAAAAAAGACGGCAAAGTACGAATGTTTGTGGACTACAGAGATTTGAATAGGGCAAGCCCTAAGGATGATTTACCACTTCCCCACATCGATGCTCTAGTTGACAATACGGTACAACATAAAGTGTTTTCCTTCATGGACGGTTTCTCAGGCTACAACCAAATCAAAATGGCGTTTGAGGACATGGAGAAAACAACCTTTGTCACACAATGGGGCACATTCTGCTACAAGGTTATGCCATTCAGACTGAAGAATGTTGGGGAAACCTATCAACGTGTCATGGTAGATCTATTTCACGACATGATACATCACGAAATAGAGGTCTATGTGGATGACATGATAGGTAGATCTCAAACAGAAGAAGAGCATCTTGACCATTTACAGAAACTGTTTGAGAGACTAAAGAAATACAAGCTGAGGTTGAATACAAATAAATGCACATTTGGAGTGAGGTATGGTAATATCCTAGGTTTTGTCGTCAGCAATAAAGGTATTAAGGTAGATCCTACCAAGGTGAAAGTGATACAAGAGATGCCTGCTCCTCGTACTGAGAAGGAAGTTAGAGGATTCTTGGGACATTTAAACTACATTGCCAGATTCATTTCTCACCTGACAGCTACTTGTGAACCAATCTTCAAATTACTGAAGAAAGATCAAGTAGTCAAATGGAATGATGAGTGCCAAATTGCTTTCGACAAGATCAAAGAGTAACTGCAAGAGCCTCCTGTGTTGATGCCAGCAGTCGAGGGAAGACTGTTGATTATGTATCTGACTGTTTTGTAAAATTCAATGGGGTGTGTGCTGGGGCAGCATGACGAGTCTGGCCAAAAAGAGCATGCTATTTATTACCTGAGCAAAAAGTCTACCGACTGTGAAACAAGATATTCACTGCTCGAGAAAACATGTTGTGCTCTGGCATGGGCTGCTCGCCGGCTAAGATAGTATATGCTGACCCATACTACCTTGTTGATATCTAAAATGGATCCAATAAAATACATCTTCGAGAAGCCTTCTCTCTCTGGGAGAATAGCGTGATGGCAGATGATCCTGACAGAATATGACATACAGTATACTACCCAGAAAGCAATAAATGGAAGTGTACTGGCTGATCACCTTGCTCACCAGGCTGTGGAAGACTACCAGTCCATGAAGTTCTAATTCCCAGATGAAGACATCATGATGGTAAACAACTATGAAGAATTCAGACCATATGACGGACCTGAACAAGGATCCCGATGGACCCTGGTTTTTGATGGGGCATCTAACGCACTCAACAATGGTATTGGTGCTGTACTCATATCTCCTAAAGGATTTCATACTCCTTTTACGGTAAGACTCTGCTTCAATTGTACAAACAACATGGCAGAATACGAGGCATGTATTTTTGGTCTCAAAGCTGCCATATATTTGGGGATCAAGTCCTTAAATATATTCGGAGATTCAACTTTGGTCATCAGCCATATCAAAGGGGAATGAGACACCAAACACCCTAACCTCATCCCTTACAAAGAACATGTTTTGACGTTGCTCCCATATTTTGAGAAGATTACCTTCGAGCATTTCCCGCGAGAAGAAAATCAGCTAGCAGACGCACTATCCACAATGTCATCCATGTTTAAAATTAAATGGGATAACGAGGCTCCCCAAATCACCATTGCACGAATGGATGAACCAGCACACTGTCACGAGATTAATACTGAAGAAGTAGTGGACCAACCTTGGTTTCACGAAGTCAAGAGGTATCTCGAGGCTCAAGAATATCCGGAACGAGCTTCAGTAAATGATAAGAAGTTCTTAAGGAGATTCTCTGCTAAATTCTTCCTTAGTAATGGAATTCTCTACAAACGCAACCATGACTCTGTGTTACTTCGGTGTTTAGACAAGGTTGAAGCAAAAAAGATCATGGCTGATCTACATGAGGGCACTTTTGGAACCCATTCCAGTGGGCATACGATGGAAAAGAAAATCCTACAGGAAGGCTATTACTGGTCTACCATGGAAGCAAGTTGCTATCAACACTCTCGAACCTGCCATAAGTGTCAGATCTATGCTGACAAGGTACACGTACCTCTGGTTCCTTTGAATGTCTTGACGTCTCCTTGGCCCTTTGCTATGTGGGGCATCGATATGATTGGGGAAATCAAACCAACAACCTCTAATGGACATCGCTTCATCTTAGTGGCCATTGACTATCTTACAAAGTGGGTTGAGGCAGCATCCTTTGCTCCAGTCACCAAGAATGTTGTCGCACGATTCATCAAGCAGAATCTCATCTGTCGTTATGGTATCCCGGAGAGGATCATCACAGGCAATGGTACGAACCTGAAAAATACTATGATCACCTCCCTGTGCGAGCAATTCAAGATCCAGCATCATGATTCTTCCCCTTACCGGCCAAAGATGAATGGTGTTGTCGAAGCCGCGAATAAGAACATTAAAAAGATAATACAGAAAATGACAGTCACATACAAAGACTGGCATAAGATGCTACCATTCGCTCTCCACGGGTATCGTACCACAACTCGCACATCAACCGGGGCAACACCCTTCTCTCTGGTATATGACATAGAGGTTGTCTTGCCTATTAAGGTTCAGATCCCCTCTCTGATAATTATGAAGGACGCAGGGTTGAACGAAGAAGATTGGGTCCAGACTCGACTTGATCAACTAAACTTGATTGATGAGAAAAGGCTTACTGCTGTTTGCCATGGTGAAATGTATCAAAAACGAATGATCAAAGCTTTCAACAAAAAGGTCAGACACCAAGTGTATTAAGTCGGGGATTTGGTGATCAAACGTACCATACTGCCGCAAGGTGATCCCAGGGGAAAATGGACTCCTACCTACGAAGGACCATTTGTAATCAAAAGCATATTCTATGGTGGAGAGATGATCTTGACCACCATGGATGGCGACGAACTGCCGCACCCTGCAAACGTAGACATAGTCAAAAGATACTACGCATAAGAAACCCGCTAGGTTGACACACCTAGGCAAAACAAGGGCATCCCGACGAACCAAAAAGGTTCGGGCAAAAATTAGGGATCAAACAAAAAATCTGTACACCCGGAAAGTTGAAAACCCGAAAGGGAGACTTGGGAAAAAAAGGATATCCCGGTGGACTGAAAACCCGAAAGGGCAGTCCAGGAAAAAGTTAGGGAATTAAAAGCGTATGACTATGTCCCGTTGGATTAACTTATGGAAAAACTGGAAAACTCAGAGGTTTTGATCAATTCAATCAACTTCGGACAAGGCAGCAAGTGGACAAGATGCTCAGAGACACGAAGGCTATAGCCGAATGGGAACCCCATGGGATTTTTGCACATGCCTATCTTTTCTTTGTATCAAAATTTTCATTTTTTTACGACGTCATTCTCTTACTAGAATGTTTGTCTCATTGTACAAAAATACTTACTCAAAGTCAATACAAAGATATCCCTTTGAAAGTGCAAAACTATTTGTTTTCTTTACTTTTGTTTTGTTTACAAAAACGTCCAATAATTTATTTTTGACCATATGCATTTGAACATAATTACTATTTACAAATAAACAAAATAGAAAGACAGTCACTGATGTCTTTAAGAGATAGGGAAATCTCTCTAAGTTATTTCCATGAAATCCCCTGCAGTGTGCAGTTTAACCCCCAACAGAACAGAGCTTCCAGTTATCAATCCCCAATAGAAGTCATCCAATCTCTCAGGATTCCCAAACAGGATTTTACAAGCAGTACACAAAATTTCCCTGACAACAGAGTTTATTTCTCTAAGTGGAAATTCATCAACACTTCAACTTCACAACATGAAGACTTACACTCCATATCCTCAACAACAGTCAGGGATTTATTTTTCCCAATCCAACAACAGTGCATCAGATTAGCTCACATATGCATACATCGCATCCATACATCATAAACATTGATAACACGAATGCATTATACCTTGCATTTCATACAACTTGACATTGCATATTAGCTAACATTTTACCGTTTTCAGGATAAGGTTAATTAACAGCTACCATTAACAATGTTCAAAGGTTTCTCAGATACAGTTCAGATACGCTCCAAACACGGGTGCCATCCCGATACTCATTCAGACTTAACTTTTGATAAAGTTCAGATACGCTCCAGACACGAATGTCATCCTGATACTCATTTAGACTTAACTTTTGATACAGTTCAGATACGCTAGCCACAGATGCCATTCTGATACTCATTCAGATTCAACTCTCAGATACAGTTCAGATACGCTCTAGACACTGATGCCTTTCTGATAATCATTCAGATTCAACTATCAGATACAGTTCAGATACACTCCAGACGCGGATGCCATTCTGATACTCATTCAGATTCAACTCTCAGATTCAGTTCAAATACGCTCCAAACACGAATGCCATTCTGATACTCATTCAGATTCAACTCTCAGATACAGTTCAGATACGCTCCAAACACGAATGCCATTCTGATACTCATTCAAGATACAACTCTCAGATACAGTTCAAATACGCTCCAGACACGAATGCCATCCTAATACTCATTTGGATTCAGCTTTCAGATATGTTCCAAACACAGATGCTATTCTGATACTCATTCAGACTCAACTTTTGATACAGTTCAGATACACTCCAGACACAAAAGCCATTCTAGTACTCATTCAGTTTTAGTTTACACATACGATTCAACAAACATTTCTGGATGGCATCTGCAAGCCCAACTCCGAAAAACTTCCTATCATCCTTCCAAATGGCATCTTTAAGCCCATTCCATATACCGTCGACCCTCACATCATCGAGTGCAAATTTCTGGGCAATCTAGTGTCCAATCATCTTCCACCTTCGAGTCACGAATGGAAAAACTCGCCAATCTAACTCTTCAGGCTTAAGAAGGTTGAACAGGGGCAGATGTTGTACCCCAAAATTTGCCCTCTATGCGGTCAATGCTCAACCATTTCGGGTTCCTCAATGACAGAATATTGCGTAGAATCAAAATCATCATGTAGGGAATAAGGCTCAATTTGATCCCATCCCTATGACATACACTGAATTATATCTAGCAATGGTGCAGAAGGGCTTGATTACAAATAGGCCTCTTATTCGTCGAAATCTATCTCCGGCCGGGTTCAAATCTGACCTTCACTATGAATTTCATCAAGGAGCTGCCAATCATGACTTAGAAAGATGCTATGCATTGAAAAATAAAGTGCAAGAATTGGTGAAAGAAAATATTCTCACTTTCAAAGATGCAGGTCCTAATGTTATCAACAATCCTTTTCCAAAACAAAGTGGCTGAAGACTGGGTCGGGGTACCCTCAAGTCACTTCCTAAAGCCAGTGTTTTAGACAGGGAAATTCATCCTTCTTACTGATTAGTCACTAGGCCATCTTTCTTTCTGTTTGCATTTTTCCCTTGTTTATGTTAAAATTATTGCTTTCAAATTCTGTTTGTACTTTCATGTTAAGTTTAATGAAATGAGAATTACAATGTGTTGTACCCCAAAGTTTACCCTCTCACTTATCAAGAATTTGCTCACAAGATCTCCTTGGACTCAAGATTCCACTAGGGTTTGATCAACTCAAGACACCTCCTTAAACACTAATGACCAAAATTAGGGTTTGAGATTGCACAAGGATATTTGAACTTCCAATGCCCAATATGAATTTCATGTATCATCATGGACCCCCAAGATCACTCATGTCAAGTTTCAAGCCTTGGATCACATTTTTGCTCAGTCAATTGAGCAGTTGACCTAAAAATCAGCTATATTGGGGAAAAGGTCAACTATGGCAAATTTATAGTCAAACTTCATAATTTTTTATCCAAATCAACATTTTAAACCCATATGTATCATTTGATCAGGTTTATACCACAATTCCCGAAGAAATTTGATCAAATCTCCAAAAGGGAAAAATGGTCAAAATTAGGGTTTTGACTGGGAAAGGGCAATTTATGATTTTTGACCTAGAAAATTATCAATTGGATTAATGGATGACCTCAAGAGTCCAATTGAATCATTTTGACCTAATAACATGGCTCAAAACATTACTCAAGTTCAAAGGATTGACAGATAAATTTTCAATCAACTGATCAAAGTCAACTGTATACTGAAAAGTCAAACTTTGACTTTTTGGTCAAATTCAAATTCCAAAGATCACAATTCATCAAAACATGTCAAAATATGAAACTTATTCATCAAGAAATCAAAAAAGTCAAGATTTCATTTTGAAAAGTAAAAATTTTTAAACTTAGAAATTTTTCTAAGTGTTGAAAATTTCTTTTTTTTTCATAATTTTGAGCAAATTTTTCACCATGATGCAAGATGATTCAAGAGAAACTTCCAACATCAAAGTTGTAGATCTCCATGAAATATACAACTTTTCATTACACAAATCCTTCCAAAAGTTCTTGTATCTCAAGTTATAATTTTAAGAACATGTGGTCATGAAACAAAACACTTAGTGAAATTTTTGCCCTAATTTTGTTAGGTTTTGACCCAACTTCATGGCACTTTTTCATATAGTTCCAAGGGGAATCTTCAAAATTAATTCAAATATGGGTTGTAGAGAACATTGAAAGCTTTCCAAAATGTCAAATAAATCCTTGAGATAATTTTTGAGTAGGTAGAATCGAAGAGATGAAGTTAGGGTTTTATCACTTGAATTACAAGTCATTTTGTGATGAACCAAGTCCAAAATTCAAACTATGCTGCAGAAACTCTACTTTGCAGGCCTCAAACTTGTTAGGCACTCCATAATTAATGTCTTGCACAACTATTAGAGGTCTCATTTCAAGCATTCAATGCATGGACATGGTTTATATCCATTTTTGGAAGAAAGGTTACATTGCCATTTTGATAAAGTGCTTTTTTGCACAAAACATGTCCTTGAGCCTTGCACTTGTTCTCTTCTGATCACACAAGTCCTATAACTCATGATAAATGTTTTAGACACTTAAAATAACTCAGCCCATGCTTGTACTACACATTGAAACTTAGTTTCCCTCTTTTCTTCAAAATCAAGTAACCTAGCCAAAAGCAAAAAACGTGTACTTCTGACTTGCCAATGCACTCCAATCCTTTTTCTTATACATACACACACTATTGACATCAAACACACGAATGCTCATGCCATGAAAACAACTAAAACTCAGAATCACATTCCATATCTCCATTTTCACATAAACTGACCAAAAACTTAAAACTCATAACTCCACCGTGCGTTTTCAAGCCTTTTGTTTCCAAAAGCTTCTAAACATCATTTAGAACTGATCCCATACCCTGTTACAGAACTGTAGCACCATTAACACCATCCTCCATTTTCAAAAATAGAGCTTTACACTTGGACTTCTCAAGAACTCCTCAGGCCATTTCAGCTCAAGTTAAGCATTCCATTAGCTTCCTGGGAACTTGAGGAAGCTAACCCAACCATTGGAACTCCTTGAAAGCTGCTCAAACTTCAAACCCGATACCCATTTGCAAGGTATGTTTTCTAACTTTGGAACTTCTCATACATCCATAATCAATGATTTATTTGTGAACAAAACATGTAGATATCACTGCCCTAAAGCTAACCATGTCCATAGTTTCCATTAATTTGTCTTGAGCTTAGATAATTTTAAGATTCAAATTTCTGAGATTTTTAGGGTTCAGTTTACGGCCAATGAAATTCATGCTTATCTTTGATCTATAGTTTTAATGCTTTACATTTTTGAAACTGTGAGGAAATTTGCTACAAGTTTCATGTTTACAATTTTCATTTTTGATGAGAAATGAACAAGTTACAGTTGGTCTGGCTGGAGGTTGAAGATGAAGTGTAACTCAGGACGCATTTTGTATCATATATTTATTGTTTTGCTTATATTAACGGATGTATAGCCACCCCAGTGGTAGAAGCGCGTACCTGTAACCTTTGGGACCTGAGTTCGAGCCCCAGTGGTACCCTTTTGTGTTTTTTTTACATGTTTTGCATTTTCTGACTTTTTTTGCAGGGCACTGGGCCTCTTTGGGCTTGTTTTATTTTTTTGGTTTTGTTAGCTAACCCCCTGTTTCATATTTGCGCCCCTAGCCCAGTTTATTTTATTTTCTTATTTTTATTTCATTTATTTTCTTAAATACTTTTCCTAATATTAAAAAATCATAAAAATATAAAGAAATAGTAGATTTATATTTTAACTTAGTTTATTTATTTTTCTCACACAACAAATTATTTTATTAATCATACTTTATTTATTTTTACTTATTATCTTGTAAATTTAATTAAAACTAGGTTATTAATTATTTTCTTTTACACCAATTAAAATATATTATTTTAATATTAAAAAGGCCAAAAATATTTTATAGCACTATAATTAATTTTAAGACAAAAAAATACCAAAAATACTTTTCTTATAAAAACTTAATTTCTTTGATTTTAATTAATAGATTTAGGGTTTTGTTTAAAAATCTATTTTATTTAATTTAGGGTTTATTTTTTATTATGTTAATTAATTATTTTTTCCCTTAATTAATTAGGATAAGACAATTTCCCCTTTCCTAAAAATCCAAACAAATATCCATTTATTTTACATTTCACATTTTTGTACATTTATTCATTTTGTACATTATATTCATTTAATTTCTTGTACATTTGTACCAATTCAATATGGTTGTAATAGACTAATTAGGTTTAAATTCTTGCAATTCCAATTAAAATTTGTACACCCCCTCCCACAAAGTATTGTAATAGTGTAATAACTTTAAATTCTGCAATTTATCGCTTTATATACATTTGCTAGTAATTAGGGTTTGTATGGAAAGACTAAAACCAATACTTAGAAAACCCTAATTCAAGACAAAATCAAGCATGAAAACAACACACTTTCACACAAGCACCCCTAGGGTAAATCCACTTGGTTGCCTTTACAAAATGGCCATATTACACATGTGAGGTATCTAAGCAAAAACAAGGAAATATAATATCATAGTCCCTCGATGACGCTATCCAAGTTGCCTTTCAAATGATCTTAGTCCCTAAAAAAGGAATTCTAAGATACCTTGCAACATTGCTAATCATGGTTATACGATGACCCACGCCCGTCCCATTTACATCCAAAGATAGGGTTACTTATCAAATCAATGGTAAGATAACAATGTCAAAGGAAAAGAAAAATGAACAAGAAAGACTTTTGAGTAGGTAGAATGCTCCTAATTACTTGCTCAATTTCAAACAAACATCCTTGCTATCTTCAAAACAAACACCTACAAACAAACTTGAAAACATTTTCAAAAGCTCAAACACTTTGTATACATTCTTACGAACGAGAATCATTACAAAGTCTGCCTAAACAATGGCCTCTTTACAAAATACTCTCAAAAACCACACAAAACACAATTTCAAACAAAAGCAAGTGATCTAGAAAGTAATTAAGAGCCCATGGAAAACCATGGATGAAAAGGGTGCTAATACCTTCCCTTTTCATAATCTACCTCCCGAACTCAAGAAATAATCTCAAAGGTCTTTCCTGTGCTTTTTCACCTTTCCTTTTGGATAAAAGAAAAGTCGGTGGCGGCTCTTGCTTACCGCAACATTTGCGATCAAACGCAAAACCCTCAAGTCAGTTCTCCCACCTTATCTTATGAATCATCATCAATACTACCATCAGTGCAATTCCAAAATCTCTTGGAACTTGAATGCATATTCTGAATTAACCGAACATAGGACTGAAGAACATCACGAAGATTAGGTTGGGTACAAATAAACTTTGATCCTTTATCCTTTATTTCTTAAAAGATGAGCCATACCACGTTACAACCATCAAAATACATAATTGAAGCCATGTTTCTTTTGAAAAGCATACTACAGCAAGGTTGCGTAAGCTGACGCCTATGATATTTTGCGAACCATTTGTTTTGGTATCATACCTTTGCTTTTGCTTTCACTTCAAAAGTATAAACCATTGTGTTTTAACCAGTGATGCATTTTCCATATACCAATAATATCATTTCAGAAATGATTTTTGAATTCAAAACTTTTGCATGAACTTTGCATTAAAATTACCATGTTTGAATAAACAATTTTTGCTTGCAAACAAGCTTTCCTTGTCAAGGAATTTCAAACAGCTGAGAAACTTGGTCAGTGACCCTATCAGGGGCAAGTATCTTCTAGATCCAGTTGTGAATCAGTTAAAGATTTGTTGCTCAGTGTGAGTTTTCTCAGAGTTGGTTAGCCAGAAGATCAATTTCAAGAATCATGTTGGGGAATTCCTTTCCAACAATCATCTCAGAACTGAAGCCATGATCAATTTATTCAAACAAATATCTTAAGAATTGAAGCCATGATCAGTTTATCTCCAACAGTCATTTCAAGAACTGAGACCATTATCAGCTCATTTCCAGCAACTTTTGATTGAAGCCATGATCAGTTTATCCTTAAACAGTCATCTAATATGGGACAAAACCCCTAGCAGCTCTCCATGTCCTTCCTCAGAAGATCATCAGTTCAATATAGTTTACAAGTGTGACAAATTTGGGTTCAACATATTTTCTTCCCAAGCAAATTTGGCAGAGTTCTCTATGTTGAGGAATCAAACTTCCAATATTACCTCCACAAAATAGTCAAACTCCATTATTGTAAATGTATGCATTACATGCATAGATCATTCACATATCATGCATAACAAAATTCATACATAACAAGAGTGTTTCATCCTCATTTGCATTTCCCAATGTCTTGTTGCAGACGACATGTCACCTCGAGATCAAAATCCAACTTACTTGGCACCTACCAAAGCAGATGTCAGTTCAACCGTTTCTATCTTTCTTCCAATGCTAATCTTGGGTATCATGTTTCCCCATGTTGTCCAAAGCCAATATTGGTTGTCGTGATCTTTTACTGCCATACAAAGCCAATATTGGATGCCACCATCTTTTCTTTCATTCAAAGCCAATATTGAATGTCAAGTTCTTTTGTTTCCATCCAAAGCCAATATTGGATGTTGTTCCCTTTTCTATCATCCAAAGCCAATATTGGATTCCACCATCTTTTGTTGTCGTACAAAGCCAATATTGGATGCCACCATATTTTGTTGCCATCCAAATCCAATATTGGATGTCGTAATCTTTGTTGTTGTCCAAAGCCAATATTGGATATCGCGATCCTTTCTTTTATGCAAAGCCAATATTGGATGTCATGATCTTTTGTTTCCATCCAAAGCCAATATTGAATATTGTTACCCTTTCTTCCATCCAAAGACAATATTGGATGTTGCTATCTTCTGTTTCCGTCCAAAGCCAATATTGGATGTTGTTATCTTTGTTGCTGTCCAAATCCATTATTGGATGCCATGATTTGTCTCACCCCATTCAAATCCAATGTTGGATGTTATGATCTTTTCTCTTGTCTAAAGCCATTATTAGATGTTGAGTTTTCCACTCATTTAAAGCCAATATTGGATGTTGTGATCTTTTCCCACGTCTAAAGCCATTATTAGACGTTAAGTTTTCCCTTCATTCAAAGCCAATATTGGATGTCGTGTTTATTTTCTGTCCAACGTCTTTCCTTGACGACTCTGATGTATCTTCAGATTTAGTCTCATCCCACATCTAATGTTCTTCTAGATGCTTCTAATTATATTTTTTAGAGAGTTGCTCACCTCATGCAATACCATTCTTGGATGTCGCTGTTTGCCTTCTCAAGTTTTATCTCTTTTTTCCAAGTATTGATGGTTACTCTTTGTCACCCTGACAGATATCCAGAAATATTTTGTTGTTTTCCTAGCGTGTCTTTCCACGCCATTTCATCTGAACTTCCATAAGTTTCCAGTTTTGAGTCTTTCCATATTCCCAAAGTCTGTCTCATCTTATAAATCATTCAAAAAAACATATGTCAAAAAAGAGTCCATGCATTCATTCATAACATATGCTATCATCTCATCGCATCAGGGACAAAATTCAGGTCTGTTTGTATTTAATTACTTTTCTCCTATCTGGCAAAAAGATAATTAAATAGGGGAAGCTAATGTACCCTAAATTTTGCCCCAAACTTTTTCAATCGCACTTTCATATCATATTTTTTCATTTGGTCACAATCATTAATAAATAGCTTCATTCATCACATTTGCATCCTATCTTTAAGTTTTCTCTTGTGTTATTGACTAACTTCTAATCAAAATACAAAAAAATATTTGTCTTTGTCTTTGTATATTTGTACTTTGTAGGTACCGAATCAAAGCATCTGACAAATAGGGTTTTCTGGTATTATTTTCCTAAAATCTCTATTTGCAAAGAAAAATAATTAAAATTTTTCATTTTTTTCACTGTACAATCGATTGCTCTTAAAGTGCAATCGATTGCACATAGTTCATTTTGTGCAATTTTTGAAAAAAACACTGATGCAATCGATTTCTCCCAGAGTGCAATCGATTGCACATAGTGAAATTTTGAAAAAAATTAGCAATTTCAAGCTTGTCAATTTTGGCTCCAATTTTTGTTCATTTTTGAAAGATATATCATTAATTCAAATTTTGGCTCCAAGAATTAATTACCAAGCCACCACTAATCCCAAGCCTAAACTCTATAAATAGAGCCCTCATTTCATTCAATTCTCAAGCTTTTGATAGACACATTCACTTTGCTAAAAAATCTCTCAATTCTCTCCATCTACCAAAGTCACTCAAAGCTCCATTTTCAAAAAAAGTTAGTAAGCTTTACATTGAAGCTTACTAATCTTTGAGCTAAACCTTCATCAAAACACTTTTCTTTGTCAATTCTCTACATCCAAGCTTGGGAAATTGATTCTTGGGGCTGAATTGAAGCAAATTCTTGAAGTTGTTTTGATAATTCTCTAGATCTACCTTTGGTAAGTTAGATTTTTCATCTTTCACAATGTGATCTCTTGTTGATCTTTGTGTTTGATTCATTGAGCATTATTCTGTGATTCGATTGGTTCTATTTTCTCATAATTTGATGGGATTTTCGTGTTCAATTAAATCCATGATCATAAGGTGTTTAATGGAAAGTTTGAACAAGAATATGGCCTTTTGAAATGTTGATTTTCTGTTTTTCACAGGGTGCAATTGATTTCCCTCACAGCGTAATCGATTGTCACAGAAGAATTTTACGTTCTTTTTGAAAAAAAGCACTGATGCAATCGATTGCTCCAAGAGTGCAATTGATTGTAACAGTGACAAAATGCTTTTTCTGCCTTGTTTTGGGGTTGTTTTGATCCATCTCTCTTTTTCTACTCACTCCTTTTAATTGTTGATTTGGATTGCAATTTTAAATGTCCAATTTATCTTTAAATTCAACGAATTTTAGGTGTAAATGAAGTTGGATAAACGTTCATTAATTCAAATCTACCAAAGAGTGAATTATTTATTTCATTTTTGGTGCTTTGGATTAATGATATGTTTAGTACTTTTATCCACCAAGATGAGTGATTTAACTTAAAGATGAAAGAAGTTTAAGGTAGTGATCCAAATTAGATTATCATTCCCCTCCCTCTTCATCTTATCCCTTTCTTTTTTATTTGTGCTACATGTTAAGGTATAATGATATTTATATCATTTATCCAAACATGAAATACATAGATTGTTATTGACCGGCCTCAAAATAAGTGCGACTTATACATAAGTCCACTTACGATTGCTTAATATAGCGCTAAATTTTGTCCCGATTCGAGAAAATGATCATTCGTGGCCTAAACCTATGTTTGCAAGCCCAAGTATGTCAATTTGAACCCTTTGATCCAATAACCTTGAGATTCACTGTTAGGAGGCTTTGGTTCTACCAATCCTCCAATGGATCTTCATTAATTTTGGTCAATGCGGATCACTTAAACTTAAATGTTGCCTTGAGGATTCTTAAATGGATGATATACTTTACAAAAAGAAAATAAACTTTTTGTTGAGAGGCTTTGGTTCTACTAATCCTCTAATGAGTTCCAAATGAAAGTTTCAAGATGGTCATCCAAGTAACCGTTAAATTCTAACATTTGACTTTATTTTATGCTTTTACTTTATGTACCATTTACTTTAGCATTTACATTTCATGATATTTTCATCTTTGCTCACTTGAGAATTTACTTTTCTGCCATTTTTATTTTGCTCACTTGAGCTTTTCTTTTCTTTTGAAGATACTTAATAATCAACATGAACCATAAAAAACATTAATGATACTTGGGCTATTTGGTTACTATCCTTGGCATTATGGAGGAATGAACTTCTTGGACTTAGGATTAGAAACCTTGGCCTATGTTGGAGAACTTGTGACCTTAATTGATATTTTGTCTGGAGTTCTTGGGGTTTACCTGAAGACATTGGGTTGTTTGTTTGTTTTTTATGCATGTTATTGTGATTACATACTTTATCTGTAATCTGGAATTCATCTGTATACAGTCATTACTCTGTCCAATTTTTGTGAAGACTTAATGCATTTAAAGCTTGGTTTCTCAAGAGGTTTAGTATTCTTGTTGGTTAGACGGTTCTCTTACTTAGATTTTACCTTATGCTTTAGGATAGTCCCTTCATATCCTCCCCTTCTTTAATTTTCAAAATTTTCTCATATTTTTCAAAATCTTTTTGGTTTATAGACTCGAACCGCTTTCATAATAAACCTCGACTTTGTCAAGTGGCTTTTCTTTTAAAACTTCTTTTCTTTAAACAAACTTCAATTCATTTAATCATACATTGATATCTTTCAAAATTAACAAAAACACTTCCACTCATTCAAACCCTTTTGTCCGCTCGAGCACCTTTACCTTTCAAAACTTTTTTCAAGATGAGACATGATTTATTGATAGTCTACCAACATTCTCTTATCCCCGTGGTTATAAAGGTGTCGACTTTTCCACTTGAGTGCTAGAGGCATTCTCAAACCCTCACTCTTGCTGATGCAGGGTCCATCTTTCCCACACCTTATGGACGTTAGAAGAGATTTCTCTCCTAACAATGACAACTTGTCTCTTTATTTAAAATCAATCAACAGACAAGTCTTTTCTAGCCGAACTACAGTGCTATGACTTTCCCATTGCACGAGGGAGTACGTAGGCATTAAGTCTTACGACCCAAAGCGAGCGATAAAAATAATAAAAAACATTTCATTTTTTTTGTTTGCAAATAAACCTTCATTCTTTTCCTTTAGCAAGTAAACCTTTACGTGACACTCCTTTTAAAAGAAACCAAACAAAGTGGATCCTACGGAATATCGTAGATTCTTAGGGTTCTACCACCTTCCCTTTGTATAACCGACCCCCATACCTCGATCTCTGATCTTTTTGGGTTTTGTTCGCTTTTTTTCCCATTTCCCTTTGGAAACAATAAAGCGCGGTGGCGACTTCATTATGTTGAGATAAGTCAATTGCTGGCTTAATCTCAAATCTTTACCGCTACATCTCTTTTCCTATCATCATTTTCGCAATTTTCGTTTCATCTTCCTCGTCTTCGACGACGACGATTATTGTTGCGCGACAGGGACAAAAGTGAAATCTTCTGTGTAGGTGTCATGTCAGAGGTTATCTCCAGTGTTTCATATTTCTTTAACCAAATTGCATCCAATGGATTTGGTTGAGGCCTTCTTAAGATACCTTCCTCTTCTAGTTCTTTATCCTTCATGCTTAAGAACTTCTCAAACAACTGATATTCCTTGGGTTTCTTTATACTTTGAGGTAATGGTGGAGGTGGTATTTCTTGAACAAAATATTTGGATGGCCCAGATTCTGGAACATCACCTATTGTCTCTACAGTTGTAGGTGACTCGATAGAAGACTTCACCTTCTACACATTTGGATGTGATAAATCAAGAATTTTTGTGACAATACTGGGTTGTACTATTTCAGCTTCTGGAGTGTCTTCATATGATATATTAGTTGGCTTTGGATCCTCATACTCCCATGAGCTTAAAGTAGTAGCAATTTGAATAATTTGAGTCTCCATATTTTTTGTACTTCGCCCTTGAGATTTAAATTGCAATTTTGTTTCTTGTATGAAAGTTTTCAAAATAGACTCCAACTGGTTATTTTCATTAATTGTCACACTTGCATTAGGAGCAAAATTAGGGTGATTCATCCATCCTCCAAAATAAAAATCAGTTTCATATGTCATGACATTTATTGGTGCAGGAAATGTCACGACAGGTGGCATCATAAAGGACTTCAAAAATATTGTGTATTTCAGCAAGTTGAACATCAAAACAATGGTTTGATTGACCTTTATTATGCCAAAATTAACACGCATATAGCATTCTTGAACACCTTTTTCTGTCCCTAAATGACAAAAAAGATTAAATGCTAGAATGTAAATTTTATAAACTTCAATGAAAAATCAAAATTGTTAGACGATGAGACAGATCTAGAAGGGGGTGAGGGTTGAATAGATCCTTTATTTAAAAAATTTAGCTTTTAAAATTTGTTTTGAAATGATGCAAAAGCTTCCCGAATCAAAATCGTCTAAATGATCTATTATTGAAAAGATCGGATATGCAAAACCGTATGGAGATCTTATGATGAGAAATGAATCAATACTATTACTTACTAATCAATCACTTAAACAATATCAATGAGTATATACTACTTTCAATAAATTATTTAAGATAAAACTTGACAAAATCACTAATTTATGTGTTAATCAATTTATCAAACACTTGGTGTGCAAAATCACAACAAGTTCAATTTTACTTAATTGTAGTGATGAATTTTCCTTGATAACAACTAAAGTGATTGCTATGATTATTGTAAACTAAGTTTGAATCACTACAATCACGGTAAAATGAATTTAACAATCAATATCACACAAATTATAATAAATGAAAATAAAAGGATAGGGAAAGAGAAAAACACATGATTTGTTAAGGAAGTTCCCCTTGTCGTCCTCGCGTAGGGTACGTCTGCCCCCAATTCTAAAATATAGAATTGAGATATATGATATTAAGTTGCATAGTGTTACAAGAGAAGAAATAGTCTTCACTACATACAAACCAATTGTTGATGATGAAATTATTCCCTTCTTTTCCCTTGGTTCAAGCCAAACCAAGTATGCCAAACTCTTCGAACAAACCTCTGGTTACCGCTACTTGATTGCACGAACTCCTTGTTCTACAAATCTTTTACTCAACTGATTTCGATTGCAACATGTTTGACGCCAAACATTTCTTCACAATCCTCTGGTTACCACTACTTGATTGAGCAAACCCACCGTTTCGCAACTCTTTCACTCAGCTAAATTCAATGAAGCAAAGACTTGCGCAAAACCCTTTACACCAAACAAAATCTTGGAGGATAAAAACAAATGATTTTATTTAAGAAAAAACCCACTCAATTCTCAACCCAAATCTGAAATCAATCTTTAAATTTTAATGTTATCACCACAACTCTGCACTTTAATCAACAAAATTTGTTTATGTGTAATAGTTGAAGAATGCAAGGAGAGGATGAAGATCATGAGAAGTTGGTGTATATCTTTCACTTTTTTTTTGTAAACCCACAATGATGAAAGCTAACCAATATATATATATATATATATATATATATATATATATATATATATATATATATATATATATATATATATATATATATATATATATATGTTACCAAAAAATCAAGACCAAAAAATATCGCAGAATATAGAGTGAAAGAAGGGAGCGGTCGACTCATGCAGAAGACCCACTCAACACGAGCACACCTGAGTGTTGTAGGAAGACCTTTGAGGAATTAATGTGTCAAACACAACAGGACATGAGTCGACAAAAACAAAAATAATTTTTCTCCCAGTGATGACCTTCTTCAATCTATAAGTCGACCTAATTTTTTCACGAGTCGAACAAACGGTAAAAACACCCAAAAATGCTTGTTCACAAAGATTTTCATGCCAACCATTCCACTAGCGAGTTTGTCCATAGAGCCAATCCAGATCAAGAGCTTGTTCATGTTTTGAAATCATTAAAACAAGAGTAGAGGTACATTGCCATCACATACACCCCCTTTTTTATGATTGCAAAACTTAAGCCAATAACTCAACCCAATTTTACCACCTATCCTCCTCCTGCATTTGTTCCTTCCTCACAACCACATGCTAAACATAATCTGCAACATAACCTGCTTAATGTATATTCTTATCCCGCTTTGACAACATCAAAAGATAAAACCACAAGGTCAAGAGTAATAGAAACATATACAATTATATGATCATCATATACTTTTCAACTAACAAACACTAAGCACCATTCACATAAAATGAATCTAGTGCAAAACATATAATAGTGGACATAATGAAGCAAACACATTTAAGTTCATTACACACCAAATGATTTAAACAATAAAACAACAAACACAAAGTAAGTTCTTAAGAAAATAAAGTAACCAATAACATAAGCAAGACATTTAAACCATGAAAGTCATAAAATGCACTACAAAGCACAAAAGCAAGTCAATTTTCTAGGTTCTCATATCCTTGTTTTTGTGGTTCCTCAGGTGGTTGGTTGATGGTAAATTGTTGCATATAGGTAGAATTAAAGGAAGAAAAGTTGTCATCCTGTGTTTTCATCATGCCATGTAGAGGTGTAGGCAACAAAAGTTTCACCTTGAATTCGAACAAGATTATAGAGGTATGCTAGTCTTTAATTTGGAATAGATGCATTCTCTTGTTTTTGAATTTTCATTCTTTCCAATAGAGCCAACACATCACCATTGTTTCCTTGAGGCACTTGGGTGTCCTCCTCCATAGCTTATGTATCCTCTTCTTCTTCTTGTGCCTCTTCTTCTTCCTCATCTTCTTCCTCATCTTCTTCACCATCACTATCTAGAAGCTTTACTGAGGTACTCCTTATAATATACCTATACTTATGTATTTTAGGATCCCACTGATGACCCATCAAAGTAAGAGTCATTTTAGTGAATTCTTGATCAGTAGACATAACAAAAAACGAAATTCCAGGAACACTAACTTTTCCTAGTTTAGAACCCTTTTAATAAATGAGGGATAGCATAACACAGTGCCTCTACTCGATTCTGCAAATAAAAAATCCCACTTGTAAAATAATAAGGCCAATGAACCCTAATTTTATTCTTGAGCACATATACCAATTGAACTTCAGGTCTATTCACCCTAGAATGACCTCCCTTTTTGGGTCGAATAATGTGACACACGATCCAAAAGAGAATTTTTTTTCTAGAGGAGTTAGAGCTCCAATAGTCACAGACTTAGGAAACAAATTGCTAGCAACCACTCTATCACTAAAAGTATTTTTTAGCATGGAATTTAAAGTAGTCTTAAACTCATAATCAAGAGCATACTCAGTGTCAAAAATCTTAATTGCATCAGACTCTTATGGCCATATACCAAATAAATCTTTCTAGATGTAAGAATCAACCTTCAAGGTCTTGTTATTTATCTTATATTTAAATTCAAGTCCTCAAAGTTTCCTTGAACACCCTCTTAGGACAACATAACTAACTTTTCATTATAATGAGTATCACATTCTAGAAATAGATGAAATTTCTGAAACCTAAGTAGTTCAATAACTTTCGGAAGATGCATATGACCCACATTTTTCATATAAAGCACAAATTTTGTTTAACAATTTTTCTCTTACCAAACTTTTCTTCATAAGTTTCTACAAGATCATTAGAGATAAGCGATAGAACCGTTACCGGAATTTCGGATTGACCTTGAGAAGAGCTACCTCTAAGAGTTCTTTTCATAGTTGTTCTTGATGAAGCCATAGAAAAATCTCTTGATGGATGTTGATAAATGGGTTTTTAGGGTTTCAGAGAGGAAAGGATTTTTAGTGTTTAAGAGGATGAGAGTATATGAGAGAGGTATAAAAGAGAAAATGTCCACACAAAATGGATAAAAATGCATAAAAGGAGGTTGAGTACATCCGTGATGTGTCGACCTAAATAGGTCTTGCATCGGTGCATACAATGAAAAATTCAAGAATAATAAATGCTTCAATATGAGTCTACCGCAGTAGCTCATGAGTCGACTCACGCAATCCAAATTTTAATTTTCAAAATATTCATGTTATATCATTCCATTCATACAATAAATAGAAAGCCTACACATTCATGAATTATGTCAAGGATAAAAAATAATTATTGTAAAGAAATTTTAACATTTACACATGATCAAGAATGGTCGAAAAGATAAGAACAATATTATCTCCATGGGCGATTGAACACGAATGCCCTCACTAACGCTTCCATTAGACATAGTATGTTATGAAGGAATATACAATCATAAAATAAAGATCATGTAACTTAGTCAGGTTGCAACCTATCTAAGATATCGAGAACACCAAGTTCCCTACAAATATAGAAGTAAGGTTTCGTCGCGAGTGATTTAGAAAAAATATCGGCAAGTTGATTTTTGCTATCAACGTGCTCGAATATAATGTCACCATTTTCTACATGATCCCTAAGGAAATGATGTCTAATTTCAATATGTTTTGTGCGTGAATGCAAAACCGGATTCTTGGTTAGATTAATGGCACTTGTATTGTCACAAAAAATAGGAATACATTCAAGTTTAACATTGAAGTCGAGCAATTGTTGTTTGAGCCACAAAATTTGGGCACAACAATTACCGGATGCAACATATTCAGCCTTGGTAGTTGACAAAGCAACATAAACTTGTTTTTTTCTATGCCAACTTACTAAGGAGTTTGAAAAGAAATGACAAGTCCCACTAATCCGATTTGCAACCGGCAAAGTCAGAGTCGGAATAGACAACCAAAGAACAATCACTACCCTTGGATAACCAAAGTCCATACTTTAACATACAACAAAGGTTCCTAAGTATGTGCTTTACGACTTTTAAATGTGATTCTTTGGGACATGATTGAAACCTAGAACACATGCAAACACTAAACATAATATCCAGAAGAGATGCAGTAAGATAGAGAACAGAACCAATCATACCTCTATACCTTTTTATATCGATGGTCTTAAAATTTTTCATCTTGGTCCAAATTCACCGTCGTAGGCATTGGAGTGTCGATTACTTTGGAGTTTGCCATATTGAAGCGCTTGAGTAGATCATTGAAATGCTTCATTTGGCTTACAAAAGTCCCTTTATTAAGTTGCTTGATTTAAAGACCGAGGAAGTAGTTTAACTCCCCTATTGTAACCCAAAATTTTCCCTCCCATTTTTCAAGATACCTCCTCATGCTCCTAGGGTCCTCAATTGCTCAAGACTACTCAAGGGTCGTCCAGACAAACTCTCATCCTAACCAGTTGGCCTACAACTAGGGTTTTTCTCCTCTCAAAGAAAATTGGACTTATAATGTCTCAAGTGGATTTCATGGTTTTACATATGCCTCAAAGAATCCGCATGCCAAATTCCAAGCCTTATAGCACAAGTTTTCTTAGTCAATTAGTCAAATGATTGAAAATGAACTGTATTGGGCAAAAAGTCAACTTTGACCAATTTACAGTCAAACTTCAAGATATTTGGTCAACATAAACATTTTGAAGTCACATTCATCATTTGATCAAAGGTTAATCATGATTCATCAAGAAAACTCAAGATTCATCAAAAGTAAAAAGTTACTAAATTAGGATTTTCTTAAGGAGAAGTCAACTGAACTTTGACCAAGCCTAAATTTCACATACTTCATCAGAAAATTCTCAACCAATGCTCATTTTGAAGGAAATTCAATTCTCTATAAATTTGTCTCTCTAAGATCAAGGCATAAAATGCTTCATTTAAGATATGGGCCAAAACATTACAGGTCATTTTAAAAGTCAACAAAAACACACTTTTTGTCAAAGAAATTTACATTAAGATAAATCTTCAAATGAAAAAATGACCAACATGAAGATTGTAAGGGACATCTTGAAGTTTCCAAAAAGTCCATAATCGTCTTCATATGGTAAAAATTGAATGAGATATGATTTGGGCAAGTTGGGAAATTTTGAGAAAATGCATGAAATCCAATTTAGCAAACTTTAATTTTTGGCCTAATGGGCCTATCTTTTAAGGTCCAAAGGTGTTCTTGACCTTATAAGAGACTCCTAAGTCCATTCATTTATCTTTGTGATCTTTATTTATTTTATTTTTGATTTTATTCAATTAAATTCAAAATTAAATCAAAAAAATATTAAATAATGTATAAAGCATAAAGGCTTGAGATTTGATTTTGTTTGGGGGCCCAAGATCATGCAAAAACTGTATGAACTTATTCTTGAAACAAATATTCATGGTTTTGTCATATTCCAATCTATTTTTAAAACAAAATCAAAGATAGGTTTTGCATGACATCCAAGCCCATCTTTTAACCTAATCTCTTCCTATATATGTGCTCAACATATTCAGGCAAGGGGCAACAAAAAATCTGCTCAAAAACACACTCTCAAAATCTCAAATTTTGTCCAAACTAGGGAAAACTCGAAATTAATCTCCAGCTATCTTCAACGCAAACCATCCATTTAAATCAACTCCTGAGGTACCATAGAGTAAGTTGTGATCATTCTTGATAATCAAAAGTGCTTGAAACCTACATTGCATGCATCGTCGTCTTCATGCTTTTGTTTAAATTCGTATTTTAATTTTCATAATGCTTTGATTGAAACTAACTATTATAATGTGTTCCTGAGACAAAATAACACAAGTCTGATCCCTTGCATGAAGCCCATAACATTAGGATAGCATAGCACCATTGTTGAACAAATTTGCCTTATTTTTTTCGTATCAAATTATGCAGGATGATTTAGCCAAAACCAGTGACACATTGGATTCACAAGGGTCGATATAAGGGAATAAGGTCTTTTTTGATCTCTAACTCGTGCTATTTTTGCAAGTACAAAAATCATCTCACTGGAGAAGACGACCAGAGCTAGGGCTCCGACGCCTCTCCAATCCACCTGTTTTTATATTATATTTAATGGTTTCTATTCTGTAACCAGACGAGAGCATAGAACCGCTGGTCAAGGAGAAGGTTTGTGAAGCCAAGGATTTGGGTTTGATCCCTGCATTTGCAATATTTTTTTTAATTATTTTACAATTAACATGCATGTTTCCAATATATTATGCAACACCTGTTTCTAAACACAAACGAGCGCCTGGCCTAGTGGCAAGCAGTACAACGTGAAAAGCCAGGGGGCATGGGTTCAACACCCACCCCATGCAGTTTTACCCTTTTTTTTGTTTAACCTAACTTCCTTGATTTTTCTAACCCTAAACCTAATTTCTTTTAATTGATCATCAAACTGGCCTAATTTTTTCATAATACTAATGAATTAGGTTTAGGTTTTTTTTCCATTATTTAAATTTTCTTGATATTTTAATTAATCAACCTTTTTTAATATTAAAATCAATTATAATTTAGGTTCGATTATTAATTATTATCATTTAAATTATTTTCACAAAAAACCACAAAAACATTCAAACTTCTTTTTTTTTCTTCTTTTCTATTTTCTTATTTCTTTTTCCTCCTTTTTTTTTTAAATTCCTATATCAAGTGTATAGGACGCATTTCCTATGTAATAACTTAGATTTATATGTTCCACATTTTTCCCTATTATGTAACTGCTCACAGGATGTAATAGCTTAGGTTTAAATTTTAGCACTTTACATTCTGCACTTTATTTTTCTGTAAATATTCAATTGTTAGTAATTAGGATTTGTATGGCAAGACTAAAAACAATCTATAAAACCCTAATTCTCATGATAAATAACTCAATAAAAACACTCTTCACACTTGCACCTTTAGGGTAATCTCTCTTGTTGCCTTACGAATATTGGTCACGTCCCTCGAAAGTGGGGATACTTTAGCAAAAGACCCTCGATCAAATCATCATGTCCCTTTCAAATAAAAATCATAATCCCTCGATGACCCTTTGAGCTGCATACAAAATGATCTAGTCCCTTCGAGTTTCCTACAAAATGATGATAGTCCCTTCGATACAATTGTTAAATCTTTATTTGTTGCCTTCGATGACCATACGGTGACCCTACGACTGTCCCTTCACATCCAATAGATAGGGATACCTACCAACTAATGGTATGGATAGTACTATCTCTAAAGGAGAAGGAAAATATTAAAAAAGACTTTAGTGGATAAGAAACTCTTACTTGCTTGCTCACAACTTTTCTCAAAACTTTTTTTCACACTACACTTTCAAACAAATATTTTCAAAAATAACACTTTGTATACATTCTTGTGGACTGATACAAGAATCATTACAAAGTCAGCCTCACATTGGAGATTTCAAAATATTTTCAAACAAATCACACACACAAAGAAAGTTTTCAAAAGTGAGCTAAGTAATTAAGAGTCCGTAGATAACTACCGGTGAAAAGGGTACTAACACTTTCCCTTTTCATATCTTACGCCCCCCCCCCCCCAAACTCAAAACCTATTAAAGGTCTTTCCTGTTCTTTTATTCTTTTCTAAATATTGGATAAAAGAAAAGTCAGTGGCGAATCTAGCTATCCGTACATTTGGATAAAACCAAAAAGTCAGTTCTCCCATCGTATTGCAGAACTGGCAACTCTGCTAGGGAGTACTACTTAAAAAAAGGGGTTGCCTTAGAGTTTAAGATCACTTTAATTGCTTTTAATTGTATGCTTTGCTAGCTTTATTTTAAGGGTTTGTTTGGGTTTAATTACTTGTAAGATCCTACACCTGGATCTGGGGATGCCTTAGGTAAGTAGAAATAGATAATAAAGGTTGTGCGGTGTATAACGATATGGTTAACATGATGGCTACGTTAGTGTGACATTTTGGTTTATACTGATGTTCCTAGAGTAAGTCAAGGATAACATTAGGCTTTCGCGTGATGTAGTTAACACTAACTTACTTTTAGAACCTTAATTGACCAATCTTGGCCATTAGAAGATAATGAGATAACCGGATTTGATACAATCCAAGGTTGGTTGATACTCTAAGTTAAGCTCATTAAGATTTGTCTTTTGGGATGTTTTGGTGGAAAGCCAGTTGTCGTGCTAAAATAAAGCATGCGAGAAATATCAGTGATATGAGATTCCTAAAACCCCGTTACTTTTTTAGGACATGTTGAGCCAACTTAACTTCAATGGGGAAGGGTATTTACCTATGGACTTCATGCAAGCCTTTAAACCTAAGGCTTTGTGTGACTTGTGTGTGTTTTATACTTATCTAATCATGAACATGGCATCATAACATCATATCATCATAACATAACATAACATAACTAACCATTTCAAGGATCTTAGGGACTTATGGTGCAAAATTATCATAAACCAGATTTCTAGCAAGGGGAAAGAGGATTTATTTTCCTCTAGCCAGATGCTGTAAAGATCAAAGTGCATTCTCTTAAGTTAGAGGCTATGACCCACTTGATATGGTGAGCTTTATTCTTATAGAAGGACATTCGAAGATGAAGACTCAAAGTTCTTTAGACAAAGCTGTAACGAGATTTAGTTTGTAATATTTCAAATTTAAATCCCACGAGATCCTTGAAAACATTGCATATGCATCTACATGCCATACATATCATTACATAACAGGTTTCCAAGACAAGTTTTCTCATCTTACTGTTGTTTATTATAGATAGAAAAAATGGCTCTTGAACAGACAGTCAAAGATCTCCAGGCTCAGAATGCTCAGTTCCAAGAGATATTCCTAAACGTAGCCAAAGAGCAAGAAGAGCTGAAGGCGCTCATCTCCAAAGAGAAGAAGAAGAAGAATACAAAGAAACCAATTGGCATCCTTAAAATGGGGAGGAGGTTCAGAGGTCCAGCCAAGCGAGCTCAAGATCTTGATATCCCGTCGGACGAGAATGAAAACCAAGATGAAGATGGTAAAAGTGTTAAATCTAAAAGAAACAACCTTGGTTATGACAAGTTTCCTGATGAGGAGGATGAGGATTATTTGAATGAACAATATCCCCCTGCTGACGAGAAGTATAAGTTATTAGAAGAGCGTCTGAAAGCTTTGGAGATCTAGAATGTGCTTGGATTGAACTTTGAAGATTTGTGTTTAGTCTCAGGAGTCGTCATTCCTCCTAAGTTTAAATCTCCTAGCTTTCCTATGTATGACAGTGTTTCTTTCCCGAAGCTACATTTGAGATTGTATGTTCGGAAAATTCAACCACACACTACTGACAAGAAATTATGGTTGCATTTCTTTCAAGAGAGTCTTTCTGAAGTATAACTAGAATGGTATTATAAACTTGTAGGTACCAATATCTATACCTGGGAGGATTTGGCTACAACTTTCTATAAACAGTATCAATATAATTCTGATTTGGCGCCAACCCGCATGCAACTACAGAGTATGTCCATGGATTATGAGGAAGGCTTTAAAGAGTACGCACAAGAATGGAGATATCTTGCAGGAAGAGTTCAACCTCCTTTGGCTGATAGGGAATTGGTTTACATGTTCATGAGCATGCTAACATGTCCTTTCCATAGTCAACTACTTAGGAGTTATTCAGTCAGTTTCACTAAACTGATATTAACAGGAGAACATGTTGAGAATGGAATCAGAAGCGGTAAAATTCAGGTGGATACATCTTCAAATACTATGAAGAAGTCTTATAATGGTAAGAAAGAATCCAATGCTGTGTACGGCCAAAAGGGTCATAGTAAGAGTAACTGCAACCAATATGTGGGGCAGTTCTGATCTCTTATCCAATGCCAGTACCACAATAACAACAACAGAATAATCAACGTAGACATGTTGAACCCAGGAGACTGTTCACAAGAATTAACATGTCGTTGTCTCAACTATTGCAACACATGTTGAAGGAAGAGTTGATTACATTGAAAGACCCTCTTCTGAATCCCAATACTAATTCCCCTAGTTACAATGCTAATGCAACGTGTGCATATCACCCCAATAGTCCAGAACATGACACTAACAATTGTTGGGCTCTGAAGAATAAGATCCAAGACATGATCGAAGCTAAAGAGATTGAATTTGATCCTCATGAAACTCCTAATGTGATCACTGCAGCTATGCCTAATCACGACAAAGGCGCTAATGCTATTGAAGATGTTTCGTATGTTTCTACTGTGAATGACTTGACTACTCCTCTAATGATTGTTAAGAAGAAGTTATTGCAAGCCGGTTTATTTCCTGGGTTCCTTGAAAACTACTACTATTGTGTGTATCAATACAATGGATGCAAGCTGCTAAAATAAGGTATTCAATGTCTAATGGATGACCGTGCGATTCTATTTGAGAAGAATCCTTCTATGGAGAGTGTGTCTCAAGACCTGAAACTTGAAGACGTGTCTATAATTTCCGTTACTCCTGTAAGGATCAATTCTAAGGGTTGTGTGAATATTACTTCTGAACCTAGGGTTTCTCCTCTGATCATTACCGCGCCTAGGCCAATTCCATATTCCTCTGACAAGGCTATCCCTTGGAATTATGGAGGTGATGTCTACTACCATGGTGTCAAACAAGAACCGTTGACTGTCGAAGATAAGAATACTGAAATTATTGATCCCAATGTTGGAAATATTACTGGGATTTGTAATGTTACCAAAAGTGGAAGGATTTTATCTCCAAAGATCTCTCCAAAAGCCGTTACTACACTAGTTCATATCACTACCACTGAATCAACTATTAAAACTCGAGGCAAAGAACAGATAACTGAGTCCGCCCAGACCGAGGCACCAAAAGAGGTTACTGCTGAAGATACCTCCAAGCAAGAGATGGAGGAAGTACTGAAAATTATTTGAAAGAGTGACTATAACATTGTTGAATAGCTGGGGCAGACCCCCTCTAAAATATCTATGTTATCTCCATTGTTGTGCTCTGAAGCCCATGCTCAAGCTTTGGTAAAATATTTTAAATTTGCTCATGTACCACAGGAAATCTCTGCTGACCAGTTTGAAAATTGTGTTGCTAGCCTGACAACTAATAATGGGCTAGGCTTTTCTGACTAGCTTAACTCCCACGGGAAAGAACCATAATAAGGCCTTGCATGTCTCTATTGAGTGTAAGGGCACTACCTTATCCCATGTATTGGTGGACATAGGTTCCTTGTTGAATGTATTTCCAAAAGCTTCTTTAGACAAATATGACAGTGAAGGGATTATGCTAAAACCCAGTGACATTGTGGTAAGAGATTTTGATGGTTCAAAGAGAATGGTGCATGGAGATGTTGATCTTTTGATCAAAGTGGGTTCCAAGGTCTTCAACTCTATTTTCTATGTGATGTACATTCGTCCAGCCTATTCGTGTTTGCTTGGATACCCTTGGTATCATGGGGCAGGCACTGTTACTTCTACTTTACACCAAAAATTGAAGTATCCCATAAAAGGAAAAATCGTTACAGTTTGCAGCGAAGAAGAATACATGGTGAGCCATTTGAAGTCCTTCAAATATGTTAACATGGATGGTTAATCCTTCGAGACTCCTTTCCAGAAATTTGAAGTTATTCCTCAGAGAACCCCTATTGATAAAGCTACTCCTACTGTTCCTAAAGTTACAAGGATTCCACCAAGAATGGCTTCTCTGAAAGACGCTAAGGCTGTGGTAGAAGAAGGTGGTGGCACTTATTGGAGTAAGATTCCTAACATTCCTTACAAGTCCGATAAATTTGGTTTTGGTTCACCTTACAGGCTCAGAGGGCTCTCCGCCATTCTCGTTCTAATTCTGGGAGACCGCCATTCTGCATTAACAATAATGGAGTTCACAAAGATCAAGTCAACACCGTGGAAGATGCTGATAGCGACTGTGCCATAGACAATTGGATTTTCCCTATTACCGGCAATTGGCTCAACAATTGGAAGGCTGAAGACTTTATACCAATCTCTTTTAGTCAGGAGTAAATGCTATTTTTAATTTTCTTGCTTTCAACTTTTTTGTTATGTAATTTAAACAATAACTTTAAACCTTGTTCCTTACCCGGGGCACAATGGTCCATTTGTTAGAGTTGTCATTTTTCATCCGCATATTTTCATTTTATAAATCATTGGACATTTGCATTCAAATATTGCGCTCTTTGTCTTTCCTTTACTTTATTGCTTTCAAAATAACTATGGGTTCTTACATACATCCACACAACAAATTGCAGATCCATATCCACCCTGATCCCATTGGTAACAATTATTCTATTGCTAATTATAACTTTGAAAATCCGATCTACCAAGCTGGGGATGAAGGTGAGGAAGATTGTTAAGTACCTAGAGAGCTTTCTAGGTTGTTAATATAGGAAGAAAGAGCCATACAACCGTATGAAGAGCCAGTTAAGGTTGTGAACTTGGGTACTAAAGAGGACAAGAAAGAAGTTAATATAGGTGCCAAACTAGAAGACAATGTAAAAAAGATATTAACCCAGATGTTGCATGACTATGGTGATATCTTTGCTTGATCGTACAAAGACATGCCAGGACTTGATACTGACATTATGATTCACCGTCAACCGATGAAGGAAGGTTGTCCTCCTATAAAACATAAGGTTCGTCGTATGCGTCCTGAGATGTGTAAAAAGATCAAAGTTGGGGTTTTGAAGGAGTTCAATGCAGGTTTTTTAGCTGTTACGTCATATCCTCAGTGGGTTGAAAATGTGGTGCCAATGCCTAAGAAGGATGGCAAGGGGCGTATGTGTATAGACTACAGGTATTGGAATAAGGCAAGCCCCAAAGATGACTTTTCGCTTCCGCATATTGATGTTCTGATTTACAATGCTGCTCAGCATAAAGTATTTTCCTTCATGGATGGTTTCCCTGGTTATAATAAAATCAAGATGGCACCTTAAGACATGGAGAAGACTACCTTTGTCACACAGTTGGGCACTTTCTGTTACAGAGTTATACTTTTTGGTTTGAAGAATGTCGACACAACATATCAGCATGCAATGGTAGCTTTGTTACATCACATGATCCATCGTGAGATAGAGGTTTACGTTAATGACATGATAGCCAGGTCTCAGACTAAATAAGAACATCTCGACCACCTGCACAAGATGATTGAGAGGTTGAAGAAATACAAGTTTAGGTTGAATCCAATCAAGTGCACCTTTAGTGTAAGATCCGGTAAAATCCTAGGTTTCGTCATCATTGGTAAAGGTATTGAAGTTGATCCTGCCAAGGTTAAAGCCATTCAAGAAATGCCAGCTCCTCGTACTGAGAAGGAAGTCAGAAGTTTCCTGGGATGATTGAAGTACATTTTCGGATTTATTTCCCATTTTCTTGCTACTTGTGATCCAGTCTTCAAGTTACTGAAGAAATATCAAGTAGTGAAGTGGAACAACAATTTTTAGATAGACATCGAAAAAATCAAGGAGTACCTTCAGGAACCTCCAATTCTGATGCCACCGGTTGAAGGAAAACCTCTGGTCATGTACCTGACAGTATTAGAGAACTCAATAGGGTGTGTATTGGGGAAACATGACAAGTCTGGTCAAAAAGAGCATGCAATATACTACCTTAGCAAAAAGTTTACCGACTGTGAAACAAGATACTCACTGCTCGAGAAAACTTGTTGTGCTTTGTCATGGGCTGCTCACTGACTAAGACAATATATGTTGACTCATACTACTTTGTTGATCTCTAAGATGGATCCAATAAAATATATATGTTCTAAAAACCCTCTCTCTCCGAAAGAATAGTAAGATGGATACCAATCTTAGTAATTCTATGATCACGAAACTATGCATGCAATTCAGGATTAAACATCACAATTATTTTCCGTACCGACCGAAGATGAACGACACAGTGGCAACTGCCAACAAGAATATCAAGAAGATCTTGTAGAAGATGACAGTAACATACAAAGATTGGCATGAGATGTTACCATTTGATCTTCATGGTTATCACACTTCAGTATGTATATAAACTGGAGCAACCCCGTTCTCTCTAGTCTATGGTATGAAGGTTGTTTTACTTGTTGAAGTCCAGATTCCTTCCCTAAGGATTATGAAAGATGCAGGTTTAGATGAAGACAAATGGACTCATACTCGACTAGACCAATTATATTTGATCGATGAAAAAAGGCTTTCCGCTATTTGTCATGGTCAAATGTATCAAAAATGCATGATCAAAGCCTTTAACAAGAAAGTCAAACATCGGGTATACCAGGCTGGTGATTTAGTAATAAAGCGCATTATCCTACCACAAGGTGATCCCAGGGGTAAATGGACTCCCACATATGAAGGGACATTTGTGATCAAAAAGATATTTTATGGTGGTGCTATGATACTTACTACCATGGACGGTGAAGATTTTCTACACCCTGTGAATGCGAACATAGTCAAAAAATATTACGCATAAAAGAGACCCTCTAGGTTGACAGGCCTAGGCAAAAGTAAGGGCATCCCGGTGAAACAAAAGGGTTCAGGCAAAAATTAGGGATATATATATATATAAAAAATTGTACATTCGGCAAGTCGAAAACCTGAAAAGACAGCTTGGGCAAAAAAGGATATCCTGATGGACTGAAAACCTGAAAGGGTGGTTGTGATCGGTGGATCTGGAACTGACTGTTTAACACTGGTTCACGAAATGTCGCGGAAGCAAGAGTCGCCACCGTCTTTTATTTTCTCCAACATGGACAGGACAAAAGCACAGCAAAATTCCTTATGAGATAGTTTCTCGGTTCGGGAGGTAGATTTATAGAAAGGGAAGGTGTTAGCACCCTTTCTATCCATGGTTATCCATGGGCTCTTAGATACTTGCTCATTTGTGTTTTCAAAATGTTTGTTTGCTTTTCAATTGTGAGTGAGTTTGAAAAAGTTCCGTTGAAAGTTTTCTGAATAACTCTTGTATCAGTCCTCAAGAGTGTTTGAAAAATTGTTTTGAAAGCTTTTTGAAAGTGTCGGTGTGAAAAGGGTTTTGATTTGTTTTTGAATCGAGCAAGTATCCATGAGTCCTCTGCCTACCCTAAGGAATTAGGCTGTGTAAATGTCCTTAAGGTAGTGCCATCCCACCATTGAGAGATAGGTAGCACCACCGTTGGAGGTGTTCGGGTCAATTCGTTAAGGGACAGTGTGGTCACCAGAGCAACAGTAGGACACCTTAGAAGCTACCCTTATGCCATTGATCCTTTTTTAATTCCGAGGCAACCGTTTCGAGGCAACTGGATCATGTCATGGACATAAGGACTTACTAAAACGTCCTATACTCGACGACCACGTTTCGAAGGTAAGACAACAGTGAGGCGTACCCTAAGAGTGGTGTGTGAATTTGTGTGTTGCTTTCATGTTATGTTTTATGTTGTACATGTACCATGGTGATCTACGCTCGTTTTTAATTTAGGCCATACATTCTTTCATGCAATTAGAATTTAAAAAGTGCGGAAATTTAAATGACGGAAAGGTAAATCCTACTCTATTACAAGGCGCGGGTCTATACATCGCCAAACTAACAAAGACCCGTTTTAATAAAAATGCGGAAAGTAAAATAAATTCCTAATTACTATTACATGGCTTGAGCAGTTACATAATATTCACAAAGGAAAATAAATGCGTGGAAAGAAATTGAAATTGAATGTCCGAGGGTTTTGACCCTTTGCTTGAAATTAAACGAAATTAAAATCTATTATTATTTAATTAAAGAAAAGAAGATTTTTTTATTATTTTTTTGGTATTTATGAAGATAAAGAAAATTAAAATTAAGAGGAAACCATAATTCTAAATATTTTAATTATTAATAAAAAAAAATATTAAAGTTACTCTAATTTACTAATTAATTAATTTATTTACAAAAATAAATAGTAATTATAATAATAAATAAATGAGAAAAAATTGATTAAGAAAAGGATAAAAAATGTTAAAAAAACATAATTCTAGATTTTTTTTTATTTATTAAGAAAAAGTGTTAAAATTAAAACCTAGATTAACTAAGTTAATTGTTAGAGTTTATGTACAAAAATTAATTAGTGAAGAAATTAAATATATTTGTATTTTTTGATTTTTCTGTTTTTATTATAGAAAATTATTTTATGGTGAAAAAAACAATTAAAACAATTAAAAAAGAATTAGAAAAGAAAAGAAAATAAAATTAAAAAGGATGCAAACCAAGGGGGGTTTCAGGCCCAAGGGGAGGTTTTTTTTGAAGTATTCTGGCCCATTAGACAAAAAGCCTTGTTTGACTTTCTGGCATCACGTGCGTGTTCATTGACTCCTGATTACCGTGGTCTGCATTCTTTGGCCATTGGATTGAGTTTCATGGCCATTTGTGTTCTGCCTGTTGGCCATTTGTGTTCTGGCCTCAACGTTCTTTAATCTTCTCAGGATGTCTGTCTCGCCATATATTGGTGTCATGCATAAGTTGTTCTTTTGGCCATTTGGCTTTTGGCTTTTGGCCATTTGGCTTTTGGCCTCAACGTTCCTTAATGAACCTGCATGGGATCCTGTCTAAATTTGCAGTGTTGAATCTCATGAACACATTAAATAAAATCATAAAATGCAAATAAAGCCAATATATGAAGAAATTTAATGTTTAGGCACAATATGACATGTATGAATGATTATACCCTTTTGATCATGGAGATCAAATCAATCTTACCTTTACTGGAAAAGTAGTGACATGAATGTTTTTATGCCCTTTTGATCATGGAGATCAAGTCAGCCTTACCCTTACTGAAGAAGTAGTGAGGTGTTGGTTTGTAACTGTGATGGCTTGTTTGTAGTGAGAGAGGGATTTGTAATAAGGATTTCAAGGTTTTAGGATTCTTGAAAGAATTTGATATTCTAACAGTGTTGTGGCAAGGTTTTTTTCTCTCTTTTCCTCCTCTTTGGTTTGTGTGAAAAGAAGGTGATTATATAATGGAAATTAGGGTAAAGAAAATGGGCTTTGAATGTGCAATTGAGCCTCTAATGTTTACTTGAGTTCGTCACTTTCCAGGCTAAATCGCAGGGACTTAAGTGCAATTTTTGAAGTTGAAATGTGAAAACAAAATGTAGCCGGCATCGAAAACTAACTCGAAAATCGGCTCAATCGGATAAACGGTGAATTAGTTATGAATTTTTGAAGTTTCAGCTCAGACAAACTTATTTTGGGCTCCAGTGTCGACTCTGACACGTTCTTCAATAAAAAACTGGTATTGATCAGAGCATAATCCGGTCTCAACTTTTGAAGAAAAGTTGTAGATCTATGTGTCAGGGACCTTGTGTAAAAATATGAGCCCAATCCGATAAAAATTGACTGAGTTATGAATTTTCGAAGTTTCGGCCCAGATGAAATAATATTCAGCATTCAGGATTTTCAGCGTGTCACGCACTCTGAGCAAAAACTGAAGACCTTTTGAATACCGTTTGAACTCAATACCTTCTTTGAAAATGTAGCCATCTCAATTTGTGAAATTTTGGCGTCGGAACTAGCTCGATACGATGAAAATCGACCAAGTTATGATTTTCTGAACATGACGCAAATAAACTTCTGTCACAAATTTTCTGTATGAAAATACTTGATAAATCCACATTTTTGAAGACCTTCTGATCGAAATTGGCTTCAAGCCGTGAGAGATGAAAACATAGATAATGTCAAGACAGAATTTAGGCCACCGGAATGAGTTCAAAACGAGTCACGATCTTCAAGTTATGAATTTTTTAGCGCGTAAAAACTGCACTTTCAGCACACTTTTTCACCATATTTCTTCAAGAAAACTCGCACATTCGGATACCTTCTTTAAAGAATTGACTCTTGAGCCGAACCTGAATTTGAGAATATGTTATCAGAGATATCTTGGTGAAAGAACACCTGAATATGACGCGCCGGGTTGGACTTGTGAATTTTTCTTGAAATATTTTGAGAAATATGGGAGGGCAAATTTTGGGGTACAATAGTTGCCCCTGTTCAATCTTCTTAGACCTGAGGATGTAGATTGGCTTGCGTGCCTTTCGTAATCCGAAGGTGGAAGATGATTGAATACTAGAGTGCCCAGAAATTTGCACTCACATAGTTGAGTATCAGCAGCGTGATGGTGGGGAATAGGCTTACAGATGCCATCTGGAGACTGATGGATAGAAGGATGAGCTTATAGATGCCATCTGGAAGTGTGACAGAACCTTGTCGGGAATGGGCTTATAGATGCCATTTGGGTGTCGATCGCGTAAGAGATTCCTTAGCGAGAACTTGCGTACCTGAGAAAGAAAAATAATTACCTGGCCTGTTACAGGAGTTGATCTTCAAACTCTTTATGTAGATGTGCCCTGGCTGGATACAGGTATCGAATCTTTAAACTCTTCAGACGTGCCCTAGCAAGATACAGGAATCGAGTCCGGAGAATATAGTCGTCAACAGATACACCCTGGCGAGATACAGGAATCAGATCTTCGAACTCTTCAGACGTGCCCTGGAAAGATACAGGAATCGAGTCTGGTAATGTTAGTCGTCAACAGATACACCCTGGCAAGATACAGGAATTGAATCTTCGAACTCTTTAGACGTGCCCTGGCAGGATACAGGAATCGAGTCTGGTAATGTAGTCGTCAACAGATACACCCTGGCAAGATACAGGAATCGGATCTTCGAACTCTTCAGACGTGTCCTGGCAAGATACAGGAATCGAGTCTGGAATTAGTAAGGTTGGTGAGTTGTCTCTACTGATAGGTTATCCTCATGGACGAGTGGTCTTTAACGACGAGTGTCTATAACGACGAGTGTCTATAACGACGAGTGTCTATAACGACGAGTGTCCATAACGACGAGTGTCTATAACGACGAGTGTCTATAACGACGAGTGTCTATAACGACAAGTGTCTATAACGACGAGTGTATATAACGACGAGTGTCTATAACGACGAGTGTCTATAACGACGAGTGTCTACAACGACAAGTGTCTATAACGACGAGTGTCTATAACGACGAGTGTCTATGACGACGAGTTTCTATAACGACGAGTGTCTATAACGACGAGTTTCTATAACGACGAGTGTCTATAACGACGAGTGTCTATAACGACGAGTGTCTATAACGACGAGTGTCTATAACGACGAGTGTCTATAACGACGAGTGTCTATAACGACGAGTGTCTATAACGACGAGTGTCTATAACGACGAGTGTCTATAGCGACGAGTGTCTATAGCGACGAGTGTCTATAACGACGAGTTGGATCAGAGAAATCTTTAGGCATTGATTTAACTGGATTTGTATTCTTTGACTGGGTTGGTCTCTTTTGACTGTATTCGTCTACATAGCTGATCTTTTAACTGTATCCTTCCTGAAAGGTAAAGGTCAGTCATATGTAATGCATGATATGGATCAAGCAATAATATTTTTCAACACATGAGATTGTATGATATGATGCGTATATGCATGTATCATGATGTATAACAATGTGATGTTTATGAATGTATCTGCGTCTAGGAAAATAGATCCTTGACGGATGCCGGGAAGTCAAATCCTGGGCTGATGTTGAAGAGTGAGATTCTTCGTTTCCGTTGGGGATGATGATTGCAAGAATACCGGTCGGAGAAGATAACTCCGTTGGGGAATAAACTTGGCGAAGAGATTACTCTGCGGGGAATTACTCTGTGGGAAGAGATACTTTGCTGAGATTTGATGATAACTCCGCTGGGGATTTCGTTGTTGTGCTCTGTTGGAAATGAAGGTATCCTGGTCGCATTCTTCAGCTGAACTTACCTTGGCACTTCGGTGGACAGGGAAACCGGATCATTTAGACAACTCATTATTGCCCCAGTTTCTATTGGAGAAGAAGGTACCTGTGAAGGTGTTTGATGACCGCCAATTGACAAATCTTCTTCTGGTAGGCAAGTGACGAGATGACAGGACATAGTCGTACGCTTTGATCCCTAACTTTTGCCTGGACCGCCCTTTCGGGTTTTCAGTCCACCGGGATACCCATTTTTGCCCAAGCCGCCTTTTCAAGTTTTCGACTTGCCGGGTATACAGATTTTTTTCATTTCATCCCTCATTTTTGCCCGAACCCTTTTGGTTTGCCGGGAAGCCCTTATTTTTGCCTAGGCGTGTCAACCTAGCAGGTCTTTGATTATGCGCAGTATTTTTTCGACTATGTCCACGCCCTCAGGATGCAGGGAGTTGCCCCTGTCAGTAGCATTGTGTTGCCATACCACCAGAAGATCTTCGTTTGATCGTCCAATGCCCCAAGTGATCTAGATGGAGATTTGCCCCAGGCTATTTGGCATTTGAGATATTCTCTGAATCTTGACTTAACTGCCCCAGATAATGGACCAATGATTATGTATGCCCCTTGATTGGAGGTGCTTTTGTTCACTTAGATATTCGTCGTGCGAACTTCTATGCTGTTCAAACAAAAAGTCATATGCAAACACAGTTATGTTAAAAATGCAAAGCCTATGTCTGTTTTGAGTTTTTTGAAAATGCATTTTTCAGTAAAACAATGTGATTTTTTTTTTTGTATTGTGATGTCAACTCAGTATTTTACAGCAAGCCTTAAGGAGTCAGGATACCTTTCGTAACAGTATGCTTTCGAACTAACCCATGCTTCAGCTAGGACTTTTAAGGGTTATAACGTGGCCTGGTTCACGGTTCAAGAAACAAAGGATAAAGGCTCAAATTTATTTGTACCCACCCGTTCTTCGTGATGTTCTTCAATCCTAAACTCAGCTAATCGTGCGTTAGACCTTGTTGAGTCTTTGCTTTGATATACCAGTGATGGTTCGGATGTTGACATTTTATTTTGAATAGGCAGTCATTCCCTTTTTTGAGGATTTGTTGGACCTCTTTCTTTTTGATTTCATTATCCCTGTTTTTTACCTGAACTGTTTCTTTTTGTATTTACAGTCAGCGGGATGCCCCAGTTTTGTAAGTCGCCTTCATAGGTTTTGACTTATAGGGTTTTAACTTTTTTTTGGTAATGACTGTCGGTCTGGACGATTGTAGGGAACCATCACTGTCTTTTGTTTTAGAAGGACTCCTTTGGTGCCATTCGTTGTGCACTTGGATTAACTGAGAGAACTACCCTGCCCCAGGTTATGATTAAGGGTTTTGATTTTCGAAAAGAAAAACTCCTACTTCTTTGGCTCAAAGGGGTTAACGAGGGATTATCTGCCTTATAACTCCAGTGTTTAGGAATTGAAACAATTCTTGTACCTCATCAGCAGGGTCTGTTCAAAAGCATATTGTATATCGTGGTATCGTTTTTGTCATCCTCCCTCAAGAGGCTTAGAATTATTAATTGAGAGTTGACATCAAAAATGAAAGCAGTTTGAATATAGCGAATGCGAATATATTGATTCAAAACAGACATATGCGATGCATTAATGAAATAACAGCGTTTGACATGAATAAGTGTTTGAACAGTCAAAAGAAAGTTACAACTTGAAAAATTCTAACGGACAAAAAGTCTTCTCCTCTCAGGACTTGTTACTTCAGCTGGTGAATCCTGTAGGGATGGTAGAAAAGCTCAGCCTGACCCACTTGGGTGAAATCCACTGCTCCTTCATTAATCAGGTCCTGGACCTTATTCTTCAGAGCCCAGCAGTCGGCAATGTCATGTCTAGGACTGTCAGAGTGGTATGCACATCTTCTGTCGGGATGATAGTTAGGAGCAGAGATGTTGGGGTTCCGGGGAGGAGCCCTTAGTGTAATCAGATTCAACCTCAGCAAGTGTTGTAGAGCTTGAAACAACGGCATGTTGAGCTGGGTGAACTGCCTCCTAGGCTTGTTTGGCTTGCTCTGATCAACCTGTTGCTCTGGGCGAGGTTGATGCTGGGCTTGTGAAGTGGTAGCAATTTGGAGAGGTTTGTTCTTCACCATACCAGACTCTTGTCCTCTTGGAAGCTGATAAAAGACCTGGTCCCTGACTCGGACTGGTTGCTTCATATTGGATCTGTCTTGGTGGAGTTGACTAATCATGGTCCTCAACTCTTCTTGCTCCCGAGCCAAACCTTGGATGAGAGCCCTTTGCCCCAGCATCTGGGTTTTCATTGTATCTACCTCAGTTTGTAGACGTTTCAGCCGTTCGTCCTTGTCATCTTCGGGAATTTTCTTGGCCAGATTCCCCATGAGGAGTGTCCTTAACTCCTCTTGCCCCTTGGATAGGCTTAAGAAGATCTCCCTGAACTGAGTCTCTTGAGCATGAGGACCCTGGTTATCTTGTTGGGAAGCCATTGCTGAAATAAACAGCGAAAAGGGGTAAGTGACCTGCAACAAGGGTACCTGTAATGCAATGATGTGTATGATATGCATGCAATGTTTTCAAGGACCTCGCGGGGTAAACAAGAAAATTGTTAGAGCTGGGATCCGGTAGCTTGATTGAAGGAACTTCCTGTTGTTGAGAGTCCTTCTTCAAGAGTCAAGGCTCACCATATCGAGTGGGTCATAGCCCCTGACACCCTTGGCTAGAGGAAAATAAATCCCCTTTGCCCCTTGCTAGACCATTGGTTTATCATGACCTGCATCACAGACCCTCGAGATCCTTGAAATGGGTTAGTCCTTATGCAGGATGTATGCAATGGTATGATGGTATGATGTTATGCTATGCGTGGAGTGATGTAAGTAAACCCTATTATGATCCCAGATTAAGGACTGTAAACAAAACCTGCAAGAAACTCGTGTTGTTAGATAACAAGTGTACAAGTAGTCAAGTTTGAAAGCACACAAGTCACACAAGACAACCCTTAGAGTTTAGGCCAGCATGAAGTTTATGTACTACCCTCTTTCAGTTTCGTTGGTTAAGACCTGTCCTATCAAAAGTAACCGGGTTCTAGAGGATCCCAATATCACTGACTACCCTCAATCGGTCATAACTCCAGCATCACAATCTTTTCTTGTGGCCAGAACCATCACGAGAGTTTAGCCTCAATGGGCGTAGCATACTGCTACCGTTCTATTGGCCAAGTTGGGTCATTTAAGGTTCTAAGGTCGGTTGGTGCTTAATGACTCCTCAGAAGACCCATATTCTCCTCGTTGCGACACAAGGGATATCGGTACAGACCAAGGTGCCACACCAACATAGCCACTGTTTCACCCATGTCGGTTTACACCGGACAGGTCCCTCACAGCTTATGCTACCTAACAGGGTATCCCCAGATCCGGGTTAGGATCTATGTAACTCCGATGCAGCCCACAATAATAAACCAAACAAAACATTCAATTGAAAACATAAGTATGAGCTATCCTAAGGTACACCTCACTTTAAAGTATGTCCCCAGCAGAGTCGCCAGTTCTGTGATCGGTGGATCTGGAACTGACTGTTTAACGCTGGTTTACGAAATGTCGCGGAAGCAAGAGTCGCCACCGTCTTTTATTTTCTCCAACATGGACAGGACAAAAGCACAGCAAAATTCCTTATGAGATAGTTTCTCGGTTCGGGAGGTAGATTTATAGAAAGGGAAGGTGTTAGCACCCTTTCTATCCATGGTTATCCATGGGCTCTTAGATACTTGCTCATTTGTGTTTTCAAAATGTTTGTTTGCTTTTCAATTGTGAGTGAGTTTGAAAAAGTTCCGTTGAAAGTTTTCTGAATAACTCTTGTATCAGTCCTCAAGAGTGTTTGAAAAATTGTTTTGAAAGCTTTTTGAAAGTGTCGGTGTGAAAAGAGTTTTGATTTTTTTTGAATTGAGCAAGTATCCATGAGTCCTCTACCTACCCTAAGGAATTAGGCTGTGTAAATGTCCTTAAGGTAGTGCCATCCCACCATTGAGAGATAGGTAGCACCACCGTTAGAGGTGTTCGGGTCAATTCGTTAAGGGACAGTGTGGTCACCAGAGCAACAGTAGGACACCTTAGAAGCTACCCTTATGCCATTGATCCTTTTTTAATTCCGAGACAACCGTTTCGAGGCAACTGGATCATGTCATGGACATAAGGACTTACTAAAACGTCCTATACTCGACGACCACGTTTCGAAGGTAAGACAATAGTGAGACGTACCCTAAGAGTGGTGTGTGAATTTGTGTGTTGCTTTCATGTTATGTTTTATCTTGTACATGTACCATGGTGATCTACGCTCGTTTTTAATTTAGGCCATACATTCTTTCATGCAATTAGAATTTAAAAAGTGCGGAAATTTAAATGACGGAAAGGTAAATCCTACGCTATTACAAGGCGCGGGTCTATACATCGCCAAACTAACAAAGACCCGTTTTAATAAAAATGCGGAAAGTAAAATAAATTCCTAATTACTATTACATGGCTTGAGCAGTTACATAATATTCACAAAGGAAAATAAATGCGTGGAAAGAAATTGAAATTGAATGTCCGAGGGTTTTGACCCTTTGCTTGAAATTAAACGAAATTAAAATCTATTATTATTTAATTAAAGAAAAGAAGATGTTTTTATTATTTTTTTGGTATTTATGAAGATAAAGAAAATTAAAATTAAGAGGAAACCATAATTCTAAATATTTTAATTATTAATAAAAAAAAATATTAAAGTTACTCTAATTTACTAATTAATTAATTTATTTACAAAAATAAATAGTAATTATAATAATAAATAAATGAGAAAAAATTGATTAAGAAAAGGATGAAAAATGTTAAAAAACCTAATTCTAGATATTTTTTATTTATTAAGAAAAAGTGTTAAAATTAAAACCTAGATTAACTAAGTTAATTGTTAGAGTTTATGTACAAAAATTAATTAGTGAAGAAATTAAATATATTTGTATTTTTTGATTTTTCTGTTTTTATTATAGAAAATTATTTTATGGTGAAAAAAACAATTAAAACAATTAAAAAAGAATTCGAAAATAAAATAAAATAAAATTAAAAAGGATGCAAACCAAGGGGGGTTTCAGGCCCAAGGGGAGGTTTTTTTTTAAGTATTCTGGCCCATTAGACAAAAAACCTTGTTTGACTTTCTGGTATCACGTGCGTGTTCATTGACTCCTGAGTACCGTGGTCTGCATTCTTTGGCCATTGGATTGATTTTCATGGCCATTTGTGTTCTGGCTGTTGGCCATTTGTGTTCTGGCCTCAACGTTCCTTAATCTTCTCAGGATGTCTGTCTCGCCATATATTGGTGTCATGCATAAGTTGTTCTTTTGGCCATTTGGCTTTTGGCTTTTGGCCTCAACGTTCCTTAATGAACCTGCATGGGATCCTGTCTAAATCTGTAGTGTTGAATCTCATGAACACATCAAATAAAATCATAAAATGCAAATAAAGCCAATATATGAAGAAATTTAATGTTTAGGCACAATATGGTATGTATGAATGATTATACCCTTTTGATAATGGAGATCAAATCAATCTTACCTTTACTGGAAAAGTAGTGACATGAATGTTTTTATGCCCTTTTGATCATGGAGATCAAGTCAGCCTTACCCTTACTGAAGAAGTAGTGAGGTGTTGGTTTGTAACTGTGATGGCTTGTTTGTAGTGAGAGGGGGATTTGTAATAAGGATTTCAAGGTTTTAGGATTCTTGAAAGAATTTGATATTCTAACAGTGTTGTGGCAAGGTTTTTTTCTCTCTTTTCCTCCTCTTTGGTTTGTGTGAAAAGAAGGTGATTATATAATGGAAATTAGGGTAAAGAAAATGGGCTTTGAATGTGCAATTGGGCCTCCAATGTTTACTTGAGTTCGTCACTTTCCAGGCTAAATCGCAGGGACTTAAGTGCAATTTTTGAAGTTGAAATGTGAAAACAAAATGTAGCCGGCATCGAGAACTAACTCCTGTCCGAAAATCGGCTCAATCGGATAAACGGTGAATTAGTTATGAATTTTTGAAGTTTCAGCTCAGACAAACTTATTTTGGGCTCCAGTGTCGACTCTGACACGTTCTTCAATAAAAAACTGGTATTGATCGGAGCATAATCCGGTCTCGACTTTTGAAGAAAAGTTGTAGATCTATGTGTCAGGTACCTTGTGTAAAAATATGAGCCCAATCCAATAAAAATTGACCGAGTTATGAATTTTCGAAGTTTCGGCCCAGATGAAATAATATTCAGCATTCAGGATTTTCGGCGTGTCATGCACTCTGAGCAAAAAACGAAGGCCTTTTGAATACCGTTTGAACTCAATACCTTCAGTGAAAATGTAGCCAACTCAATTTGTGAAATGTTGGCGCTGGAACCAGCTCGATACGATGAAAATCGACCAAGTTATGATTTTCTGAACATGACGCAAATAAACTTCTGTCACAAATTTTCTGTATGAAAATACTTGATAAATCCACATTTTTGAAGACCTTCTGATCGAAATTGGCTTCCAGCCGTGAGAGATGAAAACGTAGATAATGTCAAGACGGAATTTAGGCCACCGGAACGGGTTCAAAACGAGTCACGATCTTCAAGTTATGAATTTTTTAGCGCGTAAAAACTGCACTTTCAGCACACTTTTTCACCATATTTCTTCAAGAAAACTCGCACATTCGGATACCTTCTTTAAAGAATTGACTCTTGAGCCGAACCTGAATTTTAGAATACGTTATCAGAGATATCTTGGTGAAAGAACACCTGAATATGACGCGCCGGGTTGTACTTGTGAATTTTTCTTGAAATATTTTGAGAAATATGGGAGGGCAAATTTTGGGGTACAACAGTGGTTGTAATACAATGGGAGAACTGACTTGTTTTGTGTTTTATCGCAAATGTTACGGATAGCAAGAGTCACACCGATGTTTCTTTTATCAAATAAGGAAAGGATAAAAATAACATGAAAGGCCTTCATAGATTTTGAGTTTGGGGAGTAAGTTATGAAAAGAGAAGGTGTTAGCATCCTTTTCATTCGTAGTTATCTACATGATCTTAATTTCTTAGCTCACATTGAAAATTTGCTTTGTGTGTGTGTTTAAAAATATTTTGAAAATGCCAATTTAAGGCGAACTTTGTAATAACTATTGTATCGGTCCTTAAGTGTATATACAAAGTGTTTTTAGAATATTTGAAAGTGTTGTGTGAGAAAATGTTTTGTTTGTAAAATTTGTGAGAAAGCAATTAAAAGTATCTACCCACTCAAGGTTGTTCTTGTACTTTTCCTTCTCCTTTAGATAGTGCTATCTCTACCATTAATTATTAGGAAGCCCTATCCTTTTGATGTGAAGGGACAGGCAAAGGGTCGTCGAAGGCAACATGTAGAGATGCTTTAGCAATTTCGTAAGGGACTAGATCATTTTTAGAAAGGCAATGTCAAAGGGTCATCGGGAGACTATGATCTTTTATTCGAGGGTCTTTGTTAAAGCATCCCCACTTTCGAGGGACATGACCGTTTATTCCGAAGGCAATGAAGAGAGGTTACCCTCGAGGTGCAAGTGTGTAAATGTGTTCAATTCAGTTATTTATCTTTTTAATTTAGGTATTTTATAACGTTTGGTTTTATCTTTCCATACAACCCTAATTACTATGCAGTAATCCAGTAAATATAGAATCAGTAGATAAAGACAGAAACATAAAACCTAGGCTATTACAACGCTTTGGGGAAGATACATAATAGAGGTACAAAAAACAAATCCTAAGCTATTACATCCCGGGAGACAGGTACATAATAATAAAAAAGAAAGCAGAAAATCTAGGCTATTACAATTGAATGCGCCCTATACACTTTATCTAAGAAAGTAAAACAAGAGTAAAACAGGAAAGAAATGTTTTTTGGTGATTTTTTATGAAAAGAATGATAATTAATTAAATAAAACCTAAAGATCTAATCAATTTAAATTAAAGAGAAAAAGGGTAATTAATTAAATTAATTAAAAGGTTAATAAAATAAAAACGTAAATATAATTATTTTTAGGGTTTGCAAAAAAAACAATAATTAAGGTTAAAAAGGAATTATGTTTGCCAAAAAAATTATTAGGTAAGAAAACCATGACAAACAAGGTTAAAAAAGAATGAAAAATATGAAAATGCCAGGGGTGGGTGTTGAACCCACGCCCTTTGCCTCCTGAGTAACACAATTTTCCACTGCGCCAGGTGCACATTTGTGTTAGTAGAATGGAATCAGCGCAACATCTATTGAACCTACAAAAACTAAGAAAATTATGAAAAAATCTCAAAACACGATAAGGTAGGGAACGAACCCACACCTTGGTAGAGTAAGGCCTTATCAAGCACGCGCTTGCCATTGGGGTGGATGTTTCATCTAGTCATCCCATGGAAATAAACAATTTTGTAATAAACTCAAACGAGTGGGCCGGAGATGCGTCAGAGCCCTAGCTCCGGTCGTATTCTCTGGTGAATGCATTTTTTGTTCCTGCAAAATAAAGAACATCATTGATTTGGTGGTACCCTACCCCCTACGTTGGGCCTTGATAATTCAATGAAGGCATTAGTTTTGGACAAATCGTGTTGTATGGTGAGATACGACGAAGATAACTTAAAATAGTGTAAACATTGCAAACCCTTGTCAGGTCGTCACGTGGCTCGTGTGATGGGTCTATCCTGCATGGTTGTACCTCATAAACATGTTAGTACTGTTAGTATGCATTAAAAAACAAACAAAACAAAAATATAAATTCATGCAAGAATGGAAAACCGGTGATGCATGTTCATGCACTCAAGGCCCTTTGGATCCTCAACATTGATCTATTCTTACCCTACACTACTTCAGGAATTGATTTGAATGATTGGCTTGCTTGGAAAAAGGTTGTAACTAGGGTTTTCGATTTTCCCTAGTTTTGATAATTTTTGAAGTTTTTTGGAAAGGTTTCTTGTGCAAGGTTTTCATGGTTGTCTTGTCTAAAATATGTGGCATATATAACATAATTAGGTCAAACAAGATTGGGCTTGGACCTTTGTACGAAAGCCTTTAATTTATTTCATTTATTTTGAATTTAAATAAATAAAAAAAAAATAAATGGAATAAAAAACCAAGGGATGTATGAATAATTTCAGAGGTTCCCTATAAGGCCTTATGCACGCTTGGATCTTGATAGATCAGTACATTAGCCCAAAATTCCATCTTTGCTCACTTTGGGTTTCATGCATTTTCTTAAAATTTCCCAATTTGCACCAATCATAACTCTCTCAATTTTTATCATATGAAGGTGATCTTTGACTTTTTGGAAATCTCAAGATGTCCTCTATAATCTTTATGCTGGCAGTATTTCCATTTGAAGATATTATCTTGATGTAAATTGCTTTGACAAAAAGTGTCATTTTGTTGACTTTTGAAATAACCTAAAATGTTTTGCCCATATCTCTCAAATGAATCCTTTTTTGGACTTGAGCTTAGAGAGACAAAGTTGTAGAGAATTAAATTTCCTTCAAAATGAGCTTTGGTTGAGGAAAATCTGATGAAGTATGTGAAAATTATGCTTGGTCAAAGTTCAGTTGACTTCTCCTTAAGAAAAGCCTAATTTGGTAACTTTTAATTTTTGATGAATTAAGAGTTTTCTTGATGAATCATGGTTAACCCTTGATCAAATGATGAATGTGACTTCAAAATCTTGATGTTTACCAAAAATCATGAAGTTTGACTATATGTTGACCACAGTTGACCTTTTGTCCAATATAGTTGATTTTCAACCATCTGAGTAATTGACTGAGCAAACTTGTGATGCAAGGATTGAAATTTGGTATGATCATTCTTTGAGACATATGAGAAACCATGAAATCCACTTGAGGCATTCTAAGCTCAATCTTCCTTGAGAAAAGTGAAACCCTAGTTGTAGGCCATCTGCTTAGAAGGAGGGTTTGTCTGATCAATTCCTGTGCAACCTTGAGAAATTGAAACCCTAGAAGAATGAGAAGATATCATGAAGAAAATGGGAGGGAAAATTTTGGGGTACAACAACTTCCCCTGTTCAATCTTCTTAAACCTAAAGAGTTAAATTGACATGTATGCCATTCGTGTTCTGAAGGTGGAAGAGGATTCAACCTTTAAGTGCCCAGAAATTTGCACTCACATGTGCACGAAGTAACACTGTTAGCTGATAGTATTGCTTGAATGGGCTTAAAGATGCCATTCAGAAATATGACAGTGTGTCTTTAGAGATGGGCTTATAGATTCCATCCAAAGTAACTATCGATAAAAGTACCTGAATGAGTCTACGCCCGACTGTATCTGAAGAATGATTTTCAAAATGAATCTCTGAGGAAGGTTCTTTTCAGAATGACACTCTGAAGGAGATGCTTGTCAGATTTAGTCTCTGAGCGAGGTGATTCTTAGAATGAATCTCTGAATAAAATCATCTGGTCATGTACATAGTTTCCCCGTCCTATTTCTGGAATTGATCCATAATCTATTTTTATTGGTAAACCCATCCTGTTTCGGGAATTCATACTGCCTGGTTGTATAGATAGTTACCCCGTCCTATTTTGGGAATTAATCTCTGACATGCTTTTTGTTGGTAAACTCGTCCTGTTTCGGGAATTCATACCGGCTGGTCGTATAGATAGTTGCCCCATCCTATTTCGGGAAATCATACCGCCTGGTCGTATAGATAGTTTCCCCGTCTTATCTCGGGAATAAATCTCTGACCTGTTTGAAAATTTATGATGATATTTGTCTGTTTGCGGACTTTACCTGAAAAGATGAAAGATAGTTGTATGCAATATCATGTTGTATGCATTGTGTAATGATGTTCTCATAGTAAATGAGAGTGTTATATGTGTTTCATATGCATATGCTATGACATTTTGTAAATGATGTATGGATGTAAGATGTCGTTGATGGTAATGGTAGCTTCGTATAACATCTTTGGATGGGGAAAATAAATCCATGACTGTTGCTGGGGATGAAGAATATGAATCTTCAATCTTGTTTAGAATGTCTTCGCTGGGGGTTCCTCTAATCTGTTTGAAGATATTCTGCTGGGGCTCGACTTCTTCTTGGGAATAAAAGAATTCCAGGAAAGTTGATCGTTCATCGTTCTTTTTCATATACCCTGATTGGGGATAAAAGATATGGGTAATCCTCTAATGTGCTATCTGACCAATCTTCAGATATAGATGTCAACATTCCTAGGGAGGACAAAGTTTAAAGGCATCTATTATGGGAAGAGAATCAAGTCAGGGAATTGCAACAATCAGAGAAATAAACTTTGGGAAATAAACCTTGTTGGGGAAATTAACCCTGCTGGGGAAGAGAGTTCTGCTGGGGAAATAAAGCCTACTGGAGAAGATAATTCTATCGGGGATTTTATAACGTTGGAGAAATAAACTCTGTTGGAAAATTAAATTCCTTTAAACTATGTTCAAGACATAATTTCTGATGGGGATTTTAATTTCATAAGCTGTACTGAGGAAGTTTCTACCGTATGCTGGGGAAATGGTCAAACTTCCTTATCCTCTAGGGGACCTATTGGGGGAGATGATCATGTTAAGCTATTCCTCATGGATGTGGAGGTGAACTGTTGGAAAATGCCCTAATTTTTGTCTGAGGGTGTATTAGACTCGCCAGGGAATGTAGCTTCGTTGGTGATGAGCTTGTGACGATAACTCTGTGGGGATTTCTCTGTGGGGATTGTTGGATGACTTGAACGTTATCCCAACTCCTAGATTCTTTAGCAAATGTTGATTCCTGTTTGTATGCACATATTTGTTAACAATAATCATATTCAAATGCACATGTTCATTCAATTTAGTCATTGGACATTTTTGCAAACAAAGAAGAGAAAGTAAAACAAATTTGAATTTTGAATTATATTTGTATTTAAAGTTTTCCTATAAACAGGAAGCTTTGTACAAACATACATGGATCCTAGTAAGAGAAAATCATCATAAAAATGAAGAAAGGTACAAAGAAAACAGCTATGTGGAAGCGATCCCATCGAGTTTTAACTCTATTATTTCCCATATGTCTTCAAGCATCTCATCTCTTGCTGTCAGAAGAAGTTGACTGAATTGATTTATACCATTTGAACTTGACGTTGATAACAAAGCTTGATGTAAGTAGATGATCCAATGAGAAATAGTCGTACGCTTTAATCCCAAACTTGGGATACCCTTTTTTGCCCAAGCCGCCTTTTCAGGTTTTCGACTTGCCGGGTGTACAATTTTTTTATATATATATCCCTAATTTTTGCCTGAACCATTTTGGTTCATTGGGATGCCCTTATTTTTGCCTAGGTCTGTCAACCTAGCGGGTCTCTTTCATGGGTAGTATTTTTTGACTATGTTCGTGTTCACATGGTATGGAAAATCTTCACCGTCCATGGTGGTAAGTATCATTGCACCTCCGAAAAAATATTCTTGATCACAAATGGTCCTTCGTATATGGGAGTCTATTTTCCCCTGGGATCACCTTGTGGTAGGATGATGCACTTTATTACCAAATCACCAACCTGGTATACCCGATGTTTGACTTTCTTGTTGAAGGCTTTGATCATACACTTCTGATACATCTGACCAAGCTAGACAGCCACAATCCTTTTCTCGTCGATCAAGTTTATCTAGTCTAGCCTAGTCTGAAGTGATATAACCATGAAGAGAAAATGGTAACATCTCATGCCTATCTTTGTATGTCACAGTCATTTTCTGCAAGATTTTCTTGATATTCTTGTTGGCGGCTTCCACTGCGCCATTCATCTTCGATCGATATGGAGAAGAATTATGATGCTTAATATTGAGCTACGTGCAGAGTTCCATGGTCATAGTATTGTTTGGATTGGTACCGTTGTCCGTGATAATCCTTTCGGGGATGCCATACCGATAGATGATGTTATGTTTAATGAACCGGGCAACAACATTCCTAGTAACGGAGGCAAATGAGTCTGGTTTAAACCACTTCGTGAAATAATCAATAGCAACGAGGATGAAACAATTCCCATTGGAAACAATAGAATTAATTTCTCCAATCATATCAATGCCCCACATTGCAAACGGACAAGGAGAAGTCAAGACATTTAGAGGGACCGGAGGCACATATACTTTGTCAACATAAATGTGGCATTTGTGACAGGTTCTGGAATGATGATGGAAATCAGTTTCCATGGTCAACCAATAATAACCCGCTCTCAGAATATTTTTAGCCATTGTATGCCCACTGTAGTGAGTACCAAATATTCCTTCATGCATATCCTCCATAATTTTATCAGCTTCCTTCTTGTCTACACAACAAAGCAAAGTCAAATCGTAGTTGTGCTTGTATAAAATTTTGTTACTCAGAAAGAACTTGGCAGAGAACCTCCGTAGAAATTTATTGTCATTATTAGACGCCCCTTCAGGATACTCCTGAGTCTCGAGGTATCTTTTTACTTCGTGAAACCAAGATTTTTCCTCTACTTCATTAGTATCAACTTCGTAGCAATGTGTCGATCCGTCTAGTCTCTCAATGGTAATTCGAGGAGCTTCAACTGTCCCATCTGACTTTGAACATAGATGACATGGTAGCTAATGAATATGCCAATTGATTCTCTTCTCGTGGAATATCTTCAAAAGTGATTTCCTCGAAGTACGGAATTAATGTCAACATATGCTCTCGATAAGGAATGATATTTGGGTGCTTCATATCCTATTCTCCCTTAATCTGACTGATCACTAAGGCTGAGTCCCAGTACACATTCAAGAACTTGATTCTCATGTCGATATCAGCTTTGATACCCATGATACACGCTTCATACTTGGCCATGTTGTTGGTACAGTCAAAGCATAATCTGGCAGTGAACGGCGTATGGTAACCTTTAGGAAAAATATTCACGACACCAATTCCATTACCAAGCACGTTGGAAGCTCCATCCAAAACTATAGTCCATCGTGATCCTGGCTCAAGTCCTTCATACAGTTCAGGTTCTTCATAATTAGTAACTAGAATAGTATTCTCATCTTGGAACTCAAAATTCATAGACTGATAGTCATCTACAACCTGATGAGCCAAATAATCTACCAATACACTTCCTTTGATTTCCTTTTAAGTAGTATATTGAATGTCGTATTCGGTCAAGACCATTTTCCATCTGGATATTCTTCCAGAGAGAGGGTTTCTCAAATATGTATTTTATAGGATCCATTTTACAGATCAATAAAGTAGTATGAGTCAATATATAATGTATTAGTCGGCGAGCAGCCCATGCCAAAGTGCAACAAGTTTTCTCGAGCAGTGAGTATCTTGTTTCTCAATCGATAAACATTTTGCTAAGGTATTATATTGTATGATCTTTTCGACCAGACTCGTCACGTTGGCTTAGTACACACCTTATTGAGTTCTCTAACACTGGTAGGTACATGATCAGAGGTCTTCCTTCAATTGGCGACATTAGAATCTGAGGTTCTTGGAGGTACTGCTTGATTTTGTCAAAGGCTATATGACAATATTCATTCCACTTCACTACTTGATCTTTCTTCAGCAACTTGAAGATTGGCTCACAAGTAGCAGTCAAATGGGAAACAAATCTAGCAATGCAGTTCAATTGTCCCAAGAAACCTATGACTTCCTTCTCATTATAGGGAGCTGGCATTTCTTAAATGGCTTTAACCTTGGCAGGATCGACTTCAATACCTTTACCACTGACAATGAAACCTAGGAGTTTACCGGATCTCACCCCAAAGGTGCACTTGTTGGTATTCAACCTCGGCTTGTACTTCTTCAACCTCTCAAATAGCTTGTGTAGGTGGTCAAGATTTTCTTATTCAGTTTGAGACCTAGATATCATGTCATCGACGTAAACCTCTATCTCATGATGTATCATGTCATGGAGTAAAGCTACCATAGCATGCTAATATGCCGCGCCAGTGTTTTTCAAACCGAAAGGCATAACCTTGTAATAGAATGTGCCCCACTGTGTGACAAAATTAGTCGTCTCCATGTCTTCAGGTTCCATCTTGATTTGATTATAACCATAGAAACCATCCATTAAGGAAAATACTTTATGTTGAGCGGTGTTGTCAACCAGAACATCAATATACGGAAGTCGAAAATCATCTTTGGGGCTTGCCCTGTTCAGATCCCTTTAGTCTACACACATACGCACTTTTTCATCCTTCTTAGGTACTGGCACCACATTTGTAAACCATTGAGGATAGGATGTAACAACTAATAAACCTTCATTGAACTGCTTCATAACCTCAACTTTGATCTTTTCGGACATCTCGGGATGCATACGACGAACCTTCTGCTTTATTGGAAGATAACCCTCTTTCACTGGTAAACAGTGACCCACAATATCAGTATCAAGCGCTGGCATGTCTTCGTATAACCAATAAAAGATCTCAACATAGTCATGTAACATCTGGATTAATCTGTTTTTGACATTGTCTTCTAGGTTGGCACCTATCTTAACTTCTTTCTTATTCTCCTCAGTACCCAAGTTCACAACCTCGATTGGCTCCTCATGCCATTGTATGGCTCTTTCTTGCTTCATTAATTACCTAGCAAGCTCTCCACGTACTTCACAATCTTCCTCACCTTCATCCTTGGCTTGGTAGTTCAGATTTTCAAAGTTATAACTGGCAATAGCATAATTGTTATCAATGGGATCCAGGGTGGATATGGATCTGCAATTTGTTGTTTGGGTGTGTGTAAGAACACATAGCTATTTTGGAAATAAAATAAAATAAAAGTTAGACAGGGAGCGCAAAATTTGAATGCAAACGTCCCATGATTTATTGAATGAAAATATGTTAATGAAATGACAACCCTAACAAATGAAATGTAATGCCCTGGGTAAAGGCACGGGGCATAAAGTAATTGGTTAAAATTACATATCCAAAAACTTGAAAGCAAGAAAAACAAGAAAATAGCATTTACTCCTGACTAAAAGAGATTTATATAACGTCTTTAGTCTTTCAATTGCTGAGCCCGTTGTCGGTTGTAGGAAAAATCCAATTGTCTCGGTCGTAGTCATTGTCAGCATCTTCTACTGCGTTGACTCTGTTGTTGTTGACGCAGAATGATGGTCTTCTAGCACGAACAAAAAGAACATCCCTTTGAGACTTTATAGTGAAGCCCATACCAAATTTATCAAACTTGTAATGAATAACGGAAAGCTGGCCCCAAGTAGTGCAACCACCTTCTTCTACTATAGATCTAGTGTCTTTCAGAGAAGCCATTCTGGGCTGAACCTGGGTAACCTTAGGAATAAAAGAAACGTCTTCAGTAATGGTAGTTGTCTGAGGAGTAACCTCAAAGGTTTGGTAGGGAGTTTCAATGAATTCTTCATCCAACTCAACATACTTGAAGGAGTTCAAGTGGCTCACCATATATTCTTCTTCACCATAAACTGTAATAATCTTTCCTTTTACGAGATATTTCAACTTCTAGTGTAAAGTAGAAGTAACAACGCCTTCCCCATGAATCCAGGGGCGTCCAAGTATACATGAATAGGCTGGAAAGATGTCCGTCACATAGAAGGTAGAGTCGAAGACCTGCGAACCTACTTTGATTAGGATATCCACTTCTCCATGCACCATCCTCTTTGAACCATCAAAGGCTCTCAGCACAATATCACTGGGTTTCAGCATAACCCCTTCACAGTCAAGCCTGTCTAGAGCACCCTTCGGTAAAACATTCAACAAGGAACCCGTATTAACAAACACATGAGAAAAGGTAGTTCCCATGCATTCGATAGAGACTTGCAGGGCCTTGTTATGGTTTCTTCCTTCAGGAGTCAAATCAGCATCAAAAAAGCCTAGCCCAACATCAGATTTCAAGAAATTCACCAAAGCCTGATAATAGGCTTCAGAGCATAATAACAAGGATAACATGGATATCTTGGAGGGAGTCTGCCCCATCTGTTCAACAATCTTGTAGTCACTTTTTCGGATGATCTTTAGTAATTCCTTCATCTCTTGCTTGGAGGTATCTTCAGCGATAGCTTCTTTAGGTGCCCCAATCTGGGCAGACTCAGTGATTTGTTCTTTGCCCCGAGTCTCAGTAGCTGACTTAGTAGTAGTAACACGAACCAGTGTAGTAATAGTCTTCAGAGAGATTTATAGAGAGAAAACCCTTGCACTTCTAGTAACTTTACTGGTCCTAGCAATATTGTGAATGTTAGAATCATTAAATTCAGTACCTTCACTCTCAATAGTCAATGGTTCTTGCTTGACGCCATGGTAGTAGAAGTCGACCCCATAATTCCAAGGGATAACCTTGTTAGAGGAATATGGGATTGGTGCGGGTGCGGTGATTATCAGAGGAGCAACTCTGGGTTTGGCAGTAATCTTTATAGGACCCTTGGAAGTGATCCTTACAGGAGTACCAGAGATTACAAATACCTCTTCCAGCTCCAAGTCTTGAAAAAAATTCTCAATAGAAGGATTCTTCTCAACTAGAATCATATGGTTATCCATCAGACGCTGAGTACCTTCTTTCAGTAGTTTACAACCATTGGGTTGGGCTACGCAGCAGTAGCATCTTTCAATGCAACCCGGAAATAAACTAACTTGCAACAGATTCTTCTTATTAATCAGGAGGGGAGTAGTCAATTCACTTACAACAAAAACATATGAACCATTATCAATAGCACTAATGCCTTTGTCGTTCTTAGGCATGGGTGTCATAATCACATTGGGGGTCTCGGGAGGATCAAATTCAATCTCTTTGGTTTCAATCATGTCTTGAATTTTATGTTTCAAAGCCCAGCAACTATTTGTGTCATGTCCGAAACTATTGGAATGATAGGCACATGTTACATTAAGATTGTATCGAGAAGAGGAAGTGTTGGGATTTTGAGGAGGCTCTCTTAACGTTATTAGCTATGATTTCAATAGATTCTGTAATTCCTGAGACAATGGCATGTTCATCTTGGTTAATTGTCTCCTGGGTGCGTCTGACCTACACTAATTTCCATGTTGATGTTGTTGCACAGGCACTAGATTAGAAATTAGCACTGCCACCATAGATTGGTTGCAATCACTTCTAGCATGACCCTTCTGGACATACATAACATTAGCTTCTTTCTTACTATAGATGCCTTCTTCGCAGTACTAGAAGATGCAACCACCTGAATTTTCTCACTCCTGATTCCGCCTTCAACAAGTTCCCCTATTAAAATCACCTTAGTGAACCCGACTGAAGAGCTTCCAATCAGATGATTGAAAAAAGGAGCTGTCAATGTTCCCCATAAACATGTCAACTAGCTCCATATCAGACAAAGGATGTTAAACTCTTTCTGTCAGATCCCTCCATTTCTAGGCATACTCTTTAAAGCCTTCATTCGAGCCCATAGTCATACTTTGTAACTGTACGCGGGTTGGTGTAAGATCAGCATTGTATTGGTACTGTTTGTAGAATGCAACAGCCAAATCTTCCCAAGTACATATATTAGTTCTCTCAAGTTGATAGAACCATTCCAACTGTGTTTCGAACATGCTCTCTTGAAAGAAATGCACCCACAATTTTCTGTCAGTCGTGTGAGGTTGAATCTTCCGGACATAATACTTCAGATGAAGCTTAGAGCAGGAAACACCATCATACTTTGAAAAAGTAGGGACCTTGAATTTGTGAGGAATGACAATTCCCGATATTAAACCTAGCTCTTCAAAATCCAACCCAAGAACTCTCTAGATCTCCATAGCATTTAAACAATCTTCCAGCTGTTTGTATTTTTCATCAGTAGGAGGATATTGTTCATCCTAAAAGTCTTCTACATCAGAATACTAGCCAGAACCAAGGTTGATTCCCCTCTCATCCTTCACACTCTTATCATCTTCACCTCGGTTGTCATCTTCATCAGATAGAATATCACAGTCATCTTTGTCAGATGGAATATCACAGTCTTGAGCTTGTTTAGGTGGACCTCTGGACCTTCTTCCTATGTTGAGAATGCTGACTGATTTTCTAGTATTCTTCTTTATCTCTTTGGTGACGAGGGTCTTTAGCTCTTCATGCCCCTTGGCTAAGTTCAGGAGCGTCTGTTGGAATTGAGCATTCTGAGCTTGGAGATCTTTGACAGTTTGTTCGAGAGCCATATTTTACTAAAATAAACAGCAAGAAGATGAGAAAACATGTCTTGGGAATGTCTATTATGATACGATATGTATGGTATGCATATGTATATGCAATGTTTTCAAGGACCTCACGGGATAAGAAAAAAATGAAATGTTAGAAATTGAGTCTGGCTGCAGCTTTGACTAAAGAACTTCACGTCTCTGTTTTTTGACGTCCTTCTATAAGAATCAAGCTTAGCATATCATGTGGGTCCTAGATTATGACTCACTTAGAGGAAAATAAATCCTCTTGCCCCTTGCTAGAAGTCTGGTTCATGGTAAACCTGCATCAAAGGTCCCTAATATCCTTGAAGTGGTTAGTGAAAAATGCTACGATATGATGTTATGATGTCGTGATGTTATGTTTAAATAGATAGTAAAAACAAACAAATCACACAAGATCCTTAGGTTTAACGACTTGCATGAGGTCCGTAGGTAAGTACCCCTTTGAAGTTAAGTTGGCCCAACCTATCCTAAAATAGTAACCGAGTTCTAGGAATCTCATATCAGTGATCTTTCTCGCAGGTTTAATTTTAGCACGGCAACTGACTTGCCACCAAAATATCACGAAAGTCGAATTTCAATGAGCATAGCTTCGATTATCAACTAACCTTGGATTGCACCAAAGTCGGTCATCTCGCTACCTTCTAATGGCCAAAATGGGTCAATTAGGGTTCTAAAAGTCAGTTAGTGCTTAATGACACCATGCAGAAGCATAGTGGTATCCTTGATTGACTCAAGGAACACCAGTACAAACTAAAGTGTCACACTAATGTAGCCATCACTTCAACCATATCGGTCTACGTCGTACAATTTCCATAATCTATTGCCACTTATCTAAGGCATCCCAAGATCCGGGTGTAGAATCTTTGCAAGAAAATAAACCCAAGAAACCCTTGAATTTAAAGCGAACAAAGTAGACAAATAAAGTAAGTAAAGTGATCTAGACTCTAAGGTAACCTCTATTTTTTAAGTACTCCGGAGCAGAGTCGCCAATCCTGTAATACGGAAGGAGAGCTGACTTGTTTTGCGTTTTTTTGCAAATGTTACGGATAGCAAGAGTCACCACTGATTTTTCTTTTATTCAATAAGAAAAGTGTGAAAAGAACGGGAAATACCTTGATATATTTTGAGTTTGTGGGGAAAGTTATGAAAAGGGAAGTTGTTGGCAGCCTTTTCATCCGTAGTTATCTACGGGCTCTTAATTGCTTAGCTCAATTTGAAAATTTTCTTTGTGTGTATGTTTGAAAATGCCAATGTAAGGCGAACTTTGTAATAACTCTTGTATCAGTCCTCAAGAGTGTATACAAAGTGTTTTTAGAATATTTGAACGTGTTGTGTGATAAAATGTTTTGTTTGTAAAATTTGTGAGCAAGAGATTAAAAGTATCTACCCACTCAAGGTCGTTCTTGTACTTTTCCTTCTCCTTTAGATAGTGATATCCGTACCATTAGTTAATAGGAAGTCATATCCGTTGGATGTGAAGGGATAGGCGAAGGGTTGTCGTACGGTCATCGAAGGCCACATGTAGAGATGCTTTAGCAATTTTGTAAGGGAATATATCATTTTTCAAAAGGCAACATCGAAGGTTCATCGAGACACTATGATCTTTTATTAGAGGGTCTTTGTTAAAGCATCCCCACTTTTGAGGGACATGACCGTTTATTCTGAAGGCAACGAAGAGAGGTTACCCTAGAGTTGTAAGTGTGTAAATGTGTTCAATTCAATTATTTATCTTTTGAATTTAGGTATTTTCTAATGTTTGGTTTTATCTTTCCATACAACCCTAATTACTAAGTAATAATACAGTAAATATAGCAGCAACAGATAAAGACAGAAAAATAAAACCTAGGCTATTACAACACTTTGGGGCAGATACATAATATAGATGCAGAAAATAAATCCTAAGCTATTATATCCCGGGAGGAAGGTACATAATAATGAAAAAGAAAGCGGGAAATATAGGCTATTACAATTGAATGTGCCCTATACACTTTATCTAAGAAAATAAAACAAGAGGAAAATAGGAAAGAAATGTTTTTTTGGTGATTTCTTATGAAAAGAATGATAAATAATTAAATAAAACCTAAAGATCTAATTAATTTCAATTAAAGAGAAAAAAGGGTAATTATTTAAATTAATTAAAAGGTTAATAAAATAAAAAACTAAACCTAATTGTTTTTAGGGTTTGCAAAAAAAATGGATAATCAAGGTTAAAAAGGAATTAAGTTTGCCAAAAAAAAAGATTAGGGAAGAAAACCATGACAAACAAGATTGGAAAAGAATGAAAAACATGAAAATTCCAGGGGTGGGTATTGAACCCACTCCCTTTTCCTCCTGAGTAACACAGCTTGCCTCTGCGCCAGACGTAGATTTTTGTTATAAGAATGGAATCAACACAACATCTATTGAACTTGCAAAAACTGGGAAAATTATGAAAAAAAATATCAAAACACAAAAAGGCAGGGATCGAACCCACACCTTGGTAGAGTAAGGCCTTATCATGCGCGCGCTTGCCATTTGGGTGGCTGTTTCATCCGGTCATCCCATGGAAACAAACAATTATGTAATAAACTCAAACGACTGGGTAGGAGAAGCGCCGGAGCTCTATCTCCGGTCGTCTTCTCCAGCAAACACATTTTTTTCCTGCAAAATAAAGTACATCAGTGATTCAGTGGTACCCTACCCCCCTAATTTGGGCCTTGAAAATTCAATGAAGGAATTACTTTTTTCCAAATCCATTTGTATGGTGAGATACGACGAAGATAACTTAAAATAGTGTAAACATTGCAAACCGTTGTTCGGTTGTTATGGGGCTCGTGTGATGGGTCTATCCTGCATGGTTGTACCTCAGAAACATGTTAGTAATATTAGTATGCATTAAAACACAAAGAAAAAAAAATTCATGCAAGAGTGGAAAACTGATGATGCATGTTCATGCGTTCCAGGCCCTTTGGATCCTCAAGATTGATCCATTCTTACCGTACACTGTTTCTGGAATTGATTTGAATGTTTGGCTTTCTTGGAAAGAGGATGTAACTAGGGTTTTTGTTTTGCCATAGTTTTGATAATTTTTGAATTTTTTTGGAAAGGTTTCTTGTGCAAGTTTTTCGTGGTTGTCTTTTCTGAAATATTTGGGATATAAAGAGAAGAATTAGGTTAAACAAGAGTGGACTTGTACCTTTGTGAAAGCCTTTTATTTTATTTCGAATATTTTGAATTTAAATAAATAAAATAAAAAATAAGTGGAATAAAAAACCAAGGGGTGTATGAGGTTCCCTATGAGGACTTATGCATGCTTGGATCTTGAAAGATCAACCCATTAGCCCAAAATTCCAAGTTTACTCACTTTGGGTTTCATGCATTTTCTCAAAATTTCCCAATTTGCACTAATCATAACTCTCTCAATTTTTATTATATGAAGGTGATCTTAAACTTTTTGGAAATTTCAAGATTTCCTCTACAATTTCTATGTTGGCCATTTTTCAATTTGAAGAATTTATCTTCATGTAAATTTCTTTGACAAAAAGTGTCTTTTTGTTGACTTTTGTAATGACCTATAATGTTTTGGCCCATATCTCTCAAATTTTAAGAATTTTTTGGACTTGAGCTTAGATTGACCAAGCTGTATATAATTAAATTTCCTTCAAAATGAGCTTCGGTTGAGGAAAATCTGATGAAGTATGTGAAACTTATGCTTGGTCAAAGTTCAGTTGACTTCTCCTTAAGAAAATCCTAATTTGGTAACTTTTGACTTTTGATGAATTGAGAGTTTTCTTGATGAATCATGAACAACCCTTGATCAAATTATGAATGTGACTTCAAAATCTTTATGTTGGCCAAAAATATTGAAGTTTGACTGTATGTTGACCATATTTGACCTTTTTCCCAATAGAGTTGATTTTCAACCATCTGAGCAATTGACTGAGCATACTTGTGATGAAAGGCTTGAAATTTGATATGAGCATTCTTTGAGACATATTAGAAACCATGCAATCCACTTGAGGCATTCTAAGCTCAATATTCCTTGAGAAAAGTGAATCCCTAGTTGCAGGCCATCGGCTTAGGAGGAGGGTTTGTCTGATTAATTCCTTAGCAATCTTGAGCAATTGAAACTCTAGAAGCATGAGAAGATATCTTGAAGAAAATGGGAGGGAAATTTTTTGGGTACAATAGAGATCCAGGAAAAGTTAGGGATTAAAGCGTACGACTATGTCCCGTTGGATCACCCATTTACTTACAACCAGCTTCATTACTAGCATTAAGTTCAAATGGTACAAAACAATTCAACCATCTTCTCCCAACAACAAGTGATGAGATGACATAGGGGTAATAGCAAAGTTGAAACTTGATGGGATCGTTTCCACTTTTTCCTTGTTTTTCTTTGTACCCTTTCTTCATTCCTACGACGATTTCATCTTACTAGGATTTCTTTCTCTTTGTATACAATTGTCTACTTATAGGCAAACTTTCAGAATCAATGCAATTAGATTTGAAAATTCAAAATTGTTTTACTTTCTTTGTTTTGTTTGAAAAAACGTCAAATGATTACATTAAATGAACATATGCATTTGAACATGATTACTGTTAACAAAATATATGCATAAAAACAGGATTAGCATTTACTAAAGACTCTAGGAGTTTGGATAATGTTCAAGTCATCCACAAATATCCACAGAGAAATCTCCATGGAACTATCTCTACAGAGCTATCTTCACAAGCTCATCCCCGACATATATATATTCCCTAGAAAATCTAATATGCCATCAGACAGAAATTGGGGCATCTTCCACTAGTTCACCTCTACATCCCTCATGAATAGCTTAACATGATCATCTTCCCTAATAGCCCCCCTAGCGGATAAGGAAGTTTTATCATTTCCCCAGCTTACGGTGGAAACTTCCTCAGTGCAGCCTATTAAATCCCGATCCCCATCAGAGATTATTTCCTCAATGCAGTCTACATGGTTTATTTCCCCAACAAAATTTATTTCCACGATATTGCAAATCCCCGACAGGATTCTTTTCTCCGGCCAGATGACATTCAACTTTTTCCTCCCCAGAAGATTTGAAATCCTTATCTGAAACTTGGCCAGACATCACATAAGAGGATTATCCATCTCTCTTGTCCCCGGTTAGGGTACATAAGAATCAAATCCTTGAAAAGAACGATGAACGACCAATTTTCCTGGAATTCTTCTATCCCCAAGAAGAAGTCGAACGTCCCCAGCAGAGTATCTTCAAACAGAAAGCGGGAACCCCCAACAAAGATGTTCTAAAAAAATTGGGGAATCACCTTCCTCATCATCAGCAATAGTCATGGATTTATTTTCCCCAGTCAAAGATGTTATACGAAGCTACCAATACATTCCAATGACATATTGCGCCCATACATCATTTACAAAATATCATAGAATATGCATACGAAACACATATAATATCCTCATTTATTATTAGAGCGTCATTATGCAATGCATTACGTACATCATGACATTGCAGAAAACTAACTTTGTTTTTTTTCCAGGTTAGTTCATAAACAGATAAATATTGTCAATAGTTTATCAACAATTCAGATACAATCAGTCAAAGATTCATTCCGATACTCATTCCAGTACATCTTCCCGATACATTTCAGATATGATCGAGATATAGATTTATTCTGATACTCATTCCAGTACATCTTCCAGATACAGTTCAGATACGATCAAGATATGGATTCATTCTGATATTTATTCCAGTACATCTATAGATAAAGTCAAGCATAGACTCATTCAAATATGGATCTCAGATACAGTCCGACGAAGACTCATTCTAATCCTTTTATAGATACAATCAAGACATAGACTCATTCTAGAACATCATTCAGATACAATCGATACATAAGATTAATTATGACACTCCCCAATACATCTTCTAGATACAGTCGAACACACTCATTCTAGTATACGTCTCAGATACGGTCGAACGTAGACTCATTTTGATACTCCTATCAACAGGTACTTTGGATGGAATCTATAAGCCTATCTCCGACAAAACTCTATCACTTCTTCGAATGGCATATTTAAGCTCATTCGAGCAATATAATCAACCAACAAGTTTAAATCACGCACATGTGAGTGCAAATTTCTGGGCACTTAAGTGTTCAATCCTCTTCCACCTTTAGATCACAAATGGCGAGCATGACAATATAACTTTTCAGGTTTAAGAAGATTGAACAGGGGAAGATGTTGTACCCCAAAAATTTTCCTCCCATTTTTCAAGATACCACCTCGTGCTCCTAGGGTCCTCAATTGCTCAAGACTACTGAAGGGTTGGCCAGACAAACTCTCCTCCTAAGCAGTTGAACTACAACTAGGGTTTTGCTTCTCTCAAATAAAATTGGACTTCTAATTACTCAAGTAGATTTCATGGTTTCTCATATGTCTCAAATAATCATCATTCCGAATTCTAAGCCTTGCAACACAAGTTTTCTCAGTCAATTAGTCAGATGATTGAAAATTAACTATATTGGGCAAAAAGTCAACTTTGATCAATTTACAGTCAAACTTCAATATTTTTTGTCAATACCAATATTTTGAAGTCACATTTACCATTTGATCAAAGGTTCATCATGATTTATCAAGAAAACTCAAGATTCATCAAAAGTCAAAAGTTACCAAATTAGGGTTTTCTTAAGGAGAAGTCAACTGAACTTTGACGAAGCATAACTTTCTCACACTTCATTAGAAAATTCTTAACCAAAGATCATTTTGAAGGAAATTCAATTCTCTACAACTGGGTCTCTCTAAGATCAAGGAAAAAAATGCTTCATTTGAGATATATGGGCCAAAACATTACAAGTCATTTAAAGGGTCAACGAAAAGACACTTTTTGTCAAAGCAATTTTCATCAAGATAAAACTTCAAATAAAAAATGACCAGTATGAAGATTGTAGGGGACACCTTGAGGTTTCCAAAAAGTCCAAGATCGTCCTCATATGATAAAAATTGAGTGAGATATGATTTGGGCAAGTTGGGTAATTTTGAGAAAATGCATGAAATCCAAGTAGAGAAAACTTGAATTTTTAGGCTAATGGCTTTATCTTTAAAGGTCCAAACATGTTCTTGACCTCATAAAAAACTCCTAAGTCCATTCATTTATCTTTGTGATATTTATTTATTTTATTTTTGATTTGATTCAATTAAATTCAAAATTAAACCAAATAAATATCAAATAATGTACAAAGCATAAAAGGCTTGAGATTTGATTTTGTTTGGGGGCCCAAGATCATGCAAAAACCATGTGAACTTATTCTTGAAACAAATTTTCATTATTTTGTAATATTCCAATCTATTTTTTAAACAACATTAAAGATAGTTTTTGCATGATGTCCAAGACCATCTTTTAACCTAATCTCTTCCTATATATATACTCATCATATTCAGATAAGGGGACACGAAAAAAGTTGCTCAAAAACACCCTCTCAAAATCTCAAATTTTGTCCAAACTAGGGCAAACTCGAAATCAATATCTAGTCATCTTCAAGGCCAACCATCAATTCAAATCAACTCCTGAGGTACCATAGAGTAAGTTGGGATCATTCTTGATGATCAAAAGTAGCCTAAAACCTACATTCCATGCATCACTGGTTTCATATTTTTGTTTAAATTCGTATTTTAATTTTCATGATGCTTTGATTGAAACTAACTATTCTAATGTGTTCCTTAGACAAAATAACATATGTCTAATCCCTTTCATGAAGCCCATAACCTCAAGATAGCCTAGAACCATTATTGAACCTATTTGCCTTATCTTGTTCGTATCTCATTGTGTAGGACTATTTAGCAAAAACTAATGCGACCATTGGATTCACCGAAGAAGGCGACCGGAGCTAGGGCTCCGGCGCCTCTCAGGTCCACCTATTTTTATATTATATTTAATGGTTTCTATCATGTAAATAGATGAGAGCGTAGCACCGCTGGTCAAGGCAATGGTTTGTGAAGCCAAGGGCGTGTGTTCGATCCCTGCGTTTGTAATATTTTTTTGTTATTTTACAACAAACACGCTGGTTTCCAATATCTTACGCAAAGCCTGTTTCCAATCACAAACGAGCGCTTGGCCTAGTGGCAAGTAGAACAACGTGAAAGCCAGGGGGCCTGGGTTCAACACCCACCCCATGCAGTTTTACCCTTTTTTTGTTTAACCTAACTTCCTTGATTTTTCTAACCCAGAACCTAATTTCTTTTAATTAATCATCAAACTAACCTAATTTTTTCTTAATACTAATGAATTAGGTTTAGTTTTTTTTATTATTTTAATTTTCTTGATATTTTAGTTAATCAACCTTTTTTAACATTAAAATCAATTAGAATTTAGGTTCGATTATAATTATTATCATTTAAATTATTATCACAAAAAACCACAAAAACATTCATACTTCTTTTTTTTTTTTCTATTTTCTTATTTCTTTTTCCTCCTTTATTTACATTCCTAGATCAAGTGTATATGACGCATTTCCTAAGTAATAGCTTAGATTTATATTTTCTGCATGTTTCCCTATTATGTAACTGCTCACAGGATGTAATAGCTTAGGTTTAAATTTCCACACTTTACATTCTGCACTTTATTTTTCTATACATAATCAATTGCTAGTAATTAGGGTTTGTATGGCAAGACTAAAAACAATATAGAAAACCCTAATTCTCAAGATAAATAACTGAATCAAAACACTCTTCACACTTGCACCTTTATGGTAACCTCTCTTGTTGCTTACGAATATTGGTCACGTCCCTCGAAAGTGGGGATACTTTAGAAAAAGACCCTCGATCAAATCATCATGTCCCTTTCCAATAAAAATCAGAATCCCTCGATGACCCTTCAAGCTTCCTACAAAATGATCTAGTCCCTTCGAGTTGCCTACAAAATGATGATAGTCCATTTGATACAATTCCTAAATCTTAATTGCTTGCTCACAACTTTTCTCAACACATTTTTTCACACTACACTTTCAAACAAATATTTTCAAAAATAACACTTTGTATACATTCTTGAGGACTGATACAAGAATCATTACGAAGTTAGTCTACATTGGTGATTTCAAAATATTTTCAAACAAATCAAACATACAAAGAAAATTTTCAAAATTGAGCTAAGTAATTAAGAGTCCGTAGATAACTATGGGTGAAAAGGGTGCTAACACCTTCCCTTTTCATATCTTACCCCCCCGAACTCAAAATCTACCAAAGGTCTTTCTTGTTCTTTTCACCTTTCCTAAATATTGGATAAAAGAAAAGTTGGTGGTGACTCTAGCTATATGTATATTTGGATAAAACCAAAAAGTTAGTTCTTCCACCGTATTATATCCCCCATCATGCTCATTTTAAATACTCCCTGTATTAGCTTAGAGAGTTCCTTGACCAAAGATATGTTAGTAGATCCAAATATAATGTCATCTACATAAAATTGAACTAAAATAGAGTGTTCTCCTTGACGCTTAATAAAAAGGGTTGTATCAACATTTCCTCTTGAGAATCCTTGATCTAGTATGAATTTTCTAAGATGCTCGTACCAAGCCCTAGGGGCTTCTTTAAGACCGTACAAAGCATGCTTATGTTTGTAAACATAGTTAGAAAACTCAAAATTTTCAAAACTGGGAGGTCGAGATACATTTACCTCTTTATTAATGTAGCCATTGAGAAAAGAACTTTTAACATCCATTTGAAATAACTTGAAATTTTGTGAACATGCATAGGCAAGCAAAAGGCTTATAGCCTTGAGTTGGGAAACCGGAGCATAAGTTTCCTCATAATCGATGCCTTCCTCTTGGTTATACCCTTGAGCAACAAGACGAGCCTTGTTGCAAGTTATTATTCTGTTTTCATCTAATTTATTCCTAAATACCAATTTAGTACCAATTACTCGACGATCTCACGGAGGAGGGACAAGGTCCTGAACCTCATTTCTCTTAAATTGATTTAGTTCCTCTTGCATAGCTAAAAACCAATGTTGATTGAGTAAGGCGTCCTTGGATTTTTTAGGCTCAATTTGAGAGATGAAATCCAAATGATAACAAAAGTTACTTATCTTAGACCGTGTGGTAACTCCCTTTGAGATATCTCCTAGAATGTTGTTGATGGGACGATCCTTAGAGGTTTTCCATTCCAAAGGAAGATCACTTTCATTACTTGGATGATCTTCCTCTTTTTCTTTGGCTACTTGATCCAGCTTTTCCTTAACTATTATAGGTTTAGAGTCACTTTCTTTAGGATCTTTTAGTATGCTTTCCGAAGATACACTTGCACCATAAAAAACGATACATTTTCAGATAAGATTCATCAAAGGAAGCATGCACGGATTCTTCAATGATATGTAACCATTTATTGTATACTTTATATGCTTTTCTTGATTGAGAGTATCCGAGAAAGATACCTTCATCGGCTTTTGAGTCAAACTTACCAAGATTCTCTTTACCATTGTTTAACACAAAACACTTGCATCTGAAAACATGGAAGTGTGAAATATTTGGCTTCCTACCTTTTAAAAGTTCATAGGGAGTTTTGTTAAGAATAGGATGTATTAGAATCCTATTCAAAACATAGCATGCCTTATTTATGGCATCGGCCCAAAAATATTTAGGAAGACCATGTTCATTGATCATAGTTCTTTCGAGTTCTTGTAAAACACAATTTTTACGTTCCACCACTCCATTTTGTTCTGGTGTTCGTGGGCGGAAAAATTATGATCAATACTATATTTTTCACAAAATTCTGCAAATAGGTTATTTTCAAGTTCACCTCCATGATCGCTTCGGATAGTAACAATTCTAGTGTTCAATTTGTTTTGAGAGATCTTGGAAAACCTTTCAAATGCTGAAAAAGTGTCACTTTTACTAGCTAAGAAAATAGTCCAACTAAATCTAGAGTAGTCGTCTACAATAGCAAAACCGTAGTAGTTTCAACCTACACTTTTTATTCTAGATGGTCCAAAAAGGTCCATATGAAGAAGTTCAATGGGTCTCGACGTAGAAACAATGTTTTTAGATTTAAATGAGATGTTATTTCTTCCCCATTTGACATGTATCACATAAGTGATCTTTAGACAATTTAATTTTGGGTAGACCGATTACTAAATCTTTTAAAACTACTTTATTTAGCAAGTCAAAGTTGACATGTGTTAAATGCCTATTCCAAAGCCAAGAGTTTTCACTCATGGAGACTAGGCATTTAGTACCAGTCAATGATACTTCATTCAAGTCAAGCATGTATACATGTTTACCCTCAAGCCCTTAAACACGTCAGCTTTCTTATCATCGTTTTAAATTATGCAACAATATTTTAAAGAGGAGAATTTGTATCCTTTGTCGCACAATTTGCTAATGCTAATAAGATTATTTTTAAGACCTTAAACTAAAAGTACATAAGAGATAGTAGCAGAATAGGGATTACCTACACTACCTTTGTCGAGTATAGTTCCCTTGTTATTATCACCATAGGTTACAAATCCTTTTTTTAGCCACAAATTCAAAAAATAAGGAGATGTCACCTGTCATATGCCTTGAGCATCTACTATAAAGAAACCATCTTCTCTCTGTAGTCTCAAGACATTCCACCTAAAAATTTAAACAAGGGAAATAGGTATCCAATTTTTATTGGGTCCTTGTGTGTGAGTGATACTAGGGTTGAATTTGGGCAACCATTTGAAAATGCCCTGAGGAACAAAAATTCTCCTATAGTGGCATTTACCAATAGTATAACCCTTCTTGCAACAATATAAACAAGTCACGATTTGGGGAAAATTACTTTTTCTAGATTGATCCCTTATCTCATAAGTGTATTTTTATAAGGATTATTCTTGATACTTCTAAAATTTGATCGATCAATAGCATAAGTAATTTTAGGTTGTAAAGCCTTGTCTAATTTAGCTTTAAGAGTTCTAACCTCTCTTTTCCAAATATGACAATTTTCACATCCAACCCATGTAAACCAAAAACTTTTGTCATTTTCGCTTTTGCCTTTGATAGCTTATACCATAGTTTCCTTAAGAGTTTCCATTTCCATTTCCGAATCAGATTCCTTTTTCTCAAGGCATGACAAAATATTCTTATTTGAGGCCAATCATTTAAAAGCTTCCTTAGCCTCATTATGTATAGTATCAAAGGATTTTTGCAGTTCAATGTAATACATTTCATCAACATGATCATATTTAGAATGAATTACATTCTTTTTATTCTTTTTATGAGCCATAAGACAAAGCTTGACTGTTTATTCTTCATCACTAGATTCACATTTTCTTGAAGCTTCACCGTCGCTCTCCCACGTAATATATGCTCTCCTATCTTTATTTGACCACTTTTGATATTTGTCTTTTCCTTTGTATTTCTTGAGAAATGGGCAATCCGGTTTGTAGTGACCGGGTTTTTCACAATTGTAACATCATCCTCTTGACTTAGATTTCTTACTTTTATCTTTCTTTGATGGTTTGGATTTATGTCTATATTTGATGAGGTTCTTATCCGAATGTTCGACTTCATTATTTCGGAGATACCTATGATACTTTATCATAAATAACCCCATATATTCATTCTAACTTCCATCATCATCATCACTAGAATCAGTTCCACACGAAGCGTTTGTGGATTACTTAGAGCTTGAAGCCTTTAACACAATAGACTTCTTTTCCATGTCCCTTATTTTTTCTTTATTTTCCTTCTTTTCTAGTTTCTTGAGATTTATGAGCTCTTGCTCATGTTCTTGAAGCTTACCAAACAATTTTGTAACCTCAAGTATCGTTAGATCATTAGCTTCCTTAATCTCCATGACCTTAGGTATCCATTCCCTGTTAAGACATCTCAAAATTTTGTTAGTAGCAACAACATTGGAAGTGGTATGACCAAGTGTATGTAAGTGATTGATTATATGAGTGAATCGCTTTTACATGTCCGAAATGGGTTCACCATGCTTCATATGAAAGAGATTGAACTCTTGTGTTAAGTTATTGATTCAAGCTAATTTGACATCATTAGTTCCCTCATGGGAAACTTGTAGTGCTTCCCACATTGCCTTAGCAGTAGCACAATGGGAGACTCTAAAATACTCATCAACGCCTAAAGATGATATGAGAATATTTTTAGCCTTCCAATCATAGCTATAATTTTTCTCATCATTTTGTTCCCACACTGCTTCTGGTTTAGGTAAGGTGTCACCAGCCTCATTGGTCATGGTTATTTCTATAGGACCATTCTCGACGACTTTCCATATTTTTCTATCAATATATTTGATATGCACATGCATACAATCTTTCTAATAACTATAATTTTCACCGATAAAAATATGTGTTCTATTGTACGCCCCTTTTGGATCGTTCTCCATTTTCTAAAAAGTTATATGTGGAGCACTAGATAAACCGACGCTCGCGATACCACTTGTTAGACGATGAGACAGATCTAGAATACGGGTTTGAATAGATCCTTTATTTAAACAATTGCACTTTTAAAATTTGTTTTGACATGATGGGAAAGCTTCCCGAATCAAAATAGTCTAAATGATTTGTTATTGAAAATATCAGATATGAGAAATCGTATGGAGTGTTGTACCCCAATTTTTTCAACTAAGATCCATTCATCATACCATGTTGATTCATTCACAACAAGATCACATTAGGATTCTTGGTTCCCCTCCCTATATTTAGCTTTTCTCTTTGAGGAATCACCAAGCACCTTGACTTGTGTTATTTTGTGATCATGAATATTTTTTTGTCTTGATTTCTTCTTTTAATTAAATAAAATGCAATGATGGTTTGTCTTGCTTGTTACTCATGTAGGTAAAGGCAATAAGATTCAGCAAGTTGCTCCATGGGTTCATGAGTTTATTTCCATGCCCTAGTAAATAAATCTTGAGAAGTTCAAACCTCACCATTGGATTTGTTTTTTAACAAATAGAATGTCAAGGTTATGTTGGTTCACCATATTTCAAGGTTATCAAATTTGGTTGAAAAGCACAAGGGATTGATTGGAGAAGTTGTCATGGTTGGACAAGATTTTATTCCATTTGGTCACAAGTGCATATTTCTATCAATTATCAATATATGGAAGTGGTTGTGGTTTCTATGAGTTCTCATTACCATCCTCAACAACTTATATTTACAAAGCATTTGTTTTGGTATAAGAAGTTTGTTCAAAATTGTCAAAGTTCCTCAAGGCATGTTTCTTAATCTAGGAGCTAGGGTTTTGAACTTCAAAGGAGTATATCTTGCCCATCTTTTGGTATTTTTGAGTGATTCAAAAGACATAATTCTCTTCAAAGGGTTATTAACAAATCACTTCAAAAGTTCCAAGGAGTTTTCATGTGAAATAAGCTTGATGAGGAAGAAAGATTACAAGTCCTCCAGATGAATCCCCAATTTTTTCATGTGTGACTTCAAATGAGCATAACTTGGTCAATTTTTATCGCATTGAGCCCATTATTTTTCCATAATGATCTTGAGGATGTGAAATATATGTCTTGTTTTATGTGTAAAGTGAGAAAATGGATTGAAGTTGTCTTAAAGATACAAAAGATTATATGTCATTTTATGAAATTTTGCCAACTTCAACAAGTCATAACTTTCTCAATTTTTGGAGATTTTGAATGGTTCAAGTTTCAAAATGTCATTCAAGAGATCTACTTCATGACATATTTTTTGGTCAAGAGCAAAATCCAAGTGGAAGGCCATGTATGGAAAGTCAACCCTTTCCCTCCAACTTTGACTCAACACAACTTTCAGCTCAAGCATCCATTTAACTACATTCTTTTTCCATTGCAAAGCTTGTAACCTCATCTTTCTAAAGCATCAAGAATCAGGCCCTAAGACCCCTTGAGCTGAGAATGCCATTGGTCAGAAGTTGGCACTTTGAAACTGAATTTTTCACCAAGTCAGAAGTTTGAAATCTTTGTTTTGGCTTCTAATCACAAGTTTTCCACGCGTTTTTGCCTCTAAACATGATTAGTGAAGTTCCATAATTGTTTAGCACCTCAAAACGCAAGGATTGGGTGAGTTTTGGTGAAAATTAGATCACACTTTACTCGTGCATCAGGTTTGAACGAATTCCCTCCAAAATGCATCATTCACTCTTCCTTTTGATCTCATTTGCTTCTCCTATAAATACATGAACTATCCCATTCATTTTCTCAAGTTTAGATAGCCGGAATCACCCTGCCAAACTTGTTCCATAACTCAGAATTCAGAAACTTCGAAATCCATATACAAGCCTTTTTCAATCCATTTTTTCATCAATTCACCTTCCTTGATCTTCCCTGAAGCTAACCATATAATTACATTCAAGAATCGTGTCGTAGATTGCTCCATAGAAGTCCAGTTTCAGAGCTCTGCAACTCAACTTTAATAGGTAGATTCCTTCATGAATTCTTTAAAACTTTTATATCATTGTGATGCTCTCATTGCCCTGGTTCCAGTCGCAACACTTACTTTTTACTGGAAACACGTTTTGACCATGAAATTTCAAATCCCTTTTCAAAACATTCCTTTCCAATTGCTTGAGCTACAAGTTATATAAATTTGGCGCGAGGGTGTGGTTGTCTTCGTCTTGAAGATACGAAGCGAATGGCATAGGTCTGAGCTTCTGATTTTAAAGTTTGAGATACCTGCAATTCACGTTGGATGGAGGTTGAAGATGACCAACGTGTCATTTTCCAACCAATGATGGCACGCCACTTGTTATTTTTGAATTCTGATTTTATTTCTGATTCTATGATTTATTCACTAATGACCATGATATGCACAGCACACCAGATCCTTTGGATCTGATTACTAACGCATTTTGACTCTCATCCAATGGTCACATATTTTTGACTTTTATTTTCTTTTCTGATTTTTTATATTTAATTGTTTTAAACTTCAAAAAATCATAGAAAATTCAATTTAAGTCCAAAAAATCTGAAAAAAATTATGAAAATTATTTTTGATTATTCTCTTTCTGTTTTTTATTTTTTCACAATTTAATTTTGTGTTTTGGTATTTTTTTTTTAAATTTACACTTTATTTGAATTGTTTTAAATGCTTAAAAATACTTTTATGCATTTTTAAATTCTGAAAATATTATGGAATGATCCAATGATATTGTGACAAATATTGGTGACCTTATTTTATTTTTGTTCCTGACTTTGTTATTTTTTATCATTTTTGGTTTATTTTACCCCTTTCTTTTAATTTTAAAAATAGTTTCTGACTTTAAAATATTACCAAAAAATTTATAAAATCATTTGAATCCTTTTCTGATTTTTCTATAGTCTTACTTTTTATTTCTTGATTAATTTGAACATAGTTGATATTTTTCTATTTTATTTCTATTTTTAAACATTATTTTTAAACCTTTTTGTATATATTAAAATGTAATATTATTTTGTGACTATTTTCTGGCTGATCTTGGGTTAAATTTTTTATCATGAACTTTATTAACATCATTGGATCCATGGTGTTGAGTTTAACTCCACAAAAATGGATGAATGATTTTAATAATAGTTTGATTAAATTTAATTTAAAAGTGGTTTGTATATTCTCTCCCACCCCTCTTCATCTCACCCCCTTCTTATTGCACTAAATGTTATCGGAGCATGATCTATATATCATGTCTCAAAAAAATGGTGCATAGATTGCTATTGACCGGCCTCAAAATAGGTGGGACTTCTATATAAGTCCACTTACGATTGCTTAACATAGCGCTAAATTTTGTCCCGATTCAAATAAATGATCATTCATGGCCCAAACTTATGTTTGCAAGCCCAAGTATGTTAATTTGATCTCTTTGATCCAATAACCTTGAGATTCATTGTGTGGAGGCTTTGGTTCTACCAATCCTCTAATGGATCTACAACACCTTTGGTCAACATGGATCACTTAAACATCGTTGATCATTAAATGATACTCATAAGGATTCTAAATGGCTGATATACTTGACAAAAAACAAATGCAACTTGTTGTGTGGAGGCTTTGGTTCTACCAATCATATAATGAGTTCCAAATGCAAGTTTCAAGATGATCATCCAACTAACCACTAATCACTAATAATTTACTTTATCCTTTATTCTTTTATTATATGCCCCTTTTATTTTTATGCACTATTTACTTTTAGCATTTACATTTCATGTCATTTTCATCTTTGCTCATTTGAGTATTTACTTTCTTGTCATTTTTATTTTGCTCACTTGAGCTTTTCTTTTCTTTTTCTTAAGATACTTAATAATCAATATGAACCATAAAATCCTTAACGATACTTGGACTATTTGGTTACTATCCTTGGTATTATGGAGCATTGGACTTTTTGGACATAGGATTAGAAACCTTGGACTATGATTTGAGACCTTGTGATCTAATATGATTATTTTGTTTGGAGCTCTTGGGGTTTACCTCAAGACATTGGGTTGTTTGTTTGTTTTGTGTGCAGGTTATTGTGATTACACCCTTTGTTTGTAATCTGGAATTCACCCGTATACAGCCGTTACTTTGCATAATTTTTTGTGAAGACTTAATACACTTGAAGTTTGGTTCTCTCAAGAGGTCTAATATTTTTGCTTGTTTGGTTCCAATCTAAAGAATGAGAATTCTATCTTGGCTCACAATGTCAAGTACTGGCTTCTTGTTGGTTAGATGGTTCTTATCCCTAGCTTTTACCTTATGCTTTAGGATAGCCTCTTCTTCTCCTTCCATATTATTTAATTTCAAAAATCTTATCCCTCCTTTTGAAAACTCTTCTTGTTTTAGACTTGAACCACTTTCATAATAAACTTGGACTCAGGGCCATGCATTTTCAAACATTTTCATAAATAAACTTCAATAAACTTAATAATACTTTGACATTTTTGTGAGAAGACTAAAATTCAATCAATCTCATTCCAAACCATTTTGCCACTTTGGCTTTTATCTTTAAACTTTTCTCAAAATATTGAACTCTTGTCAATCCTTGTAGTGATGCAAACAACTATACTTCTACAATATGTAGTGAAGAGAGATATTTTCCACTTGGGTGTTGAGTGAGGCATTGTTGATTTTAAAATCCAAGCTATATCCTCCACTTTGAGATGATGCAAATTATCCTCTCTCATTATTGTGGGTAGTAGGTATGTTTTCCACACGGACAATGATGATGATCTTTTATCTGATAAAATTAACCAACACATTTGTGTTTTAAAATTTTAAAAGAGGAGCTACGTGCACCCTGATCCCCTATTGCACAAAAAGGTGGTACATAGGCACTAAAGGTTCGCAACCGCGACGGGTGCAAAAATCATAAAAATATATTTCTTTTCTCACCTCCACCATCCATTTTTACACAACATTTTATAGCAAAAATATACAGATTTTTACAAAGAGGTTCCTGCGGAGTACCGTAGATGTTTAGGATGCTAATACCTTCCCTTTGCATAACCAACCCCCTTACCTAGAATCTTTCCCCCTCTTTTTGGGTTATTCTCTCTTTTCCCATTACTTTGGAAACAATAAAGCGCAGTTGCGATTTTGATTTTGATTTGTATAAAGTTTAGTCAATCCAATGACTTAGTCTTGAACATTTCTACCGCTACAGGAAAAATGGAGACTTCATTGGGGAAAGTCTCCATTTTTCGTGCAATAGGGGACAATATCTGTATATGCGTTATTATTGTCTTTGTGTTATATGTTGTATTTGGTGATTACTCATAAGTCCTATACCCAGACTTGGGCAAACTTTAAGATATGACGTGCGGTATAGTCATGTTAACTTTGAGGGTGTAATCCCAAAAAAAGGAGGCATGAGATCCCCCACTCAGTGGAGGACCCTTTGACTGTAGTTTTGTTTACCGAGTAATCGAGAAGACATACTGCTTTTGACCTGGGAGCCTGTTGAAACTGAGGACCGTAGAATACCGAACCCATCTTGGCCTTTTAGGTGTAGTACGGAAGCTATGACGAAGTAATCCGGAAATAGTTGTCACACGATACTACGCTCGGAAGAGTCTTTCTTGATAATATTACTAATTACTGAGTTAATCGAGAAGTTGGTAATATCCAAAGGAAGGATGTAGACTTTGGGAACCTCTAGAACCTTGTTTGGCAGGTGATAACTTTTAGACCAACACCTTATGGGCAGTACCTTCAACCTTATTATCGTGACGTTGAACCTATGAACCCTATATGTGTGTGTGATACGGTGGGAGAACTGACTTGAGGTTTTGCGTTTGTGTTTGCAAATGTTTCGGTTTAGCAAGAGTCGCCACCGACTTTTTATTTTATCCAAAGGAAAGGTCAAAAAGCACAGGAAAGACCTTTGAGATGTTTTCTTGGGTTCAGGGGGTAGATTATGAAATGGGAAGGTGCTATCACCCTTTTCATCCATGGTTTTCCATGGGCTCTTAGTTACTTGTTTAGATCACTTGCTTTTGCTTTTCAATTGTTTGAAATGGTGCTTTTGTGTGTGGTTTTGAAAGTATTTTGAAAAGAGGCCTTTGTTTAGGCAACCTTTGTAATGATTCTTGTTTGAATATATACAAAGGTGTTTGTATTTTGAAAAGATGTTTCAATGTTTGAAAGTTTGTTTTGGGAAAATGTTTTGAAATTGTGTGTGTTTTGAAATTAGCAAGGATGTTTGCAAATTGATCAAGTAACTAGGAGTTGTCTACCCTACTCAAAGATATTTCCTACACATTTTTAACCCTTTTACATTGTTGTTTTACCATTGTATTTGGTAAACAACCTTGTATTTGGATGTTAAACGGGACGGGCGTGGGTCATCGTATGGCCATGATAACAATGTTGCCAAGTATCTTAGCAAGTTTTTGAGGGAATAGATCATTTTGTATAGGCAACCAAGATAGCGTCATCGAGGGACTATGATCTTTTGTTTTTTGTTTTTGTTTTGCCAAGATACCTAGCATGCATACCATGGCCATTTTAAAGGCAACAAAGTGGATGAAACCCTAGGGGTGCTTGTGTGCATTGTGTTATAATTTTTCATGCTTTTTTGTCTTGTGTTTAGTCATGCTATTTGTTTTGATTTTTGTTGTTATACAAACCCTAATTTACTAATCATGCATTTGAAAGCAATAAAATGCGTAAAAGTAAATCTAAGACTATTACAACATTATTATGGGGAGGGGGATACAAGTTTGAATAGGGGGATATTTGTAAGAAAATAAAACCCTAAAACTATTATTACAACCAAATTGAAATATTGCACAAGATAAATAAATATACAAATATTTAAATGTTCAAACAAATATAAATATGCAAAAGATGTTTTTTGTATTTATTTTTATGTATGTAAAAATAAGTTATTTAATGTCCTAAAAATAAGGGAAAATAAAAATAATTATTTTTGAAAGGGTAGAAACCCTAGTTTTTGTTTTAAGAAAATATATATTTATTATATTATTTATTTATGTACAAGAAAATAAATAAAAATATATACAAAAGTGTTAAAAAAATTAAAATGTGTGAGAAAATATTATTTAAGTGTATAAATAAAAAAAAAAGATATTTTTGTATTATTTACAAATTTTATTTAAGAAAATAAGTTATATTATTATTAATAAACTATTTCTATGTCCAAAAACTAATAAAATAAAATTTGAAAAATTAAGAGAATATTTTTTGTAATTTTAAATATTTAGAAAAATAAATAAAAAGTCAGAAATGTAAAGGAAATAAAAAAATATACAAAAATAAATCAAATGGGCCAAGGGGGTGTGAAAAGAAAGCTAGGGGGTGCCAATAGCAGGACCAAGCCAGGCCCAGCCCACGTTCACTTCATCTCTAACCTCTGAACAAAAATATGCGTGCCTGCAACTTGAAACCTGTTCTCTCTTGTTCTTGCATGAAATTAAAAACTCATAACATGAAAATTAGAGAGCTTGAAACCATGATTTCAATCATGTAAAAAACTTAATCTAACTCTAAGAAACCAGGGAGAATTTCAGTGCCCCTAACTTATAACCTAATTTTTTCAGCAAGTTCAACTATCAAATACTCTTAGCTCAGTTAACATAAATGAATTCTATGCATATGTACATCTCAAAGACAATGAGGACTACATTTTTGCTTCACAAACCTAAGCCTAATGATTCATAAATAAGGAGATAGAAAGTTGGAAAATACCTCTTTCAGTCAAACTCGAGTATGGCAATATAGCAACTTTTGGTGAGGCCTGAAGGACTTTTGAGTTTGCTTGATGTTCCGTTGACCTTTCCCAATGCTTAGCTTGCTTTGAAATAGCTTGAATCTCCCTATAGAACTCAACCTGCAAACTCAGAATTTGAAAATGGTGAAGTGTGAAAACAAGGTTACAGTTGCTTGAGAATGGTCTGGACAACTTAGGTGTATTGTTTAGAATGTGTTTGAAGTGATTTGGGACAAAACGCACGAGGCAAATTGGTTTTGGAAGTGAATCTGCAGAACATGCCCTGTTTTTGCAAGAACTTGTGATTTTGTGCTTAAGGATGTTTTAGAGGCTTGTAACTCGTGTATTAGGCTTGGTATATTGTGCTGAAGTTGTTTGAAATATGCACAAGACTTGGTTTTATCAGATTACCAAGTTGTGGAGTTTTTGCACACTTGCTTGTTTTTGAAGAAAAGGTTGAAGTTGACAATGCCAAGGCCTGTACAAGCCTGTATTCTAGCTGCACATAGTTGGTGTACTTTGCCCTAAGTTTGTGGACTTTGTTTGCTGCCAGAATTTTAGTCCATGGCTCAAGAAATACAATTTGACATAAAGCATGCTTTATCAAAGTGGCAATGTTACCTTTTTGCCAAAAATGGATTAATCCTTTGTATAATGCTTCATAGATCAGAACAATACCATAATCTAATGTGTTTGCATTTAATTTATGAGTGTAAAAGAGATTAGAACCTGTAAACCAAGTAAAAGCATACTTTGGACAAAATTTCAAGTTGTAGCAATGTGCAAAATGCCTTGGTCAAAAGTGATAATTTGCCATTTTCAAACTTTCGATTCTCCCTAACCATGAATGATCTTGGAGAGTTCTTGAACATTTTAGAAAGCTTGTAACACTCTATACAATCCATCTTTGAAATTAATTTTGAGATTCCACTTGGAACTATGTGAAAAGTTGCCATGAAGATAGGTCAAAATCCTACCTAAACTAGGGCAAAATTTCACTAAGTTAAAAGTTTCATGGACCCTTATTCACAAAATCATAACTTGAGATCCAAACATCTTTTGGGAAACCTTTGTGAATCAAAGTTGTAGATTTTATGGAGGAATACAACTTTTATGTTGGAAGTTTTCTTTGAATCCAATTGCATCATGGAGAAAAAGTTGGGGAAAGTTGGGAAAAAATAAGAAATTTTCATAACTTAGAAAATTTCTAAGTTATGAAAATTTTCCATTTTAAACCCTAATTTTCAAAATTAGCTTTATTGGTGAACAAGTTTCATGTTCTGACACATCTTGATGAAAAACTGACCCTTGGCACTTGATTTTGACCAAAAGGTCAAAGTTTGACTTTTTAGTGTACAGTTAATTTTTGATCAGTTGACTGGAAAATTCATTTGTCAATCCAATGCTTTTGAGATCTTTTGAACCTTATGATTAGGTCAAGATGATTCCATTGAGACCTTGAATCCATGCTTGAACCCAATTTGCCATTGGCTAGGTGAAAAATCAGAAATTGCCCTTATACAGTCAAAACCCTAAAAATGACCATTTTGCCCTTTTGATGATCTCATCAAATTTCTTGAGGAGTTGTGGTCCAAACTTGATCAAATGGTTCATATGAGTCTATAATGTTGATGTGGATAAAAAATTATGAGGTTTTACTGTAAATTGGCCACAATTGACTTTTTCCCCAATACAATTGATTTTTAGGTCAACTGTTCAATTGACAGGGCAAAAAATTGATTCAAGGCTTGAAACTTGGTATGGGAAATCTTGGAAGTCCAACATGAAGCATGAAAGTCACATTGAGCATTGAAAGTCCAAAAATCTCTATGCAAACTCAAACCCTAATTTCAGGTTATCAGTGTAAGGAGATGTCTTGAGCTGAGCAAACCCTAATCCTGTCTCGAGTCCAAAAAGTCTTGTGAGGAAAATCTTGATAAAATGAGAGGGAAAATTTTGGGGTACAACAGTGTGATCTTGTGTGTGATTGTTGCATCATGCATCCATGCACTCATAAGCATCTTTTGAAGAAACCATATTTCAAGGGATTTAAAGGTTGACCATTTGTGAATATCTCAAGTACTTTTTAACCATGGATTCTGGAAAGACAAAGAATGGGAAGTAAAGTTTTAAGGATCCCAAGATAGATGAGTTGATCAGTCTAATTCCCGAGATCAAGTGTTCTGCAGACTTTCGGAAGAAGTATGGATCCATTATTCCTCTCATGAAGCTGAAGATGAAAGAGGGTATTCTCTCGACCTTGGTCCAGTTCTATGATCCGATGTATCATTTCTTTACTTTTCCCGACTATCAATTGATGGCCACACTGGAGGAGTATTCTTATCTATTGGATTTACCTATTACCGATCGTGTTCCTTTTACTGGTTTGGAGGGTGATCCAAAACCACATGAGATTGCTGCTTTGATTCACCTGGGGAAGTCTGAGGTGGAAGCTCATATGACTACTAAAGGAGGGATTAGAGGATTACCAGCTCAGTTCTTATTGGAGAAAGCTCGTTACTTTTCCAGGATGAAGAGTACAGTCGCTTTTGAGGCCATCTTTGCTCTACTTTCTTAAGGGCTGTTCTTATTTCCTAATGTGAACAAGTTTGTTGACATTAATGCTATTAGGATATTCATGATTGGAAACCCAGTTCCTACCTTGTTGGTTGATGCTTATTACTCTATTCATCTTCTAAATTCTTATCATGGGGGGATGGTTATCAGTTGCACACCTTTGTTGTACCGGTGGTTTATCTCTCATATGCCTAAGTCTGATGCTTTTTGGGATGTCGAGAAGGAACCCTGTTGGGCTCCTAAGATCATGGAACTTACTCACTCGGATATTGATTGGTATCATCGAGCTTACCAGGATATAGAGATTATTGACAGTTGTGGTAGTTCCCCCAATGTACCTCTTCTTTGTATAAAGGGAGGAATTAACTATAACCTTGTTCTTGCACGACGACAACTTGGTTATCCGATGAGCGGTAAACTAAATAGTAATCATTTGAGTAGTTTCTTTCTGAAGGAGGGAGAAGACCATAGGGAAGCTAGGGAGAAAATTGTGAAGGCCTGACGTCACATTCATAAGAAGAGTAGGAAGGATTTTGGACCTAGGGGGGTTATTTCTTTGGAGCCATATCTTTAGTGGGTCCAAACGAGAGATATTCAGTTGAAGATGCCATATTCCTGGGAAACACCTATGCATGATCTATTTATGAAGACCACTCCTCCCTTATTGGATGATCTAGAAGAGCTGCAACTTGATTTGGTTAGGATGCAACAGGAAAAGGACGCTTGGAAGAACAAGTGCCAAACTTTACAGATTTCCTATAAAGCAGACTTGAAGGAGAAAGACGACTTGATTGAGATCCTTAAGAGTCGAGCGGTAGAGACTATGGAAAGGCAAGGGGATTTATTTTCTCCTAAGCCTCAATCAAATGTTGATCACTCACTTCCTGATTCAGGTGATTGGAAGGAGGTTGCCACCAGATATTCGGAAGAAAACCAGAGGTTGAAAGCTCAGATTGCTAGGCTCACGGGGAAGCGCCAGCGTATAGAGTGATCTCCATCAGTTTTACTTCTCAGGGTTTTAGATTTTATTTTCATCTTGTACTTGGGATCATTGAAACTTGTAATCCACTTTGGAGTTGTTATAATGAAAATTTTCAGTATTTCAAATGCGTTATTACTTTGATATTTGCAATATGTCCATAAATTTTAAATCCCTTGAAATATTAAATGAAATAAAATCATGTGCATTCCATATCATGCATCATATTGCATATATATCTTGCATTTGTTATGCATATCCAGGTGCCTAACAAAGCTTCTTTACTTCGTTCAGCAAGCTGACTCATCGCTACAACACTCGGGCTAATTTCAGAAAGAAGATGGACAACTTAGAACAAGAGAATCGCGAGCTACACGAGGAGCTTTCTGCTTTGAGGGTCGGCATGATCAATCTGACTACTCTAATGGAAGCTCTGGTAGCTGCTCAAAATCAGCCACCGAGTTTTTAACCTCAACCAACAAGGGCAACTACTGAAGCTCCGAATGTTCCCGTATCTATTACTCCAACTGTTGTTCAGAATTGCATTCCTCAAGGTTATCCATGGGGAATGCCAGAGAATTTTGCACCTGAAGGTTTCAATCTTGGTCCTCAAGATACTCTGATTGTTCAGACTACTGTTACTCTGGCACGTCCTGTGGTGCATGCTGCTCCTATTGTGCCTCCTTCGGTGAATATGGTTCTGTTTGTTAACGATGATGTGTGTCGTCCTTTCCCTCCACCGAGTGACGACTTGGGTCTTTATGACATAATGGATGATTTTCAAGAGAAGTTTGACAAGATGCAAACAAAAATGAAGGCCCTCAGGGGAAAAAAGCTATTTGGGCAGAATGTGAATGAGTTATACTTGGTCCCGAATGTTAAGATACCTGCTAAGTTTAAGAAGTACAAGGGCAACACTTTCCCTCGTGCTCATCTGGTGATGTACGAGAGGATGGTAGCAAGTGTGCCAAGTGACTTTACTGAAATGGTAGGAATGGGTATCGGCTTAAAAGAGGCTGTAAGAGAGGGTCGTTTAACAGAGAGTGAAAGTTCTAGAGGTGTGAAGAAACCATCTTATGGGTTTACCAAGAAGAAGGAAGGGGATGCAACTGTTGTAATGCAAGAGAGGAGGGTTAATACTCCTAGAAGGAATTATCAGCGTCATCAGCAAGTCGCCTCAGTTACTCCAGTTGTGGGTGTCGCTCCAACTACTGATGCTTATCAGAGACCGTCCCAGCAGGGGAATCAAGGGTATAATCAGAGAAGGGAGAGTTATGACCTTATTCCTATGAGCTATACAAAGCTACTATCAACATTGATTCATAAGAAGTTGGTTCAGACCCGACCACCTCCCGTCGTACCATTACCATTGCCTTGGTATTACAAGGCAGACCAAACATATGCTTTTCATCAGGGAGTACCAGGGCATAATGTTGAGAATTGTTATCCTTTGAAGACTGAGGTGCAAAAGTTGGTGAAGTCTGGTGTTCTATCTTTCAAGGACGTGGGACCTAATGTGAAAGACAATCCTCTACCCAAGCATGGGGGAGTAAATGCTGTGAATATGGTGGCCGGTTGTCCAGGCGACTTCCAGATTTTTGATATTAATCTGGTTAGAGGAGATTTGGTGAAAATGCATGCTGAACTTTGTGAATTTATCTACTATACGCATGACCATTCCGGTTGTGCTATTTGCAGTACAAACATACAGGGTTGCGATAAGATAAAGGCTAATTTTCAGGATATGATGGATGAGGGCCTAATCCACATAATCACGCCTAGAGCAGAGTATGAAGAGGAGGTGAATATGGTTTTTGGATGTCCTGGAGAATTTAGAATTTTTTATGTAGAGTATATGAATGAGGATCTTGTGCAATTGCATGCTACCTTTTGCCATATGGCTGGTCAGGTGGAACACCAATATGGATCTTGTTGAGTTTGCTGTCAAGATTCCCGAGGATGGTCAATCGTGAAGAAGGGTGTTCAGTTGTTGTTAGACAGTGTAACTATCAAGGTAAAAAGTCAAAGGGATGATTACCATGAAGTTGATATGGTTGAGGTTTGTTTGACTGAAGAAGAGTCGAATGAAGAGTATGCCTCCGCAGATGAGTATTTCTCCTCAGATGAGGATTTTTTTTCCAGAAATGACTCAATAATGACTGATTGTGTTGAAGAAGGGGTAAACGTCATTGTACCTTGTTTTGAGGCACCCGCCCATCTTGAAGTTGATTATTATAGCAAGCCAGTTGTTACCCCATTGGTGATTAGTTTGTCGGGTCATATCCCCTACAGATCAGATAAGGTTGTACCCTACAAATACAAAACTAAAATCTTAGAGTATTGAGTGGAAGTTCCCATACAACCAATGCCTGATGTGGGGAATATTGCTGAAAGTAGCAGGGTGACCCGCAGCGGTCGTGTGTTTGCACCTGTTGTTCGAAGATATGTTAGTGCTGGAAAGAAAATTGCTGAGAATGATGAACCCAAGAAGGCTACGGGTGAGACTAGTGGGGCTGCATTAGAGAAAGAAGTGGATGATATTTTGAAGATAATCAAGATGAGCGACTACAGAATTGTAGATCAACTATTGCAGACTCCTTCAAAAATATATATCTTAGCTTTATTGATGAACTCCTCTGCTCACAGAGAATCCTTGATGAGGGTTTTGGTCCAAGCTTTTGTGGAGGGTGATATGCCAATAGACCAATTCAGTAGTGTAATAGGGAACATTACATCATGTAATAACTTGAGTTTCTGCGATGATGAATTACCAGATGAAGGAAGGAATCACAACTTGGCCCTCCACATCTCTATGAACTGCAAGAATGATTCACTATCCAATATGCTAATTGATAATGGATCTACTTTGAACGTTATACCAAGGAGTACGCTTATGAAGTTGAAATATCAAGGAACGCATATGCGCCCGAGTGGCATCATTGTGAAAGCATTTGATGGATCAAGGAAATCTGTTATTGGTGAAGTGGACTTGCCTATTCATATAGGACCACATTTGTTTCAGATAACTTTCTAGGTCATGGACATTGTTCCCGCTTATAGCTATTTGCTAGGAAGGCCGTGGATTCATGAGGCAGGGGCTGTCACTTCAACTTTACACCAGAAACTGAAGTTTGTACGTGAAGGGAAAGTAGTGATCATAAATGGGGAACATACATTATTGATATCTCATTTGTCCTCTTTCTGCATTGTGGAGGCGGATGAAGCTGTTGTTGGAACCCAGTTCCAAGCCTTATCCATTGACCATATAAGAGGAAATGAGAATTCCATGGTTTCACTTAAGGATGCACAGCAGGTTGTGCGTAAGGGTCATAGTGAAGTGTGGGGACAGATTGTGGATCCACCTGTGAACAAGAACAGAGCTGGCTTAGGGTTCTCTTTGAAGAATGAAAAAGGCAAGGGAATGAAGCCGAAGTCTGCTGCGAGCAAGTATCAAGACATCTTCCGCAGCGGGGGTTATCTTCATTCAAGTGTTTCCAGGATTAACGCCATTGTAGAAGATGAAGCAGAGCAGGAAATTCCGAATTATGTGACGCACGGAGTTAGGTTCCAGAACTGGATCAACATTGATGTTCCCTCTTACATACATGTTTCAAAGTAATTTGTTTTGTTAATATTTTTGAAAAAGCTTTCACTCTTCCCAAGGTGGAAGTATTAATGTTGTAGGGTTTATCTATTTGTTGTGACTTTTAAAATCAATAATAAAAGTTGTCTTTGTTTCCCAAATTGTGTCTTTATTTTTTTCTTTTTATTGGAAAATGGTAATAAAAAAAAACCTTTCAAAATAAATAATAACTGGAATTCAATTTGCATGATCACTTTTTATATGTGTCAGTTTCTAAAAGCAATCATAAATCATATGTGCAGATTAATTAAAAAACCCGTTGAATACAATGACCCTGCACCCTCTCCCAACTTTGAGTGTCCTGTGTATGGGGTTGAAGAAGAAGATTTTGATGAGATTCCAAAAGAGGTCTCACGGATGCTTGAGCACGACGAAAATACCATTACGCCATATAAAGAGCCATTGGAAGTGATCAATTTGGGTTTAGAAGAAGATCCGGAGGAAGTCAAGATTGGAGCATTGCTGGATCCTGATGTGAAGAGCAGGTTGATTGAGCTGTTGAAAGAGTATGTGGATATTTTTTCATGGTCTTATCAAGATATGCCTGGTCTAGATACAGATATTGTAGAGCACCATTTGCCATTGAAGCCAGAGTGTCCGTCAATCAAATAAAAGTTGAGAAGAACTCACCCAGATATGGTAGTGAAAATCAAAGAGGAGGTTCTAAAGCATATTAATGTTGGTTTTCTTGTGGCGTCAGTGTATCCTCAATGGATTTCCAATATTTTCCCAGTACCGAAAAAAGACGGAAAAGTCCGCATGTGCGTAGATTAAAGAGATATAAATAAAGCTAGTCCAAAAGATGATTTTCCATTGCCACACATTGATATGTTAGTGGATAGCACAACAAAATTCAAAGTATTCTCGTTCATGGTCGGATTTTCTGGGTATAATCAAATAAGAATGGCTCCGGGGGACATGGAAAAAACAACGTTTATCACACACTGGGGAACATTTTGTTATAGAGTGATGCCCTTCTGGTTGAAGAACGCTGGTGCATTGTACCAGAGAGCTATGACAACCCTATTCAATGATCTGATGCACAAGGAAATCAAAGTATATATTGATGATATGATTTCCAAATCTCATACTGAAGAAGGGCATGTAGAAGATTTGTTAAAGTTGTTTTAGCTTTTGAAGAAGTATCGTCTCCGCTTGAATCCAAATAAATGCACCTTTAGTGTTCGATCAGAGAAATTGTTGGGTTACATTGTTAGCCAGAAAAGAATTAAAGTTGACCCTGATAAAGTCAAAGCAATTCAAGAGACGCCAGCGCCAAGAACTGAAAAGCAAGTCAGAGGTTTCCTCGAGCGTTTGAATATATTTCCATATTCATTTCCCACATGACTGCAACATGTGAACCGAACTTTAAGTTGTTAAAGAAAGATAAAGGTTATGTGTGGACGAATGACTGCCAAAGGGCATTTGAAAGTATTAAAGAATATCTGCTTGAACCTCCTATTTTGCTCCCTCTTGTCGAAGGAAGACTGTTGATTATGTATCTGACAGTGTTAGATAAATCCATGGGTTGTACTCTGGGACAACAGAATGAAATAGGGAAGAAGGAGTTCTCCATTTATCATCTCAGTAAAAAATTCACTGATTGTGAGTCGCGGTATTCCATGCTGGAAAAGACATTTTGTGCTTTGGTCTGGGAGACAAAGTGTTTGCGGCAATATATGTTGAATCACACTACTTGGTTGATCTCTAAACTGGATCCAATCAAGTACATTTTTGAAAAGCCTTCTCTTACTGGGAGAATTGCCCGCTAGAAGACGTTGTTATCTGAATATGATATCAAATACCGCACTCAAAAAGCTATTAAAAGTAGTGTGTTGGCAGATTATCTTGGTCACCAACCAGTGGAGGATCACTAGTCTGTAGAATATGAATTCCCCGATGAGGATGTGATGTTCCTGAAAGTGAAAGATTGTGATGAACCATTTCCTGAGGAAGGTCCTGACCCTGAATCTCGTTGGAGTATGATATTTGATGGAGTTGTGAGTGCTTATGGTAAAGGAATTGGTGTTGTGATTGTCACTCCACATGGATCGCACATTCCTTTTACCACAAGGTTAAAATTTGATTGTACTAATAATATGGCAGAATATGAGGCTTGCATCATGGGTCTTGAAGAAGCTATTGATCTCGGAATTAAAATTCTAGATGTGTATGGTGATTCAGCTTTGGTAATAAATCAGATTAAAAGAGAATGGGATACTCGTCACCCCAGCTTGATCCCTTACAAAGATTATTCTAGAAGATTGTTACCCTTCTTTAACAAAGTTGAATTCCATCACATTCCTAGAGATGAAAATCAAATGGTGGACGCTCTGGAAACTCTGGCTTCTATGTACCAAGTGAATACTTGGAATGATATACCCCGAATCACGGTTCGACGACTGGATAGGGCGGCTCATATGTTTACAATAGAGGAGGTAGCAGATGAAAAACCTTGGTATCATGACATCAAGCATTTCCTTCAGACTCGGTGTGATACGGCGGGAGAACTGACTCGGTTCGTTTGCGTTCGATCGCATTTTTGCGAATAGTAAGAGTCGCAACCGAGTTTTCTTTTATCCAAAAGGAAAGGTAAAAAAGCACAGGAAAAACCTTTCGAGATTTTTTCTCGGGTTCGGGGGGTAGATTATGAAAAGGGAAGGTATTAACACCCTTTTCATCCGTAGTTATCTACCGGCTCTTAGTTACTCGTTTAGATCACTTGCTTTTTCTTTACAACGTGCTTGTGGTGTGGGCTTTGAAAGTATTTTGAAAATGTCTTTGTAATGGTTCTCGTTTCTATAAGAACGCGTACAAAGTTTTGTTTAGAAAAATAGTTCAAAGAAGTGTTTGCGTGATGTGTTTTTGAAAGTGGTTTTTGAAAAGATATTTTGCAATGGTTCTTGTCTCTATAAGAACGTATACAAAATGTTATGTCTTTTGAAAAATGTTTCAAGATGAAAGTGTCGGTGTAAAATGTCTTTTTGTTGTGAGCAAGCGAACAACTAAGAGCGGATCTACCTACTCAAAAGGTTTTAAGTGTTCTTTTCTTCCTCCTTTAGATGTTACTATCTTACCATTGATTTGGTAAAAAGCCCCATCATTGGATGTGAAGGGACAGGCACGGGTCAATCGTACAGTCATCGAAAGCAACTTATGAGATGCTTTTAGCAATTTTCGTAAGGGACTAGATCGTTTTATCGAAGGCAACATCGAGGGTCATCGAGGGACTACGATCTTTTTATCAAAGGGTCTTTTCTAAAGCGTCCTATATTCGAAGGACATGACTTTGTTCCCGAGGCAACGGGCGAGGTTACCCTAGAGGTGCGCGTGTGAAAAAAAGTGTGTCTGATTCAAGTTATTTTGTCTTTGAAATTAGGTTATCTAGTAATTGTTTTTATGTCTTACCATACATGCCTAATTACTATACAGTATAAAGAAAATAGTAAATTGCGGAAATTTAAGTTCTACGCTATTACAGAGCTTTCGGGAATGGGGGTACAATTTTTACAAATGGGGATGAATCGAATGCGATTAAAAAGTCCAAATAGCAAACAATACAACCAAATCGAATTGAAAGATTAAAATAATAACAAGCTATGAAATTAATATGGCAAAGTATGAAAAAAGGGAAATTCTTGGTATTTTTTTTGTGAGAAAAATTTGAAAAGAAACTAAAAAATCTATTCTATAATTAGCTAAAGGAAATAAATCAAATGTAAACTTATTTTTGTCTTTTAGGGTTTTTCTTAATAAGAAAATAAATTAATTTGGAAGTTTATCTGTTTTTAGTTAGCTAAACTCTAAAGATTGATAAAGTTAGATCTAGAATTAAATTAATTCTAAGGTTATTAAAAATATAATTAAACTATTTTAAAATCCTTAAAACTAAATTAATATTAAATTAAAACTAAACTAAACTAAACTAATATCTATCAAAAATAAAAATAAAAGGAAATAAGGCTAAAAGATTTAGGAAAAAAAAGAATAAAAGCCCCAGCAAGGGTTGAACTCGGGTCCTCTAGATTGCAGCATACAAGTCTTACCAATTGAACTGTTTTGTTTATTCGTTATTACTACGTTCTTAATGAGATAAAAAGAGAAAAGGATAGCGTGATTGGGACAAAGGGAAAACCTGGGCGGACCGGGTCAAGTTCAACTAAGGCCCAAATGGCCATCTTAATTTCAAACTGAAAAGATAAAAACCTAGAATACTAAAGTGAAAGAGGCACTTCCTGCAGCCACATATTTGAAATTATATTTTTATATTTTTTTTATTATTATTCAAAATCAATGAAAAGAGGAAAAAACAAAAGGGTTCTCTCTCTCAATTCTCTACCTTTAGAAACAGAAAAAACACGAAAATTCTATATCTTCCTCGCTCATTCTTACCGGCCATGGATGGGTTCGCTCAACCTTCACACAATTGAAACAAGTATACGCAACAATCAAACACAACATGAATAACAACCTCATCCCCAATTAACCCCTAGACCCCAATCAAACTTCAATATTCAGGGTTACAAACGCAAAATTATAGAAATCGAACAAATACCGACAAGAAGAAAAAGGTATGTTTCCTGGTTTCTCTTGCTCTTTGTCACGGTATACCTTTCCTGTTCACCTTCTTCTTCGGTTTGCTTTGGATCTGCGACAATGTTGTGACTATGGTTGTCGTTGAGACGCTGATTTGCTATGGTTTTGCCGCGAGTTATATTAGCTAGCTGCAAGTTAAAGGTTTTGAGTGTGAGAATGGTTAATGATGAAGGGTTTGAGGTGAAGGCAGGGTTGTGCGTGAGGTGTTGATAAGGATGGAGAGAGACGGGAGGTTTATGTGGTGAGTGATTTTTCTGTGTATCGTTAACTGGTAGATGGTGTTTTTTTTGGGTGATTCCGCCGATTCTCCTCTTCTCAAATCTTTATGCAGAGCCATTTTATATTCAATGAGAGTATGTTTTTTTTGGGCGGGGGGGGGGGGGGGGGGGGGAATCTGGATAGTTTTTGAATAAACTTGGTTAATTGTTTTGATGCTTTGCAGGTTATGTTTTAGCTATCTTTGTGTAATATTTTGTATGTATATGGTGCAGGTTTTGCCATGTTATTTACTAGTCGTAGTACAAGGCAGCAGGTTTGGACAGTAGTGGACAGGGACAGCAGGGCTGCTTAGCTTTGGTTTTTGTAGGTTTCTGAATTGCTATTTCTATGCAATTTTTTTGACTGGTTCATGCAGGTTTTTTTTTTACAGTTTTTGGCTTAGGTGATACTTTTCTAACTTGTCCCTATCTTCTTCTCTCTTTCATCTTTCAAAGATACAAAGAAAACTTGCTTTTTCTTTAACTTTATGAAGGATTTGCATTTTTTTTGGAAGATGATGACAGGGTGCAAACCATGAGCTAGCATTGCTATGCTATTGCTGCTACATTTTTTCCTTTTGTATTGTTATAGCAGCCTATGCTGCTGCTACCTTTGTTTGTTTCTGCAGTGGGTTGGGCAGTTTTTCCTTATACATTTGTTATTTGCTTGGCTGCCTTGCTTTTGTACTGTCTTGGGCTACTTTAGTAGCCTGCTATTTTGCAGTGTTTAGGCTGCTATTTTTTTTGTTTGCAATATTTGGTTGTAGGTTGGCCTTCTTCCTTAACAGTCTGCTGCGCTGCTGTTTGCAATATATTATTTTGTTGTTTTCTTTGATGGTTTTTGTTATTGTTGGACAACCTTGGGCAAATTTTTTTCTTTTTGTGAACCAAGGCCCAAACCTTGTGATTTGCAAAAATAGGAGAAGATTGGATCATGATAGAAATTCCAATCAAACTTCCAAAAAAAAAATGTTTTAAAAATTCAATTCTAACTTGGTTAACTTAATCCCAAAGACATGGTCATCTAAACGATAGTCTTAATCTTCGCCTCTTGTTCACACCAAATTTTTATTCAAAATGAAACTCGCACGCCATGCTTGATAAAAATGGAACTTTATTGCTAAACAATTTATGCTTTGAGAACCATGATCAACCTTTATAAATTTCAAGATCAATGATGATTAAGAACACTTTGAAGTCAAACAAATGACTTGCGACGATTTGATAACTTTCAAAATCTTCCAAACGCAATTTTCTTTCGATCTTTGAAGATAAACTTGTGAGCGACATTAATTATGACCACGTGCAGAAATAATCGTCTCAAGATATTGTAAATTGAGGAAATCACAAACTTTAGAAATCAGGCGACAACTGTTTAAGATTAGGTCAAAAATCCAAGAAGTGTCATTTAACGCATTCGAATTTTGGTGATCTTCTACGCGTAATCAGCTCTTGATTTGTGAAGAGAAATTGGAGATAACATCGAGGAGAGTCATACCCAAGAATAATCGCTCAAAAATATCGAATAATGAAGAAGTTACAATTGCTTGAACTTGGTCTCGCAAAAAGGTTAACTTTTGGGTTAATGGAGTCATTTTCAGTAGTCTGAACCACTGACTGAGCAAACTTGTGACGCGAGGTTCGAAACTTGGCATGAACATTCTTGAGGAGACATGAAGATCTACGAAGATCATTTGAAACCTTGAAGAATCGATTTTCTTTGAGAAACGTCAAACCCTAATTGTTGACTTACTTCCTAGGAAGAGAATATGTTCGATCAACTTCTGAGCCAAATTAGGTGTCTGAGAAACCCTAGGATAGCATCTTGAGTGAAAAATGGGAGGGAAAATTTTTGGGTACAACACTCATTAATACCCGATTGGTGCTTCGAAGAAAGATAGAAAGACATTGAGAAGACTGGAAGGTAGTTTCTTCATTAGTGAAAATGTGTTGTATAAAAGAAATTATGACATGGTCTTGCTCAGATGCGTTGATAGACACGAAGCGAACATGTTGATGCATGAGGCTCATGAAGGTTCATTTTGCACTCATGCCAATGGACATTCGATGGCTAAAAAGATGCTAAGGGCAGGTTACTATTGGCTGACAATGGAATCTGATTGTTATAAATTTGCAAAGAAGTGTCATAAATGTCAAATTTATGCAGATAAGGTCTATGTGCCTCCGACACTTCTCAATGTAATCTCTTCCCCATGGCCTTTCTCTATGTGGGGGTATTGACATGATAGGGATGATAGAACCCAAAGCTTCGAATGGACACCGTTTCATCTTGGTAGCAATTGATTACCTCACCAAATGGGTGGAGGCTGCTTCATATGCCAATGTTACTAAGCAGGTGGTTGTGCATTTCATCAAGAATAATCTTATATATCGGTATGGTGTGCCGAGTAGAATTATCACCGAAAATGGCTCGAATTTGAACAACAAAATGATGACAGAACTTTGTAAGGAATTCAAGATTGTCCATCACAATTCATCTCTGTACAGGCCGGAGATGAATGGGGTTGTTGAAGCTTCTAATAAGAATATCAAGAAGATTATCCAGAAAATGGTTGTTACTTATAAGGATTGGCATGAAATGCTCCCTTTTGCTTTGCATGGATATCGAACATTTGTCCGCACTTCAACAGGAGTAACCCTATTCTCCCTGGTGTATGGAATGGAAGTTGTACTCCTAGTCAAGGTTGAGATACCTTCTTTGCATGTGATAATGGAAACCAAGCTGTCAGAGGCTGAATGGGTCCAGACCCGGTTTTACCAATCGAATTTGATTGAGGAGAAGAGGATGACAGCGTTGTGTCATGGCCAATTATATCAAAAAAGGATGAAGAAAGCTTTTTATAAGAAGGTCAAATCTCGTGAATTTAGAGAAGGCGACCTCGTTCTCAGGAAGATCATGTCTTTCAACACTAATTCTAGGTGAAAGTGGACTCCTAATTTTGAAGGCACATTAGTTTTCAAGAAAGCCTTCTCTGGCGGTGCATTAATTCTTGAAACTATGGATGGTGAGGAGTTCCCACGTCCCATGAATGCTGATGCAGTTAAGAAATACTTCACCTAAAGAAATAAAAGAAAAGCCCGCTAAGTTGAAAACCCGAAAGGGAGACTTAGGCAAAAAAAGAGTGTCTCAGTAGGCCGAAACCCGAATGGGCGGTCTAGGCAAAAGTTAGAGACATAAACAGAATAAATTTCCCGCTAAGCTGAAAACCCGCAAGGGCAGCTTAGGAAAAAGTTAGGGACTTTCTTGGCAAGTAACTACATCAGACAAGACTTGATCATTAGAGTAACAATCTTCTCGGATTCTCATCACACTTCAACAGAAGTCGTTGCTCAGGATTTCAAAAGTTGTTAGAGGGGATAGTGGTCATTATATCTCATTGTATCTTTTCCATTATATATTACCATTTTCCGAACTTTGTAATCATCTATGGAGTCTCGCCATTCACATACTTCCATTCTATTAAGGAAATTTGAGCTTTTACCAAATTCTTTGTATTTCTTATTTTATTTAGCTTGCAAAGACTCAATTTATTAATGATAATAACTTTCAAAGCAAAAAGGTTAAATAACAAAATCTATTTTTCAAAAAGAATTTACAATTTGCTTTTACTTTGGAATTTGTGATGAAACAATAACAACAAAAATGGTGATCCCAGGAATGGATAAACTCCAGTTTGTTTTAAGAAGTTTTTGTTCCCCTCGGGAAGGTTTACTCAGGATGATTCGCTGTATTTGGTTCGTGGCTCCAGTATCCTCTGTCAAGTTTGGATTCATTTCTCCTCTTTTCTGATTTTTCATGAAGTGAAGTTTCAATCCGAGATTTCTCTAGTGAAGTTTTCGTTCGGTATGATGGAAGTTATTTTTTCGAGAAGTTGGTACCATAATCACTCTTGAAGAATGCAGGTCCCTGGTTTCTCTAGTGAAGAACGTATTGTGGTTTTCCCTTTGAGGATATGGTGTTAACATCCCCAATGAAGTAGGCCTGAATTCCCCAGTGAATGTTTTGATGTTTTGGTTTCCATCTAATTTACTTGAGACTGGTTTTGCAATCCCCAGTAGAAGTGTTACTTTTTAAAACATTTGTTTCCCTAGTGAAGCCTGAAGAAGGATTTTTTATCCCTGTATCTGTACTATTCTGTCACTTTGTTTTGTTTACTTCTGGATTATGTTTCTCCCCAATAAAGCTAAAGCAGGCAGTAGGTTTTGTTTCTTCAGTTGGCATTTACTTTTTTCTTGGAATGATCATCTTGGATGTGGTTTAGCCAAGTGTTATTTGTTCCAAAGTTGGTTTTGCATGGTTATTCCCAGTGTTATATATCTGTTTTGTCAGCATACGCATGATATCACTCATACATTCATGCATACATCATGCATAGCTAAAATTGTAAAATCATTGTTCATTGACATTTGTTATTATTTTTGTTGACATATCACCCTGTTTTGCAGAGTTATGTTGTCCTCTCTTCAATAGAGTGTTGGCCTTAAGCAGAAAGCATATATTCTTTCAATTTCCCCACTGAGTTGTCCCTCGTGGAAGATTTTTGCTTTAGCCTTCCTGTACAACTCCTTGTTTGGATGGATTTGGTTTTCCCTCTTGAGTTTATTTCTCAAAGGATATATTTTGATTTACTGTTTCATTCCAGTTTATTTCTAGTTTGAATCTGTGGTTCTACAACAATATTATTTACTTTGGATTTCTGAAAACTTCAAGTTTTAGTTGGCGCATTTATTTTGCACAAGACTTTATCTCCTCAGCAATAATATTGTGGCGTTTCCCCAGGAAGTCACATTTCTTTCCTCAGGAAGCCATGTTTCTATCCCCAGGAAGTCATATTTCTTTCCCCAGAAAGTCATTTCTTTTTACAATCCTCCATGACAACAAGTAGCAGGTCTCTTTATTTGAGCAACTTGTGCTTCCCTGTAAAGTCGACGTAACTTTTTTTGCTACCTCCTCTATGAGTGGATAGTTTGCAGTCCGTCGTCAGTTTAGGCCAGTGGATTGCAAGACTTTCAAATTCGTAGAAACAACTCGTTGTGAAATCTTTGCAAGTGGAAGTCTCTTTATTTGAGACAGCTTACATATTACCCTTTCCAGGCAAAGTGCCTCAGTTAAAGAAGAAGTTGAGACCCGTTCTAGGCGAAATGCCAGAATTTTAGGAAACTTGTTATCTTTTTTCTACCCTCAGTGAATGTTGGTAGTTCATCGTCAGTGAACGGCGGTGCTATGATATATTTTCTCTCTACCTTTAGTGAAAGTTGGTAGGTCATTGGCAGTGAACATCGATGATTGTTATCTTTTTGCAACCTTCAGTGAACGTTGGTAGTTCATCTTCAGTGAACAGCGATGCTATGATATATTCTCTTTCTACCTTCAGTGAAAGTTGGTAGATCACCATCAGTGAAAGTTGGTGTTTGTTATCTTTTTTCTACCCTCAGTGAATGTTGGTAGTTCATCGTCAATGAACGGCGGTGCAATGATATATTCTCGTTCTACCTTTAGTGAATGTTGGTAGATCACCATCAGTGAAAGTTGGTGTTTGTTATCTTTTTGCTACCCTTAGTGAACGTTGGTAGTTCATCGTTAGTGAACGTTGGTAGTTCATCGTTAGTGAACGATGATGCTATGATATATTCTCTTTCTACCTTCAGTGAAAGTTGGTAGGTCATTGGAAGTGAACATCGATGATTGTTATCTTTTTGATACCCTCTGTGAACGTTGGTAGTTCATCGTCAGTGAACAGCGGTGTTATGATCTATTCTCCTTCTACCTTCATTGAAAATTGGTAGGACATTGGCAGTGAACATCGATGATTGTTATATTTTTACTACCCTCAGTGAACACTCGTAGTTCACCGTCAGTGAACGGAGATGCTATGATATTTCTTTTCCTTCTACCCTCAGTGAATGCTGGTAGCTCACCGTCAGTGAATGTTAGTGTTGTTATTTCTTTCCTCATTCTATTTTCAGTGAACGTTGGTAGCTTTACCTCCAGTAGGAGTTGGTGTATACTTTGACCATCTTACCATCCTCTCTGAGTCGGGTCTTTTGATCCACCAGTGATTTATTTTCCTGGTTGGGTCGCTCTCTTGTTTCTTTATTATTGTTACATCCCCAATGGTGTTCTGCGTCTCTTTGGTCTTGTTCATATACATTCATGATCATAAACGCTTTCATGGCATCTTAGGGCCAAAAATAGGGTTTGTTTTATATTTAAGTATCTTCGATCGCGTCAACACGAATATTTTTAACCTTCGTATCTCCGGATAGAATAAACTTAAATAGGGGCAGCTAATGTACCCCAATTTTCTCCCCTAAGATCCCTTCATCATACCATGTTGATTCATTCACAACAAGATCACATTAGGATTCTTGGTTCCCCTCCCTATATTTAGCTTTGCTCTTTGAGGAATCACCAAGAACCTTAACATGTGTTCTTTTGTGATCATGAATATTTTTTGTCTTGATTTATTCTTTTAATTAAATAAAATGCAATGATGGTTTGTCTTGCTTGTTACTCATGTAGGTAAAGGCAATAAGATTCATCAAGTTGCTCCATGGGTTCATGAGTTTATTTTCATGCCCTAGTCAATAAAGCTTGAGAAGTTAAAACCTCACCATTGGATTTGTTTTGGAAGAAATGGAATGGCAAGGTTATTTTGGTTCACCATATTTCAAGGTTATCAAATTTGGTTGAAAAGCACAAGGGATTAATTGGAGAAGTTGTCATGGTTGGACAAGATTTTATTCCATTTGGTCACAAGTGCATATTTCTCTCAATTATCAAGATATGTAAGTGGTTGTTGTTTCTATGAGTTCTCATTACCATCCTCAACAACTTATATTTACAAAGCATTTGTTTTGGTACAAGAAGTTTGTTCAAAATTGTCAAAGTTCCTCAAGGCATTTTCTTAATCTAGGAGCTAGGGTTTTGAACTTCAAAGGAGTATATCTTGCCCATCTTTTGATATTTTTGAGTGATTCTAAAGACATCATTCTCTTAAAATGGTTATTAACAAATCACTTCAAAATTTCCAAGGAGTTTTCACGTGGAAGAAACTTGATGAGGAAGAAAGATTACAAGTCCTCCAGATGAATCCCCAATTTTTTCATGTGTGACTTCAAATGAGCATAACTTGGTCAATTTTTATCACCTTGAGCCTATTCGTTTTCCATAATGATCTTTAATATGTGAACTTTATGCCTTCTTTTATGTGTAAAGTGAGAAAATGCATGGTAGTTACCTTAAGGATACAAAAGATTATGGGTCATTTTATGAAATTTTGCCAACTTCATTAAGTCATAACTTTCTCAATTTTTGAAGATTTTGAATGGTTCGAGTTTCAAAATGTCATTCAAGAGATCTACTTCATTCCATCTTTTTTGGTCAAGAGAAAAATACAAGTGGAATGCCATGTTTGGATGCAAGACATTATAGGTCACTTTTGAAGAAAAATTTGAATTATTTCTAAGTATGAAAAGTCAACCATTTCTCTCCAACTTTGACTCAACACAACTTTCAGCTCAAGCATCCATTTAACTCCATTCTTTTTCCATTGCAAAGCTTGTGACCTCATATTTATAAAGCATCAAGAATCATACCCTAAGACCCCTTGAGCTGAGAATGCCATTGGTCAGAAGTTGGCACTTTGAAACTGAATTTTTCACCAAGTCAGAAGTTTGAAATCTTTGTTTTGGCTTCTAATCATAAGTTTTCCACGCGTTTTTGCCTCTTAACATGATTAGTGAAGTTCTAGAATTGTTTAGAACCTCGAAACGCAAGGATTGGATGAGTTTTGGTGAAAATTAGATCACACTTCACTCGTGCATCAGGTTTGCACGAATTCCCTCCAAAATACATCATTCACTCTTCCTTTTGATCCCATTTGCTTCTCCTATAAATACATGAACTATCCCATTTATTTTCTCAAGCTTGGATAGCCATAATCACCCTGCCAAACTTGTTCCATAACTCAGAATTCAGCAACTTCGAAATCCATATACAAGCCTTTTTCAATCCATTTTTTTCATGAATTCACCTTCCTTGATCTTCCTTGAACCTAACCATATAATTACATTCAAGAATCGTGCCCTAGATTGCTCCATAGAAGTCCAGTTTCAGAGCTCTGTAACTCAACTTCAATAGGTAGATTCCTTCATTAATTCTTCAAAACTTTGATATCATTGTGATACTCTCATTGTCCTGGTTCTAGTCGCAAAACTTGCTTTTTACTGGAAACACGTTTTGACAATGAAATTTCAAATTCCTTTTCAAAACATTCCTTCCAAATTGCTCGAGCTACCGTTTTTTTAAAATTTGGCGCGAGGGTGTGGTTGTCTTCGTCTTGAAGAGACGAAGCGAATGGCATAGGTCTGAGCTTTTGATTTTACAGTTTGAGAGACCTACAATTCACGTTGGCTGGAGGTTAAAAATGACCAACGTGTCATCTTCCAACCAATGATGGCACGCCACTTGTTACTTTTGAATTCTGATTTTATTTCTGATTCTATGCTTTATTCACTAATGACCATGATATGCACAGCGCGCCAGATCCTTTGGATATGATTACTAACACGTTTTGACTCTCATCCAATGGTTCACATATTTTTGACTTTTCTTTTCTTTTCTGATTTTTTATATTTAATTGTTTTAAACTTCAAAAATCATAGAAAATTCATTTTAAGTCCAAAAAATCTGAAAAAATTATGAAAAATATTTTTGATTATTCTCTTTCTGATTTTTATTTTTTCACAAATTAATTTTGTGTTTTGGTAATTTTTATAAATTTACACTTTATTTGAATTGTTTTAAATGCTTAAAAATACTTTTATGCATTTTTAAATTCTGAAAAAATTAGGGAATGATCCAATGATATTGTGACAAATATTGGTGACCTTATTTTATTTTTGTTCCTGACTTTGTTATTTTTTATCATTTTTAGTTTATTTTACCCCTTTCTTTTAATTTTAAAAATAGTTTCTGACTTAAAAAAATTACCAAAAAATTTATAAAATCTTTTGAGTCATTTTCTAATTTTTCTATGGTCTTAATTTTTATTTCTTGATTAATTTGAACATTGTTGATATTTTTCTCTTTTATTTCTAATTTTAAACATTATTTTTAAACCTTTTTGTATATATTAAAATGTAATATTATTTTGTGACTATTTTCTGGCTGATCTTGGGTTAAATTTTTGATCATGAGCTTTATTAACATCATTGGATCCATGGTGTTGAGTTTAACTCCACAAAAATGGATCAATTATTTTAATAATAGTTTGATTAAATTTAATTCAAAAGTGGTTTATATATTCTCTCCCGCCCCTCTTCATCTCATCCCCTTCTTATTGCACTAAATGTAGTTGGAGCATGATCTCTATATCATGTCTCAAAACAAATGGTTCATAGATTGCTATTGACCGGCCTCAAAATAGGTGCGACTTCTATATAAGTTCACTTACGATTGTTTAACATAGCGCTAAATTTTGTCATGATTCTAATAAATGATCATTCGTGGTCCAAACTTATGTTTGCAAGCTCAAGTGTGTTAATTTGATCTCTTTGATCCAATAACCTTGAGATTCATTGTGTGGAGGCTTTGGTTCTACAAATCCTATAAGTGATCTATAACACCTTTGGTCAACGTGGATCACTTAAACATCGTTGATCATTAAATGATACTCATAAGGATTCTAAATGGATGATATATTTGACAAAAAGAAAATGTAACTTGTTGTGTGGAGGCTTTGGTTCTACCAATCCTCTAATGAGTTCTAAACGCAAGTTTCAAGATGATCATCCAACTAAACACTAATCACTAATAATTGACTTTATCCTTTATTCTTTTATTATATGCCCCTTTTATTTTTATGCATTATTTACTTTTAGCATTTACTTTTAGCATTTACATTTCATGCCATTTACATCTTTTCTCATTTGAGTATTTACTTTCTTGTCATTTTTATTTTTCTCACTTGAGCTTTTCTTTTCTTTTTCTTAAGATACCTAATAATCAATATGAACCATAAAATCCTTAATGATACTTGGACTACTTGGTTACTATCCTTGGCATTATGGAGCATTGGACTTTTTGGACTTAGGAATAGAAATCTTGGCCTGTGATTGGAGACCTTATGATCTCATTTGATTATTTTGTCTAGAGCTCTTGGGGTTTACCTCAAGACATTGGGTTGTTTGTTTGTTTTGTGTGCAGGTTATTGTGATTACACCCTTTGTTTGTAATCTGGAATTCACCCGTATACAGTTGTTACTCTGCCCAATTTTTTGTGAAGACTTAATACACTTGAAGTTTGGTTCTATCAAGAGGTCTAATATTTTTGCTTGTCTGGTTCCAATCCAAAGAATGGGAATTCTATCTTGGCTCATAGTGTCAAGTACTGACTTCTTGTTGGTTAGATGGTTCAAATTATGCTTTAGGATAGCCTCTTCTTCTCCTCCCATCTTCTTTAATTTTAAAAATCTTCTCCCTCCTTTTGAAAACTCTTCTTGTTTTAAACTTGAACCACTTTCATAATAAACTTGGACTCAGGACCATGCATTTTCATAAATAAACTTCAATAAACTTAATAATACTTTAACATTTTTGTGAGAAGACTAAAAGTCAATCAATCTCATTTCAAACCATTTTGCCACTTTGGCTTTTATCTTAAAAATTTTCTCAAAAGATTGAACTCTTGTCAATCCTTGTAGTGATGCAAACAACTATACTTCTACAATATGTAGTGAAGAGAGATATTTTCCACTTGGGTGTTAAGTGAGGCATTGTTGATTTTAAAATCCAAGCCATATCCTCCACTTTGAGATGATGCAAATTCTCATTTCTCATGATTGTGGGTAGTAGGTATGTTTTCCACACAGACAAAGATGATGATGTTTTATCTCATAAAATTAACCAACACATTTGTGTTTGAAAATTTTAAAAGAGGAACTATGTGTACTCTAATCCCCTATTGCACGAAAAGGTAGTACGTAGGCACTAAAGGTTCGCAACCGCGGCGGGTGCAAAAATCATAAAAAAATATATTTCTTTTCTCACCTCTACCATCCATTTTTACACAACATTTTATAGCAAAAATATACAGATTTTTACAAAGAGGTTCCTGCGGAGTACCATAGATGTTTAGGGTGCTAATACCTTCCCTTTGCATAACCAACCCCCTTACCTAGAATTTTTCCCCCTATTTTTGGGTTATTCTCTCTTTTCCCATTCCTTTGGAAACAATAAAGCGCGATGGAGATTTTTATTTTGATTTGTATAAAGTCTAGTCAATCCAATGACTTAGTCTTGAACATTTCTACCGCTACATGGAGATCTTATAATGAGAAGTGAATCAATACTATCACTTACTAATCAATCACTTAAACAATATCAATGAGTACATACTACTTCTAATGAATTGTTTAAGATAAAACTTGACAAAATCACTAATTTGTGTGTTAGTCAATTTATAAAACACTGGGTATGCAAAAACACATCAAGTTCAATTTTACTTAATTGTAGCGATGAAGTTTCCTTGATAATAATCAAAGTGATTTCTATGATTATTGTAAACTATGTTTGAATCACTACAATCACGGTAAAATGAATTTAACAGTCAATATCACATAAATTATAACAAACAAAAATAAAAGGATAGGGAAAGAGAAATAACACACGATTTATTAAGGCAGTTCCCATTGTCGTCCTCGTGTAGGGTAAGTTTTCCCCTAATTATAAAATATAGAATTGAGATATATGATATTAAGTTTCAAAGTGTTACAAGAGAAACAATAGTCTTCACAATATACAAACAAATTGTTGATAATGAAACTATTCCCTTTTCTCCCCTTGGTTCAAGCCAAACCAAGTATGCCAAACTCTTCGAACAAACCTCTGGTTACCGCTACTTGATTGCACGAACTACTCGTTCTACAAATCTTTCACCGAATGACTTCAATTGCAAGACGTTTGACCCAAAATATTTCTATAAAATCCTCTGGTTACAGCTACTTGATTGAGCAAATCCACCGTTTCTCAACCCTTTCACTCGGCTGAATTCAATGAAGCAAAGACTTGTGTAAAAAACCCCGCACCAAACGGAATCTTGGAGGAAAAAACCCAAATAGTTTTATTCAAGAAAAAACCCACTCAATTATCAATCTAAATCTCAAATTAATCTTTAATTTGAATGTTATTACCACAACTCTGCAGTTTAATCAATAATTTTTTTATGTGTAATTGTTGAAGAATGCAAGGAGAGGAAGAAGATGATGAGAAAAGGGAATATATCTTTCACCTTTTCTTGTTAACCCACAATGATGAATGTTAACCAATATATATATATATATATATATATATATATATATATATATATATATATATATATATATATATATATATATATATATATATATATATATATATATATATATATATATATATATATATATATATATATATATATATATATATATATATATATATATATATATATATATATATATATATATATGCGCATGTGTGTGTGTGTGTGTGTGTTACCAAAAAATTCAAGACAAAAATATCGTAAAAAATAGAGTGAAAGAAGTGAGCGGTCGAATCATACAGAAGACCCACTCGACACGAGCACACCCGAGTGTTGTAGGAATACCTTTGAGGAAGCAATGCACCAACCACAATAAGACGTGAGTTGATGCAAACAGAAAAAAAATTCTCACAGCGTGAGCCGACCTGAAGGGTCGACGCGAGTAGACTTGAGCATGATGGATTGATCATCTTCAGTTCATGAGTTGACCTAACTTTAGCTTTAGTCGAGGAAAACAGTGAAAAAATTTCTTCCCAATGTGAGTCAACCACAAGGGTCGACAGGAGAAGACCCGAGATTGATGCAATGACCTTCTCCAATCAATGATTCAACCTAATTTTTGCATGAGTCGACACAAACTGTAAAAACACCCAAAAATGCTTGTTCTCAAAGATTTTCATGCCAATGATTCCACTAGCAAGTTTTTCCATAGAGCCAACCCAAATCAAGAGCATCTTCATGTTTTGACATCATTAAAATAAGAGTAGATGTACCTTTCCCTCACAAAAATGTTAATGAACATTCCCCGGCAACAATGCCAAAAACTTGATGGACTAATTTACGTACGTGCAAGTATACATAGTCAAATTAGTAGCAAGTGATAAGAAAGAGTATCGATACCACAGAGATTGTATTAAGCATAATGGTTTTCATACAAGAATATGTAAAGTAAACATGAGCAAAGGGAAAAATAATATTTGGCATTGTTATGTTCAGAGATTCACTTAAAAAAAATCTTAAAACAATGCAAGGTGATAGTGGAAATATATCAAGAGTGAATGAGTTAAGTCATGATCCAGTAATATTGTAGAAGTAATTATGTGTTAATGATGTGTTGCTTGTGACAGGAAAGGTCATAGTGATCTTGTGGTGTATTTCTACAACATAAAAGCATGCATATAAAGAGCAACAGAACGAATCTCCAAGCCTCACTTGTAACCCTAATATGCGTCTATTAGTATTATGAAATCATCAATGGTTGCAGCCCCTCATCTCTAAGTCAAATAGGTGAGTGAATATCTCTATCCTACTCGTTTAGCCACTTTTATTAAGAAAATCACTTGTTGTTGGATCTCTCACAACAATAAGATGTCATCTACTCCTAAGTTGGCTAGACAAATAAATAGACTTATAACAAATTAACATATACTAAAACGAGTCACTTAACCAGACACCGTATAATATAAAAACACTTTAATATTAAGTTCATGTTGCTCAACTACAAAAGGTTTATCTCATAATGAGATGAGCACAAACTACAAGCATGGTTCTCAGAAGGAACATCCTTAAAAAATGTGAAATAAATATAAACTTAAGAGACGCTTGAGGACTTTTTCAGATGGATAATCTTCAAGAGATGACTCCATTCGCGCCAACACTCAACAGCTGGTACATTATTGGGTGAGAAGAAGAAAACTATTTCTACTCTCCACTTTCCTCACACTGAATAACTCTATGTTTTCTCTTTGAAATCCTGAACTAGTTCCTTAATTTCCACAAGGTCATATTCATATACTTGAGCTAGGGTTTTGCAATGCATTGGATCATGGGCTTAATACAAGGAAATCACATCTAGCCCAATATAAAAATCTTCACCATCACCTTAATTCTTATGCTTAGCCAACAAGGAACTATGACAAGGAAACACTTTTGTATTATATTTTGTCTTCTAGTGCCTCCAATCCTTATCCTTTGAATTCAAATGATATTTCTGCAAAACACAACAAAGATTCCCTCCAATGCTTTTATCCTTCCATGTTTTCCCTAGAAACCAACTGACTTCATTATTATTTTCCTTTTTTCCAAGTCCAACCTATCTCTTCAGCTTGTGCTTTTTGTTACAGACAACTACAATCTTGTCTCAGCACGAAAAAGTTAGCCTTAAATTAAGAAACAACACATTAAAACATAAAAGGGAGTACTTATTGTGCTCCAATAAAATTACTCTGAAAACATCTAAAATGAGATAAAATAACAACTAAAAAAGCAAATTAATTACTAACTAAAATAAAGATTAGAACAAGTATTAACTCACAAAATGTGGGTTAACACGCCCCTAAACTTGAACCATTACATGTCCTCAGCTGATGCGACAGGAAAAGATAGATAGAACAATCTTTAAATAACTACCCACCTCTAAGAGAACCAACCTTTCTCAAAATCCAGAATTCTTCTCAAGGGACTTTTCCCAAAACAGGTACCACTCAGTCCTGAGGAAAAATCTTAATTATGTGTGTTCCTTAGATTCCCAACACTCCATGTCACGACAGATCTCTTTTGTCAAGTTAGCCAGCCTAATTTCAAATTTTGTTTGCCTTTTCTTATGGTCCAACAACTTAGCTTTCAACTTTAGTAGGGGGTTTTGACTTCTTGCATTTATTCAAAATGTTTGTAGCTGCCCCCACCTTTTCACTTGAAATGATCTCACTTGAAATGAGTCCAATCTTGTTAGTAATGGTGGGAAAAACTACCGTTCCTCCAGTTTCAGGCACATGAACTTAAAAAAATATTATTTTCTCTTCTAGTTTCGGGCACAAGACATGTTCCTCCAGACACGGGCAAATGAACGTATTGAGAAGTGCTCTTTGGAAACTTCTTTTACACATATTTGTGTGTTTAATTTAAAGCTAATGCAATGCTCCTAGAGTATTCCAGTCCTTATAACAAAAGTATTAACTACCCCAACTAAACTTTAAAGCTAACTTATTATTCTATAATATATAAAAATCAATCTTTTTTTAGAGGTTTCCTACTTCCCAGACTACCAATGTCACGATTGGTGTTATCAGTAACAAAAGACTTAGTGCAATAGATACTCCTTAAGTGTTTGTCTCTTGAATTGTTAGAAACTCAACATAATTCCTTCTAGTTCTTTCCTAAGGTTGTTCTTTCTATGGGGGAGTATTAAAATCATATTATTATAATTTTTTTAACATGCATTAACACGCACACAAAAAATTAATTAATTCAAAGGAAATTAAAATAAAACAGCAACAGCAAAAAAAGGTGTCTCACCACCAAACATAAAGCAAGCAATTTTTCCTCACTATTAGTCTGACGGGTTATGGGATAACAGAACAACACAGTAACTAAGAACATAAAATTAAAATTAATCTTGAAATGGTTGAAAGGTTAAGTGAGAAATACCTGCCAGGCTACAAACCTGTTGGTTTTCCTCATTCAATATTTTTGAGGCTTTTTTCTCTTCTTCCATACTTTCTCTACTTCCTTCATCCAATTTTCTCCAACCTTAGGAGGCATGACAAAGGTCACTTCCTAGACAATAACATCCTTTAATTTTAGCATATTTTTCTTTAGTTTTGGAGAAGACACAAAGGCCTTCTCGTGCTCATTCTTTGGAACACTATGTACTGAAATATTCTGAAGGGACATAAGTGGAATCTTTTGTATATGTGTCACATCAGAGGTTATCTCCAGCGTTTCATATTTATTTAACCAAATTGCATCGGGTGGCTTTGGTGGAGGCCTTCTTAAGATACCTTCCTCTTCAAGTTCTTTATCCTTCATGCTCATAAAATTCTCAGACAACTGATCTTCCTTGGTTTTTTTTATACTTTGAGGTATTGGTGGAAGTGGTATTTCTTGAACAAAAGGTTTGGATGCCTCAGATTCTGGCACATCACCTATTTCCTCTACAGTTGTAGGTGACGCGACAAAAGACTTCACCTTCTTCACATTTGGATTTGATAAATCAAGAATTTTTGTGACAATAATGGGTTGTACTATTTCATCTTCTAGAGTGTCTTGATCTAATATATCAGTTGGCTTTGGCTCCTCATACTCTCATGAGATAAAGTAGTAGCAATTTGACCAATTTGAGTCTTCATATTTTTTATACTTTCACCTTGAGCTTTAAATTGCAATTTTGTTTCTTGCATAAAACTTTTCAAAATAGACTCCAATTGGGTGTTTTCATTCATTGTCACACTTGCATTAGGAGAAGAACTACGGTGATTCATCCATCCTCCACAAGAAAAATCAGTTTCTTATGTCATGAAATTTAGTGGTGCAGGAACTATCATGACAGGTGACATCATAAAGAACTTCAACATATTGTGTATTTTAGGAAGTTGAACAACCAAACCAGTGGTTTGTTTGACCTTCATTATGCAGAAATTAAAATGCATATATCACTCTTGCACACTTGTCGTGTCACTAAATGAAAAAAAAATATTAAATGCTAGAATGTAAATTTTAAAAAATTCAATGAAAAATCAAAATGTTAATGAACAATCCCTAACAATGGTGCCAAAAACATGATGGACTAATTTACGTACGTGCGAGTATACACAATCAAATTAGTAGCAAGTGATAAGAAAGAGTATCGATCCCACAGAGATTGTATTAAGTATAATGATTTTTATACAAGAAGTTGTAAAGTAAACATGAGCAAAGGTAGAAATAATATTAGGCATTATTATTGTGATCGGTGGATCTGGAACTGACTGTTTAAAGCTGGTTCGCGAAATGTCGCAGAAGCAAGAGTCGCCACCGTCTTTTATTTTCTCCAAATGGAAAGGACAAAAGCACAGAAAAATTCCTTATAGAGATTGCTCTCGGTTCGGGAGGTAGATTATAGAAAGGGAAGGTGTTAGCACCCTTTCTATCCATGGTTATCCATGGGCTCTTAGATACTTGCTCACTTGTGTTTTCAAAAATGGTTTGTTTGCTTTTCAACTGTGGGTTTTAAAAAGTTTCTTTGAAAAATTCAGTTCGACTCTTGTATCGATCCTCAAGAGTGTTTGAAAAATGCTTTCGAAAGCTTTTTGAAAATGTGTTGGTGTGAAAAGTATTTTTGATTTGTTTTGTTTTGAATTAGAGCAAGTATCCACGAGTCGTCTACCCACCCTAAGGAATTCGTCTGTGTAAATGTCCTTTAAAGTAGTGCCATCCCACCATTGAGAGGTAGGTAGCACCACCGTTGGAGGTGTTCGGGTCAATTCGAGGTTCGGGACATGGTGATCACCAGAGCAATGGGAAGACACCTTAGTAGCTACCCTCATTCCAGGTTCCCGGATCATGAGGACTTACTAAGACATCCTCTACTCGACGATCACCTTTCGAGGCAAGGCAACAGTGAGGCGTACCCTAGGGGTGGTGTGTGATTTGTGTGTCATGTTCAGATATTTTTGTCTTTTGTCATGTTATTGGTGATCTAGCATTTGTTTTTATTTTTGTCCATTCATTCTTTCATGCCTTGATTAACAGTTAAAATATTGCGGGAAATAAAAATTCTAAGCTATTACAAAAGGCGCGGGTCCACATCGCCAAAATTTCTTGAACCCGATTTGACAGAAAATAAAGAAATAATAAAAAGTAAGATGCGAGAAATTAATTACACGGCTTTGGGAGAGATACATAAATATTAAAAGAAATAAAATAAATATGCGAATTAAATGAGAATTAAAACGAGGGCGTTGGACCCTTTTTGCAAAATTAAATTAAATGATGAAATTAATTAATTAAAAAAAAAGAAAAGAACTTGTTTTTTTTGTATTTTATGATTTTAATGAAAAAGAATTAATTAAAATAACATGCTAACCCTAATTCTACAATTTTTTATTTTATTATGAAAACATGTTAAAGTTTTAACCTAAAATTAACCCTAATTAATTTACATGCACTTTAATTACAAAAATAAATATTTAATATTTAATTATTATGAAAGAAAATAAAAAGGGATAAAAAATTAATTAAACCCTAATTCTACCAATTTTAGGTTTTTTATTATGAAAATATTATAGTTAAACCTAATTTAATAACTAAAATTAATTAATGGACTTTATTTACAAAAATACTAAAATAAAAATATTTATTATTTTTTTCATCTTTTCTGATTTTTTATGTGTTTTTTGTGTTTTTTATGAAAATAATAAATTAATTAAAAAAACATAATTAAAAGAAGATAGAAATAATGCAAAATAAAGAAAGTAAAAAAAATTGGCAAACCTAGGGGGTTCTGCCCCTAATTTGGAGGTTTCTCCTTAGCAATTTGGGCCCATCAACCTTGGCCTCTTTGAATTTTGCCACTAGGATGTCCAGGCGTTGACTGACGTCCATCATAGTCCTGCAATCGTGACCCTTTGATTGGTCCTGGCATACGCGTGGAGGGTTTGATTTTGAGGGTGCATGGTACCGTTAGCGTTGAACCTGCATAGGAGTATTATGTGAAAAATAACATGAAAGGAAGTGGGGACCTGGGACTCGAACCCAGGTCCTGAACATTACCACTTGCAAGCCTTGCCAACCAAGCCAAACACGCGTATTGTACCTTAAACAACAAATAATAAATATAAAATAAATAATGGTTAGTGGGGCGCTTTACGCGCGAAATTTGAACCAGCCAATCAACTGATGCCACGAGATCATCTTCCTCGTTGTTTTATTTTTTTTCTGAAACATAAACATTGGCAACGGTTTTACAAACGTTCTCTTAGGCCAGTTTCTGGAAAATAGCGAATAGGCGTCCTTGCATCAGAAATTAGGCGGGAGGGTCATTTAGTGTTCGTCTAAGAGCGCTGAGTTGGATAGCCTAGGTCCCATGAGCCAATTGTTCCTTAATCAAAAGACCCTAATTCAAAGCTTTACAAACCCTAAAAAAACAACAATGGCATATTTGCATATAGTGTATAAAAATACAATTAATCCATATGGTTAGCTTCAGAATACATTACTCAGTATGAATACACAATCAAAATGCCATGAAAATGTCTAAATCTTGAAATACGATTTTGAAAAAAATATGAGAAAACTTGATTTCTGTATACCAATTCTGGGTGTTGGGATGATTGAATTCGATTGGAAATCCTTCCTTGAAGCTTCAGGAAGGTGATGGCACAAGTCTTTTGCCTTGAATTGTCCCCTAACCTGGTTTTCAGATTTGGAATTTTTTAGCAAAAATTTCAAGTTTGTGTATGCTTTTCTGCGCAGCTTAGGTTCAATGAGCACAAGGGTTTTGATCCAGCTTATGTATGGAATGACTAGGTCAAATAAAATAGGTCCAAAATCCATGAATTGATGAATGTAATATTTGATTTTTAAGCCATGATGCTTTCAAATATTTTCATGCACATTTGCTCTCAATCATATCCAATCCTTCCCTAATTGATCATGCACGAATTTTGAGTGTCCAATGAGAATATTTTCTGCACAAAAAGATTTTATTTCATTAGTTTAGTATTTTTTTCATATTTTATTTAGTTTAAATGAATTAATTGTAATAAAAAATTCAAATAAATAAATAAAAATAATAAAAAACTTCCCTTTGGGCCAAATGGTCGTGTGCATGCCTTGGATGATGAATTGTGGAAGAAAAAGAGGCCCATTAGCAATTTTAGGTCATTTGAATCAATGTTGACTTTTCAAAATATCCAAACATTTCCCAACTTCCACAAGGCATAACTTGCTCAATTTTTAAGCTTTGCTCATGTTCTTGGACATTTTGGAAAGGTCTTTGAGTCCTCTAACCAATTCCTTTGGTCCCATGTCATTTTGATTTACCAATCTCAAGTTATGGCCTTTGACTTAAAGTCCCTTTTTGTTGACTTTTGAAAATGACCTATAATGTTGAAATTGATAACTTTTTGTGAGAGCATTTATTGGACTTGAAGTTTGAAGAGGAGTTGTAGGAAATGTCTTTCTCTTCAAAATGAGCTTTGGATGGAATTTTTCTGATAGTCCATGTGAAAGTTATGCCCTGGTCAATTTACAGTTGACTTTTTCAACTGTCCAAATAAGGAAACTTTTGCATCTTGATGATTTTTGAGCCTAGATTTGAGAATCATGATCAAGAATTGATCAAATGATGTTTGTGGCTTCAAAATGAGATGTTGATCAAAAATTTGGACTTTTGACTGTCAAATGACCATTTTGCCCCTACAGTTGCCTATAGTGCAATTAGGGTTTTGACTGTGTAATTTTGTGCTGAAAGTCTTGAAACTTTGTATGAGGATGCTTGACCATGTTTAAAGGCATGTGGGACTTGATTGGACCCTTGGAAACTTCATTTTCTTGATCAGAACAAAAACCCTAATCTTGACTGTCTAGGAGGCCCTTGAACTGTGCAACCCTTGGGGAACTTTGAAGCATGACTTGGCAATTTCTTGAAGAATATGGGAGGGCAAATTTTGGGGTGCAACAGTTTCCCCTGTTCAATCTTCTTAGACCTGAGGATGCAGATTGGCTGACGTGCCTTTCGTAATCCGAGGGTAGAAGATGATTGAACACTAGAGTGCCCAGAAATTTGCGCTCACATAGTAGCAGTGATGTAGTAGTGGAATGGGCTTACAGATGCCATGCTGAGAGATGCTGGAAGGTGGATGGGCTTATAGATGCCATCTGGATGTTGATCGCATAAGAGATTCCTTAGCGAGAACTTGCATACCTGCAAAAGAAAAATGAGTACCTGACATGTTGCAGGAGCTGGTCTTCAAACTCTTTGTATATATGTGTCATGACTGGTTACAGGAGCTGAATCTGGAGCTTCAAACGATGATGAATGAACCAGGGGTGGTTACTACCTCAACAGGAACGGTGAGAGAACCTTGGATGACCTTAACCTCAACAGCAATCGTTGAGAAAATCTTGGATAACTTCACTTCAACAGCAATCATTGAGCGAAATCTTGGTGGGAATTATCATCTCCGCAGGATCGGGGAGAGAACCATAGGCAATTATAATCTCAAAAGCAAACATTGAGAAAAACCTGGAATGGAATTATCGTCTCCGCAGCATTGGGGAGAGAACCATAGGAAATTATAATCTCAAAAGCAAGCATTGAGAAAAACCTGGAATGGAATTATCGTCTCCGCAGCATTGGGGAGAGAACCATAGGAAATTATAATCTCAAAAGCAAACATTGAGAAAAACCTTGAATGGAATTATCGTCTCCGCAGCATTGGGGAGAGAACCATAGGAAATTATAATCTCAAAAGCAAACATTGAGAAAAACCTTTGATAACTTCTACTAGTCTTCATCAGAAAAATCTGTTTGGGGTCGATTTAGCTGGACTAGAGAAGGCCTTGGACTGGATAAGAAATCTTTGGAGTCGATTAACTGAACCGGTCTAGGTCTTGAAATATGATTGAGAATTCAACTGAATCTTTCCTGAAAGGTAAAGGTCAGTCATATGCAATGCATGATATGGACCAAGCAATGATGTTCTCAACATAAATGAGATTTGTAAGATATGATGCATCTATGCATGCTATGATGATGTATGTGATGTTTAGGAATGTATGTTTTCATCTAGGAAAGTAAATCCTTGACGGGTGTCGGGAAGTCACTCCTGGGCTGATGTTGGCAAGTAGATCTTTGCTTCCGCTGGGGATGTTGTTTGCAAGAATACCGGTAGGAGAAGATAACTCCGTTGGGGAATAAACTTGGCGAATGGAATAACTCTGTGGGGAGGAAAGTACTCTAACGATCTTGCTGGGGAGCAATACTCTGTGGGGAGAGAGGTACTTTGCTGAGTGTTGATAATAACTTGTTGGGGATACCCTTGTTGTATTGAAAGTGTGAATAGACTCCGCTGGGGATAAGAAGACTTCGTCGAGGACGCTCTTTCCGTGGCTTTTGGCTGAGGATAACCCAGTTATATCCTGGTAAGGAAATAACTCTTTGAATAAAGCCGGGAGACGCGTTCGTGTTCTGCGAGGGATAAGCTTCCAGAATCTACTGGGGATAAGCTTACTGCTTGGGGAGATGAATTCCAACTTTCCTGGGGAAACTGGATTGGACTCTCCTGGGGAAGTTTTGAACTGTCCGGGGAAGTGACTTCTTTTGAATATTTGATATACCGCCGGGGAACAATCTTTAGACCGAGACTGTCGGGGATGCTTGTTAAGAATACATGTATATATGCTGCTGGGGAATGTTGGGACCTGCTGGAGGATACCCAACTTCTTTAAGATTGATTGTAACTTTGCTCGGGGAAGAGTGCACTGACTTGTTGGCTCACTCTCTGGGGAATTGAGATATACTGGTTATGTTTTTTAGCTGAACCTACCTTGGTACCTTGGAGGACAGAACAATTAGATTGCTCAGACAACTCTTTATTGCCCCTGTTTCCAATGTTACCTATAATTAATCCTTTGTTTCGCATGCAAATATTCATGAGTTAGCAAATTATTGTCAATGCATATATCACAGATTGAACCTTGGACGTTCTTCGCAAAACAAAACAGAAAAAGAAAAGCAATTGGCACTTTTAACTGAAAAAAAATATATTTGTATTGATTTTTGAATGGCCTAAAAATAGGCGTTTTGTGTACAAGAGGCTGACGTCCTAGTAAGAGAACGCCGCCGAGCAAAAGTTTATACAAATTTTGTACAAGAGAAAATAAAACAACCGTGTGAAATGAATGATCCCACTGGGTTTCAACTCTGCTATTGCCTTTATCACTCCGAGCGTCTCATCACTTGATGACCTAAACGACGATGAAGCTGACTGATCGATGCCGTCTGAACTTGATGTAGATACCGGATTCTGGATGCAAAGTGATCCAATGAGACATAGTATTACGCTTTTATCCCTAATTTTTGCCTGGACCGCCCTTTCGGGTTTTCAGTCCACCGGGATACCCATTTTTGCCCAAGCCGCCTTTTCAGGTTTTCGACTTGCCGGGTGTACCGATTTTTTTCATTTCATCCCTTCATTTTGCCCGAACCCTTTTGGTTCGACGGGAAGCCCTAATTTTTGCCTAGGCATGTCAGCCTAGCGGGTCTTTTTATGCGTAGTATCTTTTTACTATGTCTGCATTGGCGGGGTGAGGAAGGTCGTTACCATCCATATTGGTTAAAATCATGGCTCCTCCTGAGAACACATGCTTAACCACAAATGGCCCTTCGTACGTAGGGGTCCATTTGCCCCTTGGATCACTCTGTGGAAGGATGATTCGCTTGATTACCAGATCCCCAACTTGATATTCCTGTGGTCTGACCTTTTTGTTAAATGCCCTGATCATCCGTTTTTGATACGTCTGACCATGACAGATAGCAGCGAGTCTCTTTTCATCAATGAGGTTTAGCTGATCAAGTCGTGTCTGGATCCAATCATCTTCATTCAGATTTGCATCCTTCATTATCCGGAGAGAGGGTATTTGCACTTCGATCGGTAAGACTGCCTCCATGCCATAAACCAAATCGAAAGGAGTTGCCCCGGTTGACGTCCTAGCTGAGGTACGGTACCCATGTAGAGCGAACGGTAACATCTCGTGCCAATCCTTATAAGTCACTGTCATCTTCTGCACGATTTTCTTGATGTTCTTATTTGCTGCTTCTACAGCCCCATTCATCTTCGGTCTGTAAGGAGAAGAATTGTGGTGCTGTATCTTGAACTGCTCGCAGAGCTTAGTGATCATCTTGTTATTCAGATTGGTACCGTTGTCTGTAATAATTCTCTCAGGGACGCCGTATCGACAGATCAGATTATGCCGAATGAACCGTGCCACAACAGTCTTGGTTACCGTAGCGTAGGAAGCTGCTTCGACCCACTTTGTAAAATAATCAATCGCCACTAGGATGAAGCGATGCCCATTAGATGCCGTAGGTTTAATCTCACCGATCATGTCTATGCCCCACATTGCAAACGGCCAAGGCGCAGTCAGAACATTCAGGGGAACTGGAGGAACATGCACCTTGTCTGCATAAATCTGGCACTTATGGCAAGTCCTAGAATGTTGGTAGCAGTCAGCTTCCATTGTGGACCAGTAATACCCTGCCCGAAGGATCTTCTTAGCCATAGTGTGTCCACTGGAATGTGTACCAAAGGTCCCTTCATGTAGCTCTTCCATGATCCTTTCTTCTTCAGTCTTATCCACACAACGCAGTAAGGTTGAATCATGGTTTCGCTTGTACAACATGCCGTTGCTAAGGAAGAACTTTGCCGCGAACCTTCTCAGGAACTTCCTATCATTGATAGAGGCACCTTCAGGGTATTCCTGAGCTTCCAAGTATCTCCTCACCTCATGGTACCAAGGTTTCTCAGTCACCAATTCAGTCTCGAGATCACAACAGTATGCCGGTTCGTCCAGTTTCCAGATGATGATCCGGGGAGCCTCATTATCCCATTTGACTTTGAACATAGAAGACATTGTAGCTAACGCGTCCGTTAACTGATTCTCCTCTCTCGGGAAATGTTCAAAGGTTATCTCTGTGAAGTGGGGGATCATTGTCAACACACATTCTTTGTAAGGAATAAGATTCGGATGTTTCATATCCCACTCGCTTTTGATCTGGTTGATCACGAGAGCGGAATCTCGGAAGACACTCAGAAACTTGATCCTTAAGTCAATTGCAGCTTTGAGTCCCATGATGCACGCCTCATACTCCACCATGTTGTTGGTGCAGTTGAAACATAGCCGGGCAGTGAGCGGAGTATGAGTGCCTTGAGGTGATATAATTATAGTGCCAATACCGTTACCCAAAGCATTGGAGGCTCCGTCAAAGTGCATAGACCATCGGGATCCTTCCTCAGGTCCTTCATCTGGTCCGGGTACTTCACAATCAGTTACAATCATGATGCTTTCGTCTGGAAACTCAAAGTTCATTGACTGATAGTCGTCTACGGCATGATGTGCCAAGTGGTCTGCCAATACACTTCCTTTGATGGCTTTCTGGGTTGTGTACTGAATGTCGTATTCCGTCAAGATCATTTGCCATCTTGCTATTCTCCCAGACAGAGCAGGCTTTTCGAATATGTACTTTATAGGATCCATCTTTGAGATCAACAAGGTAGTGTGAGTCAGCATATACTGTCTCAGCCGGCGAGCAGCCCATACCAAAGCGCAGCAAGTTTTCTCAAGCAGTGAGTATCGGGTCTCACAGTCGGTAAACTTTTTGCTAAGGTAATAAATGGCATGCTCTTTTCGGCCAGACTCGTCATGCTTCCCCAGCACACACCCCATTGAGTTGTCAAGCACTGTCAGATATAGTATCAGAGGTCTCCCTTCAACCGGTGGCATAAGGATGGGTGGTTCTTGGAGATACTCTTTGATTCTGTCAAAAGCAGCCTGACATTCATCGTTCCAACGTACTACCTGATCTTTCTTCAGCAGCTTGAAGATTGGCTCACAGGTAGCAGTGAGGTGTGAGATGAATCGAGCGATGTAATTCGGGCGTCCTAAAAAGCCTCTGACTTCCTTCTCTGTCTTAGGAACTGGCATCTCTTGAATAGCCTTAACCTTGGCAGGGTCCACTTGAATTCCCTTATCACTTACCACAAAGCCTAGCAACTTTCCAGATCTTACCCCGAAGGTGCACTTGTTCGGGTTCAACCTCAGCTTGTATAGTTTCAACCGGTCAAACAATTTCTGCAGATGATCTAGGTGCTCTTCCTCAGTTTGGGACCTTGCGATCATGTCGTCAACATACACTTCTATCTCATGATGGATCATGTCATGAAATAAAGCAACCATGGCCCGTTGGTAGGTTGCCCCAGCGTTCTTCAGTCCAAAAGGCATGACCTTGTAGCAGAAGGTTCCCCACTGAGTAACAAATGTAGTCTTTTCCATGTCTTCAGGTGCCATCTTGATCTGATTGTAACCTGAAAAACCATCCATGAAAGAGAACACCTTATGCTGAGCTGTATTATTAACAAGGACATCAATGTGAGGTAGGGGGGAAGTCATCTTTGGGGCTGGCCCTGCTCAGATCCCTGTAGTCGACACACATTCTGACCTTACCGTCCTTCTTAGGTACCGGCACCACATTAGCAACCCACTGAGAGTAAGAAGTCACTGCAAGGAACCCAGCGTCAAACTGTTTCATAACCTCGGCTTTAATCTTCTCAAACATCTCTGGACGCATACGGCGGATCTTTTGCTTAACTGGAGGGCAGTCTTCTTTAGTTGGCAAGTGATGGACCACAATATCGGTATCCAACCCGGGCATGTCTTCGTAGGACCAGGCAAAGATCTCCATATAATCATGCAGCATCTGAGTCAACCGTTGCTTCACGCTGAGCTCTAGGTTGGCACCAATCTTTACCTCTTTCCTGTCTGCCTCAGTACCCAAGTTTATTATCTCCACTGGCTCTTCATGCGGTTGAATTTCCCTCTCTTCCTGAAGTAACAGTCTTGCAAGCTCGCCAGGCACTTCGCAATCATCTTCACCTTCGTCTTCGGCTAAGTTGATCAGATTTTCGAAGTCATAACTGGCAGTAGCAGAGTCGTTATCAGTGAGATCCAGAGTGGATTGGAACCTGTATGTGTAAGTGTGTGTGTAAATACAGCTGTTTTGAAATATATGTAAAGGAAGGAAAGACAGAAAAGGAGCATAAGATTTGAAATGCGAGAAAACGTCCAAGATTTTCATTCATGATATATGAAATAACAATTTATATGCCCTCACAAATGAAACCACGGAGCCTCGGGTAAGACACCGGGCCATAGAGTTTATTTATTGTTTATTACAAATAACGAAACAAAGAAATTTATTACTGCGTCACAAAGGTAACAGGAGTATGGTCTTTGGCAATCCAATTGGTCAATCCGCCTTCGGTTGTCGGGTAGATCCAGCTATTGAATTCTGCTTCATCCACTTCGTTGTCTTCTCCAACAACATTCACTCCTGGATTTGTAATGAACACAGGAGGTCTTCCGGTCTTCGCTTTCCGCATAGCTTTCTGACCCTCTGCAGTAAAACCCAGCCCAAATTTGTCAGTCTTCTGTGTAAAGTCTGGAAGCCTGCCCCAGTTAGCACATTCACCTTTCTGAACCACAGCCCGGGCATCCTTTAGGGAAGCCATCTTCAAAGGAACATTCTCTTCTACTGCTGTTTCTGCTGCCGCTGAAATTGGAAGCACCTCCTCGAAATGCTGAAAGGGGGTTTCAATAAACTCCCCGTCCATCTCAATGTATCTGAAGGAATTCAGATGGCTTACCATGTATTCCTCCTCTCCTTGCACAGTGACGATCTTCCCTCTGACAGGGTACTTCAGCTTCTGGTGCAAGGTAGAGGTCACTGCCCCAGCTTTATGGATCCAAGGTCGACCCAGTAGACAAGAGTATGATGGACGGATATCCATCACATAAAAAGTAGAGTCAAACACCTGAGAGCCCACATGAATAAGAATGTCAACCTCTCCATGAACCATCCTTTTTGAACCGTCAAAGGCCCTGACGATGATATTGCTGGGTTTCAGTTCCAGGCCTTCACAATCTAAACGGTCTAAAGCCTTCTTGGGTAGCATGTTCAAGGACGAACCAGTATCCACCAATACATGTGCCAGAGTAGTGCCCCTGCATTCGATAGAGACATGCAGGGCATCATTGTGGTCTCTTCCCTTCACAGTCAGGTCAGCATCTGAAAAACCCAAGCCATTGTCTGCTGTCAGATTTGCTACGCAATCAGTGAACTGGACTGCAGATGTCTCCTGTGGCACATGGGTCGTCTTGAGGAACGAGATCAAGGCCTTAGCATGGGCCTCAGAGCACAGCAATAAAGAGAGCATGGAGATTTTGGAGGGCGTGTGCCCCAGCTGTTCCACAACATTGAAGTCACTCTTCTTTATAATTTTCAAGATTTCCTCCATCTCTTGTTGGGAGGCCTCAGCAGTTATAGGTATAGGTGCCTCCATCTGGGCAGGCTCAACTTCGATCCCTTTGCCCCGAGCATTGGATGACTCGGCAGCAGGAGAAACAACTTGATCAGCAACAGGAACAGGTACACTTGTAGGTGTTATAAGGAGGGGTCTTCGGGTAGCAGGCGGTGCAATGTCAGGCGAGAGGAGCCTGCCACTGCGGGTAACCTTGGCTGGGCCGGTGATATCACAGATACTGGCGCCAGTGTTGAATTCTTGTTTGATCCCATTCACATACACATCTGCCCCGTAGTGCCAGGGGACAGCTTTATCAGATACGTAGGGAAGAGGCCCCGGAACAGTGATAACAAGAGGTGCAACAGTCATGATTGAGACAGGCTTCTTAGGGAGAGCCTTGATTGGATTATTAAAGATGGTAACCACAGAAACTTCTTCTACCGGAACCAACTGAACAGCAGACTTCTTAAACAGAATCTCCTTACTATCCATTAGGCTTTGGATACCTAACTTCAGCAAGGGACAACCAGATAGGGAAACAGCACAGAACAGGCAATCCTCACTGCAACCCGGAAATAAACCGGCCAGCAGTAAGTTCCTCTTGACAGTCTTCAGAGGAGTGGCTAGATCATCCACGGAAACAGCGTAAACATCTTCATCAACAACATTTACCCCATGCTGAGGCATAGGAGCAGTAACCACATTCGGCCTCTCAGGTGCTTCAAACTGTATCTCTTTTGCGTTGATAAGGTCTTGCACCTTATTCCTTAATGCCCAACAGTCGTCAGTGGAATGCCCCGGGCTATCAGAGTGATAAGCACAGCGGGCATTTGGATTGTATTTAGGAGATGTAGTATTTGGAAACTTCGGAGCCTCTCGGACGGTTACTAAGTTGGTTGAGAGCAACTGGGGTAAGATCTGCGACAAGGTCATACTCAAACGGGTGAATTCCCTTCTAGGTCTCTCAGCCCTTTGAGGATTGGTTGGTCGAGGAGCGGCAGCAGGCTTAGCAATCATTACCGCACTGACAGATTGGCGGCGCTCAGATCTTTCTGGTCTCTTGGAACCATATACAGCACTAGCCTCCTTCTTGAAGGGTTTCTTCTCAGAACTAGACGATGCACCCTTCGGAATCTTTCCAGACTTCAACCCCGCCTCAATTCTCTCTCCAGTCAGAATCAGATCAGTGAACCCTGCAGACGAATTCCCGATAAGATGGTTGAAAAATGGCCCAGATAGGGTCCCCAAGAACATGTCTACCAATTCCCGATCAGTCAACGGTGGCTGCACCCTGCCAGCCAGGTCTCTCCACTTCTGAGCGTACTCTTTAAAACCTTCACTTGAACCTAACGACATACCCTGGAGTTGGGTACGTGTAGGGGCAAGGTCGGCATTATATTGATACTGCTTATAGAAAGCAGTAGCCAACTCCTCCCAGTTACGAACCTTGGTCCCATCCAGCTGATAGAACCATTCGAGATGAGTCCCTGAAAGACTCTCCTGGAAGAAGTGGATCCACAAATTCTTATCTGCTGAGTACGGTTGGATTTTCCGAACATAGGACCTGAGATGTAGCTTGGGACAAGACGCCCCGTCGTACTTAGTGAAAGATGGTGCTTTGAACTTCCGAGGAATGATCACACCAGTAGACAAACCCAGATCTCCAAAATCCAGCCCAGGTACCTATTGAATCTCCATAGCATTCAACCTATCTTCTAGTTGCTTGTAACGGTCTTCTGCCGGAGGATACTGCTCTTCATCAAAATCAGTCTCGTTGTCGGAGACTACCGGACTAGGACCTTTTTCCGTTTGAGGAGTACCCTTGCCAATGGAAGAACCAGCCTCTTCATTCTGCAAAGTATTGCCAAACCTTCGGCCCGAGCTAAACAGAACAGTTCTTCTCTTCTTCTTCTTCTCCTTCTTCAGAAGCATAGCCTTCATCTCTTCTTGGCCTTGAGCCAAACCCTTGATTAATTCCTGAAATTGCGCATTCTGCGCCTGAAGAGCCTTGATGGATGTCTCAGTTGATGACGAGTCGGGATTCATGATGCTGAAATAAACAGCGAAGAACTGTAAGCAACCTGAAAAGAGGAAAAACTGCTATGCCCATGAAGAATGAGATGCGTATGAATTATGTTTTCAAAGACAATCGGGAATCAACTTTGTAAACAAAAAGGAACACACTTCATTAGATTCAACTTTGCAACTGAAATTATTCAACAGGTAACCCTTAGGCGTTACATGAAAGGAAATACTGAAAAGGGAAATAAAACTGTAAAAGAACATCCGGAGCTCCTTATTGATCCCATGGTCTCCTCTTCTCAGTACAGATGTAGGCATTCAGAGTTCGCTCATTCTCCAACTGCTTTGTCAGCTTCTGGATCTTTAATTCCTGCTCGTTGAACTTTTCCCGGTAAGAATCCCGCTCTTCTCGCAGTTGCGACCAAGATCTCTTCAATGTCTCATAATCAGTAGGTATCTGAGGAGGAAGGACAGTTGGAGGAACACCATCTTTGTCAGGGAATTCAAGAATGATAGGTCTGACAGCTTCATACGGCATACCTAACTTCTGAGCACGGATGCGAACCCATTTGTAGTAGGCTTCCATAGGTAAAGAAGTCTTTGGCCCTAACTCTTGTGGGTCAGCTTTATGAACTTTGTCCCAAGCCTTGATGAACCTACGACGCAACTCGTCACTATCCACCTGAAACTCAAAACTGATGTGAGGCACCAACATCTCATGGGGGCCTGCTCTTCTTGCTCTTCCAAACTGACGGAGTGCTAGACATGGATTGTAAGAGATCCCTCCTTGGGTACCAATCAGAGGAACATTAGGGTATTCCCCACATCGATCAATAATAGTTATCTCATCCAAACCTCTACAAGTCCAAATGATGTCTTTGTCGGTGAGAGACATTAACCTGTGAGCCCAACCTCTTCCTTCTTGATTCTTCAGCACGAACTTAGGGAGGTGCGAAATAAACCACCTCACCAACAAAGGGATACAACACCATAGGGTTCCTCGTCTTCGGGTAGTACGAGCATGAAGTTGTTGCAAGATGTCACCCAAGAGAGTGGGTACAGGATTCTGAGACATAAAGATCCTTATGGCAGTGACATTGATGAAGTTGTCAGGATTAGGAAACAAGACTAACCCATATATTAAGAGAGCCAAGATGTCTTCATATGCCCTAAAGTCCAGGTCATTCCAGAAACTGTTAGCTTTACCAATCAGAAACTTGGCCAAGAAACCCTTAACTCCGCTTCTAGTCACCCAGTTGTCTGTTACCTCTTGATGGGTCAAAGGAAGAGCTGCAGCAACATCCTCAAGCCTGAGGGTCTTTTCCCAACCAGTAAAGGGAGTCTGATCCAAGATAGGGATACCAAGCAAATCAGAGAACTCTTCCAGGGTAGGGACCAGCTGGAAGTCTTGAAAGGTGAAGCACTGGTACAGAGGGTCATAGAACTGGGTCAGAACACTCATCAACTGTTGATCCCGCTTTGTAGTGACTAAACTGAGAAGAGAACCATGCCTCTGAATGAAGGAAGTGGTATTTGGAATTCTGCTAACCAACTCATCAAGCAACTCAGATGAACGAACAAAGTTGAACCGGATAGTAGTCCTTCGCACAAGCATCATAATGTCCTACAAAACAGAGCAAAGGTGAAACCCTCTTGTCTTTGAAATGGTCAGTCCTTATGCAGGATGCATGCAATGCTCATGATGTTATGATGTTATGATAAAGCACACCACAAACAGATACAAAGGCAAACATGGTAAGGCACACAAGTCACACAAGGCAAGCCCCTAAAGTTTAGGCCAGCATGAGGTTTAGGTACTACCCACTTTCAGTTTGTTGGTTCATACCTGTCCTATCAAAGTGATCGGGTTCTTAGAGGATCCCGATATCATTGACTACCCTCAATCGGTCATAACTCCAGCATCGCAATCTTTTCTTGCGGCCAGAACCATCACGAGAGTTTAGCCTCAATGGGCGTAGCATACTGCTACTGTTCTAATGGCCAAGTTGTGTCATTTAAGGTTCTAAGGTTGTTGGTGCTTAATGACTCCTTAGAAGACCCATATTCTCCTCGTTGCGACACAAGGGATATCGGTACAGACCAAGGTGCCACACCAACGTAGCCACTGTTTCACCCGTGTCGGTCTACGCTGGACAGGTCCCTCACAGCTTATGCTACCTAAATAGGGTATCCCCAGATCCGGGTTAGGATCTATGTAACTCCCATGCAACCCACAATAGTAAAGCAAGCAAATCAATACAATTGAAAACACAGTTATGAACTAAGCCCTAAGGTACACCTCACTTTAAGTTTATGTCCCCAGCAGAGTCGCCAGTTCTGTGATCGGTGGATCTGGAACTGACTGTTTAAAGCTGGTTCACGAAATGTCACGGAAGCAAGAGTCACCACCGTCTTTTATTTTCTCCAAATGGAAAGGACAAAAGCACAGAAAAATTCCTTATAGAGATTGCTCTCGGTTCGGGAGGTAGATTATAGAAAGGGAAGGTGTTAGCACCCTTTCTATCCATGTTTATCCATGGGCTCTTAGATACTTGCTCACTTGTGTTTTCAAAAATGGTTTGTTTGCTTTTCAACTGTGGGTTTTAAAAAGTTTCTTTGAAAATTTCAGTTCGACTCTTGTATCGGTCCTCAAGAGTGTTTGAAAAATGCTTTCGAAAGATTTTTGAAAATGTGTTGGTGTGAAAAGTATTTTTGATTTGTTTTGTTTTGAATTAGAGCAAGTATCCACGAGTCGTCTACCCACCCTAAGGAATTCGTCTGTGTAAATGTCCTTTAAAGTAGTGCCATCCCACCATTGAGAGGTAGGTAGCACCACCGTTGGAGGTGTTCGGGTCAATTCGAGGTTCGGGACATGGTGATCACCAGAGCAATGGGAAGACACCTTAGAAGCTACCCTCATGCCAGGTTCCCGGATCATGAGGACTTACTAAGAGATCCTCTACTCGACGATCACCTTTCGAGGCAAGGCAACAGTGAGGCGTACCCTAGGGGTGGTGTGTGATTTGTGTGTCATGTTCAGATATTTTTGTCTTTTGTCATGTTATTGGTGATCTAGCATTTGTTTTTATTTTTGTCCATTCATTCTTTCATGCCTTGATTAACAGTTAAAATATTGCGGGAAATAAAAATTCTAAGCTATTACAAAAGGCGCGGGTCCACATCGCCAAAATTTCTTGAACCCGATTTGACAGAAAATAAAGAAATAATGAAAAGTAAGATGCGAGAAATTAATTACACGGCTCTGGGAGAGATACAGAAATATTAAAAGAAATAAAATAAATATGCAAATTAAATGAGAATTAAAACGAGGGCGTTGGACCCTTTTTGCAAAATTAAATTAAATGATGAAATTAATTAATTAAAAAAAAAGAAAAGAACTTGTTTTTTTTGTATTTTATGATTTTAATGAAAAAGAATTAATTAAAATAACATGCTAACCCTAATTCTACAATTTTTTATTTTATTATGAAAACATGTTAAAGTTTTAACCTAAAATTAACCTTAATTAATTTACATGCACTTTAATTACAAAAATAAATATTTAATATTTAATTATTATGAAAGAAAATAAAAAGGGATAAAAAATTAATTAAACCCTAATTCTACCAATTTTAGGTTTTTTATTATGAAAATATTATAGTTAAACCTAATTTAATAACTAAAATTAATTAATGGACTTTATTTACAAAAATACTAAAATAAAAATATTTATTATTTTTTTCATCTTTTCTGATTTTTTATGTGTTTTTTGTGTTTTTTATGAAAATAATAAATTAATTAAAAAAACATAATTAAAAGAAGATAGAAATAATGCAAAATAAAGAAAGTAAAAAAAATTGGCAAACCTAGGGGGTTCTGCCCCTAATTTGGAGGTTTCTCCTTAGCAATTTGGGCCCATCAACCTTGGCCTCTTTGAATTTTGCCACTAGGATGTCCAGGCGTTGAATGACGTCCATCATAGTCCTGCAATCGTGACCCTTTGATTGGTCCTGGCATACGTGTGGAGGGTTTGATTTTGAGGGTGCATGGTACCGTTAGCGTTGAACCTGCATAGGAGTATTATGTGAAAAATAACATGAAAGGAAGTGGGGACCTGGGACTCGAACCCAGGTCCTGAACATTACCACTTGCAAGCCTTGCCAACCAAGCCAAACGCGCGTATTGTACCTTAAACAACAAACAATAAATATAAAATAAATAATGGTTAGTGGGGCGCTTTACGCGCGAAATTTGAACCAGCCAATCAACTGATGCCACGAGATCATCTTCCTCGTTGTTTTATTTTTTTTCTGAAACACAAACATTGGCAACGGTTTTACAAACATTCTCTTAGGCCAGTTTCTGGAAAATAGCGAATAGGCGTCCTTGCATCAGAAATTAGGCGCGAGGGTCATTTAGTGTTCGTATAAGAGCGCTGAGTTGGATAGCCTAGGTCCCATGAGCCAATTGTTCCTTAATCAAAAGACCCTAATTCAAAGCTTTACAAACCCTAAAAAAACAACAATGGCATATTTGCATATAGTGTATAAATATACAATTAATCCATATGGTTAGCTTCAGAATACATTACTCAGTATGAATACACAATCAAAATGCCATGAAAATGTCTAAATCTTGAAATACGATTTTGAAAAAAATATGAGAAAACTTGATTTCTGTATACCAATTCTGGGTTGGGATGATTGAATTCGATTGGAAATCCTTCCTTGAAGCTTCAGGAAGGTGATGGCACAAGTCTTTTGCCTTTAATCGTCCCCTAACCTGGTTTTCAGATTTGGAATTTTTTAGCAAAAATTTCAAGTTTGTGTATGCTTTTCTGCGCAGCTTAGGGTCAATGAGCACAAGGGTTTTGATCCAGCTTATGTATGGAATGATTAGGTCAAATAAAATAGGTCCAAAATCCATGAATTGATGAATGTAATATTTGATTTTTAAGCCATGATACTTTCAAATCTTTTCATGCACATTTGCTCTCAATCATATCCAATCCTTCCCTAATTGATCATGCACGAATTTTGAGTGTCCAATGAGAATATTTTCTGCACAAAAAGATTTTATTTCATTAGTTTAGTATTTTTTTCATATTTTATTTAGTTTAAATGAATTAATTGTAATAAAAAATTCAAATAAATAAATAAATAAAAATAATAAAAAACTTCCCTTTGGGCCAAATGGTCGTGTGCATGCCTTGGATGATGAATTGTGGAAGAAAAAGAGGCCCATTAGCAATTTTAGGTCATTTGAATCAATGTTGACTTTTCAAAATATCCAAACATTTCCCAACTTCCACAAGGCATAACTTGCTCAATTTTTAAGCTTTGCTCATGTTCTTGGACATTTTGGAAAGGTCTTTGAGTCCTCTAACCAATGCCTTTGGTCCCATGTCATTTTGATTTACCAATCTCAAGTTATGGCCTTTGACTTAAAGTCCCTTTTTGTTGACTTTTGAAAATGACCTATAATGTTGAAATTGATAACTTTTTGTGAGAGCATTTCTTGGACTTGAAGTGTGAAGAGGAGTTGTAGGAAATGTCTTTCTCTTCAAAATGAGCTTTGGATGGAATTTTTCTGATAATCCATGTGAAAGTTATGCCCTGGTCAATTTACAGTTGACTTTTTCAACTGTCCAAATAAGGAAACTTTTGCATCTTGATGATTTTTGAGCCTAGCTTTGAGAATCATGATCAAGCATTGATCAAATTATGTTTGTGGCTTCAAAATGAGATGTTGATCAAAAATTTGGACTTTTGACTGTCAAATGACCATTTTGCCCCTACAGTTGCCTGTAGTGCAATTAGGGTTTTGACTGTGCAATTTTGTGCTGAAAGTCTTGAAACTTTGTATGAGGATGCTTGACCATGTTTAAAGGCATGTGGGACTTGATTGGACCCTTGGAAACTTCATTTTCTTGATCAGAACAAAAACCCTAATCTTGACTGTCTAGGAGGCCCTTGAACTGTGCAACCCTTGGGGAACTTTGAAGCATGACTTGGCAATTTCTTGAAGAATATGGGAGGGAAAATTTTGGGGTGCAACAAGTATGTTCAGAGATTCACTTAAAACAAATCTTAAAATAATGCAATGTGATAGTGGAAATATATCAAGAGTGAATGAGTTGAGTCATGATCCATTAATATTGTAGAAGTAATTATGTGTTAATGATGTGTTGTGTCATGATAGGAAAGGTCAAAGTGATCTTGTGGTGTATTTCTACAACATCAAAGCGTGCATATAAAGAGCAAGGGAACAAATCTCTAAGCCTCACTTTTAACCCTAATATGCGTCTATTAGTATTATGAAATCCTCAATGGTTGCAACCCCTTATCTCTAAGTGAACTAGGTGAGTGAATATCTCTATCTTACTCGTTTAGCCACTTTTATTAAGAAAATCATTTGTTGTTGAACCTCTCATAACAACAAGCTGTCATCTACTCCTAAGTTGGCCAGACAGAGAAATAGACTTATAACAAATTAACATATAATAAAACAAGTAACTTAAGAACACACAATATAACATAAAAACACTTTAATATTAACTTCATATTGCTCTACTACAAAAGGTTTATCTCGTAATAAGCTGAGCGCAAACTATAAGCATGGTTCTCAGAAGGAACATCCTTAAAAAATTGTGAAAGAATTATAAACTTAGGAATTCTTGAGATGGATAATATTCAAGAAATGACTCTAGTCGCACCACCATTTAGCAGTTGGGACAGGATTGGGTGAGAAGAAGAAAACTCGTTCTACTCTCCACTTTCTTCACACTGAAGAACTCTATGTTTTCTCTTTGAAATGTTGAACTAGTTCCTCAATTTCCACAAGGTCCTATTTATAGACTCGAGCTAGGGTTTTGCAATGCATTGAATCATGGGCCTAATACAAGGAAATCAAATCAAGCCCAATATAAAAATATGCACCATCACCTCAATTCTTATGCTTAGCCAACAAGAAACTAGTACAAGGGAACAATTATGGGGGACAAAGTATCCTGGAAGATTGTCACAACAGGCTGCAAGAGGCTCCACAAAGTACTTTTGTACTATATTTTGTCTTCTAGTGCCTCCAATCCTTATCCTTTGAATTCAAATGATATTTCTTCAAAATATAACAAAGATTCCCTCTAATGCTTTCATCCTTCCTTGTTTGCTTTAGAAACTAGCTGACTTCATTATTATTGTCCTTTTTTCCAAGTCCAACCTATCTCTTCAAGTTGTGCTCCTCATTACAAGTGACTGTAGTCTTCTCTTAGATCGACAAAGTTATCCTTAAATTAAGTTAAAACACATTAAAATGCAATAAAATAATAACAAAATAAAATTAAGTACTAACTAAAATAATGATTAAAGCATGTATTAACACACAAAATATGGGCTAACAATATCCATAAAGATATTAAGTCTAATCATGTCATAACGTGTGGTGGTGTTGATAATAGCCATGATCATGTAGTAGAAGATGGATAAACATTGTGTGAATATATGCTATATGCTATGGAGGGTTGTATGATGATGATATTGTTGATACTAATTCTCACTGTGAAGTATGGAGGTGAGAAAATACACAAGAAAATGGGGGGGGGGGGTTGAATTGTGTATCTGATAACTTATGCTTTTTCAAAACAACAGCTTAAGAATTTGACCAAGTTCAGATTCTAAGCTAGAGTATGAAGAAGAGGAATATTTAAAGTGCAGAAGAAATAAGTAAACCACACTCAAATGTTATCATGGTTCCTTTATAACGAGAGTAGTCCAGTCCCATTGCCACGCAAGATCTTTTCACTATAATCAGAACCTGATTACTACTTGCTTAGACACACTAGTCTAAGATTTCTTGCTCAATCTCCCCAGAAAGAGACTTCTTGCCTAAACCAACTGTCCAAGAATTTCTTGCTCAATCACACTAGAAAGATCCTTCTTTTCCTAAACCATCATTCAAGACGTTCTTTCTCAATCACACTAGAAAGAGACTTTATTTCCTAAACCAACAATTTAGGTCTTTCTTACTCAATCACACTAAAAAGAGACTTCCTTTCCTAAACCAAATGTCTAGGAATTCCTTGATCAATCACACTAGAAAGAGAATTCCTTTTCTAAACTAATTGTTCATGACTTCCTTGCTCAAACACTCAGCTTGAGACTTCTTTTCCCAAACACTCAGCTTGAGACTTTTACAAATTCTAAATAAACTATTTAGGATTACAACAAGATGTACCTGCTATTCAATTAGAGGTATAAATAATACAACACAAGAAAATATTTTGATACTTAAGATTTATAAGATATACAAGTGTAAGAAAATCTCAAGTGTTAGTGCAATACAACAACTATAAATTGCAACTTGGAGTATGAGACACTTCTTGCAATATTCTGATTTCTGTTATTGTTCTTGTTGTATTAATTCTTGTTTTTTCTTTTGATTATTTAGCTCCTTGTATAGAGGAAACAAAAGAGACGTTGGAAGCTTGCTTGCACAAGTGTCTTTGCTGAAGACGTGGTTTCCAAGAGAGATGTTGGATTTGGTACGATGAGGATCTTTATCTTCTGAATAATTGCTTTATCCATTGTGTCTTTCTCAAGTAAAGCATACATAAGCATGGAGTAGTAGACGGTAGAAATTATATCATTTTACCTTAAGCCTTGTGATAAAACATCTAGTTCTCCATGATTTTAGTCGTTGACAAGATGGAGTTGCTTTTTCACAAAGTACTAATAGAAGAGATTTCTATTGTGTTTCTAATAGAGCGCTTGAAGTTCTGTTTGAATCATTAGAGGAAAGTCAATGTAGCAACTGAGGTTCTAGTGGAACATCAGAAGCTGAAATCATATGGTGCTGAGGTCTTATTTTAAATTTAGATTCTAGTCCATTAGAATCTAGATTTACTTGCTTCTTTTTTACAAGATATTTAACTGGATCAAAACCTTATTAATTATAAGCTTAATGATCCTGCACACTTAATCAAACATTAGTATACCGTATTGTTCTTTAAGTACATTTGTTATCATCAAAACTAAAGGAGTATTAACTCAAAGAGTATGAACAAATTTTGTTACAATATTCTTCCCCTTTTTGATGATGACAAACATAAGTATTTAAGAACAATTGGTTGGTCATTTTTAAGAATTTGGAAAAACCAAAGTTTCATGTCTGTAAACTCCCCCTGATTCTAACAATCCATGGGTTAAGGTTTGTAAGTCCCACCTATGTCCTATCCAAATTATTTAAACCATTTTCAGTAACTTCAAAACTTCAGAGTCTGGGGTTTGTAAGCTCTCTCTAAGTCTAATAGGTCATAGGTGGAGTTTTGTAAGCTCCCCTTAAGTTCTATCCAAGTTATTAAATCAGTTTTAGTAACTTTGACAACTTAAGAGCCCGAGGTTTGTAAGCTCTCTCTGAATTTAATAGTTCATAGTTTGAGATTTGTAAGCTCCCCTTAAGTTCTATCCAAGTTATTAAACAGTTTTAATAACTTTGACAACATCAGAGCCTGAGTTTTGTAAGATCTACCTGGGTCTAATAGTTAATAGTTTGAGTTTTGTAAGCTCCCCCTAAGTTCTATCCAAGTTACTAAAACCTTAAATTAAGCACATGGCATTTAAAGTGATCGATTTGGGATCAGGACCATGACAAAAGCGCATAGAAAATGTTTTTGCCATAATCTTTAAATAATTACATATTTCTCCCTATTTTTCATCAACAAAAAGTAAAAATAAAAGAGAGAGAGAGAGAGAGAGAGAGAGAGAGAGAGAAATTTTGAGAAACAAAAAAGCATAACAAGATTCTACTTAGAAATAAAATAGTAAAATTAAAAGAGAGTGAAAGATGTAGTAAGTGAATAATCAGTAAAAAGACATAAATGCGTTGATGGATAAGCATGCAGACTACAAATTGCAAGATGGTAAGAGTGAGATTCTGACACTATAGCATAGGTGGCAAGGCTCGAGAAGCATGTCCCTAAGATTTTGAAGATTTTTTCTAAGGAATATTTCTATATAAAAGAAGAGGAAGTATAGCTTAACCAGATCATCTTTATCTTTCAAGTTTATTCAGTCCATCAACATGGCTAGACAAAAACCATCAAAGGTAGAAAGGGATGTCAAGAAGAATGTGAAACACAAGAAGAAAGCCAATGAGAAGAAACAAAAGGCTGTGAAGGAATTACCAACTCATGTTTACTTTACTTTTGTCTTAGCAAGTACTTTTGTTGGAGTTACCACTCAAAGCAGAAGCAAAGTTATTGAAGAAATATGAAGAAACAAGAGGGGAGATTCTTATTTATATGAAGATGAAGCAAACTAAGACAATTTGGATTATCTGGATGAATTGATTAACCAGCCAGAGAGCTCTAATGACAGTTCTTAGGTTTTCTTGTGTTAAATATGTAACAACCTTAGGATCTATATTTGTACTAGATTCTTTTAATGAAAGCAAAAGTCTTTATGTTACTATGATTGTCTCCTTTTAACATATGCACTAGACTAGTATAGTCTACTTAACAATCAATCAATTTTAAAAAACAATTAAAAAACATACAAATTTTAAAGAGTTTTCAAAACCTTCTTGGCTAGATAGAAGGCAAGCACTATTTCTAAAACTTAAGAGATATATTACATCATATATTAACAAAAGTATTTTCCCAAGGAAATCTTTAATGCAGATTTGTATGATACTTAATATCTTCTTCTATAAATACACATTATGTGTGAACATTCTCATCTCATCTCACTTTAAAGACAAGAATGGTAAAGAATAAGTAGTTCAGGGCCCAAAAGAAAGATTGTAAGAAGGATATAAAAACCTGCTTAAGAAGCAAGTGAGAGAAGAGAAGATTGATAAGTGAAAATTGTAGTTGTTTTTGTATATACTTTTTTGTTGCACTTATTGACTCTTTGTTGTTAATTTCGGTTAAATAAACCTGACTTTTATATAAATATGTTTAGTTTGTATATAATTGAGTTTTCGATCCATTTGTGTATCGTTTGATAGATTTTACTTATTTTGTAGGTATTTGTCACACATTTGGAGCATCGAGGAATAAGGTGTCGAAGGCACGGCTCCAAATGCGCATTTTCGAAATAAAAGTCCATTTTTTAGAAGGTTTTGTCCAGGAAGGCGCGCTAAGCGAAAGTTATAGCGCATTATGAGTGACTTTGTGAATTTTGGCAGAAGCTTGAATTTGGAGCCCGCTTAGCGCGGACAGTGTGCTTAGCGCAGTTTAGGGAGGTTTGGTGTGTTAAGTAAGTGCAGCTCGCTTAGCGCAGTGAGCCTGCTAAGCGCGGTCTGTTGAGATCAATTTTGTATAAATAGTTTAGAAACATATTTTCTAGGTGTTTACCATCCCTTCTCTTAACAAGGGTTGAGCTCTGATCCGATTTATTGTAGTTTAGATATTTACCCAACATCATTGGGTGGTTCATCATGCCGTAAGGACACGGGTCATCTCCGCCTGTTCTCTTTCTTTCCTGTGTTCCATTCCAATGGTGGGTTTTGTATGTATGTTTTTCTCTTATTGTATGTAAATTTTTTGATCTTGGGATCATATTTATATATGCTTTACAGATCATTATCGATATTGTCTCTGATCTTTTTGCTTTATGTTTGGATTCGGGTTGTCATAAACATATGCCTCACGGATCTTGATTAGGGATGGATGTCTATTAGTTTATAGATTTTAGACATAAATTTAGAGTTAATAATATTTGTGGGTATCAGAGCTTAATGCCTTTGTGTTGTCTGTGTCGTGCACGAAATTGTCAACACGAGTGATATGGTTGTTCGCGACTTTGCGTTAGATATAACCTATGTTGTTGTGTCTCTCGAACGATGCTAGGTGGTTTTAATGCATATCATATATGTAATGAAATTGATCTCCAGATTTAACTATTTGACAGGTAGAATGAAATGTGATTCCATAATGAATTCTCTTAAGCTACAATGATTGTTTACCTGCTTTATTTATTTCTTTATTTACTTTTCCCGCATTTTTCCTACAGACCCAATCTAAACTTAGAACGATTGAAACTGTTGAACGATATTTTTTCCCTCTCACTAATCCTCGTGGATAAGATATGATAAAACTAAATAAATACTTACTTTTGCTTGTTGCTTTACCGGTTCAGCAAAATGACGCCGTTGTCGGGGATTGGTGTTGATATTAACTACATTGCAATTGTTTTTCTTTCTATGTTTCATAAATATGTCTATATCGTATGTTTGTAAATGTTTTGTATACTTGTGAATATAGTGTATATATTTGTTTCTCCTCACGTTTTCCAAATGTGTGTTTAGATGTGTAGTTCCGGTTAGGGCTTGAAGATATTTGAGCGAAGGCGGGAGTGAATTTTTTGGCTCGTCCGAAGCAACGTGTTGGTTTGTAAATCACAGGCGTCGAGCATACAACTTAAAATAAGCATGTTTTTATTGTTTCTCATTTTGTTTATTTTAGGTAGTGATGTGCAATTGTCTAAACAAATTTAAATCGGACCAACTCTGAAATTTTAAATCTTCACTTTTAGATTTGTTTAGACAATTTCCACCCATTTTTTAGTATGTTTATATTAGTTGTTTTATGTTCTTATTCTTTGTGGTTTTCCACTAACTTGTCGTGCTTAGCATGTGGAAGTGTGTATGTGTTGTAAATGTTGTTTAGATGTGTAAATGAGAGTAGTGTAGGTGATTGTGAAGGTTGCTTTAGGACTGTAAGTTGTTGTCTTGATTTTTCTGCTACTGGTGTAGCGCGCTTAGCACGGTTAAGCCCTCTTAGCACGCTATGTTGTGATCAGCTAGTGAATTATTTTTAATTGATTTGGATCTCCTTTTTCCCACTTTCGCCAAGGCCTTATAGTAGTAATTAACATTAGTATTTTTTTCTAAATTCTTTTGTTGATTGTTTGGGCTCAAATTTTGGTCTGGTAACTTGAAGAATTTTGAGGTGATTTTCCGATCTTTATTAATTCAACTTAAAGGTGTATGATAATGATAGTTTTGAAGCTGGTACATGTTAGGTACTCGTTTTTTGTTTTCTATAGCATAACATGTTTAGGAAACTTTTCATTTATATAATTACTATGTCATTCATTCTTTTTGCATTACTTGCTCATGACTTGAATCACTTTAGTTCCCTTTTTACCCCTAAATATGGGGAAGCTTTCCATTGTTCATATATGCTGGAGGTTACAATTCTTGGTTTAACTGGAATTATTATGTTTAATCTTTTGTTTGTGTTGATTGTGTGAAAACGTGAAAGTGATCAAGGCATTTTGTTTGATTTTGAGTACAACTACCTAACCAAATAGTCAATTCACCTTGTGTCTGTGTGAACTTTTGTTAACCCCTTTTGAGCCTTTTTTGTCAATGTCCATGCTGTTTTTGAACTTAATGCTTGTCTATGAGTGTTTGGTTTTCCTTTTTGGATGGACATTGATTCTTTGTTTTCTTGAACCCTCAACTATGATTTTTAATTTGAATTTCTGCCATGCCTTAGAAATTAGGGAGTATTCACATTATGATGATGGTTGAATTAAAGTTTGGGAGAGAATTATTTATGTGCTTATGTTGTGATTTCTATGAGGTTGTGAAAAATAAAGAAAAGAAAAAGAAAAAAAAAGAGAGAAAAGAAAAAGAAAGAAAATAATTGAAAAAGCTTTGAAAAAGAAAAACAAAAAGAGTATGGAATAATGTTTTAATAAGTATGTTCTTAGTTTGTGAAATTTGGGATTTGGAAGAAGTTTGATTGAAATTTTGTATTTGAACTTTTGCGAGTTGATTACTCCCTTAAGTTTCGACAAGTTTTTGTTTCGATTAACTATAAGAATTATCCCTTGTTTGCTAACCAAGCCACATTACAACCTTGAAAAGCCCTTTTAATTCTTGCTTTGTATTTTCAATATGAGTTTTTGGATGAATGCATAATTTAGTCTTTTGTTTGCAAGATTGTGGATTAGGGTCAATGTTCCCCACTTTTGTGTGTTCTTCATCTAGTGATGAATTTTTGCTAGATGTGATTCAGGATTGAGCTTGTTTTGTTTTAGAATGTTTTGTATGATTTTTTTACTTAGGGTTTTAATCGCGACTTTATAAGTCTATCGGGTGTAGTGACTGCAAGTGCAGAGTCTATCGCGTAGTTTTAAAAGATATCGAACCCACAAGGACTGATGGTCAGAACTACTATAATCTAAAGGTTAGTATGTAAAACAAAGTTAGTTATAAAATTTGGGAGTTTGGGTTTAATCGGGAGTTAACTAAAATCTAGTAAAATAATAACGGGACACTGGTATGTATTTCATTAACTTAAGGGATTCGGTAAGTCATTGGCATATGTTTTTAGTATTAAAACACAGTTTCAGTGAAACTATTCGTTTAAAAACTTTCGTCTCAAACTTTTGTTCTATTAAATAAGATCATATCAATTAAGCTCGAAATGAGCGCTTCCGCTGTTTCATTTAAAACTCAAAAGTACTTTTTGAATATGAAAAAGGTACAATTAACTTTAAAGTGCTTCCGCTATTTTTAAAATCAATGTTTTAATAACCACTATCTGGTTAAAACCTCAAACTTCTGCTCTGTTGATTTTAACCTTAGACTGTTTCTTACTTCCGTACAAAAACAATTGAATATTCAATTGGAAATTAAAACAAGAAAAGTATTTTTTTTAAACTAATAATGCCAATTAATCATTGAATCCTTTCGGTCAAGTTTTATATACCAGTATAGGGAATCTAGCCAGACATAATATAATTGTAGAGTATCATAAAAGAGAAATGTAAATTCAACATCTCATGCATAGTAAGAAATAAATAAATTATGCTATTTAGAATAAGAACCTGAAAAGTGAATAAGAAAGTGATTAATTCCAATAATGTGTGTGTCCTCCACAAGCCGACAGGATTGATTTGAAGTAAAAATAGCTCAAATACAATTAAAGTAATCCTAAACAAATTCTGGAAGTCAGGAAACAAGCTAGTGTTGCAGTATTTCTCCGATGTGGAAAAATACTGCTTTGAGGGTGAGGTTTTTATTGCCTAAGTGGTTCTACGACTGGAAAATTAATGCTGGAATTCTAAGACTAGAAAGTATCAAAAGCAAAATACAATAAAAATAATGTTCAGCAGAAAAATACAACTTCATAACAATTTTCGTTCAAGGCGCGGGAGAGAGATGAGAGTTGGTAAATGCTACCTTAAATATAGAGTCCATTTTTGTTGAGGAAAAATAGGTAACTTCCCTGGGCACGTAATCCACATTTGTCCCAGTCGTAACGTAAGTGTGCCGAGGGGCACAAGAACTCAATTTGTGTCGGTTGTAATGCCTTTGTGGCGGGCGGCACGCTTCTGTTTAGAGAAATGGGCATTGTGTTATTTTATAACCATTTCTTCTTCATTTTCCATTATTTTTCTTCCTTTTCTTATTTATGCCTTGCAAATGCTAAGTACCTGAAATATGTTTCAAAAACTACAAAAAGGGATCAAATGTGACATAATAATCGAAGAATCGGAAATTTAATCTATGTAATTCGGACAGAAAATTCTATATTTTTTCGTGTTATCAAACTCCCCTAAGCTTGAACATTTGCTTGTTCTCAAGCAATAAAATCAGTATAAAAACTAATAAGGCACAAGTTAAATGCAATTTCATGATGTAATTCGAATCATAAGAGGCTTCAAAAGTTTTGCAGAAACGTAAGCTCAACTTAACACAAAAGATACGGTAATAACACTAAACATCCCCTATTGTGCAGACCAATTCCAGTCATGCCATTATAGCTCAACCTAATTCTTTTTGCTAAATTTTACCCGTTTTCATTCTAGCGCTATCACATTTAGCCCTTTATCTTCACATGCACATAGTAGATTAGCCGGTTAGTGACTATGATCCTTTTAAGCATGAGGTTCTGGAACATAAATGTAGTAACCTCCTTTAATTCACCCAATTGCAAGTTTTGAGGGATCGGACCGTAGTTCGCCCTACCAAGTTCAGTACTAGACACCTCTGAACCAACTGACAAGAGGTTTTTATGTTATATCACGTAGGTATTACATCCATTGAATTAAGCGAGCGTGTGAGGGTTGCCTAACTTAATTGGTGCATTCCCTATTTTCTTGCAATAAAGAATATATCTTTCAAATACACTGGATCACTCACTTATATTCATAGACTCCCTACGTAGTTGGTGTTTAAGACGGTGATGACTGCTAGATAAACTACTCGGGGTTATTTTAAAGCTAAAGTTTAAGGTTTTGGTATAAAGGGTACTGAAATCGATCTAGCGCAATTTGGGGATTTAGAGTGTTACGACGGTAACCATCGTACTTCTTTTTTACTTAACGCTTCTCATATATATTTTGAAAACTGAGCAACCTATATATTCTTCGAAAGCGTCAGATTATGCGAGTAACTAACAAAAATTTTGTTATGGCTCAAGAAAGTGGGAAATTAGATAACAACGAAAAAATTGCATAAATGAAGTTGAAAGTACAAAAATTGTCTTGATTACAAGAAATAGAAATGAAAGATATACCTAGGAAACAACAAAGAGTTCTTAACTAACTAGCTCCCCTAAGCTTGAAACAAGCAATGTCCCAGTGCTTTAAAAACAAAAAGGAAACTGGAAGAGAAAAAAAATCAATCTATTCTTGTTGGTTATTTCATCCTCTTCCTCGTCCTCGTGCTCTTCCACGTGTACCCGTAGGATGGGGCATAGCTACATGGTATATATAATCCTGAAAACCATCCATGCGTATAGTCAAGGCCTCCATTTCTTTATTTAATCTCGCAACCCAGCGCTTGTTTCTTTCATCGTATTCTTGCTACTGAGGTTGCATGGCCAGCATAAGTTGCATCATTGCATTTTGGTTGTTTTGCATATCCTGCATTCTCTCATCTTGTTCCATTATGGCAGCCATAATGTCATCATTCGAAGCTGGTACTCTTTCTCTTCTTCTCCTGGGCCTAGTGGACATGCTTACCACGTTTTTAGGAGGAACTTGATGTTCAGTGTCTCCTTGTTCCATTTCTTGTTCCATTTCATCGTCTTGGACATTCCCCTGGTCGCTTCACGCATTATCTCCAGGTGCATAAGCATCAAGGTTATAAAGCCACTTAGACAAATCTATAACATTAGTAAGCGCAAAGTTTGGCAAAATGATACTTTGGAACTACCTTGTTGTGCACCATGAGATTGTATCTACCATCCCTCCTGACCTTAATCAAGTGGCCAGCCCGACAGTTATCAATTTCAATGAACTTGGGTGGTAGTGATGGAGAATTTGCAAGCTTGTCTTGAAGGCCATGCCCAAGTGCTATAGAGGTTACTGTCCCTCCAATGCAGAAAGGCGTAGATCCTCTGGCGCACAAGGACTTGATATGCAATAGGAGGAAGGTGCTTGCATTGATCCTTTGGTTGGGTTTGAAGGTATAATAGAGGAGGAACAACTCTTTAGAATTAACTTTATTTTTGTTCATTCTTCTGAAAATGGTATTGGAGATTATACGGTGGAAGTACCTTATTGCGAGATTATGGATGGATAAGGCATAAAGTCCTTCCCAACTGTTTAATTTCTCATTGGTAAGAACTTTCTAAAGCGTGTAACCTGTAGATGCCCAATCAAGGTCTTCTGGAATGTAGTGGTGTACCATCCCTTCAGTAGGAAAGTGGAATAAGGCACTTAGAGTGGATTGACATACGGAATATTTAGTGTTGAACATTCTAAAAGTGGTGGAGTCTGATAGGTGCTCGTTCTCGTTACACGGAAGTTTGTATGAGAATGAGCTCAGAAAATCCAAGGTTAGTGACTCGTATGTTGGAAGGTTTTATGTGCAGATGGACGCTAAGTCAGAGTGATGGAGTAACCATTTGATGCTATCGAGCAAGCCTAATTTTCATAGGCACTCAGTATCCACATACCGTGTCAATACGACGGAACTTTGATAGAACTTGAGGTACTGAGCCCTTTGGTGCTCTTCGGCTTCTCCATTGAAAAATGTATTGTCGGAGAGATCTGGTTCAGGTCTGGAATTTCTTAGTGCCATTGTTGAAGCAAGGAAAGAAGATGGGTGAAAGTTTGTGTGAGAGATTGGGGATTTTGAATTGGTAATGGGTTTGGAGATGGTTTGGAGATGATTTATAGAGAGATATAACGATGGAATTAAGTGGGGTTTAGTGGATTTTTATGGAAATGTTAATGGGGAAGAGAAATAGGAAATAAGTTCAATGTATTGTGAGCAACGGTTGAAGAAAATGGAAGGTTCAAAGGTTTTGAGGGGGTCTCTAATAATACAGGAACGCTTCTGTATTATCAGTGTGTTTCGAGCGTCATGCATATGTGCCAAGCAGCACAGGGCTATGTGAAGCGTGACAGGCGTCACGCTTGTGTGGCGAACGGCATGCGTCCGAATATAGTTTGTTATGCATTAAATCGTTTCAATACTACACATAATATATATATATATATATATATATATATATATATATATATATATATATATATATATATATATATATATATATATATATATATATATATATATATATATATATATATATATATATATATATATATATATATATATATATATATATATATATATATATATATACGTAAATATGATACTAATGCAATAAATAAACGAAATAAATAAAACTTATGATTAAATGAACTGAAAGATAAAATTCCAAAAATACTGAAGAAAAAAATAGAATTCCAAAACTTGTAATAATAAAGTGTCAAATAAATAAATGAAAATATAATAAAACTTCTATCCGCACTTAAACAAAACATTGACCTCAATGTTTAAATGTGAAAAGGAAAAAAAAATTATACAATACGTCTGGTAAATCAGCCACGTCGGTCACGCGATGTAGAGGAAAGATGTTGATAAGTATAATCCAGTTGTTCGACTACTGTATCCATAAAGGAATGGAAGTCAATCCGCAGAATAACAAGCTCGTCCTTCAATAAATCAATCTCTGATTGGATGGCAGTCAAAGCAAGAGCAGGATGAAATACTAGAGGTGGAGAAACAACTGGAGAGTCGGGGAAGTTTGAACCAATCTCTTCGGTAGATGGGAAATCATGGTAAAAGAGAGGGGTCTCAGGGTTAATATCCTCATTGGACAGGAAAGCATCTAGGCGGTAATAAATCAAGGGAGTCTCAAGAGTGGATGGTGGTGACATGTGTGGTGCGTCCCAATCATATAACCAGTTACTTCAGTCATGTATGCTTGTCCTAGGGCCAGGTAGGGTAAAAAGTGGCATTAACTGATTGTTAATGAGTAGTTCGAAGTTACCTAGGCCTAGGTTCCCGATGATACCCCTATTGAAACAGAAATTTATGTTCATAGGTTGAAATCTACCCTGAGGGACAAGGTCTAGCAGTTGTTGTCTTAATCCGATAGCATTAGCTATCATGGTCACTAAGCCACCTATGAGAATGGGCTCATGTACCGCTCTCGCAAGATGGTGAAAATTTTCTAGCATAAATGTAGCTCCATTGATGGGGCGGTTTTGTGAGGCACAGAATATGATAAAAAGCTCAGCTCTAGAAACAGTGGTAATGTTTTCTTCTTTACCAAAAAGGGTGTGGGCTAGGATTTTGTGAAAGTGTCTTAAAGGTGGGTTGTGGATGCTTCCAGAATGCATGTCCTCAGGCTCAGGTTTACTAATGCATGTAATGTCCCCCCAGAAATAATCTAGCTCACCTACATTAAAAAGCTTTTCCTGGACTACGGTAAATGCATCCAGGCTATGTGGGAATCCTAGTAACTCTGCTAGCTCTCTGGGTGAACGTGTACTCTATACTAAAAAGTCTAAATCTAATCAATTCTCTATTGAATCCCAGACCGTGGTCAGGTTTGTAGACAAGGGAGCTTAAAAACTCTAAATTTAGTCTACGGTAAGAGCTAAATTTTCTCATCAAAGCAAATGTATCCCATCCTATTTGGCTCAATAAAAACAGAACACTATCCTGAATCCCTAAGGTGATCATGGTTGGTCTGTCGGGGTAGGTACTTAATCCTATCTCCCTATTAGTAAGAGACTCAAACCTCCTCTGTTGATTCCTCCCTCTAAACACAATGCCCATTGTATCAACCGGATTCATCTGGTTAGTCTAACTAGCTAATCAGAAAGTTATCCTGAAGTAGGTTGACAATTAGCATTAAGTTAGTAGCGGGAAAAATTAAAGAAACATTACTGCATATTTTAACATTAATAATAATAAAATCAAGAAAATAAAAGAAAAGCAAAAATAAGCAAAGCAAAGCAAAAAGACTCAAAGTTCCTTTGTCTCCCAAGAAGCGCTTTGTTTGAAGTCGTAAGCTCGACATTACATGGTCATTAGTCTAATGAATGGTGTGGCAGCACTTCTAGCCTAACTGCGGTGTAATATTCCTTGTTATTTATGCTATGATAATGTTTTAAGCGCTGTCCGCTTACAATGAACGATTTGCAACCCATTCCTTTGATTTCTATTCCACCATTTTGAAAAAACTTAGTGACATCGAATGGACCAGACCATCTAGAGCGATGTTTTCCCGGGAATAATTTAAGTCTAGAATTAAGCACGAGAACTATATCGCCTTCGTTGAATTATTTTTCTAGATATTCATTTATCGTGCCATTTTTTGTTCTCTCTTTATATATCCAAGCATTTTCATAAGCATCTAGTCTAAATTCTTCTAGTTCGTGGATATCTAAGATTCGTTTCTCGCCTGCAGTGGTGTAATTTAAACTAAGGGTCTTAAAGGCCCAATAAGCTTTATGTTCTATTTCTACCGGCAGTTGACATGATTTCCCATAAACTAGTTTAAATGGTGTGGATCCAATCAGAGTTTTATATGATGTCCTATATGCCCATAGAGCGTCATGTAACTTAGATGACCAGTCTTTCCTAGAGGTTGCTATAGTTTTTTCTAAAATTTTCTTTATTTCTCTATTGGAGACCTCTACTTGCCCACTTTTTGTGGATGATAAAGTGTTGCGACACGATGTCGGACTCCGTACTTTGCTAATAATTTTTCTAGGATTTTGGAAATGAAATGGGAGTCACCATCACTGATGACGAGTCTCGGTACACTAAATCTTGGAAAGATTATGTTCTTGAAAAGCCTGACTACTACTCGCGCGTCATTTGTTGGAGAGGCTACAGCCTCGATACATTTTGAAACATAGTCGACAACAACTAGTATGTAGTGATTTCCATAGGAAGACAAGAAGGGTCCCATGAAATCGATTCCCCATACACCAAAGACTTCAACTTCTAGAATTCCCTTTTGAGGCATCTCATTGCGTCTAGAGATGTTTCCAGTGCGTTGGCATTGGTCGCAATTTTTAACCGTGATATGGACGTCTTTCCAAAGACTAGGCAAATAGAGGCCGGTTTGTAATATCTTAGCGCAGGTCTTTGATGTACTTACATGTCCTCCATAGGGAGCGGCATGACAGTGGAAAATTATGTTTTCAATTTCATTTTCTAGAACACATAGACAGAAAATACAATCGGCGCCTCTTTTGAAAAGCAAAGGCTCGTTCCAATAGTAATGTTTAAGGTCATGAAAGAATTTCTTATTTTATTGATAAGACATATCGGGTGGAAGCACTCTAGCAGCCAAGTAGTTAACCAAATCTTCGTACCATGGTAGTATGTGTTGAACCCCAAAATTTACTCTCTTGATTTCAGAATTTTTTTTATTGCTTAGGTTTCATCATACATGTTCATGCATTTGAGATGGGATCAAGGTAGTCTTATCTTCATGGTTCTTCTTCAAAATATGGAAAATGATTGTGTTGAAAATTTGTCTAAGATGGCTTTCATGTCCTTGTTATGTTATTCATTCAGACTATCAGGGATTTTCTTGCTTCATGACATCTTAGGTTTATCCATTGTTTTATCAGAGAATTGGAAACTGGCAAAGTGGTAAGGTGAATCATTCATTATGGTATTTTTTATCTTGGGATTAGGGTATGTGTCATTTAAAGTATTTAAAGCTTGTGTGAATCAAGTTTATGAAGTAACATCATCTCATATAGGAGTTCGTTATTCAAAATATTTTTCACTATGTTCCAATAATGAAGAGGGTTGTGATATGGCCACCTATCATGTTTCTTTTATCCCCAAGAGGCATTGCTTCTCCTTGTTAGGATTTTGTCTGCTTAAGATACCAAGTGTGAGCCATAATGTGTTGAGTCTGAAAATTCTTTGTGCTAAAGGCTTTGTTCCTTCTAAGTACTTGTCGCTTGACGCACAAGTTTTGGTTTATATTGGAATAAGAATTGATTTGGGATTCGTTGTATTCATTTAAAGACAATTTTGCTTGGTTTAACATTTGTCTATCAAAGGTCACAAGAGAATGTATTGGTTTTTATGCCTATGTTAAGTCACATTGTCATGATGATTTTTCTTTGACACCAAGAATCAAATTCAATTCATTGCAAGTTGCATTCGAGAATTACAAATTTTCATGTTTCTTGTCCAAGCATTTCAAGAATCTCAAGCACTTCAAGTTCACTACCTCATTTTGATTTCTTTCAAAGTTCATTCAAGATTAAGCTTATACATTGAGACAAAATTAATCTTAGCATGGGTATAAATTCTTGATGCCAAGCTCTATTACAAGGAAAGACTTCAAGTTTTAGTAAAATATACTTTCAAGACTAATCATTAATGCAATTACAAGGAATACTCAAAATTCTCATGACTTTTGTTTTCAATTTCGAAGATTACAAAGAATTCATATTTTCAACACTTACAAGTAGTTTTCATTCAAGATGTCTAAAGTACAAATTCGCAAAAATTCTAAGTTTATAAAAGTTTTAATAAAGGTTACACTAGAGTTTGTTCTAAGGGATACACTATTTTACAAAGTGTATAAATCAAAGTTGAATCAAAGCCTCTTGAGCATCAAATCTTGGTGAATCCTTCAAAACTCCAAGTCGTGCCACGTTTTTCCACCTCTTTCATCCTCTTCATCAACTTTCCACCTTGTCATCATCGTTTGTACATAAAAAAAGAAAGAATAAATTGGTTAGCAAGAATGGAGCATTGAATTTTAAACGAAAAAAAAGCTTTCATGAAATGAAGAAGTTTTTATTCAAAGTGTCATCATGAGGGTTTGTGATAGGAATCAGCTTAAGGGTGATTTTTCGAATCATCTTTAAGCAAGCAAAGGCCTCATACTTTTAACAACATAAATCTCAAGTTTCAATCATGGGCCAAGAAGCGGAATTCTACTGCAAATCTCGAACAAAAATCTAAGAAAAAAGGCTTTTGTTCGGTTCACAATAAAACAGGGCAAGCATTTTGTAAATTAGCAGATGTTAAGTCACATTTCAGTCTCAATAACAGATGCAGCAAGCAACAACTCAGCAATTAGTTTTCAACATTTCAAGGCAAGTATTAGAAAATGAAAACAAACTCAGGATTGCAATAGTCCAACCCAACAACATTAAGAAGTTCACATATCAGAAAAATAATAAAATCATAATCACAGTTCTGGCCCAACATAACAAGAAACAGCATTGTAAAATCAGAAGGTCCAACATCACAGTTCACACATCAGAAATCAGAAAAATCATCACAAGACAAAAACAAGTCCAGCCCAACATCAAAAGTTCTCACAACAGAAATTACAACCTATCAGCAAAAATAAATTAAAACAGACATCAGAAAATCATAACAGAAACACAATTGCCAAAGCCCAAACGCAAAAAAAATTCAGCAAGCCTGTTATCATAACAAATCTCGGAGTCTAGCTATCAAGCAGCAACCCTAATTCATCTCACTATAAAAGCATTCAAGGGCACTGAAATCGAAAAAAAAGATTTTATTGACAAAAACCAAAAGTTGCGCAAGAACAAATAGAAAAACGAAAACCCTAACCAGAATCATCATCTTCACTACAAACAACCTTTCAGAATTCGAAAAAAACAATACACATGATATCATAAAAAAGGCAAGTTATCAAGCTAATAGAAAAATGAAAACCGTAACTAGAATCATCATCTTAACTACAAACAACCCTTCATAAATCCGAGAGAGATAAAGAAGAAAAGAGTGAAAAGTTAGAAGGATCTCACCAGAGAACCTCAGAAGTTACGCCTTCATCATGGATCCGCCAATAAAGTTGTTGTTTACGAAAGAATCACAAACTTGAGCTTAGGGTTTATGAAAATCCCCATCAAGATCTACAATAAACCAGGCTTCACCAGCAAAATCGGAAACCATATTCATAATCAGAGAAGAGAGGCGAAGCGAAATATGCAAAAAAATTGAGGATCGGAGCAAACACTGTCACGAGCCGCCGTCATCTCCACCGTGAGGTGATTTTCGGCACGGCTGACCTTCCTTCTCAAGCAAGGTTCCATCATGAGAGAACGAGAGAACAAAGTATAACAGAGAGAGGAAACTTATTTGATTTATGTTAATTATGATTAACTTGGTTGTTTTGTTAAAAAAAATTGTTTACAGGGCCTAATCTGATGGTGACACTTGTCACCGTCTGGTTAATCATCATAACGGATCCCATGCGATACCTCCAGCTGACTTAAAAAGCACCCTCAATCCTTGGCCTTGAGATGGTCATCAAAGTACCTGAATTGAAAAACCATGGCGATCTTTTTTGGAGACACACCTATAGGATCAGGTGGATCATCATCCAACGCTCAGAAGCTGCACACCCACGCTGAACTTCTTGGAGCAACCACACTGGATCACGCAGACCCCATCCAGCGTAGTGGGCCTTTTTGTCCTTGGGCTTAAGAAAAATTCCTTTCAGCACCCCCAGTTTTTTGCAATTCTGGCCCATTCCATTTATTTTCTTTATATTTATTTTTTTGTATTGTTTGTTTAATAATTGTTTTTATTGATAATAATAATAATAATAATAAAATACAAAAAATATATATAAACACTTTTTTTAACTAAGTAATTAAACAAAAAATATTATTTTATTAATTATTTTTTTAATTAATTTTTTTAAGTAGATTGTTTTAGTTTAATTAATTGTTTATCTTTTTATTTCAATTGGGTTGTATTGTTTGTTTATTTAGACTTTTTATCATATTCTCGATCCGACTCATCCTCATTCGTAAATTTGTACCACCATTCCCATATGGTTTGTAATAGTTTAGAATTTTATTTTTCTTTGCTATTTTCTTTACATGTTTAAATTACTATCATGCATATTTTATTTAAGTTAGAACACATGGCCTCCTCTTGGGCTCATCATCAATGAAAAGGTATCCACCTACAAATGCACACTTGCACACATTTCATAGTTTCGTCCTGGGCTTTTCTACAGCAACAACTATTCGATCAATTGTTCTAATTGGTCGTTTAGAATACTAGTGCCATGCTAGTCCCACTTTTTATGAGCAAGCATATAGCCACCTTGTCTGGTCTCTTGATTTTTATCTTATGAATTGAAGCAACTCTCTCCTCTCCCCTTGGTCCACATGCCAAGCATCTTCATAAAGGGCCTCATAGTTGAGTTTGGGCATGGTCATTCACACAAAGTTAATCAAGTTTTTCCCTTGGTTAACCATAACCCGAATCAACCACTTTGGTCCATATACCAAGTGTTTCCCTGCATAAAGGGTCTCATGGTTGAGGGTAAGAGCACATACTGTCACGATATTAATCAAGTATACCCCTTGGTTAATCATAACCCGATTCAACTCCCATACCCCAAGAACTCTCCTTATTTTGTGGACATTTGTGTTATGACCTTGCGATCGATCTTTGATGCATCCCGGGTATGCTTAATTAAAGGTTAATTAAGGAAGTTCGAGGATCCATTTTGTAGAGTTGTTTTATCTCATGTGCTTTGAAGAGGCAACGGACCTACTCTGTTAGGTATCATTGTGACCTCATTCTTATCTCTGTATTTTAATGCTTTCTAGAGATCTTGTCAAACCGGAATAGAGATGCCTGAAAGGTACTTCCATTGCTGATATCTATCAGGAATCCCTCTAGTTTATTTAAAGACCTATTTAAGGCAATTCCGCATGTGTGCCTTGCTTTCTACTCATGTGTGTTTGCTTTTGCTAAAAGCACTTATTTACTCACTTGTTTGATATTTACCATGCTCCCTTAGGACCACCCGATTAGAGTAGCTTTCGAGCTAGACCCTAGGATAGGAATCCATGTATGCTAACATAGGGTAGAAAATTCCCTCTTTCATCCCCAACCTTAGGTCCAATCATTGTATGATAACATTAGGGCTAGAGATTAGGATAGTCCCTCTTAGTTGTTTTCTTTTTCTTTGAATATTGCATCTTAAAATTAAAAAAATTTCTTGGAAAATCATAAAATATCTCTAATAAACTTTAATCTTCCTTCAAGGTAATAAATAAAAACCAATCTTAATTGTTTGTGCGCCTTTTAGCTTTGTCAATGGATATTTTGCCATCCTTGCCATGATATTTTGTAATCTTTTCGCCGATGTTTCACCATCGCACATGTTTGTTATCCTACTTTGATTCTCAATATCATTGTTAGGTGTGATGTTTTATCATCCGAATTGTTGATGTTTCGCCATCTTTTCCATGATACCTTGTTATCTTTTAGCCGATGCTTCGCCATCGCATATTTGTTTGAAGTCGATGTTTCGCCATCGCACATGTTTGTTATCCTACTTTAATTCTCAATATCATTGTTAGGTGTGATGTTTTACCATTTGGTTTATTAATGTTTTGCTATCTTTGCCATGATACCCTGTTATCTTTTAGTCGATGCTTTGCCATCGCATATTTCTTTAAAGTCGATGTTTCGCTATCGCTCCTGTTTATTATCCTACTTTGATTCTCAATATCATTGTTAGGTGTGATGTTTTTTTCTCTGGTTTATTGATGTTTCGCCATCTTTGCCATGTTACCTTCCAATCTCTTATCCGATGTTTTGCATTCTCACATTCTTTTAGTCGGTGTTTCGCCATTGCACATGTTTGTTATCCTACTTTGATTTTCAATATCATTGTTAGGTGTAATGTTTCATCATCTTGTCTGATTTTTTTCTATCATGCTGGCGTTTTATCGCCTTATCTGAGTTTTTGTTGCCATGCGATGTCTTGTCATCTCTTCTTGCAATTTTATTATCATTGTTGACATTTTTGTTGTTTTATCTGATGTTTTTCCATCTTGATTGTTTCTTTTATCTTCTTAACTAAAAAACACAAACCAACCAAAATATATGAGCCGAACTACGGCTGCTCTGATTCCTTAAAAGGGATACGTAAGCATTGGGGTAAGGCTCGAACGAGCATAATTTTTATTTTCCCTATATTCTTTTCTCCTTTCTTTTGCATGAATTCCCTGTACAGCTTAGATATATATTTTTATACACCCTTAGATTAGAACAACAAGAGTAGATACCGTAGAGTACTACGGGCGTGTGGGGTGTTAATACCTTCCCCTCGCTTACCCGATCTCTCGGTCGCAAGACCGTGATTTCTCCCTCTTCAGGTTTTCTCAATGTCTACCTTTCCCTTTAGGAGGGATAAAAGACGTTCGATGGCGACTTCATTGACTTTTTATATCGGATGACGGTTCGGCCGATTGTTTCAGTATGGTTCTGGTGCATATTTCTTCCATAATTTTGTTTGTGTTCTTGTCTTCATATGTCACATGGTACTTAGTATGATACTATCTAATTCTAATTGGGCTACAAGGTGTTCATAAGGAAAATCATCATTGATGGGAATATGATCTGGTTTTATGCCTTCTATTCTGGATAGGTGGTCAGCTACTACATTTTCGGTGCCTATCTTATCTTTTATTTCTAAATCAAATTCTTGTAGAAGTAAGATCCACCTTAGTAATCTTGGTTTGGCTTCTTTCTTACTCAAGAGGTACTGAATTGCAGCGTGGTCAGTATAGATAGTTATCCGTGCTCCTACTAAGTAGGAACAAAATTTATCTAAAGCAAACACAACAGCTAAAAATTCTTTTTCAGTGGTGGCGTAATTCGTCTGCGCATGATCTAGGGTTCTACTTTCGTAGTAGATTGCATGAAGATTTTTATCCTTTCTTTGTCCTAAGACTGCTCCTATGGCATAGTCACTAGCATCACATATTATCTCGAATGGTTCGTTCCAATCAGGAGGTTGCATAATAGGTGTTAAAATTAACACTTTTTTTAGAGTTGTAAACACATCCAAACATTTGTCGGTGAAAATGAACTCAACACCCTTCATCAGTAGTTCGGTTAGAGGTTTGGTTATTTTAGAGAAGTCTTTAATGAAACATCAATAGAAACCAGCGTGTCCTAGAAAACTTCTTATCTCTCTAACAGTTTTGGGTGGTTGAAGATTTTCTATAACTTCTATCTTTGCTTTACCTGTTTTAATTCCCTTATCGAATATTATGTGTCCTAAGACAATTCCTTGACGGACCATGAAGTGGAATTTTTCCCAGTTTAATACTAGATTGACACTTACCCATCTTTCTAGTACCATTTCAAGGTTCGATAAACATCCTTCAGAAATTTCTCCATAGACAAAGAAGTCATCCATAAAAACTTCCATCATATTATCTAGAAAATCAGAGAAGATGGACATCATACATCTCTGGAATGTTGCAGGGGCATTGCATAATCCGAATGGCATTCGTGTATAGACGAACGTACCATAAGGACCAGTGAAAGTCGGTTTTTCTTGGTTGTCAGGATGGATAGGAATTTGGAAAAATCTAGAATAACCGTCTAAATAGTAGAAGTGAGAATGTTTAGCTAGTCGTTCAAGCATTTGATCAATGAAGTGTATAGGAATTTGTTTAACTTTCTATAGTCGATGCATATTCTCCACCCGGTGTGAGTTTGTTGCGCTACAGATTATCCTTTAGTGTTGCTGACAACTGTCACACCACCTTTCTTAGGTACGACATGTACTGGGCTAACCCATTTACTATCGGATATTGGGTATATTATTCCTGCTTCTAGTAGCTTTTCTACTTCCTTTTTGACTACATCACTCGGAATGGGATTTATTCTCCTTTGATGTTCCGTATAGGTTTTACAGTCTTCCTCCAGCATAATACGGTGCATGCACATAGAATGGCTTATTCCTTTAAGATCTGATATGTTATAACCTAAGGCAGTTGGGTATTTTCTTAGGACACGTAATAATTTTCCAGTTTCTATTTGTCCTAGGTCTGCATTGACTATAACTGGTCGTTCAAGTTATGTGTCTAGGAATTCATATCTTAGGTCTTTTGGTAGCATTTTGAGTTCTATGGAAGGCTTCTATTGACAGGGTATAGGGTCGGGAGTTAAGGCTAGGCATTCACACAGATTTTCATTTTGATATTCAGGACGCCAATTATCATCTTCGAGAATAGGGGGTATGGTAATATTCAATACTTCTGAATAGGTGGTTTGTTGTTTCCCTAATTCATTCATGCATTTATAGATTTCCTCTATGAAACAACATGAATCGTCGATGGTTGGTGCCATAAGGAATTTGGATAATATGAATTCAACTTTTTCTTCTCCGACTTTGAAAGCCAGTTTTCCATTTTTAACATCTATTATGCCTCCTGCAGTGGCTAGGAATTGTCTACCTAATATGATAGGAATATTGGAGTCTTCTTTAATGTCCATGATTATAAAATCAGTGGGGATATAGAGTTATCCTATGCGCACATGAACATTTTCTAACATACGTAAAGGAAATTTCACTGATCGATCTGCTAATTGTACGGAGATTCTTTTTGGTCTTAGTTCTCCCATGTTGAGTTTCTTGCAAATAGATAATGTCATCAGAGTAATACTGGCTCCTAAATTGCATAATGCTTTGTTTATGACAAATTTTCCGATTACGCACGGTATGGAAAAACTACTTGGGTCTTTAAGTTTAGGAGCCATGTTGTTTTGTATTATAGCACTGCACTTAGCAGTGAGCAATACAGTTTTGTTATCCTCAAGCTTTTTCTTATTGGACAAGATTTCTTTAAGAAATTTGGCGTAGGAGGGCATTGGTGTGATAGCTTCTGTAAAAGGTATGGTAATGTTAAGTTGTTTCAGAAGTTCAACGAATTTCTTGAATTGCCCTATGTTTTTAGACTTAGCAAGTCTTTGAAGATATTGAATAGGTGGTTTATACGATGGCGTAGGCACATATGGTTCTTCTTTTTCTACGGCCTCTTTGTCACCTTCTTTTTCTACTTCCCTTAGTTCAATTTCTTTCTCAATTACTTTTCCACGTTTTTGATACATGGTTGGGTTTTCGATTTTAGGTTCAGTTGGTCCGCTTAGTTCTGTCCCAATCCATAGTATTATGGCATTAGCGTGTCTTTTACGATTTGGTTGAGGTTGTCCAGGAAAAGTTCCTGCTGGAGCAGTTGTAGCTGCTTACTATTGAGCCACTTGGGAAATTTGTGTTTCTAACATTTTGTTGTATGTGGCAAGAGCATCAATCTTATTAGTCAATTGTTTAATCTGTTCACTGGTGTGAATGTTTTGATTCATGAAATATTTGTTATTTTGAGCTTGGTTGGCTATAAATTTTTATATCATGATTTCGATGTTGGACTTCCTAGGGATATTTGGAATATTTGGGACATTTTGGGTGGATTTCTGAAATCCTGGAGGTGTAGTAGGAGCTTACCCTGGTGCCTACAAAGCGTTATTGCTTTTGTATGAACAGTTTGGATGGTTCTTCCAAGCAAGGTTATAGTTATTGCCTTAGGGGTTTCCTTGAGCGTAGTTTACTTGATCAACTGGTACTCTTGTTAAAAGTGGACATTTTGGTGTGTTATGCGCGTGAAGTTCGCATAGATCACAGGTTGGAGTTACTACAGCCACAGTGGCTGCGAGAGTTGTGGTCAAGCTTTCTATATTTTGGGTAAGGGCTTCTACCTTAGCATTAACTTGGTCTAAGCTACTAACTTCGTGCGTACCGCCATTCGTTTGAGATTTCTCCATCATGGTTCTATCGCTTCCCCACTGATAATGATTTTGAGCCATACTTTCTATAAGTTGATAGGCATCATGGTATGGTTTATCCATCAGTGCACCGCCAGCAGCTACATCAATTGTTAGTCTTGTGTTGTACAAGAGACCATTGTAAATGGTGTGGATGATCAGCCATTCCTCTAGACTATGATATGGATAGAGTCGCAACATGTCTTTGTTTCTTTCCCATGCTTAAAAAAGAGATTCACTTTCCTTTTGTTTAAAACCATTGATATTGGCTCTTAGCATAGCTATCTTACTTGGCGGAAAATATCGTGCTAGGAAAACTTTCTTCAATTCATTCCATGTTGTAACAGAGTTGGATGGTAGAGACTGGAGCCATGCTCTAGCTATATCCCTTAATGAGAAAGGAAAAATACGGAGTCTTATTGCTTCAAGGCTGACTCTATTTGCTTTCACTGTGTCTGCGTACTGCACAAACACGGATAGATGAAGATTTAGATCGTCCGTAGGACATCGTGAAAATTGGTTTTGTTGAACAGCTTGCAAAAGCAAAGGCTTTAACTTGAAATCGTCCCATGCGATTTCGAGAGCAACAATACTGTTATGGGGTTCCTCTTGTGATGGGGCAGCATAATCCTTCAGAGGACGATTTTTGGGTCCTTCAGCCATTTTAGGGTCAGGAAGAGAAAAGTTAGGAAGATTGGTTTCGGGAAGATTGTACTTGGCTTGGTACTCTCTGATTCGGCGTCTTATACTAACAAAATGCTCGACTTCATCGATTGTTTTTTCTAATTCCTCATCTTTATAGCGAGTAGTTGGCATAAATTCGACGGTTAAAATGAAAATAAAATTGGTTGCCTTAGTCTATATTGTGTAACAAAGGATTCACAGTATTTGACTAATTCAGTACCCGACAATGGCGCCAAAAACTTGATCACAACTTTATGAGTCTATCAGATGTAGTGACTGCAACTACACAGTCTATCGCGTAGTTTTAAAAGATATCGAACCCACAAGGACTGATGGTCAGAACTACTGTTATCTAAGGGTTACTACGTAAAGCTAAGGCTAGTTATAAATTTTGAGAGTTTGGGTTTAATCGGGAGTTAACTAAAATCTAGTAAATTAATAATGCAACACCGGTATGTATTTCGTTAACTTAAGGAATTCAGTAAGTCATTGGCATTTTTTTTAGTATTAAAACACAGCTTCGGTGAAACTATTCATTTAAAAATCTTCGTCTCAAACTTCCGTTCTATTAAATCAGATTATATCAATTAAGATCGAAATGAGCGCTTCCGCTATTTCATTTAAAACTCAAAAGTACTTTTTGAAAATGAGCAAGGTCCAATTAACTTTAAAGCGCTTCCGCTGTTTTTAAAATCAATGTTTTAATAACCACTATCCTGTTAAAACCTCAAACTTCCGCTCTATTGATTTTAACCTAGACTATTTCTTACTTCGGTACAAAAACAATTAAATATACAATTGGAAATTAAAACCAGAAAAGTATTTCTTTTGTAAAATAATAATGCCAATTAATTATTGAATCCTTTCGATCAAGTTTTACATACCAGTATAGGGAATCTAGCCAGACATAATATAATTGCAGAATATCATAAAATTAAAATGTAAATTCAACATCTCATGCATAGTAAGAAATAAATAAATTATGCTATTTATAATAAGAACCTGGAATGTGAATAAGAAAGAGATTAATTCCAATAATGTGTGTGTCCTCCACAAGCCGAAAGGATTGACTTGAAGTAAAAATAGCTCGAATACAATTAAAGTAATCTTAAACAAATTCTAGAAGTCTGGAAACAAGCTAGTGTTGCAGTATTTCTCCGATGTAGAAAAATACTGCTTTGACAGTGAGGTTTTTATTGCCTAAGTGGTTCTATGACTGGAAAATTAATGTTGGAATTCTAAGACTGGAAAGTATTAAAAGCATAATACAATAAAAATAATGTTCGGCATAAAAATAAAACTTTGTAACAATTTTCGTTCAAGGTGCGGGAGAGAGATGAGAGTTGGTTACTGCTTCCTTAAATATATAGTCCATTTTTGTTGAGGAAAAATAGGTAACTTCCATGATTCACATTCTTCATGCGTGGAGAAAATCCAGGTGAACATGCGCTTAGTACGCTCCAGTGGAGAAGGCTTCGAAACTGCTTGGATCGTGGGCACGTAATCCACATTTGTCCTTGTCGTAACGTGACCGTGCCGAGGGGCACATAAACTCAACTTGTGCCGGTCGTAATGCCTTTGTGGCAGGCGGCACACTTCTGTTTACAGAAATGGGATTTTTGCTGTTTTATAGCCATTTCTTCTTCATTTTTCCATTCTTTTTCTTCCTTTTCTTATTTATGTCTTGCAAATGCTAAGTACCTGAAATATGTTTCAAAAACTACAAAAAGGGATAGAATGTGACATAATAATCGAAGAATCGGAAATTTAATCTATGTAATTCAGACGGAACATGCTATATATTTTTGTGTTATTAGATTTGTTTTGTTTACATGTTGTCGTTGTAGGATTGTGGTAAGTATTTACCTTGTGTGTGTGTTTTTGTTTGAACCATACATTTGTTTTCCGTTTTTAAAAAACTTGTTGATTCATGATTCTTTGGTTGATTATTTTTGCTTCTTTAAGTTTGTTAGGCCTTGTTTGAGGACACACACGTTCAAGGTGGGGAGAGTTTGATAAGTGCAAACTATAGCTATTTTTGTATATACTTTTTGTTGCACTTATCGACTATTTGTTGTTAATTTCGATTAAATAACCTGACTTTTGTGTAAATATGTTTAGTTTGTATATAGTTGAGTTTTTGATTCATTTGTGTGTCGTTTGATAGATTTTACTTATTTTGTAGGTATTTGGTGCACATTTGGAGCATCAAGGATAAAGGTGTCGCAGGCACGGCTCCGGATGCGCGTTTTCGGAATAAAAATCCATTTTTGAGAAAAAAAATTCTAGGCAGACACGCTAAGCAGAAGTTGTAGCACGCTATGAGTGATTTTGTGATGTTTGGTAGAAGAGTGAATTTTGAGCCTGCTTAGTGCGGATAGCGCGGTTTAGGGCGGTTTAGTGTGTTAAATAAGCGCAACCCTCTTAGTGTGGTGAGCTCGCTAAGCGCGGCCTGCTGAAACCAGTTTTGTATAAATACTTTAGAAACATATTTTCTAGGTTTTTATCATCTCTTCTCTTGACAAGGGTCGAGCTGTGATCCGATTTATTTTAGTTTAGAGGTTTACCCAACATCATTGGGTGGTTCACCATGTCATAAGGCCACGGGTTATTTCAGATCGCGTCGACACCGTAAGAAGTTTCTGCATGTTCTCCTTCTTCCCTGTGTCCCATTCCAATAGTGGGTTTTGTATGTATATTTTTCTCTTATTGTATGTACGTTTATTGATCTTGGGATCGTACTTATATATGCTTTACAAATCATTATCGATGTTGTCTCTGATCTTTTTGCTTTATGTTTGGATTCGGGTTGTCATAGACATATGCCTCACGAATCTTGATTAGGGATGGATGTTTATTAGTTTCTAGATTCTAGACACAGATTTAGAGTTGATAATATTTATGGGCATCAGAGCTTAATGCCTTCGTGTTGTTTGTGTCGCGCGCGAAATTGTCGACACGAGTGATATGGTTGTCCACGAGTTTACGTTAGACATAACCTCTAATGTGGTGCATCTCAAAAGATGCTAGGTGATTTTGATGTGTATCGTATGTGTAGTGAGATTGATCTTCAGATTTATGTATTTGATGAGTAAAATGAAATGCAATTCCAGAATGAATTGTCTTAAGCTACGATGATTGTTTACTTGCTTTATTTTTTTCTTTATTTACTTTTTCCGCATTTTTCCTGCAAACCCAATCTAAACATAGAAGGATTGAAACTATTGAATGGTAGTTTTTCCCTCTCACTAATCCTTGTGGAGACGATATGATAAAACTAAATAAATACTTATTTTTGCTTGCTGCTTTACCGCTTCAGCAAAGATCAAGGAAAAAGAGGCTTCAATGACACTGACTTCCTTAACTACAGGAGCTTCCTCATTAGTTGAAGCTCTTCTTATGAGAAGAACTTCAGAGAGGTTGATTAACACCCTAAATCCCCCGACAAATAATAATAATCATCTGAGTAATTTATCATAATATATATTCAACACATATTTAGGATGTCACATTTTTCAGCACAACAAAACTGCTTATAACATATAGTTATAGGATATATAACACCTTTTTCGGATAAACCAAACAAACTATCATAAATTCCAACTTTAACTTTATTAAGAAGCAGAAAAAGAATGCATACATATTATTAAAATAATTCTCATCCAGCATCAATAACATTATTAAAATGAATTAAGAGTTCATACGACTCCAAACCAACGTCAAATAACAAAATATAAATAAAGCATTTATTCACATCCCCTATGTTACGTATCAGAGCACAACGCAGACTTGAATATAAATGGAAGAACAACCTCTTCCGAACTCCACAACCTCGGAGTACTCTTGAATATCTGCACGATTTCGTATAAAGCATCATTGCAACAGAAGGGTGAAATATCACAACAATATAAAATAAGATATTATAATAAGTATACAATGAATATATAATGCATAGTTATTCATTCCACATCTCACACCTTCACAACAACAACAAAAATTATCTCACACATAAACAGTTACACAAAACATCCATCACTATAACAACAAATGCAATGCACTAAGACCAACTCACTGGCTCGAATGCATGTGGTACCATTTGTGAACATTTAGTTTGCACTACTCCCGATACCCACCATAGGACTAGAGTCTTCACAATTGTGAACAATTTGGTTCACACTACTCTTGATCCCCACCGTAGGACCAAAGTCTACAATAACAGGGCATAAGCCTCCACCATGAAATGCATGCAACATCCACATGCAACAACAATAATGCATTGATATTCATATCCATCAATGAAACACACCAATAGAGGCCACCAACAGATCATACATGCAGTATGCAATCAACATTAATTATGCAACAACAATAATATGCACATTGATCGTCACCATAGTTAGTGCACTTTATCGATAATAGCCACCACACACCAAACACCTTCCAGAGCATGCAACATAACAACCAATAACATAGCAAGCAAATCACAAAGCATATGCAACATTTCATAAAGTAATATATTATGCATACACATGATGCATGCAACATAACACATTACATCAACCCGCACAAATACCGTCACCGTGGTCTATGTATCTCGCTACTACTGGCCAATATGAAACCTTCACCTGCCGAACGCATACACCAACAACAATATATTAACATAGAAAATATTTACAAGTTTTAGAAAAAAAATGTTGTCAGCTTCAGGAAATCGGTTTCCTCAATAATGGAGATCGGTTTCCACGGTGCCAATAGCTATTTTTTGCTAATTTTGATCAGGAAATTGGTTTCTCTAAACCTGGACACCAGTTTCTGCTTTGCAGTATCCGGATTTTCTATTTTTAAGCATATGAATTGTTGTTTTTCTAAACCCCAAAACCCCAAACCACAACCAATTCCTGTAATCTGATTCCAATAATTTGACACATCATTCATACAACATATTTATCCAATAATGATATCAATTTTATCAGTTCAATTGCAATTACCTCAAGAATTTCATCACATAGATTCACACATACAAAAGAATCAATTTCATGACAAACACAACAAAAACCACAAAAATCAATATTCCCACATACCCATCATTATATCATCCCTTTAGAAAGTTGGAACTCCACCCTTACGTTAATTCGATGTTCTATGAATATTCCTCAATGTTCTCCCTTTCTCTCTTCCTTTTTACTCTTTTCCCCAAAAGCATTCGTTCTATGTTCTCTCATTTCTATGATCGATAAAACAAAAACCACTCTTCTCTTCTCTTGTTTTGACTTATCTAACCCTTGGACCCTTAATATCATAATCCCATTATGCCTTTCTTTCCTCATAATGCTAAAATAATTATTTAATTATATTAACCATAATTATTAGCCTAATATTTTAATTTAAATATTAGTAATCAAATAACCATCTCTCTTCACCCTTATGTTTCCACACTTTTGTTCATACACCCCACAATACCTTAAATCCCTATAATTTCTAAAATAACTACCTCCCATCAAAGGTGTGATACGGTGGGAAAACTGACTTGAGGTTTTGCGTTTGTGTTTGCAAATGTTGCGGTTTAGCAAGAGTCGCCACCGACTTTTATTTTATCCAAAAGGAAAGGTAAAAAAGCACAGGAAAGACCTTTGAGATTGTTTTTGAGTTCGGGGGTAGATTATGAAAAGGGAAGGTGCTAGCACCCTTTTCATCCATGGTTTTCCATGGGCTCTTAGTTACTTGTTTTAGATCACTTGCTTTGCTTTTCCAATTGTTTGAAATGGTGCTTTGTGTGGTTTTGAAAGTATTTTGAAAAGAGGCCTTTGTTTAGGCAATCTTTGTAACGATTCTTATTTGTAAGAATGTATACAAAGATGTTTGTCTTTTGAAAAATGTTTCAATGTTTTGAAAGTTGTTTGGGAAATGTTTTGAAATTTGTGTGTTTTTGAAAATAGCAAGGATGGTTTGCAAATTGATCAAGTAACTAGAAGAATCTACCTACTCAAAAGTCTTTCCTACACATTTTTATTCCTTTGACATTGTTGTTTTACCATTTCATTTGGTAAACAACCCTATCTTTGGATATTAAACGGGACGGGCGTGGGTCATCGTATGACCATGATAGCAATATTGCCAAGTATCTTAGCAAGTTTAAGGGACCAAGATCATTTGTTTTTTTAGGAAACCAAGATAGCGTCATCGAGGGACTATGATCTTTTTATTTTGATTGATTTTGTTTTGCCAAGATACCTAGCATGCATACCATGGGCATTTTAAGGCAACAAAGTGGATGAAACCCTAAGGGTGCTTGTGTGCAATTGGTTGTCATTTTTCATGCATTTTTTGTCTTCTATTAAGTCATGCTATTTGTTTTGATTTTTGGTCTTTGCATACAAAACCCTAGTTTACTATCATGGTATATGAAAGCAATAAATTGTGTAAAGTAAATCTAAACTATTACAACAATATTATGGGGAGGGGGATACAAGTTTTGAATAGGGGGATATTGCTCAAAATAAAACCCTAAAACTATTACAACCAAATTGAATTTATTGTACAAATAAATAAATAAATAATTATTTAAATATGCGATTAAATATAAATATGCAAAAGATGTTTTTATATTTATTTTATGTATGTGAAAAATAAATTATTTAAGTTTAAAACAAGAAAAATATTGTGATTATTTTTGAAAAGGGTGAAGAAACCCTAATTTTTGTTTAAAAAAGATATATTCTATATTATTCATTTTCATTCAAGAAAAATAATAATAATATGTACAAAATGTTAAAAAATTGAAATATGTATAAAAATAATAGTTTAAATGTGGAAAATAATAAAATAAAAATGTATGAGATTTTTACATTATTTTTACTATTTTTTAAGAAGATGGATTTCTATTTATTCTAGTAAACTATTTTATTATGCAAAAAATAAAATAAAAATGCAAAAAATAAAGAAAATATTTTTGGGATTTTTAAATGTTCAGAAAAAAATAATAAAGTCAAAAATATAAAAGAAATGAAAAATATGCAAAAATATAGAAAATGGGCCAAGGGGGTGCAAAAAGAAAACATGGAGAGGTGCAAAAAGTAGCAGGCCCAAGGTCCAGGCCCAGGACAGCTTCGTCCCTGACCTCCAGACAACCAAAACGCGCGCGTTCTTCTTCAATCTGTATCTCTTGCATACGTGCATAAAAACAAAATCTTCAAACATGAAACTTGTAGCATGTTAACTCACGATTCTAATGGTATAAAAAACATGACCTAACTCTAAAAGATCAAGGAGAATTTTAATGGCCCTAATTTCTGACCTAATTTTTTTAGCATGTTCAACATCCAAATACTCTTAGCTCAGTTAATATAAATGGAATCTACGCATATGTACAACTTAAGCATGTTGAGGACTACATTTTTGCTTCACAAACCTAAGCTTAAAGATGCCTAAATAGAGAGATAGAAACTTGACAAATAACTTGGTCAGCTGAGTTTGGATATGGCAATGTAGGGACTTTGAGTGAGGCCTGAAGGTCGTGTGAGCTTGCTTGAAGTTCCCTCAACCTTTCCCAATACTCAGCTTGCCTTGTAGATGCCTGAATCTTCCTATAGAAGTCAACCTGCAAACTCAAAAAGTGAAAATGGTGAAGCTTTAAACACGGGTTACAGCTGCAAGACAAAGGCCTGGATAGTTTAGGTAGGAGGTATGGAATGTGTTTGAAGTGATTCCAAGCAAAACGCACGAGGAAAAATGGAAATGGCTAAGGTTCTGCAGAAGGTGCCCTGTTTTGGGCAGAACTGGTGTTTTTTGTGTTTTAGGGTGTTTGAGAAGTTATGAAATCATATCTTAGGCTTACAACAGTGTTATGAGGTTGTTTGAAATGATACAAAGTCTTGGTTTTATCAGATACACAAGCTTGCTTGACTTTTGCAAGTTTGCTTGCTTTTGAAGAAAAGGTGAAATGACAAAGCCAAAGGCCTGTATAGGCTAGCTTAAGACCTGATGAGAGTTGGTGTACTTTTATTGAAGTTTGTGGATCTTTTTTGCAACCAAAGATCGGGTCCATGGCTCAAGAAATACAAAATTGCAAAAAGCATGCTTTATCAAAATGGTATTATGCACTTTATGCCATTTTTAGATTAATTCAATGTGCAATGCTTCAAAGATCAGAACAAGACCATTATCCATTGTTTTTGAATTTAATTATGGAGTGTAGAAGGGATTAGGACCTATAAAACCAAGTACAAGCATGTTTGAAACTGATTTGCAACTTGTACCAATGTGAAAAATGCCTTGGACAAAAGTGATAAATTGCCATTTTCATTTCTTCGATTCTCCCTAACCATAAATGATCTTGGAGAGTTCTTGGACATTTTGGAAAGCTTGTAAAATTCTATACAATCCATTTTGAAATTAATTTTGAGATTACTCTTGGAACTAGGTTAAAATTTTCCATGAAGTTAGGTCAAAAATCTGCCTAAACTAGGGCAAATTTTCACTAAGTTAAAAAGTTTATGGACCCTTATTCACAAAATCATAACTTAAGATCCAAGCATCTTTTGGAAAAACTTTGTGAATCAAAGATGTAGATTTCATGGAGGACTACAACTTTCATGTTGAGAGTTTTCTTTTAATCCAACTGCATCATGGTGAAAAAGTTGGGAAAAGTTGGGAAAAAATAAGAAATTTTCATAACTTAGAAAAATTCTAAGTTATGAAATTTTTCCAAACTTAAACCCTAATTTCCAAATTTAAGTTTCTTGGTGAACAACTTTCACATTTTGACATATCTTGATGAATTATGACCCTTGGCACTTGATTTTGACCAAAAAGTCAAAGTTTGACTTTTTAGTGTATAGTTGATTTTTGATCAGTTGACTGGGAAATTCATCTGTCAATCTTATGCATTTGAGATCTTTTGAACCTTTTGATTAGGTCAAGATGATACCATTGAGTCCTTTGTAATAATTCTTGAACCCAATTTGCCATTGGCTAGGTTAAAAATCAGAAATTGCCCTTTCTCAATCAAAACCCTAAAAATGACCATTTTGCCCTTTTGAAGATCTGATCAAATTTCTTGAGGAGTTGTGGTCCAAACTTGATCAAATGGTTCATATGAGTCTATAATGTTAATGTGGATAAAAAATTATGAGGTTTGACTGTAAATTTGCCATGGTTGACTTTTTCCCTAATACAGCTGATTTTTAGGTCAACTGTCCAATTGATTGGGCAAAAAAGTGATCCAAGGCTTGAAACTTGGTATGAGCAATCTTATAGGTCCAACATGAAGTATGAAAGTCACATGAGGAATTGGAAGTCCAAAAATCCCTGTGCAAACTCAAACCCTAATTTCAGGTTATCAGTGCAAGGAGAGGTTTTGAGCTGAGCAAACCCTAATCTGGTCTTGGGTCCAAGCAGTCTTGTGAGGGGAAATCTTGATAAAATGAGAGGGAAAATTTTTGGGTACAACAGCTGCCCCTGTTCAATCTTCTTGAACCTGAAAAGTAAGATTGGCGAGTTTGTCGTTCGTGACTCGAGGGTAAAAGATGATTGGACAATTGAGTGCCCGTAAATTTGCACTCGTCAAAGTGTAGTTGAGGAAATGGGCTTAAAGATGCCATTTGGAGATATGATAGAATCTTGTTAGAGATGGGCTTGTAGATGCCATCCAAGAATTATTGTTATAAATCAGGAGAATAGACCTCAGAATGGTATCCGTATCTAGAACGTATCTGAGTTGTATCTAGAGATTTGAATCTGAATAAGTGACAAAATGGCTTCCATGTCTGGAGCGTATCTGGACGGTATCTTGAATAGGTGCCAGAATGACTTCTGTGTCTGGAGTGTATCTGAGCTGGGGAAAAATTTGAATGAGTGATAGAATGGCAACCGTGTCTGGAGCGTATCTGGACTGTATCTGTACTCGAAATTTGAATAAGTGGTAGAATGGAAACCGTATCTGGAGCGTATCTGAACTGTATCATGAGGTTGAGGTATGAATGAGTAACAGAATAACTTTCGTTTCTGGAGTGTATCCGTACTATATCTTGACTTTGAATTCTGAATGAGTAATAGAATGACTTCCGTGTCTGGAGTGTATCTTTACTGTATCATGAATAAGGGATCTGAATGAGTAACAGAATGACTTTCGCGTCTGGAGTGTACCTGTACTGTATCTGAATAAGAGATCTGAAAGTTGAATCTGAATGAGTATCAGGATGGTATCCGTGTCTGGTGCGTATCTGAACTGTATCTTGATTTGAAATTTGAATAAGTATCAGAATGACTTCCGTGTCTGGAGTGTATCTATATTGTATCTTGATTTTGAATTCTGAATGAGTAATAGAATGACTTCTGTGTCTGGAGTGTATCCATACTGTATCTGAATAAGAGATCTGAATGAATAACAGAATGACTTCTGTATTTGGAGTGTATCCATATTGTATCTGAAATCTTTGAATATCTGTTAAAGATAGTTGTTAATCTTATCCTGAAAAGGGTAAAATGTTAGCCGAAACACAAAGTTATGCTGCATAAAATGTATGATGCAATAAAATGTGTTTTATCAATGTTTATGGTATATGAGTGTAATGTATGTGCATGTAAGCTGATTTGTTGTATTGCTGAGGAAAATAAATCCTTGATAGTTGGAGATAATAAAACCCTTGACTGCTTCCGGGGAAAATAAATCCTTGACCGCTGCTGGAGATTCAAAATCTTTGATTGCTGAGGATGAGAAATCCTTGGTGACTGTTGGGGATGGAGAATCTCTGACAACTTCTGTGGAAATGTGAGAATCCTTCATGTCTTGAAGTTGGAGTATTAACAAAATCTGTTGTGAGAGTAATGTCAAACTGCTTGAGAAATCTGCTTGGGAAATCCAGAGAACTTTGAAAAACTTCTACTGGGGGTTAAATAATGGGAATCCTTACTCGGCTGGGGAATAGGGAAAATTCTGATGATTTCTGCGGGGAACTAAGAATGAGAATCTCCATTCTGTTGAGGAGTAATGAAAAACTTTGGTGACCTCACTGGGGAAATGAGAGTGAGAATCTTCAATCTGTTGGGGAGTGAAAACTCTGTGGGGGAGAAGGCTTACTGCTGGAGAGTAAGTTCAGGACTCTGGGGGAAAAAGCTTATTCCTGTTTGGAAAAAGTTCAGGAGTTTGGGTTGTATTCCACTCTACTGGGGAGTTATCCTAGGTTGGGGATAAAAGTTAACTGTTATCTGGTTGATTCTCAGACTTTAAGACAACTTGCTGGGGAATTTGGATAAACTGGATGGTCTCCACTGGGGATAGATAGTTAGAAATCTTGACTTGACTGGGGAAGAAGGTTTCATTTCTGCTGGGAATTTGTAACTCAAAGTTTTTTCTCCGCTAGGGATTGGGAGTTTGAAGCTTTAACTATGATGGGGATTAAGGTTTTGAAATTATAACTCCGTTGGGGATACGTATTTCAAGGTTTTAGCTCTGTTGGGGATCTAGATGATGTACTGCAGGGGATTTCTCTTGGAATAGCCTAAAGACGTTTTCCTATACTTTCAACCTGTCAGTAATTATTCTTTCCCATTTTGTTTATTTGTAAACAGTGATTATATTCAAATGCATATGCTCATTAATAAATCATTGGACGTTTTCAAATAAAACACAAGTGTAAAAAAAGAAGAAAAATAAAATAGCTTTCTGCACTTTGAAGTATCTTTGTATTAACTTTTTGTAAGTATTTTATACAAAGGAGACAGACATCCTAGTAAGAGAACTTGTCATAAAAATGAGAAAAATTTATACAAAGAAAGATGGTTATGTGTTTGAATTCCATGGGGTTCCCATTCTGCTATAGCCTTCGTAACTCTGAATATCCTGTCCATTCGTTGCTTCGTCCGAAGATGATTGAGTTGATCAGAAACCCGGAGCTTGTATGTGAAGAGATTGTCCTTAAAGTGATCCGACGAGACATAGTCATACGCTTTAATTCCCTAACTTTTTCCTGGACCGCTCTTTCGGGTTTTCGATCCACCGGGAAACCCTTTTTTGCACAAGTCGCCCTTTCTGGTTTTCAACTTGTCGGGTGTACATATTTTTTTATTTATCCCTAATTTTTGCCTGAACCGCCCTTTTGGGTTTTCGGTTCACTGGGATGCCCTTTTTTGCCTAGGTGTGTCAACCTAGCGGGTCATTTATGCGTAGTATCTTTTGACTATGTCTGTGTTTGCAGGGTGCGGTAGGTCGTCGCCGTCCATGGTGGTTAAGATCATTGCCCCACCATAAAAGATGTTTTTGATTACAAATGGTCCTTCGTAAGTAGGAGTCCATTTTCCCCTGGGATCATTTTGTGGCAAGATAATACGCTTTATCACTAGATCTCCAACTTCATATGTTTGCCGTCTGACTTTCTTGTTGAAAGCCTTGATCATCCGTTTTTGATACGTCTGACCATGACAAATAGCAGTAAGTCGCTTTTCATCAATCAATTTTAGTTGATCAAGCCAGGTCTGAATCAACCCGTCTTCACTCAAACCAGTATCTTTCATGATTCTCAAGGAGGGAATCTGAACCTCGATAGGTAAAATAGCTTCCATGTCGTATACCAAAGAATAGGGTGTTGCCCCAGTTGACGTACGCGCCGTGGTACGGTACCCGTGGAGAGAAAACGGTAACATCTCATGCCAGTCCTTATAGGTGACTGTCATCTTCTGTATGATCTTCTTAATGTTTTTGTTCGCAGCTTCGACAACACCGTTCATCTTTGGCCGATAGGGAGATGAATTGTGATGTTGAATCTGGAATTGCTCACACAAGGCGGTGATCATAATGTTGTTAAGGTTCGTACCGTTGTCAGTGATGATCCTTTCAGGGATACCGTACCGGTAGATGAGGTTCTGCTTGATGAAGCGGGCAACAACATTCTTTGTGACGGATGCGAAGGAAGTTGCTTCGACCCATTTGGTGAAGTAATCAATGGCCACCAGAATAAAGCGGTGTCCATTGGATGTTGTAGGCTTGATTTCTCCAATCATGTCGATTCCCCACATAGCGAATGGCCAAGGAGCTGTTAAGGCATTGAGAGGAACTGGAGGTATATATACCTTGTCCGCATAGATTTGACATTTGTGACAAGTCCTGGAATGTTGATAGCAGTCAGCTTCCATGGTAGACCAGTAATAGCCTACCCGAAGGATCTTCTTAGCCAACGTATGCCCACTAGAGTGAGTGCCAAAGGTACCATTGTGCAGTTCAGCCATGATCTGTTCAGCTTCAATCTTGTCCACACAACGGAGCAGAATTCAATCATGATTGCGCTTGTACAGGATACCATTGCTCAAGAAGAACTTGGCAGAGAATCTCCTTAAGAACTTTTTGTCGTTGACTGAAGCTCCTTCAGGATATTCTTGAGCCTCGAGATACCTTTTGAATTCATGAAACCAAGGTCGGTCCACTACTTCTTCGGTATTAATCTCGTGACAATGTGCAGGTTCGTCCATCCGTTCAATGGTGATTTGGGGAGCCTCATTATTCCAGTTAAGTTTAATCATGGATGACATTGTAGCTAGAGCATCTGCTAGCTGATTTTCTTCTCGCGGGAAGTGCTCGAAGGTAACCTGCTCGAAATGTGGTAACAATGTCAAGACATGTTCTTTGTAAGGGATGAGATTGGGAGGCTTAGTGTCCCACTCTTCTTTGATCTGACTGATGACCAAAGCTGAGTCTCCAAACATAACCAAAGATTTGATTCCCAGGTCTATTGCAGCCTTGAGACCAAAGATACAAGCTTCATACTCGGCCATGTTATTGGTGCAGTTAAAGCAAAGCCTGGCCGTGAAAGGAGTATGGCAACCTTCTGGGGAGATGAGTACTGCGCCGATACCGTTTCCAAGTGCATTTGAGGCTCCATCAAAGTACAGGGTCCATCGGGATCCTTGTTGAGGTCCATCATATGGTCTGAAGTCTTCAATGTTATCCAATGCCATGATGTCCTCATCATGGAAGTCGAACTTCATGGATTGGTAATCTTCGACAGCTTGATGAGCTAGATGATCAGCTAGCACACTTCCCTTTATAGCTTTTTGGGTCGTGTATTATATGTCATATTCTGTCAGGATCATCTGCCATCTAGCTATCCTTCCAGACAAATTAGGCTTCTCAAAGATGTACTTGATAGGATCCATCTTAGATATCAGCAGAGTGGTATGAGTCAACATATACTGCCTTAGCCAGCAAGCAGCCCATACCAATGCGCAGCAAGTTTTCTCGAGAAGCGAGTATCGGGTCTCACAGTCGGTAAACTTTTTTCTAACGTAATAAATGGCATGCTCTTTTCGGACAGACTCGTCATGCTGGCCCAATACGCACCCCATTGAATTCTATAGGACAGTCAGATACATGATTAGCGGTCTTCCTTCGACGGGTGGCATCAAGATAGGAGGTTCTAGCAAATACTCCTTGATTTTATCGAAAGAAACTTGATAGTCATCATTCTATTTAACTACCTGATCTTTCTTCAACAACTTGAAGATTGGTTCATAGGTAGATGTTAGGTGAGAAATGAACCTAGCAATGTAGTTTAGGCGTCCCAAGAAACCTCGGACCTCCTTCTCAGTGCAAGGAGCGGGCATTTCTTATATAGCTTTGACTTTGGCAGGATCAACCTCGATGCCTTTGTTGCTGAAAATGAAACCCAAGAGTTTACCGGACCTGACTCCGAAGGTACACTTGTTCGGGTTCAGTCTTAACTTGTACTCCTTCAACCTGACAAACATCTTTTGCAAATGGTCGAGGTGTTCTTCTTCCGTTTGTGATCGGGCTATCATGTTATCTACGTAAACTTCTATCTCATGATGTATTATATCATGAAATAAAGCTACCATGGCGCGTTGATAGGTTGCCCCGGCATTCTTCAGTCTGAATGGCATCACTTTGTAGCAGAACGTACCCCAATGTGTAACAAAAGTAGTTTTCTCCATGTCTTCTGGTGCCATTTTGATCTGGTTGTAACCTGAAAATCCGTCCATGAAAGAAAATACCTTGTGCTGAGCTGTGTTGTCAACCAGGATGTCGATGTGCGGAAGTGGAAAGTCATCTTTAGGGCTGGCCCTGTTTAAGTCTTTATAATCCACGCACATTCTCACTTTGTCGTCCTTCTTAGGCATGGGCAGAATGTTAGCAACCCATTATGGATAGGAAGTAACAGCAAGAAATCCAGCATTGAACTGCTTCATAACTTCTGCTTTGATCTTTTCTGACATGTCGGGCCTCATGCGGCGGACTTTCTATTTAACTGGTGGACAATCTTCTCTTGTGGGCAGACGGTGAACCACAATATCTGTATCGAGTCCCGGCATGTCTTCGTAAGACCAGGCGAAGATATCAACATATTCATGTAACTGCTGAATTAGGCGCTCTTTGACACTTGGCTCTAGGTTGGCACCCACTCTGACTTCTTTTCTGTCTTTGTCAGTACCCAAGTTGATTGTCTCTAACAGCTCCTCGTGAGGTAGAATAGCCCTTTCTTCCTGTTGTAGCAGTCTAGCCAATTCTCCCGGCACCTCACAATCTTCCTCAGCTTCGTATTCGACATGGTAGACCAGATCTTCAGAGTCACTGAAGGCCATAGCAGAATTGTTACCCATGGAATCCGAAATGGAAGTGTATCTACATTTGTGAGTGTGGGTGTGTGTAAGGGATATCCACCTTTAAACAAATAAAATGTAAAAAGAAAGACAATGAACACAAAAGTTTATATGTGAAAACGTCCATGATTCATTAAAATGGCATATGAAGATGAAAAATCAAACCCTTACAAACGGACCTATGTGCCTCGGGTAAGGCACAAGGTTAAAATTGTACGAATTGTTTGAGAATTATTACAAACCAACAGAAATTTTTGAAAGATAAATTACTCCGGTATGAAAGTAATCAGAACAAAGTCTTTTGCTTCCCAGTTGCACAGTCCTCCGTCAACAGTTGGAAAAATCCAGTCTTCCAGGCTGCCATCTTTTTCACTATCCTCTAAAGCATTGACTCCGTGATGGGTAATCTTCACTGGTGGCCCTCCAGTGCGGGCGCGGCGTACAGCCTTTTGAGCAAAAGAAGTGAACCCCAAGCCGGATTTATCTGATTTGTAAGGAAAGTCTGGAAGCTGCCCCCAGATTATGCTTCCTCCTTCTTCAATCACAGCCTTTGCATCTTTGAGAGATGACATCCGAGGCGGAGGTCTGGTAATCATGGGTATAGAAGACACTGTTTTGGTTGTCGCGATCTCCTGAGCTACCTCTTCAAAATGCTGGAAAGGGGTTTCGATGAATTCGCCATCCAATTCTACATAGCGGAAAGAACTTAGATGACTTATCATGTATTCCTCTTTGCCATGAACAGTTATAATTTTCCCCTAGACAGGGTACTTAAGCATTTGATGCAGAGTAGAAGTGACAGCTCCAGCATTATGAATCCAGGGTCTTCCCAACAAGCAAGAATAGGAAGGACGGATGTCCATCACATAGAATGTGGATTTGAAGGTTTCAGTTCCCACTTTAATCGGGATGTCCACCTCCCCGTGGACCATCCTTTTAGAACCATCAAAGGCTCTGACAATTATATTGCTGGGCTTCAAGGTTAAACCTTCATAATCTAGTCTATCCAAGGCTTTCTTCGGCAAGACGTTCAGCGATGAACCAGTGTCTACCAGTACGTGTGCTAGGGTAGTCCCTCTGTATTCCACTGAGACATGCAAAGAGTCATTATGTTTTCTCCCCTTCGATGTTAAATCAGCATCGGAGAATCCTAGACCATTGTCAGCTGTTAAGCTAGCTACACATTCCTGGAACTGATCCGCGGAGGTTTCCTGTGGCACATGGGCCATCTTCAAAAATCTGATCAGAGCTTTAGCATGAGCTTCTGAACAAAGCAGCAGGGCCAACATAGAGATTTTTGAGGGGGTTTTCCCCAGTTGTTCCATAACATCATAATCGCTTTTCTTGATTATTTTCAAAATCTCTTCCATTTCTTTTTGAGAGGTCTCAGGGATGACCAATGGCTGAGCCCTCGTCCTGACGGGCTCTTCTTGGATCCCTTTCCCTCTATCATTTGCAGCATCAGAGGGGACAACCACAGGAGTTACAACTTCTTCAATAATTGGAGTTCTCGGAGATATGTTGACCGGTACAGGAATGACCTTAGGAACAACTAAGGGTCCAAAGATTACCTTTGGAGGGGCAATCTCTGGAGAGAAAATTCTTCCACTGAAGGTGATTTTGCTCGTTCCGGAAATGTTTCCAATGTCGGAAGTCTCTTCATCAGAACTCTCTTCAGTTGATTGAATTTGTTTAATACCGTGGTAGTAGATTTCTCCACCATAGTTCCACGGTACTGATCTGTCGGACTTGTACGGGACGGGCTCGGGCATGGTTATCTTCAAAGGTGCAGTCTTTGGAGAGGATGTAATCTTAACAGGTCTTTTGGAGACCTTGGAAAGATTGGCGGATATGGTTATTATTGAAACATCATTGACATGAGTGTATCTGGTTGCTAAGGATGAACAAAGGCAACAATCTTCTTCACAACCTGGGAAAATCCTAGTCTTCAGCAAATTCAACTTGATTATCGATAGTGGAGTTATCAAATCATCAACAGTAGCAACAAAAAGATCTTCTTCAACAGCATGGGCATTGTGGCCATGCCTTAGCATCGGAGCAGAGATTACAATCAGCTTTTCAGGGGCGTCGAATTCCACTTCTTTAGCGTCTATCAAATCTTGTATCTTGTTCTTCAGGGCCCAACAATGGTTGGTGTCGTGCCCTGGACTCTCTGAATGATAAGAACACTTGTAATTCGAATGGTAGTAAGGAGAAGCTTTATTCGGATTCTTCGGGGCCTCTTTCAGACTGGCAAGGTTTAACTTCAAGAGATGGGGTAGAACCTGAGCAGGAGTCATGTTTATCTGGGTGAATTGTCGTACAGGCCTTTCCACCCTTGCTCGGTTGGCTCTTGGATGATTGTTTCTGGGCTGATCAGCTGCAGACTTTTGAATCATTATGGCCCCCGCTGTTGGTTGGCGCTCAACTATTCCTTGACCTCTTTGAGAGTAGACAGCTTATACTTCCTTCTTTGCTGGAAAAGTCTTTTTTATGGCAACGGAAGTAGATGCATCTTTTTGAATTTTCCCGCTTTTTATGTCGGCTTCAACTCTCACCAGTTAGAATCAACTCAATGAACCCCGCAGAGGAGCTTCCAATCATATGATTAAAGAAAGGCCCTGACAGAGTTCCCAAGAACATGTCTACTAGCTCTCTCTCAGATAGACGTGGTTGTACTCGTCCTGCCAAGTCTCTCCATTTCTGGGCATACTCTTTGAAACCTTCATTTGAGACCATGCCCATACTCTGTAATTGAGTATGGGTTGGTGCTAAGTTCGTATTGTATTGATACTGTTTGTAGAAGGCGGCTGCCAAATCTTCCCAATTATGCACATCAGACCTCTCCAACTGGTAGAACCAATCCAGCTGCGTCCCCGACAAACTGTCTTGGAAAAAGTGGACCCACAGGTCTTTGTCTGAAGAATGTGGTTGGATTTTCCTGACATAAAATCATAGGTGCATCTTGGGACAAGACAACCCATCATACTTAGAAAACAGAGGTACTTTAAACTTATGAGGGATTACAATTCCAGAAACCAACCCTAACTCCTCAAAATCCATCCCAGGCACTCTCTGTATCTCCATAGCTGCCAGACGTTCTTCCAAGTTTTTGTATTTGTCATCTGCAGGAGGGTATTATTGTTCAGAGTAATCCTCATCTTCCTCTTCTTCAGCTTCAGAATCTGAGGGCACGGCAGTCTCTTTACCCTTTCTCTCTCCTTCCTCAGAGGTTGATGGAAAATCCGGGACCCTTCTGGCTTGACCTTCAAACCTTCTGCCCATGGTAGCCACACCAGCTCTCTTCTTCTTCTTTTTCTCTTTTTACTTCTCTAGTAGAGTCTTGAGCTCCTCCTGCCCCTTGGCCAAGGTCAGAAGTAGCTTTTGAAATTGTGAATTCTGCGCTTGCAAGTCTTTGACCGTTTGTTCAATATCCATCTTGCTGAAATAAACAACAGAGCGATGAGGAAACTTGGTGTGAAGACCTGTTTATGCATATGATGAATGATTTGTATTCATGTAATGCATTCAAGGATTCAGAAATTCAAATTTGTTTTAAACAACAAAGAAACACACGTCATATTAATAAGATAGAATTTGTTAGTACATCAATGCCCCATGGGCAAAATAATACAAAATTCTAGGGTAAAAAGACGTTGAACATCCTTTTTGGTGTAATGTAGGTGTTAAGAGTCTTCTCTTCGTGAAGTTGACGAGTGAGTTCCAAAACATTCTTCTTGCTTGCGTATAATTGGGCTTCAAAAGTATCGCATTCTCCATTGAGTTGTATCCAACTCCTTTGCAGATCTTTGAGTGATGTTGGCATGTCAGGGTGTAGGAGGGTGTATGGAACCTATCCTTCCATGACAAGCTCTATAATCACAGGGAGAATGGAGGGGTAAGGCATCATAAGACTTTGGGCACGGGTTCGTACCCACTTGAGGTAAGGCTAAAGGGGGATGGAATTCTTGTGTCCCAAGGTCTTACTGTCCACCTTGTTGGGCATCCTCCAAGCTCGGATAAACCTTTGTCAAAGTCCTTGATCATCGTTATCAAAGTCAAAAACCAAGTCTGGAATCAGCATGTCATGTGGGCCATCCCTTCGGGCATACCCAAACGGTCTGAGAGCCAAGCAGGGGTTGTAGGCGATGCCTCCCCTAATGCCAAGTAGAGGGACATTAGGGAATTCCCCACAATGGTCAATGATGATGACATTCTCTTTTGATCGAGAACACCAATGAATGTCTGAATGTGTAAGGGTCATCAACCATTGTGACCACCTCAAACCTTGCTCATTCTTCAAAACTGATTGGGGAAGATGAGAAATAAACCATCTTACCAGTAGACGAGTGCAACACATGAGAACACCTATTTTCCTCATTGTTCTAGTGTGAAAAGAGTGGAGGATATCCCCAAGCAATGTAGGCACCGGGTTGCGAGTCATGAAGATTTTGACAGCACTTACATCTATGAGTTGGTCACGGTTAGGGAACAAGACCATCCCATAGATGAGAAGAGCTACAATCTCCTTAAAATCTTGTAAGTTCAAAGAATTCTAGCAGCTTTGGGCCTTCTCAAACAGAAACTTTGACAAGAAGCCTTTGACACCACTTCTAGTTTCCCAATGTGTTGTGACATCAGAGGAATGCAAGTGTAAGGCTTGAGCAATCTCTTATGGCTTTGGATCTCTTTCCGTACAGTTGAAGGGTAGTTGATTGAGAATAGGAATCCTCAAGAGTTGAGAAAATTCCTCCAAAGTAGGCACAAGTTGGTAGTCAGGAAATGTAAAGCAATGATGCAAAGGGTCAAAGAACTGGAAGAGAACTTTCAGCATATCCTCCTCAGTGTTGGTGTTGACCAAGTTGAGTAGACGACCATGTCTCTCGGTGAATGGAGAATTCTCAGGAATCGTAAAAAAGCACAGGAAAGACCTTTGAGATTGTTTTTGAGTTCGGGGGTAGATTATGAAAAGGGAAGGTGCTAGCACCCTTTTCATCCATGGTTTTCCATGGGCTCTTAGTTACTTGTTTTAGATCTCTTGCTTTGCTTTTCCAATTGTTTTAAATGGTGTTTTGTGTGGTTTTGAAAGTATTTTGAAAAGAGGCCTTTGTTTAGGCAATCTTTGTAACGATTCTTGTTTGTAAGAATGTATACAAAGATGTTTGTCTTTTGAAAAATGTTTCAATGTTTTGAAAGTTGTTTGGGAAATGTTTTGAAATGTGTGTGTTTTTTAAAATAGCAAGGATGGTTTTCAAATTGATCAAGTAACTAAAAGCATCTACCTACTCAAAAGTCTTTCCTACACATTTTTATTCCTTTGACATTGTTGTTTTACCATTGCATTTGGTAAACAACCCTATCTTTGGATGTTAAACGGGACGGGTGTGGGTCATTGTATGACCATGATAGCAATATTGCCAAGTATCTTAGCAAGTTTAAGGGACCAAGATCATTTGTTTTTTTAGGCAACCAAGATAGCGTCATCGAGGGACTAAGATCTTTTTGTTTTGATTGATTTTGTTTTGCCAAGATACCTAGCATGCATACCATGGACATTTTAAGGCAACAAAGTGGATGAAACCCTAGGGGTGCTTGTGTGCAATGTGTTGTCATTTTTCATGCATTTTTGTCTTGTATTAAGTCATGCTATTTGTTTTGATTTTTGGTCTTTGCATACAAAACCCTAGTTTACTATCACGGTATATGAAAGCAATAAATTGCACAAAATAAATCTAAATTATTACTACAATATTATGGGGAGGGGGATACAAGTTTTGAATAGGGGGATATTGCTCAAAATAAAACCCTAAAACTATTACAACCAAATTGAATTTATTGTACAAATAAATAAATAAAAAATTATTTAAATATGCAATTAAATATAAATATGCAAAAGATGTTTTTGTATTTATTTTATGTATGTGAAAAATAAATTATTTAAGTTTAAAACAAGAAAAATATTGTGATTATTTTTGAAAAGGGTGAAGAAACCCTAATTTTTGTTTAAAAAATATATATTCTATATTATTCATTTTTATTCAAGAAAAATAATAATAATATGTACAAAATGATAAAAAATTGAAATATGTATAAAAATAATATTTTAAATGTGAAAAATAATAAAATAAAAATGTATGAGATTTTTACATTATTTTTACTATTTTTTAAGAAGACGGATTTCTATTTATTCTAGTAAACTATTTTATTGTGCAAAAAATAAAATAAAAATGCAAAAAATAAAGAAAATATTTTTGGGATTTTTAAATGTTCAGAAAAAAAAATAATAAAGTCAAAAATATAAAAGAAATGAAAAATATGCAAAAATATAGAAAATGGGCCAAGGGGGTGCAAAAAGGAAACAGGGGGTGCAAAAAGTAGAAGGCCCAAGGTCCAGGCCCAGGACAGCTTCATCCCTGACCTCCATACAACCAAAACACGCGCGTTCTTCTTCAACCTGTATCTCTTGCATACGTGCATAAAAATAAAATCTTGCAACATGAAACTTGTAGCATGTTAACTCATGATTCTAATGATATAAAAAACATGACCTAACTCTAAAAGATCAAGGAGAATTTTAATATCCCTAATTTATGACCTAATTTTTTGAGCATGTTCAACTTCCAAATACTCTTAGCTCAGTTAATATAAATGGAATCTACGCATATGTACAACTTAAGCATGTTGAGGACTACATTTTTGCTTCACAAACCTAAGCTTAAAGATGCCTAAATAGAGAGATAGAATCTTGACAAATACCTTGTTCAGCTGAGTTTGGATATGGCAATGTAGGGACTTTGAGTGAGGCATGAAGGTCGTGTGAGCTTGCTTGAAGTTCCCTCAACATTTCCCAATGCTCAGCTTGCCTTGTAGATGCCTGAATCTTCCTATAGAAGTCAACCTGCAAACTCAAAAAGTGAAAATGGTGAAGCTTGAAACAGGGGTTACAGTTGCAAGACAAAGGCCTGGATAGTTTAGGTAGGAGGTATGGAATGTGTTTGAAGTGATTTCAAGCAAAACGCACGAGGCAAAATGGAAATGGCTAAGGTTCTGCAGAAGGTGCCCTGTTTTGGGTAAAAATGGTGTTTTTTGTGTTTTAGGGTGTTTGAGAAGTTATGAAATCGTGTCTTAGGCTTGCAACAATGTTCTGAGGTTGTTTGAAATGATACAAAGTCTTGGTTTTATCAGATACACAAGCTTGCTTGTCTTTTGCAAGTTTGCTTGCTTTTGAAGAAAAGGTGAAGTGATAAAGCCAAAGGCCTGTACAGGCTAGCTTAAGGCCTGATGAGAGTTGGTGTATTTTTCCTGAAGTTTGTGGATCTTGTTTGCAACCAAAGATCAGGTCCATGGCTCAAGAAATACAAAATTGCAAAAAGCATGCTTTATCAAAATGGTATTATGCAGTTTATGCCATTTTTGGATTAATTCAATGTGCAACGCTTCAAAGATCAGAAAAAGACCATTATCCATTGTGTTTGCATTTAATTATGGAGTGTATAAGGGATTAGGACCTGTAAAACCAATTACAATCATGTTTGAAACTGATTTGCAACTTGTACCAATGTGAAAAATGCCTTGGACAAAAGTGATAAATTGCCATTTTCATTTCTTCGATTCTCCCTAACCATAAATGATCTTGGAGAGTTCTTTGACATTTTGGAAATTATGTAACATTATATACAATCCATATGTGAAATGAATTTTGAGATTCCTCTTGGAACTATGTGAAAAGTTGTCATGAAGTTAGGTCAAAAATCTGCCTAAACTAGGGCAAATTTTCACTAAGTTAAAAAGTTTATGGACCCTTATTCACAAAATCATAACTTGATATCCAAGCATATTTTGGGAAAACTTTGTGAATAAAAGTTGTATATTTCATGGAGGACTACAACTTTCATGTTGGGAGTTTTCTTTGAATCCAATTTCATCATGGTGAAAAAGTTGGGAAAAGTTGGGAAAAAATAAGAAATTTTCATAACTTAGAAAAATTCTAAGTTATGAAATTTTTTCAAACTTAAACCCTAATTTCCAAATTTAAGTTTCTTGGTGAAAAAGTTTCAAATTTTGACATATCTTGATGAATTATGACCCTTGGAACTTGATTTTGACCAAAAAGTCTATGTTTGACTTTTCAGTGTATAGTTGATTTTTGATCAGTTGACTCGGAAATTCATTTGTCAATCCTATGCATTTGAGATCTTTTGAACCTTGTGATTAGGTCAATATGATGCCATTTAGTCCTTAAAACCATGCTTGAACCCAATTTGCCATTGGCTAGGTTAAAAATCAGAAATTTCCCTTTCTCAATCAAAACCCTAAAAATGACCATTTTGCCCTTTTGAAGATCTGATCAAATTTCTTGAGGAGTTGTGGTCCAAACTTGATCAAATGGTTCATATGAGTCTATAATGTTGATGTGGATCAAAAATTATGAGGTTTGACTGTAAATTGGCCATGGTTGACTTTTTCCCTAATACAGCTGATTTTTAGGTCAACTGTCCAATTGATTGGGCAAAAAAGTGATCCAAGGCTTGAAACTTGGTATGAGCAATCTTATAGGTCCAACACGAAGTATGAAAGTCACATGAGGCATTGGAAGTCCAAAAATCCCTGTGCAAACTCAAACCCTAATTTCAGGTTATCAGTGCAAGGAGAGGTTTTGAGCTGAGCAAACTCTAATCTGGTCTTGGGTCCAAGCAGTCTTGTAAGGGGAAATCTTGATAAAATGAGAGGGCAAATTTTGGGGTACAACAAAAGGCATAACAACACAACAACATATTAATCAAATCGTGCGAATACACAACACCACATGATTATTTAAAAACAATAAAATAAAATTGGGGTGTTACAACTCTCCCCCACTTAGAACATTTTGTCCTCGAAGATTATCTTATGCGAACAACTGCTGACACGACTCTCACATCTTACTCTCCATCCCCACATCATGCTTGTCCATATTTCGAATACCACTAACCAACATTCCACATCATCAACTACTATAGTCCAACAAGATGCATTGCTACCGAGTTATGAATGCACAGATTCATTTCACTCCTAGTCCCATCACCCTAGGATACACGATTTATCACCTTAGGATCATGTTCACTCTCGAACCGAAATACAACGAGATCATTACCATTACCATATTTAATGCCTTTCTATTTTCCCTTTATAAGAAAGAGATACTTACACTTGAACCCTTACCATATGAAACGAGGCAACAACACAGCTTAAGAACATAGGGTTTCACGACATGAACATCGTCTCTATCATTTTATCACACAACAACGCCGTCATAATAACATCAAAGTAACTATAATACCCACAACATTGACACAAAATATTAGTGCCACAATACTACGATTCACCAATCAAACATGTAAATAAACATGTCTACTAATATGGCAATAACATGAATAATATATAAACTTTTCATCAATTACTTCCATTCTCGAATGTCCAAACAGTTTGCATCATTCCCGCAGGTTTCTGTTGTTCACCCTTGACTCCTAACAAGTCATACACACATAACTAATTATGGCACATCACGCTTCAGCTGCGCCACTCTAGTTCATCTACTTTAAAGTCATTGTCCTTATTTTGATTTATATCAACTATCAGATCTATAAGTTTCGTATCTAGATTCTGACTCTCTTTGTTATCTACCAGGAAATCATTGTTCACTTTAGATATGCTCAACCTTTCACTCTGTATCGTTAGCTCACATACCAACTTAAGTCTCTGAACTGTTCAATAAGTCCCAACTCTTTCATATCCATTTTCTGTTAGTTTCACACGAAATTGTGAACGACTATCTTCTCGATAGAACGTCAATTCACTTTACACACTATCAAGCTGGAAAGGAAAGTCTAGCAAATCAACCATGATCTCGTCTACTATCAATAAGAATTAAGGGTGATCAGTTCCTCAATTTGTCAATAAGTAGCCGACAACCATTCTAGAGCATAAACCATCGTTACTAAACTATAATATAATTCTCTTAGAACTTGTTCTCAAATTCACCTAAACACCATGGTCCAATAATCTCCTTTGAGGTTCACAAAATAATCCATATTTTCCTTCTCAATAAATCTTGTTGTTGAGACATCATCACCTAAACAAATTACATAGTCTACTACACACTCACTTAGCATCACACAAATTTTACGTATCTTCCAACTCAGGAAATTCTAACATACCAAATACATTGCAATTCATTTTGCTCCAATTGAAGTATTTATCCATGTAGAGGACTCTAACCACATTCATAAATCCTTAGTTTTACTTAAAATCTCACAACCTTGAGGATCCATATATTTTCATAGTTGAATCTCATTCCAATCGTAATCTCAATAATACCATCTCCACATCCTGGTTGGTGATAGAAACTCTCCAATTCCCCTTGACACTTGTTGATACTTTCCCATCATAAACATGATTCTAATCTCAAATTTATTTTTTCTTTACCATTACCTCTCTTTTTCTAAAAAGTTATCGTCACTTTAATTGTCCTTAATCGCCATAAGCTGCATCTCTATCTGATTCTCCAATACCTTCACATCCTCCCTAATACGAAACATCTCATTCCCTAAACTCGTTCATTAACTTCAATTCATCCAACTTTGAAGCTGACATCCGGTATGGTGCCATGGAAACAGGTGTGGTACGAAGGAGAGGATCAAAATCAAACTCCACCTATCATCCAACATCACCATTTGACAAATAAATCATTTACAGATATTGGAACCATTTTTCAAATAAAAAAAAAATCATACTTTAGCTTTCTAACGCTTCGAATGAAACTTGAATTGGACGTTTGAAACTCAAGTTATGAATTTTTGAAGTTTTGAAAAAATTACTGTCAGCTTCAAAAAATTGGTTTCCTCATTACTGGAAATCGGTTTCCATGCTCCCAGTAGCTATTTTTCGCAAATTTTGATCAGGAAATTGGTTTCTTTAAACCTGGAAACCAGTTTCTACTCTGCAGTATCAGAATTTGCTATTTTTCATGCTGAAACTCCACTCTTCTTATAACCTTTCACAAAAATACTCATATCCTCGAGTTCTGACTCCGACTCGTGATTCCTAACCATCCAACAACAAAATTTATAGCAATACATCACTCTATCACCCCTTAAAATTCTGAAATCCCACACAATGGTAACTTAACACTGACAACTTCACGATCAACATGCAGTGCTGAAAACATTGCAACCATCTGAGCTTCATCTTCTAAGAGTCATCTTACTTGCTTAATAGATATCTTCCGACATAAGAATATACATAGACTTATCAAAATAATTCATAATCCCTTGGTTTAACTCTAACCATCTCACCCCAAGGATAATATCAAGTTAATCCAACATATCACTCTAACGACAAGTCATAATTATTCTTGAGAAAACATCATGACCCATACACAACTGGCACATCATTAACCCTGAAATCGGCTTCCACTCCTAGAGATGCAAACAACACAATTACATGATAATTCCATCTCAACGACACTTCGACTGATTGTTAGACATAAATATTGAATTTGTACTTCTCTTCGAAATAGGGAAGCAACATAGTCTCACCAACATTTATACCCTTGAAATCCACGGCACACTGAACCAACGGTTCACACCTTGTAACCAAATGTCTCTGAGAAGTAGAAACTTCTCCCTCGACTATTTCAATCTACCTCCTGCAAAAAAGGGATTAGAAAACCAAGAAAGCATCAATAGTGTTTCACACACATGTCGCATACTAAGGGACAATACATCGACAGTATTCAACGGTCACATCACACTGATTCAACAACTTGGTCGGACGGACTGACTCAACACATATTTAGGGTGTCACATTTTCAACCACAACAAAACTTCTCATAACATATAGTTATAGGATACATAACACCTTTTTCGAATAAACCAAATAAACTATCATAAATTCCAACTTTAACTTTATTAAGCAACAGAAAAAGAATTCATACATATTATTAAAATAATTCTCATCCGACATCAACAACATTATTAAAATAAATGAAGAGTTCGTACGACACCAAACCAACATCAAATAAAAATTATATAAATCAAGCATTTATCCCCATCCCGGTGTTATGTATCCCAGCATAATGTCGACTCGAATATAAAAGGAAGAATAACATCTTCTGAAATCTGCAACCTTGGACTACTCCTGACTATTTTCACGATGTCGTATAAAGCATCATTCCAACAGAAGGGTGAGATATCACAACAATATAAAAAGAAGATATAATAATAAGTATACAGTGAATATATCATGTGTTGTACCCAAAAATTTGCCCTCCCATTTTTCATAGAAGACACAACCCTAGGGTTTCTAGAATATTCAAGTTGGCTCAGAAATCGACAAGACAGATTCTCTTCTGTGGCAGTAAACCAGCAATTAGGGTTTTTTGCAAATTCTCAAAAAGAAAGTGAGTTTTCAAAGATCCAATTGGCCTTCATAGGTCTTCATGCTTCCTCAAGGTTGTATTTATGTTTTCTTCAAGCTACAAGATTTTGAGACGTTTTTGTCTGTTCATGGTCACATGTGATGTCATTCATGGATTTATCTTCAAATAATCGGAAGAAACTTGAGTTTGGAAAACTTTAAAATTATCAAATCATCGCAATACATTTGATTGATTTTGAATTTTCTTAAAACGTAGTTTACTGAAAAGATAATGTTTGATCTCAGAGCATGATTTGTTTGGGACAAGAGATGGAGGTTAAGACTGTCATTTAGGACAATCAAGATTTTGATCCAGGTTGATCAGATGATTTACGTCCTTAAAACATTTGTTTGGTTAGAAAATGGAATATACGGTGCGTGTTTGTTTAAAATGCAGTTACAAAGTTATTGGGATTACTTGAAATTTAAGTTACCTGACTAGAGCATTTTATTTCAAATATCCTGATTAGGAATTTCAAATGTCAATTGGGATGCGAAGAGAAATTACAAATTGTTGTTGATAAAGGATTTTAAGTTACAAAATGGCACCAGAATACTTCATGCTACAACTCAAGATTTTCTCCAATTTCAAACATTGTTACAAAACAATTTATTCTTTTAAATACTTTATGTTTTACAACTTATTGTATTTAAAGATGAATTGGTACAACTATTGGATATAATACAAGAATATTTTTTTCTAAATTACAAAGAAAATCCAAATGGATATTTGGCCGAAGAGAATTAATCTATGCCTAAGTTTGTTTGAAGATTGAAGTCGTATCAAATTCCTTTGCTTATCTCCAAGACTTCCATGCTTGCCACAGATTTCTTGCGTTCTTTGCTTTGTCATCTGCAATTTTGCTCACATGAAAACAAGAAAAAGAAAACATGATTAGTATAAAATTTTATGGGCATGAACAAGAAATTTTTCCAAAAAGGCATTCATCATTAAGGTTTGCAATGTGGAATCAGAATGTTGTTTAATTCATCACAGTTTATTTCCCCTATTTGCAAATCACAAGAAGGTTATCCTTCTTGGTTCACAAAAAGAAAAAAGAAGAAGAATTCGCGAGCATGCTACAAGAACAATGCATTACAAAATGTCCAAACAAATGCATTACAAACTGTCCAAACAAATGCATTACAAACTGTCCAAACAAATGCATTACAAATCAAACAAACAGCAGTCTCACGAACCAAACAAACAGCTTTGTCAAAAACCAAACAAACAGCATTATCACAACTGGACAAACAACAAACAGCATCAACAAAAATGAGGCAGCAGTATGGCAAAATAGCAAAACTTGCTCAAGAAATCATCATTTTCCAGCTGCAAACCTTTCAGAATTAGAAAAAAGGGAAAAAGAGCAATTTGCTTTTTTATTGTCATTGAGAGAGAAGAGAGGAAAGAAGTCACCTAGGCTATTGGAATTGCCCAAATTGCACATTCTGCAAAAAAGCCCTACTACAAAAGAGGAGCTGTTGCAAACCCAAGAATCATCAAATTTGCTTAAAAAAAACAAAACTGCAACAAAAGGGCCATAAGGACAATATACCAAAATATTCAAAAAAATTGGTTTCCCACCATTTGCATATGGATATAACAGAAGCAGGGCAATCGAGAAAAGGGGGCAGAAAAAAGAGCAACGAGTCTAAAACTGAAAAGATAGTTAACAAGGCTAAAAAACTCAAAACCTGTAACCAAGTCTCAAACTGAAAATACAGTTGACAAGCCTCAAGCCAAGTTAACAAAAACCAGCATCCAACTCTCAAAAACCAGCAACAGAACCATAACCAAAAGAACCCAAAAACCAACAAAAGATCTCAAACTGCCAACCATCAAACAAAACCTCAAAAACTCAAAACCCAGTAATCATCAAAAAATCCCAAACCTGCTAAGCTTTCATCAAGACAACAAACACAATAACCATCATACAGTAGCAAAGTCTCAAACAACAAAAACCTGTAACAAAGCCTCAAACAACAAATACACAGTAGCAAAGCCAAAATCCCAACAAAAAAAATCAGCCAAGCCTTAAAAATCCCAAACTGTAAGCAAGCCTAAAATAACAAAAACATAGTAGCAAGCTTCTAATATTCCAAAACTGTGGACAAGCCTCAAACAACAAAAACCTGTAACAAAGCCCAAAACAATAAACACAGTAACTAGCATCAAGAGCAAGAACCAAACAACCCTCACAAAAATCCCAAGGCCAGTTAACCATCCAACAAAGCCATCATCAAAAATTCCACAACCCTTAACCATCACTGAAAAAATCATCATTCAATCAAAGAGATAAGAAGAAGTTACCAACAAGTCAGAAAAGCCACGCCTTCATCCTCATCTCTTCCCCTCGTGCAACTCTTGCCACCACTGAACACAGTCCTCGTTCTCGTCTCTCCCTTCTTAATTCGCAAGAGGAAAATTGTAAAGCTCCAACAGGTACGAATGCTTCCTTCCAAATATTCCATAAGCACATATTTCCTGCATTTAAAAGAGTAATTTATTATTTAACAGAAAACGCAAAGATGGAATGATCAACAAAATCGTTAAGCTTTAAAAATAACAGAGAAAATATTATCCTTTTCAAAAATCATAGAACTTGATTAGGGAGGCGAGAGGGTTGTGCTCTGGCAACAAAGAGTTTCAGAGAGGTCAAGGATGAACCAATTTCGGTTCTTTTAGGTTTAAATCCGAAATTAGGGTTTCAAAAAAGATGCAAATCACAGTGAGATAAGGAGGTAGCATGTTAATAGAGAGAGCGATTTTGTTCGCGAAATGAAATGGGGACGGGTAGTGAGATTGCTTAGAGGTTTCAGCAAAAATGGAAGAGATTAACGAAGGAGATGAACTAGCGGCGCCGTGAGTGACAAAGTTCCAAACCCTAATTTTGTTTTTCCCCCTTAATCAATAACTAAGTTTGGTTTAAGAAATTTGGGTTTTTGTTTATTATTTTGAATGGGATAGCCCATTACCTTTCCACCATAAGCCCATGCGTTTTGCTGGTCTCACCCCCCCCCCCCTGGCTTGTTTTTTTGTTACAGAAAATAAGCTATTGATTTCTTTGGGCCTCCTCCCAAATCACCATAAGCCCATGCGTTTTTTTTTAATTTGTTTTCTTCTTATACTTTTTTTGTTATGCAAAATACTAATAAAACTTAAAATATATTTTTATTAATTTGATTTAGGTTTTGTAAATAATTTTTATCATTTTCTTTCTTTAATAAATTTTGTTTTAGATTTAATTGACTTAATAAAACACCAAAAAATAACAATTTAGTTTGTTTTTCCTTCTTTAGATTTCACTTAAATTAATAAAATACAAAAATAAGGAATATAATTTAATCAATTATTTTATTTTCTAGAATAGGTTTTACTTTTCTCTTTCCAAATAAATACTTAAAATTTCATTTCCATATTTTGTTGATTTTATTTCATAGATTATTATAGCTTTCATTAATCGCACAAAATTCGATTGGGTTGTATTGTTTGCTATTTGGATTTTGCTATCGCATTTGATTCATCCCCATTTGTAAAAATTGTACCCCCATTCCCGAATATTTTGTAATAGCGTAGAATTTCAATTCCCGCAATTTATTATTTTCCATATACTGTATAGTAACTAGGCGTGTATGGCAAGATTCAAAAAAATCAATCGCTAGATGACCTAATCAAAGAATAAAATAACTTGAAACCAACACACTTTTTCACACGCGCACCTCTAGGGTAACCTCGCTCGTTGCCTCGGAAATACAATCATGCCCCTCGAATATGGGACGCTTTAGCAATGACCCTTCGATAAAAAATAGATCGTAGTCCCTCGATGACCCTCGACGTTACCTTCGATAAAATGATCTCGTCCCTTACAAAAATTGCTAAAGCGTCTTATAAGTTGCCTTCGATGACTGTAAAAATTGACCCGCGTCTGTCCCTTCACATCCAGCGGTGGGGCTTCTTACCAAATCAATGGTAAGATAGCACCATTAAAAGGAAGAAGAAAAGAACAATTTAAGACCTTTCGAGTAGATAGATTCGCTCTTAGTTACTCGCTTGCTCACGATAAAAACTTTTTACACCTACACTTTCATTTCAAAACATTTTCAAAAAGACAAAACATTTTGTATACGTTCTTATAGAGACGAGAACCATTGCAAAACATCTTTTCAAAACACTTTCCGAAACACGATTCACAAACACATCTTTGAACCACTTTTCGAAACAAAACTTTGTACGCGTTCTTATAGAGACGAGAACCATTACAAAGAGATCTTTTCAAAATATTTTCAAAGCCCACACCACAAGCACACTGTCAAATGAAAGCAAGTGATCTAAACGAGTAACGAAGAGCCCATGGAAAACCATGGATGAAAAGGGTGCTAATACCTTCCCTTTCCATAATCTACCCCCCGAACCCAAGAAATAATCTCGAAAGGTCTTTCCTGTGCTTTTTACCTTTCCTTTTGGATAAAAGAAAAGTCGATGGCGACTCTTTCTATCCGCACAAATGCGATCGAAACGCAAAACATCAAGTCAGTTCTCCCACCGTATCACAGAACTGGCGACTCTGCTGGGGATAAGATAAAAAGTGGGGTTACCTTAGGGATAAATCACCTTTACTCGCTTTCATTATTTGATTTGTGTTCTTTATATTCAGTTCTTTGTATTGGGCTTGCTTTGATCCTCCACCCAGATTTGGGGCACCTTTTTTAGGTAAATAGCAATAGATTGTGGAGACTGTACCGCGTAGAAAGATATGGTTGAGACAATGGCTATGTTAGTGTGACGCATTTGTGGGTACCGGTATCCCTCGTGGTGAATCGAGGAGAATACGGGGCTGCTGAGCGGTGTCATGAAGCACTAATTAACATTAGAACCCTAATTGAACAAACTTGACCATTAGGACGTAGTGAGGTAGCCAGTTTCGGTGTAAAGCTGAAAATTGGTTGACACTCGATACTACACTCATTGAGGCTAGACTTTTGGGATATCTCGGCCGCAACAAAAGATTGTTATGCTGAGACAATGCCTAAGAGAAAGGTCGGTGATATTGAGATCCTTTAGAACCCGATCATTATTTCTAGGACAGGTTGAGCCAACTAAAACTTCAAGAAGGTACTTACCTACAAACTCATGCAAGCCTAAAACATATGGATCTGTTTGTTGTGTGTGTATATGTTTGCTTGTACATAAACATCATAAACATAATCAACATCATATGCATGCTCACTAACCATTTCAAGGATTTAGAAATTTCTCTTTGTTTTTGTTTTGTAGGATATGAATTCTCTCCGAAGAAACACCATCTGAATCAGCTTTGTAAAAGCATATCCTCAACTTCAAGAGCCAGCTTCAAGAGTTCCTGGGGATTCTCCTTTTACCAAGAAGTATGGTCGACTCCTCAGTTTGGCTACATTCGACTTCCAAGAAGAGATGATGTGTGTATTATTCCAATTCTTTGATCCCGTAGATCATTGTTTCACTTTTCCAGACTATCAGTTGGTACCTACATTGGAAGAGTTCTCTCTACTCTTAGGGGTGCCCGTGCTTAATCAGATACCGTTCACCGGTCTAGAAGGGATTCCAAAACTTGAAGTCATCACCGAAGCTTTACATGGGAAGAGGGCCGACGTCATAGCCAATTGGGATACAAGAAGTGGGGTTAAAGGTTTTTTAGCTAAGTTTCTATTGGAAAAAGCTCGTTCATTCTAGGATGACATGGATTTCTAAGCTTTCGAAGACGTGCTAGCTCTCCTCATTTATGGTTTGGTTCTGTTTCCTAATGCATACCAATTCATAGACGTAAATGCCATCAAAGTCTTTCTCTCTCGCAACCCTATACCCACCTTGCTAGGAGACATCTTGCATTGCCTTCATACCTGTCCCATGAAGAAAAGAGGTACCCTTTTGTGTTGTATACCCCTACTCGCTAAGTGGTTCACTTCACACCTGCCTCAGTCAGCATTGAAGAACGAGCAAAGATTGACTTGGTCTCAAAGGATGATGTCTCTCACTAACTCTGATATCTGTTGGTGTTCAAGATCCTTGGAAGATATCTCTATCATTGACCGTTGTGGGGAGTTCCCTAATGTACCTCTTCTTGGTATTAGGGGAGGTATCACCTACAACCCATGCTTATCTCTTCGGTAGTTTGGCTATGCCCGAAGGGACGGCCCTCATGAGATGCTCATCCGAGGTCTGGTGTTCGACTACGACAAAGAAGATCAAGGTTACCGCCAGAGGTTTACACGTGCTTGGGGAATGATGAACAAGGTGGACAATAGGACTTTGGGACATAAAAACTCTATCCCTCTCTAGCCTTACCTTAAGTGGATACGGGCTCGTGCTCAGAATCTCTTGATGCCTTAACCTTCCATCCTTCTTGTCATCATTGAGCCTATTATTGAAGGAGATGTCCCATACACCATTCTTCATCCTGACATGCCTACCTCTCTCGAAGATCTGCAGAAAGCTTGGGTTCAGTTGAAGGAAGAACGAGACACCTTTGAAACCCAGTACTACGCTAGTGAGAAGAAGGTTCATGAAGAGAAAAATCTGAATACCTACATTGCTCCAAAGAGGATGCGCTCGGTCTTTTTGTCTTAAGAATTGTTGTTGTATTTTGTTTCTTTATTTGTAAGCCCAAGCAGGAATGATGTATTCAAACTTCGTTTTATTTAATATGACGTGTGTTCTTTTTGGTTTGGACAAATTTAAATCTTCTAAATTTACTTGAAATCATTTGCATATTGCATCTTCATTCATCATAACATCATACAGGTTTCTCATAACAGGTCGCCTTATCTTTCTACTGTTTATTTCAGTGAGATGGATGTTGAACAGACTGTGAAAGATCTTCAAGCGCAGAATGCCCAGTTTCAACAAATGCTCATGGCTCTGACAAAAGGGCAAGAGGAGTTGAAGACTCTGATAGCTAAAGAGAAGAAGAAAACGAAGAAACCAACTGGGGTTGTGATCATGGGAAGAAGGTTTAAAGGACAGACCAGGCGAACCTTGGACTTTGCAACATCATCGGGTGAAGGAGATAACCAAGGGGCCGAGACCCAGGAAGTGAATGATGACCATGCATCCGAAGGAGAGGAAGAGCCTGATTACTCTGAGGAGCAATATCCTCCTGCTGATGATAAATACAAACAGTTAGAGGATCTTTTGAACTCCATGGAGATTCAGAGAGTGCCCAGTTTGGACTTTGAAGAATTAGGACTCATCTCAGGGGTTGTCATCCCACAAAAATTCAAGGTCCCAACCTTCGCCAAGTATGATGGTATCTCTTGCCCAAAACTACATCTGAGGTCATATGTCAGAAAGATTCATGCCCACACGGCTGACAAAAATCTGTGGGTGCATTTCTTCCAAGAGAGCTTATCGGGGACTCAGTTGGATTGGTTCTACCAATTAGAAGGGTCCAATGTTCGTAATTGGGAAGAGTTGGTTGTCGCTTTCTACAAACAGTATCAGTATAATGCTGATTTGGCTCCGACTAGGACACAGTTACAGAGTATGTCTATGGGAACAGATGAGGGTTTCAAAACCTATGCTCAAAAATGGAGGGATCTTGCAGGCAGAGTCCAGCCCCCTCTATCCGACAGAGAATTAGTGGATATGTTCCTTGGCACCTTGTCAGGACCATTTTTCAATCACCTGATTAGGAGTTCTTCATTTGGGTTTACCGAATTAATCATGACTGGTGAGCGGGTCGAAGTCGGTATAAAAAGTGGCAAAATTCAAAGATATGCATCCTCAAGTTTGGTGAAGAAACCTTTTGTTGTGAAGAAGGAAGTCAGTGCTGCGTATGATCATAGGAATCAAAACAAAACTGATCATCGTCCGACAGTAGGGGCTGTTATGATCTCTAATCCTGCGCCAAATCAGCAGCGAAATTATCAGCGCAAACCAGGAGCGCCCATGAGACAATTTACCCGGATTAACATGACCATGTCTCAAGTTTTGCCACACCTTCTAAGGACCAATCTGGAAATTTTGAAGGAAGCTCCCAAGAACCCTAATTCTGCTTCTCCTTGCTACAACCTGAACGCCCGATGTGCCTATCATTCTGGAAGCCCAAGGCACGATATAGATGACTGTTGGGCCTTAAAGAATAAGGTGCAAGACCTTATCGATGCGAAGGAGCTTGAATTTGAGTCCCCAGAAATGCCTAATGTAATAACGGCACCAATGCCCAAACATGGCCAAGGTATCAACGCCATTGATGATGATCGCTTTGTTTCCTCCGTGAATGACTCGGTTACTCCTCTGTTGATTGTTAAACAAAATCTACTGCAAGCTGGCTTGTTCCCAGGTTGTTATGAAAATTGCCACCTCTGCAAATCTCTGCCGAACGGTTGTTTGTTACTAAAGATAGGCGTCTAGCGCCTGATGACTAGTAAAGAAATCCTATTTGAAAAGCTACCCCTTATCAAGAGTTTTTATCAAGATGTTTCGATAATCACCATTTTCGACAATCCTTCCAGCGTCTCCACCAAAAGACCCGTCAGGATTACACCTGCTCCAAGATCTATACCATTGATCATCTCTATGCCAAGACCAATACCATACTCCTCAAATAAAGTTTTTCCCAGGAGTTATGAGGTTGAGGTTTACTACTACAGCGTCAAGCAAGATTAGTTGGTTGTCACAAATGAAGTTGCGAGAGATATTGATCCCGATATCGGTAACATTACTGGAACCTGCAAAATAACAAGAAGTGGAAGAGTCTTCTGACCTGAGATTTCTCCAAAGATTGTTGCTACTCCTGTGATCATCATTATTGCCACTCCTACCGACACCACCAGTGATATTCCTGATGTTGTCCCTACTGCCGATACCAGGGGAAAAGAGGCTTTGGTTGAGCCTGCCCAAACAAGAGAACATCCTGAAGTCATCCTTGAAGCTTCTAGAAAAGAAATAGAAGAAATCCTGAAGATAATCAAAAAAAGTGACTATAACATTGTAGAACAATTGGGGCAGACCCCCTCGAAGATATCATTGTTGTCCTTACTTTTATGCTCTGAAACTCACGCCAAATCCTTGGTAAAGTTTCTTAAGACCGCTCATGTTCCCCAGGAGACCTCCATTGACCAATTTGAAGACTGTGTGGCCAGTCTAACTGCTAATAACGGATTGGGCTTTTCTGATGTTGATTTAACCTCTAAAGGAATGAAACACAATGACGCCTTGCATATTTCCATTGAATGCAGGGGCACCACACTTGCCCATGTTTTGGTGGATACCGGTTCATCATTGAATGTCTTTCCCAAAAATGCCCTCGATCGGCTGGATTGCGAGGGACTCATCTTGAAACCTAGCAACATCATAGTAAGGGCCTTTGATGGTTCCAAGGGGACAGTGCACGGAGAAGTTAGCATCCCCATAAAAATTGGGACTCAAACCTTTGACTCAATTTTCTATGTGATAGACACCCGCCCTTCATACTCTTGTCTGTTGGGTCGACCCTGGATCCATGGTGCTGGTGTCGTCACTTCCACCCTACACCAAATGCTAAAATACTCGATCAGAGGGAAGATTGTCACAGTTCACGGGGAAGAGGAATACATGGTTAGCCATTTGAACTCTTTCAGGTATGTTAAAATGGATGGTGAATTCATAGAGACTCCCTATCAGAACTTTGAGGAGGTTCCAACAATGATCGCAGCAACCAAGTCTACTCCAAAGGTCCCGGAGACTACCAGACCTCCGCTAAAGATGGCTTCATTGAAAGACGCTCGAGCAGTAGTTGAAGAGGGAGGATGTACTATCTGGGGTCAGCTTCCGGATATTCCCTATAAGTCCGACAAATTTGGGTTGGGGTTCACTTCAGAGGCTCAGAAAACTGTCTGACGTTCTCGTGCAGGGGGACTACCTCTGCGTATCAGCAATCAAGGAGTCAACGCATTAGAAGATAGTGATGGCAGTTGTGACATGGATGAATGGATTTTTCCAACTATCGGCGGAGGGCTTAATAATTGGGAGGTGAAGGATTTCATTCCTATTACTTTTATTCAAGAGTAATTGTCTTTTAATATTTCCAGGCTTGTAATATTTAAACAATTCAGACTTTTTGCTAAACCTTGTGTCTTACCCGAGGCACAATGGTCCATCTGTAAGGGTTGTCACTTTATTCTCATATGTCATTAATGAATCATGGACGTTTTTTACATCAAATTTTGTTTTCTTGGTCTTTTCTTTCTTGCGTTTTATTTCTTTCAAAGGTAGTTGAGTTCTTACACACACTCACATATTGAAAATGCATATCTACATCCACTCAGGATCTCAGGGGTAACAGTTCTTCTATGGCCAATTGTGACTTTGAAAATCCAATCTACCAAGCTGATGACGAAGGTGAGGAAGATTATGAAGTGCTAGGAGAGTTGGCCAGGTTGTTGCAACAGGAAGACAGAGCTACTCAGCCTCATGAGGAACTATTGGATACAATCAACTTAGGTACTGAGGAAGATAAAAAGGAAATCAAGGTGGGTGCCAATCTAGAGCCGAGTGTCAAGGAACGTCTGATTCAGTTGTTGCACGATTATGTTGAGATCTTTGCCTGGTCTTACGAAGACATGCCAGGACTAGATGTAGACATTGTGGTACATCGTCTGCCTACAAAGGAAGATTGTCCCCCAGTAAAACAGAAGGTTCGTCGTATGAGGCCCAACATGTCCGAAAAGATCAAAGCAGGAGTTATGAAGCAGTTCGATGCTGGATTTTTGGCTGTCATCTCTTATCCCCAATGGGTGGCCAATGTTGTCCTTGTACCCAAGAAAGATGGTAAAGTGCGGATGTGTGTGGACTACAGAGATTTAAATAGGCCAAGCCCCAAAGATGATTTCCCACTTCCCCACATCGACATCTTAGTTGACAATATGGCACAACACAAAGTGTTTTCCTTCATGGATGGCTTCTCGGGCTATAACCAAATCAAAATGGTGCCTGAGGATATGGAGAAAACGACTTTTGTTACACAGTGGGGCACTTTTTGTTATAAGTTCATGCCATTTAGACTGAAGAATGTTGGGGCAACCTATCAACGCGCTATGGTAGCTTTATTTCATGACATGATACACCATAAGATAGAGGTCTACGTAGACTATATGATAGCCAGATTGCAGACGGAAGAAGAGCACCTTGATCACTTACAGAAGCTGTTTGAAAGGCTGAAGAAGTACAAGTTGAGATTGAATCCGAACAAGTGCACATTCGGAGTACGGTCTGGTAAACTCTTGGGTTTTGTCGTCAGCAACAAGGGTATCGAAGTTGATCCTGCCAAGGTTAAAGCGATACAAGAAATGTCGTCTCCTCGTACTGAGAAAGAAGTTAGAGGATTCTTGGGACGTCTGAATTACATAGTCGGGTTTATTTCTCACATGACAGCTACTTGTGAACCAATCTTCAAACTCCTGAAGAAAGATCAAGTAGTCAGATGGAATGACGAATGCCAAGTTGCTTTTGACAAAATCAAGGAATACCTGCAAGAACCTCCTATGTTGTTTCCACCTGTCGAAGGAAGGCCATTGATCTTATATCTAACTGTTTTAGAAAACTCAATGGGGTGTGTGTTGGGGCAGCATGACGAGTCTGGCCGAAAAGAGCATGCTATTTATTACCTGAGCAAAATGTTTACCGACTGTGAAACAAGATATTCACTGCTCGAGAAAACTTGTTGCGCTCTGGCATGGGCTGCTCGTCGGCTGAGACAGTATATGTTGACCCACACTACTTTGTTGATATCTAAAATGGACCCGATAAAGTACATGTTTGAGAAGCCTGCTCTTTTTGGGAGAATAGCGAGATGGCAGATGATCCTGACAGAATACGACATACAGTATACTACCCAGAAAGCTATAAAGGGCAGTGTATTGGCTGATCATCTTGCTCACCAAGCTATAAAAGACTATCAGTCCATGAAGTTTGAATTCCCTGATGAAGACATCATGACGTTAGACAATTGCGAAGAGATCAGACCATATGACGAACCTGAACAAGGATCCCGATGGACCCTGTTCTTTGATGGGGCATCCAACGCACTTGGCAATGGTATCGACGCCGTACTCATATCTCCTGCAGGATGTCATACTCCATTTACTGCCAGACTTTGCTTCAACTTTACAAACAACATGGCAGAATACGAAGCATGCATCTTTGGTCTCAAGGCTGCCATAGACTTGAGAATCAAACACTTGGATGTATTTGGAGATTCAACCTTGGTCATCAGCCAAGTCAAAGGAGAATGGGACACTAAGCACCCAAACCTTATCCCTTATAAAGAACATGTGTTGACATTGTTACCGCATTTAGAGAAGATTACCTTCGAGCATTTCTCGCAAGAATAAAATCAGCTAGCAGATGCATTAGCTACAATGTCATCTATGTTTAAACTTAATTGGGATAACGAGGATCCTCAAATCTCCATTGAGCGGATGAATGAACCAGCCTACTATCACGAGATTAATACCAAAGAAGTAGTGTACTAGCCTTGGTTTCATGAAGTCAAAAGGTATCTTGAGTCTCAAGAATATCCAGAAGGAGCTTCGATGAATGACAAAAAATTCCTGAGAAGGTTCTCGGCTAAGTTCTTCCTTAGTAACGGAATTTTGTACAAACGCAGTCATGACTCGGTATTGCTTCGGTGCGTAGACAAGGCTGAGGCTGAAAGGATCATGGGTGAGCTACACGAAGGCACTTTTGGTACACATTCCAGTGGGCATACGATGGCAAATAAAATCCTACGGACAGGCTATTATTGGTCTACCATGGAAGCGGATTGCTATCAACACTCTCGGACTTTCCATAAGTGCCAAATCTATACCGACAAATTGCATGTACCTCTGGTTCCTCTGAATGTCTTGACGGCTCCTTGGCCATTTGCTATGTGGGGAATCGATATGATTGGGGAAATCAAGCCAACATCCTCCAATGGACACTGCTTTATCTTAGTGGCCATCGACTATTTTACAAAGTGGGTTGAGGAAGCTTCCTTTGCTTCCGTTACTAAGAATGTGGTCGCCCGGTTCATCAAGCAGAATCTCATTTGTCGGTACGATATCCCAGAGAGAATCCTCATTGATAATGGTACAAATCTGAATAATACTATGATCACCGCCTTGTGTGAGCAATTCAAGATTCAACATCACAATTCTTCCCCTTACCGTCCAAAGATGAATGGTGTTGTAGAAGCTGCTAACAAAAACATTAAGAAGATCATACAGAAAATGACAATCACATACAAAGACTTGCATGAGATGCTACCGTTCGCTCTCCATGGGTATCGTACCACAGCTCGCACATCAACTGAGGCAACACCTTTTTCTCTCGTATACGGCATGGAAGCTGTCTTGCCTATTGAGGTCCAGATCCCCTCTCTGAGAATCATGAAGGATGCTGGTTTGAATGAAGAAGATTGGATTCAAACTCGGTTTGAAAAATTAAACTTGATTGATGAGAAGAGGCTTACAGCTATCTGTCATGGTCAGACGTACCAAAAACGCATGATCAAAGCTTTTAATAAAAAGGTTAAACGTCGGGTATATCGGATCGGTGACTTGGTAATCAAGCGTATCATTTTGCCACAAGGTGATCCCAGGGGCAAATGGACCCCTACATATGAAGGGCCATTTGTAATCAAAAGCATTTTCTCTGGTGGAGCAATGATCTTGACTACTATGGATGGCGACGACCTCCCGCACCCTGTAAATACGGACATAGTTAAAAGATACTACGCATGATCAAAGACCCGCTAGGTTGACTGGCCTAGGAAAAAATAAGGGCTTCCCGGCAAACCAAAAGGGTTCGGGCAAAAATAAGGGATGAAAATAAAAAAATCTGTACACCCAGCAAGTCGAAAACCCGAAAGGGCGGCTTGGGCAAAAAAGGGTATCCCGGTGGACTGAAAACCCGAGAGGGCGGTCCAGGAAAAAGTTAGAGATTAAAGCGTATGACTATGTCCCATTGGATCATCTAGAAAACAATCTTCAGCGTCAACCAATCAACTCAATTAGCTCTAAATCAATCCAATCGACTTCGCCGAGGCGACCAGCAGATAAGACATTCAGAGACATGAAGGTTATAGTAGAACGGGAACCCCATGGGATTATTTCACATAGCTACCTTTTCTTTGTATAAATTTTCATTTTTTACGATGACATTCTCTTTCCAGAATGCTTTGTCTCATTGTACAAAAAAACACTTGTTCAAGTTAATACAAAGATATCCCTTTTGAAAGTGCAAAACCATCTGTTTTTCTTATTTCTATGTTTTATTTACAAAAACTTCCAATGATTTATTTTGAACATATGCATTTGAATGTGATTATTGTTGCAAATAAATAAATAAAATATGAAGAAAAAAACGGAAAGACAATTACTAATGACTTTAAGGAATAGAGTGATATCTGTAAGCCATTCCATAAAACCCCCGCAGGTGCTTTCTCCAGCTAGAGCAAATAAAATTTCCAACCACTGGTCCAAAGTGTCTCCAGCAAGTTGCCCAACTTCTCAGTTTTCCCCAGCAGAATATCACGAGCAATGTCTGGCTTTTCCTTTCTGCAATAGAGCATTTACCTGGAAACTCACCCATCAGTGCTTCAAAGGGGATTTATTTTCCCCACTTCCAGCAACGCTACGGCATAAACAATCTTTTATTTCCATACATTTGCATACATGGGTCATAAATATTGGCAACTCAAGTGCATACAATGCAATCCCATTTATTTTGAGAGGCAAACATCACACCATGCATCGCATACATCATAGCATTGCATACAATTAACTCTTCACCTTTTTACAGGAAAGAAACATTTGACAGTTATTATCAACAAACTTCCGACAGATACAAATCTTCAACAAGTCAAATACAGATCAGTTTTTGAGAAAAGGCTGATTTTTACTAGTTCAGATAAATCTCTCAACGGTTTATTCTGATTCGTCTCCAGATTTTTACTGGTTCAGATAAATCTCTCAACGGTTTATTCTGATTTATCTCCAGATCTTTACTGGTTCAGATGAACCTCTCAACGGTTTATTCTTATTCATCTCCAGATTTATACTGTTTCAGATAAATCTCTCAACGGTTTATTCTGATTTATTTCCATATTTTTACTGGTTCAGATAAATCTCTCAACGGTTTATTCTGATTCATTTCCAGACTTTATTGGTTCAGATAAATCTCTCAACGGTTTATTCTGATTCATTTCCATATTTTACTGGTTCAGATAAATCTCTCAACGGTTTATTCTGATTTCATCTCCAGATTTTTACTTGGTTCAGATAAATCTCTCAACGGTTTATTCTGATTCGTTTCCATATTTTTACTTGGTTCAGATAAATCTCTCAACGGTTTATTCTGATTCATCTCCAGATTTTTACTGGTTCAGATAAATCTATCAACGGTTTATTCTGATTCATTTCCAGATTTTCACTGGTTCAGATAAATCTCTCAACGGTTTATTCTGATTCGTCTCCAAATTTCACAATTTCAGATAAATCTCTTAACGGTTTATTCTGATTCATCTCCATATTTTTACAGTTTCAGTTAAATCTCTCAACGATTTATTCTGATTCATTTCCAGATTTTTACTGGTTCAGATAAATCTCTCAACGGTTTATTCTGATTCATTTCCAGATTTTTACTGGTTCAGTTAAATCTCTCAATGGTTTATTCTGATTTATTTCCATATTTTTACTGGTTCAGATAAATCACAACGGTTTATTCTGATTCATTTCGAGATTTTTACTGGATCAAATAAATCTCTCAACGGTTTATTCTGATTCATTTCTATATTTTTACTGTTCCAGATAAATCTCTCAACGGTTTATTCTGATTCATTCTCTGTTCAGATCCAGTTCACACTTTCCGTCAACAATCACCTTTGGATTGCATCTATAAGCCCATCTCCGACAATTCTCCTTTGTTTCTCCAAATGGCATCTTTAAGCCCATTTCCATACACAATCAAACCAGCGCATCATCAAGTGCAAATTTCTGGGCACTCTAGTGTTCAATTATCTTCTACTTTCAAGCCACAAACGACAAACATGTCGATCTCACTTTTCAAGTTTAAGAAAATTGAACAGGGGCAGTTGTTGTACCCCAAAATTTGCCCTCCCATTTTTCATAGAAGACACAACCCTAGGGTTTCTCGAATATTCAAGTTGCTTCAGAAATCGACCAGACAGATTCTCTTCGGTGGCAGTAAACCAGCAATTAGGGTTTTTTGCAAATTCTCAAAAATAAAGTGAGTTTTCAAAGATCCAATTGGCCTTCATAGGTCTTCATGCTTCCTCAAGGTTGTATTTATGTTTTCTTCAAGCTACAAGATTTTGAGACGTTTTTGTCTGTTCATGGTCACATGTTATGTCACTCACGGGTTTATCTTCAAAGAATCGGAAGAAACTTGAGTTTGGAAAACTTTAAAATTATCAAATCATCGCAAGACATTTGATTGATTTTGAAATTTCTTAAAACGCAGTTTACTGAAAAGATAATGTTTGTTCTCAGAGCATGATTTGTTTGGGACAAGAGATGGAGGTTAAGACTGTCATTTAGGACAATCATGATTTTTATCCAGGTTGATCAGATGATTTACGTCCTTAAAACATTTGTTTGGTTAGAAAATGGAATATACAGTGCGTGTTTGTTTGAAATGCAGTTACAAAGTTATTGGGATTACTTGAAATTTAAGTTACCTGACTAGAGCATTTTATTTCAAATATCCTGATTGGGAATTTTAAAAGTCAATTGGGATGCGAAGAGAAATTACAAATTGTTGTTGATAAAGGATTTCAAGTTACAAAATGGCACCAGAATACTTCATGCTACAACTCAAGATTTTCTCCAATTTCAAACATTGTTACAAAACAATTTATTCTTTTAAATACTTTATGTTTTACAACTTATTGTATTTAAAGATGAATTGGTACAACTATTGGATATAATACAAGAATATTTTTTTCTAAATTACAAAGAAAATCCAAATGGATGTTTGGCCTAGGAGAATTAATCTATGCCTAAGTTTGTTTGAAGATTGAAGTCGTATCAAATTCCTTTGCTTATCTTCAAGACTTCCATGCTTGCCACAGATTTCTTGCGTTCTTTGCTTTGTCATCTCCAATTTTGCTCACATGAAAACAAGAAAAAGAAAACATGATTAGTACAAACTTTTATGGGCATGAACAAGAAATTTTTCCAAAAAGGCATTCATCATTAAGGTTTGCAATGTGGAATCAGAATGTTGTTTAATTCATCACAATTTATTTCCCCTATTTGCAAATCACAAGAAGGTTATCCTTCTTGGTTCACAAAAAGAAAAAAGAAGAAGAATTCGCGAGCATGCTACAAGAACAATGCATTACAAACTGTCCAAACAAATGCATTACAAACTGTCCAAACAAATGCATTACAAACTGTCCAAACAAATGCATTACAAATCAAACAAACAGCAGCCTCACGAACCAAACAAACAGCATTATCACAACTGGAGAAACAACAAATAGCATCAACAAAAACGAGGCAGCAGTATGGAAAAATAGCAAAACTTGCTCAAGAAATCATCATTTTCCAGCTGCAAACCTTTCAGAATTAGAAAAAAGGGCAAAAGCGCAATTTGCTTTTTTATTGTCATTGAGAGAGAAGAGAGGAAAGAAGTCACCTAGGCTATTGGAATTTCCCAAATTGCACATTCTGCGAAAAAGCCCTGCCACAAAAGAGGAGCTGCTGTAAACCCAAGAATCATCAAATTTGCTAAAAAAACAAAGCTGCAACAAAAAGGCCATAAGGACAATATACCAAAATATTCAAATTTTTTGGTTTCCCACGATTTGCATATGGATATAACAGAAGCAGGGCAATCGAGAAAAGGGGGCAGAAAAAAGAGCAACAAGTCTAAAACTGAAAAGATAGTTAACAAGGCTAAAAAACTCAAAACCTTAACCAAGTCTCAAACTGAAAATACAGTTGACAAGCCTCAAGCCAAGTTAACAAAAACCAGCATCCAACTCTCAAAAACCAGCAACAGAACCATAACCAAAATATCCCCAAAACCAGTAAAAGATCTCAAACTGCCAACCATCAAACAAAACCTCAAAAACTCAAAACCCAGTAATCATCAAAAAATCCCAAACCTGCTAAGCTTTCATCAAGACAACAAACACAGTAACCATCAAACAGTAGCAAAGTCTCAAACAACAAAAACCTATAACAAAGCCTCAAACAACAAAAACACAGTAGCAAAGCAAAAATCCCAACAAAAAAAACATCAGCCAAGCCTTAAAAATCCCAAACTATAAGCAAACCTAAAACAACAAAAACATAGTAGCAAGCTTCCAATATTCCAAAACTGTGAACAAGCCTCAAACAACAAAAACTTGTAACAAAGCACAAAACAACAAACACAGTAACCAGCATCAAGAGCAAGAACCAAACAACCCTCACAAAAATCCCAAGGCCAGTTAACCATCCAACAGAACCATCATCAAAAATTCCACAACCTTTAACCATCGCTGAAAAAATCATCATTCAAACAAAGAGATAAGAAGAAGTTACCAACAAGTCAGAAAAGCCTCGCCTTCATCCTCATCTCTTCCCCTCGTGCAACTCTTGCCACCACTGAACACAATCCTCGTTCTCGTCTCTCCCTTCCTATTTTGCAAGAGGAAAATTGTAAAGCTCCAACAGGTACGGATACTTCCTCCCAAATCTTCCATAAGCACATATTTCCTTCATTTAAAAGAGTAATTTCTTAGTTAACAGAAAATGCAAAGATGGAATGATCAACAAAATCGTTAAGCTTTAAAAATAACAGAGAAAATCTTACCCTTTTCAAAAATCGTAGAACTTGATTAGGGAGGCGAGAGGGTTGTGTTCCGGCAACAGAGAGTTTCAGAGAGGTCAAGGATGAACCAATTTCGGTTCTTTTAGGTTTAAATCCGAAATTAGGGTTTCAAAAAAGATGCAAATCACGGTGAGATAAGGAGGTAGCATGTTAATGGAGAGAGCAATTTTGTTCGCGAAATGGAACAGGGACGGGTAGTGAGATTGCTTAGAGGTTTCAGCAAAAATGGAAGAGATGAACGAAGGAGATGAACTAGCGGCGCCGTGAGTGACAAAGTTCTAAACCCTAATTTTGTTTTCCCCCTTAATCAATAACTAAGTTTGGTTTAAGAAATTTGGGTTTTTGTTTACTGTTTTGAATGGGATAGCCTATCACCTTTCCACCATAAGCCCATGCGTTTTGCTGGTCTCACCCCCCCCCCCCCTGGCTTGTTTTTTTGTTACAGAAAATAAGCTATTGATTTCTTTGGGCCTCCTCCCAAATCACCATAAGCCCATGCGTTTTTTTTTTAATTTGTTTTCTTCTTATACTTTTTTTGTTATGCAAAATACTAATAAAACTTAAAATATATTTTTATTAATTTGATTTAGGTTTTGTAAATAATTTTTATCATTGTCTTTCTTTAATAAATTTTGTTTTAGATTTAATTGACTTAATAAAACACTAAAAAATAACAATTTAGTTTGTTTTTCCTTCTTTAGATTTCACTTAAATTAATAAAATACAAAAATAAGGAATATAATTAAATCAATTATTTTATTTTCTAGAATTGGTTTTACTTTTCTCTTTCCAAATAAATACTTAAAATTTCAGTTCCATATTTTGTTGATTTTATTTCATAGATTATTATAGCTTTCATTAATCGCACAAAATTCAATTTTGTTGTATTGTTTGCTATTTGGATTTTTCTATCGCATTTGATTCATCCCCATTTGTAAAAATTGTACCCCCATTCCCGAATATTTTGTAATAGCGTAGAATTTTAATTCTCGCAATTTACTGTTTTCCATATACTGTATAGTAACTAGGCGTGTATGGCAAGATTCAAAAAAGTCAATCGCTAGATGACCTAATCAAAGAATAAAATAACTTGAAACCAACACACTTTTTCACACGCGCACCTCTAGGGTAACCTTGCTCGTTGCCTCGGAAATACAATCATGCCCCTCGAATATGGGACGCTTTAACAATGGCCCTTCGATAAAAAAAGATCGTAGTCCCTCGATGACCCTCGACGTTACCTTCGATAAAACGATCTTGTCCCTTACAAAAATTGCTAAAGCGTCTTATAAGTTGCCTTCGATGACTGTAAAAATTTACCCGCGCCTGTCCCTTCATATCCAGCGGTGGGGCTTCTTACCAAATCAATGGTAAGATAGCACCATTAAAAGGAAGAAGAAAAGAACAATTTAAGACCTTTCGAGTAGATAGATTCGCTCTTAGTTACTCGCTTGCTCATGATAAAAACTTTTTACACCTACACTTTCATTTCAAAACATTTTCAAAAAGACAAAACGTTTTGTATACGTTCTTATAGAGACGAGAACCATTGCAAAACATCTTTTCAAAACACTTTCCGAAACACGATTCACAAACACATCTTTGAACCATTTTTCGAAACAAAACTTTGTACGCGTTCTTATAGAGACGAGAACCATTACAAAGAGATCTTTTCAAAATATTTTCAAAGCCCACACCACAAGCACACTTTCAAATGAAAGCAAGTGATCTAAACGAGTAACTAAGAGCCCATGGAAAACCATGGATGGAAAGGGTGCTAATACCTTCCCTTTTCATAATCTACCCCCCAAACCCAAGAAATAATCTCGAAAGGTCTTTCCTGTGCTTTTTACCTTTCCTTTTGGATAAAAGAAAAGTCGGTGGCGACTCTTTCTATCCGCACAAATGCGATCGAAATGCAAAACATCAAGTCAGTTCTCCCACCGTATCACATCATGCATAGTTATTCATTCCACATCTCACCCCTTCACAACAACAACAAAAGTGACAACACACATAGACAATTACACAAAACATCCATCATTATAACAACAAATGCAATGCATTGAGACTCACTCACCGACTCAAATGCATGTGGTACCATTTGTGAACATTTAGTTCGCACTACTCCCGGTCCCAACCATAGGACCAGAGTATTCACCAAAATCATGAACAATTTGGTTCACACTACTCTAGATCCCCACCATAGGACCAAAGTATGCAACAACAAATCATAAACCCCCACCATGAAATGCATGCGACATCCACATGCAACAACAACAATGAATTGATATTCATATCCATCAATGGAACATGCCAATGCAGGCCACCAATAGATCATACATGCAGTATGCAATCAACATTAATTATGCAACAACAAGAATAAGCATATTGATCGTCGTTATAGTGAGTGCACTTCACCGATAACGACCACCACACACCAAACACCATCCAAATCATGTAATACAACAACCAATAACATAGCAAGAAAATTACAAAGCATTTGAAACATTTCACAAAGTAATATATTATGCATACACATTATGCGTGCAACATAACACAATACATCAGCCTACACAAAGATCGTCACCATGGTCTATGTACCTCGCCACGACTGGCCAATATACAACCATCACCTGCCCAACATATACATCAACAACAATATATTGACATAGCAAATATTAACAATAGATTTGCATACATCCAACAAAGCAACATCATAGTATCACAATTCAACAAACATATTATCAACTTATTATGTTGTAACTAATAATAATAACAAAACATTACAGCATTACGATTATAACATTACATCGACATATAAAACAAATCACCAGGCGTTTGTAGCATTCCACATGACAGCACAACTCGAAACATTTCGAACCCAAGTCCGCGTGTCAAATAATTAGAATTCTGGTACTTAAATTAATTTTTAGTTTAAAGAATATCAAACCAGCTTTCCAACAATTTGAGCCACGCATCAATCAAACACTCACAACTTAAGTTATGAATTTTCTAAGTTTTACAAGAATTGTAAACACCAACATCCTACACTGACATCCAAAACGCCTTATTACCAACCAATTAAATTCATTTTCAGAACATGAAACTATTTTTATGAGGAATTGCACTTTATTAGCTTTTTGTAGGTTTAAATGGTGTGTCATTTGCACTCGCCGTAGTTGCGAACCTTTAGCGCCTATGTACCATATTTTGTGCAATAGGGGATCACGGTACTCGTAGTTCACCTTTAAAAAAAATTTAAAACACAAGTGTGTTGGTTAATTTTAAGAGACGATGCATCATCGTCTTATCCAAGTGGAAGAACATACTTGCTACCCACGATTATGAGAAAGTAGAATTTGCGTCATCTCAAAGTGAAGGATATGGCTTGGATTTTAAAATCAACAAAGCCTCACTCAACACCCAAGTGGAAAATATCTTGTGTCACTATATATCATAGAAGTATAGTAGCTCGCATCACTACAAGGATTGACAAGAGTCTAATCTTTTCATAAAACTTTTAAGGTAAAAAGCCAAAGTGGCAAAAAAGTTTGAATGAGATTGATTGACTTTTAGTATTCTCACAAAAATGACAAGGTATTATTAAGTTGTTTAAATTTTAATTAAGAAAAGATTTTGAAAATGCATGGACCTAAGTCCAAGTTTAATGTGAAAGTAATTCAAGTTTAGACAACAAGAATAATTTTGAAAAAGAGGGAGAAGATTTTTGAAATTAAAGAAGATGGGAGGAGATGAAGGGACTATCCTAAAGCATAAGGTAAAATCTCGAGAAAAGAATCGTCTAACAAACAAGAAGCCAACACTTGACACAATGAGTCAATGTAGAATTCCCATCCTTTAGATTTGAAACCAAACAAGCAGAGATAATAAACCGATTAAGAAAACCAAGCTTCAAATGCATTAAGTCTCTACAAAAATTGGACAGAGTAACAACTGTATATAAAGGAATTCCCAATTGCATATAATCTGAATAATCTGCACACAAAGAAAACATACAACCCAGTGTCTTGGGGTAAACCCCAAGAACTCAAGACAAAATAATAATAGAAGTCATAAGGTCTCAAGGTAGGTCAAGGTCTCTACTCCTAAGTCCAAGAAGTCCATAACTCCAAAATGCCAAGGATAGTAACCAAATAGTCCAAGTAACATTAAAGTTTTTATTATTCAAGTTGGTTATTAAGTATATTCAAAAAGAAAATGAAAAGCTCAATTGAGAAAAACAAAATGACATAAAGATAAATGCTCAAGTGAGCAAAGAAGAAAATAACATGAAGTGAAAATGTTAATATAAATGGTGCTTAAAGTAAAAGCATAAAGTAAAAGCATAGAAATAAAAGTCAATTGTTAATGAGTTAGAAATTAGAGGTTAGTTGAATGACCATCTTGAAACTTGCATTTGAAAACTCATTAGAAGATTGATAAAATCAAATCCTCTCAACAACAAATCTCATTTACTTTTCGTCAAGTATATCATTCATTTCAAATTCTCAAGGAAACAACAAATGATCAACGATGTTTAAATGATTCAGTTAGTCCAAAATTTATGAAATTTCATTAGAGGATTGATAAGAACAAAGCCTCCTAACAATGAACCTTAAGGTTATTGGATCAAAGGTTTCAAATTAAATATACTTGGACTTACAAACATACTTGGGCCACGAATGATCATTTCTCAAATCGGGACAAAATTTAGCGCTATGTTAAGTAATCGTAAGTGGACTTATATAGAATTCGCTCCTATTTTGAGTCCGGTCAATAGCAATCTATGTGCCATATGTTTAGAGTCGTGATATGTAAATTATTCTCTAACAACATGTAGCACAAAGGAGAAGGGGATAAGATGAAGAGGGAGGGAATATATTTGAATCAAACTATCATTAAAATCATCCATCCATTTTAGTGGAGTTAAACTCAACACTCAAGATCCAATGATGTTAATGAAGTTCATGATCAACAAACACATAGCCAGAATATATTAAAAAAATAAATTATATTTAATGAATAAGATAAAAAGGGAAAATGATTTTTAAATTGTTTTTAAAATGAAAATAAAAGGCAAAATATCAAACCATATTCACAGTATCAAAGAAAAAATTAAAGAGACCATATAAAAATCAGAAATGATCTCAAATATTTTTATAAAACTTTTGGTAATTTTTTAAAACAGAAAAGTATTTTTAAACTAATTAAAATTACCCAAATAAGTGAAAAAAGATCAAAAATAGTAGAAGTTAAGATAAAATTCTAGAAAAATTTCAGAAAAGTCAGAAATAAGGAAAATGATTTTTATAAAAAAAAATTAGAATTTAAAATTATCAAAAAGTAATTTTAAATAATTAAAAACAATTTAAAACAAAGGAAAAGTTATAAAAAATATCAATGAAAATAAAATCATGAAAAAATAAAAATCAGAAAGTGAATATTTAAAAATATTTTTGTGAAATTTTCCATAATTTTTAAGTCAAAAATGAATTTTCTATGATTTTTTGAAATTTAAATCAATTAAAATCTTAAAATCTAAAAAATAAAAATAATATAAAAAGATATAGACCATTGAATGAATGTCAAAACGCGTTAGTAATCAAATCCAAGGAATTTGGCGCGTTGTGCATATCATGGTCCTTATTGAATAAAATACTGGATCCATTATTAAATCAAATTTTTGAAAAAAAAACAAGTGGCGCGTTATCATTGGTTGAGAGATGACATGTTGGTCATCTTCAACCTCCAGCCACGCGAATTTCAGGTCTCTCATACTGTAAAATCAGGAGCTCAAACCTATGTCATTCGCTTCGTCTCATCAAGACGAAAACAACCGTACCCTCGCGAAAAATTTATTTAAGGTGTAGCTCAGTCGATTTGCAAAAAACCATAAGGAAAAATTTGAATAGGGACTTGAAAATTCATGTCTAAAACTCAATTCCAGTTGAAAACAAATGTTGAGACTAGTATCAGAATGATGAGAGCTTCATTGTAGTAACAAATTTTGAGAGAATTAATGAAGGAATGTACCAATTGAAGTTCAAATTCAGAGCTCTGAAACTTTACTTGGCTAGCATGATTTAGTATTCTTTAGGGATTGGTTCTTCTAATGTTAGCTTCAATGAAGTTCAAGGATGAAGAATAAGCAAAGAAGATGGATTGAGGAAGACTGTAAAACCAAATTCAAAGTTGCAGAAAAGTGGGTTAAGGAGAAAGTTTGGCAGGGTGATTCTGGCTGTTCAAGCTTGAGAAAATGAATGCAATATGTCCCTCTATTTATAGGGAAGTTAATGGTGCAAAGAATTCAGAGGAAATTTGATGTTTGGAGGGAAATTTGATCAAGCTCGAAAGTGAAAAAAATGTGACCCCATGTGCATCAAAACTCAATCAATTCTTGCATTTTGATCCTTAATTAATCTTTGGGAACTTTTTTAAACATGTTTAAATCAAAAACGCGTGCTAAATTGGTGATGAGAAGCCACATTGTGAATTTCAAATTCTGATTTTGGAGAAAACTTCAATTTCAAGGAACCACCTTTGAATCCATGGTGTTCACGGTTCAAGGGGTCTTAGGGCATGATTCTTGAGGAAATGGAAAGATAAGGTCACAAACTTTACAATGTGAAAAGAATGAGATTAATTGGATGCTTGAGCTAGGAGTTTTGATGAGTCAAAGATGAGAAAAAGATGTTGACTTTTTGTACTTAGAAAAATTCTAAGTTTTTCTTCAAAAGTGACCTATAATATTTTAAGTTCAAACAAGGCCTTCTTCAAAAATTGAGCTTCGATAATTGATTCTATATTGAATTGGACATCCCAAAGAGCATTTTGAAACTTGAATCACTCAAAAATACCAAGTATTGAAAAAGTTACGGCCTTGTAAAATTGGTAAAAGTTCACGGGATGACCTATAATCTTTTGAGTTCTTAAATAATCCTCAACTCATTTTCAAGATTTTCTCATAAAAGAAGAGTTGAAGTTCACATCCTTATGATCATTATGGAAAAATAATGGGATTATGGAGATAAAAATTGACCAAGTTATGATCTTATGATGTCACATAACAGAATTTGATGGCATATCTAGAGGACTTGTAATCTTTTTTCATCATTAAGAATCTTCTACACCAAATTTCCTTGAAACTCTTAAAGTGATTATTTTATAACCCTTTAAAGATAAGAATTTCTTTGGAATCACTCAAAATTTTCAAAATATGAGCAAGATGTAGCCCTTAGAAGTCCAAAACCCTAGCTCCTAAAGCACCAACATGACTTGGAAATGCTTTTCAATTTTGACAAACATTCTTGAACAATAACTTTTGACATTTGAATAGAGGTTGTTGTGGATGATAATAAGAACCTATAGCAACAAAAACCTTTTCCAAATGTTAATAATTGAGAGAGTTATGCACTAGTGATCAAGAAATCAAGAACTTGTCCAATTAGGTCAAACTTCTTCAATCAATCCTTGAACCTTTTAACTTTCTTTGACAAATTGAGGCATGATGAATCATAGTAGGCCTTATCATGATTTACTTTAAAGAATTCTCAATGATGGAGCTTGAATCTCAATGAAGAAATTGTTGAAGAAGGCAAGGAAATAAACTCATGAACCTATGAATCCACCTGATGAAATGTGTTGTGATCTCACCTATAGGATCATCAATTAGAGAAAACACTCATTGCATTTGTTAGTTATAAGTTAATCAATACAAAAAATATCATCACGATATACAAATCAAGATGCTTGGTGATTCCTCATGAGCAAACCTAAGTATAGGGAGAAGAGTCAAACCCTAGTGTGATCTTGATATGGTTGAATTGATATGAGATGATAGAGGAATCATAGGGGCAAAAATTTGGGTACAACAGCTTCCCTTATTTAAGTGTCTTCTGTCCGAAGATACGAAGGTCAAAATCTTCGTGTCGACACGATTGAAGATACTTAAATATAAAACAACCCCTATTTTGGCCCTAACATGCCATGCAATGCATATGATTGTGCATGCAAACAAACAAATCCAAAGGTGACACGAGACACCATTGGGGATTTGGGAAATAAGATAAAGGATCAACGGAAAGTTCGACCAGGAAAATAAATTGTTGGTGAACAGAAGACTCAACTCTACTGGGGTAAAGCCCAAGGGAGTATAAAGCAACATCAACTCAAATACTGAGAAGAGAAAATAAAGGATAATATTGATCGACAGATAACTGCAAACTATCCACTCACTGAGAAGATAGTAAAAAAAATGTAACGTCGACCCACACGGGGAAAAAATTGGTATGATAATAAAGGAAATTGATCTGGTCGGGTCCAGGTTTCATCAAATTGATATTGAGGTTAACTAGTATCTGGTCGGGTCCAAGTTTCAGCAAACTGATCTCGAGGTTAACTGGTATCTGGTCGGGTGCAGGTGTCAGCAACTCGAACTGTTATCTGGTCAGGTCCAGGCTTTGCAGTAACTTACTTGGATAGTAATGAAGTTGAACTATTATTTGGTCGGGTCCAGGCTTCGTAGTAACTTGTTTGGATATGAATGAAGTTGAACTATTGTCCGGTTTGGTCCAGACTTCATAGTAACTTGTTTTGAAAGAGATGAAGTTGAACTAGTATCTGGTCGGCTCCAGGTTTCGTAGTAACCCGTGCTTGGAGAAATGGAATTAACTGTTATCTGGTTGGTTTCCAGGCTTCACAGTAACTTTTGGGGATAGTAACGATTCCTTTAGGGATTGAAATGGATTTACCGGGGTTAAGGGGTTTCATCCATTGATTTGTAATAGTTTGAGAAGCAAACTCAAGATGGGTAATTTGCAGTTTTTTGGGGAAATAAACCCTGTTGAAGAGAATATTTAACGATCTGCATGGGAGATAAATTCTTTAGACAGAAACTCCACAAGGTTTCCAACTCAGTTAAGACCAACTCAGTCGGGGAATGTCAGAATAATTCCAAGCTTTTATTGTTTCTGGGGAGATATTGAGCGAGTATCAAAATGACATCCATATTTGGATCGTATCTGAATTTTCTCTGTAGGAGAGTCTGGAATAAATGTCAGGATAAATTTGTATTTAGATTGTATCTTCATTGTATCTAGAAGAGGCATTTGAATAAATATTATAATGGATCTTTGTCTAGATTGTATCCGTACTGTATCTGCAAGAGAATATGGAATGAGTATCAGAATGAATCTGCATGTAGATTGTGTTTGAACTGTATCTAAGAAGATGGTAAACTATTGGCAATCTCCCTCTTTTTGGGAACTAGTGTCATGTGTGTGTTCGTTGGGTGAAGATCAAACTCATTTATTCACTATAGGGTTTGACTATATCATCGGCTAGAGCATGCCCCACTTTTGTTTGAAGATGCTTCTGCACTTGTCAGGTATAGCCTTGTGACTCTGGCGACTTCACCGGGGATCAACTTATGAATGGGACTTTTTTGGGGATTTGTCATTGTCCAATTTTTACTTAGTCATACATGACCCTTTACTAGAATTCATGTTCAATGCCCTAAGTGATTCTGATGGAGACCTGCCCCCTAGCCATTTGATATTTCTTGAGAGATTCTTTGAATCTCGACTTGACTTCCCCAGATGTGTTAGACAATGATCATGTCGTGTCCCTTAATTATGAGAGATTTGTCATTGGAAGTGTCTTTCCATTTGAAGTGACTCTATTTATTGAGAGAGTTTTCATTCACTGGATATCCGTCGTGCGAATTTCTTTATTGTCAAACAATTAGCCATATGAAAACAGTGGTATTCAAACAATGCAAAGTTTATGTCTGTCTTGAGAAAAAGTTTGAAAAATTCACTTTTAAAGAGAAACAAAAATTTGTAAGAATATGAATTCAACTCAGGATATACAGTAAACCTTACAGGAGTCAGGTTACATTTTGTAACAACATGCTTTCGAACCAACCTATGCTTCAATTAGGACTTTTAAAGGGTTGTAACGTGGCCTGTATCACGGTTTTAAGAAACAAAGGATAAGGCTAAAAAATTATTTGTACCCACCCGTTCTTCATGATGTTCTGCAGTCCTAAACTCAGTTAACTGTGCGTTTGAACTCTTATTGAATCTGAAATGATATTTTGGTGACGGTTCATATAAGTTAAGTTTATTGGAGAAGGCAATCATTTTTGCAACATTTTTCTGCTGTCGAGGATTTGTAGCGACCTCTTTTTTTTTTATTATCCCTAATTTTTTTCCTAACTGTTTTTGTTTTGAGACTGCAATTAGCGGGATGCCCCAGTTTTTTTCTGAAGTCTCCTTCGTAGGTTTTGACTTGGTAGGCTTTTTATTTTGAGAGATAATGATTGCCTATTTTACGGGGAACCATCGCCATCTTTTGATTCATAAGGATGTTTTTGATGTTATTCGTTGTGTATGAAGTGAAGGTTTATGACTGAACACGCATTTGGATTAACTGAGAAACTACCCTACCCCAGGTTCTGATTAAAGGTTTCAATTTGTGTGAAAAAGAAAACTCCTACTTCTTTGGCTCAAATGGGTTGACTAGGGATTATCTTCCTTATAACTTCATTGTTTAGGAATTGAAACAACTCATGTACATCGTCAACAAGGTCTATCAAAAAGAATATTGTATGAGATTATGGTATTGTTTTTGTCATCCTCCCTGTAAAGGCTTACGGCTTGTAATCGTGAGTTGAACATCATACAAAAAGAGGTAACAGCATAATTTAAGTATAGTGAAAACGAATGGATTAACTCATGACAAACATATGCAATACATTAATGAGAGAAAACAAAGTCTGACATAAAGATAAGTGTTTAAGCAAACAAAGAAATTACAACTGAAAATTCAAATGAACAAAAATTTCTCTGCCTAAATTTTGTCACTTCAGATGATGTGCCTTTGAAGGATGACAGAAAAACTCCAGTTGGCCATCTTGTGTGAATTCCAACGCCCCTTCGTCGATCAGGTCTTGAATCTTGTTTTCCAATGCCCAACAGTGGTCAGTGTCATGTCCAGGACTATTGGAGTGGTACACACACCTTTCTTCATGATTGTAACGGGGAGAAGAAATAATGGGTTTTTGAGGAGGCTCCCTCAATGTAACCAGATTGGCTTCCAACATATGATGCAATGCTTGAACCAAGGGCATGTTGATCTCAGCAAATTGTCTTCCTTGCTTACGCTAACCACCTCTTCGTGGTTGGCGAGGTTGCTGATGGACTCTTTGTATAGTAGCCATTTTGAAGGGTGTTCTCTCAACCAAACCAACTTCTTGTCTTATCGGAGGCTGATTAATGACTCGATCCCCAATTCTAGTTGTTTGTTCCATATGGTTCCATCCGTCTTGATGAAGCTTGTTGAAGAGGGCTCTCAGCTCTTCTTATCCTCGTGCTATGTTTTAGATAAGAGCCATTTAACCCACCATTTGTCCCATCATCTGTACTTTCATTGTTGACATTTCAGTTTGTAATCATTTAACAGGTCGTCCTTATTGTCTTCAGGATTCATGTTGGTCATGCTCTCAATGAGGAGTGCTTTCACTTCTTCTTGCCTCTTGGATAGGTTCAGGAACAATTCTTAAAATTGAGCATTTTGGGTCTGAAGATCTATGACAGTCTGTTCTAGAGCCATCTCTATTGAAATAAACAGTAAGCATATGAGAAACCTATATGGGGAAAACATGTTATGATGACATGCATGATATGTGGATGCAATTTTTTCAAGGATCTCGCGGGGTATACACAAGAAAATGTTAGAAGTTGAACTTTGATTACAGCTTTGATTAAAGAACTCTGTATCATTGAAATGTCCTTCTATGAGAATCGATCTCACCATGTCAAGTGGGTCATAGCCCTTGACTCAAGTTACCGTGCTTTGGTCTTTGACAGTATTTGGTTAGAGGAAAATTAATCCTCTTGCCCCTTTATAGACGGCTGGTTCAACATAACCCTGCATCATAAGCCCTTGAGACCCTTGAAATGGTTATTGAAAATGATATGATATGATGTTATGTGCAAATAAACATATACAAGCAAATAAAACAAGTCCTTAGGTTTAGGCTTGCATGGAGTTCATAGGTAAGTACCATCTTGAAGTTTAATTGGTTCAACCTGTCCTACAAAGTAATCGGGTTCTAGGGAATCTCAATATCATTGATCTTTCTTCATTGGGCATTGTTTTATCATAATCAATCTTTTCTTGCAGTCAAAATATCCCAAAAGTCTGATCTCAATGAGTGTAGTATCGAGTATCAACCAATTTTTAGCTTTCCATTAAAATCGGCTATCTCACTACTTCCTAATGGCCAAGTTGTTCAATTAAAGGTTCTAAGGTCAGTTAGCGCTTCATGACACTGCTCAGTGGCCCCGTATTCTCCTCGATTCAACACAAAGGATACTGGTACCAAAAAATGTGTCAAACTAACATAGCCATTGCTTCAACCATATCGGTCAATGATGTACAGTTTCCACAATCTATTTCTACTTACCTAATGATGTTCCCAGATTTGGGTAGAGGATCAATACAAATCCAACCAAGGACCCATAAATGTAAAGCAAACAAATCAAACAATGAAAGAAAATTAAATGTGATCTAACTCTAAGGTAACCCCACTTTTAAAAATATCTCCCCAGCAGAGTCACGGTTCTGTAATACGGTGGGAGAACTAACTTGGGTGTTTTGTGTTTTATCGCAAATATTGCGGATAGCAAGAGTCGCCACCGACTTTCTTTTATCCAATAAAGGAAAGGGTGAAAAGAACAGGAAATACCTTTCGATATATTTTCTTGAGTTCGGGGGGGTAGGTTATGAAAAGGGAATTTATTAGCACCCTTTTCATTTGTAGTTATCTACGGGCTCTTAGTTGCTTTCTAGATCACTTTGAAAAATTCTTTGTTTGAAATGTGTTTGTGGTGGGTTTTTGAAAGTATTTTAAAAACTCATTTGTTTCGGAAAACTTTGCAATGATTCTCGTCTCTATAAGAACGTATACAAAGTATTGGTTTTGAAAATAGTTCAAAGAGATGTTTGTTTTTGAAGGTGTTTTAAAAGTGTGAGTGCGGAAATGGTTTTAGTTTGTGAGCAAGCTACTACGAGTGTCCTACCTACTCAAAAGGTCTTTGTTATTTTCCTCCTCCTTTAGATGTTACTATCTTACCATTGATTGGTAAGAAGCCCTATCGTTGGATGTGAAGGGACAAGCGAGGGTCAATCGCATAGTCATAGAAGGCAACTTATGAGACGCTTTAGCAATTTTCGTAAGAGACTAGATCATTTACCGAAGGCAACATCGAGGGACATCGAGGGACTACGATCTTTTTTTATCGAGGGTCTTTGCTAAAACTCCCATATTCGAGGCACATGACTATTTTCCGAGGCAACAAGCGAGGTTACCCTATAGGTGTACATGTGTGAAGTGTGTTTGATTGCATGCATTTTTGTATTTGAGATTAGGGTTTTCTAGCGGTTGATTTTATCTTTCCCTACACACCCTAATTACTAACAATTTATATTAAAGCGGTAAATTGAAGAAATTAAAATCCTAAGCTATTACATCATTAGGGGAGTGGGGGTACAATTTACAAATGGGGATGAAGTAGAAACTTAAATATTACAACAATATTGAATAATAATGAAGACAATGTAAAAACAGTGTAAAATAAAGGAAAAAATGCATTTTGAATTTTTATGTGTCGACACATGCTGCTATGCATCGACACATAACTTTCCTTGCTTCTGTAAAACCAAACCAACTCAGTATGAGTCAATGCATAATGGGATGTGTCGACTCATGCACCTGTTTGTATCAACACATACATGTTTTGTGTCGACTCATGCACCTTTCATCCTTCTGTTTTGGGGCCTCGATAATAGTATGAGTCGATGCATAAGGCTATGTGTTGACTCATACCCTTTTTTTTTCACTAGAATGAGTCGACCCAAGTGGGTATGTGTCGACTCATGCTGCAGTTTTTTCATTAAACATTGTTTTATTGTCTTGTACAGGTCAGTTTACAGCATATGATTATAAACTTAAACAGCGAGCAAATGGTTAGCTCAAAGGGGCAATGATTACTACATTTTAACTTCAAAAATAAATCATTAATGATGTATGAAAAAATGCAAAGTCAAGAAGACTTACCTTGAGACTGCACTTGGTGTTTTAAACCTAAATACTTTTCAAGATGCTATGATGGCTCCAATGAATCTCCAAGAAGTTGTTCAAAACTGTTGAATCACACTATCTCAGTCAACTTGTACAGTACTATTTTTGTGTTTAGAGGGTGAAGATAATGGCACTACAGAAATTGTTCTTCTGTTTGAACAATCTCTATGTGATAAGGTGTTTAGTTTATGGGAGAGTTTTTAAAATGGATTAAGGTTCTATTTTTATGACTGAGAATAAAGATGAGTATGAGCAAGGGTCTTTTGTGAAATCAGCAGAGTTTACAAAGAATGTTGCTTTTTTTCTATTCTCTCTTTTTTCTCTCTAAAAGCCCCCCTTTGTGTGTTCTAAAAATAGTTTATTTGTAGATGAAGTTGGCGGAAGTTTGGGGGGGGGAACAAATAATCTTTTGAATAGTTTGGGTATGCTGTAACATTTCCTTTTTGGGTGCAACTCTTTACATGCTAACTTGGTGCAACCATGGGACTGATATGATGCAGATTTTCAAGGCAGCATTGTAGGTTTTAGAGCAAACTTTGACAGCATAGCAGAGTTGTTTTTATGGATTTGAGTCAAAGAGAAAAGTTCAAACAAAACAAGGCTTTAGGATTTGTAACTTAACAATTCTAACTTAAAAAATGTAGTCTTGTAATAACTTGAACATCTTGAATTATTTTGAATTGTAGTGAAGAAAGATGTCATTAGGTAATTAATCATGTATAGAAAATACTTAGAGAAATTTTCCAAGTCTTGCCAAGTTTGGTTTTTTTTTTACCTTCTTAATTTTTGATGATCAAATTTCATATTTTGAATGCCTTGATGAAATGTGATTTTCGAAACTCAAATTTGACCAAAAAGACAAAGTTTGACTTTTTAGTGTACTGTTGACTTTTCACCAGTTGACCAAATTTCATCTATCAATCCACTGATCTCGGAAGGTGAATTGAAATATGCGACTAGGTCAAAATGATGCACTTAAATCCTTGAGATCATATTTCAAACCAATAAGTCATGTACTAGGTCAAAAATCAAAGATTTGTCACTCTCAGTCAAAACCCTAATTAGGAGTCTCAACGCTTCGAAGATGATTTTGTATGATCAATTCCTTGAGAAATCTTGAGAAGTAGAGATCATTTATGAGGAATGTCTTGAAAAAGGAGAGGGAAAATTTTGGGGTACAACAGCTGCCCCTGTTCAATCTTCTTAAACCTGAAGAGTTAGATTGGCGGGTCCGCCATTCGCGACTTGAAGGTGGAAGATGATTGAACACTAGAGTTCCCATAAATTTTCACTTGACTATGTGTTAGTTGATTGTGTTGGGAATGGGATTTAAGATGTCATTTGTATATGTGATAAAGAATTCGTCGGAGATGGGCTAACAAATGCCATCCAGAGTGACTGTTGGTAGAAATTGGAAGAAATATCATAATAAATCTTTGGTCGATTTAATCTGAATGATATGTTGAAATGGACTCGTGTTAAGCCAATAAGTCATGTACTAGGTCAAAAATCAAATATTTGTCACTCTCAGTCAAAACCCTAATTTGGAGTCTCAGTGCTTCGGAGATGATTTTGTCTGATCAATTCCTTGAGAATCCTTTAGAAGTAGAGATCATTTATGAGGATTGTCTTGAAAAAGGAGAGGGGAAATTTTAGGGTACAACACATACCCCACCGAGATTCACAATCAGGACCTTCCCCAAGCAAAGGTTCATCACAATCTTTTATCTTCAAAAATATCACATCTTCATCAGGGAAATCATATTTAGCATACTAATAATCATCCACCGGTTGGTGAGCAAGATAATCTGCCAACGCCCGCTGCCTTTTATAGCTTTTGAGTACGGTATTCAATATCATATTCAAACAACAGCATCTGCCAACTGGCAATTCTCCCAGTAAGAGAAGGCTTTTTAGAAATATACTTAATTAGATCCATTTTGGAAATCAATAAAGTAGTATGATTCAAGATATATTGCTGGAACCGTTTTGCCACCCGAGCCAAAGCACAACATGTTTTTTCCAGCATAGAATACTGTGACTCACAGTCAGTAAACTTCTTGCTGAGATAATAAATGGCATATTCTTTTCTTCCTGTTTCATCTTGTTGTCCCAAAATATAGCCCATAAAATTATCTAACACCGTCAGATACATAATCAATGGTCTTCCTTTAATAGGAGGGAGCAATATAGGAGGTTCAAGAAGATACTCTTTAGTACTTTCAAATGTCCTTTGGCCATCATCGGTCGACACATAACCTTGATCTTTCTTTAAAAACTTAAAGATCGGCTCACATGTTGTAGTCATATGGGAAATAAATCTGGAAATATAATTCAAACGTACAAGAAAACCTCTAACTTTCTTTTCAGTTCTTGGTGCAGGCATTTCTTGAATTTCCTTAAATTTGTCAGGATCAACTTCAATTCCTTTTTGGCTGACAATGAAACCTAACAATTTTCCTGATTGGACACCAAAGGTGCATTTATTTGGATTCAAGCGGAGACGATACTTCCTCAAACGCTGAAATAATTTCAACAAATCCTTTATATGCTATTCTTCAGTCTAGGAGTTGGAAATCATATCATCAACATATACCTCAATTTCCTTGTGCATCAGATCATGGAATAGGTTTGTCATAGCCCTCTGGTACGTTGCACCAGCGTTCTTCAATCTGAAAGGCATCACTCTGTAACAGAATGTTCCCCGGGGTGTAATAAACGTTGTTTTTTCCATGTCCTCAGGAGCCATTATGATTTGATTATATCTGGAAAATCCGTCCATGAACTAGAATACTTTGAATTTTGTTGTACTATCAACCAACATATCAATATGTGATAATGGAAAGTCATCTTTTGGACTAGCTTTGTTTAAATCTCTATAATCCACGCATATGCAAACTTTTCCGTATTTCTTTGGTACTGGGACAATATTGGAAATCCACTGAGGGTACACTGATGTCACAAGAAACCTGCATTAATCTGCTTTAAGACTTCTTCTTTATTTTTCACATCCATATCAGGGTGAGTTCTTCGCAATTTCTGCTTGATTGGCGGGAATTATGGCTTTAGCGGAAAATGATGTTACACAATATAAGTATCCAATCCTGGCATGTCTTGGTAAGAAGAAGTAAAGATGTCCACATATTCTTTCAACAATTCAATCAACCTACTCTTCACACCAGGATAAAGCAATGCTCCAATCATGACTTCTTTTGGATCTTCCTCTGAACCCAAATTAATTGTCTATAACAGCTCTTTATATGGCTAAATGGTACTTTCCTCGCGCTCAAGAAACCGTGAAACCTCTTCTTGGATTTTATCATATTCTTCTTCTTTGGCCACATACGTGGGATATTCAAAGTTGGGAGAGGGTGCAGGGTCATTGTACTCAACGGGTTTTTTTAATTAATCAGCACATATGATTTATGATTGATTTTAGAAACTGACACATATAGCAAGTGATTATGTAGATTTAATAGTTATTATTTATTTTGAAAGGTATTTTTCTGATTACCATTTTCCAAGAAAAAGCAGAAAATAAAGACACAATTTTGGAATCAAAGACAACTTTTATTAATGATTTTAAAGATCAAAGCAACATATATGCCCATACAATATCAATACTTTCACCTTGGGCAGAGTGAAAGATTTTTGAAAAGATTAACAAAAACAAATTACTTTGAAATATGAATGCAAGAGGGAACATCAATAGTTATCCAGTTTTGGACTCTGACTCCATGCATCACATAGTTCAGCATCTCTTGCTCTGCTTCACCTTCCACAATAGCATTGATCCTCGAAATAGTTGGATGAAGATAACCTCTGCTATGAAAGATGTCTTGATATTTACCCAAAGCAAACTTCAGCTTCATATTCTTACCTTTGTTATTCTTCACAGAGAATCCCAAACCAGCTCTATTCTTATTTATAGGTTGATCAACAATCTGCCCCCATACTTTACTAGGGCCATTATGCACTACCTGCTGAGCATCCTTAAACGAAGCTATAGAATTCTCATTTTCCCTTACATTATTAATGGATAAAGCTTGGAACTGAGTTCCAATAGCAGATTCATCTGCTTCCACAACACTGAAAGAGGATAAATGACATATTATCAATTCATGTTTTCCAATTTATGATAACCACCTTTCCTTTCCGAACAAACTTTAGCTTCTAGTGCAAAGATGAAGTGACAGCCCCTCCCTCGTGGATCCATGGTCGTCCCAGTAAACATCTGTAAATGGGAACAATATCCATAACCTGGAAAGTAATTTGAAAAAGGTTCAGGCTATGTGAATAGGAAAATATACTTCCTCGATGATGGACTTCCTCAATCCATCAAAAGCTTTAACAATTATGCCACTCGGGCGCATGGGAGTTCTTTGGTACTTCATCTTCATAAGTGTGCTCCTCGGTATGACATTCAAAGCGGACCCATTGTCAATCAGCACATTGGACAATGAATCGTTCTTGCAGTTCATGGAGATATGGAGAGCCAGATTATGATTCCTTCCTTCATCGGGAAATTCATCATCACAAAAACTCAGATTATTACAAGATGTAATATTCCCTACAACACCGTTGAATTGGTACAAAGGAATATCACTTTCTACGAAAGCTTGATCCAATACTCTCATCAAAGATTCCCTGTGGGCATAAGAGTTCATTAGCAAAGCCATAATAGATATCTTTGATGGAGTCTGCAACAATTGATCTATGATCCTGTAGTCGCTCATCTTGATAATCTTCAATATATCGTCCATATATTTTTCAAGAGTAGTACTGCTAGATTCCCCACTACTTTCTTAGGTTCAGTATTTTCAACAACCATTTTATCACCATTAACATTCCCTCGAATGACAGGTGCCAAAACACGACCACTGCGGGTTACTCGGTTGGCTTCAGTGATATTCTTAACATTAGACAAAAGTTGCATGGGAACTTTCACACCAACCTCTAGGATTGTAGCATTGTATTTATATGGCACAGCTTTGTCTGATTCATAAGGAACAGGACCCGACAAGTAAATCACCATTGGAGAAAAAGTTGGCTTGTTCTGATACTCAATCTCTATAGGGGCGGGAACACCAAAACAAGGCACAATAGCATTACATAATCATTTTTGGAGAGCATATCTTCATTTGAGGAAAAGAATTCATCTGCAAAAGCATACTCATGATTTGACACAGTCTCGGCCGAGCAATCTTCAATCACGTTAATCCCATGGTAATCATCTCTATTTCCTGATACTTTGATTGTACCATTGTCTAACAACAATTGAATACCCTTTCTCACTATGGAACAACCTCGAGAATCTCTGCAGCAGATTTGGAAAGACCCATAATGGTGTTCTTCTTGACCATCCATGTGACAAAAAGTATTGTGCAACTGCACCAAATCATCATTCATATACTTCGCATCAAAAATCCAGAACTCACCGGGACATCTAAAGACCATATTCACATCTTCTTTGTACTCTACGCTAGGCCTGATTAAATGAATGGGGCCTTCGTCCATCATTTCCTGAAGACCAGCTTTTATCTTAACACATCCCTGGATGTCTGTACTACAAATACTATAACTGGAATGGTCGCGTGTATAGTAACTGAACTCGCATAGGTCAGCATGCATCTTTACCAAATCTCCTCTAACCATGTTGATATCAAAAATCCGGAAGTCCCCTGGACAACCAGCAACCACGTTTACATCATTTGCTCCTCCATATTTAGGCAAAGGATTATCTTTCACGTTAGGGCCAACATCTTTAAAGGATAAGAGGCCAGATCTCACCATCTTTTGTACTTCTGATTTCAAAGGATAACAATTCTCAATATTGTGCCCTGGTGCTCCCTGATGAAAAGCACATGTCTGGTCTTCCTTATAATATCAGGGTAAAGGTGATGGTATAGCAGGGGGAGGCCTGGTATGAATCAACTAGTTTTGAATCAAAGCCGAAAGTAACTCTGCATAGCTCATTGCTATAGAGTCAAAAGCCTCTTTCTTCTGACTTTGCCCTTGATTTCCCTGAGGGGATGGTCTTTGATAAGAAACAGTGGTTGGAGCTACATTGACAACTGAAGTCGGAAAAGCAACATCTTGCTGGTATCGATGATGTCTTCTAGGTGGCCTAATCTTCCTCTCCCGAATAATAGCATTTGCTTCACTTTCTTTCTTTCGATAGAACCCGTATGACGACTTCTTCGTTCCTTCATCTTTTGTCAAATTCCCTTCTCTGACAGCCTCTTCCAAACGAACACACATGCTCACCATTTCGGTAAAATCACTCAACGCACTGGCGACCATCCTTTCATAATAAAATGATCCAAGGGTTTTCAGGAAAACCTTGTTCATTTCTTGTTCTCCCATAGGTGTCACCACCTGGGCAGCTATCTCGCGCCAACGCTGCGCATATTCTTGAGTGACTCCTTGTCTCCCTGAGCCATTGCCCTCAACTGGTCACGGTCAAGTGCCATGAACATATTATACTTATACTATTTGATGAAGGCTTCTCCCAGATCATTGAAGGTATGAATACTACTACTGTCCAGGCTCATATACCACTTAAGAGCAGCACCAGTTAAACTATCTTGGAAGAAATGAATAAGAAAACGCTGATCATCAGTACGGGTAGACATTTTCCTGATATACATCACAAGGTGATCACGAGGACAAGATTTTCCCTTATACCTCTCAAATTATGGTACTTTTAACGTCGCTAGCACCTTCACATTAAGAACTAGGCAGAGTTCACTGATGTTCTATCCAAACAATTATTTTCCTCAAAGGGCCTTCATTTCCTTCTGCATCTCATTGAACTAGTTTTGAAAGTCATCTAACCGGTCATAGAACCCCACACTTTCACTCGGTGGAGGAACAAGACGATAAAATTCACCATTAACAAACGACATAGAATTCACCGAAGGAGGTGCAGTATAGTGGATCTCATTTCTAGCAGCAGGAGTAACATGCATCATAGGAGGTGCGAGAGTAGCAGCAACTTGGACAACTGGAGCGGCTTGATCATCAAGATTATAACCTTCTGGCATGAAATTTTCAGGCATTCCCCACGGGTACCCCTGAGGCATATGATTCTGAGCAACAATAATCGGGATAAGAGAAATGGGAACTGATGGACCTTCAAAAGCAATTGTTGTTTGTTGCGGCTGAGCAAGCGGTGACTGATTCTGAGAAGCCACCAACAATTCCATCAAAGTAGTCAAATTGGCCATACCGGCCTTCAAAGCAGTAATTTCTTCACCTAGCTCGTGATTCTCTTGTTCAAGATTCTCCATTTCCATCCTGGAATTAGCCTGAGTATTATACCGGTGAGACATCTTGCTGAACGGAGTAGAGAAACTCAGTAAGACACCTGGGTATGAACAGAAATGCAAGAAATATGTACAAGATGATGTCTGACATGCAATGTACATGATTTATTTTATCATTATTAATATTTCAAGGGACTCAAAGAATTACAGACAATTTGCAAATATTAAAGTACTAACACATTTTGAAATACTGAAAATCTCATTATAATAACATCAAAATGGATTACAAATTTTTAGTGCAAGTTTCAACAATCCCAATTACAAAAGAAGATAGAATCTAAAATTCTAAGAAAGCAAAGCTGATGAAGATCACTCCACACACTAACTCTTTCCCGTGAGTCTTGCAATCTGAGCCTTTAACCGCTTGTTCTCTTTTGCATACCTGTCAGCGACCCCTTTCAAAACACTAGAGCACGAAGTGAGTAACTAAGCCCTGATTAAGCTCTAGAGGAAAATAGACCCTCTTTCCTCTCCATCATCTCTACTGCACAACTCTCAAGAATCTCGATCAGATCATCTTTCTCTTTCAAATCTGTTTGGTAGGACATCTCTAAAGTCTGACACTTGTTCTTCCAAGCCTTTTTCTCTTGCTGCATCTCGACTAGGGAAAACTGAAGCTCTTCCACATCATCTAAAAGGGGGGAGTGGTCTTCACAAACATATCAGGCATGGGTTCTTCACAAGAATATGGCATACTCAACTGAATTGCCCTTGCTTGTACCCACCGGAGGTAAGGCTCCAAAGAAACAGCTCCTATAGGCCTCAAGTCCTTTCTACTATTCCTGTGAATATGGCTCCAAGCCTTTGAAATCTCCTCCTTAGCTTTATTACGATCATCTCCCTCTTTGAGAAAGAAACCATTCAAATGAATACTATTTGGCTTATCTCTCATCGGATATCCAAGATGTCGTCGTGCAAGAACAGGATTATAGTTAATTCCTCCCTTTGTACCAAGAAGAGGTAAGCTGGGGAAACTACCACAACTATCGACAATATCCACATCATACTAAGCCTGATGATACTAAACAATATCTGAATGAGTGAGAGCCATAATCTTTGGGGCCCAACGAGGTTCCTTCTTAATATCCCAGAAAGCATCGGACCGAGGTAAGTGAGAAATAAACCACTGATACAACAAAGGCGTACAACAAATGATCATCCCTCCATGATAAGAATCCCGAAGATGAATGGAGTAATAGGCATCTCCTAATAATGTAGGAACTGGATTCCCTATCAAAAAGATCCTTATGGCATTGATATCCACAAATTTGTCGATGTTCAGAAATAAGAATAACACATAAGCAAGTAGAGAAAATATAGCCTCAAAAGCAATTGTACCCTTCATCCTAGAAAAGTAGCGAGATTTCATTAATAAAAACTGAGTGGGTAATCCTCTAATTCCTCCTTTGGTAATCATGTGGGCCTCAACCTCAGGCTTCCCCAAATTAACCATAGTAGCAATCTCATGAGACTTTGGCTCTCCCTCCAAACCGGTGAAAGGAACACGATAGGTGATAGGTAAACCCATTAGATAAGAATACTCCTCCAATGTAGGCATCAACTTATAGTCCAGGAAAGTAAAACATTGATAAATCGGATCATAGAACTGGACCAAATTTGAGAGAATACCCTCCTTCATCCTGAGATTCATAAGTGACACGATGGATCCATACTTCTTTCGAAAATCTGTAGAACTCTCAATCTCGGGAATCAGACTCATCAATTCATCTATCTTAGGATCCTTGAAACTGTACTTTCGAGTCTTTCTTTTTCAGAATTCATGGCCAAAAGTACCTGAGATATTCGTAAAAAGTCAACTTCAAGTCACTTGAAACAAAAATTTTTAAAGGATGATCATGGATGCATGATGCAACAATCACACACAAGATCAAAAACATGGGGCTCATAGGTTCAATGTCATGAGCATGAATTCAAATGTACTGCCCACAAGGTATGGTCTAATAGTTTATCACCTGCCGAACAAGGTTCTAAGAGGTTTCCAGAGTCTACATCTTTCCTTCGGATATTACCAACGTCCCGATTGACTCGGTAATTAGTAATATTCTCAGGAAAAACTAGTCTGAGTGTAGTATCGCGTGACAACCATTTCCGGATTACTTCGTCATAGCTTCCGCACTACACCTAAAAGGCCAAGATGGGTTAAGGGTTCTACGGTCCTCAGTTTCAGCAGGCTCCCAGGTCGAAAGCAGCACGTCTTCCTGATTACTTGGTAAACGATACTACAGTTAAAGGGGCCTCCATTGAGTGAGGGGTTTCATGCCTCCTTTTTTAGGATTACTCCCTCAAAGTTAACATGACTATACCGCCCGTCCTATCTTAAGTTTTCCCAAGTCCGGGTATAAGACTTATGAAAAATCTCCAATCACCCTGAAAACCAGGAAAATCCAGACAAACAAATATACAACACATAATATACAAACAACAATAACGCATACACAGACAAACAAAGATAGGCTCAACCCACTTAGATATGGACCAACAATTGGTCGATCTTTCCCCAGTGATGTTACCATTTTTTCTATAGTGGTAGAAATGTTGAGACTAAGCCATTGGATTGACTTGACTCGCATATATCAAATAAAAATCACCACCGCACTTTATTATTTCCAGAGGAATGGGAAAAGAGAAAATAATCCAAAAAGAGGGAGAGAGAATCTAATTTCTGGGGTTGGTTATACAAAGGGAAGGTATTAGCATCCTAAACATTACGGTACTCCACATGAACCTCTTTGGAAATCTGTGTATTTTAGCTAAAAGATTTTTATACAAAGTAGATGGTGGATATGGGAAAAGAAGTATTTTTTATAATTTTTGCACCCGTCGCGGTTGATAACCTTTAGTGCCTATGTACCACCTTCCGTGCAATAGGGAATCAAGGTACTCGTACTTCACATTTAAAATTTTTTGAAACACAAGTGTGTTGGTTAATTTTAAGAGATGAGACATCATTGTCTTATCCGAGTGGAAGAACATACTTACTACCCACGATTATGAGAAAGGAGAATTTGCATCATATCAAAGTGGAGGATATGACTTGGATTTTAAAATAAAAAAAGCCTCATTTAACACCCAAGTGGAAAATATCTCTCTTCATTACATATCATAGAAGTATAGTAGCTCGCATCACTACAAGGATTGATAAGAGTCTAATTTTTTAAGATAAGTTTTAAGGTAAAAAGCCAAAGTGGTAAAATGGTTTGAATGAGATGGATTGACTGTTAGTCTTCTCAAAAAAATGTCAAGGTATTATTAAGTTGTTTAAAGTTTGATTAAGAAAAGATTTTGAAAATGCATGGACCTAAGTCCAAGTTTATTGTGAAAGTGGTTCGAGTTTAGAAAACAATAATAGTTTTGAAAAGGAGGGAGAAGATTTTTGAAATTAAAGAAGATGAGAGGAGATTAAGGGACTATCCTAAAGCATAAGGTAAAAGCTAGGGAAAAGAATCGTCTAACCAACAAGAAGCCAACACTTGACACAATGATTCAATGTAGAATTCTCATCCTTTGGATTTGAAACCAAACAAGCAGAGATAATAAACCTCTTAAGAAAAAGAAGCTTCAAATGCATTAAGTCTTCACAAAAATTGGGCAGAATAACGGTTGTATACAGTGGAATTCTTAATTGCGTATAATCAGAATAACTTGCATACAAAGAAAACAAACAACCCAATTGTTGTACCCCAAAATTTTCCCTCTCATGTTTTTAAAAGTATTCCCTTACATGGTTGGTCACAAACACTTGCCTAACGAAAATAAAGTTTTTTTGAAGATGAACAAAGTGTCTTTCGATTGGCATCTGGGAAAAGTCTTCGATTGGGTATCCAAAATCCTTCGATACAGGCTTGACTCACCAGTCTTCGATTGGGAATTTGGCACTCTTCGATCAGGCTTTGATTAGTAAGCTTCGATTAGGTGTTTGGAACCCTTCGATCAAGCTTTGGTCTGCAAGTCTTCGATTGAGCGCTGGACCCCCTTTGATCAAGTCAATTTCACAATGCTTCGACTATGCATTAACTACTTCAGGCTTACCTTCGACTCACCAGGCAAGAGGCTCATTCGAAGAACATGTAAATGACTCATTCGAAGAACATGTAAATGACTCATTCGAAGAACATGTAAAGGTCCATTTGAAGAAGCATTCAAAGGGTCAATTCGAAGAACATTCAAAAGGTCCATTTGAAGAAGCATTCAGAAGGCCCATTCGAAGGGTACATAAGAAGTCCATTCGAAGGAGGCAACTCAAGACTAATCCAAGAGCATGGCCTGGAGGCATTTGAAAATCAAAGGTGTCCAGGTTCATTCAAGATTCCAAAGAGACATGAATATTTCTAAAAAGGAAATCTTTTAATATGTCTGATTCTTGTCTCATGGCTTTAAAGGCCTGGTTAAATGGCTGTCCATTGCCATTTTCATGCACCCTCACACTCCTATAAATACGAGGCCAGTGACACATTACAGAAACGAAAAAAGAAGAAGGGGAAGAAAACAGAGGATTTGGAGATACGCTGTACACAAACCCACCAAAGGTTATCAGCATTTTCATAAGTAATCCAAGCCAAAGCAGCCATTCAGCAAACATCTCCACACCCAGAGCCACAGATCATACATCTTTAATTGGTAAGGGTTTGCAAAACCAAAATTGCACCTTCATGACATTTAAATACACATTGCATATGTATTCTTGTTATTACTGGTTATGTTGCATGTAAGCTAAAGCGCAAAGATGAGATCGTGCCATTGCTTGGGCACGATCTAAGTTTCTCCTTCGAATCTCAGGATAAAACAAACCGAGACCCAGATTCAGTAGATTCAAATTGAGGAAGGATTCGACTTGGGAGGAGATTCGAATCAGGGGGGTAAAGTCCCCCTGGATCTTTAACATTTGTCTCGTTTTGCAGGAAATATCTTCTCAGAATCTTGATCAGAGCTTCGAAGCTTAGTAGCTTAGCTTCGAACTGGATCCAGGGTTCCCAGATCGAAGGATGACATATCCAGATTGAACACCCCCAAAGTGCAGCCCCTCATGCACCTTCGATTAAGCCTCTTCACTGGATCGAAAGACAGCCCACACCTCTTTCGATCCAAGCCTCCAAAATTATACCTTTCTTGATTTATTGCCTGTTCCTTCGATTTCATCTTTGTTTTAACTATTTTATTTCTTTTTTTTAATCAACATAAAATCAATTAAAAAAACCACAAAAACATTAGGCTAGTTTTTTCTATTAAATTAACTTTGTTAATTAATCATTTAATTATCTTAACATTTTCTCAAAACTAAAATTAAGAAGATTTAGATCATTTTCCCAAAATAAAATAAAACAACAAAAATATTTTATTCTTAGGATTTTTAGAGGTTATTTTTAGATTCGCGCGCGTTTATTTTATTGTAACTGCCTACTGGTTTGTAATAGCTTAACTAAGACTTTTACACTTTACTGCTTTATTCCCCCAATTTTGGACATGTAAATAATTCCCCTCCCCGAAGCCTTGTAATAGCGTAGGATTTACAATTCCCGCACTTTAAATTCCTATACATATATTAACTGTTTAGATGTATGCTAACTAGGATTGCATGACAAGATCTGAAAACAAACGGTAGAACACCTAAATATACAAAGATAATGTAACTGAAAAACAATACACTCGCACATGCCACTCTTAGGGTACACCTCATTTGGTTGCCTCGGACGTGGTCATTGAGTATAGGATGTTTTAGAGGTCGCCCTCTTATCCAAAGATCATAAGTTGCATCGAAACGGTTGCCTCGGATAAAAATGATCTAAGACATTAGGGTTACCGCTAAGGCATCCTAACATTGCTTTACTGACCACACGTCCCTTAATCGAATTGACCCGAAAACTCCAACGACGATGCTACCTACTCCTCAATAGTGGGATAGCATTGTCTAAAGGACATTTGCACAGTTTAATTCCTTTTTGAGTAGGTAGATGTTCTTAAGTACTTGCTCCTTTTAACAAAAAAAAACTTTTCGCACTTACACTCCTTTCAAACAAAAAAACTCTTTTCAAACCCACAAACACAAAAAAAGCAAACTTTTGAAAATATCGTGAGCAAGTACCTAAGAGCCCATGGATAACCACGGATAGAAAGGGTGCTAACACCTTCCCTTTCTATAATCTACCTCCCGAACCCGAGAAATATCTCGAAAAGGAATTTTTCTGTGCTTTTGTCCTTTCCTTGTTGGATAAAATAAAACACGGTGGCGACTCTTGCTTACCGCGACATTTTGCAAAAACAAACGCAAAACGCGAACCAGCATTACAAAAACAGTCAGTTCTCATTCCCACTGATCACAGAACTGGCAACTCTGCTGGGGACTTCTTTAAAAGTGGGGTTACCTTAGGGTTTAGATCACCTTTACTTACTTACCTTGATTGCTTTGTTTGCTTTACACTTGGTTTTATTGTTTGTGTTGAAATCCTCCACCCGGATTTGGGAAACATTCATAGATAGCAATACGTTGTGGAAACTGTATAGGGTATACCGACACGGTTGAAGCAATAGCTATATTAGTGCGACATATTTGTGAGTACTAGTAGCCTTTGAGTCAATCAAAGAGAATACGGGGCCGCTGAGTGATGTCACTAAGCATTAATGAACTAGAACCTTACTTGACCATCTTGGCCTTTTTTAGGGGTAGTGAGATGACCGACTTTGGTGCAGTCCGAAGTTGGTAGATACTCGATACTACACTCATTTAGGATTGTTTTCTTGGAATATTTTGGTCGCTAGTTAAGTGGCTACACCAAAACGATGAACATAGAAAACAATCCAATGATATTGAGCTCCTTAGAACCCGGTTAATATTTATAGGACAGGTTTTGAACCAACTGAAACTGAAAGAGGGTAATACCTAAACTCCATGCCAGCCTAAACTTAAGGCTGTTTGTGTGACTTGTGTGCCTTCAAACTTGAACTACTTGCACATTCTTGTTATCTGACAACATGAGTTCCTTGCAGGTTTTGTTTACAGTCCTTATCCGATAATTTGTATTTATTGCAGGGTTTACTTACATCACTTCACACTTTTGCTTAAACGCATAGCATACACATCATAACATCATGCCTTAACATTTCCTTAACCATTTCAAGGATCTCAAGGGTTTGTGATACAGGTTATGGTAAATCAAATGTCTAGCAAGGGGCAAAGGGGATTTATTTTCCTCTAGCCAAGGTTGTCTAGAAATCAGAACACGATAAGTTGAGTCAGGGGCTATGACCCACTCGATATGGTGAGCTTGACTCTTGAAGAAGGACTCTCGATAACATGAAGTTCCTTCAATCAAAGCTACAAGATTCAAATTCTATCAGTTTCTTGTTTACCCCGCGAGATTCTTGAAAACATTGCATACATATATCATACATATCATTGCATAACAGGTCATCCAGTACAGGTCTCTCATGTTCTCGCTGTTTATTTCAGCAATGGCTTTCCAACCAGACAATCAAGATCTTCAAACTCGAGAGACTCAGTTTAGGGAAATCTTCCTAAACCTATCCAAGGGGCAGGAAGAGTTGAAAACACTCCTCGTTTGGGACTTGGTCAAGAAAAGTCCTGAAGACAATAAGGATGAACGGTTGGAACAACTTCAAGCTGAGTTCAGTGCCATGAAAACTCAGATGCTGGGGCAGATGGCTCTTATCCAAGGCTTAGCCCGGGAACAAGAAGAGTTGAGAACCATGATCAACCAGCTTCATCAAGACAGATACAACAACATGAAGCAAACAGTCAAGGTCGGGGACCAAGTCATTAATCAACTTCCGAGAAGTCAAAGGTTTGGTTTGATGAAGAATAGACCTCTCCAAGTTGCTACTACCTCACAGGTCCAACAACAACCTTGCCATAAACAACGGGTTAATCAGAGTAAGCCGGATACACCCAAGAGTCAATTTACCAAGCTCAACATGCCGCTGTCTCAAGCTTTACAACACCTGGTGAGATTGAATCTGGTGACGTTAAGGGACCCTCCTAAGAATCCCAACATAGCCTCCCCAAGGTACAATCCTGATGAAAGGTGTGCATACCACTCTGACAGTCCGGGACACGACACAAACAACTGTTGGGCTCTGAAGAACAAGGTCCAAGACATGATTGATGCCAAGGAGATCAAGTTTGACCCTCCGGAGACTCCAAACATAATCACTGCTCCTATGACGAATCATTGAAAGCTTTCGTTCATTAGAATTTTCAAGTTGTAATCTCTTTGTTATTCAAATAATTATCTATTAATGCCAAACTTTGTTTCATTAATGCATTGCATATGTTTGTCTTGATTTGATCCAATCATTTTCATTACATTTAAACTATGCTTTTTACTCACTTTATGACATTCAAATCTTGCTAAAAGTTACAAGCCTTTAGAGGGAGGATGACGAAACAATGCCATAATCTCATACAGTATGCTTTTGGACAGACCTTGCTGACGATGTACAGGCGTTTCTTTCAAATCCTAAACACTAGAGTTATAAGGAAGATAATCCCTAGTCAACCCCTTCGAGCCAAAGAAGTAGGAGTTTTCTGTTTTAAACACAAATTGAAACCTTTAATTTAAACCTGGGGCGGGGTAGTCTCTCAGTTAATTCAAAAGGTGCGCATTGAAGTCGCAAAACTCTCAGTTCATAATACAACGAACGACATCAAAAGCATTCCTCTGGAATCAAAAGACAGTGGTGGTTCCTTATTTCATAGGAAGTCAATCTCTCAAAAGAGAAAAGCCCACTGAGCCAAAACCTATAAAGAAGGCTTAAGAAAGCTGGGGCATCCCGCTGACTGTAATCTCGAAAACAGGAACAGTCAGGCAAAATTTAGGGATAACAAATCAAAAGAACGAGGTCGCTACAAATCCTCAACAACATGAAAAATGTTGCAAAAATGACTGCCTTCCAACAAATTCAACTTGTGTGAACCATCACCAAAAACGTTATTCCAGACTCATTAGGAGTTCAAATGCACAATTAACTGAGTTTAGGATTGAAGAACATCACGAAGAGCGGGTGGGTACAAATATACTTTGAGCCTTTATCCTTTGCTTCTTAAACCGTGAACCAAGCCACGTTACAAACTTTCAAAAGTTCTAATTGAAGCATGGGTTAGTTTGAAAGCATACTGTTACAAAACGTATCCTGACTCCTGTAAGGCTTTGCTCTAAATCCTGAGTTTGAATTTTCTTAGCAAAATTTCTTTACTCGCTAAAACGCATTTTCAAAAAAAAACTTCAAGACAAACATAAACTTGGCATTACTTGAATATCATTGTTTGCATATGGCTATTTGTTTAACAGCGGAGAAATTCACACAATGAATATCCAGTGAACAAAAGCTCTCTCAGTGAACAAAATCAATTCAAGAAGGATGACACTTCCATTGACGAATCTCCTATCAACAGGGGGACTCGACATGTCACTATCCAGCACACCTGGGGCAGTCCAGTCAAGATTTCAAGAAATCTCTGAAGAAGTGCAGAGTAACCAGGGGCAAGTCTCCATCTCCGTCGCTTGGGGCATTGAACATAAATCTCAGTGAAAGGTTACGTACAATTAAACATTTTCTGGCAATGTCACAAACACATGCTACTAGGGGAAATGACAAATCTCCCCAAAATCCTTCTCATAGGATGACTCCCGGCAAGGGTTTAACCTCTGAAAACCTTTCCCCAACTGAATCAACCTCAAGAATCCTCGAGGACTTCCCCCAACGAAGATGTCACCTCTCTAGCGGACTGACGACATGGTTTATTTCCCCAACAACACCAGGATCCCCAGCTTGAGTTTGCCTCTCCGACTACTACGAATCAAAGGACCACAACTCCTCTTCCCCAGTAGACTACTCTATAATCCCCAGCAAGTTACTGTGAAACCTGGACACGACCAGATATCAGTTCAACTTCGACTCCCCAGTAGAGCAACGGATGACTAAGACTCCTAAACTATTTTCCCAAGCAGAAATAAACATACTCCCCACAGAGTTTTCAATATCCCCCAGCGGAGTTCTCCTCAAACAACAAAGCAGGGATCCCCGGTGGAAACATTTTGAGCAAAGTCCAAGACAAAATTACACTTCAACAACATTCATAACATATGCATACAAAATGCATATGACACAAATCTCATTTTATTTTTAGAACATCATTAGACAATGCATACATCATGACAATGCATACATCATGACATTTCATACAACTAACTCTTTACATTTTCAGGAAAGATCAATCAACAGGCAAAGATCATCATCTTCTGAGATCCCTTCTAGAGACAGTTCAGATGCGATCCAGATATGGTTGACATTCTGATACTTATTCCAGACTCCTTCTAGAGACAATTCATATGCGATCCAGATATGGCTGACATTCTGATACTTATTCCAGATTCCTTCTAGAGACAATTCAGATGCGACCCAGATATGGCTGACATTCTGATACTTATTCCAGATTCCTTCTAGAGACAGTTCAGATGCGACCCAGATATGGCTGACATTCTGATACTTATTCCAGATTCCTTCTAGAGACAGTTCAGATGCGATCCAGATATGGATGACATTCTAATACTTATTCCAAATTCCTTCTAGAGACAGTTCAGATGCGATCCAGATATGGCTGACATTCTGATACTTATTCCAGAATCCTTCTAGAGACAGTTCAGATGCGATCCAGATATGGCTGATATTTTGATACTTATTCCAGATCCCTTCTAGAGACAGTTCAGATGCGATCCAGATATGGCTGACATTCTGATACTTATTCCAGATCCTTTCTAGAGACAGTTCAGATGCAATCCAGATATGGCTGACATTCTGATACTTATTCCAGATTCCTTCTAGAGACAGTTCAGATGCGATCCAGATATGGCTGACATTCTGATACTTATTCCAGATTCCTTCTAGAGACAGTTCAGATGCGATCTAGATATGGCTGACATTCTGATACTTATTCCAGATCCCTTCTAGAGAAAGTTCAGATGCGATCCATATATGGCTGACATTCTGATACTTATTCCAGATTCATTCAAAATACAGTCCAGATACGATCCAGATTTAGATGTCATTCTGTCACTCATTCAAATTACAGTCCAGATACGATCCAGATTCGGATGTCATTCTGTCACTCATTCAAATACATTTCAGATACGCTCCATATGCAGACGCAATTCTGACAATCATCCAGATTCAACTCTCAGATCCGGTTCAGATACGCTCCAGACACGGACGCCATTCTTTTGCTCATACAAACTCAGTCCCCCGATACAGTTCAATGGCATTCCAGACACGAATACCATTTCGATACTCATTATTTTGGCCTACAGCATTGCGGGTCAACAAACATTCTTGGATGGCATCTTTAAGCCCATCTCCAGCAAGACTCTACCGTCTCCAAATGGCATCTTTAAGCCCATTCCTGACATCACAATGCTGATACTACACCATGCGAGTGCAAATTTTTGGGCACTCTAGTGTTCAATTATCTTCCACCTTCGGATCACGAAAGGCTCGAAAGCCAATCTATATCCTCAGGTTTAAGAAAATTGAACAGGGGCAACTGTTGTACCCCGAAATTTTCCCTCTCATGTTTTCAAAAGTCTTCCGTTACATGGTTGGTCACAAACACTTGCCTAACGAAAATAAAGTTTTTTTGAAGATGAACAAAGTGTCTTTCGATTGGCATCTGGGAAAAGTCTTCGATTGGGTGTCCAAAATCCTTCGATACAGGCTTGACTCACCAGTCTTCGATTGGGCATTTGGCACTCTTCGATCAGGCTTTGATTAGTAAGCTTCGATTAGGTGTTTGGAACCCTTCGATCAATCTTTGGTCTGCAAGTCTTCGATTGAGTGTTGGACCCCCTTCGATCAAGTCAATTTCACAATGCTTCGACTATGCATTAACTACTTCAGGCTTACCTTCGACTCACCAGGCAAGAGTCTCATTCGAAGAACATGTAAATGACTCATTCGAAGAACATGTAAATGACTCATTCGAAGAACATGTAAAGGTCCATTTGAAGAAGCATTCAAAGGGTCAATTCGAAGAACATTCAAAAGGTCCATTTGAAGAAGCATTCAGAAGGCCCATTCGAAGGGTACATAAGAAGTCCATTCGAAGGAGGCAACTCAAGACCAATCGAAGAGCATGGCCTGGAGGCATTTGAAAATCAAAGGTGTCCAGGTTCATTCAAGATTCCAAAGAGACGTGAATATTTCAAAAAAGGAAATCTTTTAATATGTTTGATTCTTGTTTCATGGCTTTAAAGGCCTGGTTAAATGGTTGTCCCTTGCCATTTTCATGCACCCTCACACTCCTATAAATACGAGGCCAGTGACACATTACAGAAACGAAAAAAGAAGAAGGGGAAGAAAACGGAGGATTTGGAGATACGCTGCCCACAAACCCACCAAAGGTTAACAGCATTTTCATAAGTAATCCAAGCCAAAGCAGCCATTCAGCAAACATCTCCACACCAAGAGCCACAGATCATACATCTTTAATTGGTAAGGGTTTGCAAAACCAAAATTGCACCTTCATGACATTTAAATACACATTGCATATGTATTCTTGTTATTACTGATTATGTTGCATGTAAGCTAAAGCGCAAAGATGAGATCGTGCCATTACTTGGGCACGATCTAAGTTTCTCCTTCGAATCTCAGGACAAAACAAACCCAGACCCAGATTCAGTAGATTCAAATTGAGGAAGGATTCGAGTTGGGAGGAGATTCGAATCAGGGGGGGTAAAGTCCCCCCTGGATCTTTAACATTTGTCTCGTTTTGCAGGAAATATCTTCTCAGAATCTTGTTCGGAGCTTTGAAGCTTAGCAGCTTAGCTTCGAACTGGATCCAGGGTTCCCAGATCGAAGGATGACATATCCAGATTGAACACCCCCAAAGTGCAGCCCCTCATGCACCTTCAATTAAGCCTCTTCACTGGATCGAAAGACAGCCCACACCTCTTTCGATCCAGGCCTCCAGAATTATACATTTCTTTATTTACTGCCTGTTCCTTCGATTTCATCTTTGTTTTAACTATTTTATTTCTTTTTTTTAATCAACATAAAATCAATTAAAAAAAACCACAAAAACATTAGGCTAGTTTTTTCTATTAAATTACCTTTGTTAATTAATCATTTAATTATCTTAACATTTTCTCAAAACTAAAATTAAGAAGATTTAGATCATTTTCCCAAAATAAAATAAAACAACAAAAAGATTTTATTCTTAGGATTTTTAGAGGTTATTTTCAGATTCACGTGCGTTTATTTTATTGTAACTGCCTATTGGTTTGTAATAGCTTAACTAAGACTTTTACACTTTACTGCTTTATTCCCCCAATTTTGGACATGTAAATAATCCCCCTCCTCGAAGCCTTGTAATAGCGTAGGATTTACAATTCCCGCACTTTAAATTCCTATACATATATTAACTGTTTAGATGTATGCTAACTAGGATTGCATGACAAGATCTAAAAACAAACAGTAGAACACCTAAATATACAAAGATAATGTAACTGAAAAACAATACACTCGCACATGCCACTCTTAGGGTACACCTCACTTGGTTGCCTCGAACGTGGTTATTGAGTATAGGATGTTTTAGAGGTCGCCCTCTTATCCAAAGATCATAAGTTGCCTCGAAACAGTTGCCTCTGATAAAAATGATCTAATACATTAGGGTTACCGCTAAGGCATCCTAACATTGCTTTACTGACCACACGTCCCTTAATCGAATTGACCCGAAAACTCCAACAGCGATGCTACCTACTCCTCAATAGTGGGATAGCATTGTCTAAAGGACATTTGCACAGTTTAATTCCTTTTTGAGTAGGTAGATGTTCTTAAGTACTTGCTCCTTTTAAAACAAAACAAAAACTTTTCGCACTTACACTCCTTTCAAACAAAAAAAACTCTTTTCAAACCCACAAACATAAAAAAAAAAAAGCAAACTTTTGAAAACATCGTGAGCAAGTACCTAAGAGCCCGTGGATAACCACGGATAGAAAGGGTGCTAACACCTTCCCTTTCTATAATCTACCTCCCGAACCCGAGAAATATCTCGAAAAGGAATTTTTCTGTGCTTTTGTCCTTTCCTTGTTGGATAAAATAAAAGACGGTGACGACTCTTGCTTACCGCGACATTTTGCAAAAACAAACGCAAAACGCGAACCAGCATTCCAAAAACAGTCAGTTCTCATTCCCACCGATCACACCTATGTCTTGGGGTAAACCCCAAGAACTCCAGACAAAACAATAATAGAAGTTACAAGATCTCAAGGTAGGTCAATGTCTCTACTCCTAAGTCCAAGAAGTCCATAACTCCAAATTGCCAAGGATAGTAACCAAATAGTCCAAGTAACCTTAAAGTTTTTTATTGTTCAAGTTGGTTATTAGGTTTCTTCAAAAAGAAAATGAAAAGCTCAAGTGAGCAAAACAAAATTACATAAAGATAAATGCTAAAGTGAGCAAAGAAGAAAATAGCATGAAATGAAAATGCTAAGATAAATGGTGCTTAAAGTAAAAGCATAAAGTAAAAGCATAGAAATAAAAGTCAATTGTTAATGAGTTGGAAATTAGAGGTTAGTTGAATGACCATCTTGAAACTTGCATTTGAAAACTCATTAGAAGATTGATAAAATCAAAGCCTCTCAACAACAAGTTTCATTTTCTTTTTTTCAAGTATACCATTCATTTCAAATCCTCAAGGCAACAACAAATGATCAGTGATGTTTAAATGATTCACTTAGTCCAAAATTTATGAAAGTCCATTAGAGGATTGATAAGACCAAAGCCTACTAATAATGAACCTCAAGGTTATTAGATCAAAGGTTTCAAATTAAACATACTTGGGCTTGCAAACATAGATTTGGGCCACGAATGATCATTTCTTGAATCGGGACAAAATTTAGCGTTATGTTAAGCAATCGTAAGTGGACTTATATAGAAGTCGCGCATATTTTGAGGTCGGTCAATAGAAATATATGTGCCATATATTTGGAGTGATGATATATAAATCATGCTCTAACAACATGTAGCACAAAGGAGAAGGGGATAAGATGAAGAGGGAGGGGATATATTTGAATTAAAATTTTAATCAAACTATCATTTAATTCATCCATCCATTTTAGTGGAGTTAAACTCAAAACTCAAGATCTAATGATGTTAATGAAGTTCATGATCAACAAACACATAGCCAGAATATACTAAAAGAATAAATTGTATTTAATGAATAAGATAAAAAGGAAAAATGATTTTTAAATTGTTTTTAAAATGAAAATAAAAGGCAAAATATCAAACCATATTCAAAGTATAAAAGAAAAAATTAAAGAGACCATAGAAAAATCATAAATAATCTCAAATATTTTTATAAAATTTTTTGTAATTTTTTAAAACAGAAAAATATTTTTAAACTAATTAAAATCACTCAAATAAGTGTAAAAAAGATCAAAAATAGTAGAAGTCAAGATATAATTCTAGAAAAAATTTAGAAACGTCAGAAATAAGGAAAATGATTTTTATAAAAAAAGTTTAGAATTTAAAAATATCAAAAAGTAATTTTTAATAATTAAAAACAAGTTAAAACAATGGAAAAGTTATAAAAAATATCAAATTTGAAAATAAAATCATGAAAAAATAAAAATCAGAAAGAGAATATTTGAAAATATTTTTGTAAATTTTTTCATAATTGTTTAGTCAAAAATAATTTTTTGAAATTTAAATCAATTAAAATATAAAAATCAGAAAAATAAATATAAAACAAAAAGATATAGACCATTGGATGAATGTCAAAACATGTTATTAATCAAATCCAAGGGATCTGGCGCGCTGTGAACGTCATGGTCCGTATTGAATAAAACACTGGATCCATTGTTAAATCAGATTTTTGAAAAAACAAGTGGCGCGTTAACATTGGTTGAGAGATGACACGTTGGTCATCTTCAACCTCCAGCCACGTGAATTGTAGGTCTCTCATACTGTAAAATCAGGAGCTCAGACCTATGTCATTCGCTTTGTCTATCAAGACGAAAACAATCGTACCCTCGCAAAAAATTTATTTAAGGTGTAGCTCAGTCGATTTGCAAAAAACCATAAGGAAAACATTTGAATATGGATTTGAAAATTCATGGCCAAAACTCAATTTCAGTTGAAAACAAATATTGCGACTAGTATCAAAATGATGAGAGCTTCATTGTAGTAACAAATTTTGAGAGAATTGATGAAGGAATGTACCTATTGAACTTCAAATTCAGAGCTCTGAAACTTGACTTGGCTAGCACGATTTAGGATGCTTTAGGGCTTGGTTCTTCTTCTGTTAGCTTCAGTGAAGTTAAGGGATGAAGAATAAGCAAAGAAAATGGATTGAGGAAGACTGTAAAAGCAAATTCGAAGTTGCAGAATAGTGGGATAAGAAGAAAGTTTGGCAGGGTTATTTTGGTTGTTCAAGCTTGAAAAAATGAATGCAATATGTCCCTCTATTTATAGGGAAGCGAATGGTGCAAATAATTCAGAGGAAATTTGAAGTTTGGAGGGAAATTGGGTCAAGCTCGAAAGTGAAAAAAGTGTGACCCCCTGTGCATCTAAACTCAATCAATTCATGCATTTTGATCTTTAATTAAACATTGGGAACTTTTTTAAACATGTTTAAATCAAAAACGTGTGCTAAATTGATGATTAGAAGCCACATTGTGAGTTTCAAGTTCTGACTTTGAAGAAAAATTATGTTTCAAGGTACCACCTTTGAATCCATGTTGTTCACAGTTCAAATGGTCTTAGGGCATGATTCTTGAAGCAGTTGAAAGATAAGGTCACAAACTTTACAATATACAAAGAATTATATTAATTCGATGCTTGATCTAGGAGTTGTGATGAGTCAAAGTTGAGAAAAAAGATGTTGACTTTTTGTACTTAGAAAAATTCTAAGTTTTTCTTCAAAAGTGACCTATAATGTTTTAATTTCAAACAAATCCTTCCTCCAAAATTGAGCTTTTATCATTGATTCTAAATTGAATTGGACATCCCAAATAGTATTGTGCAACTTGAATCACTCAAAAATACCAAGTATTGAAAAAATTTGGCCTTGTAAAATTGTTAAAAATTCATGGGGTGACCTATAATCTTTTGAGTTCTTAAATAATCCTCCACTCATTTTCAAGCTTTTCTCATAAAAGAAGAGTTGAGTTTCACATCCTTGAGTTTATTATGGTAAAATAATGGGATTAAGGAGATAAAAATTGACCAAGTTATGATCTTTTGAAGTCACATAAGGGAATTTGATGGCCTATATAGAGGACTTGTAATCTTTCTTCATCATTAAGAATCTTCCACACCAAATTTTCTTGAACCACTTGAAGTGATTAGTTGATAAACCTTTAAAGAGAAGCATGTCTTTGGAATCACTCAAAAATATCAAGATGAGCAAGATATAACCCTTAGAAGTCCAAAACCCTAGCTCCTAAAGCACCAACATGACTTGGAAACCCTTTTCAATTTTGACAAACTTTCTTGCACAATAACTTTTGCCATGTGAATAAAGGTTGTTGTGGATGATAATAAGAACCTATAGCAATAAAAACCACTTCCAAATGTTAAGAATTGAGAGAGTTATGGACTTGTGATCAAGAAATCAAGAACTTGTCTGATTAGGTCAAACTTCATTAATCAATCCTTGCAACTTTTGACTTTCTTTGACAAATTGAGGCATGATGAATCATATTAGGCCTTATCATGATGTACTTTAAATCATTCTCAATGATGGAGCTTGAATCTCAATGAAGAAATTGTTGAAGAAATCATGGAAATAAACTCATGAACCTATGAATTCACCCGATGAAATGTGTTGTGCCCTCACCTATAGGATCATCAATTAGAGCAAACACTCATTGCATTTGTTAGTTAAAATTTAATCAATACAAAACAAATATGATCACAATATACAAATCAAGGTGCTTGGTGATTCCTTATGATCAAACCTAAAGATAGGGAGAAGAGTCAAACCCTGGTGTGATCTTGATATGGTTGAGTTGATTAGAGATGATAGAGGAATCTTAGATACAAAAATTGGGGTACAACAGTAACCTTGCACATTGTCTCTACCGAATAAACCTTTTTGGTTTTACCTAAAATTGATAATAGTTGCATGAAATTGGTAGAGTGGATGTTCACCAAAAATGAACCTTGCATCTCTTTTGAAAATGTGGAGTCAAATTGTTTTGAGTGAAATCAAGTAGATGTATTGGAAATCCTAAGTGGCGGTAATTCAGGTGGTTTTGGTGGAATCTTGAATTTTACACCACCATCAAAACCTAGGTGTTTGAAGTGAGAATATGGCCTACAACCTGAATGTGTAACTTTAGATTTAGGTGACGATGCTCCAAAAGACACTAATTGAATTTGTTGTTGCTTTAGATTCGACAAAGATTTTTTAGCTATTTCAGGAAGATCTCGATGGACTGGTTCCACAATAAAATCTTGATGAAAAGAAGTTTCTTTAATGAGTTTATTTGATTCCCGATTTGACTCATCCTCCTCTTCTATTTCCTCGTCTAATTCTAAGGAAGGATGTCTTCATTGGATTTAAAACGCCAAAGAAATATTTCGGTGAAATATTCCAAAAAATCGATGGATGAGGTTGAATCCTCCATAACCACCATTTAAGAGCACAACCTCTCATTGTCATTGCAGATACCTTCATCTTCTCTTCATCCTCCACAATATTGTTGGCTCTAAAATATTTTTCAATTGAAAGGATCCGTCAATATTATTCTTCTATTCCATAAAAACTCCACAAGAACCCCATTTAACAAGAGTGAAATCGAAATGAAAACACCAATTTAATAGGAAGTTTTCCTATCAAAAACTATGAAGCTAGGGTTTGTAATAGAAAAGGAAAAGAACAATAAAAAATCTAATAAATTAAAATAACATCTTTTTCATTCATAATTTTTACTCTCTCAATAAGAGTACATATATAGTGATAACAACAATGGATAGTAAATTTAAGACCCAATGACTAAAAGTCCAATTAAACCATATCTAAGATAAAGATCCAACTAAGATAAATATTTTTTCTAACTTAAATATTAAAACTAACTTTTCTATCTGAATCCGTTGGTGCCTTCAACTTGATAAAGAAAGTGATATTTAAAGCATTATGGTGCAAAGTAATGCCTTGGTGATTGTGGAATGTCTATCAAGAAATCTGAGCATTGCAGCAGTTGATGATAGTCCACGACTGTATAATTCTTTTACATAATTTTAGTTTAGGTCCGATTAAGTTCATTAGTAGGAATTGTAATGTGGAAGTTCATAAGTTAACCAAAATTATTTAAAGCTTTAGGTACTAAAACTTGGATGAGGCATGCCCCTAATATGTCTCATGACTCAATTTGCAATCAAACTGGTGTACAAAAGACAGATTTGACAATCCAACTATGTTATTTACATCGTACTAATTACTTAAATCTGAATTTAGTCGAACACGACTATGGATTTGATTGAACTCTATAAAGTTCAATAAGAACAACACAAGATCGTAACTTACTTATTAGTTAAGAGTATGAGAAAATAGGAGAGGCGTTGACGGTTTAAATTAATTTTACACTGTTATTCAATGTTATCTAATGAACGATGTGTATCTCACCAAATCATATCGATAATAATAAAAGTCATGTTCATTTATAAGTTTGCCTTAAACATAGATTATTTGTTGAACACTCGTTAAATAAAAAACTAAATCATAAGGATGGATAAAAAATAAAGTAAAAAGAAACAAAATTGTAACTTTTTTATTACGTGTTATAGAAATCACAGAAGACCAAAGTTACATAATACATATTATTCTATCATGGAACGTTATTCTCCTTAGGCTCAAATAGTGTTGATGTTTGTGAATGAGCATTGTCAACATCATCACAATATCCTTCCAGCGTATAAGTCTCTAAATTAGTGAATCCAAGTGAAGCAACAACTTTAGGCCAACAATCATGTCCAATAACCCTAATTGCCTTGCAACATTCATTGCCTAAGTAGGTTTCACCATTTATGAAAAATGTTATGATTTCTCCACTACATGCTTGCAGCTTGAAAAGTGATTCCCAACAATTAGAAGGCTCTGTGCCATTCACCTTCAATCTTGCTTCAAGGCTTGGCAAATTGGAAGGGTTAGAGAGTTTCCTTGACTCCACAATAGATGTTGATGATATGAATGAAATGGTCACAAGGGCCACAAGAACAAAAAGTTTGTGAGTGGAAGGCATTGTAGTGTTGGAAGAAAAGTTGGTTAGGGTTTGTATATATATATAATAGTAGTTGGATAGGGGGGTTAATTTGTAACAGATCAATGAGAAGATAAAGGGTGTAAAAATAATTATGCAATTGTAACATACTAACTTCATTAAACTAGTGAATAGGAAAGGATGAGCTTCTTAAGGGTGTTATATACAATAAGGCGATCCTATTAAATAAAAAATAATTAATTATTGATTCATTGATAATAACACAATAAATTATACTTAATAAATACAGAAAAAAGTATTAACTGTTGATTCATCGATAATACAAAACAACAAATAATTTTAGCCCAAAGATTGATCATATTTGAAATAATTTTTATGAATGATGATGTGGGTGGGTGGTGTACTCAATTGGTAAGTGTTGGTTGACTTAAATGAGGGTAAGTGATTGGTCACAAGTTTGACTCTTGTGAAAGGCATTTATGAATCATTACTTTTTTAAGGGTTTAATAGATATGTTTGGACAGTGTAAAATAGTTTTGCAGTGTCATCTACCATATAAGAACTTAAATTGTTCAGAAAAAGAAATTAGCCTTGCAAATCTGATATTCACGACAACTCTTATATTGGATACCAGCTTTTTTTATACTCCTCTTTCAATTATACAACGCATGTTTACCTTCTAACTATCCTATTGGGCAATTAACTTCTTCATGTACCTCTTTTGCAATCTGGTCCTCAACAATTGATAGAGTTGAAATCGAACAACCCTTCCACTCGTTTATACTTTTATCTGGTTTTCATATGCAATCTGGGCACAGATATTGAACGGTCCCATCAACTAAGAAGCATGGGTAATACAACCTAACACTCTCACTTCCTTTCTTTGTTACTTTTGTCTCACTTCATTTCCTTCTTACTATCATCACTTGATTTCTTTCTCACTTCCTTTCTTTCTTACTATCATCACCTCCAACCAACCCTGTCCATGACTCTGAAAATGGTGAGACCTTTTGACAACATAGGCGACATCCATGAACGGAAAGATTTGTGAAAGCTCTTCGTAAGGATACATCACAAGTGGACGGTGCTGACAACAAACAATGAGCATTTCGAGTTGGTGATAGTAGACAAACATGTGAGTTTCATTGTCTTAACCCTAAAATCTCTTTACTTGTATGTTTTGGCTTTATAGGCATTTTCTGAATGTTGTTGTTTATTAATGTTTTGGAAAGTTGTATACTTTTTAACTTGGTATTTTATATGTTCGTTTTTTTCTTTGTTCGTTTATTGCGTTTTCTTTTCCGTGTTCCATTTGATGATTAGTTTGTAAGATATTTCCTTGCAGGGCCATGATATTCAAGTGGTCGTTCCACCATTCTTAAGGCAGACATTTGACTCATTTTTATTAGTTAACTCGGCCTTAACCATGTCAAACTTCCAAGTGGTCCCTAACGACTTTCTTTTCAAACCTACAAGCCACAAATTTATTTTGAAATTCACTGGTGACACAACTGTCGCAGATATTAGAAAACATGATATTCCTATAAAGATGACAACATTGACCCCTTTTGCTGATATTATTCCTGGAAAAAGGCAGAAGTCTCTTCTAACTGGTAAGAATCCTATATAATTTGTTTCCACTAATATTATATTTACATGAGTGTATGCTCCATTTCTCAGTAATCTTGGTATTTTTTGTTGTAGACATCATTGGAGTCGTAGAGGAGGTTAGATACCCCCAGTCACAGATGGGAGGCAGAAAGGCTCAGATCAACTTCATCTTGAGAGACTTGGAGTTTTTTTAAATGAAAATCGAGATACCACATAATACTTATAAAGGTTCTACGTTTTTTACACACACTTATTACATTACTACAAAACTTTCAGGGACAACATGTTACAATGTACGTCGTGGGAATCCTACACATCACAGTTTTTCCAGTTCAAACTGGAACGACTCGATCCATCTGCACCTATAGTGATACTCTTGAAGTTTTCCAAAGTTAAAAAAGTAGGTAGACATGCTATGCAACTCTATCTCATATCGTTTAAAGTGTTACTTTACTTATCCAGGTTTTTGCTTTGTAGGATTATATCCTCTTGTTGTCACCAATACGTACAATGTATCCAAACTACACATCAATGAAGATATCTAGGAGATTGATGACTTTCTTCTACTGTCCTTACCTTTAAATATTATTGCCTCAATAATGATCAATGTTATTGTCTTTGTCTTTTAAACATTCAACTAATATTGCATGTATATGTATTCTATGCTATCCGTTTACCTAAGGACCCTCAAATGGGGAAATCAGTAAGTGGAAGTACCAATAACCAACGTGCCTAGTCACTGCAGTCTTCGGCATATCACTTTTCCCCCACTTATAAGTTGCTTTCAAAATCTCTCCACCTCCCACTAAACGAGATAACCCTATTAATTGAGGTTCAAACCTATATTAATTTTTTCGTCAATGATCGTGTTATGAAGTGTTTTGTGAACATGCGTTACTAATAATAATTTGGGGTGAAGCCAACATTATTCATAACTGTAGATACTACAGACAAGCTCACTAAAGATCCTAATGGATGGAACTATATGGCATGCCATAAATGTCCACAGGTGGCGAAGGGTGAAAATCCACCATTCATTTGTCGGGATGGACATCGAACGGAGGCATAGATATTGAGGTTAATGTTACAAACATATTTCAAAAAAATGTGATTATAATTTGAAAAATCTATGACAATGTTCTTTGTGTTGTGTACTTTAGGTTTAAGATTGTCATTGGAGTTATTCAAAATTTTAGTACTGGTAACTTTGTGTTCTGGGACCGCAAAGCCGCGAAACGTTTGAAAGCATTGATTGCACAACTTCGTTCCCTATGATAGAGGTAAATACACCTTTGTGTTATTTATTATTTTACGCGCACCCATTAAACACATTATAATTTATTATTTATTTTAGTTTCAAACATAGGCAGGAATAATAGACCCACTTGAGTTCCCACTGGCGATGGATTCAATGTTGGGGTTGAAACTTGCCTTCAATGTAAAGTGGGTCCCTCGATGGAGTAGTGCATCAGTTGTCATATATCTTAAAGATGAAGAGCTCTTCAAACAACTTGAAGGAAATTTATACCTACATGGAATTGATCAGGTAAGCACCCTCTATATATAGAATCGCTCCAAATTTGGATTTATGTTTTAAACTTACCATTACTTAACATCCTACATTGCATCAGACAACTACCACCATTGTAGACCTACATGGAATTGATCAGCTAAGCACCCTCTATATATGAAACCTCTCCAATTTTGGATTTATGTTTTAAAATAACCATTATTGAACATCCTACATTACAACACACAACTGCCACCATTGATGCCCCTAGTCCAGTCAGTTCTGGTATTACAGATGTACTTATATGTTTTTACCCTTCAAATAAAGCCTGCATCATTATTTTGATAGGTTTTAAATGTCCTTTACTTTTTTATTTCATATTATTCTAACTTATTTTCCTCCAGATGTTGAAGACTGTCGGTGAAGACGTCCCCTTTACAGGAAGGTGAAATTAACATTATGTTAATTCTCTGTTGCATCAACATCCCACATATCTAATGGTCTTCAATAACCTGATTACAGGAAAGTGAAATCTCTTCGGCCAACATTTCTGATCCTGGTACCCCTTCACCCTGCGTGAAAAGGATGTCACCCGAAGATAACACGGATGCATAAAATAATGTCAAGCTGAAGGGGACCTTTCCTCTACCAAGGTAAAAAAAAGGGCTAAACGTGGTAAAAAGACATCAGTTTAGACTTTCATAATACCAGCGACATGACAATATTTTTGGTGTGCATTTAACATCAGCATATTTATGTGTAGTTTGTGTAAAAGTTCAATTGAACACAGTTAATTTGGAAGTTTTTGTTGTAACACAGGGTCTCAAGCCCTAACTCTCTGAGCATCTTAAATTGGAACGCCTTTTGTTGAATACTATTTTAGTCATTGGAACCTATATTATGTGCAAGAAGTGTCTTACTAAATGACATTGTTGCTTATTAAATCCATACGTCATATTTTATCAAATTGCTGCTTATTCATTGCTAATCACGTATTAACAAATGATACTACTGCAATTCATGTATTCTATGCATTACTTCCATAACCATGTCCAACGGTATCATACTACTCCATACGTTCCCCCTACAATAAATCTTACACTTACAATTATATTTAATATCCTGCAACACCTTGTTCATTATTCCTTATGTTTATACTACATATCATGAGTAATTGTAAAAAATTATACACATGTGATTGAGTTAAATTAAAGCACACATTTTTAACGGAATCCTATTTTGTGTCAAACCTCTACGCTTACCCTATTATGAAATCAAAACTTTTTACTTGCATTGCCAGACTACTGACTTAAAATTCAAGAAAAGTATGGATGTAGTATGATATGTATTTATACTTGATCGAGCCCTGTTTTAAATATAAGCTTACACTAGTAACTATGGATAGCCAATGCAAAATAGATTTGATGAGGTACCTTTTATCAAGTGAGGCTAACATGTCACATCGTTTTTTCAGGATTAGGGGCTCACTGTTTACAACGCTGTGAAATTGATGATGATACTACCAACTTTGTACTTGTGAGGCTACGCAACTATTATATATTATAATTAACATCTCAACCACAACTGTAGATACTTTCACATTAAATATACATGGATTTAAAGTGAACTTCATTTTGATTGGTTCTTTCACAACTTCGCGGATTTTCACCTATACATCTACTTTCGCACACCTTTTTTCACCAAACAGATATACGTGGCCCCATAAATGGCCACCATAAACGACACAATTAAACTTTTTTTAGCTGCCTTCTCTAAATTATCATATTTTATAGCTGCCTGTATGTTACTTACTACACTAAACTTTTGAAAATTACCAGAACTGATAAAACATGCCTAATAGTGAAGACTCGTCTTCTTGCATTGCACGAAAAAGGAGGATATGCAATGGTATACGGCTTATTATGACAAAGATGGTTATGCACGTACTTGAGGCACACATCATGGGGGAAAATAACATGGCAACATCGTCTATATTCCCTAGATGAATATGTCCCCTTATCAATCTCTTGGTCGTTCAAGCTAAGCCTGAGATAATTCCCAATAATCGTCTCCTACGCGATGACGATAAAAAAATCAAAAGGCCAATCATTGGGTTGGGTGGGTCTTTACATTCTTCTGGATGTTTTTACACACAAACAAATTTATGTTGCACTTTTGAAATCATTGGATTGGGTGGGTCTTTACATTCTTCGGGATGTGTTTACACACAGACAACACTCCCAAATCTTCTACAACAAACGTGGTTTACAAGGAGGTTTTCAACAACATTTGATCGAGCATTCTTCTCTTGTAACACACATGCAGCCTTAGTTTTGTTATAAACAATTTAATGGGTGATACCTTATTTGTCTATGATGTTCCAGATTTGATTTAGATTTGCACTATGAGTTGTAGCAAACAGAGGGTCGATCTCCGGAAACGGCTACAATGACATATTAAATCTGATATCATAAATTAACATAAACTAAACTGCAAAAAATTACAGCCACAAATGATTAACTTGCAATTATAAGATACCAAACACCCTTACTTGACAGGCTAACTTGGAATTTTCAAATTGTCGATGAGCTCCTTGTGAACCAGTGTTTGAAGACTATCCATGGATCTTTATTGTTGACTGAGCTGGTACTGCAACAAGTAGGTATTGAGCAACTTGAAACATTCAACACACGATTGTAATTTAAGTGATTCACCTAAAACCAAAACCTGTTCATTTTGTTATCATGTAAAAAATTCATGTGTGCACAATTCCATTGCTTTAATTTATTACACAAGCATAACTTTAGTGTGTTTTGAACTTTTGTTCTTTTTCCTTTTATGTTGTCTATTTTCAAAAGCATGCACGTGGTAATAACGGCATAACTTTGAATTGCTATATACTTTTAGGACCACACTAACTCTTTTGAATGGAATCTAACCACACGATTTAATATCAACGCATATAAAGTTAGCATCCACATGCTGGACTTTCACATTCATAAGGGTCTCACATATCAGTACACCATTTGTGTTAATAGACCAATGCAACTCATATTTTAGTACACGTGATATTCACTTACATTTAATGGATAACAAGGTTTTACAAATATCACATTAGAGTGCACATTAGTGGCCTGAAAATGCCATCCGTACATGTCCAAAAGTACTGCAAATTAATAAACAGTTACAATATAACAACCTATACATTTCAACTGAAAAATATATTAAGTACTACTTCAGGTTTGCACAAATAGAAGCTTTCAAACTTCCAAAACAACACAAGTTTCAGCCACTTCTTCAAGCCTTAAAACTGCTCCTCAACAACAAGCACACTGGCGAACCACCCTAACTTTGATTTCAGTCACCGGAGGATAACTGATAGCAAAGTGCAGCACATCGCCTTCACAAAGGTACCTTCCCTTCGCAAACTTATACCAGCCATGTGTGAGGAACGTCTTCTTCGAACCATAACTATTCGAACCAGACCTCACTTTCAGCACACACTGGTGGTTTTCATCTAAATCTCCGTCGTACAGTTTGATGGTACTTTGTGGTTCCACAAGGAATTTTTCAACGACCGCGAAAGGAATTTGTTGCGCAAATTCTGAACAACAATGAAAAAGTTAAAACTTTGACATTTGCTATAACAAATTCAAATGTCAATATATGTTTTTTTGCTATTAACATACCAAAACGTTGGTTGAAACAACCCTTGGGGAATCAACCACCTTACACCATTTCTCCTCAACCACCTCTTCGATAATAGAAACGTGTTCCCTGATTGGAAAAAAGAATCCACATATAATAGCAGTTTAAGAAACTTACAAAATTAACAGACAATAAGAACTATTATGAAAACAACGCAATCACATTCCAATAATAAGAAATATTACATGTTTCCATCATCACTATCAGATGAAATTGAAACCGGGTCATTCATAGAGGCACCGAGAGCTTTCACGCTTTAAACTGCAAATATTGTATGGTCATGGTGATTAATGTCCTTTTCAGCAGCCGCATTGTTTTCCACATAAGTTTTTCTCTTCGGCTCAGCACAAACACTACTAGGAAGACTGTTAACCACATTATCTTCAACAGACCCAACTTCCTCCACATACCCCTTATACTCCTGAGTTAACCAACCATCTTCAAGGTCATCTGAACTCATCTCCTGCTAGACAAATGCCCTTGGATCGCACCATTTGAGTTTACCCTTTCTGTTATCCCGTTCTTCCTCCCGCTCCAACTAGTCCCTATACAGCTCCGTGTGTTTTCTACTTGATTCCACATCCTCCACGTCCGCTACTGGAAGAATTAAAATACAAATCAATTGATGAAATCGTGCATGCAAAGTGTTATACAACCACAGAAAATTAATGAAGCAAACATCGTTAAACATTGGTTCCTAAAAAGTGTATTTTCAAGCTGAAACCCTAAACGTTCTTCAACCAACAAAACATGACATCATATCAACATGCATAATAAGTTCCTACTTGTACTACCTAAAAGGGTGGATGAAGATCAAACTTATCATGGCGGTGAGATATCGACGGTTCCAACTTGACGCTTTGATGGACCTTACAACAAAATTAAAGTCTACCCTAATATCACAAGATAGGATCTTTATTCGCCTTTTATAAAGAGTTGCAAAGGACTCTCAAGATTCTCTGACAAAGTGAAAGCACAAACGCAACTAACCTCATACATTAATGGCCTCATACCTATTCAGCAGATTTCACAATACTAAGAACATCTTCACCGTGAATTTACTTTTTTTCTTCTTTCTAGGATCTATTAAGTCAGTCAGTTTGAAACAACTCAACTAGTTTTTTATTTCAATGGTACAACTCTAAAGAATTTATATTGGATTCCACAATTTTACTTTATATATTAATATTTTATTTATATTAAATTTTATATCATTTAAAATAATAATTTTAATTATTTAAATTAAAATTGATATAAAATAAATAAAATTCAAATTAAACTTATAATTTAAATATTCAAATATAAAAAATTTAAATTATCATCATTTAAAAAGCAAAAAAAATTATTAAAATAACATAAAAAGAATAAAAATAAAATAAAATAAAACCTATAAAATAAATTATTTTTTATGTTTATTATTATTATAATCAAAGCAACATTACATCATGATACAACGGTCCGCCATGCTGTGCAACTTCAATGATATTTTGTTGAAAAAGGTGGCGTTGCTTTACAATTCATGTTGGCGAACCAAGTTTAAAAACCTCCGTTGGAGGTGCTCTAAAGCCCCGGTTTTAAAAAACGGTTGCATCGCGTCGGTACAAAAGTTGCGGTATTGATTGTGGTTGTCGCTGTGTGAATTAATCATAATTTATTTTTTAATATAAAAATGGTTATAATGATATCGATATCGGCACCTTTTAAAACCATTTTGTCGTGACCGCAATAATTTATTCTTTAATATAAAAACGATGATAATGATATCGATATTGGCATCTTTTAAAACCGTTTTGTTGCGACTGTTTTCGCGGTCGCAGACGGTTTTGGAAAAACCGTGACTAAAGCTACACAAGAGCCACGGAAACAGCACACCGCAGCACCATAGGTACATAAAAGATACTAACATAATAGAAACAAAAGCTCACGATCTCCTATAAACTTATAGCTCCCCCATAAAATAGCTTCTTAAAAGTTAAACAACTAGCACCATAATGGTTCAAAAACTTCTCAGATTTCCATGTTACTATTTTCTGGGTGGAAAGTCACCATTATCATTTTTATGATTTCAACTTGGTGCAAACTGCAAAATAACTCATTTTGCATTGAGATTCAATTCTATTGTAGATAAGTGGTGTGTGGCCATACACTACTTGATATATTCATGAGGGTGAGAGCAATGAAGGACCATTTACTATTTTTTGTACTCACTTTATTAAATTAAATATAAATATAACTTTTTATTAGGAATAAATTATTCTCTCTATTTTAAAATAATTGATGCATTTATATTAACTATTGATATATTAAAAGTTTAATTGCTGTTTTAATTCTACTATTTTATCTTATTCTCAAAAATAATTTTTTTATTTCAAATTTAAAAGTAATCTTCTTAATGAATACATACATCATATTACACAACTTGATTATTGAAAACCAACGTCTTATATATAATGAAAACTTTAATTATTTATATGATCATCTGAACAATGATAACAACATTATAGAATAATTTTAATATTAATTTTCAAGAGTTTTTACATAAATTTTTTGATGTTCGTGATAAAGAAATATATCATACTGTCAACAAGACTTCATAGAATATATATGACACAATTTTGGGCAAGAATATAACAATAATTAAAAATTATTTTAAATTTATTTTTTTGTATTTTGTGTTCGTAATTTATTTAATTTTTACTTTTATGCAATTTTGTAAATGTATTTTTAATAAATTATTTGTGTCATATATTGTCTTTTTTAAAATATATTTACTTTATTTTAATTATATTAAATCTATGATTTTTTAATGTTTTTTCATATATTTGAATTAATTTGTTTTAATTATGTTTTTGAATAATATAAATGTGAGGTATATTGTGAGATTTAGTGAGACTTATTTTAAAATTTTTGATGGTTTATGTTTTTATATGGATATTTAGAAAATGCAATTGAATTGTTCAAAAAAAATTTAAATATAATATAAAGGAAATTTCTTATTTAATCTCAAATCCAAAAAATAAATTCCTTATAATTTCGAAATTATCCCGTAAATCAAAGTATATTTACAATGCATACCATACCACCGAAAGTAAATTTCCGGCTTTTAATTAAGAGCATTTTAAAACGTGTTATTTGCTTGCTACTCAACTCGCTAAGCTTCACTTCACTGTTGTTAGACAGCGCAAAAATCTTTTTTCATCATTAAAATATATGTGAAAATATATATATATGAATAGGAGTAGCCTTCTAAAGGTCTCACCCCCAATTTAATATTTCATTTTCATTTTCCTCCCTTTATACTCTTTTTCAACCTCTTGTGTTGGTTATGTTATTGTTTGTTAAGAACAAAAAGTATATTTTTGGTTTATATCATAAATGTATTTTCGGTTTATAACAGAAGTGCATTTTCGATTTTAATAAATATAAAATAGAATGAATTTTGAAAATAAATAAATTATATATGTGTGGAAGTGCGAATCATAAATATATTTTCGATTTTCAAAGATATTTTTAAAATTTTGCATGGTGCACTAGATAAACATAAGATGGAATAAGAAATCTCCAATATAAAAATAGTTAAGCGAAATCCCACTACTAAAAAAAGGACATTTGAGAAAAGGTTTTTACATCAGATATAAAAATATACGATGTAAAAAATAAAATAAAAAACATTTTACATCAAGTATTTATTTGCAATGATATAAAAAATATGAAAAAAAACATTTTTCGCTATCTATTACATCGGGTCATTTAATCCACCGATATAAAAGGTTTCGTGAAAAAAACACGGTGGAAGTTTTGTAAATAACAAACTAGGTGGCAAAATTATAAATAAAAAACATACCAGATATTACATCGGTTCCTGCATTCCACCGATGTAAAAAAGTTTGTGGCTAATTGGTAATATAAAAAATAGGCTAACCCTTACATCGGGTCATTTATTCCACCGATGTAAAAAACATGAAAAACCTTACATCGGTCCTTTCGTTAAACCGGTATAAAAAACCTTAAATTGTAACTGCTACATCGGGCCAATGCTTACACCGATGTAAAAAACATAAGCACCCACGAACCCTTACATTGGGCCAATGCTTGCCTACGAACGCACCCTGTAACACCCCTTCTAAATACCCCAATTAAAGGTAAAGATTAAAATCAGAGAAAATAAATTGCACGGAAGGGATGTCACAACACACATCACATTCCAAAATTTTAAAGAAAAACGGACAGGGTACGTTTGTAAATTTAAGCATATCAACACAAAACATACATAAATATTTAACCTCTTTCTCTCGTGCAAACGCAACGGAGTTTCAATATTTAACTTCATCTCCATTCATGGAGGAATCAAAACATAATTCAAGGCATCAAGCCATGATAATTCACATCAAGCATATGTTATCAAGTCTCACATACACGAAATAATAAACACAAAGTAAGGATTATATACATCATAATCCGAATACAAAATAGACGAGTTCGACACTAAATATACCCCCCCCCAGGTGTTACTACCAGAGCATCGACTCGACTCTAATCAAAATAAAACAGATTTCAATCCAATGCATCCGCTAACTAGCGCCTCGCGCTACCATCCTCGGTACCTGAACAATGTCATCAAAAGCATTTTCAAACAGAAGGGGTAAGAATTCCAATAATCATATAACATGTAATTAAGGTAAAGCAATGGCAATAAATAAAACAACACATCATGATCATATTCATTTTATCACATATAGTATCCTTACTCAAGGAAGTCATTTCCAACACATTAACCATATAAACCAATTATCCGAATACTCACATCATTGGCACATAACCATTATTCAAACAACAACAATATTGGCACATAACCAAACACATCAACACACATACACCATATACACAATTATGCATGTGACTCACAACACGACTCAACACATGCGAATGCGGTACCGACTTGTGGACCCAAGGTTCCACCACCTATGTTTCCCTTCCGGATCAAGGTCACTACGTCTTTTCCCACAATAGGGTCACCGTCTAGATATTGTGGACCCAATGTTCCACCACCTATGTTTCTCTTCCGGATCAAGGTCGCTACGTCTATTCCCACACTAGGGTCACCGTCTATAAAATCATGTAATCCACAGTTTCACCGTCTCTGTTTCAAGACCAACCATGCCATGCAATGTACAATATAACCAATGTATGCAATTAAGATCCACAATAATCTTAACATACACATACCATCAAATCCAACCAATGGAACATCAACTATTGTACATGCATGCATACATATAATTTAACAATCACAACGTCAAGTAAAATGTATACAAACAAGTTACTTACTCAACCAAAACATAAACCATCAACTATCAAACAATTCCAAATCGGAAAGTATATTTCAACATAAAGTCATCATCAATGAACCGGCATTACTCTCAATGTTACTCATCGCGATCGAGTCACCGGAATGTAACTCGAACGGTTAAATTCGGGATTAAACTCAATTTATTTCATTTCGTACTAAAATCGGGTCGATTCTTAAAAAGTCGAAATTTCGCAAAACAAACTTCACTACGTTAATCTACACGTCGAATTATGCTAGCACGTCAATTTTCGTTAAATTCGGAGCAACTTGCTCCATCACCGAAATTGCCGAAATCGAGAAATCGGAACATAATCGGGTTCCAAATTAAATCGGCTAACTTATACCATATTTTTATTTAATTAATATAAATATTTAATATATTAATTTAAGAAAATAAAAACAAAACATAATTTAAATAATTTCTAAACTTAGTATAGTAATTATACTGCTGCTACTGTAATAGGAGGCTATATTGTTCTGTTATTGATAATATGCAGTACCAACATATTACTTCACATAACTATTGCTATATCATTATTTAATTCAAATTATTTCCTAAACATGTACAATAATACTACTTAACATAATATTTAAATGTACTGCCTGGTTACTGTCTATATTACTCCATATGCTAAACAAGTTTTTACTACTTCCAAAGGTAACCAAACTAGGCACACCCCTTAAGAATTTCACGTGAAAAGCAAAGGAAAGTGGAATAAAGAAGTAGTATATACTACATGTGCTAGCTACTGGATATTATAACTATCCAACTAGTATTCATTCAAGATGTTCTCTTAACAAAACATGACACGCACAGTAAAAAGGAAATGAACCAAAAGCCAAATGAAACAACATTATGGATGGGCCCCACGACACTCCCTCCTCCCACCATCTTGCGTTTTTCTTAATAGCAAGAACAATGCCGAGCGGCATTTTTTTACCTTACAGCCTCACCTATTCCATTCTTCTACTACTTATTACATTATTAATTCGTCCACTGTTCATCAATTCATCAACAACCTCAACAAAACTAAATCTATCATTAATATTTTTAGCAACAACACAACTAATTCCTACACAACATAGTAGTGAAACTAATACCCTAAACCCCTAATTTATTCCAAAATCAAAACTATAAAATCACAACTAAATAATTGGTGGAAGTCAAACCCTTACCTTGGTGTGGGTTTTCTTGAAACAAGATGATGATGATGTTGCAACTTCAAACCTAGCTTCCTTTCTTCTCTTCTCCTCTTTCTCTCTTCTTTTCTTTCTTCTTTCTCTTTCTATTCTTACCAACTATCCTACTTTCTATCTTATAAAACAAATTTTACTACTACTTACTTTCCTCCCCCTAACTTTCTAAAATTCTAAATTGGCCCAATCTATTTAATTCAAATTATATCATATAATTCTATTAAAACCATATTACATTTAATTAATATTTATTCCATAAAAACTAAATTATACCGATAAATCAAACGAAGCCAAATACACACCAAAATAATATTACTCAAAATAGTATTTTATCATTATGAATATTTTTATTTCAAATAACCGAATTAACATTTTAATTGATATCAAATAAATATATTTCTCAAAATAGATTTAATTTGATAATTTCGGAAAAAAAATAACTTAAATAACATTTAATAAAAAATGGGGTGCTACACACCCTCGCTGCTACTCCATCCGTCTCCGCCCGTATCTGCCCGTCTCCGCCCGTCTCGCCTACGCCGTCTCCTCCAATATCCTCCCTCCGCCGTCTCCTCACAGATCCTCCGTCTCCTCGTAGATCCGTCGTCGGCTGCACGAAGACGGAGGCGTTTCTCCAGCCGTCACACTGCCACCGTCTTCGCCGTCTTCGAAACCTCCTCCGCCGTCCAACTACGATTTCGGTACAAAATTTTCTATTTTGTTCAACTTCATTGTATATCTATGGATTTCTAAGAGTTATATAACGGTGATTGGTGGTTTTTTGGGTTGCTCTAGTAACCATTTTATCAAGAGATTGGAAGGTAGTAATGTTAATGGTTGGATTGACTCAATGAGAGCTGCTTCTCCAACTCGTGTCAAATCTTCGGAAAATTACCAAGAAAAATGTTCATGGATTGTAAGCACATATATATATATATATATATATATATATATATATATATATATATATATATATATATATATATATATATATATATATATATATATATATATATATATATATATATATATATATATATATATATATATATATATATATATATATATATATATATATATATATATATATATATATATATATATATATATATATATATATATATTGATAAAATCTAATAAATTCAATTTTTATTATGTTGCTATTATTTTCGTCTTACTCTGTTGTTGTTATTATGTTGTTGTTTACAACTTTATCATCCTTCAGCGCTGAAACTATTTGATCAAATATTGTTTAGTTCTAAAGGAAAACAGATTGTGTTTTTTCTCGACTACGATGGAACTCTCTCTCCTATTGTTGCTGATCCAAATAAAGCTTTCATGACTAGAAAGGTTTTTTTTTCATTCCTATGATTTATAAAGTGTATGCTTATGATTTTTTTATTAATTTGGTTATTATTATTTTTTAATGTTATAAAAACAGATGAGAGGAACACTTAGGGATGTAGCAAAACATTTCCCTACAACAATTGTGACCGGAAGGTGCAGAGACAAGGTACATTTTCTTCAAAAACTAAAAATAACACAATTTCTAATTAAATAATTAATTAAAATTCTCATCACAATGTTTGTTTCAGGTATTTAACTTCGTAAAGTTAGGAGAGTTGTGCTATGCAGCAAGCCATGGTATGGACATCATGGGACCAACAAAAAACCAAAGTGCTGAAAAAGTGAGATAATTAATTTTTGTCACTAGTTAATATTATCTTGAAGTTTTCTCTTAAGTTTTGTTCTTTCTAATTAGCTTTGTGAGTTCCTGCTTTGTTCCAGTGTATAAGTGATAGTAACAAACCAGTTTTGTTCCAACCTGCAAGTCAATTTCTACCGATGATCGACGAGGTTCGATTTTATTAGCATTTTTCAACACATAGGTTATTAACTAATAACTGTATTGTACTTTATCATATTAATTATAATAATAAATGAAATTTCAGGTGTATAAAATTTTGTTAGAAAAAACAAAATCTGTCCCCAGAGCTATGGTAGAGAACAACAAATATTGCTTATTCGTGCACTTCCGTTGTGTCGACGAAAAGGTACTTAATTATAATTATAATTATATAAATAAGTACTAGAATTAATTACCAACTAAAGCAAATATTAATTGTTCATTAACACATACATTTCTTTTAGAGTTGGGCTCCTTTGGCTGAGAAAGTAAGATTGGTACGAAATTTTCTATTTTTTTATGTGATTTTTCTTTTTCTACACACACGTACAGGAGACATTGGCAATTAATAATCATGTGTCCAAGAGACAATTTAGTTGTCGTATTTTGTTCACTTCATCGGAAAATTGACCAGAACACGAAGAAAATTATTACAAAGTAAGTTTATCTTTCATGTGATTTTCATTGGCAACTAATAGTTATGTGATTTTTCATTAGCGAGTAAATTTAGTTATGTGATGTTTATCTTTCTGTATTAGTTCTTTTGGAATTCATCAAATGGAAAATGGAAATAGATAAAAGGCTACATGGCTTCATCCCAATGTAAGTGTGATGTAAATTGTAATTCTATAGTTAAATTTATGATAAATATTCACTAATTATGTCATCCAATTGTAGACAAGGCAACAACATTACTCTAATGATTGTGGATACTATGTGATGAAAAATATGTTGAATATTGTCTCTGATAATATAACTGAGAATTAGATGCAGGTACTAAAAATAACTTTACTTTGTTATTTACTTTTTGTTTTTCGACTTAATATGAATTTTTAAAGAATAACTCTATATTGTTATATTTATGTATTATAGGTATTTGATGACCCAACAGAATTAACACAAGATAATTTGTATGATTTGTGACTCCGTTGGGCAAAATATTTCTTTGAGTTATATAAAAATTAAGTTTACCTGATGAGTTTTATAGAATTGTCTAAGTTGTGGTTTTTGCACATAATTGTTATTATTAAGTTTTTGCACATTACATGTGGTTTTTGCACATGTATTGAGTTTCTTGATTTTTTTTGCTGATGTTAGTTGTTATTATTTATTATTTATTGTCAGACAATGTGATTTTGGTGTTGTCTACCGAAGCTATAACTCATCTACTTGTGGATTTTATATTGGTAATTCAGGTTTGGAAAAAGACTTATAAATAGTTGAATATTTTTGTATGTTTTGTGAAGAATATGTATTTGTAAGTTTGTTGTGAGTTTGTTTGTTGTGATACAATAGAAGTTTGCAATACAATTGTTCATTTTGTAAGTTTGTTGTGAAAAATATGAAAATATCGACCTAGATGTGGTCTATGTGATGTTGGAAAATTATGAAATCTATATAGCGACATAAATATAGTCGGTGTGATATTGAAAAAATATGAAAAAATGGGTACCAATTTTTTTTACAGGGAAACATCCAGAAAATAAATAATTTATTCTAAAAAAATTTCTTACATACATCGGTTATTACTCCCAACTGATGTAAAAACTTTCAAGACTGTATATATTACACCGGACTTAGATGACAACTGATGTAAAAAAAGGAATTTTTACATCGGCTCACACGTTTAACCGATGTAAAAAGTTGCATCAATTTTTTTAAAATAATGTTATAATTGTTTTTTACATCAGTCTTAGATCACAACCGATGTAAAAATGGACCTTTTACATCGGACCCAGAACCGATGTAAAAATTCAGTTTCATCCGATGTAAAAAGTCATTTCTGCACTAGTGTCCATTTAAAATATGATAAATATAGATACTTTTATTATTACACATGTTTAAGATGTCTTCTCAAATTATTGCATTTTTTAATGGTAAATAATATATATTGATAAATAAATAAATCAATTTACAACCGAAAATCACAAAGCACACAAGTGTATATAAATAAGATATAAAAAAATAGACGACAAAAACAGAGAGTCTCAAGAAAAAGGGTACAACAAGGAGCAAAATCACAACTATTATATAACCATTTTACTACTATCAAGTTAGAGTTCAAACCAATTAGATCCATCATCAATAAATCAGATTCTAACAAAAGATGTATGAAGATTCACCACACTCAGAATCATGAATCAGGAGAGACACTCAATCAATTACAAATATAAAAAAGAAAATAAAGATCTAAAGTCAATTTATGAAAGTGCAAGAGTTATCCCTCAGTTATTTGTTAAAAGATTTTTATACTATGAACATTTAATTTTTATAACTCCCATTTAGATAGTCAATAGTTTCTCCAATAAAAAAGAGGTTCTTATAATCTTCAATCCTCTGTCCAACATTTCTAATTTCAACTTAAAATTTCTTAAAATTTCACTCTTTGCAATGACACACCTTATTTGATCATGTTTACAAATATTGATTGAAAATATACAACCATATAAAAGGGCACAATTTAAATTTAAGAATATGCATGAATCAATTTTGAATTAGAGATGCATATAAAAGTTGATTCCAAGTATCAGGAACACCAGCTAAGCACCAATGGCTGCAATCCATGTCCCTATGTCCTCCATGTCCATAAACTGAAGGGTGACCATCTTTTCTAAGCTGTGATAAAGTTGTAATATCAAGCAACTTTATAGGCTTTTTCATGCCACTTAGAACTCTCTCTAAAACCAATTCTGCTGGGTGTGGACCTCCTGGATACTTGGTTCCTAATAATGGTTTTTCTTCTCCTTCACAAAATTTTGTACTTTCTCTTGGTGTTCCCCATTGCTCTGAGCTGCAAATAATTAGAAAAAATATATTTTCCTAATTTAGTCATTTCAATTAATTGATGCATAGTTTTGCAATCGTAAGTGACGCGTCTATGATTTGTATTAACAATTTCAATCACATTTGTTCATTTATCTAGAGTCGTTTTAATTTTTCAAAAACGCTGTATTGATTATCTACTGTCTAAATGTGATAAAATAAATAAGGATTCTAATTTACCACATTTTAAATGTGACAAAGATTCTCTTAAATTTTATTTAACCAGTTTTTCAAAAAAAAAGGTTTTATTTAACTATAATTTAATAGCGTCAAATACTTACTTAATATGATCCGGAGAGACTCCTTGGAAGAACACTCTTGTTTTGTTAATGTCAATATTAGTATCAATCCAATTGGCCCATGTTTTCAATCCTTTCTCATATGCAACCAATCGATCCATATCTCTAAATCTATTATTCCCTTCTTGAATAAAATCCCATCTGCATGAACAAAATAAAAGTCATAAAAGAATAGACAAAATTGATACAAAGTATGTACTAGAAAGATAAATTAATTACGGTTGTTTTCTTCCAGTATGAAGCCACCAATGCCAAGAGTCAAAAATCAAGACATTAATTCCTTTCCATGTTTTGGCAGCTTCAATAGAATCTAGTTTCAAAACTCTACCAATATTTTCACTAAAAATATCCACCAAAAATGCATTGCGCGAGAACATCACTTTAATATTATAGCTCTGCAAAAAAATTGTCATTTTCTCATTTACAGGAATGCATTAAAAACTATTCCTTTATCATTTTTCTCTTACATAAATTGTTTGGTTACGTTTTAATTTTTAATGCGTTATAAGATATATCTAAATGGGCGACAATATTTAATGCGTTATAAGATATATCTAAACGTAGATATTTGTGAATTTTGATTACTAAAGTTATTATAAATTTATTTGTAATATTGAATAAGAGAACATGAATCAAATAGGATATTGAAAAGGATAGAGATCTAACCGTGAAGGTGAAAAGGGAGAGGTCACCAATTCTCACTAAAGTATAGTGGGCTTGTGGGACAGTTATGTGAAGCATGCAAGTGAGTGATTGCCATTGATTCAAACTCAAAGAGTCCCCTACAAACAAAACACTCTTCCCTTTATATCTTCTTAAGAAATCTTCACCATTGAATCTGTATGATAAAATTAATTCAAACTCACAAGTGGATCCAAATGAAGTTGCATAGTCTAAATCATCAATAAATGAACTTTTTGTTTCTTTCTATCTAATATGACAATTAATTCTTATTTGTAGACAAAATGATTGAAAGTTACTTCACAATATGAACATCTCAATTTCAACTTCTTTCACATATACTCCCTTTGTTTTTTATTACAAGTTATTTTAGAAAAAAAATTATACTATAATATAAATCGTTTAGTCGCTTTATAATCCTAATGAATAATTAATAATATTTTTTCTATTATATTCTTAAATATTTATTATTCTCTTCTTTCAATTATATAAATTTATCTTTCACATGTTATTAATAAAAGACAATTTTATAAAAAAAATTATAATTTCTCATATTCATTCGATAATAATTAGTTTTTTTAATATGTGTGAAAAGTCTAATTACAATATTTACCTAATTGATTGGAGTATAACACCCATTAAAAAGACATCCTAACATACCATAAATGATTTGGAATTTTAAAGATAGAAAATATCTTATTTCTCCAAGATAGAGTTTTATTTAAGTAGTTAACCATTTACAACCATCATTCTTTGCAAAGAGGTCCACTAGATTCAAACCTCAATCACATAATTAAATAATTCAATCACATAACAAAATCTGATATTACTAAATTAGACGTCATTAATAGATTTTGAACTCAAACAATTTTTGTGTTAAATCAAATTCATACATAACTTTGTTTTACCTTTAAATGAAGTCTGAACAGGTGGACGATGATATTAGTTTCTTTAAATTATTTGATCATAAGATCATATATCAAGATTTTTAAATAAAATAGGGTTTGAACATTAGACCAATCTAACTTATGTGTGCGTGAATTTCTAATAATTATTACCAAACATTCATAAAAAATAACTTCGATTCTCCATAATCTCGAGTAATGCAATTTAAAATTACAAACTGATTCAAAATCTAAATTCTATTTTGATCACATAAGAAGTAAAATAACATGAATAAAAAATAGACATAACAAACAATAATAAGAGTAGCTAAATGAAAAATGTGTACCTAGGCAAGTTACATCCTGTGGGCTGCCATCTATACTTGAGATAGAATTGATCTGGTCTACCATTTTTCTGGCAATCAAATTCTTTCTCAATAAAAGGGCACTGTGAAGTTTCATATAAAGGGTATGATTCATCATAAACCCATCTTCCTTTAAACAAATCACAACCACTCTTTACAATTGTTTTCTTGTGATCAATATTTACCTTCTTCCCATGTGCAACAATCATGGAAAGAGTATGAATTATCAAAACAAATACGATGATAAACTTCATGGTAGTTGTACTCACTCACAATACGGGTGTGTTTTTTTTTCTCTTTTGTTAATGGAAGCTGTTTGCAATTTTTGGGATAAGTTTTGTATTTATTTATGTGTTAGAGGGAAGGAGAAGAGTTAACATCAAATGGATTTAAATTGAAATGGATATGCATTATCAAAAATAAATACCAAATACATAATATGTGATTATGAGGTGTAGGAGTGTGTGATGGTAATACGGAATATGTTGATTTTGTTTAATTAGAGTTGAAGATTTTTTAATGGTGAATAAATAAAATTAATGAAACATGTAAATCCAATACAAATAATGACGGTAAATACATTTGACTCCTCAAAATTTAGTATGATTAAGTTTTACCATTAAATTTTTAGATAACATATAAAATAAAATATTAATATATGAAACTAAATTGTTAGCACTTGGCAAATTGCAAAGTGAATAACAAAGAAAAAATAATTTTTGTAAAACACCAAAAATTTGGAGGATTTTGTTGAGCTCTGCTAGGGTTTATGGCGAAAACCAAACGGAGTGTGGGCCGTCCGGCTAAAGGGATGGCGGCAAACTGGAAGACAGCAGCGGAACCTTTAATCACTACAACAAATACGGAGATTGACTTGGAATTGATAACTGCATCGCGGAACGAGGAAGAACCAGTTCATGAGAATATGGTGGCTGCGACGGTGGAAATACCTAGCCCCCCGGAGTTGGAGGTGAAGACCAACAAACCTTGGGTTGATGTTATCCAAAGAGGAGCTTAATCTAGGAGACATTACTGATAGAGTTAATATGGGTATAGATAAGTATAAGAGGAAACATAACAAATGTGGGGGTATTGTTTTGTAATTTTGTATAACTATTTTTCTTAGTCTGTGGGTAGCCTGGATCTTTTGATCGACATGTACTGAAGCTGTTTTTGGATTAATATATTTCTTATCTTTCTCAAAAAAAAAAAGTGAAATGTTAATGAAACATTAATAAAACTAATGGGATACACGTGTGTTCGCACAGATACTCATGTGTTACGCGCATTTGTTTTCAAAATATAATTAAAAAAATAAAATTATTTTATAAAAAACTTTATTATTTTTTAAAGAAAAATTTATTTTTAAAATAAAAACAAATTTTTTTATGTAACTAATATATATTTCAATTTTCCATATATTATATGTCAATTTTTCATATATTATCTTAAAAATTATTGTATCTTAAATTAAAAATCATTTTAAAATAAAAATATTAGTAGCATAAATAATTAAAAGCAATTCATTTTCTCGTGTTTAAATTTATACATTATTTTAAATATTTTTTAAAATTTTTTTAAGTGTACAAAATATGTAATAACCTGTGCGTTCGCATGAATTTTGTTATGGTTACCCATGCGTTCACACGTTACTGATGTGTTACCCATGCATTTGCATAGGTACTGGTGTGTGGTACGCGCATTAAAAAAATATAATTGAAATGAAAAAAAATAAAGTTGTCTAAATAAAATAGTTTATTATTTTTAAAACATATAGTAAATAAGTTTCTATAATTTCTTCCGTATATAAAAATATTTAAAATTGATAACATCGAATCAAATCATTAATATAAAAATATTTTATTTTTTATTAATAAATGAAAGTTAAATAAAAATAAAAACATTTCAATAAATTATTATAAATATCATATGTGTGTATCATGTCAGTACCTATGTGTTCACACGAACTATTATCAGAGCCACATTCACTACTACAAAAAAGGGAAAAGACAACGCTTTTTTTTGCCTTTAACAGCGCTTTAAAGCACTGCTAAAAGAAAAGACAGCGCTTTCTTTCAATGTAAAAGCGCTGCCTTATGTCCACTTTAGACAACGCTTGGTAGTTTTTTTCAGGTAGGCTTTAGACAGCACTTTCCTTTGAAAGCGATGTCTATTCCTCCACTTTAGACAGCGCTTTCAGACTTTAGGAAGCATTTTTTTTAAGTTTTTACATCGCTTTTTTGCTAAAGCGCTGCCTATTGTTTCCAATTTTTTTTTAATAAATTATCTATTTTAATCAGAATTTTTATCATATTTGGTAGCTTCATTCCAATATTTTGATCCAGGTTTTCAGAATTATCTTTTATGCTCCATATTTGGTAGCTTCATTCCAATAAAAACAACAACAACAACAACAACATTTATACATCTTTTTACAAGTTATGATACAGGTTAAAATTCTATACAAGATATAGACAACAACATTTACAAAATTTATGATACAAGTTAAAATTCTACTAGGTAAAATGCCTAAAATATTCAAAATTAAATTTACATCTATACATCTTTCTATCTTAGAGAATTCTCATGAAACAACAACAACATGAATATCTTAACTCTATCTTCTACACATATGTACCTATATACCTGGAAAAAAAATTAAATGATCGAAATTCATAACATGATAATATTAACATTGCACTTTATTCGAATTTAATTTATACTCAAAACTCAAAAGTTCTCATCAAAGGAAATAAGACAATATACCTTAGCTTATAAAATTCTCAACCCGATAGTGAATTGACACCATTCCTCCATAAGTTCATCCAATTGATCTTTTGAGTAATGTGCACAATTGAATTCCTCAAAGTACTACATATATAATAATATAACATAGTATGTGATTTAGTTAAAACAATATGTCATTTTATGAGAAACACAAATTATAAAAATAGTATGTAATTCATAAGTTAGAAATCCATACCGTGGATGGAATCTCTAATCGATCCAAAAGAATGGTTTCTTTCATAAACCTCAACATAAAATAACCACAATCTATACCGTTACGCTGGCGAGGACACTACACATGGAAAGCAAATACGAATATATATCAGGATATACCCCTTAAATTGTTTTATCAAGTATCATCACTAAAGTAAGCAAAACTGAATATCTCTTTGTGAAAATATACCTCCACTCTGATCCATGTAACGTTGTTCGCTCTACTTTTTGATACTTGAATATCTCGTTGGGAGCGAAAAGCAAGTAGAACGTTATAGAATCATAAATATAAACACAAATCCAGATATGTTGACCATAAACATAAACATAAACATAAACATAAACATAAACATAAACATAAACATAAACATAAACATAAACATAAACATAAACATAAACTTGAATATCTCTTTGGGAGCGAAACACTTACGTGTCAATGATTTGTTTCAAATCTGGATATGTTGACCAATCATTATATAATGAGTCCAGATAATACACAGTTTCTCTCATAGGATTAATCGCAACCAATAGCCAGTGTCCACTGTAAGATTAAACAAAGATTAAACAATGGACAAAAACGGAAAACTATAATAGATTAAGCTAGGATGAAATTCTAACCCGTTGCCAGTATTATATGGCAAAAAGAACAACTTCTCGGTATCTTTACTGGCCACGAATAAACCAAGTACATATGATATGACATCATCTGGTCTCGTTACAATCAACCCGGAATTGACAGTGTTGGGAGCTAAGAATCCAAGTCTTGCTTTCAATCCACGCGGACGCACAATGTTGTCATACATAAACCTTAAATTAAAACATGATTAACATTATACTATATTCATTGAAATGAGGGATTAAATTGTTTATTTAATTAAACAAAGTTGATCAGAGTATACCTGATGTATATACCGATAACACCGAGGCCTAATTCCAAATGCCTAAAAACTTGCTCCATGTCCTCTCTACCAATTGCTTCAAAATATTCAAAACCAAAGATATCTTAACTCATAGATATAAGTCGGGTACCATCATCCAGAATATCTGTAATTCCTAAATATGTCCGAAGGCACGACCTGAACTGAGCAGTAATTTTTTTGTGTGCCACAGTCTTAGCAACATTCTTTTTTTTGTATCGAAATGTTGCTAATTTCAGGCGCCTTACCCCTACTGAGTTGTGCAGTCTCTTTAGCATGAATCTAGTTATCATATAATTAGTTAGGGAAAGTATAAAATCACAAATTAGCATTTCTCATAGCATAATGTCATATAATTGTGTTACCTCAAATGATGCAATTGACTCGGTATCCCGCCTAATCCCCTTATTTTTTGGAATGGATTTAGTGGGAGTCTAACATTACCATGTAAACAAAATGTAATTATAATTGCCATAAAAATTTGAATAGTAAACGATTTTAAGCATACCTCATTATCTACACAAACGAGGCTTGATGGCCATGCAACAAACAATCTTATTGCATCCGCCACCAATGTTGTATCCTCCACATCGTCAGGTAGTGGTAACAACGCACCCCCCCTCTAAAATGACGTCGACCGATACTTTCAAAAATCCATTTGGGAGGGGTCTATGGTGAAGCATTTCTCCCGAGATATTATACACTTTTCCCTTTCCAACCATCCGATAAGTCGGTGTAGACAAATAGAGTTGACACCGGGAAATGCCCTATAATTTAATAAATATGGTTATATAATTAATAAACATGGTTATATAGTTAATAAACATGGTTTTATAATTTATAAAGATGGTATATAATTACCTCGGGAATATTTTTTCTAAAGTTACCATTGATACTAGCTTTGTCACTAGTATCTTTAAAGCTTGTAGCTTGATCAATTTCCTTTTCCTTTCTCAGCTTATAGACTTCTTGTTGTAACTTTTCTAACTTCTCCTGCAGTTCTTTATTGCTTGGAGATTTTGTCTTTGTTTTTTTTTCAAGAATGTGGGAGTGATCCCAAATCCCTTACCCCTCACCCGACCAGAATACTCTCGAATATCTAATGCTCGTGAGAGTATTCTCCTGCAATCAGTATCTTCGTCTGGAGGTATAGAATGGGAAAGACTCTCCTGAAATTCATATAAATATTGTAGTTAAAGAATGATATGTTAATAAAAGAATGATGTAATTAAATAAATAAAAGTATGATGTAATTAAATAAATAATGTTATACTTACACATCTCTCGAAAATTTATTGAACTTTTTCTTCAACAGCTCCATCCTTACACACACGTGCTTCCTTCCACAAAATGTGTTCCGGAAGAGATGTTTCAGAACTATTCTCTTTTGTTAGCTACACATTAAGCCAAAAAACATGATTAAATATAAGCGCGTATATATTAAAGATACTTTGCAATTTATAGATACTTACAATAGATTGTTGTAATCGTGCATATCCCATACGGCCTTTTCTGTATGGATGTGCTGGACTTGAAGCTCGTTGTCGATTTACGACACTTAAGCTCTCAAATTTTTGGGTACTTCTTTTTGATTTAAAAGTTTCCCATTCTTCAGCTGTAATCAAATCAGCATATTTCCTTGGAAGCTCTGCATCAACAAAATTTTTATCTGCATCCCTTAGAAACTTATTTGACAAGAAAGCTCTAAAGCCTCTATGTAGTTTCTCGGCCAATTTAAGAATATAATCTCTCCTTGTATCCTCAATGATGAACAACCTCTACGAAAATCATAAACAAAGTGCGTTAGTATAAGTAATTTAGAGACATAATCGTCATTAAAAACAATTAACATCACATATGGTACCTGTATCTCACTCCATATTTTATCTTTAGCGTCGTCCAACACTCTTGCTCTCCAATCTTCACATGTGATTGGAATTTCTCTTCTTACCACGAAACCGAGATAACTTGTCAACATTGAACCGTTAGGCTCAATGAGTTGGCCTTCTTGGCTCCAATGCACTTCATACTTTATGCCTTGGTCTCTATCCCGTATTATTCTCTTCATTATTGTTATTCCTCTTCTATATTCCATTTCAGTTTTACTAACGGCCTTATCTCCATCATGCACAAAATCATCACGTGGGTGATCTTCGTTAGTAGCCATCTAATAACCTGTAAAAATATAAACATAAACCCAATATAAAAGCGAGTCAGAACCAAGAACCAATAATCCAAAAAATAGAACCAAGATATCATGTTTTATATCATGTTTCACTATCATGTTTCACCATCATATATCATGTTTTATATTCCAAAACATAGAACCAAGAATCCAAAAAATGCTAAAAATGCTAAGTGCTAAAAATGTTGATGTTATATATCAAGCCCTACCAAATGCTAAAAATGCTAAATGCTGTTGTATATCAAGCCCTACCAAATGCTGTTATATATCCAAAAATGCTAAATGCTAAAAATGCTAAAGAACACATTTTTAATGGAGTTAAACACATTTTCAATAAAGAACATACCTTGAGAACCTGCTGGTGTGGGTGGAGGAAAACGGAGCGAGTCGGTGGAGGACGGTACGACGGCGAACGGTGGAGGATGATTTGAGACGGAGACGGAAATGGGTTTCGCGAGGAAAAGGGTTTCTATTTGCGTATGATAGTGATACTGTGAATACAAATGTTCTGTTTTTTAATTCTGACTTATAAGGGTTTAGACAGCGCTTTCTAAAAGCGCTGGCTAAAGTGGATCTTAGACAGCACTTTTGAAAAGCGTTGGCTAATAGTGACCTTTAGCAGCGCTTTTCTATTATTTTTTTAATTTTTTATGACTTTAGACAGCGCTTTCTTAAAGCGCTGTCTAAAGTGGCCCTTTGCCAGCGCTTATGATAAAGCGCTTTCTAAAGCAATCCTTTAGCAGCGCTTTTTAAAAGCGCTGTCTAAGGTCATATGTTTAACAGCGCTTTTACTAATTATTTTATACGTTTTCTGTGTTTTTTTATTCATTTATAACAGCGCTTTTGTACAAAAGCGCTGTCTAAAGTGCGCTATTAAAACTTACTTTTGGCATAGTGATTAGACGGGAAAGGCCATAGCCACCTTCATCATATATTTTTCCTTTTAAAATTCATATGATGAAAAGTTAGCAATTAGATAAAATAGAAATTAGGATACCCCTTCCGTTAAATTTTATGAATATTATAATATGAAGTTAACTAACATGTAATATGGAGTAGTTCTAATTTAACATAAAAATTGAAAGAGTAGTGTTTAGGATAATCAAGGTAGTATGTAGATTCAATCATTTCGTAAATAGTTACTATTTATAAAATTATAAAAGGAAAAATATTTTTTTAACAAACCTCACCATAAAAGAAAATTTAATTATAATACATTATTTTTTATATCTCAATTATGTGATTAAAGTATACAATAATATAATCATAAAAGTCATCCTATGCAAAAGATCAATGACCGAGTAAAATAAAAAGACTAAAACATTACTAATGTTATTTTACCATATCATGAAGTTTGACAATATAATAGTAATTCATAATGTTTTCCAAATCAATATAAATTGAGCTTCACATTTTTCAAATATTCACACTTTCATTACATTCATTTATCTCAAAAATTAACAATGGCTTTTCTTTTATTTGTCTTAACATGTGCCACTATCTATATTTTTAGTCGTTTATTCTTTGCAATGATCACAAACCCAAACTATCACCTTCCACCAGGACCTTTCCCTCTTCCCATTATAGGGAACCTCCTTGAATTAGAAGACAAAGCTCACAAATCATTGGCAAAATTTGCTGAGATTCATGGCCCAATAATGAGTATCAAGTTTGACCAAATAACCATTGTTGTTGTATCCTCAACAGACATGGAAAAAGAGGTGCTTCTTACTAATGATCAGTTCTTGTCAAACAGAACCATTCCATAATCCGTGTCGGTTCTCGACCACGAGTAGTATAGTCTTGTCTTCATACCAGTTTCACCTCTTCGGAAGGAGTTAAGAAAAATATGCAACCCAAAATTGTTTTCTCACAAGACTCTTGATGCTAGCCAAGACGTGAGGCGCAAGAAAATACAACAGATTCTCAATGAAATCAGACAAACCAGTCAAATTCGAAAAGAAATAGATATTGGAACAACACTGTGATATAGTGGCAGAACCGACTGTTAATATTAGTTTTGTATTTGTGTTTGCAAATGTTGCGGTAAGTAAGAGTCGTCATCGACTTTTCTTTTATCCAAATTAAGGTAAGGGTGGAAAAAATAGAAAAAAACATTTTCAGGATTTTCTAAGTAAGGGGGTAGATTATATAAATGGAAGGTGTTAACACCATTTCCATCCGTAGTTATCTACAGGCTCTTAGAGGTTTGGTCATTTTGAAATACCTTTTTGCTTTGTGTATTTGAAATTTATTTTGAAAATGCCTTGGTATGGCAGACTTTGTACTGTTTCTCGAGAATGTGGAGAAAGTATACAAAGTGTCTCAAAAATGTTTTTGAAAAGTAGTTTTTTTTTTGTTTAAGTGCAAAATGTTTTCTTGAGCAAACTTCTAACAACTCTCTACTTTTATACTCGAAAAGACGTTCTTTTCCTCATATCCTTTAGACAGTGATATCCTACTATTAGTGAGTAGGTAGCCCTATCGTTAGATATTTGAGGGACATTCGAAAGGGACGTTACAGTCACAAAGGCAATTTGTGGAGACGCTTTAGCAATTTTGTTTAGGGACTAGATCATTTACTGAGAAGGCAACGGTAGGATTATCGAGGGACTATGATCTTTTTGATTCACGGGTCTTTGCTAAAGAATTCCTGCCTCATGACTGTTTTATTTTTAAAGGCAACCAAAGTGGGGATATCCTAGAGGTGAATATGTGCAAGGTGTGTTATGTTCAATTATTTTAGTCTTGTGTTAAGTTTGCTAACGTTTGATTATTAGTCTTATCATACACGCCTAATTACTAGTAGTTTAATATATATTGCAGAATATTAAAGTGCAAGAATCTAAATCTACGATATTACAATGCTTTGGAGAGGGGATTTATATTTTACAAGAATGAGGGGGATAAAGTAGTAAATGTCCTAGTTTTAATCTATTACATCCAGTGAGCAGGTACATTAGTAATAAAAATGCGAAATTAAATAAACGCACGTGAAATTGAAAATAATGTCTAAAAATATCCTAAGAAATAAAAATCTTTTTGGTTGTTTTTTATTTTAAGAAAAATAATTAAATTGAAATTATCTAAAGTCTATTTGGAAAATAAAATTAAATAAGTTCTTTTGGGGTTTTTTTTAATTATGAAAAGAAAATTAAATCTAAATTAAGTCTTAGATTTTAATTTGTTTTAAGTTAAGAAAATGGTTAAAATTTAATTAATCAATTAATTAAGAAAATAATTATTTAATTAAAATGTCTAAGCCTAATTTTTGTGATTTTTTTATTTAATGTTAATTTAAATAAAAGAGGGTTAATAGAGAAATGGAAACAAAAAAAAAAGAAGCATCCTTCGATTGCAGGGAGATGGTGCCTTTCGACTCTATGAAGGGGAAATTGTCTTTCGATTTCCCTTTGATCTAGTGACAGGATGTGGTTTTCGATCCAAGAGGCGTTGCTGGAATTGCCTGATGGGTCACTTATAAGGGCATTACACTTGCAAGCATGTTGTCAAGGACGAAAAGCATGACCTGAGTGCCAAACCCAGGCTTTTTGATTCTGCACTCATTGGGTCTATTCAGGCTACATCTGCAGCAAGTGTTAGCAACAAAGCAAATATGGACCTGGGTGTCGAACCCAAGTCCTTAATCTTGAATATAGCTCGAATAAAATTATAAATTCCAATATGTCATGCAAATGTAGAGATTGATCCTTTTACCAATTCTTACCAAGGGTTGATGGATGAATATGTGATGATGGGTGTGGGTACCCTGTTTGATGATTTCTTCGATTTGTCCTCTGGACGTAGGTACCTTTGTTTAAGGGTTGCTTTAACTTAGATCACTTATGAAAATTTTGATAACTTTTGGTGGGTTTGTGGGTAGCGTATCTCCAATGTGTGCGTGGTCTCTAATTTTTTGGATTGCAAGCACTCTGCTTATATAGAGTAGAAAGGAGGGGACAAGAAGACAATAGCTTAAACTGCCATAAACAAATGTTTTCAATGCCATGAATGAAGTTTTGTAACTATGGCCAAAAACATGGGATATTGTCCTCTTTTTTTGAAATTTGAATAAAGATAGACAATTTTGGCTTTCGAATACCTCCAGTCTTTATCCTTCGATTGGACCTCCCATGATTAATTCCTGAAACTGCGCATTCTGCGCCTGAAGAGCCTTGATGGATGTCTCAGTTGATGATGAGTCAGGATTCATGATGCTGAAATAAACAGCGAAGAACAGTAAGCAACCTGAAAAGAAGAAAACCTGCTATGCACATGATGAATGGAATGCGTATGATTTATGTTTTCAAAGACAATCGGGAATCAACTTTGTAAACAAAAAGGAACGCACTTCATTAGTTTCAACTTTGAAACTGAAATTATTCAACAGGTTGCCCTTAAGCGTTACATGAAAGGAAATACTGAAAAGGGAAATAAAACCGTAAAAGAACATCCGGAGCTCCTTATTGATCCCCTGGTCTCCTCTTCTCAGTACGGATGTAGGCATTCAGAGCTCGCTCATTTTCCAACTGCTTTGTCAGCTTCTGGATCTTTAATTCCTGCTCGTTGAACTTTTCCCGGTAAGAATCCCGCTCTTCTCGCAGTTGCGACCAAGATCTCTTCAATGTCTCATAGTCAGTAGGTATCTGAGGAGGAAGGACAGTTGGAGGAACACCATCTTTGTCAGGAGACTCAAGAATGATGGGTCTGACGGCTTCGTATGGCATACCTAACTTCTGAGCACGGATGCGAACCCATTTGTAGTAGGCTTCCATAGGTAAAGAATTCTTTGGCCCTAACTCTTGTGGGTCAGCTTTATGAACTTTGTCCCAAGCCTTGATGAACCTACGACGCAGCTCGTCACTATCCACTTGAGACTCAAAACTGATGTGAGGCACCAACATCTCGTGGGGACCTGCTCTTCTGGCTCTTCCAAACTGACGGAACGCTAGACATGGATTGTAAGAGATTCCTCCTTGGGTACCAATCAGAGGAACATTAGGGTATTCCCCGCATCGATCAATAACAGCTATCCCATCCAAACCTCTACAAGTCCAAATGATGTCTTTGTCGGTGAGAGACATTAACCTATGAGCCCAACCTCTTCCTTCTTGGTTCTTCAGCACGAACTTAAGGAGGTGCGAAATAAACCACCTCACCAACAAAGGGATACAACACCATAGGGTTCCTCCTCTTCGGGTAGTACGGGCATGAAGTTGTTGCAAGATGTCACCCAAGAGAGTGGGCACAGGATTCTGAGACATAAAGATCCTTATGGCAGTGACATTGATGAAGTTGTCAGGATTAGGAAACAAGACTAACCCATAGATTAAGAGAGCCAAGATGTCTTCATATGCCCTAAAGTCCAGGTCATTCCAGAAACTGTTAGCCTTACCAATCAGAAACTTGGCCAAGAAACCCTTAACTCCGCTTCTAGTCATCCAGTTGTCCATTACCTCTTGATGTGTCAAGGGAAGAGCTGCAGCAACCTCCTCAAGCCTGAGGGTCTTTTCCCAACCAGTAAAGGGAGTCTGATCCAAGATAGGGATACCAAGCAAATCAGAGAACTCTTCCAGGGTAGGGACCAGCTGGAAGTCTTGAAAGGTGAAGCACTGGTACAGAGGGTCATAGAACTGGGTCAGAACACTCATCAACTGTTGATCCCGCTTTGTAGTGACTAAACTGAGAAGAGAACCATGTCTCTGAATGAAGGAAGTGGTATTTGGAATTCTGCTAACCAACTCCTCAAGCAACTCAGGTGAATGAACAAAGTTGAACCGGATAGTATTCCTTCGCACATGCATCATGATGTCCTACAAAACAGAGCAAAGGTGAAACCCTCTTGTCTTTGAAATGGTCAGTCCTTATGCAGGATGTATGCAATGCTCATGATGTTATGATGTTATGATAAAGCACACCACAAATAGATACAAAGGCAAACATGGTAAGGCACACAAGTCACACAAGGCAAGCCCCTAAAGTTTAGGCCAGCATGAGGTCTAGGTATTACCCTCTTTCAGTTTGTTGGTTCATACCTGTCCTATCAAAGTAACCGGGTTCTTAGAGGATCCCAATATCATTGACTACCCTCAATCGGTCATAACTCCAGCATCGCAATCTTTTCTTGCGGCCAGAACCATCACGAGAGTTTAGCCTCAATGGGCGTAGCATACTGCTACTGTTCTAATGGCCAAGTTGTGTCATTTAAGGTTCTAAGGTTGTTGGTGCTTAATGACTCCTCAGAAGACCCATATTCTCCTCGTTGCAACACAAGGGATATCGGTACAGACCAAGGTGCCACACCAACGTAGCCACTGTTTCACCCGTGTCGGTCTACGCCGGACAGGTCCCTCACAGCTTATGCTACCTAAACAGGGTATCCCCAGATCCGGGTTAGGATCTATGTAACTCCCATGCAACCCACAAATTTAAAGCAGACAAGTCAATACAATTGAAAACACAGTTATGAACTAACCCTAAGGTACACCTCACTTTAAGTAACAGTTTCCCCAGCAGAGTCGCCAGTTCTGTGATCGGTGGATCTGGAACTGACTGTTTAACGCTGGTTCGCGAAATGTCGCGGAAGCAAGAGTCGCCACCGTCTTTTATTTTCTCCAAATGGAAAGGACAAAAGCACAGAAAAATTCCTTATAGAGATTGCTCTCAGTTCGGGAGGTAGATTATAGAAAGGGAAGGTGTTAGCACCCTTTCTATCCATGGTTATCCATGGGCTCTTAGATACTTGCTCATTTGTGTTTTCAAAAATGTTTGTTTGCTTTTCAATTGTGGGTTTTAAAAAAGTTTCTTTGAAAATTTCAGTTCGACTCTTGTATCAGTCCTCAAGAGTGTTTGAAAAATTGCTTTTGAAAGCTTTTTGAAAAGGTGTCGGTGTGAAAAGTATTTTTGATTTGTTTTGAAATTTAGAGCAAGTATCTAGAGTTGTCTACCTACCCTAAGGAATTCGTCTGTGTAAATGTCCTTAAAGTAGTGCCATCCCACCATTGAGAGGTAGGTAGCACCACCGTTGGAGGTGTTCGGGTCAATTCGAGGTTCGGGACATGGTGATCACCGGAGCAATAGGAAGACACCTTAGAAGCTACCCTCATGCCAGGTTCCCGGATCATGAGGACTTACTAAGACATCCTCTACTCGACGATCACCTTTCGAGGCAAGGCAACAGTGAGGCGTACCCTAGGGATGGTGTGTGATTTGTGTGTCATGTTCATTTGCATTTATCTTGTTCATGTCAGGTGATCTACGCGTTTGTTTTTATTTCGTCCATTCATTCTTGCATGCATTTGTTAACAGTTAAAACTTTGCGAGAAAGATAAAAGTTCTAAAGCTATTACAAAAGGCGCGGGTCCACATCGCCAAAATTTCCTGAACCCGATTTGACAGAAAAATAAAGAATTAAAGAACAGTAAAGTGCGAGAAATTAATTACACGGCTTTGGGAGAGGTACATAAAAATTATACGAAAAAGAAATAACCACGCGAATTAAATAAGAATTAAGAACGAGGGCGTTGGACCCTTTTTTGCAAAAATTAAATTAAATGATTAAATTAATTAAAATTAAAAAGAAAAAAGAATTATTTTTGGTTTTTTTGGTATTTAGGAGAATTCAATGCGATTAAACCTAATTCTACAATTTTTATTTTGTTATGAAAACATATTAAAGTTTAACCTAAAATTAACCCTAATTAATCAATGCGATTTAATTCATAAAAATAAATATTTAATTACTAGTGAAAAGAAAAGAAAAAGGATAAAAATTAATTAAAACTAATTCTACCATTTTTAAATTAATTAAGGAAAATATTAAGATTTTATTCCTAAATTAAAACTAATTAATTAATAAGGCTTTATTTACAAAAAATATAACATTAAATAAAAATATCAATTTTTGTCTCTTTTCTGATTTTTTGGTGTTTTTTTTTTATATTATTGTGAAAATATTTAAATTAATTAAAAAAGACAATAATTGAAAGAAAGTAAAAATAATGAAAAACAAAGAATGTAAAAAGAGTTTGCAAACCTAGGGGGGTCTGCCCCCAAATTGAGAGGTAAGTCTTGAGCAATTTGAGTCCAATAAGCTTCAGGCCTTGTTGACTTTTTCCACTAGCGTGCTCAGGCGTTGACTGAGGTCCACCATATTTTTTAGGTCGTGACCCTTGGATTGATGAGATTGAACGCGTGGACGGCTTGATGGAGGAACGTATGATGGTCCATAGCGTTGGCACTGCATAGGATCATTAAATGAAAAATAGTATTGAAGGGGTGGGGGACCTGGGGCTCGAACCCAGGTCCTGTGGTTTACCAAGCGTCTTTCTCAACCAGCTGAGCTACATGCTTATTCATTAATATAAATGGAAAACAAATTATATAATAGAAAATTTGGAGTTAGTGGTGGTCTGGCGCGAAAATTTAAATCAACCAGTCAGCGCCTTACACTTCATCATCTTCTTCCTCGCTTATTTTTTTTTCTGAAAATATAAAAACATTGGCAACGGTTTTTGCACCGTTCCAGAATGGGCTATTTGGGAAAATAGCGATTAAGCCATCTTTGAGCATAAATTAGGCGCGAGGATCCTATCTTTTTCGTCCAAGCACGCTAAATCCAGTTATGGTATTGAGAACGTCCAATTTTACAGTACCTGGAAACCCCTAATTCAAAAGCTGAAGAACCCTAATATCCAACAATGGTGACATCGCATAGAGTGCACAAAAACACAATTAAATTGTACAGTTAGCATCAGAATCCATCAATTAGTAATAATCCATAAGAAAAATGCAATGAATGTGCTTGAAAATCAAAATACAATTATGCATATTATGTGAAAAAATTTGACTTCTGTATACCAATTCAAAGGGCTACGCGTATGGAAAGCTATCCAGTTAGAATCAGTGATGTCCTAGGAAGGTAATAGGATGAATTTCTTGGCTTGAATCGACCTGCAAGTGTGTTTTCAGATTTGGAATTTTTAAGCAAAAATTCAAGTTTTGTTCTTCAGGTTCTTGCGCAGCTTTTTGGTAATGAGCATTAGGTCTTGATCCAGCTTATGTATGGAATGAATTAGGTCAAAGAAAACAACCAAAAACCTTGGCATTCATGACTTGCAAGATTTGATTTTCAAAAATCTTTTTCAAATATTTTTCATGCCTATTTGGTACAAATCATGGCCAATTATCTTCAATTCTTTCCAAATCTAGCTATGCACGAAATATTGAGTATACATTATGCATAAAAAGATTTAAAACCTAGGTTTAGTATTTTTCATGTATTTATTAATTTAAATGAATTATTAATAATAAAAAATCCAAATAAATAAATAAAAAATGAATAAAAACTTCCCTTTGGGCCAAGTGGTCGTGCACATGCCTTGGAGGATGAATTGTGGAAGAAAAAGAGGCCCATTAGCAATTTTAGGTCATTTGAAGCAATGTTGACTTTTCAAAATATTCAAACATTTCCCAACTTCCACAAGGCATAACTTGCTCAAGTTTTAAGCTTTGCTCTTGTTCTTGGACATTTTGGAAAGGTCTTTGAGTCCTCTAACCAATTCCTTTGGTCCCATGTCATTTTTATTTACCAATCTCAAGTTATGGCCTTTGACTTAAAGTCCCTTTTTGTTGACTTTTGAAAATGACCTATAATGTTGAAATTGATAACTTTTTGTGAGAGCATTTATTGGACTTGAAGTATGAAGATGGGTTGTAGGAAATGTCTTTCTCTTCAAAATGAGCTTTGGATGGAATTTTTCTGATAATCCATGTGAAAGTTATGCCCTGGTCAATTTACAGTTGACTTTTTCAACTGTCCAAATAAGGAAACTTTTGCATCTTGATGATTTTTGAGCCAAGCTTTGAGAATCATGATCAAGCATTGATCAAATGATGTTTGTGGCTTCAAAATGAGATGTTGACCAAAAATTTGGACTTTTGACTGTCAAATGACCATTTTGCCCCTACAGTTGACTGTAGTGCAATTAGGGTTTTTGACTGTGCAATTTTGTGCTGAAAGTCTTGAAACTTGATATGAGGATGCTTGACCATATTTGTAGGCATGTGGGACTTGATTGGACCCTTGGAAACTTCATTTTCTTGATCAGAACCAAAACCCTAACTTTGACTGTTTAGGAGGCCCTTGAACTGTGCAACCCTTGGGGAGATTTTGAAGCTTGACTTGGCAATTTCTTGAAGAATATGGGAGGGTAAATTTTGGGGTACAACACCCTTCGTATGTGGGAGTCCATTTACCCCTGGGATCACCTTGTGACAGTATAATGCGCTTGATTACCAGATCACCAGCCCGATATTCCTGATGTCTGACCTTCTTGTTAAAAGCTTTGATCGTACGTTTTTGGTACATATGACCATGGCAGACGGCCGCGAGCCTCTTCTCGTCAATCATATTTAACTGGTCAAGTCGAGTCTGAACCCATTCGTCTTCATTCAGCTCTACATCCTTCATGATTCTCAAGGAATGGATCTGGACTTTTATGGGTAGGAAAACTTCCATATTGTATACCAAAGAGAAAGGATTTGCCCTTGGTGACGTGCGCATTGTGGTGCGGTAATCATGAAGAGAAAATGGTAACATCTCATGCCAATCTTTATATGTCACCGTCATCTTCTGTATGATTCTATTGATATTTTTGTTAGCAGCTTCAACAGCGCCATTCATCTTTGGCTGTGTGATACGGTGGCAGAACCGACTGTTTTGGAAAATGCTGATTTGCATTTTGCATTTTGTATTCGCAAAATGTCGCGGTAAGCAAGAGTCGCCACCAACTTTTATTTTATCCAACTGGAAAGGAAAAAAGTACAGAAAATTCCTTTTTTTGAGATATTCTGAGTACGAGGGGTAGATTATAGAAAGGGAAGGTATTAGCACCCTTTCTATCCGTGGTTTTCCACGGGCTCTTAGGTACTTGCTCATCTTTTTAAATTGCTTGTGTGTGTGTTTTTTTGAAAAAGTTTTTGCTTTACTTCGTTTTAACCCTTGCTTCTGTCTTCAAGAGTGTTACGAAGTGTTTTTGAAAACTTTGTTTGAAAAGTGTTTGGTGTGAAAAAGTTTGTTTTGAGCAAGTACCTACTAGCATCTACCTACTCGAGAAAGGATTATTTCTGTTCTTGTTTCCTTTAGACAGTGTTATCCTACTATTGAGAAATAGGTAGCACCATTGTTGGAGTTGTAAGGGTCAATTCGAAAGGGACGTACGATCACTAAAGCAATGTTAGGACGTCTTAGTAGTAACCCTAATGTCTTAAGATCGTATTCGAGGCAACATTGCCGAGGCAACCTTTCCGAGGCAACATTTCCGAACGGGACATTTGATCTTTTTGTTTAGACAGGAGGGCGACCACTAAAACACCCTATACTTAATGATCGTTTACCGAAGGCAACAGAAGTGAGAGTATACCCTAAGAGTGCGCATGTGCGAGTGATTTGATTTCAAGTTATTATCTTTGCATATTAGGGTTTGCTAACCATTTTAAATTGTCATGCAATCTTGTCATACAATTTTATTATCATAAATCTAACAGTTAATATTTGCGAGAATTAAAATGTGAGAAATAAAAACTTACGCTATTACAAGGCTTCGGGGTAGGGGATTAATTACATAGCCAAAAAACCGTAAAACGATAAATAAAAGAAAACCCTAATTAGACTATTACATACCGTAAGCAATTACATTAATATGGTAAAAATAAATAAGCGCGCGTGACGAATTAAACGAGAAGGAATTAGGGTTTTGACCCCGTCTAGACATAATTGAAAGAAAAATCACATTTTTGTGGTTTTTGTGTTATTTTGAGAAAAATAGAGTTTAATTGAATCAATAAAGAAAACCTAATGACTAATTAATTTTATTTAAGAAAAGTAATTAAATTAACTATTTTTGTATTTTTTTATTTTGTGTAAAGAAGTAAAAATTAAATCAAGAACAAACCTAATTTTCTAATTTGACTTTAATTATTTAAAAAAGGTTAGAATTACCCTAAAATTACATTTAACTAATATTAAATTAAATTTAATAATAATAAAAAAACCTAATTCTAAATTCATGAAATTGATTTTATGATTTTTTTTGTAAAAAGGAATTAATTTGTGTTAGAAAATTGTTAAATAAAAGAAATTTAAATAAAAGAATTAAAATAGAAAGGAAATTAGAATGGGCCTGGTGTTATAGCAGAGGGGGGGGGTCTGAATTGCAATTTTTGAGCCCAAAAGCTCCTAGCCCGTGTTGAATTTCCAGATCCTATGTTGCTAGCTTGACTGGGCGTATGATGGACCTCCAAGGGATGGCCTTTGGATCTAGCCTGTTGATGATCTGGATGACGAGATATTGATGATGCATGGCAGGCTCATTATATGCACGTGTACCTGATTACACAAGGAAAAAATATAGAAAGTAAGGTTGGGGACTTAGGGATCGAACCCATCCCCTTTGGCATTTTCCATTGCATGTTGACCATCTAAGCTAGCTTGGCTTTTTGTATATGGAACAACAAACAATCATTATATGAAAAAACAAAATAATATTTATCAAAATGCACACAGATTTGAACGGACCATCCATGGGGCACCATGTTATCATCTCCATCGTTTTAGACCCATGACTTTTACCTACGGACAAAGGGGCGTAGGTACAGCCCTGTGTTTTTCCAAAATCTTATGCAAGCACGATAAATGCACAACTATGGTACCAATCAACTAGTGGCAACCTCACGAGCATCATGGTACCCTTATCCCTGGCCAACTGTACCTATACACAAAGTCCCTAAAAACGAAACTAAAACCCTAGCCATGGCAACTTGTTGTATAACCAATAAAAATGCAATTGGATATTACCATTAGCTTGCAAACACCATAAGGATTAAGAATATGTCCATAAAACATGCTAACAATGCTAGAATTATTATGTACGATTTCAAAAAAAAAGGAAGTCATGGGGTACTTACAGTGCATTTCAAGGCTTGAGGGAGCCTGCTAAGGGTTGCAATGTGATCCTTGGATGTCCAACAAACGAATGGTGTGCCTGGAATGGCTTGAAGAAGCCTTGAACTAGGAAATCAGATTGCAACTTTTCCTTGAAATTTTGAGATTTGTTCTCTTCTTTTCACGCCTCTAATCCTCTTGCTTTTGGTCTGCACATGTTCCTTATGTACCCTAGAACAAATTAGGGTTACAAACTTGTTTCAAATCTTCCTCAATTAAGATCATTGATTCAAGATTTGATCCTTATGCAAATATTTCCAAATCAAGCCAAATCCAATCTTTTTGTGTCCAAATGAAGCTTGCACAATTTGATTCTCTTTCCAACTGTATAAGAGGCCTAAACATGAACAAAATCTCAAGCTTTGATTAGTTTTGATATTTTCATGATTTTATTTTGATTTTATTTGATTTAATTGAAATAAAATCAAAATAAATGACAAAAATAAAATGATGACAAATGGAAAGGATCATGGGTCGTGGGTCATGTTACAAACTCAATTCAAGAATAAAAAGTTGGGCCCATTTGATAAAAAAATGCAATTTTGGACACATTTGACTTTTGGCAATTTTGCAAAAAAGGGTCAACTTTGCCAATGCATAACTCTCTCAATTTTGACCCTAGATATGTGTTATTGGACTTTTTAAAAAATCTTAAGATGTCCTCTAAGCAACCCTTTTGGTCTCATCTCAATTGAGTCTTCCATGTTCATTTATGAAGCTTTGACAAAAACGGTGTTTTTGTTGACTTTTCAAAATGACCTATAATGTCCAAATTTATATCTTCTTGTGAGTGCATATTTTGAACTTGGGAGATGAATATGAATTGTAGGGTATTTCATCCTCTTCAAAATGAGCTTTGGATGGTTCACTTTTGATAAAGTATGAGAAAGTTATGCTTGGTCAAAGTTGGGTTGACTTTTCCTACAAAACCCTAATTTAGCCACTTTTGGGTTTTGATGAATTGTGAGAAATACTTGAGGAATCATGATAAAACCTTGATAAAATGATGACTAATACTTCAAAATGAGGATTTTGACCAAAAATCTTGAGGTTTGACTGTATGTGGGCCACAGTTGACTTTTGCCCTAGTAGAATCGATTTTCAGGCCTTTGAGCAATTGACTGAGCAAACTTCCTCTGCAAGGCTTGAAACTTGACATGGATGATCTTGGGAACATATTAAGACAATGGTGAGAATTTGGGATCCTTTGTACTCAAGTACCTTAATGCAAAGTGAAACCCTAATTTGGGGTAGACTGCCTTAGGAGAGGGTTTGTATGGTCAACCCTTGGACTTCCTTGAGCAATTTGAGGAACTTACTTGAAATGCATTGAGAAATATGGAGGGAAAATTTTGGGGTACAACAGCTGCCCCTGTTCAATCTTCTTAAACCTGAGGATATAGATTGGCTTGTCTGCCTTTCGTGATCCGGAGGTGGAAGATGATTGAACACTAGAGTGCCCAGAAATTTGCACTCGCATGAAGTGGTACTTGTCTTGTGATATCGGGAATAGGCTTACAGATGCCATTTGGAGGTTGATGTCAGAAGATGGGCTTAAAGATGCCATCAAAAGAAGTGTCGATCGCATAAGAGATTCCTTTGTGAGAGTCCGTACACCAGTTGTTGAGGAGGACTATGCCGGGGAACGCTGGTCTCTATCTTGAGAGAGATAGAGTTTTAGGAGCTTAAGTTGTCCATTACTCTATTGGGGAATCATCTCTTAGTCGAGGAGGTGAAAATAAACTGCTATCTGGTCGTGCTTCAGGCTTCACAGTGATTTGTTGAGGAAAATAAGACTGACAACTATCTGGTCATGCTCCAGGCTTCACAGTGACTTACTGGGGGGTGAGATTAAACTTGCTATCTGGTCGTGATCCAGGCTTAGCAATTTCTCACTTCTTATCTAGTCGTGCTCCAGGCTTCAGAAGGGATCAAGTTGTTATCCGGTCGCATCCGGGCTTCAACTTGATTTTAAGGCCTACTAATATCTGGGCAATTTCCGGGATTCATAGTAATTGGCCGGGTAAACTGCTATTCGGTCGAATTTCGAGTTTCGCAGTACCTTATACTGTTATCTGGTCGTGATCCAGGCTTCAGTATCCTTTTCCGCTATCTGGTCGTGATCCAGGCTTCACGGTGTCTTATACCAATATCTGGTCGATTTCAGGCTTCATGGTATCTCGTATTGCTATCTGGTCGATTTCCAGGCTTCACAATAACTTGCTGAGGGTTAAGCTGTTTTCTGGTCGATCTCCAGGCTTCACAGCTTGAATTTATGATATACCATTATCTGGTCGTTTCTAGGCTTCGTAGTATTTTGGAGAAATCAAGATATTATCCGGTCGGATCCGGGCTTCATAGCTTGAACTTAAGATATACCACTATCTGGTCGATTCCAGGCTTCATGGTGTTTTGGAGAAATCAAGATACTATCCGGTCGAGTCTGGGCTTCATAGCTTGAACTGGAATAAAAATCTTAGTATTGATTTGACTAAACCAGAGAAAACTTGTGAGAACTTGATTGCATCTTTCCCTGAAAGGTAAAGAGTTAGTCGTATGTGATGTCATGATGTATGAAATGTATTGGGTAATGATGTTCTCAAAATAAATGAGATTGTGTTGTATGATGCGTATGCGCATGCCATGATGTATGGATATGCAATGCTCTTATGATACTATCTAGCTGGGGAGAATAAATCCGGGACTGCTGTTGGAGAGTACAAAGAGTTGATTTCTTCGTTCTCGCTGGGGATAACGACCGAAGATGATTAGTTGGAGACTTGCGTTTGTTCTGCTTGGGAACACTCCACTGGGAGAGACTCTGCTGGGGAATAATTTTGCGAGAGAATGACTCTGTGGGGAGGAGAGATACTCCGTTGGACAATCTGCTAATTTGGAAAAACAACTCTGTTGAGGATGAATTATCGTTGCTGGTGATGATGCACTCTGTCGGGGATTGACTTTCTGCCTGTGGAAGAAATAAACTTCACTGATGGTGAACTTCTATTGTTGGTGATAGATAAACTCTACCAAGGGAGAATTTTTCCAACTTATTTGCGATTATGAACCTCGGCTAGGGAGAGCTGACACCACTGTCTTTGGATACTTCCTACTCTGCGGGGAGTGTATGTACCTTTAGTTGTATTCTCAAGCCGGCTCTATCCCTGTACCTGGTGGGTAGAGCAACTGTAAGGTTCAGACACTTCTTGTTTGCCCCTGTTCCTGGAATTACGAGCAATTGTCTTTTGTTTCGTATGTAAATATTTATGAGCAGTAATTATTTTCAAATGCATATATCAAAAAGAATCATTGGACGTTCTTGCAAAGCAAAACAGGAAACGAAAAACAAATCAAAATTTCTTGTGAAAATGAATTGTATTGATTTTGAAATTGTTGGCCTGTAATAGGCGTTTTATACAAGAGGCTGACGTCCTATTAAGAGAACGCCGCCGAGGGAATTATACAAAAAGAAATAAAAACAGCTATGTGAAATAACCCCACTGGGTTCCAACTCTACTATTGCCTTTATATCTTCGAGCGTCTCATCACTTTGCTACTTGGTCGAAGGTAGATCAGATTGATTGGCGCCGTCTGAGCTTGATAGTCAATACCGAAGTTTGGTCGCAAGATGATCCAATGAGACTTAGCGTTACGCTTCAATCCCTAATTTTTGCCTGGACCGCCCTTTCGGGTTTTCAGTCCACCGGGATACCCTTTTTTGCCCAAGCCGCCCTTTCAGGTTTTTGACTTTCCGGGTGTACAGTTTTTTCATTTTCATCCCTTATTTTTGCCCGAACCCTTTTGGTTCGCCGGAAAGCCCTTATTTTTGCCTAGGTGTGTCAATCTAGCGGGTCTTTGATTAGGCGTAGTATTTTTTTACTATGTTCGCATTGACAGGGTGAGGAAGGTCGTCACCATCCATGGTTGTTAGAATCATAGCTCCTCCCGAGAAAATGTTTTTAACCACAAATGGCCCTTCGTACGTGGGGGTCCATTTGCCCCTGGGATCACCTTACGGCAGTATGATGCGTTTTATCACTAAATCCCCGACTTGATATTCTTGACGTCTGACTTTCTTGTTAAAAGCCTTGATCATTCGCTTTTGATACGTCTGACCGTGAAAAATAGTAGTAAGTCTCTTCTCGTCGATTAGGTTCAACTAATCAAGTTGGGTCTGGATCCAATCATCTTCGCTCAAACCTGCACCCTTCATAATCCGGAGAGAAGGTATCTGGACTTCGATGGGCAGGACTTCCTCCATACCATATACCAAAGAATAGGGTGTTGCCCCTATTGACGTCTGTACTGAGGTGCGTACCCATGAAGAGCGAATGGTAACATCTCATGCCAGTCTTTGTATGTCACCGTCATCTTCTGCACAATCTTCTTGATATTCTTATTTGCTGCTTCAACAGCCCCATTCATCTTCGGTCGATAAGGAGAAGAGTTGTGATTCTGTATCTTGAACTGTTTGAAGAGCTCAATGATCATCGTATTGTTGAGATTTGTACCATTGTCCGTAATGATCCTCCCTAGTACACCGTATCAACAAATCAAATTGTGCCGGATAAACTGCGCCACGACGTTCTTGGTTACTGTAGAAAAGGAAGCTTCCTCAACCCACTTTGTGAAATAATCAATAGCCACCAGAATGAAATGATGCCCATTAGACGTAGTAGGTCTGATCTCACCTATCACGTCGATGCCCCACATTGCGAAAGGCCAAGGAGCTGTCAAAACATTCAGAGGAACTGGAGGTACATGCACCTTATCAGCATAGACTTGGCACTTATGACAGGTTCGAGAATGCTGATAACAATCGGCTTCCATAGTAGACCAATAATATCCTGCCCGTAGGATCTTCTTTGCCATGGTATGTCCACTGGAATGAGTTCCGAAGGTACCTTCATGTAACTCTGCCATGATCCTTTCTGCCTCGCTTTTGTCCACACATCGTAGTACAGTTGAATCATGGTTACGTTTATAAAGAATACCATTGCTGATGAAGAACTTTGTAACAAACCTTCTCAAGAACTTCTTATCATTAACAGATGCCCCATCGGGGTACTCTTGAGCCTCAATATACCTCTTCACCTCGTGGAACCACGATTTATCTGCTACCTCTTCAGTCTCAATGTCCCAACAATGTGCGGGTTCGTCCAACCTCTCAATGGTGATATGGGGAGCTTCATTGTCCCACCTGACCTTGAACATAGAAGACATGGTAGCTAGCGCGTCCTCTAACTAATTCTTCTCTCTTGGGAAGTGTTCAAAGGTTATCTCCTCGATGTGCGGAAGCAATATCAATACATACTCTTTGTAAGGAATAAGATTTGGGTGCTTCGTATCCCACTCACCTTTGATCTGACTGATCACTAGAGCAGAATCTCTGAATACACTCAAGAACTTAATCCTCAGGTCGATAGCTGCTCGAAGACCTAGGATACACGCTTCATACTCCGCCATATTGTTGGTGCAGTTGAAACATAGTCGGGTGGTGAACGGAGTATGACAGCCCACAAGCGATATGATCACAGCACCGATGCCATTACCCAACGCGTTAAAGGCTCCATCAAAATACATATACCATCGGGATCCTTCCTCAGGTCCTTCATCCGGTCTAGATTCTTCACAGTCGGTCACCAACATGATGTTCTCATCCGGGAACTCGAAATTCATGGATTGGTAGTCATCCACGGCCTGATGTGCCAAATGATCCGCCAATACACTACCCTTGATTGCTTTTTGAGTTGTGTATTGGATGTCATACTCAGTTAAGATCATCTTCCATCTTGCTATTCTTTCGGACAAGGCAGACTTTTCGAAGATATACTTGATTTGATCCATCTTTGATATCAATAGGGTAGTGTGAGTCAGCATATACTGTCTCAGCTGACGAGCAGCCCATGCCAAAGCGCAGCAAGTTTTCTCGGGCAGTGAGTATCTGGTCTCACAGTCGGTAAACTTTTTTCTAAGGTAGTAAATAGCGTGCTCTTTTCGGCCAAACTCGTCATGCTGCCCCAACACACACCCCATTGAATTATCCAGTACTGTCAAGTATAAGATCAAAGGTCTCCCTTCAACTGGATGCATCAAAATAGGTGGCTCTTGGAGGTATTCTTTGATTCTTTCGAAAGCGGTCTGACATTCATCATTCCATCTTACCACTTGATCTTTCTTTAGCAGCTTGAAGATTGGCTCACAAGTAGCAGTCAGGTGTGAAATGAATCGGGCGATGTAATTCAGACATCCCAAAAAGCCTCTGACTTCCTTTTCTATGCGCGGAGGCGACATCTCATGTATAGCTTTTACCTTTGCAGGGTCCACTTGAATACCTTTATCACAAACGACAAAACCCAATAGCTTACCAGACCTTACCCCGAAGGTGCACTTGTTCGGGTTCAACCTCAGCTTATACGTTTTCAACCTGTCAAACAGTTTCTGGAGATGATCTAGGTGCTCTTCCTCAGTCTGGGACCTTGCGATCATGTCATCAACGTAAACCTCAATCTCATGGTGAATCATGTCGTGGAACAAAGTGACCATGGCGCGCTGATAAGTGGCCCCAACATTCTTTAATCCAAATGGCATGACCTTGTAATAGAAGGTGCCCCATTGTGTAACAAAGGTTGTCTTATCCATGTCCTCGGGAGCCATCTTGATCTGATTGTAACCAGAAAAACCATCCATAAAAGAGAAGATCTTATGTTGCGCGGTGTTGTCGACCAGAACATCGATGTGAGGAAGCGGGAAATCATCCTTGGGGCTTGCCCTATTTAGATCTCTATAGTCCACACACACCCGTACCTTACCATCCTTCTTAGGTACCGGAACCACGTTGGCGACCCACTGTGGGTAAGAAGTGACAGCTAGAAATCCGGCGTCAAACTGTTTCATGACCTCAGCTTTGATTTTGTCAGACATCTCAGGGCGTATACGGCGAACCTTCTATTTTATCGGAGGGCAGTCTTCTTTAGTTGGCAGGCGATGAACCATAATGTCAGTGTCCAAACCAGGCATATCTTCATATGACCAGGCGAAGATCTCAACATAGTCACGTAGCATCTGTATCAATCGCTGCTTGACACTAGGTTCCAGATTCGCGCCTGTCTTGACCTCTTTCCTGTCTTCCTCTATACCCAAGTTCACTGATTCAACTGACTCTTCATGAGGCTGTATGGCCCTCTCTTCCTATAGTAACAGTCTAGAAAGTTCTCCGGGCACCTCACAATCATCCTCACCTTCGTCCTCGGCCTGGTTGATTGGGTTTTCGAAGTCATAACTGGCAGTAGCAGAGTTGTTATCAATGGGATCCAGAGTGGATGTGGATCTGCATTATGATACGTGAGTGTGTGTAAGAGCATAACTGTTTTGATAAAGTGAAAGACAGAAAAAGAAAAACAAGGAGCACAAAATTAGTAATGCAAGAAACGTCCAATGTTTTATTGATGATATATGAAAATGACAAATAATAAGCCCTCACAAACAAAGCCATGGTGCCTCGGGCAAGGCACCAGGCCGTAAAGTTTCAAATTGTTTATTACAAACTTAAAAAAAAAAGTCAATTACTGTGAAATAAAGGAAACAGGTATGAAGTCTTTCGCCGTCTAGTTGTTCAATCCTCCATTGGTTGTAGGGTAGATCCAGCTGTCAATGTCTGAATCTTCTTCAATGTCCTCAATGGCATTCATTCCCCGATTACTGATGTGCAGAGGAGGTCTTCCAATTCGCGCACGCCTAACACCCCTTTGAGCCCTTGTAGTAAAGCCCAAACCAAACTTGTCAGTTTTATGCGTGAAATCAGGGAGCTGGCCCCAATTTGCACACCCAACTCCTTCAATTGCAGCCCTGGCATCCTTGAGGGAAGTCATATTCATCAGAGGTTTGTCAGTAGCAACTTCAGTTGACGCCAAAGTCTAGGGGACTTCTTCAAAGTTCTGACACAGGGTTTCGATGAACTCCCCATCCATCTCCACGTAACGGGAAGAGTTAAGATGACTCACCATGTACTCCTCTTCACCTTGTACTATGACGATCTTCCCCTTTACCACATATTTCAACATTTGATGGATCGTGGAAGTCACTGACCCAGCCTTATGAATCCACAGGCGACCCTGTAACGCCCCGTTTTAATTAATATTATATTATATTAATATTTTCGATTTACCGTTTGACGTTTATTTTTGCGACGGGAATATTTAAATTAACCGATATATCTATTAATATATTCGGCGATGTTTTATTCGGACCGGTAATTATTTTATTCGGTCCGCTAATTATTTTGAGGGACCAGTAATTATTTTATTCGGTCCGGTATTTATTTTGAGGGACCGGTAATTATTTTGTTCGGTCCAGTTTTTATTCCGTTCGGTTCGGTAAAATATTATACGGACCGATATATAATTATTTGGAGTTATTTTAATTATTTGGGTTAATAATATTATTTAGTGTTAATTAGTGGTGATATATCAAGAAGGGCTTTTTGGGTATTTACTTGTGTCTTGCTACTAGAAACAACCAAACACTTCTTGTTTTATGTCATAATACAAAAACACACTTAGAGACATAGAGAGCTTAAGAGAGTCTTGGAGAAGTAGAACAAGAAGAATACAAAGCTTGAATTTTGGGTTGGTTGGAACATCAAGAATCATTTCAAGTATCTAAGGTAATGGATTTGATTTTTCAATGCTTATAATTAGGGTTTGATTTGGTATATTTTGATTTGGGATGAAATTGATGTTAGAGTTCTTGAGATTTGTTGAGATAAATTAGGAGAGTTAATTTAGGTGTTAGTGTTTTGGAATTATTGTTATGTTAATAGAAATTAAATTAGAAAAACTAAATTATATTAATTAAATTAAGTTTATAAACTAAAGTAAATTATGCAGTATAGCAGTATGCATAGAAGTTAAGTTATAACTAAAACTAAACTAACATTATACTATGTTTCATAAAATAATAGCAGTATAAAGTAATTGAAATGAAGTTAGAAAGTTCATTGTATTAAGTTTAGAAACAAAAAACGTAATATGCAGTATAGAAATAGCAGTATGTTTAGAAAAGTAAACTTGCAGTATGGAATTGAAACCAAGTTTAGAAAATTAATTAATTTATGTTTTGTTTTTCTTTTCTTAATTTAATATATTAAATATTTATATTAATTAAATAAAAATATGACATAATTTAGCCGATTTAATTTGGAATCCGATTATATCCAATTTCCCGATTTCGGAAATTTCGGCGACGGAGCTAGTTAATCCGAATTGAACGAAAATTGACGTGCTAGCTAATTTCGACGTGTAGAACGTCGTGGTGAGGTTAGTTTTTTCGAGATTTCGAGTTTTATGAAGCGACCCGAAGTAGGCCAATTTACGATTAATTTGAAATGGGTTGCATTTTAGTCGGTTTAAGTCGCGTATGGACAATCCGATTGCGACGTTAATGATTATGATTGGTGCCGATTATTATGAATGACTTTCGCGACAATTATTGATGTTGGACTATTTTTCTGTGTTTGAAATTTAGTGAATTATTTGATAATGATGTGGTGTGATTAAACATGATGTTTGCGACGGTTTATTTATAACGAATACTTGATGATATGCGATGCGATGATATGTTTATCTTGATGTGGATGAATATGGCGACATGGGCTTTATACCAATTTTGATGCGCGATGATGATGTTTTGTTGTATCGTGTTTGTGATGTCGTGTTGTCGAGTCACATACATTGCATTGGCGACGAGGGCTTTTATGCCAAGCGACGAGGGCTTTTATGCCAAAGCGACAATGGGCTTTTATGCCGAATGTACCTAATTATGGACAAAGCGACGGGTACCACATGCATAACATAGTCGTGTCTCATCGAGTCGGTTATGTTTATTTTTGAGTCTTTTGGCGTTGAGTTTTATTTGATGGCTTATAATGAATTGCGTGTTATATGATACTCTGTTTTGTGATGATTTCGTGTTGAACATAAAGTGATTATGATGTGATAATTTCATGGAAATTATACGATGGATATAACATGACGATAAAGCGACGATATGAGTTAATGGCAATGGAGTTTATGTCTTGTTTTGGTATGATTATGATGATTACGTGACGAAATTAAAGTGTTGATTTTATACACTAAATGATGATTTAAAGTGTGTGAGATTTGGATATGTGCTAACATACTCTTATTAATCCTAATCATTTATGATTCCAAAACTATTTATATATTTTATCATGCCTTTAATTACATATTTTGGAGTATCTCACCCTTTACTTGTTTCGCCGTTGCCTTTATATTGGTAACGTGCAGGTGATCCGCGAGGATGATGGGGATTAGCTCGAGTCTCTTTATTTTGAGTCGCTCTGCTCTGATAGTAGGAACACTCGAGATTTGGGTGACGTTATTATTTTGATAGGATAGTTTATGTATACTATGTTATGACTTTATGTATTTATGATAACATGATGATACGTACATTTTGTGAACACATCCACTGTGCTGTGATTAGTCGTATGTTTATATGATGATTTATGTTATGAATCGGTATATCCGACTTTTGATTTTGTGATGTGCACTATAATGCAAATTGATGAAAAACACGAATATGTGATACCTCAATGTATGTTTGGATGAAATTTTGAAACTCTGATTTTATTATTAATTACGAGGGGTAAAATTGGGGTGTTACATTAGTGGTATCAGAGCAGGTCGGTCTGTCCGACCAAGTTGTTAAGTTTGTTGTCGTCTATCAATCAAGTATTGTTATTTGTTGATTCTAATCCTTGTTTTGTTTTGAGAAGAAGTTGTTATGGCTGGAAGGAACACTGGTAGAAATTATAAGGCTCTTGCTGCTGCTATGCAGGAAATGGCTCAGGCTTTCCAAAACCCACCGAATGCTGACGAGAACGCTGGGTCTCGTAGTTTGGCAACCTTCAAAAGAGAGAATCCTCCTACTTTCCAAGGAAAGTATGTCCTGAAGGTGCTTTGGCGTGGCTGAATGAGATTGAAAGAATCTTTGTGTAATGGATTGCACTCCTGTGCAAAGGATTCGTTATGGTACTCATGAACTAAGTGCTGAAGCGAATGACTGGTGGGTTGAAACCCGCCAGAGGCTTGAGGTTGCTGGTGAGGAAGTGACATGGGAAGTTTTCCGAAGGGAATTCATGAGGAAGTATTACCTGGAAGATGTTCGGGGAAAGAAGGAGATAGAGTTCCTTGAATTAAAGTAAGGAAGCATGTCTATCATTGATTATGCTGCAAGGTTCACTATGTTGGCCAAGTTCTATGCGCATTATGATGGGCCGAATGGCGAGTTCTCTAAATTCATCAAGTTTGAAAATGGTTTGCGTCTTGAGATTCAGAAATCTGTTGGTTATCATAAAATCCGTGTATTTTCAGATTTGATTGATAGTTGTAGGATCTTTGAGGAGGATAATAATGCTCATTATAAGATTATGTCTGATAAGAGAAATAAAGGTCAGCAAATCCATGGAAAACCGTATGATTCTCCAGCTGGTAAAGGGAAACAGAAAGCGTTTCAAGGGCGAATAACTAGTGGGGGAGATGCTCCTGCTATTATTGTTTGTTACAAGTGTGGGAAACCTGGCCACAAAAGTAATGTTTGTCGAAGCGATGTTAGAGCTAAGGAGAATGAGGTGAGATGTTTCCGATGTGGAGAAGTGGGCCATATGACTCGCGATTATAGACATAAGGATGTGGTCTGTTTTAATTATGGCGGGGGAGGTCACATTAGTGCTCAATGTAAGAAGCCTAAGAGGACTCAAGGAGTAGGAAAGATGTTTGCTTTGTCGGGTGCTCCGACAGCAAACGAGGATGGCCTTGTTCGAGGTACTAGTTTCATTAATAGTTTTCCTCTTATTACTATTATTGATACTGGTGCTACTCACTGTTTTATTGTTGTTTATTGTGTAAAGAGATTAGGTCTCACTTTGTCGTCTCTGGATAGAGCTATGGTGGTAGAAGTTCCGGCTAAGGGAACGGTTACTACTTCTTTTGTGTGTGCAAGTTGCCCTTTATAAATCTTTGATAGAGACTTTGTGGTGGCCGATGCTTTAAGTCGAAAGACTTTGCATATGTCACTTTTGATGGTGAAAGAGTTGGAATTGATTGAGCAATTTAGAGATATGAGTCTTGTAGTAGAAGTGACACCGAAGAGTGTTATCTTGGGAATGTTAAAGATCAATAATGATTTCCTTGATAGTGTTAGAGAAGCTCAGAAGCTTGATGTGAAACTTGTTGATTTGTTGGTTGGTATTGGAAAAACTGAAAATGAAGATTTCAATTTGGATGCTCAGGGTGTATTGAGGTTCCGAGATAGGATTTGTATTCTCGATGATGTGGATTTGAAGAGAATGATCTTGGAATAAAGTCATAGAAGCAATTTGAGTATTCATCCCAGAGCGACCAAAATGTATCAAGATTTAAAGAAACTATTTTGGTGGTCGGGCATGAAGAGAGAGGTGGCTCAGTTTGTTTATGCTTGTTTGACTTGCCAGAAGTCTAAAGTGGAGCATCAGAAACCTGCAGGGTTGATGCAACCGTTAGAGATTTCGGAGTGGAAATGGGATATAATTTCTATGGATTTCGTAACGAGGTTACCGATTACACCAAGAGGACACAATGCGATTTGGGTGATTGTTGATAGGCTTACAAAGTCGACTCACTTTATTCCTATTAACATCACTTATCCCATATCGAAGTTGGCGGAAATTTATATGCATGTGATTGTGAGATTACATGGTATTACTTTGTGTATTGTTTCGGATAGAGATCTGAGGTTTACTTATGAATTTTGGAAGAGCTTGAAAGAGGCTTTGGTTTCAAAGTTGAGGTGGAGTTTGGCTTATCATCCTCAAACTGATGGTCAGACAGAAAGGACGATTCAATCGTTGGAAGACTTGTTACGTGCTTGTATTCTTGAACATGGTGGTTCATGGGATACATATCTTCCTTTGATTGAGTTTACTTATAACAATAGTTTTCATGTTAGTAATGGAATGGCACCGTTCAAGGCTTTGTATGGTCAGAGGTGTAGAACTCCTTTGTGTTATCATGAGTCGGGTGAAAGTGTGGTGCTTAGACCAGAATTGGTTAGAGAGACTACTGAGACAGTGAAGATGATTAGAGAAAAGATGAGAATTTCTCAAAGTCGACAAAATAGTTATCATGATAAAAGGAGAAAAGACTTGTAAGTTCAAGATGGTGATCATGTATTTTTGCGAGTTACTCCTACAACTGGCGTTGGGCGAGTATTGAAGTTGAAGAAGCTAACTCCTCGCTTTATTGGTCCTTACCAAATTACTAGTAAAGTGGGAAAAGTGGCTTATAGAGTGGCGTTACCGCCAAATCTTTCGAACTTGCATGATGTGTTCCATGTGTCGCAACTTCAGAAGTATGTCCCGGATCCTTCACATGTGATTGAGATGGATGATATCCAAGTGCGAGACAATCTTACAGTGGAGACGATGCCATTAAGGATCGAAGATCGTGAGATAAAGTCTCTTCGTGGCAAAGAGATCTCCTTGATTAAAGTTGTTTGGATAGGAGCAGCTGGTGAAAGTGCGACGTGGGAGTTAGAAAGCAATATGCGGGATTCCTATCCCGAGCTTTTCGAGTCAGGTAATTTCGAGGACAAAACTTTTTTTAAGTGGGGGAGAGTTGTAATGCCCCGTTTTATTTAATATTATATTATATTAATATTTTCGAGTTACTGTTTGACGTTTATTTTTGCGACGAGAATATTTAAATTAACCGATACATCTGTTAATATATTCGGAGACGTTTTATTCAGACCGGTAATTATTTTATTCGGTCCGCTATTTATTTTGAGGGACCAGTAATTATTTTATTCGGTCCGGTATTTATTTTGAGGGACCGATAATTATTTTGTTCGGTCCGGTTTTTATTCCGTTAGGTTCGGTAAAATATTATTCGGACCGATATATAATTATTTGGAGTTATTTTAATTATTTGGGTTAATAATATTATTTAGTGTTAATTAGTGGTGATATATCAAGAAGGACTTTTTGGGTATTTACTTGTGTCTTGCTACTAGAACCAACCAAACACTCCTTGTTTTATGTCATAACACAAAAACACACTTAGAGACATAGAGAGCTTAAGAGAGTCTTGGAGAAGTACAACAAGAAGAACACAAAGCTTGGGTTTTGGGTTGGTTGGAACATCAAGAATCATTTCAAGTATCTAAGGTAAGGGGTTTGATTTTTCAATGCTTATAGTTAGGGTTTGATTTGATATATTTTGATTTGGGATGAAATTGATGTTAGGGTTCTTGAGATTTGTTGAGATAAATTAGGAGAGTTAATTTAGGTGTTAGTGTTGTGGTATTATTGTTATGTTAATAAAAATTAAATTATAAAAACTAAATTATATTAATTCAATTAAGTTTATAAACTAAAGTAAATTATGCAGTATAGCAGTATGCATAGAAGTTAAGTTATAACTAAAACTAAACTAACAGTATACTATGTTTCATAAAGTAATAGCAGTATAAAGTAATTGAAATGAAGTTAGAAAGTTCATTGTATTAATTTTAGAAACAAAAAACGTAATATGCAGTATAGAAATAACAGTATGTTTAGAAAAGTAAACTTGCAGTATGGAATTGAAACCAAGTTTAGAAAATTAATTAATTTATGTTTTGTTTTTTTTCTTAATTTAATATATTAAATATTTATATTAATTAAATACAAATATGACATAAGTTATCCAATTTAATTTGGAACCCGATTATATCCGATTTCCCGATTTCGGAAATTTCGACGACGGAGCTAGTTGCTCCGAATTGAACGAAAATTTACGTGCTAGCTAATTTCGACGTGTAGAACATCATGGTGAGGTTAGTTTTTTTGAGATTTCTAGTTTTAGGAAGCGACCCGAAATAGGCCAATTTACGGTTTATTTGAAATGGGTTGCGTTTTAGTCAGTTTAAGTCGCGTATGGACAATCTGATTGTAACGTTAATGATTATGATTGGTGTCGATTATTATGAATGACTTTAGCGACGATTATTGATGTTGGATTATTTTTCCGTGTTTGAAATTTAGTGAATTATTTGATAATGATGTGGCGTGAATAAACATGATATTTGCGACGGTTTATTTATAACAAATACTTGATGATATGAGATGCGATGATATGTTTATCTTGATATGGATGAATACGATGACATGGACTTTATACCAATTTTGATGCGCGATGATGATGTTTTGTTGTGTCGTGTTTGTGATGTCTTGTTTTCGAGTCACATACATTTCATTGGCGACGAGGGCTTTTATGCCAAGCGACGAGGGCTTTTATGCCAAAGCGACGATGGGCTTTTATGCCGAATGTCCCTAATTATGGACAAAGCGACGGGTACCACATGCATAACATAGTAGTGTCTCATGGAGTCGGTTATGTTTATTTTTGAGTCTTTTGGCGTTGAGTTTTATTTGATGGCTTATAATGAATTGCGATGTTATATGATACTTTGTTCTGTGATAATTTTCGTGTTGAACATAAAGTGATTATGATGTGATAATTTCATGGAAATTATGCGATGGATATAACATGACGATAAATCGACAATATGAGTTTATGGCGATGGAGTTTATGTCTTGTTTTAGTATGATTATGATGATTACGTGACGAAATTAAAGTGTTGATTTTATACACTAAATGATGATTTAAAGTGTGTGAGATTTGAATATATGCTGACATACTCTTATTAATCCTAATCATTTATGATTCCAAAACTATTTATATATTTTATCATGCCTTTAATTACATGTTTTGGAGTATCTCACCCTTTACTTGTTTCGCCGTTGCCTTTATATTGGTAACGTGCAGGTGATCCGTGAGGATGATGAGGATTAGCTCGAGTCTCTTTATTTTGAGTCGCTCTGCTCTGATAGTAGTAACACTCGGGATTTGGGCAATGTTATTATTTTGATAGGATAGTTTATGTATACTATCTTATGACTTTATGTATTGATGATAACATGATGATACATATATTTTGTGAACACATCTGCTGTGCTGTGATTAGTCATATGTTTATATGATGATTTATGTTATGAATCGGTATATCTGACTTTTAATTTTGTGATGTGCACTATAATGCAAAGTGATGAAAAACATGAATATGTGACACCTTAATGCATGTTTAGATGAAATTTTGAAACTCTGATTTCATTATTAATTACAAGGGGTAGAATTGGGGTGTTACAGACCCAACAAGCAAGAATATGATGGTCAGATATCCATCACATAGAAAGTAGATGCGAAAGTCTAAGAGCCAACTTTAACTGGGACGTCCACCTCCCCGTGCACCATCCTTTTTGACCCGGCGAAAGCCCTGACCATAATATTGCTCGGCTTCAGAATCAAACCTTCACAGTCTAGATGGTCTAATGCTTTCTTTGGCAAAACAATCAAAGAGGAACCGATATCCACTAGTACATGGGCCATAGTAGTGCCCCTGCACTCGATTGAGACGTGCAGAGCATCATTGTGATTTCTTCCTTTAGCAGTCAGATATGCATCTGAGAAACCCAACCCATTGTCGGCAGTCAAGCTAGCTACGCAATCCTTGAATTGATTAGCTGAAGTCTCCTGCGGCACATGCGCAGTTTTGAGGAAATCAATTAAAGCCTTTGCATGGGCTTCTGAGCACAATAACAAGGACAACATGGAGATTTTTGACGGGGTCTGCCCCAGCTGCTCGACTATGTTGTAGTCTCTCTTCTTGATAATCTTCATAATTTCCTCTATCTCCTGTTTAGAGGTTTCCATAATGATCTTCTTAGGTTCCGCCGTCCGGGCAGGCTTACCTGTGATTTCCTTGCCCTGAGTCCCAGATGGCTCGGCGGTAGGGGTGATAATTGGAATAGGAACTGGGACAGTAGCTGATGTACTGGCAGATGGAATGAAAATAGGTTTGTGAACAGTCAGAGGGGAAATCTCGGGAGAAAAGAGTCTTCCGCTTCTGGTGACCTTGCTAGCCCCGACAATATTGCTGATATCAGCATCAGCTTCCTCACACTTTAATTCTTGTTTAACTCTATGGTAATACACATCACCCTCATAGTGCCAAGGGACATCTTTATCCGAAGTGTATGGGATAGGACCAGGGATGGTAATTATTAATGGGGCAATTCTTGGGACGGATGTAATCCTAATAGGCTTTCTCGAGGAAACCTTGGAAGGATTGGCGGAAATGGTTATGATGGCAACATCTTGAATTAGAACCAACAGAATCATAGTATTTTCGAACAGGATCTCTTTGTTATCCATCAGGCGTTGAACACCTGATTTCAATAAGTGGCAACCAACAGGTAGAATGGAACTTATGTGGCAACCTTCACCATAACCCATAAATAAACCGACCAACAATAGATTCTTCTTAACTGTCATCAAATGAGTAGAGATTCCTTCCATGGAGGTCACAAATAAATCATCGTCTATAGCATTTACTCCATGACCGTGTTTAGGCATGGGAGAAGTTATGACGTTAGGCTTCTCTGGAGCGTCAAATTCAATCTCTTTAGCTTCGATCAAATCTTGCACCTTATTCTTCAAGGCCCAACAGTTGTTTGTATCATGACCTGGGCCATCGGAGTGATAGGCGCAGCGGGCATTTGGGTTATATAGCGGAGATGTGGTGTTGGGATTTTTCGGGGCTTCCCTCAGAGTTACCAGGTTGGTCTTCAATAATTGTGGTAGAATTTGAGACAAGGTCATATTGAGCCGAGTGTACTGCCTTTGTGGTCTTTCCATCCTTTGTTGATTGTTGTATTGTGGAGCAACTGTGGGTCTTGATATCACTACCGCATTTACTGCTTGGCGGTGTTCAGGTCTGCTTTGGCTCCTCGAGCCATAGACTGCACTAGCTTCTTTCTTACCGGTGAAAGGCTTCTTTACTGTACTTGATGAAGTATCCTTCTGTATCTTACCACTTCGGATACCAGCTTCTACTCTCTCTCCAGTCAAGATCAACTCATTAAACCCAAATGATGAAATGCCGATCAGATGGTTGAAAAATGGACCAGATAGCGTTCCCAGAAACATGTCAACCAACTCCCTATCAGACAAAGGGGGTTGGACTCTTCCATCCAAATATCTCCACTTTTGAGCATAGTCCTTAAAACCTTTGCTTGCACCCATAGACATACCCTGAAGCTGAGTACGAGTGGGAGCAAGGTCGGCGTTATACTGATACTGCTTGTAAAAAGCAGCAGCAAGGTCCTCCCAGTTTCGGACATTAACTCCTTCCAACTAATAAAACCATTCATGTTGAGTCCCTGACAGACTATCTTGAAAGAAATGTACCCATAAATTTTTATCAGCAGTGTGGGGTTGGATTTTCCGGACATACGAGCGGAGATGGAATTTTGGACAGGATACTCCATCGTACTTAGCAAAAACTGGAGCTTTGAACTTGTGACGGATCACCACTCCCGGTACCAATCCCAGCTCTCTGAAATCCAGACCAGGGATCTTTTGAATCTCCATAGCACTCATAAGGTCTTCTAGTTGTTTGTACCTATCCTCAGCAGGAGGATATTGCTCTTCATCATAATCAGTGTCATCATCAGAAATGGCAGGACTGGGGCCCTTTTCTTCTTCTTGGTTCTCCCCTTCCTTGGATGAAAGGGCTAGATCAGCTTGTTGTTCAATCTATCCACAAACCTTTTGCCCATACTCAAAAGAACAACCTTCTTCTTTTTCTTCTTCTTCTCTTTCTCTTTCAGAATGAGAGCTTTCAAATCCTCTTGCCCTTTAGCCAAGCTCAAGAACATCTCTTGGAATTGGGCATTTTGTGCCTGAAGATCTTTGATAGCTTGATCAGAAAACATAACTGCTGAAATAAACAATGAAGAAGATGAGAAACCTATGATGGTACTTGTAATGGTGTGCATGATAATGGGATGTGTATGTAATGATTTCAAAGACTTTGGGAGATTTAAATTTTCAAAACAAAAATAAAACAAACTTTATTAGATTAACTTGTAAAAATGTTCAACAATGCCTTTAAGGCGTTACAAAGAAATAAACGGAAAACAAATCTAAACTAGAAAAAGAAAAATCATAAATCCCATGGACACTTCCCCTTCGTGCTGACATAGTCATTGATCGTTCTTTCATTCTCGAGTTGCCTGGTGAGCTTCAGGATCTTCCTTTCTTACTCATGGTACTTCTCCCGGTAGGTATTCCTCTCCTCTTTCAGCTGAATCCATGATCTCTTCAATGCCCAAAGATCAGTGGGCATGTAGGGATAAAGGACTATATAAGGAATGACCTCTTCGTTGGTAGGCTCCACAATCACTGGCAATACATCTTCATAGGGCATCCCAAGCTTCTGGGCTCGAGCTCGAACCCACTGGAGATAAGGCTGCATAGGGAGAGAAGTATTTGGTCCTAGCTCTCGGGGATAAGATCTGTTCACCATGCCCCAAGCTCGTATAAACCTCCGGCGATACTCGTCTACGTCCTCCTTATAGCCGAAGGCAATATCTGAAAGAAGTAGCTCATGAGGACCATCTCTCCGAGCACGACAAAACTGTCGTAAAGCTAGGCAGGGATTGTAGGTTATACCCCCTCTGATTCCAAGCAACGGTACATTAGGGTATCCCCCACAACGATCAATGACAGCAGTGCTTTCCATAGCCTTGGAACTCCAAATAATGTCTGTATGGGAAAGGGACATTATCCTGTAAGACCATCCTAAACCTTCTTCATTCTTCAACACAGATTTTGGGAGGTGCGAAATAAACCACCTTGACAGCAGCGGCATACAACACATAAGAGTCCCTCTTCTTCACACAGTACGAGTGTAGAGGGCATGCAAGATATCACCAAGTAGAGTAGGCACAGGATTACGAGACAGGAAGATCTTAACCGTATTCACATCTACAAAGGAATCTGGATTCGGGAAGAGAACCAAACCATAGATAAGGAAAGCCAAGATGTCTTCGAAAGCCTGGAAATCCAAATTATCCCAGAATGACTGAGCTTGATCCATCAGAAACTTAGCTAAGAAACCTTCAACCCCGCTTCGTGTCTCCCAATTAGATACTACATCAGCCCATTTCAGATGTAGAGCTGAAGCAATGTCTTCTGGTTTAGAAGTCTCTTCCATACCTATGAAAGGAATCTGCTCTAGGATGTATATACCCAATAAGTCTGAGAACTCTTCCAAAGTGGGAACCAGCTGATAATCTGGGAAGGTGAAGCAATGATGCACAAGATCGAAGAACTAGAAAAGCTCACTCATCATCTGCTCATCAAACTTTGAGGTAACCAAACTAAGAAGCTGACCATGTCTCTTAATGAACGTAGAAGTCTCAGAAACTCTTGAGGCTAACTCTTTGAGTTGAGCAGGTATTTGCACAAAGTTAACTCGGATGGTGTTTCTGCGCATAAAAGCCATTATCTGCAAAATAGAACAAAGATAAATCCCCTCAGTCTTTGAAATGGTTAGTATAATGAAGTATGTATGCTATGTTATGATGCATGATGTCATGGTAGAACAAACAACAAGTATAACAGATAACAGACATGGCAAAGGCAAACAAGTCACACAATAGCCCTTAAGTTTAAGGCTTGCATGAGGTCTAGGTACTACCCTCTTGAAGTTCAGTTAGTTTCAACCTGTCCTAGCAATAGTAACCGGGTTCTAGAGGTTCTCAATATCACTGACCATCCTCCATCGGTCATGGTTTCAGCTCACGCAATCTTTTCTTGCAGCCGGAACTATCTCGAGAGTATGGTCTCAATGAGTGTAGCATCGAGTATCAACCAGTTCCCAGCTTTACATTGAGGCCGGCTATCTGACTACTTCCTAATGGCCAAGTTGGTCTATTAAGGGTTCTAAGGTTAGTTGATGCTTAACGACACACATAGCAGCCCCGTATTCTCCTCGTTTCTCCACAAGGGATACCGGTACCAACCAATGTGCCACCTCAATGTAGCTACTGCTTCAACCGTATCGGTCTACGCTGTACAGTTCCCTCACAGTTTATTACTACTTACCTAAAAGGTGTTCCCCATATCCGGGTTAGGATTTATAGTAACTCCTAATACAAAACCCTTTAACAGTAAAGCAACCAAAACAAACAAGAGAAGCAATTTATGATGAACTAATCCTAAGGTATACCCCACTTATTTATTTCCCCAGCAGAGTCGCCAGTTCTGTGATACGGTGGAAGAACTGACTATTTTGGAAAATGCTGATTTGAGTTTTGCGTTTTGTATTCGCAAAATGTCGCGGTAAGCAAGAGTCACCACCGAATTTTATTTTATCCAACTAGAAAGGAAAAAAGCACAGAAAACTTCCTTTTTTTAGATATTCTGAGTACGGGGTAGATTATAGAAAGGGAAGGTATTAGCACCCTTTCTATCCGTGGTTTTCCACGGGCTCTTAGGTACTTGCTCATCTTTTTAAATTGCTTGTGTGTGTCTGTTTTGAAAATTTTTTTGTTTTACTTTATTTTAACCCTTGCTTCTGTCTTCAAGAGTGTTACGAAGTGTTTTTGAAAACTTTGTTTGAAAAGTGTTTGGTGTGAAAAAGTTTGTTTTGAGCAAGTACCTACTAGCATCTACCTACTCGAAAAAGAGAATGTTTATGTTCTTGTTTCCTTTAGACAGTGCTATCCCACTATTAGTGAGTAGGTAGCACCGTCGTTGGATTTTTAAGGGTCAATTCGAAAGGGACGTACGATCACTAAAGCAATGTTAGGACGTCTTAGTAATAACCCTAATGTCTTAAGATCAATATTCGAGGCAACATATCCGAGGTAACGTTTCCGAGGCAACATTTCTGAATGGGACATTTGATCTTTTGGTTTAGACAGGAGGGCGACCACTAAAACAGCCTATACTTAATGATCGTTTATCGAAGGCAACCGAAGTGAGAGTATACCCTAAGAGTGCACATGTACGAGTGATTTGATTTCAAGTTATTATCTTTGCGCATTTAGGGTTTGCTAACCATTTTAAATTGTCATGCAATGTTGTCATACAATCCTTTTATCATATATCTAACAATTAATATTTGCAAGAATTAAAATGCGAGAAATAAAAACCTACGCTATTACAAGGCTTCGGGGTAGGGGATTAATTACATAGCCAAAAACCCGTAAAACGATAAATAAAAGAAAACCCTAATTAGACTATTACATACCGTAAGCAGTTACATTAATATGGTAAAAATAAATAAGCGCGCGTGACGAATTAAACAAGAAGGAATTAGGGTTTTGACCCCGTCTAGACATAATTGAAAGAAAAATCATATTTTTGTGGTTTTTGTGTTATTTTGAGAAAAATAGAGATTAATTGAATCAATAAAGAAAACCTAATGACTAATTAATTTTATTTAAGAAAAGTAATTAAATTAACTATTTTTGTATTTTTGTTATTTTGTGTAAAGAAGTAAAAGTTAAATCAAGAACAAACCTAATTTTCTAATTAGATTTTAATTATTTAAAAAAGGTTAGAATTACCCTAAAATTACATTTAACTAATATTAAATTAAATTTAACAATAATAAAAAAAGCTAATTCTAAATTCATGAAATTGATTTTAAGATTTTTTTTGTAAAAAGGAATTAATTTGTGTTCGAAAATAGTTAAATAAAAGACCCATATAACCAAGTTGGTCAAGTTGGTCAATTATAGGTTCTAAGGTCAATTGATGATTAACGACCCATATAGCAGTCCTGTATTCTCCTCGTTTCTCCACAAGGGATACCGGTACCAACTAATGTGCCACATCAATGTAGCTACTGCTTCAACCGTATCGGTCTACACTGTACAGTTCCCTCACAGTTTATTGCTACTTACCTAAAAGGTGTCCCTCACAGATTATTGGTCAACATCCTAACCCGGATCTGGGGGACACCTTTTAGGTAAGTAGCAATAAACTGTGAGGGAACTGTATGGCGTAGACCGATACGGTTGAAGCAGTAGCTACATTGATGTGGCACATTAGTTGGTACCGGTATCCCTTGTAGAGAAACGAGGAGAATACAGGGCTGCTATATGGGTCGTTAAGCATCAACTGACCTTAGAACCTATAATTGACCAACTTGACCAACTTGGTTATATAGGTCTTTTATTTAACTATTTTCTAACACAAATTAATTCCTTTTTACAAAAAAATCATAAAATCAATTTCATGAATTTAGAATTAGCTTTTTTTATTATTGTTAAATTTAATTTAATATTAGTTAAATGTAATTTTAGGGTAATTCTAACCTTTTTTAAATAATTAAAATCAAATTAGAAAATTAGGTTTGTTCTTGATTTAATTTTTACTTCTTTACACAAAATAACAAAAATACAAAAATAGTTAATTTAATTACTTTTCTTAAATAAAATTAATTAGTCATTAGGTTTTCTTTATTGATTCAATTAATCTCTATTTTTCTCAAAATAACACAAAAACCACAAAAATATGATTTTTCTTTCAATTATGTCTAGACGGGGTCAAAACCCTAATTCCTTCTCGTTTAATTCGTCACGCGCGCTTATTTATTTTTACCATATTAATGTAACTGCTTACGGTATGTAATAGTCTAATTAGGGTTTTCTTTTATTTATCGTTTTACGGGTTTTTGGCTATGTAATTATTCCCCTACCCCGAAGCCTTGTAATAGCGTAGGTTTTTATTTCTCGCATTTTAATTCTCGCAAATATTATCTGTTAGATGTATGATAAAAGGATTATATGACAAGATTGCATGACAATTTAAAATGGTTAGCAAACCCTAAATGCGCAAAGATAATAACTTGAAATCAAATCACTCGCACATGTGCACTCTTAGGGTATACTCTCACTTTGGTTTCCTTCGGTAAACGATCATTAAGTATAGGATGTTTTAGTGGTCACCCTCCTGTCTAAACCAAAAGATCAAATGTCCCGTTCGGAAATGTTGCCTCGGAAAGGTTACCTCGGATATGTTGCCTCGAATATTGATCTTAAGACATTAGGGTTATTACTAAGACGTCCTAACATTGCTTTAGTGATCGTACGTCCCTTTCGAATTGACCCTTAAAAATCCAACAACGGTGCTACCTACTCACTAATAGTGGGATAACACTGTCTAAAGGAAACAAGAACATAAACATTCTCATTTTCGAGTAGGTAGATGCTAGTAGGTACTTGCTCAAAATAAACTTTTTCCACACTTACACTATTTTCAAACAAAGTTTTCAAAACGACTTCGTAACACTCTTGAAGACAAAAGCAAGGGTTAAATCGAAGTAAAACAAAAAACTTTTTCAAATCAAACACACACAAGCAATTTTGAAAATGATGAGCAAGTACCTAAGACCCCGTGGAAAACCACAGATGGAAAGGGTGCTAATACCTTCCCTTTCTATAATCTACCCCCCGTACTCAAAATATCGAAAAAATGAATTTTTCTGTGCTTTTTTCCTTTCCAGTTGGATAAAATAAAAGTCGGTGGCGACTCTTTCTTACCGCGACATTTTGCAAACACAAACGCGAAACGCAAACCGGCATTTCAAACAGTCCGGTTCTGGCCAGCGTATCACAGAACTGGCGACTCTGCTGGGGATATAATAAGTGGGGTATATCTTAGGATTAGTTCATCGTATTTGCTTTTATTGTTTGATTTGATTGCTTTACCTTTGAGGGCTTTGTATCGAGAGTTACTATAGATCTTAACCCGGATCCGGGGGACACCTTTTAGGTAAGTAGCAATAAACTGTGAGGGAACTGTACGGCGTAGACCGATACGGTTGAAGCAGTAGCTACATTGATGTGGCACATTATTTGGTACCGGTATCCCTTGTGGAGAAACGAGGAGAATACGGGGCTGCTATATGGTTCGTTAAGCATCAACTGACCTTAGAACCTATAATTGACCAACTTGGCCATAGGAAGTTGTGAGATAGTCGGTCTCGGTGTAAAGCTGGGAACTGGTTGATACTCGATGCTACACTCATTGAGACCATATTCTCGAGATAGTTCTGGCTGCAAGAAAATATTGTGTGAGCTGAAACCATGACCGATGGAGGATGGTCAGTGATATTGAGAACCGCTAGAACCCGATTACTATTATTAGGACAGGTTGAAACCAACTGAACTTCAAGAGGGTAATACCTAGACTCCATGTAAGCCTGAAACTTAAGGGCTATTGTGTGACTTATTTTCCTTTACCATGTCTACTATCTGCTATACCTATTGTGTGTTTTATTATGACATCATGCATCATAACATAACATGCATACTTCATTAGACTAACCATTTCAAAGACCGAGGGGATTTATCTTTGCTTTGTTTTGCAGATTATGGCTTCCATGTGCAAAAACACCATCCGAGTTAACTTTGTGCAAATACCTGCTCAACTCAAAGATTTAGCCTCGAGAGTTTCTGATACTTCCTCATTCATTAGAAGACATGGTCAGCTTCTTAGTTTGGTTACCTCCAGGTTTGATGAGAAAATGGTGAGTGTGCTCTTCCAGTTCTTCGATCCAGTACATCGTTGTTTCACCTTCCCAGATTATCAGCTAGCTCCCACTTTGGAAGAGTTTTCTCATTTATTGGGTATATCCATCCTCGAGCAGATTCCCTTCACAGGTTTGGAAAAGACTCCTAGGCCATAAGACACTGCTTCAGATTTACACTTGAAAAAGGCTGATGTATTGTCTAATTGGGAGACACGAAGCGGGGTTAAAGGTTTCTTAGCCAAGTTTCTAATGGATCAAGCTCAACTATTCTGGGACAGTTTGGACTTTCAGGATTTTGAAGACATCTTGGATCTCCTTATCTATGGTTTGGTTCTCTTTCCAAATCTAGATTCCTTCATAGATGTGAATGCAGTTAAGATCTTCTTGTCTCGCAATCCTGTACCTACCCTCTTGGGTGATATTTTGCATGCCCTTTATACTCGTACGACGCGTAGAAGAGGGAACCTTATGTGTTGCATGCCGCTGTTGGCGAGGTGGTTTATTTAGCACCTCCCCAAGTCTGTGTTGAAGAATGAGGAAGGGTTAGGATGGTCTTACATGATAATCTCCCTTACCCATACGGACATTCTTTGGAGTTCTAAGGATATGGAAGGTGTTGCTATCATTGATCAATGTGGGGAATACCCTAACGTCCCTTTGCTTGGAATTAGAGGTGGAATAACCTACAATCCTTGTTTGGCTTTACGACAGTTTGGTCGCGCTCGTAGAGACTGTCCTCATGAGCTACTTCTTACAGACATTGTCTTTGACTATAAGGAGGATGTTAAAGAGCATCGCCGAAGGTTTATACGAGCCTGGGGCATGGTGAACAGGTCTGACCCTCAAGAGTTAGGACCAAAGACTTCTCTCCCTATGCAACCTTACCTCCAGTGGGTCCGAGCTCGGGATCAAAAGCTTGGGATTCCTTATGAAGATGTGCTACAAGCGATTGTGGAGCATACTAATGAAGAAGGTGTTCCTTACACGGTCCTTTATCCCTACATGCCTACTGATCTTTGGGCATTTAAGAGATCTTGGATTCATCTAAAAGAGGAAAGGGATACCTACCGGGATGTTGTACCCCAAAATTTGCCCTCCCATTTCCTCAACATTTTCTCATCACAAGACCCTTGAAGATCAAGATCCAGTTAGGGTTTCCTCTGCTCAAGACTTCTCCTTGCACTGTGGACTCAAATTAGGGTTTGTGTTTGCCCAAGGATGTTTTGACCTAAAATGCCTAAGATGACTTTCATGCTTCATATTGGACTCCCAAGTTTACCCATGCCAAGTTTCAAGTCTTGATTCCAAGTTTTGCTCAGTCAATTGGACAGTTGACCTAGAAATCAGCTGTATTGGGGAAAAAGTCAACTGTAGCCAATTGACAGTCAAACCTCATGATTTTTTGACCCACATCAACATTATGAACTCATATGGACCATTTGATCAAGTTTGGATCACAATTCCATGAGAAATTTGATCAGATCACCAAAAGGGCAAAATGGTCATTTTTAGGGTTTTGACTGCACAAAGACAATTTTTGACTGTTTGACCTAACCAATGGCAAACCAAGCTCACATATGGACTCAAGGACTCAATGAAATGGTCTTGACACATTCATCAAGCTCAAAATATCCCAAGTACACAAGATTGACAGTTGAATTTCCCAGTCAATTGATCAATTTTGACTGTACACTGAAAAGTCAAACTTTGACTTTTTGGTCAAAATCAAGAGTCAAGATTCATTTTTCATCAAAACATGCCAAATCATGAAACTTGTTCACCAAGAAATCACAAAATGCAAATTAGGGTTAGAAAATGGAATTTTTCATAACTTAGAATTTTTCTAAGTTATGAAAAACCCTAATTTTTTCCCAACTTTGCCCCATATTTTCACCAAGATCCATTTGGATTCAAACAAAAGTCAAAACATGAAAGTTGTAGCTTGTTGCATAATCTACAACTTTGATTCACAAAGTTTTCTCATTTGAAGCTTGTATCTCAAGTTACAATTTTTTGAATAAGGGCACTAAACCATTTTTAACTTAGTGAAATTTTAACCTATTTTGACAAGGTTTTCTACCCCACTTCAAGGCCATTTTTCATACACTTCCACTTGGAATTTCAATTTGCATTTCAAAGATGGATTGTAGTACACATTCCAAGCTTTCCAAAATGTCCAATAAATCCTCAAACAACCTCATAACTTGAGATATTCGAATTTCACAAGTTGGCAAAAATTCACTTTTGTTCTTAACCAAGACATGTTCATAATCTTGCAAATTTGAACTCAGCTTGCTTTATGCTTGATTACAGATCCTTAAACCAAGTTGCACTCAATAATTTAATGCTTATTCATTGTGCCAAGGCCATGTTCTTTGTGTTCTAACATTGCATAGTGGATTGATCTCAAAGTAGATAAAGTGCTTTATCCATTTTTGTAAAAAAGCTAGCTTTATGTCAAATTGAAATCCAAGCAAGTACAGTTAGGATCTCATTGGCACAAGTTTAGGAGCTAATTTCACTGATCAAGACAAGGGTTTGCAGCTTGTTATGGGGGCCTGCATCAGTCAAAAAACACAACTTGCATTTCTTTGCTTCACATAGAAGAAACATAGCATAACTTGTTACAACTCTCTTCTCAGCATAGAAACACAAGAAAGAAGTTATCAAACACCTTACACATAACATATCCAAGCTTTGGCACGAGTCCTTGACCTCTCAAGCACCCTCCATCTCAGAATCATCCTCAAACTGCAAAAACAGGGTTGCCTCTGCAGTTTGAGTGCCAACTCCCATTTCCCTCGAGCATTCTTACCAAAATCAATCCATACACATTCCCTAGCATGTATGCAAGCTAACCATGACCTAAAACCTGGCCTGTAATCCCCCTAACAGTTTCCACCATTTTCATTTTTTCCTCTTGCAGTTGAAGTTCCACAGCTCGATACAAGAAGTTTCAAGACAAAGTAAGCACTGAAAAAGCATCCCTGGACCTCAAGGAAGCTTTTCCAATCATTACCTTGCACTAGAAGTTCCTCATTCTCCAGATAGAAGTTCAACTACACAGGTAAAACTTTGAACTCGTATCTCTCTTATCATGCATCTTTAGTCTTAAGTTTGTGAAGAAACAAGGTTCTACTCATAGCCCTGAACATGTACATATCTTTACATTTCATTTCTTTTGCCTGAGTAGAGAGAATTTGGAGTTTGAAATGGCAGAAAAATTAGGTTAGGATTTGGGGGAGGAGAAATTCTCCCTCATCTTAGAGAGTTAGGTCAAGTTCCATACATGGTTAGAATCGTCTCTTCATGCTGAACATTTGTTGTGTTATGAGTTTTTGCTAAAAAGCCAGGAATCAAGAGTTAGAAGAAGCTGAACATGGCGCGCGTTTTTTCAAACATTTGTGCTGGAGGTTGAAGACAGTGGCATTGGGCTGGGCTTGTGTGTTTTTTCTTATTCACACCACATATTTGCTATTACACCCCTTGAGCCCATTTGCTTTATTTTTATTCTTTTTTGACTTTTTCTTTTTTGATTGACTTTGTTTATTTTTTCTCATGACATTAAAAAAATAAAAATATTTTTTCCATCATTTTTTGAATATATGGCATATTTATTTGATTTATTTCTTTTGTTTGTATATAAATATTATATATATGCTATTATTAGAATAAATAGAAAAATAGTGTAAATACATTTTTTATTTTTATTTACCTTCTGAAAATATTTCACATAAAAATACTTTTTTTATTTATTTTGTTAAAATATTAAATATATATTATTTTGTGTATAATACATATTTAAGACTTAATATATATATATATATATATATATATATATATATATATATATATATATATATATATATATATATATATATATATATATATATATATATATATATATATATATATATATATATATATATATATATATATATATATATATATATATATATATATATATATATATATATATATATATATATATATATATATATATATATATATATATATGTTTATCAATATATTTAAGTTAAAATATAAAAATACTTGAATTTTTCATTTTTATTAATATTTGATACAAAAATACTTTTTTCATAATATGCTTCATTTTATTTTTATTTTTGTACATAATAAATAAATACTTGTATTAAATCAATTAATAATACATTTTCTTTAAAATTAGGGTTTTTGCCCTAAATTCAAAATACTCCAAAAAATAATATATTTTTATTTTCTTTTCTCTTTTACATAAATAATATTTTTCATACATATACAAAACATTTCTTTTGCATCTTGCATTCTTATTTAATTTTTGTACATTATTTACATTGCAAATATTCAAATTGATGTAATAATTTAGATTTAAATTCTTGTCAATATCCCCATTTGAACATTTGTACCCCCCTTCCCATATTTGGTTTTGTAATAGCTTAGTAAATTTATTTTCGCACTTTATACGCTTTCTAATAATAACATGTTAGAATTAGGGTTTGTATGCGAAAAAACGATAAAAAATAGTTATGACCTAATCTCAAGATAAACAAGCATGAAAATGGACACACCAATCACACTTGCACCCCCTAGGGTATTCCACTTGTTGCCTTTCAAAATTGGGCCATATTGCATGTTAGGTCTCTTTGGGCAAAACAAACAAATTGAATGATCATAGTCCCTCGATAAAACTTTTCAAAACAAACAAAAACAAATGATCAAGTCCCTTAAAGAAAATTGCCCAAAGACATTTAACGCCGTTGCAATTATGGTCTAAACGATGACCCGCGCCTGTCCCTTTCACATCCTAACATAAGGTTGTCCACCAAATTCAATGGTGGAACAAACTTGTTAAAAGGGTTAAAACATAGCAATAATCTTTTGAGAAATTTAGGAGTAGATAACCTCTTAGTTACTTGAATCAAACTTGCAAACTAAAACACTTGCCTAATTTCAAAACCACACCTCACAACACTTTCAAAAACAAATGAAAACCTTTTCAAAAGACATACACCTTTGTATACATCCCAACATGGATCATTACAAAGGTTGCCTCCACATTGGCTTCTTTTCAAAATATTTTCAAACCCACACACACTCAAGCACCATTTAAAACAATTGAAAACAAAAGGCAAGTGATCTAAGCAAGTAACTAAGAGCCCATGGATAACCATGGATAGAAAGGGTGCTAATACCTTCCCTTTCTATAATCTACTCCCCGAACCCAAGAAAACAACTCAAAAGGTTTTTTTGCTGTGCTTTTTAACCTTTCCTTAGGATAAAATAAAAAGTCGGTGGCGACTCTTGCTCAACCGAAACATTTGCGAAAACAAACGCAAAACCTCAAGTCAGTTCTCCCACCGTATCACAGAACTGGCGACTCTGCTGGGGATAGTATAACTTAAAAGTGGAGTAACCTTAGGGCTTAGATCACCTTTGTTTTCAATTGTTTGCTTTGTTTGCTTTATATTTGTGGGCTTTGCATCGGAGTTTCATAGATCCTAACCCGGATCTGGGAAATACCCTTTTTAGGTAGCATAATCTGTGAGGGACCTGTCCGGCGTAGACCGACATGGGTGAAGCAGTGGCTACGTTGGTGTGGCATCTTAGTCTGTACCTATATCCCTTGTGTTGCAACGGGGAGAATATAGGTCTTCTAAGGGGTCATGAAACACCAACCAACCTTAGAACCCTAAATTGACCAACTTGGCTATTAGGACAGTAGCAGTATGCTACACTCATTGAGGCTAAACTCTCGAGATGGTTCTGGCCGCGAGAAAAGATTGCGATGTCGGAGTTATGACCGATTGAGGGTAGCCAATGATTTGAGATCCTCTAGAACCCGGTTACTTTTGATAGGACAGGTTTTAACCAACAAGACCAAAAGAGGGTAATACCTGAAACTCATGCTGGCCTGAAACCTAAGGGTGTCTTGTGTGACTTGTGTGCCTTATCTGCCTATGTGAATACTTGTGGTGTGCTTCATCATAGCATCATGCCATCATACCATTGCATGCATCCTGTATAAAGGACTAACCCATTTCAAAGACAAAGGAGTTTCATCTTTGCTCTGTTTTGTAGGACATCATGATGCCCGTGCGTAGGAATACTGTCCGGCTCAACTTTGTTCAACCACCAGTTTTACTCAAGGATTTGGTTGGTAGGATTCCAAACACTTCTTCCTTCATCAACAGACATGGTTCTCTCCTTGGCTTGGTCACTGCAAAATGGGACCAACAACTGATAAGTGTTCTGACCCAGTTTTATGACCCTCTGTATCACTGTTTCACTTTTCAAGACTTCCAGCTGGTTCCTACCCTGGAAGAATTTTCTTATTTGCTTGGGATCCCTGTCTTGGAACAAACTCCATTCACTGGTTTGGAAAAGACTCCTAGGCCTGAAGAGATTGCTGCAATTCTCCCCTTGACCAAGGAAGAGGTATTGTCCAACTGGGAAACTAGAAATGGGATCAAGGGCTTTTTGGTCAAATTTCTGGTTGGCAAGGCTAATGATTTCTGGAATGACTTGGACTTCAAGGCATACGAGGATATTCTGGCTCTTTTAATCTATGGTCTGGTATTGTTTCCCAACCCTGACACCTTTATCAGTGTCCATGTCATAAGGATCTTCATGTCTCGGAATCCGGTACCCACTCTTTTGGGTGATATTCTACAACAACTCTATGCTCGTACTGCTCGAAAACGGGGAACTCCGTGGTGTTGTGCTCCTTTGCTAGTAAGGTGGTTTATTTCGCACCTTCCTAAGTTCGTGCTGAAGAATGAAGAAGGAAAAGGTTGGGCTCGGAGGTTAATGTCTCTCACTGATAATGACATCACTTGGACTCTCAGAGGTTTGGATGAGGTAGCTGTTATTGACCGTTGCGGAGAATACCCTAATGTTCCGTTGATTGGTATCCAAGGAGGAATCTCTTACAATCCATGCTTAGCTCTCCGTCAGTTTGGAAGAGCCAGAGGAGATGGGCCTCATGAAATGCTGGTTCCTCACTTCCATTTTGAGTTTCAGGCAGACAGTGACAAACTATGCTAGGGGTTCATTAGAGCCTGGGACAGAATCCACAAAGCCAACCCACATGAGTTGGGACCAAAGACTTCTCTGCCATTGAAGCCCTATTGCAAATGGGTCCGCATCCGTGCTCAGAAGTTAGGTATGCCATACGAAGCTGTTAGACCTCTCATTCTTGAGTCTCCTGATGAAGCTGGGGATCCTCCAACTGTCCTCCCTCCTCAGATACCTACTGATTTTGACACCATGAAGAGATCTTGGGCGCAGTTAAAGGAAGAACGGGATTTCTATCGGGAGAAGTTCAACGAGCAGGAACGGAAGATCCAGAGGCTGACTAAGCAATTGGAGGAAGAACGGGTCCTGAACAACTACATCAACACTGAAAAGAGGAGGCCATGGGAGCATTGATGAGCTTTGGATGTTTCCTTTTATAGTTTATTTCCTTTCCAGTATTTTTCATTCCTGTAATGCCTAAGGGCAAATTGTTGAACAATTGAAAATTTTAATGAAGTGTGTTTCCCTTTTTGTCTACAAAGTTGAATCTTGTTTGTCTTTGAAAACATAAAACATACGCATTCCATTGCACCATATGCATAGCAGGTACCCTATTTCACAGGTTGCTTAATCTCCTTCGCTGTTTATTTTGCACAGTCATCATGAATCCAGACTCCTCCAGTGAGCAAGCAATCAAGGCCCTTCAGGCCCAAAATGCACAGTTTCAAGAGATGGTCCTAAGCCTAGCCCAAGGTCAGCAAGAGTTGAAGACTCTACTCCTGAAGAAGAAGAAGAAAAAGAGGACTGCGTTGTTCAACACCGGACGCAGATTTGGGAACACACTCCATAATGAAGCTGATCCAACTACTTCTTCTGCTGAGAAAAACAGTCCCCAAGGGGGAGGAGCTCCTAGTCCCGCAGTCTCCGACAACGAGACGTACTATAATGACGAACAATACCCACCTGCTGCTGACAGATACAAGCAATTGGAGGACCGCTTGAGCGCCATGGAAATTCAGAATGTGCCGAGACTGGATTTCGGGGATTTGGGGTTATCTTCTGGAGTAGTAATTCCGCACAAGTTTAAGGCGCCTGCCTTCGCCAAGTACGATGGGGTCTCCTGCCCAAAGCTGCATCTAAGGTCGTACGTAAGGAAAATCCAACCTTACACGGCAGATAAGAACCTTTGGATTCACTTCTTCCAAGACAGCCTCTCGGGGTCACAACTTGAATGGTTCTACCAACTAGATGGAACTAGCATCCGACACTGGGAAGATTTGGCAACCGCATTCTACAGACAATACCAATACAATTCTGATCTCGCTCCTACGCGTACCCAACTTCAGGGTATGTCTCTAGGAACGGGTGAAGGGTTCAAAGAGTACGCTCAAAAATGGAGAGATTTGGCTGGCAGGGTGCAGCCTCCGTTGACTGATCGCGAGCTGGTTGATATGTTTCTAGGGACGTTGTCTGGTCCGTTTTTCAATCATTTGGTTGGTAACTCCTCCGCTGGGTTTACAGATTTGATATTGACAGGAGAAAGAATTGAAGTTGGCATCAGGTCAGGCAAGATACAAAAGGCTGCCTCCACAAGTGCTGAGAAGAGGCCGTTTAAGAAGGAAGCAAGTGCCGTCTATGGTACTAGAAGACAAGTCAAGCCCGAAAGTCGCCAAGCCGTCAATGCTTTGGTCATCTCAAAACCTGTTGCTGCTCCTCAGCAGTACAATCAACAAAGAAGCGAAAGGCCTAAGAGGCAGTATACTCGACTGAGTATGACCTTATCTCAAATTTTACCCCAACTGTTATCCACCAACCTGGTGACCCTCAAAGAAGCTCCTAAAGTCGTCAACACTGCGTCTCCTAAGTATAACCCAAATGCCCGGTGTGCTTATCATTCTGATAGTCCCGGGCACACTACTGATGATTGCTGGGCCTTGAGAAACAAAGTACAAGATCTGATCGACGCAAAGGAAATTCAGTTTGAAGCGCCGGAGAGACCAAATGTTGTAACTGCTCCTATGCCCCAGCATAGAGTAAATGCCATTGAGGAAGAATTGTATGCTGTTTCAGTAGATGAAGTTGTTACCCCTCTGAAGACCGTCAAGAAGAACCTACTGCGGGCCGGTTTATTTCCGGGTTGCAGTGAAGGTTGCCTGTTCTGTGCTGTTTCCATATCTGGTTGTCCCTTGCTGAGGTTAGGCGTCCAAAGCCTAATGGATAGCAAGGAGATTCTATTCAAGAAGTCTGCTGTTCAGTTGGTTCCGGTAAAAGAAGTTTATGTGGTTACCATCTTCAATAATCCAATCGAGGCTCTCCCGAAGAAGCCTGTTCAAATCATGACTGTTGCACCTGTGATTATTACTGTTCCGGGGCCTCTCCCCTACGTATCTGATAGAGCTGTCCCTTGGCATTATGGGGCAGACGTATATGTGAATGGAATCAAACAAGAATTCGACACTGGCGCCAGTATCTGCGATATCACTGGTCCAGCCAAGGTCACCCGCAGTGGCAGGCTCTTCTCGCCTGACATTGCGCCGCCCGCTACTCGAAAACCCCTCCTTATAACACCTACAAATTTACCTGTTCCTGTTGCTGATCAAGTTGTTTCCCCTGCCGCCGAGTCATCTAATGCTCGGGGCAAAGGGATTGAAGAAGAGCCTGCCCGGATGGAGGCACCGTTACCTATAAATGCTGAGGCCTCCCAACAAGAAGTGGAGGAAATCCTGAAAATAATAAAGAAAAGTGATTTCAATGTTGTCGAGCAGCTGGGGCATACGCCCTCCAAGATCTCCATGCTCTCCTTATTGCTATGCTCCGAGGCCCATGCTAAAGCCTTGATTTCATTTCTCAAAACGGCCCATGTGCCACAGGAGACATCTGCAGTCCAGTTCACTGATTGCGTAGCAAATTTGACAGCCGACAATGGCTTGGGTTTTTCAGATGCTGACCTGACTGCGAAGGGAAGAGACCACAATGATGCCCTGCATGTCTCTATCGAATGCAGGGGCACTACTCTGGCGCATGTATTGGTGGATACTGGTTCTTCCTTGAATGTCCTACCGAAAAAGGCTTTAGACCGTCTGGATTATGAAGGCCTAGAACTGAAGCCCAGCAATATCATCGTTAGGGCCTTTGACGGTTCAAAAAGGATGGTTCATGGAGAGGTTGACATCCCTATTCGTGTGGGCTCTCAGGTGTTCGACTCTACATTTTATGTGATGGATATACGTCCATCATACTCTTGTCTACTGGGTCGACCTTGGATCCATAAAGCTGGGGCAGTGACCTCCACCTTGCACCAGAAGCTGAAGTATCCCGTCAGGGGGAAGATCGTCACTGTGCAAGGAGAAGAGGAGTATATGGTGAGCCATTTGAATTCCTTCAGATACATTGAGATGGATGGGGAGTTTATTGAAACCCCCTTTCAGCATTTCGAGGAGGTGCATCCAATTTCAGCAGCAGCAGAAACAGCGGTCGAAAAGAATGTTTCCTCGAAGATGGCTTCCCTAAGGGACGCCCGGGCTGTGGTTCAGAAAGGCAATTGTGCAAACTGGGGTCAGCTTCCTGACTTCACTCAGAAGAATGACAAGTTTGGGCTGGGCTTTACTGCAGAGGCTCAGAGGGCTGTGCGCAAGGAGAAGGTCAGAAAGGCTCCGGTGTTTATCTCCAGCTCAAGGGTGAATGCTATCGAGGAGGATGTAGAGGAAGCAGAGTTTGACAGTTGGATCTACCCGACTACCAGCAACGGACCAAGCAACTGGACGGCAAAGGATTTTACCCCTATCACATTTGTCATGCAGTAATTAATTTCTTTTGATTTCCAATTTGTAACAAACAATATGTTAAAACTTTGTTGGCTCGGTGTCCTACCCGGGGCATCGTAGCTCCATTTGTGAGGGCTTTTTGTATGACATTTTCATATATCATCAATCAAAACATTGGACGTTTGTTGCATTTCAAATCTTGTGCTCTTTTCCTTTCTGTGTTATATATATTGCAAAACAGCTATATTTACACACACTCACTTATACAGGTTTCAATCCACTCTGGATCTCACTGGTAACTACTCTGCTACCGCCAGTTATGACTTCGAGAATCCGATCAACTTGGCCAAAGACGAAGGTGAAGATGATTGCGAAGTGCCTGGTGAACTCGCGAGACTGCTACTCCAGGAAGAGAGAGCTATTCAACCACATGAAGAGCCGGTGAAGACAATTAATCTGGGTACTGAGACAGATAGGAAAGAGGTCAAGATTGGTGCCAATCTAGAGCTCAGCGTGAAGCAACGATTGATCCAGATGCTACAAGACTACATGGAGATTTTTGCTTGGTCCTATGAAGATATGCCAGGTTTGGATGCCGACATTGTAGTTCACCACCTACCAACCAAGGAAGATTGCCCTCCGGTAAAGCAAAAAGTCCGACGGATGCGTCCAGAGATGTCTGAAAAGATCAAGGCCGAGGTTATGAAACAGTTTGATGCCGGGTTCCTTGCAGTGACTTCTTACCCTCAGTGGGTTGCCAATGTGGTACCAGTACCGAAGAAGGACGGTAAAGTCAGAATGTGTGTTGACTACAGAGATCTGAACAGGGCTAGCCCCAAGGATGACTTCCCCCTACCTCACATTGATGTCCTTGTTGACAATACAGCTCAACACAAGGTGTTCTCCTTCATGGATGGTTTTTCAGGGTATAATCAGATCAAGATGGCTCCAGAGGATATGGAGAAGACTACATTTGTGACTCAGTGGGGCACCTTCTGTTATAAGGTCATGCCATTCAGATTGAAAAATGTTGGGGCAACCTATCAACGTGCCATGGTTGCTTTATTTCATGATATGATCCATCATGAGATTGAGGTATACGTTGATGACATGATTGCAAGGTCTCAAACTGAGGAGGAGCACCTTGACCATCTGAGGAAGTTATTTGACCGACTCAAGCTGTACAAGCTGAGATTGAATCCCAACAAATGCACCTTTGGGGTGAGGTCCGGAAAATTGCTAGGTTTCATTGTGAGTGATAAGGGTATTCAGGTGGACCCTGCCAAGGTAAAAGCCATACAAGAGATGCCGACTCCAAGAACAGAGAAAGAAGTCAGAGGCTTCCTGGGACGACTGAATTACATTGCCCGATTCATCTCACATCTGACTGCTACTTGTGAGCCAATCTTCAAATTACTGAAGAAAGATCAAGTAGTACGCTGGAATGATGAATGTCAGGCTGCCTTTGAAAAGATAAAAGAATATCTCCAGGAGCCACCCATTCTTATGCCACCGGTGGAAGGAAGACCTCTGATACTATACTTAACAGTACTTGACAATTCCATGGGGTGTGTGCTGGGGCAGCATGAAGAGTCTGGCCGAAAAGAGCACGCTATTTATTACTTGAGCAAAAAGTTTACCGACTGTGAGTCTCGTTACTCACTGCTTGAGAAAACTTGCTGCGCTCTTGTATGGGCTGCTCGCCGGCTGAGACAGTATATGCTGACTCACACTACCTTATTGATTTCAAAAATGGATCCTATCAAGTACATATTTGAAAAGCCCGCTCTGTCTGGAAGAATAGCGAGATGGCAAATGATCTTAACAGAATATGATATCCAGTATACAACTCAGAAAGCAATCAAAGGAAGTGTATTGGCGGATCATTTGGCACACCAACCTGTGGACGATTACCAATCATTGAACTTTGATTTTCCGGACGAAGACATCATGGTGGTAACTGACTGTGAAGTACCTGGATCGGATGAAGGACCTGAGGAAGGATCCCGATGGTCTATGCATTTTGATGGAGCCTCCAATGCTTTGGGTAACGGCGTCGGCGCTGTAATCATATCTCCCAAAGGAACTCATACTCCCCTCACCGCCCGATTATGTTTCAGCTGCACCAACAACATGGCAGAATACGAGGCATGTATCATGGGTTTACAAGCTGCAATCGACCTGAGGATCAAGTTTCTAAGTGTCTTCGGAGATTCCGCTCTCGTGATCAATCAGATCAAAGGCGAGTGGGATACGAAACACCCGAATCTTATTCCTTACAAGGAGTATGTGTCGACCTTGCTTCCCCACTTTGAAGAAATAACTTTCGAACACTTCCCTAGAGAGGAGAATCAGCTAGCGGACGCCCTGGCTACGATGTCTTCAATGTTCAAAGTTAAATGGGACAATGAGGCTCCCCGAATCATTATCTGAAAGTTGGTTGAACCGGCATACTGCTGCGAGCTCGAGGCTGAGAAGGTTATTGAAAAACCCTGGTATCATGAGGTGAAGAGGTACTTGGAAGCTCAGGAATACCCTGAAGGTGCGTCTGTCAATGATAAGAAGTTCATGAGGAGGTTTGCTGCAAAATTCTTCCTCAGCAACGACATTCTCTACAAACGGAATCATGATTCAACTCTGCTACGTTGTGTGGATAAGGCTGAAGCAGAGAAAATTATGATAGAACTGCATGAAGGCACATTTGGGACACATTCCAGTGGACACACCATGGCTAAGAAAATCCTTCGGGCAGGATATTTCTGGTCCACAATGGAAGCCGATTGTTACCAACACTCCCGAACTTGTCATAAATGCCAGATCTATGCTGACAAGGTGCATATCCCTCCGGTTCCTTTAAATGTCCTGACGGCACCTTGGCCTTTTGCAATGTGGGGCATCGATATGATCGGTGAGATCCGACCAACGACATCTAATGGACATCGCTTCATCTTGGTGGCGATCGACTACTTCACGAAGTGGGTTGAGGCAGCTTCCTACGCCACGGTAACCAAGAGCGTCGTGGCACGTTTCATCCGGCATAATCTGATCTGTCGGTACGGCGTCCCGGAAAGAATCATTACAGACAATGGTACCAATCTCAATAACAAAATTATCACTGAACTCTGTGAACAATTCAAGATACAGCACCACAATTCTTCTCCCTACCGGCCGAAGATGAATGGGGCTGTAGAGGCAGCCAATAAGAATATCAAGAAAATTGTGCAGAAGATGACAGTGACCTATAAAGATTGGCACGAGATGTTACCGTTCGCTCTTCATGGGTACCGTACCTCAGCAAGGACGTCAACCGGGGCAACTCCTTTCTCCTTGGTTTATGGCATGGAGGCAGTCTTGCCAATTGAAGTCCAGATACCCTCTCTCCGGATAATGAAGGATGCAGACTTGAATGAAGATGATTGGATCCAGACTCGACTTGATCAATTAAATCTGATTGATGAAAAAAGGCTCACTGCTATCTGTCATGGTCAAACGTATCAAAAACGGATGATCAGAGCATTTAACAAGAAAGTCAGACCGCAAGAATATCAAGTTGGGGACCTGGTAATCAAACGCATCATCCTTCCTCAAAGTGATCCCCGGGGCAAATGGACCCCTACATACGAAGGGTCATTTGTGGTTAAACGTGTGTTCTCAGGAGGAGCCATGATCCTGACCACCATGGATGGTGATGACCTTCCTCACCCCGCCAATGCAGACATAGTGAAAAAATACTACGCATAAATAAAAGACCCGCTAGGTTGACATACCTAGGCAAAAATAAGGGCTTCCCGGCGAACCAAAAGGGTTCGGGCATAAATAAGGGATGAAATGAATAAAAATCTGTACACCCGGCAAGTCGAAAACCTGAAAAGGCGGCTTGGGCAAAAATGGGTATCCCGGTGGACTGAAAACCCGAAAGGGCGGTCCAGGCAAAAGTTAGGGATAAAAGCGTAACACTATGTCTCATTGGATCACTTCACATCCGGAAGTCAGCATCAACTATCTGGCTCAGATTACGGCATCGACCAATCAGCTTCATCTTCAACTAGGTAGCAAAGCGATGAGACGTTCGAAGACATAAAGGCAATAGCAGAGTTGGAACCCAGTGGGATTGTTCACATAGCTGTTTTGTTTCCTTTTTCAAATTGTAAACTCTACGTTATTTGGCGGCGTCCTCTTACTAGGATGTCAGCCTCTTGTACAAAAACGCCTATTCACAGGCAAAGTTTAAATCAATACAAATTCACTTGTCCATACAAATTACCACTGTTTTCTTTTTTCTGTTTTGTCTTGCGAAGAACGTCCAATGTTCATTTTTGATATATGCATTTGACATTAAATTGCTGATTCGTAAATGTTTACACATAAAACAAGAGATTGATTACAAGTGGCATCAGAGACAGGGGCAATGTGAAGTTGTCTAATGCAGTCTGGTTGTTTTGTCCGCCAAGGTACCAAGGTAGATTCAACTGAAGAATGTGGCCAAATCATCTCAAACTCCCCGCAGAGTAAAACAGGATTCAGCAATACTTCCCTCAAGCGGAGTTGACTCCCCGACAATCTTGAAAAAGCTAATCCCCAGTAGATTCTGGAAGCTTATCCCCTGCAGAGTACGGACGTCTCTCCCGAGTTTTATTTAGAGTTATTTCCTCACAAGGACTTATAACTGGGTTATCCTCAGCTAAAAACCACGGAAGACCGCCCTCGGCAAAGTTCCTTCAATCCCCAGCGGAGTTTATCATCATTATCCTCAGCGGAATCCATCATTAAAGTCTTCGACAGACCTCTTATCAAAACATCGGCCAAGTACCTCTTCCCCGGAGCAACTCCCCGGCCGTTCGTCAAGGATTTATTTTCCTGAGACGAAATTACATTCATAAACATTTCACATTTTCATACATCTTGCTTACATACATGATAAAGTGCATACAACACCATCTCATGTTGAACATCATGACATCGTGCATATCATACATCATGACATTGCATACAACTTATGTTTTTGCCTTTTCAGGAAAAGGACAATCCCAAAAACAACTACCTTCAACTGTCACAATTCCAGATTCGATACCTGTATCTAGCCAGGGCACATCTGAGAGTGATCTACTTCTAGATTCGATTCCTGCATCCAGCCAGGGCATATCTGTTGACCACGTTTCCAGACTCGATTCCTGTATCTAGCCAGGGCACGTCTGAAGAGTTCAAAGATTCGATTCCTGTATCCAGCCAGGGCACATCTATCAACTACAACATCTCCAGACTCGATTCCTGTATCCGGCCAGGGCATATCTGTTGACCACGTTTCCAGACTCGATTCCTGTATCTAGCCAGGGCACGTCTGAAGAGTTCGAAGATTCGATTCCTGTATCCAGCCAGGGCACATCTCTCAACGACTATTTCCAGATTCGACTCCTGTATCCAGCCAGAGCACATTTGTGAACAACCAATTGTAGATTCGATACCTGTATCTAGCCAGGGCATATCTGCATAAGGAGATTGAAGATCAAACACCTGCAACAAGCCAGGAAAACATCCGTCTTTCTCAAACACACAAGTTCTCGCTAAGGAATCTCTTATGCGATCGACACTTCCCAAATGGCATCTATAAGCCCATTCCCGACAAGTTTCTGTCACATCTCCAGATGGCATCTATAAGCCCATCTCCCTATCCACCATCTCTCCAAATGGCATCTATAAGCCCATTCCCGACACCACATTGTTGAGACTCCAGCATGCGAGTGCAAATTTCCGGGCACTCTAGTGTCCAATCTCCTTTTACCCTCGAGTCACGAAAGGAAAACTTGCCAATCTAACTCTTCAGGTCCAAGAAGATTGAACAGGGGCAACTGTTGTACCCCAAAATTTTCCCTCCCATTTCCTCAACATTTTCTCATCACAAGACCCTTGAAGATCAAGATCCAGTTAGGGTTTCCTCTGCTCAAGACTTCTCCTTGCACTGTGGACTCAAATTAGGGTTTGTGTTTGCCCAAGGATGTTTTGACCTAAAATGCCTAAGATGACTTTCATGCTTCATATTGGACTCCCAAGTTTACCCATGCCAAGTTTCAAGTCTTGATTCCAAGTTTTGCTCAGTCAATTGGACAATTGACCTAGAAATCAGCTGTATTGGGGAAAAAGTCAACTGTAGCCAATTGACAGTCAAACCTCATGATTTTTTGACCCACATCAACATTATGAACTCATATGGACCATTTTATCAAGTTTGGATCACAATTCCATGAGAAATTTGATCAGATCACCAAAAGGGCAAAATGGTCATTTTTAGGGTTTTGACTGCACAAAGACAATTTTTGACTGTTTGACCTAACCAATGGCAAACCAAGCTCACATATGGACTCAAGGACTCAATGAAATGGTCTTGACACATTCATCAAGCTCAAAATATCCCAAGTACACAAGATTGACAGTTGAATTTCCCAGTCAATTGATCAATTTTGACTGTACACTGAAAAGTCAAACTTTGACTTTTTGGTCAAAATCAAGAGTCAAGATTCATTTTTCATCAAAACATGCCAAATCATGAAACTTGTTCACCAAGAAATCACAAAATGCAAATTAGGGTTAGAAAATGGAATTTTTCATAACTTAGAATTTTTCTAAGTTATGAAAAACCCTAATTTTTTCCCAACTTTGCCCCATATTTTCACCAAGATCCATTTGGATTCAAACAAAAGTCAAAACATGAAAGTTGTAGCTTGTTGCATAATCTACAACTTTGATTCACAAAGTTTTCTCATTTGAAGCTTGTATCTCAAGTTACAATTTTTTGAATAAGGGCACTAAACCATTTTTAACTTAGTGAAATTTTAACCTATTTTGACAAGGTTTTCTACCCCACTTCAAGGCCATTTTTCATACACTTCCACTTGGAATTTCAATTTGCATTTCAAAGATGGATTGTAGTACACATTCCAAGCTTTCCAAAATGTCCAAGAACTCCTCAAACAACCTCATAACTTGAGATATTCGAATTTCACAAGTTGGCAAAAATTCACTTTTGTTCTTAACCAAGACATGTTCATAATCTTGCAAATTTGAACTCAGCTTGCTTTATGCTTGATTACAGATCCTTAAACCAAGTTGCACTCAATAATTTAATGCTTATTCATTGTGCCAAGGCCATGTTCTTTGTGTTCTAACATTGCATAGTGGATTGATCTCAAAGTAGATAAAGTGCTTTATCCATTTTTGTAAAAAAGCTAGCTTTATGTCAAATTGAAATCCAAGCAAGTACAGTTAGGATCTCATTGGCACAAGTTTAGGAGCTAATTTCACTGATCAAGACAAGGGTTTGCAGCTTGTTATGGGGGCCTACATCAGTCAAAAAACACAACTTGCATTTCTTTGCTTCACATAGAAGAAACATAGCATAACTTGTTACAACTCTCTTCTCAGCATAGAAACACAAGAAAGAAGTTATCAAACACCTTACACATAACATATCCAAGCTTTGGCACGAGTCCTTGACCTCTCAAGCACCCTCCATCTCAGAATCATCCTCAAACTGAAAAAACAGGGTTGCCTCTGCAGTTTGAGTGCCAACTCCCATTTCCCTCGAGCATTCTTACCAAAATCAATCCATACACATTCCCTAGCATGTATGCAAGCTAACCATGACCTAAAACCTGGCCTGTAATCCCCCTAACAGTTTCCACCATTTTCATTTTTTCCTCTTGCAGTTGAAGTTCCACAGCTCGATACAAGAAGTTTCAAGACAAAGTAAGCACTGAAAAAGCATCCCTGGACCTCAAGGAAGCTTTTCCAATCATTACCTTGCACTAGAAGTTCCTCATTCTCCAGATAGAAGTTCAACTGCACAGGTAAAACTTTGAACTCGTATCTCTCTTATCATGCATCTTTAGTCTTAAGTTTGTGAAGAAACAAGGTTCTACTCATAGCCCTGAACATGTACATATCTTTACATTTCATTTCTTTTGCCTGAGTAGAGAGAATTTGGAGTTTGAAAATGGCAGAAAAATTAGGTTAGGATTTGGGGGAGGAGAAATTCTCCCTCATCTTAGAGAGTTAGGTCAAGTTCCATACATGGTTAGAATCGTCTCTTCATGCTGAACATTTGTTGTGTTATGAGTTTTTGCTAAAAAGCCAGGAATCAAGAGTTAGAAGAAGCTGAACATGGCGCGCGTTTTTTCAAACATTTGTGCTGGAGGTTGAAGACAGTGGCATTGGGCTGGGCTTGTGTGTTTTTTCTTATTCACACCACATATTTGCTATTACACCCCCTGAGCCCATTTGCTTTATTTTTATTCTTTTTTGACTTTTTCTTTTTTGATTGACTTTGTTTATTTTTTCTCATGACATTAAAAAAATAAAAATATTTTTTCCATCATTTTTTGAATATATGACATATTTATTTGATTTATTTCTTTTGTTTGTATATAAATATTATATATATGCTATTATTAGAATAAATAGAAAAATAGTGTAAATACATTTTTTATTTTTATTTACCTTCTGAAAATATTTCACATAAAAATACTTTTTTTATTTATTTTGTTAAAATATTAAATATATATTATTTTGTGTATAATACATATTTAAGACTTAATATATATATATATATATATATATATATATATATATATATATATATATATATATATATATATATATATATATATATATATATATATATATATATATATATATATATATATATATATATATATATATATATATATATATATATATATATATATATATATATATATATATATATATATATATATATATATATGTTTATCAATATATTTAAGTTAAAATATAAAAATACTTGAATTTTTCATTTTTATTAATATTTGATACAAAAATACTTTTTTCATAATATGCTTCATTTTATTTTTATTTTTGTACATAATAAATAAATACTTGTATTAAATCAATTAATAATACATTTTCTTTAAAATTAGGGTTTTTGCCCTAAATTCAAAATACTCCAAAAAATATATTTTTATTTTCTTTTCTCTTTTACATAAATAATATTTTTCATACATATACAAAACATTTCTTTTGCATCTTGCATTCTTATTTAATTTTTGTACATTATTTACATTGCAAATATTCAAATTGATGTAATAATTTAGATTTAAATTCTTGTCAATATCCCCATTTGAACATTTGTACCCCCCTTCCCATATTTGGTTTTGTAATAGCTTAGTAAATTTATTTTCGCACTTTATACGCTTTCTAATAATAACATGTTAGAATTAGGGTTTGTATGCGAAAAAACGATAAAAAATAGTTATGACCTAATCTCAAGATAAACAAGCATGAAAATGGACACACCAATCACACTTGCACCCCCTAGGGTATTCCACTTGTTGCCTTTCAAAATTGGGCCATATTACATGTTAGGTCTCTTTGGGCAAAACAAACAAATTGAATGATCATAGTCCCTCGATAAAACTTTTCAAAACAAACAAAAACAAATGATCAAGTCCCTTAAAGAAAATTGCCCAAAGACATTTAACACCGTTGCAATTATGGTCTAAACGATGACCCGCGCCTGTCCCTTTCACATCCTAACATAAGGTTGTCCACCAAATTCAATGGTGGAACAAACTTGTTAAAAGGGTTAAAACATAGCAATAATCTTTTGAGAAATTTAGGAGTAGATAACCTCTTAGTTACTTGAATTAAACTTGCAAACTAAAACACTTGCCTAATTTCAAAACCACACCTCACAACACTTTCAAAACAACTTTCAAAAACAAATGAAAACCTTTTCAAAAGACATACACCTTTGTATACATCCCAACATGGATCATTACAAAGGTTGCCTCCACATTGGCTTCTTTTCAAAATATTTTCAAACCCACACACACTCAAGCACCATTTAAAACAATTGAAAACAAAAGGCAAGTGATCTAAGCAAGTAACTAAGAGCCCATTGATAACCATGGATAGAAAGGGTGCTAATACCTTCCCTTTCTATAATCTACTCCCCGAACCCAAGAAAACAACTCAAAAGGTTTTTTTGCTGTGCTTTTTAACCTTTCCTTAGGATAAAATAAAAAGTCGGTGGCGACTCTTGCTCAACCGAAACGTTTGCGAAAACAAACGCAAAACCTCAAGTCAGTTCTCCCACCGTATCACACGGGAGAAGTATCATGAGCAAGAGAGGAAGATCTTGAGGCTCACGAGGCAACTTGAGAATGAAAGGACGATTAACGACTACGTCAGCACGAAGGGAAAGCGGCCATGGAATTTCTGATTTTTGTTGTTTTTCTAGTTTAGATTTGTTTTCAGTCTATTTCTTTTGTAACGCCTTGAAGGCATTGTCAAACATTTTTACAAGTTTAAATCTAATGAATTTTATTTATTTCTTGGTTTTCAAATTTAAATCTCCCAAAGTCTTTGAAATCATTTCATACGCTTTCCATCATCATGCACCTCATTACAGGTATAATTACAGGTTTCTCATCTTCTTCGCTGTTTATTTCAGCACAGTATGTCTTCTGAAATACCTACCGATCAAGCCATCAAGGCTCTTCAAGCACAGAATGCTCAATTCAAAGAAATGTTCTTGAACCTGGCTAAAGGGCAAGAAGATTTGAAGACTCTCATCCTAAAGGAGAAGAAGAAGAAGAAGAAGAAGGTGGTTCTGCTGAATATGGGTCACATATTTGGGAATAGGTTGCGACAGGAAGCTGATCTGTCTCATTCATCTAAAGGAGGAGAGAATCAAGAGGAAGAAAGGGGTCCTAGTCCTGTGATCTCTGATAATGACATTGATTTTGATGAAGAACAGTATCCTCCTGCTGAGGATATGTACAAGCAACTCGAAGACCGTTTGAGTGCAATGGAGATTCAGAAGATACCTGGTTTGGACTTTGGAGATCTGGGACTGGCATCTGGGGTGGTGATCCCTCACAAGTTTAAAGCTCCTGCTTTTGCTAAATACAATGGAGTATCTTGTCTAAAGCTCCATCTCCGCTCATACGTCAGAAAAATCCAACCATATACTGCAGATAGAAATATGTGGGTTCATTTCTTTCAAGATAGTCTGTCAAGGACTCATCTTGAATGGTTTTATCAATTGTAAGGAGCTAATGTCCGCAACTGGGAGGACCTTGTTGTTGCTTTTTACAAGCAATACCAGTATAACACCGACCTTGCTCCCACGCGCACTCAGCTTCAGGGTATGTCTATGGGTACAGGTGAAGGCTTTAAGGACTATGCTCAGAAGTGGAGAGATCTGGCTAGAAGAGTCCAACCCCCTCTGGCTGATAGTGAGTTGGTGGATATGTTTCTTAGGACTTTGTCTAGTCCATTTTTCAATCACTTGATCGACAGTTCATCATCTGGGTTCACTGAATTGATTTTGACTGAGGAGAGAGTGGAAGCTGGTATCAGAAGTGGCAAGATACAGAAAGGTGCTTCATTAAGTAAAAAAAAGAAGCCTTTCAGGAAAGAAGCTAGTGCTGTTTACAGCTCGAGGAGCCAAAACCGACCTGAACGCCGCCAAGCAGTAAATACGGTAGTAATATCAAGACCCACCATTGCCCCACAATGCAACAATCAGCAAAGAGTAGAGAGACCGCAAAGACAGTACACTCGGCTCAATATGACCTTATCTCAAATTTTACCGCAGTTATTAAAGACCAACCTGGTAACTCTGAGGGAAGCCCCGAAGAATCCCAGCACCACATCTCCGCTATATAATCCGAACGCCCGCTGTGCCTATCACTTCGATAGCCCAGGGCATGATACAAACAACTGTTGGGCCTTGAGGAATAAGGTGCAAGATTTGATTGAAGCTAAAGAAATTGAGTTTGACGCGCCGGAAAAGCCCAACGTCATAACTGCTCCTATGCCCAAGCATGATCAGGGAGTGAATGCAATTGAGGGTGATGAAGAAGAGTCAGATATTGACAGCTGGATTTACCTGACTACCGACGGTGGATTGAACAATTGGACGGCGAAGGACTCCATGCCCGTTTCTTTTATTACACATTAATAGACTTTTGTTTTAAGATTTGTAATAAACAGTTTAAAAATTTACGGCCCGGTGCCTTGCCCGAGGCACCTTGGCTTTGTTTGCGAGGGCTTATTACGTGTCATTTTCATATATCATCAATAAAGCATTGGACGTTTTCTTACATTACAAATTTTGCGCTCCTTGTTTTTCTTTTCTATCTTGCACTTTATTAAAACAGCTATTGTCTTATACACACTCACATATCATAATGCAGATGCACATCCACTCTGGATCCCATTGATAACGACTCTACTACTGCCAGTTATGACTTCGAAAATCCGATTAACCAACTCGAGGACGAATGTGAGGATGATTGCGAAGTGCCTGGGGAACTTGCTAGACTGTTACTACAGGAAGAGAGGGCCATACAGCCCCATGAAGAGCCAGTGGAATCAGTAAATTTGGGTATAGAAGAAGACAAGAAAGAGGTCAAGATCGGTGCAAATCTGGAGCCTAGTGTTAAGCAGCGGTTGATACAGATGCTACATGATTATGTTGAGATCTTCGCTTGGTATTATAAAGACATGCCTGGTTTAGACAGCGATATTGTGGTACACCGCTTACCAACTAAAGAAGATTGTTCTCTAGTAAAGCAGAAAGTTCTCCGCATGCTCCTAGAGATGTCTGAGAAAATGAAAGCCGAGGTCATGAAACAGTTTGATGCCGGTTTTCTAGCAGTTACTTCTTACCCGCAGTGGGTTGCCGACGTGGTTCCGGTGCCGAATAAAGATGGTAAGGTACGAATGTGTGTGGACTATAAGGATCTGAATAGGGCAAGCCCCAAGGATGATTTCCAGCTCCCTCACATCGACGTTCTGGTCGACAACACCGTGCAGCATAAGATCTTCTCCTTTATGGATGGTTTTTCTGGTTACAATCAGATTAAGATGGCTCCCGAAGACATGGAGAAGACAACCTTCGTTACACAGTGGGGTACCTTTTGCTACAAGGTCATGCTGTTCGGATTGAAGAATGCTGGGGCAACATATCAGTGCGCCATGGTCGCTTTGTTCCACGACATGATTCACCATGAGATTAAGGTATACGTTGACGACATGATTGCAAGATCCCAAACTGAAGAAGAACATGTTGACCATCTCCAGAAACTATTCGACAGGTTGAAGATGTACAAGCTGAGGTTAAACCCGAACAAGTGCACCTTCGGGGTAAGGTCTGGTAAGCTGTTGGGCTTCGTCGTTAGTGATAAAGGTATTCAAGTGGATCCTGCCAAGGTAAAGGCTATACAGGAAATGCCAGCTCCCTGAACGAAAAAAGAAGTCAGGGGCTTTTTGGGACGTCTGAACTACATTTCCCGATTCATTTCACACCTGACTGCTACTTGTGAGCCAATCTTCAAGCTGCTGAAGAAATATCAAGTGGTAAGATGGAATGATGAATGTCAGGCCGCTTTCGAAAGGATAAAGGAATATCTCCAAGAGCCTCCTATTCTGATGCCTCCAGTTGAAGGGAGACCTTTGATCTTATACTTGACCGTACTCGACAATTCGATGGGGTGTGTGCCGGGGAAACATGACGAGTCTGGACGAAAAGAGCATGTTATTTACTACCTTAGCAAAAAGTTTACCGACTGTGAGACCTGATACTCACTGCTTGAGAAAACTTGCTTTGCTTTGGCATGAGATGCTCACCGGATGAGACAGTATATGCTGACTCACACTACCCTTTTGATATCAAAGATGGATCCAATCAAGTATATCTTCGAAAAGACTGCCTTGTCCGGAAGAATAGCAAGATGGCAGATGATCTTAACCGAGTATGACATCCAATATAAAACCCAAAAAGCAATCAAGGGGAGTGTGTTGGAAGATCATTTGGTGCATCAGGCCGTGGATGATTACCAATCCATGAATTTCGAGTTTCCGGATGAGAATATCATGTTGGTGACCGACTGTGAAAAACATGGACCGAATGAAGGACCTGAGGAAGGATCCCGATGGTCTATGTATTTTGAAGGAGCTTCAAACGCGTTGGGAAATGGCATAGCGCCGTGATCATATCTCCTGAGGGATGTCATACTCCGTTCACCGCCCGATTATGTTTTAACTGCACCAACAACATGGCAGAGTATAAAGCGTGCATCCTGGGCCTTCGAGCAACTATTGACCTAAGGATTAAGTTCTTAAGTGTGTTCGGAGATTCCGCTCTAGTGATCAGTCAGATCAAAGGCGAGTGGGATACGAAGCACCCAAATCTTATTCCTTAAAAAGAGTATGTATTGACGTTGCTTCCACACTTCGAGGAGATAACCTTTGAACATTTTCTGAGAGAGGAGAATCAGTTTCCGGACGCGCTAGCTACCATGTCTTCTATGTTCAAGGTCAGGTGGGACAATGAAGCTTCCTAGATTACCATCGAGAGGTTGGACGAACCCGCACATTGCTGTGATGTTGAGACTGAAGAGGTAGCAGATAAACCCTGGTTTCACGAGGTAAAGAGGTATCTTGAGGCTCAAGAGTACCCCGAGGGTGCATCTGTTAATGATAAGAAGTTTCTGAGGAGATTTGCTGTGAAGTTCTTCATCAGCAACGGTGTCCTTTACAAGCGTAACCATGACTCAACCTTAATGTGATGTATGGACAAGAACGAGGCAGAAAGGATTATGGCAGAGTTACATGAAGGTACTTTCGGGACTCATTCCATTTGACATACCATGGCGAAGAAGATCCTACGGGAAGGATATTACTGGTCTACTATGGAAGCCGATTGTTATCAACACTCTCGGACCTGTCACAAGTGCCAAGTCTATGCTGATAAGGTGCATGTGCCTCCAGTTCCTCTGAACGTCTTGACAGCTCCTTGGCCCTTTGCAATGTGGGGCATCGATATGATTGGTGAGATCAGACCTACTGCGTCCAATGGGCATCGTTTCATCCTGGTAGCAATTGACTACTTTACAAAGTGGGTTGAGGCAGCTTCCTTTGCTACAGTAACCAAGAACTCCGTGGCACGGTTTATCCGACACAATTTGATCTGTCGATATGGTGTACCAGAGAGGATCATTACAGACAATGGTACAAATCTCAACAATACGATGATCACCAAGCTCTGCAAACAGTTTAAGATACAACATCACAACTCTTCTCCTTACCGGTCGAAGATGAATGGGGTTGTTGAAGCGGCTAATAAGAACATCAAGAAGATTGTGTAGAAGATGACGGTGACATACAAAGATTGACATGAGATGTTACCATTCGCTCTTCATGGGTACCGCACTTCAACACAGACTTCAACAGGGGCAACACCCTACTCTTTGGTGTATGGCATGGAAGCAGTCTTACCCATTGAGGTCCAGATACCCTCTCTTCTGATTATGAAGGATACAGGTTTGAGCGAGGACGATTGGATCCAGGCTTGGCTTGATCAGCTAAACTTAATCAACGAAAAAAGACTTACCGCTATTTGTCATAGTCAGACGTATCAAAAGTGAATGATCAAGGCATTTAACAAGAAAGTCAGACGACAAGAGTATCAAGTTGGGGATCTGGTGATCAAACGCATCATACTACCATAAGATGATCCCAGGGGAAAATGGACCCCTACGTATGAAGGGCCATTTGTGGTTAAGAATATTTTCTCAGGAGGAGCTATGATTCTAACCACCATGGATGGTGACAACCTTCCTCACCTCGTCAATGCAGACATAGTGAAAAAATACTACGCATAATCAAAGACCCGCTAGGTTGACTGGCCTAGGAAAAAATAAGGGCTTCCCAGCGAACCAAAAGGGTTCGGGAAAAAATAAGGGATGGAAATGAAAAAATATGTACACCCGGCAAGTCGAAAACCTGAAAAGGCGGCTTGGGCAAAAAAGGGTATCCCGGTAGTCTGAAAACCCGAAAGGGCGGTCCAGGAAAAAATTAGGGATTGAAGCATAACACTATGTCTCATTTGATCATCTTCCAACCAAACTTCGGTATCAACTATCAAGCTCGGACGACACTAATCAATCTGATCTACCTTCCACCAAGTAGCAAAGTGATGAGATGCTCGAAGATATAAAGGCAATAGCAGAGTTGGAACCCAATGGGTTTGTTCACATAGCTGTTTTTCTTTGTTTTACACAAATTGTATAAATTCTATCTTTCGGCGGTGTTCTCTTACTAGGACGTCAGCCTCTTGTACAAAAACACCTATTTTACAGGCCAACTTCAAAATCAATACAATTCATTTTCGCAAAGAAATTTCAAATTGTTTTTCTTTTTTCTGTTTTGTTTTGCGAGAACGTCCAATGGTTCATTTTTTATTTATGCATTTGACAATAATTGCTGCTCATAAACATTTACATGCGAAACAAAAGATGATTACTCGTAATATGAGGAACGTGGGCAAATAAGAAATGTCCAAACCTTACGGTTGCTCTGTCCACCAGGTATAAGGATAGACCTAGCTGGAGAATATGATTAAAGGTACATTCACTCCCCGCAGAGCAAAAGGTATCTAAAAACATTGATTCTCCCCAAGCAGAGTTTATCTATCATCAGCACTAGACTATCCCCAGTGGAATTTATTTCTTCCACAAGCAGAAACTCAACCCCCAACAGGTTTCATTATCGCCAGCAGCGGTAATTCATCCCCAGCCGAGGTTATTCCTCCAAATCAACAAATCCTCAAGCAGAGCATCTCTTCCCCACATAGTCATTTTCTCATCAGTTTATTCACCAGCAGGATAATTTTCACAATCATCTTCGGTCGTTATTCCCAGCGAGAACAAAGAATTCAACTCTTTGCTCCAGCAGCAATCTGAGATTTATTTTCCCCAGCTAGAGAAAATCATAAAAACATTACATGTCCATACATCTTGACATTCGCATACACATCATACACCCCAATCTCATTTATTTTGAGAACACCATTGCTCGATGCATAGCATGCATTACATACGACTAACTCTTTATCTTTAAGGAAAAAGATACAATCAAATTCTCACCAAGTTCAAGCTATAAAGCCCGGATCCGACCGGATAGTATCTTGATTTCTACATCATATTCTGAAGCCCGAAGAACGACCGGATAACAGTATCAAACACCGCGAAGCCTGGATTCGACCAGATAGTGGTTCATCTCTAAGATATGAAGCCCATATTCGATCGAATAATAGTTTAATCCCCAGCAAGCCGTGAAGCCTGGATTACAACTGGATAACAGCTCAATAAGTTACTGTGAAGCCTGGATTACGACCAGATAGTAGTGTGAGACACCATGAAGCCTGGATTCGACCAGATAGTGGTATATCATAAACACAAGTCGTGAAGCTCGGATTACGACCGGATAACAACTCAGCAAGTTATTGTGAAGCCTGAATTACAACCAGATAGCAATACAAGTTTTTGTGAAGCCTGGATTACGACCAGATAGCAGCCAAAGACACTGTGAAGCCTGGATTACGACTAGATAGTGGTACATCTTTAATACAAGTTATGAAGCCCGGATTCGATCGGATAGTATCTTGATTTCTCCGAACACCATGAAGCCTGGATTCGACCAGATAATGGTATGAGACATCGTGAAGCCTGGATTACGACCAGATAGCGGTAAAAAGCACTGAAGCCTGGATTACGACCAGATAACAATATAAGGGACACTGAAGCTTGGATTTCGACCAAATAGCAGTTTACTCGGCCAATTACTATGAAGCCCGGGAATCGACCGGATATTAGTAGGCCTTAAAGTCAAATGGAAAGCCCGGATGCGACCGAATAACCACTTGATTTCTTCTGAAGCCTGGATTACGACCAGACAAGAAATAAAGTATTGTGAAGCCTGGATTACGACCAGATAGCAGTATAGGACACCATGAAGCTTGGATTCGACCAGATAATGATATAAAGCATCGTGAAGCCTGGATTACGACCAGATAACGATAAAAGACACTGAAGCCTAGATTATGACCAGATAACAGTACAAGACATTGCGAAGCTTGGATTTCAACCAAATAGCAGTTTACCTGGACAAATACTAAGAAGCCCGGAGTCGACTTAATGTGCCCTAAATTCAAGTTGAAGCCCGGATGCGACCGGATAACAACTTAATTCCTTCTGAAGCCTGGATTACAGCCAGATAAGAATCAAGAAATTGCAAAGCCTAGATTACGACCAGATAGCAAGTTTAATCTCATCTCCCCAGTAAGTCACTGTAAAGCCTAGATTACAACCAGATAGCAGTCGGTCTTATCACTGTAAATCCTGGATTACGACCAGATAGTAGTCGGTCTTATCACTATGAAGCCTGGATTACAACCAGATAGTAGTTCATTTTCACCTTTTCAACTAAGAGACGATTCCCCAGTAGAATAACGGACGACCGAAGCTCCTAAAATTCCATTTCTCTCAAAACAGAGACCAGCACTCCCCAACTTAGTCTTCCTCAACAACCGGTATACAGACTATCACTAAGGAATCTCTTATGCGATCGACACTCCTTCGGATGGCATCTATAAGCCCATTCCCGACATAACGAGACAAGTACCACTTCATGCGAGTGCAAATTTCTAGGCACTCTAGTGTTCAATCATCTTCCACCTTCGGATCACGAAAGGCAAGCAAGCCAATCTACATCCTCAGGTTTAAGAAGATGGAACAGGGGCAGCTTTTGTACCCCAAAATTTTCCCTCCCATATTTCTCAAAACATTTTAAGAAAGATCCTCAAATTGCTCAAGGAAGACCAAGGATGGACAAGACAAACTCTCTCCTAAGGCAGTCTACCTTAAATTAGGGTTTCATGCTGCATCAAGATACTTGAGTCCAAGGGATCCCAAATGCTCACCATTGTCCTAATATGTTCTCAAGATCATCCATGTCAAGTTTCAAGCCTTGCAGAGGAAGTTTGCTCAGTCAATTGCTCAAAGGCCTGAAAATCGATTGTGCTAGGGCAAAAGTCAATGTGGCCCACATACAGTCAAACTTCAAGATTTTTGGTCAACATCCTCACTTTTAAGTATCATTCATAATTTGATCAAGTGCTGATCATGATTCATCAAGGATTGCTCACAATTCATCAAAACCCAAAAGTTGCTAAATTAGGGTTTTGTAGGAAAAGTCAACTCAACTTTGACCAAGCATAACTTTCTCATACTTTATGAGAAATAACCCATCCAAATCTCATTTTGAAGATAACGCAATGATCTATAATCCATATTCATCTTCCAAGTTCAAAATATGCACTCACAAGAAGTTATGAATTTGGACATTATAGGTCATTTTGAAAAGTCAACAAAAACACCTTTTTTGTCAAAGCTTCATACATGAACATGGAAGACTTGATTGAGATAAGACCAAACAGTTGCTTAGAGGACATCTCAATCTTTCTAAAAAGTCCAAGAACACCTTCAAAGAGTCAAAATTGAGGAAGTTATGCATTGGTGAAGTTGACCTATTTTGTAAAATTGTCAAAAGTCAAAAGTGCCTGAAGTTGCAGTTTTTGTCAAATGGGCCTAACTGTTTGCACTTTTTTTGAGTTGGTATCATGGTCCACGAGCCCTAGCTCTTTCCACTTGTCTTTATCTTATTTTTGCTATTTATTTTGATTTTTTATTCCAATTAAATCAATTTAAATCCAAATAAATCATGAAAATATCCAAACCATTCAAACCTCAAGATTTTATGCATATTTCAGGTCCCATATCCAGCTAGCAAGTGAATCAATTCGTGCAAGGAATAGGTGGGCACAAAAAGATTGACCTTGGCCTATTTTGGAAGGAATTTCATGGAAATCAAATCAAGATCACAAATCATAATGGACAAAGATTGAGATCACAATTGCAACCCTAATTCAATCAGTGATATATAGTGGACAAAAGCAGATCAAAAGAACAGGGTTTAGAGGCGTGTAGAAAGAGAACCAAACTTGAAAAAATCAAAGAAAAGTGTTAATCTGTTTTGATACTTCCAGACAGTTTCAAGACTCCCAAGCCATTCCTTTCGTATCCTGGACATACAAGGAAGTTGTACCAATCAAGAACAAGCATTTTCCAGCGCTAGAACTCACTTTAAGTGATCCACGACCATGGCTTTTTCTTGAAATCGAATCACATGATTTTGGCACTTATAGCATGAATTACCTACATATTCTTGTTCCTTGAAGCATTTGCAAGTTGTTCATAACAATTAATTGCATTTTTTCTAACTCTATAGAGATTTGCCATTATTAGGGTTTTGTGTCTCGTTTTAGGATCTTTTTATACAAGTGAAATTGGTCCACAAGAAGGTCACCACGATGCTCAGAAGGCCAAGGTGATTTGATTCACACCATTAGATTTTATTTATCATGCCTGTATGCGATTTTGAGATATGCATGGTTTGTAGTGACAACCCTATGTCCGTAGGTAAAAGTCTCTGACTTTTACCAACGGAGAGAGGAAGAAGATGACATGCGTGGCATCATCCCATTCGCCTGTTTGAAATTTGACGCGTGTTTGGTAGCCAGCTTTGCTTTATGTATTTTATTATTTTTGTTTCATATATTAACAAATGGAATCAAGTGGCCCAGTGGCAGCCAAGGGAACGCTAAGGCATTGTATGGCATGAGGTCAGGGGTTCGACCCCTGCCTCCAAGCATTTTCCATTTTTCTTGAATTATCTTTACAGATTCCAAATCCTATAAAGCGTGAGGTCCACCATATGCCCTCAAGGCTCCATCATTGGATCTCCAGGAAGCCAGATCTAAAGGCCACCATGTGATTATCCACCAAAAGCCTTGGTCAACGCACAACATGGGAATGTGGAGGTCAAACGTGGACCGAGATTGCTTGGGCCCAGAAGTGCTATCAACACCCTCCAAATTGCTGTTTAACCAGGCCCAATATATCTTTTTCTCTATTCTTTTATAATTCCTTTTATTTAATTTATTAAAAAAAAAATTTACTAACAAAAGTTAATTCTTTTTTTAATAAAATCATAAAATCAATTTTTTCATCAAAATTAAATTTAGGTTTTTTTTACAAAAATTAATTTAATTGGTTAATTTAATTTATTAGGTAACTTTAATTCCTTTTGTAAATAAATTAAAAACAATTAGAAAATTAGGGTTTTAGTTTAATTTAATTTCTATTTTCTTTTTCTTAAAAATAACCAAAAATACAAAAATAGGTCAAATGTAAATTATTTTCTTTAATTTAGTTTGATTAAGTAATTAAGTTTGTACATATTTAATTTAAAACTATTTTCTTAAAATAATCAAAAACGACAAAATAAATTTTTTTTTTAATTAGGTTAGACGGGGTCAAAACCCTAACTTCCTTCCTTTCTCTATTCGTCGCGCATTTATTTATTTTTATTGATGTAATTGCTCATGGGATGTAATAGATTAATTAGGACTTTTTCTTTTCATTTATCGTTTTGACGGGATTTTTGGCTATGTAATTAATACCCGAAGCCTTGTAATAGCGTAGCTTTACTTTCTGCACTTTAAATTCTTGCAAATATTAAACTGTTAGATGTATGGTATTAGGGTTGCATGACAAGGATGTGTGTTAAATTTAAAACGGTTAGCAAACCCTAAATGCGCAAAGATAATAACTTGAAATTGAATCACTCACACATGCGCACTCTTAGGGTACACTCCCACTTCGGTTGCCTTCGGTAAATGATCGTTAAGTATAGGGTATTTTAGTGGTCTCTCTTTTGTCTAAACAAAGATCAAAGTCCCATTCGGAAAAGTGACCTCGGAAAGGTTGCCTCGGATATGTTGCCTCAAATATTGATATTAAGACATTAGGGTTATTACTAAGACGTCCTAACATTGCTTTAGTGATCGTACGTCCGTTTTGAATTGACCCTTAAAACTCCAACGACGGTGCTACCTACTCACTAATAGTGGGATAACATTGTCTAAAGGAAACAAGAACAAAAACATTCTCTTTTTCGAGTAGGTAGATGCTAGTAGGTACTTGCTTAAAACAAACTTTTTCCACACTTACACTCTTTTCAAACAAAGTTTTCAAAACGACTTCGTAACACTCTTGAAGACATAAGCAAGGGTTAAATCGAAGTAAAAAAAACTTTTTCAAATCAAATACACACAAGCAATTTTGAAAATGGTGAGCAAGTACCTAAGAGCCCGTGGAAAACCACGGATGGAAAGGGTGCTAATACCTTCCCTTTCTATAATCTACCCCCCGTACTCAAAATTTCGAAAAAAGGAATTTTTCTGTGCTTTTTTCCTTTCCAGTTGGATAAAATAAAAGTCGGTGGCGACTCTTGCTTACAGCGACATTTTGCAAACACAAACGCGAAACGCAAACCAGCATTTCAAACAGTCCGGTTCTGGCCACCGTATCACACAAGGATTGTCCACTACTTCTTTAGTACTAATCTCGTGACAGTATGCTGGCTCATCCATCCTCTCAATGGTGATATGAGGAGCCTCATTATCCCACCAGACCTTGAACATGGATGACATTGTAGCTAACGCGTCCGCTAGTTAATTTTCCTCTTGTGGAAAATGTTCAAAGGTAATTTCTTCAAAGTATGGGATTAGTGTCAACACATGTTCTTTGTACGGGATGAGATTAGGATGCTTCGTGTCCCATTCTCCTTTGATATGTTTGATTACAAAATTCGAATCTCCAAACACACTTAAGAACTTGATCCTTAAATCGATTGCAGCTTTGATACCCATGATACATGCTTCATACTCAACCATATTGTTGGTACAATTAAAACATAACCTGGCAGTGAAAGGAGTATGACAGCCTTCAGGAGATATGATCACATCGCTGATGCCATTTCCAAGAGAGTTGGAAGCTCTGTCAAAAACCATAGTCCATCGGGATCCTTTTTCAGGTCTTTCATCTGGTCCAGGTTCTTCACAATCACTTACTAACATGATGTTCTCGTCCGGGAATTCAAAATTCATGGATTGGTAGTCATCCAAAGCTTGATGAGCCAAATGATTAGCCAACACACTTCCCTTAATTGCTTTCTGGGTCGTATATTCAATGTCGTATTTGGTCAGGATCATTTTCCATCTTGCTATTCTTCCGGAGAGAGCAGGCTTCTCAAAGATGTACTTGATAGGATCCATATTAGATATCAACAAAGTAGTGTGGGTCAGCATATATTGTCTTAGTCGACAAGCAGCCCATTCCAAAGTACAACAAGTTTTCTCGAACAGTGAGTATCTTGTTTCAGATCGGTAAACTTTTCACTAAGGTAGTATATTGCATGCTCTTTTCGACCAGACTCGTCATGCTGCCCCAACACACACCCCATTGAATTACCTAATACGGTTAAGTACATCATCAAAGGTCTTCCTTCAACCAGAGGCATCAGAATTGGAGGCTCTTGGAGATATTCCTTGATTTTGTTAAAGGCATATTGGAAATCGTCATTCCACTTCACTGCTTGATCTTTCTTCAGTAATTTGAAGATTGGTTCACAAGTAGCGGTCAGATGTGAAATGAATATGGAAATATAGTTTAGGCGTCCCAAGAATCCCCTAACTTCCTTCTCAGTGCGAGGAGTCGGCATTTCTTGTATAGATTTGAATTTTGCAGGATCCACTTAAATACCTTTTCCGCTGAAAATAAAGCCTAAGAGCTTACCGGATCTTACATCGAAAGTGCACTTATTCGGATTCAGTCTCAGTTAGTATTTCTTCAGCCTGTCAAATAGTTTCTGTAGGTGATCAAGGTGCTCCTCTTTAGTATGAGACCTGGATATCATGTCATCAATGTAGACCTCTATCTCGTGATGGATTATATCATGAAACAAAGCTACCATGGCACGCTGATAGGTTTCCCCGACGTTATTTAGCCCAAATGGCATAACTTTGTAGCAGAAAGTGACCCACTGTGTGACAAAGGTCGTCTTCTCCATGTCCTCAGGTGCCATTTTGATCTGATTATATCCGGAGAAACCATCCATGAAGGAGAATATCTTATGTTGTGCGGTGTTGTCAACCACAACATCAATATGGGGAAGTGGAAATTCATCCTTGGGGCTTGCCCTGTTCAGGTATCTGTAACCCACACACATACATACTTTACCGTAATTCTTAGGCATTGGAACAACATTAGAAAACCATTATGGATAAGACATGACAACTAAGAAACCAGTATTGAACTGTTTCATGACTTCAGCCTTGATCTTTACTGACATATTTGGCCGAATATGATGAAACTTCTATTTCACTGGAGGGATGTCCTCTTTTGTAGGTAGGCGATGAACCACAATATCGGTGTCAAGTCTCGGCATGTCTTTGTACGACCAGGGAAAAACCTCAACATAGTCATGTAGCATCTGTATTAACCCCTGTTTGACAACGGGCTCCAAGTTAGCACCTACCTTGACTTCTTTTTTGTCCTCTTCAGTACCCAAGTTCACTTTCTCAACTGCCTCCTCATGAGGCTGTATTGCCCTTTTTCCTATTGTAACAGTCTGGAAAGCTCTCCTAGTACTTCACAATCTCCCTCACCTTCGTCCTCGACTTGGTTGATCGGATTTTCAAAGTCATAATGAGCAATAGCAGAACCGTTATCAATGGGATCTAGAGTGGACGTAGATCTGCAATTTGATATGTGAGTGTGTGTAAGAGCATAGTTGTTTTGATAAAGTAAAAAGGAGAAAAGAAAGGCAGAGAGCGCAAATTTTGTACGTAAAAACGTCCAATGCTTTATTAATGACATATGAAAATGAAACATGATAACTCTTACAAAATAACCATTGTGTCTCGGGTAAGACACAAGGTCTTAGAGTTTGTATTATTCATTTATTACATATCCAAAAACAAAAAAGGACAATTACTCCTGAATAAAAGTAATCGGCACAAAGTCTTTATCCTTCCAGTTGGTGAGTCCTCCGCTGACAGTTGGGACGATCCACTGATCCATGTCACAGTCACTGCCACTGTTTTCCAAAGCATTAACCTCATGACTGCTGATATGTAAGGGAGGTCCTTCGGCACGAGCGCGACGAACAACCCTTTGAGCTCCTGATGTAAAACCCAAACCAAATTTGTTAGATTTGTAAGGAATATCTGGGAGTTGGCCCCAAATTGTACACTCACCTTATTCAATAATTGCTCTGGCATCTTTCAGAGAGGACATCTTCAGCGGAGGCCTAATAGTCTTTGGAATACTGGCGGAGGTTTTGGTTGCAGCAACGGTCTGTGGAACCTCCTCAAAGTTCTGACAGGGGGTCTCAATGAACTCACCGTCCATTTTGACGTACCTGAAATAGTTCAGGTGGCTCACCATGTACTCCTCCTCCCCATGAAATATGATGATTTTCCCATTGACTGGGTATTTCAGCATCTGATGTAAGTTGGAAGTCACGGCACCAGCCCCATGGATCTAGGGTCGACCCAACAAACATGAGTAAGATGGGCGGATGTCCATCACATAGAAAGTGGAATTAAAAGTCTGAGTGTCCACTTTGATAGGGATGTCTACCTCCCCGTGCATCATTCTTTTCGAACCGTCAAAGGCTCTCACCACAATGTTGCTAGGCTTCAGAGTCAATCCTTCACAATCTAACTTGTAAAGGGCCTTCTTAGGCGGAACATTCAGTGAAGAACCTGTATACACTAGAACATGTGCCAAAGTAGTGCCCTGCACTTAATAGAGACGTGCAGGGCATCATTATGTTTCCTCCCTCTGGGAGTCAGATCAACATTAGAGAAACCTAACCCATTGTCAGCAGTCAAAATGGCCACGCGGTCATCAAATTGAACAACGAAGGTTTCTTGTGGCATATGAGCAGTCTTGAGGAATTTCACTAAAGCCTTGGCATGGGCTTTAGAGCATAATAACAGGGCTAGCATTGAGATCTTGGAAGGGGTCTGACCCAGTTGTTCGACCATATTATAGTCACTCTTCTTTATTATCTTCAATATTTCCTCTATCTCTTTCTTAGAGGATTCTAGGATGACTTATGGGTACACCTTCGTCCGGACCGGCTCCACCAATATCTCTTTGCCCTGATTCCCGGCTGACTCGGTAACAGGGGTAACAACAGGAAAAACAATGGGGATATTGACAGGAATAGCACTAAGAACAATCACAGGAGTAGTACTGGGAGTATTAATAGGAGCAACAACAGGGATGATCACAGGAGTAGCAACAGTTTTAGGAGGAGAGATCTCGGGGGAGAAAACTCTTCCGCTTCTTGTTATCTTACTAGTCCTGGCGATATTACTGATATCAGGATCAGAGTCTTCGATATCTTCATCTTTAACAATCATCAAATCTTGCTTGACGCCATGGTAATAGACGACAGCCCCATAGTTCTAGGGAATAACTTTATCCGAGGAATATGGTATAGGTCCAGGGAAAGTGATTATCAATGGAGCAACTTTTAGAACAGGTGTAATCCTAACAGGTCTTTTGGAGGAGACCTTGGGAGGATTGGAGGAAATGGTAATGATAGAAATATCTTCACATGGTACACTTGTAATTGGAGTCTTCTCAAACAGGATTTCTTTATTATCCATCAGACATTTAACTTCTTTCTTCAGCAAATGGCAACCATTAGGTAAGGACAAGCATAAGTGGCAACCTTCGCCACAACCCGGAAATAAACCGGGCTGCAAGAGATTCTTCTTTATAGTTAGGAGTGGAGTAGCCAATTCATCAACAGAGGCAACAAACATGTCATCATCAATAGCATTGACACCACGGCTGTGCTTGGGTATAGGGGCAGTAATAACATTAGGAGTCTCAGGAGCGTCAAATTCAATCTCCTTTGCTTCAATCAAACCCTGCACTTTGTTCTTCAAAGCCCAACAATCGTTTGTATCATGGCCCGAACTTTAATAATGGTAAGCACATCGAGCATTTGCATTGTAGTGAGGAGATGTAGTGTTAGGATTCTTGGAAGCCTCTTTCAAGGTAACCAAATTGGACTTCAGCAGGTGTGGTAAAACATGAGATATGGTCATGTTGATTCGGGTAAATTGTCTCCTTAGCTTATCTGTTCTAGACTGATTATTCTGTTGTCAGTTTGATGCAGAATTGGAAATCATAACAGCCCCTACCGTTGGACGATGCTCAGTTTTGTTAAGATTTCTTTGGCCATAAGCAACACTGACCTCCTTCTTCCCTGTGAATGGTTTCTTTTTAGTGTTATAGGATGCATCTCTCTTTATTTTACCACTTTTGATACCAGCTTCCACTCTTTCTCCTGTTAAGATCAACTCAGTAAACCCAACAGAAGAACTTCCAATCAGGTGGTTAAAGAATGGCCTGGATAGTGTGCCCAAGAACATGTCCACCAACTCCCTATCAGACAACAGAGGCTGGAATCTTCCCGCAAGGTCTCTCAATTTTTGGGCATAATCCTTAAAGCCCTCGCCAGAACCCATAGACATGCTTTGCAACTGTGTACGAGTCGGGGCAAGGTCAACATTATATTGGTATTGCTTATAGATAGCAGCAGCCAGATCTTCCCAATTACGTAGATTGGTTCTTTCCAGTTGATAGAACCATTCCAGCTGAGTTCCTGCCAAACTTTCCTGGAAAAAGTGTACCCACAGATCCCTATCAGTAGTGTGGGGTTGAATTTTCCTGACATACAACCTTAAATGTAGCTTGGGGCAGGAGACACCTTCGTACTTAGAAAATGTAGGGACCTTGAACTTTCGAGGGATGACCACCCCTGAGACTTGTCCTAGATCTTCAAAGTCCAACCCGGGCACCCTTTGGATCTCCATGGCATTGAGTCGATCCTCCGGATATTTGTATTTATCATCAGTAGGAGGATACTGCCCCTTAGAATAGTCAGGCTCATCTTCTTCAGACTCCCTTGTGTTGTGGTCTTCTTCTCTTGTCTCTCCTTCCTGATTGTCTCTCTCTCTCTCTTTCTCTTGACGGAGTTGCGAGCTCTGAAGCTTGCCTCACTGGTACTTTGAACCTTCTTCCCAAATTCAGAACACCTGCTGGCCTCTTTTTCTTCTTTTTGCCTTTGAGAATCAGAGCTTTCAAATCTTCTTGTCCCTTAGCCAGATTCAGGAACATTTCTTGGAATTGTGCATTTTGTGCCTAAATCTCCTTAATTGTTTGTTCAAGAGCCATTGCTAAAATAAACAGCGAAGAAGATAAGAAACCTATCCTGAAAATTGTTTATGCAATGATATGTATGGTATATGTATGAAATGTTTTCAAGGACTCCGGGAAATTTAAATTTGTGAACCAAAATGAAACAAAGATTTTATTAGTAGAATTCAAAATACAATTGCCTTTTTAGGCTTACAATTGAAAAAAAATCTAAAATCTAAGACATCAGGTTTCCCATGGACGCTTCCTCTTCGTACTGAGATAGACATTAAGACTTTTCTCTTCGTGAATTTGCTTCGTAAGCTCCAAGACTCTCTTCTTATTGACATAGAAATGATCTCTAAAGGTATCCTGTTATTCCTTTAACTGAATCCAGGATCTCTGCAGCTCTTCAAGATCAGTGTGCTTGTCAGGATGGAGAACTATATAAGGAATATCCCCTTCATAAATGGGCTCCACAACCATTGGTAAGATGGCTATATATGGCATTATGAGGTTTTGAGCGCGAGCTCGTACCCATTTGAGATAAGGTTCCATTGGGATGGAAGTCTTACGCCCAAAAGTCCTGGTATCAAGTCTGTTTACCATGCGCCAAGCTCGTATAAACCTCTGACGATACCCTTGAGAATCATCCTCATAGTTAAACACAATGCCCTGGATAAGCATACCATGGGGACCACCCCTTCGAGCATGACCAAATTGTCGTAAATCCATAGAAGGATTATAAGTTATGCCTCCCCTAATTCCAAGTAGTGGGACATAAGGGAATTCCCTACAGCGGTGAATAACAGAAATATCTCTCATAGATCGGGAATACCAGAGGATATCCGAGTGAGAAAGTGACATTATCCTTCGCGACCAACCCAAACCTTCTTCATTCTTCAATACTGATTTAGGGAGGTAAGAAATAAACCACCTTGACAGCAATGACACGTAACACATAAGAATCCACTTTTTCTTCATGGTGCGAGTGTGGAGGGTATGCAAGATGTCTCCCGGTAGAGTAGGCACATGGTTACAAGAGAAGAAAACCTTGATAGCATTCACATCTATGATAAAGTTTGGATTAGGGAATATCACTAAACCATATATTATAAGGGCCAGAACCTTCTCAAAAGCTTAGAAATCTAAATTATCCCAGAATTCGTGAGTCTTCTCGTACAGAAACTTGACTAGAAAACCCTTAACACCACCTCTTGTTTCCCAGTTGGATACAATGTCAGACCGCTTCATATGCAAAGTTGTTACAATGACCTCTGGCTTAGGAGCTTCTTCTAAACCGGTGAAAGGCATCTGATCAAGAATATGTATACCCAATATTAGAGTGAACTCTTCCATGGTGGGCACCAATAGATAATCTTGAAAGGTGAAGCAATGGTGCTTAGGGTCAAAGAATTGAAAGAGTACACCCATCATCTTCTCATCAAAACCCGAGGTAACCAGATTGAGAAGTTAACCATAGTTCTTGGTAAATGAGGAAGTCTCGGGAACCCTTGATACTAGATCTTTGAGTTGGAGAGGTATTCTCACGAAGCTGATTCAAATGGTATTTCTATGAGCAGAAGCCATGATCTGTAAAACAGAACAAAGATAAATTTTGTTGATCCTTGAAATGGTCAGTGTAATGAAAAATAGATGTTATGATGCATGATGTCATGTTTAAGCAAACTAATCATACACAATAAAAATACACAAGACCATAGGTTTAGGCTTGCATGAAGTTTATAGGTAAGTACCCTCTTGAAGTTTAGTTGGTTCAACCTATCTTAGAAATAGTAATCGGGTTCTAAGGAGTCTTAAAATCACTGATCTTTCTTTATCGAGTGTTATTTCAACTTATCAATCTTTTCTTGCGGCTAAAACATCTCAAAAGTCTGATCTCAATGAGTGTAGCATCGAGTATCAACCAATCCCCAGCTTTACACCGAGGTCGACTATCTCATTACTTTCTAATGGCCAAGTTTTGTTCAACTAAGGTTCTGAGGTCTGTTAGTGCTTCACGACACCATGCGGCAGCCCCGTATTCTCCTTGATTCGACACAAGGGATAACAGTACCAACCAAAGTGTCACACCAACACAGCTATCACTCCAACCATATCGGTTTATGTCGTACAGTCTCCACAATCTATTGCTGCTTACCTAAAACGATGCCCCCAGATCTGGGTGTAGGATCTATAGTAACAACCCAAATAACCCTCCAAGGATAAAGCATACAAAGCAAAAAAAGCAATTTTAATAATGAACTAACTCTAAGGTGAATCCCACTTTTTATAGATCCCCAGCAGAGTCGCCAATTCTTTGATACGGTGGCAGAACTGACTGTTAATACTGGTTTTGCGTTTGTGTTTGCAAATGTTATGGTAAGCAAGAGTCGCCACCGACTTTTATTTTATCCAAATTAAGGAAAGGGTGAAAAGAATAGAAAAAGACCTTTTCGAGATTTTCTGAGTAAGGGGGTAGGTTATGGAAAGGGAATGTGTTAGCACCCTTTCCATCAGTAGTTATCTACGGGCTCTTAGAGGTTTGCTCATTTTGAAATACCTTTGTTCTTTGTGTATTTGAAATTTGTTTTGAAAATGCCTTGGTATGGAAGACTTTGTAATGTTTCTCGGGAATATGGAGAAAGTATACAAAGTGTCTCAAAAATGTTTTTGAAAAGTAGTTTTTTTGTGTAAGTGCAAAATGTTTTCTTGAGCAAACTTCTAACAAATATCTACTTTTATACTCGAAAAGGCGTTCTTTTCCTCCTATCATTTAGATAGTGCTATCCTACTATTAGTGAGTAGGTAGCCTTATCGTTAGATATTTGAGGGACATTCAAAAGGGACGCCACAGTCACAAAGGAAATTTGTTGAGACGCTTTAGCAATTTTATTTAGGGACTAGATTATTTACTGAGAAGGATACTGTAGGGTCATCGAGGGACTAGGATCTTTTTGATTCACGGGTCTTTTCTAAAGCATTCCTTCCTCATGACTGTTTTATTTTTAAAGGAAACCAAAGGGGGGATACCCTGGAGGCGAATATGTGCAAGGTGTGTTATGTTCAGTTATTTTAGTCTTGTGTTAAGTTTGCAAACATTTGATTATTAGTCTTATCATACACGCCTAATTACTAGCAGTTTAATATACATTGCAGAATATTAAAGAGCAGGAATCTAAATCTACACTATTACAATGCTTTGGAGAGGGGATTTACATTATACAAGAATGAGGGGGATAAAGCAGTAAATGTCCTAGTTTTAATCTATTATATCAAGTGAGAAGGTACATTAGTAATAGAAATGCGAAACTAAATAAACGCGTATGAAATTGAAAATAATTTCTAAAAATATCCTAAGAAATGAAAATCTTTTTGGTTGTTTTTTATTTTAAGAAAAATAATTAAATTGAAATTATCTAAAGTCTATTTGGAAAATAAAATTAAATAAGTTCTTTTTCGTTTTTTTTATTATGAAAATAAAATAAAATCTAAATTAAGTCCTAGATTCTAATTTTTTTTAAGTTAAGAAAATGGTTAAAATTTAATTAATCAATCAAATAAGAAATTAATTATTTAATTAAAATGTCTAAGCCTAATTTTTGTGATTTTTTATTTAATGTCAATTTAAATAAAAGAGGGTTAATAGAGAAATGGAAGGAAAAAAAGGAAGCATCCTTCGATTGCAGGGAGGTGGTGCCTTTCGACTCTATGAAGGGGAAACTGTCTTTCGATTATTCTTTGATCTAGTGACAGGATGCGGTTTTCAATCCAGGAGGCGCTGTTGGAATTTCCTGATGGGTCACTTATGAGGGCATTACACCTACAAGCATGTTGTCAAGAACGAAAAGCATGACCTGGGTGCCAAACCCAGGCCTTTCTATTCGGCACTCATTGGGTCTATTCAAGCTACATCTGCAGCAAGTGTTAGCAACAAAGCAAATGTGGACCTGGGTGTCGAACCCAGGTCCTTAATCTTGAATATAGATCGAATAAAATGATAACTGCTAATATGTCATGCAAATGTAGAGATTGATCCTTTTACCAATTCTTACCAAGGGTTGATGGATGAATATGTGATGATGGGTGTGGGTACCCTTATTTGATGATTCCTTCGATCTGTCCTCTGGACGTAGGTACCTTTGTTTAAGGGTTTCTTTGACTTGGATCACTTATGAAAATTTTGATAACTTTTGGTAGATTTTTGGGCAGCGTATCTCCAATGTGTGTGTGATCTCTCTTTTTTGGCTTGCAAGCACTCTGCTTATATAGAGTAGAAAGGAGAGGACAAGAAGAGAATATCTTAAACTTCCATAAACAAATGTTTTCCAGGTCATGAATGAAGTTTTGCAACTGTAGCAACTGGTTTTTTAATCAGAGCCATCACTATTAGTTTTTATCCTAGGGAATGGAATCTAACAGAAAACCCTAATTCGCAAATAGAGATTCTAGGTTTCAGACTTCTTTAGACGAAAGGAAGGTGTTAGGAACCTTTCATCTACCTTGTTCACAAGGATACTAGGTTGTAGGTTTGAGTTGAGGAAACAGGATTTAAATTTTATTAGGGGAAAGGGTTTAAATTCTTTATAGGGGAACTCACTACGATTTTTGATCATATGCATATGTATCCTCTTATGAGGAATCAGAGTCCCAATTCGTAGTTCGTATGGGTTGGTGTTTTTTCAAGGTTGCAAACGTACTTTGAATCACCTTGCATTTTGGCCGGGAGTAGTGATTATGTAGATTTTAGCTAAATGCGCGGTAAGCCAAAATCCGTTTGAAACCCTTTTGCAAAAACAGTTGATTAGATTAGTTGATTGCGAAAAAGAAAGTTTGATGTTTGTTGTGTATTTTTTAATCTTATTAATTGCAAAAATTCTTGATTAATGCATGATTAATAAATATTTAATCCAAATAATATAAGAAAATAATATATGCGATTTAATAATAATTTATTTATGATAATAATAATACTAAATAATGATACATATATAAGAATTAATATTAATATTAATAATTATTATATATAAAAAATTTAGATAATATAAAAATGAGAATTAGAAAATAAATTATAAAAGAAAATAATTTAAATAGTCAGGGGGGTACAACTTTAAATTAGTAAGTAAAACAGGGGGGTGCTAGCAGAAAACTGGGCTAGGCCCAAATATGCGTTCTGGACAGGGGGTGTATTGCTAATTGTGAATTAGTAATTACTGGCATGAGAGTGTTAGAAGTAGTTAGGCTAGGCCCACTATGCATTGAGAGGGCCTGACTGGGTAGCGTAGGCGAGGGTACATGTGAATACGGTGGGACTTGGCCTTACGGCCGCCCCATAACGATCAAATAGATAACATTAACAGACGCATGCTTATTGCGGTGTACGTGCTCCTACTAAATCATACGGTATCATAAGCTTGGTTTTACATTGTCATAATTCAATTTGTTTTATAGTAAACCCTTGTCTCTCTCGTTCTACCCTTTATTCCTGTCCGCAAACCCTAACTTCACAATGTAGCGTGGAGGCGGCTATACCTTACCCTTCTATAACGCCAACACAAATCCAAACCGTAAAACCCAAATACAAGAACAAATAAAAAATCAAGGCATATTTACCCCTTTCGTAGTTTTTTGAATCTTTGACTTAGAGCTTTTCTGAATGCTAACCCTTCTTCTTCAATTTGCAGTTCTTGGCGATGTTCAAAGGTGGTGGCCGATGGCGGCGAAGCGGCAGAGCAATTAACTGTCAATGGCAGTTAGGGTTTCAGATGTTGAAACCATAATTTTCTTCTCCCTCATTCAAAGATTGGTGTTTTACCCCAAAATTTTCCCTCCCATATCCCTAAAAACATTTCAAGAAAGATCCTCAAGTTGCTCAAGGTAGTCCAAGGGTTGGCCAGACAAGCTCTCTCCTAAGGCAGTCTACCTCAAATTAGGGTTTCATGTTGCATCAAGATACTTGAGTCCAAGGGACCCCAAATTCTCAACATTGTCCTAATATTTTCTCAATATCATCCATGTCAAGTTTCAAGCCTTGCAGAGGAATTTGCTCAATCAATTGCTCAAAGGTCCAAAAATCGACTATGCTAGGGCAAAAGTCAACTGTGGCCCACATACAGTCAAACTTCAAGATTTTTTGTAAACATACTCATTTTGAATTATATTTCATCATTTGATCAAGGGTTGATCATGATTCATCAAGGATTGCTCACAATTCATCAAGACTCAAAAGTTGCTAAATTAGGGTTTTGTAGGAAAAGTCAACCCAACTTTGACCAAGAATAACTTTCTCATACTTTATGAGAAATGACCCATCAAAAGCTCATTTTGAAGAGGATGCAATTCCCTACAATCCATCTTCAGCTCCCAAGATCAAAATATGCACTCACAAGAAGTTATGAATTTGGACATTATAGGTCATTTTAAAAAGTCAACAAAAACACCTTTTTTGTCAAAGCTTCATACATGAGAATGGAATATCAAAACGATATGAAACTAAAAGGGTTGATTATAGGACATCTCAAGCTTTCTAAAAAGTCCAAGAACACCTCCAAAGAGTCAAAATTAAGGAAGTTATGCATTGTTGAAGTTGACCTTTTTTGCAAAATTGCATATAGTCAACTATGCCCAAAACTTCAAATTTTGCCAAATGGGCCCATTCTTTTTCACTTGTTTTGAGTTGGCATTACAGCCCACGTGCTCTAGCCTTGGCCATGTGTCCATATCATATATTTTTTAATTATTTTGATTTTTATTTGAATTTATTTGAATTAAATCAAAACAAATCAAATAAAATCAAAAATATTGAAAACCAAAGATCTTTGATGATTTCAGGCTTCATTGGACAGCTAGCACCATTCCAAACTCGCATCAAAGCTTGTGTGCACAAAAAGATTCAAAATAAGCCAATTTTGGAAAGTTTTAAAGGAGGATCAAATCAAATATCAAAGTCATTGAAAAGGGAAGATTTGGGCAAGGTAATCAACCCTAATGCATTGTACAATACATAAGGAGGCGAGGCATATCAAAAAAAGGGTTGGAGATCAAGCATAGAGAGAGAACAAAATCTTAAAAAATACAAGAAAAGTGTGAGATCGAAACAAAGGTTAGAGGTGTCCTCAAGGCTTGGTACGTCTCTCAATCTCTTCCTAGCAATCTCAGGAACCTAAAGCATGCAAAACCACGCATTTTCAAGCCTCCCAGTGCACTGTAAGTCGTTCACGGAACCATCATTTCTTGAATTCTATTAGCTTTATTCTTGCATCCATTGTGTAAAATAAATGAATATTCTTGCTCACCATATCATTTGCAAGCTTTTTACAATAACCAATTTCATTTATATGACTTATATCGTGAATCACCATTGTTAGGGTTTCTTGGAGTTTTTTAGGGTTTTTGTTTTCAGGAATAATTGGCCCTAATAATGGGCATGTGTTGTACCCCAAAATTTGCCCTCCCATATTTCTCAAAACATTGCAAGAAAAATCTCCATGTTGCTCAAGATAGCTCAAGAGTTGGTCAGACAAGCTCTCTCCTAAGGTAGTCTATTCAAATTAGGGTTTTGTGTTGCATCAAGATCCTTGAGTCCGAATGACCTCAAGTGCTCCTCAATGTCCTAATATGTTCTCAAGATCATCCATGTCAAATTTTAAGCCTTGCAGAGAAAGTTTGCTCAGTCAATGGCTCAAAAGTCCAAAACTCGATTGTGCTAGGGCAAAAGTCAACTGTGACCTACAAACAGTCAAACTTCAAAAAAATTTGTCAACATTCTCATTTTGAAGGATATTTCATCATTTGATCAAGGGTTTATCATGATTCATCGAGGATTTCTCAAAATTCATCAAGATTCAAAAGTTGCTAATTAGGGTTTTGTAGGAAAAGTCAACTCAACTTTGACCAAGCATAACTTTCTAATCATTTATGAGAAATGACCCATCCAAAGCTCATTTTGAAGAGGATGTAATTTCCTACAATCCATCTTCATACCCCAAGTCCAAAAAATGCACTCCCAAGAAGTTATTAATTTGGACATTATAGGTCATTTTGAAAAGTCAACAAAAACACCTTTTTTGCCAAAGTTTATAACTTGAGCATGGAATATAAAAATTAAATTAGACCAAAAGGGTTTGTTAGAGGACATCTCAAGATTTCTATAAAGTCCAAGAACATCTCCAAAAGTTCAAAATTGAAGAAGTTATGCAATGTTCAAGTTGGACTTTTTTGCAAAATTGCCAAAAAGTCAACTATCCCCAAAACTTCAAATTTTGCCAAATGGGCCCATTCTTTTCCACTTGATTTGAGTTTGCATAGTTGTCCACGTGCTCTAACTTCATCCATGTGTCCACATCACATTTTTATTATTTAATTTGATTTTTATTTTAATTAATTTATTTTAAATCAAATAAAATCATATAAAATCTAAAGCTTTGATAACACATGATCTTTTGGCTATTTCAGGCTCCAAATACAGCAATTATTATCATCAAATTCGTATCAAATCAAATGTGTGCAAAAAAGATTGAAATCAAGCAAGTTTGGAATGTTTTAATGGTGGAATCAAATCAAATTCATGAGCATTGATATGGAGAGATTTGGACCATGTTTGTAAACCTAATGCAAAGCACAATACATAAGCAAGCTAAAGCACACGAAATAAGGGTTGGCAAGCATTGGTAGAAGCAGAACTGACTTTGCAAAAATCACAAAAAGTTGGAAATCAAAATCCAGGTTAAAGGCAGTTTCAGGACGCGAGACATATCCCAATCGATTCCTGGCCATTCACACAAGCTATCCCAACCAAAACCAAGCATCATCAAGCCTTCATACGCGCTGTAAGTCTCACGCAACTCATCCTTGTTCTTGATTTCGATTTGAGTTATTCTGGAATCTATTGAACAAAATAATAGCATATTTGTAACCCTCATATCATTTGCAAGCTATTGGCAATAACCAATTTGATTTATATGCACTATAACCATGAAACGCCATGGCTAAGGTTTTGTTTATGTTTTTAGGGACTTTTGTTTCAGGTAAAATTGAGGAACATGATGGACATGGTTGTGTCCAGGAGGTTGAGGCGAGCACGACCATCCCCTTGAAAATCATTTTTATGGCCTGAGGGAGATTTTAGGACTAACCTGCGTTTTTTGTTGCGGATGAAAATCCACAGGTAATTTTTACAGGGGTTTGAGGACAGGGATGATGAGGTGTCCTCCGTCCATTAGGCCATTCAAACCAAGCGCGCCTTTTTTGTTTTTTTTTTCTGGCATTGGAATTGTTTTGTTATATTATTATTGATACTTATTATGCTAACAACTAAAACAGCCTGGCGTAGTGGCAAGCAAGCGTTTGATGTACCTTCAGGACCTGGGTTCGAATCCCAGGTCCCCCTCTTTCTCAATATTATTATTTTTCAGGGGATTATATGCATACGCTAGCTTGCAATCCACCATACATCCTTATCCATCCAAGCGCCAGATGGCCAAAAGGCCAGATCTGGTGGCCAAGCGTTGAAGGTTCACCAAGGTGTTAGTCAACGCACGTGTACCAGATCCAAAAAGTCCACACGGGCTAGCTGATAATGGGCCAAGAATTTGCTTTCTACACCATCCAAAACAGGCCCAACACTCCTCTCTCTCTTATTTATTTTGTTTTATTTAATTTAATTGTTTTATTTTATTTCATTAATTTTCTAACCAATCACAAAATTCTTTTTTTTATCAAATAAAATCACAAAAATATTTTTATTTCAATCAAATTTTAATTTTTTTTATTTTTCTTAATAAACTTATTAATTGATTAGGTTTTTTAATTAGAAAACTTTAATTCATTTTTGTAAATAATTAAAATTAATTAGATCTAATTAGGTTTTTAACTACTAATTTAATTAATTTTATTTTCTTTCTTAAAATAACAAAACTCCAAAAATAATTTATTTTTCATTTAATTAATTTATTAATTTAATTTAGTTATTTAACTTAGGTTTATTTTCTTTCTTAAAATAAAAACAAAAAAAAACAAAAAAAGTATTTTCTTTCAAAAGGGTCAAAACCCTAATCATGCGTCCGATTTAATTTTGCATCACGATTTACTTTTCCTTATCCAATTATGTATCTGCTTCCGGATTGTAATAGTTAAATAGGACGTTTAATTATTTTTATCGCTTTACTTTATTTTTCAAAAGGGTTTATCTTTGGCGATGTAAATACCCGACGCCTTGTAATTTAAATTCCGTATTTTATTTCCGCAAATTATAACTGCTAGATGTTTGATAATAAGGCTTGCATGACGAGACTGAATGCCTAATCTTATAATCAAATTAGATCACCCTTAACATGTACAAAGATAAAAATAACCGAAAACAACACACTCGCACATGCGCACTCCTAGGGTACACCCCGCTTGGTTGCCTTCGTAAGCGGTCATTGAGTATAGGTTGTTTTAGAGGTCGCCCTCTTGTCTAAAAGATCATAGTTTCCTCAAAATGGTTGCCTCGGATATTGTTGCCTTAAACAAATGATCTAAGACATTAGGGTTACCACTAAGGCGTCCTAACATTGCTTTGGTAACCGTATGTCCCTCATTCGAATTGACCCTTAAACTCCAACGACGGTGCTACCCACTCATTAATAGTGGGATATCATAGTCTAAAGGAAGTTAGCGTAGATGGTTCTTAGATACTTGCTCTTTCAAAAAAACAAAAACAAAAACTTTTCACATTTACACTTTTCGAACAAAGTTTTCAAAAGCACTTCATTACACTCTTGAGGACAGAAGCAAGAGTTAAATTGAAGTTTCAAACAAAAAAAACTTTTTTGAACCCACAAGCACAAAGAAAAAAATTTTGAAAATAATTGAGCAAGTACCTAAGAGCCCGTGGATAACCACGGATAGAAAGGATGCTAATGCTAATACCTCCCTTTCTATAATCTACCCCCCGAACCCGAGAAACATCTCGAAAAAGGAATTTTTCTGTTCTTTTTTTCCTTTCCTTGTTGGATAAAATAAAAGAGGGTGGCGACTCTTGCTTACCGCGACATTTTGCAAAAACAAACGCAAAACGAAAACCAGCATTCCAAAAACAGTCAGTTCTTCCCACCGTATCACAGAACTAGGAGGAACCTGGGTAAGGTTACTTTGTGATAAGTTTGTGTAAAACTTCAGGAGGAACCTGGGTAAGGTTACTTTGTGACAAACCCGTGTAAAGCTGTATTTAGGAGAAACTCGTGTAAGGTTGCTTCCTGACAAACCCGTGTAAATTTTGTTTAGTTTCCGGAGTTAATCTTGAACTTGCAGGAAGTTGTTGATGATAACCATCTTTCCTGAAAAGGTACATGATTAATTGTATATGATACATGACATGCATTGTATGCTGATGTTCTCAAAATAAATGAAATTATGTTGTATGCAATATGTATGCGCACGTCATGATATATGAACATGAAATGCTATTATGGTGTGTCCGAGTTTGGGAAAATAAATCCCTGACTGTTGTTGGAGAATAAAGAGTTTCGCTCGCTCGCTATAGCATGGTTGCAACCAGGAGGATGAGACGACCTCAACCATGGTCTTAGATACCATTTCCATGGCCTGTAGGAGATTTTTGAATAAGCATGACTTGTAGCAACGGACAGCGTCCGTGGGTATAGGCCTCAAGGTTTTAGCCACGGAGGGAAGAAGAAGACGATGAAGTGTCGCCCCATCATTGGCTTGTTTAAACAACGCGCGTTTTTTCTTTTTGTTTTCCATTAATATATGTTTTCTTATATTATTATTATTAGTCTATAATTGTACAAATAGAAACAAGTGTTTCAGTGGTAGGCGTGGCAGGAATTTCCCCTTGGGGCCTGGGTTCGAATCCCAGGTCCCCCTATTTTCTCTATAACATTTGTTTTCAGGTAATTCAGTACAAGCAAGGCCAGGAATTCTATCGTACACTCTCACTATCCAACGCACCAGATGGCCAGATGGCCACTATTGAAGGTGCACCAAAAGGTAAGTCAAACGCACATGCACTGGATTACAAAAAGTCAAACGGACCTCACAAATGGGCCAGAATTATTGCTATGCACACCCTCCAATCAGGCCCAATCTCTTCCTTTTTTTATTTTATTTTCTATATTTCATTTAATTATTTTATTTTATTTTACTTAGTTACTAACCAATAAATTATTTTCATTTTATCAAAAAATCACAAAAAATATTTTTACCCAATTAAATTTCAGAATTTTATTTTTTTTCATTAATAAATATTAATTAATTAATTAGTTTTATTAATTAGGTAACTTTAATTTAATTTTGCAAATAATAAAAAAATCAATTAGAATAATTAGGTATTAACATTAGTTTAATTATTTTATTTTCTTTCCTAAAATAACAAAAACTCCAAAAGTATGTCATTAATTATTTTTTCATTTAATTAATTTAATAATTAATTTAGTATTTAACTTTAGGAATTAATTTCTTTTCTTAAAAATAAAAACAACAAAAAACATTTTCTTTAATTAGGAGGGTCAAAACCCTAATTTCGCATTCGATTTAATTTCGCACCGCACGCTTTATTTTCTTTATCCAATTATTGTATCTGCTCCCGATTTGTAATAATTAATTAGGATATTTATTTTACCGCTTTACTTTTAAAGGGTTGCTTTTGGCGATGTAAATACCTGACGCCTTGTAATAGCATAGTTTAATTTCCGCAGCTTTAATTTCTACAAATATTCAACTGCTAGATGTTTGATAATAGGGTTTGCATGACAAGAATGAATGTTTAATCTAAAATCAGTTAGATCACCCTAAACATGTGCAAAGATAAAAATAACTGAAATCAACACACCCGCACATGCGCACTCCTAGGGTACACCCCACTTGGTTGCCTTTGTAAACGGTCATTAAGTATAGGTTGTTTTAGAGGTTTCCCTCTTGTCTAAAAGATCATAGTTGCCTCAGAAAGGTTGCCTCGGATATTGTTGCCTCGAATAAATGATCTAAGACATTAGGGTTACCACTAAGACGTCCCAACGTTTCTTTAGTGACCGTATGTCCCTCTTTCGAATTGACCCTCAAACTCCAATAACGGTGCTACCTACTCACTAATAGTGGGATAGCATTGTCTAAAGGAAATAAACATAGAACGATTCCTTCTTCGAGTAGGTAGATTAGTTCTTAGATACTTGCTCATCCAAAACAAATTTTTTTTTCACACTTATACTCTTTTACAAAAAAGTTTTCAAAAACACTTCATTACACTCTTGAGGACAAAAGCAAGAGTTAAATCAAAGTTAAAACAAAAACTTTTCAAAGCCCACAAACACAAAGAAAGCAATTTTGAAAATGATGAGCAAGTACCTAAGAGCCCGTAGGTAACTACGGATATAAAGGGTGCTAATACCTTCCCTTTTTTATAAATCTACCCCCCGTACTCAAAAATATCTCGAAAAAGGAATTTTTCTGTGCTTTTTTCCTTTCCTTGTTGGATAAAATAAAAGTCGGTGGTGACTCTTGCTTACCGCGACATTTTGCAAAAACAAACGCAAAATGCAAACCAGCAAATTCCTTAACGAAATAGGGAAACCACGTCCCGGTTCTGGCCACCGTATCACACAGAGCATGTGATCAGGGAAGTCAACATGGACTTCCATCTTTTGGGCCCAGAATCTGATTTTTGCACCCTCCAAATACTTTTCGGACCCATTCTCTCTTTCTATTTTCTTTTATACTTTATTTTATTTCATTTAATTTATATTTATTTATTTACTAACCAATCAACTTTTTTCTTTTTTATCAAAAAATCATAAAAATATTTTTCACCAATTAGATTTAGGTATATTTTTTATCAATAAATTCATTAATTTAATTAGATTTTAATTTTAGGTAAAACTTTAATTTCTTTTTTTAATTAAAACTAATTAGAACAATTAGGTTTTATTTCTAACTTAATTATCTTTTTTCTTTTTTAAAATAACCAAAAAAACCAAAAAAGGTAATTTTATTTATTTTTATTAATTAATTTAATTAGCTAATTAATTATGTAATTAATTTTAGGACCTAATCTTTTTCTTAAAAAACAACAAAAAAAAATTCTCTTTTAATTAGGATAGAAGGGTCAAAACCCTAACTTCTTCTCGATCTTAATTTTTCCCGCGCACTTTATTTTTATTATTTATAATATTGATGTAACTGCCTACAGTTTGTAATAGTTTAATTAGGATGTTTATTTTCATTTATCGCTTTATTTTCAAAGGGTTTGTTTTTGGCTATGTAAATACCCGAAGCCTTGTAATAGCGTAGTTTAATTTCCGCATTTTAAATTCCACAAATTATTAACTGTTAGATGTATGATATTAAGATGCATGACAAGAATGTATGATTAATTTTAAAACAGTTAGATCACCCTAAATGTGCAAAGATAATAAATCTGAAATTGAATCATTCGCACATGCGCACTCCTAGGGCACGCTCCCACTTGGTTGCCTTTGGTAAACGGTCATTGAGTATAAGATGTTTTAGTGGTCGTCCTTTTGTCCAAAGATCAATGTTGCCTCAGAATAGTTGCCTCAGAAAGGTTGCCTCATATGTTATTGCCTCCGATAATTGATCTAAGACATTAGGGTTATTACTAAGACGTCCTAACATTGCTTTAGTGACCGTACGTCCCTTTCGAATTGACCCTCAAAACTCCAACGACGGTGCTACCTACTCATTAATAGTGGGATAGCATTGTCTAAAGGAAACGAACATAGAACGATTCTTTTTTCGAGTAGGTAGATTAGTTCTTAAGTACTTGCTCAATTCAAACAAAAATTTTCACACTTACACTCCTTTACAAACAAAGTTTTTTCAAAAACACTTCATTACACTCTTGAAGACAGAAGCAAGAGTTAAATCGAAGTCAAAGCAAAAGCTTTTCAAATCACGCAAACACAAAGAAAAAAAATTTGAAAATGATGAGCAAGTACCTAAGAGCCCGTAGATAACTACGGATAGAAAGGGTGCTAATACCTTTCCTTTCTATAATCTACCCCCCGTACTCAGAAATATCTCAAAAAAGGAATTTTTCTGTGCTTTTTTTCCTTTCCTTGTTGGATAAAATAAAAGATGGTGGAGACTCTTGCTTACCGGGACATTTTGCAAAAACAAATGCAAAACGCAAACCAGCAAATTCCTAAAAAAAGGGAAATACGTCCCGGTTCTAGCCACCGTATCACAGAACTGGCGACTCTGCTGGGGACTTAATAAGTTGAGTGTACCTTAGGATTAGTTTATCATATTGTTTTCAATTGATTGATTTGATTGCTTTATTTTTATGGGCTTTGTATCGGAGTTACTATAGATCCTAACCCGGATCTGGGGATACCTTTTAGGTAAGTAGCAATAGACTGTGAGGGAATTGTACGACATAGACCGATACGGTTGAAGCAGTAGCTACATTGGTGTGACACATTAGTTGGTACCAATATCCCTTGTGGAGGAATAAGGAGAGTATGGGGCTGCTAATGGGTCATTAAGCATCAACTAACCTTAGAACCTATAATTGACCAACTTGGCCATAGAAAGTAGCAGTATGCTACATTTATTGAGACCATACTCTCGAGATGGTTCCGGTCGCAAGAAAAGATTGCGTGTCTGGAATTATGACCGATCGAGGATGGCCAGTAATATTGAGAACCTCTAAGAACCCGATTAATATTATTAGGACAGGTTGAACCAACTAAACTGCAAGAGGGTAATACCTAACCTCCATGTTAGCCTGAAATTTAAAGGCTATTATGTGACTTATTTGCCATTACCATGTTTACTATCTGTGATACCTGTGGTGTGTTTTTATCATGACATCATGCATCATGACATCACATGCATATTTCATTAGACTAACCATTTCAAAGACCGAGGGGATTCATCTTTGTTCTGTTTTGTAGATCATGGCCTCTATGCGCAGAAATACCATTCGAATCAGTTTCGTGCAAATTCCTGCTCAGCTCAGAGAGTTGGTTTCAAAGGTTCCTGATACTTCTTCCTTTTTTAAAAGACATGGTCACCTCCTTAGCCTGGTCACTTCAAAGTTGGATGAGCAAATGATGAGCGTGTTGTTCCAGTTCTTTGACCCGTTTCATCACTGTTTCACCTTCCCGGACTATCAATTGGTCCCTACTTTGGAGGATTTTTATGATTTACTTAGCATATCTATTCTAGAGCAGACACCCTTTACAGCTTTGGAGATAGCTCCTAGGCCAGAGGATATTGCTTTAGCCCTGCATCTAAAAATGGCTGACGTAGTATCTAACTGGGAGATTTAGAGTGGGGTTAAAGGTTTCTTGGCTAAGTTCTTGATCGATCAAGCTCAACAATTATGGGACAACTTAGACTTTCAAGCTTTTCAAGACATCTAGGCTCTCTTCATCCACGGCTTGGTCCTATTCCCGAATCCATATGCCTTCATAGATGTGAACACAGTCAAGATCTTCATGTCTCGTAACCCAGTGCCTACTCTCTTAGGTGATATTCTGCATGCTCTTTATACCTGTACTGTTCGGAGAAGAGGAACTCTCATGTGTTGTACACCGCTGCTGGCGAGGTGGTTTATTTCTCACCTCCCTAAATTTGTACTGAAGAATGAGGAAGGTATGGGTTGGGCTTACAGAATCATGTCCCTTGCTCATACGGACATCCTTTGGAGTACTAAGGATATGGAAAGGGTAGCTGTTATTGATCGATGTGGTGAATACCCTAATGTTCCATTGCTGGGAATTAGAGGAGGAATAACCTATAATCCTTGTTTGGCCTTACGACAGTTTGGACGAGCTCGAAGGGACGGTCCTCATGAGCTGCTACTTACAGGCATTGTCTTTGACTTCAAGGGGGATGTTGAGGGACATCTCCGCAGGTTTATACGAGCTTGGGACAGGGTTAACAGGTCTGATCCACATGAGCTAGGAAAGAAGACTTCTCTCCCGATGCAACCATACCTCCAGTGGGTTCGAGCCCGTGCTCAAAAGCTGGAGATTCCATATGAAGCTGTTTTGCCGGTGATTATAGAGCATACTGATGAAGAAGGGGTTCCTTATACGGTCATCCATTCATACATGCCTACTGATATTGGGGCATTGAAGAGATCTTGGATCCAGTTAAGGGAGGAAAGGGATACTTACAAATAGAAATATCATGAGCAGGAGAGGAAGATCCTGAAGCTTACAAGGCAGCTTGAGAACGAGAGGACAATCAACGATTTTGTCAGCACGAAAGGAAAACGACCATGGGAATTCTGATGTCTTTTATTGTTTCTAGTTTAGATTTACTTTTTAGTATTTCTTTTTTAACGCCTTAAAGGCATTGGTTAAACATTGTTTCAAGTTTTAATCTAATAAAGTGTGTTTTGTTTTGTTTTACAAATTTGAATCTCCCTAAGTCTTTGAAATCATTTCATACGCATTCCATTATCATGCACCTCATCACAGGTACCATTACAAGGTTCTTATCTTCTTCGCTATTTATTTCAGCACAATATGTCTTCTGAAACACCTACTGATCAAGCCATCAAGGCTCTGCAAGCTCAGAATGCTCAGTTCCATGAGATGTTCTTGAACTTGGCCAAGAGTCAACAAGATTTGAAGACTCTTATCTTGAAGGACAAGAAGAAGAAGAAGAAGGTGGTCCTCCTGAATATGGTTCACAGGTTTGGGAATAGATTGCGAGAAGAAGTTGATCTGTCCCACTCATCTGGAGGAGGATAGAATCAGGAGGAAAGGAAGGGTCCTAGCCCTGTGGTTTCTGACAATGACACTGATTTTGATGAAGACCAGTATCCTCCTGCTGAGGATAGATATAAGCAACTTGAAGATCGACTGAGTGCAATGGAGATCCAGAAGATACCTGGGTTGGACTTCACAGATTTGGGTTTGGCATATGGGGTGGTGATCCCACACAAGTTTAAAGGTCCTGTCTTTGCTAAGTACGATGGGGTCTCCTGCCCAAAGTTACACCTCCGCTCGTATGTCAGAAAGATTCAACCATATACTGCTGATAGGAACCTTTGGGTTCATTTCTTTCAAGACAGTCTGTCAGGGAATCAACTTGAATGGTTCTATCAAATGGAAGGAGCTAATATCTGCAACTGGGAGGACCTTGCTGCTGCTTTTTACAAGCAATACCAGTATAATGCCGACCTTGCTCCCACACGTGCTCAACTTCAGGGTATGTCTATGGGTGCGAGCGAAGGTTTTAAGGACTATGCTCAGAAGTGGAGAGATCTTGCTGGAAGAGTACAACCCCCTCTGGCTGATAGGGAGTTGGTAAATATTTTTCTTGGGACTTTGTCTGGTCTATACTTCAATCATTTGATCTATAGTTCATCGTCCGGGTTTACTGAATTGATTATAACTGGGGAGAGAGTCGAAGCTGGTATTCAAAGTGGAAAAATACAGAAAGGTGCTTCGTCAAGTACAGAGAAGAAGCCTTTCAAGAAGGAATCTAGTGCAGTTTACAGCTCGAGGAGCCAAAACCGACCTGAGCGCCGCCAAGCAGTTAATGCGGTTGTAATATCAAGACCAACTGTTGCCCCACAACGCAACACTCAACAAAGAGTAGAAAGACCGCAAAGGCATTATACTCGGCTCAGTATGACTCTATCTCAAATTCTGCCGCAACTGTTGAAAACCAACTTGGTGACTCTGTAGGAGGATCCAAAGAATCCTAGTACTACATCACCACTGTATAATTCGAACGCCCGATGTGCTTATCACTCCGATAGCCCAGGGCATGATACAAACAACTGCTGGGCTTTGAAGAATAAAGTGCAGGATCTGATTGATGCTAAGGAGATCGAGTTTGAAGCACCAGAAAAGCCTAATGTCATGACTGCTCCTATGCCCAAGCGTGGAGTAAATGTTGTGGATGATGATTCGTTTGTAACCTCTGTGGAAGACATTTCTACTCTGTTGTTGACCGTTAAGAAAAACTTATTGTTGGCCGGTTTATTTCTGGGCTATGCCGAAGGTTGCCATCTATGTTCCATCCTACCTACTGGTTGCCATCTATTGAAGTCAGGTGTGCAACGCCTGATGGATAACAAAGAAATCATATTCGAGAAAACTTTGGTTCCATTGATTCCTATTGAAGATGTTTCCGTAATCACCATTTACGCTAATTCTTCTAAGGCTTCCTCGAGAAAGCCTGTTAGAATTACATCTGTTCCGAGAGTTGCTCCATTGATCATTACTATTCCTGGACCTATCCCTTACACATCGGATAAGGCTGTCTCGTGGCACTATAGGGCCGATGTGTATTATCATGGGATTAAACAAGACTTGAAGGTTGAAGAGGCTGATACTGATGTCAGCAATATTGTTAGGTCTAGCAAAGTCACCCGAAGCGGAAGACTTTTCTCTCCTGAGATCTCCCCAACAACTATTCGAAAACCTGTTGCAATTTCACCTGCCAGTACACCTGCTATTGTCCCTGTTCGTGTTCCAATCATTACCCTTGTCACCGAGTCATCTGAGACCCGGGGCAAAGGGATCACCGGTGAGCCTGCCCAGATGGAGGCACCGAAGAAGATTATTGTTGAAACCTCTAGGCAGGAGATAGAGGAAATTTTGAAGATCATCAAGAAAAGCGACTGCAACATAGTCGAACAGCTGGGGAAAACCCCGTCGAGGATCTCTATGTTATCTTTATTGTTGTGCTCAGAAGCCCATGCTAAGGCTTCAATTGCTTTCCTAAAAACTGTGCATGTGCCACAGGAGACATCTGCTGATCAATTCAAAGACTGTGTGGCTAGTTTGACCGCTGACAACGGGTTGGGTTTCTCCGACGCAGCTCTGACTTCCAAAGGAAAGAACCCCAATGACGCTCTGCATGTTTCAATCGAGTGCAGGGGCACTACTCTGGCCCACATGCTGGTGGATACTGGGTCCTCGTTAAATGTTTTACCCAAGAAAGCATTAGATCGACTGGACTGTGAAGGGTTGGTTCTGAAGCCAAGTAATATTGTGGTTAGGGCCTTTGACGGGTCCAAAAGGATGGTGCATGGAGAGGTGGATGTTCCTGTTAAGGTTGGTTCCCAGACTTTCGCATCTACATTCTATGTAATGGACATTCGAACATCTTATTCTTGTTTGTTGGGTCGCCCGTGGAATCATAAAGCTGGGGCAGTGACTTCCATGCTTCATCAGATGTTCAAATATCCAGTGAAGGGGAAAATCGTTACAGTACGAGGAGAAGAGGAGTACATGGTGAGCCACCTTAACTATTTTTGGTATGTGGAGATGGATGGGGATTTCATTGAAACCCCGTGCCAAAACTTTGAAGAAGTCCCCCAGACTCTGGAATCAACTGAAACTGCTGTTGAAGATCCCCCAATGAAGATGGCTTCCCTCAAGGATGCCTGGGATGTTATTGAAAAAAGTGGGTGTGCGAATTGGGGTCAACTCCCTGACTTTGCACACAAGACTGACAAGTTTGGTTTGGGTTTTACTGCAGAAGTTCAAAAGGTTGTTCGGCGTGCGCGGATTGGAAGACCTCCCCCAGGTATCAGTAATCTGGGAGTCAATGCGATTGAAGATGATGATGAACAGTCTGAGTTTGACAGCTGGATTTACCTGACTACCAACGGCAGATTAAGTAATTGGATGGCAAAGGACTTCGTGCCCATTTCTTTTATTACACAGTAATAAGACTTTTGTTTTGAGATTTGTAACATACAATTTGAAACTTTTACAGCCCGGTGCCTTGACCGAGACACCGTGGCTTTGTTTGTGAGGGCTTATTATGTGTGATATCCATATATCATCAATAAAAGCATTGGACGTTTTCTTGAATTACAAAATTTTGCGCTCCTTGTTTTTCCTTTTTTGCACTTTATTAAAACAGCTATAATCTTACACACACTCACATATCATAATATAGGTCCACATCCACCCTGGATCCCACTGATAACGACTCTGTTACTGCCAGTTATGACTTCGAAAGTCCGATCAACCAAGCTGAGGACGAAGGAAAGGATGATTGTGAAGTGCCTGGGGAACTTGCTAGGCTGTTGCTTCAGGAAGAGAGGGCCATTCAGCCGCATGAAGAGCCAGTGGAAACAGTAAATCTGGGTACAGAGGTAGACAAGAAAGAGGTCAAGATCGGTGCAAATTTGGAGCCTAGTGTTAAGCAACGGTTGATACAGATGTTGTGTGACTATGTTGAGATCTTTGCCTGGTCTTATGAAGATATGCCTAGGTTGGATACCGATATTGTAGTTCACCGCTTGCCAACTAAAGAAGATTGTCCTCCAGTGAAACAGAAATTTCGCCGAATGCGCCCGGAGATGTCTGAGAAAATCAAAGCTGAGGTTATGAAACAGTTTGATGCCGTTTTTCTAGCAGTTACTTCTTACCCGCAGTGGTTCGCTAACGTGGTTCCGGTGCTGAAGAAAGATGGTAAAGTGCGGATGTGTGTTGACTATGGGGATATGAATAGGGCAAGCCCCAAGGACGTTTTCCCTCTGCCTCATATCGACATTCTATTTGACAACACCGCACAACATAAGGTATTCTCCTTTATGGATCGTTTCTCTGGTTACAATCAGATTAAGATGGCTCCCGAGGATATGGAAAAGACAATGTTCGTTATGCAATGGGGTACCTTTTGCTACAAGGTCATGCCATACAGATTGAAGAATGCTGGGGCAACGTATCAGCGTGCCATGGTCGCTTTGTTCCACGACATGATTCATCATGAGATTGAGGTATACGTTGACGACATGATTGCAAGGTCCCAGACTAAGGAAGAACATCTTGACCATCTTCAGAAGCTATTTGACAGGTTGAAGTTGTACAAGCTAAGGTTAAACCCGAACAAGTGTACCTTCGGGGTGAGGTCTGGTAAGCTGTTAGGTTTCGTCGTTAGTAATAAAGGTATTCAAGTGGTTCTTGCAAAGGTGAAGGCTATACAGGAAATACCAGCTCCCTGAACAGAAAAAGAAGTCAGAGGCTTTTTGGGATGTCTGAACTATATTGCCCGATTCATCTCACATCTGACTGCTACTTGTGAACCAATCTTCAAGCTGTTAAAGAAAGATCAAGTGTTAAAGTGGAATGATGAGTATCAGGCCGCTTTCGAAAGGATCAAGGAATATCTCCAAGAGCCACCTATTCTGATACCTCCAGTTGAACGGAGACCTTTGATCTTATACTTGACAGTACTCGAAAATTCGATGGGGTGCGTGCTAGGGCAGCATGACGAGTCTGGCCGAAAAGAGCATGCTATTTATTACCTTAGCAAAAAGTTTACCGACTGTGAATCCCGATACTCACTTCTTGAGAAAACTTGTTGCGCTTTCGCATGGGCTACTCGCCGGCTGAGACAGTATATGCTGACTCACACTACTCTATTGATATCAAAGATGGATTCAATTAAGTATATCTTCGAAAAGCCAACCTTGTCCAGAAGAATAGCAAGATGGCAGATGATCTTGACCGAGTATGAGATCCAATACACGACCCAAAAGGCAATCAAGGGAAGTGTGTTGGCAGATCATTTGGCACACCAGGAAGTGGACGATTACCAGTCTATGAACTTTGAATTCCCGAATGAGAACATCATGTTGGTGACTGACTATGAAACACCTGGACCGGATGAAGGACCTGAGAAAAGATCCTGATGGTCAATGTACTTTGATGGAGCTTCAAACGCTTTGGGTAATGGCATTGGCATCGTGATCATATCTCCTAAAGGCTGTCATACTCCGTTCACCGCCCGATTATGTTTTAACTGCACCAACAACATGGCGGAGTATGAAGCGTGTATTATGGGTCTTCGAGCAGCTATTGACCTAAGGATTAAGTTCTTAAGTTTATTCGAAGATTCCGCTCTTGTGATCAGTCAGATCAAAGGCGAGTGGAATACGAAGCACCCAAATCTTATTCCTCACAAAGAGTATGTGTTGACGTTGCTTCTGCACTTCGAGGAGATAACCTTTGAACACTTCCCTAGAGAGGAGAATCAATTTGCGGATGCGCTAGCTATGATGTCTTCTATGTTCAAGCTCAGATGGGACAATGAGGCTCCCCAGATTACCATTGAGAGGTTGGAAGAACCCGCACATTGCTGTGACATTGAGACTGAAGAGGTAGCAGATAAATCCTGGTTTCATGAGGTAAAAAGGTATCTTGAGGCTCAGGAGTACCCCGAGGGTGCATCTGTTAATGATAAGAAGTTTCTGAGGAGGTTCACGGTGAAGTTATTCATCACTAATGGAATCCTTTACAAGCGTAACCATAATTCTACCTTACTGCGTTGTATGGATAAGAACGAGGTAGAAAGGATTATGATAGATTTACATGAAGGTACTTTCAGGACTCATTGCAGTGGACACACCATGGCGAAGAAAATCCTACGGGCAAGATATTATTGGTCTACCATGGAAGCCGACTGTTATCAGCATTCTCGGACTTGTCATAAGTGCCAAGTCTATGCTGATAAGGTGCACATACCTCCAGTACCTCTGAACGTCTTGACAGCTCCTTGGCCTTTCGCAATGTGGGGAAAAGATATGATTGGTGTAATCAGACCTACTGCGTCCAACGGGCATCGTTTCATGTTGGTAGAAATTGATTACTTCACTAAGTGGGTTGAAGCAGCTTCCTTTGCTACAGTGACCAAGAACATCGTGGCACGGTTTATTCGACATAATCTGATTTATTGATATGGTGTACCGGAGAGGATCATTACGGACAATGGTACAAATCTCAACAATACAATGATCACTGAGCTCTGCAAGCAGTTCAAGATACAACATCACAACTCTTCTCCTTACCGGCCGAAGATGAATGAGGCTATTGAAGCGGCTAATAAGAATATCAAGAAGATTGTGTAGAAGATGACGGTGACATACAAAGATTGGCACGAGATGTTACCATTTGCTCTTCATGGGTACCATACCTCAGCGCGGACGTCAACATGGGCAACACCCTATTCCTTGGTATATGGCATGGAGGCAGTCTTGCCCATTGAAGTTCAGATACCCTCTCTTAGGATTATGAAGGACACGGGTTTGAGCGAGGATGATTGGATCCAGACTCGGCTTGATTAGCTGAACTTAATCGACGAGAAGAGACTCACCGCTATTTTTCATGGTCAGACATATCAAAAGCAAATGATCAAGGCATTTAACAAGAAAGTTAAATGACAAGAGTATCAAGTTGGGGATCTGGTGATCAAGCGCATAATATTGCCGCAAGGTGATCCAAGGGGAAAATGGACCCCTACTTATGAAGGGTCATTTGTGGTTAAGAACTGTTGTACCCCAAAATTTGCCCTCCCATATTCTTCAAGAAATTGCCAAGTCAAGCTTCAAAATTCCCCAAGGGTTACACAGTGCAAGGGCCTCCTAAACAGTCAAAATTAGGGTTTTGATCCTGATCAAGAAAATGAAGTTTCCAAGGGTCCAATCAAGTCCCACATGCCAATAAATATGGTCAAGTATCCTCATACCAAGTTTCAAGACTTTCAGCACAAAATTGCACAGTCAAAACCCTAATTGCACTACAGTCAACTGTAGGGGCAAAATGGTCATTTGACAGTCAAAAGTTCAAATTTTTGGTCAACATCTCATTTTGAAGCCACAAACATCATTTGATCAATTCTTGATCATGATTCTCAAAGAATGGCTCAAAAATCATCAAAGTGTCAAAAGTTTCTATTTTTGGACAGTTGAAAAGTCAACTGTAAATTGACCAGGGCATAACTTTTTCATGGTTCATCAGAAAAATCCCATCCAATGCTCATTTTGAAGATAAAGACATTTCCTACAACTCCTCTTCATACTTCAAGTCCAAGAAATGCTCTCACAAAAAGTTATCAATTTCAACATTATAGGTCATTTTCAAAAGTCAACAAAAAGGGACTTTAAGTCAAAGGCCATAACTTGATATTGGTAAATCAAAATGACATGGGACCAAGGAAATTGTTTAGAGGACTTCAATACCTTTCTAAAATGTCCAGGAACATGATCAAAGCTTAAAAATTGAGCAAGATATGCATTGGAGAAGTTGGGAAATTTTTGTGAAATGGCCAAAATCATTTATCCTTGAAATTTCATTTTTGACAAAAGGGGCCCACTTTTTCCACTTGAATTAACTTGGCCATGCTTCCCACGTGTCCCACCTTTTATTTCATATTTTTTAATTAATTTTTTCATTTTTTATTGATTTTATTGGATTTAATTAATTTTAAATCTTTTAAAATCAAGAGAAGTTCAAAAAAAACTAATTTAAGGGAATATTTGGCTTTGATTAACCTTGAAGCACCATTATGTATATCCCATTTTCGTGCCAAGGCTCAAAGAAGCAAGAATTCAAAAAATGGTTCAAAAATGGAAATTTGGTTATGGAGGTTTATGGAGAATCTTGAAATTGAATGCTATGCATTATGGAGCCATAATTCCTCTTCATACATGTGGCATAAGACCTATACAAGTGATAAAAACGAAAAATTGAGGGCTAAGCATCTGAAAAAACTAAAAAAACACAAAAAGAAAACTCACACTTTTAGCTTGAAAACTCAAATCTGAAAACATACTTGCAGTACGATTGAAGGCAAGATTCTTATCTCATTAGCTTCCTGAGGCTTCAAGAGGACTTTTCCAATCAAGAACATCGTCCCTAACCCTTTGAATCGGTATACAGAAGTCAATTTTTCCTCATAAAAATACATATGCGTGTTTTGATTTTGAGACATTCTCATAGCATTTTGTTTACATATTCATACTAAGCAATGTGTTTTGAAGCTAACCCTATATTCTAATTGTGTTTTTATGAACTATTGGAGAATCTGCCATTATTGTTTTTTAGGGTTCTTAAGATTTTAAATTAGGGGTTTTTGAATACAGCAAAATTGGAGAATAACGATGCCATGGTTGCAACCAGCATGCTTGGACGAAGAGATTAGATGCCTCGCGCTCAATTTATGAGCCACTACAAGCTATTCGTTATTTTCTGGAAAGGCACCTTTTAGAACGGTCAAAAACCGTTGCTTCTTCTTTTCATGTTTCAAGAAATAAGCAAAGCGAGGAAGAAGATGCTGAGTTGTAAAGCAATGGTTGGCTGGTTCAAAAATTCGCGCTAAAAGTCCACCAGCGCTTTAGTTTTATTTTATATTAATTTATTGTTAATTGATAAACAAAGAAACAAAGTGGCACAGTTGGCAGGCATATACGTTGATAACCAAGAGGACCTGGGTTCGATCCCCAGGTCCCTCACTCTTTCATATTATTTTGTTATTAATGTTTGTGTACAGGTTCAGCGCTAAAGTCCACCATGCACCCACAAAATCAAACCTGCCACGCGTATGCCTAGATCAATCCAAGGGTCACAGTTTGAGGAATATCATGGACGTGAGTCAATGCACTCTCACGTGTCCTGGAAAAGTCCACAAGGCCAAGAGTAATTGGGCCCAGATTACTAAAGACCAACCTCCAAATTAGGGGCTTCACCCCCTTAGGTTTGCAAATCCTTTTTATCTCTTTATTTTTTTTTATTATGTTTATTTTCTTTTAATTATTGTTTTTTTTTATTAATTTATTATTTTCATTAAAAAAAAAACACCAAAACATAAAAAATCAGAAAACATAAAAAATAATAAATATTTTATTTTAGCATTCTTGTAAATAAATCCCATAATAAATTTAGTTTTTATTTTAAGTTGTTAAATTTAATTCTTTTTTACAATAACCAAAAATAATAAAAATAGACCTTAGCATTTTCTTTTTTTATTAAATATTTTTATTATAAGTATCATTAACCATTAATTTTGTAAATAAATTTTATAATTAATTTAGTTTTAATTCTAGGTTTTAACTTTAATGCATTTTCTTTAATAAATTAAAAAATAATTAGAACTAGAATTATTTGGCTTTTAATTAATTTAATTTTTTCTTTAATGTCATAAATACAAAAAAACATAAAAAATAAGTTCTTTCTTTTTATTTAACTTAATTATTTTAATAATTTTATTTTAATTCCTTCAAAGGGTCCAACGCCCTCGCCTTCGATTATATTCTCTTTTCGCGCGTTTATTTATTTCTTTGTTGTAAATATAATGTACTTGTTCCAAAGCCCTGTAATAGTCAATTAAACATTTATTTTCTGCACTTTATTTTAAATCGGGTCTGGATTAATTTGGCGTTGTAGACCCGCGCCTTTGTAATAGCGTAGGACCTTTATCTTTTCCGCACTTTGAATTCCTGCACCTTTAACTGTTAAACAATAACATGAAAGAATGAATGCCCAAAAATAAAATCAAAGCGTAGATCACCAATACATGACAAGACAAAAATATCTGAAAATGACACACAATTCACACACCACCCCTAGGGTACGCCTCACTGTTGCCTTGCCTCGAAAGGTGATCGTCGAGTAGAGGATGTCTTAGTAAGTCCTCATGATCCGGGAACCTGGCATGAGGGTAGCTTCTAAGGTGTCTTCCTATTGCTCCGGTGATCACCATGTCCCGAACCTCGGATTGACCCGAACACCTCCAACGGTGGTGCTACCTACCTCTCAATGGTGGGATGGCACTACTTTAAAGGACATTTACACAGACGAATTCCTTAGGGTAGGTAGACGACTCTAGATACTTGCTCTAAATTTCAAAACAAAACAAAATACTTTTCACACCAACACATTTTCAAAAAGCTTTCGAAAGCAATTTTTCAAACACTCTTGAGGACCGATACAAGAGTCGAACTGGAATTTTCAAAGAAACTTTTTAAAACCCACATTGAAAAGCAAACAAACCATTTTGAAAACACAATGAGCAAGTATCTAAGAGCCCATGGATAACCATGGATAGAAAGGGTGCTAACACCTTCCCTTTCTATAACCTACCTCCCGAACCGAGAGCGGTCTCTATAAGGAATTTTTCTGTGCTTTTGTCCTTTCCATTTGGAGAAAATAAAAGACGGTGGCGACTCTTGCTTCCGCGACATTTCGCGAACCAGCGTTAAAACAGTCAGTTCCAGATCCACCGATCACAGAACTGGCGACTCTGCTGGGGATATTTTTAAAGTGAGGTGTACCTTAGGGCTAGTTCATAACTGTGTTTTCAATTGTATTGACTTGTCTGCTTTAACTTTGTGGGTTGCATGGGAGTTACATAGATCCTAACCCGGATCTGGGGATACCCTGTTTAGGTAGCATAAGCTGTGAGGGACCTGTCCGGCGTAGACCGACACGGGTGAAACAGTGGCTACGTTGGTGTGGCACCTTGGTCTGTACCGATATCCCTTGTGTCGCAACAAGGAGAATATGGGTCTTCTAAGGAGTCAGTAAGCACCAACAACCTTAGAACCTTAAATGACATAACTTGGCCATTAGAACAGTAGCAGTATGCTACGCCCATTGAGGCTAAACTCTCGTGATGGTTCTGGCCGCAAGAAAAGATTGCGATGCTGGAGTTATGACCGATTGAGGGTAGTCAATGATATTGGGATCCTCTAAGAACCCGGTTACTTTTGATAGGACAGGTATGAACCAACAAACTGAAAGAGGGTAATACCTAGACCTCATGCTGGCCTAAACTCTAAGGGTTTCTCTTGTGTGACTTGTGTGCCTTTGTACTTGCCTACTTGCATGCTTGTTAGCTGACACATGAACTACTTGCAGGTTTTGTTTATGGTCCTTAATTAGGACTCATAACAGGGTGTACTAAGTTTCTTGCAGGTTTTGTTTATGGTCCTTAATTAGGACTCATAACAGGGTGTACTAAGTTTCTTGCAGGTTTTGTTTATGGTCCTTAATTAGGACTCATAACAGAGTGTACTGAGTTCTTGCAGGTTTTGTTTATAGTCCTTAATAGGGACTCATAACAGGGTTTACTTACATTACCCCATGCATAGCATAACATCATACCATTGCATACATCCTAACCCATTTCAAGGATCTCAAGGGCTTGTGATGCAGGTCATGATGAATCAAACATATAGCAAGGGGCAAAGAGGATTTATTTTCCTCTAGCCAAAGTTGTCAGAGGCTATGACCCACTTGATATGGTGAGCTTTGACACTGGAAGAAGGTTGCCCTAGCCAAGGTTGTCAGGGGCTATGACCCACTGGATATGGTGAGCCTTTGACCCTTGAAGAAGAATTCTCAATAACATGGGTTTCCTTCAATCAAGCTACCGGACCCAAACTCTAACCAATTTTCTTGTTTACCCCGCGAGGTCCTTGAAAACATTACATGCATGTCATACTTATCATTGCATAGCAGGTACCCTCTGTACAGGTCACTTACCTTTCTCGCTGTTTATTTCAGCAATGGCTTGCCCACAAGATAACCAGGACTTTCTTGCTCAAGAGACTCGGTTCGGGGAAATCCTCCTGAATCTATCCAAGGGGCAGGAGGAGCTAAGAACACTTCTCATGGAGACCTTTGTCAGGAACAGTGCTGAGGATGAAAAGCTGGAACACCTACAAGCTGAGGTGGATGCATTGAGGGTCCAGATGCTGGGGCGGGTGACTGCCATTCAAGGGTTAGCTCAAGGACAAGATGAGCTCTGGTTTCTCGTCAACCAACTGCTTCAGGGTAACCAACTGGGGCAAAAGCCTAAGGGTAAAAAGCCAGTCATCGTTCAACCACCTTTGAGACAAGGAGGTAAGGGGAGAGCTCCTCAAATGGCTCCAGTGTCACAAATTCAACATCGCAACCAACAAAAGAGCGAGAGAAGGCAGTTCACTCGGCTCAGCATGACCTTATCCCAGATATTGCCACAGTTGCTGGAGACCAAGCTGGTAACTCTAAAAGAAGCTCCGAAGAATCAAAATACAACGTCACCGAAGTATAACCCCAACGCCCGCTGCGCTTATCACTCTGACAGCCCGGGGCATACTACAGATGATTGTTGGAGCTTGAAAAATAAGATCCAAGACATGATCGATGCTGGAGAGATTCAGTTTAAAGTACCCAAGACTCCCCACGTGATCACTGCTCCCTTGCCAAAACATGGCTAGGATTGAGAAAGTTTTGTTCATTCGAATGTTCAAGTTGCAATTCTCTTTTGTTCAAACATTTACTCATGTTAAACATTGTTATCTCATTAATGCATCGCATATGTCTGTTCTAAAACAATATATTCGTATTCACTAAATGCAAATTATTTTCATATTTTTTCTGATGATCAACTCTTAAATAATAATTCTAAGCCTCTTGAGGGAGGATGACGAAAACGATACCATAATCTACAGTATGCTTTTGAACAGACCCCGCTGATGAGGTACAGGCATTGTTTCAATCCCTAAACACTGGAGTTATAAGGATGATAATCCCTTGTCAACCCCTCTGAGCCAAAGAAGTAGGAGTTTTTCTTTTCGAAATTTAAAACCCTTAATCATAACCTGGGGCAGGGTAGTCTCTCAGTTGATCCAAGTGCATAACAAATGGCACCAAAGAGGTCCTTACAAAACAAAACAGTGATAGTTCTGAACAATCATAAAGATAGGCAGTCATTATATCTCAAAAAAAAAATAATAATAAAAAACCCATTAAGTCAAAACCCATGAAGGAGACTTACAAAACTGGGGCATCCCGCTGACTGTAATTCCAAAAAAGGAAATAGTTCAGGCAAAAAAAGAAAGGGATAACAAAAATCAGACAAGAAAGAGGTCTTACAAACCCTCAACAAAAAAAGGAATGACTGCCTATTCAAAATAAATTATCAACATCCGAATCATCACCGGAAAATCAGAGCAAAGACTCAAGCAAAGTCTAACGTATGACCAACTGAGTTTAGGTTTGGAGAACATCACGAAGAGTGGGTGGGTACAAATAATTTGAGCCGTTATCCTTTGTTTCTTAAACCATAAACCAGGCCACGTTATAACCCTTAAAAGTCCTAGCTGAAGCATGGGTTAATTCGAAAGCATACTGTTACGAAAGGTATCCTGACTCCTTAAGGCCTACGGTAAATACGGAGTTAACATCACGTTTTACAAACAGTCATTTGTTTTATGAAAAAAGAATGCATTTTCAAAATCTTCAAGACAGACATAGGCTTTGCATTTTTAACATAACTTTGTTTGCATATGACTTTTTGTTTGAACAGCAGGAAAATTCGCACGACGAATGCCTAATGAACAGAAGCACTTCCAATCAAGGGGCAAGACATGCTCATGGTCTATTATCTGGGGCAGTCCAATCAAGATTCGGAGAATCTCTCAAAGACCAAATAGCCTGGGGCAAATCTCTACCCGAGTCACTTGGGGCACTCCAGCAACGAATCTCGCCTGATCAAACACCTTCTGGTGGCATGGCAAAACACTTCTGACAGGGGCAACTCCCTACATTCTGAGGGAAGAGTCGAAAAAATACTACGCATAATCAAAGACCCGCTAGGTTGACATACCTAGGCAAAAATAAGGGCTTCCCGGCGAACCAAAAGGGTTCGGGCAAAATGAAGGGATGAAATGAAAAAAATCTGTACACCCGGCAAGTCGAAAACCTGGAAAGGCGGCTTGGGCAAAAATGGGTATCCCGGTGGACTGAAAACCCGAAAGGGCGGTCCAGGCAAAAGTTAGGGATTAAAGCGTACGACTATGTCCTGTCATCTTGTCACCTGCCTACCAGAAGAAAGGTTGGTCCATCAACAACTATCAGCACCTCACAGGTCTTCCTCTCCTATTTCAGAAACAGGGGCAATGAGGAGTTGTCCAAACAATCTAATGGCTCTGCTCCACCAAGGTATCAAGATAGGTTCAGCTAAAGAACATAACCGACATATCTTAATTCCCCAGAGAGTACGTCAGCAAGTCAGTACACTCTCTCCAAGCTATATTATCAAGTCTTAAGGAAGTTGAGTATCCTCCAGCAGATCTCAACATTCCTCGGCAGCACATATATTCTTAACAAGCATCCCCGACAGTCTTGGTCTAAAGATTGTTCCCCGGCGGCATATCAAATATTCAAAGGAATCATTTCCCCCGCAATTCAAAACTTCCCCAAGAGAGTCCAATCCAGTTCCCCCAGGATAGTTGGAATTCATCTCCCCAAGCAGTAAGTTTATCCCCAGTAGATTCTGGAAGCTTATCCCCGCAGAGCACGAACGCGTCTCCCGACTTTATTTAAAGAGTTATTTCCTTACAAGGATATAACTGGGTTATCCTCAGCCAAAAGCAACGGAAAGACCGTCGTCGGCACAGTCTTCTTATCCCCAGCGAAGTCTGTCAATACTTCCAACACAGCAAAGATATCCCCAGCAAGTTACCATCAACTCAACGAAGTATCTCTCTCCCCACAGAGTATTGCTTCCCAACAAAATCGTTAGAGTACTTCCCTCCCCGCAGAGTTATCTATTCGCCAAGTTTATTCCTCAACGGAGTTATCTGCTCCTACCGGTATTCTTGCAAGCTATCATCACCCAGCGGAAGTAAAAGCTTATTCTTCAACATCAGCCCAGGAGTGACTTCCCGGCACCCGTCAAGGATTTACTTTCCTAGACGAAAACATACATAAATATCACATACATCATTATAGCATGCATAGACGCATCATATCTTACAAATCTCATTTATGTTGAGAACATCATTGCTTGGTCCATATCATGCACTACATACGACTGACCTTTACTTTTCAGGAAAGATTCAGTTAAATTCTCAATCATATTTCAAGACCTAGACCGGTTCAGTTAATCGACTCCAAAGATTCCTTACCCAGTCCAAGGCCTTCTCTAGTCCAGCTAAATCGACCCCAAACAGATTTTTCTGATGAAGACTCAGTAGAAGTTATCAAAGGTTTTTCTCAAACGTACGCTTTTGAGATTATAATTTCCTATGGTTCTCTCCCCAATGTTGCGGAGATGATAATTCCATTCTAGGTTTTTCTTAAACGCCCGCTTTTGAGATTATAATTTCCTATGGTTCTCTCCCCAATGTTGTGGAGATGATAATTCCATCCCAGGTTTTTCTCAAACGTCCGCTTTTGAGATTATAATTTCCTATGGTTCTCTCCCCAATGTTGTGGAGATGATAATTCCATCCCAGGTTTTTCTCAAACGTCCGCTTTTGAGATTATAATTTCCTATGGTTCTCTCCCCAATGTTGCGGAGACGATAATTCCATCCCAGGTTTTTCTCAAACGTCCGCTTTTGAGATTATAATTTCCTATGGTTCTCTCCCCAATGCTGCGGAGATGATAATTCCATCCCAGGTTTTTCTCAAACGTCCGCTTTTGAGATTATAATTTCCTATGGTTCTCTCCCCAATGTTGCGGAGACGATAATTCCATCCCAGGTTTTTCTCAAACGTCCACTTTTGAGATTATAATTTCCTATGGTTCTCTCCCCAATGCTGCGGAGACGATAATTCCATTTCAGGTTTTTCTCAAACGTCCGCTTTTGAGATTATAATTTCCTATGGTTCTCTCCCCAATGCTGCGGAGATGATAATTCCATTCCAGGTTTTTCTCAAACGTCCGCTTTTGAGATTATAATTTCCTATGGTTCTCTCCCCAATGTTGCGGAGACGATAATTCCATCCCAGGTTTTTCTCAAACGTCCGCTGTTGAGATTATAATTTCCTATGGTTCTCTCCCCAATGTTGCGGAGACGATAATTCCATCCCAGGTTTTTCTCAAACGTCCGCTTTTGAGATTATAATTTCCTATGGTTCTCTCCCTAATGTTGCGGAGATGATAATTCCATTCCAGGTTTTTCTCAAACGTCCGCTTTTGAGATTATAATTGCCTTTGGTTCTCTTCCCGATCCTGCGGAGGTGGTAATTCCAAGATTTTCTCAACATTTGCTGTTAAGGTTAAGGTCATCCAAGGTTCTCTCACCGTTCTTGCTGAGGCAGTAACCATCCATGATTCATTCATCACCTTTTGAAACTCCAGATCCAGCTCCTGTAACCAGTCAGGACATATCTATACAAAGCATCTGAAAACCAGTTCCTGCAACATGTCAGGTACTCATTTTTTATTTTGCAGGTACGCAGGGTCTCGCTAAGGGATCTCTTACGCGATCAACATCCAGATGGAATCTATAAGCCCATCATCCTATTCATCAATCTCTAAATGGCATCTATAAGCCCATTTCCATCACACTGCTACTATGTGAGCGCAAATTTCTGGGCACTCTAGTGTTCAATCATCTTCCACCCTCGGATTACGAAAGGCACGTCAGCCAATCTGCATCCTCAGGTCTAAGAATATTGATCAGGGGCAACTGTTGTACCCCAAAATTTTCCCTCCCATATTCTTCAAGAAATTGCCAAGTCAAGCTTCAAAATTCCCCAAGGGTTGCACAGTGCAAGGGCCTCCTAAACAGTCAAAATTAGGGTTTTGATCCTGATCAAGAAAATGAAGTTTCCAAGGGTCCAATCAAGTCCCACATGCCAATAAATATGGTCAAGTATCCTCATACCAAGTTTCAAGACTTTCAGCACAAAATTGCACAGTCAAAACCCTAATTGCACTACAGTCAACTGTAGGGGCAAAATGGTCATTTGACAGTCAAAAGTTCAAATTTTTGGTCAACATCTCATTTTGAAGCCACAAACATCATTTGATCAATGCTTGATCATGATTCTCAAAGAATGGCTCAAAAATCATCAAAGTGTCAAAAGTTTCTATTTTTGGACAGTTGAAAAGTCAACTGTAAATTGACCAGGGCATAACTTTTTCATGGTTCATCAGAAAAATCCCATCCAATGCTCATTTTGAAGATAAAGACATTTCCTACAACTCCTCTTCATACTTCAAGTCCAAGAAATGCTCTCACAAAAAGTTATCAATTTCAACATTATAGGTCATTTTCAAAAGTCAACAAAAAGGGACTTTAAGTCAAAGGCCATAACTTGAGATTGGTAAATCAAAATGACATGGGACCAAGGACATTGTTTAGAGGACTTCAAGGCCTTTCTAAAATGTCCAAGAACATGATCAAAGCTTAAATATTGAGCAAGATATGCATTGGAGAAGTTGGGAAATTTTTGTGAAATGGCCAAAATCATTTATCCTTGAAATTAAATTTTTGACAAAAGGGGCCCACTTTTTCCACTTGAATTAACTTGGCCATGCTTCCCACGTGTCCCACCTTTTATTTCATATTTTTTAATTAATTTTTTCATTTTTTATTGATTTTATTGGATTTAATTAATTTTAAATCTTTTAAAATCAAGAGAAGTTCAAAAAAACTAATTTAAGGGAATATTTGGCTTTGATTAACCTTGAAGCACCATTATGTATATCCCATTTTCGTGCCAAGGCTCAAAGAAGCAAGAATTCAAAAAATGGTTCAAAAATGGAAATTTGGTTATGGAGGTTTATGGAGAATCTTGAAATTGAATGCTATGCATTATGGAGCCATAATTCCTCTTCATACATGTGGCATAAGACCTATACAAGTGATAAAAACGAAAAATTGAGGGCTAAGCATCTGAAAAAACTAAAAAAACACAAAAAGCAAACTCACACTTTTAGCTTGAAAACTCAAATCTGAAAACATACTTGCAGTACGATTCAAGGAAAGATTCTTATCTCATTAGCTTCCTGAGGCTTCAAGAGGACTTTTCCAATCAAGAACATCGTCCCTAACCCTTTGAATCGGTATACAGAAGTCAATTTTTCCTCATAAAAATACATATGCGTGTTTTGATTTTGAGACATTCTCATAGCATTTTGTTTACATATTCATACTAAGCAATGTGTTTTGAAGCTAACCCTATATTCTAATTGCGTTTTTATGAACTATTGGAGAATCTGCCGTTATTGTTTTTTAGGGTTCTTAAGCTTTTAAATTAGGGGTTTTTGAATACAGCAAAATTGGAGAATCACGATGCCATGGTTGCAACCAGCATGCTTGGACGAAGAGATTAGATGCCTCGCGCTCAATTTATGAGCCACTACAAGCTATTCGTTATTTTCTGGAAAGGCACCTTTTAGAACGGTCAAAAACCGTTGCTTCTTCTTTTCATGTTTCAGGAAATAAGCAAAGCGAGGAAAAAGATGCTGAGTTGTAAAGCAATGGTTGGCTGGTTCAAAAATTCGCGCTAAAAGTCCACCAGCGCTTTAGTTTTATTTTATATTAATTGATTGTTAATTGATAAACAAAGAAACAAAGTGGCACAGTTGGCAGGCATATACGTTGATAACCAAGAGGACCTGGGTTCGATCCCCAGGTCCCTCACTCTTTCATATTATTTTGTTATTAATGTTTGTGTACAGGTTCAGCGCTAAAGTCCACCATGCACCCACAAAATCAAACCTGCCACGCGTATGCCTAGATCAATCCAAGGGTCACAGTTTGAGGAATATCATGGACGTGAGTCAATGCACTCTCACGTGTCCTGGAAAAGTCCACAAGGCCAAGAGTAATTGGGCCCAGATTACTAAAGACCAACCTCCAAATTAGGGGCTTCACCCCCTTAGGTTTGCAAATCCTTTTTATCTCTTTATTTTTTTTTATTATGTTTATTTTCTTTTAATTATTGTTTTTTTTTATTAATTTATTATTTTCATAAAAAAAAAACACCAAAATATAAAAAATCAGAAAACATAAAAAATAATAAATATTTTATTTTAGCATTCTTGTAAATAAATCCCATAATAAATTTAGTTTTTATTTTAAGTTGTTAAATTTAATTCTTTTTTACAATAACCAAAAATAATAAAAATAGACCTTAGCATTTTCTTTTTTTATTAAATATTTTTATTATAAGTATCATTAACCATTAATTTTGTAAATAAATTTTATAATTAATTTAGTTTTAATTCTAGGTTTTAACTTTAATGCATTTTCTTTAATAAATTAAAAAATAATTAGAACTAGAATTATTTGGCTTTTAATTAATTTAATTTTTTCTTTAATGTCATAAATACAAAAAAACATAAAAAATAAGTTCTTTCTTTTTATTTAACTTAATTATTTTAATAATTTTATTTTAATTCCTTCAAAGGGTCCAACGCCCTCGCCTTCGATTATATTCTCTTTTCGCGCGTTTATTTATTTCTTTGTTGTAAATATAATGTACTTGTTCCAAAGCCCTGTAATAGTCAATTAGACATTTATTTTCTGCACTTTATTTTAAATCGGGTCTGGATTAATTTGGCGTTGTAGACCCGCGCCTTTGTAATAGCGTAGGACCTTTATCTTTTCCGCACTTTGAATTCCTGCACCTTTAACTGTTAAACAATAACATGAAAGAATGAATGCCCAAAAATAAAATCAAAGCGTAGATCACCAATACATGACAAGACAAAAATATCTGAAAATGACACACAATTCACACACCACCCCTAGGGTACGCCTCACTGTTGCCTTGCCTCGAAAGGTGATCGTCGAGTAGAGGATGTCTTAGTAAGTCCTCATGATCCGGGAACCTGGCATGAGGGTAGCTTCTAAGGTGTCTTCCTATTGCTCCGGTGATCACCATGTCCCGAACCTCGGATTGACCCGAACACCTCCAACGGTGGTGCTACCTACCTCTCAATGGTGGGATGGCACTACTTTAAAGGACATTTACACAGACGAATTCCTTAGGGTAGGTAGACGACTCTAGATACTTGCTCTAAATTTCAAAACAAAACAAAATACTTTTCACACCAACACATTTTCAAAAAGCTTTCGAAAGCAATTTTTCAAACACTCTTGAGGACCGATACAAGAGTCGAACTGGAATTTTCAAAGAAACTTTTTAAAACCCACATTGAAAAGCAAACAAACCATTTTGAAAACACAATGAGCAAGTATCTAAGAGCCCATGGATAACCATGGATAGAAAGGGTGCTAACACCTTCCCTTTCTATAACCTACCTCCCGAACCGAGAGTGATCTCTATAAGGAATTTTTCTGTGCTTTTGTCCTTTCCATTTGGAGAAAATAAAAGACGGTGGCGACTCTTGCTTCCGCGACATTTCGCGAACCAGCGTTAAAACACTCAGTTCCAGATCCACCGATCACAAGAACATTTTCTCAGGAGGAGCCATGATTCTAACAACCAAGGATGGTGACGACCTTCCTCACCTCGTCAATGCAGACATAGTGAAAAAATACTACGCATAATCAAAGACCCGCTAGGTTGACTGGCCTAGGCAAAAATAAGGGCTTCCCGGCGAACTAAAAGGGTTCGGGCAAAAATAAGGGATGAAAATGAAAAAAACTGTACACCCGGCAAGTCGAAAACCTGAAAAGGCGGCTTGGGCAAAAAAGGGTATCCTAGTGGACTAAAAACCCGAAAGGGCGGTCCAGGAAAAAATTAGAGATTAAGGTGTAACACTATGTCTCATTGGATCATCTTGCAACCAGACTTCGGTATCGACGATCAAACTCGAACGGCACTAATCAGTCAGATCCACCTTCAACCAAGTAGCAAAGTGATGAGACGCTCGAGGATATAAAAGCAATAGCAGAGTTGGAACCCAGTGGGATTGTTCACATAGCTGTTTTTCTTTGTTTTTCACAAATTGTATAAACTCTATTGTTTGGTGGCGTTCTCTTACTAGGACGTCAGCCTCTTGTACAAAAAATTCCTATTTACAGGCTGACTTCAAAATCAATACAATTCATTTTCACAAAGAAATTTCAAATTGTTATCCTTTTTCTGTTTTGTTTTGCAAGAACGTCCAGTGTTCATTTTTTATATACGCATTTAACATTAATTGCTGCTCATGAATATTTACATGCGAAACAAAAGACGATTACTCATAATATCAGAAACAGGGGAAAACAAGAAATGTCCAGACGTTACAGTTGCTCTGTCTACCAGGTATAGGGATAGACCTAGCTGGAAATACGGCTCAAGGTACATCCACCCCCCGCAGAGTAAGGAAAAGATAGTGACATTAGTGGTCCCGAACAGGACACCACTCTCCCCAGCTGAGGCTCACAACCACGAATGAGTCGGCGATATTCTCCCCCAAGCAGAGTTTATCTACCATCAGCACTGGAAAATTATCCCCAGTGGAGTTTGGAGAATTATCCCTAGTAGACTCTGGAAAACTGTCCCAGTAGAGTATACAATATTATTCCCCGTGAAGTCTCAACTGGAAAATCATCCCCAGCAGAGATAATTCCTTTTTACAAACAGAAACTCAATCCCCAACAGAGTTTATCATCGCCGGCAATGATGATTCATCCCCATCCGAGGTTATTTCTCCAAATTAACAGGTCCTCTAGCAGAATATGACCTTCCCATAGAGTCATTTCCTCGTCAATTTATTCCCCAGCGGAGTTATCCTCTCCTGCAGGTTTATTCTTACAATCATCTTCATTCACTATCCCCAGCGGAAATGAAGAATTCAACTCTTTTCTCCAGCAGCAATCCGGGATTTATTTTCCCCTGCTAAAAACATCACATTTCCATACATCATGACACATGCATATACGCATCATACAAACACAATCTCATTTATTTTTAGAACATTATTTCTTGATACATATCACGTATTACATACAACTAACCTTTACCTTTCAGGAAAGATACAATCAAAATTCAAGCTGTGAAGCCCGGGTACGACTGGATAATAGATTAATCCCCAGTAAGTCACTGTAAAACCTGGACCACGACCAGGTAGTAGTTCATTCTCAACTTTCCTCTTCAATAGAGATGTTTCCTCAGTAGAATACGGACGACCGAAGTTCCTAAAATTCAACAGAGATGATTCCTCAGTCAAATACGGACGACCGAAGTTCCTAAAATTCAATAGAGATGATTCCTCAGTAGAATACGGACGACCGAAGTTCCTAAAATTCAACAAAGATGTTTCCTCAGTAGAATACGGATGACCGAAGTTCCTAAAATTCAACAGAGATGTTTCCTCAGACGAATACGGACGACCGAAGTTCCTAAAATTCAATAGAGGTGTTTCCTCAGTTGAATACAGACAACCGAAGTTCCTAAAATTCAACAAAAATGTTTCCTCAGTAGAATACGGACGACCGAAGTTCCTAAAATTCAACATAGATGTTTCCTCAGTAGAATACGGACGACCGAAGTTCCTAAAATTCAAACAAAGACGACTCACTAGAAGAATAACGGACGACCGAAGCTCCTAAAATTCTACTTCTCTCAACAAAGATCAACCTTCCCCAACGGAATCTTCCTCAACGACATGTATATAAGCTCTCGCTAAGGAATATCTTATGCAATCGACACTCCTTCGAATGGAATCTTTAAGCCCATCTCCCGTCATCAGTCTCCAAATGGCATCATTAAACCCATTCCCGACATCACAATATAATTACCACTTCATGCGAGTGCAAATTTCCGGGCACTCTAGTGTTCAATCATCTTCCACCTTCAGATCACGAAAGGCAGACAAGCCAATCTAAATCTTCAGGTTTAAGAAAATTGAACAGTGGAAGCTGTTGTACCCCAAAATTTTCCCTCCCATATTCCTCAAAACATTTCAAGAAATATCCTCAAGTTGCTCAAGGTAGTCCAAGGGTTGGCCAAACAAGCTCTCTCCTAAGGCAGTCTACCTCAAATTAGGGTTTCATGTTGCATCAAGATACTTGAGTCCAAGGGACCCCAAATGCTAAACATTGTCCAAATATGTTCTCAAGATCATCCATGTCAAGTTTCAAGCCTTGCAGAGAAAGTTTGCTTAGTCAATTGCTCAAAGGCCTGAAAATCGACTATGCTAGGGCAAAAGTCAACGATGGCCTACATATAGTCAAACTTCAATATTTTTGGTCAACATACCCATTTTGAAGTATATTTCATCATTTGATCAAGGTTTGATCATGATTCATCAAAGATTGCTCATAATTCATCAAGAACCAAAAGTTGCTAAATTAGGGTTTTGTAGGAAAAGTCAACTCAACTTTGACCAAGTATAACTTTCTCATAATTTATGATAAATGACCCATCCAAAGCTCATTTTGAAGAGGATGAAATTCCCTAAAATCCATCTTCATCTCCCAAGTTCAAAATATGCACTCACAAGAAGTTATGAATTTGGACATTATAGGTCATTTTGAAAAGTTAACAAAAACACCTTTTTTGTCAAAGCTTCATACTTGAGAAAGGAATATCAAATTGAGATGAGACCAAAAGGGTTGATTATAGGAAATCTCAAGCTTTCCAAAAAGCCCAAGAACACCTTCAAAGAGTCAAAAATTTAGAAAGTTATGCATTGGTGAAGTTGACATTTTTTGCAAAATTGCCAAAAGTCAACTATGCCTAAAACTTCAAATTTTGCCAAATGGGCCCAATCTTTTTCACTTGTTTTGAGTTCCCAATCTTTTTCACTTGTTTTGAGTTGGCAACATAGTCCACGAGCTCTAGCCCTTGCCGCTTGTCATTATCATGTTTTTATTATTTATTTTGATTTTGATTTGATTTAAATCAATTTTAATCAAAATAAATCATATAAAATCCAAAGTATTGAAAACTAAAGATTTTTTACATGATTCAGGTCTTAATGTTCAGCTAGCATCAAGTCAAATTTGTATCAAGGCATGGTGTGTACAAAAAGATTGAATTAGGCCATTTTTGGAAAGATTTTTAAGGTGTATCAAATCAAGATCCAATTCATTGATGGAGGAAGATTGAGATCAGTTATCAACCCTAATCCATTCCTTGATGCATATAGAATGAAGGCAGACCAAAAACCAGGTTAGAAGGAGGCGCATCAAGGAGAACCAAACTTGAAAAATCACAACAAAAGTGCTGGATCGAATTCATTGTTCCAGGCATCCTCAAGGCATCCTAGCAATCTCAATCACTTCCTGGGATCCTCAGCAAGCCAAAGCAATCAAAAGCAAGCATTTCCAAGCCCTATAACACACTGTAAGTCAGGCACGGTATTGCAATATTCTTGAATTCGAATTGCATCATTCCTGTACTTATAACATGAAATAGTTATATATTCTTGATCCATGGAACATTTGCAAGCTTTCTGCATCGTTTAATTTCATATATATGTCTTGTGCAAGATTTCACCATGGCTAGGGTTTATAGCTTCGAATTAGGATTTTTGTTTACAGGTAAAATTAGCCTTCATGAATGGTACCATCATGTCCAGGAGGACAAGACGAATCCAACCATGGTATTAGATGTCATTTATATTGCTCATGGAGGATTTTGGAACGAGCTCTGTTTCTAGTGACGGACAAACGTCTGTAGGTAAAAGTGTTTCACTTTTACCAACGGTGCAAGGAAGAAGACAACCAACGTGGAAGCCTCCCACTCGTCCATTTGAATTTCCGCGCGAGTTTTCCATATAACGCTTGTTTATGATATGATTTTTGTTTTGTATTATTATAACAACATAACTAGCTGGCTCAGTTGGTAAGTGGAACGTGGAAAAGTACATTGGGGCCTGGGACTTTCTCATCCAGTATGCCACATGTCTTGAGATCCAGATCTGATGGCCAGCAATGGAGGAGCATCACAAGCCAAGTCAAACGCAGAGCATGTGATCAGGGAAGTCAACGTGGACTTCCATCTTTTGGGCCTAGAATCTGATTTTTGCACCCTCCAAATACTTTTCAGGCCCATTCTCTCTTTCTATTTTCTTTTATACTTTATTTTATTTCATTTAATTTATATTTATTTATTTACTAACCAATCAACTATTTTCTTTTTTATCAAAAAATCATAAAAATATTTTTCACCAATTAGATTTAGGTATATTTTTTATCAATAAATTCATTAATTTAATTAGATTTTAATTTTAGGTAAAACTTTAATTTCTTTTTTTAATTAAAACTAATTAGAACAATTAGGTTTTATTTCTAACTTAATTATCTTTTTTCTTTTTTAAAATAACCAAAATAACCAAAATAGTTCATTTTATGTATTTTTATTAATTAATTTAATTAGCTAATTAATTATGTAATTAATTTTAGGACCTAATCTTTTTCTTAAAAAACAACAAAAAAAAATTTTCTCTTTTAATTAGGATAGAAGGGTCAAAACCCTAACTTCTTCTCGATCTTAATTTTTCTCGCGCGCTTTATTTTTATTATTTATCATATTGATGTAACTGCCTACAGTTTGTAATAGTTTAATTAGGACGTCTATTTTCATTTATCGCTTTATTTTCAAAGGGTTTGTTTTTGGCTATGTAAATACCCGAAGCCTTGTAATAGCGTAGTTTAATTTCCGCATTTTAAATTCCGCAAATTATTAACTGTTAGATGTATGATATTAGGATGCATGACAAGAATGTATGATTAATTTTAAAACAGTTAGATCACCCTAAATGTGCAAAGATAATAAATCTGAAATTGAATTATTCGCACATGCGCACTCCTAAGGCACGCTCCCACTTGGTTGCCTTTGGTAAACGGTCATTGAGTATAGGATGTTTTAGTGGTCATCCTTTTATCCAAAGATCAAAGTTGCCTTGGAACAGTTGCCTCGGAAAGGTTTCCTCAGATGTTGTTGCCTCGGATAATTGATCTAAGACATTAGGGTTATTACTAAGACGTCCTAACATTGCTTTAGTGACCGTACGTCCCTTTCGAATTGACCCTCAAAACTCCAACGACGGTGCTACCTACTCATTAATAGTGGGATAGCATTGTCTAAAGGAAACGAACATAGAACGATTCTTTTTTCGAGTAGGTAGATTATTTCTTAAGTACTTGCTCAATTAAAACAAATTTTTTCACACTTACACTCCTTTACAAACAAAGTTTTTTACAAAACACTTCATTACACTCTTGAAGACAAAAGCAAGAGTTAAATCGAAGTGAAAACAAAAGCTTTTCAAATCACGCAAACACAAAGAAAACAATTTTGAAAATGATGAGCAAGTACCTAAGAGCCCGTGGATAACTACGGATAGAAAGGATGCTAATATCTTCCCTTTCTATGATCTACCCCCGTACTCAGAAATATCTCAAAAAAGGAATTTTTCTGTGCGTTTTTCCTTTCCTTGTTGGATAAAATAAAAGACAATGGCGACTCTTTCTTACCGCGACATTTTGCGAACACAAATGCAAAACGCAAACCATCAAATTCCTAAAAAAGGGAAATACGTCCCGGTTCTGGCCACCGTATCACAGAACTGGAGACTCTGCTGGGGACTTAATAAGTGGGGTGTACCTTAGAATTAGTTCATCATATTGTTTTAAATTGATTGATTTGATTACTTTATTTTTATGGGCTTTGGATCGGAGTTACTATAGATCCTATCCCGGATCTGGGGATACCTTTTAGGTATGTAGCAATAGACTGTGAGGGAACTGTACGGCGTAGACCGATACGGTTGAAGCAGTAGCTACGTTGGTGTGACATATTAGTTAGTATCGATATCTCTTGTGGAGGAACAAGGAGAGTGTGGGGCTGCTAATGGGTCATTAAGCATCAACTGACCTTAGAACCTATAATTGACCAACTTGGCCATAGAAAGTAGCAGTATGCTACACTCATTGAGACCATACTCTCGAGATGGTTCCGGCCGCGAGAAAAGATTGCGTGTCTGGAATTATGACCGGTCGAGGATGGTCAGTGATATTGAGAACCTATAAGAACCCGGGTACTATTATTAGGACAGGTTGAACCAACTAAACTGCAAGAGGGTAATACCTAAACTCCATGCCAGCCTAAAATTTAAAGGCTATTGTGTGACTTATTTTCCCTTACCATGTTTGCTATCTGTGATACCTGTGGTGTGTTTTAATCATGACATCATGCATCATGACATCGCATGCATATTTCATTAGACTAACCATTTCAAAGACCGAGTGGATTCATCTTTGTTCTGTTTTACAGATCATGGCCTCTATGCGCATAAATACCATTCGAATCAATTTCGTGCAAATTCCTGCTCAGCTCAGAGAGTTGGTTTCAAAGGTTCCTGATACATCTTCCTTTGTTAGAATACATGGTCACCTCCTTAGCCTGGTCACTTCCAAGTTGGATGAGCAAATGATGAGTGTGTTGTTCCAGTTCTTTGACCCGTTACATCACTGTTTCACCTTCCCGGACTATCAGTTGGTCCCTACTTTAGAGGAGATTTCTGATTTTCTTGGCATGTCTATTCTAGAGCAGACACCCTTTACAGCTTTGGAGATAACTCCTAGGCCAGAGGATATTGCTTCAGCCCTGCATCTAAAAATGGCTGACGTAGTATCTAACTGGGAGATTCGGAGTGGGGTTAAAGGTTTCTTGGCTAAGTTCTTGATCGATCAAGCTCAAAAGTTCTGGGAAAACTTAGACTTTCAAACTTTTGAAGACATCCTGGCTCTCCTCATCTACGTCTTGGTCCTGTTCCCGAATCCAGATACCTTCATAGATGTGAACACAATCAAGATCTTCATGTCTCGTAACCCAGTGCCTACTCTCTTAGGTGATATTCTGCATGCTCTTTATACCCGTATTGTTCAGAGAAGAGGAACTATCATGTGTGTTACACCGCTGCTGGCGAGGTGGTTTATTTCTCACCTCCCTAAATCTGTACTGAAGAATGAGGAAGGTATGGGTTGGGCTTACAGGATCATGTCCCTTGCTCATACGGACATCCTTTAGAGTACTAAGGATATGGAAAGGGTAGCTGTCATTGATTGATGTGGGGAATACCCTAATGTTCCATTGCTGGGAATTAGAGAAGGAATAACCTATAATCCTTGTTTGGCCTTACGACAGCTTGGACGAGCTCGAAGGGACGGCCTCATGAGCTGCTACTTACAAGCATTATCTTTGACTTCAAGGGGGATGTTGAGGGACATCGCCGCAGGTTTATACGAGCTTGGGACAGGGTTAACAGGTCTGATCCACATGAGCTAGGAATGAAGACTTCTCTCCCGATGCAACCATACCTCCAGTGGGTTCGAGCCCGTGCTCAAAAGCTGGGGATGCCATATGAAGCTGTTTTGCCGGTGATTGTAGAGCATACTGATGAAGAAGGGGTTCCTTATACGGTCATCCATCCATACATGCCTACTGATATTGGGGCATTGAAGAGATCTTGGATCCAGTTAAGGGAGGAAAGGGATACTTACAGAGAGAAATATCATGAGCAGGAGAGGAAGATCCTAAAGCTTACAAGGAAGCTTGAGAACGAGAGGACAATCAATGATTATGTCAGCACGAAAGGAAAATGACCATGAGAGTTCTGATGTCTTTTATTGTTTCTAGTTTAGATTTTATTTTTAGTATTTCTTTTGTAACGCCTTAAAGGCATTGGTTAAACATTGTTTCAAGTTTTAATCTAATAAAGTGTGTTTTTTTTGGTTTACAAATTTGAATCTCCCTAAGTCTTTGAAATCATTTCATACGCATTCCATTATCATGCACCTCATCACAGGTACCATTACATGGTTCTTATCTTCTTCACTGTTTATTTCAGCACAATATGTCTTCTGAAACACCTACTGATCAAGCCATCAAGGCTTTGCAAGCTCAGAATGCTCAGTTACAGGAGATGTTCTTGAACTTGGCCAAGAGTCGACAAGATTTGAAGACTCTTATCTTGAAGGACAAGAAGAAGAAGAAGAAGAAGAAGAAGAAGGTGGTCCTCCTGAATATGGGTCACAGGTTTGGGAATAGGTTGCAAGAAGAAGTTGATCTATCCCACTCATATGGAGGAGGAGAGAATCGGGAGGAAAGGAAGGGTCCTAGCCCGATGGTTTCTGTCAATGACACTGATTTTGATGAAGACCAGTATCCTCCTGCTGAGGATAGATATAAGCAACTTGAAGACCGACTGAGTGCAATGGAGATCCAGAAGATACCTGGGTTGGACTTCGGAGATTTGGGTTTGGCATCTGAGGTGGTGATCCCACACAAGTTTAAAGCTCTTGTCTTTGCTAAGTACGATAGGGTCTCCTGCCCAAAGTTACACCTCCACTCGTATGTCAGAAAGATTCAACCATATACTACTGATAGTAACCTTTGGGTTCATTTCTTTCAAGACAGTCTGTCAGGGACTCAACTTGAATGGTTCTATCAACTGGAAGGAGCTAATGTCCGCAACTGGGAGGACCTTGTTACTGCTTTTTACAAGCAATACCAGTATAATGCCGACCTTGCTCCCACGCGTACTCAACTTCAGGGTATGTCTATGGGTGAAAGCAAAGGTTTTAAGGACTACGCTCATAAGTGGAGAGATCTTGCTGGAAGAGTACAACCCCCTCTGGCTGATAGGGAGTTGGTAGATATGTTTCTTGGGACTTTATCTGGTCCATACTTCAATCATTTGATCGGTAGTTCATCCTCCGGGTTAACTGAATTGATTATGATTGGGGAGAGAGTCGAAGCTGGTATTAAAAGTGGAAAAATACAGAAAGGTGCTTCGTCAAGTACAGAGAAGAAGCCTTTCAAGAAGGAATCTAGTGCAGTTTACAGCTCGAGGAGCCAAAACCGACCTGAGCGCCGCCAAGCAGTTAATGCGGTCGTAATATCAAGACCAACTGTTGCCAAGCAGTTATGATATGATATTTACAAATAAAGTTTTTTCAAAAACACTTCATTACACTCTTGAAGACAGAAGCAAGAGTTAAATCGAAGTCAAAACAAAAGCTTTTCAAATCACGCAAACACAAAGAAAACAATTTTGAACATGATGAGCAAGTACCTAAGAGCCCGTAGATAACTACGGATAGAAAGGGTGCTAACACCTTCCCTTTCTATAATCTACCCCCCGTACTCAGAAATATCTCAAAAAAGGAATTTTTTTGTGCTTTTTTTCCTTTCCTTGTTGGATAAAATAAAAGACGGTGGCGACTCTTGCTTACCGCGACATTTTGCAAACACAAATGCAAAATGCAAACTAGTAAATTCCTAAAAAAGGGAAATACGTCTGGTTCTGGCCACCGTATCACAGAACTGGAGACTCTGCTGGGGACTTAATAAGTGGGGTGTACCTTAGGATTAGTTCATCATATTGTTTTCAATTGATTGATTTGATTGCTTTATTTTTATGGGATTTGTATCGGAGTTACTTTAGATCCTAACCTGGATCTGAGGATACCTTTTAGGTAAGTAGTAATAGACTGTGAGGGAACTGTACGGCATAGACCGATACGGTTGAAGCAGTAGCTACGTTGGTGTGACACATTAGTTGGTACCGATACCCCTTGTGGAGGAACAAGGAGAGTATGGGGCTGCTAATGGGTCATTAAGCATCAACTTACCTTAGAACCTATAATTCACCAACTTGGCCATAGAAAGTAGCAGTATGCTACACTCATTGAGACCATACTCTCGAGATGGTTCTGGCCGCGAGAAAAGATTGCGTGTCTGGAATTATGACCGATCGAGGATGGTCAGTGATATTGAGAACCTCTAAGAACCCGGTTACTATTATTAGGACAGGTTGAACCAACTAAACTGGAAGAGGGTAATACCTAAACTCCATGCCATCCTGAAATTTAAAGGCTATTGTGTGACTTGTTTGCCCTTACCATATTTTCTATCTGTGATACCTGTGGTGTGTTTTTATCATGACATCATGCATCATGACATCGCATGCATATTTCATTATACTAACCATTTCAAAGACCGAGGGAATTTATCTTTGTTCTATTTTGCAGATCATGGCCTCTATGCGCAGAAATACCATTCGAATCAGTTTCGTGCAAACTCCTGCTCAGCTCAGAGAGTTGGTTTCAAAGGTTCCTGATACTTCTTCCTTTGTTAGAAGACATGGTCACCTCCTTAGCCTGGTCACTTCCAAGTTGGATGAGCAAATGATAAGCGTGTTATTCCAGTTCTCTGACCCGTTGCATCACTGTTTCACCTTCCCGGACTATCAGTTGGTCCCTACTTTGGAGGAGTTTTCTGATTTACTTGGCATATCTATTCTAGAGAAGACACCCTTTACAGGTTTGGAGATAGCTCCTACGCCAGAGGATATTACTTCAAACCTGCATTTAAAAATGGCTGATGTAGTATCTAACTGGGAGATTCGGAGTGGGGTTAAAGGTTTCTTGGCTAAGTTCTTGATCGATCAAGCTCAACAGTTCTGGGAAAACTTAGACTTTCAAGATTTTGAAGACATCCTGGCTCTCCTCATATACGGCTTGGTCCTGTTCCCGAATCCAGATGCCTTCATAGATGTGAACACAGTCAAGATCTTCATGTCTCGTAACCCAATGCCTACTCTCTTAGGTGATATTCTGCAAGCTCTTTATACTCGTACTGTTCGGAGAAGAGGAACTATCATGTGTTGTACACCGCTGCAGGCGAGGTGGTTTATTTCTCACCTCCCTAAATCAGTACTGAAGAATGAGGAAGGTATGGGTTGGGCTTACAGGATCTTGTCCCTTGCTCATACGGACATCCTTTGGAGTACTAAGGATATGGAAAGGGTAGTTGTCATAGATCAATGTGGGGAATACCCTAATATTCCATTGCTGGGAATTAGAGGAGGAATAACCAATAATCCTTGATTGGCCTTACGACAGTTTGGACGAGCTCGAAGGGATGATCCTCATGAGCTGCTACTTACAGGCATTGTCTTTGACTTCAAGGGGGATGTTGAGGGACATCGCCGCAGGTTTATACGAGCTTGGGATAGGGTTAACAGGTCTGATCCACATGATCTAGGAATGAAGACTTCTCTCCCGATGCAACCATACCTCCAGTGGGTTCGAGCCCGTGCTCAAAATATGGGGATTCCATATGAAGCTGTTTTGCTGGTGATTGTAGAGCATACTGATGAAGAAGGGGTTCCTTATATGGTCATCCATCCATACATGCCTACTGATATTGGGGCATTGAAGAGATCTTGGATCCAGTTAAGGGAGGAAAGGGATACTTACAGAGAGAAATATCATGAGCAGGAGAGGAAGATCCTGAAGCTTACAAGGAAGCTTGAGAACGAGAGGACAATCAATGATTATGTCAGCACGAAAGGAAAACGACCATGAGAATTCTGATGTCTTTTATTGTTTCTAGTTTAGATTTTCTTTTTAGTATTTCTTTTGTAACTCCTTAAAGGCATTGGTTAAACATTGTTTCAAGTTTTAATCTAATAAAGTGTGTTTTGTTTTGGTTTACAAATTTGAATCTCCCTAAGTCTTTGAAATCATTTCATACGCATTCCATTATCATGCACCTTATCACAGGTACCATTACAGGGTTCTTATCTTCTTCGCTGTTTATTTCAGCATAATATATCTTCTGAAACACCTACTGATCAAGCCATCAAGGCTCTGCAAGCTCAGAATGCTCAGTTCCAGGAGATGTTCTTGAACTTGGCCAAGAGTCAACAAGATTTGAAGACTCTTATCTTGAAGGACAAGAAGAAGAAGAAGAAGGTGGTCCTCCTGAATATGGGTCACAGGTTTGGGAATAGGTTGCGAGAAGAAATTGATATGTCCCACTCATCTGGAGGAGGAGAGAATCAGGAGGAAAGGAAGGGTTATAGCCCTGTGGTTTCTGACAATGACATTGATTTTAATGAAGACCAGTATCCTCATGCTGAGGATAGATATAAGAAACTTGAAGACCGGCTGAGTGAAATGGAGATCCAGAAGATACCTGGGTTGGACTTCGGAGATTTGGGTTTGGCATCTGGGTTGTGATCCCACACAAGTTTAAAGCTCCTGTCTTTGCTAAGTACGATGGGGTCTCCTGCCCAAAGTTACACCTCTGCTCGTATGTCAGAAAAGATTCAACCATATACTGCTGATATGAACCTCTGGGTTCATTTCTTTCAAGACAGTCTGTCAGGGACTCAACTTGAATGGCTCTATCAACTGGAAGGAGCTAATGTCCGCAACTGGGAGGACCTTGCTGCTGCTTTTTACAAGCAATACCAGTATAATGCCGACCTTGCTCCCACGCGTACTCAACTTCAGGGTATGTCTATGGGTGAAAGAAAAGGTTTTAAGGACTACGCTCATAAGTGGAGAGATCTTGCTGGAAGAGTACAACCCCCTCTGGCTGATAGGGAGTTGGTAGATATGTTTCTTGGGACTTTATCTGGTCCATACTTCAATCATTTGATCGGTAGTTCATACTCCGGGTTAACTGAATTGATTATGACTGGGGAGAGAGTCGAAGCTGGTATTAAAAGTGGAAAAATACAGAAAGGTGCTTCGTCAAGTACAGAGAAGAAGCCTTTCAAGAAGGAATCTAGTGTAGTTTACAGCTCGAGGAGCCAAAACCGACCTGAGCGCCGCCAAGCAGTTAATGCGGTCGTAATATCAAGACCAACTGTTGCCCCACAATGCAACACTCAGCAAAGATTAGAAAGACCGCAAAGGCAGTATACTCGGCTCAGTATGACTCTATCTCAAATTGTGCCGCAACTGTTGAAAACCAACTTGGTGACTCTGAAGGAGGCTCCAAAGAATCCTAGTACTACATCACCTCTGTATAATCCGAACACCCTCTGTGCTTATCACTCCGATAGCCCAGGGCATGATACGAACAACTGCTGGGCTTTGAAGAATAAAGTGTAGGATCTGATTGATGCTAAGGATATCAAGTTTGAAGCGTCAAAAACGCCTAATGTCATGACTGCTCCTATGCCCAAGCATGGAGTAAATGATGTGGACGATGATTCGTTTGTAACCTCTGTGGAAGATATTTCTACTCCATTGTTGACCGTTAAGAAGAAGTTATTGTTAGCCGATTTATTTCCGGGCTGTGGCGAAGGTTGCCATATGTGTTCCATCCTACCTACTAGTTGCCATCTATTAAAGTCAGGTGTGAAACACCTGATGGATAACAAAGAAATCCTGTTCGAGAAAACTTTGGTTCCATTGATTCTTGTTGAAGATGTTTCCATAATCACCATTTCCACCAATTCTTACAAGGCTTCCTCGAGAAATCCTGTTAGAATTACATCTGTTCCGAGAGTTGCTCCATTGATCATTACTATTCCTGGACCTATCCCTTACACATCGGATAAGGCTGTCCCGTGGCACTATGGGGCCGATGTGTATTATCATGAGATTAAACAAGACTTGAAGGTTAAAGAGGCTGATACTGATGTCGACAATATTGTTGGGTCTAGCAAAGTCACCCGAAGCAGAAGACTTTTCTCTCCTGAGATCTCCCCACCAACTGTTCGAAAACCTGTGGCAATTTCACCCGCCAGTACATTTGCTACTGTCCCTGTTCATGTTCCAGTCATTACCCATGTCACCGAGTCATCTGATACTCGGGGCAAAGGGATCACTGGTGAGCCTGCCCAGACGGAGGCATCGAAGAAGATTATTGTTGAAACCTCTAGGCAGGAGATAGAGGAAATTTTGAAGATCATCAAGAAAAGCGACTACAACGTAGTCGAACAGCTGGGGAAAACCCCGTCAAAGATCTCTATGTCATCTTTATTGTTGTGCTCAGAAGCCCATGCTAAGGCTTTAATTGTTTTCTTGAAAACTGCGCATGTGCCACAGGAAACATCTACTGATAAATTTAAAGACTGTATGGCTAGTTTGACAGCTGACAACAGGTTGGGTTTCTCCGATGTAGATCTGACTGCCAAAGGAAAGAACCACAATTACGCTATGCATGATTCAATCGAGTGCAGGGGCACTACTCTGGCCCACGTGCTGGTGGATACTGGGTCCTCGTTAAATGTTTTACCTAAGAAAGCATTAGATCGGATGGACTGTGAAGGGTTGGTTCGTAAGCCAAGTAATATTGTGGTTAGGGCCTTTGACGGGTCCAAAAGGATGGTGCATGGAGAGGTGGATGTTCCTGTTAAGGTTGGCTCCCAGACTTTCACATCTACATTCTATGTAATGGACATTCAACCATCTTATTCTTGTTTGTAGGGTCGCCTGTGGATTCATAAAGCTGCGGCAGTGACTTCCACGCTCCATCAGATGTTAAAATATCTAGTGAAGGAGAAAATCGTTACAGTACAAGGAGAAGAGGAGTACATGGTGAGCCATCTTAACTCTTTTCGATATGTGATGGATGGGGAGTTCACTGAAACCCCGTGCCAAAACTTTGAAAAAGTCCCCTAGACTCTGGCATCGACTGAAACTGCTGTTGAAGATCCCCCAATGAAGATGGCTTCCCTCAAGGATGCTCGGGCTGTTATTGAAAAAAGTGGGTGTGCGAATTGGGGTCAACTCCCTGACTTTGCACACAAGACTGACAAGTTTGGTTTGGGTTTTACTGTAGAAGCTCAAAAGGTTGTTCGGCGTGCGTGGATTGGAAGACCTCCCCTACGTATCAGTAATCTGGGAGTGAATGCGATTGAAGATGATGATGAAGAGTCTGAGTTTGATAGCTAGATTTACCCGACTACCGACGGCGGATTAAGCAATTGGACGAAAAAGGACTTCGTGCCCATTTCTTTTATTACACAGTAATAAGACTTTTGTTTTGAGATTTGTAACAGACAATTTGAAACTTTTACGGGCCGGTGCCTTGCCCGAGACACCGTGGCTTTGTTTGTGAGGGCTTATTATGTGTCATTTCCATATATCATCAATTAAAGTATTGGATGTTTTCTTGCATTACAAAATTTTGCGCTCCTTGTTTTTCCTTTTTTGCACTTTATCAAAATAGCTATAGTCTTACACACACTCACATATCATAATACAGGTCCACATCCACTCTGGATCCCACTGATAACAACTCTGCTACTGTCAGTTATGACTTCGAAAGTCTGATCAACCAAGCCGAGGACGAAGGTGAGGATGATTGTGAAGTGCCTGGGAAACTTGCTAGACTGTTACTTCAGGAAGAGAGGGCCATTCAGTCGCATGAAGAGCCAGTGGAAACAGTAAATCTGGGTATAGAGGTAGACAAGAAAGAGGTCAATATCAGTGCAAATTTGGAGGCTAGTGGTAAGCAATAATTGACACAGATGTTGCGTGACTATGTTGAGATCTTTGCCTAGTCTTATGAAGATATGCTTGGGTTGGATACCGATATTGTAGTTCACCGCTTGCCAACTAAAGAAGATCGTCCTCCAATGAAACAGAAAGTTCACCGAATGCGTCCGGAGATGTCTGAGAAAATCAAAGCTGAGGTTATGAAACAGTTTGATGCCGGTTTTCTAGCAGTTACTTCTTACCCGCATTGGGTCGCTAACGTGGTTCCGGTGCCGAAGAAAGATGGTAAAGTGCGGATGTCTGTTGACTATAGGAATCTGAATAGGGCAAGCCCCAAGGACGATTTCCCTCTGCCTCATATCGACGTTTTGGTTGACAACACCGCACAGCATAAGGTTTTCTCCTTTATGGATGGTTTCTCTGGTTACAATCAGATTAATATGGCTTCCGAGGATATGGAAAAGACAACGTTCGTTACGCAATGGGGTACCTTTTGTTACAAGGCCATGCCATTCAGATTGAAGAATGCTGGGGCAACATATCAGCACGCCATGGTCGCTTTGTTCCACGACATGATTCATCATGAGATTGAGGTATACGTTGAAGACATGATTGCAAGGTCCCAGACTGAGAAAGAACATCTTGACCATCTTCAGAAGCTATTTGACAGGTCTAAGTTGTACAAGCTAAGGTTAAACCCGAACAAGTGTACCTTCGGGGTGAGGTCTAGTAAGCTGTTATGTTTCATCGTTAGTGATAAAGGTATTCAAGTGGATCCTGCAAAGGTGAAGGATATACAGGAAATGCCAGCTCCCCAAACAGAAAAAGAAGTCAGAGGCTTTTTGGGACGTTTGAACTATATTTCCCGATTCATCTCACATCTGACTGCTACTTGTAAACCAATCTTCAAGCTGTTGAAGAAAGATCAAGTGGTAAAGTGAAATGATGAGTGTCAGGACGCTTTCGAAAGGATTAAGGAATATCTCCAAGAGACACCTATTCTGATACCTCTAGTTGAAGGGAGACCTTGAATTTTATACTTGACAGTACTCGACAATTCGATGGGGTGCGTGTTGGGGCAGCATGACGAGTATGGCTGAAAAGAGCATGCTATTTATTACCTTAGCAAAAATTTTACCGACTGTGAGACCCGATACTCACTGCTTGAGAAAACTTGTTGCGCTTTGGCATGGGCTGCTCGCCGGCTGAGACAGTATATGCTGACTCACACTACTCTATTGATATCAAAGATGGATCCAATCAAGTATATATTCGAAAAGCCAGCCTTGTCCGGAAGAATAGCAAGATGGCAGATGATCTTGACCGAGTATGACATCCAATACACGAACCAAAAGGAAATCAAGGGAAGTGTGTTGGCAGATCATTTGGCACACCAGGCAGTGGACGATTATCAGTCTATGAACTTTGAATTCCTGGATGAGAACATCATGTTGGTGACTGACAATGAAACACCTGGACCGGATGAAGGACCTGAGGAAAGATCTCGATGGTCTATGTACTTTGATGGAGCTTCAAACTCTTTGGGTAATGGCATTGGTGCCGTGATCATATCTCCTAAAGGTTGTCATACTCCGTTCACCGCCCGATTATGTTTTAATTGCACCAACAACCTGGCGGAGTATGAAGCGTGCATTATGGGTCTTCGAGCAACTATTGACCTAAGGATTAAGTTCTTAAGTGTATTCGGAGATTCCGCTCTCGTGATCAGTCAGATCAAAGGCGAGTGGGACGAACCCGAATATTGCTGTGACATTGAGACTGAAGAGGTAGCAGATAAACCATGGTTTCATGAGGTAAAAGGGTGTGATCGGTGGATCTGGAACTGACTGTTTAATGCTGGTTCGCGAAATGTCGCGGAAGCAAGAGTTGCCACCGTCTTTTATTTTCTCCAAATGGAAAGGACAAAAGCACAGAAAAATTCCTTATAGAGATTGCTCTCGGTTCGGGAGGTAGATTATAGAAAGGGAAGGTATTAGCACCCTTTCTATCCATGGTTATCCATGGGCTCTTAGATACTTGCTCATTTGTGTTTTCAAAAATGGTTTGTTTGCTTTTCAATTGTGGGTTTTAAAAAAGTATCTTTGAAAATTTCAGTTCGACTCTTGTATCGGTCCTCAAGAGTGTTTGAAAATTTGCTTTCGAAAGCTTTTTGAAAAGGTGTCGGTGTGAAAAGTATTTTTGAATTTGTTTTGAATTTAGAGCAAGTATCTAGAGTCGTCTACCTACCCTAAGGAATTCGTCTGTGTAAATGTCCTTTAAAGTAGTGCCATCCCACCATTGAGAGGTAGGTAGCACCACCGTTGGAGGTGTTCGGGTCAATTCGAAGGTTCGGGACATGGTGATCACCGGAGCAATGGGAAGACACCTTAGAAGCTACCCTCATGCCAGATTCCTGGATCATGAGGACTTACTAAGACATCCTCTACTCGACGATCACCTTTCGAGGCAAGGCAACAGTGAGGCGTACCCTAGGGGTGATGTGTGATTTGTGTGTCGTTTTCATTTATTTTGTCTTGTCTTGTCATGGGTGATCTACACTTTTGTTTTTATTTTGTCATTCATTCTTGCATGCATCACTTAACAATTTAAAATATTTGCTAGAAAAGTAAAATTCTAAACTATTACAAAAGGCGCGGGTCCACATCGCCAAAATTTCTTGAACCCGATTTGACAGAAAAAATAAAGAATAATGAAAAGTAAAGAATTAAAAGTGCGAGCAATTATTTACACGGCTTTGGGAGAGATACATCACAATTATAAGAATAAAAATAAATATGCGAACTAAAAACGAGGGCGTTGGACCCTTTTGCAAAAATTAAATTAATGAGGAATTAATTAAAATTAAAAGAAAGAAAGAACTTGTTTTTTTGGCATTTTTAGTATTTTAGGATTTAATGGAAAAGGAATTAATTGAAATTAAATACTAACCCTAATTCTATTTTATTTTTAATTTATTAAGAAAACATTGAATTTTAACCTAAATTAACCCTAATTTTTATATACAAATTTAATTATTATAAAAATAAATAAAATATTTAATTATTTAATTATTTGATTACCATGAAAGAAAAAATAAAAGGATGAAAATTAATTAAACCTAATTCTATGTTTTTTTTAAATTTATTATGAAAATATTAAATTAAATCCTAATTTAAAACTAATTAATTTACATGCAAATTTATTTACAAAATATTAACTAATTAAATATATTTAATTTTTGGTTTTTTTCTGATTTTTATGGTATTTGTGATTCTATGAAAATATAATTAATTAAACAAGCAATAATTAAAAGAATAAAAATAAAATAAAAGAAGTTAAAAGAATTTGCAAACCAAGGGGGGTTGTAGTCCCCAACATGGAGGTGAAAGTTGAGAAATCCGGCCCATTAACCTTGGCCTGTTTGGACTTTTTCCAGGTAGCATGCTGAAGCGTTGACTGGGACTCACCGTGTATCTCAATTCTTGGCCTTTGATTGGATTCTATTGGACGCGTGGACGCTGGATTCTGAAGGTGTATCATGGAACAATAACGTTGAACTTGCATGTGATTGTTAATTGGAAAATAATATTGAGAAAGTTAAAACCTGGGGCTCGAACCCAGGTCATGTGCTTTGCCAACAACTTCGCTTGCCATCTGATCCAACCAACGCGCTTGTATACTAAACATCAAACAATTAATATAAAATAAAAACACACATTGATAATGTTTTAGCGCGAAATTTAAAAGAGCCAATGGTTGCTGGCCACGAGTTCATCTTCTTCATTGTGTTTTATTTTCCTGAAATAAGAATATATTAAGCAACGGTTTTCATGGTGTTCTCTTAGGCCGTTTTTGGGAAAATAGCGACTAGCCCTGTGACGCTCATAAATTGAGCGCGAGGGTAGCTTCTTCTTCGTCCAGACATGCTGATTACAACCATGGCATCGTGGTAGGCTGATTTTACATTATCTGAAAACCCCTAATTCGAAACTCTGCAAACCCTAAAAAGCAACAATGGCATCTGGGCATATAATGCGTAAAACTTCAATCAAGGCATATGGTTAGCTTGCAAACACTTCACTGATCATGAATATATAAACAAAACGCTATGAATGTGCATGGATGTTAAAACACGATAATGAAAAAAAAATGGAAAAGTGTGACTTCTGTATACCGTTTCAAAGCGTTAGGATTGATGTTTTTGATTGGAATACGTCCTATAATGCTTGAGGAAGCTAATGAGATGGAAATCCTGGCTTGAAACCACCTACAAATTAGTTTTCAGTATTGAGTTTTTTGCAAAAAATTCCAAGTTTGATAATGGTTTCTAGCGCAGCTTTTCTGGTCCTTTTGGTTAAGTTTTCATTCAGGCTTATGTAATGAATCAATTAGGTCAAGAAAAACCAAACAAATCAATTGCATTCATGGTTTTTGGAAATTTGATTTTCAAGATCTTTTTTCAAATATTTTCCATGTGCTTTTGTACAAATCATGCTCAATCAATCCAAATCTTTCCACATTTAGCTAGGCACGAAATCTTGAGGATAAAACATGCACAAAAAGATTGAAAAAACTAGGTTAAATATTTTTCATGTATTTAATTTGATTTAAATGAATTATTATTAATAAAAATTCAAATAAATAAATAAAAAATGAAGAAATACTTCCCTTTGGGCCAAGTGGTCGTGCACATGCCATGGATGATGAATTATGGAAGAAAAATGGGCCCATTAGCAATTTTAGGTCATTTGAACCAATGTTGACTTTTCAAAATATCCAAAACTTTCCCAACTTCCACAAGGCATAACTTGCTCAATTTTTAAGCTTTGCTCATGTTCTTGGACATTTTGGAAAGGTCTTTGAGTCCTCTAACCAATGCCTTTGGTCCCATGTCATTTTGATTTACCAATCTCAAGTTATGGCCTTTTACTTAAAGTCCCTTTTTGTTGACTTTTGAAAATGACCTATAATGTTGAAATTGATAACTTTTTGTGAGAGCATTTATTGGACTTGAAGTATGAAGATGAGTTGTAGGAAATGTCTTTCTATTCAAAATGAGCTTTGGATGGAATTTTTCTGATAATCCATGTGAAAGTTATGCCCTGGTCAATTTACAGTTGACTTTTTCAGCTGTCCAAATAAGGAAACTTTTGCATCCTGATGATTTTTGAGCCAAGCTTTGAGAATCATGATCAAGCATTGATCAAATGATGTTTGTGGCTTCAAAATGATATGTTGACCAAAAATTTGAACTTTTGACTGCCAAATGACCATTTTACCCCTATAGTTGACTGTAGTGCAATTAGGGTTTTTGACTGTGCAATTTTGTGCTGAAAGTCTTGAAACTTGATATGAAGATGCTTGACCATATTTGTAGGCATGTAGGACTTGATTGGGTTCTTGAAAACTTCATTTTCTTGATCAGAACCAAAACCCTAATCTTGACTGCTTAGGAGGCTCTTGCACTGTGCAACCCTTGGGGAACTTTGAAGCTTGACTTGGCATTTTCTTGAAGAATATGGGAGGGCAAATTTTGGGGTACAACAGCTGCCCCTGCTCAATCTTCTTAGACCTGAGGATGCAGATTGGCTGACGTGCCTTTCGTAATCCGAGGGTAGAAGATGATTGAACACTAAAGTGCCCAGAAATTTGCGCTCACATAGTAGCAGTATGATGATGGGAATGGGCTTATAGATGCCATTTAGAGATTGATGAATAGGATGATGGGCTTATAGATGCCATCTGGATGTTGATCGCGTAAGAGATTCCTTAGCGAGAACCTGCATACCTGCAAAAGAAAAATGAGTACCTGACACGTTGCAGGAGCTGGTTTTAAGATGCTTGGTATAGATGTGTCCTGACTGGTTACAGGAGCTGGATCTGGAGCTTCACAAGATGATGAATGAACCAGAGATGGTTACTACCTCAGCACGAACAGTAAGAGAACCTTGGGTGATTTTAACTTCAACAATGCTCGTTGAGAAAATCTTGGTGGGAATTACCATCTTCGCAGTATCGGGAAGAGAACCAATAGGCAATTATAATCTGAAAGGGAATTACATCTCACACACCGTCGGGGAGAGGACCATAGGAAATCATAACCTGAAAGAGAATTACATCTCACGCACCGTCGGGGAGAGGATCATAGGAAATCATAACCTGAAAGGGAATTACATCTCACGCACCGTCGGGGAGAGGACCATAGGAAATTATAACCTAAAAGGGAATTACATCTCACGCACCGTCGGGGAGAGGACCATAGGAAATTATAAACTAAAAGGGAATTACATCTCACGCACCGTCGGGGAGAGGACCATAGGAAATTATAACCTAAAAGGGAATTACATCTCACGCACCGTCGGGGAGAGGACCATAGGAAATTATAACCTAAAAGGGAATTACATCTCACGCACCGTCGGGGAGAGGACCATAGGAAATTATAATCTCAAAGAAAAACCTAAAATGGAATTATATCTCACGCACCGTCGGGGAGAGGACCAATAGGAAATTTTAATCTCAAAGAAAAACCTAAAATGGAATTATATCTCACGCACCGTCGGGGAGAGGACCAATAGGAAATTATAATCTCAAAGAAAAACCTACAATGGAATTATATCTCATGCACCGTCGGGGAGAGGACCAATAGGAATTTATAATCTGAAAGGGAATTACATCTCACGCACCGTCGGGGAGAGGACCATAGGAAATCATAACCTGAAAGGGAATTACATCTCATGCACCGTCGGGGAGAGGACCATAGGAAATCATAACCTGAAAGGGAATTACATCTCACGCACCGTCGGGGAGAGGACCATAGGAAATCATAACCTGAAAGGGAATTACATCTCACGCACCGTCGGGGAGAGGACCATAGGAAATTATAACCTAAAAGGGAATTACATCTCACGCACCGTCGGGGAGAGGACCATAGGAAATTATTACCTGAGAGGGAATTACATCTCACGCACCGTCGGGGAGAGAACCATAGGAAATTATAATCTCAAAAGGAATTATCACCTCACGCACCGTCGGGGAGGGAACCATAGAAAATTATAATCTCAAAAGGAATTATCACCTCACGCACCGTCGGGGAGGGAACCATAGAAAATTATAATCTCAAAAGGAATTATCACCTCACGCACCGTCGGGAAGGGAACCATAGGAAATTATAATCTCAAAAGGAATTATCACCTCACGCACCGTCGGGGAGGGAACCATAGGAAATTATAATCTCAAAAGGAATTATCACCTCACGCACCGTCGGGGAGGGAACCAATAGGAAATTATAACCTGAAATAACTTCTACTGAGTCTTCATCAGAAAAATCTGTTGGGAGTCGATTTAGCTGGACTAGAGAAGGCCTTGGACTGGATAAGAAATCTTTGGAGTCGATTAACTGAACCGGTCTAGGTCTTGAAATATGACTTGAGAATTTAGCTGAATCTTTCCTGAAAGGTAAAGGTCAGTCATATGCAATGCATGATATGGATCAAGCAATGATGTTCTCAACATAAATGATATAATGCGTCTATGCATGCTATAATGATGTATGTGATGTTTTATGAATGTATGTTTTCGTCTAGGAAAGTAAATCCTTGACGGGTGCCGGGAAGTCATATCCTGGGCTGACGTTGAAGAATAGATTTTTCTTCTGCTGGGGATGATAATTGCAAGAATACCGGTAGGAGAAAATGGCTCCGTTGAGGAATAAACTTGGCGAATGGAAGAGTCTGCGGGGACAAAATACTCTAGCGACCATGCTGGGGAGAGATACTCTGTGGGGAGAGGGATACTTTGCTGAGTTGTTGATAATAACTTGCTTAGGATACCCTTGTTGTGTTGGAAGTGCCGATAGACTTTGCTGGGGGTAAGAGAACTTCGTCGGGGACGCTCTTTCCATGGCTTTTGGCTGAGGATAACCCAGTTATATCCTGTTAAGGAAATAACTCTTTGAATAAAGCCGGACGACGCGTTCGTGCTCTGCGAGGATAAGCTTCCAGAATCTACTGGGGATAAGCTTACTACTTGGGGAGATGGATTCCAACTTTCCTGGGGAACTGGATTGGGCTCTCCTGGGGAAGTTTTGAACTGCGGGGGAGTGATTCCTTTGAATATTTGATATATCGTCGGGGAACAATCTTTAGGCCAAGAAGGCCGGGGATGCTTGTTAAGAATATATGTATACTGCTGCTGGGGAATGTTGAGATCTGCGGGAGGATACTCAACTTCCTTGAGATTTGATAACTCTGCTTGGAGAAGAGTGCACTGCTTGCTGGCTCACTCTCTGGGGAATTAAGATGTACTGGTCATGTTCTTTAGCTGAACCTACCTTGGTACCTTGGAGGACAGAACAATTAGATTGCTTTTTTAGACAACTCTTTATTGCCCCTGTTTCAGTGGTGGGAGAGGAAGACCTGTGAGGTGCTGATAGTTGTTGATGGACAAACCTTCTTCTGGGAAGCAAGTGACAAGATACCGGGACATAGTCGTACGCTTTTGATCCCTAACTTTTGCCTGGACCGCCCTTTCGGGTTTTCAGTCCACCGGGATACCCATTTTTGCCCGAGCCGCCTTTTTAGGTTTTCGACTTGCCGGGTGTACAGTTTTTTTTATTTCATCCCTTATTTTTGCTCGAACCCTTTTGGTTCGCCGGGAAGCCCTTATTTTTGCCTAGGTATGTCAACCTAGCGGGTCTTTGATTTTGCGTAGTATCTTTTCGACTATGTCCACGCTCTCCGAATGTAGGGAGTTGCCCCTGTTAATAGTGTTTTGTCATACCTCCAGAAGATGTTTGATCAGGCAGGATTAGCTGCTGGAGTGCCCCAAGTGACTCAGGCGGAGATTTGTCCCCAGGCTATTTGGCCTTTGAGAGATTCTCCGAATCTTGATTGGACTGCCCCAGATGATGGACCATGATCATGTCATGCCCCTTGATTGGAAGTGCTTCTGTTCACTAGGCTTTCATCGTGCGAATTTCCCTGCTGTTCAAACAAAAAGTCATATGCAAACAAAGTTATGTTAAAAATGCAAAGCTTATGTCTGTCTTGACGATTTTGAAAATGCATTCTTTTTCATAAAACAAATGAATGTTTGTAAAACGTGATGTCAACTCCTTCTTTATAGTAAGCCTTAAGGAGTCAGGATACCTTTCGTCACAGTATGCTTTCGAACTAACCCATGCTTCAGCTAGGACTTTTAAGGGTTATAACGTGGCTTGGTTCACGGTTTAAGAAACAAAGGATAAAGGCTCAAATTTATTTGTACCCACCCGTTCTTCGTGATGTTCTCCAAACCTAACCTCAGTTGATCGTGCGTTAGACCTTATTTGAGTTTTTGTCCTGATGTTCCTATGATGGTTCAGATATTGATGATTTATTCTGAATAGGCAGTCATTTTTGTTTTTGTTGAGGGTTTGTATGACCTCTTTCTTTTTTGATTTTGTTATCCCTTTCTTTTTTTTTTGCCTGAACTGTTTCTTTTGTGATTACAGTCAGCGGGATGCCCCAGTTTTGTAAGTCTCCTTCATGGGTTTTGACTTAATGGGTTTTTTATTTTTTTGAGATAATGACTGCCTTTCTTTATTGATTGTTCGGAACCATCACTGTCTTTCTTCGTTTTGTAAGAACTTCTTTGATGCCATTCGTTATGCATTTGGATCAACTGAGAGCCTACCCTGCCCCAGGTTATGATTAAGGGTTTTAAATTTCGAAAAGAAAAACTCCTACTTCTTTGGCTCAGAGGGGTTGACGAGGGATTATCATCCTTATAACTCCAGTGTTTAGGGATTGAAACAATGCCTGTGCCTCATCAGCAGGATCTGTTCAAAAGCATACTGTAGATTGTGGTATCGTTTTCGTCATCCTCCCTCAAGAGGCTTTAGAATTTTAGATCAAGAGTTGACATCAGACAGAATATGAAAACAGTTTGCGTTTAGTGAATACGAATATATCGTTTCAAGACAGACATATGCGATGCATTAATGAAATAACAATGTTTATCATGAATAAATGTTTGAACAAAAGAAAATTGCAACTTGAACATTCGAATGAACAAAAGTTTCCTAGTCTCAGAGCTTGTCACTTCAAAAGGTGAGCCTGTAGGGATGGTAGAAGCACTCAGCCCGGCCATCTTGGGTGAATTCCACAGCTCCTTCCTCAATTAGGTCCTGGATCTTATTTTTCAGAGTCCAACAATCCTCTGTAGCATGCCCCGGGCTGTCAGAATGATAAGCGCAGTGAGCGTTGGGGTTATACCTTGAAGGTGTCATGTTGGGATTCTTAGGGGGATCCTTTAGAGTTACCAAGTTCAACCTCAGCAGTTGTTGTAAGGCTTGAGGCAGCGACACGTTGAGCTTGGTGAATTGCCTTTTGGGCTTGTCTGGTTGAAGCTGGTGAGGTTGATACTGAATTGGTGATACTGAAGCCATATGAGGAGCTTTCTCCTTGCCTCTTTGTCTCAAAGATGGTCGAACGATGATTGGCTTTTTACCCTTAGACGTTTGCCCCAATTGGTTACCCTGAAGCAGTTGGTTGATGAGAACCCCAAGCTCTTCTTGTCTTTGAGCTAACCCTTGAATGGCAGTCACCTGCCCCAGCATCTGGACCCTCAATGCATCCACCTCAGCTTGTAGGTGTTTCAGCCTTTCATACTCAACACTGTTCCTGACAAAGGTCTCCATGAGAAGTGTCCTTAGCTCCTCCTGCCCCTTGGATAGATTCAGGAGGATTTCCCCGAACCGAGTCTCTTGAGCAAGACAGTCCTGGTTATCTGGTTGGAAGGCCATTGCTGAAATAAACAGCGAGAAAGGTAAGTGACCTGCAACAAAGATACTTGTTATGTAATGATGTGTATGACATGCATGCAACGTTTTCAAGGATCCCGCGGGGTAAACAAGAAATTTGTTAAAATTTGAAACCGGTAGCTTGATTTAAGGCACTGCATATTGTTGAGAGTCCTTCTTCAAGGGTCAAAGGCTCACCATATCCAGTGGGTCATAGCCCCTGACTTTGTATAGAGGAAAATAAATCCCCTTTTGCCCCTTGCTGGGATAGTTGATTTCCCATGACCTGCATCACAAGCCCTTGAGATCCTTGAAATAGGTTAGGATGTATGCAATGGTATGATGTTATGCTATGCATGGGGTAAGGTGAGTAACCCTGTCATGAGTCCCAATTAAGGACTGCAAACCAAAACCTGCAAGAAATTCGGTAAACCCTGTTAGGAGTCCTAATTAAGGACCAAACCCTGCAAGAAACTTGGTAAACCTTGTTAGGAGTCCTAATTAAGGACTGCAAACCAAAACCTGTAAGAAACTTAGGTACCCTATTATGAGTCCCTATTAAGGACTATAAACAAAACCTGCAAGTAGTTCATGTGTCAGATAACAAGCATGCAAGTAGTCAAGTACGAAGGCACGCAAGTCACACAAGAGAAACCCTTAGAGTTTAGGCCGGCATGAGGTCTGGGTAGCACCCTCTTGAAGTTGGTGGGCTCAACCTGTCCTATTAGAAGTAACCGGGTTCTAAGGGTCCCAATATCACGGGATTGCTTTCATTGTTCATCGTTTCGATTTAGCCACTGAACTGGCGACCGAAATATTCCAGGAAAGCAACCCTCAATTGAGTGTAGTATCGAGTATCACCCAACCTCGGACTGCACCAAAGTCAGTTATCTCACTATCCTAAAGAGGCCAAGATAGTTCAATTAAGGTTCCTAAGGTCTGTTGATGCTTCACGACACCACGCGGAGGCCCCGTACTCTCCTTGACTGAACTCGAGGGTTACCGGTACACACCAAAGTGCCACATCAACGTAGCAGACTGTTTCAACCATGTCGGTATACCCCGCACAGTTCCCTCACAGCCTTGTTGCTACTTTCTAAGAAGGTATCCCCCAGATCCGGGTTAGGATCTATAGAACTCCCAAGCAACCCACAATTTAAAGCACACAAGGAAAACAATTGAAAACACAGTTATGAACTAGCCCTAAGGTACACCTCACTTTAAGTTTAAGTCCCCAGCAGAGTCGCCAGTTCTGTGATCGGTGGATCTGGAACTGACTGTTTAACGCTGGTTCGCGAAATGTCGCAGAAGCAAGAGTCGCCACCGTCTTTTATTTTCTCCAAATGGAAAGGACAAAAGCACAGAAAAATTCCTTATAGAGATTGCTCTCGGTTCGGGAGGTAGATTATAGAAAGGGAAGGTATTAGCACCCTTTCTATCCATGGTTATCCATGGGCTCTTAGATACTTTCTCATTTGTGTTTTCAAAAATGGTTTGTTTGCTTTTCAATTGTGGGTTTTAAAAAAGTATCTTTGAAAATTTCAGTTCGACTCTTGTATCGGTCCTCAAGAGTGTTTGAAAATTTGCTTTCGAAAGCTTTTTGAAAAGGTGTCGGTGTGAAAAGTATTTTTGAATTTGTTTTGAATTTAGAGCAAGTATCTAGAGTCGTCTACCTACCCTAAGGAATTCGTCTGTGTAAATGTCCTTTAAAGTAGTGCCATCCCACCATTGAGAGGTAGGTAGCACCACCGTTTGAGGTGTTCGGGTCAATTCGAAGGTTCGGGACATGGTGATCACCAGAGCAATGGGAAGACACCTTAGAAGCTACCCTCATGCCAGGTTCCCGGATCATGAGGACTTACTAAGACATCCTCTACTCGACGATCACCTATCGAGGCAAGGCAACAGTGAGGCGTACCCTAGGGGTGATGTGTGATTTGTGTGTCGTTTTCATTTATTTTGTCTTGTCTTGTCATGGGTGGTCTACGCTTTTGTTTTTATTTTGTCATTCATTCTTGCATGCATCACTTAACAATTTAAAATATTTGCGAGAAAAGTAAAATTCTAAACTATTACAAAAGGCGCGGGTCCACATCGCCAAAATTTCTTGAACCCGATTTGACAGAAAAAATAAAGAATAATGAAAAGTAAAGAATTAAAAGTGCGAGCAATTATTTACACGGCTTTGGGAGAGATACATCACAATTATAAGAATAAAAATAAATATGCGAACTAAAAACGAGGGCGTTGGACCCTTTTGCAAAAATTAAATTAATGAGGAATTAATTAAAATTAAAAGAAAGAAAGAACTTGTTTTTTTGGCATTTTTAGTATTTTAGGATTTAATGGAAAAGGAATTAATTGAAATTAAATACTAACCCTAATTCTATTTTATTTTTAATTTATTAAGAAAACATTGAATTTTAACCTAAATTAACCCTAATTTTTATATACAAATTTAATTATTATAAAAATAAATAAAATATTTAATTATTTAATTATTTGATTACCATGAAAGAAAAAATAAAAGGATGAAAATTAATTAAACCTAATTCTATGTTTTTTTTAAATTTATTATGAAAATATTAAATTAAATCCTAATTTAAAACTAATTAATTTACATGCAAATTTATTTACAAAATATTAACTAATTAAATATATTTAATTTTTGGTTTTTTTCTGATTTTTATGGTATTTGTGATTATATGAAAATATAATTAATTAAACAAGCAATAATTAAAAGAATAAAAATAAAATAAAAGAAGTTAAAAGAATTTGCAAACCAAGGGGGGTTGTAGTCCCCAACATGGAGGTGAAAGTTGAGAAATCTGGCCCATTAACCTTGGCCTGTTTGGACTTTTTCCAGGTAGCATGCTGAAGCGTTGACTGGGACTCACCGTGTATCTCAATTCTTGGCCTTTGATTGGATTCTATTGGACGCGTGGACGCTGGATTCTGAAGGTGTATCATGGAACAATAACGTTGAACTTGCATGTGATTGTTAATTGGAAAATAATATTGAGAAAGTGAAAACCTGGGGCTCGAACCCAGGTCATGTGCTTTGCCAACAACTTCGCTTGCCATCTGATCCAACCAACGCGCTTGTATACTAAACATCAAACAATTAATATAAAATAAAAACACACATTGATAATGTTTTAGCGCGAAATTTAAAAGAGCCAATGGTTGCTGGCCACGAGTTCATCTTCTTCATTGTGTTTTATTTTCCTGAAATAAGAATATATTAAGCAACGGTTTTCATGGTGTTCTCTTAGGCCGTTTTTGGGAAAATAGCGACTAGCCCTGTGACGCTCATAAATTGAGCGCGAGGGTAGCTTCTTCTTCGTCCAGACATGCTGATTACAACCATGGCATCGTGGTAGGCTGATTTTACATTATCTGAAAACCCCTAATTCGAAACTCTGCAAACCCTAAAAAGCAACAATGGCATCTGGGCATATAATGCGTAAAACTTCAATCAAGGCATATGGTTAGCTTGCAAACACTTCACTGATCATGAATATATAAACAAAACGCTATGAATGTGCATGGATGTTAAAACACAATAATGAAAAAAAAATGGAAAAGTGTGACTTCTGTATACCGTTTCAAAGCGTTAGGATTGATGTTTTTGATTGGAATACGTCCTATAATGCTTGAGGAAGCTAATGAGATGGAAATCCTGGCTTGAAACCACCTACAAATTAGTTTTCAGTATTGAGTTTTTTGCAAAAAATTCCAAGTTTGATAATGGTTTCTAGCGCAGCTTTTCTGGTCCTTTTGGTTAAGTTTTCATTCAGGCTTATGTAATGAATCAATTAGGTCAAGAAAAACCAAACAAATCAATTGCATTCATGGTTTTTGGAAATTTGATTTTCAAGATCTTTTTTCAAATATTTTCCATGTGCTTTTGTACAAATCATGCTCAATCAATCCAAATCTTTCCACATTTAGCTAGGCACGAAATCTTGAGGATAAAACATGCACAAAAAGATTGAAAAAACTAGGTTAAATATTTTTCATGTATTTAATTTGATTTAAATGAATTATTATTAATAAAAATTCAAATAAATAAATAAAAAATGAAGAAATACTTCCCTTTGGGCCAAGTGGTCGTGCACATGCCATGGATGATGAATTATGGAAGAAAAATGGGCCCATTAGCAATTTTAGGTCATTTGAACCAATGTTGACTTTTCAAAATATCCAAAAATTTCCCAACTTCCACAAGGCATAACTTGCTCAATTTTTAAGCTTTGCTCATGTTCTTGGACATTTTGGAAAGGTCTTTGAGTCCTCTAACCAATGCCTTTGGTCCCATGTCATTTTGATTTACCAATCTCAAGTTATGGCCTTTTACTTAAAGTCCCTTTTTGTTGACTTTTGAAAATGACCTATAATGTTGAAATTGATAACTTTTTGTGAGAGCATTTCTTGGACTTGAAGTATGAAGATGAGTTGTAGGAAATGTCTTTCTCTTCAAAATGAGCTTTGGATGGAATTTTTCTGATAATCCATGTGAAAGTTATGCCCTGGTCAATTTACAGTTGACTTTTTCAGCTGTCCAAATAAGGAAACTTTTGCATCCTGATGATTTTTGAGCCAAGCTTTGAGAATCATGATCAAGAATTGATCAAATGATGTTTGTGGCTTCAAAATGATATGTTGACCAAAAATTTGAACTTTTTACTGCCAAATGACCATTTTACCCCTACAGTTGACTGTAGTGCAATTAGGGTTTTTGACTGTGCAATTTTATGCTGAAAGTCTTGAAACTTGATATGAAGATGCTTGACCATATTTGTAGGCATGTAGGACTTGATTGGGTTCTTGAAAACTTCATTTTCTTGATCAGAACCAAAACCCTAATCTTGACTGCTTAGGAGGCTCTTGCACTGTGCAACCCTTGGGGAACTTTGAAGCTTGACTTGGCATTTTCTTGAAGAATATGGGAGGGAAAATTTTGGGGTACAACAAAGGGTATCTTAAGGCTCAGGAGTACCCCGAGGGTGCATCTGTTAATGATAAGAAGTTTCAGAGGAGGTTCGCGGTGAAGTTCTTCATCATTAATGGAATCCTTTACAAGTGTAACCATGATTCGACCTTACTGCGTTGTGTGGATAAGAACGACGCAGAAAGGATTATGATAGATTTACATGAAGGTACTTTCGGGACTCATTCCAGTGGACACACCATGGCGAAGAAAATCCTACGGGCAGGATATTATTGGTCCACCATGGAAGCCGACTGTTATCAGCATTCTCAGACTTGTCATAAGTGCCAAGTCTATGCTGATAAGGTGCACATACCTCCAGTACCTCTGAACATCTTGACAGCTCCTTGGCCTTTCGCAAAGTGGGGCATCGATATGATTGGTGAAATCAGACCTACTGCGTCCAACAGGCATCATTTTATCTTGGTAGCAATTGATTACTTTACGAAGTGGGTTGAAGCAGCTTCCTTTGCTACAGTGACCAAGAACTTCGTGGAACAGTTTATTCGGCACAATCTGATCTGTCGATATGGTGTACCGGAGAGGATCATTACGGACAATGGTACAAATCTCAACAGTACAATGATCACCGAGCTCTGCAAGCAGTTCAAGATACAGCATCACAACTCTTCTCATTACCGGCCGAAGATGAATGGGGCTGTTAAAGCGGCTAATAAGAATATTAAGAAGATTGTGCAGAAGATGACGGTGACATACAAAGATTGGCACGAGATGTTACCATTTGCTCTTCATGGGTACCGTACCTCAGTGCGGACGTCAACACAGGAAACACCCTATTCCTTGGTATATGGCATGGAGGCAGTCTTGCCCATTGAAGTTCAGATACCCTCTCTTCGGATTATGAAGGACGCAGGTTTGAGCGAGGATGATTGGATCCAGACTCGGCTTGATCAGCTGAACTTAATCGAAGAGAAGAGACTCACCGCTATTTGTCATGGTCAGACGTATCAAAAGCGAATGATCAAGGCATTTAACAAGAAAGTTAAACGACAAGAGTATAAAGTTGGGGATATGGTGATCAAGCGCATAATACTGCCGCAAGGTGATCCCAGGGGCAAATGGACCCCTACTTACGAAGGGTCATTTGTGGTTAAGAACATTTTCTCAGGAGGAGCCATGATTCTAACCACCATGGATGGTGACGACCTTCCTCACCCAGTCAATGCATACATAGTGAAAAAATACAACGCATAATCAAAGACCCGCTAGGTTGACTGGCCCAGGCAAAAATAAGGGCTTCCCGGCGAACCAAAAGGGTTCGGGCAAAAATAAGGGATGAAAATGAAAAAAATTGTACACCCGACAAGTCGAAAACCTGAAAAGGCGGCTTGGGCAAAAAAGGGTATCCCATTCGACTGAAAACCCGAAAGTGAGGTCCAGGCAAAAATTAGGGATTAAGGCGTAACACTATGTCTCATTGGATCATCTTGCAACCAGACTTTGGTATCGACGATTAAACTCGGATGGCACTAATCAGTCAGATCCACCTTTAACCAAGTAGCAAAGTGATGAGACGCTCGAGGATATAAAAGCAATAGTAGAGTTGGAACCCAGTGGGATTGTTCACATAGCTGTTTTTCTTTGTTTTTCACAAATTGTATAAACTCTATTGTTTGGTGGCGTTCTCTTACTAGGACTTCAGCCTCTTGTACAAAAAACGCATATTTACAGGCTGACTTCAAAATCAATACAATTCGTTTTCACAAAGGAATTTCAAATTGTTTTCCTTTTTCTGTTTTGTTTTGCAAGAACGTCCAGTGTTCATTTTTTATATATGCATTTGAAATTAATTGCTGCTCATGAATATTTACATGCGAAACAAAAGACAATTACTCGTAATATCAGAAACAGGGGCAAACAAGAAATGTCCAGACCTTACAGTTGCTCTGTCTACCAGGTATAGGGATAGACCTAGCTGGAGAATACGGCTCAAGGTACATCCACCCCCCGCAAATTAAGGAAAATATAGTGACATTAGAGGTCCCGAACAGGACACCACTCTCCCCAGCTGAAGCTCACAACCGCAAATGAGTCGGCGATATTCTCCCCCAAGCAGAGTTTATCTACCATCAGCACTGGAAAATTATCCCCAATGGAGTTTGGAGAATTATCCCCAGTAGAGTCTAAAAGATTATTCCCCGTGAAGTCGCAACTGGAAAATCATCTCCAGCGGAGTTCATTCCTTTTAACAAACAGAAACTCAATCCCCAACAGAGTTTATCATCGCCGACAATGATGATTCATCCCCAGCCGAGGTTATTTCTCCAAATCAACAGGTCCTCTAGCAGAATATGACCTCCCCACAGAGTCATTTCCTTGTCAGTTTATTCCCCAACGGAGTTATCCTCTCCTGCAGGTTTATTCTGACAATCATCTTCATTCACTATCCCCAGCGGAAACGAAGAATTCAACTCTTTTCTCCAGCAGCAATCCGGGATTTATTTTCCCCAGCTAAAAACATCACATTTCCATACATCATGACACATGCATATACGCATCATACAAACACAATCTCATTTATTTTGAGAACATCATTACTTGATACATATCACGCAATACATACAACTAACCTTTACCTTTCAGGAAAGATACAACCAAAATTCAAACTGTGGAGCTCGGGTACGAATGGATAATAGTTTAATCCCCAGTAAGTCGCTGTAAAACCTGGACCACGACCAGGTAGTAGTTCATTCTCAACATTCATCTTCAATAGAGATGTTTCCTTAGTAGAATACGGACGACCTAAGTTCCTAAAATTCAACAGAGATGATTCCTCAGTCGAATACGGACGACCGATGTTCCTAAAATTCAACAGAGATGATTCCTCAGTAGAATACGGACGACCGAAGTTCCTTAAATTCAACAGAGATGTTTCCTCAGTAGAATACGGACGCCCGAAGTTCCTAAAATTCAACAAAGATGTTTCCTCAGATGAATACGGACGACCAAATTTCCTAAAATTCAACAAAGATGTTTCCTCAGTAGAATACGGACGACCGAAGTTCCTAAAATTCAACAGAGATGTTTCCTCAGTAGAATACGGATTACCGAAGTTCCTAAATTAGGGTTTTGTAGGAAAAGTCAACTCAACTTTGAACAAGTATAAATTTCTCATACTTAATGAGAAATGACCCATCCAAAGATAATTTTGAATAGGATGCAATTCCCTACAATCCATATTCATCTCCCAAGTTCAAAATATGCACTCACAAGAAGTTATGAATTTGGACATTATAAGTCAACAAAAACACCTTTTTTGTCAAAGCTTCATACTTGATCAAGGAATATCAAATTGAGATGAGACCAAAATGGTTGACTATAGGACATCTCAAGCTTTCTAAAAAGCCAAAGAACACCTTCAAAGAGTCAAAATTGAGAAAGTTATGCATTGGTGAAGTTGACCTTTTGTGCAAAATTGCCAAAAGTCAACTATGTCTAAAACTTCAAATTTTGCCAAATAGGCCCAATCTTTTTCACTTGTTTTGAGTTGGAAACATAGTCCACAAGCTCTAGCCCTTGCCACTTGTCATTATCATGTTTTTATTATTTATTTTGATTTTTATTTGATTTAAAGCAATTTTAATCAAAATAAATCATATAAAATCCAAAGTATTGAAAACTAAAGATTTTTTACATGATTCAGGTCTTAATGTCCAGCTAGCATCAGGTCAAATTTGTATCAAGGCATGGTGTGTACAAAAAGATTGAATTAGGCCATTTTTGGAAAGATTTTTAAGGTGTATCAAATCAAGATCCAATTCATTGATGGAGGAAGATTGAGATCAGTTATCAACCCTAATCCATTCCTGGATACATATAGAACGAAGGCAGACCAAAAACCAGGTTAGAAGGAGGCGCAACAAGGAGAATCAAACTTGAAAAATCACAACAAAAGTGCTGGATCAAATTCATTGTTCCAGGCATCCTCAAGGCATCCTAGCTATCTCAATCACTTCCTGGGATCCTCAGCAAGCCAAAGCAATCAAAAGCAAGCATTTCCAAGCCCTATAACGCAATGTAAGTCAGGCACGGTATTGCAATATTCTTGAATTCAAATTGCATCATTCCTGTACTTATAGCATGAAATAGTTATAGATTCTTGATCCATGGAACATTTGCAAGCTTTCTGCATCATTTAATTTCATTTATATGTCTTTTGCAAGATTTCACCATGGCTAGGGTTTGTAGCTTCGAATTAGGATTTTTGTTTACTGGTAAAATTAGCCTTCATGAATGGTACCATCATGTCCGGGAGGACAAGACAAATCCAACCATGGTATTATATGTCATTTATATTGCTCATGGAGGATTTTGGAACGAGCTCTGTTTGTAGTGACGGACAAACGTCCGTAGGTAAAAGTGTTTAACTTTTACCAACGGTGCAAGGAAGAAGACAACCAACGTGGCAGCCTCCCACTCGTCCATTTGAATTTTCGTGCGAGTTTTCCATATAACACTTGTTTATGATATAATTTTTGTTTTGTATTATTATAACAACATAAGCAGCTGGCTCAGTTGGTAAGTGGAACGTGGAAAAGTACATTGGGGCCTGGGTTTGAATCCCAGGTCCCCCCTTTGCTTGCATATTATTTTTCTCTTTAGGTTCAGGTGCGCACCAAAGACAAAGATCCACCATGGGACTTTCTTATCCAGTCTGCCACATGTCTTGAGATCCAGATCTGATGGCCAGCAATGGAGGAGCGTCACAAGCCAAGTCAAACGCAGAGCATGTGATCAGGGAAGTCAACGTGGACTTCCATCTTTTGGGCCCAAAATATGATTTTTGCACCCTCAAAATACTTTTCAGACCCATTCTCTCTTTCTATTTTCTTTTATACTTTATTTTATTTCATTTAATTTATATTTATTTATTTACTAACCAATCAACTATTTTCTTTTTTATCAAAAAATCATAAAAATATTTTTCACCAATTAGATTTAGGTATATTTTTTATCAATAAATTCATTAATTTAATTAGATTTTAATTTTAGGTAAAACTTTAATTTCTTTTTTTAATTAAAACTAATTAGAACAATTAGGTTTAATTTCTAACTTAATTATCTTTTTCTTTTTTAAAATAACCAAAAAAACCAAAATAGGTCATTTTATTTATTTTTATTAATTAATTTAATTAGCTAATTAATTATGTAATTAATTTTAGGACCTAATCTTTTTCTTAAAAAACAACAAAAAAACATTTTTTCTTTTAATTAGGATAGAAGGGTCAAAACGCTAACTTCTTCTCGATCTTAATTTTTCTCGCGCGCTTTATTTTTATTATTTATCATATTGATGTAACTGCCTACAGTTTGTAATAGTTTAATTAGGATGTTTATTTTCATTTATCGCTTTATTTTCAAAGGGTTTGTTTTTGGCTATGTAAATACCCGAAGCCTTGTAATAGCGTAGTTTAATTTCCGCATTTTAAATTCCGCAAATTATTAACTGTTAGATGTATGATATTAGGATGTATGACAAGAATGTATGATTAATTTTAAAACAGTTAGATCACCCTAAATTTGCAAAGATAATAAATCTGAAATTGAATGATTCGCACATGCGCACTCCTAGGGCACGCCCAAACTTGGTTGCCTTCTGTAAACGGTCATTGAGTATATGATGTTTTAGTGGTCATCCTTTTGTCCAAAGATCAAAGTTGCCTCAGAACAGTTTCCTCGGAAAGGTTGCCTCGGATGTTGTTGCCTCAGATAACTGATCTAAGACATTAGGATTATTACTAAGACATCCTAACATTGCTTTAGTGACTGTACGTCCCTTTCGAATTGACCCTCAAAACTCCAACGACGGTGCTACCTACTCATTAATAGTGGGATAGAATTGTCTAAAGGAAACGAATATAGAACGATTCTTTTTTCGAGTAGGTAGATTAGTTCTTAAGTACTTGCTCAATTCAAACAAAATTTTTCACACTTACACTCCTTTACAAACAAAGTTTTTTCAAAAACACTTCATTACACTCTTGAAGACAGAAGCAAGAGTTAAATCGAAGTCCAAACAAAAGCTTTTCAAATCACGCAAACACAAAGAAAACAATTTTGAAAATGATGAGCAAGTACCTAAGATCCCGTAGATAACTACGGATAGAAATGGTGCTAATATCTTCCCTTTCTATAATCTACCCCCCGTACTCAGAAATATCTCAAAAAAGGAATTTTTTTTGTGCTTTTTTTCCTTTCCTTGTTGGATAAAATAAAAGACGGTGGCGACTCTTGCTTACCGCGACATTTTGCAAACACAAATGCAAAACACAAACAAGCAAATTCCTAAAAAAGGGAAATACGTCCCGGTTCTGGCCACCGTATCACAATTGGTATATTCTTTCTCTCCACTTTCCAGATTCAAGGCTTTTTGGTTCTTCAATTTCTTCCTCAGTTCTTCCATCTCCTTTGTACTGTTCTACCAGCCACTCTCAACTCAAGCTAAGCATTGCATTAGCTTCCTAGAGACTCAAGGAAGCTAACCTGATCATTGCAGCACCTTAAATTAAGCTTAAACTCATTTCACGATTTCCAGTTTTGAGGTATTTTTCTTGAACTTCTATCTTCTCATTTAGGCATTGTTAGGCTTGCATTTATGAAGATAAAATGTAGACATCATTGTCTTGAAACTATACATGTCTATATATTTAATTTGTGTTGCTTGAGTAGGGAGAATTTTGAGTTTGAACCTCTGAAATAATTTAGGTCAGAATTTGGTATTATTAGAAATTCATGTTCTTCTTTGAGAATTAGCTTAAGTTATTTACATATTCAGAATCGTGAGGAAATTTCTAACAAGTTTGATGTTGGGAGTTTTGTGAATGGATGAGAAATGAATGAGTTACTGGTCCTTTGGCTGGAGGTTGAAGATGAAGTTCATTCAGGACAAAACTTATGTTACATATTTATTGTTTTGTTTAAGTTAACGAATGTATCACCACCCCAGTGGTTAAAGTGCGCGCATGTCACTTATGAGACCTGGGTTCGAGCCCCAGTGGTACCCTTTTGTACATTTTTCACTTCCCTTTTTGTTTCTTTTTGCAGCGCTGGGCCTCCAACATTGGGCCTGGCTTTTTTTTTGTTTCTTTTAACCCTAGTTTCATTTTTGCACTCCTGGCCCTTTATTTTCTTTATTATTTCATTTTTCTTTTTCTTTATTTTATTTTCATTTTATTTTTTACCATTTTTATCATTATCATTATTATTATATTTATTATTTTTATTATTAAAAAATATAAAAAATATTTTTATTATTATTTTCACACTTATATATTTTAAAAAAGATAAAAGAACAAAAACATTTTCTTTAAATAAATTAATTTATTTTTTTAATTAATAATTAGACTTAGGTTTATTTATTATATACGTTTTAAATTAAAATAAACTTAGAATTTAGGTTTCCTTTAATTATTAACTTTTACATATTATTTGTAATTTAAAACCTTTTCATAAAAAACCTAAAAAAATCCTTTTAAATTAATTTCTTTTTTTAATTAGTTTAAGTTAATTTTAGATAATTTTCATTAATCATTTTCTTAATTAGGTTAAAAACCTTTCACAAAAACCAAACAAAGATAATTTCTTTTTCATTTGTATTTGTATATTATTTATCCAATTATTGTACATTTATTCAATATGGTTGTAATAGTTAATTAGATTTAATTTCCTTGCAAAATCTCCATTTATAAATTTGTACACCCCCTCCCCTCATGATGTAATAGCTTAGTATTTTTACTTTCCGCAATTTATCGTTTTATATAAATGCTAGTAAATTAGGGTTTGTATGGAAAGATAAAATCAACAAGTTAGCAAACCCTAATTCAAGACAAAACAATGCATGTAAATCAACACACTTGCACACTTGCACCCTTAGGATAATTCCACTTTGTTGCCTTACCAAAATGGCCATGTTATGCATGGGGGATATCTTAACAAAAAGAAATCAAAAATACAAGATCATAGTCCCTCGATGACGCTATCAAATATTGCCTTTTAAAATGATCTTAGTCCCTCAAAGAGAATTACTAAGATATTTCACAATATTGTTATCATGGCTATACGATGACCCACGCCCGTCCCTTTACATCCAAAGATAAGGCTTCTTACCAAATCAATGGGAAGATAGCAATATCAAAGGAAAGGAAGAAATTAACTAAGATTTTGAGTAGGTAGATTGTTCCTAGTTGCTTGCTCATTTTCAAATCAAACATCCTTGCTATTTTCAAAACAAACACCAACACTTTCAAAAAACACTTTCAAAACATTTTCCAAACATGAAACATTTTCAAAAGATCAACACTTTTTATACATTCTTACGAACGAGAACTATTACAAATTTTGCCTAAGCGATGGTGCCTTTTCAAAATACTTTCAAAACCACACAAAGCACATTTTCAAACAAAAGCAAGTGATCTAGCAAGCAACTAAGAGCCCATAGATAAATATGGATGAAAAGGGTGCTAACACCTTCCCTTTTGATAATCTACCCCCCCCCCCCCGAACTCAAGAAGTAATCTCAAATGTCGTTCCTGTTCTTTTCATCCTTTCCTTTTGGATAAAAGAAAATTCGGTGGCTACTCTTTCTAATCACAACATTTGCAATAATATGCAAAACAACCAAGTCAATTCTCTCACCGTATTACAGAACTGGCGACTCTACTGGGGAAGATCTTAAAAGTGGGGTTACCTTAGGGTTAAATCACCTTTATTTGCTTTCATTATTTGATTTGTTTGCTTTACATTTTTATTCCTTGTTTGGGTTTGTTCTAATCCTCTACCCGAATTTGGGATACCTTATAGGTAAGTAGCAATACGTTGTGGAAACTGTGCGGGGTATACCGACATGGTCTAAGCAATAGCTACGTTAGTGTGACATATTTGTGGGTACCGGTAGCCCTTGAGTAAGTCCAGGAGAATACGGGGCCGCTGAGTGATGTCATGAAGCACTAACTAACTTTTAGAACCTTTACTTGACCAACTAAGCCATTAGGACGTAGTGAGATGATCGGTTTTGGAGTAGTTCGAAGTTGGTAGATACTCGATACTTCACTCATTGAGGTTTGGCTTTTTGGGATATTTTGGTCGCTGTGAAAGAGGCTTGCGCTGAAACAATGCCCGAGAAGACAGATCAGTAATATTGAGATCCTTTAGAACCTGATTACTATTTCTAGGACATGTTTGAGCCAACTAAACTTCAAGCGGGTACTTACCTATGAGACTCCATGCAAGCCTAAACCTAAGGACTTGTTTGCCTTGTTTGTATATATTTACTTGTACATAATATCATAAACATCATAACATCATACTCATTCTAACCATTTCAAGGATTATTAGGATTTATCTTTGTTCTATTTTATAGGACATGGCTTCTATCTGCATGAATACTATCCAAGTCAATCTCGTAAGGCTTCCTCCTCAACTCAAAGAGTTAGCATCAAGGATTCCTGAAAACTCTTCATTCACCGAAAAACATGGTCACCTCCTAAACTTGGTTACCTCTAACACTAATGAAGATATGATGAAGGTGCTCTTCCAATTCTTTGATCCTCTACACCATTGCTTCACTTTTCCCGATTATCAACTTGTGCCAACTTTGGATGAATTCTCCTAACTCTTGAGGATTCCCATTCTCAATCAACTACCCTTCAACTATACGGAAAGATATCCAAAACCTGAATAGATTGCCCAAGCATTGCACTTGCAACCATCTGATATCATAACTAATTGGGAAACAAGGAGTGGTGTCAAAGGTTTCTTAGCCAAGTTCTTGTTCGAGAAAGCTCAAGATTGTTGGAACTCCTTGGACTTACAAGCTTTTGAAGAAATTATGGCCCTTCTCATCTATGGGATGGTTTTGTTTCCAAATCCTGACCAACTCATAGATGTAAACACTGTCAAAATTGTCATATCTCGTAAACCATTACCTACTCTATTAGGAGATATCCTACATTCCTTTCATTATCGCACTATGAGGAAGAGGGGTATCCTCATGTGTTACAATCCTCTCTTGGCAAGATGGTTTATTTTGCATCTTCCCCGATCTATGTTGAAGAATGAGCAAGGTTTGAGGTAGTCCCATAGGTTGATGACACTCAGACATTCAGATGTTCATTGGTGTTCCCGATCCTTGGAGAATGTTACTATCATCGACCGTTGTGGAGAATTCCCTAATGTCCCTTTGCTTGGCATTAGAGGAGGTATAACTTACAACCCCGGCTTAGCCTTACGACAGTTTGGTTACGCCCGAAGGGATGGTCCACATGAGAAGCTTATCCAAGGAGTGGTATTCGACTACGAGAGCGACGATCAAAGCTACCACCAAAGGTTCATTCGAGCTCGGGGGATGGTAAGAAAAGTGGATAGTAAGACGCTAGGACACAAGAATTCCATTCCCCTCGAGCCTTACCTTAAGTGGGTACGAGCTCGTGCTCAGAAACTTGTGATGCCTTATCCTTCCATCTTAATGGTCATCATTTAAACCTATGGTCGAAGGAGATGTCCCATACACTGTCCTCCATCCAGACATGCCTACCTCTCTCGAAGACTTGCAAAAGGGTTGGATTCAGCGTAAGGAAGAACGAGATACTTTCGAAGCTCAATTCTACACCAGTGAGAAGAGGGTCTTGGAGCTTACGAAGAAGCTACAAGAAGAGCAAAGTGTGAACGCTTACCTTGCGCCGAAGAGGATGCGTTCAGTCTTTTTATCTTAGAGAGTTATTTTGTAAGCCCAATAGGCATGTTATAATCTTTTCAAAATAATTAATGAAAATTGACGTTTGTTCACTCTTTTATATATGAAAATTTAAATCACAATAAATCCTTGAAATCATCTGCATATGCATCCTCCATGCATCATAACATGACAGGTTTTTCACATAACAGGTTTCCTTATCTTTCTGCTGTTTATTTCAGCAAGATGGATCTAGAGAAAACTGTGAAGGATCTCCAGGCACAAAAATCTCAATTCCAAGAGACTCTATTGGCCCTAGCCAAGGGGCAGCAAGATATGATGGCATTGCTGGCAGTTAAGAAGAAGCCCGAGAAGAAAGCTCTACTCAACATGGGTAGAAGGTTCAAGGCGACAGTCCGTCAAATCCCGGTAGGGGAAGACTCATCTGAAGAAGATGAGAATCAGATTGGTGAGGTTAAGAGTACCCAGGTTGACTATGTTAATGATCAAGCGTCTGATGATGATTATTTTGGCGAGCAGTATCCACCCGCTAATATCAAATATAAGCAGTTAGAAGACAGATTGAAAGCTGTTGAAATCCAGATCGTCCCCGGTTTAGATTTTGATGATTTGGGTTTGATCTCTAGGGTAGTCATTCCCCACAAATTCAAAATACCGGTCTTTGCAAAGTACAATGGGGTTTCTTGTCCAAAACTCCACCTGAAATCTTATGTGCGCAAGATACAGTCGCACACTACTGATAAGAAACTCTGGGTTCACTTTTCCAAGAGAGCTTGGCCAGAATGCAACTTGAATTGTTTTATCAGTTAGATGGTTCCCGTATCAATACTTAGGAAGATTTATCTACCGCATTATACCATTAGTACCAGTATAACACCGACTTGGCGCCAACGAGGGTTCAGTTGCAAGATATGGCCATGGGAAAGAATGAAGGATTTAAAGAATATGCACAAAAGTGGAGAGACCTCGCCAGTAGGGTTCAACCACCTTTGACTGATGGGGAGAACATTGACATGTTCATGGGAACTTTATCTGGTCCTTTATTTAATCTGTTGGTTGGTTGCTCTTCTTCTGGTTTCACCGAATTAATCTTAACCGGTGAATAAGTTGAAAGCGGCATCAAAAGTGGGAAGATCTCCGTGGCATCTGCCTCCACTTCCAATCCTGTCAAGAAATCTTTGCTGCATAGAAAGAAATCAATGTTGTGTACGGTGCAAGGGCCTGTACCAAAAATAATGATCATCCATCTGTTAATGTTGTCTGAATCTCCAATCCAACTCCTACTCCAAGACCATCTGCAAATCATCAACATTTTGAAACTCCGAGAAGACAATTTACGAGGTTAGGCATGTCATTATCTCAAGCCTTACAAAATTTGCTCAAGTCTAATTTGGAGACATTGCGCGATCCTCCTTCCAACCCTGATACCTCTTCACCAAAGTATAATCCGAACGCTAAATGTGCTTACGACTCAAGTAGCCCCGGGAACGAGACAGACCAGTGTTGGGCCTTGAAGAACAAAATTTAGGATTTGATCGATAACAAAACTATTGAGTTTGATCCTCCTCTGACGCCGAGTGTAATCACCGCACCTATGTCGAAGCATGACAAGGGTGTTAATGCTATTGAAGATACAATTTTTGTTTCCTCTATTGAAGAATTGACTACTCAACTGAATATCATCAAAAAGAATTTGTTGAAACCTGGGATTTTCCATGGCTGTGTAAAAGACTGTGTGTGTTATACAAGACAACTCAATGGATACGAAGGGCTGAAGAAAGGCATTCAACGCCTGATAGATAGCTACGGAATTCTATTTGAGAAGACCCCACTTGCCAAAAGTTTGACTAACAAATATGAAGATCTCTCCATTATCACCATCTCAAACAAGCTTCTTAGGATATCCTCCAAAGGTCCTATTAGGATTTCAAATGAACCCACTATTGCTCCCTTAATAATTACCAATCCCGAACCAATTCCCTACTCTTCAAACAAGGCAGTGCCATGGAAATATGGTTCTGAGGTGTTTTATCATGGGATTAACCAAGATGCTTGGATCGAAGAAGAAAAAGCTGATGATGTTAGTAACATAACTGGCTCAAGAAAAGTAACCAGAACTGGGAGAATATTTTCATCCAATATCTCACCACCTATTGTTACAAAGGCACCCATCTGCATCACTGCCGATAAGCCAAGTACTGATACAAGAGGGAAGGAGAAGGTCGTTGAGCCGGTCGTGACAGAAATACCCGCCAAGGACGTTGCTGATGGAGAACCCTCCGCTCGTGATATGGATGAGATATTGAAGATGATAAAAAGAAGAGACTTCAAGATTGTGGAACAATTGGGGAAAACCCCTTCTAAGATTTATATGTTGTCATTGTTGCTCTGCTCCGATGCCCATGCTCGGAAATTAATCAAATTCCTGAAAAAGGCTCATGTCCCCCATGAGACCATAACAGACCAATTTGAGAATTGCGTGGCAAGCCAGACAGCTGATAATGACTTAGGATTTTCATATGCTGACCTAACACCGTGAGGGAAGAACCACAATAAAGCTCTACATGTTTCATTCGATTGCAAGGGGACCACCCTAACACATGTTCTAATCGACACTGGTTCTTCTATGAATGTATTACCCAAGGGGGCGTTAGACCGTCTAGACTGTGAAGGTTTAGTCTTGAAGCCAAGTGATATCATTGTAAGGGCGTTCGATGGATCAAAGAGGATAGTTCATGGGGAGGTAGATCTCCCAATCAAGGTGGGCTCCCAAATCTTCAACTCCACCTTCTAAATTATGGATATCCGTCCTTCCTATTATTATCTTTTGGGTCACCCTTGGATCCATAAAGCTAGGGCAGTAACCTCAACTCTTCACTAGAAACTCAAATATCCGGTCAAGGGAAGAATTGTCACCGTCTGTGGAGAGGAAGAGTTTATGGTAAGCCACCTTAACTCTTTCAAGTATGTATAGATGGATGGAGAATTAATTGAGACCCCATGTTAATCCTTTAAAGCCGTGCCACCAATGATTGTTGCTACCAAATGTTCCTCTGATGAGTTCAAAGCTGTTAAAGTTGTGCCAAAGATGGTTTCAGTCAAAGATGCTCGTGCGGCAATTGAAGAAGGAAACTGTGATACTTAGGGGCAACTCCTTGATATCACATTCAAAGCGGACAAGTTTGTTTTGGGCTTCACCGTAAAAGCTCAGAAGGAAGTGAGGCGTGCTCGTGCTGGAAAGCCACCTCTCTGCATTGGAAGCCATAAAGTCAACATTGTGGGTGATTCTGATGAAGAAGCTGCATTCGAAGATTAGGTGTATCCAACTACAACGGAGATGAAGAATTGGCATGCAAAGGACTTTATTCTCATCTCCTTCATTGAGGAGTAATCTACTTGTTATTGCTTTTCTTTCAATTCTAGAACATTTTGTCTGTAATATTTAACAATGACTTTTAAGCCATGTGCCTGGCCCGGGGCACTTTTGTCCATTTGTCAAGGGTTTTATTTATGTTCATCTAATCATATGATCATTCAGTACATTGGATTCTTTTGCATTCAAATATTTGTGTTCATTGTCTTTCTTTTCTTTCAAATACATTTTTCAAAATAGCCATGTATCTTACATGCACACACACACACTCTTGCAGGTCTCCATCTACTCTGGATCCTATGGGTAATGACTCTACTATCGCCGACTATGACTTCGAATGTCCAATCAACCAAGCCGAAGACTTAGGCGAGGAAGATTGTGAAATACCAGGAGAACTATCCAGATTTCTATTACAAAAGGAAAAAGTTATTCAACCGCACGAAGAGTCAGTTGAAGTCATCAATCTGGGTACTGAGTCAGATAAGAAGGAAATCAATATCGGCACTAACTTGGAAAGCAATGTCAAGAGCAGGTTGGTTCAGATGTTGCATGATTATGTGGAAGTATTTGCTTGGTATTATGAAGATATGCCAGGGTTGGATACCGACACCGTAGTTCATCGTCTGCCAACAAAGGAAGATTGTCCTCCTGTCAAACAAAAGGTTCGTTACATGAGGCATGACATGTCTGAAAAGATTAAAGTTAAAGTGATGAAACAATTTGATGCAGGGTTCCTAGCTGTGACATCCTATCCCCAATGGGTTGCCAATGTGTTTCCAGTTTCGAAGAAAGACGAAAATTTTTGCATGTGCATAGACTATAGGGATCTGAATTGGGCAAGCCCCAAGGATGACTTCCCTCTACCACACATTGACGTCTTGGTTGATAATACTGCTCAACATAAGGTCTTCTCATTCATAGATGGCTTCTCAGGCTATAATCAGATAAGGATGGCTGCCGAAGACATGGAGAAGACAACTTTCGTCACGTAATGGGGAACCTTTTGCTACAAGGTCATGCCATTCGGACTAAAGAATGCAGAAGCAACATATCAAAGGGCTATGGTAGCTTTGTTTCATGACACGATACATCATGAAATAGAGGTATATGTGAATTATATGATTTGTAGATCACAAATTGAAGAGGAACATCTCGATCACCTATATAAACTATTCGAGAGGCTGGAGAATTACAAGTTGAGGTTAAACCCTAACAAGTTCACGTTTGGAGTATGATCTGGAAAGCTTCTAGGTTTTGTTGTCAACAATAAAGGTATTGAAGTTGATCTGCCAAGGTAAAGGCCATCCAAGAAATTCCAGTCCCTCATTCTGAAAAGGAAGTTAGATGATTCTTGGTTCGTCTCAATTACATCGCCCGCTTCATATCTCATTTAACTGCTACTTGTGAGCCAATCTTCAAGCTCTTGAAGAAAGATCAGGTAGTCAGATGGAACAATGAATGCCAAGCTACCTTCGACAAAATCAAAGAATATTTACAAGAGCCTCCCATTCTCATGCCTCCAGTTGAAGGAAGACCCTTGGTCATGTATTTGACAGTACTAGAGAACTCTATGGGGTGTGTTTTGGGCCAACATGGCGAGTCTGGCCGAAAAGAGTATGATATTTATTACCTGAGCAAAAAGTTTACCGACTGTAAAACCAAAAATTCACTGCTCGAGAAAACTTGTTACGCTCTGGCATGGGCTGCTCGCTGGCTAAGATAGTATATGTTGACTCATACCACTCTGTTGATTACTAAGATGGACCCAATCAAGTACATCTTCGAGAAAACTTCCCTCTCCAGACGCATAGCTAGGTGGCAAATGATCTTAACTGAGTACGACATTCAATACACGACTCAAAAGTCCATCAAAGGAAGCATACTAGCAGATCATTTGGCCCATCAAGTTATGGATGATTATCAGTCTATGAACTTCGACTTCCCATATGAGAATATCATGTTGGTGACCGACTGTGCGAAACCTGGACCGTATGACGGACCTGAACAAGGATCCCGATGGACTTTGATCTTCGATGGGGCTTCCAACGCCTTGGGTAACAGAATTGGTGATGTTATCATCTCTCCTGAAGGTTTCCATACTCCTTTCACTTCCAGATTATGCTTCAATTGCACGAACAATATGGCTAAATACGAAGCGTGCATTTTGGGTCTCAAAGCTGCCATTGATTTAAGGATCAAGCATTTGAATGTGTTTGGGGATTCCTCTCTAGTGATCATCCAAGTAAAAGGATATTAGGACACTAAACATCCTAATCTCATCCCTTACAAGGAACTTGTGTTATCCCTGATTCCCTACTTCGAAGAGATCACCTTGTAGCACTTCCCTAGGGAAGAAAATCAGCTGGCTGACGCCTTGGCAACCATGTCTTCAATGTTCAAAGTCATATGGGACAATAAAGCCCCTATGATCACAATTGAGATATTCGATGAACCTGCATATTGCTGTGATCTTGACATTGACGTGGAAAAGCCATGGTACCATGAGGTGATGAGTTAACTTGAAGCACAAGAGTATCCCGAGGGAGCATCTATCAATGACAGAAAGTTCTTACGAAGATTTTCAGCTAAATTCTTCTTAAGCAACAGAATATTGTATAAGCGTAACCATGACTCTACTCTACTCTGATGTGTGGACAAGAAGGAGGCAGAGGAAATTATGCAAGATATGCACGATGGTCTCTTTGGCACTCACTCAAATGGACATATGATGGTTAAGAAGATATTGAGGGCTGGCTACTATTGGTTAACAATGGAGACTGATTGCCATTAACATTCTAGAACTTGTCACAAATGACAAATCTATGCTGACAAGGTCCATGTGCCTCATATCCCTCTGAACGTCATGACCGCTCCGTGGCCATTTGTAATGTGGGGCATTGATATGATTGGAGAAATCAAGCCCACCGCTTCCAGCAGACATCACTTCATTCTTTTTGCTATAAACTATTTCACCAAATGGGTCGATGTCGCCTCGTTTGCCTCAGTCACCAAGAATGTGGTATCCAGATTCATAAAAACACAACCTCGTCTTCCGTTATGGTATCCCCGAAAGGATCATCACCGACAATGGGACTAACCTCAACAATGCTATGATTACTGAGCTTTGCACTCAGTTTAAGATCAAGCATCACAATTCTTCGCCATATAGACCTAAAATGAATGGCGCAATCGAAGCGGCCAACAAAAACATTAAGAAGATTATGCAGAAGATGGTAGTAACCTATAAGGATTGGCATGAGATGTTACCATTTTCTCTACATGGCTACTGCACTTCGGCTAGAACATCAACTGGGGTAACTCCCTTTTCCTTAGTCTATGGTATGGAAGTTGTTTTTCCAGTGGAAGTTTAGATTCCATCTTTAAGGATTATGAATGAAGCAGGCTTAGGCGAGGATGAGTGGATTCAAACGAGATTGGATCAACTGAACTTGATCGACGAAAAATGACTGGCTGCTATTTGTCATGGTTAGACGTACAAAAAATGGATGATCAAGGCTTTCAACAAAAAGATCAAACCTCGAGTATATCAAGCTGGTGACTTGGTGATAAAATGCATTATTCTTCCACAAGGCGACCTCAGAGGCAAGTGGACTCCTACCTACGAAGGGCCATTTGTTGTCAAGAGAGTGTTCTCTGGCGGTGCCATGATGCTAACTACCATGGATGGTGAAGACTTCCCATATCCTATAAACACAGACATAGTTAAAAAATACTATGCATAAGAGACCCGCTAGGTTGACACACCTAGGCAAAATAAGGGCATCCCAGTAAACCAAAAGGTTTGGGAAAAAGTTAGGGATATATGCAAAAGATTGTACACCCGGCAAGTTGAAAATGCGAAAGGGCGACTTGGGCAAAAATGGGTATTCTGGTGGGCTGAAAACCCGAAAGGGCGGTCCAGGAAAAAGTTAAGGATTGAAAGCGTATGACTATGTCCCGTGGAATCACCATTGTCAACTTTATCACCTAGGTACAAGTTCAAATGGTCCAAAACCAATCTAATCAACTTTTGTCAACGGCAAGGGGCATTCAAAGGCATTAGGGAAATAGTAGAGTTGGAAGATAATGGGATCATTTCACATGGCTATTTGTTTTTGTTTTCAATTTTTGTTTTCCTTTCGACGATTTCCTATTCATTGGCAAAATATCAATACAAATATACTTTGAAGTGAAAACTTTTTGTCTTTGTTTTGAATGCAAATTTGTCCAATGACTAAAATTGAACGAACATATACATATTGTTGTACCCCAAAATTTTCCCTCCCATTTCTCAATGATTTCTCATCACAAAACCTTTGAAGCCCAAGATCCAGTTAGGGTTTCATCTGCTCAAGACTTCTCCTTGCACTGTGGACCCAAATTATGGTTTATGTTTGCACAAAGATGCTTTGACCTAAAATGCCTAAGATAACTTCCATGCTTCATATTGGACCCCCAAGTTTATCCATACCAAGTTTCAAGCCTTGATTCCAAGTTTTGCCCAGTCAATTGGATAGTTGACCTAAAAATCAGCTGTATTGGGGAAAAAGTCAACTGTGTCCAATTGACAGTCAAACCTCATGAAAATTGACCCACATCAACATTATGAATTCATATGGACCATTTGATCAAGTTTGGATCACAATTCCATAAGAAATTTGATCAGATCACCAAAAGGGCAAAATGGTCATTTTTAGGGTTTTGACTGCACAAAGGCAATTTTTGACTGTTTGACCTAGCCAATGGCAAACCAAGCTCATGTATGGACTCAAGGACCCCATGGAATTATCTTGACATACTCAACAAACTCAAAAGATCCCCAGTACACAAGATTGACAGTTGAATTTCCCAGTCAATTGATCAATTTTGACTGTATACTGAAAAGTCAAACTTTGACTTTTTGGTCAAAATCAAGAGTCAAGGTTCATTTTTCATCAAAACATGCCAAATACGGAAACTTGTTCACCAAGAAATCACAAAATGCAAATTAGGGTTAGAAATTAGAATTTTTCATAACTTAGAATTTTTCTAAGTTATAAAAAACCCTAATTTTTTCCCAACTTTGCCCCACTTTTTCACCAAGATCCATTTGGATTCAAACAAAAGTCAAAACATGAAAGTTGTAGCTTGATGCATAATCTACAACTTTGATTCACAAAGTTTTCCCATTTGAGGCTTGTATCTCAAGTTACAAATTTTTGAATAAGGGCACTAAACCATTCTTAACTTAGTGAAATTTTAACCTATTTTGACAAGGTTTTCTACCCAACTTTAAGGCCATTTTCCATACACTTACACTTGGAATTTCAATTTGCATTTCAAATATGGATTGTAGTACACATTCTAAGCTTTCCAAAATGTCCAAGAACTTCTCAAACAACCTCATGGTTAGGGAGAATCGAATTTTGCAAAATGGGAAAAAGTCACTTTTGTTCTTGGCAATGTACATGTTCATAACACTATGCATTTCAATCTCAGCTTGCATATCTTGATTACAGGTCCTTAAACCATCCAACACTCATAAATTTAATGCATATTCTTTGTGCCAAGACCATGTTCTTTGTGTTCTAGCATTGCATAAAGGATTAATCCCAAAATAGATAAAGCATTTCTTCCATTTTTGCAAAAGGTAGCTTTATGTCCAATTACAAATCCAAGAAGTACAGTCCATATCTAATTGGCACAGGTTTATGAGTTAATCACACTGATCAAGGGGGGATTATGCAGCATAGTATGAGGGCCTGTACAGGCTAGAGGCACAAAGTAACCATTGCTTGCTTAAAGTGTAAGAAACACATCATAACTTGGGACAACTCTCATATCAGCTTGAAAACCCTTAAGTGAACTTGACAAACATACTCAAGAGATCTCAACCAAGCTATTGCACAACCCTAACACCTCTCATACACCCCAAATCCCATAATCACCTTCAAACTGCAAAAACAGGGTCAGGCCTGCAGTTTGAGTGCCATCTTCCATTTCCCTCAAGCTCTCTTGCCCAAACCAGTTCACATACATTCCCTAGCATCTATGCAAGCTAACCATGCCTTGAAACACGACCTGTAATCCCTCTAACCAGTTCCACCATTTTCAGTTTCTTGTTTTGCAGGTGAAGTGCTCTAGCACGATTCAAAAGCTTTCAAGACAAAGTAAATATTGGAATAGCATCCCTGGACCTCAAGGAAGCTTTTCCAATCATCACCTTTCACTGAAAGCTTCCTCATTGCCAGATAGAACTTCAGCTGAACAGGTATTTTGGTGAACTTCTATCTCTCTTATTAAGCATCATTAGCTCTAAGTTTGTGAATAAACAATGTTCTACTCATGCCACTGAACATGTACATGTTTTTACTTTTCATTTCTTTTGCTTGAGCTGTGAGAATTTAAGGTTTGAAAATGGCAGAAAATCTAGGTTAGGATTTGGGGGAGAAGAAATTCTCCCTCATCTTAGAGAGTTAGATCAAGTTCTGCATATGGTTGGATTCGTCTCTTCATGCTGAACATTTTTTATGTTATGAGTTTTCATTGAAAAGCCAGGAATCAGGAGTTAGAAGTTGAGAAGAAGGGCGCGCGTTTTTTGAACTGGTTCTGTTTGAAGGTTGAAGACAGTGGCTTCTTGGGCTGGGCCTGAGTGTTTTTCTTATTCACACCACTTTTTTTGTTTTACACCCCCTGAGCCCATTTCATTCATTTTTTAATGTTTTTGACTTTTTCTTTTTTTGATTGGCTCATTTATTTTTTGTCAGTATATTAAAAATATAAAAATATTTTTCTTCATCATTTTTGAATTTATCATGTATTTATTTGATTTTTCCTTTAGTTTTTACATAAATCAATAAATACATATACTTTTCTATTCAAATACTAAAATAATGTAAATATATTTTTTACATTTTTTTATTTTTGCTTTACCTTCTGAAAATACTTTATATAAAAAATATTTTTTACAAATATTAAATATTATTGTTATTCATATATATATAATACATATCTAAAATAATACATATATACATATATTTATTAATATATTTAGGGTAAATACAAAATATATACACTTTTGTTTTCTTTTTGTTATTATTAATATCTAATATAAAAATACATTTTTTGACAAATACCTCATTTTATTTTATTTTTGTATATATAAATAAATATTTGTACATAATAAATGAATAATGCATTTTATTTAATAGAATTAGGGTTTTGCCCTAAATTTGAAAATACTCCAAAAATAATACCTTTTTATTTCTCTTTTTATTTTCACATAAATAATATTCTTTTTTTTCATACACATAAAAATTATTTTTTACATTTTTGCATATTTATTTCAATTTCCATTTTATTATACAATTATTTGTCTTGTAAATATTCAAAGAAAAAATGATGTAATAGTTAGGTTTAAATTCTTGTCTAAATATACCCCATTTGAAACATTGTACCCCCCTCCCCATATTATTGTGTTGTAATAGTGTAGGAATTTAAATTTCGCACTTTAAAGCTTTCTAAACCTACCATGCTAGAATTAGGGTTTGTATGCGAATAAAACGAACAAAATAGTTGGACCTAATACAAGACAAACAAGCATGAAAATGGACAACACATTCCACACTTGCACCCCTAGGGTATTCCACTTTGTTGCCTTCAAATAATTGGGCCATATTGCATGTTGAATTTCTTTGGGTAAAACAAACAATCAAATGATCATAGTCCCTCAAAATGTTGCCTAAATGAATGATCAAGTCCCTTTTAAAGAAAGAAAGTGCCCAAAGACATTTAACACTATTGCAATTATGGTCTAAACGATGACCCGCGCCCATCCCTTTCACCTCCTAAGACAAGATTGTCCACCAAATACAATGGTGGAACAAAATTGTCAAGAGGTTTAAAACATAACAAAAATCTTTGAGAAAATTTTAGGGTAGATAACTCTTAAGTACTTGCCAATTTGCAAAGAAAACACTTGCCTATTTTCAAAACCCACTTCACAAACACTTTCAAAACAAGCTTTCAAAAAACCCTGAAACATCTTTTCAAAAGACAAAACACCTTTTGTAAAACATTTGAGTAAAGAATTGTTACAAGGGTAGCCTATACAAGGCATCTTTTCGAAACATTTTCAAAACCACACATCAAGCACCGTTTCAAACAATTGAAAACCAAGGCAAGTTGATCTAAGCAAGTACCTAAGAGCCCATGGATAACCATGGATAGAAAGGGTGCTAATACCTTCCCTTTCTATAATCTACTCCCCGAACCCAAGAAAAATCTCAAAGGTTTTTGCTGTGCTTTTTAAACCTTTCCTTAGGATAAAATAAAAAGTCGGTGGCGACTCTTGCTCAACCGAAACATTTGCGAAAACAAACGCAAAACCCTAGTCAGTTCTCCCACCGTATCACAGAACTGGCGACTCTGCTGGGGAAATAAGTTAAAAGTGGAGTAACCTTAGGGCTTAGATCACCCTCTTGCATGACTAATTGTTTGATTTGTTTGCTTTATACTTTGGCTCTATTGTTTGGGTTTGCAATCCTACACCCGGATTTTGGGAAACATTCATAGATAGCAATACATTGTGGAAACTGTGCGGGGTATACCGACACGGTCGAAGCAATAGCTATATTAGTGCGACATATTTGTGAGTACCGGTAACCCTTGAGTTCAATCAAGGAGAGTACGGGGCCGCTGAGTGATGTCACTAAGCACTAATGACCTAGAACCTTACTTGACCATCTTGGCCTTTTATTAGGGGTAGTGAGATGACCGGCTTTGGTGCAGTCCGAAGTTGGTAGATACTCGATACTACACTCATTGAGGGTTGTTTTCTTGGAATATTTTGGTCGCTAGTTAAGTGGCTAAACCAAAACAATGAACGATGAAAACAATCCCGTGATATTGAGCTCCTTAGAACCCGGTTACTATTTATAGGACAGGTTTTTAAGCCAACTACACTCAAGAGGGTACTTACCTATGAAACCCCACGCAAGCCTGAAACTAGGGTTTGGTGTGATTTGCTTGTACATATGTTTTGTGCATACATCATAAACACCATGGAGCATCATATGCATTTACTAACCATTTCAAGGGTTTGGATCTTCATCTTTGTTCCTGTTTTGTAGGTCATGGAAATTCCTCGCAGAAATACCATTCAAGTCAATCTTGTGAGAATCTCTCCTCAACTCAAGGAGCTCACCTCAAGAATTCCGGAAAATTCATCCTTCAGTGAAAGACATGGTAGACTGCTCAGCCTAGTCAACACCAACATTGAAGAAGACATGATGAAAGTGCTATTCCAGTTCTTTGACCCTCTTCACCACTGTTTCACTTTACCTGATTATCAGTTGGTACCCACTTTGGAGGAGTTTTCTCAACTCCTAAGAATCCCTATCCTTAATCAACTACCCTTCAACGGTACAGAAAAGGAACCAAAGCCGGAAGATGTTGCTCGAGCATTACATCTACAACCATCTGACATCAAGGGGCATTGGGAAACCAGAAGCGGCGTCAAGGGATTCTTAGCAAAATTCTTGTTTGAGAAGGCACAAGAATGTTGGAATTCATTGGACCTACAAGCCTTTGAAGAAATTGTGGCACTCCTTATCTATGGGTTGGTCTTGTTCCCAAATCCTGACCAATTGGTAGATGTCAACGCCGTCAAAATCTTCTTGTCCAGAAATCCAATACCAACATTGCTTGGGGACATCCTTAACTCATTTTACACACGAACAATGAGAAAGAGAGGTGTTCTCATGTGCTGTACTCCTATCCTTGCAAGGTGGTTTATTTCGCACCTTCCGCAATCTGTCTTGAAGAATGACCAAGGTACAAGGTGGTCCCAACGGTTGATGACTCTTACTCATTCTGATGTGCATTGGTGTTCTCGATCCAGAGAAAATGTCATCATCGTCGATCGTTGCGGAGAGTTTCCTAATGTTCCTTTACTTGGAATTAGGGGAGGTATCACCTACAACCCTTGCCTAGCTTTGAGGCAATTTGGATATGCACGGAGGGATGGCCCTCATGATATGTTGATTCCTAGCCTAGTTTTTGACTTCGACAACGATGCACAAGGACTTCGCCAAAGATTCATCAGAGCTTGGGGAAAACTCAACAAGGTCGATAGCAAGACTCTGGGACACAAGAACTCCATCCCTCTTGAGCCCTATCTCAAGTGGGTACGAGCCCGAGCCCAAAGTCTAATGATGCCTTATCCTCATGTACTCCTAGTGATTAAAGAGCCCGTCAATGAAGGAGAGGTTCCCTACACTATCCTACATCCAGACATGCCTACATCGTGGGAAGAAATGCAGAAAAGTTGGATTCAGCTCAAGGAGGAACGGAATACTTTTGAAGCTAGCTTCTACGCCAGTGAAAAGAAGGTTCTAGAGCTTACCCGTCGACTCCACGAGCAAGAGGCCCTCAACAACTACATCGCACCAAAGAGGATGCGCAATGTCTTTCTGCCTTAAGAAGTTTATTTTGTAATATTTGGCCCATGGGGCATTTATGTACTAACAAATCTCTTCTTATTAATATGACGTGCGTTCTTCTTTGTCTGAAACAATTTTGAATATTCTAAATCCTTGAATGCATTGCATACATAAGCATACCATTCATCATGTGCATAAGCAGGTCTCACTCCAGGTTTCCTTATCTGTCTGCTATTTATTTCAGTAGGATGGATCTCGAGCAAACAGTCAAAGACCTACAAGCTCAGAATGCACAGTTTCAGCAACTCCTGATGACCTTGGTTAAAAGTCAGGAGGATATCAAGACTCAACTGGGGAATAAGGACCCAGTGAAGAAGAAGAAAAAGAGGATTGGGGTGGCTACTTTGGGGAGAAGATTTGACAGAGAAGCTCGGAGAGTGCTTGAATTTCCTCCTACTTCTGATGAAGGGACTAGTAAAAGAGATGGAGTTGTGGTGCCTTCCGAGTCTGATGCGGAGGAAGAAGAGGTTGAAGAGGATGAAGATTATTCTGACCAGCAATATCCTCCAGCTGATGATAAATATAAGGGTTTAGAAGACAGGTTGGCCGCCATAGAACTACAAAGAGTACCGGGTTTGGATTTTGAAGACTTGGGCTTGGTTGCCGGGATTGTGATTCCCCCAAAATTCAAAGTGCCAGTGTTTGTGAGGTATGATGGGCTGTCCTGCCCCAAAATGCATCTCAGGTCCTACGTGAGGAAGATTCAACCCTATACGGCAGATAAAAACCTTTGGATTCATTTTTTTCAAGACAGCCTTTCGGGAGCTCAGTTGGAATGGTTTTATCAGCTAGAAGGAACCAGTGTCAGAAATTGGGAAGATTTGGCCACCGCTTTCTACAAACAATACCAGTATAATTCTGATCTTGCTCCTACTCGTACCCAACTTCAGGGTATGTCACTAGGAACAAGCGAGGGATTCAAAGAATATGCACAAAAATGGAGGGATTTGGCTGGAAGGGTGCAGTCTCCTTTAACCGACCGTGAACTCGTTGATATGTTTCTCGGGACCCTATCTGGGCCATTTTTCAATCATTTAATTGGTAACTCTTCCGCGGGGTTTACCGATTTGATCTTAACAGGCGAAAGAATAGAGGCTGGCATCAAGTCAGGAAAGATTCAGCAGGGTGTTGCTGCAAGTGTTGAGAAGAAGCCTTTTAAGAAGGAGACAGCTATGGTATATTCTCAGAGAAGAGCAGGGAAGATGGAGCGTCGGCCAACTGTGGGGGCCGTAATGATTCAAAACACTCCGAGTGAGCAGCCTCGCTATAACCAGTCCAGACCAAATCAGCAACGGGTGGAACGGCCACAACGGCAGTTCACCCGTATTAATATGACTCCAGCGCAAGTGCTTCCCCATCTATTGAAGTTGAATCTTGCCACCATCAAGGAGGCGCCAAAGAATGTGAATACGTCCTCTCCGCATTATCATGCCAATGCTAAATGCGCCTACCATTCAGACAGTGTTGGACACGACACCAATGATTGTTGGGCACTCAAGCATAAAATCCAAGACCTGATAGAGGCTAAGGAGGTAGAGTTTGACGCTCCAGAGAAGCCTAATGTGATATCTGCACCTATGCCGAAGCACGGCCGAAATGTCAATGCCATTGAAGAAAATTTGTATGTTGCTGATGTCAGTGATCTGACCACTCCACTGCTAACCATTAAGTTGAATTTGTTAAGGGCCGGGATCTTCCCGGGATGTAAAGAAGACTTCTATTGTTGCTACTCTCTGCCTTTTGATTGTCCGCTACTGAAGAAAGGCATCCAAGGCCTTATGGATAGTCGACAAATTTTGTTTGAAAAAGTTTCTGCTGTTCCAGTTCATACTGAAGATATCTCAATCATAACCTTTCACGCCAATCTTTCCAAGGCCGTCAAAAAGCCTGTTAAGATTACACCAGCTGCAAAATCTGTTCCTTTGAAGATAACAATGCCAGGGCATGTTCCCTATGTTTCTGAGAAGTCGATACCTTGGAACTATGGCAGTGACATCTACTACCATGGTATCAAGCAAATCGAGGTAATTGAAGAAAGTTCGGATGATGAAGAAGCCGGCATTAGTAACATTGCGGGCACCAGCAAAATCACCAGGAGCGGGAGAATATTTTCTCCAGAGATTGCCCCTCCAAGAGCAGTCTTTGGACCCTCATCAGCTAACGAGGTCATCCCTGCACCAATAAAACTCTCTGCTAGAACTCCTTTGATTGAAGACATTGTTGTTCCTAGTACTGTCTCTCCTACCGCTGCTGACAAAGGTAAGGGAATCCAAGATGAGCCCGTCAGGACGAGGGCTCAACCCTTGGTTATCCCGGAAACCTCCAAGAAGGAAATGTACGAGATTTTGAGGATAATCAAGAGAAGTGATTACGATGTGGTGGAACAGTTGGGGCAAACCCCCTCCAAGATCTCCATGCTGGCACTACTACTTTGCTCAGAAGCGCATGCTAAAGCCCTGATAAAATTCCTGAAGGCAGCTCATGTGCCCTAGGAAACCTCTGCGGATCAATTTCAAAATTGCGTGGCTAGCCTGACTGCGGACAATGGATTAGGTTTTTCTGATGCCGACCTAACCCCTAAAGGCAGAAACCACAATGATGCTTTGCATATTTCAATCGAGTGCCGCGGAACCACTCTTGCACATGTTTTGGTTGATACTGGTTCGTCGCTGAATGTTTTTCCTAAGAAGGCCTTGGACCGACTAGATTGTGAAGGATTGGAATTGAAGCCGAGTGATATTGTTGTCAGAGCTTTCGATGGTTCGAAGAGAATGGTCCATGGAGAGGTTGAAATTCCCATCAAGATAGGCACCGAGGTGTTTAAATCCACTTTCTATGTGATGGACATTCGTCCATCATACTCTTGCCTGCTGGGTAGACCTTGGATACACCATGCTGGTGCAGTCACCTCCTCCTTACATCAGATGTTGAAATATCATGTCAAGGGAAAGATCATCACTGTCCATGGCGAAGAAGAGTACATGATTAGCCACTTAAATTCCTTCCGGTATGTGGAGGTTGAAGGAGAGTTCATTGAGACACCGTTTCAACATTTCGAAGAAGTCCTTCCTGAAATAGCAGTAGCAAAGTTGGCAGCTGAGACACCGAGACAGATGGCCAGGATGGCATCTCTGGAGGATGCAAGGGCCGCAATAAAAGAAGGGAAGAATTCAGCATGGGGGCAGTTACCTGACATTCCGCATAAGACTGACAAGTTTGGGTTAGGGTTCACAGCCGCCGGCAAGAAAGCTATGCGCCGTGCGAAGATTGAAAGGGCGCCAGTCAAAATTTCTCCCTACGGAATCAACGCCCTGGAATATGAGGACAAAGAAAGCAACATTGAAGAGTGGATTTATCCAACTGTCAAAGGGGGATTGAGCAATTGGGAGGCCAAGGAATTTGTCCCCATCACTTTTATTCATCAGTAATTTATCTGTTAAACATTTCTTATTTGGTCTGTAATATTTACTTCCAAACAATCTGTACACTATCTTTTCACCTCCTGCCTTGCCCGGGGCATGTAGGTCCATTTGTAAGGGTTTTGATTATTTTTCATATCCATATGCCATGTTTAATGATTCATTGGACGTTTTTCATTTGATAAACTGCTTATGTTCATTTTCTTTCCTTTTGCATTTTGTTTAAGGATGGTTATCCCTTACACACACCCACACTCACCAATGCAGGTACCCATCCACTCCGGATTCCATGGGTGACTATTCTGCTATATCTTCCAACAACTCTGAAGATCTGGTCAATCTAGCTGAGTTTGAAGATGACGAAGGTTGTGAAGTACCCGGGGAACTAGCCAGACTTCTGCAACAAGAGGAAAGGGCCATCCTACCGCATGAGGAGCCATTAGAAACTGTCAACTTAGGGACCGAGGAGGACCGAAAGGAGGTGCAAGTGGGTGCCAATCTGGAACCAAAAGTCAAGGAGCGCTTGGTGCAGTTGTTGAATGAGTATGTTGAAATCTTCACTTGGTCCTATGAAGACATGTCGGGTTTAGACACAGACATCGTGGTTCACCGTCTCCCCACAAGAGAAGACTGTCCACCGATCAAGCAAAAAGTTCGCCGAATGAGGCCTGACATGTCTGAAAAGATCAAAGCAGAAGTAATGAAACAATTCGATGCTGGCTTTCTGGCTGTTACGTCCTATCCTCAATGGGTCGCTAACATCGTGCCAGTACCGAAGAAAGATGGCAAAGTCAGAATGTGTGTGGACTACCGGGATTTGAATAGGGCCAGCCCTAAAGATGATTTCCCGCTACCTCATATTGACATCTTGATCGACAATACAGCTCAGCATAAAGTGTTTTCCTTCATGGACGGATTCTCGGGCTACAATCAAATCAAAATGGCTCCCGAGGATATGGAGAAAACGACTTTTGTCACACAATGGGGCACTTTCTGTTACAAGGTGATGCCGTTCGGGCTGAAGAACGCAGGGGCAACTTATCAACGCGCCATGGTAGCTTTATTTCATGATATGATACATCATGAGATTGAATTTTACGTAGACGATATGATAGCTCGGTCACAAACAGAGGAAGAGCACCTTGAACATCTGGAGAAGCTGTTTGCCAGGTTAAAGGAATACAAACTCAGGCTGAATCCAAGTAAATGCACTTTTGGAGTTAGGTCTGGTAAACTCCTGAGATTCATTGTAAGCAACAAAGGCATTGAAGTCGATCCGGAAAAAGTAAAAGCAATACAAGAGATGCCTGCTCCCCGTACTGAAAAGGAGGTTAGAGGATTCTTGGGGCGCTTAAACTATATTGCCAGATTCATCTCACGTCTGACTTCTACTTGTGAGCCAATTTTCAAACTCTTGAAAAAAGATCAGGTAGTGGAATGGAACGACGATTGTCAAACTGCTTTTGATAGAATCAAGGAGTATTTGCTAGAACATCCTATTCTGATGCCACCCGTCGAAGGAAGACCATTGATCATGTATTTGACCGTCTTGGATAACTCAATGGGGTGTGTTTTTGGCCAGCATGACGAGTCTGGTCGAAAAGAGCATGCTATTTATTAACTTAGCAAAAAGTTTACCGACTGTGAGACTCGCTACTCACTGCTCGAGAAAACTTGCTGCGCTTTGGTATGGGTTGCTCGCCGACTAAGACAGTATATGTTGACTCATACTACCTTGTTGATTTCCAAAATGGATCCTATCAAGTATATCTTCGAAAAGCCCGCTTTATCTGGAAGGATAGCTAGATGGCAAATGATCTTGACCGAGTATGACATCCAGTACACCACCCAAAAAGCTATAAAAGGGAGTGTATTAGCTGACCATCTGGCTCATCAGGCTATCGAAGACTATCAACCCATGAGATTTGACTTCCCAGACGAGGACATCATGAATTTGGACAACGTTGAAGGTGACGGACCGTATGACGGACCCGAAAAGGGATCCCGATGGACCCTGTACTTTGATGGTGCTTCAAATGCACTTGGAAATGGTATCGGCGCAGTACTCATTTCTCCGGCAGGTTGTCACACACCTTTCACGGCCCGACTTTACTTCAGCTGCACAAACAACATGGCTGAGTATGAAGCTTGCATCTTTGGTCTCAAGGCTGCTATAGACTTGGGGATCAAATCTTTGATCGTATTTGGGGACTCGGCTTTGGTTATCAGTCAAATCAAAGGAGAATGGGATACCAAACATCCTAATCTCGTCCCATACAAAGAACATGTCCTGACATTGTTGCCTCATTTCGAGCAAATTACCTTCGAGCATTTCCCGCGAGAAGAGAATCAGCTAGCAGATGCTCTGGCCATAATGTCCTCCATGTTTAAACTCAACTGGGATAACGAGGCTCCCCAAATCACCATCGAGTGAATGGATGAACCGGCGCATTGCCACGAGATTAATACCGAAGAAGTAGTGGAACAACCTTGGTTCCATGAAATCAAAAGGTATATCGAGACTAGAGATTATCCTGAAGGAGCTTCCGTAAATGACAAGAAGTTCTTAAGGAAATTCGCTGCTAAGTTCTTCCTGAGCAACGGCATCCTTTACAAACGAAGCCATGATTGTGTATTACTCTGATGCGTAGATAAAGCTGAAGCAGAGTTGATCATGACTGATATACACAGCGGCACATTTGGCACTCACTTGAGCGGGCATTCAATGGCTAAGAAGATCCTAAGGGCAGGCTATTACTGGTCTACCATGGAAGCTGACTGCCATAAACATTCCCGTACTTGCCACAAGTGTCAAGTCTATGCTGACAAAGTTCATATCCCTCCGGTTCCTCTCAACGTCCTGACTGCTCCGTGGCCCTTTGCAATGTGGGGCATTGATATGATTGGAGAGATCAAGCCCACGGCTTCCAACGGACATCGCTTCATCCTGGTTGCCATTGACTATTTCACCAAATGGGTCGAAGCAGCTTCCTTCGCCTCTGTTACTAAAAATGTGGTTGCCCGCTTTATCAAGCAAAATCTCATATGTCGGTATGGTGTTCCAGACAGGATCATCACAGACAACGGTACAAATCTGAATAACACAATGATCACTGCATTGTGCGAACAGTTCAAGATTTATCATCACAATTCATCTCCCTATCGGCCGAAGATGAACGGTGCTGTTGAAGCGGCGAACAAAAACATTAAGAAGATCATTCAGAAAATGACAGTCATTTACAAAGACTGGCATGAGATGTTACCGTTTGCTCTGCATGGATACCGTACGACGACACGTACTTCAACCAGGGCAACCCCATTTTCTTTGGTTTATGGCATGGAAGTTGTTTTTCCTATGGAAGTCCAGATCCATTCTCTGAGGATTATGAAGGATGCAGGTTTGAATGAAGATGATTGGATGCAGACCCGACTTGATCAACTCAATCTGATCGACGAAAAGCGACTTGCTGCTATATGCCATGGTCAGATGTATCAAAAGCGGATGATCAAGGCCTTCAATAAGAAAGTCAAGCGTCAAGTGTATCAAGTCGGAGATCTTGTGATCAAGCGGATTATCTTGCCGCAAAGTGATCCCAGGGGCAAATGGACTCCTACATATGAAGGACCATTTGTGATCAAGAGCATATTTTCTGGTGGTGCAATGATTCTGACCACCATGGACGATGACAATTTGCCGCACCCTGCGAACGCGGACATAGTCAAAAGATACTACGCATAAAATAACCCGACAAGTCGAAAACCCGAAAGGGCGGCTTGGGCAAAAATGGGCATCCCGGTGGATCGAAAACCCGAAAGGGCGATTCAGGCAAAAATTAGGGATTAAAATACAAAAAAAATCTGTACACCCGGCAAGTTGGAAACCCGAAAGGGCGGCTTGGGCAAAAATGGGTATCCCGGTGGATCGAAAACCCGAAAGGGCGATTCAGGCAAAAGTTAGGGAGTTAAAGCATATGACTATGTCCCGTCGGATCACTTCAAAGACAATCTCTTCATCAACCGGTTCTAGGCTTCTGATCAATCCAGTCATCGTCAAACGAAGCATTGAATGGGCAGATATTCAGGGTTGTGAAAGCTATAGCTGAATGGAATCCCATGGAATTATTTCACATAGCCATCTTTATTTTGTATAAATCTTTCAAATATTTACGACAAAATCCTCTACTAGGATGATTGTCTCCTTTGTACAAATATACTCATAGAAAATCAATACAAATACTTTTCCCAGAAATTTGTGTCATTTCCTTTTCTTTTCTCTTGCACTATTTGTTTTATTTTGAGAAACGTCCAATGTTTTGTTAAATAGGCATATGCATTTGAAACATAATCATTCTCTTATGAGTCAGGAAAGAGGATTACTGATAGGTCAAAGGTACAATTGGATATCTTGATACCCTTCAAAGGAGACCCCCGGGAGACTTGGAATCCATATCCCTAGCAATCTTGAAACTCACCCCCAGTAGATTCTGGAAGCTTATTCCCTGCAGAGTACGGACATCTCTCCCGAGTTTTATTCAAAGTTATCCCTCGCAAGGCCTTATAACTGGGTTATCCTCAGCTAACAACCACGGAAGATCGCACTCACCAAAATTCTTCCTATCCCCAGCGGAGTTCATCAAAATTCCCCAGCAGTAACTTATCTTTGCAAATCCCCATCCAGAGAATCCTCCGGAATTCAATTCCCCTCAGAGTTTAAGTTTCAGTATCCCCAGCGGAGCCAGACTAATGAACCTTCTCCCCACAGAGTTTTATGAGAACAAATCTTGAGTTCCCCAGTGAAGTCGCCAGAGACACTTCCCACCGAACTGAAGATTCCCGGTCTTGTACCCCCAGCATAAGTCTGCTAGATTGGTGCTCCCCAGTAGAAGTCGTCAGGAATTCCCCAGAGGTTTGGTATACAACCCAAGCTCCTTATTCCCCAGTCACAGCCAAGGAATTATTCTTCCCGGCAGCAGTCAGGATGCTTTTATCTTCAGCCATCCAGGATTCATCCATCCCTAGCAAGACAGTTCACCAGCTTACATGCGCATTCATTACATTCATATCATAAACATTGATATAACGTATATTGCATTATATATTTCATACAACATAATTTTGTGTTCAGCTGACATTTTGTCCTTTTCAGGATAAGAATAAAAAGTTATCCTTAACAGTTTCAGATACAGTTTTACACGGATTCATCATCAAGCAACCCTACACCGGTTCTTATTCAAATCCAAGACTTCTGAAAATAGTTTACGGATTCTTCCCAACAACGGATGTTAATCTATCACTTATTCAGACTCTTCTCAACCATTGAAAACAGCTTACGGACGCTTCCCAACAACGGACGCTGCTCTATTGCTTATTCAACCTCAAATATTTCTGAAAACAGTTCGCGGGTTCTCCAAGTAACGGATGTTAACCTATCGCTTGTTCAGTTTCTTCTCAAGACTTCTGAAAACAGCCCATGGATTCTTCCCAACAACGGATGTTAATCTATCGACTTGTTCAGATGCAACTTTTTGAAAACAGCTTACGGACGCTTCCCAACAACGGATGCTGCTCTATTGCTTATTCAACCTCAAAGATTTCTGAAAACAGTTCGCGGGTTCTCCAAGTAACGGATGTTAACCTATCGCTTGTTCAGTTTCTTCTCAAGACTTCTGAAAACAGCCCATGGATTCTTCCCAACAACGGATGTTAATCTATCGACTTGTTCAGATGCAACTTTTTGAAAACAGCTTACGGACGCTTCCCAACAACGGATGCTGCTCTATTGCTTATTCAACTCCAAGACTTCTGAAAACAGTTTACGGGTTCTCCAAGTAACGGATGTTAACCTATCGCTTGTTCAGTTTCTTCTCAAGACTTCTGAAAACAGCCCATGGATTCTTCCCAACAACGGATGTTAATCTAGCACTTGTTCAGATGCAACCTTTGAAAACAGTTTACGGATTCCTCCCAACAACGGATGTCAATCTATTGCTTATTCAGACCCCCAGTTCGAAGATGGTCCAAAGCATGGACACCTTCCTGATACTCATTCCAGATGGCATCTTTAAGCCCATCCCCGACAAGTTTCTGTCACCCCTCCAGATGGCATCTCTAAGCCCATCTCCAAATGGCATCTCTAAACCCATTCCCGCATCCATTGCTTTGACGAGTGCAAATTTCCGGGCACTCTAGTGTCCAATCTCCTTTTAACCCTCGAGTCACGAAAGGCAAACTTGCCAATCTAACTCTTCGGATTCAAGAAGATTGAACAGGGGCAACTGTTGTACCCCAAAATTTTCCCTCCCATTTCTCAATGATTTCTCATCACAAAACCTTTGAAGCCCAAGATCCAGTTAGGGTTTCATCTGCTCAAGACTTCTCCTTGCACTGTGGACCCAAATTAGGGTTTATGTTTGCACAAAGATGTTTTGACCTAAAATGCCTAAGATAACTTTCATGCTTCATATTGGACCCCCAAGTTTATCCATACCAAGTTTCAAGCCTTGATTCCAAGTTTTGCCCAGTCAATTGGACAGTTGACCTAAAAATCAGCAGTATTAGGGAAAAAGTCAATTGTGGCCAATTGACAGTCAAACCTCATGAAAATTGACCCACATCAACATTATGAATTCATATGGACCATTTGATCAAGTTTGGATCACAATTCCATAAGAAATTTGATCAGATCACCAAAAGGGCAAAATGGTCATTTTTAGGGTTTTGACTGCACAAAGGCAATTTTTGACTGTTTGACCTAGCCAATGGCAAACCAAGCTCATGTATGGACTCAAGGACCCCATGGAATTATCTTGACATGCTCAACAAACTCAAAAGATCCCCAGTATACAAGATTGACAGTTGAATTTCCCAGTCAATTGATCAATTTTGACTGTATACTGAAAAGTCAAACTTTGACTTTTTGGTCAAAATCAAGAGTCAAGGTTCATTTTTCATCAAAACATGCCAAATCATGAAACTTGTTCACCAAGAAATCACAAAATGCAAATTAGGGTTAGAAATTAGAATTTTTCATAACTTAGAATTTTTCTAAGTTATAAAAAACCCTAATTTTTTCCCAACTTTACCCCACTTTTTCACCAAGATCCATTTGGATTCAAACAAAAGTCAAAACATGAAAGTTGTATCTTGTTGCATAATCTACAACTTTTATGCACAAAGTTTTCCCATTTGAGGCTTGTATCTCAAGTTACAAATTTTTGAATAAGGGCACTAAACCATTCTTAACTTAGTGAAATTTTAACCTATTTTGACAAGGTTTTCTACCCAACTTCAAGGCCATTTTCCATACACTTCCACTTGTAATTTCAATTTGCATTTCAAAGATGTATTGTAGTACACATTCCAAGCTTTCCAAAATGTCCAAGAACTTCTCAAACAACCTCATGGTTATGGAGAATCGAATTTTGAAAAATGGGAAAAAGTCACTTTTGTTCTTGGCCATGTACATGTTCATAACACTATGCATTTCAATCTCAGCTTGCATATCTTGATTACAGGTCCTTAAACCATCCAACACTCATAAATTTAATGCATATTCTTTGTGCCAAGACCATGTTCTTTGTGTTCTAGCATTGCATAAAGGATTAATCCCAAAATAGATAAAGCATTTCTTCCATTTTTGCAAAAAGGTAGCTTTATGTCCAATTACAAATCCAAGAAGTACAGTCCATATCTAATTGGCACAGGTTTATGAGTTAATCACACTGATCAAGGGGGGATTATGCAGCATAGTATGAGGGCCTGTACAGGCTAGAGGCACAAAGTAACCATTGCTTGCTTAAAGTGTAAGAAACACATCATAACTTGGGACAACTCTCATATCAGCTTGAAAACCCTTAAGTGAACTTGACAAACATACTCAAGAGATCTCAACCAAGCTATTGCACGACCCTAACACCTCTCATACACCCCAAATCCCATAATCACCTTCAAACTGCAAAAACAGGGCCAGGCCTGCAGTTTGAGTGCCATCTTCCATTTCCCTCAAGCTCTCTTGCCCAAACCAGTTCACATACATTCCCTAGCATCTATGCAAGCTAACCATGCCTTGAAACACGACCTGTAATCCCTCTAACCAGTTCCACCATTTTCAGTTTCTTGTTTTGCAGGTGAAGTGCTCTAGCACGATTCAAAAGCTTTCAAGACAAAGTAAACATTGGAATAGCATCCCTGGACCTCAAGGAAGCTTTTCCAATCATCACCTTGCACTGAAAGCTTCCTCATTGCCAGATAGAACTTCAGCTGAACAGGTATTTTGGTGAACTTCTATCTCTCTTATTAAGCATCATTAGCTCTAAGTTTGTGAATAAACAATGTTCTACTCATGCCACTGAACATGTACATGTTTTTACTTTTCATTTCTTTTGCTTGAGCTGTGAGAATTTAAGGTTTGAAAATGGTAGAAAATCTAGGTTAGGATTTGGGGGAGAAGAAATTCTCCCTCATCTTAGAGAGTTAGATAAAGTTCTGCATATGGTTGGATTCGTCTCTTCATGCTGAACATTTTTTATGTTATGAGTTTTCATTGAAAAGCCAGGAATCAGAAGTTAGAAGTTGAGAAGAAGGGCGCGCGTTTTTTGAACTGGTTCTGTCTGAAGGTTGAAGACAGTGGCTTCTTGGGCTGGGCCTGAGTGTTTTTCTTATTCACACCACTTTTTTTGTTTTACACCCCCTGAGCCCATTTCATTCATTTTTTAATGTTTTTGACTTTTTCTTTTTTTGATTGGCTCATTTATTTTTTGTCAGCATATTAAAAATATAAAAATATTTTTCTTCATCATTTTTGAATTTATCATGTATTTATTTGATTTTTCCTTTAGTTTGTACATAAATCAATAAATACATATACTTTTCTATTCAAATACTAAAATAATGTAAATATATTTTTTACATTTTTTTATTTTTGCTTTACCTTCTGAAAATACTTTATATAAAAAATATTTTTTACAAATATTAAATATTATTTTTATTCATATATATATATATATAATACATATCTAAAATAATACATATATACATATATTTATTAATATATTTAGGGTAAATACAAAATATATACACTTTTGTTTTCTTTTTGTTATTATTAATATCTAATACAAAAATACATTTTTTGACAAATACCTCATTTTATTTTATTTTTGTATATATAAATAAATATTTGTACATAATAAATGAATAATGCATTTTATTTAATAGAATTAGGGTTTTGCCCTAAATTTGAAAATACTCCAAAAATAATACCTTTTTATTTCTCTTTTTATTTTCACATGAATAATATTCTTTTTTTTTCATACACATAAAAATTCTTTTTACATTTTTGCATATTTATTTCAATTTCCATTTTATTATACAATTATTTGTCTTGTAAATATTCAAAGAAAAAATGATGTAATAGTTAGGTTTAAATTCTTGTCTAAATATACCCCATTTGAAAAATTGTACCCCCCTCCCCATATTATTGTGTTGTAATAGTGTAGGAATTTAAATTTCGCACTTTAAAGCTTTCTAAACCTACCATGCTAGAATTAGGGTTTGTATGCGAATAAAACGAACAAAATAGTTGGACCTAATACAAGACAAACAAGCATGAAAATGGACAACACATTCCACACTTGCACCCCTAGGGTATTCCACTTTGTTGCCTTCAAATAATTGGGCCATATTGCATGTTGAATTTCTTTGGGTAAAACAAACAATCAAATGATCATAGTCCCTCAAAATGTTGCCTAAATGAATGATCAAGTCCCTTTTAAAGAAAGAAAGTGCCCAAAGACATTTAACACTATTGCAATTATGGTCTAAACGATGACCCGCGCCCATCCCTTTCACCTCCTAAGACAAGATTGTCCACCAAATACAATGGTGGAACAAAATTGTCAAGAGGTTTAAAACATAACAAAAATCTTTGAGAAAATTTTAGGGTAGATAACTCTTAAGTACTTGCCAATTTGCAAAGAAAACACTTGCCTATTTTCAAAACCCACTTCACAAACACTTTCAAAACAAGCTTTCAAAAAACCCTGAAACATCTTTTCAAAAGATAAAACACCTTTTGTAAAACATTCGAGTAAAGAATTGTTACAAGGGTAGCCTATACAAGGCATCTTTTCGAAACATTTTCAAAACCACACATCAAGCACCATTTCAAACAATTGAAAACCAAGGCAAGTTGATCTAAGCAAGTACCTAAGAGCCCATGGATAACCATGGATAGAAAGGGTGCTAATACCTTCCCTTTCTATAATCTACTCCCCGAACCCAAGAAAAATCTCAAAGGTTTTTGCTGTGCTTTTTAAACCTTTCCTTAGGATAAAATAAAAAGTCGGTGGCGACTCTTGCTCAACCGAAACATTTGTGAAAACAAACGCAAAACCCTAGTCAGTTCTCCCACCGTATCACACATATGAATATAATTAAAACTGTTTGGCACATATGACCTAAGCAGTAACAAGCACCTCTTCAATGTATAAGAAATATTCCCACGGAGTTATTTCATCAACATCATCTTCAACAAGGTTACACACAAAGTCTCTTTGAATAGGATAATCTCAAACCAGAGTCTCCATCTCTTGGCAAATCTCTCCCCAGCTGAGTACAAAATTCCCCAGCTTAGTCTATATTCCCCAGCTGAGCCTGTAATCCTCAACTAAGTGTATCCTCCCCAAGCTGAGTTTGTCCTCCCCGACTGAGTCTACACTCTCCAGCTTGAGTTTGCCTTTCATACTATTGCAAATCATAGGGCCACAACCCCTAATCCCTAGTAAACTCAGCAGCACAAACTTTACTATCTCCAAAATCTACTACGAAGCCTAGACCCGACCAGATTTTAGTACAACTTTCAAACTACTATGAAGCCTAGACCTGACCAGATAACAGTCAACTTCTCAAGTCACTATGAAGACTAGATCTGACCAGATAATAGTTAACTTTGCAAGATACTATGAAACCTGGACTCGACCAGATAATAGTTTAAACTCTTCAAAATATAGAAGAACCTGGACTCAACTAGACCAAGGTTTAACTTATTTCCCCAATAGAGCTTGCCTTAACCCCCAACAAGTTACTGTGGAACCTGGACCCGACCAGATATTAATTCTCAATTTCACCTTTTCAAGTAAGTTATTGTGAATCCTGGATCCGACCAGATAGAAATTCCCCTCTGAAGTTTGTTGAGAAACCTGGAATCCGACCAGATAACTACTAAAATCCCAAGCAAGTTACTGTAAAGCCTGGACCCGACCAAATATAAGTTCAACTTCCTCTATTCAAGAAATCTTATTGCGAATCCTGGAATCCGACCAGATAACAACTAGCTATAACCCTCAGCAAGACACTATGAAGCCTGGACCCGACCAGATAATAGTATAAATTTTATTTTTAAAAAAATGAAGCCTGGACCCGACCAGATAGTAATTACCACTACAAGTTACTATAAAGCCTGGACCCATCCAGATATCAGTTTAACTTCAAGAAGTTACTGCAAAGCCTGGAATCTGACCAAATGACAGTTAAACTTCCTTCTCCCTGGCAAGTTATTGTGAAGCCTGGATCCGACCAGATAACAATTCAATTTCAAGAAATCTTCTGCGAACCCTGGAATCCGACCAGATAATAGTTAATTTATTTCTTCCCCACTAAGTTACCGTGAAGCCTGGATTCGACCAGATAGCAGTTGACTTCCTTATCCTCAGCAATTATGAAGCCTAGATCCGACCAGATAACAGCTGACATTCAAGAGATATTCCCCAGCAGAAGCATCCTTTCAGCAAAGTTTGAAGATATGTATATTCTTCATCCCCAATGGCAATCAAGGATTTAACTCCCCAGAATTTCCTCAGTAGTAGTCAGGGATTTATTTTCCAGGACAAGAACATGCCTCTCACATTCATACATCATGACATATACATACAAAATGCATTTAGTGTGATCTCATCTTGTGAATATCATGCATACATCTGCATTTTACTAACTCTTATTTCCCACAGGTAAAACATCAAGTTTTAGTATAAATCGACCAAATATTTATGTTGATACTTATTCCAATGTTTACCAATATTCCTCCAAATGGCATCTATAATCCCATTCACAATCCATCTTCAAGTGCAAATTTCTGAGCACTCTAGTGTTCAATTATCTTCCACCTTCAAGTCACGAATGGCGAATTCGCCAATCTAACTCTTCAGGTTTAAGAAGATTGAAAAGGGGAAGCTGTTGTACCCCAAAAATTTCCCTCATTTATCAAATAATCCCTCACAAGATCTCCTTTGGTTCAATACTGCACAAGGGTTGATCAGCTCAAGACACCTCCTCTAGCACTGATGACTGAAAATTAGGGTTTGAGTTTGCACAAGGACAAATGGACTTTTAATGCCTCATATGACTTTCATGGATCATTTTGGACCTTCAATATTGCTCACGTAAAGTTTCAAGTCTTGGATCACATTTTTGCTCAGTTAATTGATCAGTTGACCTAAAAATCAATTGTATTGGAGAAAAAGTCAATTGTGGTCAATTTGTAGTCAAACTTCATAATTTTTTATCCATATCAATATCATGAACTCATATATGTCATTTGATAAAGTTTGGATCACAATTCCTCAATAAATTTGATCAGATCATCAAAAGGGCAAAATGGTCAAAATTAGGGTTTTGACTAAGAAGGTGCAATTTCTGATTTTTGACCTAGCAAATGAGTTATTGGTTTAAGTTATGATCTCAAGGATTAAAATGCATCATTTTGACCTAATGGCGTGGCTCAAAACTTTCCTCAAGAACAATTGATTGATAATTGATTTTCAGTCAACTGATGAAAAGTCAATTGTACACTGAAAAGTCAAACTTTGACTTTTTAGTCAAAATCAAGTATCAAAGATCAAAATTCATCAAAACATGTAAAAATATGAAAATTGTTCATCAAGAAATCAAAAAGTCAAGATTTCATATTTTTTTCATAACTTTGAGCCATTTTTTCACCATGATACAAGATGCTTCAAAGGAAACTTCCAACATGAAAGTTTTATATCTCAATGAGATCTAAAACATCGTAGAACACAACTTCTCCTAGAAATGCATGGATTTCAAGTTATGATTTTGTGAATACATGTTCATGAAACTTGGAAACTTAGTGGAATTTTACCCTAGTTTAGACAGGATTTTGACCTAACTTCATGGAAATTTTTCATATAGTTCCAAGATGAATTTTAAAAAATGTCCAACATAGAGGTTGTATAGGATGTTATAAGCTTTAAAAAATGTCCAAGAACTCATATAGATCATGTTTGAGCAAGGAGAATCAAAGGCAAGAAGTTAGGGTTTTCAAACTTGAATTACAAGCCATTTCTTGATGAACACATGAACCAAATCCTTGCTAGGCTGCATAATCTTTGCTTTGCAGGCCTCAAACTTGTTTTTCACTCCATAATTAAATGTTTACACAATTTTTACAGCTTTGATCCAACCATTTGAGCCATTATCCAAGTTGCATTCCATTAATGGCACAAAGTAACATTGTCATTCTAGTAAAGGGGATTTAATCACAAAGTCAAGTTGTCTTGAGCTTTGCACTTGTTACTTATGATCACACACAATCTAAAATCCATAAGAAACTTGTCTAGAGCCTCTAACTACTCATACTATGCTTGTGCTATGCATTGAAACCATGTTTGTCAACCTTACTTCAAAAACAAGCCAAGAAGCCAAAACATGTGATCTTGTACTTCTGACCATCTCAAGTCTCGAAACCTTTTCCTATATATCAAAACACTATTATGAAACGTAGGACACGAGTTTAAACACCCTTAAGCACTCCCAAATTCCATCAAGCTATAAATTGCACAAAACTTCCATTTTTGTGTCATTTCTGACTTTGAACTTAAATCTTCAAAACCACTCGTGCGTTTCTTGGCTTAATAATTCCAAAAGCTCCTTAGCATCATATACAAACCATACCAACACCTGTTTGCAGACTGTAACATCATCTTCATCAAAGTCCATAGCCAAAAATATAGCATTGCAGTTGAACTTCTCCAAACCATTCCATCCACTCTCAACTCAAGCTAAGCATTGCATTAGCTTCCTAGAGACTCGAGGAAGCTAACCTGATCATTGCAGCACCTTGAATCAAGCTCAAACTCATTTCACGATTTCCAGTTTTGAGTTATTTTTCTTGAACTTCTATCTTCTCATTTAGGCATTGTTAGGCTTGCACTTGTGAAGATAAAATGTAGACATCATTTCCCTGAAACTATACATGTCCATATATTTCATTTATGTTGCTTGAGTAGGGAAAATTTTGAGTTTGAACCTTTAAAAAATTTAGGTCAGAATTTGGAACTGTTAGAAATTCATGTTCATCTTTGAGAATTAGCTTAAGTTATTTACATATTCAGAATCGTGAGGAAATTTCTAACAAGTTTGATGTTGAAAGTTTTGTGAATGGATGAGAAATGAATGAGTTACAGGTCCTTTGGCTGGAGGTTGAAGATGAAGTTCATTCAGGACAAAACTTATGTTACATATTTATTGTTTTATTTAAGTTAACGGATGTATCATCACCCCAGTAGTTAAAGCACGCGTCTGTCACCTATGGGACCTGGGTTCGAGCCCCAGTGGTACATTTTTCACATTTTCACTTCCCTTTTTGTTTCTGTTTGCAGCGCTGGGCCTCCAACATTTTCACTTCCCTTTATTTTCTTTATTATTTCATTTTTCTTTTTCTTTATTTTATTTTCATTTCATTTTATTTTTTATCATTTTTATCATTATCATTATTATTATCTTTATTACTTTTATTATTAAAAAATATAAAAAATATTTTTATTATTATTTTCACACTTATATATTTTAAAAAAGATAAAAGAACAAAAACATTTTTCTTTAAATTAATTAATTTCTTTTTGTAATTAATATTTAGACTTAGGTTTATTTATTATATATCTTTTCAATTAAAATCAACTTAGAATTTAGGTTTCCTTTAATTATTAATTTTCACATATTATTTGTAATTTAAAACCTTTTCATTAAAAAACCTAAAAAAACTCTTTTAAATTAATTTCTTTTCTTAATTAGTTGAAGTTAATTTTAGTTAATTTTCATTAATCATTTTCTTAATTAGGTTAAAACTCTTTCATACAAACCAAACAAAGATCATTTATTTTTCATTTGCATTTGTACATTATTTATCCAATTATTGTACATTTATTCAATATGGTTGTAATAGTTAATTAGATTTAATTTCCTTGCAAAATCCTCATTTATAAATTTGTACACCCCCTCCCCTCATGATGTAATAGCTTAGTATTTTTACTTTCCGCAATTTATCGCTTTATATAAATACTAGTAAATTAGGGTTTGTATGTGTGATACGGTGGGAGAACTGACTTGATGTTTTGCGTTTTGATCGCACTTGTGCGGATAGCAAGAGTCACCACCGACTTTTCTTTTATCCAAAAGGAAAGGTAAAAAAAGCACAGGAAAGACCTTTCGAGATTTTCTCGGGTTCGGGGGGTAGATTATGAAAAGGGAAGGTATTAGCACCCTTTTCATCCATGGGCTCTTAGTTACTCGTTTAGATCACTTGCTTTCATTTGGTAGTGTGCTTGTGGTGTGGGCTTTGAAAGTATTTTGAAAAAAATCTCTTTGTAATGGTTCTCGTCTCTATAGGGACGTATACAAAGTTTTGTTTCGAAAAGTGGTTCAAAGATGTGTTTGTGAATCGTGTTTCGAAAAGTGTTTTGAAAAGAGGTTTTGCAATGGTTCTCGTCTCTATAAGAACGTATACAAAACGTTTTGTCTTTTTGAAAATGTTTTGAAATGGAAGTGTAGGCGTAAAAGTTTTTGTCGTGAGCAAGCGAGTAACTAAGAGCGAATCTATCTACTCGAAAGGTCTTAAATTGTTCTTTTCTTCTTCCATTTAATGATGATATCTTACCATTGATTTGGTAAGAAGCCCCACTGTTGGATGTGAAGGGACAAACGCGGGTCAATTTCACAATCATCGAAAGCAACTTAGGAGATGCTTTAGCAATTTTCGTAAGGGACGAGATCATTTTAATCGAAGGCAACATCAAGGGTCATCGAGGGACTACGATCTTTTTATCGAAGGGTCATTGCTAAAGTGTCTCATATTCGAGGGACATGATTGTATTTCTGAGGCAACGAGCGAGGTTACCCTAGAGGTGCGCGTGTGAAAAAGTGTGTTGGTTTCAAGTTATTTTATTCTTTCATTAGGTCGTCTAGCGATTGATTTTGAATCTTGCCATACACGCCTAATTACTATACAGTATAAGGAAAACAGTAAATTGCAGGAATTGAAGTTCTACGCTATTACAAAGTATTCGGGAATGGGGGTACAATTTTTACAAATGGGGATGAATCAAATGAGATAGGAAGGTCCAAATATCAAACAATACAACCAAATCGAATTTTGTGCGATTTAATTAAAGCTATGATAATCCATGAAAATAAAATCAACAAAATATGGAAATGAGATGTTAAGTATTTACTTGAAAAGAGAAAAGAAAAACCTATTCTAAAAATAAAAATAATTGATTAAAATATATTCTTTATTTTTTGTATTTTATTAATTATGTAAGCAACAAGATAAATTAAAGAGGGACTAAACTAAGTTCTATTATTATTTTTTTTGGTGTTTTTATTATATGCAAAATTAAATCTAAAACAAATTTATTAAAAAAAGAAAATGATAAAAATTAAATTACAAAACCTAAATCAAATTAAAATGTATTTTAAGTTATTAGCATTTGCATAATAAAAAAAAGGATGTAAAAAGAAAACAAATTAAATTAAAAAAACACAATGGGCTTAAGGTAATTTGAGAATGAGGCCCAAACAAAATGTTGTTCTTGCTGTAACAAAACAAGCCAAAGGGGTGGTGTATCAGTAAAACGCAAATGGGCTTTAAGATCCAACAGAAAGAAACAAGCCCAAGGTTCTAAACCCAGCTTAATTATTTGATTAAGGGAGAAAAATGAAATTAGGGTTCTTGGAACCCTCTCACTCACGCGGCTCCGCTCTCATCTTCGTTCACTTATCTCTGTATCATCCTTGCTCATATTGATGAAACCTCTAAATTTCTCACTAACCATCCCTGTTTCGCGAGCAAAATCGCTCTTTACCTCTTTGTCTCACTATGATTTACGTTTTTGAAAACCCTAAGTTTTGAAATCGGATTTATGTCTAAAAGGTCCGAAATTGGTTCAACTTATCTTCCCCATGACTGTCTGTTACCAGAACGCCACCAATCTCGTCTCTTAATCAAGCTCTAGCAATCTTCTTTGAAAAAAAGGTGAGATTCTGTTCTTTCCAAAATTTACAAATTTTGTTGAATACCTTTTTTATCTTGTCATGTTTTCTGTTAATTAAGCTTGCTCTTTTAAATGCATGAATATGGAAGATTTGGAAAGAGAGGGAAACCATACCTGTTGAAGTTCTTTCTGTTAAATGGAAAGGGGATGGCGAGATTGAGGACGGCGTTCCTTGGTGGCCGGAGTTGCACGAGGGGAGGAGATGAGGATGAAGGCGTGGGTATTCTGACTCGTTGGTAACTTCTTCTATTTTTCTTTGAATGATGGTGATTAACAGTTTTCTGGATTTTGGGATTTTTGTGATTGTTTTGTTGGCTCTTAGGTTTATGGATGTTTAACAGGTTTTGGTTACAGTGTTGAGATTTTTGGTTTTGGATGTTTGACAGTAGTTCTAAGCTTGTTACAGGTTTGAGACTTGTGGTTTTTGGGTTTATGGATGTTTATCAGGTTTGGTTCGATGGTGGTTTAATGGTGTTTTGAGTTTTGTTACAGGTTTTGGTTTGATGGTGGTTTAATTGTGTTTTGAGTTTTTGTTACAGGTTTTGGTTTGATGGTGGTTTAATGGTGTTTTGAGTTTTTGTTACAGGTTTTGGTTTGATGGTGGTTTAATGGTGTTTTGAGTTTGTTACAGGTTTTTGTATTTGAGACCTCTGTTTTTAGCTTCAGACCTGTTGTAGGTTTTTGGTTTTCATGTGTTTTGAAGCTTGGTTCAGGTTTTTGAGGTTGATTACTGTGTTTGAGATTTGTGGATGCTTGGAGTTTTTGAGGTTTTGACAGTTTGAGACCTGTGTCTTCTTTTTTTGAGGTTTAACAGTTTTTTGTATTTGAGGATGGCTACTGGTTTGATGATGGTTCAGATTTGAGACTTCTCAACCCTCTTTCTTTCTATTGCTTTCTTCCTTGTTATATTGACCCTGCTTCTGTTATCCATATTCAAAATGGTGGGAAACCAACAAATTTGAATATTTTAACATATTGTCCATATGGCCTTTTTGTTGCAGTTTTGTTTTTTAGCAAATTCTATGTAACTTGTGACAGGCAGGGTAGCAGGGCTGTGCATTCCAATAACCTAGGTGACTTCTTTCCTCTCCTCTCTCTCAATGACAATAAGAAAGCAAATTGCTTTTTGCCCCTTTTTTTCTAATTCTGAAAGGATTGCATGGAAAATGATGGTTTTATGCTTCTTGAACAAGTTTTTGTTTGACTTAGCATCTTAGCTATTTTATTATTGCTACATTGTTGCCTGCTTCATCTTTTGTTGACTTAGCTGTTGGTTGGCCTGTTGTGATAATGCTGTTGTTTGTTTTTTGACAAAGTTGTTTGTTTAGTTTTTTGACAGAGCTGTTTGTTTGGTTCGTAATGCAATTGTTTGGACAGTTTGCTTGCATTTTGTTTGATTCAGTTTTCTTGCATTTGTTTGGACAACTTGTAGCATCTGTTCTTGTTTGGACAGCTTTGTGGCATTTCTTGGACAGCTTGTAGCATTTGTTCTTGTTTGGACAGCTTTGTAGCATTTGCTTTTCCTTCTTTTTGTGAACCAAGAAGGATAACCTTCTTGTGATTTGCAAATAGGAAATAGACTGTGATGAAATAAAATGGCATTCTGATTCCATTTTTGCAAACCTTAATGATGAATCCTTTTTTTTTGGAAAATTTTTTTCATGCCCAAATAACTTGCACTAACCATTTCTTTCCTTTCTTTTGTTTTCATGTGAGCATAATTGGATATGAAAAAGCAAGGAAGGCAAGAAACTCTGTGGCAAGCAAGGAAGTCTTGGAGATAAGCATAGGAAATTGATACGGCTTCAATCTTCAGACAAACTTAGGCATAGATTAATTCTCCTAGGCCAAGCAAACATTTGGGTTTTCTTTGTAATTTAGAAAAATCATTCTTGTACTGTATCCAATAATTATACCAATTCAATCTTTAAATACAATAAGTTGTAAAACATAAAGTATTATAGAATAAATTGTTTTGTACCAAATGTTTGAAATCATAGAAAATCTTGAGTAGTAACATGAAATATTCAGGTGTCAATTGAAATTCTTTATCAACAACAACTTGTAGTTTCGCATCCTAATTGATTTTTGAAATGCCCAAACGAGATATTTGAAGTAAAATGTTCCAGTCTTGTAACTTACATTCCAAGTAATCCCAATAATTTTGTAACTGCATTTCAAACAAACGCACTGTATATTCCAATTCCTAACCAAGCAAATGTTTTAAAGGATGTGAATCATCTGGTCAACTTGGATCCCACAATCATGAGTGTCCTACATGACAGTCTTAACTTCCATCTCTTGTCCCAAACAAAACATGCTCTGAGAACAAACATTATCTTTTCAGTAAACTTGAGGAGGCGTGAAGACCTGTGAAAACCAATTGAATTTATGAGAACTCATTTTCTTTTGAGGATTGCAAGAAAAACCCTAATTGCTGGTTTACTGTCACATAAGAGAATCTGTCTGGTCGATTTCTGAACCAACTTGAATATCTGAGAAACCCTAGGGTTGTGTATTCTATGAAAAATGGGAGGGAAAATTTTGGGGTGCAACAATATGGAAAGATAAAATCAACAAGTTAGCAAACCCTAATTCAAGACAATACAATGCATGTAAATCAACACACTTGTACATTTGCACCCTTAGGATAATTCCACTTTGTTGCCTTACCAAAATGGCCATGTTATACATGGGGGATATCTTAACAAAAAGAAATCAAAAATACAAGATCATAGTCCCTCGATGACGCTATCAAATATTGACTTTTAAAATGATCTTAGTCCCTCAAAGAGAATTACTAAGATATTTCACAATATTGTTATCATGGCTATACGATGACCCACGCCCGTCCCTTTACATCCAAAGATAAGGCTTCTTACCAAATCAATGGGAAGATAGCAATATCAAAGGAAAGGAAGAAATTAACTAAGATTTTGAGTAGGTAGATTGTTCCTAGTTGCTTGCTCATTTTCAAATCAAACATCCTTGCTATTTTCAAAACAAACACCAACACTTTCAAAAAACACTTTCAAAACATTTTCCAAACATGAAACATTTTCAAAAGATCAACACTTTTTATACATTCTTACGAACGAGAACTATTACAAAGTTTGCCTAAGCGATGACGCCTTTTCAAAATACTTTCAAAACCATACAAAGGACATTTTCAAACAAAAGCAAGTGATCTAGAAAGCAACTAAGAGTCCATAAATAACTATGGATTAAAAGGGTGCTAACACCTTCCCTTTTCATAATCTACCCCCCGAACTCAAGAAATAATCTCAAAGGTCTTTCCTGTTCTTTCCATCCTTTCCTTTTGGATAAAAGAAAAGTCGGTGGCGACTCTTGCTAACCGCAACATTTGCGATAAAATGCAAAATAACCAAGTCAATTCTCTCACTGTATCACACCAACACAGACATATCATCCTTCGAGGAAGGTGATGGAGAGATCGGCCGGTATCAGAATAAAAATTATCACTAACACCCATTTCAATTTCATCTTTTACATTATGAATTACGTCAATTGCGTCAACTCAATTTCTAAGTACATTCAACACACTAAATTGATTTTAAAAAATGGAAAAATAGAAAGAAATCAGAGCAATACCTCTTCAAACATAGCAGATTCCATCGAAAGAAAAGAAAGAGATAAGAAAGAAGAAGAAGAAGAAGAGAGAGGAAGAGGAAGAGAGAGGAATATAAATTGTTCTATGAAACCGTCATGGAAGGAGAAGAATGTGAAATCGGTATAATATTGGAAAGAATTGAAAAAGGTGAGGAAGGCAGAAGGTTTGGAATTGAAGTTTTGTAACTGACATGTTTTGGAGAAAGAAAAGAAACAAAATATTTGGAGAACAAAAAGAAAGAGAATGGAAACGAAAGAAAAGGTTTGTTGATCCCTCATGAAGCCACGTGTCGGCTTGTAGAAAAAAAATAGTCGATTTTTTTATATTGTATATTAGATTTGGAGAATCACAATGAGTGGTTATTAATTAATTTTATTTGTTTTGTATCAAATTTTAACTATGTTAAAAATATTTATTTAGTAAATATGAACAATAAATTTATATTATAATAATTTATTATAAATTATAGTTGAGACAATGAAATAAATTAATCACAATTAAAAAATATATTTTTGTAAGTTCAGAGTGTCATACAAGATTTTATTTTTCAAATTTAATAATTTTTAAAATATATCACTAATGATTTTTTTTTTAAATTTTGAATCTAATGTACTCATTTATTTATCTTTCTTTTAGATATTCAATTATAATTTTTTAAGGATATGCATTTACTTTTAGTCTTAAATAAAAATTAAACTTTGTTTTTAGTTATTATCAAATTAAGATATATGGGAGAAATTAAAAATTTTATTGGTTGTCTTTAATTTATTTGTCTTATATGGAAATAAAAATATAGAGAAAAAATATATAGATTTGTTGCTATAATTTCTAGATAAATTGAGTAATTTGTGAGGGGAAAAAATGAAAGAACTGAGTTTTAATGCTTGTCAAAAATCTATCTGTGCAAATATGTCATGCTTCGAACAGGTGCAAGTGAGAAACATCAAAAACAAGTTTTTTTCTCAAAACATACTGCATGAGCCGGCTCATGGAACCTTAGGTCGGCTCATGAGAAGAAGATTTTGACTTGCAAACATCCGGGAAGGCGCACACTTTCTTAATGCATTGATGTATAGTTCTTGGAGAACATGAGTCGGTGCATCAGGGAATGAGTCGACGCATGACTGAAGGAATTTCAACCTCTCTCGCTCGGGAAGGCGCACGCCTTCTCTATGCATCGACGCATAGTTCTGGGAAAACATGAGTCAGTGCATCAGACAATGAGTCAGCACATAACTGAAGGAATTTCAACCTCTCTCGCTCGGGAAGGCGCGCGCCTTCTGTACACCCTGCATGAGCCGATGCATCGCTATATTGTCTCATTTTTTCTGCTATGCTGTTACATCATGGGAATCATTTATATATATTGTTTGGTCTCTATTTTCCACAAATGAACAAGAAAAAGTGAAAGATAGACACAAGAGCTCTCTTAATCTTCAACTTCTCATCAACCATCAACAACTACACACAATCATTTTTGTTGATCAAGTTTTAGGGATTGGGTAGAGATCTTTGTGGATTTTTTCTTGAATAAAACCATTGGGGTTTTGTCCTCCAAAATTGGTGGTTTTTATCACAAGTCTTTGCTTCATTGAATTCAGCCGAGCTAAGGGATTGGAAGATCGTGGTGTGTTCAATCGTGTAGTGGTAACTGGAGGATTGTGAAGAAGGATTTGGGGCCAATTTCTTGGGTTCAAAATCATTCAAGGTAAAAGGAGTTTTGTTCAAGATTTGGAATTCTTGATTCATCTAGAATCAAGGGAAAGGAGTTCAACATATAAGATTCATCAAGTGACTTTGAATTGTGGTGATTGTATCTTCTCTTACAAACTTTGCAAAATTAATTTTATATCCTAATTCTAGATTCTAGAATTGGGGGCAGAGTAGCCCACGCGAGGACGAAAGGGTGAACTGCCTTAACAAACACTTTGTCCATTTTAGTTTTCTGCATTTTATTTCTATCTACTTGAATTTGTGAGTTATCAATTCTTTAATTCATACAAAATAATTGTAGTGACAAACTAAAATTTCACACCTCATATAGAATTCATTTGAATCGATATAATCACTACAATTTGAGTATAACCAAACCTTGTGTAGTACGTACACCAAGTGTTTGGTGAATTTACAACTTACAAATTTGCCTTATCTTCTCCGCAACTAATTGGTAATAACTTACACCTTGTTAAAACTTGCTAAAGCGATTCATCATATTCAATTCTAGTGTGATTCTATTCTCATCATTTTCATTAAATTGGTTTGCATATCCGATCTTTCGAATACTTAAAGTTTAGACGATCAGATTCAGGGTTGTGGCTCTCTGATGAAAACAATTTTATAAAAAGCATAAATTTTCAAAGGGATCTATTCAACCTCCCCCCCCCCCTTCTAGATCCCTCACATCGTCTAACAAGTGGTATCAAGAGTGCCGGTTTGTCCAGTGCTTCACATACAACTACTAGAAATGGATTGTGATCTAAAAGGGGCGTACACTAGAGCACCCATTTTCACAGGTGAAAATTATAGCTATTGGATAGATTGTATGCGTGTCCATATCATGTCTGTTGATAGGACAATATGGAAGGTTATCCAAGATGGGCCAGTTGCAATAACTATGCAAAATGCTACCGGGATAACCGTTCCTAAACCAGAAGCACAACGGGATGAAAAAGATGAGAAAAATTATGCATATGGATGGAAAGCAAGAAACATGCTCATAGCAGCTCTAGGAGTTGGTGAGTATTTTCGGGTCTCATATTGTGCTACAGCTAAGGAAATGTGGGACGCTTTGCAAGTCACCCATGAGGGCACAAAAGATGTAAAATTGGCTAGAATCAATACTTTGACGCAAGAGTTTGATCTCTTTCGCATGGAGCAAGGTGAAGCCATCGCCGATATGCAAAAGATATTTTCTCATATAATGAATCGCTTGCATACACTTGGTCATGTAATTTCCATTTCTGTTGCTACTAACAAAATTTTGAGATGTCTTAGCAGGGAATGGTAACCTAAAGTTACGGCAATAAAGGAATCCATTGATCTAAATACTTTGGATCTCACAACACTATGGGGTAAGCTTCAAGAACATGAGGAAGATCTCATAAGCCTTGGAAAGCATGAAAAGAAAGAAAAGAAGGAAAAGTCAAGGGACTTGGAAAAGAAGTCTATATCACTAAAGGCTTCAAGCTCCAAGTCATCCACCTCAATTTCGTGCGCAAGTGAATCAAGTGATGACGATGAGAGTCCAGATGAGGATATGGGTCTGTTTATAAGAAAATACAATAGATTTCTTCGGAAAAACGAAATTCAACATTTGGATAAGAATCTCATCAATTATAGACGCCACTTTCAACTAAGCAAGCAAGATGAAAGTAAGAAGTCTAAGTCACGAGGATCATGCTACCATTGTGGAAAACCCAGTCATTACAAGCCGGATTGCCCCTATTTGAAGAAAGACAAAGCCAAGGCCAAAAATCAAAAGAAACCAACCAAAGCTAGAAGAGAATACATTGCTTGGGAGAGCGATAGTGATTACTCAAGTAAAGGTTTCTCAAATGATGAAGAAGAAACGGTCAACCTTTGTCTCATGGCTCATCATTATAATAAAAAGAATGTAAGGCATGCTAAGTATGATCATGTTGATGAAATGTCTTATTTAGAATTGTTAAATTCCTTCAATATTTTACATCAAGAGGCTAAGGAATCTTTCAAAAGCTTAGCCATAAACAAGAAAATCTTTTCATATATAGAACAAAAGGTTTCTGATTCCGAAAAGGAATTAGAAGCTCTTAAAGCATCTATGATAGAAAATATTGAAGGAAATGTGAAAAAGAAGAGCGACCTTGGTTTAAATGGAATGGATGTGAAACTTGTCATATTTGGCAAAAAGAAGTTAGAACTCTCAAAGCCAAACTAGATAAATCTTTACAACCTAAGGTTATGTTTGCTATCGATCGCTCAAACTTCAGAAAAAGTAATGATTGATCCCTATCAAAAATATACCTATGAAGTAAGGGATCAAGATAGCAAGAGTAGATCTCACTTAGATATGTCTTGCCTATATTGTTGCAAGAAGGGACATACCATTAGTAAATGTCGATTTAGGAGATTCTTAGTTCCTAAAGGCATATACCAATGGTTTCCCAAAGGCAACAAATGTTTAACTCACACTCAAGGACCCAATTAATGTTGGGTACCTATCTCCCATGTTTGATATTTCATGTGGAATGTCTTGAGCCTCTCGAGAGAAGATGGTTTCTCGATAGTGGTTGCTCAAGACACATGACGGGTAATATTTCGCTATTCTTTGACTTTGTGGCAAAGAAGAAAGGATTTTTTACTTATGGTGATAACAACAAGGGAGAAATACTCGGTAAAGGTAGGGTAGGTAATCCATCATCCACCACTATCTCAGATGTCCTATTAGTTGAAGGCCTTAAACAAATTCTTATTAGCATTAGTCAATTATGTGACAAAGGTTATAAAATTAATTTTCTAAAGGATGATTGCATAATTGAACATAATGATAAGAAAGAGGATGTGTTTAAGGGCTTGAGGGTAAACAATGTGTATATGCTTGACTTGAATGATGTGTCTCTAACAGGTGATAAATGCTTAGTCTCCATGAGTGAAGACTCGTGGCTTTGGAATAGGCGATTAACACACGTTAAATTTGATTTGCTAAATAAAATCATATCTAAAGACCTTGTGATTGGCTTACCCAAAATCAAATTTTTAAAAGATCGTCAATGTGATGCTTGTCAAATGGGTAAACCAACACGAGGCTCTTTTAAATCTAAAAATGTAATCTCTACAACGAAACCACTTGAACTCCTCCATATGGATTTATTTGGACCATCTAGAATTAAAAGTTTAGGTGGAAATTATTATGGCTTCGTTATAGTTGATGACTACTCTAGATTTTGTTGGACGATATTCTTAGCAAACAAAAGTGAGACTTTCTATGCTTTTGAAAAATTTGCCAAATTATCTCAAAACAAGTTGAATACAAAAATTGTTACCATCCTAAGTGAACATGGAGGTGAATTCGAAAATCACCTTTTTGATGAATTTTGTGAAAGAAATGGCATTGATCATAATTTTTTCTGCTCCTAGAACACCTCAAAAAAATGGAATTGTTGAGCGTAAAAATCGTGTTCTATAAGAACTTGGGAGAACTATGATCAATGAACATGGTCTTCCAAAATACTTTTGGGCCGATGCCATTAATACCGCTTGTTATGTACTAAATAAGATCTTGATACGTCCTATGCTCAACAAAACACTGTATGAACTTTTGAAAGGTAGAAAACCAAATATTTCTCATCTCCATGTCTTTGGTTGTAAATGTTTTGTATTAAATAATGGCAAAGAAAATCTTGGCAAATTTGACTCAAAATCCGATGAAGGTATCTTTCTCGGATACTCTCAATCTAGTAAAGCATATAGGGTATTTAATAATAGGTTACAAATTATGGAAGAATCTGTGCATGTTTCCTTTGATGAATCTTGTCCAAAAATGGTCGGAAAGGGTATTTCTTTTAATGGTGCAGGTGCTTCTTCGGAAAGGATACTCAATGATCAAGATGAAAAGAGTAATGAGCCCATACTTGAGAAAGAAAAAGGGGAGATGGATCATGTGTCTAGCAAAGAAGAAGAAGACACTCAACCAACAAATGAAATAAATCCTCCTTTGGAGTGGAAAGAAACCAAGGATCATCCCATTGACAACATTCTTGGAGACATATCAAAGGGAGTAACTACACAGTCTAAGATAAGTAAATTTTGTCATCAGTTTGCATTCGTCTCTCAAATTGATCCTAAAAACCCTAAAGAAGCTTTATTCGATGAACATTGGTTTTTTACAATGCAAGAAGAATTAAACCAATTCAAGAGAAATGAGATTTGGGACCTTGTCCCCCCTCCACGAGACCATCGAAAAATTGGTACTAAGTGGGTATTTAGGAACAAACTTGACGAAAACGGAATCATAACTCACAACAAGGCGCGTCTTATTGCTCAAGGGTATAACCAAGAGGAAGGCATCGACTATGAGGAAACTTATTCTCCGGTTGCCCGACTCAAGGCTATACGCTTGTTATTAGCTTATGCATGCTCATAAAACTTTAAGCTATTTCAAATGGATGTTAAGAGTGCATTCTTAAATGGTTATATTAATGAAGAAGTCTATGTATCTCAACCTCCCGGATTTGAAAATCACGAGTTTCCTAAACATGTTTATAAACTTAAACGTGCTTTATACGGTCTTAAGAAAGTTTCTAGGGCTTGGTATGATCGGCTTAGCAAGTTCTTACTAGAAAATGGATTCTCTAGAGGGAAGGTTGATATAACCCTCTTCATTAAGCGCCAAGGAAATCACTCCATCTTGGTGCAAATTTATGTAGATGATATCATTTTTGGGTCTACTAACATCACCTTGGTCAAGGAATTTTCTAAAGTGATGCAAGGTGAATTTGAGATGAGCATGATGGGGGAGTTAAACTACTTCCTAGGTCTTAAAATCAAACAACTCGAGAAAGGAACTTTTGTTAGCCAAACAAAGTATTGCTATGAGTTGATCAAGCGCTTCGGTATGGAAAACTCAAAAGTTATTGACACTCCAATGCCTACCGCGGTTAGCCTAGATAGGGATGAACATGGTAAGTCAGTTGATATAAAAAGGTATAGAGGTATAATCAGATCTCTTCTTTATCTTACCACTTCTTGTCCCGACATTATGTTTAGTGTTTACATGTGTGATAGATATCAATCTTGTCCTAAGGAGAGTCATCTAAAAGTTGTAAAACGTATACTTAGGTATCTTTGTGGTACTCCTAAGTATGGACTTTGGTTCTCCAAGGGTAGTGATTTTTCTTTGGTTGGCTATTCTGATTCCGACTTTGCGGGTTGCAAATTGGATAGGAAAAGCACAAGTGGCACTTATCATTTCTTTTCAAACTCCTTAGTTAGTTGGCATAGTAAAAAGCAAGTTTCAGTTGCTTTGTCAACGACCGAGATGGAATATGTTACAGCCGGAAATTGTTGTGCTCAAATTTTGTGGCTCTAACAACAATTACTAGACTATGATTTAAAACTTAATCACATTCCAATATTTTGTGATAACACAAGTTCCATCAATCTAACCAAAAATCCAGTTCTACACTCATGCACTAAACATATTGAAATTAGGCACCACTTCCTTAGGGATCATGTAGAGAAAGGTGAAGTCGTGTTCGAGCACGTTGATAGAAAAAATAAACATGCCGATATTTTTATAAAACCACTAGCGGATGAACCATTCTTTCATATTCGTAGGGAACTCGGTGTCCTTGATATTTCGAATAGATCGCAACTCCAATGAGTTGCATTACCTTTATTTATCTTTGTGTCTCTGTGATTCGTGAATATTATCTTGGGCTGGAGACATGGGGGGGCATCGTGTCATTCAAACACGTTCAGTAATATCCTTCCTACTCTTTCTCATTAGTGATCATTTTTCTTAAATGTTGGTGTTATGAAATGATTAAATGCTCTGTGTGTTATTGCTTCTATGCATGCGTACTTGTTTATTGTGTTCAATTAATGTCTACAAAACCTACATGCCATGAAATACAAGAAATTTCAAAATTTTACATACATGAGCCGACCTATAACTCTGAACCGTCGGTGCATGCCTGATTGAGAAACATATTTACGCCTATTTTACTGGAATGCGTCGACTCATCCCTGCATAGGTCGACGCATCGCTGTTTGTAAACCCATCATATCCTAGTTTCTATTGTGTGGTTCCACTTGCATGCATCCATTTGATGTGTTGTTGTTCCCTCTTGCTTGCGTTCATCTGGCCTCCCTCTCCATCTCAAAACCCTAAAAACCCACTGTGCCATTTCAACTCCAAATCTCTCCAAACCTTCATCCATGGCTTCTAGGGTAACAAAGAAAATAAGTATCAGAGGTAGCTCTTCAAATCAAACTCAGGTTACTCCTTTATCACTTCTTCCTTCTGATCTTACTGAAAAATATGATGAAAAGTTTGCTAGAAGAAGGTTGGTTAGGAAATTGTGTGCCTTCCATAACACTCTCAAACGCCTGCATATCTCAGATGTGGTGGAATTGTTGGACCATCAAAATGTGTTTCCATTCCTTGAGTTGGATGGAGACTACAACGAGGTACTCGTCAAGGTATTATATACGGGTATACAAGGTAAATTCTCTGATAACCAATTTTCATACAGAACTGCAAATAAGGTTGTCAAGGTAGATGATGAAATTTGGAAAACTTTTGAGTTGTTCCCTGTTGACATTGATACTGTTAAAATCACCGACACTAAGCTTCCTGCAGACTATGACTTCAAACATGCCTTGAACTCCATGCTAAAATGACCATATCCTGAGAATTTTGTGCAAAGTAGTGCTTTTCCAAAAACTGTCACAATAGGTCAATTAGTTCCTCTAGCTTGAATTATGCAATGGATTGTGTCAAGGATAATTCGCCCCAAAAAGGGTGGGTTGTCCTGTATTGATCAACCTGAGGTTATGTTAATTTGGGCTATTCTAAACAAAATTAAGATTAATTGGCGGTATTACATCACTAGCCGGTTATTTTCATTGAGGGATTCCCCTAGAGGATCTACTTTGGGGTATCTATAATTCACTCATGGAATTCTAAGTCAAGCAAAACTTGATCTTAATGGTATTTCACCTACACCTATTTTTCCGAATTCAGATTTTACCTCCAAAACTCTCGCACTTAAGGGTCATCAATGGAATCCCTAGCTTGGTAAGTACAAGTACTTTGTGAAGTCAAACTCAGTAATGCTTCGAAATGAAGATGTTGAACAGGATGATGAAATGGAAGATGCTGAGGGCGGTGAAGTTGGTACTGAGAATCAAGAAAGTGCAGAAGAGGACGAAGAAACTGACGAAGGCAATGATGACCATGAGCCTCATAGATCCTATGACGAGGTGATGCGCAAACTTGAGGAAATGCACGTCCACCATCATGAAGACATGGTATTAGTAAATGAACGAATTAACAATCTTGCTGGAATATTCAACCTTCAAAACATTCAGTTTAATGATTATGCTAGCCTCCAAGACCGCCGATATAACACTCTTCATGAAATGATGGAAACACAAAACACAAACTTGGCAAACTTTCAGTCGGCTTTCATGCCTCGCTTTCCACCAAACCAACCACAAGACAATGAGGAACAACAACATTAGTCAATGCTTGACACTTTATTTCTTGCTGGTTATGCTTATATTGCCATGGTTTTGTATTAAACTGTTTTACTTCTTGTACTACTTTGTGTTTTATTTTGGGTTTGTAACAATGAACATCGTATTGTTTTACTTTATTGGTTATTTCATCTATCTTCGTCTGCACTTGCTTCATATTGTGTGTATGTTAGTTTGTGTTCTTTTTGCAAAGTTGCAAAATATTGGTCACTCTATGTTTTTTTTGGTTCTATTAATCCATGTCCTTGTTTCTTTTTGATGTTGTCAAAGAGGGAGAAGGAAAGGAATACACAGCCACAGTAGAAATATGCAATATCTCAGGGGGGGATGATTAGATGATTCACAAGGTTGACTCGTAACCATTGAGACCATTCATATTTGTGATTTTTGCCATCATCAAAAAGGGGGAGTATGTGAGGGCAAAAGTGAAAGAACTGAGTTTTAATGCTTGTCAAAAATATATTTGTGCAAATATGTCATGCTTCAAACAGGTGCAAGTGAGAAACATCAAAAACAAGCTTTTTTCTCAAAACAGACTGCATGAGCCGGCTCATGGAACCTTAGGTCGGATCATGAGAAGAAGATTTTGGCTTGCAAACATCCGAGAAGGCGCACACTTTCGCTATGCATCGACGCATAGTTCTGGGAGAACATGAGTCGGCGCATGACTGAAGGAATTTCAACCTCTCTCGCTCAGGATTGTTAAAACATAGTTTGATTCTACAACCCTTCATTAGAGTTTTGATGATAACAAACACAAAGAACAAATATGCACTCTAAAACTATGTTATTTTATATGCATAAGTTCTAACCAAAGCAACAACAGAAGTTAAGCTTTCTTGCTGAGGTAATCAGAATTTGCGCTGAAGAATGATGATCATAACATGCATTGTAGTGAAGAATATTCTGATCTGCACAGAAGGTTCATATACAATCAGATTCTCACAACTCTAAGTCATCAATATTCTGAAGCAATTGCAGCATACAAGATTGTAAGATTCTGAAGCGTTACTGTTCAATAAATACAGCATCATATGCAACAGCTTCATTCAGACAAGATCTTCTCAATATGGAAACTGCTTAAATGTCCTTTATCACGCTTAATGTTGGACATGATTCCATTTCCTATATAAACAAGCTAAGAGATCAAATCTTTCACGATTTTCAACACTACTGCAATTCATCTAAAAAGGCTGCAAGCTTACATACTTATTTTCTACGCTCTAATTTGTGTAAAATATCACAGTTGTGGTAACTGTTTTTGTAACGAAAAACAATCATACACTTAATTCTTGTATCTTTATTTAGACAGTTTTTCCTTGAGATTAATCGGATTGTGGTTTTACTCAAGAGGTATATGTGAACCAACCCCCTGGGTTTGAGAATTCCAAACACCCAGAATATGTTTTCAAACTAAAGAAGTCACTATATGGTCTGAAACAAGCTCCCAGAGCTTGGTATGAAAGACTAAGTAACTTCCTGTTAGAAAAGGAATTCACCAGAGGGAAAATGGACACAACCTTGTTATGTAAGTCATTTAATAATGATATTTTAGTGTGTCAAATTTATGTAGATGACATCATCTTTGGATCCACTAAACCTTCTCTGGGAAGAGAGTTTGCTAAGTGCATGCAGGCAGATTTTGAGATGAGCTTAATGGGGGAACTCAAATTCTTTCTGGGCATTCAGATAAACCAAACTCCAGAAGGAACTTACATTCATCAGAGAAAATATGTCAGAGAACTTCTGAAGAAATTTGATCTCTCAGAATGTAAGCCCTCAAAGACTCTAATGCACCCCACGTGTATTCTGGAAAAGGAAGAGGTAAGTAAAAAGGTAGAACAGAAAGTCTACAGAGGTATGATTGGCTCTCTCCTTTATCTGACGTCTTCAAGGCCTGACATTTTATTCAGTGTTTGCTTATGTGCTAGATTCCAATCAGATCCTAGAGAATCTCACTTAACAGCAGTTAAGCGAATTTTCAAGTATCTGAAAGGTACTACTAATATGGGTTTGTTTTATAGAAAATCCATTGAATACAGCTTAGTAGGATATTGTGACGTTGATTTTGCTGGAGACAGAGTAAAGCATAAAAGCACTTCTGGAAGCTGCCAGTTTCTGGGAGACAATCTGATCTCATGGACCAGTAAGAGACAGTCCACAATAGCATTGTCAACAGCAAAAGCTGAATACATAGCAGCTGCTGGATGTAGCACTCAAATGCTCTGGATGAAAAGTCAACTTGAAGACTTCAACATATTTGAGAGTAACATTCATATCTTTTGTGATAACACTTCAGCTATATGTCTCAGTAAGAATCCTATTTTACATTCTAGGGCTAAGCATATAGAAATAAAACATCACTTTATTAGGGACTATATTCTGAAAGGAATTCTTACCTTAAAATTTATTGACACAGACCATTAATGGGTTGATGTATTTACATAACCTCTTTCTGAAGATAGATTCAATTTCATTATGAAACATCTCATCATGAAGTTATGCCTAGAATAAAATGTTTTATTTTCATATCTTAACCCTCAGAACTTTATTGTTTTCTGTGAACATCTGATCAACTTGTCTTCAGAAGTTAGAAGCACAGTTGCCTCAGAATCTATCTACGAAGATCTAAACATTTCGTTTCAAGGATAGAGGCGTGCAGTTCACATCATCAAACATCTGTCATCCTCTCACAAGTCACCTTTTGAGACTGAACACGCGTTCAAATTCTGAAGGGTCCAAGGCTCTGATTAGATGCATTGAGACACTTGTCAGTGGTAACCGTTCAAATATCTTTCTAAATCCCCTAATCTCATGTTTCATTAATGCATATAATCATTACTTATTTTCTTACTTACTGCTTACGTTTTCCAAAAACCTATTTAAACTCAATTTACTATTTCATTCATTCAATTTTACTATCTTCTATATTCTCTCTTATTTCAAGTTTCGTTTTCAAAAACCCTTTCCATCTTCTTCAACGAACCCGTGTGAACAATGGCATCATCATCAAGCCTCAAGAATCTCAGTGCTCCTGAATCTTCATCAACGGAACAATATGAAGAACCCATTAGGACGCTTCTCACTCCTGTTGATAACCTGGAAGTTCTCTCTGAGTTAATCATTTATTTTAAGAGTTTACAAGAAAATGGGTTTAATCTCTATGAAGACGTAACTGCTCAGGGATGGAACAGATATTTTGACCGTCTGTTAGGTCCAACGTTTCCCATTCTCGTCAAAGAGTTATGGATTCATGCTACATCATCCAACCACCAGATTACTTCATATGTTATGGGAAAGAAAATAGTGATAACATAAGATCTTATTGAGAAACTCATTGGATACAATGGTGGTGGAGTCAGATGCATTGATATGGCTAATAGATGTTCTGACCTAAAATTTATTGCCAAGGAAATTTTCACTTCTGGACAACCATCCAGCAAGATCAGAGACTTGAAGGATCATCACAGAATCTGGGCTAGAATAATTCTGGGATGTATCAATCACAGGAAGCCTACAAGCTCTCCTGATTACATCAATATTGATCAGCAGTTTCTGATCTACTTCATTGTAAAGAAGACCAAGATAAACCTTCCACACTTGCTCTTCAACCATCTCAGAACAAGTGTGAAAGAGACAAGAGAAGAAGAAAGAACTAAGAGGGATTGGATTCCCTTAGGAAGACTGATATTAGATATTCTAACAGAAAACAGGCTGATAGAACATCTGACAGAGACTCAAGAAATAAGCACTCTGGAAGCAACCGCTGGGAAGCCTTTGAACGCCAAGAATCTGAAGAAAATGAAGATCATTGAGAACATTAAGAAGGAACCAACTATTGCTTCTCATGAGACCATCACTTCTAGAAGAATCCCTCTGAAGGATTTTCCACTATTTTCTGAGATAGACGCAAACCCAGAAATCATAGTCAGATACCTTAAAGCTTGCAAGGCTGATGGGACTGCTCCAGAAATCAACATTCAAGATCTGCACAGGCCAGCTCCAGAGGTTGTGCTAAAGAAATCCAAAAAGAGGAAAGCAACAGAAGAAGGATCCTCTCAGAAGGCACCTAAAGCTGCGAAAAAGAAAGGTAATCCATCTTCTGTTTCTGTTATATAATCAATAGCTGTTACAACATCTGAAACCATTCCCCCTCAACCAATAGAAAATCCTTCACCCCAAACTTTTGAAGATTTTGACATAGAGTTTGATCCATCTGTAACTCTAGGAAACTTTTTGAATGAACCTCACTCCCCCAGTCAAAATCCAAATCCAGAACATCATCAACCAGAACTTGCCAAAGTTCTATATGAAATTGAACTATTTGATTCAGACTTTTCCTCTCCAATACCAGAAAATCCAAACTCTTAACAACAACCAGAAAATCCACAACCGCACACTCCTCAACCAGAACATCTGAACCCTAACTCACCACAACCAGAAAATAAACACTCTCTCTCTCCACCTTCTGAAAACCCATCTTCTGAAATTCCTGAATAAGAAACTCAACATGCTACCACAAACCAATCTGAAGAATCTCCTTCAGATTCTGATACCACTGTCCCAATCCCCGGAATAACAAAACCTCTTACGGTTCGCTTACCTCTCACTATTCATGATATTCCAGAAATCCCCTCACCATATGAACCTACACCACCAAACACCCCTAACACACCAATTATAATTCATGACTCTCCCACTCCTTCACCCATCAACCATCCAGCTGACAACCTCAGAATTGTCATTGATCCACTAGTGCTGAACCGTCTAGCTTCCACCTCAAACAAAATTTCCATTCCCAGACCTAAACCAACCGCAACCAAATCATATGTTGGTAAGAGTCTTTTGATTTTTGAAACAGAAATGCAGGAATGGATCAATTCTTTGAAGCAAGCAAGCCTATAGATTTCTAATCCCGCTGCTTCTGATTCTCTATGGGAAAGATTCAAAAAATGGCTCAACTCTGAAACTCTGAAGCTGAAAGAATTGGGTTATGAAAGGGATCAGTAGAACTTCAGTGATCAGCTGAAAGCCTTCCAAGATCAAGTTCTGAGCCAATGGTGCAAGAAAGAAATTCTTCCGCTGGATAATGCTCCCTGGAAAGAGCACCATCCTTCAGAAGTTGCTGAACCAGATTCTGAAAGTCTCTCTCTGACTATTTCTCCAGAAAACATGATTGCATCAGAAGAAGTGGTTCAATCAGAAGAAGTTGCATAATATTCTGAACAACATGCAACTCCTGAAGATACACCTGCTTCGTCTCTAGTCATGAAAACTCTGGAAGAGTTGAAGAAAGAGAATGCATTAATCCATGCTAGACTGGATAAGCAATAGGATACAAACAAAGAGATCAAGGGTAGGATAAACAAGAAGATACTACAAAAGAAATCAAAGACATTCTGGGAAAGCAGGAAGAGTCAAGCACTCAGATCAAGAGCTTGTTGGAAGCGTTGTTCACACGTCTTCCCCCTCCTTCTTAGATTTTCTTTAAAACTGTTTATCTGTAATCTTTTATCTTTACCTCCTTGTTTCTGAAACTTGTCATTGCATTCTGTTTTCAATATAATTCATCTTTTTTACTCTGATTATATTGCTTTTTGATAACTGGCAAAAAGGGGGAGAAAGTAAGATATTTTCAATAATAGTATGCCGGGACAAAGTCTCAAACATTCTGAATATTTTAACCTTTACTTTCTGAAAAGCTTGAAAAGGAACACATTTTGATAAGAACAGAAGGAGATGCAACAAAAGCTCTGACGAGAAGGAACTTCAGGGAAGTAATCAACTCAGGGGGAGTCTCTCTTAAGTTTTTTTGTTCTATATTTTTCACTGAAAATCCTAGTTTTTTTCATCATCAAAAAGGGGGAGATTGTTAGAACATAGTTTGATTCTACAACCCTTCATTAGAGTTTTGATGATAACAAACACAAAGAACAAATATGCACTCTAAAACTATGTTATTTTATATGAAGAAGTTCTGACCAAAGCAGCATCAAAAGTTAAGCTTTCTTGCTGAGGTAATCAGAATCTGCGCTGAAGAATGATGATCAGAACATGCGTTGTAGTGAAGAATATTTTGATTCTTAACAGAAGGTTCATATACAATCAGATTCTCACAACTCTAAGTCATCAATGTTCTAAAGCAATTGTAGCATACAAGATTGTAAGATTCTGAAGCGTTACTGTTCAATAAAGACAGCATCATATGCAACAGCTTCATTCAGACAAGATCTTCTCAATATGGAAACTGCTTAAATGTCCTTTATCACGCTTAATGTTGGACAGGATTCCATTGCCTATATAAACAAGCTGAGATCAAATTGTTCACGATTTTCAACACTACTGCAATTCATCTAAAAAGGATGCAAGCTTACATATTTATTTTCTACGCTCTAATTTGTGTAAAATATCACAGTTGTGGTAACTATTTTTGTAACGAAAAACAATCATACACAAAATTCTTGTATCTTGATTTAGACAGTTTTTCCTTGAGATTAACCAGATTGTGGTTGTACTCAAGAGGACTTTGACAGTTGTCAAAGTAGTGATTGTAATCAGTTTTTGATTAGTGGATTAATTCCTCGTTGGAGAGAGGCGAAATCACCTTGACGGTTGGACTGGAGTAGTTTGAGATCAAACAAACCAGGATAAAAATATTGTGTCATTGCGCATTTGATTTTAAGTTTTCAATTCAACCCCCCCTTCTTGTGTTTTTTACTTCTTCAGGGAAGGCGCACGCCTTCTCTATGCTTCGACGCATAGTTCTGGGAAACATGAGTCGGCGCATCAGACAATGTGTCAGTGCATAACTGAAGGAATTTCAACCTCTCTCGCTCGGGAAGGCGCACACCTTCTATACACCCTACATGAGCCGACACATCGCTATATTGTCTCATTTTTTCTGCTATGCTGTTACATCATGGGAATCATTTATATATATTGTTTGGTCTCTATTTTCCACAAATGAACAAGAAAAAGTGAAAGATAGACACAAGAGCTCTCTTCATCTTCAACCTCTCATCAACCATCAACAACTACACACAATCATTTTTGTTGATCAAGTTTTTGGGATTGTGTTGATAACGTCCGGATTGAAAGTGCAATTTCAGATTTGGGTAGAGATCTTTGTGGATTTTTTCTTGAATAAAACCATTGGGGTTTTGTCCTCCAAAATTGGTGGTTTTTATCACAAGTCTTTGCTTCATTGAATTCAGCCGAGCTAAGGGATTGGAAGACCGTGGGGTGTTCAATCGGGTAGCGGTAATCGAAGGATTGTGAAGAAGGATTTGGGGCCAATTTCTTGGGTTCAAAATCATTCAAGGTAGAAGGAGTTTTGTTCAATATTTGGCATACTTGATTCATCTAGAATCAAGGGAAGAAGAGTGCAACATATAAGATTCATCAAGTGACTCTGAATTGTGGTGATTGTATCTTCTCTTTAAAACTTTGCAAAATTAATCTCATATTCTAATTCTAGATTCTAGAATAGGGGGCAGAGTAGCCCACGCGAGGAAGACAGGGTGAACTGCCTTAACAAACACTATGTCCATTTTAGTTTTCTGCATTTTATTTCTATCTGCTTGAATTTGTGAGTTATCTATTCTTTCATTCATACAAAATAATTGTAGTGACAAACTAAAACTTTACACCTCGTATAGCATTAATTTGAATCGCTATAATCACTATAATTTGAGTATAACCAAACCTTGTGTAGTACGTACACCAAGTGTTTGGTGAATTTACAACTCACATATTTACTTTATCTTCTCCGCAACTATTTGGTAATAACTTACACCTTGTTAAAACTTGCTAAAGCGATTCATCATATTCAATTCTAGTGTGATTCTATTCTCATCATTTTCATTAAATTAGTTTGCATATCCGATCTTTCCAATACGTAAAATTTAGACGATCACATTCAGGGCTGTAGCTCTCTGATAAAAACAATTTTATAAAAAGCAAAAAATTTCAAAGGAATCTATTCAACCCCCACTTCTAGATCCGTCACATCATCTAACATAATTAACCTTGAAAATTTGCGAAATATACACTTTAATATTAAAAGAATTTTTTAAGTGTTTATTTTGTTGCTATAATTTAAAGAAAACAAAAATGTATGCATTTAAGCATCTATTAAATTCTAGAAATTTTGAATAATATATTTAGTTGGGGTAATTGTAAAGGGTTAAACCTCAAATTATTTATTAATATGCAATAAAAGAATATATATATATATATATATATATATATATATATATATATATATATATATATATATATATATATATATATATATATATATATATATATATATATATATATATATATATATATATATATATATATATATATATATATATATATATATATATATATATATATATATATATATATATATATATATATATATATATATATATATATATATATATATATATATATATATATATATATAATTTACTATAATTTTATTTAAATTTATTAATATAATATATTTTTTAAGAATATATCAAATATAATTTATTTTTATCACTTTTTTTATTATTTTTAATATTATCTATTTTTTGCACTAGTCTCTTTTTTATCTTATAATATAATATATTTTATCTCTATTTTATTTTATTTTAACTTATTTAATTTTTATTTTAAAATTAAATATTAAATAAAATAAAGAATTTAAATGTTAGAATGTTTTATTGTAATATATATGATGAAGAAGTAATATATCATTTATTTTTTTTAAATTGAAAGATTCAATAAATTTTTTAGAGACACCAAGTAAAAAATAATCAAAATATCTTTTATTTTTATTTTTATAATTAATAAGTTATTTAAAGACAAATATAAATAGGATTCTATAATATGAAAAATAAGACAGCTTCTGAATTCGATAGATACATTGCTATTATATTAAAGATAAAGCCATCATAACTATTCCTATGAAGACTTCACATTCATGGATTTTCAAAAGGATTCTAAAGCCTAGGCACATGGTAAGTAACCCACGGGCCTGAAATAATTTTTTGGTGATGTCCCCGGCTGGTATGAGGAACTCAAATGAGTTCTTCAAATGTGTAAAAGAAAAAGGATGAAAACTATGATTTTCAAATGTGCCTTTGCGATGTTAATAATATTTCTACTATCACGAAAGATAGTAACGGGTTTTGTGTGTACGATAGAGAAATCTTGCAGTATATATAGGAAGTATTGGCCTTCAGGCATTGCCCCCAATCTGAATATGTAAAACAAGCGAGGTTGAGATCATAATTTTGGTTGAATAATAGGCTTAATGCATAAGTATTCTTGATGTATCGTAGAATCGAATAACTACTTGCAAATGTGTTTGTCATTATGTGGGTTTCAAGATGTAGTGACTTAGCCTTTAGACAAAAAAAGATTATGTCAGTCCGGAGGGATTGCAAATAACGCTTGTAATTTTGAACAGGAAATGTGTTTTATCTCGACTATTTAAGCGAGATAAATAAAAGTCGTCATGATATAAAAAAAAGTTTTAAAATAATTAAAAGATAGTAATATTGATTATGGGTTTGATCCCCAAAAACTGTATTTTTTATTTATTTTAAAAATTGTAATATTTTTTACCTTTGTTATTAACAAAAACGAGAATAAAGTCTTGTTTTAAAAATTAAAAAAAAAAAAAAAGTGATTAAATGTAGTTGATGAGAATCAAATACATATTTTTTAAATATTTTACCTCTCGGTTAAAATTGAGGTATAGGTCATTAAAAATTAAAATATGATAAATGTAATTGCTGGAATTCGAAAATGCGTTCTTTAAATATATTTTTTCTCGGTTTTCAGTAAAACCGAGAGAATATATGGTATTTTTTATAAAAATATATTAAATGTGACGCGTCTATATTTTACACTTCGGATTTTTGTTGGGGGAAGTGAAATGTTCAATCGTGAAGAGCGTTATTTATTGTAGTGTAAAATTTTAAATTGGTTTGGATTAGCAAGCAATTTTGCATTAGCACAATTTTAGTTTGAGAATTTCATTTTTCACCATGTCGCTTTCTCTTATACCTTTGAAAATTCGAAAATACTTTTAGTCATTTTTGGAGATGTATCTCCGAAAGCACCCTTCATAAATCAAACAGTAAATTGGTTCAGAGATGCATCTCCGGAATTTTCTAAGGTCAATTGGGAGATGCATATCCGAAAACTCTCATGAATCTATTTACTATGCATTTTCATTGAAATTGGCGTTGTTATCGGGGACTCTCTGTCGATTTTAATTAATATTATAGTCATAGAAATTGTATCCTCGCGCTCTGACCCTTGCTTTCAAGTGTTTCTAGCGTTTACGCAACCTAACGTAAAAAATTCAATCTTCTAAAAAATCGATTCTGAATCGAAATCTTACCGTGCCAATTCATCAAAAAAAATGAAGGAACAAAGTCCCTTATTTTGAAACAAAATAGAGAGGAACACCCTAAAAAGCCTAAATTCCTAGTTTTTCTATTCATATTTGATTTTTAGTTGTATTTTCAAATTTTCAAATTTTATTTTAATCGTTTTTCTATTTTTCAATTGTTTTCCCCCATAGGGACATTGTTGGTACACTACTTCATATAACACTTTTTATGACAGAACTTACATATCATATAAAAAACTAAGTGTAAACCATAGATGCGTCACATTTTTTTAATTAAAAAATATCATATTTTTCCTCAGTTTTACTGAAAATCGAGGGGTAAAGTATTTAGAGATGACACCTTCGAATTTCAGCAATTACATTTTAACATCTTTTAATTTTTTTAAATTTTTTTATGACATATTAGTTCAATTTTAATAAAAATTGAGGGATAAAGTATTTAGAGTACACGACTTTGAATTCCAGCAAATATATCTTATCATCTTTTAATTTTTAAAAAAAATGACTTATTACATCGGTTTTGCTAGAAATTGAGGGATAAAGTAGCTAGAGGGGCACATCTTCGAATCCTAAATAATATATTTTATCACCTTTTAATTTTTAAATTTTTATGAGCTATTAACTTAGTTTATCGAAAATCGAGGGGTAAAGTAACGTTTTTATTTTATTTTATTTTTTATTTATGACATAATTGATGAAAAAATTAAGTAACAAATTTTTGCCGTCCATTTATAAAATGACAATGGTCAAGATATTTCCAACTCATTAATTCACATGAAATATCAGTGATCCATGTGAAACTCTCACTAGCCAATCAAAACGTGAATGCTAATGAAAGCAAGAGTAGGAAAATATTTCAAGATTGGTTTCTTATTGTTTAAATTTTTCTGTAGTTGGGAAAACATGAAAGTAACTTATTAATGTTAGTTGTAAAATAGTTAATATTATTATTGTTGTTGTTAAAATTTAGTATTTAACAATTCTATTTGTTAGACAATAACAACGTATCTAGAGGGGGTGAATAGATATCCAATTTAAAATTCTAGACACAAATCTAGTTTTGAAGATATTTTTAAAAGAGTTTCCGCGGAAGAACTTTTCTGGATAAGTCGTCTAAATGAAGGTTATTGGAAACTCATATATGTAAATCAATTGACAAGAGTAGAGTGTAGAATAAGTATCATAATCAAATTAATACTATTAAATCACTTAACAGCTTATTTAACGTTTCTAACAATTCACCCTTAAGGTTATTTTCAATGCCACAAATCAAAGAACAAACTTAGTCAATTTACCAAACACTAGGAGTGCAAGTGAATTTTCTGAATTTTTTCTTAAGTTGTATTGATATACAAAACCACTTATAATCAAAAGTGATTATAAGTTATACCCACACTTGAGTTAAAATCATAATTAGTTAGGGAAAAAATACTTACAATTCAATTGATAACGCAATGCTACTTGATAAATTGATCGCTGAATATCAAAGCAAGTAAAAGCAAAAGGTAAAAGAGACACAAGAAATTTGTCTTCACAGTTCCCCGTTGTCGTCCGTGCGTGTGGGTACGTCTGCGCCTAATTCCAATGGAATTAGGATAATACTTAATATGCAAAAATGTCGATACAAGAGAAGTGTTCAAGAGAAACTTCATAAACCCTAAGTTTGTTGTTGATTCAACCCCTTCTCCTCTTTTGATTTTTAGAAAGACCAAGACACAATAGATGCAAATTGACTATCTGGATCTTACTACTCCTTTGTATTCTTTATCTCCAAAACTTTTACGCACCGTCAATTTCCAACTATTACAACACAAGACATCAATTGTAATCCGTCGTTCTCTCGCTACTTCCTTTGCGTTCTTTATCTCCAAAGGATCCCTTGCACTCTTTATCTCTAAAGGTCTTCACTTGGCCGCAATTACCTCTTGAACTTCTTGCACGAAACCCCCAAATCAATCAATGATCTTGGGGAACAAACTTGCAGTTTTTTCCGAATGAAGAACCCTATAAATCTCAACCCAATATCTTTGGCTACACAAGAACCAAATTAGAAAATCTCAATCCTCGTCTAGATGGCACCCCAACGAAAAACTGTTGTTATATAATGCTAGTGTGTATGTATAGATTGGAGGTTGAAGAATAAGAGTAAATGTAGGCTTATTTTATGGTATCATCAAGTTATGAAAGATGCATGAATGAGTATTTATAATATTGGAACATTTAGGACAAAAAGGACAAATTCTGAATTAAAAAAATTTGAGAAAATTGACCAATTAAATAATATGTGTCGATCTATAGAACGGATGTGTCGACACATACGTTATTTCCAAGCAGTATGTGTCGACCTCTATAAGGCTATGTGTCAACCTAAACAAGACATAGACTACATGCTTCAAAACAATAGCAAATGTGTCAACCTGAAAATCTTATGCGTCGACACATAAAATAAGAATTTTTGCAATTTCAAAAATGCTCCAGTATGTGTCGACATATTCGATGTATGTGTCGACCTGAGACTTACAGAAGCTACGGCCTTTAAAAATGAGTTACATGTATCGACCTAAAAAAAGAATGTGTTGACACATGTGTTGCATCCTAAATTTTACCCCGAACTTTATCATTCACATTCATATATCGAATTTAATCTTCATTCATATCTCCACATTTTTACGCATATTCACTTTTTTATTCAAGTTACATTTTTATCTGTTTATTTCATTTTTCAAATTATAAAATTGATCTTTGTTAGTTTTTTATATTTCATTTTCATTTAATAAAAATATAAAATAAATGGTATATATTTTATTTCTTTTTATCATTTAAAATAGTTTTTTGTTAATCTTTAGAAAGAGTATATAAAAAATAATAATTGTTTTTTTAATTTTATTTAATATCTAGTTTTTATCATTATTATTTATAAATAAAAAAATATGTATATAAAAATTCTTTGCTTAATTTGTTTTTATATTTAGTTTTTATTATTAGCCAAAATATCTAGCAAGCAAGGGCTAGAGGTCATTTTACCAAGACCTAGTTAGAGGATAAGGTTTGGATTGGTTTCATTATAAAAGAGCAAGCGGTATACACAGAAAACAAAAAAGAAGAACCATCCTCTTCATCCACAAACCGGTTCTGCAATCATTTTCCGTTTCCAAAATCAACGCTCCGAACAACCTCCATCCACCTGCCTCACGCGGAACCTACACCCATTTTGTCGTTGGTTTTGAAATCCAGATATGGAAGTTCTTATTGGTGTTATGTTTTGTTTGTGATAAATCCGCAAGGTGTTTGATTTTGGATTTGTGTTAACAATGTTATTCTTGATTTTAACGTGGATTGAAGTTTATGCTAATGTCATGTTTTTTTTAATCCAATTTGAAAGAGATAGTGATCACATTTTGGTTTCATTTGTGTTTAAATCGGTTATAGAATAATTTTGTTGTTTCCATGGATGTTAAGCATGATTGAAACGAATATTGTTGAGTATTATTATGATTATTAAGTTGTTGTTCGGATTTTAGTTTAGAGGTTTAAAACTCATTTTGAACTAGATTTTTTATGTTGTAATGTGAATCTTTGGTCGTTGTGTCACTTGTGAACGGAAAATAACATTTACAGTTGTGTTTGTTTGAGTTTAAATGTGTTTAGCACAATGTATGCAATGCTGATTTTTGTATTTAAATTGAATAATCATTAGATTTTTCGATTCTTGATTGAAAGAATATTCATTTGTTCATGTACATTATACAAGTTTCATTTCAATTTTTGTTTTATACCTCGTGATTATTAACACATGTTCTAATTGTTGCAATTTCATTTGATTTCATTTTTATCTCTCTTATGCTACTAACGAGTTTGTTATTGTGAAGATTTTCAAGAATTGTTCAAGTATTCATTTTTTCTTAGCTCATCTACACTTTCTCATTTACCTTTTATTGTATTTTATTTTACTATTTTGATTTAATATTTAGTAATGTAAATATATAATTATACATAGTATTTATGGTTTTATATTTTATTCAATTTACTTGTAAATAAATTCAAGTTATGTTGATATTATTCTCATTGCGTTGCGATTTTAAACTTTAATTCAAATTAACTTTTGAAAATCGTACGGATGCATATAATTTTGCGTGACCACTTAGATTGATTCCTACATGAATATATTCTAAATATATACTTAATAAAGTGCAATGTTCAATAGCTTTTGATTCATTCTGGTCTTGTAATTTACACTTGAGCTTTATTTAAGATTTCGAATAAGTTTCCCTATGTTGTTGGTTTTGTCTGTGTTTTATGTGAGGCAGGGATTCTTATCCGATATCTGAGTATTATCTGCTACCTTGAGTCTTATCTGATACCATGAGCTTTATCCATCACCTTTGCACTTTATGTGATTCCTCAGATTAACTACGCTTTCTTTGTCTGTGATTTATTTTCACGTGTTGCGCTCATCGCTTATGATTCGATGTGCTTTATCTGATACTTTGAGTATTATCTGACATTTGGGTTTCTTTGATGAAGTCGACTTGTGATTTATTTTCACCTGAGGTTTAGTATACTTTTGGCTTATTTATCTGTCTGTGAATGAAAATTCAAAGGGATGAGAACGCTATATTGATTTCTTTATATCAAGTATGAGCTTCTGATTGGTCAGATCCTCTTTAACTTATCATTTACCTTTCTTATACATAGGTTACTCTTTTCATTTCCTTCTCATTCTTTAATTTTCAAAACTCTCTCATCTTTTTCATAACCTTCTTTGTTTATAAACGCAAACCACTTTCATAATAAACCTCGACTTTGTCGAGTGCCTTTTCTTTTAAAACTTCTTTTCTTTAAACAAACTTCAATTCATTTAATCATACTTTGACATCTTTCGAAAAGACTAAAAAACATTCAACTTCATTCAAACTTTTTTGTGCACTCGAGCACCTTTTACCTTTTAAAACTTTTTTTCAAGATTAGACATGATTCATTTATAGTCGAGATATCATCCTCCTATCTCCATGGTTATAAAGGTGTCGACTTTTCCATTTGAATACTAGAGGTGTTCTCAAGTCCTCACTCTTGCTGACGCATGGTTAATCTTTCTCACACCTTGTGGGCGTTAGTTGAGATTTCTTTCCTAAAAATGATGACTTGTCTCTTCGTTTAAAATTAATCAACAGACAAGTCTTTTCTAACCGAACTATGGTGCTCTGACTTTCCCATTGCACGATGGAGTACATAGGCACTAGTCTCACGACCCAAGGCGAGCAAAAAAATAATAAAAAAACATTTTCTTTTGTTTGTAAATACTCTTTCATTCATTGTATCCCCTTTAGCAAGTTTAAGCTTTAAATAACACACTCATTGATTAAAAACAAAGAAAGTGGACCCTGCGGAATACCATAGATGCTTAGGATGCTAATACCTTCCCTTTGCATAATCGACCCATGTACCTCGATCTCTAATATTTTATTTCATTGTGGGTTTTGTTCGTTTTTTTCCCATTTCCCTTTGGAAATAATAAAGTGCGGTGGCAACTTTATTGAGTGAGATAAGTCAATTGATGGCTTAATCTCAAAGTCTTTATCGTTACATTTCTCGCATTTTACACCGTGCGACAGCTTGGCGACTTCACTGGTGACTCTTTCCTAAGTGGGTCAATCTTATCTTTGTTTGTTTCTTTTCTTTGAGTGTTTATCTATATGTTTTACTTGCTTTCCACTATTTTGTATATATAATGTGTTGTGATGGATTTGCTGGTTTTTCAGGTTGGGTGGGTGTTACTTTTAGATAAAAGGCCCAATACACAGGCCGAAGTTGTATACCACTAGGAACACATAGGATTGGAGTGGAGAGTCGTAACGACTAATAGGTCTATGCCCTATCAAGTCTGATCATGAGAGCCACAGTCATACGAGGTTCAAATGAGGTGCTATCATCATCACGTATGTTGTACGATGATAGTACTTTAGACGAACTCATCTCTCTATCGATCACTACAACGCAAGTGGATACTCTTTTAGCCTCTTCCTTTGTCACTTCATCTAAAGGAAATCACCATTCAATGATTACTCATGTACCGATGAACGGTCCGTCCTCAAAGGATCTTCCTCAACCTATATTTCCAAAGGTGGTTAGTTTGTAATTTCGAATGAGTTCAGAAGAATCTAGTGTTCACTTCAAGTTTAGGCAAGAGAAGAGTGATAACGCAGTGATCATATCTCCACACCGAAAAAAGATTCTAAGTACCTACAAGGGGCGATAATCTGATATGTCTCCCAAAGCTCTACCTCAACAACCATTGTTTGTTTTTCCCCAAGACAACATGCATCAGAATCAGCACCATAATGGAAGGAATAAGACTCGCTTTGATCTTATTCCTGTGTCTTACACTGAATTGTATCATCACTTTGTTTAGTTAGGTTTGATCACAACAAAGTGTATGAATCCCCAAATCTTCTTCCAGCCGGATTCAGGTTTGATCTTCATTGTGAGTTCCATCAGGGAGCTGACAGTCATGATTTAGAACATTGTTATGCACTGAAGGCTAGAGTACGAGATTTGGTCAGAGGACAGATAATCAATTTCAAAGCTCTTACTCCTAATATTGTCAACAATCCTTTTCCAGGACAAAGTGGCTGAAGAATGGATCAGAGTATCTCAAGTCACCTCCTAAAGCTAGTGTTTCAGACAAGACAAATCATCTTTATTATTGATTAGCCACTAGGCCATGTTTCTTTCTGTTTGAATTTTCCTTTGTTTTTGTTATTTGTTACATTCAAATTTCGTTTGTACTTTCATGTTTACTTTTAATGAAATGAGCATCACATTGTTTTGATTCAAATCATTTATATTTACTACTTTCAAAATATATATATATATATATATATATATATATATATATATATATATATATATATATATATATATATATATATATATATATATATATATATATATATATATATATATATATATATATATATATATATATATATATATATATATATATATATATATATATATATATATATCATGTTTACTTTCTTTATCAAACTGTTGTTTATGGAAATATTGGAGGGAGGATGATGAAAACGAAATACCCATAATTGTTGTTGGTATGCTTTCGAATAAAATTTGCTGACGATGTAAGGCATTGTTTAAATTCCCAAACACTGAAGAAATAAGGAAGTTAATCCCTCGTTCACCCCTTTGAGCCTAGAAGTTGAAGTTTCTTTCTATACGAAAAACCCACAATTTTAACCTGGGGAAGGGTAGTTCTCAGTTAAATTGGTTGTGCATTCATTCAAGACACCTTTCAATAGACGTTGGAATCAAGCTTTCCTTCGCACATAACAAGAAGTGTCGAATATGTCCTTTAAATCAAAAGTGACGATGATAGTTCTCCATAATCATTAAGCCAGGTAGTCACTATCTTTCAAAAAAGAAAAAGAATGAAAAATCAAAATAAAAGACCGCTAAGTCAAAACCTATGAAGGAGACTTAGGCAAAAATTGGGGCATCCCGCTGACTGTAATCTCATATAAAATAGTTCAGGCAAAAGTTAGGGATAACAAATTCAAACAAGATTTGACAAAAGTCATCAACAAAAACAAAAAAATGTTGTAAGAAGAAGTGACTGCCTTTTCAAGAATCTCCTGGCTTCTGAGCCATCACCATTACTATCAACAATGCAATTCCAAAATCTATTGGAACCTGAATGCATAGTCTGAGTTAACCGAACGTAGGACTGAAGATCATTACGAAGATTGGGTTGGGTACATATAAACTTTGAGCCTTTATCCTTTGTTTCTTAAACCGTGAACCAAACCATGTTACAACCCTCAAAAGACCTAATTGTAGCCAGGTTTCTTTTTAAAGCATACTACAACAAGGCTGAGTAAACTGACTCCTAAGATCTTTTGCATATCAGTTGTCTTGGTGTCATACCTTTGCTTTCACTTTAAATGTTGAAACCACCGTGTTTTGACCGGTGATTCATCTTCTATACATCAATAACATCATTCCAAAAATGATTTTGATTTCAAAACTTTTGCATGAACTTCGCATTAAAATTACCATGTTTAAATGAACAATTTTGCTCGTAAACAAGTTTTCCTCATCATGGAATTTCTAACAGTTGAGAGACATGGTTAGTGATCCCATAAGGGGCAAGTATCTTCCAGATCTAGTTGTGAATCAGTTTAAGATTTATTGCTCAGTGCAAGTTATTCTTAGAATTGGTTAGTCAAAAAATTTCTTTCAAGACTCATCCTGGGGCATCCTTCCCTGCAGTCATTTTAGAACTAAAGCCATGATCAATTTATTTCCAGCAATTATGGTCTGAAGCCATGCTTAGTTTTATCCTCAACAGTTAGCTAATTTGGGGAAATCCCCATGAAGCTCTTTAGTCCTTCCTAAAAGGAGAATCATTTCAATACAATTTACAAATGTGACAGAAGTGTTTCTCATGACTTATTCTTTCTAAGCTGAGTTAACGATGTTCCCTATTATGAGGAATCAAAGTTTAAATGTTACCTCCACAAAAGAGTCAAGCTCCATTTTCATAAATGTCTTCATAGATCATTCATACATCATGCATCTCAAAATTCAATATCATTGCATAGCAAGAGTGTTTTATCCTCATTTACATTTCCCGAGGTCTTGTTGCTGTCAATGTCTTACCTTGCGGTCAAAGTCCAACTTACTTGGCACTTACCAAAACAGATGTCAGTTCGTCTTGTTTCTTTTCCCGTCCAATAATATTCTTGATATGTTACTTCTCACTTTTATCCAAATCCAGTAATTGGATGTCACATTCCCTAATGTAGTATTTCTCATCTCCTCAAGTGCCATTCCTGGATGTCTATCTCTTTTCACTCCAGTTCCATTCCTGGATGTCATGTTTTTTCACTCCAGTGCCATTCCTGGATGTCTATCTCTTTTCACTCCAGTTCCATTCCTGAATGTATGTCTCTTCTTCCTCTCCAGTGTTATTCATGGATACCTTGTTTCTCCCTTCAGCCAAAGCAGGTTATTGGATGTCGTGGTTTCTTCTCACTTCGTCTAAAGCAGGTTATTAGAAGTTTGTGGTCTTGTCCGTCCAGTTCCATTCCTGGATGGCTTTGATGTATCTTCATATTTAGTCTTATCTCACATCTAATGTTCTTCTGGATGTTTCTGATTATATTTTCCAAAGAGTCTTTACCTTCATCCAAAGAAATTACAAGACCATAGTAATTACCACCTATTCATTTAGTCCTTGAGATACCAAACAAATCCATGTGAATGAGCTCAAGTGGTCTTCATGTTGAAATAACATTTTTAGATTTAAACAAGACCCTTATTTGCTTTCCCTTTTGACATGCATCACATAGATGGTCTTTTGAAAACTTTATTTTTGGTAGACCAATTACTAAATCTTTTGCAACTATTTTATTAAGTAGGTCAAAGTTGACATGAGCCAAACGTCTATGCCATAGCCAAGACTTTTCACTCAAGGTAACAAGACATTGAGCATTATTCGAGGAAATTTCTATTAAGTCAAGCATATAGATATTACTAACCCTCAAACCCTTAAACATACACTCATTCTTTTCATTATGTTCAATTTTGCAATAATCTTTGGCAAAAATTACCTTATAACCATTATCGCATAATTGATTAATGCTAAGAAGACTATGTCTAAGGCCTTCAACTAGCATAATATTTGAGATAGTAATAGTTGAGGGATTACCTATACTACATTTTCCAAGTATTGCACCTTTGTTGTGATCACCATAGGATACAAGTCCTTTCTTCTTCACTACAAAGTTGGAGAAGAGAGACATGTCTCTTGTCATGTGTCTTGAAAATCCACTATCAACAATCTATTTCCCCGTCATAGCATCAATACACACATCCTACAAGAAATCAAACAAAAGTGGTAGGTACGGAATTCTCATTGGGTCTTTGAGAGTGAGTTTAATAATTGTTGCATTTGGGCAACCATTGAAAGTTGCCTTTAGGAACCAAAAATCACCTAAATTTGCAATTTTCAATAGTATGACATTTTTTGCTACAATAGTGACAAAATAACCTATTATGAGAATCACCTAAGCTATTAGACTCCTTCTTAAGAAAGTTATATTTCTTATGAGGTTTTTCAACCTTTGAGCCCTTAATAGCAATAGTCTCAATGGGATGAAGTATTTTTTCCAATTTGGTTACAAGAGTACTCACCTCTTGATGCTAAATTTGACATGTTTCAGTTCCAAATTTGCAAGATTTTCCATCTGCTTTTAGATGACTTGAACTTTCTATAATAAGTTTATTTAATGCCTCAAATGTTTCATTTGTTTATTCAACCTTGTCCTCCAAATATGTAAAATCTTTTTCTTAGGAGGCCAGCCTCTTGTTGGCATGCAAAGTCTCTTTTTGTATATTTTTAAATTGATTTTTCAATTCATTAAAAGACAAATTTTCAACATTAGAGTATTTAGAATGAATTACATCTTTTTTCTTGCCTTGATGATGATTGTGATACGGTGGGAGAACTGACTATGGTTTTGCGTTCGTTTTTGCAAATGTTTCGGTTGAGTAAGAGTCGCCACCGACTTTTTATTTTATCCTAAGGAAAGGTTTAAAAAGCACAGCAAAAACCTTTGAGATTTTTCTTGGGTTCGGGGAGTAGATTATAGAAAGGGAAGGTATTAGCACCCTTTCTATCCATGGTTATCCATGGGCTCTTAGGTACTTGCTTAGATCAACTTGCCTTGGTTTTCATTTGTTTGAAATGGTGCTCGGTGTGTGGTTTTGAAAATGTTTTGAAAAGATGCCTTGTATAGGCTACCCTTGTAACAATTCTTTACTCGAATGTTTTACAAAAGGTGTTTGTCTTTTTGAAAAGATGTTTCAAGGTTTTTGAAAGTTTGTTTGGAAAGTGTTTGTGAAGTGTGGTTTGAAAATAGGCAAGTGTTTTCTTTGGCAAATTGACAAGTACTTAAGAGCTATCTACCCTAAAGTTCTCAAAGATTTTTGTTATGTTTTAACCCTTTTAACAATTTTGTTCCACCATTGCATTTGGTGGACAATCTTGTGTTAGGAGGTGAAATGGACGGGCGCGGGTCATCGTTTAGACCATAATTGCAATAGTGCTAAGTATCTTTGGGCAATTTCTCTTTGAAAGGGACTTGATCATTTTAGGCAACTTTTCGAAAGCGTCATCGAGGGACTATGATCATTTTGAATTGTATTTGTTTTGCCCAAAGAGACCTAACATGCAATATGGCCCATTTATTTGAAGGCAACAAGTGGAATACCCTAGGGGTGCAAGTGTGATATGTGTTGTCCATTTTCATGCTTGATTATCTTGAAATTAGGTCAAACTATTTTTGTTCGTTTTATTTGCATACAAAACCCTAATTCTAGCATGGTATATTTAGAAAGCGTTAAAATGCGAAAAATAAAATTCCTACACTATTACAACACAATAATATGGGGAGGGGGGTACAAATGTCCAAATGGGGGGATGTTTAGACAAGAAATTAAACCTAGCTATTACATCAATTTGGAATGTTCACAAGATAAATAATTGCATAATTAAATAGAAATGAAATAAATATGCAAGATGTAAAAAGAATTTTTATATGTATGAAAAAGTATTATTTATGTCAAAAAAATAAAATAAAAAGTATTATCTTTGGAGTATTTACCTATTTAGGGCAAAACCCTAATTTTAATCAAAAGGGTATTAATTATTTAATATATATAATATTTACTATTTATATACAAAAAATAAAATAAAAATGAAGTATATTTGTAAAAATGTATTTTTAGTGTTAAATATTAATAAAATAAAAATATGTATATTTTTGGTATTTTATCCTAAGTGTATTAATATATATATATATATATATATATATATATATATATATATATATATATATATATATATATATATATATATATATATATATATATATATATATATATATATATATATATATATATATATATATATATATATATATATATATATATATATATATATATATATATATATATATATATATATATATATATATCTTTATTATTTACTAAATAAATATCATATATATAAGATAATAATAATAATTAATATTTATGAAAAAAAGTATGTTTTGTATAAAATATTTTAAGAAGATAAAACAAAATAAAAATGAAAATAAAGTGTGTTTACATTATTTTTCTCTATTTATTCTAAATAATATATTATTTACTTATTTGTATATAAATATCAATATAATCAAATAAATGCCTAAAAAATATAAAAATGATGCAAAAAATATTTTTTATGTTTTTAATATGATAAGAAAAAATAAATGAGTCAGAATGAAAAAGGAAAAATCAAAAAATCATAAAAATACACAAAATGGGCTTGAGGGTTATGAAAGCAAAAACAGGGTGTGAAAAGAAATAACAAACAGGCCCAGCCCAGAAAGTTGTTGTCTTCAACCTTCAGACCAAACAAAATTCAAAAATACGCGCCCTTCTTCTCCAATCCCTAACTCCTGATTCTTTGATCTTTTGCCAAATCTTCCAACATGAAACCTGTAGAGCTTGAAGCCACGATTCTAGACATATAAAGAAGTCAATCTAACTCTCAGAAATGAGAGAGAATTTCTTCTCTCCCAAATCCTGACCTAATTTTTATGCCATGTTCAGACTTAAAATTCTTGCAGCACACATAATATAAATGAAATCTAATTATATGGGCATGTTCAGGGCTATGATTGTGACATATTCTCTTCACAAACCTAAAGCTAACAATGCCTAATAAGAGAGATAGAACTTCATGAATATACCTGTGCAGTTGGAATCGTGCCTTGCAATGGAGGAACTTTCAGGACAAGATGATGACTTGTACAGCTTCCTTGAAGTGTAGTGATGCTATTCCAATACTTACTTTGCCTTGAGACACCTTGAATCGAGCTGTGGAACTTCAACTGCAAAATGAGAAAGTGAAAATGGTGGAACTTGTTAGAGGAATTACAGATCGTGTTTCGGGTCTTGGTTAGCTTGCATTGATGCTAGGGAATATGTGTGAACTGGTTTGGGCAAGAAAGCTTGAGAGGAATGAGAGATGGCACTCAAACTGCAGGCCTTGCCCTGTTCTTGCAGTTTGAAGGTGATTCTGGGAATGGGAGTGTATGAGGGATGTTAGGGTCGTGTACTAGCTCAGTTGGGATGTTTTGAATGTGTCCCAAAAGTTTGCTTAAGGGTTTGCAAGCTAATATCAAAGTTGTGTTGAACAATGCAATGTTTCTTAGCACTTAAGCAAAAAAGGTCAAGTTGGTGTTTAGGCAGCTAGAGGCCCCCATAACATGCTGCATAACTCAGTATTGATCAGTGTGATTAATCCCTAAACTTGTGCCAAAGAGATCTTAAATGTACTTCTTGGATTTTCAATTGGACATAAAGCTACCTTTTGCAAAAATGGAAGAAATGCTTTATCTATTTTGGGATTAATCCTTTAGGCAATGCTTGAACATACAAAACATGGTCTTGGCACAAAGGATTGGCATTAAATTTATGAGTTTTGGATGGTTTAAGGACCTGTAATCAAGATATGCAAGCTGAGATTGAAAATGCCTAGTGTTATGGACATGTAAATTGACCAATTCAAAAGTGAGTTTTTGCCAAATTGTGAAATTCGAATCTCTCAAGTTATGAGGTTGTTTGATGAGTTCTTGGACATTTTGGAAAGCTTGGAATGTGTAATACAATCCATCTTTGAAATGCAAATTGAAATTCCAAGTGTAAGTGTATGTAAAATGGCCTTGAAGTTGGGTAGAAAACCTTGTCAAAATAGGTTAAAATTTCACTAAGTTAAGAATGGTTTAGTGCCCTTATTCAAAAAATTGTAACTTGAGATACAAGCCTCATTTGGGAAAACTTTGTGAATCAAAGTTATAGATTATGCAACAAGCTACAACTTTCATGTTTTGACTTTTGTTTGAATCCAAATGAATCTTGGTGAGAAAGTAGGGCAAAGTTAGGAAAAAATTAGGGTTTTTCATAACTTAGAAAAATTCTAAGTTATGAAAAATTCTCATTTCTAACCCTAATTTGCATTTTTTGATTTCTTGGTGAACAAGTTTCATGATTTGGCATGTTTTGATGAAAAATGAATCTTGACTCTTGATTTTGACCAAAAAGTCAAAGTTTGACTTTTCAGTATACAGTCAAAATTGATCAATTGACTGGGAAATTCAACTGTCAATCTTGTGTATTTGGGATCTTTTGAACTTTTTGAGCATGTCAAGACAATTCCATGGGGTCCTTGAGTCCATATGTGAGCTTGGTTTTCCATTGGCTAGGTCAAACAGTCAAAAATTGCCCTTGTGCAGTCAAAACCCTAAAAATGACCATTTTGCCCTTTTAGTGATCTGACCAAATTTCTTGTGGAATTGTGATCCAAACTTGATCAAATGGTCCATGTGAGTTCATAATGTTGATGTGGGTCAATTTTCATGAGATTTGACTGTCAATTGGCCACAGTTGACTTTTCCCCAATACAACTGGTTTTTTAGGTCAACTGTCCAATTGACTGGGCAAAACATGGAATCAAGGCTTGAAACTTGATGTGGATAAACTTGGGAGTCCAATATGAAGCATGAAAGTCATCTTAGGCATTTTAGGTCAAAACATCTTTGTGCAAACACAAACCCTAATTTGGGTCATCAGTGCAAGGAGAAGTCTTGAGCAGATGAAAACCTAACTGGATCTTGAGCTCCAAGGGCTTTGTGATGAGAAATCATTGAGTAATGGGAGGGCAAATTTTGGGGTACAACAGTTCCCCCTGTTCAATCTTCTTGAATCCGAAGAGTTAGATTGGCAAGTTTTCCTTTCGTGACTCGAGGGTAAAAGGAGATTGGACACTAAAGTGCCCGGAAATTTGCACTCGTCAAAGCAATGGATGCGGGAATGGGCTTAGAGATGCCATTTGGAGATGGGCTTAGGGATGCCATCTTGAGGGGTGACAGAAACTTGTCGGGGATGGGCTTAAAGATGCCATCTGGAATGAGTATCAGGAAGGCGTCCATGCTTCGGACTATCTTCGAACTGGGGGTCTGAATAAGCAATAGATTGACATCCGTTGTTGGGAGGAATCCGTAAACTGTTGTCAAAGGTCGCATCTGAACGAGTGATAGATTAACATCCGTTGTTGGGAAGAATCCACAGACTGTTTTTAGAAGTCTTTAGAAGAAACTGAACAAGCGATAGGTTAACATCCGTTACTTGGAGAACCCGTAAACTGTTTTCAGAAGTCTTGGAGTTGAATAAGCAATAGAGCGGCATCCGTTGTTGGGAAGCGTCCGTAAACTGTTTTCAAAAGGTGAGAAGAGTCTGAACAAGCGATAGATTAACATCCGTTGTTAGGAAGAATCCATAAACTGTTTTCAGAAGTCTGAAGAAGAATCTGAACAAGCGATAGGTTAACATCCGTTACTTGGAGAACCCGTAAACTGTTTTCAGAAGTCTTGGAGTTGAATAAGCAATAGAGCGGCATCCGTTGTTGGGAAGCTTCCGTAAACTGTTTTCAAAAGGTGAGAAGAGTCTGAACAAGCGATAGATTAAAATCCGTTGTTGGGAAAAATCCATAAACTGTTTTCGGAAGTCTGAAGAAGAATCTGAACAAGCGATAGGTTAACATCCGTTACTTGGAGAACCCGTAAACTGTTTTCAGGAATCTTGAAATTTGAGGAGGAACCGGTGTAGGGTTGCTTGATGATGAGTCCGTGTAAAACTGCATCTGAAACTGTTAAGGATAGCTTTTTATTCTTATCCTGAAAAGGACAAAATGTTAGCTAAACACAAAATTATGTTGCATGAAATGTATGATGCAATATATGTTATATCAATGTTTATGATATGAATGTAATGAATGCGCATGTAAGCTGATGAGCTGTCTTGCTGGGGATAGATGAATCCTGGATGGCTGAAGATAAAAGCATCTTGACTGCTGCCGGGAAGAATAATTCCTTGGCTGTTACTGGGGAATAAGGAGCTTGGGTTGTATACAAAACCTCTGGGGAATTCCTGATGACTTCTACTGGGGAGTACCAATCTAGTAGGCTCATGCTGGGGATGCAAGACTGAGAATCTTCAGTTTGGCGGGAAACATCTCTGGCGACTTCACTGGGGAACTCAAGATTTGCTCTCCTAAAACTCTGTAGGGAGAAGGTTCATTAGCCTGGCTTCGCTGGGGATTCTGAAACTTAAACTCTGGGGGGAATTGAATTCCTGAGGACCCTCTGGCTGGGGGATTGTAAAGATAAGTTACGTTGGGGAATCTTGATGAACTCCGCTGGGGATAGGAAGAATTTTGGCGAGTGCGATCTTCTGTGGCAATAAGCTGAGGATAACCCAGTTATAAGCCCTTGTTAGGAATAACTTTGAATAAAACTCGGGAGAGACGTCCGTACTCTGCAGGGGATAAGCTTCCAGAATCTACTGGGGATAAGCTTCAAGACTTGTTGGAGGATATGGACTCCAAATCTCCTGGGGGTTTCCTTTGAAAGGGTATCAAGATATCCAACCGCACCTTTGACTTATCAGTAATCCTCTTTCTTGGTTCATAAGGAAATGATTATGTTCAAATGCATATGCCTATTTAATAAAACATTGGAAGTTTCTCAAAATAAAACAAATAGTGCAAGAGAAAAGGAAAGGAAATGGCACAAATTTCTGGGAAAAGTATTTGTATTTAATTTCTATGAGTATATTTGTACAAAGGAGACAATCATCCTAGTAAGAGGATTTTGTCGTAAATATTGAAATATTTATACAAAATAAAGATGGCTATGTGAAATAATTCCATGGGATTCCATTCCGCTATAGCTTTCACAACTCTGAATATCTGTCCATTCAATGCTTCGTTGGCCGATGACTGGATTGATTAGAAGCCTGGAACTGGTTGATGAAGAGATTGTCTTTGAAGTGATCCGACGAGACATAGTCATACACTTTAATTCCCTAACTTTTGCCTGAATCGCCCTTTCGGGTTTTCGATCCACCGGGAAACCCATTTTTGCCCAAGCCGCCCTTTCGGGTTTTCGACTTGCCGGGTGTACAGATTTTTTTTGTTTTTATCCCTAATTTTTGCCTGAACCGCCCTTTCGGGTTTTCGATCCACCGGGATGCCCATTTTTGCCCAAGCCGCCCTTTCGGGTTTTCGACTTGCCGGGTTATTTTATGCATAATATCTTTTGACTATGTCTGCGTTCGCAGGGTGCGGCAAATCGTCGCCGTCCATGGTGGTCAGAATCATTGCACCACCAGAAAATATGCTCTTGATCACAAATGGTCCTTCATATGTAGGAGTCCATTTGCCCCTGGGATCACTTTGCGGCAAGATAATTCGCTTGATTACGAGATCTCCGACTTGATACACTTGACGTCTGACTTTCTTATTGAAGGCCTTGATCATCCGTTTTTGATACGTCTGACCATGGCATATAGCAGCAAGTCGCTTTTCGTTGATCAAATTGAGTTGATCAAGTCGGGTCTGCATCCAATCATCTTCATTCAAACCTGCATCCTTCATAATCCTTAGAGAAGGGATCTGGACTTCCATAGGCAAAACAGCTTCCATGCCATAAACCAAAGAAAATGGGGTTGCCCCAGTTGAAGTACGTGTCGTCGTACGGTATCTATGTAGAGCAAACGGTAACATCTCATGCCAGTCTTTGTAAGTGACTGTCATTTTCTGAATGATCTTCTTAATGTTTTTGTTCGCAGCTTCAACAGCATCGTTCATCTTCGGCTGATAGGGAGATGAATTGTGATGATAAATCTCGAACTGTTCGCATAGAGCGGTGATCACCGTGTTATTCAGATTCGTACCGTTGTCTATGATGATCCTGTCTGGAACACCATACCGACAGATGAGATTTTGCTTGATAAAGCGGGCAACCACATTTTTAGTAACAGAGGCGAAGGAAGCTGCTTCGACCCATTTGGTGAAATAGTCAATGGCAACCAGGATGAAGCGATGTCCATTGGAAGCCGTGGGCTTGATCTCTCCAATCATGTCAATGCCCCACATTGCAAATGGCCAAGGGGCAGTCAGAATGTTGAGAGGAACCGAAGTGTTGCACCCCAAAATTTGCCCTCCCATATTCTCCAAGAAATTGCCAAGTCAAGTCACAAAACTCCCCAAGGGTTGCACAGTGCAAAGGTCTCTTATACAGTCAAGATTAGGGTTTTGTGTTCTGATCAAGAAAGGAATTTTTCAAAGGCCCAATCAAGTCTCATATGCTTACAAATATGGTCAAGCATCTTCATATCAAGTTTCAAGGCATTCAGCTCAAAATTGCACAGTCAAAACCCTAAATTGCACTACAGTCAACTGTAGGGGCAAAATGGTCATTTGACAGTCAAAAGTTCAAATTTTTGGTCAACATATCATTTTGAAGCCACAAACATCATTTGATCAATGCTTGATCATGATTCTCAAAATTTGGCTCAGAGATTATCAAAGATGCAAAAGTTTCCTTATTTGGACAGCTGAAAAAGTCAACTGAAATTGACCAGGGCATAACTTTCACATGGATTATCATAAAAATTCCATCCAAAGCTCATTTTGAAGAGAAAGACATTTCCTACAACTCATCTTCATACTTCAAGTCCAAGAAATGCTCTCACAAAAAGTTATCAATTTCAACATTATAGGTCATTTTCAAAAGTCAACAAAAAGGGAATTTAAGTCAAAGACCATAACTTGAGATTGGTAAATCAAAATGACATGGGACCAAAGGCATTGGTTAAAGGACTCAAAGACCTTTCCAAAATGTCCAAGAACATGAGAAAAGATTAAATATTGAGCAAGTTATGTCTTGTGGAAGTTGGGAAATGTTTGGATATTTTGAAAAGTCAACTTTGATCCAAATGACCTAAAATTGCTAATGGGCCCATTTTTCTTCCATGATTCATCATTCTAAGCATGTGCACGACCACTTGGCCCAAAGGGAAGTATTTTCTCATTTTTTATTTATTTATTTGAATTATTATTCATATTAATTCATTTAAATTATATAAATATATGAAAAATACCTAACTTGACCTAAAAAATCTTTTCATGCATGTTTTACCCTCAATATCTCGTGCACATCCCAATATGGCAAGATTTGGTTTGATTTGAGCATGATTGAACAAAGAGCACATGAAAAAGATATGAAACATAATGGTGAAAAATCAAATATTGAAAACTATGAATGAAAAAGATTTTGGCCAATTTTGTTAACCTAATACCTTCACTACATAATCAGAAACATAAACCTAATGCCCATAGACTGAAAGCTGCGCAGAAAGAGCCATTGAAAACTTGAAAAAATAGCCAAAAAACTCAATACTGAAAATCGATTTGCAGGTGGTTTCAAGCCAAGATTTTGATCCCATTGGCTTCCTGAAGCTTCAAGGAAACGATTCCAATCCAGATCATCCATTATAACGCCAGGAATCGGTAAAATTAGGGCCAACTGTATCAAGAAAAACTCATAATCGTGCATACCAATTCATGCATTTTTTATAAGTTTTGATATGTGTTTTGCATTCCTGATGAAGTTTACAAGCTAACCATAACCTTTAATTGAAGTTTCATGCGCTCTAGGCCAAGATGCCATGTTAGTTTTCTAGGGTTTTGCAGGATGTAAAATTAGGGCTTTTGGAACGAGACAAAATTAGTCCTTGAGACCACCACCATTAAACTCACCGCAACTGGACGAAGAAGACGCACACATCGCGCTCAATTTATGAGTGCCTAAAACCTAGTCGCTATTTTCTGGAAACAGGTCTAAGAGAACACACGTAAAACCGTTGCCCAATGTTTGTGTTTTCAGGGACATGAAGAAGACGAAGGCGTGGCGTCCACAGATTGGCCAGTTTGAAACTTCGCGCGCAAAGACTCATTAATCTTTTGTTTCTTTTTATAATATTTCTTGTTTGTTTATTAATCAAAAGCGTGAACTGGCACAGATGGCAAGCGAGTCTCTTGGCAAGGCACATGACCTGGGTTCGAGCCCCAGGTCTTTCACATGTTCATGTTATTTTTCCATTAGTAATCATATGCAGGCGCAACGTTGTGGCCCATAGTACGCTCCTCTATCCATCCATACACGCGTCTAACTCCATCAATCTAAAGGCCATGGATTGGAGAGTACGATGAACTCCAGTCAACGCTGAGGTATGCAAGCCACGAAAGTCAGAAAGGCCTCAGAATAATGGGCCAGACTTCTCAATCACACCTCCACTTTAGGGCCTGAACCCCCCCTGGTTTGCAATTCTTTTTATCTTTTTATTTTATTTTTAATTGCTATTTTATTTTCCTGATTGTTTTAATTTAATTAATTATATTTTTCACAAAAATACAAAAATACATAAAAATTCAGAAAAGACAAAAAATGCAATAAATATTTTAGTTTAATATTTTCTTGTAAATAAATGCTTGGAATTTAATTAGTTTAAAATAGGTTTTAATATTAATTCTTTTCACAATAAAAATCTAAAAAATGAAGAATTAGGTTTAATAAATTTTATTCCTTTTTAATTTTCCTTTTTACCCTAATATTATTTATTTATTTATTTTCATAATTAATTGTACATAAATAATTTAGGTTTAAATTAGGTTAAATATTAATACTTTCATAATAAATTTAAAAGCCATTAGAATTAGGGTTTGCGTCGTACTTTGAGTAAATCTTTTAAATCTTAAAAAACATAAAAATACCAAAATACATTTTCTTTTAATTTTAATTTTAATTCCTTATTAATTTTAATTTTGCAAAAGGGTCCAACGCCCATATTTTTAATTGTTTAATTTGCGTATTTATTTTATTGCTTAAATAATTATGTATCTCTCCCGAAGCCTTGTAACTACATTTCGCACTCTTATTTACTTTGCTTTATTTACTTTTCTGTCAAATCGGGTCCGGTTTAATTTTGGCGATGTGGACCCGCGCCATTTGTAATAGCTTTAGATTTACTTTTCCTGCAAATATTAACTGTTAAATAAGCATGCAAGAATGAATGGCCCTAATTAAAATCAAGCGTAGATCACAATGAACATGACAAGACAAATACAAATGAAAATGACACACAATTCGCACACACCACCCCTAGGGTACGCCTCACTGTTGCCTTGCCTCGAAAGGTGATCGTCGAGTAGAGGATGTCTTAGTAAGTCCTCATGATCCGGGAACCTGGCATGAGGGTAGCTTCTAAGGTGTCTTCCCATTGCTCCGGTGATCACCATGTCCCGAACCTCGAATTGACCCGAATACCTCCAACGGTGGTGCTACCTACCTCTCAATGGTGGGATGACACTACTTTAAAGGACCTTTACACAGACGAATTCCTTAGGGTAGATAGGTTCTCGTAGATACTCGCTCTCTTCAAAAACAAACAAAAAATCTTTTCGCACCGACACTTTTCAAAAGCTTTCAAAGCAATTTTTTCAAACACTCTGACACAAGAGTCGATCTGGAATTTTCAAAGAAACTTTTTCAAAACCCACAGTTGAAAAGCAAACAAACCATTTTTGAAAACACAAATGAGCAAGTATCTAAGAGCCCATGGATAACCATGGATAGAAAGGGTGCTAACACCTTCCCTTTCTATAACCTACCTCCCGAACCGAGAGCAATCTCTATAAGGAATTTTTCTGTGCTTTTGTCCTTTCCATTTGGAGAAAATAAAAGACGGTGGCGACTCTTGCTTCCGCGAAATTTCGCGAACCAGCGTTAAACAGTCAGTTCCAGATCCACCGATCACAAAACTGGCGACTCTGCTGGGGACTAAACTTAAAGTGAGGTGTACCTTAGGGTTAGTTCATAACTGTGTTTTCAATTGTCTTCTTTGCTTGCTTTACTATTGTGGGTTGTATCGGAGTTACATAGATCCTAACCCGGATCTGGGATACCCTGTTAGGTAGCATAAGCTGTGAGGGACCTGTTCGGCGTATACCGACATGGGTGAAGCAGTGGCTACGTTGGTGTGGCGCCTCGGTCTGTACCGATATCCCTCGTGTTGAAACGGGGAGAATATGGGTCTTCCAAGGAGTCATTAAGCACCAACCGACCTTAGAACCTTACATGACCCAACTTGGCCATTAGAACAGTAGCAGTATGCTACGCCCATTGAGGCTAAACTCTCGTGATGGTTCTGGCCGCAAGAAAAGATTGCGATGCTGGAGTTATGACCGATTGAGGGTAGTCAATGATATTGGGATCCTCTAAGAACCCGGTTACTTTGATAGGACAGGTATGAACCAACAAACTGAAAGAGGGTAATACCTAGACCTCATGCTGGCCTAAACTCTAAGGGCTCTTTTGTGTGACTTGTGTGCCTTCGTACTTGCCTACTTGCATGCTTTATCTAACACATAAGCTACTTGCAGGTTTTGTTTATAGTCCTTAACTGGGACTCATAACAAGGTTTACCAAGTTTTCTTGCAGGTTTTGGTTTGCAGTCCTTAATAAGGACTCATGACAGGGTTTATTCATATCACCCCATGCATCATGACATCATACTATTGCATACATCCTAACCCATTTCAGGGATCTCAAGGGCTTGTGATGCAGGTCATGATGAATCAAACATCTAGCAAAAGGCAAAGAGGATTTATTTTCCTCTAGCCAAAGTTGTCAGGGGCTATGACCCACTGGATATGGTGAGCCTTTGACCCTTGAAGAGGGATTTTCTGCAACAGGAAGTTTCTTCAATCAAGTTACCGGTTTTCTACTCTAACAAGTTTCTCTGTTTACCCCGCGAGATCCTTGAAATCATTGCATGCATGTCATACTCATCATTGCATAACAGGTATCCTTGTTGCAGGTCACTTACCCTTCTCGCTGTTTATTCCAGCAATGGCTTCCCGACAAGACAGCCAGGACCTTCTGGCTCAAGAGACTCGGTTCGGGGAAATCCTCCTGAATTTATCCAAGGGGCAGGAGGAGCTAAGGACACTTCTCATAGAGGATTTTGTCAAGAACGGTGCTGAGGACGAACGGCCGAAACACCTACAAGATGAGATGGATGCAATGAAAGCCCAAATGCTGGGGCAGAGGAATGCCATTCAAGGTTTAGCTCAAAGACAAGATGAGCTCCGGTTTCTCGTCAACTAACTGCTTCAGGGTAACCAACTGGGGCAAACATATAAGGGTAAAAAGCCAGTCATCGTTCGACCATCTTTGAGACAAAGAGGCAAGGAGAAAGCTCCTCATATGGCTTCAGTATCACCAACTCAGTATCAGCCAGACAAGCCCAAAAGGCAATTCACCAAGCTCAACGTGTCATTGCCTCAAGCCTTACAACAACTGCTAAGGTTGAACTTGGTGACTCTAAAGGATCCTCCTAAGAATCCCAACAGGACACCTTCAAGATATGACCCCAACGCTCACTGCGCTTATCATTCTGACAGTCCGGGGCATGCTACAGAGGATTGTTGGACTTTGAAGAATAAAATCCAGGACCTGATTGAGGAAGGAGCTGTGGAATTCACCCAAGAGGGCCAGGCTGAGTGCTTCTACCATCCCTACAGGATCCACTATGTGAAGTGACAAGCCCTGAGACTAGGAAATTTTTGTTCATTCGAATGTTCAAGTTGCAATTTTCTTTTGTTCAAACATTTATTCATGTTAAACATTGTTATTCCATTAATGCATCGCATATGTCTGTTTTGAAGCAATATATTCGTATTCACTATACGCAAATTATTTTCATATTTTTTCTGATGATCAACTCTTGACTAATAATTCTAAGCCTCTCGAGGGAGGATGACGAAAACGATACCGCGATCATTACAGTATGCTTTTGAACAGACCCCGCTGATGAGGTACAGGCATTGTTTCAATCCCTAAACACTGGAGTTATAAGGATGATAATCCCTCGTCAACCCCTCTGAGCCAAAGAAGTAGGAGTTTTTCTTTTCGAAATTTAAAACCCTTAATCATAACCTGGGGCAGGGTAGTCTCTCAGTTGATCCAAGTGCATAACGAATGGCACCAAAGAGATCCTTACGAAAAAAGACAGTGATGGTTCCAAACAATCCTAAAAACAGGCAGTCATTATCCTTCGAAATAAAAACCCAATAAGTCAAAACCTATGAAGGAGACTTATGAAACTGGGGCATCCCGCTGACTGTAATTCCAAAAAAAAAAGGAAACAGTTTAGGCAAAAAAAAAAAAAAAGGGATAACAAAATCAAGAAAGAGGTCTCACAAACCCTCAATCAAAGCAAAAAATGACTGCCCATTCAAAATAAATATACTGTCAATATCCGAATCATCACCGGGAAAATCAGAGCAAAGACTCAAACAAGGTCTAACGTATGATCAACTGAGTTTAGGTTTGGAGAACATCACGAAGAGCGGGTGGGTACAAATAAAATTTGAGCCTTTATCCTTTGTTTCTTAAACCGTGAACCAGGCCACGTTATAACCCTCAAAAGTCCTAGCTGAAGCATGGGTTAGTTCGAAAGCATACTGTTACGAAGGTATCCTGACTCCTTAAGGCTACGGTAAATACAGAGTTGACATCATGTGTTACAAACATTCACATGTTTTATGAAAAAATGCATTTTCAAAATCTTCAAGACAAACATAAGCTTTGCATTTTTAACATAACTTTGTTTGCATATGACTTTTTGTTTGAACAGCATAGAAATTCGCATGACGAAAATCTAATGAACAAGAGTATCTCCAATCAAGGGGCATGGCATGACTATTGTCCATCATCTGGGGCAGTTAAGTCAAGATCCAGAGAATCTCTCAAAAGGCTAAAAATCCTGGGGCAAATCTCTGCCTAAGTCACTCGGGGCACTCCAGCAACGAATCTTGCACGATCAGATACCTTCTGGTAATATGGCAACACAAACAGCCAGGGGCAACTCCCTACATTCTGAGAATGCGGACATAGTCGAAAAAATACTACGCAAAATCAAAGACCCGCTAGGTTGACATACCTAGGCAAAAATTAGGGCTTCCCGGCGAACCAAAAGGGTTCGGGCAAAATAAGGGATGAAATGAAAAAATCTGTACGCCCGGCAAGTCGAAAACCTGAAAAGGCGGCTTGGGCAAAAAATGGGTATCCCGGTGGACTAATAACCCGAAAGGGCGGTCCAGGCAAAAGTTAGGGATTAAAGCGTACGACTATGTCTTGTCATCTTGTCACCTGCCTATCAGAAGAAGCTTGGTCTATCAACAACAATCAGTACCCCACAGGTGCCTTCTCCCATAGAAACAGAGGCAATAAAGAGTTGTCTAGGCAATCTAATTGTTCCATCCACCAAGGTACCAAGGTAGGCTGAAGAACATAACCGGCATATCTTAATTCCCCAGAGAATGAGTCAGCAGTCAGTGCATTCTTCTCCAAGCAAAGTTATCAAGGAAATTGGGTATCCTCCAGCAGATCCTAACATTCCCCAGCAGCATATGTATTCTTAACAAGCATCCCCGGCAGTCTTGGTCTAAAGATTGTTCCCCGGCGGCAGACCAACATTCAAAGGAATCGCTTCCCCGACGCATATCAAAACTTCCCCAAGAGGGTCCAATCCAGTTCCCCAGGAAGGCCGGAATCTATCTCCCCAAGCAATAAGCATATCCCCAGTAGATTCTGGGAGCTTATCCACTCGCAGAGCACGAACGCGTCGTCCGGCTTTATTTAAAGAGTTATTTCCTTAACAGGATATAACTGGGTTATCCTCAGCCAAAATCCATGGAAAGAGCGTCGTCGACAAAGTCTTCCTATCCCCAGCAAACTATTATCAACACTCAGCAAGGCATCCCTCTTCCCACAGAGTACTGCTTCCCAGCATGATCGCTAGAGTATCTTTTCTCCCTGCAGAATCCTCCATTTGCCAAGTTTATTCCGCAACGGAGTCATCTTCTCCTACCGGTATTCTTGCAGTTATCATCCCCAGCGGAAGCAAAATCTATTCTTCAACATCAGCCCAGGAGTGACTTCCCGGCACCCGTCAAGGATTTACTTTCCTAGACGAAAAACACATTCATAAAACATCACATACATCATTATAGCATGCATAGACGCATCATATCACCCCAATCTCATTTATTTTTGAGAACATCTTAAAATCAGGCAATTCATGCATTATGACATTGCATACAACTAATTCGTTACTTTTTCAGGAAAGAACGATCAACAGATAAAAGTCTTTACCCGTTGAGGTAGTAATCGTCCCAGATTCCTTCATCATCCTGCTGAGGTAGTAATCGTCCCAGATTCCTTCATCATCCCGCTGAGGTAGTAATCGTCCCCGATTCCTTCATCATCCCGTTGAGGTAGTAATCGTCCCCGATTCCTTCATCATTCTGCTGAGGTAGTAATCGTCCCAGATTCCTTCATCATCCTGCTGAGGTAGTAATCGTCCCAGATTCCTTCATCATCCTGCTGAGGTAGTAATCGTCCCAGATTCCTTCATCATCCTGCTGAGGTAGTAATCGTCTCAGATTCCTTCATCCTTCTGCTGAGGTAGTAATTGTCCCAGATTCCTTCATCATTCTGCTGAGGTAGTAATCGTCCCAGATTCCTTCATCACATCCTTATAAAAAAAAAACCTCCTCTGGTTCAGTCAGATCGACCCTAAGATCTCCCTGATTCTTGTCCAGTTGAAGATTTCAAGACCCAGACCGGTTCAGTTAATCGACTTCAAAGATTCCTTATCCAGTCCCAAGCCTTCTCTAGTCCAGCTAAATCGACTCCCAACAGATTTTTCTGATAAAGACTCAGCAGAAGTTATGGTCCCCTCTCCAACGGTGAGTGAGGTGGTAATTCCTTCTTCAGATGTTTCCCTCTCCGACGGTGAGTGTGAGGTGATAGTCTCCGATGTTTCCCTCTCCGACGGTGAGTGTGAGGTGATAGTCTCTTATGGTACCCTCTCCAACGGCGAGTGAGGTGGTAATTCCTTTTTCAGATGTTTCCCTCTCCGACGGTGAGTGTGAGGTGATATTCTCCTATGGTACCCTCTCCAACGGCGAGTGAGGTGGTAATTCCTTCTTCAGATGTTTCCCTCTCCGACGGTGAGTGTGAGGTGATAGTCTCTTATGGTACCCTCTCCAACGACGAGTGAGGTGGTAATTCCTTCTTCAGATGTTTCCCTCTCCGACGGTGAGTGTGAGGTGATAGTCTCTTATGGTACCCTCTCCAACGGCGAGTGAGGTGGTAATTCCTTCTTCAGATGTTTCCCTCTCCGACGGTGAGTGTGAGGTGATAGTCTCTTATGGTACCCTCTCCAACGACGAGTGAGGTGGTAATTCCTTCTTCAGATGTTTCCCTCTCTGACGGTGAGTGTGAGGTGATAGTATCTTATGGTACCCTCTCCAACGGCGAGTGAGGTGGTAATTCCTTCTTCAGATGTTTCCCTCTCCGACGGTGAGTGTGAGGTGATAGTCTCCTATGGTCCCCTCTCCAACGGCGAGTGAGGTGGTAATTCCTTTTTCAGATGTTTCCCTCTCCGACAGTGAGCGTGAGGTGATAATCTCCTATGGTTCCCTCTCCGACGGCGAGTGAGGTGACAATTCCCTTTCAAGATGTTTCCCTCTCCGACGGTGAGTGAGGTGATAATTCCTTTCAGATTATAATTTCCTATAGTTCCCTCTCCGATGGTGAGTGAGGTGACTCCCTTTGAGATTATAATGTCCTTTGGTTCTCTTCCCGATACTACGAAGATGGTAATTCCCACCAAGATTTTCTCAACGAGCGTTGTTGAAGTTAAAGTCACTCAAGGTTCTCTGACCATTCATGCTAAGGTAGTAACCATCCCTGGTTCATTCATCATCTTGTGAAGCTCCAGACTCAGCTCCTGTAACCAGTCAGGGTACATCTATATCAAGCATCTGAAATCAGCTCCTGCAACGTGTCAGGTACTCATTTTTCTTTTGCAGGTATGCAGGTTCTCGCTAAGGAGTCTCCTACGCGATCAACATCCAGATGGCATCTATAAGCCCATCATCCTACCCATCAATCTCTAAATGGCATCTATAAGCCCATTCCCACCACACTGCGACTATGTGAGCGCAAATTTCTGGGCACTCTAGTGTTCAATCATCTTCTACCCTCGGATTACGAAAGGCACGTCAGCCAATCTGCATCCTCAGGTCTAAGAAGATTGAACAGGGGCAACTGTTGCACCCCAAAATTTGCCCTCCCATATTCTCCAAGAAATTGCCAAGTCAAGTCACAAAACTCCCCAAGGGTTGCACAATGCAAAGGTCTCTTATACAGTCAAGATTAGGGTTTTGTGTTCTGATCAAGAAAGGAAGTTTTCAAAGGCCCAATCAAGTCTCATATGCTTACAAATATGGTCAAGCATCTTCATATCAAGTTTCAAGGCATTCAGCTCAAAATTGCACAGTCAAAACCCTAAATTGCACTACAGTCAACTGTAGGGGCAAAATGGTCATTTGACAGTCAAAAGTTCAAATTTTTGGTCAACATATCATTTTGAAGCCACAAACATCATTTGATCAATGCTTGATCATGATTCTCAAAATTTGGCTCAGAGATTATCAAAGATGCAAAAGTTTCCTTATTTGGACAGTTGAAAAAGTCAACTGAAATTGACCAGGGCATAACTTTCACATGGATTATCAGAAAAATTACATCCAAAGCTCATTTTGAATAGAAAGACATTTCCTACAACTCATCTTCATACTTCAAGTCCAAGAAATGCTCTCACAAAAAGTTATCAATTTCAACATTATAGGTCATTTTCAAAAGTCAACAAAAAGGGACTTTAAGTCAAAGACCATAACTTGAGCTTGGTAAATCAAAATGACATGGGACCAAAGGCATTGGTTAAAGGACTCAAATACCTTTCCAAAATGTCCAAGAACATGAGAAAAGATTAAAAATTGAGCAAGTTATGTCTTGTGGAAGTTGGGAAATTTTTGGATATTTTGAAAAGTCAACTTTGATCCAAATGACCTAAAATTGCTAATGGGCCCATTTTTCTTCCATGATTCATCATTCTAAGCATGTGCACGACCACTTGGCCCAAAGGGAAGTATTTTCTCATTTTTTATTTATTTATTTGAATTATTATTCATATTAATTCATTTAAATTATATAAATATATGAAAAATACCTAACTTGACCTAAAAAATATTTTCATGCATGTTTTACCCTCAATATCTCGTGCACATCCCAATATGGCAAGATTTGGTTTGATTTGAGCATGATTGAACAAAGAGCACATGAAAAAGATATGAAACATAATGGTGAAAAATCAAATATTGAAAACTATGAATGAAAAAGATTTTGGCCAATTTTGTTAACCTAATACCTTCACTACATAATCAGAAACATAAACCTAATGCCCATAGACTGAAAGCTGCGCAGAAAGAGCCATTGAAAACTTGAAAAAATAGCCAAAAAACTCAATACTGAAAATCGATTTGCAGGTGGTTTCAAGCCAAGATTTTGATCCCATTGACTTCCTGAAGCTTCAAGGAAACGATTCCAATCCAGATCATCCATTATAACGCCAGGAATCGGTAAAATTAGGGCCAACTGTATCAAGAAAAACTCATAATCGTGCATACCAATTCATGCATTTTTTATAAGTTTTGATATGTGTTTTGCATTCCTGATGAAGTTTACAAGCTAACCATAACCTTTAATTGAAGTTTCATGCGCTCTAGGCCAAGATGCCATGTTAGTTTTCTAGGGTTTTGCAGGATGTAAAATTAGGGCTTTTGGAACGAGACAAAATTAGTCCTTGAGACCACCACCATTAAACTCACCGCATCTGGACGAAGAAGACGCACACATCGCGCTCAATTTATGAGTGCCTAAAACCTAGTCGCTATTTTCTGGAAACAGGTCTAAGAGAACACACGTAAAACCGTTGCCCAATGTTTGTGTTTTCAGGGACATGAAGAAGACGAAGGCGTGGCGTCCACAGATTGGCCAGTTTGAAACTTCGCGCGCAAAGACTCATTAATCTTTTGTTTCTTTTTATAATATTTCTTGTTTGTTTATTAATCAAAAGCGTGAACTGGCACAGATGGCAAGCGAGTCTCTTGGCAAGGCACATGACCTGGGTTCGAGCCCCAGGTCTTTCACATGTTCATGTTATTTTTCCATTAGTAATCATATGCAGGCGCAACGTTGTGGCCCATAGTACGCTCCTCTATCCATCCATACACGCGTCTAACTCCATCAATCTAAAGGCCATGGATTGGAGAGTACGATGAACTCCAGTCAACGCTGAGGTATGCAAGCCACGAAAGTCAGAAAGGCCTCAGAATAATGGGCCAGACTTCTCAATCACACCTCCACTTTAGGGCCTGAACCCCCCCTGGTTTGCAATTCTTTTTATCTTTTTATTTTATTTTTAATTGCTATTTTATTTTCCTGATTGTTTTAATTTAATTAATTATATTTTTCACAAAAATACAAAAATACATAAAAATTCAGAAAAGACAAAAAATGCAATAAATATTTTAGTTTAATATTTTCTTGTAAATAAATGCTTGGAATTTAATTAGTTTAAAATAGGTTTTAATATTAATTCTTTTCACAATAAAAATCTAAAAAATGAAGAATTAGGTTTAATAAATTTTATTCCTTTTTAATTTTCCTTTTTACCCTAATATTATTTATTTATTTATTTTCATAATTAATTGTACATAAATAATTTAGGTTTAAATTAGGTTAAATATTAATACTTTCATAATAAATTTAAAAGCCATTAGAATTAGGGTTTGCGTCGTACTTTGAGTAAATCTTTTAAATCTTAAAAAACATAAAAATACCAAAATACATTTTCTTTTAATTTTAATTTTAATTCCTTATTAATTTTAATTTTGCAAAAGGGTCCAACGCCCATATTTTTAATTGTTTAATTTGCGTATTTATTTTATTGCTTAAATAATTATGTATCTCTCCCGAAGCCTTGTAACTACATTTCGCACTCTTATTTACTTTGCTTTATTTACTTTTCTGTCAAATCGGGTCCGGTTTAATTTTGGCGATGTGGACCCGCGCCATTTGTAATAGCTTTAGATTTACTTTTCCTGCAAATATTAACTGTTAAATAAGCATGCAAGAATGAATGGCCCTAATTAAAATCAAGCGTAGATCACAATGAACATGACAAGACAAATACAAATGAAAATGACACACAATTCGCACACACCACCCCTAGGGTACGCCTCACTGTTGCCTTGCCTCGAAAGGTGATCGTCGAGTAGAGGATGTCTTAGTAAGTCCTCATGATCCGGGAACCTGGCATGAGGGTAGCTTCTAAGGTGTCTTCCCATTGCTCCGGTGATCACCATGTCCCGAACCTCGAATTGACCCGAATACCTCCAACGGTGGTGCTACCTACCTCTCAATGGTGGGATGACACTACTTTAAAGGACCTTTACACAGACGAATTCCTTAGGGTAGATAGGTTCTCGTAGATACTCGCTCTCTTCAAAAACAAACAAAAAATCTTTTCGCACCGACACTTTTCAAAAGCTTTCAAAGCAATTTTTTCAAACACTCTGACACAAGAGTCGATCTGGAATTTTCAAAGAAACTTTTTCAAAACCCACAGTTGAAAAGCAAACAAACCATTTTTGAAAACACAAATGAGCAATCTCTATAACCTACCTCCCGAACCGAGAGCAATCTCTATAAGGAATTTTTCTGTGCTTTTGTCCTTTCCATTTGGAGAAAATAAAAGACGGTGGCGACTCTTGCTTCCGCGACATTTCGCGAACCAGCGTTAAACAGTCAGTTCCAGATCCACCGATCACACGGAGGAATATGAATTTTGTCAGCATAGACTTGGCATTTGTGGCAAGTACGGGAATGTTGATGGCAGTCAGCTTCCATGGTAGACCAGTAATAGCCTGCCCTTAGGATCTTCTTAGCCATTGTATGCCTGCTCAAGTGAGTGCCAAATGTACCGCTATGTATATCAGTCATGATCAACTCTGCTTCAGCTTTGTCTATGCATCAGAGTAACACGCAATCATGGCTTCGTTTGTAAAGGATGTCGTTGCTCAGGAAGAACTTGGCAGCAAATTTCCTTAAGAACTTCTTGTCATTTATGGAAGCTCCTTCGGGATAATCTCTAGTCTCGAGATACCTTTTGATTTCATGGAACCAAGGTTGTTCCACTACTTCTTCGGTATTAATCTCATGACAATGCGCAGGTTCATCCATTCGATCAATGGTGATTTGGGGAGCCTCATTATCCCAGTTGAGTTTAAACATGGAAGACATTGTGGCTAGAGCATCTGCTAGCTGATTCTCTTCTCGCGGGAAATGCTCGAAGGTAATTTGCTCGAAATGAGGCAACAATGTCAGGACATGTTCTTTGTATGGGATAAGATTAGGATGCTTGGTATCCCACTCTCCTTTGATTTGACTGATAACCAAAGCCGAGTCCCCAAATACGATCAAAGATTTGATCCCCAAGTCTATAGCAGCCTTGAGACCAAAGATACAAGCTTCGTATTCAGCCATGTTGTTTGTGCAGCTGAAGCAAAGTCGGGCCGTGAAAGATGTGTGACAACCTTCCGGGGAGATGAGTACCGCACCGATACCGTTTCCAAGTGCATTTGAAGCACCATCAAAGTATAGGGTCCATCGGGATCCCTTTTCGGGTCCGTCATACGGTCCATTACCTTCAATGTTGTCCAAACTCATGATGTCCTCGTCTGGGAAGTCAAATCTCATGGGTTGATAATCTTCGATAGCTTGATGAGCCAGATGGTCAGCTAGTACACTCCCTTTTATAGCTTTTTGGGTGGTGTACTGGATGTCATACTCGGTTAAGATCATTTTCCATCTAGCTATCCTTCCAGATAAGGCGGGCTTCTCGAAGATATACTTGATAGGGTCCATTTTGGAAATCAACAAAGTAGTATGAGTCAACATATACTGTCTTAGTCGGCGAGCAGCCCATACCAAAGCGCAGCAAGTTTTCTCGAGCAGTGAGTAGCGAGTCTCACAATCAGTAAACTTTTTGCTAAGGTAATAAATAGCATGCTCTTTTCGACCAGACTCGTCATGCTGGCCCAAAACACACCCCATTGAGTTACCCAAGACGGTTAAATACATGATCAATGGTCTTCCTTCGACGGGTGGCATCAAAATAGGAGGTTCTAGCAAATACTCCTTGATTCTATCAAAAGCAGCTTGGCAATCGTCGTTCCATTCGACTACCTGATCTTTCTTCAAGAGTTTGAAAATTGGCTCACAGGTAGAAGTCAGATGAGAGATGAATCTGGCAATATAGTTCAAGCGCCCCAAGAATCCTCTAACCTCCTTTTCAGTACGGGGAGTAGGCATCTCTTGTATTGCTTTTACTTTTGCCGGATCGACTTCAATGCCTTTGTTGCTTACAATGAATCCTAGGAGTTTACCAGACCTAACTCCAAAAGTGCATTTACTTGGATTCAGCCTGAGCTTGTATTCTTTCAACCTGGCAAACAGCTTTTCTAGATGTTCGAGGTGCTCTTCCTCTGTTTCGGACCGAGCTATCATATCGTCTACGTAAACTTCAATCTCATGATGTATCATATCATGAAATAAAGCTACCATGGCGCGTTGATAAGTTGCCCCTGCGTTCTTCAGCCCGAACGGCATCACCTTGTAACAGAAAGTGCCCCATTGTGTGACAAAAGTTGTTTTCTCCATATCCTCGGGGGCCATTTTGATTTGATTGTAGCCCGAGAATCCATCCATGAAGGAAAACACTTTATGCTGAGCTGTATTGTCGATCAAAATGTCAATGTGAGGTAGCGGAAAATCATCTTTGGGGCTGGCCCTATTCAAATCCCGGTAGTCCACACACATCCTGACTTTGCCATCTTTCTTAGGTACTGGCACGATGTTAGCGAACCATTGAGGATAGGACGTAACAGCCAGAAAGCCAGCGTCAAATTGCTTCATTACTTCTGCTTTGATCTTTTCAGACATGTCAGGCCTCATTCGGCGAACTTTTTGCTTGATCGGTGGACAGTCTTCTCTTGTAGGGAGACGGTGAACCACGATGTCTGTGTCTAAACCCGACATGTCTTCATAAGACCAAGCGAAGATTTCAACATACTCATTCAACAACTGTACCAGGTGCTCCTTGACTCTTGATTCCAGATTGGCACCCACTTGCACCTCCTTCCGGTCTTCCTCGGTTCCCAAATTGACAGTTTCCAATGACTCTTCATGAGGTAAGATGGCCCTTTCCTCTTGCTGCAGAAGTCTGGCTAGTTCCCCGGGTACTTCACAACCTTCGTCATCTTCATACTCGGCTAGATTGACCAAATCTTCAGAGTTATTGAAAGATATAGCAGAATCGTCACCCATGGAATCCGGAGTGGATGGGTACCTGCATTGGTGAGTGTGGGTGTGTGTAAGGGATAGCCATCCTTAAACAAAAATGCAAAAAAGAAAGAAAATGAACACAAGCAGTTTATCAAATGAAAAACGTCCAATGAATTATTAAACATGGCATATGGATATGAAAAATAATCAAAACCCTTACAAGCGGACCTACATACCCCGGGCAAGGCATGAGGTGAAAAGATAGTATACGGATTGTTTGAAAATAAATATTACAGACCAAATAAGAAATGTTTAACAGATAAATTACTGATGAATAAAAGTGATGGGGACAAAGTCTTTTGCCTCCCAGTTGCTCAACCCTCCTTTGACAGTTGGATAAATCCACTCTTCAATGCTGCTTTCTTTATCTTCATCCTCCAAGGCGTTGATTCCGTAGGGAGAAATTTTGACTGGCGCCCTTTCAATCTTCGCACGGCGCATAGCTTTCTGGCCAGCGGCTGTGAACCCTAATCCAAATTTGTCTGTCTTATGTGGAATGTCAGGTAACTGCCCCCATGCTGAATTCTTCCCTTCTTTTATTGCGGCCCTTGCGTCCTCCAGAGATGCCATCCTGGCCATCTGTCTCGGTGTCTCAGCTGCCAATTTTGCTACTGCTATTTCAGGAAGGACTTCTTCGAAATGTTGAAACGGTGTCTCAATGAATTCTCCTTCAACCTCCACATACCGGAAAGAATTTAAGTGGCTAATCATGTACTCTTCTTCGCCATGGACAGTAATGATCTTTCCCTTGACAGGATACTTCAACATCTGATGCAAGGAGGAGGTGACTGCCCCAGCATGGTGTATCCAAGGTCTACCCAACAAGCAAGAGTATGACGGACGGATGTCCATCACATAGAAAGTGGATTTAAACACCTCAGTGCCTATCTTGATGGGAATTTCAACCTCTCCATGGACCATTCTCTTCGAACCATCGAAAGCTCTGACAACAATATCACTCGGCTTCAATTCCAACCCTTCACAATCTAGTCGGTCCAAGGCCTTCTTAGGTAAAACATTCAGCAACGAACCAGTGTCGACCAAGACGTGTGCGAGAGTAGTTCCTCGACACTCGACTGAAATGTGCAAAGCATCATTGTGGTTTCTACCTTTAGGAGTTAGGTCGGCATCAGAAAAACCTAATCCATTATCCGCAGTCAGGCTAGCCACGCAATTTTGAAATTGATCCGCAGAGGTTTCCTGGGGCACATGGGCTGCCTTCAGGAATTTTATCAGAGCTTTAGCGTGCGCTTCCGAGCAAAGTAGTAGTGCCAGCATGGAAATCTTGGAGGGGGTTTGCCTCAGCTGTTCTACCACATCATAATCACTTCTTTTGATTATCCTCAAAATCTCATCCATTTCCTTCTTGGAGGTTTCCGGGATGATCAAGGGTTGAGCCCTCGTCCTGACGAGCTCATCTTGGATTCCCTTACCTTTGTCAGCAGCGGTAGGAGAGACAGTACTAGGAACAACAACGTCTTCAATCAAAGAAGTTCTAGCAGAAAGTTTGATTGGTGCAGGGACGACCTTGTCAGCTAATGAGGGTCCAAAGACTGCTCTTGGAGGGGCAATCTCTGGAGAAAATATTCTCCCGCTCCTGGTGATTTTGCTAGTGCCCGCAATGTTACTAATGCTGGCTTCTTCATCATTCGAACTTTCTTCAATTATTTCGATTTGTTTGATACCATGGTAGTAGACGTCACCGCCATAGTTCCAAGGTATCGACTTCTCAGAAACATAGGGAACATGCCCTGGCATTGTTATCTTCAAAGGAACAGATTTCGTAGCTGGTGTAATCTTAACAGGCTTTTTGACGGCCTTGGAAAGATTGGCGTGAATGGTTATGATTGAGACATCTTCAGTATGAACTGGAACAGCAGAAACTTTTTCAAACAAAATTTGTCGACTATCCATAAGGCCTTGGATGCCTTTCTTCAGTAACGGACAATCAAACGGCAGAGAGTAACAACAATAGCAGTCTTCTTTACATCCCGGGAAGATCCCGACCCTTAACAAATTCAACTTAATGGTTAGCAGTGGAGTAGTCAGATCACTGACATCAGCAACATACAAATCTTCTTCAATGGCATTGACATTTCGGCCGTGCTTCGGCATGGGTGCAGATATCACATTAGGCTTCTCTGGAGCGTCAAACTCCACCTTCTTAGCCTCTATCAGGTCTTGGATTTTATGCTTGAGTGCCCAACAATCATTGGTGTCGTGTCCAACACTGTCTGAATGGTAGGCGCATTTAGCATTAGCATGATAATGCGGAGAGGATGTATTCACATTCTTTGGTGCCTCCTTGATGGTGGCGAGATTCAACTTCAGTAGATGGGGAAGCACTTGCGCTGGAGTCATATTAATGCGGGTGAACTGCCGTTGTGGCCGTTCCACCCGTTGTTGATTTGGTCTGGACTGGTTATAGCGAGGCTGCTCGCTCGGAGTGTTTTAAATCATTACGGCCCCCACAGTTGGCCGACGCTCCGTCTTCCCCGCTCTTCTCTGAGAATATACCATAGTTGTCTCCTTCTTAAAAGGCTTCTTCTCAACACTTGCAGCAACACCCTTCTGAATCTTTCCTGATTTGATGCCAGCTTCTATTCTTTCGCCTGTTAAGATCAAATCGGTAAACCCCGCGGAAGAGTTACCAATTAGATGATTGAAAAATGGCCCAGATAGGGTCCCTAGAAATATATCAACGAGTTCACGGTCGGTTAAAGGAGGCTGCACCCTGCCAGCCAAATCCCTCCATTTTTGTGCATATTCTTTGAATCCCTCGCTTGTTCCTAGTGACATACCCTGAAGTTGGGTACGAGTAGGAGCAAGATCAGAATTATACTGGTATTGTTTTTAAAAAGCGGTGGCCAAATCTTCCCAATTTCTGACACTGGTTCCTTCTAGCTGATAAAACCACTCCAACTGAGCTCCCGAAAGGCTGTCTTGAAAGAAATGAATCCAGAGGTTTTTATCTGCCGTATAGGGTTGAATCTTTCTCACGTAGGACCTGAGATGCATTTTGGGACAGGACAACCCATCATACCTCACAAACACTGGCACTTTGAATTTTGGGGGAATCACAATCCCGGCGACCAAACCCAAGTCTTCAAAATCCAAACCTGGTACTCTTTGTAATTCCATGGCGGCCAATCTGTCTTCTAGCCCTTTGTATTTATCATCAGCTGGAGGGTATTGCTGGTCAGAATAATCTTCATCCTCTTCGACCTCTTCTTCTTCCGCATCAGACTCGAAAGGCACCGCAGCTCCATCTCTTTTACTGGTCCCTTCATCAGAAGTAGGAGGGAATTCAAGCACTCTCCGAGCTTCTCCGTCAAATCTTCTCCCCAAAGTAGCCACTCCGACTCTCCTTTTCTTATTTTTCACTGGGTCTTTGTTCCCCAATTGGGTCTTGATATCCTCCTGACCCTTAGCCAAGGTCATCAGGAGTTGCTGGAACTGTGCATTTTGAGCTTGCAGGTCTTTGACTGTTTGCTCGAGATCCATCCTACTGAAATAAACAGCAGACAGATAAGGAAACCTGGAGTGAGACCTGCTTATGCACATGATGAATGGTATGCTTATGTATACAATGCATTCAAGGATTTAGGACATTCAAAATTGTTTCAGACAAAGAAGAACGCATGTCATATTAATAAGAAGAAATTTGTTAGTACATAAATGCCCCATGGGCCAAATATTACAAAAACTTCTTAAGGTAAAAAGACATTGCGCATCCTCTTTGGCGCAATGTAGGTGTTGAGGGCCTCTTGCTCATGGAGTCGGCGGGTAAGCTCTAAAACCTTCTTCTCACTAGCGTAGAAGCTGGCTTCAAAAGTATTCAGCTCCTCCTTGAGCTGAATCCAGCTTTCCTGCATTTCCTCCCACGATGTAGGCATGTCAGGATGTAGGATGGTGTAGGGAACCTCTCCCTCATTGACGGGCTCTTTAATCACTGGGAGTACATGAGGATAAGGCATCATTAGACTTTGGGCTCGGGCTCGTACCCACTTGAGATAGGGCTCAAGAGGGATGGAGTTCTTGTGTCCCAGAGTCTTGCTATCAACCTTGTTGAGTTTTCCCCAAGCTCTGATGAATCTTTGGCGAAGTCCTTGCGCATCGTTGTCGAAGTCAAAAACTAGGTCAGGAATCAACATGTCATGAGGGCCATCCCTCCGTGCATATCCAAATTGCCTTAAAGCTAGGCAAGGGTTGTAGGTGATACCTCCCCTGATTCCAAGTAAAGGAACATTAGGAAATTCTCCGCAATGATCGACAATGATGACATTTTCTCTGGACCGAGAACATCAATGCACATCAGAATGAGTAAGAGTCATCAACCGTTGGGACCACCTTGAACCTTGGTCATTCTTCAAGAGAGATTGTGGAAGGTGCGAAATAAACCACCTTGCAAGGAGAGGAGTACAGCACATGAGAACACCCCTCTTTCTCATTGTTCGTGTGTAAAATGAGTGAAGGATGTTCCCAAGCAATGTTGGTATTGGATTTCTGGACAAGAAGATTTTAACGGCGTTGACATCTACCAATTGGTCAGGATTTGGGAACAAGACCAACCCATAGATAAGGAGTGCCACAATCTCTTCAAAGGCTTGTAGGTCCAATGAATTCCAAAATTCTTGTGCCTTCTCAAACAAGAATTTTTCTAAGAATCCTTTGACGCCGCTTCTGGTTTCCCAATGCCCCTTGATGTCGGATGGTTGTAGATGTAATGCTCGAGCAACATCTTCCGACTTTGGTTCCTTTTCCGTACCGTTGAATGGTAGTTGATTAAGGATAGGGATTCTTAGGAGTTGAGAAAACTCCTCCAAAGTGGGCACCAACTGGTAATAAGGGAAAGTGAAACAGTGGTGAAGAGGGTCAAAGAACTGGAATAGCACTTTCATCATGTCTTCTTCAATGTTGGTGTTGACTAAGCTGAGCAGTCTACCATGTATTTCACTGAAGGATGAGTTTTCCGGAATTCTTGAGGCGAGCTCCTTGAGTTGATGAGAGATTCTCACAAGGTTGACTTGAATGGTGTTTCTGCGAGGAATTTCCATGACCTACAAAACAGGAACAAAGATGAAGATCCAAACCCTTGAAATGGTTAGTGAATGCATATGATGTTTTATGATGTTTATGATGTATGCACAAAACATATGTACAAGCAATTCACACCAAACCCTAGTTTCAGGCTTGCATGGGGTTTCATAGGTAAGTACCCTCTTGAGTGTAGTTGGCTTAAAAACATGTCCTATAAATAGTAACCGGGTTCTAAGGAGCTCAACATCACGGGATTGTTTTCATTGTTCATTGTTTTGGTTTAGCCACTTAACTAGCGACCAAAATATTCCAAGAAAACAACCCTCAATGAGTGTAGTATCGAGTATCTACCAACTTCGGACTGCACCAAAGCCGGTCATCTCACTACCCCTAATGAAAGGCCAAGATGGTCAAGTAAGGTTCTAGGTCATTAGTGCTTAGTGACATCACTCAGCGGCCCCGTACTCTCCTTGATTGAACTCAAGGGTTACCGGTACTCACAAATATGTCGCACTAATATAGCTATTGCTTCGACCGTGTCGGTATACCCCGCACAGTTTCCACAACGTATTGCTATCTATGAATGTTTCCTAAAATCCGGGTGTAGGATTGCAAACCCAAACAATAGAGCCAAGATATAAAGCAAACAATTCAAACAATTTAGTCATGCAAGAGGGTGATCTAAGCCCTAAGGTTACTCCACTTTTAAAATTCTCCCCAGCAGAGTCGCCAGTTCTGTGATACGGTGGGAGAACTGACTATGGTTTTGCGTTCGTTTTCGCAAATGTTTCGGTTGAGCAAGAGTCGCCACCGACTTTTTATTTTATCCTAAGGAAAGGTTTAAAAAGCACAGCAAAAACCTTTGAGATTTTTCTTGGGTTCGGGGAGTAGATTATAGAAAGGGAAGGTATTAGCACCCTTTCTATCCATGGTTATCCATGGGCTCTTAGGTACTTGCTTAGATCAACTTGCCTTGGTTTTCATTTGTTTGAAATGGTGCTCGGTGTGTGGTTTTGAAAATGTTTTGAAAAGATGCCTTGTATAGGCTACCCTTGTAACAATTCTTTACTCGAATGTTTTACAAAAGGTGTTTGTATTTTTGAAAAGATGTTTCAAGGTTTTTGAAAGTTTGTTTGGAAAGTGTTTGTGAAGTGTTGTTTGAAAATAAGCAAGTGTTTTCTTTGGCAAATTGACAAGTACTTAAGAGCTATCTACCCTAAAATTCTCAAAGATTTTTGTTATGTTTTAACCCTTTTAACAATTTTGTTCCACCATTGCATTTGGTGGACAATCTTGTGTTAGGAGGTGAAAGGGACGGGCGCGGGTCATCGTTTAGACCATAATTGCAATAGTGCTAAGTATCTTTGGGCAATTTCTCTTTGAAAGGGACTTGATCATTTTAGGCAACTTTTCGAAAGCGTCATCGAGGGACTATGATCATTTTGAATTGTATTTGTTTTGCCCAAAGAGACCTAACATGCAATATGGCCCATTTATTTGAAGGCAACAAGTGGAATACCCTAGGGGTGCAAGTGTGATATGTGTTGTCCATTTTCATGCTTGATTATCTTGAAATTAGGTCAAACTATTTTTGTTCGTTTTATTTGCATACAAAACCCTAATTCTAGCATGGTATATTTAGAAAGCGTTAAAATGCGAAAAATAAAATTCCTACACTATTACAACACAATAATATGGGGAGGGGGTACAAATGTCCAAATGGGGGGATGTTTAGACAAGAAATTAAACCTAGCTATTACATCAATTTGGAATATTCACAAGATAAATAATTGCATAATTAAATAGAAATGAAATAAATATGCAAGATGTAAAAAGAATTTTTATATGTATGAAAAAGTATTATTTATGTCAAAAAAATAAAATAAAAAATATTATCTTTGGAGTATTTACCTATTTAGGGCAAAACCCTAATTTTAATCAAAAGGATATTAATTATTTAATATATATAATATTTACTATTTATATACAAAAAATAAAATAAAAATGAAGTATATTTGTAAAAATGTATTTTTAGTGTTAAATATTAATAAAATAAAAATATGTATATTTTTGGTATTTTATCCTAAGTGTATTAATATATATATATATATATATATATATATATATATATATATATATATATATATATATATATATATATATATATATATATATATATATATATATATATATATATATATATATATATATATATATATATATATATATATATATATATATATATATATATATATATATATATATATATATATATATATATATATATATATATATATATATATCTTTATTATTTACTAAATAAATATCATATATATATAAGATAATAATAATTAATATTTATGAAAAAAAGTATGTTTTGTATAAAATATTTTAAGAAGATAAAACAAAATAAAAATGAAAATAAAGTGTGTTTACATTATTTTTCTCTATTTATTCTAAATCATATATTATTTACTTATTTGTATATAAATATCAATATAATCAAATAAATGCCTAAAAAATATAAAAATGATGCAAAAAATATTTTTTATGTTTTTAATATGATAAGAAAAAATAAATGAGTCAGAATGAAAAAGGAAAAATCAAAAAATCATAAAAATACACAAAATGGGCTTGGGGGGTATGAAAGCAAAAACAGGGTGTGAAAAGAAATAACAAACAGGCCCAGCCCAGAAAGTTGTTGTCTTCAACCTTCAGACCAAACAAAATTCAAAAATACGCGCCCTTCTTCTCCAATCCCTAACTCCTGATTCTTTGATCTTTTGCCAAATCTTCCAACATGAAACCTGTAGAGCTTGAAGCCACGATTCTAGACATATAAAGAAGTCAATCTAACTCTCAGAAATGAGAGAGAATTTTTTCTCTCCTAAATCCTGACCTAATTTGTATGCCATGTTCAGACTTAAAATTCTTGCAGCACACATAATATAAATGAAATCTAATTATATGGGCATGTTCAGGGCTATGATTGTGACATATTCTCTTCACAAACCTAAAGCTAACAATGCCTAATAAGAGAGATAGAACTTCATGAATATACCTGTGCAGTTGGAATTGTGCCTTGCAATGGAGGAACTTTCAGGACAAGATGATGACTTGTACAGCTTCCTTGAAGTGTAGTGATGCTATTCCAATACTTACTTTGCCTTGAGACACCTTGAATCGAGCTGTGGAACTTCAACTGCAAAATGAGAAAGTGAAAATGATGGAACTTGTTAGAGGAATTACAGGTCGTGTTTCACGTCTTGGTTAGCTTGCATTGATGCTAGGGAATGTGTGTGAACTGGTTTGGGCAAGAAAGCTTGAGAGGAATGAGAGATGGCACTCAAACTGCAGGTCTTGCCCTGTTCTTGCAGTTTGAAGGTGATTCTGGGAATGGGAGTGTATGAGGGATGTTAGGGTCGTGTACTAGCTCAGTTGGGATGTTTTGAATGTGTCCCAAAAGTTTGCTTAAGGGTTTGCAAGCTGATATCAAAGTTGTGTTGAACAATGCAATGTTTCTTAGCACTTAAGCAAAAAAGGTCAAGTTGGTGTTTAGGCAGCTAGAGGCCCCCATAACATGTTGCATAACTCAGTCTTGATCAGTGTGATTAATCCCTAAACTTGTTCCAAAGATATCTTAAATGTACTTCTTGGATTTTCAATTGGACATAAAGCTACCTTTTGCAAAAATGGAAGAAATGCTTTATCTATTTTGGGATTAATCCTTTAGGCAATGCTTGAACATACAAAACATGGTATTGGCACAAAGGATTAGCATTAAATTTATGAGTGTTGGATGGTTTAAGGACCTGTAATCAAGATATGCAAGCTGAGATTGAAAATGCCTAGTGTTATGGACATGTAAATTGACCAATTCAAAAGTGAGTTTTTGCCAAATTGTGAAATTCGAATCTCTCAAGTTATGAGGTTGTTTGATGAGTTCTTGGACATTTTGGAAAGCTTTGAATGTGTACTACAATACATCTTTGAAATGCAAATTGAAATTCCAAGTGGAAGTGTATGGAAAATGGCCTTGAAGTTGGGTAGAAAACCTTGTCAAAATAGGTTAAAATTTCACTAAGTTAAGAATGGTTTAGTGCCCTTATTCAAAAAATTGTAACTTGAGATACAAGCCTCATTTGGGAAAACTTTGTGAATCAAAGTTGTAGATTATGCAACAAGCTACAACTTTCATGTTTTGACTTTTGTTTGAATCCAAATGAATCTTGGTGAGAAAGTAGGGCAAAGTTAGGAAAAAATTAGGGTTTTTCATAACTTAGAAAAATTCTAAGTTATGAAAAATTCTCATTTCTAACCCTAATTTGCATTTTTTGATTTCTTGGTGAACAAGTTTCATGATTTGGCATGCTTTGATGAAAAATGAATCTTGACTCTTGATTTTGACCAAAAAGTCAAAGTTTGACTTTTCAGTATACAGTCAAAATTGATCAATTGACTGGGAAATTCAACTGTCAATCTTGTGTATTTGGGATCTTTTGAACTTGTTGAGCATGTCAAGACAATTCCATGGGGTCCTTGAGTCCATATGTGAGCTTGGTTTGCCATTGGCTAGGTCAAACAGTCAAAAATTGCCCTTGTGCAGTCAAAACCCTAAAAATGACCATTTTGCCCTTTTAGTGATCTGATCAAATTTATTGTGGAATTATGATCCAAACTTGATCAAATGGTCCATGTGAGTTCATAATGTTGATGTGGGTCAATTTTCATGAGATTTGACTGTCAATTGGCCACAGTTGACTTTTTCCCCAATACAGCTGGTTTTTTAGGTCAACTGTCCAATTGACTAGGCAAAACTTGGAATCAAGGCTTGAAACTTGATGTGGATAAACTTGGGAGTCCAATATGAAGCATGAAAGTCATCTTAGGCATTTTAGATCAAAACATCTTTGTGCAAACACAAACCCTAATTTGGGTCATCAGTGCAAGGAGAAGTCTTGAGCAGATGAAAACCTAACTGGATCTTGAGCTCCAAGGGCTTTGTGATGAGAAATCATTGAGAAATGGGAGGGCAAATTTTGGGGTACAACAATGATTTTCCATTAAACAATAATTTTCCTCCTCATCACTCTCACTTGAGCTTTCATTACTTGAGGCATCACTATCACTATCCCAAGAAATATAGGCTTGTCTAGAGTTTCTAGAATTGTTTCGTTGACCCTTTCCTTTCTTTTTAGTAAGAGATAGACAATCTGATCTATAATGACTTGGATTTCCACATTCGTAACAAATACCATTTGTTTTATCCTTCTTGTTGTCTTCATCTTTAGAGTATGAGGATTATCTTCTAAAGTTGACAAGATTATTGTCGGAGTGTTTGACACCATTCTTCCGAATGTATCGATTATACTTCCTTACAAATAATCCCATTTCTTCATCATCCAAATTCTCTTTATTACTAGAGTCATTATCTTAATTATCTTCTCCTTTGAGGACTTATAACTAGAAGCCTTAAGAGCTTTAAACTTCAACAATTCCTCCTTGTAGTTGTCCTTATTCTTTTTCTTCTTTTTCTCAATCTTCTTTTCATGTTTTTCCAAGCAATTGAGTTATTGCTCGTGTTCTTCTAGCTTACGAAAACCTTCTTTCAACACCTTACTTCCAATCCAAGATTTACCTACCATAACCTTACTGAAACGCTACACAAATCCTTGCCTCAACAATTGAAACATCTATCTCACACCCTCTGCACAAACCATTCCACATTAAATAAACCCCCGCCCTCCAAATATCAACAATACTCACACAAAACTCCCACGCAGAAAATCACCTAAAACTCATCAACCACACTCAAACGGTACCGTACAATCCTCCAACCTTAACCTTTAATACTCGGCAACCTTCATCAACATCATCACTTTATCAAATACGAGTAGCTCTGCAGCATAACGACAATTTACACACTAAACACACGAACACATAAGAACTAAACGGTTTCCATCGAGTACGATGGATGTGAGGGGTGCTAATATCTTCCCCTTGCATAACCGACTCCCAAATCTTCATCTTTGGTCTCGACGGCCATTTCATTTCTTTCTTGGGTTTTATCTATATTTTCTCTTTCCTCTTTAAGAACAAATAAAGTTAGATGGAGACTTCATTAAATTGAATAATATTTGTCGAGGCATCAACAGTTTGGCGAATTCACTGGGAACCATCCCTAAAGTGAGTCCACCCTAGTTTGGTTTCTCTTTGCGATTGTGTGTTTATATTTATTTATCTACTTTCCTCTTATATATCATTATCTTGTATATATTCTATTTTATTCTTATGCTGTGATGTTGGGATATTCTTGGGTGATTCATTATGAGAGATACAAATACACAGGTCTGAGAAAAAACTTTGGATTAGAAGGGTGTTGTGTAACAGCCAGACTTGAAAGGTAGTGTCTTGCGAGTCTATGCAATGACCCCGCATATAGTAGATTATGATGGGGATTTTAATAACTTACACACTTGTGTATGACATTAGCATATTCCAAAGGGATCATTGATTCTAGTTGCCTTTTTAGAACCCTTAACCATGGTGGACACTCGAAAGAGGATCACATTAAAATGTTGTCACCTTGAAAGTCCTTTGTGATTGATGACAATGTTTCCGAGGTAAGAATCGTTTATCTGTAACACTTAAAGATAACCTTGCGAGGGGATTATTGGGTAAAAGTCTAAAGTTATCCTAATGTAGGATCCCACTTAAATAGGTTATTTTGATTACCTATATCATTCCTGATTCATGTCTCTGTGAACCTATTACTATCATCATATTGCATTCCATTTGTATACGTGACATTGTATTTCATTACATCCTTTGCGTATGTGACATTGCATTTTGTTGCATTCATTCACATACATTTGCATCCATTCCTAGTTGACAAGAGAACTCATTTCATCTGTCTTTATCTTCAGTTGTTGGTCTACTATCAAGCTGATTCCTCTTCATAAGTACAGAACCTGAGCTAACATCAAAAGGAGAATAAAATTTCAAGAGCAGCACAACGCTGAAGTTAGAATGGAAATTGATGATCTGAAGTCAGGCATGACTAGACTTACTGAAATGATGCACGTTCTAATTTCCAGAGGCGGACCACCTCAAAGGACCGTGATCTCCGAAGTCTCAACTGCTGTTATTGATCCTCAACCTTCTCAGATACCAGCTACCACTTAGCCAGAATTTGGTATTACACCTAACTACTTTCCTTCGTCTGAGGTTACTCTAGGAATAGTCGGTCTAATCAGCATATGGTTCAAATTCCCTTGACTACTGAGACTCAACTAATTATTCATACTTCTCCTCAACCTTTTGTGTGTCCTACTACACAAGCTGCTTATGGAAATCCTCTCTTCAAGTACCCTGTTGGTGGTTCTCAAAGTGAAGGCCAAGGAGATTATGATGAGATTGAAGAAGTTCGTAAGTAGTATCAAACTTTGGACAGGAGAATGAGAGCTATGGAAGGTAATAATGTCATTGGTATTGCTTCCGAGAACATGTGCCTAGTTTCTGATCTGGTTATTCCTTCCAAGTTCAAGACTCCTGAATTTTAAAAGTACAAAGGGCATACCTTTCCAAGAATCCATTTTGTGATCTACTATCGAAAGATGCATTCTTACACAAAGAATGACAAGTTTCTTATCCATTGTTTCCAAGACAGCCCGAGGGGATCTTCTTTGAAGTGGTATATGGGACTTGAGAAAGGTCACATCCAGTGTTTTCAAGATTTGACTGATGCTTTTATGAAACAATACAGGTACAATCTAGACATGGCACCTGATCACCGTCAATTGTAGAAGATGTCTCAAAATGAAAAGGAGTATTTCAAAGAATATGCTCAGCGTTGGAAAGAGTTAGCTTCTCTTGTAGAACCACTTTTGGCATAGAAAGAGATGACTGGTTTATTCATGGAGACTCTTACTCCTTTTTTTGGGAAAATATGATTGTAACTGTGTCTTCAAGTTTTACCGATTTGGTGACTATCGGCCATAGATTGGAAGAAGGAATCAAGAAAGGTAAAGTGTCTATTGTTGGTGAATTCTCTAATGGTGCAAGGAAATCCTTTGGGAATTTCCAAAAGAAGAAAGAAGTTAAAGCCAATGTTGCCTTGACTGAGAGAGGAGGATCTTGCCATAGGACTCAATAGTATTATAAACCATAAGTAGATGTTGTTACTCCTATGGTTAATGCTCAACCAGTTCAGATTCCACAATGTTAGACTATTGGACAAAATCAGAACTGTAATCCAAGGACTACGACTCAGTTTGACCCTGTTCCAATGACTTACACTGAATTGTATCCTCGTTTGGTTCAACTAGGTTTGATCACAACAAAGTCTTTAACTCCTCCAGATCCTCTCCCAGCCATATTCAGGTTTGATCTCCACTGTAAGTTCCATCAGGGAGCTGCTGGTCATTATTTAGAATGCTGCTATGCACTGGAGGCTAGAGTGTAAGATTTTTTCGGAGGACAGATAATAAATTTCGAATATGGTTCAGCATGCATCTCGCCATAAATACTTTAACTAATTCTTCTGCTTCAGCATGCATCTCTCCATATCCAATATGGTTCTGTTTCTTCTTTCAGGAATTCCATTATGTTGAGGAGTATAAGGAGTAGTTACCTCATGATCAACACCATGTTCTACACAAAAAATTTCAAACATCTTTGAAGTGTATTCACTACCTCCATCTGTTCGTGAAACTTTGATCATTTTCTCACTCTGTTTTTCAACAAGTATCTTAAATCTCTTAAATATTTCGAATACTTCGTCCTTTCTCTGGATCACAAAGATCCACAATTTTCGACTGAACTCATTGACAAACGAAACAAAATATCTATTTCCACCAATGATATGTTCTTCTAATGGTCCACATACATCTGAATGTACCACTTCAAGAATTTAGGATGATCTTATTGACATAGTCGAAACAAAAGAATTTCTGGATTGCTTTCCTACTAAACAACCTTTACAAAGTTTGTCAAGCATCTCAAGACTTAGAATACCAGTAACCATATCTTGAGTAATCAGTTGATTAAGTGATCAAAAATTCAAATGTCCAAACCTAAAATGCCACAACCAACTATCCTTGTGGTCGGAAACAATTTTCAAACATTGAACTTCTGTCAAACTGATCATAGTCTTAAATGCCCTATTCTTCGACAACGGAGATTTTAAGACCAAATTGTTCTTGGTGTCGAACAATTTCAAAAATCCATTTTTCATAACAATTGAGAAACCTTTTTTGACTAATTGTCCAACACTTAGTGTGATCGGTGGAAATAGAACTGATTGTTTTGAAATGCTGGTTCGCGAAATGTCGCGGTAAGCAAGAGTCACCATCGTCTTTTATTTTCTCCAACAAGGAAAGGAAAAAAGCACAGCAAAATTCCTTTTCGAGATGTTTCTCGGGTTCGGGAGGTAGATTATAGAAAGGGAAGGTGTTAGCACTCTTTCTATCCGTGGTTATCCACGGGCTCTTAGGTACTTTCTCACTATGTTTTCAAAAAGGTTTTGCTTTTCTTGTGTTTGTGGATTTTGAAAAAGTTTGTTTTGAAAACTTCGTTTTAACTCTTGTATATGTCCTCAAGAGTGTATGAAGTGTTTGTTTGAAAACTTTTGTCAGAAAAGTGTAAGTGCGAAAAGTTGTTTTTGTTTTGAAAGAGCAAGTATCTAAGAACCTCTACCTACTCAAAAGAAATTAAGTTGTGTAAATGTCCTTTAGACAGTACTATCCCACTATTGAGAAGTAGGTAGCACCGTCGTTGGAGTTTGCGGGTCAATTCGATTATAGGGACATGTGGTCACCAAAGCAATAGTAGGACGCCTTAGCGGTAACCCTAATGTCCTAGATCCTTTTTTATCCGAGGCAACCGTTTCGAGGCAACTTGGATCTTTAGACAGGAGGGCGACCTCTAAAACACCTTATACTCAATGACCACGTCGAGGCAACCAAGTGAGGCGCACCCTAAGAGTGGCATGTGCGACTGTGTCAGGTTTCATGTTATGTTATCTTTGCACATGTTATAGTGAGCTACGTTTTGATTTTAATTTCCAGATAAGTCTTGTCATGCATAGCCTAGTTGACATACATCTAACAGTTAATAGTTACGGAATTTAAATCTAAGCTATTACAAGGTGTCGGGTATTTACATCACCAAAAGCAAACCCTTGAAAAGTATATGCGAGAAAATAAAAGAAAGCGATAAAAAGTTCTACTTAACGCTATTACATCCTCGGAGCAATTACATAATAATGATAAAAAATAATATGCGCGAATAAAAATTGAATCGGAAAAAGTCCTTAGGGTTTTGACCCTTTGTGAGAAAGAAAGAAGTTTTTGATTATTTGGTATTTAATTAAATTAATCTCAATTAGTTAATTAATAAAAGAAATAATTTTGAGTTTTTTATGTGTTAAGAAAAATAAATAAAAAAATAGTCAAAAGTTAGTAAAAACCCTAATTCTAGTTTATTTTTAAATTATTCAGAAAAAGTTAAAATTAACCCTAATTAAACTAAATTAATTTGTTAGTATTTATTTACAAAAATGATAAATTAAAGGTGAAATTAATAAATAATAATAATAATAAAAAATATTACATTTTTAGTTTTCTGAATTTTATTATTAAAAAAGTTAATTATGTTAATTAAATAATAATAATAATAATAATAGTTAGTAAAATAGTTAAATGGAAAAAATATAAAAGAAAAAGAAAGAAACCAGGGGGGGTGTTGGCCCATGAGGAGGTCTGTTTGGAAATTTCTGGCCCACTAATCTCAAGCCTGTTTGACCTTCTTTGATTGTCCATGGTACGTATTGACTGGGAGTATGATGGTCATCCACTTATGACCTTCAGATTTGTGCCTGTGGCCACTTGGCGACTGGGATTTGAAAGTGCATGGTGGACATCTTTTGAAATTCTGCACATAACTATGTTTAGCAAAATAATATAAGCGTTTTGGGTGGACCTGGGACTCGAACCCAGGTCCCATTGTTCATTGGACAAGCGCTCAACCACTACACCAACTGTCTGCTTTTGATATTATAATAAAAGGCAATTATTATATGTGAAACAAACTAAAACGTTGTAAAGTAAAAAAATAAACGCGCGTATTTTGAATTAACCAATGAGACGCTACCACCTCATCATCTTCCTCCTTTGTTCTGCATAAAAACACATTAGATAGCGGGGGTTTTTAACCCCCACAACATGATATGAGGAAAAATAGCGACTAGAGCCCTGGTTTATATAAATGTTTCGCGAGGTTTGCATCGTGTTCGTCCAGATTCAACGATTCCAACCATGGGTCTTAAGGGTTCTAATTTGTCCTGGATTGCAAAGCCCTAAATTCACAGCATAAGAACCCTAGAATTCATCCATGGTAACTTTTGATTTATGCTGATTCAATGCAATTAAACTATACCATTAGCTTTGTACAGTCCCTAGCAACACAAAACGATCAAGAAATCATGTTAAATGCTTATGAATCATGAGTTACGATTATGAAAAAAAAGTGGCAAATCGTCAAACTGTTTAGGGTGATTCTTGTAGCTTTAAGGCCTGGTTTTGATTGCAAAACGTCCCTAAGAACTCCTGCAAGGTATTAGAATCCACAAAAGCCTTTGAATCGTGCTAGAATGCAAAAGTCAGTTTTGAGTTTTTTCCAATTTTTTTGAATTGCAATGGCTTTTTCCTGCAGCTTTTTCACGTGTGCATGATCAGGGTTTGCTTGTGTATATATAGGAGAATGAAATTAGGTCAGAATCTTGCACAAAAATCCATTGGAATGATGATTGAATATTTGATTGAAAATCAAATCTTTTTGCATTTTCATGATTGGAAAAAGTTTCCAATTTGGGAGATATTGCATCTTTGACTTGGTGCACGAAATTGCCAGCCTTTTTAGGTCATACTTGCTTCACAAAAAGATTGAAAAATCAAATCTTTGTATTTTCCTACAATTTAAATTAATTAAATGAATTAATATTGATTAAAAATCCAATTAATTAATAAAAATAAGAAAATAAATTCAATTAAGCTTGATGGGTCGTGCATAGGCCATGGATAAAGTTTCAAGAAGAAATTTGAGGCCCATTAGCAAAAATGAGATGTTTTGAGCAAAGTTGACTTTTGCAAATTCATAAAAATTTCCCAACTTCTCCAATGCACAACTTGCTCAATTTTGATCATATGAACATGTTCTTGGACATTTTGGAAAGGTCTTGAAGTCCTCTAACCAATGCCTTTAGTCCCATTTCATTTGGATTTACCAATCTCAATTTATGTCCTTTGACTTAAAGTGTATTTTTGTTGACTTTTGAATTTTACCTATAATGTAAAAATTGATAACTTTTTATGAGAGCATTTCTTGGACTTGTAATGTGAAGATGGATTGTAGGAAATGTCATCCCCTTCAAAATGAGCATTGGTTGGAGTTTTTCTGACAAACCATGAAAAAGTTATGCCTTGGTCAAGATACAGTTGACTTTTCTACTGTCCAAAAATAGTAACTTTTTGCATCTTGATGATTTTTGAGCTATCCTTGTGGAATCATGATCAAGACTTGATCAAATGATGATTGTGAGCTCAAAATAAGATTTTGACCAAAAATTCTAACTTTTGATTGCAAAATGACCATTTTGCCCCTGCAGTTGACTATAGGTCAAATGGAGCTTTTGACTGTGCAAATTGGCACTGTGAGTCTTGAAACTTGGCATGTAAGTGCTTAAGGATGCATATGGGCCTATGAGACTTGATTGAACCATTGAAAACCCAAAATTCTTTGAGAGAACCCAAAACCCTAATTTCAGCTGGCTTAGGAGGTGGTTTGACTGTACAATCTCTGAGTAATCTTGAGCAGTTTGAAGATCATTCTTGGAAAATCTTGAGGAATATGGGAGGGAAAATTTTGGGGTACAACAGTTGCCCCTGTTCAATCTTCTTAAACCTGAGGATGTAGATTGGCTTGCGTGCCTTTCGTGATCCGAAGGTGGAAGTTGATTCAACACTAAAGTGCCTAGAAATTTGCACTCGCATGGTGTAGTATCAGCAATGTGATGTCGGGAATGGGCTTACAGATGCCATTTGGAGATATGATGGATAGGAGGATGGGCTTATAGATGCCATCTGGAGATGTGATAGAATCTTGTCGGGGATGGGCTTATAGATGCCATCTGGAGATGTTTGTTGAATTGTGATTTGGTAGGTTGAAAGAAGGAACCTGTGTAGGGTTAACTCATGATGGTCAAGTAGATAGTTGTCCTGTCTGGTTTCAGGTATTAATCTACAATCCTTCGTTCACAGATATTTCATGTCTAATTACTGGTGTTGATCTGGAACTTGAAAAAGGTTGGTCGAGATAGCTTTCCTGGCTGGATACAGGTATTAATCTCCAACTTGAGAAAGAAAGATTGTCTCCCTGGCTTGCTACAGGTATTAATCTTCAGTCTCTTCAATGCAGATAACTTTCCTGTCTGGTTTCAGGTATAGATCTACAATCAGTCGCTCACAGATATTTCCTGGCTAGATACAAGTGTTGATCCGGAACTTAAAAAAAGGTTGGTCGAGATATCTTTCTTGGCTGGTTTCAGGTATTACTCTCTGACCTGAGAAAGAAAGATGACTTCCTGGCTTGCTACAGGTATTGATCTTCAATCTCTTCATGTAGATACTTTCCTGGCTAGTTACAGGTGTAGATCTACAATTAGTCGTTCACAGATATTTCCTGGCTAGTTACAGGTATTAATCTTCAATCTCTTCATGTAGATAACTTTCCTGTCTGGTTTCAGGTATAAATCTACAATTAGTCGTTCACAGATATTTCCTGGCTAGTTACAGGTATTAATCCGGAATGGCAAAAATGTTTTTTGATAATGATGTGATGAAGGAATCTGAGACGATTGCTACTCCAAATAGATGATGAAGGAATCGGGGATGATTACTACCTCAGCAGGATGATGAAGGAATCTGGGACGATTACTACCTCAGCAGGATGATGAAGGAATCTAGGACGATTACTCCCTCAGCAGGATGATGAAGGAATCTTGGACGATTACTACCTCAGCAGGATGATGAAGGAATCTTGATGACTTCTACCTCAACGGGATGATGAAGGAATCTTTGACGACTGCTACCTCAACGGGATGATGAAGGAATCTGGGACGATTTCTACTTCAAAAGGATGATGAAGGAATCTTGACGATTACTACCTCAACGGGATGATGAAGGAATCTAAGACGATTACTACCTCAACGGGATGACGAAGGAATCTTGACGATTACTATCTCAACGGGATGATGAAGGAATCTTGACGACTTCTACTCCAAAAGGTAATGACTTTTATCTGTTGATCGTTCTTTCCTGAAAATGGTAAAGAGTTAGTTGTATGCAATGTCATGATGTATGAGATGCATGATGTTCTCAAAATGAGATTGTATGATATAATGCGTATATGCATGTATCATGATGTATGAAAATGTGATGTTTTAGCTGGGGAAAATAAATCCCGGATAGCTGCTGGAGAATGATGTTGAATTCTTCGTTTCCACTGGGGATGATAAGCGAAGATGATTGCACGAATAAACCTGTAGGAGAGGATGACTCCGTTGGGGAATAAACATGGCGAAGAGATTACTCTGCGGGGAATTACTCTGTGAAGAAGAGATGCTTCGCTGAGATTTTAACGATAACTCCGCTGGGGATTCCGTTGATAAGCTCTGTTGGGGATTTTGATGATGAACTCCGCTGGGGATAGAAAGAACTTCGCTGGGGACGATCTTTCCATTGCAACTTGCTGAGGATAACCCAGTTAGTCTCTGGTGGGGATAACTTTCTGAATAAGGCTGGGGAGATGCATTTGCACTCTGCAGGGGACAAGCTTCCAGAATCTACTGGAGAAGATGATTCAACTCTGGAGGGGAAGCTTTTCGGACTGTGCTGGGAATTGGTTCCGCTGAGAGTATCTTGTATTCTGTCGGGGAACAATCTTATATTTCTGTCGAGGAATATTAAGACTGTCGGGGATGCTTGCTAAGGAATATCTGTATACTCTGCTGGAGAATATTAAGATCTTCTGGGGATATCCAACTTTTAAGGACTGACAGTAGACTAACTCTGCTTGGGGAGAGTATTTCCGACTTGCTGGGGATACCCAACCTTTTTAGGGTTGATGGGAGGCCAACTCTGCTTGGGGAGAGTATTGCTGAATCTTGTCTTACTCTGCGGGGAGTGAAGGTATCTTGGTTATGTTCTTCAGCTGAATCTACCTTGTATCTGGTGGACAGAGCAGCTTGTACAGTTTGGGCAATTCTTATTTCCCCAGCTTTTATGGGAGAAGGTACATGTGGAGGTTTTGATAACTGCCGATTTGACAAATCTTCTTCTGGTAGGCAAGTGACAAGATGTCGGGACATAGTCGTACGCTGTGATCCCTAACTTTTGCCTGGACCGCCCTTTCGGGTTTTCAGTCCACCGGGATACCCATTTTTTCCCAAGCCGCCTTTTCAGGTTTTCGACTTTCCGGATGTACAAATTTTTTCATTTTCATCCCTTATTTTTGCCCGAACCCTTTTGGTTCGCCGGGAAGCCCTTATTTTTGTCTAGGCCAGTCGACCTAGCGGGTCTTTGATTATGCGTAGTACTTTTTGACTATGTCCACATTCTCAGAGTGCAGGGAGTTATCACTGTCAGTAGTGTTGAGTTGCCATACTACCAGAAGATCTTCGTTTGATCATGCAAGATTCGTTGCTGGAATTTATGTCCAATGCCCCAAGTGACTCAGGCGGAGATTTTCCCCTGGCTATTTGGCATCTTGAGATATTCCTTGAATCTTGACTTGACTTCCCCAGATGATGGACAATGCTCATGTCGTGCCCCTGGATTGGAAGTGTTTTTCCATTTGATGTGATCCTTTTTGTTGAGAAGGTTTTTGTTCACTAGATATTCGTCGTGCGAATTTCTCTGATGTTTGAACAAATAGTCATATGCAAACAATGTTATTTTAAGAATGAAAAGCTTATGTCTGTCTTGAAGTTTTTTTGAAAATGCAGTTTTCAATAAAACAAGTGAATTTTTGTAAAATGTGATGTCAACTCAGGATTTACAGCAAGTCCTACAGGAGTCAGGATACCTTTCGTAACAGTATGCTTTCGAACTAACCCATGCTTCATCTAGGACTTTTAAGGGTTATAACGTGGCCCGGTTCACGGTTTAAGAAACAAAGGATAAAGGTTCAAATTTTATTTGTACCCACCCGTTCTTCGTGATGTTCTTCAATCCTAAACTCAGCTAATCATGCATTAGATCTCGTTTGAATCTTTGCTCTGATATTCCGGTGATGGTTCGGATACTGATAGTTTATTTTGAACAGGCAGTCATTTTTATAAGAGTTTGCAGGACCTCTTTCTTTTTGATTCTTATTATCCCTGTCTTTTTTCCTGAACTGTTTCTTTTGTGATTACAATCAGCGGGATGCCCCAGTTTTTTGTAAGTCTCCTTCATAGGTTTTGACTTGTTGGGCTTTTATTTTGAGAGATAACAACTGCCTGTCTTGACGATTATAGGGAACCATCACTATCTTTTTTTGTCTCAGAAGGACTTCGTTGATGCCATTCATTGTGCACCTGGATCAACTGAGAAAACTACCCGGCCCCAGGTTATAGTTAAGGGTTTTAATTTGTAAAAAGAAAAACTCCAACTTATTTGGCTCAAAGGGGTTGACTAGGGATTATCTTCCTTATAACTCCACTATTTAGGATTTGAAACAATTCCTGTACCTCATCAGCGGGGTCTATTCAAAAGCATATTGTAGATTGTGGTATCGTTTTCGTCATCCTCCCTCAAAAGGTTTAGAATTTTTAATCGAGAGTTGATCATCACAAAAAATGAAAGCAATTTGAATATAGTGAATACGAATGGATTGATTCAAAACAGACATATGCGATGCATTGATAAAGTAATAAAGTTTGACATGAGTAAACGTTCGAACAATCAAAAGAAAATTACAAATTGAAAATTCTAATGAACAAAAGCTTTCAATAATTCATCATATGAGCAGTGGTTATGTTTGGAGTCTCTGAAGGGTCAAACTTGATCTCCTTGGCATCAATCATGTCTTGGATTTTGTTCTTCAAACTCCAACAGTTGTTTGTGTCGTGTTCCGGACTGTCAGAGTGGTATGAACACCTTTCATTGGGATGATAGGTAGGAGAGGAAGTATTTGGGTTCCGGGGAGGAGCCTTTAATGTAATCAGCCCTGTCTTCAACATGTGTTGTAGCGCTTGAGTCAGTGACATGTTGATCTTGGTAAATTTCCTCCTGGGCATGTTTGGCTTACTCTGATCAACCTGTTGTTTTTGGTGAGGTTGTTGTTGGACCCTTGATGTAGTAGCAACTTGGAGAGGTCCATTCTTCACCATACCAAACTCTTGTCTTCTTGGAGGCTGATTACTGGTTTGATCCCCAGCCTTGACCGTTTGCTTCATACTATTGTATCTGTCTTGATGAAGCTGGTTGATCATGGCTCGCAACTCTTCTTGTTCCCGAGCTAAGCCTTGGATAAGAGCCATCTGCCCCAGCATCTGGGTTCTCATTGTATCTACCTCAGCTTGCAGACGTCTCAGCTGTTCGTCCTTATCGTCTTCAGGATTGTTCCTGACCAAAGTCCCCATGAGGAGTGTTCTCAACTCTTCCTGCCCCTTGGATAGATTTAGGAAGATTTCCCTGAACTGAGTCTCTTGAGTATGAAGATCTTGTTGGAGAGCCATTGCTGAAATAAACAGCGAGAACGTGAGAGACCTGTATCAGATGAACTGTTATGCAATGATATGTATGATATATGTATGCAATGTTTTCAAGGATCTCGCGGGGTAAACAAGAAGATTGTTAGATTTTGAATTTTGTAGCTTGATTGAAGGAGCTTCCTGTTATTAAGAGTCCTTCTTCAAGAGTCAGGCTCACCATATCGAGTGGGTCATAGCCCCTGACTCAAGTTATCATGTTTGATCTCCAAACAACCTTGGTTAGAGGAAAATGAATCCCCTTTTCCCCTTGCTAGATAGTTGGTTCATCATGACCTGCATCACAAACCCTCGAGATCCTTGAAATGGGTTAGTCCTGATGCAAGATGTATGCAATGGTATGATGTTATGATGTTATGATAAAGGCACACCACAAGTATTCACAAAAGGCAAACATGGTAAAGGCACACAAGTCACACAAAAGAGCCCTTAGATTTTAGGCCAGCATGAAGTTTAGGTACTACCCTCTTTCAGTTTCAGTTGGTTAAGACCTGTCCTAGAAAATAGTAACCGGGTTCTAGAGGATCTCAATATCACTGACTACCCTCAATCGGTCATAACTCCAACTTAGCAACCTTTTCTTGCGGCCGGAACCATCGCGAGAGTTTAGCCTCAATGAGTGTAGCATACTGCTACTGTTCTATGGCCAAGTTGGTCAATTTAAGGTTCTAAGGTCAGTTGGTGCTTAACGACTCCTCAGAAGACCCATATTCTCCTCGTTCCAACACAAGGGATATCGGTACAGACCAAGGTGTCACACCAACGTAGCTACTGCTTCACCCATGTTGGTCTATGTCGGACAGGTCCCTCACTGTTTATTGCTACTTACCTAAAGGGTATTCCCCAGATCCGGGTTAGGATCCATAAAACGCCAATACAAGCCCACAATATTAAAGCAAACAAGGCATACAATAGAAAACATAAGTGTTCTTATCCTAAGGTACACCTCACTTAAAAATCTCCCCAGCAGAGTCGCCAGTTCTGTGATCGGTGGAAATAGAACTGACTGTTTTGAAATGCTGGTTCGCGAAATATCGCAGTAAGCAAGAGTCGCCACCGTCTTTTATTTTCTCCAACAAGGAAAGGACAAAAGCACAACAAAATTCCTTTTCGAGATGTTTCTCGGGTTCGGGAGGTAGATTATAGAAAGGGAAGGTGTTAGCACTCTTTCTATCCGTGGTTATCCACGGGCTCTTAGGTACTTGCTCACTATGTTTTCAAAAAGGTTTTGCTTTTCTTGTGTTTGTGGGTTTTGAAAAAGTTTGTTTTGAAAACTTCGTTTTAACTCTTGTATCTGTCCTCAAGAGTGTATGAAGTGTTTGTTTGAAAACTTTTGTCAGAAAAGTGTAAGTGCGAAAAGTTGTTTTTGTTTTGAAAGAGCAAGTATCTAAGAACCTCTACCTACTCAAAAGAAATTAAGTTGTGTAAATGTCCTTTAGACAGTACTATCCCACTATTGAGAAGTAGGTAGCACCATCGTTGGAGTTTGCGGGTCGATTCGATTATAGGGACATGTGGTCACCAAAGCAATAGTAGGACGCCTTAGCGGTAACCCTAATGTCCTAGATCCTTTTTTATCCGAGGCAACCGTTTCGAGGAAACTTGGATCTTTAGACAGGAGGGCGACCTCTAAAACACCCTATACTCAATGACCACGTCGAGGTAACCAAGTGAGGCGTACCCTAAGAGTGGCATGTGCGAGTGTGTCAGGTTTCATGTTATGTTATCTTTGCACATGTTATGGTGAGCTACGTTTTTATTTTAATTTCCAGATAAGTCTTGTCATGCATAGCCTAGTTGACATACATCTAACAGTTAATAGTTGCGGAATTTAAATCTAAGCTATTACAAGGCGTCGGGTATTTACATCGCCAAAAGCAAACCCTTGAAAAGTAAATGCGAGAAAATAAAAGAAAGCGATAAAAAGTCCTACTTAACGCTATTACATCCTCGGAGCAATTACATAATAATGATAAAAAATAATATGCGCGAATAAAAATTGAATCGGAAAAAGTCCTTAGGGTTTTGACCCTTTGTGAGAAAGAAAGAAGTTTTTGATTATTTGGTATTTAATTAAATTAATATCAATTAATTAATTAATAAAAGAAATAATTTTGAGTTTTTTATGTGTTAAGAAAAATAAATAAAAAAATAGTCAAAAGTTAGTAAAAACCCTAATTCTAGTTTATTTTTAAATTATTGAGAAAAAGTTAAAATTAACCCTAATTAAATTAAATTAATTTGTTAGTATTTATTTACAAAAATGATAAATTAAAGGTGAAATTAATAAATAATAATAATAATGAAAAATATTACATTTTTAGTTTTCTGAATTTTATTATTAAAAAAGTTAATTATGTTAATTAAATAATAATAATAATAATAATAATAATAATAATAATAGTTAGTAAAATAGTTAAATGGAAAAAATATAAAAGAAAAAGAAAGAAACCAGGGGGGTGTTGGCCCATGAGGAGTCTGTTTGGAAATTTCTGGCCCACTAATCTCAAGCCTGTTTGACCTTCTTTGATTGTCCATGGTACGTATTGACTGGGAGTATGATGGTCATCCACTTATGACCTTCAGATTTGTGCCTGTGGCCACTTGGCGCCTGGGATTTGAAAGTGCATGGTGGACATCTTTTGAAATTCTGCACATAACTATGTTAAGCAAAATAATATAAGCGTTTTGGGTGGACCTTGGACTCGAACCCAGGTCCCAGTGTTCATTGGACAAGCGCTCAACCACTACACCAACTGCCTGCTTTTGATATTATAATAAAAGGCAATTATTATATGTGAAACAAACTAAAACGCTGTAAAGTAAAAAAATAAACGCGTGTATTTTGAATTAACCAATGAGACGCTACCACCTCATCATCTTCCTCCTTTGTTCTGCATAAAAACACATTAGATAGCGGGGGTTTTTAACCACCACAACATGATATGAGGAAAAATAGCGACTAGAGCCCTGGTTTATATAAATGTTTCGCGAGGTTTGCATCGTGTTCGTCCAGATTCAACGATTCCAACCATGGGTCTTAAGGGTTCTAATTTTTCCTGGATTGCAAAGCCCTAAATTCACAGCATAAGAACCCTAGAATTCATCCATGGTAACTTTTGATTTATGGCGTTTCAATGCAATTAAACTATACCATTAGCTTTGTACAGTCCCTGGCAACACAAAACGATCAAGAAATCATGTTAAATGCTTATGAATCATGAGTTACGATTATGAATAAAAAGTGGCAAACCGTCAAACTGTTTAGGGTGATTCTTGTAGCTTTAAGGCCTGGTTTTGATTGCAAAACGTCTCTGAGAACTCCTGCAAGGTATTAGAATCCACAAAAGCCTTTGAATCGTGCTAGAATGCAAAAGTCAGTTTTGAGTTTTTTCCAATTTTTTTGAATTGCAATGGCTTTTTCCTGCAGCTTTTTCACGTGTGCATGATCAGGGTTTGCTTGTGTATATATAGGAGAATGAAATTAGGTCAGAATCTTGCACAAAAATCCATTGGAATGATGATTGAATATTTGATTGAAAATCAAATCTTTTTGCATTTTCATGATTGGAAAAAGTTGCCAATTTGGGAGATATTTCATCTTTGACTTGGTGCACGAAATTGCCAGTCTTTTTAGGTCATACTTGCTTCACAAAAAGATTGAAAAATCAAATCTTTGTATTTTCCTACAATTTAAATTAATTAAATGAATTAATATTGATTAAAAATCCAATTAATTAATAAAAATAAGAAAATAAATTCAATTAAGCTTGATGGGTCGTGCATAGGCCATGGATAAAGTTTCAAGAAGAAATTTGAGGCCCGTTAGCAAAAATGAGATGTTTTGAGCAAAGTTGACTTTTGCAAATTCATAAAAATTTCCCAACTTCTCCAATGCACAACTTGCTCAATTTTGATCATATGAACATGTTCTTGGACATTTTGGAAAGGTCTTGAAGTCCTCTAACCAATGCCTTTGGTCCCATGTCATTTGGATTTACCAATCTCAAGTTATCTCCTTTGACTTAAAGTGTATTTTTGTTGACTTTTGAATTTGACCTATAATGTAAAAATTGTTAACTTTTTATGAGAGCATTTCTTGGACTTGGAATGTGAAGATGGATTGTAGGAATGTCATCCCCTTCAAAATGAGCATTAGATGGAATTTTTCTGACAAACCATGAAAAAGTTATGCCTTGGTCAAGATACAGTTGACTTTTCTACTGTCCAAAAATAGTAACTTTTTGCATCTTGATGATTTTTGAGCTATCCTTGTGGAATCATGATCAAGACTTGATCAAATGATGATTGTGAGCTCAAAATAAGATATTGACCAAAAACTCTGACTTTTGACTGCAAAATGACCATTTTGCCCCTACAGTTGACTATAGGTCAAATGGAGCTTTTGACTGTGAAAATTGGCACTGTGAGTCTTGAAACTTGGCATGTAAGTGCTTAAGGATGAATATGGGCCTATGAGACTTGATTGAACCATTGAAAACCCAAAATTCTTTGAGAGAACCCAAAACCCTAATTTCAGCTGGCTTAGGAGGTGGTTTGACTGTACAATCTCTGAGTAATCTTGAGCAGTTTGAAGATCATTCTTGGAAAATCTTGAGGAATATGGGAGGGCAAATTTTGGGGTACAACAGTTGCCCCTGTTCAATCTTCTTAAACCTGAGGATGTAGATTGGCTTGCGTGCCTTTCGTGATCCGAAGGTGGAAGATGATTGAACACTAAAGTGCCCAGAAATTTGCACTCGCATGGTGTAGTATCAGCAATGTGATGTCGGGAATGGGCTTACAGATGCCATTTGGAGATATGATGGATAGGAGGATGGGCTTATAGATGCCATCTGGAGATGTGATAGAATCTTGTCGGGGATGGGCTTATAGATGCCATCTGGAGATGTTTGTTGAATTGTGATTTGGTAGGTTGAAAGAAGGAACCTGTGTATGGTTGCCTCATGATGGTCAAGTAGATAGTTGTCTTGTCTGGTTTCATGTATTAATCTACAATCCGTCATTCACAGATATTTCATGTCTAGTTACAGGTGTTGATCTGGAACTGGAAGAAGGTTGGTCGAGATAGCTTTCCTGGCTGGATACAGGTATTAATCTCTAACTTGAGAAAGAAAGATTGTCTCCCTGGCTTGCTACAGGTATTAATCTTCAGTCTTTTCAATGTAGATAACTTTCCTGTCTGGTTTCAGGTATAGATCTACAATCAGTCGCTCACAGATATTTCCTGGCTAGATACAGGTGTTGATCCAGAACTTAAAAAAAGGTTGGTCGAGATAGCTTTCCTGGCTGGTTTCAGGTATTACTCTCTGACCTGAGAAAGAAAGATGACTTCCTGGCTTGCTACAGGTATTGATCTTCAATCTCTTCATGTAGATACTTTCCTGGCTAGTTACAGGTGTAGATCTACAATTAGTCGTTCACAGATATTTCCTGGCTAGTTACAGGTATTAATCTTCAATCTCTTCATGTAGATAACTTTCCTGTCTAGTTTCAGGTATAGATCTATAATTAGTCGTTCACAGATATTTCCTGGCTAGTTACAGGTATTAATCCGGAACGGCAAAAAGGTTTTTTGATAATGATGTGATGAAGGAATCTGAGACGATTTCTACTCCAAATAGATGATGAAGGAACCGGGGATGATTACTACCTCAGCAGGATGATGAAGGAATCTGGGACGATTACTACCTCAGCAGGATGATGAAGGAATCTGGGACGATTACTACCTCAGCAGGATGATGAAGGAATCTTGGACGATTACTACCTCAGCAGGATGATGAAGGAATCTTGATGACTTCTACCTCAATGGGATGATGAAAGAATCTTTGACGACTGCTACCTCAACGGGATGATGAAGGAATTTGGGACGATTTCTACTTCAAAAGGATGATGAAGGAATCTTGACGATTACTACCTCAACGGGGTGATGAAGGAATCTAAGACGATTACTACCTCAACGGGATGATGAAGGAATCTTGACGATTACTATCTCAACGGGATGATGAAGGAATCTTGACGACTTATACTCCAAAAGGTAATGACTTTTATCTGTTGATCGTTCTTTCTTGAAAATGGTAAAGAGTTAGTTGTATGCAATGTCATGATGTATGAGATGCATGATGTTCTCAAAATGAGATTGTATAATATAATGCGTATATGCATGTATCATGATGTATGAAAATGTGATGTTTTAGCTGGGGAAAATAAATCCCGGATAGCTGCTGGAGAATGATGTTGAATTCTTCGTTTCCACTGGGGATGATGAGCGAAGATGATTGCACGAATAAACCTGTAGGAGAGGATGACTCTGTTGGGGAATAAACATGGCGAAGAGATTACTCTGTGGGGAATTACTCTGTGAAGAAGAGATGCTTCGCTGAGATTTTAATGATAACTCCGCCGGGGATTCCTTTGATAAGCTCTGTTGGGGATTTTGATGATGAACTCCGCTGGGGATAGAAAGAACTTCGCTGGGGACGATCTTTCCATTGCAACTTGCTGAGGATAACCCAGTTAGACTCTGGTGGGGATAACCTTCTGAATAAGGCTGGGGAGATGCATTTGCACTCTGCAGGGGACAAGCTTCTAGAATCTACTGGAGAAGATGATTCAACTCTAGAGGGGAAGCTTTTCGGACTGTGCTGGGAAATGGTTCCGCTGAGAGTATCTTGTATTCTGCCGGGGAACAATCTTATATTTCTGTCGAGGAATATTAAGATTGTCGGGGATGCTTGCTGAGGAATATCTGTATACTCTGCTGGAGAATATTAAGATCTTCTGGGGATATCCAACTTTTCAGGACTGACAGTAGACTAACTCTGCTTGGGGAGAGTATTGCCGACTTGCTGGGTATACCCAACCTTTTTAGGGCTGATGGGAGGCCAACTCTGCTTGGGGAGAGTATTGCTGAATCTTGTCTTACTCTGCGGGGAGTGAAGGTATCTTGGTCATGTTCTTCAGCTGAATCTACCTTGTACCTGGTGGACAGAGCAGCTTGTACAGTTTGGGCAATTCTTATTGCCCCGGCTTTTATGGGAGAAGGTACCTGTGGAGGTCTTGATAACTGCCGATTTGACAAATCTTCTTCTGGTAGGCAAGTGACGAGATGCCGGGACATAGTCGTACGCTGTGATCCCTAACTTTTGCCTGGACCGCCCTTTCGGGTTTTCAGTCCACCGGGATACCCATTTTTGCCCAAGCCGCCTTTTCAGGTTTTCGACTTGCCGGGTGTACAAATTTTTTCATTTTCATCCCTTATTTTTGCCCGAACCCTTTTGGTTCGCCGGGAAGCCCTTATTTTTGTCTAGGCCAGTCGACCTAGCGGGTCTTTGATTATGCGTAGTACTTTTTTACTATGTCCACATTCTCAGAGTGCAGGGAGTTGTCACTGTCAGTAGTGTTGAGTTGCCATACTACCAGAAGATCTTCGTTTGATCATACAAGATTCGTTGCTGGAATTTATGTCCAATGCCCCAAGTGACTCAGGCGGAGATTTGCCCCTGGCTATTTGGCATCTTGAGATATTCCTTGAATCTTGACTTGACTTCCCCAGATGATGGACAATGCTCATGTCGTGCCCCTGGATTGGAAGTGTTTTTCCACTTGATGTGATCCTTTTTGTTGAGAAGGTTTTTGTTCACTAGATATTCGTCGTGCGAATTTCTCTTCTGTTTGAACAAATAGTCATATGCAAACAATGTTATTTTAAGAATGCAAAGCTTATGTCTGTCTTGAAGTTTTTTTGAAAATGCAGTTTTCAATAAAACAAGTGAATTTTTGTAAAATGTGATGTCAACTCAGGATTTACAGCAAGTCCTACAGGAGTCAGGATACCTTTCGTAACAGTATGCTTTCGAACTAACCCATGCTTCAGCTAGGACTTTTAAGGGTTATAACGTGGCTCGGTTCACGGTTTAAGAAACAAAGGATAAAGGTTCAAATTTTATTTGTACCCACCCGTCCTTCGTGATGTTCTTCAATCCTAAACTCAACTAATCATGCATTAGATCTCGTTTGAATCTTTGCTCTGATATTCCGGTGATGGTTCGGATACTGATAGTTTATTTTGAACAGGAAGTCATTTTTATAAGAGTTTGCAGGACCTCTTTCTTTTTTATTTTATTATCCCTGTCTTTTTGCCTGAACTGTTTCTTTTGTGATTACAGTCAGCGGGATGCCCCAGTTTTTTGTAAGTCTCCTTCATAGGTTTTGACTTGTTGGGCTTTTATTTTGAGAGATAACGACTGCCTGTCTTGACGATTATAGGGAACCATCACTGTCTTTTTTTTGTCTCAGAAGGACTTCGTTGATGCCATTCATTGTGCACCTGGATCAACTGAGAAAACTACCCGGCCCTAGGTTATAGTTAAGGGTTTTAATTTGTAAAAAGAAAAACTCCAACTTCTTTGGCTCAAAGGGGTTGATTAGGGATTATCTTCCTTATAACTCCACTATTTAGGATTTGAAACAATGCCTGTACCTCATCAGCGGGGTCTATTCAAAAGCATACTGTAGATTGTGGTATCGTTTTTGTCATCCTCCCTCAAAAGGTTTAGAATTTTTAATCGAGAGTTGATCATCACAAAAAATGAAAGCAATTTGGATATAGTGAATACGAATGGATTGATTCAAAACAGACATATGCGATGCATTGATAAATTAATAAAGTTTGACATGAGTAAACGTTCGAACAATCAAAAGAAAATTACAAATTGAAAATTCTAATGAACAAAAGCTTTCAATAATTCATCATATGAGCAGTGGTTATGTTTGGAGTCTCCGGAGGGTCAAACTTAATCTCCTTGGCATCAATCATGTCTTGGATTTTGTTCTTCAAACTCAAACAGTTGTTTGTGTCGTGTCCCGAACTGTCAGAGTGGTATGCACACCTTTCACTGGGATGATCGGTAGGAGCGGAAGTATTTGGGTTCCGGGGAGGAGCCTTTAATGTAATCAGCCCTGTCTTCAACATGTGTTGTAGCGCTTGAGTCAGTGACATGTTGATCTTGGTAAATTGCCTCCTGGGCATGTTTGGCTTACTCTGATCAACCTGTTGTTTTTGGTGAGGTTGTTGTTGGACCCTTGATGTAGTAGCAACTTGGAGAGGTCCATTCTTCACCATACCAAACTCTTGTCTTCTTGGAGGCTGATTACTGGTTTGATCCCCAGCCTTGACCGTTTGCTTCATACTATTGTATCTGTCTTGATGAAGCTGGTTGATCATGGCTCTCAACTCTTCTTGTTCCCGAGCTAAGCCTTGGATAAGAGCCATCTGCCCCAGCATCTGGGTTCTCATTGTATCTACCTCAGCTTGCAGACGTCTCAGCCGTTCGTCCTTATCGTCTTCAGGACTGTTCCTGACCAAAGTCCCCATGAGGAGTGTTCTCAACTCTTCCTGCCCCTTGGATAGATTTAGGAAGATTTCCCTGAACTGAGTCTCTTGAGTATGAAGATCTTGTTGGAGAGCCATTGCTGAAATAAACAGCGAGAACGTGAGAGACCTGTATCAGATGACATGTTATGCAATGATATGTATGATATATGTATGCAATGTTTTCAAGGATCTCGCACGGTAAACAAGAAGATTGTTAGAATTTGAATTTTGTAGCTTGATTGAAGGAACTTCCTGTTATTAAGAGTCCTTCTTCAAGAGTCAGGCTCACCATATCGAGTGGGTCATAGCCCCTGACTCAAGTTATCATGTTTGATCTCCAAACAACCTTGGTTAGAGGAAAATATATCCCATTTGCCCCTTGCTAGATAGTTGGTTCATCATGACCTGCATCACAAACCCTCGAGATCCTTGAAATGGGTTAGTCCTGATGCAAGATGTATGCAATGGCATGATGTTATGATGTTATGATAAAGGCACACCACAAGTATTCACAAAAGGCAAACATGGTAAAGGCACACAAGTCACACAAAAGAGCCCTTAGATTTCAGGCCAACATGAAGTTTAGGTACTACCCTCTTTCAGTTTCAGTTGGTTAAGACCTGTCCTAGAAAATAGTAACCGGGTTCTAGAGGATCTCAATATCACTGACTACCCTCAATCGGTCATAACTCCAGCTTAGCAACCTTTTCTTGCGGCCGGAACCATCGCGAGAGTTTAGCCTCAATGAGTGTAGCATACTGCTACTGTTCTCTGGCCAAGTTGGTCAATTTAAGGTTCTAAGGTCAGTTGGTGCTTAACGACTCCTCAGAAGACCCATATTCTCCTTGTTCCAACATAAGGGATATCGGTACAGACCAAGGTGTCACACCAACGTAGCTACTGCTTCACCCGTGTCAGTCTACGTCGGACAGGTCCCTCACAGTTTATTGCTACTTACCTAAAGGGTATTCCCCATATCCGGGTTAGGATCCTTTTATCGAATTTTCTCTTCTAAAGTATATTATTATTATTATTATTATTATTATTAATAATAATAATAATAATAATAATAATAATATTACTATTATTATTATTATTATTATTATTATTATTATTATTATTATTATTATTAGTATTATTATTATTATTATTATTATTATTATTATTATTATTATTATTATTATTTAGTTTTTCATCCTCTAATTTTTAGAAGAACGGAGTTCTATAATTCAGAATTCAATGGAAAGATAAGTATAACCTAAGCAAGTATGGTTGGGCTACATTATTTTGTTGCTTGTACGTGTGAAACTCGAATACTTTGAGAGTGATGAAATACTACATGATAAAGAGACTAGTTGATAGAAAGTCATATATGATTGAATTTAAAATTGTTATTACTTGACTATGATGTTACGACTTAAGTCGTTATGCTTCTCTATTCAACAGTGACATATAGATAGACACAAATTGACACGAGACATTTACACAAATAATATTTTTTTAAAGTTTATAATTAAAATTAAATAAAAGAGTTGTTATCGCATAAATTAAATGAAATAATCTAATTGCAAATAAGGAGGGTAATTTGATCCATATTTTATGGATACTGAAAAAATATTGATAAAGTAAAAATTCCTAAAATAGATATCGCTATAAACACGGATAATTATCCATTAAAATAAGTGGATATGAGTATATGTATGGATAGTTTTTACTACTTATTCTGCCTCATACCCGCATTATATATTTATATAATATCATTTATATTATTATATGTAAAATATACGTTTATAAATTATTTAAAAAATTATCATTATTAAATTATTACACATTTTAATAAAATGTTTATTTATTTTTTAAAAACAATAGTATTCATAATTGTTTTTAATATTATTAAAAACTTAAATTATATTATATTTTGTAATTAATTGACTTAATTTTATTACAAATACGAATAAATGAGCACGTATATCTGTATTGAAGTACTTATAGGATACGGACCATACATACCTGAACATTTGTATTTGCACAGGTTTAAGTTTGAAAACGGAAATTTTTTCAAACTGCGGTATGGAGACGGATACTATACTACCTGTCTAAACCATGTCCATTGCCATCGTTTGTTGCAAGTTTGACATCAATTTGATGCATTAAAAAAAGACATCAAATTTTTATTACTTGTATAAATAATTGTTGTTAATGGAAATTTATCATGTTATAAATAATAAAAAGAATTGACATTCAATAAAAAACTAACTTTTTTCTATTAGATTAAAATATTAAATGTCTTCTATCATCTGTAATAGTAGCGAAATTTGATTTATCCCTCTTTTAAAAAAATTATTTTTGTCCCTCAACAAACATAGATTTCCTAACCAAAAATCTTTTAGCTTAAGATTTCATTTGAAATGCAGACGTGACCAGGATCTGTTTTTGCTGACTGAGTCATGTATGCCACTGTGGACTGATCATATATGCATATGTTTCTTTCTTTTCATAAAAGCCATCATCTTCCTCATTTTTTCCTCCGCAACTCAACCTTTCACCCACATTGAAACATCCACCTTGGCGTCTCCCTACCTTCACCGTAACTCAAGCTCCACAACAACACCGGAGCACCATTGTTTTAAACCTCGCCATCCAACCGTTTCAACACTTTAACTCATTCAAAACAACTTTCGATCACCACCATTTAAATAGATCTTCCACCATGTATCTCGATCTGCTTCCGCCATAACACAACCGTAACACCATATAACACCCTTCACTTTCTAAACTCTTTCAACTCCATCGGATATGTCATCTTTTCTCACAAAAATATCTGATCTACGCAACTTCAAAAACACCATCAAACACCCACCAAACTTCTCACTCAAGCACACTTTTCGTCCAACGTAACTTCCTCTTCAACTCCACCATTCTTGCTTCAACAACTTTACACCAAAAATCGAACAACGACAACCCATGATCTCACATCGTCATTACTCTGCAACAATAATAGCAATAATTGTAACAACACAACAGCTCACACATCAACATCAACAAACCTAAAGAAAACAAAAAAGGAGGAAGAAACTCAAAGCAGCTCAAAACTATCATCGTACTAAAACGGTAACTATGTGGTCAACTTTTCGTTTCTCCATGTATAGTTCTCCATTTTTGTCGGTAATCTCTGCCTTAGTATGATGCGGTCTTATTTCCATTATTGTTGATTTAGTTTTGTTGAGTTGTAGAAGAGATCTTGCTTTGTTTTTTTTTGTTTTGTTTAATTTGAACGTGAGAGTGTTTCTACTATTTTGAGAGTTTAAGAAGTATGGAGGGTGAATGAGAAATAGAAAATATGCATTCATGTTTTGAAAAGAAAACATGTGTGAACATTGTTTGTGTGTGTGTGAAACAAAAAAAAAACTTACATGAAAAGAGAAAGAGTTGTTTTGAATGGTGGAAGATCTATTTAAATGGTGGTGATCAAAAGTTATTTTGAATGAGTTGAAGTGTTGAAACGGTTGGATGGTGAGGTTCGAAACAATGGTGCTCGTGTGTTATTGTGGAGTTTGAGTTACGGTGAAGGTAGGGAGGCACCAACGTGGATGTTCCAGTGTAGGTGGAAGGTTGAGTTGCAGAGAAAAAAATGAGAAAGATGATGAATTTTATGAAGAGAAAGAAACATATGTATATATGATCAGTCCACAGTGGCATACATGATCCACTCAACAAACAGATCCTAACCACGTCTGCGTTTCAAATAGAATCTTGAGCTAAAAGGTTTTTGGTTATGGAATCTATGTTTGTTGATGGATGAATTTTTTTATTTATTTAAAAGAGGGTAAATCAAATCCTGCTACTATTGTAGGGGTAGAAGGCATTTAACTATAGATTAAATAAAGAAAAAATTATTATTAGATTTTATAGGAATAAATATATGAGTGTTTTATTAGGAATTAAATAGAATTAAATTAAAATGATAGACTTGTCATTTACATAAATATATATCATCATATATTTATTTAAGTTATTTAACATATAAAATAAATATAAATATGAACAATAAAATAAGATATCTAAATATTTTTAATTACTTTTAAATTTTTAATAGTTTAAATTTATTTATTAAACTTACAAATATTACAAATTAATTCTAAAAAAATAGATAATTTTTTTAGAAAAGTGACTTTGTAATTTGAATATAATCCATATCTTATTGAATAACAATTAAGTGTGTATTCAGGGATTGAAATGAGTATTCATGGGTCCGGGTATTAATCTCTCACTATCGGTTATATTTAGTAAATATCATATTCGTACCTGCCTATACTTGTATGGCTACCTGCTAAACGGTATATGTGAATTTTGAAATACTTAAAAATATACATGGATATTCATAAATGCCATTATTTAATTTTTTTTTTGTTGAAAAATATACAATAAATTCATTTTTTATTGCTTTTAATGAAAAAATTGTTTCAAGTTTAACAAATAATAATAATCACAAAAATAAATCACATTCATTTTTATTTCTTCTCTTATCAAATAATAATATTAAATTCAACAAAATAATAATAATTTCATATTCTCTAAAATAAAAATAATAATAATAATAATAATAATAATAATAATAATAATAATAATAATAATAATAATAATAATAATAGTTAACAAAATAATAAATAATAATGATAAGAATAATAATAATAATAACTATTATCATTTTAGATTAAAGAAAATAATATTTAAGTAAATTTTTTAATTATTAACGGATATAGACATTCGCAAGAATGAGTACCATCAAATATGTATGTGTGTCCATAGAAAAATGTGTAATTAAATATTCGTTTATTTCATCTGTGAATGCTCATTAAACTATCCAACTAGTATTCATGATAGGTTTTAGCCGCATATACCCACATGTACGAATTTTTTTGCCATCCTTATGTGTATCAAACATATATAATGAATAAATAATACCAATAGCATATTTCATATTATGTGTGCACAAACACATCATAAGATAAAGCTATCATATAACTCTTCCTCCCCATCTTTTTATCAAATATTATTTCTATCTTATCTTGTCCACTAAACGAGTCCTTAAAGTAATTGTTGTTAGTACATGAGCCACTTTTAATGAGGAGAGAAAGATAGAATAAAGGAAACAAGGATTATATTATTGAGTTGAATAATTATAAATGATACAGACTAATCTATTTATATACAACTAACTTGTACACTAAGTAGGTTAATAAACCCCAATTGAGCTTGTGCTTGGATTACACAACTTGAATTATATCTAATATTAATTCAAATGTTTCAACATACCCTCATAGTCCAAGTTGTCGAACCTACTGTTGTACCCCAAAATTTTCCCTCTCACTTATCAAGAATTTGCTCACAAGATCTCCTTGGGCTCAAGACTGCACTAGCGTTTGATCAGCTCAAGACACCCCCTTAGGTACCGATGACCAAAATTAGGGTTTGAGTTTTTATAAGGATTTTTGAACTATCAGTGCTTCATATGACTTTCATGGACCATTATGGACCCCCAAGATTACTCATGTCAAGTTTCAAGCTTTGGATCACACTTTTGATCAGTCAATTGAACAGTGGACCTAAAAATCAATTGTATTGGGGGAAAAGTCAACCATGGTCAATTTATAGTCAAATCTCATAATTTTTTATCCATATCAATATTTTAAACTCATATGTATCATTTGATCAAGTTTGGACCAGAATCCCTCAAGAAATTTAATCAAATCTCTAAAAGGGCAAAATGGTCAAAATTATGGTTTTGATTGGGAAAGGGCAATTTCTGATTTTTTTTTTACCCAGCAAATGGTCAATTGGTTTAAGGCATGATCTCAAGAGTCCAATTGCATCATTTTGACCTATTGACATGGTTCAAAACATTGCAAATCCATTGGGTTGACAGATGAATTTTACAATCAATTGATCAAAAGTCAACTGTATACTTAAAAGTCAAACTTTGACTTTTTGGTCAAATTCAAGTGCCAAAAATCATAAGTCATCAAAACATGTCAAAATATGAAACTTATTCATCAAGAAATCAAAAAGTCAAGATTTCATTTTGAAAAGTCAAAATTTCTAAACTTAGAAATTTTTCTAAGTGTTGGAAATTTCATGTTTTTTCATAACTTTGAGCCAAATTTTAACCATGATGCAAGATGATTCAAGAGAAACTTCCAACATGAAATTTTAATATCTCCATGAAATCTACAACTTTTCTTCATACAAAAGTGCTTGGATCTCAAGTTATAATTTCAAGAACATAGGATCATAAAACTAAACACTTAGTGAAATTTTACCCTAATTTGGTCAGGATTTTGACTCAACTTCATGGAACTTTTTCATATAGTTACAAGGTTAATCTTCAAAATAAATTCAAATATGGGTTGTAGAGCACATTTCAAGCTTTCTAAAATGTCCAAGAACTCCTTGAGATCATTCTTGAGTAGGGAGAATCGAAGAGATGAAGTTGGTGTTTTGTCACTTGAATTACAAGGCATTTTGTGATGAACAAGAATCCAATTTCAAACATAGGCTGCATAATCTTACTTTGCAGGCCTTCTAACTTGTGTATCTATCCATCATTAATGGATTACACAAACTTTTGAGCTTTAATCCAAGTGGTTTAAGCTTTATCCAATCCATATTTCTATTAATGGCACAAAGTGAACACTTCCATTTTAGAAAAGCAAGCTTTTGTGTAAAGTCAATTCTTGAGTCTCTAACTTGTTCCCTCTGATCACACTACATCCAAAAAGTCAGAAGAAAGCTTGTTTAAAGCATAACCACTATAAACTTGTGATTTTGAATTCTGATCAACAACAAGTCTCCAAACTTGTTACTTATAAATAGAGGCACTATTTGTGAGCTAGAGGATGAGCTTGAGCACCCTGAAATACACCAAAACTCTCTCAAATCAAAAATTGCCCCAAAACTCCATTATTGCACAGTTTCTGACCTTGAACCTCCAACTCACATTTCCCTCGTGCGTTTCTTGGCCTTTTAGTTTTTAAAGCTTCCTTGCATCAAGGGTAACTCATCCCTGTACCTGTTTCACTTCTGTAACACCATTTTCCCTGTCTTCCATAACCAAAAACAGAGCATCATAGTTGGACTTCTATAGATCATTCCAGCCACCCTCAGCTCAAGCCAGCCATTGCATTAGCTTCCTAGAGGTCCAAGGAAGCTAACCTGATCATCAGCACTGCCTGAAACAAGCTCAAATCCATTTCACGATTTCCAGTTTTGAGGTATTTTTCTTGAACTTCTATCTTATTACTTAGGCATTGTTAGGCTTGCATTTGTGAAGATAAAATGTAGACACCATTTCCCTGAAGCTGTACATGTCCATAGATTTCATTTATTTTGATTGAGCTAGGAGAATTTTGAGTTTGAACTTTATGAAATATTTAGGTCAGAATTTGGTACTTTTAAAAAATCTCATTCATCTTTGATTTATAGTTTATGATATTTATATGGTTGGATTCGTGTGACAAAATGGAGCAATTTTCATGTTTACATTTTTGTAAATGGTTGAGAAATGAGCAAGTTACAGATCCTTTGGCTGGAGGTTGAAGATGAAGTACAGTCAGGGCGTGTTTTGTGTTATGTATTTATCATTTCATACAAGTTAACTGATGTATAGCCACCCCAGTGGTAAAGCGCACGCATGTTCACCCCATGGTCATGGGTTCAAGCCCCAGCGTGACCATTTTGTTATTTTTACATTTTCTGACTCTTTTTTTTTGTTCTTTTTTTGGCAGTATTTGGGCTCTTCATTGGACTTAGTTTATTTTTGCTCATGAATACTCTTTTGTTTACTAATGAACCCCCCTGACTTTTTATTTATTTTATTTTCTTTTTCTTTTTATTTATTAATATTAATATTAATATTTATTTTATTGACAAAAAAAAGATAAAAAACGATATTTTTATTTATACTATATACATTTATTTTATTTTCTAGACTAAAACATCAAAAATATTTTTGTTACAAACTTAACTTTTTTAATTAAATAGATTTAGGCTTATTTTATTTTCTTAAAATAAACATAGAATTTATACTTTTCCTAATTTAATTAACTTTCATACTATTTAGTTTATTGTTAAATTCTTCTTCATAAAACTTAAAAATATTTTCTCTTTTAATTTAAATTAGTTTATTTTTTTTATTAAGCATTTTTTTAGTTCATTAGGTTAAGAAATAAAAACTTTTTTTAACAAGGACAAAACCAAATAAAATCCATTCTTTTTTTATTCATTACTTTATACATTATTACTTTTCATATTTTTATTCAATTCAATATGGTTGTAATAGATTAATTAGGGTTTAATTTCTTGCAATCCCCATTTATACTTTGTACACCCCCTTCCCACAAATCATGTAATAGCTTAGCATTTTTATCTTCCGCAATTTAAATACTTCATATTCACATGTTAGTAATTATGGTTTGTATGGAAAGAATAAAATCAATCAAATAGAAAACCCTAATTCAAGATAAAAACAAGCATGAAAATAGTACACTTGCACACAAGCACCCCTAGGGTAAAATCCACTTGGTTGCCTTACAAAATGGTCATATTACGCATGTGAGATATCTTAGCAAAAACAAGCGAATACAAGATCATAGTCCCTCGATGACGCTATCTAAGTTTCCTTACAAATGATCTTAGTCCCTAAAAGAGAATGCTAAGATGCCTTGTAACATTTCTAATCATGGTTATACGATGACCCACGCCCGTCCCGTTTACATCCAAAGATAGGGTTACTTACCAAATCAATGGTAAGATAACAATGTCAAAGGAAAAGGAAATGTACAAGAAAGATTTTTGAGTAGGTAGAATGCTCCTAATTACTTGCTTCATTTCAAAACAAACATCATTGCTATTTTCAAAACAATCACATACACTTTCAAACATACAAAATTGAAAACATTTTCAAAAGATCAAACATCTTTGTATACATTCTTACGAACGAGAATCATTACAAAGATTGCCTAAACAATGACCTCTTTACAAAATACTTTCAAAAACCACACTAAGCACAATTTCAAACAAAAGCAAGTGATCTAGCGAGTAACTAAGAGCCCATGGAAAACCATGGATCAAAAGGGTGCTAATAACTTCTCTTTTCATAATCTACCCCCCGAGCTCAAGAAACAATCTCAAAGGTCTTTCCTGTTCTTTTTCACCTTTCCTTTTGGATAAAAGAAAAGTCGGTGGCGACTCTTGCTAACCGCAACATTTGCGATCAAATGCAAAACACCCAAGTCAGTTCTCTCACCGTATCACACCTACGCTAGTTATATTCGATCTGAACTATTCCTAATTTCTTTCTCAAATTTTGGAATCTGTCGATCTTCAATCCTTTGGTGAAAATGTCGCCCAACTGTGCTTCACTTGAGCATTTCCTAACTTCAAAAGTTCACCTCAATTTACCTTTTCCATCAAGAAGTGAAATATAGATTGGATATTCTTACTTCTTCCATGCAAAACTGGATTCTTCTCCAGATTAATGGCTGACTTGTTATTGATTTGCAACACAAGAGGTTTCTTCACTTCGACCTTCATTTCTTCAAGTACTGATCTGACCCAAATAGCTTGCCATGCAGCATAGTGTTATACCCTGATTTCTTCCCCTAAGATCCTCCATCATTCTATATCCTCACAATACATCAAGATCACACATTTGGGTTGACTATCACTTATACTTTCTCCTCTCTTGAAATTTTTCTTTGAGGGATCATCAAGCACCCTAAATTGTGTATCTTGTATATGCTTGTTTCATGATTACTAACTTTTAATCAAAATTAAAAAAAAAAATTATTTCTTGTTTCTCTTTATTTTTTTGTATATTGTAGATATTGATACAAGGATATCCATCCTATCTCCTAAGTTAGGGTTTGAAGATTGATTCTTGGTTCATGTATTGAATTCCATGTCTTCTTCAACAAGGTTTCACCAATCCATGATCCTCATCATCAAGTGCGCTCCAAGATACAATTATTTTAAGATCCCATGAGCTTCATCATGTCTTAGTTTGCAAGCAAAGTTAAAAAGACTCCAAGTTGACTTAAGATGTTTGACCTAATTTGGCAAGTTCTTGATTCCATGATCACAAGTGCATAACTCACTCAACTTTCAATATTTTGAAGTGGTTCTTTTTTCTATGAACTTCTCTCATCATCTACAACGACTTCTCTTTACTTGACAAAACCAATTATACTTGGAGAATCATCAAAAACATTTTATCCCCTTTAGCAAGTTTAAGCTTTAGATAACACACTCATTGATTTAAAACAAACAAAGTGGATCCTATGGAATACCGTAGATTCTTAGAATGCTAATACCTTCCCTTTGATAATCGACCCCCGTACTCGATCTCTGATCTTTTATTTCATTATGGGTTTTGTTCGCTTTTTTCCCATTTCCTTTTGGAAATAATAAAATGCAGTGCCGACTTCATTGAGTGAGATAAGCCAATTGATGGCTTAATCTCAAATTCTTTACTGCTACATTTCTCGCATTTTACACCGTGAAACAACTTGGCGACTTCACTAGTGACTCTTTCCTAAGTGGGTCAATCCTAGCTTTGTTTGTTTCTTTTATTTGAGTGTTTATCTATATTCTTTACTTGCTTTCCACTATTCTATATATATACTGTGTTGTGCTGGATTTGCTGGTTTTTCAAGTTAGGTGGGTGTTACTTTGAGTTAAAAGGCCCAATATACAAGCCAGAGTTGTATACCACTAGGAAAACATAGGATTAGAGTGGAGAGTCGTGATAGCTAATAGGTGTATGACGTATTAAGACAGATCATGAGAGCGATGGTCAAATGAGGTTAAAATGGGGTGCTATCATCATCACGTATGTTGTACAATGATAGTACTTTCAGGCGGACTCACGACTATGATTAACCTTTGCCTTACCTTGACCTAGATTCCTCCCGTAATTGGGGAGGGCTTGTTCTTACAGGTACAAATGTTGATTTTTGTGGTACTTGGTTATTTAGGTTTGGTGTTGAACCTTTGATTTTGTTGCAGTGCATTTCATAACATTTCATATCATTTACATCCTCAGCATTGTGCATACATCCAGACTTTCCAGGATCTCATTCCCAGTTGTTTCTTTCCTCCAGTTGTCTGTATACTATCAAATTGATTCATCGACACTTTGAACTTGAAGCATGGTTCAAAAATCTATGGAATAACTTCAACGAGACCAAGAGCTATTAAGAGATGAGATCAACTAACTGAAGGGTCAGATGAGCCAAGTCAGGGAAATCCTGCAAGTCATTAAAAAGAGAAGGCATCTCTCCATCGATCACTACAACGCAAGTGGATACTCTTTTAGCCTCTTCCTTTGTTACTTCAGCTCAAGGAAATCACCATTCAATGATTACTCATGTACCGATGAACGGTCCGTCCTCGAAGGATCTTCCTCAACCTATGTTTCCAAAGGTGGTTAGTGGTAATTTCGAATCAGTTCAGAAGAATCCAATGTTCACTTCAAGTTTAGGCAAGAGAAGAGTGATAAGGCAGTGATCAGATCTCCATACAGAAAAAAGATTCTAAGTACCTACAAGGGGAAATCTCCTCAGATGTATCATAAAGCTCTACTTCAACAACCATTGTTTGTTTTTCCCCAAGACAACATGCATCAGAATCAAAACCATAATGGAAGGAATATGACTCGCTTTGATCCAATTCCCATGTCTTACACTGAATTGTATCCTCACTTGGTTCAGTTAGGTTTGATCATAACAAAGTGAATGAATCCCCAAATCCTCTTCCAATCGGATTCATGTTTGATCTTCACTGTGAGTTCCATCAGGGAGATGTCGGTCATGATTTAGAACATTATTATGCACTGAAGGCTAGATTGCGAGATTTGGTCAGGGGACAAATAATCAATTTCAAAGCTCTTGCTCTGAATATTGTCAACAATCCTTTTCCAAGACAAAGTGGATGAAGAATAGATTAGAGTATCTCAAGTCACCTCCTAAAGCCAATGTTTCTGACAGAACAACTCATCTTTGTTACTGATTAGCCACTAGGCCATGTTTATTTTTGTTTGCACTTTCCTTTGTTTATGTTAAATTGTTGTTTTCAAATTTCGTTTGTACTTTCATGTTTAATTTTAATGAAATGAGCATCGCGCTGTTTTGATTCAAATCATTTATATTTACTGCTTTCAAAAAATATATATCTCTTCTGTTTACTTTCTTTATCAAACTGTTGTTTATCCAAAGATTGGAGGGAGGATGATGAAAATGAAATATCCATAACTGCTATTGGTATGCTTTCGAATAAAACTTTATTGACAATGTAAGGCATTGTTACAATTCCTAAACACTGGAGAACTAAGGAAGTTAATCCCTCGTTCACCCCTTTGAGCATAGAAGTTGGAGTTTCTTTCTATTCGAAAAACCCACAATTTTAACCTGGGGCAGGGTAGTTCTCAGTTAAACAGTTATGCATTCATTCAATACACCTTTCACTAGAGGTTGCAATCAATCTTTCTTTCACACAAGCAAGAAATGTCGTAGATATCCTTTAAATCAAAAGTGACGATGACGGTTCTCCAAAATCATTAAGCCAGGCAATCACTATCTTTCCAAACAGAAAAAGAATGAAAAATCAAAAGAAAATCCTGCTAAGTCAAAACCTATGAAGGAGACTTAGGCAAAAATCGGGGCATCCGACTGACTGTAATCTCATACAAAATAGTTCAGGAAAAAGTTAGAGATGACAAATTCAAACAAGAGTTGACAAAAGTCCTAAAAAAAACAAAAAAAATGTTGTAAGAAGAAGTGATTTCTATTTCAAGAATCTCTTGGCTTCTGAGCCATCACAACAAGGTTTCGTAAACTGAATCCTAAGATCTTTTGCAAATCACTTGTCTTGGTATCATACCTTTGCTTTCACTTTAAATGTTGAAACCGCCGTGTTTTGACCGATGATTCATCTTCTATACATCAATAACATCATTCCAAAAATGATTTTGATTTCAAAACTTTTGCATGAACTTCGCATTAAATTAACATGTTTAAATGAAAAATTTTGCTCGCAAACAAGTTTTCCTCATCATGGAATTTCAAACAGTTGAGAAACATGGTCAGTGATCCCATTAGGGGCAAGTATCTTCCAGATCCAGGATTGAATCAGTTCAAGATTTATTTCTCAAAGCAAGTTATTCTCATAATTGGTTAGCCAGAAAATTTCTTTCAAGACTCATACTGGGGCATCCTTCCCCACAGTCATTTTAGAACTAAAGCCATGATCAGTTTATTCCCAGCAATTGTCAACCGAAGCAATGATTAGCTTTATCCTCAACAGTTAGCTAATCTGGGGAAATCCCCATGTAGCTCTTTTGTCCTTCCTCAAAGGATCATCAGTTGGATACCATTTACAAATGTGACAGAAGTGTTTCTAAAGACTTATTCTTTCCAAGTTGAGTTAATGATGTTCCCTATTATGAGGAATCATAGTTTAAATGTTACCTCCACAAAAGAGTCAAGCTCCATTTTCATAAACGTCTTCATAAATCATTCATACATCACGCATCTCAAAATTCAATATCATTGCATAGCAAGAGTGTTTTATCCTCATTTACATTTCCTGAGGTCTTGTTGCTATCAACGTCTTACCAATAATATTATTGATATGTTACTTCTCACTTTTATCCAAATCCAGTAATTGGATGTCACTATTGTACCCCAAAATTTGCCCTCTCATTTATCAAGACTTTTCTCACAAGACTTCTTGGACTCAAGATAAGATTAGTGTTTGGTTAACTCAAGACATCTCATCTTGCACTGATAATCCAAAATTAGGGTTTGAGTTTGCACCAGTATTTTTGGACCACCAATGCTTCATGTAAATTTCATACATCATTTTGGACCCCTAAGTTTGCTCATGTTAAGTTTCAAGCCTTGAACCACACTTTTGATCAATCAATTGGACAGTTCACCTAAAAATCAGTTGTATTGGGGAAAAAGTCAACCATGGCCAATTTACAGTCAAACTTTATAATTTTTGATCCACATCAACATTCTAGATTCATATGTACCATTTGATCAAGTTTGGATCACAACTCCTCAAGAAATTTGATCAAATCATCAAAAGGGCAAAATGGTCAAAATTAGGGTTTTGACTGAGAAAGGGCAATTTATGATTTTTAACCTAGCCAATGACCAATTGATTTCAAGCATGATTTCAAGGGTTCAATGGCATCATCTTGACCTAATTACATGGTTCAAAAGATCTCAAGTTCATTGGATTGACAGATGAAATATGCAGTCAACTGATCAAAAGTCAACTGTATACTGAAAAGTCAAACTTTGACTTTTTGGTCAAAATCAAGTACCAAGAGTCATAATTCATCAAGATATATCAAAATATGAAACTTGCTCACCAAGAAAACCAAATTTGAAAATTAGGGTTTGAATTTGAAAATTTTCATAACTTAGAATTTTTCTAAGTATAAAAATTTTCTTATTTTTTCTCAACTTTTCACCACTTTTTCACCATGATGCATTTTAATTAAAGAAAAGTTCCAAACATGAAAGTTGTAGTCCTCCATGAAATCTACAACTTTTCCTCACAAACTTTTCCCTAAATATGCTTGGATCTCAAGTTATAAATTTGTGAATACATGCTCATGAACTAAATAACTTAGTGAAATTTTACCCTAATTTAGGCAGGTTTTGGACCCAACTTCATGGCAACTTTTCACCTAGTTCCAAGAGGTATCTCAAAATGAATTTCAAATATGGATTATGGAGAACACTGCAAGCTTTCCAAAATGTCAAATAACTCTCCAATATCATTTTTGAGTAGGGAGAATCGAAGAGAGGAAGTTGGCATTTTCTCACTTTTTGTTCAAGCCATTTTCACATAGAATCAAGTTGCAAACCAAACCTATGATGGTTATTTCTTTCTTTACAGGTCCTAAGTTTGCTATACACTCTTTAATTAAATGCGTACTCAGTTGACAAAGCCTTTATCCTTGCTTTTGAAACTTTACACAAGTTGTATTTCCATTTTGGGCAAAAAGGCTTCATTGCCATTTTCATAAAGATGCACTTTTGCAACTTTGTCAACTTGGAGCATTGAACCTGTCCCCTTGATACAAGCAAACTACACAGGTCTCAAGCAATTTGTACAAACTCATATCAGCCCTAAAGCAAGCTGGTACAAGCATGTGGGATTGGTCTTGTCAACTTTACTTCAAGTACAAGAAAAGTTGCAAAAGGGCTAAGGCTTGCACAGCTAGTAGGAAGCTGACTTTGGATCACTTCTATACTAATATGCAAACATTATACAAGGCATTACAGGCTTGGCTTGAACCTAGAACTCTCTCAAACTGAAAAACACCAAAAATCTGCCTAAGCACACAGTTTCTGCAAAAGCTCAGCCAACTCTCATTTGGCTCGTGCGTTTTGTGTTTAACTGATCAAAACATCTTATACACTTGATACCTAATCAATCCAAGCCACCACCCTGGTTCTGTAACCTCTGTTTCACCATCTGCCATTTTCAACTTGGAAGCTTGCAGTTGGACTTGGTCAGGGAGTTCCAGCCATCCTCAGAGCAAGATAAAGATTGGAATAGGTTCAGGGAAGTTCAAGGAAGCTCAAATAATCACCAGGCCTCCATTAAAGTCCCTACATTGCCATACACGATTCCAGCTGAAGGAGGTATTTTCTTAAACTATATCTCTTTATACAGGCAACTTCAAGCCACGATTTGTGAAGAAAAAATGTAGTTCTCATCATAACGAAGTTGTACATATCATTACTTTGCATTTATATTACTTGTGCTAAGAGAATTTGAAGCTTGAAATCTATGAAATTTTTAGGTCACGATTTAGGGATTCCAAAATTCTATTTGATCTTTGATAGTTAGGTTACATAATTTATATGGTTGGAATCGTGAGCTCAAATGCCACATTTTTCATGTTATGAGTTTTCATTTTTATGCAAGCATAAGGAAGATACATATTGCACTGAAAATGGCGTGAAAATGATGAACAAAGGACAGGGATGAAGTTCTGGGCTTTTTGTTGCTTGGGCTTTTTTTTTTTTTGCTAAACACCACCCCTGACTTGCTATTGCACCCCACTGGCTAACTATTTTATATTTTATGTTTTTTTTCTTCATATTTTCATATTTAATACTTTTGTTTATTTTTTCTGAATGATAAAAAATCCTAAAAAATGATTTATTTATTTTCACACTTTTATTTTATTTTTTTATTATTTCTCACATAAAAAATTAATTTATTTTGATAGAATAGAATTTATTTTCTTAAATAACTTATAAATATAATTAAAAATACTTAATATTTTTATTATACATTTTATACTTACAAATACCAATTTTTGCACATATTTATTTTTTTTAATATTTATATACAATATTATTTATTATTTATACAAAAAATACACAAAATAATTATATAGAACATTATTTTCTTTTGAATAAAAACTAGGGTTTAACCCCTTTCAAAAAGAATTAATATATTTTTTTCCTTATATTTTTAGGTTTAAATTAAATATTTTTCATACAAAAACAAGACATAAAAAATCTTTTCTTTTACATACATATTGCATTGCATTTTAAATATTTGTGTTATATTTGTTTAATTCGCACATATTCGATTTGGTTGTAATAATATATTTAGCTTTATATTTGTGCAAATCCCCATTCAAACTTGTATTCCCCCCTCCCATAAAAATTGTTGTAATAGCTTAGTATATTTACATTACGCAATTTATCGCTTTATATACCGTGATTAGTAATTAGGGTTTGCATGACAAGAATAAAACAAAGCAAAATAGAAAACCCTAAATACAAGACAAAATCAAAAGCATGAAAACAATACACTTTGCACACAAGCACCTTTAGGGTTTCTCCCACTTGGTTGCCTAAAATAAAATGGCCATGTTACGCATACGAAGTATCTTGGCAAAACAAAACAAATATAAGATCATAGCCCCTCGATGACGCTATTCAAAGTTGCCTTACAAAATGATTTTGGTCCCTCAAAAATGCTAAGATACTTGGCAACATTGCTATCATGGTTATATGATGACCCACGACCGTCCCGTTTACATTCAAAGATAGGGTTGCTTACCAAATCAATGGTAAGTCAACAATGTCAAAGGAATAAAAAATGTACAAGAAAGACATTTGAGTAGGTAGATAGCTTCTAAGTTACTTGCTCCATTTCAAACAACAATCCTTGCTATTTTAAAAAAAAACACACACACATTTCAAAACATCTTACAAACAATTGAAAACATTTTCAAAAGACAAACATCTTTGTATACATTCTTACGAACGAGAATCATTACAAAGATTGCCTAAACAAATGGCCTCTTTTACAAAATACTTTCAAAACCACATCAAGCACCATTTCAAACAAACCAAAGCAAGTGATCTAAGCAAGTAACTAAGAGCCCATGGAAAACCATGGACGAAAAGGGTGCTAGCACCTTCCCTTTTCATAATCTACCCCCCGAACTCAAGAAAACATCTCAAAGGTCTTTCATGTGCTTTTTCACCTTTAATTTTGGATAAAAGAAAATTCGGTGGAGACTCTTGCTAACCGCGACATTTGCGATAAAACGCAAAACCTTCAAGTCAGTTCTCCCACCGTATCACAGAACTGGTGGCTCAGCTGGGGAAAATTTTAAAAGTGGGGTTACCTTAGGGTTTAGATCACATTTATTTGCTTACATTGTTTGACTTGTTTGCTTTACATTTTGGTTCTTTGTTTGGGTTTGAATCCTCCACCCGGATTTGGGAAAACATTATAGGTAAATAGCAATACATTGTGGAAACTGTGTGGGGTATACCGACATGGTCTAAGCAATAGCTATGTTAGTGTGACATATTTGTGGGTACCGGTAGCCTTTAAGTCAATCAAAGAGAATACGGGGCCGCTGAGTGATGTCATGAAGCACTAATGATCTTCTAGAACCCTTTACTTGACCAACTTGGCCTTTAGGATGTAGTGAGATGACCGGCTTTGGTGCAGTCTGAAGTTGGTAGATACTCGATACTACAATCATTGAGGGTTAGTTTCTTGGGATATTTAGGTCACCAGTAAAGAGGCTTGAACTGAAACATTGAACAAGGAAACAATCCAATGATATTGAGCTCCTTAGAACCCGGTTACTATTACTAGGACAGGTTGAGCCAACTAAACTTCAAGAGGGTACTTACCTATGAAACCCCATGCAAGCCTAAACTAGGAACTTTTTTTATTTGCTTGTACATATATACTTGCGTATAACATCATGGACATCATGAGCATCATATGCATCCTCTAACCATTTCAAGGATTTTGGAAATTCATCTTTGTTCTTGTTTTGTAGGATATGGATTCACTTCGCAGGAAAACTATCCAAGTCAATCTTGTAAGAATTCCTCCACAACTCAAGGAGCTAGCTTCAAGGATCCCTGAGAACTCTCCATTCACCGAGAGGCATGGTCGTCTACTCAACTTGGTCACCTCCAACACAGAAGAAGACATGATGAAGGTTTTCTTCCAGTTCTTTGACCCTTTACATTATTGTTTCACATTTCTTGACTACCAGCCTGTGCCTACTTTGGAAGAATTCTCTCAAGTCTTGAGGATTCCAATTCTCAATCAACTACCTTTCAACGGTATGGAAAGAGATCCAAAGCCAGAAGAGATTGCTCAAGCCCTGCACTTGCACTCATCTGATGTCACAACTCATTGGGAAACTAAAAGTGGTGTCAAAGGATTCTTGGCAAAGTTTCTGTTTGAGAAAGGCCAAAGTTGTTGGAATTATCTAGACTTGCAAGCTTTTGAGGAGATTGTAGATCTTCTCATCTATGGGATGGTCTTGTTCCCTAATCCTGACCAACTCATAGATGTGAGTGCTGTCAAAATCTTCATGTCACGCAACCCGGTGCCTACATTGCTTGGAGATATCTTACACTCTTTTCACACTCGTACAATGAGGAAAAGAGGTGTTCTTATGTGTTGCACTCCTCTCCTGGCAAGATGGTTTATTTCTCATCTTCCCCAATCAGTCTTAAAGAATGAGCAAGGTTTGAGGTGGTCACAAAGGTTGATGACACTTAAACATTCAGATATTCATTGGTGTTATCGATCCAAAGAGAATGTTATCATTGTTGACCGTTGTGGGGAATTCCCTAATGTCCCTCTACTTGGCATTAGGGGAGGCATCACCTACAACCCGTGATTGGCTCTAAGACAGTTTGGTTATGCCCGAAAGGATGACCCACATGATATGCTGATTCAAGGCTTGGTTTTCGACTACGACAATGACGATCAAGGACTTCGCCAAAGATTCATCCGAGCTTGGAGGATGCTAAACAAGGTGGATAGCAAGACTTTGGGACACAAGAATTCCATCCCTCTTGAGCCTTACCTCAAGTGGGTACGAACCCGCGCTCAAAGTCTTATGATGCCTTATCCTTCCATTCTCTTAGTGATTATTGAGCCTGTTAAGGAGGGAGAAGTTCCATACACTATCCTACATCCTGACATGCCTACATCACTCGAAGACCTACAAAGGGAGAAGAAGGTTTTGGAACTCACTTGGCTACTTCACGAAGAGCAGACTCTCAATACCTACATTGCACCAAAGAGGATGCACAATGTCTTTTTATCTTAGAATTTTGTATTATTTTTTCCCTAGGGGCATTGATGAACTCAAATTCTATCTTATTAATATAACATGTGTTTCTTTTTGTTTGAAACAAATTTGAATATTTTTAAATCCTTGAAAGCATTGCATGAATGCATATCATTCATCATAAACATAAACAGGTATTTGCAACAAGTTTCCTCATCCCTCTACTGTTTATTTTAGCAAGATGGATCTCGAACAGACGGTTAAAGACCTTCAAGCTCAAAATACACAATTTCAACAGTTACTCATGACCTTAGACAAGGGGCAAGAGGAGCTGAAGACTCTGCTAGAAAAATAGAAAAAGAAGAAAGAGAAGAAGCCAGCTGGTATGGTAATCATGGGCAGAAGGTTTCAGGGACAAGCCAGAAGGACCTTAGAATTTCCAGCAACATCTGATGAAGGGGAAAGAAAAGGAAAAGAAATGGCAGTACCATCAGATTCTGAAGAAGAAGAGGAAGAGGAGGACTACTCTGAACAACAATACCCTTTGGCTGATGACAAGTACAAACACCTGGAAGAGCGTCTAACCGCTATGGAAATACAGAGGGTACCGGGTCTAGATTTTGAAGAGTTAGGGCTGGTGTCAGGAATTGTAATCCCGCCAAAGTTTAAAGTGCCATTATTTGCCAAGTATGATGGGGTGTCTTGTCCTAAAATGCACCTCCGATCATATGTCATGAAGATTCAGCCGCACTCTGCCGACAAAGACTTGTGGGTCCATTTCTTCCAAGACAGTTTATCAAGAACGCAACTTGATTGGTTTTACCAATTAGAAAGGGCCAATATCCATAATTGGGAAGACCTGGCGGCAGTTTTCTATAAACAATACCAGTACAACGCCGATTTGGCGCCTACCCGTACTCAACTTCAAAGTATGGCTATGGTTTCCAATGAGGGCTTCAAAGATTACGCGCAAAAGTGGAGAGATCTAGCCGGAAGAGTGCAACCCCCTCTGTCTGAAAGGGATTTGGTGGACATGTTCTTGGGAACTCTATCGTGCCCTTTCTTCAATCATCTGATTGGGAGTTCCTCTGTAGGGTTTACTGAATTGATTTTAACCGGTGAAAGGGTGGAAGCCGGTATAAGAAGTGGGAAGATTCAGAAGGATGCGTCTGCCTCTACAGTTGTGAAAAAGCCCTTCACTGGAAATAAGGAAGTATCTGCTGTTTATTCACACAGAAATCAAGGAAGAACTGAACGCCGACCAACGGTGGAGGCCGTTATGATTCCAAAGCCTGCATCAGACCAACCAAGAAATAACCAGCCAAGGGTGGAAAGGCCAGTCCGGCAATTCACCAAGATTAACATGACTCCAGCCCAGGTTCTACCATATCTTCTGAAATTGAATCTGGCGACTTTAAAAGAGGCGTCAAAGAATCCCAATACTGCGTCTCCTCATTACCATCCGAATGCCAGATACGCATACCATTCTGAAAGTCCAGGGCACGAAACCAACAACTGTTAGGCTCTGAAGAACAAAATTCAAGACCTGATAGACGCGAAGAAAGTTGAGTTTGAAGCGCCTGAGAAACCGAATTTTATTTCGGCTCCGATGCCTAGGCATGGTCACAATGCCAATGTTGTTGAGGAAGATTTATTTGTTGCCACCGTGGATGAACTGTTAACTCCGCTCCCGATCATTAAGTTGAATTTGTTGAAAGCTGGTATATTTCCAGGTTGTGACAAAGACTGCCATATTTGCCTACCCTCATCATTTGACTGCCCTCTGTTAAAAAAAGGGTATCCAATGACTGATTGATAACCAAGAATTTTTTTTTTGAGAATGCTCCTGTTTCACCCGTTCCAGTTTAAGAAGTTTCAATTATAACCATCTACGCCAATCCTTCCAGGGCCCCTAAAAGACCCGTTAGGATTACATCTGCTCCAAAGACTACTCCACTTAAGATTACAATGCCCGGGCCGGTCCCGTACCAGTCAGATAAAACAATATCGTGGAATTATGATGGAGAAATCTACTACCATGGTATCAAACAGGATGAACTGACTGCAGAAGAAGAGAGCTCCGAAGAGAACAATTCCGACATTAGCAATATTGCCAGAACTAGCAAGATTACCCGTAATGGTAGAATCTTCTCTCCAGAGATTACCCCTCCAAAGGAAGTCTTTGGACCCGTGGCCGTTCCGAAGATTACCTCTGCACCAGTGATTATACCTGCAAGTGTACTTACCGACAAAGAAGACACAATCCCTGTCCCTACCAATACTTCCACTACTGAGAATAAAGGAAAAAGCGTTCAAGAAGAGCCTATCCGGACGAAGGCTTAATCACTAGCTATCCCCGAAACATCCAAGAAGGAAATGGAAGAAATCCTGAGGATAATAAAGAAGAGTGATTATGATGTGGTTGAACAGTTGGGGAAAACCCCCTCCAAAATCTCTATGCTAGCATTGTTGATGTGCTCTGAGGCACATGCTAAAGCTCTGGTAAAATTTCTGAAGACAGCTCATGTGCCGCAAGAGACGTCTGCTGACCAATTCCAAGAATGTGTAGCCAGTTTGACAGCTGATAATGGCTTGGGTTTCTCTGATGATGACTTAACACCCAAAGGGAGAAAACACAACGAGGCATTACATGTCTTTGTAGAGTATAGAGGAACAACCCTAGCCCATGTCTTGGTGGACACGGGATCATCTTTAAACGTCTTACCGAAGAAAGCCCTTGATAGATTGGATTGTGAAGGGCTGACTTTAAAACCCAGTAACATATTGGTGAGAGCTTTTGATGGTTCGAAGAGGATGGTTCACGGGGAGGTGGACATCCCAATAAAGGTGGGAACTCATATTTTCAACTCAACCTTCTATGTGATGGACATCCTTCCTTCTTATTCCTGTCTGTTAGGACGCCCCTATATTCACAATGCCGGTGCTATCACCTCCACATTGCATCAGATGCTGAAGTATCCCGTCCAAGGAAAGATCATAACTGTCCACGGGGAAGAGGAGTACATGATTAGTCATCTGAATTCTTTCCGATATGTAGAGTTGGATGGCGAGTTCATTGAAACCCCTTTCCAACATTTTGAAGAAGTCTCTCAAGAAGTAGCGGCAACAAAAGTAGTATCCTCGATTCCCAAGATCACAAGACCTCCACTTCAGATGTCATCTCTAAAGGACGTAAATGCAGTAGTGGAAGAGGGTGGATGCACCATCTGGGGGCAGCTTCCAGACATTCCGTACAAATCAGACAAGTTTGGCTTGGGTTTTACTTCAACTGCTCAGAAGGCTGTGCACCGCTCCCGTGCCGGAGGGCCACCTGTGAAGATTAGCAACCAAGGGGTTAATGCGGTGGAAGACAGTGAAGAAGATGGCAGCTTGGAAGATTGGATATTTCCTACTGTCAACAGAGGACTTCTCAACTGGGAAGCCAAAGACTTTGTCCCAATAACTTTCATCTCTCAGTAATTTATCTTTTACATTTCTGTTGAACTTGTAATATTCACGAACAATTCGCACTTTAAAAACCTTGTGTCTTACCCGAGGCACATTGGTCCATTTGTAAGGGTTTTTATTTCATCTTCATATGACATTCAATGAATCATGGACGCTTTTTGATATATAAACCTTTTGTGCTTATTGTCTTTCTTTTACATTTTATTGTTTTAAGATGCCTATACCCTTACACACACCCACACTCACAAATGCAGGTACCCCTCTGTGATCGGTGGGAACGAGAACTGACTGTTTTTGGAATGATGGTTTGCGTTTGCGTTTGTTTTTGTAAAGTGTCGCGGTAAGCAAGAGTTGCCACCGTCTTTTATTTTATCCAACAAGGGAAAGGACAAAAGCACAGAAAAATTCCTTTTCGAGATATTTCTCGGGTTCGGGAGGTAGATTATAGAAAGGGAAGGTGTTAGCACCCTTTCTATCCGTGGTTATCCACGGGCTCTTAGGTACTTGCTCACTATGTTTTCAAAAGGTTTGCTTTTCTTTGTGATTGTGGGTTTTGAAAAGAATTTTGTTTTTGAAGAAAGTGTAAGTGTGAAAAGTTTTTGTTTTGTTTTTAAAAGAGAGCAAGTACTTAAGAACCTCTACCTACTCAAAAAGGAATTAAATTGTGCTAAAGTCCTCTAGACAGTGCTATCCCACTATTGAGGAGTAGGTAGCACCGTTGTTGGAGTTTTCGGGTCAATTCGATTTTAGGGACGTGTGGTCACTAAAGTAACGTTATGACGCTTTAGTGGTAATCCTAATGTCTTAGATCATTTTTATCGAGGCAACTTATGATCTTGGGACAAAAGGACGACCTCTAAAACATCCTATACTTAATGACCACGTTTGAGGCAACCAAGTGAGGTGCACCCTAAGAGTGGCATGTGCAAGTGTGTCAATTTTCAGTTTATGTTATCTTTGTACATGTTATGGTGAGTTGTGGTTGATTTTAAATTAAGATAGATCTTGCCATGCAATCCTAGTTAGCATACATCTAAGCAGTTAATATATGTACAGGAATTTAAAGTGCGGGAATTGTAAATCCTATGCTATTACAAGGCTTTCGGGGAGGGGGATTATTTACATGTCTGAAAATTGGGGAAATAAAAGCAGTAAAGAAGGTCTTAGTTTAAGCTATTACATCCCAGTAAAATAAACGCGCGTGAATCTAAAAAAATCCTAAGAATAAGAACTTTTTTTGTTGTTTTATTTTATTTTGGGAAAAATGATCTAAATCTATTTAATTTTAGTTTTGGAAAAAATGTTAAGATAATTAAAGGTTAATTAATAAAGTTAATTTAATGAAAAAAGAACTAGCCTAATGTTTTTTTGTGGTTTTTGATTTTAATGTTAATTAAAAAGATAAAAAAAGAAGTCTATGGAAAACAAAAATAAAATGCAAGAGGGATCCTTCGATCCAAGGGAAAAAGGAGCTTCGACCCAGGGAGGGAATAGACTGCTTCGATCCAGAGAGGGTCCTGGTCCTTTCGATTGGGCCAGACAGTAAGGCGTGAGTAGCCTTCGATCCAGGGAAGAGGACTGTATTTCGATCCAGGAATGAGATGCTTCCTTCGATCCAGCATGCTAATGGATTCGATCTGGAGAAGGTGTCTCCTTCGATCTGGGATGTTATACCTGCAAAAGTATGTTAGCGAAATAACATGCAGGGCCTGGGTATTGAACCCCAGGCCCTTCGATCCTGCGCTTGCTGGGTCCCTTCAGGCTATGTCTGCAGCAAGTGTTAGCAAACAAAAAACGTGACCTGGGTGCCAAACCCAGGCCCTTTGATCCTGTCTAGGATGGAAAATCGAAAGTAACAACAAGTAATGATATGTTATGCAAAAAACAAGGTTGGATTATTTACCCTTTCTTACCAGTAGATTGGATCTTTGATTTGGACGTTTGCTGGACGTAGGAACCTTCGATCTGGGCACTTCCTGGATGCAGGCACTTTCGATCTGGGTTTCTGGGCGTGGGCACCTTTGATCTGAAGGATTGCTTTGGCTCTTTGAGGCAATTTTTCTGTGTGTTCTCCTGCAGAGTTTTGCGTGTTTCGTTCTATGATTTTCCTCTGATTTTCGTGTCCTTGTAATGTGCCACTGGACTCTGTATTTATAGGGGTGTGAGGGTGCAGTAATGGCAAGAGACTGCCATTAAACAGGCCACTAAATGCCATGAGATAAGAAACAGACACATTAAATAACTTCCTTTTTTGAAACATTTGTGTCTCTTGAATGAACCTGGACATGTTGATTTGGGCGCCCTCTTGATGACCTCCTTCGAATGGACTGATGGCATCCTTCGAATGCTTTTCGAAAGCTTCTTCGAATGGACCCTTTGAATGCCTCTTCGAATGGACCTTCTGGAACTCCAATCGAAGGACACTGTTATAATGTCAATCAAAGTACTTTGTCCATAATGCCAATCGAAAGGCTCCTTCAGAACACCAATCGAAATGCTTCTTCAGAATACCAATCGAAGGGTCTTTCAGAATGCCAATCGAAGTGCTCCTTCAGAATGCCAATCGAAATGCTCCTTCAGAATGCCAATCGAAGGGTTTTTCAGAATGCCAATCGAAATGTATTTAAAGCACCACTCAAAAATTTTCCTTTTCCTTAGGCAAGAGTTTGTGATCAACCATGCAGGGGGAAGACTTTGGAAAACATGAGAGGGCAAATTTTGGGGTGCAACACCCTCCATTCCGGATCCCATGGGTAACGATACTGTTATAACCTTTAGTGACTCTGAAGATCTGATCTACCAAGCCGAATACGAAGGTGAGGAAGATTTTGAGGTGCCAGGGGAATTGGCCAGACTACTACAACAAGAGGAAAGAGCTATTCAGCCTCATAAGGAGCTATTGGATACAATCAATTTGGGTACCGAGGAAGATAAAAAGGAAGTCAAAGTGGGTGCCAATCTAGAGCCGAGTGTCAAGGAGCGCTTAATTCAACTGTTACATGATTATGTTGAGATCTTTGCCTGGTCATACGAAGACATGCCAGGACTCGATACAGACATTGTGGTACACTGTCTACCCACAAGAGAAGACTGTCCACCAGTGAAGAAAAAAGTCCGCCGCATGAGACCTGACATGTCAAAGAAGATCAAAGCGGAAGTCATGAAACAGTTCAATGTTGGATTTCTGGCTATTACTTCTTATCCTCAATGGGTCGTCAACATTGTTCCCGTGCCAAAAAAGGACGGCAAAGTAAGAATGTGCATGGACTATAGAGATTTAAACAGGGCCAGCCCTAAAGATGATTTTCCACTTCCACACATCGACATCCTGGTTAACAATACAGCCCAGCACAAAGTATTTTCTTTCATGGACGGATTCTCAGGCTATAACCAGATCAAAATGGCACCTGAGGACATGGAGAAAACTACATTTGTCACACAGTGGGGTACGTTCTGCTACAAAGTGATGCCATTCGGATTGAAGAATGCCAGGGCAACCTATCAACGCACCATGGTAGCTTTGTTTCATGATATGATACATCATGAGATAGAGGTCTAGATAGATGACATGATAGCCCGATCACAAACTGAATAGGAACACCTTGATCACTTGCAAAAGCTATTTGTAAGGTTGAAGGAGTACAAACTAAGGTTGAACCCAAACAAGTGCACATTCGGAGTCCAGTCCGGTAAACTCTTAGGTTTCATTGTCAGCAATAAAGGCATCGAGTTGATCCTACCAAGGTCAAAGCGATACAAGAAATTCCTTCTCCTCGTACTGAGAAGGAAGTCAGAGGATTCCTGGGACGCCTGAACTATATTGCTAGATTCATTTCTCACCTAACATCTACTTGTGAACCAATCTTCAAACTGTTGAAGAAAGATCAAGTAGTCAGATGGAATGATGAATGTCATATTGCTTTTGACAAAATCAAAGAGTATTTACAAGAGCCTCTTGTCTTGATGCCACCAGTCCAGGGAAGACCACTGATCATGTATCTGACCATTTTAGAGAACTCAATGGGGTGTGTATTGGGGCAACATGACGAGTCTGGTCGAAAAGAGCACGCTATTTACTATCTGAGCAAAAAGTTTACCGACTGTGAAACCAGATATTCACTGCTCAAGAAAACTTGCTGCGCTCTGGTATGGGCTGCTTTCCGGCTAAGACAGTATATGTTGACTCATACCACTTTACTAATATCTAAGATGGATCTGATAAAGTACATCTTTGAGAAGCCTGCTCTGTTTGGGAGGATAGCAAGATGGCAGATGATCTTAACAGAATATGACATACAATACACTACCCAAAAATCTATAAAGGGCAGTGTGCTAGCAGATCATCTTGCTCATCAAGCTGTAGAAGATTATCAGTCCATGAAGTTTGAATTCCCTGACGAAGACATCATGACATTAGACAACAGTGAAGAAATCAGGCCATATGACATACCTGGACAAGGATCCCGATGGACCCTGTTCTTTGATGGGGCATCAAATGCACTTGGTAATGGTATCGGCACTGTACTCATGTCTCCGGAAGGGTGCCATACTCCTTTTACTGCCAGACTTTGCTTTAACTGTACGAACAACATGGCAGAATACGAAGCACGCGTCTTTGGTCTCAAGGCTGCCATAGACTTGGGAATCAAATCTTTAGATGTGTTTGGGGATTCAGCTTTGGTCATCATTCAGATCAAAGGAGAATGGGACACTAAGCATCCAAACCTTATCCCTTACAAAGAACATGTTTTGACATTGTTACCACATTTCGAGCAGATTACCTTCGAGCATTTCCCGCGAGAAGAAAATCAGCTAGCAGATTCTCTAGCCACAATGTCATATATGTTTAAACTTAATTGGGATAACGAGGCTCCCCAGATCACCATTGAACGAATACACGAACCAGCACACTGTCACGAGATTAATATTGAAGAAGTAGTGGACCAGCCTTGGTTTCATGAAGTCAAAAGGTATCTCGAGGCTCAAGAATATCCAGAAGGAGCTTCAATCAATGATAAAAAGTTCCTAAGGAGATTCTCCGTTATGTTCTTCCTAAGTAATGGCATCCTGTACAAATGCAATCATGATTCTATTCTGCTCCGTTGTATGGATAAGATTGAAGCTGAAAAGATTATGGCTGAATTGCATGAAGGTACCTTTGGCACTCACTCTAGTGGGCATACGATAGCGAAGAAAATCCTACGGGCAGGCTATTATTGGTCTACCATGGAAGCATACTGCTATCAACACTCTCGGACCTGTCATAAGTGTCAAATCTATGCAGATAAAGTGCACGTGCCCCTGGTTCCTCTAAATGTCTTAACAGCTCCTTGGCCCTTCGCTATATGGGGAATCGATATGATTGGGGAGATCAAGCCTACAACCTCCAATGGACACCGTTTCATTCTAGTGGCCATTGACTATTTCACCAAGTGGGTCAAAGCAGCTTCCTTCGCATCCGTTACTAAGAATGTTGTTGCCCGCTTCATCAAGCAGAATCTCATTTGCCGGTACGGTATCCCAGAAAGGATCATCACTGATAACGGTACAAACCTTAACAATACTATGATCACCTCCCTGTGTGAGCAGTTCAAGATTCAACATCATAATTCATCCCCCTATCGGCCAAAGATGAATGGTGCCGTCGAAGCTGCAAATAAAAACATTAAAAAGATCATACAAAAAATGACAGTCACCTACAAAGACTGGCATGAGATGCTACCGTTTTCTCTCCATGGGTACCGTACCACGGCTCGCACATCAACTGGGGCAACACCCTATTCTTTGGTTTATGGCATGGAGGATGTCTTGCCTATTGAGGTTCAGATCCCCTCTCTGAGATTTATGAAGGATGTAGGTTTGAGTGAGGACGATTGGATCCAGACCCGGCTTGATCAACTGAACTTAATTGATGAAAAAAGACTTACTGTTGTTTGCCATGGTCAGATGTATCAAAAACGGATGATCAAGGCTTTCAACAAGAAAGTTCGACGCCAAGTATATCAAGTTGGAGATCTAGTGATCAAGTGCATTATTTTGCCACAAAGTGATCCCAGGGGCAAATGGACTCCCACCTATGAAGGACCATTTGTAATCAAGAACATCTTTTCCGGTGGGGTAATGATCTTAACCACCATGGACGGCGACGACCTGCCACACCCTGCGAACACAGACATAATCAAAAGATACTACGCATAAAAGACCCGCTAGGTTGACACACCTAGGAAAAACAAGGGCATCCCGGCGAACCAAAAGGTTCGGGCACAAATTAGGGAAAAAATAAAAAAATCTGTACACCCGGCAAGTCGAAAACCCGAAAGGGCGACTTGGGCAAAAAGGGGTTTCCCAATGGACTGAAAACCCGGAAGGGCGGTCCACGAAAAAATTAGGAAATTAAAGCGTATGACTATGTCTCATCGGATCACTTTAAGGATAATCTCTTCACTGACAAACTCAGCTTCTGATCAATTCAATCATCTTCGGACGAAGCAACAAATGGACAAGATATTCGAAGATACGAAGGCTATAGCAGAATGGGAACCCCATGGGATTATTACACATAGCTATCTTTCTTTGTTTAAATTTTTCTTATTTTCATGACACCATCCTCTTACTAGGATGTTTGTCCCTTTTGTACAAAATACTTATTCAAAGTAAATACAAAGATATCTCTTTAAAGTACAAAAAACTATTTGTCCTTTTCTTTTTTACACTTGTGTTTTACTTGCAAAAACGTTCAATGATTTATTAATGAACATATGCATTTGAACATAATTACTGTTTACAAATAAACAAAATGAAAATAACAGTTACTAACAGGTTGAAAGAATAGGAAAATGTCTTTAGGCTATTCCATGAGCAATCCCTACAGTACATTATTAAGATCCCCAGTGGAGCTGAAACTTCCAACTACTAATCCCCAGTGGAAACCATTCAGTTTCTCCAAAATTCCCCAGCAATTTATCTTGAAACCTGAAAATCAACCGGATAACGGCTAACTTCTATTTCTCCCTAACCTAGGATAATTCCCTAGTAGAGTGGCAGGTGACCGAAACTTCTGAACTTTTTCCAAAAAAGAATAAGCTTTTTCCCCACATAGTTTTCATTGTTCCACGACAAAATGAAGATTCCTTTTGTTAGATCCCCAGTAGAAGTCATCAAAATTCTCTGGATTCCCCAAGAAAATTACTCAAGCAGTATATGGCATTGCTCACAACAGAATTTTTGTCAATTACTCCAAACTTCAAGACATGAAGAATCCACATATCCTCAGCAGCAGTGAAAGATTTATTTTCCTCAGCAATATAACAAATCAGCTTACATGCGCATACATTACATCCATATATCATAAACATTGATAAAGCACATATATTGCATCATACATTTCACGCAACATAACTTTGTGTTTCAGCTAACATTTTACCCTTTTCAGGATAAGATTAACAGCTACCATTAACAATGTTCAAAGATTTCAGATACAGTACAGATACGCTCCAGATACGAATGTTATCCTCATACTCATTCATATTCAGATTTCAGATACAGTTCAGATACGCACCAGATACGGATGCCATCCTGATACTCATTCAAAGACAGCTTTCATATACAGTTCAGATATGCACCAGATACGGATGCCATCCTGATACTCATTCAAAGACAGCTTTTAGATACAGTTCAAATACGCACCAGATACGGATGCCATCCTGATACTCATTCAAAGACAGATTTCAGATACAGTTCAGATACGCTCCAAGACACGGTTTCCATTCTGTCACTTATTCAGATTCAAGTACAGATACAACTCAGATATGCTCCAGACACGGACGCTATTCTATTGCTCATACAGATTCAGTCTCCAGATACAGTTCAGATACGTTCCATATACAGACACCGTTCTGATACTTATTCTTTTGACTTACAACTTACAATTCAAAAAGCATTCTTGGATGGCATCTACAAGCCCATATCCAACAAGATTCTATCACCTCTCTAAATTGCATCTTTAATCCCATTCCCTCAACTACACTTTGTCGAGTGCAAATTTATGGGCACTCTAGTGTCCAATCATCTTTTACCTTCGAGTCACGAACGACAAAGCTCTCCAATCTAACTCTTCAGGTTTAAGAAGATTGAACAGGGGCAGCTGTTGTACCCTAAAATTTTCCCTCTCATTTATCAAGACTTTTCTCACAAGACTTCTTGGACTCAAGACAAGATTAGGGTTTGGTTAGCTCAAGACATCTCATCTTGCACTGATAATCCAAAATTAGGGTTTGAGTTTGCACCAGGATTTTTGGACCACCAATGCTTCATGTGACTTTCATACATCATTTTGGACCCCTAAGTTTGCTCATGTTAAGTTTCAAGCCTTGAACCACATTTTTGATCAATCAATTGGACAGTTGACCTAAAAATCAACTATATTGGGGAAAAAGTCAACCATGGCCAATTTACAGTCAAAATTTATAATTTTTTATCCACATCAACATTCTAGATTCATATGTACCATTTGATCAAGTTTGGATCACAACTCCTCAAGAAATTTGATCAAATCATCAAAAGGGCAAAATGGTCAAAATTAGGGTTTTGACTGAGAAAGGGAAATTTCTGATTTTTAACCTAGCCAATGACCAATTGAGTTCAAGCATGATTTCAAGGGTTCAATGGCATCATATTGACCTAATTACATGGTTCAAAATATCTCAAGTTCATTGGATTGACAGATGAAATTTGCAGTCAACTGATCAAAAGTCAACTGTATACTAAAAAGTCAAACTTTGACTTTTTGGTCAAAATCAAGTACCAAGAGTCATAATTCATCAAGATATGTCAAAATATGAAACTTGTTCACCAGGAAAACCAAATTTTAAAATTAGGGTTTGAATTTGAAAATTTTCATAACTTAGAATTTTTCTAAGTATAAAAATTTTCTTATTTTTTCTCAACTTTTCACCACTTTTCACCATGATGCATTTTAATTCAAGAAAAGTTCCAAACATGAAAGTTGTAGTCCTCCATGAAATCTACAACTTTGCTTCACAAACTTTTCCCTAAAGATGCTTGGATCTCAAGTTATAAATTTGTGAATACATGCTCATGAACTAAATAACTTAGTGAAATTTTGCCTTAATTTAGGCAGGTTTTGGACCCAACTTCATGGCAACTTTTCACCTAGTTCCAAGAGGTATCTCAAAATTAATTTCAAATATGGATTATGGAGAACATTTCAAGCTTTCCAAAATGTCCAAGAACTCTCCAAGATCATTTTTTAGTAGGGAGAATCGAAGAGAGGAAGTTGGCATTTTCTCACTTTTTGTTCAAGCCATTTTCACATAGAATCAAGTTGCAAACCAAACCTATGATGGTTATTTATTTCTTTACAGGTCCTAAGCTTTCTATACACTCCTTAATTAAATTCATACTCAGTTGACAAAGCCTTTATCCTTGCTTTTGAAACTTTACACAAGTTGTATTTCCATTTTGGGCAAAAAGGCTTCATTGCCATTTTCATAAAGATGCACTTTTGCAACTTTGTCAACCTGGAGCATTGAACCTGTCCCCTTGATACAAGCAAACTACACAGGTATCAAGCAATTTGTATAAACTCATATCAGCCCTAAAGCAAGCTGGTACAAGCATGTGGGATTAGTCTTGTCAACTTTACTTCAAGTATAAGAAAAGTTGCAAAAGGGCTAAGGGTTGCACTGCTAGTAGGAAGCTGACTTTGGATCACTTCTATACTAATATGAAAACATTTTACAAGGCATTACAGGCTTGGCTTGAACCTAGAACTCTCTCAAACTGAAAAACACCAAAAATCTGCCTAAGCACACAGTTTCTGCAAAAGCTCAACCAACTCTCATTTGGCTCGTGCGTTTTGTGTTTAACTGATCAAAACATCTTATACACTTGATACCTAATCAATCCAAGCCACCACCATGGTTCTGTAACCTCTGTTTCACCATCTTCCATTTTCAACTTGGAAGCTTGCAGTTGAACTTGGTCAGGGAGTTCCAGCCATCCTCAGAGCAAGATAAAGATTGGAATAGATTCAGGGAAGTTTAAGGAAGCTCAAACAATCATCAGGCCTCCATTAAAGTCCCTACATTGCCATACACGATTCCAGCTGAAGGAGGTATTTTCTTAAACTCTATCTCTTTATACATGCAACTTCAAGCCACGATTTGTGAAGAAAAAATGTAGTTCTCATCATAACGAAGTTGTACATATCATTACTTTGCATTTATATTACTTGTGCTAAGAGAATTTGAAGCTTGAAATCTATGAAATTTTTAGGTCACGATTTAGGGATTCCAAAATTCTCTTTGATCTTTGATAGTTAGCTTACATAATTTATATGGTTGGAATCGTGAGCTCAAATGCCACATTTTTCATGTTATGAGTTTTCATTTTTATGCAAGCATAAGGAAGATACAGGTTGCACTGAAAATGGCGTGAAGATGATGAACGAAGGACAGGGATGAAGTTCTGGGCTTTTTGTTGCTTGGGCTTTTTTTGTTTTTGCTAAACACCACCCCTGACTTGCTATTGCACCCCCCTGGCTAACTATTTTATATTTTATGTTTTTTTTCATATTTTCATATTTAATACTTTTGTTTATTTTTTCTGAATGATAAAAAATCCTAAAAAATGATTTATTTATTTTCACACTTTTATTTTATTTTTTAATTATTTCTCACATAAAAAATTAATTTATTTTGATAGAATAGAATTTATTTTCTTAAATAACTTATAAATATAATTAAAAATACTTAATATTTTTATTATACATTTTATACTTACAAATACCAATTTTTGCACATATTTTTTTTTAAATATTTATATACAATATTATTTATTATTTATACAAAAAATACACAAAATAATTATATAGAATATTATTTTCTTTTGAATAAAAACTAGGGTTTAACCCCTTTCAAAAAGAATTAATATTTTTTTCCTTATATTTTTAGGTTTAAATTAAATATTTTTCATACAAAAACAAGACATAAAAATATTTTCTTTTACATACATATTGCATTGCATTTTAAATATTTGTATTATATTTATTTAATTCGCGCATATTCGATTTGGTTGTAATAATATATTTAGCTTTATATTTGTGCAAATCCCCATTCAAACTTGTATTCCCCCCTCCCATAAAAATTGTTGTAATAGCTTAGTATATTTACATTACGCAATTTATCGCTTTATATACCATGATTAGTAATTAGGGTTTGCATGACAAGAACAAAATAAAGCAAAATAGAAAACCCTAAATACAAGACAAAATCAAAAGCATGAAAATAATACACTTTGCACACAAGCACCTTTAGGATTTCTCCCACTTGGTTGCCTAAAATAAAATGGCCATGTTACGCATGCGAAGTATCTTGGTAAAACAAAACAAATATAAGATCATAGCCCCTCGATGACGCTATTCAAAGTTGCCTTACAAAATGATCTTGGTCCCTCAAAAATGCTAAGATGCTTGGCAACATTGCTATCAGGGTTATACGATGACCCACGCCCGTCCCGTTTACATCCAAAGATATGGTTGCTTACCAAATCAATGGTAAGTCAACAATATCAAAGGAATAAAAAATGCACAAGAAAGACATTTGAGTAGGTAGATAGCTTCTAAGTTACTTGCTCCATTTCAAACAACAATCATTGCTATTTTCAAAAACAAACATACACACATTTCAAAACATCTTACAAATAATTGAAAACATTTTCAAAAGACAAACATCTTTGTATACATTCTTACGAACGAGAATCATTACAAAGATTTCCTAAACAAATGGCCTCTTTTACAAAATACTTTTAAAACCACATCAAGCACCATTTCAAACAAACCAAAGCAAGTGATCTACGCAAGTAACTAAGAGCCCATGGAAAACCATGAATGAAAAGGGTGCTAGCACCTTCCCTTTTCATAATCTACCCCCCAAACTCAAGAAAACATCTCAAAGGTCTTTCCTGTGCTTTTTCATCTTTCCTTTTGGATAAAAGAAAAGTCGGTGGCGACTCTTGCTAAACGCGATATTTGCGATAAAACGCAAAACCTTCAAGTCAGTTCTCCCACCGTATCACAGTCACATTCCCCAGTGTAGCATTTCTCATCTCCTCCAATTCCATTCCTGGATTCCTATCTCTTTTCACCCTAGTGCCATTCCTGGATGTCTATCTCTTTTCACTCCAGTTCCATTCCTGAATGTCTATCTCTTCTTCCTCTCCAGTGTTATTCCTGGATACCTTGTTTCTCCCGTCATCCAAACCAGGTTATTAGATGTCGTGGTTTCTTCTCCCTTCGTCTAAAGCAGGTTATTAGAAGTTTGTGGTCTTGTCCGTCCAGTTCCATTTCTGGATGACTTTGATGTATCTTCAGATTTGGTCTCATCTCACATCTAATGTTCTTCTAGATGTTTCTGATTGTTTTTTCCAGAGACTCTTTACCTTCATACAAAGAAACTAAAATACCATAGTAATTACCACATATTATTTTAGTCCTTGAGAGACCAAACAAATCTCTGTTAAGGAGCTCAAGTGGTCTTGATGTTGAAACAACATTTTTATATTTAAACATGACCCTTGCTTGCTTACCCTTTTGACATGCATAACATAGATGGTCTTTTGAAAAGTTTATTTTTGGTAGACCAATTACTAAATCTTTTGGAACTATTTTATTAAGTAAGTCTAAGTTGACATGAGCCAAACGTCTATGCCATAGCCAAGAGTCTTCACTTAAGGTAACAAGACATTCAAAATTATTCAAGGAAATTTCTCTTAAGTCAAGCATATAGATATTACTAACCCTGAAACCTTTTAACATACAATCCTTCTTTTCATTATTTTCCATTATACAACAATCTTTGGCAAAAATTACCTTATAACCATTATCGCATAATTGACTAACACTAAGAAGACTATGTCTAAGGTCTTCAACTAGCATAACATTTAAGATAGTAATAGTTGAGGGATTACCTATACTACATTTTCCAAGTATTGCACCTTTGTTGTGATCACCATAGGAGACAAGTCCTTTCCTCTTCACTACAAAGTCGGAGAAGAGAGATATGTCTTTTGTCATGTGTCTTGAACATCCACTATCAATAATCCATTTCCCCGTCATAGCATCAAGACACACATCCTACAAGAAATAAAACAAAAGTTGTAGGTATCCAATTCTCATTGGGTCCTTGAGAGTGAGTTAAATAATTATTACATTTTGGAAACCATTGAAAGTTTCCTTTAGGAACCAAAACTCACCTAAATTCGTATTTTTCAATAGTATGACCTTTTTTGCTACAATAGTGACAAAATAACCTATTATGAGAATCACCTAAGCTATTAGACTCCTTCTTAAGCAAGTTATAGTTCTTATGAGGTTTTTCAACCTTTGAGCACTTAATAGCAATAGTCTCAATGGGATGATGTATTTTTTCCAATTTGGTTACAAGAGTACTCACCTCTTGTTGCTAAATTTGACATGTTTCACATCCAAATTTGCAAGATTTTTCATCCTCTTTTACATGACTTGAACTTTCTACAATAAGTTTCTTTAATTCCTTAAATGTTTCATTTATTTATTCAACCTTGGCCTCCAAATATGTAAAATCTTTTTCTTGGGAGGCCAGCCTTTTGTTGGCATGCAAAGTCTCTTTTTATAGATTTTTAAATTGATTTTTCAATTCATTAAAAGACAAATTTGCAACATTAGAGTATTTAGAATGACTTACATCCTTTTTATTTCCTTGGCGATGATTTTCCATTAAACAATAATTTGCCTCCTCATCACTCTTACTTGAGCTTTTATTACTTGAGGCATCACTATCACTATCCCAAACAACATAGGTTGGTCTAGAGTTTCTAGAATTGTTTCGTTGATCCTTTCCTTTATTTTTAGCAAGAGGTGGACAATCTAATCTATAATGACCTGGCTTTCCACATTCGTAAAAAATACCCTTTGTTTTATCCTTCTTGTTGTCTTCATCTTTAGAGTATGAGGATTGTCTTCTAGATTTGACAAGATTATTGTCGGAGTGTTTGACACAATTCTTCCAAATGTATCGACTATACTTCCTTACGAATAATCTCATTTCTTCATCATCCGAATTATCTTCATTACTAGAGTCACTATCCTTAATTAGCTCCTGCTTTGAGAACTTAGAACTAGAAGCCTTAAGAGCTTTAGATTTTAACACTTCCTCCTTGTAGTTGTCCTTATTCTTTTTCTTCTTCTTTTTTCTCAAGTTTCTTTTCATGTTTTTCCAAGCAATTGAGTTCTTGCTCGTATTCTTCTATCTTACCAAATAAAGTTGTGAGATCAAGTATTTTAATATTATTAGCTTCCTTTATCGCAGTGACCTTAGGTTGTCAATTCCTAGTAAGACATATCAAAACTTTGTTAGTAGTAATAACATTGGAAATAGGATTACCTAGTAAGTTCAAACGATTAATAAGATGTGAGAACCGCTTTTGCATTTCCATAATGGTTTCACCATGTTTAATGTGAAAGATACCCAACGTATCTAGCGGGGGTGAATAGATACCCAATTTAAAATTCTAGACACAAATCTAGTTTTAAAAATATTTTTAAAAGAGTTTGCGCGGAAGAACTTTTTTGGATAAGTCGTCTAAATGAAGGTTATTGGAAACTCAGATATGCAAATCAATTGACAAGAGTAGAGTGTGGAATAAGTATCATAACCAAATGAATACTCTTAAATCACTTAAGAACTTATTTAACGTTTGTAACAATTCACTTGTAAGGCTATTTCCAATGCCATAAATCAAAGAACAAACTTAGTTAATTTATCAAACACTTTAAGTGCAAGTGAATTTTCAGAAATTTTCCTTAAGTTGTGTTGATATACAAAACCACTTATAATCAAAAGTGATTAAAAGCTATATCCACACTTGAGTTAAAATCATAATTAGTTAGGAAAAAAATTATTACAATTCAATTGATAACAAAATATTATTTGATAATATAATCAATGACTATCAAAGCAAGTAAAAACAAAAATTAAAAGAGACACAAGGAATTTGTCTTCACAGTTCCCCACCGTCGTCCTCGCGTGTGGGTATGTCTGCGCCTAATTCCAATGGAATTAGGATAATTCTTACTATGCAAAAATGTCGATACAAGAGAAGTATTTAAGAGCAACTTCACAAACCCTAAGCTTGTTGTTTATTCAACCCCTTCTCCTCTTTTGATCTTGAGAAAGACCAAGACACAATAGATGTAAATTGACTATCTGGATCTTCCTACTCCTTTGTGTTCTTTATCTCCAAAGCTTTCGCGCACCGTCAATTTCAAACTATTGTAACTCAAGACTTCAATTGTAATCCGACGTTCCCTCGCCACTTCCTTTGCGTTCTTTGTCTCTAAAGGATCCCTTGCATTCTTTATCTCCAAAGGACTTCACTTGGCCGCAATTACCTCTTGAACATCTTGTACGAAAATCTCCAAATCAACCAATGATTTTGGAGGATAAACCCGCGGTTTTTCCGGATGAAGATCCCTACAAATCATAACTCAATATCTTTGTCTACACAAGAATCTAATCGGAAAATCTCAATCCTCGTCTACATCGAACCTTAACGAAACATCGTTACAATGTAATGCTAGTTTGTATGCATAGATTGGAGGTTGAAAAAGAAGCGAAAATATAGGCTAATTTTATGGTATCATCAAGTTATGAAAGATGCATGAATGAGTATTTGTGATTTTGGAATATTTAGGAAAAAAATGACAAATTCAGAATTAAAATGATATAAGAAAATTTACCAATTAAACAGTATGTGTCGACCTATATGTCATATCCCAATTTTGACCCTCTTTTTATTCATGTCATTAGTTCTAGGCATTTGAATTTCAGGCCATCTTAGTCTAATCCATCCATAGCATCATATCATTTGTTTTTCAATATTTGAATCCATGTCCCTTCATTTCTTTTGAGTTTCAAGTTTAATTACAACGTGGCCATTCGCATCATTATTTTGATTTTATTTTGATTCAATACTAAATAAGTGTCACCTAGAAGTGGGCTTGTTTGTGATTCACTTTATCATGTTTCTGTCACATGCCATTTCTATTTAATTTGAACCAAAAATGAATTCAAATCTTCATGAATTGTTACATCATGTTTCTAAATCAAATTTGAGTTAACTTTGAATTTGAAACTTGAAGTTAATTTCAAATTTTGATTTGAATTCAATTTGGTTTGTGATTAAATCATGCTTCATTTATTTTACTGTAGAAAAAAAATCATTTTAGTATAATATTTTTTCCATTACATTTTAAATCCATTTATCAGTGCAAAGAATTACAGGTATATTTCATGGAACCTACAATACAAATACTTGGCATAACAGAAAACGAATATTGCAGTACATTATACAATAATACAGAGAAAATAGAAGAGTATTTCCAGTCTTATACCTCTCGTCAAATTCTATCCTAACAAACTTCACCTCCAAATTCACCTCTAAATCCCTCCCACTCTCAATTCCACTACTCCACTACCAATTCCACTCACAAATTCTATCCTAACAAACTTCACCTCCAAATTTCTTTGATCTTATCCTCAATTCATCACTCAAGTTCCCATCCTAACCTTCTTAATTCTTCCAATAAAACTGACCCTTCAATCTCTCATTTGACATGGACAATAAGCTAAAGAAAGCTCTGCCAAAACCTTCCTTCAACACCTTACTTCCAATCCAAAATTTCCCTACCATAACCTTACTGAAACGCTACACAAATTCTCACCCTCAACAACCATAACATCTATCTCACACCCTCTGTACAAACCATTCCACATCAAACAAACCCTCACCCTCCAAACATAAAAAATACTCACACAAAACTCCCACGTAGAAAATCACCTAAAACTCCTCAACCTCACTCAAACTATACCATACAATCCTCCAACATTAACCTTTAATACTCGACAACCCTTTGTCAACATCATCACTTCGTCAAATTCAAGTTGATCTGCAGCATAGCGACAATTTACATACTAAACACACGAACACATAAGAATTAAACGGTTTCATCGAGTATGATGGATGTGAGGGGTGCTAATATCTTCCCCTTGCATAACCGACTCTCGAACCTGTATCTTTGGTCTCGACGACCATTTCATTTATTTCTTGGGTTTTATCTATATTTTCTCTTTCCTCTTTAGGAACAAATAAAGTTAGATGGCGACTTCATTGAATTGAATAATATTTTTTCGAGGCATCAACAGTTTGACAACTTCACTGGGGATCCATCCCTAAAATGAGTCCACCCTAGTTTTGTTTCTCTTTGCAATTGTGTATTTATATTTATATATCTGCTTTCCTCTTATCTATCATTATCTTGTATATATCCTGTTTTATTCTTATGCTGTGATGTTGGGATATTCTTGGGTGATTCATTATGAGCGAGACCCAATACACAGGTTTGAGAAAAACCATTGGATTAGAAGGGTGTTGTGTAGCGGCCAGACTTGCAAGGCATGTGTCTTGCGAGTCTACGCAAAGACCCCGCCTAGAGTAGATTATGATGGGGATGTTAATGACTTGCACACTTGTATCTGTCATTAGCATCTTCCAAAGGGATCATTGGTTCTAGTTTCCTTTTAGGAACCCTTAACCATGACGAACACTCGAAAGAGGATCTCAATAAAATGTTGTCACCTTGAAAGTCCTTTGTGATTGATGACAATGTTTCCGAGATAAGGATCGTTTATCCATAACACTTAGAGATAACCTTGCGAGGGGATTATTGAGTAAAAGCCTAGAGTTATCCTAATGTAGGAGCCCACCTAAATAGGTTGTTTTTATTACCTATGTCATTCCTGATTCATGTCTTGTGAACATGTTACTATCATCATGTTGCATTACATTTGTATATGTGACATTGTATTTCATTACATCCATTGCGTATGTGACATTGCATTTTGTTGCAATCATTCGCATACATTTACATCCATTCCCAGTTGATAAGAGAACTCATTTCGCTTGTCTTCATCTTCAGTTGTTGGTCTACCGTCAAGCTGATTCCCCATCACAAGTACGGAACCAAAGCTAACGTCAAAAGGAGAATGAGATATCAAGAGCACCACAACACTGAAGTTAGAATGGAAATTGATGATTTGAAGTCAGACATGACTAGACTTACTGAAATTATGCAAGTTTTGATTTCCAGAGGCGAGCCGCCTCAAAGGACCGTGATCTCCTAAGTCTCAACTGGTGTTGTTAATCCTCAAACTTCTCAGATACCAGCTACCACTTAGTTAGAAATTGGTATTCCACATAACTACTTAACTTCGTCTGAGGTTACTCCAGGAATAGTCGGTCTACTCGGCATATGGTTCAAATTCCCTTGACTACTGAGACTCAACTAATTGTTCATACTTTTCCTCAACCTTTTGTGCGTCCTATTGCACAAGCTGCCTATGGAAATCTTCTCTACGAGTACCCTGCTGGTGGTTCTCAAAGTGAAGGCCAAGCAGATGCTGATGAGATTGAAGAAGTATGTGAGCAGTATCTGACTTTGGAAAGAAGAATGAGAGCTATGAAAGGTAATGATGTCTTTGGTATTGCTTCCGAGAACATGTGCCTAGTTTCTGATCTGGTTATGCCTGCCAAGTTCAAGATTCCTGAATTTTAAAAGTACAAGGGACATACCTGTCCAAGAAGCCATTTTGTAATGCACTATCGAAAGATGCATGCTTACACAAAGAATAACTAGTTTCTTATCCACTATTTCTAGGAAACCTGAGGGGAGCTTCTTTGAAGTGGTATATGAGACTTGAGAAAGGTCGCATCCAGTGCTTTCAATATTGTTAAAAACTTAAATTATATGATATTTTGTAATTAATTGATTTAATTTTATTACAAATATGGATAAATGAGCACGTGTATGCGTATTGAGGTACCTATAGAGTACGAACCGTACATACATGAACATTTATATCTACGCGGGTTTAGGTTCGAAAACGATTTTTTTTTCAAACTACGATATGGAGACGGGTACTATAGTACCTGTCTAAACTCTGTCCATTGTCATCGTTAGTTGCAAGTTTGACATAAAATTGATGCATTAAAAAAAGACATCAAATTTTTATTACTTGTATAAATAATTATTGTTAATAGAAATTTATCATGTTATAAATAATAAAAAGAATCGACATTCAATAAAAAACTATTTTTTTTCTATTAGATTAAAAGGTTAAATGTCTTCTACTCCCTGCAATAGTAGCAAGATTTGATTTATCTCCCTTTAAAAAAATTTATTTTTGTCCCTCAACAAACATAGATTCCATAACAAAAAATCTTTTAGCTCAAGATTTCATTTGAAATGCAGACATGGCTAGGATCTATTTTTGCTGACTGGGTCATGTATGCCACCGTGGACTGATCATATATGCATATGTTTCTTTCTTTTCATAAAAACCATCATCTTTCTCGTTTTTTTCCTCTGCAACTCAACCTTTCACCCACATCGAAACATTCACCTTGGCGTCTCCATACCTTCACTGTAACTCAAGCTCCATAACAACACGCGAGCACCATTGTTTTGAACCTCACCATCCAACCATTTCAACACTTCAACTCATTCAAAACAACTTTCGATCACCACCATTTAAATAGATCTTCCAGTGTCATTCCTGCATGTCATGTCTTTTCACTCCAGTGCCATTCTTGGATGTCTATCTCTTTTCACTCTAGTTCCATTCCCGAATGTCTGTCTCTTCTTCCTCGCCAGTGCTATTCCTGGATACCTTGTTTCTCCCGTCATCAAAAGCAGTTTATTGGATGTCATGGTTTCTTCTCCCTTCGTCTAAAGCATGTTATTAGAAGTTCTTGGTATTGTCCGTCCAGTTCCATTCCTGAATGACTTTGATGTATCTTCAGATTTGGTCTCATCTCACATCTAATGTTCTTCTAGATGTTTCTGATTGTTTTTTCAAGACATTCTTTCCCTTCATCCAAATAAATTACAATACTATAGTAACTACCACCTATGCTTTTAGTCCTTGAGAGACCAAACAAATCTCTGTGAAGGAGCTCAAGTGGTCTTGATGTTAAAACAACATTTTTAGATTTAAACAAGACCCTTGTTTGCTTATCCTTTTGACATACATCACATATATGGTCTTTTGAAAAGTTTATTTTTGGTAGACCAATTACTAAATCTTTTGGAACTATTTTATTAAGTAAGTCAAAATTGACATGAGCCAAACGTCTATGCCATAGCCAAGAGTCTTCACTTAAGGTAACAAGACATTCAAAATTATTCAAGGAAATTTCTCTTAAGTCAAGCATATATATATTACTAACCCTGGAACCCTTTAACATGCAATCCTTCTTTTCATTATGTTCCATTATGCAACAATCTTTGGCAAAAATTACCTTATAACCATTATCGCATAATTGACTAATACTAAGAAGACTATGTTTAAGGCCTTCAACTAGCATAACATTTGAGATAGTAATAGTTAAGGGATTACCTATAATACATTTTACAAGTATTGCACCTTTTTTGTGATCACTATAGGAAACAAGTCCTTTCTTCTTCACTACAAAGCCGGAGAAGAGAGATATGTCTTCTGTCATGTGTCTTGAACATCCAGTATCAAGAATCTATTTCCCCGTCATAGCATAAAGACACGCATCCTACAAAAAATCAAACAAAAGTGGTAGGTACCCAATTCTTATTTGGTCCTTGAGAGTGAGTTAAATAATTGTTGTATTTGGGCAACCATTGAAAGTTGCCTTTAGGAACCAAAAATCACCTAAATTTGCATTTTTCAATAGTATGACCTTTTTTGCTACAATAGTGACAAAATAACCTATTATAAGAATCACCTAAGCTATTAGACTCCTTCTTAAGCATGTTATAGTTCTTATGCGTTTTTTTAACCTTTGAGCACTTAATAGCAATAGTCTCAATGAGATGATGTATTTTGTCCAATTTGGTTACAAGAGTACTCACTTCTTGTTGCTAAATTTGACATGTTTCACATCCAAATTTGCAAGATTTTTCATCCTCTTTTACATGACTTGAACTTTATACAATAAGTTTTTTTAATGCCTCAAATGTTTCATTTGTTTCTTCAACCTTGGCCTCCAAATATGTAAAATCTTTTTCTTGGGAGGCCAACCTTTTGTTGACATGCAAAGTCTCTTTTTATATATTTTTAAATTGATTTTTCAATTCATTAAAAGACAAATTTGCAACATTAGAGTATTTAGAATGACTTACATCATTTTTCTTTCCTTGACGATGGTTTTCCATTAAAGAATAATTTTCCTCCTCATCACTCTCACTTGAGGCATCACTATCACTATCCAAAGCAACATAGACTGGTCTAAAGTTTATAGAGTTGTTTCGTTGACCCTTTCCTTTCTTTTTATCAAGAGGTGGAAAATCTAATCAATAATGACCTGGCTTTCCACATTCGTAACAAATACCCTTTATTTTATCCTTCTTGTTGTCTTCATCTTTAGAGTATGAGGATTATCTTCTAAATTTGATAAAATTATTGTCAGAGTGTTTGACACAATTCTTCCAAATGTATCGATTATACTTCCTTACGAATAATCCCATTTCTTCATCATCTGAATTATCTTCATTACTAGAGTCACTATCCTTAATTAGATCCTGCTTTGAGGAATTAGAACTAGAAGCCTTAAGAGTTTAGATTCCAACACTTCCTCCTTGTAGTTGTCCTTATTCTTTTTTTTCTTTTTCTCAAGCTCCTTTTCATGTTTTTCCAAGCAATTGAGTTCTTGCTCGTGTTCTTCTAACTTACCAAATAAAGCGGTGAGATCAAGTGCTTTAATATTATTAGCATCCTTGATCGCGGTGACCTTAGGTTACCAATTCCTAGTAAGACATATCAAAACTTTGTTAGTAGTAATAACATTGGAAATAGGATTACCTAGTAAGTTCAAATGATTAATAAGATTTGAGAACTGCTTTTGCATTTCCACAATGGTTTCACGATGTTTAATATGATAGAATTCAAACTCTTGATTAAGTGTATTAATCCTATCTTGTTTGACCTCACTAGTTCCCTCATAGGTAACTTGTAGAGTGTCCCTCATAGCATTAGCAGTTTGACAATGAGAAATGCGATAGAATTCATCAACACTAAGAGCGGATATGATGATGTTATTAGCTTTCCAATCGTAAGACCACTTGTTATTATCATCCTCATTCCATAGATTTTACGGCTTAGGCATAGTAATACCATCAAATCATATGTCACTGGTATTGGACCATTTTGGATGGCTTCCTGAACACCTTTGCCATATGAGTTGACATGAATTTACATACAAGTTTTCCAATAACTATAATTTTCTCCCATTAGAATTGGGGCTCTCTTATAATCCCCTTTAGGTTCATATGTCATTTTCTAAAGAGTGTTGAAGCCATAAATGATATGGGCTCTTGATGCCACTTGTTAGACGACGACAACGTATCTAGCGGAGGTGAATAGATACCTAATTTAAAATTCTAGACACAAATCTAGTTTTAAAGATATTTTTAAAAGAGTTTGCACGAAAGAACTTTTCTGGATAAGTCGTCTAAATGAAGGTTATTGGAAACTCAGATATGCAAATCAATTGACAAGAGTAAAGTGTGGAATAAGTATCATAACCAAATTAATACTCTTAAATCACTTAACAACTTATTTAATGTTTGTAACAATTCACTTGTAAGGCTATTTCCAATGCCACAAATCAAAGAACAAACTTAGTCAATTTATCAAACACTTTGAGTGCAAGTGAATTTTCATAAATTTTCCTTATGTTGTGTTGATATATAAAACCACTTATAATTAAAAGTGATTAAAAGCTATATCCACACTTGAGTTAAAATCATAATTAGTTAGGAAAAAAATTCTTATAATTCAATTGATAACAAAATATTATTTGATAATTTAATCAATGACTATCAAAGCAAGTAAAAACAAAAAAGTAAAAGAGACACAAAGAATTTGTCTTCACAGTTCCCCATTGTCGTCCTCGCGTGTGGGTATGTCTGCGCCTTATTCTAATGGAATTAGGATAATTCTTACTATGCAAAAATATCGATACAAGAGAAGTGTTCAGGAACAACTTCACAAGCCCTAAGCTTGTTGTTTATTCAACCATTTCTCCTCTTTTGATCTTGAAAAAGACCAAGACACAATAGATGCAAATTGACTATCTGGGTCTTCCTACTCCTTTACGTTCTTTATCTCCAAAGCTTTCATGCACTGTCAATTTCAAACTATTGTAACTCAAGACTTCAATTGTAATCTGACGTTCTCTCGCTACTTCCTTTGCATTCTTTATCTCCAAAGGATCCCTTGCATTCTTTATCTCCAAATGACTTCACTTGGCCGCAATTACCTCTTGAACGTCTTTTACGAAAATCTCCAAATCAACCAATGATCTTGGAGGATAAACCCGCGGTTTTTCCGGATGAAGACCCCTATAAATCATAACCTAATATCTTTGTCTACACAAGAACCTAATCGGAAAATCTCAATCCTCGTCTACATGAAACCCCAACGGAACATCGTTACAATGTAATGCTAGTTTGTATGCATAGATTGGAGGTTGAAGAAGAAGCGAAAATATAGGCTAATTTTATAGTATCATCAAGTTATGAAAGATACATGAATGAGTATTTATAGTTTTGGAATATTTAGGGAAAAAATAACAAATTCAAAATTAAAATGATTTAAGAAAATTTACCAATTAAACAGTATGTATCGACCTATATATCATACCCCAATTTTGACCCTCTTTTTATTCATGTCATTAGTTCTAAGCATTTGAATTTCAGGCTATCTTGGTGTAATCCATCCATAGCATCATATCATTTGTTTTTCAATATTTGAATCCATGTCCCTTCATGTGTACTATTCCATTATTGCATTTGGAACTTGACTTCATTTCTTTTGAGTTTCGAGTTTAATTACAACGTGGCCATTCACATCATCATTTTGATTTTATTTTGATTCAATACTAAATAAGTGTCACCTAGAAGTGGGCTTGTTTGTGATTCACTTTATCATGTTTTTGTCACATGCCATTTCTATTTAATTTGAACCAAAAATGAATTCAAATCTTCATGAATTGTTACATCATGTTTCTAAATCAAATTTGAGTTAACTTTGAATTTGAAACTTGAAGTTAATTTCAAATTTTGATTTGAATTCAATTTGGTTTGTGATTAAATCATGCTTCATTTCTTTTACTGTAGAAAAAAATCATTTTAGTATAATATTTTTTCCATTACATTTTAAATCCATTTATCAGTGCAAAGAATTACAGGTTTATTTCCAGCAAACGAAAATTGCAGTACATTATACAATAATACAGAGAAAATAGAAGAGTATTTCCAGCCTTATACCTCTTGTACCACCATCCTTGTACAATTCCAGAAATCCACCTGCAAAATCAGTAAATACCATATCAGTCCATGTACATATGAAGGCAGATAAAACAAAAAAAATCAATAACAATTTTGTTTAAGAAAGCTCTGCCAAGAACTTCCTTCAACACCGTACTTCCAATCCAAAATTTCCCTACCATAACCTTACTGAAACGCTACACAAATCCTCACCCTCAACAACCATAACATCTATCTCACACCCTCTGCACAAACCATTCCACATCAAACAAACCCTCACCCTCCAAACATAAAAAATACTCACACAAAACTCCCATGTAGAAAATCACCTAAAACTCCTCAACCTCACACAAACTATACCATACAATCCTCCAACATTAACCTTTAATTATCGGCAACCCTTCATCAACATCATGACTTCGTCAAATTCAAGTAGATCCGTAGCATAGCGACAATTTACATACTAAACACACGAACACATAATAATTAAACGGTTCTCATTGAGTACGATGGATGTGAGGGGTGCTAACACCTTCCCCTTGTATAACCGACTCTCGGACCTGCATCTTTGGTCTCGACGACCATTTCATTTCTTTCTTGAGTTTTATCTATATTTTCCCTTTCCTCTTTAGGAACAAATAAAGTTAGATGGCGACTTCATTGAATTGAATAATATTTTTTCGAGGCATCAACAGTTTGACAACTTCACTGGAGATCCATCCCTAAAATGAGTCCACCCTAGTTTGGTTTCTCTTTGCAATTGTGTGTTTATATTTATATATCTGCTTTCCTCTTATCTATCATTATCTTGTATATATCCTGTTTTATTCTTATGCTGTGATGTTGGGATATTCTTGGGTGATTCATTATGAGCGAGACCCAATACACAGGTTTGAGAAAAACCATTGGATTAGAAGGGTGTTGTGTAGCGGCCAGACTTGCAAGGCACGTGTCTTGCGAGTCTACGCAAAGACCCCGCCTAGAGTAGATTATGATGGGGATGTTAATGACTTGCACACTTGTATCTGTCATTAGCATCTTCCAAAGGGATCATTGATTCTAGTTGCCTTTTAGGAACCCTTAACCATGACGAACACTCGAAAGAGGATCTCAATAAAATGTTGTCACCTTGAAAGTCCTTTGTGATTGATGACAATGTTTCCGAGATAAGGATCGTTTATCCATAACACTTAGAGATAACCTTGCGAGGGGATTATTGGGTAAAAGCCTAGAGTTATCCTAATGTAGGAGCCCACCTAAATAGGTTGTTGTTATTACCTATGTCATTCCTGATTCATGTCTTGTGAACATGTTATTATCATCATGTTGCACTACATTTGTATATGTGACATTGCATTTCATTACATCCATTGCGTATGTGACATTGCATTTTGTTGCAATCATTCGCATACATTTACATCCATTCCCAGTTGATAAGAGAACTCATTTCGCTTGTCTTCATCTTCAGTTGTTGGTCTACCGTCAAGCTGATTCCCCATCACAAGTACCGAACCAAAGCTAACGTCAAAAGGAGAATGAGATATCAAGAGCAGCACAACGCTGAAGTTAGAATGGAAATTGATGATTTAAAGTCAGGCATGACTAGACTTACTGAAATTATGCAAGTTTTGATTTCCAGAGGCGAGCCGCCTCAAAGGACCGTGATCTCCTAAGTCTCAACTGGTGTTGTTGATCCTCAACCTTCTCAGATACCAGCTACCACTTAGTTAGAATTTGGTATTCCACCTAACTACTTAACTTCGTCTGAGGTTACTCCAGGAATAGTCGGTCTACTCGGCATATGGTTCAAATTCCCTTGACTACTGAGACTCAACTAATTGTTCATACTTTTCCTCAACCTTTTGTGCGTCCTATTGCACAAACTGCCTATGGAAATCTTCTCTACGAGTACCCTGCTGGTGGTTCTCAAAGTGAAGGCCAAGGAGATGCTGATGAGATTGAAGAAGTCTGTGAGCAGTATCTGACTTTGGAAAGAAGAATGAGAGCTATGAAAGGTAATGATGTCTTTGGTATTGCTTCCGAGAACATGTGCCTAGTTTCTGATCTGGTTATGCCTGCCAAGTTCAAGATTCCTGAATTTTAAAAGTACAAGGGACATACCTGTCCAAGAAGCCATTTTGTAATGTACTATCAAAAGATGCATGCTTACACAAAGAATAACTAGTTTCTTATCCACTATTTCTAGGAAACCTGAGGGGAGCTTCTTTGAAGTGGTATATGAGACTTAAGAAAGGTCGCATCCAGTGCTTTCAAGATTTGACCGATGCTTTTATGAAAAAATACAGGTACAATCTAGACATGGCACCTGATCACCCTCAACTGCAGAAGATGTATCAAAATGAAAAAGGAGTCCTTCAAAGAATATGCTTAGCGTTGGAGAGAGTTAGTTTCTCTTGTAGAACCACCTTTGGCAGAGAAAGAGCTAATTGGTTTATTCATGGATACTCTTAGTCCTTTCTTTTAGGAAAATATGATTGGAAGTGTGTCTCGAGTTTTACCGATTTGGTGACTATTGGCCAGAGATTGGAAGAAGGAATTAAGAAAGGTAAAGTGTCTATTGTTGGTGAATCCTCTAATGGTGCAAGGAAATCCTTTGGGAATTTCCAAAATAAGAAAGAAGTTAAAGCCAATGTTGTTTTGACTGAGAGAGGAGGACCTCTCAGTACGCCTCAATACTATGACCAACCATAAGTAGATGTTGTTACTCCTGTGGTTAATTCTCAACCAGTTCAGATTCCACAACGTCAGGCTATTGGACAAAATCAGAAACGTAATCCAAGGACTAGGACTCAGTTTGACCCTATTCTAATGACTTACACTAAATTGTATCCTTGTTTGGTTCAACTAGGTTTGATCACGACAAGTTCTTTAACTCCTTCAGATCCTCTCCCAGCCGGATTCAGGTCTGATCTTCACTGTGAGTTCCATCAGGGAGCTGCAAGTCATGATTTAGAATGCTTCTATGCGCTAAAGGCTAGAGTGCAAAATTTGGTTAGAGGGCAGATAATAAATTTTGAATGTGGTTCAACATGCATCTCTCCATAAATACTTTGGAAAATTCTTCTGCTTCAGCATGCATCTCGCCATATCCAATATGGTTTTGTTTCTTCCTTCAGGAATTCCATTATGTTGAGAAGTATAAGGAGCAGTTACCTCAAGATCAACACCATATTCTACACATAATTTTCAAACATCATCGAAGTGTATTCACTACCTCCATCTGTTCGCAAAATTTTGATCCTTTTCTCACTCTGGTTTTCGACAAATATCTTGAATCTCTTAAAGATTTCGAACAATTCATCCTTTCTCTAGATCACATAGATCCACAGCTTTCGACTGAACTCATCGACAAATGAAACAAAATATCTGTTTCCACCAATGGTATGTTCTTCGAATGGTCCACATACATCTGAATGTACCACTTCGAGAATGCAGGATGATCTCATTGGCATAGTCGAAACAAAATAATTTATGGATTGCTTTCCTACTAAACAACCTTCACAAAGTTTATCAGGCATCTCAAGACATGGAATACTGGTAACTATATCTTGAGTAATCATTTGATTAAGTGATCAAAAATTCAAATGTCCAAACCTCAAATGCCACAACCAACTATCCTTGTGGTTGACAACAGTTTTCAAATATTGAACTTCTGTCAAACTGATCATAGTCTTAAATATCTTGTTCTTCGACAACGGAGATTTTAATACCAAATTGTTCTTGGTGTCAAACAATTTCAAAACTCCATCTTTTATAACAATTGAGAAACCTTTTTTGACCAATTGTCCAACACTTACAGGCTGCACTTTATTCCAGGTACATAGAGCACATCTTTAATCATAGTTTTCCCTCTATTACTCATTTGAAAGACTATGTTATCAGTATCTTCTGCTTGCAATGAACTATTATCATCAAGTTTTACCTTGCTCTTCTTCGACTCGTCAAAATCAGCCAACCACTCCTTCTGATCTGTCATGTGATTCGAGCAGCCTGAGTCGAGGAACCCGATCTTGGATTTGACATGGTTATCTGCAACTACGACCATAACCACCATACCACCTTCAGAACCATCTGAATCTTGGCGTGCAAGGTTTTCTCCTTCATCCTTACCTGTCGAGCTTTTGTCTTTTATGTACCAATAATTCTTGGCTACGTGACCCCACTTTTTACAGTTATAGCATTGCACACCTTTTTATCTTCTCTGTCCTTTTGATAGTTTCCTTCTCCTCTTTTAGAGGATTCAAAAGCTCTATCTTCGACATGATGTTTGTGAGGATTCAACCAAGACTTCTTTCCATGAGTCTTGTCGATTTTTCCTTTGAATTTGTTGGAATCACCATTCCTTTTCCATGACTGAGCTGACAACGTCTGTATCGAGTCTTGGACTCCTTCCCTTTCGACAACCCTCATCTTATGCGCCTCTAACGAACCAACCAAATCTTCCACTTTTTTAGTTTCAAGATAGTTGGATTCTTGAATAGCTACGATAATGTGATTAAAGTGAGAGGTCAACATTCACATGACCTTCTTAACTATCATTTTATATATTATGGTTTCACCACAACCCTTTATGAGATGGACGAGTTTCTAAACCTTCACACATATTCTGCAACTTTTCCGTCTTCTCCCATCGGCAACAACTCATATTGTCGACGTAAGATTTATAACTTAACAACCCTGACTTTCTCACATCCTTTGTAATACTTAACCAGAATATCACATGCGTCCTTCGTCGTTTCAGCATAAGAGATTCTGTCGAAGTTAACCGCGTCGACCATCGTCTGAATGCAATAAGCAACCTTGCAATTTTCTTCTTGACTTCATTGTGGACTTTTTTTTTCTTTTCTTCGGTTGCATTCACAGCCAACACAGGAACATCGTCGGTAGGCACTTCTAGGGTATCATGGAAGCCAAATGAGGATTGCATATGTTTTTCCCATCGGATCCAATTCTTGCCGTCAAGCATTAGAAGCGAACTCGGAATACCCTTATCACTAGTCATCTCCGTAGTGGTTGATTCACTTTCCTTAGAAACACGATCTCTGACGTGAAATTCTTGAAAACTCGATCAAGAATAATAACCAGGCTATGATACCAATTTGTTAGTGTTGGGGATACTTTTAGTGAGGAGAGGATAGAGAGAGATTAAAGAAATAAAGATTTGTATTATTGAATTGTACATATAATGATACAGACTAGGACTATTTATATACAATCCTAATTGGGCTTGGGTCTATACAACTTGAATTATATTTAAATATTAAATCAAATCAAATCAAATCAAATTTAATATTATAACAAATCTAATTTAATATTTCATCACTTTGCAGATTAAAACAAAAAAAAAAATCAAAATTGAAACAAATTTGTTGATGTTGTTTGTTAGGTTATACTAATATGAGCTAATATTTTCTTTACCTAAATTGAAACTTATACATGTATATGATCATTTAGTAATGGCTTATTTCTTGTTACTTAGTATTTTTCATGTGTTATAGTTTTATAACTAATAACCATTTGATTATTCATTTATGGTTAATAAATATTAAATTATTCCTTTTATCAAATTTTCTCTTCTAAAGTATATTATTATTATTATTATTATTATTATTATTATTATTATTATTATTATTATTATTATTATTATTATTATTATTATTATTATTATTATTATTATTATTATTATTACTTTTATTATTATTATTATTATTATTATTATAATTATTATTATTATTATTATTATTATTATTATTATTATTATTATTTAGTTTTTCATCCTCTAATTTTTTAGAAGAACGGAGTTCTATAATTCAGAATTCAATGGAAAGATAAGTATAACCTAAGCAAGTATCGTTGGGCTACATTATTTTGTTGCTTGTACGTGTGAAACTCGAATACTTTGAGAGTGATGAAATACTACATGATAAAGAGACTAGTTGATAGAAAGTCATATATGATTGAATTTAAATTGTTATTACTTGACTATGATGTTACGACTTAAGTCGTTATGCTTCTCTATTCAACAGTGACATATACTGTAGATTGACACAAATTGACAAGAGACATTTACACATAATATTTTTTTTAAAGTTTATAGTTAAAATTAAATAAAAGTGTTGTTATCGCATAAATTAAATGAAATAATCTAATTGCAAATAAGGATGATAATTTAATCCATATTTTATGGGTATTGAAAAAATATCTATAATAGATAAGATAAAAATTCACAAAGTAGATATAGTAACAAACACGGATAATTATCCATTAAAATAAATAGATATGAATGTAGATATGAATATCTTACTATTTATTCTGCGTCATACTTGCACTACATATTTATATAATATTATTTATATTATTAAATATAAAATACACGTTTATAAATTATTTAAAAAAATATATCATTATTAAACTATTATACATTTTAATAAAATATTTATTCATTTCTTAACTTAACAATAATATTCATAATTGTTTTTAATATTGTTAACAAAACTTAAATTATATGATATTTTATAATTAATTAATTTAATTTTATTAGAAATACGGATAAATGAGCACGTGTATGTGTATTGAGGTATCTATAGAGTACGGACCGTATATACATTAATATTTATATCCACACAGATTTAGGTTTGGATACAGGAATTTTTTCGAACTACAAATATAAAGACATATACTATAATATCTGTCCGAACCCTGTCCATTACTATCTTTAGTTGCAAGTTTGACATCAAATTGATGCATTAAAAAAAGACATCAAAATTTTATTAATTGTATAAATAATTGTTGTTAATGGAAATTTATCATGTTATAAATAATAAAAAGAACCGACATTCAATAAATATATATTTTTTTTTATATTAGATTAAATAAAGAAAAAAATTATTATTAGATTTTATAGGAATAAATATATGAGTATTTTATTAGGAACTAAATAGAATTAAATTAAAATAATAGACTTGTCATTTACATAAATATACATTATCATATATTTATTTAGGTTATTTAACATATACAATAAAAATAAATATGAACAATAAAATAAGATATTTAAATATTTTTAATTACTTTTAAATTTTTTAATAGTTTAAATTTATTTATTAAACTTACAAATATTACAAATTAATTCTAAAAAAATAAATAACTTTTTTTAGAAAAGTGATTTTGTAATTTGAATATAATGCATATCTTATTGAATAACTATTAAGTGTGTATCTAGGGACTGAAATGAGTATCCATTGACCTGGATATTAGTCTTCCACTGTCGGTTATATTTAGTAAATATCATATTCGTACCTTACTATACTTGTACGACTGCCTACTAGACATTATATGTGAATTTTGAAATATTTAGTATATACAGATATTCATAGATACTATTATTTAAAGATTTTTTTGAAAAATATACAATTAACTCATTTTGTATTGCTTTTAATGAAAAATAATTTCAAATTTAACAAATACTAATAATCCCAAAAATAAATCATATTCATTTTTATTTCTTCTCTTATCAAATAATAATATTAGATTCAACAAAATAATAATAGTTTCATATTCTCTAAAATAATAATAATAATAATAATAATAATAATAATAATAATAATAATAATAATAATAGTAATATTTAATATAATAATAATAATAATAATAATAATTAATATAATAATAATAATAATAATAATAATAATAATAATAATAATAATAATAATAATAACTATTATTATTTTAGATTAAAGAAAATAATATTTAAGTAAATATTTAATTATTAACAGATATGGACATCCGCAAGAATGAGTACCATTAAATCTGTACGTGTGTCCATAGAAAAACGGATAACTAAATATTCGTTTATTTCATATGTGAATGCTCATTAAACTATCCAACTCGTATTTGTGATAGGTTTTAGCTGCATATGCCCACATGTACGAATTTTTTTGCTATCCTTATGTGTATCAAACATATATAACGAATAAATAATAACAATATCATATTTCATATTATGTGCACCAAAACATCATAGGATAAAGCTATCATATAATTCTTCCTCCCCAACTTTTTATCAAATATTATTTCTATCCTATCTTGTCCACTAAACGAGCCCTTAAAGTAATTGTTGTTAGTGCATGAGCCATTTTTAGTGAGGAGAGAAAGAGAGAATAAAAGAAACAAGAGTTATATGATTGACTTAAATTATTTCAAATGATGCAGATTAGTTTATTTATATACAATTAACTTGTATACTAAGTAGGCTAACAAACCCCAATTAGGCTTGTGCTTGGATTACGCAACTTGAATTATATCTAGTATTATTTCAAATATTTTAACATATCTCCATAGTTTAAGTTGTCGAACCTATGCTAGTTGTAACACCCCGATTTAATTATAATTATTTTATTGAAATAAAATAAGTGATAAGATGTACTTATATGTGTTGATGATCTTATGATGCATGTTGATGATTATGTTGAAAGGTTAGAAGTAGTGATAATTGAAGAAGTTAGGGGTGTATGGCTAAAAGTGTAGAGACGTGGGATGAATGAAGAATATTAGCAACATTATTATTATTATTATTATTATTATTATTATTATTATTATTATTATTATTATTATTATTATTATTATTATTATAATTTCTATTATTATTAGAAGAGATGAATAATATTTTATAATATTAATAATTAATAATTAAAATAAACCTAGTAATAAGAGGAGGCACAAAGTTGGTATATAGATTTAGGGATCTAAAGTGTGTAGTTAGAACAACAGAAGTAAAAACACGAGGAATAGAACGTAGAAGTGAGAAGAGAAGAACAAAGAAAAGAGAAGAGCATACAAGCTAGGGCGAGGAATCTCCGGTAGAGGGCTTAGAATCATAAAACCTAAAGTAAGGTTAGAGTTCTGACTCTCTAATAGGGGGTTTAATTGTGGGTAGATGATGATATTGAATGTTAGGTTTTGGGGTAAATTATGGTGAAATTGATTGTTGTAATTGCTTGTAAATGATAAAATTGGTGTGTTGATTATGTTGGAATTATGGTATATGATGTGTGTTGATGATTTAAAATAATTTAGTGTGTGATCTTTCATGAAAAGTGGTTTTTGGATGAAGAGGATGGGATTTCGTAGTAGAAAATTCAGGTTTTTGAGTCAGTTCGCGATGGGTAATCGGTTACCATATCTGGGTAACTGGTTACTGCTGTTTGTGTTTTTGAACATTTGGCTACTGACTTACAGTAACCAGTTATCATAACTGGGTAACCAATTACCGCAAAGAATTTTGGGAAAAAGCTGGGTTACTGTCTTGCAGTAACCGGTTACCGGGTTGGACAAAATTTTTGAAAACTTGAAAACTCTATAACTTTTGACTCGGGTGTCCGTTTGACGCGTCGTTTGAACCATTGGAAAGATAAAAGTAATTTCTACAATTTGGTAATAATTTTGATGACAGTATAGCAATGTTTTAATGGAAGAATTCTGATGTGTGTGTACGTCGTATGTATTGTAATGCAAAACATTATGATTATCATATTGGTGTTGTATCGATGATGTGTGAAGGAATTACATTTGATATTGCAGTATTAAGAAGATGATGTTGGCCTGAAATTGGCGTGATTTTGATGATTATGCTGTGGTTGCGTAATTTTGTTGTAGCATGTCGTATTTCATGCATCGTTGATGGCTTATGCTCTGGCCTGTATTGACAATCGTTGAGGGCTTATGCCCTGGCCTATATGGCAAATGTTGAGGGCTTATGCCCTGGCTTGTATTAGCAATCGTTGAGGGCTTATTATCTGGCCTATATGGCAATTTGTTGAGGTCTTATGTCCTGATGGTACCACATGCATTTTACATCAGAGTCAGTTGCATTGCATTTGTTGAATTGTCAAATCGTTGAATTGTGGACTTGTTGAAGTGATGTGATTAATAATGGTAGAACTTGAATTCCTGCATGATATATCTATTGTTTACTCATAATTATATTACTTATTATATTGTTATGATATCTCACACTTACTGTTTGAATGTTGCCTCTACATGGGTAACATGCAGATAACCAGGAGTAGTGCGAAGTTGCGAAGTCTACAAGAGGTTGCTCCTTTTATTTTGAGTGGGTGTCCTTGCTCTGATACATAACACCCGGGGGATGAACGCTCGATTTTTTTATTTTAGTTTATGTCTTCTTTGAGGATTTTGGGAGTGTTGTAGACTCTCTTTTAATAGAATAAATTGTTGATTTTATGATGGTTGAAGATTTTAGAAAAATCATGAAATTCTTTTCGCTACATTAATAAAATCGAAGTTTGAAGACTATGTGGAAATGTTTTCGGTTCATTCGAAATGTGTGTTATGTATCCGTTTTATCTTAATTGAGCAAAATTTGAATATGTTGAATGATGTGGCATCCTATTTTGGAGTTTTATTTTACTCTAATTTTTATAAAATTACCGTTGGGGAAATAGGGTGTTACAATAGTCATATTCGATCTGAATTATTCCTAATTTCTTTCTCAAATTCAGGAATTTGTTGATCTTCAATATTTTGGTGAAAATGTCGTCCAACTGTGCTTCACTTGAGCATTTCCTAACTTCAAGTTCACCTTGATTTACCTTTTCCCTCAAGAAGTGAAATCTAGATTTGATATGCTTACTTCTTCCATGCAAAATTGGATTCTTTGCCAGATTAATGGCTGACTTGTTGTCGATTTGAAACACAAGAGGTTTCTTCACTTCGACCTCCATTTCTTCAAGTACCGGTCTAACCCAAATTGCTTACCATGCAACATAGTGTTATACCCTGATTTCTTCCCCTAAGATCCTCTATCATTCCATATCCTCACAGTATATCAAGATCACACATTTGGGCTGACTGTCACTTCTACTTTCTCCTCTCTTGATGTTTGTCCTTAAGGGATCATCAAGCATCCTAAATTGTGTGTCATGATTACTAAAGTTTAATTAAAATAAAAAAAAAAGATATTTCTTATTGTGAGGTGTTATTGGAGCATGATCTCTATATCATGTCCCTTTATTATTGTCCCTTTCTTCATCTTGTTCCTTTCTTATTGCACTAAGTGTTATTGGAGAATGATCTCTATATCATGTCTCAAAATAAATGGTGCATATATTGCTATTGACCGGCCTCAAAATAAGTGCGACTTCTATATAAGTCCACTTACGATTGCTTAACATAGGGCTAAATGTTGTCCCGATTCGAATAAATGATCATTCGTGGCCCAAACTTATGTTTGCAAGCCCAAGTATGTTAATTTGATCTCTTTGATCCAATAACCTTGAGATTCATTGTGTGGAGGCTTTTGTTCTACCAATCCTCTAATGGATCTTCAACAATTTTGGTCAACGCGGATCACTTAAACATCATTGATCATTAAATGGTACTTGTGAGAATTCCAAATAGATGATATACTTGACAAAAAGCAAATGCAACTTGTTGTGTGGAGGCTTTGGTTCTACAAATCCTCTAATGGGTTTCAAATGCAAGTTTCAAGATGGTCATCCAACTAACCACTTATTATTAAATTGTTTTTACTTTATGCTTTTATTTTTATGCTTTATGCACCATTTACTTTAAGTATTACATTTCATGCCATTTTTATTTTGCTCACTTGAGCATTTATATTCTTGTCATTTTATTTTGCTCACCTGAGCTTTTCTTTTCTTTTTCAAGATACCTAATAATCAACATGAACCCTAAAAAAGGCTTTAATGATACTTGGACTATTTGGTTACTATTCTTGGCATTATGGAGTATTGGACTTCTTGGACTTAGGGTTAGAAACTTTGGCCTATGTTGGAGACCTTGTGACCTTAATTGACGTTTTGTATGGATTTCTTAAGGTTTACCTCAAGACATTGGGTTATTTGTTTGCTTTGTGTGCAGGTTATTATGATTACACTCTTTGTTTGTAATCTGGAATTCACCCGTATACAGTTGTTACTTTGCCCAATTTTTGTGAAGACTTAATACACTTGAAGTTTAGTTCTCTCAAGAGGTCTAGTATCTTTTCTTGCTTGGTTTTAATCCAAATAATTGGAATTCTATCTTGACTCATAATGTCAAGTATTGACTTCTTGTTGGTTAGATGGTTCTTATCCTTAGCTTTTTACCTTATTCTTTAGGATAGTCTCTTCTTCTCCTCCCATCTTTAATTTCAAAAATCTCCCTCCTCCTTTTGAAAACTCTTCTTGTTTTGAAACTTGAACCATTTTCATAACAAACTTGGACTTATGTCCATGCATTTTCAAAACATTTTCATAAATAAACTTCAATCAACTTAATAATACTTTGGCATTTTTTTTGTGAGAAGACTAAAAGTCAATCAATCTCATTTCAAACCATTTTTCCACTTTGGCTTTTGCTTTAAAACCTTTCTCAAAATATTAGACTCTTTTCAATCCTTGTAGTGATGCAAATAACTATACTTCTACAATATGTAGTGAAGAGATATATTTTCCACTTAGGTGTTGAGTAAGGCATTATTGATTTTAAAATCCAAGCCATATCCTCCACTTTGAGATGATGCAAATTCTTCTTTCTCATGATTGTGGGTAGTAAGTATGTTTTCCACACGGACAATGACGATGATGTCTTATCTCATAAAATTAACCAACACACTTGTGTTTTAAATTTTTTAAAAGGTGAACTACGTGTACCATGATCCCCTATTGCAAAAAAGGTGGTATGTAGGCACTAAAGGTTCGCAACTGCGGAGGGTGCAAAAATCATAAAAAATATACTTCTTTTCTCACCTCCACCATCTATTTTTCATATAACATTTTATAGCCAAAATATACAGATTTTTCAAAGAGGTTCCTGCGGAGTACCGTAGATGTTTAGGGTGCTAATACCTTCCCTTTGCATAACCAACTCACTTACCATGAATATTTCCCCCTTTTTTTGGGTTACTCGCTATTTTCCCATTCCTTTGGAAACAATAAAGCAAGGTGGCGATTTTTATTTTGATCTGTATAAGTCGAGTCAATCTAATGGCTCAGTCTTAAACATTTCTACCGCTACAGGTGCATTCCTGGGTTGTGGTTTTGACAGTGAAGAATTTTTGGTCCGGCCTGAAGGTTGTAAATGCCTGAAAGATAAGATTCATCGGTTGATTACCGAGGGGACCTCGCAATTCAATAGGGTTATGGTCGAAGCCCAAGTTGAAGAGAATGCGGTGGACATGGTTACTATTCCTGTCACATCGAAGAGGATTCCCGTGGCAATTCCATTTACCGCCAAAAAGTCACCACTGACCATCACTCTACCTGGTCCGGTGCCGTATGTCAACGACAAAGAGTTTCCTAGCATTATGGAGCTGAATTTTACTATCAGGGGAAAAAGTATGTTATTGAGAAGCCTGACGAAAGTAAATATGATGAAGATAAGAGTGAAGTTCATGACATTGCCAATGAAAGCAAGATTACCCAAAGTGGTCAGATTTTCTCTCCACCTGATCGACCCGAAAGCAATGCAGATGCCTTGGCTAAGGCTAAAGGAAAGAAGATTATGGTGAATAGTGGAAAACCAGTGCAAAATACTCCGATTCATATTGTGGATGCTAATTTAGCCAAAGATGTGGCAGAGTTGATGCGATATATAAAGAAGAGTGATTACAAGATAATTGATCAGTTGAGCCAGACCCCTTCGCAGATTTCAATTCTTGCTTTACTCTGGGATTATGAATCTCATAGAAATGCACCGATGAAGCTATTGGGGACTTCTTTTATTCCTCAAGAAATTTTAGTGAATCAATTTGAAGGAATTGTGGCTAGAATCTCTGCGAGCAATGGTTTGGGTTTCATCGATCTCGATTTACCTCCTGAGGGGAGGAAGCATAATAAGGCGATGCATGTCTCAATGGAGATTGCAAGGAATACCTTATTCTGTGTGCTAGTTGACACGGGATCATCCCTCAATGTTTTGCCCAAGTCTGCTTTGCTCTAGATTATGAAGGGGTTATGCCGAGGTCCAGCGGTTTGGTGGTTAAGGCATTTGACAGGTCGAAAAACCTATGTTCGGGGAACTTGATTTACCTATAAAGATAGGTCCTTAGATATTCAACATGAGACACATTATCATGGATATCAATCCTTCGTATTACTGCTTGCTAAGGCGCACGTGGATCTATGGGGCCGCCGCTGTGACTTCAACTTTGCATCAGAAGTTGAAATTCCTGGTTATGGGAAAGTGGTCACCATTTGTGGTGAAAAGAAATATATTTCCAGACATCTGAGTACCTTTCGGTATGTTGAAGTGGAAGGAGAGGTACATGAGACTTTGTTCCAAGCATTTGAAACTGTGAAAGTTGTCAAAACTCCTCGTCCATAGGTTAAACAACCAGAGGTATCTATGGCATCTTATCGACAAGCTCAGGAAATTGTAGAATCTGGACATCCTGAAGGTTAGGGCAAAGTGATGAAGTTGATCCCGTATTTCGACGAGCATTACTTTCAATCATATCCCAATAGAAGAGAATAACTTGGCAGATGCTTTGGCTACTATGTCATTCATGTTTAAAGTCATATGGGAAAATGAAGCCTCATGTATCACCATTTTGAGGTTGGATGATCCAGCATTTTATTATGAAATTGAAGAAGAGGCTGATGAAAAACCTTGGTTTTATGATATCAAAAGGTATATTGAAACAAAAGAATATCCAGAGGATGCTTCTGTCACTAATAAGAAGACTCTACGGAAATACTCAGCCAAGTTTTTCCTCAATGGAGGTTTTCTATATAAGAGAAACTATGACTCTGTTTGGCTCAAATGCGTGGATAGACACGAAGCAAACAAGATCATAGAGGAAATTCAAGAAGGTTCCTTTGGGACGTATTCTAGTGGGTATACCATGGCCAAGAAAATCTTGAGAGCAGGTTACTATTGGTCAACCATGGAAAATGATTGCTACAATCACTCCAAAATCTATTATAAATGTCATATTTATGCCGACAAGATGCATGTGTCGCCTTCTCTACTGAATGTTTTGACTTCTCCTTAGACTTTTGCAATGTGGGGCACTGATATGATTGGACAGATTGAACTGAATGCTTCCAATGGTCATCACTTTATCCTGGTTGCTATTGATTACTTCACCAAGTGGGTTGAAGCAATATCTTATGCCAATATTACCAAGCAAATGGTTGCATGTTTTATCAAGCAGAATATCATTTGTCGTAATGGGATCCCCGAAAAGATCATTATAAATAATAGGTCAAATATCAATAATAAAATGATGAAGGAGTTGTGTGATAGTTTCAAGATCAAACATCACAATACTTCTCCATATCGTCCAAAGATGAATGGTGTTGTTGAGGCTGCAAATAAGAATATTAAGAAGATTGTGCAGAAGATGATTGTCACCTATAAGGTTTGGCATGAGATGTTACCATTTGCTTTTCATGGTTATCGCACTTTGGTGCGTACTTCAAATGGGGAAACCCCTTTCTCTCTGGTATACGACATGGAAGCAGTCCTTCCCGTAGAGGTTGAAATTCCTTCTTTGAGGATTATGGCAGATGTGTAGTTAGATGAAGCTGAGTGAGTTCAGAATAGATTGGACCAGTTGAATATCATTGAAGAGAAGAGGTTGGTGGCCATTTTCCATGGGCAGTTATACCATAGAAGGATGAAGAAAGCTTTCGACATGAAAGTAAGCCCTCGGAATTTCCATATTGGTGATCTTATGCTGAAGAGGATCTTGCCTCCCAACAATACATATGCTAGGGGAAAATGGGCTCCAAATTATAAAGGACCATATTTTGTGAAGAAAGTCTTCTCATGAGGAGCCATGATGCTCACAACTATGGATGGAGAGTATTTCCCTCACCCCGTTAATGTAGACGTAGTTAAAAAATACTTCGCATGAAAAGACCAACTGAGTTGAGTGGCTCAGGCAAAAAAGGGCATCCCGACGAACCATAAAAAATGAATAAAGGTTCTGGAAAAAATTAAGGATATAAAAGAAAAGAATGAAAAATATGTGAGTGCACCCGCTAAGTCGAAAACCTAAAAAGGATACTTAGGCAAAAATGGGTATCCCGATTGATTGAAAACCCGAAAGGGCGATCCAGGTAAAAGTTATGGATTTAAAGCGAATGATTATGGTCTACGTTGCATCTGTATTACCATTCTCTACTACATTTGGTAGCTTGGAAGGAGAAGGAATCAATCCAATTAGCTTGTTCAGAAAATAAGATATTAAGGAGATTTTAGGTTATAAAAAGTCATAGTAGAGTCGGACCCGATGAAAATCCGTCTTCACATTGCCAGCTCTATTTTCTCTTTCATTATAATGTGTATGCAATTACCTCTTTTTAGGATCCGCTTCTTGATGTAAATTCCTATTTACAGGCCAATCAATCAATAAATGTATTTTTATCCAATTTGTGCCTCTTGTTTTACTTTTACTGTTTTGTTTGCAAAACACGTCCAACATTCTTGATAAACTTTGCATTTAAAAACATTAAATCTTTACAACACATGATATAAATATATGAAATATCTTGAAGTTTCGGGTGTTTGGGATGAAGGCTAAGGGTGCCATTTCTTACCTGGAATATGTTGCTGTGCTTATATTGTTGCAAGTGCTTTTGTCCATTTTTTGGCATGGGAGTAAAGCAAAGTTGGTTCTTTATCAATATGAAGATCTTAAAGATTGAGGCTTTCTGCATGCATAATTCCTTATCCCCGGGAGCGGGATGCTATATAATCTTTATCCCCGGTGTAGTCGGTATCAACTTCCCCAATATGATACAATAGTTTTTTCCTCGGCGTGGTCAGCAACTTATTGCTCCAGTTTGGTACAACTATTTGTTCCCAAGTTTGTTTTGCTATCTTTAGTAAGGTTTAGTACCGCTGTCGGTATTTAAGTGAAGTTCATTACTGCTACTTATCTCCTCAGTGGAGTCTGGTGCCGCTGTTTATATCCCCGATGAAGATCACATCTTTGTTAAAGGGTTTCGCATAAACTTTCTCAACATCTTAGGAAAAAGTTGATCTCCAGTGAAGTCAGTTTTGGCGGAAGGATTCATCCCCCAGGTCGTGAGATTTTACATAATCATGTACTGCTCGACGCAGTCTGTCCTTTGAATAATTTTGAAAGAATTTTTCTATCTTACTGGCATGAGATTCTTGATACATCCTCTTGAAATCATCTGTTTTCTCGGTAGAATGACTCATATCCCCAGTAAGGCAATATGTTTGTTGAAAATCTAGCTGACTTCTTTGTCTCCCAATGAGGTTTCCCCAATGTGGTTTAAACCAACGAGAATGTTGTTAGAAAGATTTTTTATCCCTAGTGGCAAGAGGTTGTTGAGCTCTCCCTAGTGGAATTTGAGCTTCAAGATTTATTTTTCTCCCCAAATGAAGACTTGTACTTCCCCCAATGGAGTTCAATGTCGTTTTCTTTTGTTCAGAAATTTCCGTGGTCCTCTGTAGATGTTTTTGAGAACTCTACACAAGAAGATCTCCATTCCCCAACGAAGTTCTCCTCATCTCCAGCGGAAGATATTGAATTTTCCCCCAGGAAGTTAATGGTTGATTGAAACCAGAGAGAGTTCTCCTTGTTGGTCCACAATTTATTTTTGCAGTATTCTCCCCAAAGTCCACTTCTCAATGGTATCTCTCCCTGGAAGTTGTCTGTTCAGATTTATTCCCTATTGAAGTTCAAATTTTGCTCATCCTTTATAGAATATTGGATTGTTCGAAGACAATTTCTCATATATTCCTAGTTTCTCCAACAGTTTATTATTGTTATTGATATTCCTAGTGAAACATTAAATCATGCATCATTACATTGCATCCACTTAAATGCGTAGCATTCCATTAACATAGAGCATTACACCGCAGGAAAATTCAAACATGCATTAAAAAGTTTACCAATTGTGTTATTAACCAGAAATAACCAAATTGTATATACTCGATAGAAGTGAATAATCTCCACAGTTTATCCCAGGGTTTTCCCAATAATTTTTCCCCCCAGATCGCTACTTCATATCAAGTGTTTTTGTCTTGTGGGAACCTGTACTTTTTCCCTAATGAAGCACTCTGTGATTTATATACTCCAGTCGAGTTGGGTTATTTGTCCCTTTTCCCCAGTGATTCATAGACTTTCCTTGCCCATGCAAGTTCTCGGTGTTTTTACCCATGTCTTGTCTACAATTAGAGTGCAAGCAAGAGTCGGGGTACAATATTTCTTGCTTCTCAAGTATTTGAGTATCCATACTTGGTGTGTGGTAATTTAGATATTATAGTTCTTTTGCTTTTGCATGTACCCTCTTAAAAGTCCAACTTAGTTTGGAAAATTTTGTTGGAGTCTGTTTAGATCAGGTGCTCTTTCTGTTAGCTTAGCTAATATTCTTTGTGTAGAGTCCCCTTCAGTTAGCCTCTTTTCTCCTGTAAGTTCGCCTTCGGTCGGCGTCTTATTCGAGTTCAATTTATATTTGTATCTCCAGTAGGTTCACTTTCACCCGACGTTCTTTCCGTTTGTTAAAGTTTCGACTTCACACGATATTCTTTTGGCTGGTCAAAGGTTTGCCTTCACCCAATGTCCTTTTCTTTTGTTAAGGTTCACCTTCACCCGACGTTCTTTCCCTTTGTTAAATTTTTCCTTCACCCGACGATATTTTCGCTTGTTAAATTTTGCCTTCACTTGGCGATCAATTTGCTTGTTAAAATTCTCCTTCACCCACGTCCTTTTCGGGTATAAGGTTCGCCTTCGCTTGGCGTCCTTTTCCTTTGTTGGGTTCTCCTTCTCCCAACGTCCTTTCCATTTGTTGGGTTCGCCTTCACCCGACGTCCTTTTTGTGCTAAGTCCGCCTTTACCTGACGTCCTTTTTGTTTGTTAGTTTCACGTTCACCCGGTGTTCTTTATAAGGTTCGCCTTCACTTGGTGTTTTCTTTCGGCTTGCTAAGTTCTCCTTCGCCCGACGTCTTTTCTGTTTATTGGGTTCTCCTTTGCCCGTCATCCTTCCCATTTAAGTTTTTCCTTTACCTGACGTTCTATTGTTTGTTAAGGTTCGCCTTCACCCGACGTTTCTTTTGTTTTGTTAAGTCCACCTTCACCCGACGTTCCTTCCATTTGTTAATTTTTTTCCTTCACCTAGCGTTCTTTCCGTTTGTTAAGTTTCGCCTTCAACGAATGATCTTTTCGCTTGTTAAGTTCACCTTTAAAACAACCGGATGAATAAATCATTGAGATGAAATCAATGAAGTCTCCATCGAATGTTTTTTTATTCCACAGGAAAGGAAAGGTAAATATCGAAGAAAACCAGAAAGGGAGAAATCACAGTCTTTCGACTAAGAAATCGGGTAAGGGAGTCGGTTACATAAGGGGACGGTATTAGCACCCCTCACGTCCGTAGTACTCTATGGTATCCACTCTTGTTATTCTAATCAAGGGGTGTGTTTCGAATCTAAGCTTAAGAGCTAAAAGAAAATGCAAAGAGAGAATACATGCAAAAGAAAAGAGAAAATAATGTAGGGAAAATAAAATTATGCTCGCTTGGGCCCTACCCCAATGCCTATGTATCCTTTTTAAGGAATCAGAGCGCCGTAGTTCAACTCACATGTTTTGATTTGTTTTGTATTTTTTAATGAACAACATTAATTTCTCCTTCTGCCGCAGCTCGACCTTTGGAGACTCACGCGTCAGCACAAAAGTGAATTAACATGTTCTACCTAACAAGGTATTTGCAAAGAAAAATGCTTGAAGGTGGATAATGCTACATTCGTGCTCTAGCAATTTAGACATAGTGCCACCCGACCTTTGGGGATTTAAGTATCGTGTTGTGTAGAGTAGAATTAACATATCCTTTTGAAGTTTCCAAGAAAGGCCCGAAGGCGAGAAGAATTCACATTGGTTGATGTTTTTTACCTTGAAAAAGGATTTGAATCTAATCCCTATTGTTATCATACAATGATTGATCCTAAGTTTGAATTTTGAAAGGGAAATCTCTACCCTGTGTCAGCATGCATAGATACCTATCCTAATGTCTAGCTCGAAAGCTACCCTAATTGAGTGATCCTAAGGGAACATATAACGGTTCAAAGTCCAAGGGAACATGCAAAGATCAAAGTCGTTATCTCAATTCTAATTGAGTGGCATCATCGATCATTGGCAAAATAAAATGATAAAGTCCTAAGGGAGCATGCAAAGATCGAAGTCGTTTTCTCAAATATAATTGAATGACATCATCAATCGTCAATAAAGGAAAATTAAAATCTTAAGAGGAGCATGCAAAGATCGAAGTCATCTTCTCAATTCTAATTGAGTGACATCATCGATCATCAACAAAGGAAGCAAACACAAGCACAAACACAAATAACAAATAAGTGCGGAATGCCTGCTATAGGTCTTTAAACAATGACTTCGAGCGCACGCTTTTTATTTCCTACTTCTCATGATATCTAGAAATGTAGTAAAATATGGGAAAATAAATCAGAACCAAAATGATACCAAACGAACAAGAGTTCGTAGCACAACAAACAAAGCAGAGAAACCCGGAAAGCTTTGAGTACTCTTCACCAAGAAATAAAGAAGAGTCATAAATCAACTACTCAGAATAAGTGTTGACACGTCATCGATGTGAAAATAAATCACAATCGGAAACTGAAGCATATCCGTATATCACACAATAAACCTGCATAAGACTCAAATCTTGACAAGCAAAAGTGAATCACTAATCTCAAGTAATCGATAATCATCAATTAATTCCTAAAATCAAATAAATAAATCTAAATTTTTTTATTGATTTTGTAATTTTTTATCATCAAAACCAATGAGATAATTTGAAACTACAACAAATAAAATGGAAAGGAGAATTGAAATAGAAAAGAAACTGAGGAGGTTCCGAGCTGGATTCAGGAGGGTGTGATACAAGTGACATGGGCTCTTGGCCCAACCTAGCCTGTTTAAAAAAAGACTTTCAACTCAGCTTGGCCAAAAAAATGTCATTGAGCATGGGGGAGGTCTGTCCAGTGAAAAATCCCAAGGGAAAGTTCAATCCATGCATAATATGGTGGGAGAACTGACTTTTAGGTTTTGAGTTTTATCGCAAATGTTGTGAATAGCAAGAGGGGTCACCTACTTTTCTTTTATCCAATAAAGGAATGGGTGAAAAGAACAGGAAATACCTTTTGAGAATTTTCTGAGTAAGGGGGGTAGGTTATGAAAAGGGAATGTTTTAACACCCTTTTCATCCATAGTTATCTACGGGCTCTTAATCGCTAGATCGCTTTTGAAATGCTTTGTGTTTGTGTATGTTTTAAAATATTTTGAAAATGCCTAAGTGCGGAAATTTTGTAATGATTCTCGTATCGTTGACAATGTATACAAAATGTTTGTTTTGAAAATATTTATGAAAGAAAGTGTTGCTTTTGTGAAAAGATGTTTTGTTTTAAAAAAAAGTTTGTGAGCAAGCGACTACGAGCAATCTACCTACTCAGAACAGTCTTTGTTCTTTTCCTCTTCCTTTAGATAATGCTACCCTACCATTAGTTAGTAGAAAGCCATATTGTTGGATGTGAGGAAGAGGCGCGGGTCATCGTACAATTATATAAGACAACTTGTAGGACATTTTAGCAATTGTCATAAGGGACTAAGATCGTTTACCGAAAGCAGCATCAAAGGGTCATCGAGGGACTACAATATTTTAACTGAGGGTGTTTGCTAAAGCATCCCACGTTCGAGGGACATGAATGTTTTATTCGAAGGTAACAAGTGAGGTTATCCTAGAGATGCGTGTGCGAATAGTGATTGGTTTCAGTCATTTTTGTCTTGAAATTAGGTTTTTGCTATCGGTTGATTTTAATCTTGCCATACAAACCCTAATTACTAACAGTGATAAGGAAAGAAGTAAATTGCAGAAATTAAATGTCCTACGCTATTACAATACTTCGGGAGTGGGGGTACAAATTTATGATTGGGGATGAAAAAGTAAAGTAAACATAATCATCTATTATAGACCGTTAGCAGTTACAATATTGGAAAATACTAATGCGAAAATAAAGGCGTGAAGGTGGTGAAAAGGGAAAGATATCTAAAACCTAAAAAAATTCTAAGTATTTAGAAAATATTTTTGATGTTTTATTTAGAAAAATATTTTATAGTGTAAAATAATAATAAAACCTAATTCTAATTATTTTATAAATTAATTAATAAAATAAAATAAAGTGATTAAATTAAATTAATTTTTATTTATGAAAATTAAATTATTTATTAAAACCTAAATCTAATTTTTTTTAATGATTTTATGATTTTTTTTCTGATTTTAAATAAAATTAGTTAAAAAAAAAGAAAATAGTTAATTAATTTAAAAGAAGAAAAAGGTAAATGGGTCAAAGAAAAAAATGCATAGAGATAAATGGGCCTGAGATGTAGAAGGAAATCTGGGAGGTGCAAGAAAACAGGTCCACTAGGCCCAACAAGCTCCAGCGTTGAATCTTGTGTGGGGAATCCTTGAGGGCATAGTGTGGACATCGAATCTGGATTGTTGAATTTGGATCCGATGGTGATGATTGAGGAGGTGCATGGCATGTGCGCTAGATTGCTCATACTGGATTTGTAAAGAAAAATATGTGAAAAAAACAAAAGGGTATCACTGGGGCTCGAACCCAGGTCCCTAAGGTTACATGCGCGCTTATTTTACCACTAGTGTGGTTGTTTCATCCAGTTATGAGACGCCCCTCTCCCCATTCAATATAATATGAACAGAGTTTGAAAATTTGAAAATTCCAGCACACCCTTCTTCTTCCCTGCGCTGCACAACAGCATAACTTCACCATCTTTGAATTTCTAGAAGCTTCATTTCTCAACCTTTTTGAAAAGTATAAACACCAAACTTGCTTGAAATTTAATCACGAATTCAACCAGATAACTTATTTTAACCAACACTTAAATATAAGAAAGAATTTATGTTGGTACGAAAAACGAAACCTAACGGTTCAGAGGCAAAATTATCAACACACAGACAATGTAAATGAAAACTAAGGACATGGTTAGTGTGATACAGTGACAGAACCGACTGTTATACTGGTTTTGCATTTGTGTTTGAAAATGTTGCAGTAAGAAAGAGTCGCCACCGACTTTTCTTTTATCCAAATTAATGAAAGGGTGAAAAGAACAGAAAAGACCTTTTCGAGAATTTTCTGAATAAGGGGGGTAGATTATGGAATGGGAAGGTGTTATCACCCTTTCTATCCGTAGTTATCTATGGTTCTTATATGCTTAGCTTATTTTTTAAATACCTTGTGCTTTGTGTTTTTGAAAAGTATTTGAAAATGCCTTAGTGCAGCGATTTGCTTTATGATAACTCTTGTATCAGTCTTCAAGAGTGTTGACAAAGCGAATGTTTTTGAAAGTGTTTTTGTGTAGGTGTAAAAGTTTGTTTTGAGCAAGCATCTAACATCTATCTACTTCTACTCGAAAAGGTTCATTATTTTCCTCCTATCCTTTAGACAGTACCATCCTACTATTAGTGAGTGGGTAGCCCTATCGTTGGATGTATGAGGGATGTTGTGTAGTCATAAAGGCAACATGTAGAGACGCTTCAACAATTTTGCTTAGGGACTAGATCATTTACCGAAAGGAAACTGTAGGGTCATCGAGGGACTATGATTTTTTGATTTAAGGGTCTTTTTCTAAAGCGTCCCTATTCTCGAGGGACATGACTATTTTATTTCTGAAAGGCAACCAAAGTGGGCATACCCTAGAGGTGTATATGTGCAAATGTGTTGTATTCAGTTATTTTTGTGTTTTTGTTAGGTTTCCTAGCGTTTTGATTTTAATCTTTGCCATACAATCCTATTAGTCGTACATCTAGTAGTTAATATGAAATCAATAAAAAATGCAGAAAATAAGGGTCCTACGCTATTATAACCAAATCGAAAGGCAAGAAAATATAAAAATAAAGAACAAAATAAAGAGGGGAAGTGAATCCTTCGACCCAGGAAGTAGACTCCTTCGATTCACCCTTCTTTTTCTTTCTTTCGATTGAGCTTGAGAGTTGGCGCGAGCAACCTCCGATTGCACCCTTTCCCGCTTCTTTCAATTGAGCTTTGGAGTTGGCATGAGCAACCTTCGATTGCACCCTTTCCTACTTCTTTTGATTGAGCTTGGGAGTTGGTATGATCAACCGTCGATTGTAACCTTCTCTGCTTCTTTCGATTAGACTATTAAGCAATATGGACCTGCAGAGCAGCATGAGTGTATATTCTTCGTTCACACCATTTTTGTCTTTCATTTGAGTATGTACAAGTTAGTTCCAACATATATATGGACAATAAAAGCAAACAAACAAAAGGACATAAACGGAGAATATAAATAAAAGGCTATTTACATGTTGTGCTGAAACGAAAAACAAGTGAAAGGCTATTTATATGTTATATTGAAACGAAAAATGCAAGGTCAAGAGGACTTACCTTGCTTGAAACTGGAACTTGTGTGTGGATTGGAGTTGTTGGATTCTCTTGGATTCGAAAAGAGAGAGAGCAAGTGTAATGTGATCTTGTTGACTTTTGAAAATTTTTGGTATGCTTCTCTTAGGCTGTGTATGCATGTAAGGAAGTATATGTGTAGTTCCTGGGCTTCTGTCTCTAGTCTCCTGGCGAATATCCTTAGTCCCCTGGAGAATGTGTGGCTTTGTATTTATAGGGATGTGAGGGTGCATGGAAATGGAATGCGACAACCATTTAACTAGGCTTTGAAGGCCATGAGACAAGAATCCAACACATTGAAAGTTGGCCATTTTTGGATAATTCTTGCCATTTTGAAATCTTGAGTGAACCTGGACACATTTATCTCCTTCGAATACCTTCCAGCCTTGTTCTTTGATTGTCTATGACTTGCTCCTCATGGCTCCTTCGATTGGACCCATCTATCTTAGCTGCTTGATTCAAATAGCCTAAACGAGAACTTCATTCTGGAAATTCGAAGCCTCTCTTGTTACTACCTTCAAATGCCATTGCACATGACGCTTGGTCCTGGAAACATGTAATACCAAGACTCATCATAAGACAAAATTGATTTCCATAATTATGTGTCTCCTTCAAATGGACACCATTGTGTATCCTTCGAATGGACCTTTGGAGTGCACTTTCGAAGGGGTCATATTTTATGTCATAGTGTAGAAACTGTGTTGAGGAGTCTTGGCCTTGCGCATTAAAAGCAAGCACAGAGGAAGTCTTTTCCTTATGCATTGAAGGCAATAATAGAATAAGCCTTTGCTTTTGTGAATCCCAGACAAGGCTGAGGAAGCCTCTGCCTTGTGGATTGAAGGCTAGTTGAAAGGAGCCTTTGACTTAGTGAATCCAAAGCAAGCATGAAGAGGCCTTTGCCTAGTGAGTCGAAAGTTACATGTAGAGAGGCATTTTCCTAGTGAGTCGAAGGAAACTGGTTCTTGCCTAAATGAAACTTGGACCAAGGCTTGTTCGAAGGTGACCCAGCACCCAATCGAAGCTAGTGGGCCAATGCTAGATCGAAGGGTTTTAGATGCCCAATCGAAGCTTGTTGACATGCCAATTGAAGGAGCCTTTACTCTAATATGCCATTTGAAGGACATTTGGTTGACATGCCAATCGAAGGACACTGTTCAGATGTCAATCGAAGGACACTGTCGACATGCCAATCGAAAGACATTTGGTTGACATGCCAATCGAAGGACACTATTTAGATGCCAATCGAAGGATACTGCTGACATGCCAATTGAAAGACACTTGAACATCATTCAAAAAATTTCATTTTCTTTAGGCAGGTGTTTGTAACCACCCATGTGAGAGAAAACCTTGGGAAACATGAGAGGGCAAATTTTGGTGTACAACAGCTGCCCCTGTTCAATCTTTCTAAACCTGAGGATTTAGATTGGCTTGTCTGCCTTTCATGATATGAAGGTGGAAGAGGGTTAAACACTAGAGTGCCCAGAAATTTGCACTCGCATGAAATAACACTGATGGTTGATGATGGCAGGAATGGGCTTACATATGCCACTTGGAGTAGATGTTGACTTCATAAGAGGTCTCTTTGTGGGGAATTCCTGTTCCTGCTGTCTGAGGAGGAATCCGTTGGGGAATGTTGACTTTTATTGTTCTCCTTCTTAAGGAAAACTATGTGGGGAACAAAGTCTAGGAACTTCAGTGGTCCACGGCTCTGCTGAAGAGTTATCTCTATACTGGAGAGATGAGAGTTTTCTATTTTCTAGTTGAAATCCAGGTTTCACAATAGCTTGCTGGGGATAATGGAATTAACCGTTATCCGAAAATGTATTAGAAAGAGCCCATGTAGGGCTGTTCCAGGATGAGTCCGTGTTAATATGCATCCAGAGATATATGAGAAGGAGCCTGTGTGGGGTTGTTTCAGGATAAGTCTGTGTTAGACTTCATCTAGATGATAAGAAGTAACCCGTGTAGGATTGCTTCGGGATGAGTCTGTGTTAGACTGCATCAAGATGATGAGAAGGAACTCGTGTAAGATTTCTTCGGGATTAGTCTGTGTTAGATTGTATCTGGATGATGATAAAGAACCCGTGTAAGATTGCTTCGTCTGGTCGTGTATATAGTTTTCCTATCTCGTTTCAGGTTTTAATCTACAAATCAGTTGTTCGCAGATAGTTGTCCAGTCTGGTTTCAGGTATTAATCTGGAACTTGAAAATTATCGGTCGCTGAGGTAGTTGTCCTAGCTGGTTTCAGGTATTAATCTCTGACCTGAGAAAGAAAGATAGTTTTCCTGGCTTGTTACATGTAATAATCTTCAATCTCCTTATGTAGATAGTTCTCCTTGCTTGTTACAGGTATTAATCCATAGTCGATCGTCCACAAATAGTTCTCCTGGCTTGTTATAGGTGTTAATCTGGAACTTGAAAATTGTCGGTCACTGAGATAGTTGTCCTAGCTTGTTACAGGTATTAATCTCTGACCTGAGAAAGAAAGATAGTTTTCCTGGTTTGTTACATGTATTAATCTTCAATCTCCTCATGTAGATATTTCTCCTGACTTGTTACAGGTATTAATCCACAGTCGGTCGTCCATAAATAGTTCTCCTGGCTTGTTACATGTGTTAATATGGAACTTGAAAATTGTCGGTCGTTTGAGATAGTTGTCCTGTCTGGTTTCAGGTATTAATCTCTGACTTGAGAAAGAAAGATAGTTTTCTGGCTTGTTAAAGGTATAAATCTGCAATCTTCTTATGTAGATAGTTTTCCTGGCTTATTACAGGTATTAATCTACAATCGGTCGTCCACAAATAGTTTTCCTGGATGGTTTCAGGTATTAATCTGGAACTTGTTTTTGTCGGTTGTTGAGATAGTTGTTGTTGGCTGGTTACAGGTATTAATCTAACCTTAGACAGAAACATAGTTTTCCTTGCTTGTTATAGGTATTAATCTTTAATCTCCTTATGTAGATAGTTTTCCTGGCTTGTTACAGGAATTAATCTAAAGTCGGTCATCCACAGATAGTTTTCCTGGTTGGTTTCAGGTATTAATATGGAACTTGTTTTTTTCGGTCGTTGAGATAGTTGTCCTGGCTGGTTACAAGTATTAATCTCAGACCTTAGAGAGAAAGATAGTTTTCCTGGCTTGTTATAGGTATTAATCTTAAATATCCTTATGTAGATAGTTTTCCTGGCTTGTTACAGGCATTAATCTACAGTCGGTCATCCACAAATAGTTTTCCTGGCTTGTTACAAGTATTAATCCGGAACTTGGCAGCATCAGTCACATAGATAGTTTCCCCGTCTAGTTTGGGGCATTAATCTGTGGCCTGCTATAGTTGTTGGTAAACCCGTCTTGCTTCGAGAGTTCATACCACTTGGTCATGTAGATAGTTTCCCCGTCTAGTTTTGGGCATTAATCTTTGATCTGCTGTATAAGTTGATAGTGTTTTTCTATCTGCCAATTTAACCTGAAAAGGTAAAACCAGTTTCACGCGATGTCATGATGTATGAATTGCATGATGCTCTCAAAATACATGAGATTTTGATATATGCATTTGTGCTGCATATGCTATGATGTTTGTAGAATGATGCATGAATGCAATTGTGATACGGTGGGAGAACTGACTTGAGTTTTGCGTTTGTTTTCGCACTTGTTCGGTTTAGCAAGAGTCGCCACCAACTTTTTATTTTATCCTAAAGGAAAGGTTAAAAAGCACAGGAAAAACCTTTTGAGATGTTTCATGGGTTCGGGGGGTAGATTATGAAAAGGGAAGGTATTAGCACCCTTTTCATCCATGGTTATCCATGGGCTCTTAGTTACTTGTTTTAGATCACTTGCCTTTGATTTTCAATTTCTTAAAATGGTGGTGTGTGTGTTTTGAAAATGTTTTGAAAAAGATGCCTTGTCTAGGCAACCGTTGTAACAATTCTTTACTCGAATGTTTTACAAAGGTGTGTGTCTTTTCGAAAAGATGTTTCAATGTTTTTGAAAGTTGTTTTGAAAGTTGTGTTTGTGAAGTGGGTTTTGAAAGTAGGCAAGTGTGTTTTGCAAGTTTGATCAAGTAACTAAGAGTTGTCTACCCCTAAATTTACTCAAAGATTTTTCTCATGTTTTAACCCTTTTAACAGTATTGTTCCACCATTGCATTTGGTGGACAATCTTGTGTTAGGATGTTAACGGGACAGGCGCGGGTCATCGTATGGACCATGAATACAATGGTGCCAAGTGTCTTTGGCAACTTTTCCTTTAAGGGACTTGATCATTTTTAGGCAACTTTCGAAAGCTTCATCGAGGGACTATGATCATTTGATTTGTTTTTGTTTTCCAAAGAAACTCAACATGCAAGCATGGCCCATTTTGGAAGGCAACAAGCGAGATTACCCTAGGGGTGCAAGTGTGAATGGTGTATTGATTGTCATGCATTTATTTTGTGTTAGGTTATCTAGCGGTTGATTTTATTTACATACAAACCCTAGGTCTAAACATGGTATAATTGAAAGCGATAAATTGCGGGAATTTAAAGTCTACGCTATTACAAATAAGTATCCGGGAATGGGGGTACAAATATTTACAAATGGGGATGAGACTTATTAGGAGAGTAGTGTCCAAATATATTTACAACCAAATCGAATAGCATTCTCAAATGTAATATATATCAATGTACAAGAATAAAAGATAAGCAAATGTATTGGTGTAAGTGCATGTGATTATTTACAAGTGATGCAAGATATTAACTTAATGCAAAATTAAGTAAGTATTTATTCCTTTTTTGTGTTTTTTGTTAATATGTATAAACAAAAGTTTTAATAAAAGAAAAGAAAATGTTTAAGAAATTCTATTTTTATGTATTAATGTTTTTATGTACAAGAGTTTTAATTAAAGAAAAGAGAAATGTTTTAAGTTTAAAAATTTATGTATTTATATATAAACAAATGTTTAATAAAAAAATCTATTTTTAGGTATTTATTGATATATTATATACAAGGATTTTATTTAACTCAAAATAAAATATTATTATGTATTTTTAATTATACTAATAAAAGAGTAATTTAAGAAAAATTTATATAAAAAAGAGTTTAACGTATTATTTTATTTACAAATAAAAATGAAATATATTAGTTTAAATTATAAAAAGAAAAATAAAATGATAAAAAAAATGTTAGTTTATAAGTATTAAAAAAGAATAAGAATAAAAGAAAAGATTGAATGGGCCTAAAGGGGATGTTTGGCCCAAACAAAAACAGATAGGATTAGGAAAAGGAGGGGGTACGCGCCAGATTGGAAATGGGCTTAAGGCAATTGGATGAGGCAGCAGGCCCAAGCGTTTCACAATGTTTTGTTTTAGGGTTTCAGTGATTTGTTTCACTTCTAGGGTTACAGCTTAGCGCGGCGCTCTCATCTTCTCCTTCTTCTCCCCTTCAAGCTTTCTGTACGGAGGCCACTGATATTCCTTTTTGTCTTAGGCTACCCGGCGCTCCCATCTTCTCCTTCTTCTTCCATGGTTGAACACAGTAGCGATAAGGAGAGGTAACGATTGTTTTAGGGTTTTAAGTTTGTGCATGTTATTAGCTCTTTGACAAATTCTGACTTTTCATGTTATCATTATTTGTGTGAGGTATGAAAGAAAAGGGCAGAAGAATTATACCTTCGTTGGCATTTTGGAAATGGAGGAGGAGAAATGGATAGGGGGCGTCTCAGGCGGCCAAGGGAGGAGGAATACGTGATGCTATGCTTGCTCTGTGAATCTGGTACCTTTATCTTTGCTTTTTATGGTTTAATGATGATTGTATCTGAAAACCTTTGCCTACCTGTTTCTGAACACTTCTTTTCCTCTTCCTGATTGCTGGCTTTGTATGATGTTCTTGCTTCCGAGTATGATGTTTTTCTGACTCTGAAATGCTTTTGCTTCCCTTTTGGCTTTGATTATGATATCTGAGTTTCTTTTCCTCTTCTTCTGTTTGGCTCTGATTGATGGCTTTGAGTATTGTTTTTATTGGTTATTGGCCCTATGATGAGATTACTCTGAGGGCTTTGTTGGTTATGATGCTTCAGTGTTTAATTTGAGTTGCTTGTATGATTTGCTTCTGAAGAAGCTTGTGTGCCTGGATTCTGAGTTGCCTTTGTTGGATATGGATATTTGGCTTGGACAGGTTTGTGTTACAGTCGTGTGAACTGGTTGTTTTTGATGAACAAGCCTTTTAGGCTTTACAGGGCTTGCAATTTACTGAGTTTGAGGCATACTTTGCAAGGCTGTTTGTTTGGATATCTGATAGCTGTAACAAATTTGTTTGGCTTTGTTGTGATATGCTTGTATGGTAGTTTTTGGGTTACAGGTTTGTCTTGATACAGTTTGTGGTTTGAAGCTTATTGTGGTTCAGGCTTGGTTACAGGCTTGAAGCTTGGCAGATTCTTGGTATGAGTTTGAAACAGGTTTGAAAGCCTGAAGCAGGCTTGAGGCTACAAGCTTGCTGACTTGCTTCTATAGCTGGGTTTAAGTTTGAAGTAAGTTTGTTGTTCTGTTATGTGCTTTAGATAGGAAAAATAAGTTGAAGGCAAGCTTTGGCTATGTGTTTCTATGTGTACTCTGCCCTCCTTCTCTTGTGTTCTGGTATATCTTCTTTATATCTTTTTCTCAAGCCTGCTGTACTGTAAGCCTATACTTCTTTTCCTCTCTCCCCCCTACAGATTAAAAGCATTTTTATATTGCTTACTGTCTTTTTTCTGAAAAAGTAACTGGCTTTGAAAATGATGATTTTGAATATCTTGCTTGCACTTTGGTTTTGCTTTGCATATCTCTTATCTTCTTTTTCCAGATTTTCTGCATATTGTACTTCTTGATATCCTTTTGACAGCCTTTTGATAGCTTTTGGATAGTTTGACAGCTTGGTTGACATTGGACTTGGTTAGGCATTTTTCAATCTGCAATCAGTTCAGTTTGCCTTTGTATTTGGTTTGAAATTTTGAACTATGCAGCCTTGTTTGACATTTTGAATTTGTGCAATTCATACTTTTCGCAAGCATATTTCTATCCCTCTTTGTGAACCAAGAGTAATCTTGTGATTTGCAGAGAGGGCAAACAAATTGATTCCGGCCAGTTACTTTTAATGATGAACTTCAAATTAACTGTCCGCTTTTTTATTTTTCATCTGTACTGACTTCTCTTCTTTTTTTTTCTTTTTGCAGGTAAAAATTAATTGAGCAATGGGGGGCGTCAGTAGAAGATGAAGATTTAGAAAAAATAGGATGCAATTTTATTTTACTTTAACCATTTGTAATATTATTATTGTAAACAAAATGTAAATAAATTTACAGTTGTTCAAATAATAATTTGTAACAAACAATTAAAGATGAATAAAAGTCCTTTTTTGTTGGTTAATTCTTTTTTCAATTCACTGTCCATTTAATTATTTAAGTTTCTGAAATTAAAATAACTGGAAGTAAATCCCAACTATTCTAACTTAGAATAAATAAATAATTAATAAACACTGGTCTTGCAATCAATAATAAACTCGGCGTCCCAATTAAACATGAGCAATGCACAGTCAATCAAACAAACATCCATATGCCTATCTCTTTACTGATTAAATCAAACCCTGCCAGTTCTCAATCCAAATGCCTCAGCTCATATCCCAGAGTAAATTGAAAAGCACTGTAGAATTAATTCTTTCTGAGAATGCGCGCACAAAACCCTAATTCTTGACTTAACACCAAAGAAACGCCTGTCTGATCAAACCTTGAGCCAAACTCAACCAAACCCTAACAATTTGCTTGAACTGTTCCCGAGTCCATGAAAACCCTAATTTGGCTAGACTGACAAGAAAAATTCTGTTTGACTGATTCTTGAGCCAATCTGAAAAATCAGGAAAAGCCCGAAGATGTGATTTCTTGTGGAAAAAGAGGAGGGCAAATTTTGGGGTACAACAGCAATGTATGAACGTATCAGCTGTTCCCTTGCAGTGTTGTTGAATTAGGAAAAGTAAATCCCTGATTGTTGCTAGCGATGAAAAGTGTAGGTCTTCAGATTTTGTTTGAAGTTGAATGCTGGGAGATGAACTTCCTTTGTTAAAGAAATAAACTTTGTTGGGGAAGGAAAACTCTGAAATGCTTGGGGATTTTGTTGAAATCCTGCTGGGGAATCCTGAGAAGCTTGGCGACTTCACTGGGGAATTTTTTCTTAGATGTCGGAGCAGTAGTTGGAGATTCTTGCTCGGCCAGGGATATGAGAATAACTGACATCATTAGGCTGCATACTGAGAATATGGCAATAACCTTGTGGTAGGATGATCCTGTCTCTGTACCTCCCGGAGAAGGTATTTGCGGGGATTTTGTGGATGAATCTATGTCGTGATTGTATTTGAAGATGTATTGAAATAAGTTTCAGAATGACATCCGTCTCTGGATCGTATCTGAACCGTTTCTAGAGGAAAATCTAGAATAAGTATCAGGATAACATCCGTCTCTGGATCGTGCCTTGACCATTTCTAGAAGAAAATCTGGAATAAGTGTCAGAATGACATCCGTCTCTAGATCGTATCTGCACCGTTTCTAGAAGAAAATATGGAATAAGTGTCAAAATGACATCCGTCTCTGGATCGTATCTACACCGTTTCTAGAAGAAAATCTGAGATAAGTGTCAGAATGACACCCGTCTCCAGATTGTATACGCACCGTTTCTAGAGGAGAATCTGGAATAAGTGTCAGAATGACATCCGTCTCTGGATCGTATCCACACTGTTTCTAGAGGAGAATCTGGAATAAGTATCAAGATGACATCCGACTCTAGATCGTACCTGAACCGTTTCTAGAAGAAAATCTAGAGTAAGTGTCAGAATGACATCTGTCTCTGGATCGTACCTGAACTGTTTATAGAGGAAGTCTTGAATAAGCGTCAAAATGACATCCGTCTCTGGATCGTATCCGCGCCATTTCTAGAGGATAATCTGGAATAAGTATTAGGATGACATCCGTCTCTGGATCGCACCTGAACTGTTTCTAGAAGAAAATATGGAATAAGTGTCAGAATGACATCCGTCTCTGGATCGTATCTGCACCGTTTCTAGAGGAGAATATGGAATAAGTATCAGGATGACATCCGTCTCTAGATCGTACCTGAATCGTTTCTAGAAGAAAATCTGGAATAAGTGTCAGAATGACATCCGTCTCTAGATTGTATCCCACCATTTCTAGAGGAGAATCTAGAATAAGTATCAGGATGACATCCGTCTTTGGATCGTACCTGAACCATTTCTAGAAGAGAGTCCGCTTTATTTAGAATGTTTTCGTTGGGAATTCCTGTTTTATTATTTTGAGAAGAAATTTGTTGGGGAACATTGATTTTGCTTGATTGTACGTATTCTTTTGATGGGAATCACATTTGATGCCCCAAGTGATGGATACCTACTCCGGCTATTTAGGACTTTAAGAGATTTTCTTGGAATTTTGACTTGACGGCCCCAGATGTGTTAGGCACCATGTCATGCCCCTGATTATGGAAGGCCTGTTATTGAAAATGTTTTTTCCATATGAAGTCATTCTGTTCATCGAGAGGATTTTCGTTCATTGAATATTCGTCAGCGAATTTCTCTGCTGTTGAACAAATAGTCATATGCAAACAATGGTATTTTAAAAATTCAAAGCTTATGTCGGCCTTGAAGTTTGAAAATTCATTTTTTAGTAAAACAAACAAATTTGTAGGAGTGTGATATCAACTCAATATTTAATAGAAAACCTTACAGGAGTCAGGATACCTTTTGTGACAGTAGGCTTCTGAACTAACCCATGATTCAGTTAGGCCTTTTAAGGGTTGTAGCGTGGCCTGGTTCACGGTTTTAAGAAACAAAGGATAAAGGCTCAAATTTTATTTGTATGCAACCCGCTCTTCGTGATGTTCTTCAGTCCTATGCTCAGTTAATTGTGCGTTTAAATCTCGATTGAGTCTGGCATCTTGTCCTTGATGTTTCAGTGATGGTTCAGATACTGAAAGTTTATTTTGAAGAGACAGTCATTTTTGTAATCTTCTTTTGGTCGAGGATTTTAGTAACCTGTTTTTTTTTGTTTTCGTTATCCCTACTTTTGCCTGAACTGGTTCTTTTGTAATTAGAGTCAGCAAGACGCCCCTGTTTTTTTTTCTTTCTCAAGTCTCCTTCATAGGTTTTGACTTAGAGGGCTTTTATTTTGAGATATAATGACTGTCGGCTTTAATGATTATGCGGAACCATCACCATCTTCTGATTTGGAAGGACGTCTTTGATGCCATTCATTATGTATGAAGTGGAAGATTGCGACTGAATGCGCATCTGAATTAACTGAGAAAACTACCCTGCCCCAGGTTATGATTAAGGGTTTTAATTTGTGTGAAAAGAAAAACTCATACTTCTTAGGCTCAAACGGGTTGACTAGGGATTATCTTCCTTATAACTCCACTGTTTAGGATTTGAAACAGTGCATGTACATCGTCAGTGGGGTCTGTTCAAAAGCATACTGTAGAGATCATGGTATTATTTTCGTCATCCTCCCTCTAAAGGCTTACAACTTCTAATCGAGAGTTGAACATCACAAAAAGGAAGTGAGAAAGAAGTTTAAATATAATGAAAATGACATAATTCAAGGCAAACATATGTAATGCATTAATGGGAAAACCAAAGTTTGACATGACAGTAATTGTTTGAACAAGCAAAGGAAATTACAATTGAAAAATCACAAATGAACTAGACGCTATCAATGATTTGGCCTAGGAGCAGTGATCACGTGGTGTGTCTCTGGAGGGTCGAATTCAATGTTCATGACGTCAATCGTATCCTGAATTTTGTTCTTCAGAGTCCAGCAGCCATTCGTATCATGTCCAGGACTATCGGAATGGTATGCACACCTTTCATCGGGGTGGTAGCTAGGAGCAGAGGTATTAGGATTCTGTAGAGGAGCCTTTAACGTAATCAATCCTACTTTCAACATGTGTTGTAACGCTTGAGCTAGTGACATGTTGATTTTGGTGAATTATCTCTTAGGCGTGACCTCCTTACACCGATTCCCTTGTTGATGTCGTTGCACATGCGTAGGATTAGAGACCAGTACTGTCCCCACATATGGGTTGTGGTTACCTCTAGCACGTCCTTCCTGGCCATATACAACATTAGCTTCCTTATTGCCACTAAATGGCTTCTTCTCAGCATTAAAAGGTACAACCATTGGAATCTTCCCACTCTTAATACCACTTTCTACTCTCTCCCTAGTCAGAACCATCTCTGTAAAACCGGATGAAGAACTCCCAATCAGCAAATTGAAGAACGAGCCTGTCAGAGTGCCCATGAACATGTCTACCATCTCCTGATCAGTTAGAGGAGGTTGCACCCTGCCATCTAAGTCTCTCTATTTCTGTGCATATTCCTTAAAACCTTCACCGAAACTCATAGACATACTTTGCAGTTGTGTACGAGTTGGGGCGAGGTCAGCATTATATTGATACTGCTTGTAGAAAGCACCAGTCAGATCTTCACAATTGCGAACATTGGTTCTCTCCAGTTGGTAGAACCATTCCAACTGAGTCCCTGACAAACTCTCCTATAAGAAATGGACCCACATATTCTTATCAGTAGTGTGGGGTTGAATCTTCCAGATATACGACCTTAAATGCAGCTTAGGACAGGAGACATCGTCATACTTAGCAAATGTAGGGACCTTGATTTTTGCGGGATGACCACCCCTGAAATCAGTCTTAGCTCCTCAAAATCCAGCTTGGGTGTCCTTTGGATCTCCATAGCATTGAGTCGATCCTCCAATTGTTTGTATTTATCACCAGCAGGAGGATACTGCTCCTCAGAATAGTCAGGTTCGTCTTCCTCAGACCCTGGATTGTTGTTTTCTTCCAATGGCTTCTCTTCTTGATTGTCCCCCTCATTTGACGGGGTTGGGAAATCTATAGCTCACTTAACCCGTCCTCTGAACCTTCTTCCAAAATTCAATACACCAGCTAGTTTCTTTGCGTTCTTGGTCTTCTCTTTGATGATAAGAGCTTTCAGATCTTCTTGCCCCTGGGCCAGAGCCAGGAACATCTGCTGAAACTGAGCATTTTGAGCTTGAAGATCTTTTACTGTTTGTTCGAGAGGCATTTCTTTTGCTGAAATAAACAACGAGAAGAATAAGAAACCTGTTTTGAAAACCTGTTTATGCGATGATATGCGTGATATGCTTATGCAATGTTTTCAAGGGCCTCATAGGATTTAAACTCTTTTAACCAAAACAGAAACAAAGGCTTTTTATTAGTGAATTCAAATGAAATCAAAGTTTACAAAGGAATAACAAATAAGAAACTTCTAAGATTGCTAAGTCTCCCAGGGACGCTTCCTTTTGGTGCTAATGTAGGCATTGAGATTCTGCTCTTCGTGAAGCTGCTTTGTCAGTTCCAACACCTTTTTCTCACTGGCATAGAATTGGGACTCAAAGTTATCTCGTTCTTCTTTGAGCTGTATCCAAGACTTTTGAAATTCTTCTAAATTTGTTGGCATATTAGGATGTAGAATGATACGATACTCGGCCCCTTGAACAATAGGCTCTGAAATCACTGGTAGGATAGCAGCATATGACATCATAAGATTTTGAACACGAGTTCGCACCCATTTGAGGTATGGCTCCAAAGGGATGGAGTTCTTGTGCCCTAGAGTCCTGCTATCAGTCTTCTTAACCATTCCCCAAGCGCGGATGAACCTCTAACGATAACCTTGCAGATCATTTGAATAGTCAAACATAATACCTTGGATGAGAATATCATAAGGACCATCCCTCCGGGCGTAACCGAATTGGCGTAAAGCTAAAGAGGGGTTATAGGTGATGCCTCCTTTAATGCAAAGGAATGACACATTGGGAAATTCTCCGCAGCGATCAATAAAAGAGATGTCTTCTTGAGAGCGAGGGCACCAATAGATATCGGAGTGAGAAAGAGACATTAATATTTGGTTCCACCTTAAACCTAACTCATTCTTCATTACTGACCGAGGAGGATGTGAAATAAACCACCTATAGAGTAGAGGTATACAACACATAAGAGTCCCTCGCTTCTTCATGGTACGGGTATGGAGTGAATGCAGAATATCCCCGAGTAATGTAGGCACTAGATTGTGAGCAAGGAAGATGTGGATGGCACTGACATCTATAAATTGGTCTGAATTGGGGAACAGAACCAACTCATAGATCAAGAGAGCTAAGAAATCCTTAAAGGCATGGTAACTCATAGCATCTAGGAATACCTGAGCTTTCTTCATTAGAAAACTTGTAAGGAGGCCCTTAACTCCACTCCTTTTTTCCCAGTTGGACTCAATGTTAGACGGCTTCAAGTGAAAAGCTATGGCAACATCTTCAGCAGTTGGATCTTGTTCTAAACCGGTAAAGGGTATCTGCTTCAATATAGGCAAACCAAGTATTTTGGAGAATTCTTCCAGCGTAGGCACCAACTGATAGTATGGAAATGTGAAGCCATGGTTCTTAGGGTCGAAGAACTGGAATAAGACACTCATAAAACCTTCGTCAAAACTGGTAGTGACCAAACTGAGCAAGTGACCCTATCTCTTGTTGAATGACGAGTTCTCAGGAACTTTTAAGACCATTTCTTTGAGTTTGGGCGGAATCTCTACAAAACTGATTCGGTTGGTCTTTCTGCAAGCTGAATCCATAACCTGTAAAATAGAGGAGAGATAAATCCACAGGCCCTTGAAATGGTTAGTGTACATAACATGTTATGATGTTTATGATGTTATGGTTATGCTTTGAAATCACAAGTATATCAAACACAAACGAGTCACACAGAGACCTTAGGTTTAAAGGCTTGCATGAGTTTTAAAGGTAAGTACCCTCTTGAAGTTTCAGTTGGCTCAACCCATCCTATTAATAGTAACCGAGTTCTAAGGAGTCTCATATCACTGACCTTTCTTTTAGGCATTGTTCTAGTTCAAGCACCAAAGTATTGAGGCCAGAATATCCCAAAAGCCCAATCTTAATGAGTGTAGTATCGAGTATCAACCAATCTTCAATAGGAACCAAAGCTGGCCATCTCACTAGTTTCTAATGGCTTAAGATGAGTCAATTAAAGGTTCTAAAGGTCAATTAGCGCTTAACGACACTATAAGGAAGCCTAATGTTATCCTTGACTGACTCAAGGAACATTAGTATAAACCAGATTATCATGCTAATGTAGCTATCACTTCGTCCAAATTAGTCTACGCCGTACAACCTCCATGATTTATTGCTACTTACCTAATAAGGTGCCCCAGATCCGGGTGTAGGATCTTTTAGTAACAACACAAAGACGCCCTTAAAAGTAAAGCATACAAAATACACAATGTAAAACAAATTTTAAAATGATCTAACTCTAAGGTAACCTCACTTTATAAGTATCATCCCCAGCAGAGTCGCCAGTTCTGTGATACGGTGGCAGAATCGACTGTTATACTGGTTTTGCATTTGTGTTCGTAAATGTTGTAGTAAGCAAGAGTCGCCACTGAATTTTCTTTTATCCAAATTAAGGAAAGCGTGAAAAGAACAGAAAAAGACCTTTTCGAGAATTTTCTGAGTAAGGGGGGTAGATTATGGAAAGGGAATGTGTTAGTACCCTTTCCATCCGTAGTTATCTACGGGCTCTTAGATGCTTAACTCATTTTTTAAATACCTTGTGCTTTGTATTTTCGAAAAGTATTTGAAAATGCCTTAGTGCGGCGATTCGCTTTATGATAAATCTTGTATCAGTCCTCAAGAGTGTTGACAAAGCGAATATTTTTTAAAGTGTTTTTGAAATGTTTTTGTGTAGGTGTAAAAGTTTGTTTTGAGCAAGCATCTAACAGCTATCTACTTATACTCGAAAAGGTTCATTCTTTTCCTCCTATCCTTTAGAAGTGACATCCTACTATTAGTGAGTAGGTAGCCCTATCGTTGGATGTATGAGGGACATTCGAAGGGACGTTGTACAGTCATAAAGGCAACATGTAGAGACGCTTCAGCAATTTTGCTTAGGGACTAGATCATTTACCGAAAGGCAACTGTAGGGTAATCGAGGGACTATGATCTTTTGATTTACGGGTCTTTTGCTAAAGCATCCCTATTCTCGAGGTACATGACTGTTTTATTTCCGAAAGGAAACCAAAATGGGCATACCCTAGAGGTGTATATGTGCAAATTTGTTGTATTCAGTTTTTTTTAAATCTTTTTGTTAGGTTTTCTAGCGTTTTGATTTTAATCTTTGCCATACAATCCTATTAGTCATTCATCTAGTAGTTAATATGAAAGCAATAAATACGAAAAATAAGGGTCCTACGCTATTACAACCAAATCGAAAGGCAAGAAAATGTAAAAACAAAGAACAAAACAAAGAGGGGAAGTGAATCCTTCGACCCAGGCAATAGACTCCTTCGATTCACCCTTCTTTAGCTTTCTTTCGATTGAGCTTGATAGTTGGCGTGAGAAACCTTCGATTGCACCCTTTCCTGCTTCTTTCGATTGATCTTAGGAGTTAGTATGAGAAACCTTAGATTTCACCCTTCCATGCTTCTTTCGATTGAGCTTGGGAGTTGGTATGAGCAACCTTCGATTACAACCTTCTCTACCTCTTTCAATTAGACTATGGAGCAATATGGACCTGCAGAGTAGCATGAGTGTATATTCTTCGTTCACACCCTTTTTGTCTTTCATTTGAGTCTGTACAGGTTATTTTCAACATATATGTGGACAAGAAAAGCAAACAAACAAAAAGGACAGAAACGAAGAATATAAATAAAAGGCTATTTACATGTTATACTGAAACGAAAAACAAGTGAAAGGCTATTTATATGTTATGCTGAAACAAAAAATGCAAGGTCAAGAGGACTTACCTTGCATGAAACTGGAACTTGTGTGTGGACTGGAGCTGTTGGATGCTCTTGGATTCGAAAAGAGAGAGTGAAAGTGTGGTGTGATCTTGTTCACTTTTGAGAATTTTTGGTATGCTTCTCTTAGGCTGTGTATGTGTGTAAGGCAATATATGTGTAGTTCCCGGGCTTCTGTCTCTAGTCTCCTGGTGAATATCCTTAGTCCCCTGGCGAATGTGTGTGGCTTTTTATTGATAGGGATGTGAGGGTGCATGGAAATGGCAAGGGACATCCGTTTAACTAGGCTTTGAAGGCCATGAGACAAGAATCCAACACATTGAAAGTTGGCCATTTTTGGATAATTCTTTCCATTTTGAAATCTTGAGTGAACTTGGACACATTTGACTCCTTTGAATACCTTCCAGCCTTGCTCTTTGATTGGCTATGACTTTCTCCTCATGGCTCCTTCGATTGGACCCATCTATCTGCCTTAGCTGCTTGATTCAAATAGCCCAAACGAGAACTTCATTCTGGTTAGTCGAAGCCTCTCTTGTCACTTCCTTCGAATGCCATTGCGTAGGAGGCTTAGGCCTGGCAACATATAAAACCAAGACTCATCATAAGACAAACTTGCTTTCCATAATTATGTGTCTCCTTCCAATGTCCACCAATGTGTGTCCTTCGAATGGACCTTTGAAGTGCTCTTTCAAAGGGGTCATATTGTGTGTCATAGTGCAGAAACTGTGTTAAGGGTTCTTGGCCTTGCGCATTGAAAGCAAGCATAAAGGAAGTCATTGTCTTATGCATTAAAGGCAATCATAGAAGAAGCCTTTTCTTTTGTGAATCCTAGACAAGTCTGAAGAAGCCTCTTCCTTGTGGATCGAAGGCCAGTTGAATGGAGCCTTTGACTTAGTGAATCCAAAGAAAGCATGAAGAGGCTTTTTCCTAGTGAGTCAAAAGTTGCATGTAGAGGCCTTTTCCTAATGAGTCGAAGGGAACTGGTTCTTGCCTAAATGAAACTTGGACCAAGGCTTGCTCGAAGGTGACCCAGCGCCCAATCGAAGCTAGTGGTCCAATGCTAGATCAAAGGGTTTTAGATGCCCAATTGAAGCTTGTTGACATGCCAATCAAAGGAGCCTTTGCTCTGATATGCCAATCGAAGGACATTTGGTTGGCATGCCAATCGAAGGACACTATTCAGATGTCAATTGAAGGACACTGTCAACATTCCAATCGAAAGACATTTAGTTGACATGCCAATCGAAGGACATTGTTCAGATGCCAATCAAAGGACACTATTAACACGCCAATCGAAAGACACTTGACCATCATTCAAAAATTTCCATTTTCTTTAGGAAGGTGTTTGTAACCACCCATGTGAGAGAAAACCTTGGGAAACATGAGAGGGCAAACTCTGGGGTACAACAATTAGCTTTAGAGGAATGATATATACGTTTTTGCTTTAGAATGTATTTGTAAATGATGCTTAAATGAAGATATCATAGTTTGGAAAACTTACCTCTTTGGAGAAAAGTTCAAATCTTTTTCAAGTTGTTCCAGGTGCAATGTGATGATTGATTAAGCTTCCTTGGACCTCCCTGAAGTTGTTCCAATCCTTACTTTATGTTGATAGTGTTTGAATCTCCCCAACCAAGTCAACTTGCAAGGCACCGTTTTTGAGTTTGGAAGATGGTGATAATGATGTGACAAAATTTGTTCTTGTTTTTGGACAACTTATATATGATGTATGTGAGGTGTGTGGATGGTTCGCTTGAACAAATATTGCAAGGTTTATGAGTTTCAAAGAAATGGACTCCGAAAGCTCAAAATGGAGTTTTATGGCCAATTCTAGTTTGAGAGAGATTAAAGGTGTTTTTGAAGCTGTGTGTTTGTGTGTTGGCTTGCAATTGAACCCTATATTTATAGGTGTTGTACCCCAAAATTTTCCCTCCCATATTTCTCAATACATTTCAAGTGAGGTCCTTAAATTGCTCAAGGAAGTCCAAGGGTTGACTAGACAAACTCTCTCCTAAGGCAATCTACCTCAAATTAGGGTTTCATGTTGCATCAAGATACTTGAGTCCAAAGGATCCCAAATGCTCACCATTTCCCTAATATGCTCTCAAGATCATCCATATCAAGTTTCAAGCCTTGCAGAGAAAGTTGGCTCAGTCAATTGCTCAAAGGCTTGAAAATCGATTGTGCTAGGGCAAAAGTCAACTGTGTCCTACATACAATCAAACTTCAAGATTTTTGGTCAACATTATCATTTTGAAGTATTACTCATCATTTTATCAAGGGTTGATCATTATTCCTCAAGGATGGCTCACAATTCATCAAAACCCAAAAGTTGCTAAATTAGGGTTTTGCAGAAAAAGTCAACTCAACTTTGACCAAGCATAACTTTCTCATACTTTATTAAAAATGACCCATCCAAAGCTCATTTTTAAGAGGAGGTGATTCCATACAATTAATCTTCATCTCCCAAGTTCAAAATATGCACTCACAAGAAGATATAAATTTAGACATTATAGGTCCTTTTGAAAAGTCAACAAAAACACCTTTTTTTGCCAAAGCTTCATACATGAACATGGAAGACTCAATTGAGATGATACCAAAAGGGTTGCTTAGAGGACATCTCAAGATTTCTAAAAAGTCCAAGAACACATCTCTATGGTTAAAATTGAAGGAGTTATGCATTGGTAAAGTTGACCTTTTTTGCAAAATTGCCAAAAGTCAAAAATGGCCAAAATTGTAATTTTTGTCAAATGGGCACAACTTTTTGTGCTTGCATTGAGTTGGTAACATGATCCACGATCCATGATCCTTCCCACTTGTCTTTATTTTATTTTTTTCATTTATTTTTATTTTTATTTCAATTAAATCAAATTAAATCAAAATAAAATCATGAAAATATCAAAACTAATCAAAGCTTGAGATTTTGTGCATGTTTAGGTCTCTTTTACAGCTGAGAAGAGAATCAAATCGTGCAAGGCTTGTTTGGACAAAAAAAGATTAAATTTTTCTTGTTTTAGAAAGATTTGATACAAGGGTGAATCAATGATCAAATCTTCATAATTGTAAGGATTTGTTACAAACTTGTAACCCTAATGCACTCTATGATATATATTGAATAAATCCAAAGCAAAAGAACAGGGATTGGAGGCATGAGAAACTGAAAGAAAACTTGCAAAAAATCAACAAAAGTGGTGAATCAAATTCTAATTTTCAGGCTATCTCAACCCTTCCCAGCTATCTCATTCGCTTGCTGGGCATTCAAGGATTCTATCCCAATCATCAACAAGAATTTTCGTGCCCAGATACGCACCTCACGACATCACTACTTTTTTGAAATTGCAATTCATAATTCTGGCATTATTAGCATATGTTATGGATATATTCTGAATCTTTGAGACATTTGCAAGCTAATGATAATAATTAATTGCATTTTTGTTAACCATACAGAGATTTTCCATAGTTAGGGTTCTTGGCTCGTTTTTGGGGTTTTTTATTGCAGGAAAAATTGGCCATGGAAAGTGGTACTATGATGCTCGTGAGATTGCCACGAGTTGATTGGTACCATTGTTGGCCATTTATCTGGTTCGTATGAGATTTTGGAGAAACGCAGGCTTATACCTACGCCCAGAAAACCGTAGGTAAAAGTCCTGGACTTTTGCCAACGGAGGGAGGAAGAAGAAGGGTGGCGTGGCACCCCCTGACTGGCCCATTTGAAAATTTGCACGTTTTGATATATTAATTTGCTTTTTCTAATATAATATTTGTTTGTTATTCCATATGCAAATGAACGCGCTAACTCAGTTGGTCAGTGGGTGAAGGAAATTGCCAAAGGGCCTGGGTTCGATTCCCAGGTCCCCATATTTGCCAATGCTATTTTCTTTTACATCATCAGGTACACGCGCATGTATTGGGTCCATCATAGGCCATCATCCTTCAACCACCAGATCTCCAGAATGCCAGATCTAACGCCCATCCTTTGGAGGTCCATGATGCACCCTAGTCAAGCCATTGCACAGGATCTGAAAGTCAACGTGGGCTAAGGATTATTGGGCCTAAAAGTCAGATTCAAACCCCCCTATTTGCTACTAACATCAGACCCATTTCTTTATTTTTCTTTTCTATTTATTTATTTAATTTATTTTGATTAATTATTTTCTAACATAAAATTAATTCTTTTTTTACAAAAAACTCATAAAATCAATTTTAACAATTTAGATTTAGGTTTTATTTTTATCAAATTTAATTTAATAATTAGTTTAATTTAATTTTAGGGTAATTTCAACCTTTTGTAAATAAATTAGAAAATTAGGGTTTTGTTTAATTTAATTTTTATTTTCTTTTCTTAAAATAACAAAAATATAAAAATAGGTCAAATTAATTACTTTTCTCAAATTAAATTAATTAGTAACTAGGTTTGTATTTATTTAATTAAAACCTTACTTTTTCTCAAAAATAATCAAAAACAACAAAAAATGATTTGTCTTTCAATTAGGTTTAGACGGGGTCAAAACCCTAATTTTTTTCTCGTTCTCGATTCATCGCGCGCATTTCTTATTTTTACGATATTAATGTAACTGCTCATGGGATGTAATAGTTTAATTAGGATTTTTCATTTATTTATCGTTTTACAGGTTTTTGGCTATGTAATTAATCCCCCTCCCTGAAGCCTTGTAATAGCGTAGTTTTATTTCTCGCATTTTAATTTTCGAAAATATTAACTGTTAGATGTATGATAATAGGATTGCATGACAAGAATGTATGTTAATTTTAAAACAGTTAGCCAACCCTAAATGTGCAAAGATAATAACTCAAATCAAATCACTCGCACATGCGCACTCCTAGGGTATACTCTCACTTCGGTTGCCTTCGGTAAATGATCATTAAGTATAGGATATTTTAGTGGTTGCCCTCTTGTATAAACAAAGATCAAAAGTCCCGTTCAGAAATGTTGCCTCGAAAAGGTTGCCTCGGAAATGTTGCCTCGAATATGATCTTAAGACACTATGGTTATTACTAAGACGTCCTAACATTGCTTTAGTGATCATACGTCTCTTTCGAATTAACCCTTACAACTCCAACGACGGTGCTTCCTATTTCTATAATAAGTAGGATAGCGTTGTCTAAAGGAAACAAGAACAGAAACATTCTTTTTTTTGAGTAGATAGATGCTAGTAGGTACTTGCTCAAAATCAAACTTTTTCACACTTAAGCCTTTTTTTTAAAACAAAGTTTTCAAAACGACTTCGTAACACTCTTGAGGACTGATACAAGGGTTAAGACGAAGTAAAACAAAAACTTTTCAAAAACACACAAACACGGAAGAAATTTTTAAAATGATGAGCAAGTACCTAAGAGCCCGTAGAAAACTACGGATAGAAAGAGTGCTAATACCTTCCCTTTCTATAATCTACCCCTCGTACCCAAAATCTCGAAAAAGGAATTTTTCTATGCTTTTTTCCTTTCCAGTTGGATAAAATAAAAGTCGGTGGCGACTCTTTCTTACTGCGACATTTTGCGAACAAAAAATGCAAAACGCAAACCAGTATTAAACAGTCGGTTCTTCCACCGTATCATAGAACTGGCGACTCTACTGGGGACTTAATAAGTGGGGTATACCTTAGGATTAGTTCATCATAAATTGCTTCTCTTGTTTGATTTAATTGCTTTACTTTTGAGGGTTTTGTATTGGGAGTTACTATAGATCCTAACCCGGATCTGGGGGACACTTTTTAGGTAAGTAGCAATAAACTGTGAGGGAACTGTACGGCATAGACCGATACGGTTGAAGCAGTAGCTACGTTGATGTGGCACATTGGTTGGTACCGGTATCCCTTGTGGAGAAATGAGGAGAATACGGGGCTTCTATGTGTGTCGTTAAGCATCAACTGACCTTAGAACCCATAATTGACCAACTTGGCCAGTAGGAAGTAGTGAGATAGCCGACCTCAGTGTAAAGCTGAGAACTGGTTGATACTCGATGCTACACTCATTGAGGCTATACTCTCGAGATAGTTCCGGCTGCAAGAAAAGATTGCGTGAGCTAAAACCATGACCGATGGAGGATGGTCAGTGATATTGAGAACCTCTAGAACCCGGTTACTATTATTAGGACAGGTTGAAACCAATTGAACTTCAAGAGGGTAATACCTAGACCCCATGCAAGCCTTAAACTTAAGGGCTTTTGTGTGACTTGTTTGCCTTTACCATGTCTATTATCTGCTATACATGTTGTGTGTTTTATCATGACATCATGCATCATAACATATCATGCATACTTTATTACACTAACCATTTCAAAGACCGATGGGATTTATCTTTGTTCTGTTTTGCAGATTATGGCTTCCATGTACAGAAACACGATCCGAGTTAAATTTGTGCAAATACCTGCTCAACTCAAAGAGTTAGTCTCAAAAGTTTCCGATACTTCTTCATTCATTAGAAGACATGGTCAACTTCTTAGCTTGGTTACCTCAAGGTTTGATGAGCAGATGATGAGTGTGCTTTTCCAGTTCCTCGATCCGGTGCATCATTGCTTCACTTTCCCGGATTATCAGCTAGTTCCCACTATGGAAGAGTTTTCTCATTTATTGGGCATATCCATCCATGAGCAGATGCCCTTCACAGTTTTGGAAGATACTCCTAAACCAGAAGACATTGCTTCAACTCTATATTTAAAACGGGCTGATGTAGTATCTAATTGGGAAACACGAAGCGGGGTTGAAGGTTTCTTAGCCAAGTTTCTGATGGATCAAGCTCAACTATTCTGGGATAACTTGGATTTTCAGGCTTTCGAAGACATCTTGGCTCTCCTTATCTACGGTTTGGTTCTTTTCTCGAATCCAGATTCCTTCATAGATGTGAATGCGGTTAAGATCTTCCTGTCTCGCAATCCTGTACCTACTCTTCTGGGTGATATCTTGCATGCCCTCTATACTCGTACTGTGCGTAGAAGAGGGACCCTCACGTGTTGCATGCCTTTGCTGGCGAGGTGGTTTATTTCGCACCTCCCCAAGTCCGTGTTGAAGAATGAGGAAGGTTTAGGGTGGTCTTACAGAATAATGTCCCTTGGCCATACATACATTCTTTGGAGTTCTAAGGCTATGGAAAACACTACTGTCATTGATTGTTGTGGGGGATACCCTAATGTCCCGTTGCTTGGAATCAGAGGTGGAATAACCTACAGTCCTTGTTTAGCTTTTCGACAGTTTGGTCGTTGTTGTACCCCAAATTTTGACCTAAGATACCATCTCCCATCTGCATCATTACATTGCAAGCGTTTTGATCTTTTGATTTTTTAAAAATTCATAACTTTTTCAGGTCGAGAGCTGTTTATTTTTGAACGCTAAATTTATTAACTGATCAAGACTTAAATGATGTTTATTAATTATTTATCATCTTAAATTTAAATAATTGGAATTTATTTTCAGTTATTATATAATTCAAAGATCTATAAATAATAAAATAAATATTTGAAAAGAGGCATATTAATCGTTCAGACAGTGTTTATTTATTATTTATTATCTTAAATTTAAATAATTGGAAATTATTTTCAGTTATTACATAATTTAAAGATTTATGAATAATATAATAAATATTTGAAAAGAAGTTCATTAATTGGTCAATAATGGTTATTTAATTATTTATCATTCTAAGTTAAATAATTGAAATTCTATTTTTAATTATTATAATTTAGAAAATTATGAATAACGAATTAAATAATTGAAATTATTAATTGATCAATGATGTTTATTTATTCGTTTATTATTCTGAATTTAAGTGATTGAAATTGATTTTCAATTATTATACAATTTAAAGAATTATAAACGATAAAAAAATAATTGGAAAGAAAAGAATTGACGGGGAAATAATAGAATTTCATTTCACTTTATTCTATTTTATTACAATTGTTATTTAAATATTGTATTATTTACAAAATATTTATAATAACAAATTACATAAAAGTTTAAAGTAAAATAGAACTATATTTCTAAAATTCTAATTCTAAATCTTCTATCCAATGCTTTTGTCTGCTCATTTGATTTTACCTGCAAAAACAATTAAAAGAAAAGTTAGAAATAAATAAATAATTAAAAGCAGAAAATTATTTATTAGTGTTCATCATTAAAAGCAACGGCTGAAATCAGTTTACCCTATTTTTGCAAATCACGGGATTTCTCCCGGTTCACAAAAAAGGGAGGAATTTTTATTTTCATAAATGATTGCACAATTTAAAACATGCACAAATTCATTTTATTTTTCAAAACTGCATATTTAAAATCAATTGCATTTTAAAAAAGGGCCAACTGCATATGCATAATTTCTTTTGTCAAAAAATGCATATTTCAAAAATATACACAGCATACAAAAAGCAACAGCATATGCAAGTATACAAGTATGCAAAACAAGTTTCTTTTTTCAAAACCACATGCAACGTAAACTATGCAACAACTTAAGAAGAAGCCAAAATATAGTGAGGCTCCACTGTGCCATTGCAAGTCAAAAGAAAATGTGCAGTCTAAAAACCATTTTGCAAGCAAGTATATTTCCCATTTCATCATTTTCCAGCATGTTTGCAATTTCAGAATACAGTACAATACATCATTTTATGCATCAAATGTACTAAGAGAGAGAAGAGAGATAGAAAGATGGTTTTTACAGGTTTTGGTTTAGGCAGAAGGAGTTATAAAACAAAGCTACAACAGTAACTCAGTAGAAAAAGGAGCATAAGAAAGGAATAAAAACAAAACTGCTGTAACAGTAATATGCAGAAGGCCAAGGATATAGTAAATAATTCAAAAACCTGTGGCAAAAAGGAGATGCCAAACAATTGTATAACAGAACATAAACCCCTTCAAAGGAAGAGAATTGATAACCTGCACGCCTTCCACGTTCAAAACTGAAAAACAAAGAAGCAAAAAAAACCTTTGTTCTCCAAGTCTAAAACAAAAACCAATAGAGTATATTGTCATAATGCAAAACCTGCATATAACCATTTCAAAACCTGCATAGAACCATTTTTTTTCAAGAACCTACTGTCAAACAATACCAAACCTGTACCATCCATAAAACCACAGCCAAAACCGAACCTTATGGCCTAAACAAAACAACCTTGGCCTAAACCATAGCCCACTGCATAAACCATATCAGAACCTAAAACCATAACCTGTTGTCCAGCCTAACCGAAACCAGTAGAACCAAAACCAGTTCAAGTATCAAAACCAATACAACCTGTGTCAACACCTACTGCATAAAACCAATAACCTGTTAAACACAACATTGGCCTAAACCAGTAGAACCAAAACCCTTTCAAGTATCAAAACCAGTGCAACTTGTAATGGCCTAAACCATACACGCTCAAAAACCAAACCCAAGCATACGAAGGCCTCAACATGTTCATCATTGGCCATAAGCGAATCATGCAGTAGTATAGGCGAGGAGAAGAAAAGAGACTGTCAAACCATTCCAACAAAGCATACAGAAATCAGAAAGAAGAAGAGAAAAAGCATCAATATCATCAAGCTAGTCAAAAATCATTTTTCAACATAGCATTCAAAACGTTCAAGGGCAACCCAAAGGCAACAAACATTTCAAAGAATATCAAGCATGTTCAGCATACAGTGAACGAGAAGAAGAAAGAAGTGAATATCAAAGGCTCAATTCATCACAAAAGGGTCAAAAGGAACGAAGTACCGATAAATCCGGAGCAAGCCCACAACGTCGAACCTCGCCGTCCCGGCCTCCTAGCTTTCCTCACCTTCCCTCCTCCTTCTCCAGGTAGCTTTTTTTTCACCCTCTTTGTTTTTCTTCATAATACCTCAATAATCATGTGAAAAAATGAAGTAAGAATCAAATCAGAACCAAAATCACAGCATGCAATTGTAACGAAAATATCGTGAATACGAAAACGAACTTACCGAATCTGTCGCCCCCTAACGTTTTGCTGGAGGGAAGAGGAAAGTGAAGAGCTAGTGGCCATTAGGACAGAGGGAGACTCGGAGCCATAGAAGCGAAGCAAGAGACGAAGAGTTGAATCACACGAAGAAGACAAAGCAAGCGAACGGCGTTGTGGTCACAAAACCTAAATCCCTAATTCAATTATCAAAACAGGTTTAACCTAAAACAAGAATTATGAAATGCATAATTGGACCCAACCGCCCCTGAGCCCAAACGAGCTGCTTCTATACCCCCCCCCCCCCCCCCCCCCCCTTTTCTATCTTTTGTCTTGGGCCCTTTAGAACTTTGGCCCATCTTTTTGTTTCCCTTTCATTTTGTTTTAACACTCATAAGCCATTTTTTTAATTTACTTTTTTTTCTAATGTTTAAGTAATAAACCTTTTCTTTTCAAATTTAGTCTAATTAAGTGTTTTACTCTTATTTATTTCTATTAACTAATGAACAAATGCCTTATTATATATTAATTAGGACTTTATATAAGAATTAGTCAAAATATTTAAGTTAGTATAAAATATCAAGTTTTTTTATTTGTATATTAATACTAAAAACACATAAAAGGAATAAATAAAATAAAACTTAAAAAAAAAACATTTTATTTCTCTTAATTAATGCACTCGTTTTAGTTAATACTAATACAAATATATAAAAAAATAGAAACTTAAAACTTAAAAAATATTTTTGTTTTCCTTAATTAATCCTCATTACTTTTATCCATATAAAAAATGCGTAAAAAATGGAAACTATTAAAACATTTTCTTTTCATTAATATTAAACAAAAATCATAAAAATGCACGTTCACACACTTAGTCTTTTATTTAATTGTTATATATCCTTATCCGCATAATTTTTCTGTTTAATTATTTCATATTTACTTGTTTATTCTGTTTACTTTTAAATCCAAGGGAAAAACGATTAAATTTGTCGACTTCATGTCCTCAAGTCTAATTGCGCGAACATTCGCATTTCATTAAAACTTAGGATAATTTTTCCTTAAATATTCAATCTTTTCAAAACTTATACCCTTTAAGCAAAAACTTCGACATTAGGTCGTCGCATCTTCAAAAACCCGTCCGTACCCCTTTTCGGCCAAAACGATTCATTTTTTCAAACGATCAATTTTAATAAACAGATATTTCAAAAGGTTCCTATAGAGTACTATAGATACATTGGGTGCTAATACCTTCCCACTGTATAACCAACCCCCGAACCATAGATCTTTTCAAAAATGCCTTGTATCTTTATTACTTTTAAAAAGTATTATTTACATTGCATATTTAGGGTTTTATTTCGCTCTTTCCCCTTTTCCCTTGGAAATAATAAAGCGCGGTGGCGACTCTTGCTTTTGTGAGACGAATTAATCAATAATTCGATCTCCGATTTACCCCGCTACATTTTTTATCGCTACAGAATTGGCAACTCTGCTGGGGACAGATTGACCTCTTGCTGGTCCATCCCTAAGTGGGTTAAGCCTAATTTGTTTTATCTGTTTACTATTATTTGATTTTCTTGATTATGTGTTTAAATTAGGGTGTTTGGGTTTTTGCAAAGGACGAATCCTATACCCAGATTAAGTAACGCTTAAGGAATAGGACGGGCGGTACAATCATGTTAACTTTGAGGGAGTAATCCCGAAGAAGGAGGCATGAGATCCCCCACTCAATGGAAGGCCCTCTTGAACATAATATTTGTTTACCGAGTAATCGGGAAGACATTATTATTTTCGACCTAGGAGCCCGAGAAGTTGAGGACCGTAGAACCCTAACCCCTCTTGGCCTTTTTAGGTATAGCGCGGAGACTATAACGGAGTAATTCAGAAGTAGTTGTTACGCGATGCTACGCTCGGACGAGTTTCTCTTGAGAATATTGCTAATTATTGAGTAATCAAGACGTTGGTAATATCCGAAGGAGGAATGTAGACTCTGGGAACTCTTAGAACCCTGTCTTACAGGTGTGATTGAACCATTAGTACATACCTTTGGGTGGGCTTTACCCTTAACTCCATGCTGAACGTTGAACCTTTGAACCCCATGTTTGTGAACTTGTATATGACTGTTGCATTATCATTCATTCATGCATTCATCAACATCTTTGTAAAAAACTTGTTTTTCAAGGAACTTCAGAATGATTTTTGCAGACATCTCAGGTCATCATGGAATTTGGAAGGAGAAACACTCGAAGCTTTAGTTTTAAGGAGCCCGAGATTGAAGAACTGAAGAGTTTGATTCCGAAGATCGAGAACCCGACGGATTTTCAGAAGAAGTATGGGTCCATTATACCTCTCATGAAGCGCAAGATGAAGGAAGGCATCCTCAATACATTGGTTCAATTCTACGATCCTTTGTACCGATGTTTCACCTTTCCGGATTACCAGTTGATGCCCACCTTAGAAGAGTATTCCTACATACTTGGTTTGCCGATCATCGACTGTGTTCCTTTTTCTGGATTATAAGAAGAACCCAAATCTCACGAGATAGTGACCATCACCCGCTTGAAGAAGTCAGAGATAGAGGAGAACATGACTACAAAAGGGGGGATCCGAGGTTTGTCTGTGCAGTTTTTGTTGAGGAAAGCTCGTCATTTCTCTGAGATAAAAGATACTGTTGCCTTTGAAGACGTGTTTGCTTTACTCGCTTATGTTCTATTCTTGTTCCCTAACGTTGATAAGTTTATGGATATCAACGCCATCAGAATTTTCTTGATTGGAAATCCGGTCCCTACGCTACTAGGAGATACCTACTACTCCATTCATCTTCGAAACTCTTATCAAGGAGGAATGATTATTTATTGTGCACCGTTGTTGTATCAGTGGTATGTTTCGCATCTGTCTGGGTCTGATATTTTCTGGGATCTCGAGAAGGAGCCGCGATGGGCGCCAAAGATTATGGCTCTCACTCATTTCGACATTGATTGGTATAATCGAGTTTACTACGACGTGAAGATCATCGATAACTGTGGTGCTTTTCCTAACGTGCCTCTTCTTGGTACGAGAGGTGGAATTAACTATAACCCTGTTCTCGCGCGCCGTCAGTTTGGGTACCCGATGAGGGACAAGCCAAACAACATCCATGTGAGTGGTTTCTTTCTATAGGAAGGACAAGATCATCAGGCAGCTAAGAGGGAGATCGAAGGAGCTTGGCGCCACATCCATAGGAAAGGGAGAGATATGTTAGGACATAGAGGTGCCATTTCTTTGGAGCCTTACCTACAGTGGGTCCGTGCTAGGGCTTGTGCTCTCAATATGCCCTATAAACTTGAGAAACCTTTATTCCCCACCGTTGCACCATCATCTGTTGTTATCCCTATCGCAAATATAGGAGAATACCAAGGAAATTTGGCTAGGATGAAGTCCGAGAGGGATGCTTGGAAAGAAAAGTACCATATGTCTGAATATGAGAATCGAGTCCTGACTCGACAGCTAAAGGAAAAGGAGGATTTACTCTTTATTCAAGACGGCTGGTTCATTGATCACGATGAGAAACTTCGTCAAAAGGATGCTTTACTGAAGAAGTATGCTAGTGAGAGGAAGAGAAGGAAGGAAGGTTCGTTAAGCGTGGCTCTTGTTCCTAACCCACAGAAGGAAATCATTGATCGACTGGTAGCTGAGAAGAAAGAGATGGAAGACTTTTATGAAGAGAAGATCAAGAAGCTCCGGTTACAGTTGGTGTTTGGTCCCTCATCTGATGATTCTGAGTGATCTTTAGCTTTTAGTTTTGTTTTATTGATGTCATTTTGTAAAACTTTGTAAAAGGGCTTCATGCTCCAAGTTGTAATTTATTGCTTTATTATGGGCTTCATGCTCCAAAGTTGTAATTTATTGCTTTATTATGGGCTTCATGCTCCAAAGTTCTAATTTATTGCTTTATTTTGAACTTCATGTTTTAAAGTTGTAATTTACTGCTTTTATTATTGGGTTGTTATCCCAAAGTTGTAATTTACTGTTTTGTTATTCCAAAGTTGTAATTTGTAATTTACTGTCTTTGACTAATGGATTGAGTTTTTGTTGTTCCAAATTCCTTTACCATTGATGTATGCAAAATTATCAAGGTTCCTTGAAAAACTATTAAAATGAATCATCATTTGCATCACACATCATGCATCATTCAACATTTCACTTCACACTTTGTTAGAGTCTTATCCTTGTTCTTTTTCCACTCTAAAGGTTGTCAAGCTGTCTCACCGATACGACACTCGAGCCAATCGTCAGAGGAAAATGGAAGATCTGGAACAGGAAAACCATGAGCTTCGTGGGGAGGTTGCTACCCTTCGTATCGAGATGGAAAAGTTAACTGCGTTAGTGGAAAGTTTGGTGGCTGTTCAGAATCAGCCATCGACTACAGCTGCCGAGATTCAGACTTCAACTCCAGTGGTTTTCGAGGTTGTCACTGTTCCGACGTCCGTGACTCAAATCAACTCTCCGCTTCAACATCAGATGCCGAAAGGTTTTCCGTGGGGAATGCCTTACAACTTTGTGCCAGAGGGGTATCAGCCTGCCGTACAACCTTTGTTTCAACCTGCCTTGTCTCTTCCTCAGCCAGAGACAACTTCCATGCCGCCAGTAATTCCGTCCGTGACACCTTTTCCGCAACCGATTATGACAACTGTCGCTCCTGTGGTCCACTCCGTGCCATACTTGAATGAGCCTACTTATCCTGCCGAGCCTACTGAAAGTTTGGGTCTTTTTGATAGAATGGAAGAGTTTCAAGATCAGTTCCAGGAAATGCAGAAGGAGCTCAGAGCGTTAAAGGGGAAGGATTTGTTTGGGAAGAACACGCATGACCTTTGTTTAGTTCCGAATGTCAAGATTCCAACAAAATTCAAAGTGCCAAACTTTGAGAGATATAAGGGTGATTCGTGTCCTAGAAGCCATTTGACAATGTACGTGAGAAAGATGTCTACGTATTCCGATGATCATGACTTGTTGATTCATTATTTTCAAGATAGTTTGACGGGTGCTGCTCTAAAGTGGTATATGGGTTTAGACAGTATTCGGATCCGCAACTTCAACGATCTTAGCGAAGCATTTGTCCACCAGTATAAGTACAACATTGACATGGCACCGGACAGGGATCAACTCCGGGCGATGTCGCAAAGAGACCGAGAATATTTTAAGGAGTACGCCCAGAGGTGGCGTGAAATTGCTGCTCAAATCTATCCACCTCTTGAGGAGAAAGAGATGACTAAGATATTTTTGAAGACTTTAGGTTCCTTTTACTATGAAAGAATGATAGCCAGCGCACCCAGTGACTTCACCGAAATGGTAAGCATGGGCATGCGGTTAGAGGAAGGGATTCGTGAAGGGCGTTTGGTTAAAGAAGGAAGTCCATCTAGCAGTATTAAGAAGTTTGGAAGTGTTTTCCCGAAAAGAAAAGAGCAGGATGTCAGCGCATTGTTCCCAGGGAGACCCATGAGAGGTTGCTCTCACGTTGCGGCAGTCACTCCGGCTGTCCGCCCAACTTTGATGACCCCAGCTCATCAAACCCCACCAACTCAACAACGGCCATTTCAGCAGCAGCCTCGACAACAGGCTTATCCATTCAACAATCAGAACCGTTCACCCAGAAAACCGCAGTTCGATGCCATTCCTATGACTTATACAGAATTGTTCCCTGCTCTTATCAGAAAGAATCTCATAACGACAAAGCCTCCTCCTGTCGCACCAAACAGTACTTCTCCGTGGTACAAGGCAGATCAGTTTTGTGAATATCATCAAGGGTCTCCGGGGCACAACCTTGAGAATTGCTTTGCTCTGAAGGCGGACGTGCAGAGATTGATTAAGAATGGTATCTTGTCTTTCAAGGATGTTAATCCAAATGTTAGAGATAATCCTTTGCCTCGACATGGGGCAGCTTCAGTGAATATGGTGGAAGGTTGTCCGGGGAAGTTTCGAGTTTTTCAAGTTGAACACATAAGAGAGGTGTTGATCAGGTTACATCAGAGTTTGAGAAGACTTGCCTTTGTTAGGCATCAGCATGATTATGATGTTTGTGAATTTTGTTCAAGAGAGTTTGATTGTCCTATTGTGAAGGAGGATATTCAGAAGTTGCTAGACCAGAGAGTTATCACTATTACGTATGACAGAGATCCGGAGGATGAAGTGAATGTTATCATACCACAATTCAATTTGCCTGAATCAGTAGAGATCGCTTACGACAGTCAGACTGCACCTGTTGATCCTTTGATTATTTACCCACCTGGTCATGTGCCTTACAACTCAGACCAAGCTGTACCGTATAAGTATAATGCCACAATGATTGAGAATGGGGTAGAAGTCCCTATACCAACAAGACCGTCTTTTGTTAACATTGCTGATGTGAGTAGAGTTACTAGGAGTGGACGTGTCTTTGCAGCAGTACCTTTGAAGAGACCAAAAGTTTAAGTCAGGAGACCCATACCTGCAGAGGTCCCAGTGAGAAATGTTGAACCAAGGGTTGAGGTAGGCCGATCCAGTGAACCTATCTCTCGCCCTGAGGATGATGAGATTCTGAAGCTTATCAAGAGAAGTGAATATAAGATTGTGGACCAACTTTTGCAAACTCCTTCCAAGATTTCTTTGCTTGCTTTATTGAGAGATTCTGGTGCCCATAGAGAAGCTTTGATGAAGGTCTTGGACCAGGCGTTCGTGGATCATGATGTGACGGTTGACCAGTTTGATGGAATTGTGGGAAATATTACTTCGTGTAACAATCTTGGTTTCAGTGATGAAGAACTCCCGGAGGAGGGGAGAAACCATAATATGGCTTTGCATATCTCAGTAAGTTGTGGAAATGATACCTTATCAAGTGTGTTGGTGGATACAGGTTCGTCGTTGAATGTGATGCCCAAGACTACATTGTCTCGACTCTCATATCCAAGTGCTCCCATGAGACCCAGTGGAGTAATTGTTAAAGCGTTTGATGGTTCTAGGAAGACAATCATTGGTGAAGTGGATCTTCCTATAGTAATTGGTCCCCATACTTTTCAAATCACTTTCCAAGTGATGGATATTCGTGCTGCCTACAGTTGCTTATTGGGTCGTCCATGGATCCATGATGCAGGGGCAGTCACCTCTACGCTCCATCAGAGACTAAAGTTTGTAAGGCATGGGAAGCTAGTGATGATTGGGGGAGAGCAGGCTATGGTGGTGTTGTACCCCAAAATTTGCCCTCCCACATTTCTCAAAACGTTTCAAGAAAAATTCACAAGTCCAACCCGGCGCATCATATTCAGGTGTTCTTTCGCCAAGATATCTTTGATAACATATTCTCAAATTCAGGTTCGGCTCAAGAGTCAATTCTTTAAAGAAGGTATCCGAATGTGTGAGTTTTCTCGAAGAAATATGGTGAAAAAAGTGTGCTGAAAGTGCAGTTTTTACGCGCTAAAAAATTCATAACTTGAAGATCGTGACTCGTTTTGAACCCGTTCCGGTGGCCAAATTTCCGTCTTGACATTATCTACGTTTTCATCTCTCACGGATGGAAGCCAATTTCGATCAGAAGGTCTTCAAAAATGGGGATTTATCAAGTATTTTCATACGGAAAATTTGTGACAGAAGTTTATTTGCGTCATGTTCAGAAAATCATAACTTGGTCGATTTTCATCGTATCGAGCTGGTTCCGGTGCCAAAATTTCACAAATTGAGTTGGCTACATTTTCACAGAAGGTATTGAGTTCAAACGGTATTCAAAAGGCCTTCGTTTTTTGCTCAGAGTGCGTGACACGCTGAAAATCCTGAATGCTGAATATTATTTCATCTGGGCCGAAACTTCAAAAATTCATAACTCGGTCAATTTTTATCGGATTGGAATCATATTTTTACACAAGGTTACTGACTCATAGATCTACAACTTTGCTTCAAAAGTCGAGACCAAATTATGCACCGATCAATACCAGTTTTTTATTGAAGAACGTGTCAGAGTCGACACTGGAGCCCAAAATAAGTTTGTCTGAGCTGAAACTTCAAAAATTCATAACTAATTCACCGTTTATCCGATTGAGTCGATTTTCGGACAGGAGTTAGTTCTCGATGTCGGCTACATTTTGTTTTCACATTTCAACTTCAAAAAGTGCACTTAAGTCCCTGCGATTTATCCTGGAAAGTGACGAATTCAAGTGAATATTGGAGGCCCAATTGCACATTCAAAGCCCATTTGCTTTACCCTAATTTCCACTATATAATCACCTTCTTGTCACACAAACCAGAGAGGAAAAAAAGAAGAGAAAAAGAGAGAAAAAACCTTGCCACAACACTGTTGGAATATCAAACTCTTTTAAGAACCCTAAAACCTTGAAATCCTTATTACAAATCCCTCTCTCACTACAAACAAAGCCATCTCAGTTATAAACCAATACCTCACTACTTCTTCAGTAAGGATAAGGCTGGCTTGATCTCCATGATCCTAATTTTCCAGTAAGGCATAAAAGCATTCAGGTCACTAATTTTCTAGTAAGGGTAAGATTGATTTGATCTCCATGATCAAAAGGGTATAATCATTCATACATGTCATATTGTGTCTAAACATTAAATTTCTTCATATATTGGCTTTATTTGCATTTTATGATTTTATTTAATGTGTTTGTGAGATTCAACACTGCAGATTTAGACAGGATCCCATGCAGGTTCATTAAGGAACGTTGAGGCCAAAAGCCAAATGGCCAAAAGCCAAAAGCCAAATGACCAAAGTAGAACATTTTATGCATGACACCAATACATGCCGAGGCAGACATTAAGCCAGACATTAAGGAACGTTGAAGCCAGAACACAAATGGCCAAAAGCCAAAACGCAAATGGCCAAAAGCCAAAAGCCAAATGGCTAAAGTAGAACAACTTATGTATGATGAGGCCAGAACACAAATGGCCAAACCACTCCAATTCACCTCCAAAAAGGGGACAGAAGCCCCCCAAGGTATTGTATTTTCTTTCTTTTCTTTATTTTATTTGTTTCAATTATTTCTTTTTTTTAATTAGTTCCTTTAATTTAATTTATTTTCATAAAAAAATAAAACAATATAAAAATCAGAAAAAAGACAAAAAATAAGTATTTTTATTTAATGTTATTTTTTTTTGTAAATAAATATCACTAATTAATTTTAGCTTTGTAAAATTAGGTTTAATTCAAACATTTTTCTTAATAAACTTAAAATTGGTAGAATTAGGTTTTAATCAATTTTTATCCTTTTTTTCTTTTCTTTCACAATAATTAATTATTAAATATTATTTTTGTAATTAAATTACCATGTAAATAATTAGATTAATCTTAGGTTTAATTTTAATATGTTTTCTTAATAAATTAAAAAACAACTAGAAATAGGGTTAGATTTCATTTAATTCTCTCATAAAAAACCATAAATACAAAAATCTCAAAATAATTTCTTTTTTCATTCTTATTTCATTAGTTTAATCATTTAATTTAATTTCATTAAAAAGGGTCCAACGCCCTCGTTTCCAATTTTAATTCCAATTCGCGCATTTTATTTTATTTCTTATAATATTAATGTAATTCTCCCAAAGCCTTGTAAACTCAGACATTTTATTTCTCGCACTTTATTTCTTTATTTACTTTCCGTCAAATCGGGTCCTGGATTTTAATTTTGGCGATGTGGACCCGCGCCTTTGTAATAGTTTAGAACTTTTAATTTCCGCATCTTTTTAACTGTTAATAAATGCATGCAAGAATGAATGATAAAATAAAAACAAATGCATAGATCACCTTGACATGAATAAGACAAAAATAAATGAAAACGACACACAATTCACACACCACCCCTAGGGTACGCCTCACTGTTGCCTTGCCTCGAAAGGTGATCGTCGAGTAGAGGATGTCTTAGTAAGTCCTCATGATCCGGGAACCTGACATGAGGGTAGCTTCTAAGGTGTCTTCTCATTGCTCCGGTGATCACCATGTCCCGAACCTCGAATTGACCCGAACACCTCCAACGGTGGTGCTACCTACCTCTCAATGGTGGGATGGCACTACTTTAAAGGACATTTACACAGACGAATTCCTTAGGGTAGGTAGACGACTCTAGATACTTGCTCTAAATTTCAAAACAAATCAAAAATACTTTTCACACCGACACCTTTTCAAAAAGCTTTCGAAAGCAACTTTTCAAACACTCTTGAGGACTGATACAAGAGTCGAACTGGAATTTTCAAAGAAACTTTTTAAAACCCACAGTTGAAAAGCAAACAAACCATTTTGAAAACACAAATGAGCAAGTATCTAAGAGCCCATGGATAACCATGGATAGAAAGGGTGCTAACACCTTCCCTTTCTATAACCTACCTCCCGAACCGAGAGCAATCTCTATAAGGAATTTTTCTGTGCTTTTGTCCTTTCCATTTGGAGAAAATAAAAGACGGTGGCGACTCTTGCTTCCACGACACTTCGCGAACCAGCGTTAAACAGTCAGTTCCAGATCCACCGATCACAGAACTGGCGACTCTGTTGGGGACTATCTTATAAAGTGAGGTGTACCTTAGGGCTAGTTCATAACCGTGTTTTCAATTGTTTTCCTTGTGTGCTTTAAATTGTGGGTTGCTTAGGAGTTCTATAGATCCTAACCCGGATCTGGGGGATACCTTTCTTAGAAAGTAACAACAAGGCTATGAGGGAACTGTGCGGGGTATACTGACATGGTTGAAACAGTCTGCTATGTTGATGTGGCACTTTGGTGTGTACCGGTAACCCTTGAGTTCAGTCGAGGAGAGTACGGGGCCTCCGCGTGGTGTCGTGAAGCATCAACAGACCTTAGGAACCTTAATTGAACTATCTTGGCCTCTTTAGGGTAGTGAGATAAATGACTTTGGTGCAGTCCGAGGTTGGTTGATACTCGATACTACACTCAATTGAGGGTTGCTTTCCTGGAATATTTCGGTCGCCAGTTCAGTGGCTAAATCGAAACGATGAACAATGAAAGCAATCCCGTGATATTGGGACCCTTAGAACCCGGTTACTTCTAATAGGACAGGTTGAACCCACCAACTTCAAGAGGGTAATACCTAGACCTCATGCTGGCCTTAAACTCCAAGGGCTTCTCTTGTGTGACTTGTGTGCCTTCGTACTTGCCTACTTGCATGCTTGTTATCTGACACTTGAGTTTCTTGCAGGTTTTGTTTATAGTCCTTAATAAGGACTCATAATCGGGTATACTAAGTTTCTTACAGGTTTTGGTTTGCAGTCCTTAACCAGGACTCATAACAAGGTTTACCAAGTTTCTTGCAGGGTTTGTTTTAGTCCTTAATTAGGACTCATGACAGGTTTACTAAGTTTCTTGCAGGTTTTGGTTTGTAGTCCTTAATGGGGACTCATAACAGGGTTACCTACATTACCCCATGCATCATAACATCATACCATTGCATACATCCTAACCCATTTCAAGGATCTCAAGGGCTTGTGATGCAGGTCATGATAAATCAAGCATCTAGCAAGGGGCAAAGAGGATTTATTTTCCTCTAGACAAAGTTGTCAGGGGCTATGACCCACTTGATATGGTGAGCTCCGACTCTTGAAGAAGGTTCCCCTAACCAAGGTTGTTTGGAAATCAAAACCAGACATGATGACCAAAGTCAGAGGCTATGACCCACTGGATATGGTGAGCCTTTGACCCTTGAAGAAAGACTCTCAACAACATGCAGTTCCTTCAATCAAACTACCGGACCCGAGTTCTAACAAATTTTCTTGTTTATCCCGCGAGGTCCTTGAAAACATTACATGCATGTCATACATATCATCGCATAACAGGTACCCTTGTTGCAGGTTACTTACCTTTCCCGCTGTTTATTTCAGCAATGGCTTTCCAACCAGATAACCAGGACTTTCTTGCTCTAGAGACCCGGTTCGGGGAAATCCTCCTGAATCTATCCAAGGGGCAGGAGGAGCTAAGGACACTTCTCATGGAGACTTTTGTCAGGAACAATGCTGAGGATGAAAGGCTGAAACACCTACAAGCTGAGGTAGACACATTGAAAACTCAGATGCTAGGGCAAAGGGCCCTCATTCAAGGTTTAGCTCAGGAGCAAGGAGAGCTGAGAGCCATGATCAGCCAACTTCCTCAAGGCATGAAGCAACCAGCCCAAATCAGGGACCAGGTCATAGAACAGCTTCCAAGAAGGCAAAGGTCGGGTCCAATGAACAGACCTCTCCAAGTTGCTACTACTTCTCAGGTCCAACAACGACCGCGCCAAGAACAGCGTTGATCAGAACAAACTAGACAAGCCTAAAAGGCAGTTCACCAAGATCAACATGTCGCTGGATCAAGCACTACAACAAATGTTGGAGGCAGGGCTGATCACCTTAAGGGCTCCTCTCCGGAATCCAAACACTTCTGCTCCTAACTATCATCCCAACGATAGGTGCGCATACCATTCTGATAGCCCGGGGCATACTACGGACAACTGCTGGCCTCTCAAAAACAAGATTCAAGACATGATCGACGCCGGAGAGATTCAGTTTGAAGTACCTGAGACTCCGAACATAATCACTGCTCCCTTGCCAAATTATGGCTAGGATTGAGAAATTTTTGTTCATTCGAATGTTCAAGTTGCAATTTTCTTTTGTTCAAACATTTACTCATGTTAAACATTGTTATTTCAATAATGCATCGCATATGTCTGTTCTAAAACAATATATTCGTATTCACTAAATGCAAATTATTTCCATATTTTTTCTGATGTCAGCTCTTGATCTAAAATTCTAAGCCTCTTGAGGGAGGATGACGAAAACGATACCGCAATCTTTACAGTATGCTTTTGAACAGACCCTGCTGATGAGGTACAGGCATTGTTTCAATCCCTAAACACTGGAGTTATAAGGATGATAATCCCTCGTCAACCCATCTGAGCCAAAGAAGTAGGAGTTTTTCTTTTCGAAATTTAAAACCCTTAATCATAACCTGGGGCAGGGTAGTCTCTCAGTTGATCCAAGTGCATAACAAACGGAACCAAAGAGGTCCTTACAAAACAAAGAAAGACAGTGATGGTTCCGAATAATCAATAAAGAAAGGCAGCCATTATCTCAAAAAATAAAAAACCTATTAAGTCAAAACCCATGAAGGAGACTTACAAAACTGGGGCATCCCGCTGACTGTAATTCCGAAAAAGGAAACAGTTCAGGCAAAAAAAGAAAGGGATAACAAAAAAAAAATCAGACAAAAAAGGGGTCTTACCAACCCTCAACAAGAAAGGAATGACTGCCTATTCAAAATAAGTTATCAACATCCGAATCATCACCGGAAAATCAGAGCAAAGACTCAAATAAGGTCTAACGCACGATCAACTGAGTTTAGGATTGAAGAACATCACGAAGAGCGGGTGGGTACAAATAATTTGAGCCTTTATCCTTTGTTTCTTAAAACCGTGAACCAGGCCACGCTATAACCCTTAAAAGTCCTAGCTGAAGCATGGGTTAGTTCGAAAGCATGCTGTTACGAAAGGTATCCTGACTCCTGAAGGCCTACGGTAAATACGGTGTTGACATCACGTTTTACAAACATTCATTTGTTTTATGAAAAAAGAATGCATTTTCAAAATCTTCAAGACAGACATAAGCTTTGCATTTTTAACATAACTTTGTTTGCATATGACTTTTTGTTTGAACATCATAGAAATTCGCACGACGAATACCTAATGAACAGAAGTACCTCCAATCAAGGGGCAGACATGACCATGGTCCATTATCTGGGGCAATCCAATCAAGATTCGGAGAATCTCTCAAAGGCCAAATCGCCTGGGGCAAATCTCCGCCTGAGTCACTTGGGACATTCCAGCAACAAATCTTGCCTGATCAAATACCTTCTGGTGGCATGACAAAGCACTTCTAACAGGGGCAACTCCTTACATTCTGAAAGCACGGACGTAGTCGAAAAAATACTACGCACAATCAAAGACCCGCTAGGTTGACATACCTAGGCAAAAATAAGGGCTTCCCGACGAACCAAAAGGGTTCGGGCAAAATGAAGGGATGAAATGAAAAAATCTGTACACCCGGCAAGTCGAAAACCTGAAAAGGCGGCTTGGGCAAAAATGGGTATCCCGGTGGACTGAAAACCCGAAAGGGCGGTCCAGGCAAAAGTTAGGGATCAAAGCGTACGACTATGTCCTGTCATCTTGTCACTGGTCTACCAGAAGAAGGTTTGTCCATCAACAACCATCAGTACCTCACAGGTCTTCCTCTCCCACCTTAGAAACAGGGGCAATAAAGAGTTGTCTGAGCAATCTAATTGTTCTGTCCTCCAAGGTATCAAGGTGAGTTCAGCTGAAGAACATAACCAGCACATCTTAATTCCCCAGAGAGTGAGCCAGCAAGTCAGTGCACTCTCCCCAAGCTATATTATCAAACCTTAAGGAAATTGGGTATCCTCCAGCAGATATCAACATTCTCCAGCAGCAATATACACATTCTTAACAAGCATCCCCGGCAGTCTTGGTCTAAAGATTATTCCCCGGCGGCATACCAGACATTCAAAGGAGTCACTTCCCCGCAGTTCAAAACTTCCCTAAGAAAGTCCAATCCAATTCCCCCAGGAAAGTTGGAATCCATACCCCCAAGCAATAAGCTTATCCCCAGTAGATTCTGGAAGCTTATCCCTCGCAGAGCACGAACGCGTCGTCCGGCTTTATTCAAAGAGTTATTTCCTTAACAGGATATAACTGGGTTATCCTCAGCCAAAAGCCACAGAAAGGTCGTCGTCAATGTAGTTCTTTCCTATCCCCAGCGAAGTCTATTCACACTCCCAATACAGCAAAGATATCCCCAGCAAGTTACCATCAACAATTCAGCAAAAGCATCCCTCTCCCCACAGAGTATCACTCCCCAGCATGGTCGCTAGAGTATTTTTCTCCCCGCAGAATCTTCCATTTGCCAAGTTTATTCCGCAACGGAGTCATCTTCTCCTACCGGTATTCTTGCAGCTATCATCCCCAGCGGAAGCAAAAATCTTTTCTTCAAGATCAGCCCAGGATATGACTTCCCGGCACCCGTCAAGGATTTACTTTCCTAGACGGAAAAAAAAAACATATTCATAAAACATCACATATATCATTATAGCATGCATGTACGCATCATATCATACAAATCTCATTTATGTTGAGAATATCATTGCTTGATCCATATCATGCATTGCATATGACTGATCTTTACCTTTCAGGAAGGATTCAGCTAAATTCTCCATCATATTTCAAGACCTAGACCGGTTCAGTTAATCAACTCCAAAGATTTCTTATCCAGTCCAAGGCCTTCTCTAGTCCAGCTAAATCGACTCCCAACAGATTTTTTTGATGAAGACTCAGTAGAAGTTATCAGATTATAATTTCCTACTGGTTCTCTCTCCGACGGTGCATGAGATTTCCATTTTAGGTTTTTCTTTGAGATTATATTTCCTATTGGTTCTCTCTCCGACGGTGCATGAGATTTCCATTTTAGGTTTTTCTTTGAGATTATAATTTCCTATTGGTTCTCTCTCCGACGGTGCATGAGATTTCCATTTTAGGTTTTTCTTTGAGATTATATTTTCCTATTGGTTTTCTCTCCGACGGTGCATGAGATTTCCATTTTAGGTTTTTCTTTGAGATTATAATTTCCTATTGGTTCTCTCTCCGACGGTGCATGAGATTTCCATTTTAGGTTTTTCTTTGAGATTATATTTTCCTAGTGGTTCTCTCTCCGACGGTGCATGAGATTTCCATTTTAGGTTTTCCTTTGAGATTATAATGTCCTATTGGTTCTCTCTCCGACGGTGCATGAGATTTCCATTTTATGTTTTTCTTTGAGATTATATTTTCCTATTGGTTCCCTCTCCAATGGTGCGTGAGGTGATAATTCCTTTTTAGGTTAATTTCCTATGGTTCCCTCTCCAACGGTGAGTGAGGTGGTAATTCCTTTTCAGATGGTTCCCTCTCCGACGGTGAGTGAGGTGATAATTCCTTTTCAGATGGTTCCCTCTCCGACGGTGAGTGAGGTGATAATTCCTTTTCAGATGGTTCCCTCTCCGACGGTGAGTGAGGTGATAATTCCTTTTCAGATGGTTCCCTCTCCGAAGGTGAGTGGGGTGATAATTCCTTTTCAGATGGTTCGCTCTCCGACGGTGAGTGAGGTGATAATTCCTTTTCAGATGGTTCCCTCTCCGACGGTGAGTGAGGTGATAATTCCTTTTCCTATGGTTCCCTCTCCGACGGTGAGTGAGGTGATCATTCCTTTTCAGATGGTTCCCTCTCCGACGGTGAGTGAGGTGATAATTCCTTTTCAGATGGTTCCCTCTCCGACGGTGAGTGAGGTGATAATTCCTTTTCTTATGGTTCCCTCTCCGACGGTGAGTGAGGTGATAATTCCTTTTCAGATGGTTCCCTCTCCGACGGTGAGTGGGGTGATAATTCCTTTTCAGATGGTTCCCTCTCCGATGGTGAGTGAGGTGATAATTCCTTTTCCTATGGTTCCCTCTCCGACGGTGAGTGAGGTGATAATTCCTTTTCAGATGGTTCCCTCTCCGACGGTGAGTGAGGTGATAATTCCTTTTCAGATGGTTCCCTCTCCGACGGTGAGTGAGGTGATAATTCCTTTTCAGATGGTTCCCTCTCCGACGGTGAGTGAGGTGATAATTCCTTTTCAGATGGTTCCCTCTCCGACGGTGAGTGAGGTGATAATTCCTTTTCAGATGGTTCCCTCTCCGACGGTGAGTGAGATTATAATTGCCTTTGGTTCTCTTCCCGATCCTGCGAAGATGGTAATTCCCACCAAGATTTGCTCAACGAGCGTTGTTGAAGTTAAAGTCACCCAAGGTTCTCTCAGCGTTCATGCTAAGGTAGTAACCACCCCTGGTTCATTCATCATCTTGTGAAGCTCCAGATCCAACTCCTGTAACCAGTCAGGACGCATTTATACAAAGCATCTGAAAACCATCTCCTGCAACGTGTCAGGTACTCATTTTTCTTTTGCAGGTATACAGGTTCTCGCTAAGGAATCTCTTATGCGATCAACATCCAGATGGCATCTATAAGCCCATCATCCCCCATCAATCTCCAAATGGCATCTGTAAGCCCATTCCCGCCATCACGTTGCTGATACTCTACTATGCGAGTGCAAATTTCTGGGCACTCTAGTGTTCAATCATCTTCCACCTTCGGATCACGAAAGGCATGCAAGCCAATCTACATCCTCAGGTTTAAGAAGATTGAACAGGGGCAACTGTTGTACCCCAAAATTTGCCCTCCCACATTTCTCAAAACGTTTCAAGAAAAATTCACAAGTCCAACCCGGCGCATCATATTCAGGTGTTCTTTCGCCAAGATATCTTTGATAACATATTCTCAAATTCAGGTTCGGCTCAAGAGTCAATTCTTTAAAGAAGGTATCCGAATGTGTGAGTTTTCTCGAAGAAATATGGTGAAAAAAGTGTGCTGAAAGTGCAGTTTTTACGCGCTAAAAAATTCATAACTTGAAGATCGTGACTCGTTTTGAACCCGTTCCGGTGGCCAAATTTCCGTCTTGACATTATCTACGTTTTCATCTCTCACGGATGGAAGCCAATTTCGATCAGAAGGTCTTCAAAAATGGGGATTTATCAAGTATTTTCATACGGAAAATTTGTGACAGAAGTTTATTTGCGTCATGTTCAGAAAATCATAACTTGGTCGATTTTCATCGTATCGAGCTGGTTCCGGTGCCAAAATTTCAAAAATTGAGTTGGCTACATTTTCACAGAAGGTATTGAGTTCAAACGGTATTCAAAAGGCCTTCGTTTTTTGCTCAGAGTGCGTGACACGCTGAAAATCCTGAATGCTGAATATTATTTCATCTGGGCCGAAACTTCAAAAATTCATAACTCGGTCAATTTTTATCGGATTGGAATCATATTTTTACACAAGGTTACTGACTCATAGATCTACAACTTTGCTTCAAAAGTCGAGACCAAATTATGCACCGATCAATACCAGTTTTTTATTGAAGAACGTGTCAGAGTCGACACTGGAGCCCAAAATAAGTTTGTCTGAGCTGAAACTTCAAAAATTCATAACTAATTCACCGTTTATCCGATTGAGTCGATTTTCGGACAGGAGTTAGTTCTCGATGTCGGCTACATTTTGTTTTCACATTTCAACTTCAAAAAGTGCACTTAAGTCCCTGCGATTTAGCCTGGAAAGTGACGAATTCAAGTGAATATTGGAGGCCCAATTGCACATTCAAAAGCCCATTTGCTTTACCCTAATTTCCACTATATAATCACCTTCTTGTCACACAAACCAGAGAGGAAAAAAAGAAGAGAAAAAGAGAGAAAAAACCTTGCCACCACACTGTTGGAATATCAAACTCTTTCAAGAACCCTAAAACCTTGAAATCCTTATTACAAATCCCTCTCTCACTACAAACAAAGCCATCTCAGTTATAAACCAATACCTCACTACTTCTTCAGTAAGGATAAGGCTGGCTTGATCTCCATGATCCTAATTTTCCAGTAAGGCATAAAAGCATTCAGGTCACTAATTTTCTAGTAAGGGTAAGATTGATTTGATCTCCATGATCAAAAGGGTATAATCATTCATACATGCCATATTGTGTCTAAACATTAAATTTATTCATATATTGGCTTTATTTGCATTTTATGATTTTATTTAATGTGTTTGTGAGATTCAACACTGCAGATTTAGACAGGATCCCATGCAGGTTCATTAAGGAACGTTGAGGCCAAAAGCCAAATGGCCAAAAGCCAAAAGCCAAATGGACAAAGTAGAACATTTTATGCATGACACCAATACATGGCGAGGCAGACATTAAGCCAGACATTAAGGAACGTTGAAGCCAGAACACAAATGGCCAAAAGCCAAAACGCAAATGGCCAAAAGCCAAAAGCCAAATGGCCAAAGTAGAACAACTTATGTATGATGAGGCCAGAACAAAAATGGCCAAACCACTCCAATTCACCTCCAAAAAGGGGACATAAGCCCCCCAAGGTATTGTATTTTCTTTCTTTTCTTTATTTTATTTGTTTCAATTATTTCTTTTTTTTAATTAGTTCCTTTAATTTAATTTATTTTCGTAAAAAAATAAAACAATATAAAAATTAGAAAAAAGACAAAAAATAAGTATTTTTATTTAATGTTATTTTTTTTTGTAAATAAATATCACTATTTAATTTTAGCTTTGTAAAATTAGGTTTAATTCAAACATTTTTCTTAATAAACTTAAAATTGGTAGAATTAGGTTTTAATCAATTTTTATCCTTTTTTTCTTTTCTTTCACAATAATTAATTATTAAATATTATTTTTGTAATTAAATTACCATGTAAATAATTAGATTAATCTTAGGTTTAATTTTAATATGTTTTCTTAATAAATTAAAAAACAACTAGAAATAGGGTTAGATTTCATTTAATTCTCTCATAAAAAACCATAAATACAAAAATCTCAAAATAATTTCTTTTTTCATTCTTATTTCATTAGTTTAATCATTTAATTTAATTTCATTAAAAAGGGTCCAACGCCCTCGTTTCCAATTTTAATTCCAATTCGCGCATTTTATTTTATTTCTTATAATATTAATGTAATTCTCCCAAAGCCTTGTAAACTCGGACATTTTATTTCTCGCACTTTATTTCTTTATTTACTTTCCGTCAAATCGGGTCCTGGATTTTAATTTTGGCGATGTGGACCCGCGCCTTTGTAATAGTTTAGAACTTTTAATTTCCGCATCTTTTTAACTGTTAATAAATGCATGCAAGAATGAATGATAAAATAAAAACAAATGCATAGATCACCTTGACATGAATAAGACAAAAATAAATGAAAACGACACACAATTCACACACCACCCCTAGGGTACGCCTCACTGTTGCCTTGCCTCGAAAGGTGATCGTCGAGTAGAGGATGTCTTAGTAAGTCCTCATGATCCGGGAACCTGACATGAGGGTAGCTTCTAAGGTGTCTTCTCATTGCTCCGGTGATCACCATGTCCCGAACCTCGAATTGACCCGAACACCTCCAACGGTGGTGCTACCTACCTCTCAATGGTGGGATGGCACTACTTTAAAGGACATTTACACAGACGAATTCCTTAGGGTAGGTAGACGACTCTAGATACTTGCTCTAAATTTCAAAACAAATCAAAAATACTTTTCACACCGACACCTTTTCAAAAAGCTTTCGAAAGCAACTTTTCAAACACTCTTGAGGACTGATACAAGAGTCGAACTGGAATTTTCAAAGAAACTTTTTAAAACCCACAGTTGAAAAGCAAACAAACCATTTTGAAAACACAAATGAGCAAGTATCTAAGAGCCCATGGATAACCATGGATAGAAAGGGTGCTAACACCTTTCCTTTCTATAACCTACCTCCCGAACCGAGAGCAATCTCTATAAGGAATTTTTCTGTGCTTTTGTCCTTTCCATTTGGAGAAAATAAAAGACGGTGGCGACTCTTGCTTCCGTGACACTTCGCGAACCAGCGTTAAACAGTCAGTTCCAGATCCACCGATCACAGGTGGTAAGCCATTTATCATCATTCTCTTTTATTGATGCTGACGAGGATGTTGGAACTCAATTCCAAGGTCTTTCTGTTGCTAAGAATGCAGTGAAGAAGCAAGGGGCATCCATCTCTTCTTTTGAGGATGCGCGGCGAGTGGTGGAAAGTGGTTCGGCCGAAGGATGGGGCCAGGTGTTGACTTTGCCCGAGAACAAATCCGGGGAAGGTCTTGGTTTTCGTCCTGTGTCTGCAAGAGTCAAGAAGGAGGTGGTTGTTCGTCCGATTTAAGAGGTTTTCCGAAGTGCAGGGTTTATACATCCTGAGGTTGATGCTATCATAGATGACGATTCCGAGGAAGATTTGCCCGATTTTGTGACGCCTGGATTGGCTTGCCAAAACTGGATAGCTGTTGATGTTCCTGTTGTTATGCACATTTCCGAGTAATGTTTTGTTTTGTTTTTCTTTGAAAAAATTCACTCTGCCCAAGGCGAAGAGTATTTTGTGTCGGGCTATAAAAAATAATTCCTTTTGCTCTGCCCAAGGCAAAAGAGAGATGTCTGGGCTCCTTGTTTCAAGTATTTCCCTTTAATGAATAAAAATGTTATTTTGTCCACTACTGTTTTATTTTTCACTTTTTCTGGGAAATAGTAATGAAAATTAATTGGTAGTGATAGGAAATATAATTGTTTTATTTGCACAAAATCGATTTCTAAAATAAAGCATAATCATATGTGCAGATTAATCCATGACTTAACCATCGAAAACAATGATCCTATGCCCTCTCCCAACTTTGAATTCCCTGTGTTCAGAGCCGAAGAAGAGGATGACGAAGAGATTCCTGTTGAGATTTCTCGTTTGCTTGAGCATGATGAGAAGATCATTCAACCGTTTGAAGAACCTGTAGAGTTAGTCAATTTGGGTGATGAAGAAGATAGAAAGGAAGTCAAAGTCGGAGCATTGCTTATCCCGGAAGTTAAAGAGAAGATGTGGGAGCTTCTCAAAGAGTATGTTGATGTGTTTGCTTGGTCTTACCAAGATATGCCGGGTTTGGACAACGATATTGTGGAGCATCGTTTACCGTTGAGACCTGAATGTCCGCCGATCAAGCAGAAGCTTAGAAGGACTCGTCCCAATATGGCTGACATGATCAAAGAAGAAGTCCAAAAACAAATTAATGCAGGTTTCCTTGTTACATCGGTCTATCCTCAATGGTTAGCCAATATAGTGCCTGTTGCTAAGAAAGATGGCAAAGTTCGGATGTGTGTAGACTATCGAGATCTGAATAGAGCTAGCCCAAAGGATGACTTCCCATTACCTCACATTGACGTATTGGTCGACAGTACCGCCAAGTTCAAAGTCTTTTCTTTCATGGACGGTTTCTCTGGTTACAATCAAATCAAGATGGCACCAGAAGATATGGAGAAGACCACTTTCATTACACCATGGGGAACTTTTTGCTATCGGGTTATGCCGTTTGGTTTGAGGAATGCTGGCGCAACATATCAAAGAGCCATGACTGCTTTGTTACATGACATGATGCATAAGGAGATAGAAGTGTATGTGGATGATATGATTGCCAAATCGCAGACTGAGGAAGATCTCTTGGAGCATTTGTTGAAGTTATTCCAGCGTTTGAGGAAGTACAAACTCCGTCTGAATCCCAACAAGTGCACTTTTGGTGTTCGTTCTGGAAGACTTCTGGGTTTCATTGTCAGTCAGAAAGGTATTGAGGTAGATCCTGATAAAGTCAAAGCTATTCGAGAAATGCCCGCACCCAAGACGGAAAAGCAAGTAAGAGGATTCCTTGGGAGACTGAACTATATTTCTAGGTTTATATCTCATATGACTGCTACCTGTGGGCCGATTTTCAAGCTTCTCCGAAAGAACCAAGGATGTGTGTGGACAGAAGATTGTCAGAGAGCTTTTGATAGCATCAAAGAATATTTACTTGAACCTCCCATTTTGATTACTCCGGTGGATGGAAGACCTTTGATTATGTACCTGACTATATTGGAAGATTCTATGGGATGTGTGCTTGGTCAACAAGATGAGACTGGAAGAAAGGAACATGCTGTATATTATCTGAGTAAGAAATTCACAGACTGTGAGTCTCGATACTCATTGCTTGAGAAAACCTGTTGTGCTTTAGCTTGGGCTGCTCGCCGTCTGCGCCAGTATATGATTAACCACACCACTTGGTTGATCTCCAAAATGGATCCGATCAAGTATATCTTTGAGAAGCCCGCCTTATCTGGAAGGATAGCCCGTTGGCAGATGTTGTTGTCTGAATATGACATTGAGTATCACACTCAGAAAGCGATCAAAGGGAGTATTCTAGCCGATCATCTGGCTCACCAACCAATTGAAGATTATCAATCCATCAAGTTTGATTTTCCAGATGAAGATGTTATGTACTTGAAAGCTAAAGATTGTGAAGAGCCGTTACCTGAAGAAGGACATGATCCCGAATCGCATTGGGGTTTGATATTTGATGGAGATGTGAATTCTTATGGAAATGGAATTGGGGCAACCATCGTCACTCCCCGAGGTACCCGTTCACGGCGAGATTGAAGTTTGACTGCACGAACAACATGGCGGAATATGAGACATGTATTATGGGTCTCGAAGAAGCAGTGGATCTAAGGGTTAAGATTCTTGATATTTACGGAGATTCGGCATTGGTAATTAATCAAATCAAAGGAGAATGGGAGACTCGCCATACTGGTTTGATCCCTTACAGAGACTATGCTAGAAGATTGTTAACTTTCTTCAACAAAGTGGAATTACATCATATCCCTAGAGATGAGAACCAGATGGCTGATGCTTTAGCTACTTTGTCTTCAATGTTTTAAGTGAATGGTTGGAATGATGTGCCTACAATCAGAGTTATGCGCCTTGACAGACCTGCTCATGTGTTCTCAGTAGAAGAGGTTACCGATGACAAACCGTGGTTCTATGACATTAAACGTGTTCTTCAAACTCAAGAGTACCCGCCTGGGGCATCCAATAAAGATAGGAAGACATTGAGAAGATTAGCAAGCAGTTTCTTTCTCAATGAAGAAGTTTTGTATAAGAGGAATTATGACATGGTCTTGCTCAGATGTGTAGACAGACGTGAGGCAGACATGCTGATGCAAGAAGTACATGAAGGATCCTTTGGCACTCATGCCAACGGACATGCGATGGCTAGAAAGATGTTGAGAGCTGGTTACTATTGGATGACAATGGAATCTGATTGCTGCAAGTATGTGAAGAAGTGTCATAAATGCCAGATTTATGCGGACAAGATGCACGTGCCGCCGACCCTCCTCAACGTTATGTCTTCACCTTGGCCTTTCTCTATGTGGGGCATTGATATGATTGGAATGATTGAACCCAAAGCTTCAAATGGTCATCGTTTCATCTTGGTGGCGATCAATTATTTTACTAAGTGGGTGGAAGCGGCATCTTATGCTAATGTAACCAGATAGGTGGTAGTCAGATTTATCAAGAATCAGATCATTTGTCGGTACGGTATCCCGAGCAAGATTATCACTGATAATGGTTCGAATTTGAATAACAAGATGATGAGAGAGCTTTGTGAAGAGTTCAAGATCGAACATCATAATTCTTCTCCTTACAGACCGAAGATGAATGGGGCTGTTGAAGCTGCTAACAAGAATATCAAAAAGATTGTCCAGAAGATGGTAGTAACTTATAAAGATTGGCATGAAATGCTTCCGTTTGCTCTGCATGGATACCGTACTTCAGTTCGAACTTCAACAGGCGCAACCCCATTTCCCCTAGTTTATGGTATGGAAGCCGTACTCCCCGTGGAGGTTGAGATTCCGTCTTTGAGAGTGTTGATGGAAGCTAAACTTTCTGAGGCTGAATGGTGTCAAAGTAGATATGATCAGTTGAATTTAATCGAAGAGAAGAGATTGACAGCGTTGTGTCACGGTCAATTGTATCAGTAGAGAATGAAGAAGGCTTTTGATAAGAAGGTTCGACCACGCGAGTTCAGGGAAGGTGACCTTGTGCTCAAGAAGATATTATCTTTCCAACCTGATTCAAGGGGCAAGTGGGCTCCGAATTATGAAGGACCGTATGTCGTTAAGAAGGTTTTCTCTGGAGGTGCTTTGATTCTCACCAATATGGACGGAGAAGAGCTCCCGCGTCCCATGAACGCCGATGCAGTTAAGAAGTATTTCGCTTAGATTTGAGTTGACAGTTTGCTAGGTTGAAAACCCGAAGAGACGGCTTAGGCAAGCTTTTGGTCAGACCAGTCTTGGCATTTGAACACATTTCGGAATTCAAAGTTGTTAGGGAGAATAGTGATCATTGTTTTTGTGTAACCTTTTTCCTTCATGTACTATTTCCCAAACTTTTGTAAACCGTTGGAGTCGCGTTGTTAGCGAACTACCATCTTATTAATGAAATTTGAACATTTACCTTTTGTGGGCAAAATTTTAATTTTTACGGCAATATTTGAAACAAAGTTATTTAAAGTATTCTTATTTTTAAAAATGTGTCGTGAATAATGAAAGGAATATTGACAGTTGTTCCGAGGATGGTCAAACCATGAAATGCAAAGCAGTACAGTAATGTATCCTTGCATGATGAGCATGTTTCGTTTCAAAACCGTCATGAGGTGTTGGTTGTGTACACTCTTGGTTCTAGTGGTGCTAAGTTTGGTGACTCCCCAAGTGTTCCAGTTAAGAGTTATTTCTGTTATCTTTATTTGGGAGATTTCGGAAGTATGGTGCGTTTTGTCTCTTGCCAGTGGTCTTTTGGTTTTGGAAGATTGGATTTGAATGCTTTTCTCCTCAGAAGATTTGAGCCTTGTGGCGTGATACACTCCGACGTTGCTGTGTGGTTCCAGTTCCAGTTATTTTCCGTCTTTTTCAAGATTGGCCGAGTATCTATCCTTTGTGACATCTTATCGTCTTCAGGATATTCCTTCTGTTCGTTTTGTCAGCATAACATTCATTTATTCATTCACACTTATATCATGCACGCATACTCACATTTGCCATCGATTTTGGTTTGCACTTTGTTTCTTTCCAAGTAGAAGGTTAGCTTAGGCAGAAAATGTGCTTCCTTTCTAAATTTGCCAACTGAGCTAATCCTCATGGATGATTTTTTGATTTAGCTCACCTTGTCCATTTCTGGATAGGCTGAATTCCCCAATCGAGTTGCTTTCTCATTGGGTAGAGTCTTGTTTGGCTGTCTTCTCTCTAGTTATTCCTGGATGAAGTTGTTGTCTCTTGCATAGGCTATCTCATGATTTTTCCCAGTGAAATCGCGACCTAGACAGATGGTGCATTTATTTTGCACATTTATATGTGATCTCCTCGGGAATGGACTGATTCATGATTCTCTTTGACAAATATTTTGTTCTCTGCCAATGTCATCGCAACTTCTTTCTGAGTTACTCTTCGGAAAACGACAAGCGGCATCTCTTCACGAGCAACTTGTACGTATATTATCATCGTCGGAAAACGACAAGCGGCAGCTCTTCACGAGCAACTTGTGCGTTATTACTATTGGAAAACGACAAGCGGGAGCTCTTCACGAGCAACTTGTACGTTATTTTCTTTGGAAAACGACAGGCGGCAGCTCCTCATGAGCAACTTGTACGTTATAGACATCGGAAGACGACAAGCGGCAGCTCTTCACGAGCAACTTGTGCATCATTATTTTTTTTTTATTTTTTTTTTTTTAAAAAAAACGACAAGCGGCAGCTCTTCACGAGAAACTTGTGCGTCATTATTTTGGAAAGCAGCAAGTGGCAGCCTCTTTATTTGAGCAGCTTGTGTGTTATTGGTATTTTCTTTGGACGACAGCAAGTGGCAGCCTCTTTATTTGAGCAGCTTGTATGTTATTGGTATTTTTTTGGAAAGCAGCAAGTGGCAGCCTCTTTATTTGAGCAGCTTGCATGTTATTGGTATTTTCTTTGGATGACAGCAAGTGGCAGCCTCTTTATTTGAGCAGCTTGTATGTTATTGGTATTTTCTTTGGACGACAGCAAGTGGCAGCCTCTTTATTTGAGCAGCTTGTACGTTATCGGTATTTTCTTTGGACGACAGCAAGTGGCCGCTTCTTTATTCGAGCGACTTGTGCATCTACAACCATGTTATCTCAGCATTAATGAGTATATCTCGGAAAATCTCGCAGAGAAGCTTGTCATGAATCATTACCTTCGGAAGTCGGTAATCCATCATCAGCAAGATTGGTTACATTTCGTCTATCTTCGACCTTGAGTTGTGAACTCACTATTTTGGGTCAATAATCTGTTTATGGCCTACGCAAGATGCCTTCTTTGTTAGGGTCAAAGGTCGTATTCCCTCAATTTTATTCGCTGTCAAGAGTCTGTCGTTTGAAGTCGATAGCTCGTTTCCCCAGTAATATATAATCCATGTCTCTGTGTTTTGCTGGTGTTTGATTTCTCCAGCATTGTCTTGTTTCATACAATATCTTTCTCTGTGAATTCAATCACTGCATTCATATCAAACATAAGGGCGGCATCTTAGGACAAAATTTGCGTAATTATGTATTTAAGTACCTTCAATCTCGTCGAAACGAAGATTTCAATCTTCATATCTCCGGATAGAAGAAACTTAAATAAGGGCAGCTGTTGTACCCCAAATTTTGACCTAAGATACCATCTCCCATCTGCATCATTACATTGCAAGCGTTTTGATCTTTTGATTTTTTAAAAATTCATAACTTTTTCAGGTCGAGAGCTGTTTATTTTTGAACGCTAAATTTATTAACTGATCAAGACTTAAATGATGTTTATTAATTATTTATCGTCTTAAATTTAAATAATTGGAATTTATTTTCAGTTATTATATAATTCAAAGATCTATAAATAATAAAATAAATATTTGAAAAGAGGCATATTAATCGTTCAGACAGTGTTTATTTATTATTTATTATCTTAAATTTAAATAATTGGAATTTATTTTCAGTTATTACATAATTTAAAGATTTATGAATAATATAATAAATATTTGAAAAGAAGTTCATTAATTGGTCAATAATGGTTATTTAATTATTTATCATTCTAAGTTAAATAATTGAAATTCTATTTTTAATTATTATAATTTAGAAAATTATGAATAACGAATTAAATAATTGAAATTATTAATTGATCAATGATGTTTATTTATTCGTTTATTATTCTGAATTTAAGTGATTGAAATTGATTTTCAATTATTATACAATTTAAAGAATTATAAACGATAAATAAATAATTGGAAAGAAAAGAATTGACGGGGAAATAATAGAATTTCATTTCACTTTATTCTATTTTATTACAATTGTTATTTAAATATTGTATTATTTACAAAATATTTATAATAACAAATTACATAAAAGTTTAAAGTAAAATAGAACTATATTTCTAAAATTCTAATTCTAAATCTTCTATCCAATGCTTTTGTCTGCTCATTTGATTTTACCTGCAAAAACAATTAAAAGAAAAGTTAGAAATAAATAAATAATTAAAAGCAGAAAATTATTTATTAGTGTTCATCATTAAAAGCAACGGCTGGAATCAGTTTACCCTATTTTTGCAAATCACGGGATTTCTCCCGGTTCACAAAAAAGGGAGGAATTTTTATTTTCATAAATGATTGCACAATTTAAAACATGCACAAATTCATTTTATTTTTCAAAACTGCATATTTAAAATCAATTGCATTTTAAAAAAGGGCCAACTGCATATGCATAATTTCTTTTGTCAAAAAATGCATATTTCAAAAATATACACAGCATACAAAAAGCAACAGCATATGCAAGTATACAAGTATGCAAAACAAGTTTCTTTTTTCAAAACCACATGCAACGTAAACTATGCAACAACTTAAGAAGAAGCCAAAATATAGTGAGGCTCCACTGTGCCATTGCAAGTCAAAAGAAAATGTGCAGTCTAAAAACCATTTTGCAAGCAAGTATATTTCCCATTTCATCATTTTCCAGCATGTTTGCAATTTCAGAATACAGTACAATACATCATTTTATGCATCAAATGTACTAATAGAGAGAAGAGAGATAGAAAGATGGTTTATACAGGTTTTGGTTTAGGCAGAAGGAGTTATAAAACAAAGCTACAACAGTAACTCAGTAGAAAAAGGAGCATAAGAAAGGAATAAAAACAAAACTGCTGTAACAGTAATATGCAGAAGGCCAAGGATATAGTAAATAATTCAAAAACCTGTGGCAAAAAGGAGATGCCAAACAATTGTATAACAGAACATAAACCCCTTCAAAGGAAGAGAATTGATAACCTGCAAGCCTTCCACGTTCAAAACTGAAAAACAAAGAAGCAAAAAAAACCTTTGTTCTCCAAGTCTAAAACAAAAACCAATAGAGTATATTGTCATAATGCAAAACCTGCATATAACCATTTCAAAACCTGCATAGAACCATTTTTTTTCAAGAACCTACTGTCAAACAATACCAAACCTGTACCATCCATAAAACCACAGCCAAAACCGAACCTTATGGCCTAAACAAAACAACCTTGGCCTAAACCATAGCCCACTGCATAAACCATATCAGAACCTAAAACCATAACCTGTTGTCCAGCCTAACCGAAACCAGTAGAACCAAAACCAGTTCAAGTATCAAAACCAATACAACCTGTGTCAACACCTACTGCATAAAACCAATAACCTGTTAAACACAACATTGGCCTAAACCAGTAGAACCAAAACCCTTTCAAGTATCAAAACCAGTGCAACTTGTAATGGCCTAAACCATACACGCTCAAAAACCAAACCCAAGCATACGAAGGACTCAACATGTTCATCATTGGCCATAAGCGAATCATGCAGTAGTATAGGCGAGGAGAAGAAAAGAGACTGTCAAACCATTCCAACAAAGCATACAGAAATCAGAAAGAAGAAGAGAAAAAGCATCAATATCATCAAGCTAGTCAAAAATCATTTTTCAACATAGCATTCAAAACGTTCAAGGGCAACCCAAAGGCAACAAACATTTCAAAGAATATCAAGCATGTTCAGCATACAGTGAACGAGAAGAAGAAAGAAGTGAATATCAAAGGCTCAATTCATCATAAAAGGGTCAAAAGGAACGAAGTACCGGTAAATCCGGAGCAAGCCCACAGCGTCGAACCTCGCCGTCCCGGCCTCCTAGCTTTCCTCACCTTCCCTCCTCCTTCTCCAGGTAGCTTTTTTTTCACCCTCTTTGTTTTTATTCATAATACCTCAATAATCATGTGAAAAAATGAAGTAAGAATCAAATCAGAACCAAAATCACAGCATGCAATTGTAACGAAAATACCACGAATATGAAAACGAACTTACCGAATCTGTCGCCCCCTAACGTTTTGCTGGAGGGAAGAGGAAAGTGAAGAGCTGGTGGCCGTTAGGACAGAGGGAGACTCGGAGCCATAGAAGCGAAGCAAGAGACGAAGAGTTGAATCACACGAAGAAGACAAAGCAAGCGAACGGCGTTGTGGTCACAAAACCTAAATCCGTAATTCAATTATCAAAACAGGTTTAACCTAAAACAAGAATTATGAAATGCATAATTGGACCCAACCGCCCTTGAGCCCAAACGAGCTGCTTCTATACCCCCCCCCCCCCCCCCTTTTCTATCTTTTGTCTTGGGCCCTTTAGAACTTTGGTCCATCTTTTTGTTTCCCTTTCATTTTGTTTTAACACTCATAAGCCATTTTTTTAATTTACTTTTTTTTCTAATGTTTAAGTAATAAACCTTTTCTTTTCAAATTTAGTCTAATTAAGTGTTTTACTCTTATTTATTTCTATTAACTAATGAACAAATGCCTTATTATATATTAATTAGGACTTTATATAAGAATTAGTCAAAATATTTAAGTTAGTATAAAATATCAAGTTTTTTTATTTGTATATTAATACTAAAAACACATAAAAGGAATAAATAAAATAAAACTTAAAAAAAAACATTTTATTTCTCTTAATTAATTCACTCGTTTTAGTTAATACTAATACAAATATATAAAAAAAATAGAAACTTAAAACTTAAAAAATATTTTTGTTTTCTTTAATTAATCCTCATTACTTTTATCCATATAAAAAATGCGTAAAAAATGGAAACTATTAAAACATTTTCTTTTCATTAATATTAAACAAAAATCATAAAAATGCACGTTCACACACTTAGTCTTTTATTTAATTGTTATATATCCTTATCCGCATAATTTTTCTGTTTAATTATTTCATATTTACTTGTTTATTCTGTTTACTTTTAAATCCAAGGGAAAAACGATTAAATTTGTCGACTTCATGTCCTCAAGTCTAATTGCGCGAACATTCGCATTTCATTAAAACTTAGGATAATTTTTCCTTAAATATTCAATCTTTTCAAAACTTATACCCTTTAAGCAAAAACTTCGACATTAGGTCGTCGCATCTTCAAAAACCCGTCCGTACCCCTTTTCGGCCAAAACGATTCATTTTTTCAAACGATCAATTTTAATAAACAGATATTTCAAAAGGTTCCTATAGAGTACTATAGATACATTGGGTGCTAATACCTTCCCACTGTATAACCAACCCCCGAACCATAGATCTTTTCAAAAACGCCTTGTATCTTTATTACTTTTAAAAAGTATTATTTACATTGCATATTTAGGGTTTTATTTCGCTCTTTCCCCTTTTCCCTTGGAAATAATAAAGCGCGGTGGTGACTCTTGCTTTTGTGAGACGAATTAATCAATAATTCGATCTCCGATTTACCCCGCTACATTTTTTATCGATATAGTCGTGCTCGGAGAGACGATCCTCATGAGTTACTTCTTACGGATATTGCCTTTGACTACAAGGAAGACGTTGACGAGCATCGCCGAAGGTTTATACGAGCTTGGGGCATGGTGAATAGATATAACCCTCAAGAGCTAGGACCAAGGACTTCTCTCCATATGCAGCCTTATCTCCAGTGGGTACGAGCTCGTGCTCAGAAGCTTGGGATGCCTTATGAAGTTGTGTTGCTAGTGATTGTGGAGCCCACCAATGAAGAGGGCATTCCTTATACAATCCTTTATCCCTACATGCCCACTGATCTTGGGGGCATTGAAGAGATCTTGGATTTAGTTGAAAGAAGAGAGGGATACCTACCGGGAAAAGTACCATGAGCAAGAAAGGAAGATCTTGAAGCTCACCAGGCAACTTTTGAATGAAAGAACGATTAATGACTACCTCAGCACCAAGGGGAAGCGTCCATGGGATTCTGATTTTTGCTTTTTTCTAGTTTAGATTTGTTTTTCGTTTATTTCTTTGTAACGCCTCAAAGGCATTGTTAAACGTTTTTACAAGTTAATCTAATAAAGTTTGTTTTATTTTTTTTTTACAAATTTAAATCTCCTAAAGTCTTGGAAATCATTACATACGCATCCCATTATCATGCACATCATTACAGGTACCATTACAGGTTTCTCATCTTCTTTGCTGTTTATTTCAGCAGTTATGTCTTCTGATCAAGCTATCAAAGATCTTCAGGCGCAAAATGCCCAATTCCAAGAGATGTTCTTGAGCTTGGCTAAAGGGCAAGAGGACTTGAAAGCTCTCATCCTGAAAGAGAAAGAGAAGGAGAAGAAGAAGAAGAAGAAGAAGAAGAAGAAGAAGAAGAAGAAGAAGGCTGTTCTTTTGAGTATGGGTAAAAGGTTTGGGGATAGGCTGAAACAACAAGTTGATTTGTCTCTTTCATCCAAAGGAGAGGAGGACCAAGAAGAAGAAAAGGGCCATAGTCCTGCAGTTTCTGATAATGATACAGATTATGATGAAGAACAGTATCCTCCTGCTAAGGATAGGTACAAATAACTTGAAGACCGACTGAGTGCTATGCAGTGTCAGAAGATCCATGGTTTGGATTTTGAAGAACTGAGACTGGCATCTGGGGTGGTTATCCCTCATAAGTTTAAAGCTCCGGTTTTTTCTAAGTACGATGGAGTATCCTGTCCAAAACTCCATCTCTGCTCGTATGTCCGAAAAATCCAACCTTACACTGCTGATAGAAATTTGTGGGTACATTTCTTTCAAGATAGTCTGTCAGGGACTCAACTTGAATGGTTTTATCAATTGGAAGGAGCTAATGTCGGCATCTGGGAGGACCTTGCTGCTGCTTTCTACAGGCAGTATCAGTATAATGCCGACCTTGCTCCCACTCGTACTCAGCTTCAGGGTATGTCTATGGGTGCAAGTGAAGGTTTTAAGGACTATGCTCAAAAGTGGAGAGATTTGGCTGGAAGAGTCTAACCCCCTTTGTCTGATATGGAGTTGGTTGATGTGTTTCTAGGGACGTTGTTTGGTCCATTTTTTCAATCATCTGATCGACAGTTCGTCATTTGGGTTTACTGAATTGATTTTGACTGGGGAGAGAGTAGAAGCTGGTATCCGAAGTGGTAAAATACAGAAAGGTACTTCATCAAGTGTAGAAAAGAAGCCTTTTACTGGTAAGAAAGAAGCTAGTGCAGTCTACGACTCGAGGAGCCAAAGCAGATCTGAACGCTGTCAAGCAGTAAATGCGGTAGTAATATCAAGACCCATCCTTTCCCCATAACGCAACAATCAGCAAAGAATGGAGAGACCACAGAGACAGTACACTCGGCTTAATATGACCTTGTCTCAAATTCTACCACAATTGTTGAAGACCAACCTGGTAACTCTGAGGGAAGCCCCGAAGAATCCCAGCACCACATCTCCGCTATATAACCCGAACGCCCGCTGCGCCTATCACTCTGATAGCCCAGGTCATGATACAAACAACTGTTGGGCCTTGAAGAATAAGGTGCAAGATTTGATCGAAGCTAAAGAAATTGAGTTTGACGCTCCGGAGAAGCCCAACGTCATAACTGCTCCCATGCCTAAGCATGACTCGGGAATCAATGCTATTGAGGGTGTCTCCGCCACGGAAGATGCTGATGATGAAGAAGAGTCAGATATCGACAGCTAGATCTACCCGACTACCAATGGTGGATTGAACAACTGGACGGCGAAGGACTTCGTGCCGTTTCTTTTATTACACAGTAATAGACTTTTGTTTTAAGATTTGTAACAAACAGTTTGAAACTTTACGACCCAGTGCCTTGCCCGAGGAACCTTGGCTTTGCTTGTGAGGGCTTATTATTTGTCATTTTCATATATCATCAATAAAGCATTGGACGTTTTCTTGCATTACAAATTTTATGCTCCTTGTTTTTCTTTTTCTATCTCTCGCTTTATCAAAATAGCTATTGTCTTACACACACTCACATATCATAATGCAAATCCACATCCACTTTGGATCCCATTGATAACAACTCTGCTACTGCCAGTTATGACTTCGAAAATCCGATCAACCAAGCCGAGGAGGAAGGTGAGGATGATTGTGAAGTTCCTGGGGAACTTGCTAGACTGTTACTACAGGAAGAGAGGGCAATACAGCCTCATGAAGAGCCAGTGGAATCAGTGAATTTGGGTACAGAGGAAGACAAGAAAGAGGTCAAGATAGGTGCAAAGCTGGAACCTAGTGTCAAGCAGCGGTTAATACAAATGCTACGCGACTATGTTGAGATCTTCGCTTGGTCTTATGAAGATATGCCTGGTTTAGATACTGATATTGTGGTACACCGCCTGCCGACCAAAGAAGACTGTCCTCCGATAAAGCAGAAGGTTCACCGTATGCGCCCAAAGATGTCTGAGAAAATCAAAGCTGAGGTCATGAAACAGTTTGACGCCAGATTTATAGCTGTTACTTCTTACCCACAGTGGGTTTCTAACGTGGTTCCGGTGCCTAAGAAAGATAGTAAGGTACGGATGTGTATGGACCATAGAGATCTGACCAGGGCGAGCCCCAAAGATGATTTCCCACTGCCTCACATTGATGTTCTGGTCGACAACACCGCACAACATAAGATCTTCTCCTTTATGGATGGTTTTTCTGGTTATAATCAGATTAAGATGGCTCCCGAGGACATGGAGAAGACAACTTTCGTTACACAGTGGGGCACTTTCTGTTACAAGGTAATGCCTTTCGGGTTGAAGAATGCTAGGGAAACTTATCAACACGCCATGGTCGCTTTGTTCCACGAAATGATTCACCATGAGATTGAAGTTTATGTTGATGACATGATTGCAAGGTCACAGGCTGAAGAAGAACACCTTGACCATCTCCAGAAGCTGTTCGACAGGTTGAAGATGTACAAGCTGAGGTTAAACCAGAACAAGTGCACCTTCGGGGTAAGGTCTGGTAAGCTGCCGGGTTTCTTCATTAGTGATAAAGGTATTCAAGTGGAACCTGCAAAGGTGAAGGCTATACAGGAGATGTCAGCTCCCCGAACAGAAAAGGAAGTTAGAGGCTTTTTGGGACGACTGAACTACATTGCCTGATTCATTTCACATCTGACTGCTACTTGTGAGCCGATCTTCAAGCTGTTGAAGAAAGATCAAGTGGTAAAATGGAATGATGAATGTCAGATCGCTTTCAAAAGGATCAAGGAATACCTCCAAGAGCCACTTATCCTGATGCCTCCAGTGGAAGGGAGACCTTTGATCTTATACTTGACCATATTGGATAATTCAATGGGGTGCATGCTGGGGCAGCATGACGAGTCTGGCCGAAAAGAGCATGCTATTTACTACCTTAGCAAAAAGTTTATCGACTGTGAGACCCGATACTCATTGCTCGAGAAAACTTGTTGCGCTTTGGCATGGGCTGCTCGCCGGCTGAGACAGTATATACTGACTCACACCACCTTATTAATATCAAAGATGGATCCAATCAAGTATATCTTAGAAAAGCCTTCCTTGTCCGGAAGAATAGCAAGATGGAAAATGATCTTAACTGAGTACGACATCCAATACACAACCCAGAAGGCAATTAAGGGGAGTGTATTGGCAGATCATTTGGCGCATCAGGCCATGGATGATTACCAATCCATGAATTTCGAGTTCCCAGATGAAAACATCATGTTGGTGACCGATTGTGAAGAACCTGGACCAGATGAAGGACCCGAGGAAGGATCCCGATGGTCTATCTATTTTGATGGAGCTTCAAACACGTTGGGTAATGGTATTGGTGCCGTGATCATATCTCCTGAGGGCTGTCATACTCCATTCACCGCCCGATTATGTTTTAACTGCACCAACAATATGGTGGAGTATGAAGCATGTATCCTAGGTCTTCGAGCTGCTATTGACCTGAGGATTAAGTTCTTGAGTGTATTCAGAGATTCTTCTTTAGTGATCAGTTAGATCAAAGGCGAGTGGGATACGAAACACCCAAACCTTATTCCTTACAAAGAGTATGTACTGACGTTGCTCCCACACTTTGAGGAGATAACCTTTGAACACTTTCCAAGAGAGGAGAATCAGTTAGCGGACGCGCTAGCTACCATGTCTTCTATGTTCAAAGTCAGGTGAGACAATGAAGCTCCCCATATTACCATCGAGAGGTTGGACGAACCAGCACATTGCTGTGACATTGAGACTGAAGAGGCAGAAGATAAACCCTGGTTCCACGAGGTAAATAGGTATCTTGAGGCCCAATAGTATCTCGAGGGGGCATCTGTTAATGACAAGAAATTTCCGAGAAGGTTCGCTGCGAAGTTCTTCATTAGCAATGGGATTATTTATAAGCAAAACCATGATTCAACCTTACTATGATGTGTGGACAAGAGCGAGGCAGAAAGGATCATGACAGAGTTACATGAAGGTACATTTGGAACTTATTCCAGTGGACATACCATGGCAAAGAAAATCCTACGGGCAAGATATTATTGGTCTACTATGGAAGCCGATTGTTATCAGCATTCTCAGACCTGTCATAAGTGCCAAGTCTATGCTGATAAGGTGCATGTACCTCCAGTTCCTCTGAATGTTTTGACAACACCTTGGCCTTTTGCAATGTGGGGCATCAACATGATTGGCGAGATCAGACCTACTACGTCTAACGGGCATCGTTTCATTCTGGTAGCTATTGATTACTTTACGAAGTGGGTTGAGGCAACTTCCTTTGCTACAGTAACTAAGAACATCATGGTGCGGTTTATCCAACACAATCTGATCTGTCGATACGGTGTACCAGAGAGGATCATTACAGACAATGGTACAAATCTCAATAATACAATGATCACCGAGCTCTGCAAACAGTTTAAGATACAATATCACAACTCTTCTCCTTACCGGCCGAAGATGAATGGGGCTGTTGAAGCGGCTAATAAGAATATCAAGAAGATTGTGCAGAAGATGACAGTGACGTACAAATACTGGCACGAGATGTTACCATTTGATCTTCATGGGTACCGTACCTCAGCGCAGACGTCAACAGGGGAAACACCCTACTCTTTGGTGTATGTCATGGAGACTGTCTTACCCATTGAAGTCCAGATTCCCTCTCTTCGGATTATGAAGGATGCAGGTTTGAGCGAGGATGATTGGATCCAGACCCGGCTTGATTAGCTAAATTTAATCGATGAAAAGAGACTTACTGCTATTTATCATGGTCAAGCGTATCAAAAGCGAATGATCAAGGCATTTAACAAGAAAGTCAGACGACAAGAGTATCAAGTCGGGGATCTGGTGATCAAACGCATCATATTACCGCAAGGTGATCCCAGGGGAAAATGGACCCCTACGTACGAAGGGCCATTTGTGGTTAAGAACATTTTCTCGGGAGGAGCTATGATTCTAACCACCATGGATAGTGACGACCTTCCTCACCCCGTCAATGCAGACATGGTGAAAAAATACTACGCCTAATCAAAGACCCGCTAGGTTGACTGGTCTAGGCAAAAATAAGGGCTTCTTGGCGAACCAAAAGGGTTCGGGCAAAAGTAAGGGAAGAAAATGAAAAAACCGTACACCCGGCAAGTCGAAAACCTGAAAAGGCGGCTTGGGAAAAAAAGGGTATCCCGGTGGACTGAAAACCCGAAAGTGCGATTGTGATACGGTGGGAGAACTGACTTGGGATTTTACGTTTGTTTTCGCACTTGTTCGGTTTAGCAAGAGTCGCCACCGACTTTTTATTTTATCCTAAGGAAAGGTCAAAAAGCACAGGAAAGACCTTTGAGATGTTTTCGTGGGTTCGAGGGATAGATTATGAAAAGGGAAGGTGCTAGCACCCTTTTAATCCATGGTTATCCATGGGCTCTTAGTTACTTGTTTTAGATCACTCGCCTTTTCTTTTCAATTGTTTGAAATGGTGCTTTGTGTGTGTGGTCTTGAAAAATGTTTTGAAAAAGATGCCTTGTCTTAGGCAACCTTTGTAATGATTCTTGTTTGAGTATATACAAAGGTGTGTGTCTTTTTGAAAAGATAATTCAATGTTTTGAAAGTTGTTTTGAAATTGTTTTTAAAGTTGTGTTGTGAAGTGTGTTTGAAAAAATGGCAAGGATGTTTTGCAAGATTTTTGATCAAGTAACTAAAAGTTGTCTACCCTATTTTACTCAAAGATTTTCTTGTGTTTTAACCCTTTTAACAGTGTTGTTTCACCATTGTGTTTGATGAACAACCTTGCGTTAGGATGTTAAACGGGACAGGCGCGGGTCATCGTATGCAATCATTGAAGGCAACTTGTGAGACGCTCTAGCAATTTGTAAGGGACGAGATCGTTTTATCGAAGGCAACATCGAGGGTCATCGAGGGACTACGATCTTTGTTTATCGAAGGGACGTTTGCTAGAGTGTCACATACTCGAGGGACATGATTGCATTTTCCGAGGCAACAAGCGGAGTTACCCTAGAGGTGCAAGTGTGAATGGTGTATTGATGTTCATGCATTTATCTTGTATTAGGTTATCTAGCGGTTGATTTTGAATCTTCGCATACAAACCCTAATTACTATACAGTATATGGAAAGCGATAAATTGCGGGAATTTAAAGTCTAAGTTATTACAAATAAGTATCCGGGGATGGGGGTACAAATGTTTACAAATGGGGATGAGTCTTATCAGAATAGTAATGTCCAAATATTATATTACAACCAAATCGAATCGTCGTATTCTCAATGCAAAAATATAACAAGATATAAGAATCAAAGAGAATCAAAAGTATTGTGAGATGTATGTGGTTATTTACAAATGATCAAAATATTAACCTAATACAAAATAAGTATTATTATTTTTGTGTTTTTGTTAGTTTTATATAAACAAAAAGTTTTTAAAGAAAGAATTATTTAACTTGAAAAAATCTAATATTTATATATTTTAAGTTTTAGAGGTAATGAAGATTATTAATAAAATTTTATACAAAAGGGTAATATATTATTCAATAAAAAGAATTAGGTTATGAAAATGTAGTGATAAAATAAAAGAGTATTGGTTTTTAAAAGAAAAATATAAGAAAAGAAGTTAGATGGGCTTGGAGAATGTATTTGGCCCAAAGAATAAAAAATAAGGTAAGACATAAGGGGGGTGTGGCGCCAGTTTGTTTGGGCTTAGGGATTTAGTTTGCTGGGGCAGAAGCCCAAATGCAATGTACAGCGTTTTTGTTAGGGTTGGCATTTGTTTTTCTCAGAATTAGGTTTACAGTTTGAAACGGCACCGCTCCCTTCTTGTCTTCTTCGTCTTTCTCAAACAGAGCCTCTGACTAAACTCTCTCCTCGCCTTAGGCTACCAGAGCGATGCCTCCACTTCCTCCTCCTCGTGGTTTTACCAGGCGGCGATAAAAAAGGTATTGCTTCTTGTTTATGACGCGTTTTAGGGTTAGGTTTTTTACTCTTTGCATGTCATTGATCTTTGATTGTTTATGTTTGTGCGAGGTGTAAAACAGAAAGAAGGAAATTGATACCTTGGGGTTTGTTTCTGGAGAGGAGGCGGAAGGTTGGACGACGACGCTCTCAGGTGGCCAGAGATGGGAGGCACGTGATGACAAGAGTGTTGTTTGGTACTTTGGGTATTTCTGTATCTTTCTCTTTGAATTGTTTTGTGATGAGATTTCTGAAAACACTGTATTATTTTGCTTCTGAGTTCTCTCCTTTTCTTATCTGAATATGTTAGTGATGATTGAATCTGAAACGTTGCCTTTGATATGTTCTTCTGTGTTGGCTTTGGTTATGTTGATTCTGATGATGAACTTTGAGACTTGCTTGTTATTGACTTCCTTTCTGTTGCCTTTCAATGATGAATTCGTTCTGAGATTTCTTGTTGTTCTTTTCACTTCTAACTTCTTCCTCTTTATGGGTTTTGTTGGTTTTCAGTGATGAGCTTCAATCTGAGATATTGCTATTGTTGTTGTTTGGTTTTGGATGATGATTTTGTATTTCTGAAAACCCTAGAATGCTTGTTTATGACTTTCTCCTCTTCTTTGGGCTTGATTGATTTTCAATGATGAGCTTCGTTCTGAGATGCTTTTGATATGTTTTTCTTTGTTTTAGTTATGTTGATTATGATGATGAACTTTGAGAACACTTGCTTCTGAGTTGTTTTTCTTTGAAGGCAAGTTTGCTTAAAGTTTTGATGTTTTAATGGGTTGTTGAGTTTTGGCTTGCCTGAAGGTTTCAACAGGTTTGAAGTTATGCAGGATGGAAGTTATGCAGGCTGGAAGTTATGTTACTCCAGCTTGCAGTCTTTGGTTCTGAAGGCTTTGAGGCAGGTTCTGCTTCTGCTATTTGTTATTTCTTGAGGCAGGTAGATGCAGGCTTCAAGGCTTGTGCAGTTTTAGACAGGCTTGGATCTTTGGTTTCCTTTGTGAGGCAGGTTTTGTTTGTCTGGTACAGGCAGGCTGTTTGAAGGTTTATTATGGTTTGCTATGCTTGAGTTTGGTTGTTTGATACAGGCTGGTTTGAGACTTGCTGTACTTGTGCTTTTTGAAGCAGGCTGGATGTTTTTGGTTTTCTACAGGTTTTGCAAGTGGACAACTTGCAGTTGTTTTTTTGTCACAGGAAGGTTTGAGACTGGTTTCAGGCAGGTGGATGCCGTTCTGGATTTGTTGTTTGGAGGTTTTATGCAGGCTAGAAGGTTTGAGTTTGCTTGTTAAGGGTAGGTTATGATTGAGCTTTGCTTGCCTTTACAGGTTTTGCAAGTGTGAGAACTTGCAGATCTGAGTTTGGCTTGGTACAGGTAGGTTTGAGCTTTTCTTTGATAACTTGCAGTTTGCTTTAGGCAGGCTTGAAGTTATGCAGGCTTGGAGGAAGCAGGCCTCAAGGTTTGTTTTGCCTTAGGCTTGTATTTGTAGCACAAGTTTGGATTTGTTGTTTGGAGGTTTTGATGCAGGTTACAAGTTTGCTTGTGTTTTGGTAACTTGCAGTTTTTGCTTGTAGTTCAGTTTGTGGTTTTTTCTCTTTGTGAACTGCCCTCCTTGAACTGTTAGAACAATGTTCTATTTATTTTCTTTCTTCCTGCTCTGTATAGCCTGCCAAACTGCAAAGCCTACTTCACTCTCTCTTTCTCTCTCTATAAAAAGCATATTTTATTGCTTAATATATTTTTAATTCTGAAAAGGTTGTTGGCTTGAGAAATGATGAAAAGTTTTGACAAAGTTGCTTGCTTGCATCTTGGTTTTCCTCTGTAATGTACTTCCATATTTCCTGCCTTGACAGTTTTGTGTACTTTGACAGCTTGGTTGACAGCTTCTTGACAGCTTGTTGACAGCTTGGTTTGCTTAGTTTGAACTTGTGCAGCTTGTGCAACTTGATTGTGCAACTTGGTTTGCTTAGTTTGAACTTGTGCAAATTTGTGCCTTGTATTATATGCAGCCTTGTGCCTTCTATTTAATTGATTTATATGCTTGCAAAAAATAATTTTACTTTCCTCTTTGTGAACCAAGAAGAGAAATCTTCTTGTGATTTGCAAAGAGGATGAGTAAAACATGATGAAAACCAAAACAATCTGATTCCGTCCAACAATCTTTAATGATGAGCTTTTATTTATCTGCCTGAAACTGATTTTTTTAATTTAACTGTACTTACTTCTTTTTCTGTCTTTGCAGGTAAATACCAGTTAGATAAGGGAAGAAACAGAAGAAGATAGAAGACTTCAAGAGACTTTAGATTTTAGATTTATTTTATTTTCAATTATTGTAATAAACATTATTATAAACATTGTAAATAAATTTACAGTATTCAAATAACATTTGTAACAACAATAAAAATAAATAAAAATCTTTTGTCAGATATTTCATTCTTTCTTTTACACTGTTTATTTAACTATTTAAATCTCTTGAATTAAAATGATTGGAAATGCATCCCAATCATTCTAACTCAGATAAAATAAATAATCCAAAAACGTTGCAGTCTCACAACCTTGCATTAACCGCGATACGCCCGACATTCCAGTTAACCATATGCATTGTACAGTTAAACAAACAAACATCCATACGCCTTTCATTTCACAGATCAAACCAATGCTTCAAACTTTCAATCAGAAGCCTCAGCTCCTAGCCCAGATGTTTAGGTTTTGAGAAACAAACAACAATCTTGAACAGGCGTAAACAATGCAACAATTAATTTGAAATACTGTGGACTCAAGTTCTTCTGAGAAATACGAGTGAAAAACCCCAATTCCAGATTTGTCGTCAAAGAAAAGTCTGCTTGATCAATTCCTGAGCCAAACTCAACAAAATCAAAAGAAACCCTAATAATCTGTTTGACTGATTCAAAATCAATGGAAACTCTAACTTTGGATGGACTGACAAGAAAAGTCTGTTTGACCGATTCTTGAGCCAATCTAAAAAATCAGGGAAAACCCCGAAGCTGTGATTTCTTGTGGAAAAGGGAAGGCAAATTTTGGGGTACAACAGTTGCCCCTGTTCAATCTTCTTGAACCTGAAGAGTTAGATTGGCAGTTTTGCCGTTCGCGACTCGAAGGTAAAAGAAGATTGGACACTAGAGTGCCCAAAAAATTTTCACTCGTCAAAGCTTAGTTGAGGGAATGGGCTTAAAGATGCCATTTGGAGATGTGACAGAATCTTGTCGGAGATGGGCTTTAAGATGCCATCTGGGGATGTGACAAAATCTTGTCGGAGAAGGGCTTAAAAGATGCCATCCAAGAATGTTTGTTGAACTGTATGTCGTTGGTGAGTGGGCGAGTATCAGAAAGGTATCCATGTTTGGAACATCTCTGAACTGGGGGTCTGAATAAGCAATAGATTGACATCCATGTTTGGAGAATCTGTAAACTGTTTTCAGAAGTTTTGAAGTTGAATAAGCAATAGATCAGCATCCATGTTGGGAAGCATCCGTAAACTGTTTTCAAAGGTTGAGTCTGAACAAGCGATAGATTAACATCCGTGTTTGGAGAATCCGTAAACTGTTTTCAGAATTTGAGTTTGAATAGTGATCAATCCGTGTAGAACTTCATTCGAAATTTCCTGAAAAGGAACCTGTGTAGAGTTGCTTTATGATGAGTCCGTGTAAAACTGCATCTGAATTTGAGAAGGAACTGGTGTAGGGTTGCTTCATGATGAGTCCGTGTAAAACTGCATCTGAAATTGAGAAGGAACCGGTGTAGGGTTGCTTCATGATGAGTCAGTGTAAAACTGCATCTGGAATTGAGAAGGAACCGGTGTAGGGTTGCTTCATGATGAGTCCATGTAAAACTACATCTGAAATTGAGAAGGAACCGGTGTAGGGTTGCTTCATGATGAGTTCGTGTAAAACTACATCTGGAATTGAGAAGGAACCGGTGTAGGGTTGCTTCATGATGAGTCCGTGTAAAACTGCATCTAAATCTGAGAAGGAACCGATGTAGGGTTGCTTCATGACGAGTCCGTGTAAAACTGCATCTGAATCTGAGATCTGTATGAGTAGCAGAATGATTTCCGTGTCTGGAGTGTATCTGAAACGTAACTGGGATCTGAATAAGTGACAGAATGGCAAACGTGTTTGGAGCATATCTGGACTGTATCTGAAGTTGAGATCTGTATGAGAAGCAGAATGACTTCCGTGTCTGGAGTGTATCTGAAACTGTAACTGGGATCTGAATAAGTGACAGAATGACAACCGTGTCTGGAGCGTATCTGGACTGTATCTGAAGTTGAGATCTGTATGAGTAGCAGAATGACTTCCGTATCTGGAGTGTATCTGAAACTGTAACTGGGATCTGAATAAGTGACAGAATGGCAACCGTGTCTGGAGCATATCTGGACTGTATCTGAAGTTGAGATCTGTATGAGTAGCAGAATGACTTCCGTGTCTGGAGTGTATCTGAAACTGTAACTGGGATCTGAATAAGTGACATAATGGCAACCGTGTCTGGAGCATATCTGGACTGTATCTGAAGTTGAGATCTGTATGAGTAGCATAATGACTTCCGTGTCTGGAGTGTATCTGAAACTGTAACTGGGATCTGAATAAGTGACAGAATGGAAACCGTGTCTGGAGCGTATCTGGACTGTATCTGAAGTTGAGATCTGTATGAGTAGCAGAATGACTTCCATGTCTGGAGTGTATCTGAAACTGTAACTGGGATCTGAATAAGTGATAGAATGGCAACCGTGTCTGGAGCGTATCTGGACTGTATCTGACTAATTGTTAACGATAGCCTTTTAATCTTATCCTGAAAAGGGTAAAATGTTAGCCAAAACATAAAGTCATGTTGCATGATATGTATGATGTAGTGAACTGTACTTCATCAATGTTTATGATATGGATGTAATGGATGCTCATGTAAACTGAGTAGTTGTCTTGCTGAGGAAAATAAATCCTGGATAGCTGGAGATAATAAAATCTTGACGGCTGTCGGGGGGAAGTAAATCCTTGACTACTGTTGGGGATTGAAAATCCTTTGATCCTTTGAAAATGAGAAGTCCTGGGACCACTGTTGGGGAAATCAAGAGTTTGGGTTGTACGCCAATCTATTGGGGATTCCTGTTTTGAGGAGATCTTCACTGGGGAATATCTAAATACTTTGTGAGGTACAAAGAATGAGAGTCTTCGTTCTGCTTGGGGAATAAGAATTCTGTGGGGTTTCAAGGATGAGAATATTTTATTCTTGAGAGAAACAGATTTCTAGGAGCTTTAGTTGTTCGTTATTCTGTTGGTGATTGTAACTTCCAACAGGTGATGAAGGAATTTTTTGATGACGACCGTAACTTCCAGCAGGTGATGAAGGAAATTTTGAACGACCGTGAATTCCAACAGGTGATGAAGGAATTTTTTGATGACGACCGTAACTTCCAGCAGGTGATGAAGGAAATTTTGAACGACCATGAATTCCAACAGGTGATGAAGGAATTTTTTGATGACGACCGTAACTTCCTGCAGGTGATGAAGGAAATTTTGAACGACCCTGAATTCCAACAGGTGATGAAGGAATTTTTTGATGATGATCGTAACTTTCAGCAGGTGATGAAGGAAATTTTGAACGACCCTGAATTCCAACAGGTGATGAAGGAATTTTTTGATGATGATCGTAACTTCCAGCAGGTGATGAAGGAAATTTTGAACGACCCTTCAACTTGAAATGTAATTTTTTTTGGAGAATAAATCCTTGACAAATGTTGGGGAAATAAACCCATGACCGATGGTATGTTTAGAGAGATGATAAACTTCTCGAGGACGCTTGAATTTCTTTTCAGAAAGATTTCGGAGAGATTCGTCACTGCCCCTAGTATCAGATGCTTGTGGCATCGTCAGGAAACTTGGACTGTTCGTAACCCTTTGATGAGATTGACGTTTAAATGCCCCAAGTGATGGTGAGGGAGACTTACCCCAGGTTATCCTGCAATTGAGAGATTTCTTGAAATCTTGACTGGACTGCCCCAGGCTCACTGAGCTTTAAAAGATTTGTTGAAATCTTGACTGGAGTGCCCCAGGTTTACTGGACAATACCATATCAGATCCCCTTTTGTTGATAGGAGATTTTTTGTAACGGAAGTGTCATCCCACTTGAAGTGATTTTATTCACCGAGAGAGTTTTCGTTCCTCCGAACATTCACTGTTGTGAATTTCTTTGCTGTCAAACAAATAAACATGTGCAAACAATGATATTAAAATAATGCAAAGTTTATGCTTGTCTCGAAGTTTTGGAAAATGCGTTTTTTAGCAGAAAACTTTTTATAAGACAAATTCAACACAAGATTTAGGGCAAAGCCTTACAGGAGTCAGGATACCTTTTGTAACAGTATGCTTTTGAACTAACCCATGCTTCAATTAGGACTTTCGAAGGGTTGTAACGTGGCTTGGTTCACGGTTTAAGAAACAAAGGATAAAGGCTCAAAGTATATTGGTACCCACCCGCTCTTCGTGATGTTCTTCAACCCTAGACTCAGTTAATTTGTGCGTCGAACTCTATTCGAGTTTGGAACGACTTTTTGGGTGATGGTTCACCAGTTGAATTTATTGTAGGCAGTCATCATTTTTGCAACATTTTTCATGTTGTTGAGGATTGGTAATGACCCTTTTTTTGATTTGATTTGTTATCCCTAGCTTTTTCCTGACTGTTCCTGTTTTCGAGATCACAGTCAGCGGGATGCCCCAGCTTTCTTAAGCCTCCTTTATTAATGTCAAACTTTGTTTCATTAATGCATTGCATATGTTTGTCTTGAATTCATCCATTCGTTTTCACTATAATTATGCTCTCTTTATGACTTTCAACTCTTGCTAAAAGTTACAAGCCTTTAGAGGGAGGATGACGAAACAATACCATAATCTCATACATTATGCTTTTGAACAAACCTTGCTGACGGTATACATGCATTTCTTTCAAATCCTAAATACTGGAGTTATAAGGAAGATAATCCCTAGTCAACCCCTTCGAGCCAAAGAAGTAGGAGTTTTTCTGTTTTTAAACAAATTGAAACCTTTGATTTAAACCTGGGGCAGGGTAGTCTCTCAGTTAATTAAAAAAAAAGGTGCGCATTGAAGCCGCAAACTCTCACTTCGTCATACAACGAATGACATAAAAAAAAATTCCTCTGGAATCAAAAGACGGTGATGGTTCTTTATCTCATAGGCAGTCATTACCTCTAAAAAAAAAAGCCCACTAAGCCAAAACCCACAAAGGAGGCTTAAGAAAGCTGGGGCATCCCGCTGACTGTAATCTCGAAAACAGGAACAGTCAGGCAAAAGTTAGGGATAACAAATAAAAAGAACGAGGTCGCTACAAATCCTCAACAACATGAAAAATGTTGCAAAAATGACTGCCTTCCAAAATCCAACTTGTGTGAACCATCACCAAAACGTCGTTCCAAATTCGAATAGAGTTTGACGCACAATTAACTGAGTTTAGGATTGAAGAACATCACGAAGAGAGGGTGGGTACAAATATACTTTGAGCCTTTATCCTTTGTTTCTTAAATCGTGAACCAAGCCACGTTACAACCCTTCAAAAGTCCTAACTGAAGCATGGGTTAGTTTGAAAGCATACTGTTACAAAAGGTATCATGACTCCTGTAAGGCTCTGCTCTAAATCCTGAGTTTGAATTTTCTTAGCAAAATTTCTTTACTCGCTAAAACGCATTTTCAAAAAACTTCAAGATAAGCATAAACTTTGCATTACTTGAATATCATTGTTTGCATTTGGCTATTTGTTTGACAGCGGAGAAATTCACACAATGAATATCCGATAAACGAAAGCACTCTCAGTGAACAAAATCACTTAAAAAAGGATGACAGTTCCATTGACAAATCTCCTATCAACAAGGGGGCATGACATGTCACTATCTAGCACACCTGGGGAAGTCCAGTCAAGATTCCAAGAAATCTCTCAAGAATTGCAGAGTAACCAGGGGCAGACCTCCATCTCCGTCACTTGGGGCATTAATCTTCAAATCTCAATGAAGGGTTACGTACAATTAAACATTTTCTGGCAATGTCACAAACACTTGCTACTAGGGGCAATGACAAGTCTCCCCAAAGTCCTTCTCATAGGATGATTCCCCAGCAAGAGTATAATCTCTGACCCCCTTCCCCAGCTGAATCAACCTCAAGAATCCTCGAGGACTTCCCCCAACGAAGATGTCACCTCTCTAGCGGACTGACGACAAGGTTTATTTCCCCAACAACACCAGGATTCCCCAGCTTGAGTTTTCCTATCCGACTACTACAAATCAAAGGACCACAACTCCTCTTCCCCGGTAGACTACTCTACAATTCCCAACAAGTTACTGTGAAACCTGGACCCGACCAGATATCAGTTCAACTTCGACTCCCCAGTAGTGCAACGGACAACCGAGACTCCTGAACTCTCCCCCAAGCAGAGTTAGTCTACCGTCAGCCCCGAAAAGGCTTGGTATCCCCAGAAGATCTTAATATCCCCCAGCGGAGTATAAATATATTCTCCAGCAAGCGTAAGAGCATCCCTAGCAGTCTTAATATTCCTCAATAGAATATAAGAATGTTCCCCGGTGGAATACAAGATACCACAATGGAGTCATCTCCCCAGCGCAGTCTAAAAAAGCTTCCCCAATGGAGTTGAATCATCTTACCCAGTAGATTCTGGAAGCTTATCCCCTGCAGAGCACAGGTGCATCTCCCCAGCCAAATCCAGAGGTTATCCTCACAAGAGTCTAACTGGGTTATCCTCAGCAAGTTGCAACTGAAAGATCATCCCCAGCGAAGTTCTTTCTATCCCCAGCAGAGTTCATCATCAAAATCCCCAACAGAGCTTATCAACAGATTCCCCAGCGGAGTTATCATTAAAATCATCAACAGAACATCTCTCCCCCACAGAGTAATTCCCCGCAGAGTAATCTCTTCACCAGTTTATTCCCCAACGGAGTCATCCTCTCCTGCAGGTTTATTCTTGCAATCATCTTCGTTTATCATTCCCAGTGGAAACGAAGAATTCAACCCTACTCTCCAGCAGTCGTTCGGGATTTATTTTCCCCAACTAAAACATCACATTTCCATACATCATGATACATGCATATACACATCATACCATACAATCTCATTTATGTTGAGAACATCATTGCTTGATCCATATCATGCATTGCATATGACTGACCTTTACCTTTCAGGAAAGATGCAGTTAATTTCTCAATTATGTCAATGGAGACAAAATCATTTAAATCGATTCCTAAATATTTTTCTGAGGCGAAGCCAGTCAATGGAGACAAAATCAGTTAAATCGATTCCTAAAGATTTTTCTGAGGCGAAGCCAGTCAATGGAGACAAAATCAGTTAAATCGATTCCTAAAGATTTTTCTGAGGCGAAGCCAGTCAATGGAGACAAAATCAGTTAAATCGATTCCTAAAGATTTTTCTGAGGCGAAGCCAGTCAATGGAGACAAAATCAGTTAAATCGATTCCTAAAGATTTTTCTAAGGCGAAGCCAGTCAATGGAGACAAAATTAGTTAAATCAATTCCTAAAGATTTTTCTGAGGCGAAGCCAGTCAATGGAGACAAAATCAGTTAAATCGATTCCTAAAGATTTTTCTGAGGCGAAGCCAGTCAATGGAGACAAAATCAGTTAAATCGATTCCTAAAGATTTTTCTAAGGCGAAGCCAGTCAATGGAGACAACCTGTCAATAGAGACAACCCGTCAATAGAGACAACCTGTCAATAGAGACAACCTGTCAATTGAGACAACCCGTCAATGGAGACAACCTTTCAATAGAGACAACCTGTCAATAGAGACAACCCGTCAATAGAGACAACCTATCAATAGAGAAAACCTGTCAATTGAGACAACCCGTCAATGGAGACAACCTGTAAATAGAGACAACCTGTCAATAGAGACAACCTGTCAATTAAAATAACCTGTCAATAGAGACAACCTTTCAATTAAGACAACCCGTGAATAGAGACAACCCGTCAATAGAGACAACCTGTCAATAGAGATAACCTGTCAATTGAGACAACCCGTCAATGGAGACAACCTGTCAATAGAGACAACCTGTCAATGGAGACAACCTGTCAATGGAGACAACCTGTCAATAGAGACAACCCGTCAATAGAGACAACCTGTCAATAGAGGCAACCTGTCAATTGAGACAACCCGTCAATGGAGACAACCTCTCAATAGAGATACCCTATCAATGGAGACAACCCGTCAATGGAGGCAACCTGTCAATATATACAACTTGTCAATAGACACAACCTGTCAATGAAGACAACTCGTCAAAGGAGACACCCCATCAGAAGAGACAAGCCGTCAACGAAGATAAAACCACCTACCAACAATCTCCAAATGGCATCTGTAAGCCCATTCCCGACATCACAATACCTGTAGCAAGCCAGGAAAACTATCTTTCTTTCTCAGGTCAGAGATTAATACCTGAAACCAGCCAGGATAACTATCTACTCGTCCAGCTCAAACAATTCAACAATCACTTTTGGATGGCATCTTTAAGCCCATCTCCAACAACTTTCTATCACATCTCCAGATGGCATCTTTAAGCCCATCTCCAACAACTTTATATCACATCTCCAGATGGCATCTTTAAGCCCATCCCCGACAAGTTTCTATCACAATCTCCAAATGGCATCTGTAAGCCCATTTCCGACATCACAATGCTGATACTACACCATGCGAGTGCAAATTTTTGGGCACTCTAGTGTTCAATTATATTTCACCTTCGGATCACGAAAGGCTCGAACGCCAATCTATATCCTCAGGTTTAAGAAAATTGAACAGGGGAAACTGTTGTACCCCAAAATTTGCCCTCTCAATTATCAAGGCCTTTCTCACAAGGATTCTCAAGGTTCAAGCTTGAACAAGTGCATTTAGATTTTCCAATACCAAAATTAAAAGGAAACTGTCAAAAATGGAGAAAACAGATAAAAATATTATTTTGACAAAAATTGGAGAAATACAAGTGTTCTTCGTTTCAGCTCTTTCAATTGGTCTTTAGGCCTCTTTCGATCAGCATCCTTTGATTGACTCTTGGCCTCCTTCGATTGCTCAAAATGGATGCTAGCCTGCCTCTTTCGCATGGGCGTGTGACTTCTTGTTGCAGGTTTCGTTTGTGTCTTTTGCTGCCTGCATGCTTGCAATTGAAGGCCATGACCTACTGGTCACATGTACCCCCTGCAAGGCAAGTCTTCGTTTGGGCACTCACCTTCTATGTGCCTAGATGCAAACTTCAGTTGAGCAAGAGCCTCCTTCGAATGCAACTTGGATTACATCCTTCGTTTTGAGCAGAAGCCTCCTTCGAATGCAACTTGGGAATACCCTTCGACTCAGAAGCCAGGAACCTCCCTCACGCTAAAAGGCAATGACTCCCTTTATGTTTGTTTCGATCCACATGCTTCGATTGGGCAACATTGCTTCCTTCGAACATGGACTTTCGATTGGGAAATATGTTTGCTTCGACCCAGGCTTCGATTGGGCAATTTGCTTCCTTCGAGCATGAGCTTTCGATTGGGCAATATGTTTCCTTTGAGCACGAGCTTTCGATTGGGCAATAGCTTCCTTCGAGTTAGCTTGTTTCGACCACAAGCTTCGACTGAGGCAAAGGCTTCGTTAAAACAGGTGTGCTTCGATCTCACTCTTGCATTCGACTTAAGACCAAATCTCGTTTGCCAGGCTGTGTTGCGTCCAAATCTTTATATAGTCAGAAGCTTGTACAAAGGTTTTAAACTTTACCTTTTGGATACTACTATTATTGGTTAAAGGCTACATGCTCTCTCCTTTCATAGAGAGTACTTTAGTCACAAAAGCAGCTTTCCACCTGAAGTTGGTCTGAGCACAAGCAACATCAGAGGCATAAGTCACATCTCCTGCACCCCAATTGTCAACAGGCCCCCCACTTGTACTTTCACGTTACCTATTATTTTATTATTTTGCCAGGATGGCTGTTGAAGACATGTCCATTCTTTTTCTCTATAAATAGAGGAATTTATGCAAAGCTAAGGGAGGATCTTTGGACCAGAGGAACAAATCCCCCAAATTTTCTCAAACACAACAAATCTCTCAAGTCCCTTCAACACTTGTGAGAAAAAACCCAGAATCACATACTTACATCCTTCGATTCTGAAGAACAAATACTCTTCAGTATCCTTCGAATCCAGTTTGGAAAGAAACATAAGACTTGTTTCTTTCCTTCCTTCGAATCCAGCATTCCAAACACAACTGTTGGCCCCCTCTTTCAAATCCAGAACCCTGTGCCTCCACTCAAGGTCCCACATCCATTCAAGGCCTGAAGCAAGGTAAGTTATTCTTGTTAGAACAAAGTTTGAATCTACTACCCTAAGTTTAAGTTTTGATGATAACAAAATGCTAAGATACATTAAGTGTATGATTCATGTAAGACACATGTGCTATCTAAACATTACATTCTATTTTACAGAAACTCTGATGGGTATCAGCAGGAGAACATCATCATCAGCATCAGAAAATTGGATATCAACATCAGCATCAGAAGATGGTATATCAGATACCAGAATCAGAAGATCAACTTGCGCTTATGCTGAAGCTTGATGAACAGATCTGCGCTTAACCATCTGAACTCTGATAAAGACAACAACAGTTCATCAACACCTAAGCAGCGTCAGAATGAGCCAAAGCCAGAACACGCTTAAGTGGCAACGGTACTGTGCATTCAAGATGATTTATTACCAACGACATCATTCCAGACAAGATCTGCTTAATAAGGAAAGAATTTTATTGGCATTGTGTTGTACCACAAAATTTGCCCTCCCATATTCTTCAAGGTTCCTCAAGAATGACCCTCAAATTACTCAAGACTACTCAAGGATTGCCCAGTCTAAACATCCTCCTAAGCCAGTCAAAATTAGGGTTTTGGTTCTTACAAGTAAGTTGAGGTTTTCAAGGCCTCAATCAAGTCCCACATGCCTATGCACATTGTCAAGCATCTACATGCCAAGTTTCAAGGCTCACAAGGTCAAGTTGCACAGTCAAAAGCCCTATTTGGTTCACAATCAACTGTAGGGGTAAATTGGTCATTTGACAGTCAAAAGTCAAAAATTTTGGTCAACATCTTATTTTGAAGCCACAATCATCATTTGATCAAGTCTTTATCATGATTCCACAAGAATGGCTCAAAAATCATCAAGATGCAAAAGTTTCCATTTTTGGACAGCTGAAAAGTCAACTGTAACTTGACCAAGGCATAACTTTTTCATGGTTCATCATAAAAATCCCATCCAATGCTCATTTTGAAGGGGATGACATTTACTACAACTCATCTTCACATTCCAAGTCCAAGAAATGCTCTCACAAAAAGTTATCAATTTCAACATTATAGGTCATTTTCAAAAGTCAACAAAAAGGCATTTTAAGTCAAAGACCATAACTTGAGATTGGTAAATCAAAATGACATGAGACCAAAGGCATTGGTTAGAGTACTTCAAGACCTTTCCAAAATGTCCAAGAACATGTTCATATGATCAAAATTGAGCAAGATATGCATTGGAGAAGTTGGGAAATTTTTGTGAAATGGTAAAAGTCAACTATCCTTGAAACTTCAATTTTTGACAAAAGGGCCCACTTTTTTCCACTTGATTCATCCTTGTCATGCTACCCACGTGTCCCATGATCAATTTCAAGACCAAATAATTATTTTTCCATTTTTATTTAATTTTTATGGATTTAATTCATTTTAATCCATAATAATTAAAATAAAATTAAAAAAATTAATTAAATGGTATCTTGTGGTTTGATTAGCCTTCATGTGTCATATTCCACATACCAAAATCGTGCCAAGCTCATTTATGAACGAAATTTTGAATTTGGACAAAGCTTTGAAAGGCCTTTAATGGTGGTTAAGACAAAATCCAAAAACATAATGGCACAAGTTTAAGGCTCCTAAAGGTGAATTATTCTCATTCATGACTACATATGCAAGCCTTGCAAGCCTCATTCACGACCTAGTGTGTGCAGAAACGGCCAAGAGCAAAACCAAAAATTGTCCAAAAAGTGAGACTTCTAAAACACAGTTACGAGCATTTTCAGATCAAAAGGAGGACGTGACTCTCTTCTTTGCCATACCCTGAAGCTAAAGAAATCCTTGCCACGTCCTAAGGTCCAACATACCGCGCTGTAAGTTCTTCCAATGTCACCCCTGTACATGAAACATGAAATCTTTATTCTTGCATTTTTCTTCAAAAATATTAGCATAGTTATGTTTCTTGTTTGATTTCTGATCTAATGACAATAGCTAATTTCATTGTTAGGCTTTATACTGTGATACACGATTCTAGGTTTTGCTTGCTTGTTTTTAGGCGTTTTCAGTGCAGGAAAAATTGGTCACCATGATGGGTATAGAAGTGATCAGGACATGGAGACGAAACCAACCATGGTTTTGGAATTAATTTTCGAAGCCTAGGGATGATTTTCAGAAGAGCCTACGAAACTACCTGCGGATAAAAATCCGCAGGTAAATAACCAGGAATTTTCATTGAAGAAGATGATGATGTGTTGCAGCTTGATTCGCCCATTTCAAAAATTGCGCGTTTTTATATTTTTTTAGGCATATGCTGTGGTTTTCCCATTTAATAATTACGTGTTATTTTAATAACGAATGAAGCATGCAGCACAGTTGGCTAAGGCGTTGGTGTAGTGAGCGTTGGGACCTGGGTTCGAATCCCAGGTCCCCCATAATTTCCATGTTATTTTGCTTTACATGTTCACGTGCAGGCCCTCAAGGACGTCCCACCATACACCTCACACCCAAGCGCGCCAGATGTCCACAATCATAGATCCAAAGGCCAGGGATGGTTGACCACCATGTGCTCAAGTCAAAGCCAGCGTGGATAATAAAAAAAAAAGTCAAACAGGCTTGCTTCTATTGGGCCAGAAATTCAACAAAAAAACCTCCCATTGGTCCATTAACCTCCTGGTTTATTTTCCTTTTTTTTATATTTTTCTCTTTTTAATTCTTTTAATCACTAATATTATTTTTATTAACTAACAAATTAATTTTTTTATAAATTCAGAAAAAAACAAAAAAAAATGTAAATACTTTATTTTTATTAATTTCACTTAGGTTTAATTATTTTGTAAATAAACTCCTTAATTAATTTAGTTTTAATTAGGTTTGAATTTTAACCCTTTTATAATAAATAAAACAAATTTAGACTTAGGCTTTTTCTTTAAGCATTTTTAATTCTTTTTTTATTTTATTTCATTAAAAAACACAAAAAATACAAAAAATATTTTTTCTTTTAATAAATTAATTAATTAGTAATTAGGCGTTATTTAATTAATTTTAATTGCAAAAAGGGTCTACACCCTAAGACATCCCGATTCGATTCTCTCGCGCTTTAATTTATTTTCATTATATTTATGTAACTCCTTCTGGAAATGTAATAGTTAGTTAGGACCTCTTTTACTGCTTTATTTATTTTCTCGCAGTTTATTTTTTCAAACGGGTCTTTGTTTTTTGGCGATGTATAGACCCGCGCCTTGTAATAGTTAGATTTATATTTCTGCAATTTATTTTCCGCACCCCTAACTGCTAATATGCCTGCAAGAATGTATGTAAATAAAATTAATCCGTAGCTCACAAATAACATGTACAAGATAACCTTAACTGAAAAACAACACACAAAGCACATGCCACTTCTAGGGTACGCCTCACTGGTTGCCTCGAACGTGGTCATCAACTATAGGGTGTCTTAGAGGTCGCCCTTCTGTCTAAAAGATCTTGTTGCCTCGAAACGGTTGCCTCGGATAAAAGGATCTAGGACATTAGGGTTACCACTAAGGTGTCCTACCATTGCTTCGGTGACCACATTGTCCCGATAATCGAATTGACACGAACAACTCCAACGATGGTGCTTCCTACCTCTCAATGGTGGGATAACACTATCTAAAGGACTCTTACACAGCCTAGTTCCTTAGAGTAGGTAGATTCTCATAGGTACTTGCTCTTTCTCAAAACAAACAAAAAAATACTTTTCACACCTCACACTTTCTAAAGGTTTTCAAACAAATTTTTCATACACTCTTGAGGACTGATACAAGAGTTACTTAGAAATTTTTCAAACGAAACTTTTTCTCCAAACCCACACACATTTGAAAAGCAAACATTTTTTTGAAAACATAAGAGCAAGTACCTAAGAGCGCATGGATAACCATGGATAGAAAGGGTGCTAACACCTTCCCTTTCTATAAATCTACCTCCCGAACCGAGAAACATTCTCGAATAAGGAATTTTGCTGTGCTTTTGTCCTTTCCATGTTGGAGAACATAAAAGACGATGGCGACTCTTGCTTACCGCGACATTTCGCGAAACCAGCTTAAAAAACAGTCAGTTCTATTTCCACCGATCACACATTGTAACAAAATTATTACTCCAACGTACACTATTTCCAATGCTATATAAACAAGTCAATGAAGATTTAATTGGCTAATGCTCTACAACAATCTACACGCCAAAAAGCTATTCATCATCTTCCTTACTCTCAGTTTGCTAGGAGCTCTCAATTCCTTACTCAATTATTTTAGCAATCTAGTTCTCATAAGCTTAAGTTGTGTAGTATCACATTTGTGATAAACAGTTTTTGTAGAAAACATTCACACACCTAGATTTCAATTCTTTGTAAGAAAGTATTTCCTTGAGAAACCGGTTGTGGTTTGACTCAAGAAGGCTTTAGCAGTTGTTAAAGCAGTTGTAATATTCAGTTGAATATAGTGGATTAAGACCTCGTTGGAGAGAGGCGAAATCACCTTGACGGGTGGACTGGAGTAGTTTGAGATCAAACGAACCAGGATAAAAATATCCTGTTGATTGCAATTGATTTCCAGTTTTTTTACAATTCAACCCCCCTTCTTGTGTTTTTTCACTTCTTCAATTGGCATCAGAGCGCCTGGTTCTGAGCTAAAACACTTAACCGTGTCAGTACAAGATCCAGCGTCAGAAAAACACAATGGCAGGAACTTATCAACACACCAACAATGACAACAATGAAGACAGAGACAGATTCAGCGGCAAACCTCCAGTATTTGATGGAGAAAATTTTGATTACTGGAAAGAAAGAATTGAAAGCTTCTTTCTGGCACATGATGCTGATCTGTGGGACATGGTGACAGATGGATACACGCACCCAGTGAATTCAAGCGGTCAGAAGATTGACAGGAAAGCAATGTCTGACCAACAAAAGCGTGACTTCAAAAATCACCACAAGGCCAGAACCATTCTTCTCAGCGCCATCTCCTACACGGAATATGAAAAGATCTCTAACAGAGACACAACAAAGAACATGTTTGACTCACTCAGAATGACGCATGAGGGCAACGTTCAGGTCAAAGAAACTAAAGCTCTTGCACTCATTCAGAAGTATGAGGCATTCAAAATGGAAGAAAGTGAATCCATTGAAACAATGTTCTCAAGATTCCAAATTCTGGTGGCTGGTCTCAAGGTTCTGGACAAAGGATACTCTACTGTTGATCACGTCAAGAAGATCATCAGAAGCTTACCAAAGCAGTGGAGGCCAATGGTTACAGCTCTGAAGCTAGCAAAAGATCTCAACAAAATTTCTCTGGAGGAACTTATCAGCTCCCTCAGAAGTCATGAGATAGAGCTAGAAGCTGATGAACCTCAGAAGCAAGGTAAGCCTTTAACATTAAAATCTAACAAAAAATCTGAGTCTAAAGTTTTGCAGGCAGTTGAAGAAACATCTGATGGATCCTCATCAGAAGAAGACGAACTTTCTCTCCTCTCCAGAAGAGTGAACCAACTGTGGAAGCAGAGGCAAAGGAAGTTCAGGAATCCCAGAAGATCTGATCAGAATGAGTCTTCTTCCAGATACAGAAGGAAAGATTCTTCCTCTGGATACAGAAGATCTGAAGGCTCCTCAGGAAGCAGAAAGCCAAACACCAAGGACATCATCTGCTATGAGTGCAATGAGCAAGGACACTACAAGAGTGACTGCCCAAAGCTTCAGAGGGAAAAGCCCAAAAAGAAGTTTGGAAGAGAAAAGAAGAAAAGTCTCATGGCTACATGGGATGACTCTGACTCGTCTGAAGCTGACTCAGAATCAGATGATGAGAGAGCAAACATAGCTCTCATGGCCAACATTTCAGAAGACAGTGAAGCTTCTGAATCAGACTCAGAATCAGATACTGAAGAGGTATTTCCTGACTTTGCAATTAATTTTACTAAGGCTGAACTTGCTGAAATCCTTAACGAAATTCTGGAAAGGTACCAGCAGATTAGAGTTAAATTCAGAAACCTGAAAAGGAATCTTGAATCTAACTCTGATAAGACTGAGAGTCTTAAATAGGAAAATTCTGAGCTGAGAAATAAAATTTCAAAATTAGAAAATGTTTTACAAAACTCTCAGAAGGAACCAATTTCTGAAACTCCCAGCAGCGCTGATGAGATCATCAAGGAGTATGATCACAGTTTCCAGAAGTTCCTTGCTAAAAGCATAGATAGAAGCAAAGTGGCTTCAATGATCTATGGAGTTAGCAGAAACGGCAGGAAGGGAATAAGATACCAAGGTAAGGTTCCTACACCAAAGAATGCCATGGATTTAACCATTAAACACACTCCTCTGAACTCACATTTCGTGTATGGTCACACACATGATATTAAATACACTAGCAGTAAGTATTCTGTGAAACCAAAATTCAACCAGAGTTTTGGTAAATCTAACAAATCAGGACCCAAGAAAATCTGGGTACCTAAGGATAAAATAATACATGTTGCAGATATCTTTAGCAGCAAATCAGAAACACCAGTCATGGTACCTGGACTCTGGCTGCTCGCGACACATGACGGGAAGAAGGCATATGTTCCAAAGCCTGGAACTTAAGCCTGGAGGCCACGTTGGCTTTGGAGGCAATCAGAGGGGAAAGATCATTGGCTCTGGAACTGTAGGTAATAGAAATCTTCCCTCTATAAATAATGTTCTGCTAGTAGATGGATTAATGCATAATCTGTTATCCATAAGTCAATTAAGTGATAACGGTTATGATATAATCTTTAATCAAAAATCATGTAAATCTGTTAGTCAGAAAGATGGGACTATCCTGTTTAATGGAAAGAGGAAAAACAACATCTATAAAATCAAACTTTCTGAACTGAAAAGTCAGAATGTAAAGTGTCTTTTGTCTGTTAACAACGAGCAGTGGATCTGGCACAAAAGATTGGGGCATGTTAGTATGAGAAGAATATCTCAGATTAACAAACTCAATCTGGTCAGAGGACTTCCTAATTTGAAGTTCAATTCAGATGCTCTGTGTGAAGCATGTTAGAAAGGCAAGTTTACAAAACCTTCTTTCAAATCTAAAAATGTTGTTTCTACCTCTAAGCCATTAGAACTTCTGCACATTGACTTATTTGGACCAGTTAAAACTGCTTCAGTCAGTGGCAAGAAGTATGGGTTAGTAATCGTAGATGACTATAGCAGATGGACATGGGTAAAGTTCTTAAGACACAAGGACGAGTCACACTCTGTGTTTGTTACCTTCTGTAACCAAGTTCAGAATGAAAAGGATCTTAGAATTGTTAAAGTTAGAAGTGATCATGGTGGAGAGTTTGAAAACAAAAATTTTGAGTCATTCTTTAATGACAGAGGCATTCTGCATGATTTCTCTTGTCCTAGAACTCCCCAACAAAATGGAGTTGTAGAACGAAAGAACAGAACATTGCAAGAAATGGCCAGAACCATGATCAATGAGACAAACGTTGCTAAGATCTTCTGGGCAGAGGCAATAAACACAGCGTGCTACATTCAGAATAGAATCTCAATAAGACCTATTCTGGAAAAGACTCCATATGAATTGTGGAAGAACAAAAAGCCCAACATTTCATATTTTCATCCATTTGGATGTACTTGTTTTATGTTAAATACAAAAAATTATTTGAACAAGTTTGACTCTAAAGCACAGAAGTGTATTATGTTAGGATACTCTGAACGCTCAAGAGGGTACAGAGTATACAATACAGAAACACAGATTGTGGAAGAATCAATCAGTGTTCGTTTTGATGATAAGCTTGACTCTGAAAAGTCAAAGCAGAATGAAGTTTTTGCAGGTATGGAAATTGAATTTATAGGTTCTGAAGACAAGTCATCAGAAGCTCTCAACACAGACACTCCTTCAACATCTGAAAGGAGCACTGCTAGCAATCCTACAACAGCTGCTGATCAACCTCAGAAGAGACTACCCAGAAGCAGCTTGGATCACCCAGAAGAAACTATCCTAGGAAGAAAGGAAGATCCAATCAGAACAAGAGCAAGCTTCAGAAACTCTGAAGAATCCCTCATGGGACTTGTGTCTCTGATTGAACCTTCTCCTATTGATGAAGCACTTCTGGACAACGACTGGATTCTAGAAATGCAAGAAGAGCTGAATCAATTCACCAGAAATGACGTATGGGATCTTGTTCCCAGACCAAAAGGATTCAACGTCATTGGAACAAGATGGGTGTTCAGAAACAAGCTAAATGAACAAGGTGAAGTCATCAGAAACAAAGCACGACTGGTAGCACAAGGTTATAGTCAGCAAGAGGGAATAGACTACACAGAAACCTTTGCTCCAGTCGCCAGGTTAGAATCTATCAGACTCTTAATTTCTTTTGCTGTTAATAAAGGCATCACTCTGTATCAGATGGATGTCAAGAGTGCATTATTAAATGGTTATATAGAAGAAGAGGTTTATGTGCACCAACCCCCTGGTTTTGAAAGTACAAAAAACCCAGAATATGTTTTCAAACTAAAGAAGTCACTATATGGTCTGAAACAAGCTCCCAGAGCTTGGTATGAAAGACTAAGTAACTTTCTGTTAGAAAATGAATTCACCAGAGGGAAGGTGGACACTACCTTATTCTGTAAGTCAGTTAAGAATACCATCTTAGTCTGTCAAATTTATGTTGATGATATTATTTTTGGATCCACTAATCCTTCTCTTGGAAGAAAATTTGCTAAGTGTATGCAGGCAGAATTTGAGATGAGCCTCATGGGGGAACTGAAATTCTTTCAAGGAATTCAGATCAATCAAACTCCAGAGGGAACTTACATTCATCAGAGCAAATATGTCAGAGATCTTCTGAAGAAATTTGACCTCTCAGAATGTAAGCCATCAAATATTCCAATGCATCCCACGTGCATTCTGGAAAGAGAAGAGGTAAGCAAAAAGGTAGAACAGAAGGTCTACAGAGGTATGATTGGTTCTCTCCTTTATCTGACAGCTTCAAGGCCTGATATCTTATTCAGCGTATGTATTTGTGCTAGATTCCAACCAGATCCTAGAGAATCTCACTTAACAGTTGTTAAGTGAATTTTCAAGTATCTGAAAGGTACTATTAATCTGGGTTTATTTTATAGAAAATCTAGTGATTACAGCTTAGTAGGCTACTGCGATGCTGACTTTGCTGGAGACAGAGTAGAGCGTAAAAGTACTTCTGGAAGCTGCCAGTTTCTGGGAGAAAATCTGATCTCTTGGTCCAGCAAAAGGCAATCCATAATTGTGCTATCAACAACAGAAGCTGAGTACATAGCAGCAGCAGGATGTAGCATACAAATGCTCTGGATGAAAAGTCAGCTTGAAGACTTCCAGATTTTTGAGAGTAACATCCCTATACTCTGTGACAATACTTCTGCCATTTTCTTAAGTAAGAATCCCATTTTACATTCTAGGGCTAAGCATATAGAAATAAAACATCACTTCATTAGGGACTATATTCAGAAAGGAATTTTGAACTTAAAATTTATTGATACAGACCATCAATGGGCTGATATCTTCACTAAACCTCTTTCTGAAGATAGGTTCAATTTCATTCTGAAACATCTCAGCATGAAACTCTGCCCAGAGTGAAAATGTTTTAATTTTATATACTAACCTTCAGAATGTGTTTTGTGTTTACTGTGAACTTCTGATCAATCTCCTTTCAGAAAGATAGACATGCAGATTGCATCAGATTCTATTCTTAAAGATCTGAGCGTTTAAGCTCAAGGATAGACGTGCTGTTCACTAAATCAAACAAGTGTCATCCAATCATCAGCAAATCTCTGAAGCAGAACGCGTGCACGCTTATGAGAAGGCAAAACGCTGATTGGGTGCATTGAGACACATGTCTGGTAACCGTTTCAGGTATCTTTCTCAAATCCCCCAAAATCAGCAAGCATTAAATGCACGTAATCATGTTTTAAAATGTAATCATGAATTATTTCTCTTTCTTGAAACCGTTTACGTTTTCAAAAATCATTTTGAAATCTATTTAAGCACATTAACATCACACATTAATCATTTACCGTTTCTTACAATCATCCAAAGATTTTTCTGCATTTTTACTTGTTCAATCATCTTTCTCAAAAGAAACCCTTTTTCTCAAAATTCTTTCTCAGAAAACCCTAAGTGTGAACATGGCAACCTCTAGCAATGTTTCTGCAGGTTCTCAGGAGGAGGCTTCTTCTGAACAATACCAAGTTCCCTTCAGAACACTCCTTACACCAGTGAAGAATTTGGAAGTGCTGTCTGAACTCATTGTTGATTTCTCCAATCTGAAAGAAAATGGATTCGATTTGACATAAGAAGTTAGGGCACAGAGATGGGAGAGATATTTTGATAGGTTGGTGGGACCAACGTTTCCAGTATTGGTCAAGGAGTTCTAGATTCATGCGTACTCATCAACACATCAAGTGACCTCCTACATAATGGGAAAGAAGATTGTGATCACTGAGGATCACATTGCAAGATTGATTGGATACAGTGGTGGTGGTATCCGCTGTATCGACATGGCTGAAAGATGCTCTGACGTTGCTGTCATTGCAAGGCAGATTTTCACCCATGGGGTTCCCAGCAGCAAAATCAGAGACTTAAAGGATCAGGACAGAATATGGGCGAGGATTATTCTGGTTCTGAATTTAATATAACAAGTTTTTCTGCTCTGATCGTTTTAGCACATCACTTACACTTTTTGATTGCTGACAAAAAGGGGGAGAACAAGAATGATATTTTTCAATAACGGATTACTGAGACAAAAAGTCTCAAACATTCTAACACTCTGATATACTTGAATGTTTTCTGTTTTTGCATAAGGCTACAGGTACAAGAAGTTAATCACCTCTGATACACTAAAGCTCTGATATTCTGATCTGAAGCTCTGATATTCTGATGTTCAAAGAAAGGCAATAAAAATCTGATCCTGAAGAACTCTTGGAATTAAAAAGGGAAGTAATAAATTCAGGGGGAGTATCTCCGATCTAAACTCTGATATCTCTTTATCCCTTATCTTTGATAACTTCCTAGTTAATTCTGATACAACTTATTATTTAGTTATCTCTGATACTTTTCACGCTAATTTTCAATTAAAAATATCTAATTTTTTGTCATCATCAAAAAGGGGGAGATTGTTAGAACAAAGTTTGAATCTACTACCCTAAGTTTAAGTTTTGATGATAACAAAATGCTAAGATACATTAAGTGTATGATTCATGTAAGACACATGTGCTATCTAAACATTACATTCTGTTTTACAGAAACTCTGATGGGTATCAGCAGGAGAACATCATCATCAGCATCAGAAAATTGGATATCAACATCAGCATCAGAAGATGTTATATCAGATACCAGAATCAGAAGATCAACTTACGCTTATGCTGAAGCTTGATGAACAGATCTGCGCTTAACCATCTGAACTCTGATAAAGACAACAACAGTTCATCAGCACCTAAGCAGCGTCAGAATGAGCCAAAGCCAGAACACGCTTAAGTGGCAACGGTACTGTGCATTCAAGATGATTTATTACCAACGGCATCATTCCAGACAAGATCTGCTTAATAAGGAAAGAATGTTATTGGCATTGAAACAGAATTATTACTCCAACGTACACTATTTCTAATGCTATATAAACAAGTCAATGAAGATTGAATTGGATAATGCTCTACAACAATCTACACGCCAAAAAGCTATTCATCATCTTCCTTACTCTCAGTTTGCTAGAAGCTATCAATTCCTTACTTAATTATTTTAGCAATCTAGTTCTCATAAGCTTAAGTTGTGTAGTATCACAGTTGTGATAAACAGTTTTTGTAGAAAACATTCACACACATAGATTTCAATTCTTTGTAAGAAAGTATTTCCTTGAGAAACCGGTTTGTGGTTTGACTCAAGAAGGCTTTAGCAGTTGTTAAAGCAGTTGTAATATTCAGTTGACTATAGTGGATTAAGACCTCGTTGGAGAGAGGCGAAATCACCTTGACGGGTGGACTGGAGTAGTTTGAGATCAAACGAACCAGGATAAAAATATCGTGTTGATTGCAATTTATTTCCAGTTTTTTTACAATTCAACCCCCCTTCTTGTGTTTTTTCACTTCTTCAATTCTTACCTTTGAAATTTTCGTTACATGGCATGTAAATAATCTTTTCGTTCGTTTCAAACATGTACATACCACTATTCCTTTCGTTTCCACCCTTTTTAACATATTTTTTAGAGCTGAGCCTTTCGTTTTGCTTTCTGTTTACCTGAACTTGCTTTAACTGTTAAACTGTTTACCAAACAAATACTAGCATGGCCTCAGGCCATGTTGCCATTTAATGCTTTAAATGAAAGAAACAGGAAATAGGAAATAGGAAACGAAGCCTTTGGTTTCCACACTAACTTCCAGGCCCAGCCAGAGACACGCTCACACTGATTTCACTGGCCCAATCGAAGAAGGAAACAAGGTAGAAAGGCCCAGCCAGAGGCACACTTGCACTAAGTCCAGGCTTAGACGAAAGGCACTCCCATGCTGGTGCCAGCCTCCAATCGAAGTACATGACCTGACTGGTGCCAAAGCCTAATCGAAAGACGTGACTTTGCTGTTGCCAGCCCCAATTGAAGGAGGCCAACAGAATGCAAATCGAAGGCTGCTCCTGCCCAAATCGAAGGAGCTCATTTTTTACTTCTTTTATCTTATTTTTTCCTTTACATTTCTATGCACTTCAATATGGTTGTAATAGTGTAGGATTTATTTTTTGCACTTTTTATTACTTTTGTATAAATGCAAGTAACTAGGTGTGTATGAAAAGATAAAACCAACAAGTAGACAACCTAAAAATCAAAGACAAATGCATGCAATAAAACACACTTTGCACACATGCACCCTTAGGGTAATCTCACTTGTTGCCTCGGAAAATAGTCATGTCCCTCGAGCATGGGTGTTTTAGCAAAGACCCTCGATAAAAGATCGTAGTCCCTCGATGACCCTCGATGTTGCCTTCGGTAAACGATCTAGTCCCTAAAACGACATTGCTAAAAAGTCCCATATGTTGCCTTCTATGACTATACAAACGTCCCATGCCTGTCCCGTTCAACATCCTAAACGCAAGGTTGTTCACCAAACATAATGGTGAAACAACACTGTTAAAAAGGTTAAAAACATAAGAAAGATCTTTGAGTAAAATAGGGTAGACAACTCTTAGTTACTTGATCAAAAATCTTTCAAAACATCCTTGCCATTTTTCAAAACACACTCCACAACACAATTCCAAAACAACTTTCAAAACATTGAAACATCTTTTCAAAAAGACAAACACCTTTGTAAAACATTCAAACGAATTGTTACAAAGGTTGCCTAGACAAGGCATTTTTTTTCTCAAAACATTTTCAAAACCACACACACAAAACACCATTTCAAGCAAATTGAAAAATAAAGGCAAGTGATCTAAAACAAGTAACTAAGAGCCTATGGATAACCATGGATGAAAAGGGTGCTAGCACCTTCCCTTTTCATAATCTACCCCCCGAACCCACGAAAACATCTCGAAGGTCTTTCCTGTGCTTTTTGACCTTTCCTTAGGATAAAATAAAAAGTCGGTGGCGACTCTTGCTAAACCGAAACATTTGCAAACACAAACGCAAACCTCAAGTCAGTTCTCCCACCGTATCACAGAACTGGCGACTCTGCTGGGGAAAGTTTCTAAAAGTGGGGTTACCTTAGGGTTTTAGATCACCTATACATGCTTACTTTGATTGCTTTGCTTGCTTTACTTTTTGGGTTCCTTGTTTGGGTTTGTTGTAAATCCTACACCCGGATTTGGGGGCACCTTTTTAGGTAAATAGCAAGAAACTGTGACGGAACTGTACGGGGTATACCGACATGGTTGAAGCAGTAGCTATGTTAGTGTGACATATTTGTGGGTACCGGTAGCCCTTGAGTAGTCAAGGAGAATACGGGGCCGCTGAGTGATGTCATGAAGCATTAACAAACTTTTAGAACCTTTCTTGACCATCTTGGCCTTTTTAGGGGTAGTGAGATGACCGACTTTGGTGCAGTCCGAAGTTGGTAGATACTCGACACTACACTCATTGAGGATTGTTTTCTTGGAATATTTTAGTCGCCAGTTAAGTGGCTAAACCAAAACAATGAACATAGAAAATAATCCAGTGATATTGAGCTCCTTAGAACCCGTTTCTATTTTAGGACAGGTTGAGCCAACTAACTTCAAGAGGGTACTTACCTACAAACCCCATGCAAGCCTAAACCTAAGGACTTGTTTGCTCTGTGTGAATATGATTACCTGTATATACACTTGCTTGCTTTTGCATACATGTACATAACATCATAACATCATACCATGGCATTTTCAATAACCATTTCAAGGATCTTGAGGGTCTTTTGATGCAGGGTCACGTTGAACCAGACATCTACCAAAGGGCAAGAGGGTTTTCCTCTGAACAAATGCCGTCAAAGATCAAGTGCAACAACTTGAATCAGGGGCTATGACCCACTCGACATGGTGAGCTTCATTATTGTGGAAAGATATCCACCGATACAAAGTTCTCCAATCAAAGATGTTGATCAAAATTCAACCTCTAACATTTTTCTTGTGTTTACCCCACGAGATTCTTGGAAACATGCATCCACATATCATGCATTGCATCATAACAGGTTTTCCTTTTTCAGGTCTCCTTATCTTCCTACTGTTTATTTCAGTAGAGATGGCTCTAGAGCAGACTATCAAGGACATCCAAGCTCAAAACTCTCAACTTCAAGAGATGTTCTTGAACCTATCCAAGGGACAAGAAGAGGTCAAGGTGCTCCTCACCAGGGGCATGATCGTGGGAAATCCTGGTGACGACAGAGATGACCAGTTGGAGTGGCTACAAACTGAGATAGCCATAATGAAGGTCCTCCACTTGAAATGACAAAGCTCGAACTGGGAGACTTTTGTTCCATTTGAATTTTCAAGTTGTAATTTCTTTTGTTATTCAAACAATTATCTATTAATGTCAAACTTTGTTTCATTAATGCATTGCATATGTTTGTCTTGAATTCATCCATTCGTTTTCACTATAATTATGCTCTCTTTATGACTTTCAACTCTTGCTAAAAGTTACAAGCCTTTAGAGGGAGGATGACGAAACAATACCATAATCTCATACAATATACTTTTGAACAAACCTTGCTGACGATGTACAGGCATTTCTTTCAAATCCTAAACACTTGAGTTATAAGGAAGATAATCCCTAGTCAACCCCTTCGAGCCAAAGAAGTAGGAGTTTTTCTGTTTTTAAACAAATTGAAACCTTTGATTTAAACCTGGGGCAGGGTAGTCTCTTAGTTAATTAAAAAAAAGGTGCGCATTGAAGCCGCAAACTCTCACTTCGTCATACAACGAATGACATCAAAAAAAAATATTCCTCTGGAATCAAAAGACGGTGATGGTTCTTTATCTCATAGGCAGTCATTACCTCTAAAAAAAAAGCCCACTAAGCCAAAACCCACAAAGGAGGCTTAAGAAAGCTGGGGCATCCCGCTGACTGTAATCTCGAAAACAGGAACAGTCAGGCAAAAGTTAGGGATAACAAATCAAAAGAACGAGGTCGCTACAAATCCTCAACAACATGAAAAATGTTGCAAAAATGACTGCCTTCCAAAATCCAACTTGTTTGAACCATCACCAAAACGTCGTTCCAAATTCGAATAGAGTTCGACGCACAATTAACTGAGTTTAGGATTGAAGAACATCACGAATAGCGGGTGGGTACAAATATACTTTGAGCCTTTATCCTTTGTTTCTTAAACCGTGAACCAAGCCACGTTACAACCCTTCAAAAGTCCTAACTGAAGCATGGGTTAGTTCGAAAGCATACTGTTACAAAAGGTATCCTGACTCCTGTAAGGCTCTGCTCTAAATCCTGAGTTTGAATTTTCTTAGCAAAATTTCTTTACTCGCTAAAACTCATTTTCAAAAAACTTCAAGACAAGCATAAACTTTGCATTACTTGAATATCATTGTTTGCATTTGGCTATTTGTTTGACAGCGGAGAAATTCACACAATGAATATCCGATGAACGAAAGCACTCTCAGTGAACAAAATCACTTAAAAAAGGATGACACTTCCATTGAAAAATCTCCTATCAACAAGGGGGCATGACATGTCACTATCTAGCACACCTGGGGCAGTCCAGTCAAGATTCCAAGAAATCTCTCAAGAATTGCAGAGTAACCAGGGGCAGGCCTCTATCTCCATCACTTGGGGCATTAAACGTCAAATCTCAATGAAGGGTTACGTACAATTAAACATTTTCTGGCAATGTCACAAACACTTGCTACTAGGGGAAATGACAAGTCTCCCCAAAGTCCTTCTCATAGGATGATTCCCCAGCAAGAGTATAATCTCTGACCCCCTTCCCCAGATGAATCAACCTCAAGAATCCTCGAGGACTTCCCCCAACGAAGATGTCACCTCTCTAGAGGACTGACGACAGGGTTTATTTCCCCAACAACACCAGGATTCCCCAGCTTGAGTTTGCCTATCCGACTACTACAAATCAAAGGACTACAACTCCTCTTCCCCGGTAGACTACTCTACAATTCCCAGCAAGTTATTGTGAAACCTGGACCCGACCATATATCAGTTCAACTTTGACTCCCCAGTAGAGCAACGGACAACTGAGACTCCTGAACTCTCCCCCAAGCAGAGTTAGTCTACCGTCAGCCCCGAAAAGGCTTGGTATCCCCAGAAGATCTTAATATCCCTCAGCGGAGTATAAAGATATTCTCCAGCAAGCGTAAGAGCATCCCCAGCAGTCTTAATATTCCTCAATAGAATATAAGAATGTTCCCCAGTGGAATACAAGATACCACAATGGAGTCATCTCCCCAGCGCAGTCTAAAAAAGCTTCCCCAATGGAGTTGAATCATCTTACCCAGTAGATTCTGGAAGCTTATCCCCTGCAGAGCACAAGTGCATCTCTCCAGCCAAATCCAGAGGTTATCCTCACAAGAGTCTAACTGAGTTATCCTCAGCAAGTTGCAACTGAAAGATCACCCCCAACGAAGTTCTTTCTATCCCCAGCAGAGTTCATCATCAAAATCCCCAACAGAGCTTATCAACAGATTCCCCAGCGGAGTTATCATTAAAATCATCAACAAAACATCTCTCCCCCACAGAGTAATTCCCCGCAGAGTAATCTCTTCACCAGTTTATTCCCCAACGGAGTCATCCTCTCCTGCAGGTTTATTCTTGCAATCATCTTCGTTTATCATCCCCAGTGGAAACGAAGAATTCAACCCTACTCTCCAGCAGCCGTTCGGGATTTATTTTCCCCAACTAAAACATCACATTTCCATACATCATGATACATGCATATACGTATCATACCATACAATCTCATTTATGTTGAGAATATCATTGCTTGATCCATATCATGCATTGCATATGACTGACCTTTACCTTTCAGGAAAGATGCAGTTAATTTCTCAATTATGTCAATGGAGACAAAATCAGTTAAATCGATTCCTAAAGATTTTTCTGAGGCGAAGCCAGTCAATGGAGACAAAATCAGTTAAATCGATTCCTAAAGATTTTTCTAAGGCGAAGCCAGTCAACGAAGACAAAATCAGTTAAATCGATTCCTAAAGATTTTTCTGAGGCGAAGCCATTCAATGGAGACAAAATCAGTTAAATCGATTCCTAAAGATTTTTCTGAGGAGAAGCCAGTCAATGGAGACAACCTGTCAATAGAGACAACCTGTCAATAGAGACAACCTGTCAATAGAGACAACCTGTCAATTGAGACAACCCGTCAATGGAGACAACCTGTCAATAGAGACAACCTGTTAATAGAGACAACCCGTCAATAGAGACAACCTGTCAATAGAGATAACCTATCAATTGAGACAACCCGTCAATGGAGACAACCTGTCAATAGAAACAACCCGTCAATGGAGACAACCTGTCAATAGAGACAACCTATCAATAGAGACAACCTATAAATTGAGACAATCTGTCAATAGAGACAACCTGTCAATTGAGACAACCCGTCAATAGAGACAACCCGTCAATTGAGACAACCTGTCAATAGAGACAACCTGTCAATTGAGACAACCCGTCAATGGAGACAACCTGTCAATAGAGGCAACCTGTCAATGGAGACAACCCGTCAATGGAGACAACCTGTCAATATAGACAACCCGTTAATAGAGACAACCTGTCAATAGAGACAACCTGTCAATTGAGACAATCTGTCAATGGAGACAACCTGTCAATAGAGACAACTTGTTAATGGAGACAACCCGTCAATGGAGGAAACCTGTCAATAGAGGCAACCTGTCAATATAGACAACCTGTCAATGAAGACAACTCATCAAAGGAGACACCCCATCAGAAGAGACAACCCATCAACAAAGACAAAACCACCTGCCAACAATCTCCAAATAGCATCTGTAAGCCCATTCCCGACATCACAATACCTGTAGCAAGCCAGGAAAACTATCTTTCTTTCTCAGGTCAGAGATTAATACCTGAAACCAGCCAGGACAACTATCTACTCGACCAGCTCAAACAATTCAATAATCACTTTTGGATGGCATCTTTAAGCCCATCTCCAACAACTTTCTATCACATCTCCAGATGGCATCTTTAAGCCCATCTCCAACAACTTTCTATCACATCTCCAGATGGCATCTTTAAGCCCATCCCCGACAAGTTTATGTCACAATCTCCAAATGGCATCTGTAAGCCCATTCACGACATCACAATAATGATACTACACCATGCGAGTGCAAATATTTGGGCACTCTAGTGTTCAATTATCTTCCACCTTCGGATCACGAAAGGCTCGAAAGCCAATCTATATCCTCAGGTTTAAGAAAATTGAACAGGGGCAACTGTTGTACCCCAAAATTTGCCCTCTCAATTATCAAGGCCTTTCTCACAAGGATTCTCAAGGTTCAAGCTTAAACAAGTGCATTTAGATTTTCCAATACCAAAATTAAAAGGAAACTGTCAAAATGGAGAAAACAGATAAAAATATTATTTTGACAAAAAATGGAGAAATACAAGTGTTCTTCGTTTCAGCTCTTTCGATTGGCCTTTAGGCCTCTTTCGATCAGCATCCTTTGATTGACTCTTGGCCTCCTTCGATTGCTCAAAATGGATGCTAGCGTGCCTCTTTCGCATGGGCGTGTGACTTCTTGTTGCAGGTTTCGTTTGTGTCTTTTGCTGCCTGCATGCTTGCAATTGAAGGCCATGACCTACTGGTCACATGTACCCCCTGCAAGGAAAGTCTTCGTTTGGGCACTCACCTTTTGTATGCCTGGATGAAAACTTCAGTTGAGCAAGAGCCTCCTTCGAATGCAACTTGGATTACATCCTTCGTTTTGAGCAGAAGCCTCCTTCGAATGCAACTTGGGAATACCCTTCGACTCAGAAGCCAGGAACCTCCCTCACGCTAAAAGGAAATGACTCCCTTTATGTTTGTTTCGATCCACATCCTTTGATTGGGCAACATTGCTTCCTTCGAACATGGACTTTCGATTGGGAAATATGTTTGCTTCGACCCAGGCTTCGATTGGGCAATTTGCTTCCTTCGAGCATGAGCTTTCGATTGGGCAATATGTTTCCTTCGAGCATGAGCTTTCGATTGGGCAATATCTTCCTTCGAGTTAGCTTGTTTCGACCACAAGCTTCGACTGAGGCAAATGCTTCCTTCAAACAGGTGTGCTTCGATCTCACTCTTGCATTCGACTCAAGACCAAATCTCGTTTGCCAGGCTGTGTTGCATCCAAATCTTTATATAGTCAGAAGCTTGTACAAAGGTTTTAAACTTTACCTTTTGGATACTACTATTATTGGTTAAAGGCTACATGCTCTCTCCTTTCATAGAGAGTACTTTAGTCACAAAAGCAGCTTTCCACCTGAAGTTGGTCTGAGCACAAGCAACATCAGAGGCATAAGTCACATCTCCTGCACCCCAATTGTCAACAGGCCCCCTACTTGTACTTTCAAGTTACCTATTATTTTGTTATTTTGCCAGACTGGCTGTTGAAGACATGTCCATTATTTTTCTCTATAAATAGAGGAATTTATGCAAAGCTAAGGGAGGATCTTTGGACCAGAGCAACAAATCCCCCAAATTTTATCAAACACAACAAATCTCTCAAGTACCTTCAACACTTGTGAGAAAAAACCCAGAATCACATACTTACATCCTTCGATTCTGAAGAACAAATACTCTTCAGTATCCTTCGAATCCAGTTTGGAAAGAAACATAAGACTTGTTTCTTTCCTTCCTTCGAATCCAGCATTCCAAACACAACTGTTGGCCCCCTCTTTCAAATCCAGAACCCTGGGCCTCCACTCAAGGTCCCACATCCATTCAAGGCCTGAAGCAAGGTAAGTTATTCTTACCTTTGAACTTTTCGTTACATGGCATGTAAATAATCTTTTCGTTCGTTTCAAACATGTACATACCACTGTTCCTTTCGTTTCCACCCTTTTTAACATATTTTTTAGAGCTGAGCCTTTCGTTTTGCTTTCTGTTTACCCGAACTTGCTTTAACTGTTAAACTGTTTACCAAACAAATACTAGCATGGCCTCAGGCCATGTTGCCATTTAATGCTTTAAATGAAAGAAACAGGAAATAGGAAATAGGAAACGAAGCCTTTGGTTTCCACACTAACTTCCAGGCCCAGCCAGAGACACGCTCACACTGATTTCACTGGCCCAATCGAAGAAGGAAACAAGGTAGAAAGGCCCAGCCAGAGGCACACTTGCACTAAGTCCAGGCTTAGACGAAAGGCACTCCCATGCTGGTTCCAGCCTCCAATCGAAGTACATGACCTGACTGGTGCCAAAGCCTAATCGAAAGACGTGACTTTGCTGTTGCCAGCCCCAATCGAAGGAGGCCAACAGAATGCAAATCGAAGGCTGCTCCTGCCCAAATCGAAGGAGCTCATTTTTTACTTCTTTTATCTTATTTTTTCCTTTACATTTATATGCACTTCAATATGGTTGTAATAGTGTAGGATTTATTTTTTGCACTTTTTATTACTTTTGTACAAATGCTAGTAACTAGGTGTGTATGGCAAGATAAAACCAACAAGTAGACAACCTAAAAATCAAAGACAAATGCATGCAATAAAACACACTTTGCACACATGCACCCTTAGGGTAATCTCACTTGTTGCCTCGGAAAATAGTCATGTCCCTCGAGCATGGGTGTTTTAGCAAAGACCCTCGATAAAATATCGTAGTCCCTCGATGACCCTCGATGTTGCCTTCGGTAAACGATCTAGTCCCTAAAACGACATTGCTAAAACGTCCCATATGTTGCCTTCTATGACTATACAAACGTCCCACGCATGTCCCGTTCAACATCCTAAACACAAGGTTGTTCACCAAACACAATGGTGAAACAACACTGTTAAAAAGGTTAAAAACATAAGAAAGATCTTTGAGTAAAATAGGGTAGACAACTCTTAGTTACTTGATCAAAAATCTTGCAAAACATCCTTGCCATTTTTCAAAACACACTCCACAACACAATTCCAAAACAACTTTCAAAACATTGAAACATCTTTTCAAAAAGACAAACACCTTTGTAAAACATTCAAACGAAGTGTTACAAAGGTTGCCTAGACAAGGCATTTTTTTTTCAAAACATTTTCAAAACCACACACACAAAACACCATTTCAAGCAAATTGAAAAATAAAGGCAAGTGATCTAAAACAAGTAACTAAGAGCCCATGGATAACCATGAATGAAAAGGGTGCTAGAACCTTCCCTTTTCATAATCTACCCCCCGAACCCACGAAAACATCTCAAAGGTCTTTCCTGTGCTTTTTGACCTTTCCTTAGGATAAAATAAAAAGTCGGTGGCGACTCTTGCTAAACCGAAACATTTGCAAACACAAACGCAAACCTCAAGTCAGTTCTCCCACCGTATCACACTCTCAGTTCGAGCTTTGTCATTTCAGGTGGAGAACCCTTAGCGGAAGATTTTCATCTCGCCATCCGGCATGAATTCCAACACTCCTTCGTCAATCAAGTCTTGGATCTTGTTTTTCAAAGCCCAACAGTCATCGGTGTCATGTCCAGGACTGTGGGAGTGGTATACACAAAATGCGTCGGGATGATAGCCAGGAGAAGAGGTATTGGGCTTTCGAATAGGATCCTTTAAAGCAAGCAGATTGACCTCCAACAGGCATTTCAGTATTAGGGATGATGGTATGTCAGTCTCAGAAAAATGTCTTCCAGACGTATTTTTCTTATGCCGATTACATTGTTGACGCTGACGAGGTTGTTGCTGGGCTTGTGTACCTGAAGCAAGTTGAGGAGCTTTTCCCTTGTCTTTTTGACTCAAAGGGGGTTGAATGATGACTTGATCTTCAACCTTAGGTGTTTGCCCCACTTGGTTGTCCCGAAGTAGTTTGTTGACGAGAACCCTGAGCTCTTCTTGTCTTTGAGCTAGGTCTTGAATGAGAGCCATCTGGCCCACCAGTTGTCCCATCATCTAGATCTTCATTGTTGCCAGCTCAATCTGAAGTTCTTCCAACTGATCATTCCTGACACTGCTTGAATTCCCTAGGACCATGCCCCTTGTGAGGAGAGCTTTCACTTCTTCTTGCCCCTGGGATAGGTTCAAGAACATTTCTTGAAGTTGAGCATTTTGATCCTGGATATCTTTGACAGTCCTTTCTAGAGCCATCCCTACTGAAATAAACAGTAGGAGAATAAGGAAACCTGAAAAGGAAAACCTGTTACGATGCAATGCATGATATGTGGATGCATGTTTTCAAGGATCTCTCGGGGTAAACACAATAAAATGTTAGAGTTCGAATTTTGATCAATATCTTTGATTGGGGAACTTTGTATCGGTGGATGTCTTTCCACGAGAATCAAGCTCACCATATCAAGTGGGTCATAGCCCCTGATTCAAGTTGTTGCACTTGATCTTTGACGGTGTTTGTTTAGAGGAAAATGAAACCTCTTACCCTTTGGTAAACGTCTGGTTCAACGTGACCTTCCATCAAAAGACCCTCGAGATCCTTGAAATGGTCATTGAAAATGCTGTGCTATGATGTTATGATGTTATGTACATGTATGCAAAAGTAAGCAAGTGTATATACAGGTAATCATATTCACACAAAGCAGACAAGTCCTTAGGTTTAGGCTTGCATGGGGTTTGTAGGTAAGTACCCTCTTGAAGTTAGTTGGCTCAAACCTGTCCTAAAATAGAAACCGGGTTCTAAGGAGCTCAATATCACTGGATTATTTTCTGTGTTCATGGTTTCAGTTTAGCCACTTAACTGGAGACCAAAATATTCCAAGAAAACAATCCTTAATGAGTGTAGTATCGAGTATCTACCAACTTCGGACTGCACCAAAGTCGGTCACCTCACTACCCCTAAAAAGGCCAAGATGGTCAAGTAAGGTTCTAAAGTCCATTGATGCTTCATGACACCACGCGGCGGCCCCGTACCCTCCTTGATTCAACTCAAGGGTTACCGATACCAACCAAAGTTCAACATCAACGTAGCTACTGTTTCAACCATGTCGGTATACCCCGCACAGTTCCCTCACAGTTTATTGCTACTTACCTAAAAAGGTGCCCCCAAATTCGGGTGTAGGATTTACAACAAACCCAAACAAGGAACCCAAAAAGTAAAGCAATCAAAGCAATCAAAGTAATCATGTATAGGTGATCTAAAATCCTAAGGTAACCCCACTTTTAGAGATACTCCCCAGCAGAGTCGCCAGTTCTGTGATACAGTGGGAGAACTGACTTGGGATTTTGCGTTTGTTTTCGCACTTGTTCGGTTTAGCAAGAGTCGCCACCGACTTTTTATTTTATCCTAAGGAAAGGTCAAAAAGCACAGGAAATACCTTTAAGATGTTTTCGTGGGTTCGGGGGGTAGATTATGAAAAGGGAAGGTGCTAGCACCCTTTTCATCCATGGTTATCCATGGGCTCTTAGTTACTTGTTTTAGATCACTTGCCTTTGCATTTCAATTGTTTGAAATGGTCCTTTGTGTGTGTGGTTTTGAAAAATGTTTTGAAAAAGATGCCTTGTCTTAGGCAACCTTTGTAATGATTCTTGTTTGAGTATATACAAAGGTGTGTGTCTTTTTGAAAAGATAATTCAATGTTTTGAAAGTTGTTTTGAAATTGTTTTTGAAGTTGTGTTGTGAAGTGTGTTTGAAAAAATGGCAAGGATATTTTGCAAGATTTTTGATCAAGTAACTAAAAGTTGTCTACCCTATTTTACTCAAAGATTTTCTTGTGTTTTAACCCTTTTAACAGTGTTGTTTCACCATTGTGTTTGATGAACAACCTTGCGTTAGGATGTTAAACGGGACAGGCGCGGGTCATCGTATGCAATCATTAAAGGCAACTTGTGAGACGCTCTAGCAATTTGTAAGGGACGAGATCGTTTTATCGAAGGCAACATCGAGGGTCATCGAGGGACTACGATCTTTGTTTATCGAAGGGACGTTTGCTAGAATGTCACATACTCGAGGGACATGATTGCATTTTCCGAGGCAACAAGCGAGGTTACCCTAGAGGTGCAAGTGTGAATGGTGTATTGATGTTCATGCATTTATCTTGTATTAGGTTATCTAGCGGTTGATTTTGAATCTTCGCATACAAACCCTAATTACTATACAGTATATGGAAAGCGATAAATTGCGGGAATTTAATGTCTAAGTTATTACAAATAAGTATCCGGGGATGGGGGTACAGATGTTTACAAATGGGGATGAGTCTTATCAGAATAGTAATGTCTAAATATTATATTACAACCAAATCGAATCGTCGCATTCTCAATGCAAAAATATAACAAGATATAAGAATCAAAGAGAATTAAAAGTATTGTGAGATGTATGTGGTTATTTACAAATGATCAAAATATTAACCTAATACAAAATAAGTATTATTATTTTTTGTGTTTTTGTTAGTTTTATATAAACAAAAAGTTTTTAAAGAAAGAATTATTTAACTTGAAAAAATCTAATATTTATATATTTTAAGTTTTAGAGGTAATGAAGATTATTAATAAAATTTTATACAAAAGGGTAATATATTATTCAATAAAAAGAATTAGGTTATGAAAATGTAGTGATAAAATAAAAGAGTATTGGTTTTTAAAAGAAAAATATAAGAAAAGAAGTTAGATGGGCTTGGAGAATGTATTTGGCCCAAAGAATAAAAAATAAGGTAAGACATAAAGGGGGTGTGGTGCCAGTTTGTTTGGGCTTAGGGATTTAGTTTGCTGGGGCAGAAGCCCAAATGCAATGTACATCGTTTTTGTTAGGGTTGGCATTTGTTTTGCTCAGAATTAGGTTTATAGTTTGAAACGGCGCCGCTCCCTTCTTGTCTTCTTCGTCTTTCTCAAACAGAGCCTCTGACTAAACTCTCTCCTCGCCTTAGGCTACCAGAGCGATGCCTCCACTTCCTCCTCCTCGTGGTTGTACCAGGCGGCGATAAAAAAGGTATTACTTCTTGTTCATGACGCGTTTTAGGGTTAGGTTTTTTACTCTTTGCATGTCATTGATCTTTGATTGTTTATGTTTGTGTGAGGTGTAAAACAGAAATAAGGAAATTGATACCTTGGGGTTTGTTTCTGGAGAGAAGGCGGAAGGTTGGACGGCGGCGCTCCTAGGTGGCCGGAGATGGGAGGCACGTGATGACAAGAGCGTTGTTTGGTACTTTGAGTATTTCTGTATCTTTCTCTTTGAATTGTTTTGTGATGAGATTTCTGAAAACACTGTATTATTTTGCTTCTGAGTTCTCTCCTTTTCTTATCTGAATATGTTAGTGATGATTGAATCTGAAATGTTGCCTTTGATATGTTTTTCTGTGTTGGCTTTGCTTATGTTGATTCTGATGATGAACTTTGAGACTTGCTTGTTGTTGACTTCCTTTCTGTTGCCTTTCAATGATGAATTCGTTCTGAGATTTCTTGTTGTTCTTTTCACTTCTAACTTCTTCCTCTTTGTGGGTTTTGTTGGTTTTCAGTGATGAGCTTCAATCTGAGATATTGCTATTGTTGTTGTTTGGTTTTGGATGATGATTTTGTATTTCTGAAAACCCTAGAATGCTTGTTTCTGACTTTCTCCTCTTCTCTGGGCTTGATTGATTTTCAATGATGAGCTTCGTTCAGAGATGCTTTTGATATGTTTTTTTTTTGTTTTGGTTATGTTGATTCTGATGATGAACTTTGAGAACACTTGCTTCTGAGTTGTTTTTCTTTGAAGGCAAGTTTTCTTGAAGTTTTGATGTTTTAATGGGTTGCTGAGTTTTGGCTTGCCTGAAGGTTTCAACAGGTTTGAAGTTATGCAGGCTGGAAGTTATGTTACTCCAGCTTGTAGTCTTTGGTTCTGAAGGCTTTGAGGCAGGCTCTGCTTCTGCTGTTTGTTATTTCTTGAGGCAGGTAGATGCAGGCTTCAAGGCTTGTGCAGTTTTAGACAAACTTGGATCTTTGGTTTCCTTTGTGAGGCAGGTTTTGTTTGTCTGGTACAAGCAGGTTGTTTGAAGGTTTATTATGGTTTTCTATGCTTGAGTTTGGTTGTTTGATACAGGCTGGTTTGAGACTTGCTGTACTTGTGCTTTTTTAAGCAGGCTGGATGTTTTTTGGTTTTCTACAGGTTTTGCAAGTGGACAACTTGTAGTTGTTTTTTTGTCACAGGCAGGTTTGAGACTGGTTTTAGGCAGGTGGATGCAGTTCTGGATTTGTTGTTTGGAGGTTTCATGCAGGCTAGAAGGTTTGAGTTTGCTTGTTGAGGGTAGGTTATGATTGAGCTTTGCTTGCCTTTACAGGTTTTGCAAGTGTGAGAACTTGCAGATCTGAGTTTGGCTTGGTACAGGCAGGTTTGAGCTTTTCTTTGATAACTTGCAGTTTGCTTTAGGCAGGCTTGAAGTTATGCAGGCTTGGAGGAAGCAGGCCTCAAGGCTTGTTGTGCCTTAGGCTTGTATTTGTAGCACATGTTTGGATTTGTTGTTTGGAGGTTTTGATGCAGGTTACAAGTTTGCTTGTGTTTTGGTAACTTGCAGTTTTTGCTTGCAGTTAAGTTTGTGGTTTTTTCTCTTTGTGAACTGCCCTCCTTGAACTGTTAGAACAATGTTCTATTTATTTTCTTTCTTCCTGCTCTGTATAGCCTGCCAAACTGCAAAGCCTACTTCACTCTCTCTTTCTCTCTCTATAAAAAGCATATTTTATTGGTTAATATATTTTTAATTCTGAAAAGGTTGTTGGCTTGAGAAATGATGAAAAGTTTTGACAACGTTGCTTGCTTGCATCTTGGTTTTCCTCTGTAATGTACTTCCATATTTCCTGCCTTGACAGTTTTGTGTACTTTGACATCTTGGTTGACAGCTTCTTGACAGCTTGTTGACAACTTGGTTTGCTTAGTTTGAACTTGTGCAGCTTGTGCAACTTGGTTGTGCAACTTGGTTTGCTTAGTTTGAACTTGTGCAGCTTTGTGCCTTGTATTATATGCAGCCTTGTGCCTTCTATTTAATTGATTTATATGCTTGCAAAAAATAATTTTACTTTCCTCTTTGTGAACCAAGAAGAGAAATCTTCTTGTGATTTGCAAAGAGGACGAGTAAAACATGATGAAAACCAAAACAATCTGATTCTGGCCAACAATCTTTAATGATGAGCTTTTATTTATCTGCCTGAAACTGATTTTTTTAATTTAACTGTACTGACTTCTTTTTCTGTCTTTGCAGGTAAATACCAGTTAGATAAGGGAAGAAACAGTAGAAGATAAAAGACTTCAAGAGACTTTAGATTTTAGATTTATTTTATTTTCAATTATTGTAATAAACATTATTATAAACATTGTAAATAAATTTACAGTATTCAAATAACATTTGTAACAACAATAAAAATAAATAAAAATCTTTTGTCAGATATTTCATTCTTTCTTTTACACTGTTTATTTAACTATTTAAATCTCTTGAATGAAAATGACTGGAAATGCATCCCAATCATTTTAACTCAGATAAAATAAATAATCAACAACCATTGCAGTCTCACAACCTTGCATTAACCGCCATACGCCCGACATTCCAGTTAACCATATGCATTGTACAGTTAAACAAACAAACATCCATACGCCTTTCATTTCACTGATCAAACCAATGCTTCAAACTTTCAATCAGAAGCCTCAGCTCCTAGCCCAGATGTTTAGGTTTTGAGAAACAAACAACAATCTTGAACAGGCGTAAACAATGCAACAATTAATTTGAAATACTGTGGACTCAAGTTCTTCTGAGAAATACGAGTGAAAAACCCCAATTCCAGATTTGCCATCAAAGAAAAGTCTGCTTGATCAATTCCTGAGCCAAACTCAACAAAATCAAAAGAAACCCTAATAATCTGATTGACTGATTCAAAATCAATGGAAACTCTAACTTTGGATGGACTGACAAGAAAAGTCTGTTTGACCGATTCTTGAGCCAATCTGAAAAATCAGGGAAAACCCCGAAGCTCTGATTTCTTGTGGAAAAGGGAAGGCAAATTTTGGGGTACAACAGTGATCCAGGCAACGCTATGTCTCATTGGATCATCTTTCAACCAGACTTCGGTATCGACTATCAAGCTCGGACGACACCAATCAATCTGATCTACCTTCAACCAAGTAGCAAAGTGATGAGATGCTCGAAGATATAGGGGCAATAGCAGAGTTGGAACCCAGTGGTATTTTTCACATGGCTGTTTTTCCTTGTTTTTCACAAATTGTATAATTTCTATCTTTCGGCGACATTCTCTTACTAGGACGTCAGCCTCTTGTACAAAACGCCTATTACAAGCTAACTTCAAGAATCAATACAATTCATTTTACAATAAATTTCAAAATTGTTTTTCTTTGCCTGTTTTGTTTTCCAAGAACGTCCAATGATTCATTTTTGATATATGCATTTGAAAATAATTGTTGCTCATAAATATTTACATGCAAAACAAAAGACGATTACTGGTAATTTCAGGAACAGGGGCAAATAGAAGTGCCCAAACTGGATAGTTGCTCTACCCATCAGGTACATGGACAAAGCCAGCTTGAGAATATGACTAAAAGTGCATGCACTCCCTGTCGAGTAAGAAGCACCCAAAGATAGTGATGTTAATTCTCCCCAAGCAGAGTTTATCTATCACAAGCACTAGAAGACTATCCTCAGTGGAGTTTATTTCTTCCATAAGCAGAAACTCAATCCCCAGCAGGGTTCATTATCGCCAGCAACGGTAATTCATCCCCAACCAAGGTTATTTCTCCAAATCAGCATATTTTCTGGCAGAGTATCTCTCTTCCCCCACAGAGTCAGTTTCTCGCCAGTTTATTTTCCAGCAGAGTTATTCTCCCGCCAATTTATTCTTAAATCATCTTCGGTCGTTATCCCCAGCTAGAACGAAGAACTCAACTCTTTATATTCTCCAACAGTAGTCTAGGAATTATTCTCCCCAACTAGAAAACATCACGAGAATATTACATATCCATACATCATGGCATGCGCATACGCATCATACAGCACAATCTCATTTATTTTGAGAACGTCATTGCTCAATACATTTCATACATCATGACATTACATACGACTAACTCTTTACCATTCAGGGAAAGATACAATCAAATTCTCACAAGTTTTCTCTGGTTCAAACAAATCGGTGCTAAGATTTCTATTCCAGTTCAAGCTATGAAGCCCGGGTCCGACCGGATAGTATCTTGATTTCTCCCTCATATTGTTAATCCTGGAGGACGACCGGATAACAGTATCAAAATACAGTGAAGCCTGGAATCGACCAGATAGTGTTTTACCTTAAATTTAAGCTATGAAGCCCGGATTCAACCGGATAATAGTTTAATCCCCAACAAGTTATGGTGAAGCCTGGAGAACGACCAGATAGCAATGCGAGTTACTGTAAAGCCTGGATTACGACCAGATAGCAGTACAAAGACACCATGAATCCTAAAACTGACCAGATAGTGGTATATCATAAACACAAGCGGTGAAGCCTGGAGATCGACCGGAAAACAGCTTAACAAGGTATTGTGAAGCCTGGAAATCGACCAGATAGCAGTACAGGACACCATGAAGCCTGGATTCGACCAGATAATGGTATAAGACATCGTGAAGCCTGGATTATGACCAGATAGCGGTAAAAGACACTGAAGCCTTGGACTATAACCAGATAACAGTGAAGGATACTACGAAGCTTGGATTTCGACCAAGTAGCAGTCTACCTGGCCAGTTACTATGAAGCCCGAAAATCGACCGGATATTAGTAAGCCTTAAAACCAAATGGAAGCCCGAATGCGACCGGATAACCACTTGATTTCTTCTGAAGCCTGGAATACAACCATATAAGAAGTAAGAAGTTGCAAAGACTGGTTTACGACCAGATAGCGGCAAAAGACACTGAAGCCTGGAATCGACCAGATAACAGTATAAGACACTGCGAAGCTTGGATTTTGACTAAATAACAGTTTACCTGGACAATTACTAAGAAGCCCGGAATCGACCGAATATTAGTGTGCCCTAAATTCAAGTTGAAGTCAGGATGCGACCGAATAAAAATTCCTTCTGAAGCCTGGAGTACGACCAAATAAGAATCGAGAAATTGCAAATCCTGGAAGACGACTAGATAGCAAGGTTAATCTCATCTCCCCGTTAAGTCACTGTAAAGCCTGGAGGACGACCAGATAGCAGTCGATCTTATCACTATGAATCCTGGATCACGACCAGATGGTAGCTCATTTTCACCTCTTCGACCAAGAGACTATTCCCCAGTAGAATAATGGACGACCGAAGCTCATAAAATTCAACTTTTACAAAGACAGAGACTAGCATCCCCAGCGAAGTCCTCCTCAACAACAGGTATACGGGCTCTCGCAAAGGAATCTCTTATGCGATCGACACTTCTTCTGATGGCATCTTTAAGCCCATCTTCCGTCATCAATCTCCAAATGGAATCTATAAGCCCATTCCCGATATCGTAAGACAAGTACCACTTCATGCGAGTGCAAATTTCTGGGCACTCTAGTGTTCAATCATCTTCCACCTTCGGATCACGAAAGGCAAGCAAGCCAATCTACATCCTCAGGTTTAAGAAGATTGAAAAGGGGCAGCTGTTGTACCCCAAAATTGGCCCTCCCATATTTCTCAACACATTTCAAGTGAGGTCCTCAAATTGCTCAAGGAAGTCCAAGGATTAACCATACAAACTCTCTCCTAAGGCAGTCTACCTCAAATTAGGGTTTCATGTTGCATCAAGATACTTGAGTCCAAAGAATCCCAAATTCTCACCATTTCCCTAATATGCTCTCAAGATCATCCATATCAAGTTTCAATCCTTACAGAGAAAGTTGGCTCAGTCAATTGCTCGAAGGCCTGAAAATCGACTGTGCTAGGGCAAAAGTCAACTTTGTCCTACATACAATCAAACTTCAATATTTTTGGTAAACATTCTCATTTTTAAGTATCACTCATCATTTGATCAAGGGTTGATCATGATTCCTCAAGGATGGCTCACAATTCATCAAAACCCAAAAGTTGCTAAATTAGGGTTTTGCAGGAAAAGTCAACTCAACTTTGACCAAGCATAACTTTCTCATACTTTATCAAAAATGACCCATCCAAAGCTAATTTTGAAGAGGAGGTGATTACCTGCAATTAATATTCATCTCCCAAGTTAAAAATATGCACTCACAAGAAGATATAAATTTAGACATTATAGGTCATTTTGAAAAGTCAACAAAAACACCTTTTTTGCCAAAGCTTCATACATGAACATGGAAGACTCAATTGAGATGAGACCAAAAGGGTTTCTTAGAGGACATCTCAAGATTTATAAAAAGTCCAAGAACACATCTCTATGGTCAAAATTGAAGGAGTTATGAATTGGTAAAGTTGACCTTTTTTGCAAAATTGCCAAAAGTCAAAGGTGGCCAAAATTGTAATTTTTGTCAAATGGGCCCAACTTTTTGTGCTTGCATTGAGTTGGTAACATGATCCACGACCCATGATCCTTCCCACTTGTATTTATTTTATTTTTGTCATTTATTTTGATTTTTATTTCAATTAAATCAAATTAAATCAAAATAAAATCATGAAAATATCAAAACTAATCAAAGCTTGAGATTTTGTGCATGTTTAGGTCTCTTTTACAGCTGAGAAGAGAATCAAATCATGCAAGGCTTGTTTGGACATAAAAATATTGAATTTTTCTTGTTTTGGAAAGATTTGATGCAAGGGTGAATCAATGATCAAATCTTCATAATTGCAAGGATTTGTTACAAACTTGTAACCCTAATGCACTCTATGATATATATTGAATAAATCCAAAGCAAAAGAACAGGGATTGGAGGCATGAGAAACTGAAATAAAACTTGCAAAAACTCAACAAAAGTGGTGAATCAAATTCCAATTTCCAGGCTATCTCAAGCCTTCCCCGCTATCTCATTCGCTTACTGGGCATTCAAGGATTCTATCACAATCATCAACAAGCATTTTCGTGCCCAGATACACACTGTAAGCACCTCACGACATCCCTACTTTTTTGAAATCGCAATTTATAATTCTTGCATTATTACCATATGTTATGGATATATTCTGAATCTTTGAGACATTTGCAAGCTAATGATAATAATTAATTGCATTTTTGTTAACCATACAGAGATTTGCCATACTTAGGGTTATTGGCTCATTTTTTGGGGTTTTTTATTGCAGGAACAATTGGCCATGGAAAGTGGTACTATGATGCTCGTGAGGTTGCCACGAGTTGATTGGTATCATTGTTGGGCATTTATCTGGTTCGTATGAGATTTTGGAGAAACGCATGCATATACCTACGCCCAGAAAACTGTAGGTAAAAGTCCTGGACTTTTGCCAACGGAGGGAGGAAGAAGAAGGGTGGCGTGGCACCCCCTGACTGGCCCATTTGAAAATTCGCGCATTTTGATATATTAATTTTCTTTTTCTAATATAATATTTGTTTGTTATTCCATATGCAAATGAACGCGCTAGCTCAGTTGGTTAGTGGGTGAAGGAAATTGCCAAAGGGCTTGGGTTTGATTCCCAGGTCCCCATATTTGCCAATGCTATTTTCTTTTACATCATCAGGTACACGCGCATGTATTGGGTCCATCATAGGCCACCATCCTTCAACCACCAGATCCCTAGAATGTCAGATCTAACGCCCATCCTCTGGAGGTCCATGATGCACCCTAATCAAGCCATTGCACAGGATCTGAAAGTCAACGTGGGCTAAGAATTATTGGGCCTAAAAGTCATATTCAAACCCCCCTGTTTGCTAATAACATCAGGCCCATTTCTTTATTTTTCTTTTCTATTTCTTTATTTAATTTATTTTGATTAATTATTTTCTAACATAAAATTAATTCTTTTTTACAAAAAAACTCATAAATTCAATTTTTAACAATTTAGATTTAGGTTTTATATTTATCAAATTTAATTTAATAATTAGTTTAATTTAATTTTAGGTTAATTTCAACCTTTTGTAAATAACTTAAAATAAATTAGAAAATTAGGGTTTTGTTTAATTTAATTTTTATTTTCTTTTCTTAAAATAACAAAAATATAAAAATAGGTCAAATTAATTACTTTTCTCAAATTAAATTAATTAGTAACTAGGTTTGTATTTGTTTAATTAAAACCTTATTTTTTCTCAAAAATAATCAAAAACAACAAAAAATGATTTGTCTTTCAATTAGGTTTAGATGGGGTCAAAAACCTAATTTTTTTTCTCGTTCTCGATTCATCGCGCGCGTTTCTTATTTTTACAATATTAATGTAACTACTCATGGGATGTAATAGTTTAATTAGGATTTTTCATTTATTTATCGTTTTACGGGTTTTTGGCTATGTAATTAATCCCCCTCCCCGAAGCCTTGTAATAGCGTAGTTTTATTTCTCACATTTTAATTTTCGAAAATATTAACTGTTAGATGTATGATAATAGGATTGCTTGACAAGAATGTATGTTAATTTTAAAACAGTTAGCAAACCCTAAATGTGCAAAGATAATAACTCAAATCAAATCACTCGCACATGCGCACTCCTAGGGTATATTCTCACTTCGGTTGCCTTCACTAAATGATCATTAAGTATAGGATATTTTAGTGGTCGCCCTCTTGTCTAAACAAAGATCAAAAGTCCCGTTCGGAAATGTTGCCTCGGAAATGTTGCCTCGAAAAGGTTGCCTCGAAAATGTTGCCACGAATATGATCTTAAGACACCAGGGTTATTACTAAGACGTCATAACTTTGCTTTAGTGATCGTATGTCCCTTTCAAATTGACCCTTACAACTCCAACGATGGTGCTTCCTATTTCTCAAATAAGTAAGATAGCGTTGTCTAAAGGAAACAAGAACATAAACATTCTTTTTTTCGAGTAGGTATATGCTAATAGGTACTTGCTCAAAATCAAACTTTTTCACACTTACACCTTTTTAAAAAAAAATAAAGTTTTCAAAACGACTTCGTAACACTCTTGAGGAGCACCAAACCCTAGTTGAAGACCCTTGCTTAGGAGGAGGTTTGACCAGTCAACTCTTTAGTGGCTTTGAGTATTAGAGACCTTTGTGAGCATGTTTTTTGAAGAAAATGGGAGGGGAAATTTTGGGGTACAACAACTGCCCCTGTTCAATCTTCGTAAACCTGAAAAATGAGACTGTCAGGTCATATAAGTAGTTGATGATGTTTGTCTGTTGATTGATCTTTCCTGAAAATTTAAAGAATCAGATGCATGCAATGTCATGATGTATGAAATGCATTGCGTAATGATGTCCTCAAAATAAATGAGACTGTGCTATATGCGTTTCGTATGCATATGCTATGATATGGGTAAATGATGTATGAATGTGAAGTGTTGTTGGAAGTGTATCAATAGTTATGTAAGACATATTGCTGGGAAAAAAGAATCCCTGAATGGTGTTAGGGATGAAGAACATATGTAGTCTTCAACCTTGTCTAGAATGCTTCCGCTGGGGTTTCCTGCTTGCTATTTGAGGAAACTCCACTGGGGAATGTTGACTTCTGTTTGGGGAATGTTGACTTCTATTTGGGGAGAAGAGTTTAGGAACATTAGTCATTCATCGCTCTACTGGGGATTTTAATTCTTATATACCCTGACTGAGGATAAAAGACGTGGATAACCTTCCGACTCGTCTGAGGAGTTTAGTTCTTATATACCCTGATTGGGGATAAAATAGATGGATAACCTTCCGACTCGTCTGGGGGTTTTAATTCTTATATACCCTAATTGGGGATAATAGAGATGGATAACCTTCAGACTCGTTTGGGGAGGATAAAGTTGACTGATATCTGGTCCGATTCCAGGTTCCGTAGTAACTCTCTGGGGATAGTGGTGACGTCACTGGGGAGAGGAATTTTGTCGGTGATTCATAGCCATCTGAGGAATAGATTTAAGCTGAGGAGACTGTAATCTGTTGGGAAAATAAACCCTGTTGGGGCAATAAATACTTTGCTGAGGAAATGAGCTCAGCTGGAGAGAAGAAATCTGTAGGGGTTTTTACAGTTTTGGAAGAATAAACTCAGTTCAGGAAGAGAACTTCCATGAATTATACTTATTGGGACTCTGTAGGTGGGTGATATTGTTGGGAAAAGATCATATTATTTTATCCGTTGGGGGGATCTGTCGGGGAAATTACGGGGAATGTATCTTCATTAAAGATGAATTTGTGAAGATTACTCCGTGGGGATAATCCCATGGAAGTGGCTCTGTGGGGATTTGTGGACAGCTTGAACATCATCCCAACTCCTAGAGTCTTAAGTAAATGCTTATTCCTGTTCTTATGCATATATTTGTTAACAGTTAATCATGTTCATATGCATATGTTAATTCAATTTTAGTCATTGGACGTTTTTTGCAAACAAAACAGAAAAGTAAAAAAAAAAACAAAAAGTTTGAATTTTAGGGTGTATTTGTATTGATAGTTTTCCTATAAACAGGCGATTTTGTACAAAGAGACATAAATTCTAGTAAGATGAAATTGTCATGAAATGAAAAGAGTACAAAGTGACAACAAAATATATAGTTATGTGGAAATGATCTCGTTGGGTTTCAACTCCACTATTGCCCCTGTGTTTTCGAACATCTCATCCCTTGTTGTCAGAAGAAGTTGATTGAACTGATCTGTACCATTTGAAATTTTGACTTTGGTAATAAAGCTTGCAGTAAGTGATCCAATGAGACACATTCGTATGCTTTTAATCCCTAATTTTTGCCTGGACTACCCTTTCAGGTTTTCAGTCCAGCAGGATACCCCTTTTTGCCCAAACCGCCTTTTCAGGTTTTCAATTTGACGGTGTACAATCTTTTATATATATATATCCCTAATTTTTGGTTTGCCGGGATGCCCTTATTGTTTCCTATACCAGTCAACCTAGAGGGTCATTTTCATGCATAATATCTTTTAACTATGTCCACGTTCACAGGGTGCGAGAAATCTTCACCGTCCATGGTGGTTAGTATCATAGCACTGTCCAAAAATACTTTCTTGACAACAAAAGGCCCTTTGTAGGTGGTAGCCCATTTGCCCCTGGGATCACCTTGAGGTATAATGATGCGCTTTATTACCAAGTCACCAGCCTAATATACCTGATGCTTGACTTTCTTGTTCAATGCCTTGATCATGCGTTTCTGATGCATCCGGCCGTGACAGACAACCACAAGTATTTTTTCGTCAATCAGATTCAACTGGTCTAGCCTAGTCTGAATCCACTCATCTTCGTCTAAGTCTACTTCTTTCATAATCCTCAGAGAAGGAATCTGAACCTCAACAGGTAGGACAACTTCCATACCATAGACTAAAGAGAATGGGTTTGCCCCAGTTGATGTTCATGCTGAAGTGCGATAGACATGAAGAGAAAATGGTAACATCTCGTGCCACTCTTTGTAAGTCACAAACATCTTCTATATGATCTTCTTAATATTTTTGTTAGCAACTTACACTTTGCAATTCATCTTTGGTTGATACGGAGAAGAGTTGTGGTGCTTGATCTTGAACTGCATACAGAGTTCAGTGATCATAGTGTTGTTGAGGTTGATACCATTGTCTGTGATGATTCTCTCAGGGATGCCATACCGGCATATAAGATTATGTTTTATAAACTGGGAGACCACAATCTTGGTTATAGAGGCGAACAAAGCTACTTCAACCCATTTTGTGAAGTAGTCAATGGTAACGAGAATGAAGCGATGTCTGTTAGAAGTAGTAGGCTTAATTTTTCCGATCATATCAATGCCCCACATTGCAAATGGCCAAGGAGCAGTCATAACATTCAGAGGAACCAGAGGCACATGAACCTTATCAGCATAGATCTAGCACTTATGACAAGTTCTTGAGTGGTGATAGAAATCAGTTTCCATGGTTGACCAATAGTAACCTGCTCTCAGAATCTTTTTAGCCATAGTATGCCCATTGGAATGAGTACTAAAGATGCCTTCGTGCATATCCTCCATAATTTTCTCCGCTTCCTTCTTGTCTACACAGTGGAGCAGGGTTGAATCATGATTACGCTTGTACAAAATTCCATTGCTCAAGAAGAACTTGGACAAAAATTTATGTAGGAACTTCTTGTCATTGATCGATGCCCCTTTAGGGTATTCTTGAGCTTCAAGGTACATTTTCACTTCATGAAACCAAATTTTTTCTTCTACTTCATCAATATTTATTTTGTAGCAACGTGCCGGTTCTTCGAATCTTTCAATGGTAATTATGGAAGCCTCATTGTCCCATTTGACCCTGAACATGGATGACATGGTAGCTAATGCATCCGCCAACTGATTCCCCTATCTTGGGATATGCTCAAAAGTAATCTCTTTGATGTACAAAATCAAGGTTAGCACATGTTCTCAGTAAGGGATAAGATTCATATGCTCCGTATCCCATTCTCCCTTGACCTAACTGATTACCAAGGTTGAGTCCCCATATACGCTTAAGAACTTGATTCTCATGTCGATAGCAACTTTAATACCCATGATGCCCGCTTCATACTCAACCATATTGTTGGTCAGTCAAAGCAAAGTCCCGTAGTAAAGAGCGTATGATAACCCTGGGGAGAGATAATTACAACACCGATCCCATTGCCAAGTGTGTTAGAAGCTCCGTCGAAAACCATAGTTCACCGGGATCCTAGCTCAAGTCCTTCATACGGTTCATGCTCTTCACAATCTGTAACTAGCATAATGTTCTCATCCGGGAATTCGAAATTCATAGACCGATAGTCGTCTACAACTTGATATGCTAAATGATCTGCCAGTACACTTCCTTTGATTGCCTTTTGGGTAGTGTACTGAATGTCGTATTCCGTTAGGACCATTTGCCATCGGGCTATTCTTCCTGGGAGAGTTGGATTCTTAAATACGTATTTGATGGGATCCATTTTAGAGATTAATAAAGTAGTATGGGTCAACATATATTGTCTTAGTCGGCGAACAACCCATGCCAAAGAGTGGAAATTTTTATCGAGCAGTGAATATCTTGTTTCACAGTCGGTAAACTTTTTGCTAAGGTGGTATATTTCATGCTCTTTTTGACCAAACTGGTCATGTTTCCCTAGTACACACCCCCATTGAGTTCTCTAACACTGAGGTACATGATTAAAGGTTTTCCTTTATCTGGTGGAATTAGAATTGGGGGTTCTTGTAAGTACTCCTTGATTTTATCAAAAGCTATTCGACAGTCGTCGTTCCACTTTGTTACTCGATCTTTCTTCAGTAGCTTGAAGATTGGTTCATAAGTTGCAATGAAATGAAAAATGAATCGGGCAATGTAATTTAGTCGTCCTAAGAAACCTCTGACCTCTTTCTCAGTACGGGGAGCCGGAATTTATTGAATAGCTTTAACTTTTGCGGGATCAACTTTAATACATTTACCACTGACAATGAAACCGAGGAGTTTACCAGATCTCACCCCAAAAATGCATTTGTTTGGATTCAACCTCAGGTTGTATTTCTTCAAACATTCAAATTATTTATGCATATGATCAAGATGTTCTTCTTCAGTCTGTGATCTGACTATCATATTATCAATGTAAACTTCTATCTTGTGATGAATCATGTCATGGAATAAGGCTGCCATGGCACGCTGATAAGTTTCCCCAACGCTCTTTAGCCTAAAAGGCATGACCTTGTAACAGAAAGTGCCCCACTATGTGACGAAGGTGGTTTTCTCCATGTCTGCAGGCACCATCTTGATCGGATTATAACCTGAGAAACCATCCATGAAAGAGAATACCTTATGCTGAGTAGTGTTGTCAATCAGGACATCAATATGCGGAAGTGGGAAGTCATTTTTGGGGCTCGCCCTATTCAAGTCCCTGTAATCCAAACACATACGTACCTTGCCGTCTTTCTTTGGTACCAGAACAACATTAGCGACCCATTAAGGATAAGATGACACTGCTAAGAAACCTGCATTGAATTGCTTTAGAACCTCGACCTATATCTTTTATGACATCTCACGACGCATGCGACAAACCTTCAGCTTAATTGGAGAACAACCCTCTTTCATTGGAAAAAGGTGAACCACAATATCAGTATCAAGCTTTAGCATATCTTCGTACAACCAAGCGAAGATCTCAACATACTCTTGCAACATCTAAATAAATTTGTTCTTGACACTACCCTCTAAGTTGGCGCCTATCTTGACCTCTTTTATGTCTGTCTCAGAACCCAAGTTTACCACTTCGATCGGCTCTTCATGCGGTTGGATAGCCTTTTCTTCTTGTATTAAGCGCCTGGCAAGTTCTCCAGGTATTTCACAATCTTCCTCACCTTCGTACTTGGCTTGGTAGATCGGATTTTCAAAGTCATAAGCGGCAATAGCAAGATCATTATCAATGAGATCCAGAGTGAGTGTGGATCTGCAATGTAGTGTGTAGGTGTGTGTAAGAACACATAGTTATTCGAAAGTGCAAAAAAGTAAAAGAAAGACAGAGAGTGCAAAATTTGAATGCAAAACATCCAATATTTTCATTGAATGAAAATATGACATATGAAGTGACAACCCTTAACAAATGGACCATTGTCCCCCGGGAAAGACACAAGGTTTAAAGTCATTGTTTTAAAATAAATTACATAACCAAACTTCTTAAAGCAATAAAAAAGAAATAGTTATTACTCCTGACTAAAGGAGATTGAGATAATGTCTTCCGCCTTCCAATTGCTGAGCCCGTTGCCAATGGTAGGAAAGATCCAGCTGTCGAAGTCATAATCACTGTCAGTATCCTCTATAGAGTTGACTCCGTTATTGCTGATATAGAACAAAGGTCTTCCAGCTCGAGCGCGACAAGAAACCCTTTGACCTTCTGCAGTAAAGCCCAAACCAAACTTATCAGATTTGTACGGGATATTAGGAAGATGACCCCAAATAGTATAACCACCTTCTTCTATAGTTGCTTTGACATCTTTTAAGGAATCCATCTTATGTGAAACCCTGGTAGTATTTGGAATGGCAGACACATCTTTGATAACAACAGGGGAAATTACTTCAAAAGTTTGGCAAGGAGTCTTGATGAATTCCCCGTCCATCTCCATGTACCAGAATGAATTTTGGTGGCTGACCATGTACTCCTTTTCTCCGTAGACAGTAACAACCTTCCCTTTTACAGGATACGTTAATTTTTGGTGCAAGGTGGAGGTGACGGCACCTGCCCCATGGATCTAGGGGAATCCCAATATACAACAATAAGCTGACTGGATGTCCATCACATAGAAAGTGGTTTCAAAGATCTCTTAACCCACTTTAATAGGAAGATCCACTTCTCCATGTACCATTCTTGTGGACCCGCCAAAGGCTCGAACTATAATGTCATTGGGTTTCAGCACAACCCCTTCACAATCTAGTATGTCAAGAGCTGCTTTTGGCAGAACATTCAGAGAAGAGCCGATATCAATTAACACATGAGCAAACATAGTGCCCCTACATTCAATGGAGACATACAAGGCTTTATTATGATTTCTCCCCTCTGGAGTTAAGTCAGCATCAGAGAAGCCTAATCCATTATCAGTTGTCAAACTCGCTACATAACTTCCAAATTGATCAACCGAAATTTCTTGCGGCACATGAGCAGTCTTCAAGAATTTTACTAAAGCCTGTGCATGGGCTTCAGAATACAGTAGTAAATATAGCATGGAGATTTTGGACGGGGTCTGCCCCAGCTGTTCAACAATTTTATAGTCACTCTTGCAGATGATTTTCAAAACCTCTTCCAACTCTTGTCCAGATGTGTGCTTAACTGTAGCTTCTTTTAGCGCCTCTATCATTGGCTCTTTACCCCGAGCCTTGGAAGTTGTCTTGGTAACTGTGACTTGAACATGTGGAGAGATTTCCGTGGAGAAAATCCTTCTGCTTCTAATAATTTTGCTGGTCCCGCAATATTGTCAATATTGGGATTAGCCTCTTCATCATCTTCGTCAGACAACTCTTGTTTAATGTTGTGGTAATAGATGTCAGACCCGCAATTCCAAGGAATAGCCTTCTTCGAGGAATATGGGATAGGCCCAGGTGTTTTAATGATTAGAAGAGTGGCTTTTGGATTGGCAGTAATCCTTACAAGACCCTTGTAAGTGATCCTGAAAGGAGTGCCGGATATGACAGACAAATCTTGCCACAAATTCTCAGCATACAGAACTTTTTCAATCAAAATTACATGTCCATCCATCAGGAGCTGAATGCCTTCCTTCAATAACCCGCGGCCATTGGGTTGAACTGCACAACAACAACATTCTTTAACACAACCCAGAAATAAACCAGCTTGTAGAAAATTCTCCTTGACTGTTGAGAGAGGAGTAACCACATCACATATGGAGGTAATATACAAAACATCTTCAATAGCACTTATGCCTTTGTCATGCTTAGGCATAGGTTCAGTAATCACGTTCGAAGTCTCTGGAGGGTCAAACTCAATTTCCTTGTTATCAATCATGTCTTGGATTTTGTTTTTCAGGGCCCAACAGTTGTTGGTGTCGTGCCCAGGACTGTTCGAATGATAGGCATACCTCGCATTTGGGTTGTACTTTGGAGAGGATGTGTTGGGATTCTGAGGAGGATCCCACAGGGAAATAAGTTGAGCCTTTAACAAATGTTGTAATGCTTGAGATAAAGGCATGCTGATCTTGGTAAACTGCCTTGACACAGCGTCTGGCCTTCAACGGTTTCCCTGTTGTGATTGTTGAACAAGAGATGGATTAGAGATCAACACCGCTTCCACAGACTGATGGTGGTCATATTTACTACGGATTTTCTGGCCATATACAACATTGGTTTCTTTTTTACTACTGAACAACTTCTTCACAGTATTAGAAGTTGCAGCCATTGGAATCTTCCAACTCTTAATACCACTTTCAACTCTTTCTCCTGTCAGAATTAGCTCAGTAAAGACAACTGAAGAACTCCCAATCAGATGATTAAAGAGTGGGCTTGTTAGAGTACCCATGAACATATCAACTAATTCTCGGTCAGACAAGAGAGGTTGGAGCCTTCCAGCTAAATCTCTCCATTTTCGGGCATACTCCTTGAACCCTTCATTCGGGCCCATGGACATGTTTTACAATTGTACACGAGTAGATGCAAGGTCATCATTATATTGACACTGCTTGTAAAAAGCAATAGCCAAGTCTTCCCACGTGTGAATGTTGGTTCCTTCCAACTGGTAGAATCATTCAAGTTGAGTAACGGACAAACTTTCTTGAAAGAAATGGACCCATAATTTCCTGTCAGTAGTATGAGGTTGGATTTTTCGAACATACAACCTTAGATGAAGTTTGGGACAAGAGACCCCGTCATATTTAGCAAAGATAGGGACCTTGAATCTTTGAGGGATGACCACCCCTGGGATCAGACCTAGCTCTCCAAAATCCAATCCAGGCATTTTCTGGGTTTCCATAGCTTTGACACGGTCTTCTAATTGCTTGTACTTATCATTTGTAGGAGGGTACTGTTTTTTGGAGTAGTCTTCATATTCGGAACCCTGATTGTTTCCATCTTCACCCCTGACACTTCTGCCATCCTCCTCTTGGTTGTCGTCTTCCTCCGAGGAAATATCACCCACTTGAACTAGTCGAGCAGGACCTTTGAATATTCTCCCCATATTGAGGATGACAACTGGATTTTCAGTCTTCTTTTTCTTGGTGAGGAGCGCCATCATCTCTTGTTTCCCTTTGGCCATATTCATAAGAGTCTCTTAAAATTGTGCATGTTGAGCCCGTAGATCCTTGACAGTTTGTTCGAGGGCAATTGTATACTAAAATGAACAGTAAATACATGAGGAAATCTGTATTGGAAAACCTGTTTATGAAATGATGCATGATATGTGGATGCAATGTTTTCAAGGTCCTTAGGAGATTTAAATTTTCTTGCCAAAAGGAAACATAAACAAAGATTGCATTAATAAGTTCAGAATTACAATTTCCTCTTGGGCTTACAATGAAAAGAAAAAGGGTCTAAAAGAGACAATAATAAAACCTAAAACTCAAATCTCCCACGGACGCTTCCTCTTTGCGTCGACGTATGCATTAAGGCTTTGCTCCTCGTGAAGTTGCTTTGTGAGCTCCAACACTTTCTTTTAACTTGCATAGAATTGAGTTTCAAAGGTGTCATGTTCTTCCTTGAGTTGAATCTAAGACTTCTATAATTCTTCGAGGTGAGTGGGCATGTCTAGATAGAGGATGGTGCGAGAAATGTCTCCTTCAACAACAGGCTTTATGATCACCGGTAGAACAACTGGATATGGAATCACGAGGTATTGAGCGCGAGCTCGCACCCATTTGAGATATGGCTCCAAAGGGATGGAATTCTTTTATCCTAAAGTCTTTCTATCAATCTTGTTTACCATGCCCCAAGCACGTATAAACCTTTGATGATAACCTTGAAAATCATTCTCGTAGTAGAACATAATACCGTGGATAAGCATGTCACAAGGACCGTCCCTTCGAGCATAACCAAACTGGCATAAAGCTAGAGAAGTGTTGTAGGTAATACCTCCCCTAATGCGAAGGAGTGGAACATTAGGGAATTCCCCGCAATAGTCAATGATAATAACATCTTCCATAGACCAGGAACACTAATAGATATCTGAATGAGAGAGCGACATCATCCTTTGAGACCACCTTAAACCTTGTTCATTCTTCATTACTGACCAGGGAAGGTGCGAAATAAACCACTTGGATAGCAGAGGTATGCAACACATAAGAGTGTCTTGTTTCCTCATAGTACGAGTGTGAAGAGAATGCAAAATGTCTCCGAGCAAGGTAGGCACAGGGTTATGGGTGAGAAATGTTTTGATGGCACTCACATCTATGAGTTGGTCTGGATTAGGGAATATCACCAACCCATAGATTAGAAAAGCCAAGATTTCCCCGAAAGCCTGAAAACTCATAGCATCCAGAAACAACCAAGCCTTCTCTAACAAAAATTTAGTAAGAAAACCCTTGACTCCACTTCTTGTTTACCAATTAGATATAATGCCGGACCTCTTCAGATGTAAGGCTGCTGCAATTTCTTTAGGTTGGGGGTATTTCTCTAAACCAATGAAAGGTGTCCAATTAAGAACAGGTATTCCGAACAGGGGAGAGAACTCCTCCATTGTGGGTACCAACTGATAATATGGAAATGTGAAGCAGTGATGTACTAGTTCAAAGAACTGGAATAGAACACTCACCATGTCTTCGTTGAAACTTGGGGTAACCAGACTGAGTAGTCGACCATGCCTTTTGGTGAATTGGGAGCCTTCAGGAACTTTTGAGACTAAATCCGTAAGTTGAGAAGGTATCCTCACAAAACTGATCCGGATAGTATTTTTACGAGTGGAGGCCATGTCCTACAAAATAGAACAAAGATAAATCTCTTGGTCCTTGAAATGGTTAGTGAAAATGATATGGTATGATGTCATGTTTAAACAATTTAGTCAAACACAAACAAGACACACCAGGCCTTAGGTTCAGGCTTGCATGGGGTTCATAGGTAAGTACCCTCTTGAGTTTAGTTGGTTCAACTTATCTTAAAAGAAGTAACCGGGTTCTAGGAATCTCACATCACTGATTTTTCTCTCAGGAATTGTTTCAATACAAGCATTTGATTCGCAACCGAAATATCCTGAGAGTCCAATCTCAATGAGTGTAGCATTGAGTATCAACCAACTTTAGTTTGCACCAAAGCCATCCATCTCACTACTTTATAATGGCTAAGTTGTGTCAACTAAGGTTCTAATGTCAGTTAGTGCTTAATGACACCACGCGGCAGCCCAACATTCTCCTTGACTGACTCAAGGGACACCAGAACCAACCAATGTATTTCACTAATGTAGCCATCGTTTCAACCATATCGGTCTATGCCGTACAGTTTTCACGATCTATTACTACTTACCTAAAATGCCCCCAGATCCGGGTATAGGATCTATACAAGAAATAAACCCAACAATATCCCAAAATATAAAGCATACAAGGCAAACAAGTAAAGAAATAAAGGTGATCTAGCTCTTAAGGTAACACCACTAATTATCTCTCCCCAGGAGAGTCGCCTGTTATATAATATGGTGGGAGAACTGACTTTTAGGTTTTGCATTTTATCGTAAATGTTGCAGATAGCAAGAGTCGCCACCGACTTTTCTTTTATCCAATAAAGGAAAGGGTGAAAAGAATAGAAAAGACCTTTTGAGAATTTTCGGAGTAAGGGGGGTAGGTTATGAAAAGGGAAGATGTTAGCATCCTTTTCATATGTATTTATCTACAAGCTCTTAATCATTAACTTGCTTTTGAAATGCTTTGTATTTGTGTATGTTTGAAAATATTTTGAAAATGCCTAAGTGCGACAATTTTGTAATGATTCTCGTATCGTTGAGAATGTATACAAAATGTTTGTTTTGAAAATACTTGTGAAAGAAAGTGTTGTTTTTGTGAAAAGATGTTTTTTTTTAAAAAAAGTTTGTGAGAAAGCGACTACGAGTGTTCTACCTACTCAAAAGAGTCTTTATTCTTTTCCTCTTCCTTTAGATAATGTTACCCTACCATTAGTTAGTAGGAAGCCCTATCGTTGGATGTGAGGAACAAGTGCGGGTCATCATACAATCATAAAAGGCAACTTGTAGGATGTTTTAGAAATTTTCGTAAGGGACAAAGATCATTTACTGAGAGCAGCATCGAAGGGTCATCGTGGGACTACGATCTTTTAATCGAGGGTCTTTGCTAAAGCATCTCACGTTCGACGGACATGACTGTTTTATCCTAAGGCAACAAGTGAGGTTACCCTAGAGATGCATGTGTGAATAGTGATTGGCTTCAGTTATTTTTGTCTTGAAATTAGGTTTTTGCTATCGGTTGAATTTAATCTTGCCATACAAACCCTAATTACTAACAGTAATAAGGAAAGTAGTAAATTGCAGAAATTAAATGTCTTATACGATTACAATGCTTCGAGAGTGGGGGTACAAATTTATGAATGGGGATGAAAAAGTAAAGTAAACCTAATTATCTATTACAAACCGTTAGCAGTTACAATATTGGAAAATACTAATGCGAAAATAAAGTGCGCGAAGGTGGTGAAAAGGGAAAGATATCTAAAACCTAAAAAAATTCTAAGTATTTAGAAAATACTTTTGATGTTTTATTTATAAAAATATTTTATAGTGTAAAATAATAATAAAACCTAATTCTAATTATTTTATAAATTAGTTAATAAAATAAAACAACGTGATTAAATTAAATTAACTTTTATTTATGAAAATTAATTAATTAATTAAAACCTAAATATATTGTTTTATGATTTTATGATTTTTTTCTGATTTTAAATAAAATTAGTTAAAAGAAAAGAAAATTTTTAATTAATTTAAAAGAACAAAAAAGTAAATGGGCCAAAGAAAAAATGCATAGAGATAAATGGGCCAGAGATGTAGAAAGAAATCTAGGAGGTGCAAGAAAACAGGTCCACCAGACCCAACAAGCTCCAGCGCTGGATCTTGTGTGGGGAATCCTTGAGGGTATAACATGGACATCAGAACTGGATTGTTGAATTTGGATAGATGGTTATGATTGAGGAGGTGCATGGCATGCACACTAGATTGCCCGTACTGGATCTTTATATAAAAATATGTGAAAAAACAAAAGGGTACAACTGGGGCTCGAATCCAGGTCCCTAAGGTTACACGCGCGCTTGTTTTACCATTGGGTGGTTGTTTTATCCGGTTATGAAACGCCCCCCATTTAATAGAATATGAACAAAGTTTGAAAATTTGAAAATTCCAGCACACTCTTCTTCTTCCCTGCGCTGTACAACAAGATAACTTCACCATTTTTGAATTTCTAGAAGCTTCATTTCTCAACCTTTTTGAAAAGTGTAAACACCACACTTGCTTGAAATTTAATCACGAATTCAACCATATAACTTATTTTAACCAACACTCAAAGATAAGCAAGAATTTCTGTTGGTACCAAAAATGAACCTTAACGGTTCAAAGGCAAAATTCTCAACACACAGACAACATAAAGGAAAACTAAGGACATGGTTAGCTTAGAGGCATGATATCTACATTTTTTCTTTAGAATGTGTTTTTAAATGATTCTTAAATGAAGGTATCACAGTTTGGAAAACTTTACCTCTTTGGAGAAAATTTCAAAGCTTCTTCTAGCTGTTCCAGGTGCAATGTGATGTTTGATTAAGCTTCATTGGACCTCCTTGAAGTTGTTCCAATCCTTACTTTATGCTAAAAGTGTTTGAATCTCCCCAACCAAGTCAACTTGCAAGGCGTCGTTTTTGAGTTTGGAAGATGGTGATAATGATGTTACAGAAGTTGCTCTTGTATTTGGACAACTTCTATATGATGTATGTGAGGTGTGTGGATGGTTGGCTTGAAACAGTATTGCAAGGTTTATGAGTTTTGAAGAAATGGACTTCAAAAGCTCAAAAATGGAGTTTTATGGCTAATTCTGATTTGAGAGAGATTAAGGGAGTTTTTGAAGCTGCGTGTTGGTGTGTTGGCTTGCAAGTGAACCCTATATTTATAGGCAAAGGTTTGAGAAGTTGAAGTAAACATATTCTTTAGATAACAAGTTATGATTTGGTTCCAATGAAAATTGCAAGTTATGTGAAAATGGTGGTTCCCATGGAAAGGTACAAGTGTTCTCTAATGTTTGTTAGGTGCAAGGAGGTTGCTTCTTCTCTATAGGATGGAGTATGATCAAATAGAAACAATTTATGAGCTCAATGCATTGACATTTTGCAAAAGGCTTGCTTTACTAGAATGGAATGTAACCTTTCTCCCCTTAATGGAAAAATGGATTGGATAATGCTTGAATCAAATGGATCATATCTCAAAAGTTTATGTAATATTCTGATTAGAGATAAATTTACAACTTAAGGGACCTAAAAAGTGAGATTACAAGTCGTGCTTGAAGATTTGATCATAAGGTTTTCAAAAGAATGGTCTATAATTCAAGTATGGGTATCCAACTTCATCTCTTCGAATCTTCTAGATCAAGTATGATAAATTTGTGTTCTTGGACATTTTGGAAACCTTGAAACATTATCTACAACTTTCATTTTGAACACTTGTTTTGAATCAATTGGGATCTTGGTGAAAATGGCCATGAAGTTGGTCACTTTTTGATGTCAAAACTGTTTGATAAATTTCTCTAAGTGTTGGCAGAATTTCACATGCTTATATCTCTTGATTTGTGCACTTCTTAGAGATAAACCCTCATTGACAAAGTTTTTGTTTGAATCATGCTCTACAATTTTCATATTGAAAGTTTTCCTTGAATCAGCTTGGATCTTGGTGAAATTTGACTATGAAGTTAGGGCTTTTTTAGGCACAAAATACTTGAATTCTTTTAAGTGTTTGAAAATCTTTAATTTTGACTTTTGACTTTTTTGATTCTTGATGATCAAACTTGATGATTTTGAATATTTTGATGATTCTTGATTTTTGAATTCCAATATTGACCAAAAAATCAAAGTTTGACTTTTGTATGATTGTTGACTTTTTATCAGTTGATTCAATTCTTCAACTATCAATCACTTGCATCTTGGAAAAAATGAAGTGAAAATACCATGAAATAATATGCTGAACCGCTATTTTTCGGATGTTCAAACATTCATAACTTTCGCCTGGTTTGATGTTTATGATTGGTTATTTGGGCATAAATTATGTCTTGATTTTATCTTTGATTCGTATGTTTGGGTCAAAAGTTAATTCTCTGCAAAAGATCTCCGAAAATGCGAATTACCAGAGAAGATTGCACCCTGAAATGGTTTTCTAACAGATCGTTCCCGATATTGCAAAATTCGTAACTTTCTCAATTTTTATCATCCAGGATGATTCTTGAAGCATGAGATCACAAATTCCATTAGCTAAAAATTTGCTTCAGGTCCCGAGTTCGGATTGTGCTTCGAAGGCTTCGGTTTGTGGCTTGCTTCCTAAAGTGCGCATGAAAATAAGCTGAAAATTTAAAACCAGCAAAATAAGTCCACTATTTCTCGCCATTCAAAAAATCATAACTTGCTCGATTCTTATCGTATTGGGGGTGATTCTTTCGCCACAGAGTCGCAAATTTTGTCGATAACGATTTTGTTTCAGGTCGTGCGTCAGGATTCTGCACCAAAAGTCATGAGCTTATGGTTTGTTCGCGAACAGTACACAAAATAATTTGAAAAAATATGCACTATAAATTTTAATATCGGTTTCTCGCCATTCAGAGCATCATAACTTGCTCAATTTTTATTGTAACGGGACAATTTTTTCGGCACCATGTCACAAATTTCATCACCGACGATTTTGATTCAAGTTTTGCATCAGGATTTCACACCGAATGTCATGAGTTTATGGTTCGATCTTGCAATGTGCATGAAATAAGCTAAAAATTCAGCTTTGGAGCCAATTCTCTCTCTCTCTCTCTCTCTCTCTCTATATATATATATATATATATATATATATATATATATATATATATATATTGGAAATTCAAATTTCACACAACATTCACTCATTATTCAAAAAATTCTCCCAATTCTCTCACTAATAAAACTATATTCTCTCCCAACTTTCTCTCAAACCTCTCAAGTTAAAAAGAAGAAAAAATAGAAAGCTCTCTTCTCCCTCCATTTTTTCTGGTGCCGGTCTTCCCCTTTCTCCCTGGTTCTTCCGCGAGTTCAGCCTTCTCCGGCCAAGCCTCAATGCGTCACCGCCGTCCAGCACCAAGTCAGACCTCCTCTTGATGCCACCGACTTGTTCGACCGCCCACAAGTGCTTCGCCTCTACCGCACCTGTCTTCGCTGCCAGTCCGCTTCCTTCTCCGTCCGTCGCGCAACCGCGACATACTCCATCCGATCAGAACATCTTCATGCAATCCTCCCTTCGCCCGTAGCTTGCTCGGATCTCATCTCCGATTCACATTTGCTTTGGTAAATTCTTGAAACCTACTTGAATTAAGTGCTTATATTGTTAATTGATTTGGGGAATTAGTGATTAATTGAATTCATAAGTTGAATATTATGTGAATTATTGATAGTATTTAATTGATGTAATCTTGAATTGAATTGAGTTTTGATTTAATAGAATTGTGAATTAACTTGTTCATGAGGTGAATTCTTTAATTAAAGAGATACTTGGTTCTTGAATGGAAGTGATGAATAAGTGTAGAGTTGGTTGATTGATGAATTAATCATTGTAGATCTTGAATTTAATCGAAAAAATTGATTTTGATTTTGGACACTGAATTTTGAATCTAAGTGTCGATTATGGAATTTTGATGAGAATTGATGTGAATTTCATGTGTTAATGCAATATTGAACCGATTTGTTGATGAATTCTCTTTTTCAACATTAAAAACCTCAAATCCAATAAATTGCATTAACACTTGAACATTGATTGTTTTGGCTTGGAATCGATACTTTATAGTTGCATTAATGGTTTGCAATTCATTTGTGATTTCCTAGCAGCGATACTTGAACGGGTAAGTGTTTTTTGCATCCGTTTGCGATTGTTGAAATCGATTTTAATCGATATTGGTTCAAGTATGTGTTGCTTCCCGGAAAATACAAATGTGTTGCAAATGGCTTTACAAATGTTATTTGATGCTTATTCATGCATGTTTGCGCATTTTTGGACTGATGATTTCAAGTTTTACCATTTCCGAAACGATTTTTCGAGCAAAGTTGTGATACGGCACAATGCTGCCCGATTTTGGTAAGTTGAGCATAAGGCATGTTTTAATTGATGATTAATGCTCAATGGACTTTATTTTGGTGCTTGGACGACATTTATGTCAAGTTTTGACGATTTCGGATCAATATTTTGTGCAATGTCGTGTGTTGGCGTAATGTTGTCTGATTTGGTAAGTTGGTGCAAATGTGCGGTTTAATTGTTGTGTGGTGGATAAGTGAACTTACCTTGGATTTTGTTTGGGATTGATATCAAGTTTGCTCAATTTTAAGTCCATATTTTGTGTGGCTCACGAGATAGCGGCAATGCTGCCCGATTTTTGATATTGATGTTCCAATGATTTTTTGGAATGCTTTTCTTCACATTATAATCTTAATTTAATTTGTGACGCGGATACTTGATTCCAACTATGCCTCCTTGTTATTACTAACATGTTTGTTGACATGTGCAAGGCATTTCAAGAGAGTTTTCAATCGCATAATTAATGTTGTGATTATGCGATTAAAAAGCATTGTATTCCACTTCTTTGTGAATTCGATTTTGCTTCCGACGCGATTGATATTGATTCTCATTCTATGAGATATATACATTGCTTGTGTTTTTTTCTGGATATGAATTTTTATGCAGGTGTGCTGTTTGTATGCGGATGTGTCCGGTGCACATTTCACATTTGATTTATTTTCACATTTTTGATACTTTGGCACATATGTTAAGCGCAGGATTTCTGACTGCTTTGTTTGTTGATGCTAGCTTGCACGAAGTTTTCTGGATTATCTACTTTTCTTTGCTTGCTTGCTATGAACTTTTATTCGTTTGGTATTGTTTTTTATTCTGGTTTATATTCTGCATCATATTTTATTTTCCTTGCTATGAGAAGTAGGAATAAAGATGCATGATTGGGAGTCCCTACTTTAGGTGGGCAATCTGTTTAAAGTCCTCAAAGGAGGAGAGGTTTGTTTTGCAAAGACCTCGATGAGGAAATGTTTGTGTTTGCTTGTGCGCAAAAGACCTTGATGAAGGCAAATCCCACTTTCCTCCCATTTTTCTTTTATTTTATGCTTGATATCAAGTCAAATAAGTGGAATAGAGGGCCCGCAATTGGCCCCCGTGCATTCTAGTTTTTGTCGTTCTTAGCTCGTAATCGGCCCCCATGCATATTAGTCAAATAAAGTAGAAGATAAGGACCGTAATCACCCCCCTAAACTTTGTCATTCGTTTCGGTTATGTTAGCTCATGTTGTCTCCAAATGTTGATGCTCCGAGCAGTTACTCGATGTAGGTACTCAAGCAAATCAAGTGGACAAATTTCCTTACTCCCACTTTGAGATCTATTAGACTCTTTTTTTTGTTTTTAGCTTGCACACAATTTTTTTTTTGGTTTGACTTTGTTCGATTTCACTTGCACTTGTGTTTTTCTTTATACCGTTGCATGTTCCCTTAGGATTAGCTTGTTTCATTTCTGATGCAAGTTAGACACTAAGATCGTAATCCATGCATGCTAACTTAGGTAGTGTTTCCCTTTCATCCTCAACTATAGGATTAATCGTTATACAATAACATTAGGGATAGAGATAGATAGTCTCCCTTAGATGTTTTTTCTTTCTATTTTGCATGATTAAGACTAAAACATTTTTATTGGAAAATGCATAAAACACTCTAACATTGCTTAAATCCCTTTTTCAAGGTAAAAAAACATCAATCAATTCAAATTCTTTCTCCTTAGGGCCTTTCTTTGAAACAATAAAAAGGATGTATTAATTCTACTCTACGTAATATGACGTGTAAATCCCCAAAGGTCAGGTGGCACCATGCCTACTTGCTAGAGCACAGATGTAGCATTATCCTCCTTCAGGCATTTTTCTTTTGAAAATACCTTTTCAAGTAAGAACATGTTAATTCATTCCTATGCCAACGCGTTAGGAAGAAAAATTAATATTATTCATAAAAAATACATAACAAATTAAAACTTTTGAGGTGAACTATGAAGTGCCTTGATCCCCATTGCATAGACGGTGATACATAGGCACGAAGGTTCATAACCGAGGCAGGCACGCTTAATAAAACCTTTTTATTTGTACATGCACATTGCATACATGCATTTTCCCTTAGCTTGATTAGTGTTTAGATTTGAGCACACCCTTTGATTAGAACAACAAGAGTGGCTCCTGTGCAGTACCACAGACGTGATAAGTGCTAACACCTTCCCCTTGCATAATCAACTCACTTACCCTTATCTCGCGCTCGTTTGATCATGATTTCACCCTTATCAAGTTTACTCAGTGTTTATCTTTTTCTTCCGGTGGGATAAAAAACGTTTGATGGCGAATTCATTGATTTTCTCTCGATGATTTCCATCCGGTTGTTTTAACCATCATACCTTCATATTCATGTGAGTCTTGGTGTGCAAGGTTTTCTCCTTTGTCCTTGCATATCGATCCCTTGTCTTTCTTGTACCAACAGTTCTTGGAAAAGTGACCCTATTTTTCACAGTTGTAGCATTGCACACCTTTTTTATCTTCTTTTTCCTTTTGATATTTTCCTCCTCCTCTTTTAGAGGATTCAGAAGCCCTATTATCGACCTTATTCTTGTGAGGATTCGACCAAGACTTCTTGTCATGAGTCCCGTCGAACTTGCCTTTTAATTTGTTGGAACCACCATTCTTTATCCATGATTGAGCCTGTAGAGCTTGTATCAAGTCTTGATCTCCTTTCCTTTCAACAATCCTAATCTCATGTGCTTCATACAAACAAACAAAATCTTCCAATTTTAGGGTTCCAAGTTGATTAGATTCTTGAATAGCTACGATAATGTGATCAAAGTGAGAGGTAAAATTACACATTACCTTCTCAACTATCATATTATCAGTTAGGGTTTCACCACAGTCCTTTATGAGATGGACAAGTTTTTGAACCTTCTACATATACTTTGTAATCTTTTTTGTCATCTCCCATCAACAATAATTCATATTTTTGACACAAGGTTTGCAACTTAACAACCTTGACTTTCTCACCTCCTTCATAGTATTTGACATATTATTTACTGATACAAAATGAGAGATCTTGTCAATGTTTACCGTGTTGACCACCATCTGAATGCAATTCATAGCCTTACAATCCTTCTTCTTTGCTTCGTTGTGGGTTATTTTATGTGCGTCGATTTCATCTTCAGCGAGCATAGAAACTCCATTAGAAACCCCTTCTAGAGTTTCATAAAAGCCAAATAGAGATTGCATATGTGTTTTCCATCGAATACAATTCTTACCGTCAAGAGTTAGAAGAGAATTAAGAATGCTATTGTTACCATTCATCTTCGCAGTGATTGATTGATAATAACCCACAATCCCGGAAATACGATCTCTGACGTGTGTTTCTTGAAAGCACAATCAAGAATCTAACTGAAGCTCTAGATACCAATTTGTTAGTGCATGAGACACTTTTAGTGAGGATAGAAAGAGATGATAAAGGAAATAAGGATTATATTATTGACTTTAATTGTTACTGTGGTACGCCAAAATTTTCCCTCTCTTTTTCAAGACATTCCCCACGAAGGATCTCCAATGCTCAAGGATTCTCAAGGAATTGATCAGATAAAATCATCTCCGAAACACTGAGACTCCAAATTAGGGTTTTGACTGAGAGTGACCAATCTTTGACTTTTGACCCAGTACATGACTTATTAGTTCGAAACATGATCTCAACGGTTCAAGTACATCATTTTGACTTAATCACATATTTCAACTTATCTCCTGAGATCAGTGGATTGATAAATGAAATTTGGTCAACCAATGAAAAAGTCAACTGTACACTGAAAAGTTAAACTTTGACTTTTTGATCAAATTTGAGTTTCAAAGATCATATTTCATCAAGACATTCAAAATATAAAAATTTGATCATCAAGAAATCAAGAAAATTAAAAATCAAACTTTGCAATACTTGGAAATTTTTCTAAGTGTTTTTCTATACATGACAATTTCATTATTTCATGACATCTTTTCATCATAATTCAAGACAATTCAAATTGTTACGAGCTTTCAAGTAAACAACAAGGCTGCATTTTTAAGTTAACAATTGCAAGTTACAAATCCTAAACTTTGTCTTGTTTGAACTTTTCCCTTTGACTCAATCTTCAAACTTTGCCACTATGCTATCCACAAATATGCCTTGTCTTTGTTACAAACTGCATAAATCTGTCCACAAAACCAGACTTGTATCATGCTACAAATATTGTTGTCCAGAAAATCCCCAAAAACAGATATGCTGCCAAGTCCAAGCCTGCTACTACTAGCCCAAAACCATGTTAAAAAATAGTATGCTATCCTGTACAAAGCCAGCCCTGCACCAAGCTGCCACTCCACTCTAAAACTGCTACAAAACAGTCTTGCTATGCTGCCTCTGACCCTGTCTAAACCTGCACTATATCAGTCCCATATTTGCACAAAATTAGCACATAAGAGTTGCATCTAAAAAGAAATGAAATAGTGTGCCTAAACAATTCAAAATAATTAACTATTTCCCTCCCAAATTTTAGCCAATTTCATCTATAAATAAGTTGTTTCATAACTCACAAAGGAGAGAGTTTTTTGGAGGAAAAATAGAGGTTTTGTTGAAAGAGAAAGAGAAAGAAATCTGGAAAATCTAACAAAACTTTTTGTAACCTCTTCCCATATTCAGCTCTATCTTCATTCATAAAAACAAATCCTCAACCCATTTTTCCACCTTGCAAGCTTTCCCATAAACCAACTATCCAAACACTTCACATCACATAGAGATTGTTCAAACACAAGAATAGTTTTTGTAGTGTCATTATCATCACCTTTCAAACACAAATAGAAAATAGCATTGTACAACTTGACTGATTCAGCAGCTTTTAATACAAAGTAAGGGTTGGAGAAGCTTCCTGGAGGTTCACTGAATCCATTATATGCATCACAGCATCTTGAAAGGTGTTCGGACTCAATAAAAAACTCAGTTTCAAGGTAAGTCTTCTTGACTTTGAGCTCCTCATTTCAAGCATAATTAGTGATTCATTTTTTAAAATAAATGTAGATATCATAGCCTTGAGACTAACCATATGCTTGCTTTTCGTTTTTATCAATCATGTATTGAGAACTAACTTATGTGTATGACAGAACAATGTTAGAAGTAAAAAAAACAGGTTATGAGTCGATGCATATCTCTATGTGTCGACACATATATCGTGTAAAACAGGTTATGGGTCGACACAAGACACACATGAGTCGACTCATTTTAGTTATAGAACAGGATATGAGTCTATACAAGGCCTTATGCATCGATACATACAGCTATCTAGGCATAATACAGAGCGACAAAAGGTGTATGAGTCAACACAAAACACGAATGTGTCGACACAAACAAGAAATGAGTTGACATATACCATTATGTATCAACTCATACTGAGTTGATTTTGATTTTTTTCAGAAATAAGAAGTGACATCTGTCGATGCATAAGGGTATGTGTCAATACATAAAGTTTGTTTTTTCTTTCTTTGTACACTATTTCCCTTTTTATATTTTCATTACTATTCATTTATTCAATATGGTTGTAATAATTTAATTAGGCTTGTAATTCATTCCCATTTGTAAATTGTACCCCCATCGCCCAAGTCATGTAATAGCGTAGTATTTTAATTTCCATAATTTATCGATTTAATATAATTGTTGGTAATGATGTTGTGTCTGGCAAGATAAAATCAACAGTTAGAAAACCCTAATTTCAAAGACTAAAATGCATGCAATCAAACAAACTTTTCACACGCGCACCTCTAGGGTAATATCGCTTATTGTCTACGAATAAGTAGTCATGTCCCTTGAATGTGAGACGCTTTAGCAAAGACCCTCGATAAAAAAGATCATAGTCCCTCGATGACCCTTAGATGCTGCCTTTTGTAAAATGATCTTAGTCCCTCACGATAATTGCTAAAGCGTCTCATAAGTTGCCTTCTATGACTATACGACGACCCATGCCCGTCCATTCACATCCAATGATAGGGTTTCTTATCAATCAATGGTAAGATAACAATATCTAATGGAGGAAGAAAAGAACTAAGACCCTTTTGAGTAGGTAGAACGTTCACAGTTGCTTGCTCACAAACATTTCCAAAACATCTTTCAAAACACACCAACAATTTCAAAATGAAATATTTTCAAAAGTCAACACTTTGTATACATTCTTATAGAGACGAGCATCATTACAAAGTTCTCCTAAACGAAGGCGCTTTCAAAAATACTTTCAAAACAAATCACAAATACATTTCAAACAAAGCATTTTCAAAGTGAGCTAGCAACTAAGAGCCCGTAGATAACTATTGATGAAAAGGTTGTTAATACCTTCCCTTTTCATAACCTACCCCCCGAACTCAAGAAAATATCTCAAAAGGTCTTTCCTGTTCTTTTCACCCTTTCCTTTATTTAATAAAAGAAAAGTCGGTGGCGGCTCTTGCTATCTGCAATAATTACGATAAAACGCAAAACACCCAAGTCAGTTCTCCCACCGTATTACAGAACTGGAGACTTTGCTGGGGAATAATTTAAAAGTGGGTTTACCTTAGAGGTAGATCACCTTTAAATGCTTTCATTGTTTGATTTGTTTGCTTTACATTTATGTGTCCTTGTTTGGGTTTGTATTGATCCTCTACTCAGGCCAGGGAACATTATTAGGTAAGTAGCAATAGATTGTGGGGACCGTGCGGGGTATACCGACATGGTTGAAGCGATACATACGTTACTGTGACACATTTGTTGGTACTGGTATCCCTTGAGTCTAGTCAAGGAGAATACGGGGCCGCTGCATGGTGTCATGAAGCACTAATGAACCTTAGAACCTTTAATTGAACAACTTGGCCATTAGGAAGTAGTGAGATAGCCGTCTTTGGTGCAGCCCGATGTTGGTGGATACTCGATACTACGCTCATTAAGATCAGACTTTTGCAAAATTTTGGTCGCCAATAAAGAGGCTTGCGCTGAAATAATGCCCGATGAAGAAAGATCAATGGTATTGAGATCCCCTAGAACCCGATTACTTTCTAGGACAGGTTGAACCAGCTAAACTTCAAGAGGGTACTTACCTATGAACTACACGCAAGCCTAAACCTAAGGATTTGTTTTCTTTGCTTGTATATGTTATTTTCATATAACATCATGACACCATACCATAGAATTTTCAATAACCATTTCAAGGATCTCAAGGGTTTGTGATGCATGGTTATATTGAACCAGACGTCTATCAAGGGGCAAAAGGATTTATTTTCCTCTAGCCAAATGCTGTCAAAAACCAAAGCACGATAGCTTGAGTCAAGGGATATGACCCACTTGACATGGTGATCTTGATTCTCTTGGAAGGAAATTCCACGATATGAATTTATTCACTAAAAGTTATGATGAATGTTCAACTTCTAACATCTTCTTGTGTTTACCCCGCGGGATCCATGAAAACATTTGCACTCACATTACATGCATCATAACATAAGCAGGTTTTTCGACACATGTGTCCTTATTTTTTACTATTTATTTAAGTAAGATGGATCTCGAGCATACTGTGAAGGACTTGCAGACACAAAATTATCAATTTCAAGAAACATTACTCAACTTGGACAAAGGGCAGCAAGAACTAATATCACATCTGGTTGCAAAGAAAAAGACCAAGAAGAAAGCCATAATCAACATAGGGAAGAGATTCAAGGGCCTCATTCGACAGGTTCAAGTGGAAGAAGACTCCTCTGAGGAGGATGAGAATCAAAATGAAGATGCAAGGAGCACCCGTGCTGGGGGTGTTAAAAATCCAATCTCGGACCATGAGGACTATGTTGACGAACAATATCCACCGGATGAAGACAAGTATAAGCAAATAGAATATAAATTGAAGGCTGTGGAAATTCAAGTTGTGCATGGCTTGGATTTTGGTGATTTCGGTTTGGTGCCTGGGGTAGTCATTCCCCACAAATTCAAGATTCAAATCTTTTCCAAGTACGACGGTGTCTCATGCCCTAAGCTTCACTTGAGGTCTTACGTCTGCAAAATTAAACCGCATATCACTGATAAGAAGTTATGGGTGCACTTCTTTCAAGAGAGTCTATTTGGGACTCAAATGGAGTGGTTTTACCAGTTAGAAGGTCCCAATATCCATACTTGGAAGGACTTGGCCACCACCTTCTATCGTTAATATCAGTAAAATGCCGATCTAGCACCAACTAGACTGTAGTTACAAGGAATGATCATGGGTTCCAATGAGGGCTTCAAGGAATACGCCCAAAAGTGGAGAGACCTGGCTGGCAGTGTGTAGCCACCCCTAACTGACAAGGAGCTGGTTGATATCTTTATGGGAACTTTGACAGGACCTTTCTTCAATCACCTAATCGGAATCTCTTCGACCGGATTCATCGAGCTGATTCTAACTGGGGAACAAGTTGAAATGAAATTAGAAGCGGAAAGATCCAAGTGAATGCATTTTCCAATACTCAGAAGAAGCCATACAATGGGAAGAAAGAGTCCAATGTTGTGTACGACCAGAAGGGTCGTAACAAGAGTAACCACGACCAATTTGTGGGGGAAGTCCTGATCTCTAATATTACATCAGTGTGACAACAACAACAGGGAAATCAACAAAGGCAAGACGAGTCCAAGAGACAGTTTACCAAAATAAACATACCACTGTCTCAAGCATTGCAACACATGTTGAGGATGAATCTGATTACATTGATAGGACCTTGTTGTACCCCAAAATTTTCCCTCTCATTTTATCAAGATTTTCATCACAAGACTCTTTGGACTCCATACAGGATTAAGGTTTGCTCTACTCAAGACATCTCCTTGCACTGATGACCTGAAATTAGGGTTTGAGTTTGCACAAGGATTTTTGGACTTCCAATGCTTAATTTGACTTTCATACTTCATGCTGGACTTACAAGATTGCCCAAACCAAGTTTCAAGCCTTGAATCAAATTTTTGCCCAGTCAATTGGACAGTTGACCTATAAATCAGCTGTATTGGGGAAAAAGTCAACTGTGGCCAATTTACAGTCAAACCTCATAATTTTTTATCCACATCAACATTATAGGCTCATATGAACCATTTGATCAAGTTTGGACCACAACTCTTCAAGAAATTTGATCAGATCATCAAGAGGGCAAAATGGTTATTTTTAGGGTTTTGACTGCAGAAGGGCAATTTCTGATTTTTCACCTAGCCAATGGCAAATTGGGTTCAAGCATGGATTCAAGGACTCAATGGTATCATCTTGACCTAATTACAAGGTTCAAAAGATCTCAAATGCATTAGATTGGCAGATGAATTTTCCATTCAACTGATTAAAAATCAACTATACACTGAAAAGTCAAACTTTGACTTTTTGGTCAAAATCAAGTGCCAAGAGTCATTTTTCATCAATATGTGTCAAAACCTGAAACTTGTTCACCAAGAAACCTAAATTTCAAAATTAGGGTTTAAGATTGAAATTTTTCATAACTTAGAAATTTTCTAAGTTATGAAAATTTCTTATATTTTCCCAACTTTGCCCAACATTTTCACCATGATGCAATTGGATTCAAACAAAACTTCCAACATGAAAGTTGTATTCCTCCACAAAATCTACAACTTTTATTCACAAAGTTTTCTCAAAATATGTTTGGATCTCAAGTTATAATTTTGTGAACAAGGGTCCATGAAACTTTTAACTTAGTGAAATTTTGCCCTAGTTTAGGCAGGATTTTGACCTATCTTCATGGCAATTTTTCACCTAGTTCCCATTGGAATCTCAAAATTCATTTCAAATATGGATTGTAGATCATGTTACAGGCTTTCCAAAATGTCCAATAACTCTCCAAAATCATTTATGGTTAGGGAGAATCGAAGGTTTGAATTTGGAAAAATGTCACTTTGATCCATGGCATTTTTCATGTTGCTACAAGTTGCAATTTATGTCCAGCCTTGCTTGTACTTGTTTACAGGTCCTTAAAACCTTCCACACTCAAAAATTGAATTCAAACACAATGGATTAAGGCATTGTTATGATCTATAGAAGTTTACACATTGAATTAATCTAAAAATGGCAAAAAGGAAACATTGCCACTTTGATAAAGTTGGCTTTATGTCAAGTTGTTCCTCTTGAGCTGTGAACCCATTCTTTTGCAGCAAACTAACTCCAAAAACTTAGGCAAAGGTACACCAACTTTGTGCAGCTAGGAAGGAGGCCTGTACAGGCTCTTGAGCATTGTCAAAATCACTTTTCTTCAAAACCAAGTCAACTTGCAAAAAGCACACAACTTTGCAATCTGATAAAACCAAAGCTTGTAAACATTTTAAACAAGTTTTGCATATCACACTAAGCCAGAAACACGAGCTAGCAACCTCTCAAACCTTCCAAAACACAAAAATCACATCTTCTTGCAAAACAGGTCAGGTTCTGCATTTTGGTTTCCAAATCACAAACTACTCGTGCGTTTTGCTTGCAATCAGTTCCAACACACTCCATACAACCTACATAAACTATCCCAACCATTCCCAAGCCACTGTAACTCCATTTACACACTTCACCATTTCTGAATTTTGAGTTTGCAGGTTGAGTTCTATAGAGAGATTCAAGCAAGTTCAAAGCTAGCTAATCATTGGGAAAGCTCAAAGGAACTTCAAGCAAGCTCACAAGCATCCCAGGCCTCACTGAAAACCCTTGCATTGCCATACTCGAGCTTGACTGAAACAGGTAAAGTTCAAACTTCTATCTCTCTATTTAGGAATCATTAGGCTTAGGTTTGTGAATAAAAAATGTAGTCCTCATTGCCCTTGAGCTGTACATATGCATAGAATTCATTTAAGTTAACTGAGATGGGAGAATTTGAATGATGAATGTTTTGAAAAAACTAGGTTAGAAATTAGGGCCAGAGAAATTCTCTCTGGTCTTTAGAGTTAGATTAAGTTTTTTATATGGTTAGAATCGTATGATCATGCTCTATAACTTTCATGTTGCAAGTTTTTGCTTTTGAGCACGTATGCAGGATTTCCAGGTTTGAACATCAAGCACGCGTTTCCTTGTTCAGAGGACAGGGATGAAGGCCATCTGGGCTGGGCTTGGCTTGTTCATACTTTTTGCACCCCCCCTCTTTGTTGTTTACACCTTCTTGGCCCATTTCATTATTTTTTGTATTTTTCTATTTCTATTTACATTTCTGACTTTATTTTATTTTTCTAAACATTAAAAATTACCAAAAATATTTTCTTAAATTTTCATATTTTATTTTATTATTTTTATTATTTTTTCTAGCATAAAAATAGTTTCTTAAATAATATACTTTTATTTTCTTAAATAAAAAACTTGTAAATATTATAAAAAATATTATATATTTTTATTTTTTTTATTTGTACATATAAAATAATATTTTCTCACACATTTCTATTTTTTAACATTTGTATATATTTTATTTTATTTTCTTGTACATAAATAAATAATTATAATATATATATATATATATATATATATATATATATATATATATATATATATATATATATATATATATATATATATATATATATATATATATATATATATATATATATATATATATATATATATATATATATATATATATATATATATATATATATATATATATATATATATATATATATATATATATGTATTTTCTTAAAACAAATTAGGGTTTCCACCCTTAATAAAAATAATCAATAATATTTTTCTTTTTTTTTGATACATTAAATAACTTATTTTTACATACATAAAAATAATACAAAAACATTTTTGCATATTTATATTTAATTGCATATTTAAATATTTGTCAATTTATTATTTGCACAAAGAATTCAATATGGTTGTAATAGTTGATTTAGGGTTTTAATTTGTTGCAAATATCCCCTATTCAAATTTGTATCCCCCTCCCCATATCAATGTTGTAATAGTCGTAGATTTATTTTTGCGCACTTTATTACTTTCAAATATGCAATGATAGAAAGATTAGAGTTTGTATGCAAAAATCCAAAATCAATCAAATAGCTTGACTAATACAAGACAAAAATGCATGAAAATGACAACACAACGCACACAAGCACCCCTAGGGTTTCATCCACTTGTTGCCTTAAAAATGGCCATGGTATGCATGCTAGGTATCTTGGCAAAACAAAAACAAAACAAAAAGATCATAGTCCCTCGATGACGCTATCTTGGTTGCCTATACAAAAATGATCTAGTCCCTCAAACAAAAAACTTGCTAAGATACTTAGCATCATTGCTATCATGGTCAATACGATGACCCGCGTCTGTCCCATTTAACATCCAAACACAAGGTTGTTTACCAAATACAATGGTAAAACCACAATGTCAAAGGGTTAAAAATGTATAGGAAAGATCTTTGAGTAGGGTAGACAACTCCTAGTTACTTGATCAAACTTGCAAACATCCTTGCTATTTTCAAACACACATCACAACACAATTTCAAAACATTTCCCAAAATAAACTTTCAAACATTGAAACATTTTTCAAAAGACAAAACACCTTTGTATACATTCAAATAAGAATCATTAAAAAGGTTGCCACAACGATGGCCTCTTTTCAAAATACTTTCAAAACCACACACAAAAGCACCATTTCAAACAATTGAAAAGCAAAAGCAAGTGATCTAAAACAAGTAACTAAGAGCCCATGGAAAACCATGGATGAAAAGGGTGCTAGCACCTTCCCTTTTCATAATCTACCCCCGAACCCAAGAAAACATCTCAAAGGTCTTTCCTGTGCTTTTTGACCTTTCCTTTGGATAAATAAAAAGTCGGTGGCGACTCTTGCTAAACCGAAACATTTGCAAACAAAAATGCAAAACCTCTAGTCATTTCTCCCACCGCATCACAGACCTCATCCAAACCCAAAAACTTATTGTCCTAACTACAACCCCGATGCAATATGTGCCTATCATTTTCGCAGTCCTGGGCCTGATACTAACGATTGTTGGGTGCTGAAATACAAGATTAAAAATATGATTGACGCCAAGGAGATTAAATTCGGCCCTTCTGGGACTCCCAACTTGATCACTGCTCCCATGCCAAATCATTGAGAGCGTCCAGTTCATTTTGAATTTTCAATTGTAATTTCTTTTGTTTGTTCGAACACTTATCTATTATGTCAAACTTTGTTTCATTAATGCATTGCGTATGTTTATCTTACATTAATCCATTCATTTTCATTATACTGAAATTATGCTTTTACTTCTTTTTGTATCATATTCAAATCTCGAGTACCAGTCTTAATCCTTTAGAGGGAGGATGACGAAAACAATACCATAATCTCATACAATATGTTTTCGGACAGACCTTGCTGATGATATACATGTGTTCTTTCAATTCCTAAATAGAGGAGTTATAAGGAATATGATCCCTTGTCAACCCCTTTGAGCCAAAGAAGTAGGAGTTTTCTTTTTCGCACAAATTAAAACCCTTAATCATGACCTGGAGGCAGGGTAGTTTCTCAGTTAATTCAAATATGCATTCAGTCGCAAGCTTTCACTTTGTACACAATAAATGACATCAAAAATATCCTTCTGAATCAAAAGACGGTGATGGTTCCCCGTAAAATAGGCAGTCATTATCTCTCAAAAGAAAAAGCCCACTGAGTCAAAACCTACGAAGGAGAATTAAGAAAAACTAGGGCATCCCGCTGACTATATTCTAAAAAAAAAACAGTCAGGAAAAAATTAGGGATAATAAATAAAAAAAGAGGTCGCTACAAATCCTCGACAACAGAAAAATGTTGCCAAAATGACAGCCTTCTCCAATAAACTTAACTTATCCAAACCATCACCAAAATATCATTCCAGATTCAATAGGATTTCAAACGCACAATTAACTGAGTTTAGGACTGTAGAACATCATGAAGAACGGGTGGATACAAATAAACTTTGAGCCTTATCCTTTGTTTACTAAACTGTGAATCAGGCCACATTACAACCCCTTAAAAGTCCTAATTTTAGCATGGGTTAGTTCAAAAGTATATTGTTACAAAAGATATCCTGACTCCTGTAAGGCTTACTGTAAATCCTGAGTTGAATTCATATTCTTACAAAATTCTTTGATTTGCTAAAAATGAATTTTCAAAAATTTCAAAACAAACACAAACTTTGCATTGTTTGAATACCACTGTTTACGTATGGCCAATTGATCGACAACAGGGAAATTCACACGGCGAATATCCAATGAACAGAAAATTCTCTCAAGAAACAAAATCCCTTCAAATGGGAAGACACTTCCAATGACAAATCTCCCATAATCAAGGGGGCATGAAATGTTATTGTCTAACTCATCAATGGCAGTCAAGTCAAGATTCCAAGAAATCTCTCATAAAGTCCTGAATAGCCAGGGGCAGGTCTCCATCGGAATCACTTAGGGAATTGAACATGAATTCCAGTAATGGGGCATGTACGACCAAATAAATATTTTCTGGAAGTGCTACAACACTTACTACTATGGACAATGACAAATCCCCACAAAGTCCCTTACATAAGATGATCCCTAGTGAAGTCTCCAGAGCCATCTCTACAAGGCTATCCCTGACAAGCACAGAAGCGTCTTTAAACAAAAGTGGGGCATCCTCCAACCAATGACATAGTTAAACTTACCAGCAAATAGAGGAGTTCGATCTTCTCCCAATGAACGCACAGATCATGCCAGTTCCAAAATGGATGGAAATTTCCGCCAGTTTATCATATTCTAGATACAATGTAGATACAATCTAAATATAGATTTATTCTGACATTCATTCCAGACTCTCCTACAGATACAATCCAGATATGGTCTAGATATGGATGTCATTCTGATACTCGTTTAATATCTCCTCAAATACAATCAAGGCTCAGATTCATTTTGACATTCCCCAGCTGAGTTAGTCTTAACTAAAAAAAGAAACCTTGCAGAGTTCTCCCCAAAAGAATTCATCTCACTAATAAAGTCTTCAAAATATTCTCCTCAACAGGGTTTATTTCCATAACAAACTACAGATTCCCCAACACGAGTCTTTTCTCAGACTATTACAAATTAACGGACAAAACCCCTTTGCCCTCAATGGAGTTGATACTAACTTCAGTAAGTTGTTGCGAAGCCTGGAATCCGACAGGATAACAATTAACTTCATCCGCCTCAGAAAGTTGCTGCGAAGCCTAGAATCCGACCAGATAACATTTAACTTCAGTAAGATGTTGCAAAGCCTAGAATCCGACCAGATAACAATTTAACTTCAATTTTCTGGGAAGCCTGGAAACCGACCAGATAACAGTTTAATTTCATCTATGTTGCTGCGAAGCCTGGAATCCGACAAGATAACAACTAACTTCAATTATCTGCGAAGCCTGGAATCCGACCAGATAACAGTTAATTTCATTTAAGTTGTTGCGAAGCCTGGAATCTGACCAGATCACAGTTAATTTCATCTAAGTTGCTGCGAAGCCTGGAATCCGACCAGATAACAGTTTAACTTCAATTTTATGCGAAGCCTGGAATCCGACCAGATAACAATTAATTTCATCTAAGTTAATGCGAAGCCTGGAATCCGACCAGATAACAGTTTAACTTCAATTTTCTATGAAGCCTGGAATCCAACCAGATAACAGTTAATTTCATGTAAGTTGCTGCGAAGCCTAGATCCGACCAGATAATAGTTTAACTTCAATTTTCTACGAAGCCTGGAATCCGACCAAATAACAGTTTAATTTCATCTAAGTTGTTGCAAAGCTTGGAATCCGACCAGATAACAGTTAACTTCAATTTTCTGTGAAGCCTGGAATCCGAACAGATAATAGTTAATTTCGTCTTCCCTGTTAATTTGTTATGAAGCTTGGAATATGACTAGGTAATAGTTAACTTTATTATCCCCAGCAAGTTGTTACGAATCATAGATTTTGACCAGATAACAGTTAACTTTCATTCTACCCAGTCAGATAATTCCCCAATAGAGTAATGGACAACCAAAACTCCTGAAATCTATTCCCCAAACAGAAATCAACACCCCCCATAGAATTTTCTCAAGCAAAGTCAATATTCCCCAGCGGAATTCTCCTCAAACAACAAAGCAAGAATCCCCAGCGGGAACAATTTAAACAAGGTTCGAAGATGCACATACTCTTCATCCCCAACAGCAGTCTAGGATTTAACTTCCCAAAGCTCCCCAACATTTGTCAAGGATTTATTTTCCAAGACAAAGATACACTTCAACAACATTTCACATTTCATACATCATAGCATATGCATACGAAGCGCATATAGAAGAACCTCGTTTTTGAGAACATTATTATGCAATGCATTCTATACATCATGACATTGCATACAACTAACTCTTTACCTTTTCAGGAAAAATCAATCAACAGATAATTATCATCAACAATTTTCAACAGGTCCAAAATTAATTCTTGAAGCAAGACAAAGCAATTATCTACGCGACCAGATGCAGCTTCACACGGGCTAGTCAAGAAGCAATCTTACACGGGTTCCTTCTAATTTCCAGATGCAGCTTCACACAGGCTCATCATGAAGCAATCTTACACGGGTTCCTTCTAAATTCCAGATGCAGCTCCAGACGGGGTCATCATCAAGCAATCTTACATGGGTTCCTTCTAAATTCCAGATTCAGCTTCACACGGGCTCATCATGAAGCAATCTTACATTGGTTCCTTCTAAATTCCAGATGCGGTTTCACACGGGCTCATCCTGAAGCAGTCCTACATGGGATCCTTCTCATAAATTTCTAGATATAGTTTCACACAGACTCATTCCGAAGCAGCCTTACACATGCTCCTTCTTATACATTTCCTTATACAATTTCACACAGATTCATCCCAAAGCAGCCCTATACGAGCTCCTTTTCATAAATTTTCAGATACATTTTCACACGGGTTCATCCTGAAGCAATCTTGCATGGCTTCCTTCTAATAAATTTCCAGACATGGCTTAACACGGGTCTATTCCAGCATATTATTCAGATTAAATCGACTAAAGATTTATTCTGATACATCTACCAACAGTCACTCTGGATGGCATATGCTAGCCCATCTCCAACAAATTCTTTATCACTCTCCAAATGGCATCTTTAAGACCATTCCTAGAACAATCAACCAACACATCATCAAGTGAAAATTTCCGGGCACTCTAGTGTTCAATCATCTTCCACCTTTAAGTCACGAATGGCGGACCCGCCAATCTAACTCTTCAGGTTTAAGAAGATTGAACAGGGGCAGCTGTTGTACCCCAAAATTTTCCCTCTCCTTTTCAAGACATTCCTCACGAAGGATCTCCAATGCTCAAGGATTCTCAAGGAATTGATCAGATAAAATCATCTCCGAAACACTGAGACTCCAAATTAGGGTTTTGACTGAGAGTGACCAATCTTTGACTTTTGACCTAGTAGATGACTTATTGGTTCGAAACATGATCTCAAGGGTTCAAGTATATTATCTTGACTTAATCGCATATTTCAAGTTATCTCCTGAGATCAGTGGATTGATAAATGAAATTTGGTCAACCAATGAAAAAGTCAACTGTACATTGAAAAGTCAAACTTTGACTTTTTGATCAAATTTGAGTTTCAAAGATCACATTTCATCAAGACATTCAAAATATGAAATTTAATCATCAAGAAATCAACAAAATCAAAAATCAAACTTTGCAAGACTCGAAAATGTTTCTAAGTGCTTTTCTATACATGTTAATTTCATTATTTCATGACATATTTTCACCATAATTCAAGACAATTCAAGTTGTTACAAGCTTTCAAGTAAGCAACAAGGCTGCATTTTTAAGTTAAAAATTGCAAGTTACAAATCCTAAACTTTGTCTTGTTTGAAAATTTCCCTTTAACTCAATCTTCAAACTTTGCCACTATGCTATCCACAAATATGCCTTGCCTTTATTACAAACTGCATAAATCTATCCACAAACCAGACTTGTATCATGCTACAAATGTTACTGTCCATAAAAGCCCCAAAAACAGATATGTTGCCAAGTCTAAGCCTGTTGCTACTAGCCCAAAACCATGTTAAAAAATAGTCTACTATCCTGTATAAAGCCAGCCCTGCATCAAGCTGCCACTCCACTCAAAAACTACTACAAAACAGTCCTGCTATGCTGCCTATGACCCTGTCCAAACCTGCACTATATCAGTCCCATATTTGCACAAAATTAGCATATAAGAGCTACATCTAAAAAGCAATGAAATAGTGTGCCCAAACAGTTCAAAAAAATTATCTATTTCGCTCCCAAATTTTAGCCAATTTCATCTATAAATAAGTTGTTTCATAACCCACAAAGGAGAGAGTTTTTTTGGAGGAAAAAGAGAGGTTTTGTTGAAAGAGAAAGAGAAGGAAATCTGGAAAAATCTAACATAACTTTTTGTAACCTCTACCCATATTCAGCTTTATCTTCATTCATAAAAACAAAACTTTAACCTATTGTTCCACCTTGCAAGCTTTCCAATAAACAAACTATCCAAAGACTTCACATCACATAGAGATTGTTCAAATACAAGAATAGTTTCTATAGTTCCATTATCATCACCTTCCGAACACAAACAAAAATCAGTATTGTACAATGTGATGGATTCAGTAGCTTTCAATAAAAAGTAATGGTTGGAGAAGCTTCCTGGAGGTTCACTGGAGCCATTCTGATCATCACATCATCTTGAAAGGTGTTTAGAATCAAAATACAAATTTCAGTTTCAAGGTAAGTCTTCTTGACTTTGAGCTCCTCATTTCAAGCATCATTAGTGATTAATTTTTTAAAATAAATGTAGATATCATATCCTTGAGACTAACCATATGCTTGCTATTCATTTTTATCAATCATGTTTTGAGAACTAACTTATGTGTGTGACAGAACAATATTAGAAGTAAAAAAAATAGGTTATGAGTCGATGCATATCTTTATGTGTCGACACATATATGGTGTAAAATAGGTTATGGGTCGACACAAAACATGCATGAGTCGACTCATTTTAGTTATAGAACATGGTATGAATCGATACAAGGTCTTATGCATCGATACATACTGTTATCCAGACACAATACAAAGAGACAAAAGGTGTATGAGTCGACACAAAACACAAATGTGTCGACACAAACAAGAAATGAGTTGACACATACCATTATCTATCAACTCATACTGATTTGATTTTTATTTTTTCAGAAATAAGAAGTGACATATGTCGATGCATAAGGATATGTGTCAATAAATAAAGTTTGTTTTTTCTTTCTTTGTACACTATTTTCCACTTTATATTTTCATTTCTATTCATTTATTCAATATGGTTGTAATAATTTAATTAGGCTTGTATTTCATACCCATTTGTAAATTGTACCCCCATCCCCCAAGTGATGTAATAGTGTAGGATTTTAATTTCCACAATTTATCGCTTTAATATAATTGTTAGTAATTAGGGTGTGTATGGAAAGATAAAATCAACCGTTAGAAAACCCTAATCTCAAAGACTAAAATGCATGCAATCAAACACACTTTTCACACGCGCACCTCTAGGGTAATCTCGCTTGTTTCCTACGAATAAGTAGTTATGTCCCTCGAATGTGGGACGCTTTAGCAAAAACCCTCGATAAAAAAGACCGTAGTCCCTCGATGAACCTTAGATGTTGCCTTCGGTAAAATGATCTTATTCCCTCATGATAATTGCTAAAGTGGCTCATAAGTTGCCTTCTATGACTATATGACTACCCACACCTGTCCCTTCACATCCAATGATAGGGCTTCTTATCAATCAATGGTAAGATAGAAATATCTAAAGGAGGAGGAAAAGAACTAAGACCCTTTTGAGTAGGTAGAACATTCATAGTTGCTTGCTCACAACCATTTCCAAAACATCTTTCAATACACACCAACAATTTCAAAAAAATATTTTCAAAAGTCAACACTTTGTATACATTCTTACAGAGATGAGAATCCTTACAAAGTTCGCCTAAACGAAGGAGCTTTCAAAAATACTTTCAAAACAAATCACAAATACATTTCAAACAAAGCATTTTTAAAGTGAGCTAGCAATTAAGACCCGTAGATAACTACAGATGAAAAGGATGCTAATACCTTCCCTTTTCATAACCTACCCCCCGAACTCAAGAAAATATCTCAAAAGGTATTTCTTGTTCTTTTCACCCTTTCCTTTATTGGATAAAAGAAAATTCGATGGTGACTTTTTCTATCCGCAGCAATTGCAATAAAACGCAAAACACCCAACTCAGTTCTCTGACCGTATTACAGTTACAAATAATGATAAAGACTAGTCTATTTATACACAATTAACTTGTATGTTAAGTAAACTAACAAACCCTAATTGGGCTGGGGCTTGGGCTTGGGCTTGGATTACACAACTTGGATTATAACTAATATTATATCAAATATTTCAACAATTGTTACTTGTATAAGATGAGGATTTCCCAAACTTATATACATATATACAAGGTTATATATTGTCCAATTTGTGACTCTTAACACAGACGTTTATATGACTCTTATATATTTTTGAATTTTAAATTATTTCTTATTGAAGTTTATATGTCAACCTTGCTTGCTTTAAGAGATTTCATGTACCCTTAGGGAATCCATGAAGCGATTAATTCACGTTTGGTCGTTTTATGTCGAGTTAGACCTTAGGATTTTAATCCAAACATGATAGAAAATACTCAAAATACTTTACAACTAAAGATGTGAATCATATGCAGTTGAGTCTTATGGAAAAGAATAAGGCAGTATATTCCTAACTTTGCTCTTCTTCCATTCTCGTACTTTAATACGATTCAAATCGCAAACAGTTTTCACAAATAAGTGGAGAAAATGTGAGTGTCCTTGCATTGGGATCCATTTTCTATTATCCCGACAAAACACTTAAACAAATACAATCTTTTCCATTGAGCTTGCCTTTTGAAAACCTTTTCAGGTAACAGAATGTTATTTCCGTTCTACCGCAAACAGGTAATGCGTGAGTCTCCAAAGGTCGAGCATCAAACAATTAACTTCTAAAATGCAAACATAACATCATCCACTGAAAACATCCAAAAAATAAAAAAATTTGAGAAGAATTATGGTGCCCTAATTCCTTCAGGATACGTAGGCATTGAGTTGCAAAACCTAAGCGAGTACAATAATAAAAATCTTTTGTTTTGTTTCTTTCCTTAAGAAATTTTATCATGCATTCCCTTAGCAAATAATCTTTAGATATAACACACCATTTGATTAGAACAACAAGAGTGGACCCCGTTGATTACAACAGACGTGAGGGGTGCTAATACATCCCCCTTACGTAATCGGTTTTTGTACCCTTCTCTTGGTCGCGAGATCGTGTTATTTCCCTTCCTTAGGCTTACTCGATGTTTTCTTTCCCTTATTTGGGATAAATAACATTTGATGGTGACTCTGTTTGCATCGGTATTTTTCGATGGGGAACCCTAAGCAAGCCAATTCTATCCCTTGTTTGTTTTCTTTTCATTGGGTGTTTATATTTATGATTTACTTTCTATTTATTTATTTCATGCATTGCATTTTAATGCTTTCCACTAGTCTGGATATCTGTTGTGTTGTTTGTTGGGATTTTTTGTTTTTCAGGTTGGGTGGGTGTTACTATGAGCTAAAATGTCTAGTACCAAGGCTAGAGAGAACACCTAGGAACACATAGGATTAAAGTGGATAATCATGACACTTACAGGGAGTATACCTTGCTAGTGCGATCATGAGAGCCACGCTCAGACGAGGTTCATTTGGGGATACTATATTCCTATGTTTTATACGTTAGGATGATATGTTTCCACGTGAACTAATGACTCTATGGACCTTTTGACCATACCCAAAACTAGAATGTACATGTGAGATGGGATGGGAATTATTCTTACATGTACTGCTGCTCATCTTCCCGGTACCTGATTTCCTTGTGTTCTGTGGTGGTTCCAAACCTTTGATCTTGTTATATTCAACTTGTTTATAGATTATACAACACTTACTTAGAGGATTGTACAAATGTTATCAATTAATATACTGAACTTTGAACCTATGGTGTTGCATGTAATTACATCAAGTTTATTTTTCTTATCATACACGTATCATTATTCATCTCATTCATTTCAAACTGGAGACTTATTACAACCTGACCTCTTATTTAGAGTCTCAAGACTGCAAAGTTGATTTCCCGACATCGTTATTATCATGGATTAGTTATAGGAAGATATGGCTGAGATGAGAGCATAGATGGGGACCCCGATGGGTCAGTTCATGAAGGTTATTTAGAACATCACATATGGGAAAGAAGAGTTGAGACAAACTGTTCAGAGAGCCGCTGTTACTACCGTTGATAATGTTAATCCACCTAGTTTTAATCTTACCAAATGGGAGGTTCTTTTGAATCAGAATGTTAGAAACATTATTCATATCCATGTCAATGAAGCTCCACACTATGAGGATAATTCAGAGTCATAATTTGATACCTTCGGGTTCCTTGGTTGATGAAACTGAGACTAAGAAAAAGTTTCACATACTAGAGAAGAGAATGAAGGCTATTGAAGGCCTTGGTTCCTTTAGTTTAGACATTGATAGTTTGTGCTTGGTACCTGGAATTAAAATCCCTTCTAAATCCAAAGTCCTCAACTTTGAGAAGTATAAGGGTACCACTTGTCTGATGACAAGTGTGATGCGGTGGGATAATTGACTTGAGGTTTTGCGTTTGTGTTCGCAAATGTTTCGGTTTAGCAAGAGTCGCCACCGACTTTCATTTTATCCAAAAGGAAAGGTAAAAAGCACAGGAAAGACCTTTGAGATTGTTTTTGAGTTCGGGGGGTAGATTATGAAAAGGGAAGGTGCTAGCACCCTTTTCATCCATGGTTTTCCATGGGCTCTTAGTTACTTGTTTTAGATCACTTGCTTTTGCTTTTTAATTGTTTGAAATGGTGCTTTTGTGTGTGGTTTTGAAAGTATTTTGAAAATAGGCCTTTGTTTAGGAAACCTTTGTAATGATTCTTGTTTGAATTTATACAAAGGTGTTTGTCTTTTGAAAAATGTTTCAATGTTTGAAAGTTTGTTTGGAAATTGTTTTGAAATTGTGTGTGTATTTGTTTGAAAATAGCAATGATGGTTTGAAAGAGATCAAGTAACTAGGAGTTATCTACCCTACTCAAAAGTCTTTCCTACACATTTTTATTCCTTTGACATTGTTGTTTTACCATTGTATTTGGTAAACAACCCTATCTTTGGATGTTAAACGGGACGGGCGTGGGTCATCGTATGACCATGATAACAATGGTGCCAAGTATCTTAGCAAGCTTTTTTTGATAGACTGGATCATTTTTGTTTAGGCAACCAAGATAGCGTCATCGAGGGACTATGATCTTTTGGTTTTGTTTTGTTTTGCCAAGATACCAAGCAGCATACCATGGCCATTTTAAGGCAACAAAGTGGATGAAACCCTAGGGGTGCTTGTGTGCATTGTGTTGTCATTTTTCATGCATTTATATCTTGTATTAAGTCATTCTATTTATTTTGATTTTGGTCTTTGCATACAAAACCCTAATTTACTATCATGGCATATGAAAGCAATAAAATGCGTAAAGTAAATCTAGACTATTACAACAATATTATGGGGAGGGGGATACAAGTTTGAATAGGGGGTATTTGCACAAAATAAAACCCTAATTTACTATTACAATCCAATTGAATTTATACAACAATAAATAAATAAAAAAGTATTTAAATATGCAATTAAATGTAAATATGCAAGAAATGTTTTTGTATTAATTTTTATGTATGTAAAAAATGAATTTATTTATGTCTTAAAAAATAAGAAAATAAAATGATTATTTTTGAAAGGGTGAAAACCCTAATTTTGGTTTAAAGGGAAATATGCTTTATATTATTTATTATTTATTTTTATTCAAGAAAAAATAATAATAATATGTACAAAAATGTTAAAAATTAAAATGTGTGAGAAAATAGTATTTTATATGTATAATATAATAAAATAAAATATTTAAGTATTTTAATATTATTTACAATTTTATTTAAGAAAATAAATTATATTTAACCTAATAAACTATTTTTATGCCCTAAAAATAATAAAAAATAATAGAATAAAATGCAAAAATTTAAGAAAATATTTTTATGATTTTATAATGTTTAGAAAAAATAAATAAAGTCAAAAAATATAAATAAAATGAAAAATATGCAAATATATAGAAAATGGGCCAAGGGGGTGCAGAAAGTAAAAGGGGGGGTGCCAAAAGAAACAGGCCCAAGCGCCAGGCCCACTTCACTTCATCCCTGACCTCTGTACACGCGCGCGCGCCCTGGTTCCGTTTAAACCTATTCTTGCTATTCTTTGCTCAAAAATAAAATCTAGCAACATGAAACTTGTAGCATTTTTAGTCACGATTTCAATGATATAAAAAAGTTGACCTAACTCTTAAAGATCAGAGAGAATTTTATCACCCCTAATTTTTGACCTAAAAATTTCAGCATGTTCATCATCCAAATTCTCCTAGCTCAGTTAATATAAATAAGAACTATGCATATGTACAGCTCAAGCACATTAAAGACTACATTTTTGCTTCACAAACCTAAGCCTAATGATGCCTAAATAAGGAGATAGAACTTTGAAAATTACCTTGTTCAGTTGAGTTTAGTTAGGGCAATGTAGCAACTTTGAGTGAGGCCTGAAGGTCGTGTGAGCTTGCTTAAAGTTCCCTCAACTGTTCCCAATGCTCAGCTTGCTTTGAAATGGCCTGAATCTCCTTGTAGAAGTCAACCTGCAAAGCTTCAAAATGAAAATGGTAATCCTTGAAACAGAGGTTACAGTCACAAGATAAGGGCCTGGACAGCTTAGGTGTGATGTATGGAATGTATTTGAAGTGGTTCAAAGCAAAACACACGAGTGAAATATGTTTTGGCTTGTGATTTGCAGAGATTGCCCTGTTTTGGGCAGAAATGGGGTTTTCTATATTAGAGGGTGTTTGCAATGCTATGAGCTCGTGTATTGGCTTGTTACAATATGCTTAACCTGTTTGAAATGATATCCAAGCTTGGTTTTATCAGATACAAGAGTTGTGGACTTTTTGCAAGCTTACTTGCTTTTGAAGCAAAAGTTGAAGTGACAAAGGAAAAGGCTGTACTTGCTAGCTTGAGGTCTGAACATAGTTGGTGTAATTTTCCTCAAGTTTGTGGATCTTGTTTTTAGCCAAAGATCAGGTTCAATGCTCAAGGAATACAAAGTTGCAAAAAAGCAAGCTTTATGGAAATGGCATTGTTACCTTTATGCCAAAAATGGATTAGTTCAATGTACAAAGCTCCATAGCTCAGAACAAATCCATTGTCCAATGTATTTGCATTAAATTAAGGATTGTAGAAGGGATTAGAACATGTAAACCAAGTACAAGCATGCTTAGGACAGATTTGCAACTTGTATCAATGTGAAAAATGCCATGGACAAAAGTGAGAAATTGCCATTTTCATTCCTTCGATTCTCCCTAACCATAAATGATCTTGGAGAGTTCTTGGACATTTTGGAAATCTTGTAACATGATCTAAAATCCATCTTTGAAATGAATTTTGAGATTCCTCTTGGAACTATGTGAAAAGTTTCCATGAAGTTAGGTCAAAAATCTGCCTAAACTAGGGCAAAATTTCACTAAGTTAAAAAGTTTTTGGACCCCTATTCACAAAATCATAACTTGAGATACAAGCATATTTTAGGAAAACTTTGTGAATAAAAGTTGTATATTTTGTGGAGGACTACAACTTTCATCTTGGAAGTTTTGTTTGAATCCAAATGCAACATGGTGAAAAAGTTTGGAAAAGTTGGGAAAAAATAAGAAATTTTCATAACTTAGAAAATTTCTAAGTTATGAAAAATTTCAAACTTAAACCCTAATTTTCAAAATTAGGTTTCTTGGTGAACAAGTTTCATGTTTTGACACATCTTGATGAAATATGACCCTTGGCACTTGATTTTGACCAAAAAGTCAAAGTTTTACTTTTCAGTGTATAGTTGATTTTTGATCAGTTGACTGGAAAATTCATTTGTCAATCCTATGCATTTGAGATCTTTTGAACCTTGTGATTAGGTCAAGATGATGCCATTGAGTCCTTGAAACCATGCTTGAACCCAATTTGCCATTGGCTAGGTTAAAAATCAGAAATTGCCCTTCTACAATCAAAACCCTAAAAATGACCATTTTGCCCTTTTGATGATCTGATCAAATTTCTTGAGGAGTTGTGGTCCAAACTTAATCAAATTGTTCATATGAGTCTATAATGTTTATTTGGATAAAAAATTATGAGGTTTGACTGTAAATTGACCATGGTTGACTTTTTCCCCAATACAACTAATTTTTAGGTCAACTGTCCAACTGACTGGGCAAAAATGTGATTCAAAGCTTGAAACTTGGTATGAGAAATCTTAGAGGTCCAACGTGAAGTATGGAAGTCACATGAGCCATTGGAAGTCCAAAAATACTTGTGCAAACTCAAACCCTAATTTCAGGTCATCAGTGCAAGGAGAGGTCTTGAGCTGAGCAAACCCTAATCCTGTCTTGAGTCCAAAGAGTTTTGTGAGGAGAATCTTGATAAAATGGGAGGGAAAATTTTGGGGTACAACAACAAGTATCAAGGCATACTACAACAAGAGGTCTCCTATGGGGAAAAGGACAAGTTGCTCACGCACTTCTTTCAGGATAGCCTCAATGGATCATCTTTTGAATGGTATAAGCTGTTCGAAAGGACACACGTCCAAACATTGAGAGAATTAGTAGAAGCATGCCTTTCTTATGAAGTATAATTATAACAGTAACATGGCTCCTACCAGAATTCAACTCCAGGGTTTGACTCATCTTTTGGAACGAGATCTTGTAGACATGTTCATAAATACCATGCAAGGTCCCTATCTGATGGTTGGATATACTGCTTCTAAATTTTTAATTTTGGTTGTTGCGCGAGAACGGGTTTTGAATGGTGTAAAGATTGGAAAGATATAGTATGAAGGAACACAAGTAGTTTCTAAGGACGAAGAGGAAGCCCCTGCTTATCCTCAAGTTCATGTCCCTTACTATCAAGTGGGTGTAGTTACTCCTATCAGTATGCTCCATAACAGCAATATGTGCCACAAAAAATTAATGCTCAACTCTTATATATTTTTCTTTGCTTTTTAATGCTCAACTCTTGTTAAACAAAGAAAATTAACTCTAGAGGGAGGATGATGAAAAATATACCTAGAGTCTCAAATGGTATGCTTTTGAATAAAACCCTACTGATGATGCACAAGCATTGATTCAAATTTCCAAACATTGTAGATATAAGGGAGATAGACCCTTGTCAACCCCTTTGAGCCTTGAAGTAGGAGTTTCTTTTCTATACAAAGAAAACCCTTAATCTAAACCAAGAGACAGGTAGTCTTTAGTTAATTTGATCGGGTGTTCAAATTTCAAAAAGGAGTGTCCTATCTGAGAATCAATCACACTTTATGCCTCACATATCAAGAGGTCGAGAAGAACCAAAACCATAATTGTTATTCCTCACCCATCAGGGAATGACGCAGTCACAATCCTTCTAACAAGTCAAAATACTCAGGGTCACAAGATTTGTTCAAAAAAGAAATGTCAAATCAAAATGAAAAGAAAGAAATCCCGCTAAGTCAAAAACTTGAAAATAAGTGACTTAGGCAAAAGTCAGAGCATTCTGTTGGACCTCAAAATCAAAAAATAATTTGTCCAGAAAAAAATTAGGGAAACGAAAAAGAATGAACAAGTGAAAAGCAAAAAGGATTACCAAAGGAAAAATCCTCAGCAAAATAACAAAGTCGTGTGATCAGACACCAAAGAGCAAAGGGTGGGTGACTGTAATGTCCAAGAAACCTTAATAGTTCCTCAACCATCATAAAATCCTCTTGAGAGATGAGTGCTCGTATCGAGTTAACTGAACATAGGACTGGAGAACATCAAGGAGAATGGATGGGTTCAAATAAATTTGAGCCTTAAATTATTCTTTTCTGAAACCATGAACCGGGCCATGTTACAACCCTTAAAACTCCTAACTGAAGCATGGTTATTTCGAAAGCTTACTGTAAACGAGAGGACAGTAATTAGACTCCTAGGAGGCTTGCTAAAACTTTTGAGTTGGTATCAGACCACCTTTTATACAAAAATTGATGTAATGATATCATTTCAATAAAAAGTCTTTTGAGCTTCAAGACAAACATAAGCTTTGCATTAGAATTATCATTTTCATAATAAACATTCTTTGCATATGAGCAAGACTTATCATCAAGTAAACTTCCATAATAAGCATAAGATGAAGAGCTTAATCATCCCAAAGAACAAATTGCTTCAGGAATCTGTTGAAGAGAAAATCATTTAGAAGAATGATCTTAATCTGGGGCAGGCCTTTTATTGACTCTGTTGAGTAAAGGCATACTAGTTTGAGAAATGATCAGAAGCAGATTGTTTGGAAATTTAGATGATTGCCAAAGTATAATCGCCCAGAGGTCTCCGTTGAGCAAGGGTATATTACTTTCAGTTGGTCTTAACAGGAACATTGCTTCATGTATTTGTTTGAGCATGAAGTAGATCAGGTTAAGAAGCATGGTTATGGAGTAGTTTATTTTCAAATTTTATCATGTTAAGAAGAACGGTTTTGAAGCAACCTACTTTTAGGACACAAGTCAATCACCCTAAGGGAATGATGTCTTCAAAACTCCATGAGCTTCTCATTCCTCCGTGAGCATGAGACGAAGAAATATATTATCAAGACTCTGTTGATCAAGGGTAAGATAATTCAATGTTAGCACTCCGTTCATCAGGGACAAAAGTATCTCAAAGTTTGATTACCCTAGGGAGTACAAAATTAGTTTAATACTACGTTAAGTAAGAGTTCAATCAATCTAGGGCAATAATGACAAGATTCAAAGAATCTCTCAAAGGGTTGAGTAATCGAGGGCAATCATCCAAGCATGGTTGAAGTCGTCTCCTACTTTGGTTAGTCAGGGGCAGTGTTCCAAAGTTCATAACCATACGGCAATTTATTCATGATGGTACAGATCTCAGGAAGTCCTCTCGAGGTAAAAAAATTCAAAAGCCCTACAGACAGGGGCAAGGAGATATGTAGATGAATGTCTCCTTTTCAGAGTTAATCAAGTTAAGCCCATGCGTAAGCTAAACAACTTGTGAGTTTGAAAAGCATGTCAGAAATGAGGATTGTTACTCATATAAGGCCTAAATCATCTTACAAAATCGAATTGTAAGATGAGGACTACCCAAACTTATATACATATATTCAATGTTATATATTGTCCAATTTGTGACTCTTAACACAGGCATTTATATGACTCTTATATATTGTTCAATTTGCAATTATTTCTTTTTGAAGTTTATATGTCAACCTCACTTTCTTTGAGAGATGCCATGTTCCCTTAGGGAATTCATGAAGCGATTAATTCATGTTTGGTCGTTTTATGCCGAGTTAGGTCTTAGGCTTTTAATCCAAGCATGAAACAATTAGGTAGATTTCCCTTAATCCTAACCTTAGGGCCACTAGCATGACAACAATTAGGGCTTGAGTTTCCATTTAGTTTTTGCTTTTCTTTTTTGCATTGCATCCTAAAACAAAAACACCTTCTTAATCAAAAACTCAAAATACTTAACAAATAAAGATGTAAATCGTATGCAGTCGAGTCTTATGAAAAAGAATGAGGCAGTACTTTCCTAACATTGCTCTTCTTCTATTCTCAGACTTTATTACGAATCAAATCACAAACAGTTTTCATAAATAAATGGAGAAATTGTTATTGTCCTTGCATTATGATCCATTTGTTATTATCCCGACAAAACACATAAACAAATACATCTTTTTTGCCTTCGGGCTTGCCTTTTGAAAACCTTTTCAAGTAAGGGCATGTTATTTTCGTTCTACCACAAACAGGTAACGCGCGAGTCTCCAATGGTCGAGCGACGAACACTGAATTGCTAGAATGTGAACATAACACCAACCACTAAAAAACATCCAACAAATAAAAAATTTTGAGAAGAATTATGGTGCTTGATAACGAGAAAACATATCATATAATTAACATACTTTTTACCGATTTTATATTCCATTAAGTCATCTAACCCTCGATTATTCCGAGATTATTTGTCTTTTTTACAGGTATAACACTTGTCGACTCAAACCGATGCAAAAGGACAACATGAAGAAAGCTAGACGAAAAACAAAGAGAAAAAGAATTAAAAAATAAAAAGTGTGGACTTCTGGATAGGTGACGGTCGTCACGCCCCTGTGACGGGCGTAACACCCCACAACTTAAGGAAACGGTCGTCACGCCCCTGTGACGAGCGTAAGACACCACTTCAGCGTGTGACGACCGTCACCCACCTGTGACGACCGTCACGCTCGTGAAGGAGGACGTTGCGCATAATTGAAGACGTGGGCGTGAAGGGCAGAATAATTCTTCCTGTTTCTACTGAACCTCCTATTTTATTTCCACAACTACTACTGCTCCTAGAATTTCTCCACGAAGACTTCATCAAGAATTCAAAATTCAAACTGCTGATTTTTCCTGCTATAAATATGAATACCAAGGCACAGTCCAGGGGTCGAAAAATTTTACTCAGCAAATACTTATTTTATTTTTTACAGTTATTTCCAATTTGTGTGTTTTGCAATTCTGCTTTCAATTCCTTGTAATTTTCATTCAAGCCTTAGTTTCTATTTTTAAGTGTTAATTCTTCTTACAAGAATTGACACAAATTTCTACTGCAAGTCAAGCTTGAAGATTTGGATTACTGTATTACCTCAAGATTACTATAGCATCTGTAATTCCAGGTTTTTTTATATTGCAATTATTATTTATTCGTTTTCTATAATATGCCAATTATTGCCATGAATTGTATTTTGAACTTATTTACTGTTAAGTTAATTATGTATGGCTAAATTATTAATATCGGTATATGACCGTAAGAACTGAAAGAATTCAATAAGACCTTGGCCACAAATATTTATAAAACAATTTCTGGTTTCTAATTTCCAATATTAATTTAACTATCCTTGTCACAAGAGTGAGAGGTTAATTAACACGATTTTGCCACGAGAGTGGGAAATTAATTAAGGCAAGAACCTGCATGCGAGAGCTGGGGTTCAACCCAGATATTGGTAACGAAGCATTGATTTTTAAATACACGAGAGTGTTTTAATAAATTAATTAAATTCAAATTGTTTTTAAAAAGTGTTATTAAATTTAAAGTGCATCCACTAGGTTTAGTAGCATGACTTATTTCATAAACACGAGAGTGTATGTCTCAAGTTTTTAAACAATTAGCTTTTACCGAAATACTTTATAGGCCAAGCGATTCATCGAATTCCCTAAGTCCGATTATCACATACCGGTATAATTAGTACTATTACTTTTAAAACTAAATTGTCTACCCCAAATATCGAATATTCATCGCTTAGTTAGACAAAACTGTAGCATTAGATCGTATGCAATTGATACACAGTCTCTGTGGGTTCGATAATCTTTTAAAACTGGAACGACTGAACTGTATACTTGCAGTTAGTATCCCGACAGACTCATAAAGTACCGATCAAGTTTTTGGCGCCGTTGCCGGGGACTGGTAGTCAATTAATTACGATTCTTCTGTTGCGCGTTTAGACTAAGCAACAGACACCCTTTGTCGATTTGTATGCCAAGGACTCGCTCACAAGGCGAACCACTTGACAAACCGACGGACGAACCTGAACGCATTATTTCCGTAAGACGTGCAGTCAGGGATTACTGTTTAACTCACGCTATTCCCTTACCTAAACCAGAAATCAAGATTGATTCCGAAACTGATTCTAATTCTTCCTCTGAAACCGAAGCCAATCCAGAATTAGACATGGCCGAAGAACAAAGGACCCGTCCACTGAAGGAGTACGCAGCTCCATCACAACAAGAGCCCCATAACAGCATTGCTTCTCCAGCAATAAACCGAAACGATTTCGAGTTAAAGCCGTCATTGATATCAGCTATCCAACAACGCCAATTCTCTGGAGATCCTTCTAAGGATCCGAATGAACACCTTACGAAATTCGTTCAATTTGCCGACACAGTTATAGTGAATGGTGTTAGTAAAGATGCTATTAGATTACGTCTTTTCCCTTTCTCACTAAGAGATAGAGCTTGGGCTTGGTTGCAATCCTTGCCATCAAATTCCGTCACTACATGGGAAGGACTGAAGATCGTATTCTTAGCACGATACTTTCCCCCGAGCAAAATCGCTGCACTAAGAGCCCAAATCAACGGATTTAGGCAGAAGGATACTGAATCACTATTCGATGCATGGGAGCGCTACAAAGATATGATGCAAATGTGCCCACATCACGGACTAGAAAAATGGCTGATAATCCACACGTTTTATAATGGACTCTTGTACAATACAAGACTATCTATAGATGCCGCCGCATGTGGTACACTGATGGACAAGCCTTATGACGAAGCTAACCAACTCATTGAAAACATGGCTCAAAACCACTATCAGTGGGGAGGAGAAAGAACATCTGTAGAGAAAACTCAAACCAAAGGCGGGATGTACGAGATTAGTAGCCTAGATAAAGTTAATGCTAAGGTAGATGCTCTTACCCAAAAGATAGAAAGCTTGACCTTACCTCCTGCAACTACCGTAGCTGCAGTTACCCCAAGCTGCGAAGTTTGTGGAGTACCTGGTCATGTTGGAACCGAGTGTCAAATCTTAGCAGGAATAACGGCTGATCAGGTAAATTACGCTCAAGGAAATCCTTATGCCAATACCTATAACCCTGGTTGGAAGAACCATCCTAACTTCTCGTACAAGAGCAATAACGCTTTATATGCACCTGGCCAAGCACCTGCTGTACCTCCAGGTTATCAAAAACCCGCCGGTAATGTTCCTAACATTCCTAAGAAATCTAACCTTGAAATCCTAATGGAAAATTTTATCGCTAATCAAGCCCAACAAAACAAAGAATTCCTCAATCAAAACGTTCACATCGGTGAACAACTAAAGCTATTAGCAAACAAGGTAGATGCCCTAGCCACTCACAACAAAATGTTAGAAACCCAAATCTCCCAAGTAGCACAACACCAAGCTAGTTCTTCCGCACCTGCTGGTACATTTCCTGGACAGCCACAGCCCAATCCCAAAGGACATGCAAATGCTATTACATTAAGAAGTGGGACAGCCCTTGATGGACCGATAGATCCTAGACTCCAAAACCCGACCATGTATCAAAAGTCCGAAAAGGAAATAGAGAAGCCGAAAGATCAATCTGAAAATGTAGAGGAAGACACGAATGAGGATAGAGAGGCCTCAGAAAAACCATATGTGCCTCCACCACCATACAAACCACCAATTCCATACCCTCAAAGACTTGCAAAATCTAAGAATGAGGGACAATTCAAGAAATTTGTAGAACTTATGAAACAACTAAACGTCACTATTCCATTTACGGAAGCTATAACCCAAATGTCGTCATATGCTAAATTCCTAAAAGAAATATTGGCTAATAAGAAAAAAATCGTTGAAAACGAAACCATTATGTTAACTGCCGAATGTAGCACCATAATTCAAAATAACATGCCTCCGAAGCTAAAAGATCCTGGTAGTTTCTCCATACCATGTGTAATTGGAAAATTTGTCATAGACAAAGCTCTATGCGATTTAGGAGCCAGTGTCAGTCTAATGCCCTTATCTATTTGCGAAAAGCTCAAATTAGGCGACATGAGACCTACCAAGATGTCCTTACAACTAGCCGATAGATCAGTCAAATTTCCTGTTGGAATGCTAGAAAACATTCCTGTCCGAATAGGACAATTTTACATACCGACTGACTTTATAATAATGGACATCAAGGAAGATTCAAACATTCCCATCATACTAGGAAGACCATTTTTAGCGATTGCAGGAGCCATCATTGACGTCAAGAAAGGAAAACTTACCTTCGAGGTAGGAGAAGAAAAAGTAGAATTCATTCTTTCCCAATTCTTTAAAGCCCCTGCTATAGACGACTCGTGTTGTCTCCTAGATATCATTGATGAATGTGTCAAAGAACTTGAATTCCAAGAGGACACCTACTCTGAGATGCTGAAAATTCAGATACCGACTGTCCTCAAGAACGAAGACTGGAAACAGGAACACTTAGATGCCAACCTAAGCGAATGTTTAGCCCTAACACCTGATCCTGACTCAACTAATAAGAAACCCGGTATAGAACTTAAAACATTACCCGCAGATCTTAGGTATGAGTTCTTAGATAAAGAACTCGAATGACCAGTTATAGTCAATGCCGAATTAGGAGAGATCGAAACCGAAAAACTTCTTAGTGTGTTAAGGAAATATCCAACCGCGTTTGGCTATAATATCTCAGATCTCAAAGGAATAAGCCCTTCTCTCTGTATGCACCGCATAATGCTGGAAGAAGATTGCAAGACTTCTAGAGAACATCAGAGACGAATAAATCCTATCCTAAGTGAAGTCGTTAAGAAGGAAGTGCAAAAACTACTAGAGGCAGGCATCATATACCCAATATCAGATAGCAACTGGGTCAGTCCAGTTCATGTGGTGCCTAAGAAAGGAGGTGTTACAGTTATAACAAATACAAAAGGCGAATCGGTAGCGCAACGTACGCAAACAAGATGGAGAATGTGTATCGATTATAGGAAACTAAACAAAGCTACACGCAAAGACCATTTCCCATTTCTATTCATTGATCAAATGCTCGAGCGTTTAGCCAAACATTCCCATTTCTGCTATCTTGATGGATACTCAGGATTCTTTCAAATTCCCATTCATCCTGACGATCAAGAGAAAACTACGTTCACATGTCCCTATGGTACCTTTTCATACCGGAGAATGCCATTTGGACTATGTAATGCACCTGCAACCTTCCAACGATGCATGATGGCGATCTTCGCAGATTTTTTAGACGGAATCATGGAAGTATTCATGGACGATTTCTCTGTCTGTGGAGAGAGTTTTGACGGATGTTTAACAAATCTTGAATTAGTATTGAAACGCTGTGTTAATGTCAACCTAGTGCTCAACTGGGAAAAATGTCACTTCATGGTGAGACAAGGAATTGTGTTGGGTCACATTGTATCAAACAGGGGGATTGAAGTTGACAAAGCAAAGATCGACATTATCAAAAACCTTCAACCACCCAAAACAGTTAGAGAAATACGAATTTTTCTAGGACACGCAGGTTTTTACCGACGTTTCATAAATGATTTCTCTAAAATCACCAAGCCACTAACTGAGTTACTAATGAAAGAGGCTGAGTTCATTTTCGACGATAAATGCTTGAACACATTCGAGACACTAAAAGAGGCCTTAATATCGAAACCTATTATGCAACCTCCTGATTGGAATTTACCATTTGAAATCATGTGCGATGCGAGCGATTATGCTATAGGCGCAGTCCTAGGGCAAAGCAAAGAAAAGAAGCTTCATGCTATCTACTATGCAAGCAGAACGCTTGATCCCGCACAAATGAATTACGCCACTACGGAGAAGGAACTCTTAGCTGTGGTATTCGCATTGGACAAATTTCGTTCCTACTTAGTAGGCGCTAAAATCATTATTTATACGGATCATGCTGCGATCCGATACCTACTAAGCAAGAAGGACACCAAACCGCGATTACTCAGATGGATCTTACTCTTACAAGAGTTTGACTTAGAAATAAAAGACAAAAGAGGAACTGAGAACATGGTAGCTGACCATTTATCAAGATTAGATGGAATCCAAACCGAGAGTGTTCCCATAAATGAAGATTTCCCTTATGAACGCCTCATTGCCAAACTAGAGACAAACCCTACCGACAGTTCAGATCCACATAATGAAACTTTCACAACTGCGGTAGTAGAATCCATTTGTACTAATACCGCATTACCATGGTACGCTGACTTCGTCAACTATTTAGCTGCCGGTGTTTTACCACCTGATTTGACGTACCAACAGCGGAAGAAATTTTTCCATGACCTTAAAAACTACTTTTGGGATGAACCACTACTCTTTAAAAGAGGCGCCGATGGTATCTACCGTTGCTGCGTTCCTAATGATGAAATACACCACGTCATTTCCCATTGTCATTCCGCCCCTTATTGTGGACACGCTAGTAAATCGAAAACCTGTGCAAAAATACTTCAAGCTGGCTTCTTTTGGCCTACCTTATGGAAAGACGTCCACGTAGCAATTATGAACTGCGATAGATGTCAACGCACAGGAAATATATCTAGACGTGACGAAATGCCGTTAAAAGGAATCCTCGAAGTAGAAGTTTTCGATGTGTGGGGAATTGATTTCATGGGACCTTTCCCCACATCCTTTGGAAATAAATATATTTTGGTCGCCGTCGACTATGTATCAAAATGGATTGAAGCCATCGCCGCACCCACAAATGACACACGTGTGGTACTAAAACTATTCAAGAATATTATCTTCCCACGATTCGGTGTACCAAGACTAGTGATCAGCGATGGTGGCTCCCATTTTATCTCCAAAATCTTCAAAAGGTTACTTTCCAAATATGGCGTTAAACACCGCATAGCCACACCTTACCATCCTCAAACAAGTGGACAAGTGGAAGTGTCGAATAGGGAGATCAAACAGATACTTGAGAAAACCGTAGCCACATCCAAAAAAGACTGGTCCTCCAAGCTCAACGATGCTCTTTGGGCATACCGGACAGCTTTCAAAACTCCTATCGGAACAACGCTGTTCGAGTTAGTTTATGGAAAATCTTGTCATTTGCCAGTAGAATTAGAACATAAAGCTTATTGGGCGATAAAAACCCTTAACTTAAACTATAAGAGTGCTGGCGAGAAACGAGTGTTAGATATCCATGAACTGGAAGAATTGCGTTTAGACGCTAATGAAAATGCTAAAATATATAAAGAACGAACAAAAAAATGGCACGATAAGCGTATCTCGCGGAAAGACTTTAAGGAAGGAGACATCGTACTCCTATTCAACTCTAGACTAAAACTTTTCCCAGGAAAATTATGTTCTAGATGGTCCGGACCGTTCGAAATTAGCAAAGTTTTCCCAAGTGGGGCGATAGAAATTAAAGGTAATTCTATCGAACCATTCATTGTTAATGGCCAGCGCTTAAAACACTATTTTAACATCGACAATATCGACTTCTCGGCTTATCTTCAGTTAAGTGAGCCGCCTACCCCTTTACCTAACTGAATAGGTATTTAATGTCGAGCCGTCGACATAAAATAAAGGCGCTTCGTGGGAGGCAACCCATGTTTTTACTTTAATTATTTTTTCTGCTTTAATATGTTTTTATTTTTTTCTTTTCTTTTTCTTAATCTTTAAAATGTTTTCATTATTGCATTTCTTACTCTTTTTCTATTTTCCTTCTGTTTTTATTTCTCCCTTTTATCTTTCTTTTTCTTTTTAATTTAACTTTGGCAATTTCCTAACCCGAAAATACTTACTTAATTTTCTTTTCTTTCAAACATTTTTCAAATATTTTCACGGGGGTAATTCTTTTTCTTTCACATCTCGCGCTATGGATTGTGCTAACTTCATGAATCTCAAATTGCGAAGCCGACACCAGAGAAGAAGGTTTGCAGATCTGGGTGACCGGGAGATGTGTCCGACTATATATGCAGATGATCATGCTATGGCTGCCCTTGGCATTCGCGAGAGTGTCATGTACCTGCTGCACCAGATTGGTTGGGACACTGCCCCTATCTGTTGGAGGTTCTGTACCTACAAAAGGCTGACTCTGGAGTTTCTCAGCACCTTGAGTTTCATTCCAAATCATGGAATGGGATTCAACCGTGGGTTGATTACATTTAGAATGTTTAACATGGATTACACTTACAACCTGCGAGAGTTTAGCCAGCTTCTTGGGTTCCCTTTTGGACCCGATGTTATTACCATGACACAAGAGAACCTTTTACCTGTATCTGAGCTTGACTTTTTCTGGGGAAGCATAGCTGGTGTTAACCATCCTGAGCCGTCAGATCTGTACTCTGAATGCATTCATAACCCGACTATCAGGTATTTCCACAAGATCATAGCCCACACTATCTTCGGCAAACAACAAAATGTCACATCTGTATCCCGCGATGAGCTGTTTATCATGTATTGTGCATCTCAGAACCGTCCTGTGAACGGTGCAGCTTATATGCTCGCGAACATGGAGCGGATCATACAGACCCCAAATACACCGATTTTGGTAGGTGGGTTAGTCACCATGCTGTCTAACGCCATTGGACTCCGCCGGCCTATGCTCGGTTCTGCTCCGCTTTATGGCATAAAGCCGATGGACATTGATTTTTATTTCAACACTAGCATGATTGGAAACCTTGGACCAGATTCATTTGACTTGCTAGTTAATCATCAGATCGTCCATCATTTTAAGCTGCCTGACCCAAGAACCAGTGTGCACAACCGGGACAATTGGCTGTTTGATCTTCACTACCCTGCTTCACCACCCTCTTCACCATCTACAGTCGACATCTATGAAGTTCCTAACAATGCTAATGCTGAAGAAGATCCTGCTACACCGCCAGGCTACCATGATCTCCCTGATCCTTGGGAACAGGAGGCTACTTCCGCCGAGACTGCGCCTCCAGCTCCTGAGACTACTCCACCTCCACCTGCTGTTACCCTGAACTCCCTACATGCGGCCATTACGGACATGCGGGGCGAACTGACTTCCCTTAGGGTGGATTTCATTACCTTTATGGACTTGGTGACTGATCAGTTGGATTATATGCATCAGCATTTGTTTCCACCACCCCGTGGCTAGAGTTTCCATCGTTATCTCCTTGCTTTCTCTCTTGCATTTTTACGTACAGTGAGGACACTGTAAATTTCTGTGTGGGAGGGATATTTTTAGTTTAGTTATTATTTCAACATTATCATCATTTTTACTTTGAGACAATTTATTATGCATTTATTAAATTGAAGTTTATTTTTAAATTCTTTCCCAATTTACTGTTTACTGTTTACTGTCTATGTTTTATTTACTGTTGTTATTTACTGATATTTACTGTCTATTTTCGTTAGATTTAAAACTTTAATTACTTAAAATAATTAATTAAAACAAACATTTCAAATAAAAACCAAAAAAAATATATATATATTCTTCAAAACAAAATTCCAATTACCAAGAATAATAATAATAATAAACTCATCAACGGTCCTGTAACGGATCTTTCATTTAAGACTCTGTCTGCGTTACGGTCGTCACACCCCTGTGACGAGCGTAACGCGCCTCTTTGCTTCGTGACGAGCATCACAACCCTGTGACGACCATCACACAGACAGAAACCAACGGCTGTTACAGAGAACCGTTTCAACCTTCTTCTTTATAAACCCATTTTTCCCTTCTCCATTATCACCACACCACACGAAAAACCACCTAGTCAATCCATTTTCCTTCCAATTTCTAAACTCCCAACACCAAATTAACATCCTCACAATCTCCCATTCTCACATTCCCAAATCAAATCCGTTATCACCATGGCAAACAACCCAAACGCTCAAGTTATCAATTTCAGAATCGGCGAACCTGGGGAGAATCAACGAGCAAAGTATCAAAAATTCCAACGTCGAGGTCTCCAACCCACAAGGTACGTTGACATCGACTGCCTACAAAGTTTGGGACTACTCGACAGTGTCCGCCGATTACTACAAAGCGTGGATTTGTGGAACCTCTGCCGCGAACCAAGACCAATCTACGAAACTCTTACTCTTGAGTTCTTGAGTTCGTTCGCTTACCTCACTCCGCCGGGTGTCACAAACCAATTATCAGGCGTGGCGAAATTTCGCATGTTCGGAGTTGAGCATCAGTTGCCTCAATCCGACATCGCGAGGCTTATGGGATTTTGTTCAGACGAAGGTGCTCATTTTCGGGTACCGGACAGTTTTAATGAGGAGGCTTTCAACTTGTGGCACAGTTTAACGAACATCCGTGCCGGATCCTACGACCACCTCAACGCTACCCACATCCACAATCCGACCATCCGCTACTTTCATCGCATTCTTAGTAACACCATCTTCGCCCGCGACAGCAACCATAAGCTCAACTCCAAGGAGCTCTTTTTTCTACATTGTGCGTTCACTGGGCAAAAGATAAATTCCGCCCCGTTCCTACTCGTCCACATCCACTCTATTTGTGCTAGAGGTGGAAAACCTTTCTATTTCGGAGGGATGGTTACTTCTATTGCCATTGGTCTGAATTATGGTGCTGCTCTTGCAACCTTGCCTTCTATGGCACCGACTTTGCTAACCTTGGATCACTGCAAAGTCGCGCACCTTATCTACGAGCGGGAAGACGGAAGATTCCACCCCGTAATTAGGAATACCGTCTATCAGAATATCATCTTGCCGAACAGGAACCGCATCGATCCAAGTAACCGAGCAAAGTGGTTGTTCGACCCTGAAGTTCCCGCAGAGCCTGCACCTGCCCACGAAGACCAAGCTGCAGCCGCCGCAGACGATATACAAGAAGAGTTGGATAGTGCTCCGCCTGTCCACGACATCCCTGGATCCTCATCTGCACCTCCTCCTATCAATCTTGAAGACATCCTCCGCACCCTCCACATGCAGAATCAAATGAATGCGGCGCTTGAAAGGAGGCAAGCTGACCAGTTTGAGTCTCTGTGCGCCCAAAACGCTCAGATCTTGACTGGGTAACAAAACATGAATGAGAGGTTGGATGAGGCGATGTCCGAGCTTAACTCCTTGAGGATAGATATGAACACCTATGGTTTCCAAGACACCGACGCTGAAGCCACTCCTACCAGACGCTCTCGCACCAGGAGCAGAGGACGGGGTCACCAGTAGTTTGTCTTTCTTTAATTTCTTTGTAATTTGTTATTTTTCTGTTTCATTTCTTTTCCTTTTTGTTTTTTGTAATTGTACTTCCCCGCATATATATCGCAACATTGAGGACAATGTCAGATTTTATGTGGGAGCGGTACCTTTCAATCATTAATAAAACTAGTAAATTCTTGCAATATGTCTCGATTCAAATTCTTCGCTTTACTTTGCCATACCGAAAAAATTTTATTTTCGCATTAGCCCGACATACCTACTTTAATGAAATCCCAGTTGAGGAAGCCGAAAACGACATAACAAGATCGATATGGTTCTGTCACCGTGGACTTCCTACTTACGCGATCCGTTTCAATAACCATTATACCGATATTCGGAGTTTCAAGTTCTAGAAGTAACCCCTAGTAGTTTATACTAGCAGTCAGCACCGTCTTGACACAAACCACGTGGAGAATCGATGAATATAAGTGTTTGATGCCTGATTCTAAAGATATCCTTCATATCTCGCTGCAAAAAGAAAGGAAAATCTGTGTACCAAAATATACGGGCACATATAAGAGCTGAGAAAATAATGAAGAAATCCAATGTTGGTTGGTTCAGAGGTATCTGGTTCTGAACTCGGTAGGGCGTGTTGCGGCCCGATCCCCCACAACCTCCAATTTGGATAAAATATGTAGGGTTGCCACATTCATGTACCAGACCCCGTGCTAAAGGATCAAAGTCACTAACCGGTTACTCCACTACGTGCGTGCTAAGGCAAAGGGCTTAATGTGATTGCGCCAGAATGAAACCGGGTGAAATAGATACGAGGAACTCCGGGCAGAGTTATAACGGAACTGTTGGATAGCTCGTTTAAAATGGAAGTCTACGGGTAAGCTTATTGCTTGCGTCATTAGCGTATCTTTAGTGTTTTACTCAAGTATCGGCCAAACCAACGAGGATTTCCCGAAACCACTTTAAAAATCCAAAGGTATGTCATGCTTATGCGCTTGACGAAAACTTGTCCGACCTTTCGAATGACTATTTGCTTGAGGACAAGCAAAGATTTAAGTATGGGGGAATTTGATAACGAGAAAAAATATCATATAATTAACATACTTTTTACCGATTTTATATTCCATTAAGTCGTCTAACCCTCGATTATTCCGAGATTATTTGTCTTTTTTACAGGTATAACACTTGTCGACTCAAACCGATGCAAAAGGACAACATGAAGAAAGCTAGACGAAAAACAAAGAGAAAAAGAATAAAAAAATACAAAGTGTGGACTTCTGGATAGGTGACGGTCGTCACGCCCCTGTGACGGGCGTAACACCCCACAACTTAAGGAAACGGTCGTCACGCCCCTGTGACGAGCGTAAGACACCACTTCAGCGTGTGACGACCGTCACCCACCTGTGACGACCGTCACGCTCGTGAAGGAGGACGTTGCGCATAATTGAAGACGTGGGCGTGAAGGGCAGAATAATTCTTCCTGTTTCTACTGAACCTCCTATTTTATTGCCACAACTACTACTGCTCCTAGAATTTCTCCACGAAGACTTCATCAAGAATTCAAAATTCAAACTGCTGATTTTTCCTGCTATAAATATGAATACCAAGGCACAGTCCAGGGGTCGAAGAATTTTACTCAGCAAATACTTATTTTATTTTTTTACAGTTATTTCCAATTTGTGTGTTTTGCAATTCTGCTTTCAATTCCTTGTAATTTTCATTCAAGCCTTAGTTTCTATTTTTAAGTGTTAATTCTTCTTACAAGAATTGACACGAATTTCTACTGCAAGTCAAGCTTGAAGATTTGGATTACTGTATTACCTCAAGATTACTATAGCATCTGTAATTCCAGGTTTTTTTATATTGCAATTATTATTTATTTGTTTTCTATAATATGCCAATTATTGCCATGAATTGTATTTTGAACTTATTTACTGTTAAGTTAATTATGTCTGGCTAAATTATTAATACCGGTATGTGACCGTAAGAACTGAAAGAATTCAATAAGACCTTGGCCAAAAATATTTATAAAACAATTTCTGGTTTCCAATTTCCAATATTAATTTAACTATCCTTGTCACGAGAGTGAGAGGTTAATTAACACGATTTTTCCACGAGAGTGGGAAATTAATTAAGGCAAGAACCTGCATGCGAGAGCTGGGGTTCAACCCAGATAGTGGTAACGAAGCATTGATTTTTAAATACACGAGAGTGTTTTAATAAATTAATTAAATTCAAATTGTTTTCAAAAAGTGTTATTAAATTTAAAGTGCATCCACTAGGTTTAGTAGCATGACTTATTTCATAAACACGAGAGTGTATGTCTCAAGTTTTTAAACAATTAGCTTTTATCGAAATACTTTATAGGCCAAGCGATTCATCGAATTCCCTAAGTCCGATTATCACATACCGGTATAATTAGTACTATTACATTTAAAACTAAACTGTCTACCCCAAATATCGAATATTCATCGCTTAGTTAGACAAAACTGTAGCATTAGATCGTATGCGATTGATACACAGTCTCTGTGGGTTCGATAATCTTTTAAAACTAGAACGACCGAACTGTATACTTGCAGTTAGTATCCCGACAGACTCATAAAGTCCCAATCAGTGCTCTGATTCATTCGGGATATGTAGGTATTGGGTTGCAAAACCTAAGCGAGTACAATAATAAAAACCTTTTGTTTTGTTTCTTTCCTTAAGAAATTTTCTCATACATTCCCTTAGCAAATAAGCTTTAGATATAACACACTCTTTGATTAGAAAAACAAGAAGTAATCCCATTGAATATAACGGACGTGAGGGGTACTAATACCTTATCTTTGCGTAATCGACTTCTTATACTCGATGTTTTCACTATGCCAAAATTGACTTTAGACAGCGCCACATAGACAACGCTTATTCCCTAAGCGCTGCTATAGGTTTTCAGTAAAAAAAAATTAAAAAATTAGCCTAAGTGCTGCTAAAGGTATACTATAGACAACGCTTATTATAAGCGCTGCTATAGGCCTTACCATAGACAGCGCTTTCTTTCCCTAAGCGCTGCTATAGGTTTTCAGTAAAAAAAAATTAGAATAAGCGCTGCTAAAGGTTATACTTTAGACAGCGCTTACTAAAAGCGCTGCTAAAGGTGTTATTCTAGGAAGCGTTGCTAAAGGCTAAAGCGCTGCTAAAGGGTATACCTTAGACAACGCTTTCTAGAAGCGCTGCTAAAGGGTATACCTTAGACAGTGCTTTCCAGAAGCGCTGCTAAAGGCATGACTCTAAAAGCGCTGCTAAAGCCTAAAGCGCTGCTAAAGGTAATACCTTTAGCGGCGCTTCTTGAAAGCGCTGTCTAAGGTAATTAAATAGTGTCTTAATCCCTAAATTGGTTATCAGATTTCCAGAAATCCCACATTGTACAAAGGAAACCCCACACCCTGCAGAAAACACTCCTGTTCATCTTCTTCTCCAAATCGTCTCCTCCCATTCACCGTCCAACCGTGGTTCTTCCTCCAACTTTTCTCCAACTCGTCTCCTCACCGTCCAACCGTGGTTCATGCCAGAAATCTTCTGATTTGATGTCTCGTTACAGAGAAACTGATTCAAAAACAGTGTGAGCCTTTACCTAGAAGAAGAAGTTTCGCAAAATCGGTTTCATCTAAGGTAAAATTTCTTCATCCTTTTTCGGTTTCACTATGGAAGCCTGTTAGTAATAAAACAGTGAATTGGAATGGTTTTAACTGCAAGAGTTTCGAGTGTTTGAATGGTAGGAAATTGAATAGAGATTGTGTTCATTGCTTTGATTTGGTTAATGGATATGATAATCAAAGATTTGTTAATCCTAAGAGTAAGAATGATTTTCTTGTTGATGATTTTTTGCAATTAGGAAATGGTGGGATTAGAATAGGTTTTGATATTGGAATTGGTTCGGGGTCTTTTGCGGCGGTTATGGCTGAGAGGAATATTACCGTGATTACTAGTACTCTTAATGTTAATGGTCCTTTCAATGAGTTTATCACGACGAGAGGACTTTTTCCGGATTACTTGAGTTTGGATCATAGGTTTCCGTTTGTTCAATCTAGTATTCAACTTAGTAATAGTAAAAAATAACACAAATCATGAATCTTCGAATGAGTTCACAACTAAGATAATGTCTCTAAAATTGTAACGTTGACGATCATTGATTGAATATGTTATAGGACCACAACGGTAACATGAACTAGGCCTCTAAGGTTGGACCACATTCGTGGCTATGCTCCTTTCACTCACACGTTACAATCCTCATTTCTAGATTTGTTTTAATCACATGTTTGATTTTTGTTGACAACACACACTCTTTAAATTCATTGTACTCCCACCATATTGCTTATAATCCAAGTTAGTAATAATCAACACAAGAGGTCCACGTAACAATGACATATTCACTTGAATAATAAAAGCATACACTATAAATTAAAATGAAAATCTAATGTGTAGTGAGATTCGTGAACTTGTGGTTATGGTATTGATAATGTGAAGATAAAATAAATCATAATTAGGGGTGTTCAAAAAATCCACGGAACTGAACTGAACCACAGAACTGAACTGAACCGTTTTTAAATAACCGAACCGTTATTCATGGTTTATGAACCGAACCACATGTCATCAAACAATTCAATAACAGAACTGAAACCATGGTTAACCAAACCATAACTTGCTGAACCGAATCGTAATTAACTACCCTTACTTATGATATGGTATTCCTTAGTTATGTTGGAACTTTAGATCAATTTTTATATTTTCTCCGAATTGATTTTTTAGAACTCAAATTTATTTTAAATCCGTGTATACTTTGTGTTTTGACAGAAACACATTATACCGTTTTGTGCCCTAATTATTGTTTTTGTTTAACTTAGATAATAGTTAAAATCATGGATAAAAATGGATGTGTGCCGATCGATTGTCAAAAGAGTACGAGAATGGGGTATTAGAGTTCGTTAAGTTTGCTGTTGAACACGCTGAAGACCCGAATAGAATGAAATGTCTTTGCTTGGGTTGTTGTTATGTGGGTCGGGTTGACGCAGATGGATTGAAATCGCATTTACTAATGCGCGTAATTGATCGAAGTTATACGTGTTGGATATTTCATGGTGATAAAAGCATCGAGAATGTTGAACCGGGGGTGAAAAGTAATGCGACCTATGTTTCGTACGACAATGCCACGGATACATATGATTGTGATCGAGTCGAAGAGATTGCAGAAGCACTTGAAGAAGATATTCAAGATTGTCCCAAAATGTTTGAGAGGTTGGTAAGCGATGCGGAGAAACCATTGTATAAAGATTTCCCCAAATTCATAAGATTGTCTTCGGTATTAAAATTGTACAACTTAAAGGCGCGCAATGGATGGTCGGATAAAAGTTTCACACAGTTATTAGCCCTTTTGAGAGATATGCTTCCTGAGGATAATGTTCTTCCTAATCGAACCTATGAGGCCAAAAAAATGTTGTGCTCTATTGGCATGAGCTATGATAAGATACATGCATGTCTAAATGATTGTATTTTGTTTCGAAACGAATATGCATCATTGAATGAGTGCCCAAAGTGCGGTTTATCTCGATATAAGAAAAAATTATCTCCAGCAAAAGTCTTATGGTATTTTCCTATTATTCCGAGATTTAGACGCATGTTTCATAGTGAAACCGATGCTAGACACTTGACTTGGCATGCAGATGAAAGAATTATCGATGGAAAGTTTCGACATCCGGCAGATGCACCACAGTGGAAGAAAATTGATAATGATTATCCTGATTTTGGAGGAGAAATAAGAAACCTTCGCTTGGAATTATCTACGGATGGAATGAACCCGCATGGTCTTCAAAGTATCTCACATTCCACATGGCCTGTGATTCTTATGATTTATAACCTACCTCCATGGCTATGTATGAAGCGCAAGTACATGATGTTATCTATGTTAATTTCTGGGCCTAAACAACCAGGGAATGACATAGATGTATACTTGAAACCTTTAATCGAAGATTTGAAGATTTTGTGGGAGAACAGTGTGGAGGTTTATGATGGATATAGGAAAGAAAGTTTCAATTTGAGGGCGATGTTGTTTGGCACAATTAACGATTTTCCAGCATATGGAAATCTATCCGGGTATAGCATTAAAGGTGAAAAAGCGTGTCCTGTCTGTGAACATGGAACCGATACGACACGATTGAAACTTTGTCAGAAGAATGTCTTTCTCGGTCATCGTAGATTCTTAAATTCAAAACATCAATATTGTGGATGGAGAAAAGCGTTCAATGGAAATACCAAACAACGTAGAGCTCCACCTGGATTGACAAGTGATCAAATTTATGAAAAGGTGGAAGATGTGAGTATTCAGTTTGGCAAGCCTTTTGCACATAAAGTTGTCACAGGTGGGTGGAAGAAGAGGTCGATTTTTTTTGAATTGCCATATTGGAAATCTTTGTACGTAAGACATTTTCTTGATGTTATGCATATTGAAAAAATGTATTTGAAAGTGTTATTGGTACGTTACTCAATATAAAAGGAAAGTCTAAGGATGACCTTAAAGCAAGAGAGGACATGGTAGAGATGGGAATAAGAACTGAATTAGGACCCGTGAAGAAAGGAAGACGAACATATCTACCACCTGCTGCTTATACTCTATCTAGAAAGGAAAAGAAAATATTGTGTAAGTTTGAGTGAAGTTAAAGTTCCAGAAGGTTACTCCTCAGACATTAGAAGACTCGTGTCCATGAAAGACCTCAAGTTAAAGAGTCTGAAGACACATGATTGTCATGTCATAATGGAACATTTTCTACCAATAGGTATACGTTCTATTTTGCCAGAAAAAGTAAGAAGCGCTATAACTAAATTGTGTTTTTTTTCCAGGTCAATTTGTAGTAAGGTGATCGATCCTGAGATCTTACCAGTATTACAAAAAGAAATCGTTATTACTCGGTGTGACCTTGAAATGTATTTTCCTCCATCATTTTTTGACATTATGGTACATCTTGTTGTTCATCTTGTGAAAGAGACACAATTATGTGGACCAGCTTATATGAGATGGATGTACCTTGTTGAACGTTATATGAAAATATTAAAAGGGTACGTGAAAAACCGAAGTCGTCCAGAGGGTTGTATCGTTGAGCGATGCGTTGTTGAAGAAGCGGTTGAGTTTTGTACTGATTTTTTGTCCAATGTGCAATCCATTGGACTCCCCAAATCTCATTTTATCGGAAAAAAAGAAGGTAAAAAATTAATTGGAAATGAAATTGTGACAGTATCAAGGGATGAACAGGATCAAGTGCATTTGTATATTCTACACAATGACACCGAGGTTGAGCCGTTTGTTGAAATGCATAAGGCTATACTCCGAGGTGAGAATCAAAGTAGAAATGAAAATTGGATAGTACGAGAGCATAATCAAAGTTTTATACAGTGGTTTAAGGATCATATATATTCAAAGTTTCATTCAGACCCCGCTTCAATATCAAACAGGTTGAGATGTTTGGCATATGGTCCAAGTTCGATTGTGTTATCTTATAGAGGATACATAATTAATGGATACACATTTTATACCAAAGAACAAGATGAGAAAATTACTATGCAAAATAGTGGTGTCACGGTGGTATGTGAAGCAATGCACATTTCTAGTATGAAGGACTTAAACCCCAAATATGAAAATTTGTCATATTTTGGGGTTATCAATCACATCTGGGTGTTTGATTACGAGAAGTTTCAGATTCCTATCTTTGGTTGCAAGTGGGTACATACTAGTGGCATACGAATGAACAAGTCAGGGTTTTTGCAAGTGGATCTTAGTAGGGTGGGGTACAAAGATGAGCCTTTTATTCTAGCCTCTCAAGCTAAACAAGTGTTCTATGTCACAGACCCGAAGAGTACGAAATGGTCTATAGTGCTTTTATCTAACAAAGTTATTGATGATAAAAGTGTGGATCAAGGTGATGTTGATGTTGAGAATGAGTCGTATATTAGAAACGATCGAGATGAAAATACTACAGCGGATGAATCATATATCATAAAAGATCATGATGAGGGAATTTGGATCAATCCCTTCGTGTGTGTTCTTAAGAGACAAGTAATTCGGAATCCAACCAAGAAAAGAAAGAGATGTTAGTGAAAGAGGTAATATATATTCATCCATATCTGTTAACACTTAGAAAACTTCTAATAAATTATATATTTGTCATTTTATATACTCAATTGATATTTGTCATTTTATATACTGAATATATATTTGGAATTATATATTTGGAATTAAATATTTGTCATTAGATACTAATGTTTTTCTTTATTACAGGTTAGATGGCTAGTAACGAGGAGCACCCACACGATGATTCTATTAATGATTGAGACAATGATGGAGGAAAATCCAGTAAGGGAGTTGAAAAAGAAATTAAAAGAGGAAAAACTATTATGAAGAATATCATTCGTGATAGAGATAGAGGTATAAAATACGATGTGCATTGGAGTCCAAATGACCAATTAATTGAGCCTAACGGTTCTAAATTTACAAGTTACATTGGTACACTTGTAAGGAGAGAAATTCCAATAACTTGTGATGAGCGGAGAGATGATAAGCTGGATGATGCTAAAAACAAAATCTGGAGTGAGATACAGGTACTTTAAATTATGTCTTTAAATTACGATTATGTACTTTAAATTATGTCTTTAAATTACTTATACTAACACACTTTGTGTATTTTTTTTGTAGAGGTCTTTCAACATTGATGATAGAAGAAAAGATTATTGTCTTGGATTGGCCGGCAAAATACTAAGAGGGTTTAGAACATATTTAAACAGAAAATATCTTAGAGATGCCGAAAAAAAATTTGTTGATGCAGAGCGTCCATCAGAATATGCAGATGTGATTTTAGTTAAAGAATGGGATGTTTTTAAAGCCAAATGGAAAACCCCAAAATTTTAGAGTGTAAGTGACGTAAATCGTCAAAGAGCATCATCTCCCGCATATCCATACAAAAAAGGGCGTTTGGGATATGCACGATTAGAACAAAAAATAGTAAGTATTTACAAATTGCAATGATATACTTGTTCATCAAGAGTTATAACTGAGCTTGTTTTTTGTGTTAATGTGTAGTTAAAAGAGGAGAGTAGTTCTGAAACATCTCTTTCGGAGCATGTTTTGTGGAAGGCTGCCCGTGTGGGTAAGGATGGAGTTCTTAAAGAAGATGTACAACAAATTTTTGAAAAATGCGTAAGTATAACATTAATTCTAATTAAATCAAAATTTTATTAACATATAGTATTCATGTTTTTCCAATATTCATATGAATTTCAGGAGAGTCTGTCTAAGTCTACATCTCCACCAGATGATTGCAGGAGCATACTTAGTCGAGCATTAAATGTTCGTGAGTATTCTGGTCGGGTGAGGGGTAAAGGACATGGGGTTACTTCAAGCTCCTTGAAAAAGAACAACCCAAAGACAAAATCTGCTAGCAATAAAGAACTGCAAGCAAGGTTGGATGCATTAGAAGCTGAAGTTCTTGAATTGAGGAAGGAAAAAGCAAGACAGTACCAATCAGAAAGGGAAGCTTCGGGTGTTAAAGAAACTAGTGACATAGCTAGTGTCAATTGTGCAGCTCAACCGAGTATTCCCGAGGTACTTACATATATTATTATGAAATTAAATTAGTGTAATTTATTTAACTGACATATATACACATTAACGATGTCATATTTATTATTGATTTTAGGGCATTTCACCTTGTCAACTCTTTTTAGAGACACCAACTTATCGCATGGTTGGCAAGGGAAATGTCCATAACACTCTGGGAGAATTACTTCATCATAAACCGCTCCCTTCTGGATATTTGAAAGTGTCGATTGATATTGCTTTAGAGGAGAGTGCGTTATTACCAATCCCAGATGAAGTTTCGGATGCAACATTGGTGGGAGAGGCAATATGAGCATTTGTTGCATGGCCGTCAAGACTCGTTCGCATAGATGATGAGGTATAATTAAAACCGTTATGAACCTTTTAGTACTCAAATTTTTTACGTTCGTTTTACTTACATTTTTTTTTGCATGGTAATGTTAGACTCCTACAAAACCCAAACCAAAAGATAAAGGGATTACGTGGCCAAAGGAGTCAGTGACAGCAAAAAAACAGGTACAACACAATTATATGATATTTATGCTTAGATAATGTTAATTTGTCGTCCTATACTTGACCACTCTAATTTTATGATATTTAGATTATTCCTGCTAAAGAGATTGAAGCTGTAAGTAGGGGTAAGGAGCCTGTAATTAGCAACATTCCCACAGAAACAAAGAGTGTTGCTAAGAGGACCGAGGCTAGAAAGAAAACTACTTCACAATATAGGTCGTGCCTTCAGACATTTATAAGCTTCACAACTATTTCGCAAGGTGGTACTTCTCTTATACCCCTGGATGAAGGGATTTATGGTTCTGAAGGCATGACAACAATTGGTAAGGAGGATTTGGAAGAAGTTTTTGGACACTTGACATTAGGCATCGCTGTTATCAATACATACATCAGGTATACTCCAATCAACTTTGTTTAATTAATTGCAGAATTTATTTACTCATTTCAATGAATAATTAATGTTAATGATGTTTTTATTTAAGGTTTCTGTATGACAAGTTGATTCGCCCACGTGGATTGGAGTCTAGATTCGCTTTCATAAATCCCAATGTTGTCCACACAGGGTCAATCATCTCAAAACCAGATGAAGTAATAGCATTTGTGCTCAATTTATTTATGGCCAGCAAAGATACAGAAAAATTGTTCTTTTTACCATATAATACTGGCCCCAAGTAAGATTTTCATTCTAAATTTCCTCTATTATAATTTTTCATTTAACGTTGTGCAGAAAATTTCCATCTAACCTTTGTTTAATATTCCAGTGGACACTGGTTATTGGTTGCAATTAATCCTGTGAGAGAAATTGTATATTATCTGGATTCATTGGGCAATGATTGGACAACATACCCAGATATGAAGAAGACGATTGACACGTAAGTGAGATTGTTCCAAAATATTACTGTGTATATTTAATTATTTATGTGCGATAGTTCTAAATATTCATTATTATTTTATTATAGCATTCTACAAAGTTTTCGAGCACAAAGAGATATTCAAGTACCAAGGAGTAGAGTCAACAATATTTCTTGGATCAAAGTAGAGGTATAGATTTTCACAATTTTGATTATATAGCGATGATACTTGATAAAACAAGTTAAGGTGTATATCTTGATGTATATCCGTATTTTCTTTCCATGTGTAGTATCCTCGTCAGCGCAATGGTGTAGATTGCGGTTATTTTATGTTGAGGTTTATGAAAGAAATTATTCTTTTGGACCGATTAGAGATTCCATCCACGGTATGAATTTCTAACTTAGGAATTATTTTCATATTTCTCATAAAATGACTTAGTATTTTAATTAAATCATACTATGTTATATTATTATGTAGTACTTTGATGAATTCAAGTGTGCTTCATACTCAAAAGATCAATTGAATGAACTTATGGAGGATTGGTGCCAATTTGTTATGGAGTTGAGAGTTTTATTATAAGGTATAACTTTGAGTTTTGAGAATATAATATATGTCGTTATAGTTGTGTTACAATATTATTGTTTTTGTTGTTGTTATTTGGTAACTTGTATGAATTTTGATTTTTTGATTTTGTTTTAGGTTATATAGGTGCAACTCGATGTAGAAGATAGAGTTATTTTGTAATTCATTGTTGATTTTGTTTCATTGTTGTATATACTAATGTTGTTGTTGTGTATATTGTGCAAAAAGGATTGAAGAGATGAATATTGATGTTGTTATAATATTGTTTCATTGTGGTATATTGATGTTGTTGTTGTTTAAAATGTTATAATGAAGCTATAAATTCTGGTGCAAAAATGGTGAGATTAAATTTGATAGGCAGCGTTTTAATTTAAATGAAAAAAAAATTATATTTAAAAAAATAATAAGGAAAAACGCTGCTAAAGGGGGGAATAAACATCGCTTTTAATGAGAAGCGCTGTCTAAAGTGTTAGAAAAAAATTATATTAAAAAAAGGGGGGGGGGGGGGGTGGGGGGATAGACAGTGCTTTTAATGAAAGCGTTGTCTAAAGTGATTGAAAAAAAAAATATTAAAAAATAATAAGGAAAAGCGCTGCTAAATGGGGGGAATAGACAGCACTTTTACCAAGCGCTGTCTAAAGTTCCACATTAAAAGCGCTGTCTAAAGTGTAAGCGCTGTCTAAAGTGTAAGCGCTGCTAAAGGGGGTACCTATAGCAGCGCTTTTGAAATTACATAAGCGCTGTCTATACCTTTAGCAGCGGAGGTTTTAGCAGCGCTTTTAAGCGCCCTTAAAGGCCTAAAAAAGCGTTGTCTAATCCCTTGTTTGGCATAGTGTTTCCTTTCTCTTCTTTAAGATAAATAAAATTCGATGATGACTATGTTTGCGTCAGTACTTTTCACGGTAACGACAGTCTGCTAGTCAACTAAAGAAAGAAAATGCACGCTCCGACTGACCTATCATTTTTGAGAAAGACACCAATACATGAATTTAAGTAGGTTAAAAGGAAAAATTATGGAACAAATTAGAACAACACTTTTTTTACTAAAGATACTCTCCCTTTTCACGTACAAAAAATGAGAATGTTTTTTGTATAAATAACTATTGAATTTCACGATTTTTTTTAAGTCACGCAACAAAAGATAGTGCTTTTTTTTTTTTATAATAAAAAGCACTATTGATATAAAAAAAATGTTGTTTCTATTAATTGGTTTTCAATGTTTTTTCTATAAACTTTTTAATCAAATATCAAACGTGCTTTTATACAAAAGCAGTGTAATTTTTTCTAAATATTATTAAGTGTTTTTTCTTAAAGAACTCTGAAAAAACGCTCCTTAAACTTAAATCCGACGTAGTAATTTTACCTAACTCATCTTTAGGAAATCAAGTTTTAGGCGTTGAACTTTGCTTTTCATTAACCAAGTTGCCATGTGATTAATTTACTTTACTTTATTGAGGGAGTTTTACAACGTATTCATTCAAATATCTTACTACTTACTTGTTAATGGCTATTGGGTTAGCTCAGACGCAACTGAAGTGCGTTCAATGCCATTCTATATTTAAACACATATATGATGTTTAATCCTATTTTATTTTGTTGAACGTAATCCTTAAAGGAGGTGATATCTTGAATATTAAGTATGGTCAAAATTTGAATGTTGTTATTCTAATATGTTATAAAAAATAGATGTTTGTCTTCTAAATATTTTTCTAGTTTTTTAAAAACTAATATTCATTGATTAATATTTGTGATTCAAGGCTTATATATTTTGTTTGAAAGAGAGGTGAAAAAAATGAAAACTTTGATTACGTGATAATCTTATCTTGTTTGATAGTATTTAGAATTTAATAGTGATTTTATTTTCTATAATATGATAATTTATTTTATTTGATAATTTTACTTTTGTTCTCATATTTTGTAGTATGTTATAAACATGTTACAAATTTATTAAGATTGACAAAAAAATTTTATATTTTTGTTCGCATTGTGTTTTCTAAAAATAAAAAAATAAAAAAATAATTTAAATATGAAGTGAATTAATAAAAACTAATTCTTATATATGTCGACGTTTTTTTCCTCTCCTTCATATTCTTATCTTTTAATAATTCCTAATATTGTAAATAAATGTTAAGTTTTATTTATAAAAAAAATTAAATATAAAAATTAAAGATGTGATTTTTTTCCTTATGATAGTTATTTATTTATTTATGATATTTTTTATATTGTAAGAATAAATTTCAGTGGTGATTTGATTGAATAAATTATTTTCTTAAAAATAATGTATTTTGTAGCGTGTGTGTGCGCGCGCGTGTGTATATATATATATATATATATATATATATATATATATATATATATATATATATATATATATATATATATATATATATATATATATATATATATATATATATATATATATATATATATATATAATTTTAATTTTTGAATAAACAAATACTTATTTTCTTTTATTTAAATTTTATTAATTAAGTTTTATTTCTTGCATAAAATTTGTAGAAGAATTTATATTTATTGAAAAAAATTGTATTTTAAATTATATACAAAAAACGAAAGAAAATGTAGCAATGTGTTTTATTTATTATGTGATTATTATTAAAATTTGGAAATTTTTTATTTAGATGTAGAAATTTTAATTAAAACTGTATGCAATCAATTTTTAAAATATATTTTATATAAATAATTTTGTTATTTACTATGGATTAAAATAAATTAAAACAATAGAATTATATGTATTATTATAAATTAGAAATGTATGGATCACACTTAAGTGTATTGTTGGGAAAAATGACTTGGTCATCTTAGGTGTATTATAACGAGAGAACTAGTTTTGAAGAATCGGAAGTTTTTTCAATCCAATAAAATTTGTGTCTTTCCAACAACAACAAAAAAAAAATCAGAAATTGAGTTCTTATGACATTAATTGTTGCATCAACTAAAAAATTATGCATATGTCTACTCACAACCCTAAGTTTGTGAAATTATTTTCTCAACTAATTAAATTAAGATCTTGTTTTCTAGATTTTTTTTTGAAATTCATGTATAAATATCACATATATTATTAAAATTGATATTGAACATCATGTAATATATGTTCATAAAAAGTGGACTTGAAGATCCATTTTTAGACTTCTAAAATTAATTATATGATTGATACTTGTGAGATCATCAATTATAAATTATATATTTTGAAACACCCAAAGTATAGTATTAAGATATTTATTCACATTAAGCCAACAAGTTAGTGTATGATAATTCTTCTCTTAACTTAGAAATTATTTTTGGTTAATAATCTAATGCATCTCGTCTAAGTAAATGTTTGGATGCGTTGTGTATAATTCAATTGTTCTAATGTAGTAAGTTAAGATGAGTTTTGAAAGAATATTGAGAAAATGCATTTTGTATGAATCTCATATAATTTTGATCCTCGAAGTCCAAAACACAATTCATTTGCAAAATTTATGAAATAATTATCAACTCATAATACTCCACTCAAAGTGGATTCTCCTATTAGAAAATCTAATATTGCAAATGAGTTGTAGATGCGTCAAAAGCGTGGTAGAAAAGTCATTCTAATGTTAAAAGTCATCTACAAAGAAAATAAATTAAATTTAAAGATGACCCAATTGAGGATAAGAAAATTATAGAAGCACTTTGATATAATCTATTTTTCAGTTCCAGAAGAACTAATCAAGTACTTCAAACATGAAATAAAGAGATCTCGATAAACTCCGTCATGGATGAAATGGAATGGAACCGAAATTAAGATAACCAAATAAAATCGACATTGGCAATTTATTTGTATACAATATAGTGTTAAAGATGATAAACGATAACGAGAATCATGAAACAAAGTCCACCAAAGATTGTAGACATAGTGAGCATTGACCAAAATGGACATATCATGAATCTAAGTCTATTCAAGATTATAGAAAAAGTGAGAATTCACCAAAATGAACAGACCATGAATCAAAGTCTATCAAAGATTATAGACAAAGTGAGAATTGAACAAAATGACCAAATCATGAAAAGTATATCAAAGATTGTAGACAAAGTGAGAATTGATCAAAATGAACAGATTAGGAATCAAAGTCTATCCAAGATTATAGACAAAGTAAGAATTAACCAAAATAAACAGATTCAATTGAAGAATAATTAAACACACTTTAAAACCGAATCATTTTTGGACCTATAGCCGAAGACCTCGAGGTGTGAAACTAATTGGATATAAATGAGTTTTTGTGAAAAAGAAAAATAAGAATGGGGAGATTGTGAGATATATAGCTTGATTTTATGCTCAATGATTTTCAGAAAGACCTAATACCGAGTTTGATGAAACATGTCCAACTATGGTGGCTTCAATTAATTTTTGATAATTAATTAGTCTTATAGAACATGAAGGGCTTGATTTGAACATGATGGATGTTGTAACATCTTATTTGTATGGTTCACCTAATAACAACATAAAATTGAACAATTATCTTTATGAGATTAAACAATATGGACACATGTAGTATAATCGCTTCAGTGAATATTTATTAAGAAGAGATATACAAATAACTCCATTTGTCCTTGTATTTTTATAAAAAGACCTGGAAAAGAAATTGCAATAATATCTATCTATGTAAATGACATAAATATCATTAGAACTTCTGAAGAGTTTCCAAAAGATATAAATTATTTAAAGAAATTATTTGAGATGAAGGACTTAGGAAAGAAAAAGTCCTTACTAAGGTGAACATTTAGATAATGGAAATTTCATATACCAAGAAGGTTATAAAGAAAAGTGTTAAAATGTTTCTATATGGACAAATACCGTATGTTATGTAGAATAAGTGTTAAAACGTTAGTATATGGACAAATCCTATATGTCGTGTATCCCAATGATGTTAGATCATTGGACGTGTAGAAAATTCTTATAGACCTCTAGAAGAGGATGAAAAAATAATTGGTCTTAAAGTCTCATATCTCAGTGTAACTCAAGCATTGATCTATCTTTATAATTATACAGACCACGATATATCAATTTCTATTATGCTATTAGCAAGATATTTTTATCCACCTACACAAAGACATTGGAACAAAGTCAAACATATACTTCATTATCTTAGGGGTACATGGACATGAGTTTGTGTTATTCAAAAGTATGAAAATTATAATTAAAAATTATGTAGATGCATATTACTTGTTAGTCCCTCATAATGGTATATCACAAAAAAGTGAAACAAACTATAGCAGCAATTTTATCTAATCATGCAAAACTTTTAGCACTGCGTGAGGCAAGTCAATAATACATTTGGTTGAAATCCTTAATTCAATACATGCAAAATACATGTGGTTTTTATTTTGAAAAAATAAATAAAACAAACATATATGAAGATAATATTGCATGCATCTCTCAATAGAAAGATGGTTAAATTAAAAGAGACTAAACAAAACATGTTTCCTCAAAAAAAATATTCTCATGATCATTAGAAGAATAATGATATAAGCATGAGACAAATTTGTTTGTGTGATAATCTTGCAAAACTTTTAACGAATTCACTCCCAAGTAAAATTTTTAACAAACTAGTACAAAATATTGATCTTCTAAGAAATAATCATTCAGATGTGGGAAGAAATGAATTAACCTTAAAATGATATTATAGTATTTTTCCTTCACTAGATTTTGTCCCATTCAGTTTTTTCTAGTAAAACTTTAATGAGGCATATCCTAAAAAAACATCCAAGGGGGAGTATTATGAGTAATGGATGATTTTCTCCCAGTATGTTATGAATAATGGGTGTTTGCTCCCAAATACTCTGATTTTGATCGCAAGGATTCAATTTGTTGCACCGAACATCAATTATGAGTGGTCTATTGGACTTCGCTTGTGTGACATTGATAAATCCTCTAGATGAATTAAGTGAATAACGTAGGAGGAAGCAACGAAGATACCAAAATTCACTTATGACTAAGTCATCTTTCTCCAAAGATCCCCACCATATGATCACTTCCTGCTTGGAACCTGAGTACTTCACAAAAATGCACAAAATCCACACCATCGGATTGAGCCCCTCATTGAACTAACGTTCTAACATCACTGGGCCAAAGCTCTATCAAAATCATTGGACTAATTTCCTAACATCACCGGGACAATTCCCTAACATATTCCATCAATGCATGATGCACAACAACATAGCAAAACATGACCACTGCTAGTCAAATCGCATCATCATTATATAATTATCTTCTCACGGAATGTATGCATATCAAACATGTAATCATCAACTTCATTCATCATAACATCACTAATTACTTCATAATACAACATGGCATCATCATAGCAACATCAATTCACCATTTACACATACATCATAAATAAATCAATCATCGAATCGTCCAATTCATCCAAGCATAGGTACTAAAAATACATCATATGGCTCATCATACCACACACGATTACAGTTCGTCGTGTTAGCTTTCTAACACTTTGAAAGGTGCATCAAACAGAGTCCTAAAACTCAAGTTACGACACTTTAAAAATCATGCATACTTCCCCTCGCCTAAGGCTCGCTCGACAAAGCAACTTTCTCACCTGAGGATCGCTCGACGAGACAGGAGCGAAAAGCCTTCCCCCATACCAAATTCCAAGAGCACTGTTTTTCCATCATTTCCTTCTTCAGGCGGCCTCCTTATTCTCCCAGTGAGCTCACGCTCGCCTCTGCTTTACCCGGCGAAGCGGGAGCATGACACCCCCTCCATATATTTTCCAGAACCTTCCAAAAATCATCCTTCTCCCTTGCCTCACTCTCGCTCGGTGAAGTATGGGAAAAGATGCTTGGCACGACGACTAAGGAAGCTCACCGACAATGGGGCAAAAACAACAACTCTACTATTTCTTTTCCTACACAGAACAAATCCTAGAATCCTTACAATTTCATCACCCATTTAATTCAAAATTCACATGATTCATCATGGTTTCACAACATCAAAATAACACATCATAGTAGGCATCATATAAAATATTTCATAGCATTACAACATCAATCTATCACCAATTACATCATCTATTTCATCTCAATTATCATGTTATCAAATTCATCACAAAACCTCATACAACCTACATACCTCTAAACCATATATCAATCATAATAATAAGGATAACCCCCGTTACCTTATATTCTCCTAAAAATGATATTTTCTTCTCTGTGTTCTACAAAATCCCTCTGAGTTCTTATGCCCTAGCCCTCGTTTACCACTCCTTCCTAACTTTTACGATTGCATAAAATGAAACACTGAGACATTTTTTCCCAGTTTAACCCTTGAACCCTTTATATGGTCTTTCCATCTTACCCTCACTAATCACTTCACTAATTACCACCTCACCCTTATTATTTCTAAACAATATAATATCTATATTTTACTAATTAAAATAATTCTAAATAATCACTCTAATTATCTACAATCATCAAAACCCCCAATATCACTTAATTTCCATTATACCCCACATAGCATCACATCACACGTCATATTTCAAAAAAAAAAACATCATATATCGCAAATACATCACAAATACTCATCATAAGTCAATTAAATAATTAAATAAGTAATATAATTATTTTCGGGGGGTTAAAGCACTCCCCCACTTAAAAGAATTGTCTCCCTCGAAAATTACCTGGCGGAAACAAAATCAGATAAGACTCCCTCATTTGATCCTCACGTTCCCAAGTCCAACTTTCACCAGTTGATCCGCCCCACAATACCTTCACCAAAATGATGTCTTTACTCTGCAATTGCTTCACTTCCCTACCTTCTATCCGTACGGATGATGCTTCAATAATCAGGTTATCTCTGACATGTACATCATCCCTTTGGATCACATGCAAAAGATCCATAATGTATTTCCTCAACTTAGACACATGAAACACATCATGAAGATTCACAAGCGACGGAGGTAAAGTAATATGATAATCCACTTCACCTATCTTCTCTGATATCTGATATGGACTAACAAATTGTAGCGTAAGCTTTCTCGACTTTAAAGCTCTACCAACACCAGCTGCCGGAGTAACTCTAAAAAACACATGATCATCCTTTTAGAACTCAAGTACCTTCCTCCTATTATTGTGATAACTCTTTTGAAGACTCTAAGAAGCCTTCATCCTCTCTTGAATCATCTTTATCTACTTATTCATTTCCTGCACAATCTCAGGTCCGATCATAACACTCTCGCCTAACTCATACCCATACAATGGAGTTCTACATCTCCTACCATATAATGCTTTTCATACAGTTCCATATAAATACTCTCATGAAAACTATTGTTGCATGTAAACTCAATTAATGGAAAGTGGTTGTCCCAAGCACCTCCATGTTCCAACACACAAGCCCTCAACAAATCCTCCAAACACTGAATAGTCCTCTATGTCTTGTCATCCGTCTGTGGATGATACACGAAAATTAACCTCAACTTAGTTCTAAAATAATTATGCAAACCTTCCCAGAACTTCAACGTAAACCTTAGATCTCTATCTGATATGATACTCGAAGGTATCCCATGCAATCTCACAATCTCTTCAATATACATCTCAACTAGCTTCTCCATTGGATAATTGATCTTCATCAGCAAGAAATGAGCCGAATTAGTCAACCTATCCACAATCACCCAAATCGAATCATTTCCCTTAGCATTCTTTGAAAAACACAACATAAAATCCATAAAAATACTATTCCATTTCCATTGCGAAATGTTCAACGGCTGCATCAGACCCAAAGGCTTCTGATGCTCAATCTTCAACTTCTGACAAGTCAAAAAAGCCTAAACAAACTTAGAAAGTTACCTCTTCATACATGGACACCAAAACAACTTCTTCAAGTCTTGATACATATTCGTAGCACTCGAGTGAATACTTAACTCACTTATATGTCCTTCTTCAAGAATACTCCTCTTAAGTTATAGAACATCCAAAACACTCACTCTATTTCTGAACCTCATCACATTATCCTCATTAACTCGGAACGCACCCCCATTACCTTGGTTAATTAAAGTCAACTGATCAACCAATTTCAAATCATATTTATGAAATTCTCATATTTCTTCTATAATAATCAGTTTTAACATTCCCAACTTCACACTATTCAGAGTCTCTTCACATACTATACTCATATCTCTCAATTGTTCAATCAATTCTAACTCATGGACCATAAATATCGACATATGCAGCGATTTGCTACTCAACGCATCAGCTATAACATTAGCTTTACCAAGATGGTAATTCATATCAAAGTCAAAATATTTAAACAACTCGAGCCATCTTCTCTGCCTCATATTCGATTCCTTTTGGTCAAATAAGTACTTTAAACTTTTGTGATCACTGAACACTTCGAATTTAGATCCAAAAAGATAATGCCTCCAAATATTCAACATAAACACCACATATTCTAGCTCTAAATCATGCATAGGATGATTGACCAGTGGTTTTTAAACAGTTATTTGCCATTGATTTCAATTATCTTTTATTTTGAGTGTCGAGTGTTTTATTTCATTTTACCATATTTTATGCGTTGGTTGTGTGTTTTACTATTTTTAGGCTCAGAAGAATAAATCGGGACAAATCAGGGTGAAAAAAATGCAAAATTCAGAGTTTCGAAAAAGTTTCTAACATGCTTCAGGAGGTTCAGCGCGACCACCCATGTCAGGCAAAACTGCCATGTCAGCCAATATGCTGATTGATCAGGTTTCAGTAAAAAAAATCATAATTGGAGCTACGAGAATCAGATTGACGCGTTTTAATATTTACTGGAAAGCTAAGAGAAATGGCTACCACTTTCTTGTTGAAGTCAGAAGCTGATTCGGATTGTAGAAGTATCTAAAAATTCATTAAAGTTGCAGACTTTAGAAATTTAGTTGTTTCGGGTCATTTTACGGGCCTGGTTTATGTTTCCGACCCAGTTTGAGTTAGTAGTTGTTGTACCATAAAATTTGCCCTCCAATTTTTCAAGACACCTCGTCATGCTCCTAGGGTTCTTAATTGCTCAAGACTACTCAAGGGTTGGCTAGACAAACCCCCCTCCCAAGCAATTGACCTACAACTAGGGTTTTGTGTTTCTCAAAGAAAAGTGATTTTCTAATGCCTCAAGTGGATTTCATGAGTCCTCACATGTCTCAAATTACCCTCATGTCAAGTTTTAAGCCTTGCATCACAAGTTTCCTCAACCAATTAGTCGGATGATTGAAAATCAACTGTATTGGGCAAAAAGTCAACTTTGACCAATTTACAGTCAAAGTACAATATTTTTGGTCGACACTAACATTTTGAAGTCACATTCATTATTTTATCAAGGGTTGATCATGATTCATCAAGAAAACTCAAGATTCATCATAAAATTAAAAGTTACCAAATTAGAGTTTTCTTAAGGAGAAGTCAATTGAACTTTGACCAAGCACAACATTCACATGCTTCATCATATTTTTCTCAACCAAAGTTCATTTTAAAGTAAATTCAATTCTTTACAACTTTTCCTCTCTAAGCTCACGTCCAAAAAATGCTTCATTTGAGAGAAATGGGCCAAGACATTATAGGTCATTTCAAAAGTCAACAAAAAGACACATTTTGTAAAAGTAATTTACATCAATATAAATTATTCAAATGAAAAAAGATCAACATAGAGATTGTAGGGGACATCTTGAGCTTTCTAAAAAGTCCAAGATCACCTTCATATGATACAAATTGAGAGAGTTATGATTGGTGCAAGTTGGGCAATTTTGAGGAAATGTATGAAACCCAGATTGATCAAACTTGATTTTTTGGGCTAATGGGCTTATATTTCAAGGTCCAAACGTATTTTAGACCTCATATGTGAACCTATGAATATATTCATACACCCCTTTGATTTTTATTCCATTTATTTTGATTTTATTTATTTAAATTCAAAATTAAATTAAATAAAAAATCAAAGTTTTCATACAAAGGTCCAAGCCCATTCTTCTTGACCTAATTTTACTCTATATATATTCCTCATCCAGACAACAAAGAAGGAAACGAAACCTTGCAAGAAAATCACATTCCAAAACTTTAAAAATTATCCAAACTAGGGAAAACTTCAAACCTTATTTGCAGCCTTTCTCCAAGCAAGTTATGCGTCCCAATCAATTCCAAAAGGCTCATAGAGTAAGTATGGATCGATTGTGATGATCCAAAGTGCACGAAAAAACCATCCCATGCATCTTCTATTTCCATATAGTTTTTAAATTCATATTTTAATTTCTATCATGTTTTGATCGAAACTAACATTGCTAATGTGATTCTGAGATGTAAATGTACAGGTTTTAACCATCACATAGCCCCCATGATGCCGGAATTATGTGTTGCCATTCTTTCACTGGTTGACCTTGTTTGCTTCATATCTCATCATGCAGGAAGAATTAGCGAATACCATGGCCACAATTGAACTCCAAAGGGCAAAATTAGGGGAGGGGGGGGGGGGTAAGGTCCCTTTGGATCACTAACGCTCTTTATTTTGCAGGTTGACAAAAAGAAGTCGCCGGAGAAGACGACTGGAGCTAGGGCTCCAACTCCTCTTTGGTCCAGCCATTTATGTTTATTTTATATTTAATTGATTTCATAATGATACCAGATAAAACATCCACCCAAGTGGAGAGCGTGCGCGTTAAGGCATTGGTACAGGATTTTTACTTTCAAAACACTTTCATAAATAAACTTTAATCAACTTACAATACCTTGAAATTTTTGTGAGAAGACTAAAAGTCAACCAATCCCATTCAAACCATTTTTCCACTTTACTTTTTACTTTAAAATTTTCTCAACAGATTAGACTCTTGTCACTCCTTTTAGTGATGCAAACAACTATACTTCTACAATATGTAGTGAAGTGAGATATTTTCTACTTTGGTGTTGAGTGAGGCATTGTTGATTTTAAAATCCAAGCCATATCCTACACTTTGAGATGATGCAAATTCTCCTTTCTCATGATTGTAGGTAGTAGGTATGTTTTCCACACAGACAATGACGATGATGTCTTATCTCATAAAATTAACCAACAACTTATGTTTAAATTTTTTTTAAGAGGAACTACGTGTACCCTGATCCCCTATTGTACGGAAGGTGGTACGTAGGCACTAAAGGTTCGCAACCGCGACGGGTGCAAAAATAATTAAAAATATATTTCTTTTCTCACCTCCACCATCTATTTTTATACAACATTTTATAGCCAAAAAATACAGATATTACAAAGAGGTTCCTGCGGAGTACCGTAGATGTTTAGCGTGCTAATATATTCCCTTTGCATAACCAACCCCCTTACCTTGAATGCTTCCCCCTCTTTTTGGGTTATTCGATCTTTTCTCATTCCTTTAGAAACAATAAAGCGCGGTGGCGATTTTATTTTTATTTGTGCAAGTTAAGTCAATATAATGGCTTAGTCTCAACATTTCTACCGCTACAAAAGAAAAAATGGCGACTTCACTGGGGAGAGATTGACCTCTTGTTGGTCCATCCCTAAGTGGATTGAGCCTATCTTTGTTTATATCTATATATGTGCTATTATGTGTTATATATTATATGTTGTATATATGTTTGTCTGGATTTCATGTTTTTTAGGGTGCTTAGTGATTACTCATGATTCCTATACCCGGACTTGGGAAAATTTAAGATAGGATGGGCGGTATAGTCATGTTAACTATGAGGGAGTAATCCCAAAAAAAAATAGGCATGAGATCCCCACTCAATGGAGGCCCCTTTGACTGTAGTGTCGTTTACCGAGTAATCGGGAAGATGTACTGCTTTCGACTTGGGAGCCTGCTGAAACTGAGGACCGTAAATTAACTAACCCATCTTAGTCTTTTAGGTGTAGTGCGGAAGCTATGGCGGAGTAATCCGAAAATAGTTGTCACGCGATTTGACTCTTCTTCATTGTATGGACAAGAAGGAAGCTAAGAAGATTATTGAAGATATTCACAAAGGAATCTTTGGTACTCACTCCAGTGAGCACACAATGGCTAAGAAAATTCTGAGAGCGGGTTATTATTGGTCGACCATGGAAACTGATTGCCATCATCATTACAGAACTTGCCACAAATGCCAGATTTATGCTGATAAAGTACATGTGCCTCTGATTCCTCTGAATATCTTGACTGCTCCTTGGTTGTTTGCAATGTGGGGCATTGATATGATTGGAGAGATTAAGCCTACTGCTTCCAATGGACATCGTTTCATTCTAGTCGCTATTAATTATTTCACGAAATGGGTTGAAACAGCCTCATTTGCCTCCGTTACCAAGAATGTTGTCGCCTAGTTTATTAAATACAATCTTATCTGTTGGTATGGCATCCCCGAAAGGATTATCACAAACAATGGTACCAATCTCAACAATACTATGACCACGGAAATCTACACGCAGTTCAAGATCAAACATCACAATTCTTCTCTGTATCAACCAAAGATGAATGGCGCAGTGGAAGCCGCCAATAAGAACATCAAGAAGATTTTGCAGAAGATGAGAGTGACGTACAAAGATTGGCATGAGATGTTACCCTTTACTCTTTATGGTTATCGCACTTCAGTATGTACATCAACTAAGGTAATCCTGTTCTTTCTAGTCTACAGTATGGAGGTTGTCTTACATGTTGATGTCCAGATTACTTCCCTAAGGATTATGAAAGATGCAAGTCCAGATGAAAACAAATGGATTCAGACTAGGATTGACCAGATAAACTTGATCGACGAGAAAAGGCTTGCCGCTGTTAGCCATGGTCAGATACACCAGAAGCGCATGATCAAAGCCTTTAACAGGAAAGTCAAACATCGGGTATACCAAGCTAGTGATTTGGTAATAAAGCCCATTATCCTGCCATAAGGTGATCCCAGGGGAAAATGGACTCCCACATACGAAGGGCCATTTGTGATCAAAAATATATTTTCTGTTGGTGATATGATACCTATTACCATGGACGGTGAAGATTTTCCACACCCTATGAACACGAACATAGTCAAAAAATACTAAGCAAAAAAGAGACCCGCTAGGTTGACGGGCCTAGGGAAAAGTAAGGGCATCCCGGTAAACTAAAATGGTTCGGGCAGAAATTAGGGATATATATATATATATATATATATATATATATATATATATATATATATATATATATATATATATATATATATATATATATATATATATATAAGTCGTACATCCAGTAAGTCGAAAACCTGAAAAGGAGGCTTTGGCAAAAAAGGATATCCCGATGGACTGAAAACCTGAAAGGGAGGTCCAGTCAAATGTTAGGGATTAAAACGTATGACTATGTCCCGTTAGATCATCTACTTACAATAAGCTTTTATATCAACGTCAAGTTCAAATGGTACAAATCAATTCAATCAACATCTTCCGACAGCAAGGATGAGATGCTTGAAGACATAGGGGCATTAGCAGAGTTGAAACTTGATGGGATCGTTTCTACATATTTGTTTTATTTGTTTTTCTTTGTACCTTTGTTCATTCTTATGATGAATTTCTCTTACTAGGATCTTTGTCTCTTTGTATAAAACTACCTGTTTATAGGCAAACTTTCAATACAAATATAATTCAAAATTCAAGTTTGTTTACTTTCTCTGCTTTGTTTGCCAAAAGATCCAATGACTAAATTGAATGAACATATGCATTTGAAAATGATTACTATTAACAAATATGTGCATACAAACAAGAATAAGCATTTACTAAAGACCCTATGAATTGGAATAAAGTTTTAGCTATTCTCAAAATCCCCGCAGGGTCATCTTTATAAGCTCATCCCCATCAGAAATTATTTCCTCAATACGATTTACAAGAATTGAATTCTCCAGCAGAGTTTATTTCTCCAACACCGTAAGATCCCTTATAGAATTCTCTTCTCCAGCAGGATTTATTTCCCCAACAGAATTTATTTCTCTGATTATCACAGTTCCCCGACGGGATCCTCTTCCTGGGCCGGATGTCATTCAAATTTGTTCGCCTCAAAAGAGTTGACATCCATATCCGAAACTCGGTCAGACAACACATCAGAGGACTATCCATCTCTTTTATCCCCGGTCACGATATATAAGAATTAAATCCTTCAAAAGAACGATGAACAAATAAAAAGTCCTCAGCAAGTCGAACGTCCCTAGAAGAATGTCCTCAAACAGAAAGTGGGAATCCCCAGCAAAATCTTTCCTAGCAAAGATTGAAGATTCAAATTCTTCATTCCCCAGCAACAGCCAAGGATTTATTTTCCCCAGCAAAATCGTTCCTAGTAGAGATTGAAGATTCATATTCTTCATTTCCCAGCAAAAGTCATGGATTTATTTCCCCCCAGCCAAAGATGTTATACGGAGTTGCCGATATGTTCCAGTGACATATTGCACCGATACATCATTTACAAAATATCATAGCATATGCATATGAAAATCATATATCATTCTCATTTATTTTGAGAGCATCATTATGCAATGCATACATCATGAACATTGCATAAAAACTAACTTTATTTTCTTCCAGGTTAGTTCGAAAACAGATAAATATTGTCAGCAATTTATCATCTTTCAAAAACAACCAATCGACGGTTCATTCTGATGATCTTTTAGATACAATAAGGTGTAGACTCATTCTAGTACATCTTTTAGATACAGTTCAGATACGATCAAGACATAAATCCATTCTGATACTCATTTCAGTACATATTCCAGATACAGTTCAAATACGATCAAGACGTTTATCAATTCTGATATTCATTCGAGAATATCTTTAGATACAATCAAGCGTAGACTCATTCTAATACAGACCGTGAATACAGTTGGGTGAAGACTCATTCTGATCCTTGCATAAATATAGTCAGGCGTAGGCTCATTTAATAGAGATCTCAAATACAGTCGGACGAAGACTCATGCTGATCCACTTATAGATACAGTCAAGACATAAACTCATTCTAGAACATCATTAAGATACAATCAAGACATAAGATTCATTCTAACACTCCCCATTATATCTGCTAGATACAGTCGGACACAAACTCATTCTAGTATACTTCTTAGATACAGTCGAACATAGACTAATTCTTATACTCTTATCAATAGTTACTTTGGATGGAATATATAAGCCCATCTCCGAAGACACTCTATTATCTCTCCTAATGGCATCTTTAATCCAATTCAAGAAATAAAGTCAACAAAAGTGTTACTTCGTGGACATGTGAGTGAAAATTTATGGGCACTTAAGTGTTCAATCCTCTTCCACCATCAAATCACGAATGACAAGCATACCAATCTAACTCTTTAGGTTTAATATGATTGAACACGGGCAATTATTGTACCCCAAAATTTTCCCTCCCATTTTCAAGACGCCTCCTCACTCTCCTAGGGTTCTCAATTGCTCAAGACTACTCAAGGGTTGGCCATATAAACCCCATCCCCAACAATTGACCTACAACTAGGGTTTTGTATTTATCAAAGAAAATTGAGCTTCTAATGCCTCAAGTGGGTTTCATGGGTCCTCATACGTCTCAAACTATCCTCATGTCAAGTTTCAAGCCTTGCATCAAAAGTTTTCTCAGTCAATTAGTCAGATGATTGAAAATTAACTATAATGGGCAAAAAGTAAACTTTGACCAATTTATAGTCAAACTTCAAGATTTTTGGTCAACATAAACATTTTGAAGTAAAATTTATCATTTTATCAAGGGTTTATCATGACTCAACAGGAAAAATTAAAATTCATCATAAAATCAATAGTTACCAATTTATGGTGTTCTTAAGGAGAAGTCAACTGAACTTTGACCAGACACAACTTTCACATGCTTCATCATATTTTTCTCAACCAAATCTCATTTTGAAGGAAATTCAATTCTCTACAACTTGGTCTCTCTAAGATCAATTCCAAAAAATGCTTCATTTTGAGAGATATGGGCCAAGACATTATAGGTCATTTCAAAAGTCAACAAAAAGACACTTTTTGTCAAAGCAATTTACATCAAGATAAATTCTTCAAATGAATAAATGATCAGCATGGAGATTGTAGGGGACATCTTGAGCTTTCCAAAAAGTCAAAGATCACCATCATATGATGAAAATTCAGAGAGTTATGATTGATGCAAGTTGGGTAATTTTGAGGAAATGCATGAAACCCAAATTGGTCAAACTTCATTTTTTGGACTAATGGGCTTATGTTTCAAGGTCTAAACGTGTTTTAGATCTCATAATTGAACCTCTGGATCTATTCATACACCCCTTTGATTTTTATTCCATTTATTTTAATTTTATTTATTTAAATTCAAAATTAAATTAAATAAAAAATCAAAGTTTTCATACAAAGCTCCAAGACAACTCTTTTTGACCTAATTTTCCTCTATATATTCCTCATTCAGACAACAATGAAGGACACGAAACCTTGCAAGAAAATCACATTCCAAAACTTCAAAAATGATCCAAACTAGGGAAAACTTCAAACCCTATTTACAGCCTCTCTCCAAGCAAGTTAGTCATCCCAATCAATTCCAGAAGGCTCATATAGTAAGTATGGATTATTTGTGATGATCCAAAGTGCATGAAACAAGCATCCCACCCATATCCGATTTCCATATATTTTGTAAATTCGTATTTAATTTATATCATGCTTTGATCGAAACTAAAATTGTTAATATGCTTATGAGATATAAATATACAGGTTTGAACGATCGCATGACCCCCATGATGTCGGAATCATGCGTTTCCATTCTTGCACCGATTGACGTTGTTTGCTTCGTATTTTATCATGCAGGGAGAATTAGCAAAAACCATGGCCACCATTGAACTCGCAAGGGAGATATTAGGGAGGGGGGGTAGGGTCCCTTTGGATTACTAACTCTCTTTATTTTGCAAGTTGGCAAAAAGAAGTCGCCTGAGAAGACAACCAGAGCTAGGGCTCCAACACCTCTCTGTTCCAACCATTTATGTTTATTTTATATTTAATTGATTTCATAATGATACCAGATGAAACAAGCATCCCAATGGAAAGAGCGTGTGTGTTAAGGCATTGGTACAGGAGGGCGTGCGTTCGATCCCTGCCTTTTGTTGTTTTTTCATATTTTCCAATGTTTTGTAGGTTCTGTTATATTTTGTGTAGCGCGTAGTTTACAAACACCATCACACGCCTGGCACAGTGGCAAGCTATGCAATAGAGAAGGAAAAGGTCATGGGTTCAACACCCACCCCTGGTATTTGTATTATTTTTGGTTTCTAACCTTGTTTTTCCTTGATTTTTCTTCTCCTAATTATTTTTTGGCTAACCTAATTCTTTTTTAAACTAATTTATTTTTAACTAACCTAAAAATAAACCTTTTCTAAAAACCCTAATTAATTAGGTTTAGGATTTTTTAACCTTTGATCCTTTTATTTTTTTAATTAATTAATTAATAAGATATTTGTTTTAATACTAAAATTAATTAGAATTGTTAGGTTTTTGATTAATTATCATAATATATCGTTTTTTCACAAAAAACCCTAACAAACATTCAAGTTGTTTTTTCTACTTTTCTTTTTCTTTCATTTGTATTTACATTTCCTAGATCAAGTGTATATGGTGCGTTCTAATTTAGATTTACTTTTCCCACATTTTTTTATTATGTACCTGCTCCTAGTATGTAATAGTTGTAGGTTTTATTTCTCGCACTCTTTCTCTTATGTAACAGCCCCAAAGCCTTGTAATAGTTTTAGGTTTACTTTCCGCCATTTATCTTCTGCTAATATATTGTATGAAATTGCTACTAATTAGGGTTTGTATGGAAAGACTAAAACCAACCGATAGCAAAACCCTTATCTCAAGATAAATAACTGAATCAAACACACTTCGCACACTTACACCTTTAGGGTAACCTCTCTTCATTTCCTTTCAGAATATCGGTCATGTCCCTCAAAAATAGGCATAATTTAGCAAAAGACCCTCGATCAAATCATCATCATACGAAAAGATCATAATCCCTCGATGACCCTACGATGTTGCCTACGGAAAAATGATCTAGTCTCTCGAGTTGCCTACGGATAATATGATGACAGTTACTTACGAAATTGCTAAAGTATCCTTACAAGTTGCCTTCGATGACTAATCGATGAACCTTTGCCTATCCCTTCACATCCAATAGATAGGGCTACCTACTAACTAATGGTACGGATATCACTATCTCTAATGGCGAAGGAAAAGAATAAGAACGACCTAGAGTGGTTAAGAAACTGTTAATCGCTTGCTCATAAACTTCTTATAAAAACAAAACATTCCTCACATCACACTTTCTGAACAAAATATTTTAAAAACACTTTGTATACATTCCTGAGGACTGATACAAGAATTATTACAAAGTCAACCATACATTGGCAATTTCAAAATATTTTCAAACAATTCACACACAAAAAAGCAAAATTTTAAAAGTGAGCTAAGCGATTAAGAGCCCGTAGATAACTACGGATTAAAGGGTTCTAACACATTCCCTTTTCATAACTTACCCCCGAACTTAAAATCTACCAAGGTCTTTCCTATTCTTTTCACCCTTTCCTTATTGGATAAAAGAAAAGTCGATGGCGACTCTAGCTATCCGCACATTTGGATAAAACCAAACAAGTCAGTTCTCCCACTGTATTACAGTAGTGAAGACTCTTATTTGGCTTATAAGACTTTTGGGGGAGAAAAAGAAAAAAGGAGAAGGACATGACTGAAGATTGGAGAAGTCAAGGTTTTCGGAGAGCGGGAGATTTTTATACGTGGAAGCAATTAAAGAGAAAAGTTCATCCCAATCTTTGTAATGACTATATTTTGTCTTGTGATTATTTTGAACAATATGAGTAGCTTAACCCCCTAATTCTACGGGGTGTCCCTGATTTGAATCAGTAATGATTATGAATTCTTGAGTTCTTTAATAAAGTTGTTTTCTTATTCAATTTAATTGGGCAATGTTTTCATGCTTTCCTTATTGGACCAATTAGGATTGATGTACGATTAACAACCAGCTGGGCCGCACTTGTTAAGGTTTTTGTACGATTATGCTATAATAGATATCACCTGGGACTAGGGATACCTTATAGTTACCAGATCACTCTTGATAAAATAAAGGCTTGACTCCATCAGATATCTCTAAGGACTTAGGGTTTAGGATGGATGGTTAAACGTTTTTTCACTAAGGACTTAGGGGAAGATAATCTAAAGGGTTGGTAATTGAAGGATATGAACTTGTTGAAGAGATCAGGATTCAAGGTTGTTATAGGGAAAATTATACACCATACCCTAACACGCTCCTCATATCTTTGAAAAAGCCCTAATTTACATTCTGCTTATTTTTTATTTCTACTAAGTGACAATTCCTAAACCAAAACCCCAATTAAGTTTTTGTTTAATTGAATGTGAATTGAACTCGATAATTGTATACAATCCTTGAAATCGACATTATGAGAATCTCCTTGTTATTACAAGAGGCAAAATAGTATACTTACTATTTTTCCCATCAAATTTTTTGGCACCATTGCTGGGGACTTCCAAATTAAAGATTTCAATTTTAGTTCAATTGAATTTTTGTTGCTCGTCAACTAAAATTTTGTTTCAATTTTTATTTATTTTTCATTTTATTTTATTATAAAAAAAATATATAAAAAAAGAGGGTCAAATTATGTTTTCTTCATTAATTCTTCTATATTTTTCTACTAACCAAGTGTCTGAGTGTTGTAGTCATGTATTATTTCGATATATGCCACTTGTATCTCATGCATGTGGTCGCCAGATTCAGGATTAATGTTGGAAGAGGCAACTAAATTTTTTAAAGCATATAGTAGGGAGGTAAGACTATGGCGAATGTTACAGTTGGAAGAAGATGACATGAAACCAAAAGAAGAATGCATAACACCAGATGACAAAGATGCAGTGAGAATAGAAAATTTGAGGTAAAAAAGAATGATGGGGAAGAGGAAATTATGAAACTTGAAGATGATCGAGTTTTTGATGAAACTACAAACTTGACAATTTGTGAAAATGTGGACATCCAACCAGAAAATCTTCAACAAAAGAGTCTCCCTAAAAATTATTTTCACAAAAACGCCGATGACAGTCAAGAAATTACTAAAATATTGAATGTCATTTATGCCTTGTTCAATAAAATCATGTTGAAAATGATTTGGAAGCAACATCATCAGTACTTTAAGTTCATGGGGTTACCACCAAACAAAAGAAAGAAAAAAGATGATGTGTACTTTGTGTAATATATGCCACCCTAACAAGGGTAACAAACCTTTGAGCCATGCGACGTTAAACGATACGCTTCGTGGGAGGCAACCCACACTTTTAATAACTTAGTTTTCCTTTTTGTTTTGTTTTGTTTTTAGGTAATAATAAGGTAGTCTTACTGGTGAAAGGTAGGAGACATCAGTTGGTATTGCATCACCCCCAGTGAGCTACCCCTCTCAATCTTAATCTGAAACATTAAGGCCAATGCTTAGTTCAAGTTTGGGGGAGGGGGGAATTTACTACTCTGCATTGCGATTTATTTCTTTGTTTTATGTTATTTGCTTTGTAAAACCACACGTTAAAGCTCGTTCCAAATTTTGACCATAAATTTATGTTTTGCACAAGATCTTATAATTCAAAGAAATCAGGAAAGTATATAGAGATATGAAGTTCAGAATAATGTAACAGTGATATAAGTCTAACGTGTAGATATGTACCATAGTGCTTGAACATTGAGAAGTACTCCTGAAGTAGTTTATCTTTATAGTCTGACATAATATAGACTCACATGCATGTATGATTGGTGGAGAAATAAATAAATTTGGCAACAAATGATGAAAAGGCGGTAAAAGTCAACTGACTCGCTAAGTTGGGAATCCCTCACCCGGTTATTCACCCGAAAGGGGATTGATCCCTAAACGTCATCCAAAAGGACAATACATAACTGCAAAGTTTGAAAATTTCATCGGTAATTAAAAGTAGCCAATGTTGCTTATTTGGTGCCTAAACAAAAAATTCTTGATTAGTCTTGTACATGTGATGATCATCATAATTATCATTGCCTTAATTTGAATGTCCGAATGAAAAAGGAGAAAAATTGGAAAGAGACTTTAGTACAAAGCATAGTTAGAGAGGTATCTAAAGAGGAAGCTCGAGATTAAATGGTTCTTACACAAACTCCTCATGTCATGTGAATATCGGACGAACTACCTTTTGATCAATCTGAACTGATATCTCACGTATGAGTATCGGTATGCTGCGAATTTCATGATCTCTTGTAATTGTCGCTTGAGGTCAAGCAACAATTTACTATTGGGGGAGTTTGACTAGTGGTTTTTACACAGTTATTTTCCATTGATTTCAGTTATCTTTTCTTTTTATTTTCGAGTGTTTTATTTCATTTTACCATATTTTATGCATTGGTTGTGTGTTTTAGTGTTTTTAGACTCACAGGAATGAATCGGGATAAATCAGGGCAAAAAAAATTCAAAATTCAAAGTTTCAAAAAAGTTTCCAGCATGCTTCAGGAGGTGCAACACGACCACCCATTTCAGGCAACACTGCCCGTGTCTGCGAATGTGCTGATTGATTAAGTTTTACTAAAAGATTCATAACTCGAGCTACGAAAATCAGATCGATGCGTTTTATTATTCGTTGGAAAGCTGAGAGAAAGAGCTACAATTTTCATGTTGAAGTCATAAGCTAATTCGAATTGTAGAAGCCTCTAAAAATTCATTAAAGTTGAATACATTAAAAATTTAGTTATTTCGGGTCATTTTACGGGCCTGGTTTAAGTTTCCGACCCATTTTAAGTTAGTAGTGAAAACCCTTATTTGGTTTATAAGACTTTTTAGGAAGAAAAATATAAAAGGAAGAGGACACAACTTATGATTGGAGAGGTCAAGGTTTTCGGAGAGCGGGGGATTTTCATGCACGAAAGCAATTGAAGACATTGTTCACCCCAATCCTTGTAATGTCTATATTTTGTCTTGTAATTATTTTTTACATTATGAGTAGCTAAACCCCCCAATGCTAGGGGGTGTCCCTGATTTGAATCTGTAATGATTATGAATTCTCGAGTTCTTTAATAATGTTGTTTTCTTATTCAATTTAATCATACAATGTTTTCATGCTTTCTTGATTGGACCAATTAAGATTGATCTACGGTTAACAATCAACTGGACCACAATTGTTAAGATTTTTGTATGAATAGACTATAGTAGATATCACCTAGGACTAAGGATTCCCTATAGTTACCAGATCACTCTTGATAAAATATAGGCTTGACTCCATCAGATATCTCTAAGGACTTAGGATTTAGGATGAATGGTTAAAGGTTTTCCCACCAAGGATTTAGGGGAAGATAATCTAAAGGTCTGGTAATTGAAGGATATGAACTTGTTGAAGAGATGAGGATTAAAGGTTTCTCTAGGGAAAATTATACAACACACCCTAGCATACTCCTCATATATGGGAAAAAAACCCTAATTTACATTCTTCTTATTTTTTATTTATGCTAAGTGACAATTCCTAAACCAAAACCCCAATTAACTTTTTGTTTAATTGGACGTGAATTGAATTCGATAATTGCATGCATTCCTTGAGATTGACATTCGGGGAATATCACTGTTATTACAAGAGGAAAAATAGTACACTTTCTATGTTTCCCATCAATAATTCCTTTCATGAACTTTCAGTTGCCTAAAAGCATAAGCCATAACCTGTCTATTTTGCATCAGCACACCACCAAGACCCATCTTAGACGTATCACAAGCCTGCCAGCATATGCGTGCCAAACTGCACCTTCTGTGCCTCTTAACAATCCATGACCTGAAAGATCCTTTCAATTTCTTTGAGCCAAGTTTGAGTTCCACCAGGGTCGTACCTACCCTTGAAAGTAGGCGGATGGTTCCTCTTAAACGTTTCTAAGACACGGGAACCATCATTCTGGCCAGCATTAGGCTAATGTTGCACAACCTGAGCAACACCCTGCAAAGTAGCAACAATTTCATCATCATTTCTTCCAGTCATCCTACACACAGGAAAATTAACTTCAGAAAATAATATATCGACAATGTACTCACACTAACCGACCGACAAGACATGCACATCATAGGAAAACATGGTCGAACGGACCAACCTGCTTTGATACCATTAATGTAACACCTTTTAAACCCACATATAATTCGCGTATAATTTCTGAAAATAAATCTGATAAATTCACCAACAATGGTGTCACATCTTCATATAAACATCACGTAAAACATCATGCTCCGTAACACAGTTTTTCAAGATCAATTATAACATATACTACATTAATAACAACATTGACACTTCAACTACTCGCAACAGAATTCATAGTTTCAAAACACTTTTATTAAAATACTTCATAGGAGCTTCATCATAATTCACTATTCATAATTCACTATTCATAATTCATAATTCATAATTCATAATTCATAATTCAAAACAACTTAAATACCACAAAAGATAGTTTAAAATATCCAAAATAATTAAAAGAACATAATTATTCTAATCAAGCGATCCAAACCCGATGTTACATATCAGAGCAAGACCCACTTTATTCAACAGGAAATAAATAATGCACTCCGAATCTGTCCTCTAAGCCTCAACGAACTATTCCTGATTACCTGCATGTTACCCATGTATAAAGGCAACATTTCCCACAAGAAAGGGTGATTAATAAAAAATTACTATAAAATATATATGGAATAGTTATAGTAGTACAACAAAAAATTATCATGGATTCTACATATCATCATACTTCATATATTATACTCACACTTTCGGATCTAATAAACATCAATTATATCATTATATCATCAAATTAACATATATCATTAAACACCACTGAAATCACAATGTTATCAATCATCACTTAATAAATCATTATGGAATGGCACATATATTACAATGCAACATTATTTACTCATGCTTGTGGCACCAAAACTTCACTGATGACTAAGTCATATTCCTCCAAAGATCCCCATCATAAGATTGATTCCCGCTTGGAACCAGAGCACTTCATAAAAATGCACTCAATCCACACCATGGGATTGAGGCCATCTCCCGACTAATGTCCTAACATCACTGGGCCAATGCTCTATCAACATCACCGGACTAATGTCTTAACATCACTGGGACAATACCCTAACATATGCAATGGACGCATGATGCATAACAACATAATAAATCACGAGCACTGCTTGTCAAAATGCAACATCATTCATATAATTATCTTTATACACAATGTATGCACATAAAAAATGAAATCATCAAATTCATTCATCATAGTAACACGAATTACTTCATAATACAACATTGCATCATCATAGCAACATCAATTGATTGTTTACACATACATCATAAATAAATAAATCACTGAATTATCCACTTCATCCAAGCATAGGTACCGGAAATACATCATATGATTCATCTTACCATACACAATTATACTTCATTGGTTTATCTTCCTAATACTTCGAACGGTACGTCAAACAGAGCAATGAAACTCAAGTTATGACACTTTAAAATCCTGCCAGCTGCCCCTCGTCTGAGGCTTGCCTAGAGAAGCAGCTTGCTTTCCTGAGGCTCTTCTGGCATGGCTGGGGAAAAAATCTTTCCCCCATACCAAATTATAGGAGCACTAATTTTCCATCTCTTCCTTCGCCCAACGACCTCCTCATTTGCACGATGAGCTCACGCTCGTCTCTGCTTCGCGGACGAAGTTGGCGCGAGACACCCCTCCATATATTTTACAAAACCTGCCAAAAACCATCCTACTCCATTGCCTCACTCTCTCATGTCAAAGTCTAGGGGAATATGCTTCGCCCAACGACTTAGGAAGATCCCCCGACGAGGGCGCGAAAACAACAACTCTTCTATTGCATTTTCTGCACATAACCAGTCCTAAAATCCTTACGATTTCATCACCCATTAAGTCCAAAAGTCACATAATTCATCAAGGTTTCACAACATCACAATAACACATCATAGTAGGCATCATATAAAATATTTCATAGCATTACAACATCAATATATCACCAATTAAATCATCTATTTCATCTTAATCATCATGTTATCAAATTCATCATAAAACCCCTAACAAACTATATTCCTCTAAATCCTATATCAATTATAATAACAAGGATAACCCCTTACCTTATATTATCCTAGCAATGATCTTTCCTTCTCTGTATTCTATAGAATCCCTTTGAGTTCTTGTGCCCTAGCTCTCGGTCACTGTTATTTCCCAATTTTTATGATTGCACAATAATGAAACACTAGCACATTCTTTTCCTAGTTTAACCCTTGTACACTTTCTATGGTCTTCCTATCTTACCCTCACTAATAACCTCACCAGTTACCACCTTACCCTTATTAATCCTACATAATATAATATCTATATTTTACTAATTAAAATAATTCTAAATAATCACTCTAATTATCTAAAATTATTAAAACCCCCAATATCACTTAATTTCCAATATACCCCATATAACAACACATCACACATCATATTTCAACAAAACATCATATATTCGCAAATACATCACAAATATTCATCATAAGTCAATTAAATAAATAATCTAATTATTTTTGGGGTGTTACACTCATAGTAATTGACAAAGTACAAAGTTTGTCCTAACGATGAGCTAGCCAACTTATCACAAATATTTTGAACTAATCCATTCCGAGCGGGTTTGTTTGTAAAAAATTCATAGGGATGTAAAGCCTAATTCTGAATGGGGTTGTTTGTAAAAAATTCATAGGGATGTAAACCCCATTGGCCCATACTAGACAACTCCTTATTTCTAAGGTTTTTCAGGAGCTCGGGTATAGAGATTCACACAAGTGATTCCCAATGTAATATTCCAAATAAAAAATAAAAAATGAATGCAAGAAGACTAAAAATAAGAGCAAGGGAATAAAATAAAAGTAAAAAAAGTAAACACACAAGAACAAACAACCCTACAACTAAAGGGAGGGTTTCTACAAAACGTCTGAATTTATTTTACCCTACCTCTTATAAGGATAGTTCTAGGGGTATTTTGGGATAAGCATACAAGGTCATAGGCCGCGATTGAGATCTCATCATGAGGTTTAGGTTGGCCAATTCATGATAAAACCTCAAAGGGTCTCTCTTAGGGGGAGCCTTTTCATAAACCTTGTAAGACTTTGGTATTTTAGGTCATACAAAGTCACACATTAGGGTTCTAGGTAAGGTCCTCAGAGTCATTGACCAAGTCCAAAGTTTGTCATAAATAAGGGCTAACCAACTATTGACAAGTGTTTTGAACCGATCCACTATAGACGAAGTTTATTGTACAAAACTCATAGGGATGTAAACCCCATTGGCCCATGCTAGACAAAACCTTATTTTTAAGGTTTTTCTGGAGTTCAGGTATAGAGCTCCACACAAATTTCCCAAAAGAAATAAAAGCAGAACACCAAAAGCAATAATAAAAGAAAACGGAAAAGTATCGTTTTTGGTCCCGTATGTTAACGTCAACGTTCATTTTGGTCCCTTAACTTTAAAAAAGTTCATATTGATCCCTTAATTCTTTAAAACACTTCATTTTAGTCCTTTTTGTCTTATTAGTGATGAATTTGGCAACCGAGTTCTGAGTTTTTTTGTCGCTAATTAAACAAAAAGGACTAAAATGTAGCGTTTTAAAGAGTTAAGAGACCAATATGAACCTTTTTTTAAAATTAGGGGATCAAAATAAACCTCGACGTTAACATACAGGACCGAAAAAGGTATTTTGCCAAAGAAAATAGAACAATACACAAAGCAAACAACAAAACCCTAACATTATAGGGTAGGCAAAACTCTTTTCAAAGTAGTCCCCAGTGAAGTCGCGAGATGCACGGCTGGAAAAATTAATGATGTTGCCACCATCTTTTATTCGTCCTAAGGATAGTGAAAATAATGGGAAAGCCCTAAAATGGAAGGTAAGATGGTCATCATAACCAAATTATGGGTTTGTAAGTCGGTTAAGTAAGGGGAAGGTGTTAGGAACCTCCCTTGTACACAAGGGGAACCTTCTCTATACTTAGGGTTAAGGTGTGTTTGCTATTTATTTCTTGACTAAACTGCTTTAATTATTTATTTAAAAAGGATGAGAGCTATTCTAAATGATAGTTAACTTGCTAAAGCTTTGCAGCTCTATGCCTATGTATTCGTCAAGAGATGGAATCAGAGTCTACATAGTTCGAATGAGTTTGTTAGTGTTTTTTAAAATTCTATGTGTTAGAACATAGTTTGGTTTTACATCTTAGTAATAGTTTTAATGATAAGAAATGCATGATATATATAAAGAACAAAATTCTCTCTAATGAATTATTTATATATGCAAAGAAGTTTTAATAAAGAAGTATAGAAGTTGGAAAACAATTTGCACTAAATAAGATCTGATAAAAGAGCATAGAAGATGTTGAGTGTATTTGTGTTTTAAAGTTCTGATTAAACGAAGCATACAAACTTAGAAGCAAAACCGTATAAACACGCTCAATAGAAGAAGTTTTGCTGCTATAACTTCTGAAGCACCAAAGCTGCAAGCTAAAATCTGATACTCTGATAAGTGAAGTTCTGGAAGAACAAATGAAGTCTCAATGCAGTCATCTATACTTAAGTTCTAAGAGTCAACACTTAAACTCAAGCTATATTCTGACAAGTGAATTTATGAAAGTACAAAGAAGCTTCAACATGTCTGTCTCATCCAAGTTATGATCATATGAATCTCAAGAAACTCCTATGATCTAAAGTCCCAATGTTAATATTCTCATTCTGAACAGATTTCAAAAAAGCAAAGTTCTTATGTATTATAATTCATTCATTATAAATTAAAGATTAACGGCTGGAAAAAGACAAGATCCGTATTTTTGGAAAGTGCATTAACAAACATTTTATCAACCTTTCAAAGATAGTTTCTTATGTCTATAACAATTAAATTCATTTCTTTTATATAAAGAGACTATGAAGATTAATCAAGGAGCAAGCGCATAAAATAGAAATAACTTACACACGCATATTAAGACATCATCACTCACACATAACAACAAGAGGGATCAAGAAAAATTCTTGATTTTATCATTGTGCTTTAATCTTGTAAACATCACAATTGTGATATAGCTTTTTAGAAGCATTTGTTAAAGACATTATTTCTATTAGAAAAGTTGTAATTCGTTGAGAAACCAAGTTGTGGTTTAGTCTCGAGAAGACATTACCGGTAGTCATTATGAGTTGTAATTCCTTGAGAAACCAAGTTGTGGTTTGATCTCAAGAAGACGTTGACCGTTGTCTTCGTGAATTGTAATCAAGTTTTGATTAGTGGATTAAGACCTCGACTGAGAGAGGAAAAATAACCTTGGCGGATGGACTGGAGTAGTTTGAGTTCAAATGAACCAGGATAACCAAACGTGTCATATAACCTTTAATTTTTGAAAACGCCAACTCAAAACCCCATTTCTTGTGTTTTTCTATCCTTTACTATGGACTTGAGGTGTCCTTCATATGTACCAATTTCTCGGCTATGGCCTTAGAGCTTGATTAGTATTAGAGAGTTAGATAAGAGAGAGGTGTGTGAGTATTGAATGTAATACAAACTTAACTACAAAAGGTTCTATTAATACTGACAGGTGTTAATTTATATCTAGGTGAATCTGCTATTTTAGGTTACAATTAGTAGTTATATAAGATAGCTTGTAACTAACAATGTAACTAACATAAATGAAAATGGAAAATAGTTACAGAGATATGAAAACTCTCCCCTATTATTTTTAATATGGTATCATTTAGTTGAATTGATTCATGGCGGGAATTCCTTCTTCTGTCACATCTCCAACCATCGGTCAACCATCTTCTTTAATGCCGAAAATAGTGCAATATGCCGATGATTCGTGTCGTCTTCACTTTTCACTCAAGATCGTGCAAAAATTGAATGAAAATAATTTTCATCTATGGTGTCAATAAGTAGAACCTTACATCAATACACACGATCTCACCGATCTTGTTGTCTGTGCTCGCGTTCTGCCACAGTTTCTTAACTATGATGCTCGTTGCACCAGTATTATGAATTTGACGCACTCCTCGTGGATTCAAAAAGATCAAATGTTCTTTTCGTGGCTTTAGTCCATGTTATGCAGTGAAATTCTCTTGTGCATTCTCTATTGCTCTCATGCTCATGAACTATGAAATCAATTGTTCTCCTACTTCCAAAAGTAAACGCATGCGCGTGCTCATTACCTTCGTGTGGAAATATGTATGATTACACCTTATTCTCTCTCAATTCAGGATCACCTGCTCAAAATTTGAACCATTGTTGATGCATTGCCATCCATTGGAGATCTGATTCCAATTTGGCACCACATTAATGTTATCCTTGAAGGATTAACCATTGATTATGCACCAGTAATGTCAGTTGTGGAAAGAAAATTTAGAGTTATGGACCTTGATGAAACGGAGATTCGCTTGCTTCTTCATGAACTCTAGCTTTTTAAGTTCAAGAAACATTCAGTTCCTAGTCTGGTTTCACTCAACTCACACACGTGTCTCCTCGATATGCACCTGTGGAAGACTCTCAAGCACTCAGCACTGATTCCTTTTCAACTTAGTCAAGACAAAATGCTCATGCTGAACCTCACTATAATTCCTTTTGTGGTGGCAAAAGCAAATCGTGGAGGTAGATTTGGTAGAGGTTGTTGTGGCAGATTCTCTGGTAACAACATTGTGCAGTGTCAAGTGTGCTCTAAGTTTGGAAACTCAACTTTGGCATGCTGGAACATGTTTAAGACCTCATTTCATGTCACCAATGATCCCGGGAACATTCAGCAGCCAGCACCATTTGAAGGACATGGCCAAATCTTTGCAGGCAATGACCTAGGTTTGAACATTTCATCTGTTGGTGTCAGTTGCTTTTCCTAACCTTATCAACCTTGCACGCCACTCACTCTCCATAATTTATTGCTTGTGCCTAACAATACCAAACTTGCTCAATGTCAGCGATTTTTCTAACGATAATAATGTCTATTTTCTATTTTTTGTTATCAAATGCCTTAGTAAATCCCAGGTTTCTGATGTAGTCTTACTTGGAGGAAATGTATGATCTGATGACATTTATGAGTTTCCTTCACTTGATTTTTTCAAGTCTACTAAATCATCTAGTTTGTCTTGTTTTCCCAACTATCTAAATAATGTACCTAGAGTTAATTTTGTTGGTGTAGATTCATCTTTTCCCTATGTTTGGCTTCTAAGATTAGGGCACCCTAGTATTAATTCCCTTAAACTTGTTTTATAAAGTTGTAATGTTCCCTTTTAACATAAATACAATGATATTTTCTGCTCTGCTTATTGTATTGGGAAAGCTCATAGGCTCCCATCTTCCACTTTTTACACTATTTACACAAAACCTTTAGAATTAATCTATACTGATTTGTGGTGCCCTCACTTAATGCTTATGCATTAGAGTACTCTTATGACATGTCTTTTTTTGATGCATATACAAGATTTACTTGGATTTACCTCCTTAAGATCAAATCTGATGCACTTAGTATTTTCAAGAAGTTCAAAACTGTGGTTAAACTTCGGCTTAGTCTTTCCATTAAAGTTGTTCAATCTGATTGGGGTAGGGAATTTAGGCCTTTCACCAGCTATCTTAATGAACTGGGTGTTGTTCACATACTTATTTTTCCTCACACTCATCATCAGAACGGAGTGGTTGATCGAAAACACATACACATTGTATATGTTGGACTCACCCTGTTAAGCCAAGTTTCCCTGCCCTTAACCTACCCGGACTATGCATTCTCCGCTACAGTTTATCTTATTAATAGGTTTAGTACCTTCTATTTATAGTTTCAAGTCACTTACACCCTCCTTTTCAATCAATAACCTGAATAAAGATTCTCCTTTTCAAGTCCCTTAGCACGCGTTTTTGTTTCTAATCAAGTTTATCAACCTTCCAGAAGTTGGTTAACACTCAAAACACAAAGTTTAGTTGAGATTTGGCCATGTGAAGTCACACTTTCTCCATGATCAAGCGTGTGCACGTGTTTCCTCCAAGTTGCATCATCCACCCTCCCTCAATGTGCTATTCATTTCTCCTATAAATAGGGACCACATTCACATGATCATTTTGCAAGATTTTGATAGCCAAAGAAACCTTGTTCATATCCCATTTGAACTTTGAACTTGTAAGCTTTGTTTTCATATCCACGCCCTTTCACCAGCCAAAATTTGTACTCCTCAAGCTTCCTTGAACTTTACTGAAGCTAACAAGAACAAAAGAAAGAAAAATTATGCATCATAGTGAGTTCTCAAAGTATGTTTTTAGAAGGTTTTGAGCATACTTCGAACAGGTAGTTGGAGGAACCATTTCTCACAACTCAAATTACTGTGATGGTCCTTGATGTTCATTGATGCTTACTGCACCCTTAATTTTCATTATTTAATCCATTAGCTATGTCTGTGTTTGAATTTTGCTTTTGAAAATCTTTCTGGTTTTTCTCAAATTGAGTACACTATAGTTTGAATAAATTTTTCACAATGATATGGTTAAGATCGTCTCATTGAGACACTTTTGATGATACAAATTTCATAGGCTATGGTTTCGTATTTTTGGTCACGAAACTGCCCTAGTTTTTTGCAAATTTTTGAAGCTGGAGTTTGAAGATGATGAGGTATCATCATCATCCAATCAGTGATAGTGTGACATTTTAAATATTTTGATTGGCTTGATCTTTTTCAATTCCATGCACGTTGTTTGACTCGTTTCAACCATAGATCCACACCACCCTGCCTTTGGATCTGCCAACATGGCTAAGTGAGGATGATCCAACGCCTCACACTTTTTGGCTTTTATTTTATTTTTAAAATTTTGTTTTAAATTCTTCTTATCTTCAAAAATGAATAACTCTTTTATTTTTAATTCAAAAATTATGAAAAAATTATACAAAAATATTTTGAACCATTTCTGATTTTATGCATATTTTTTCTGATTTTTATTTAGATGTTTAATATTTTTTATAATTTTTTACTTGTTTACTTGATTTTAATTAGTTTAAAATTATTTTTTCATACTTTTTAAATTTTGAAAAAAAATATTACATGATCCTATGATGGTTTTTGACCTATGCTGGTTTTATTTGGTTTTTATTTTTGGTCTTACTATTTTTCATTACTTTTTAATCTATTTTCTTGATATTAATTAATTTTAAAATAGTTTCAGATTTTTCTATGCTTTTGGATGTAATTTATTTAAAGGTTTGATGTAGTTTTCTATTTTTCCCTATATTTTCATTTTTAAAAAAATAAAATTCTTTTTATTATTATATTTTGTTAGTTAATTACAATTTTAATTTTGTATATTATGGTTGGCTTGGAACTTGATCACTTAGGTCATGAATTTCATCAACATCAATGGAACTTTTAAGTGTTGATAGGTTGAAAGACCAAATTCACCAAAATGGATGATTGATGTTGATGAAATTAGACCTAATTCTTGATCCAATTTGGTTTATTCTTGTTATATTTTGTCTTCCCCTTCTATCTTCATCTCTTTCTTCTTCTTTTTTTATTTTTCAATCAATTGGATGATTGATGATTCATATTTTTCAATTGAATATGGATTGATACTTGTTGAAAGTGTAACTTCTTGTGTCTAAGAAAGTTGTTACTCGACACAAGGTGTGTCAAAATTAGTCTGTGTCGAAGTTTGTCAAGTTGTGTTAGTCGTCGAAGTGTCGAAGCAGGTTGCTTCCCATAGTTTTTCGATTTAGGTCTAAAGAAGGTATTTTGGGATTTTATAGTTTTTGATTTTTGGTTTATAGAGAAATAAAGCTCATTATAAATAGAGGGAGTAACCCCTATTTTTGAATAGAATGAAATCAAAACGTGTATTCACAGAATTTGCAGGTTTAAGTGAATAAAGATTTTCCATAGTTTATGGGCAGAGAAAAACTGTGTAGAAACCCTAATCTCTTTTCTTCTTTAATTTTTCTATTTTCATTGTTATTGTATATTGATAACAATCTTGTTCATCAAGATTAATATAAATTCTCCATAGGTTTTGGTGGATTTCCAACATCTTGTATCAGAGCTCTAGTTGAATGATCAAGGGAAGAAGAAGAAAATCACAATGGCGATGAATTATGCGAATGGGAATCATCCAGCAAGTCTTACAATCCGAAAGGTGATAAATTTGAGAATTGTTGCATATAGATGAAGGTTATATTTTGTTATCAAGGTCTTTAGGATCTTATAAAATATGTGATAGAAACGCTTGATGAAGATCCTTCAGATGATGAAGAAATTGAACAGAAAGAATTGGAGAAGAAGAATTATAAAGCTCTTTTTATAATTCACCAATGTGTTAGTCCAGAAAATTTCGAAAAGGTTAGTGATGTAGAATCTGCAAAAGAAGCCTGGGAGATTCTTAAGAAATCTTTTGGAGGTGCAGAAAGGTGAAAGAGGTGAGGTTGCAAACTCACAAAAGAATGTATGAATTGCTTCAAATAGAAGATAGCAAGAGCATATTTGATTTCTTCACTAGGATTACAAAACTAGTGTATCAAATCAAGGTTTGTGGAGAGACGTTAACAATAAGAGTTGTTGTTTTAAAGATCTTGAGATCTTTGGCCCGAAGTTCGACCATATGGTAGTTTCCATAGAAGAGTAAAAGGATATGTCAACTTTGTCAAAGGAAGAGCTTCAAGGGATGCCTGAATCTCATGAACAAAGAATGGATGAAAGAGATGCAAGCAAGTTGAAGAGAGATACGGCTTTGCAAGCGCAGTAAGCAAGAGAAAGTAAAGGAAAAGGAAAGTGGTTCGACAAAGGTAGAGGTTGCTACAATAATTTAACTAGTAGAGGAAATAAACAGGAGGGAATTGTGTCCAATAAGAGAAGAATCTGATAATAAGGCAACCAAAGAGGTGGTGATAGATGTAGAGGAAGAGGTGATGATCGAAAACCTGACAAGAGTCTCATTCAGTGTCACAATTGTCAGGAGTATGGTCATTATTCTAGTGATTGTCTAGAAAAACGAAAGAATCAAGAAGGTGATGCAAAGTTTGCAAAGTATGAAGAAGAAGAGATGATACTAAAGGTCACAAAAAGAGATGAAGAGAAATTCAAGGACCAATGGTACTTGTATTCAGGATGCTCATCATACATGTTTAGAAGGAAAGATTGGTTTGTCAACAAAAAATACTCAATGAAGAACATGTTAAAATTTACAAATGACAATACTCTAGCAGATGAAGGTATTAGTGATGTTCTGATTATGAGGAAATATGCCAAAAGGTCAGTAATTTCAACGTACTATACATACCAGGTATGAAAAGCAACTTGCTTAGCATAAGGAAGTTGGTCGAAAAGAATTACAAAATGTTGGTCAAAGACAAGATGATGAAATTCGTCATCACGAATGGAAGGTTAATCTTGAAGGCTCCCATGCCCCAGAATAGAACCTTATAGATTGAACTAAATATGATGGTGCACAAATGCCTAGAAACTGCAGGTAGTAGATGGATGGATATGGCATTATCGACTTGGTCATCTCAACATCATAGACATCACAGATTTGAAGATAAGAGACATCGTTTCAGGATTACCAAAAATTGACATTCTAAGCAAGGTGTGTGAGGAATGTGTGCAGGCGAAGCATCAAAAGAACAACTACAGCAAGGATGTAGGAATCAATTCGAAGGCAATCCTCGAAGTCATATACTCTGATGTATGTGGACCAATCCAGGTGGATTCGATGGGAGGTAACAAATACTTTGTCACATTTGTAGATGATTTCAGTCAAAAACTATGGACTTACCTGATTAAGAAGAAAAGTTAAGTGATCGAGGTATTTGCCAAGTTTAATTCTATGGTCTAAAGGTAAAGTAACCGAAAGCTCAAAGTTTTGAGAACTGATGGTGGTGGAGAATATGTGTCGAAAGAATTCAACATGTTATGTGAGAAAGAGGGGATTATGCATGAGGTCGTGCCACCCTACACTCCATAGTAGAATGGAACTGCATAAAGGAAGAATTAAACTATCATGAATATGGTCAGAAGTATGTTGAAAGGTGTGATGCGGTGGGAGAACTGACTTGAGATTTTGCGTTTGTGTTTGCAAATGTTGCGGTTTAGCAAGAGTCGCCACCGACTTTTATTTTATCCAAAAGGAAAGGTAAAAAAGCACAGGAAAGACCTTTGAGATTGTTTTTGGGTTCGGGGGGTAGATTATGAAAAGGGAAGGTGTTATCACCCTTTTCATCCATGGTTTTCCATGGGCTCTTAGTTACTTGTTTTAGATCACTTGCTTTTGCTTTTCAATTGTTTGAAATGGTGCTTTTGTGTGTGGTTTTGAAAGTATTTTGAAAAGAGGCCTTTGTTTAGGCAACCTTTGTAATGATTCTTGTTTGAATATATACAAAGGTGTTTGTCTTTTGAAAAATGTTTCAATGTTTGAAAGTTTGTTTGGAAAATGTTTTGAAATTTTTGTGAGAGGTTTGAAAATAGCAATGATGGTTTTTCAAGTTTGATCAAGTAACTAGGAGTTGTCTACCCTAATCAAAAGTCTTTCCTACACATTTTTATTCCTTTGACATTGTTGATTCACCATTGCATTTGGTAATCAACCCTATATTTAGATGTTAAACGGGACGGGCGTGGGTCATCGTATGACCATGATAGCAATATTGCCAAGTATCTTAGCAAGTTTTTGAGGGACTAGATCAGTTATGTTTAGGCAACCAAGATAGCGTCATCGAGGGACTATGATCTTTTTATTTTGTTTTGTTTTGCCAAGATACCTAGCATGCATACCATGGCCATTTTAAGGCAACAAAGTGGATGAAACCCTAGGGGTGATTGTGTGCAATGTGTTGTCATTTTTTATGCATTTTTGTCTTGTGTTTAGTCATGCTATTTGTTTGATTTTGGTCTTTGCATACAAAACCCTAGTTTTTACTATCACGGTATATGAAAGCAATAAATGCGTAAAGTAAATCTAGACTATTACAACATTATTATGGAAAGGGGGATACAAGTTTGAATAGGGGATATTTGCACAAAATAAAACCCTAATTTACTATTACAACCCAATTGAATTTATACAATAAATAAATGAACAATTATTTAAATGTACAATAAAATGTAAATATGCACAAATGTTTTTGTATTTATTTTATGTATGTAAATTAAATTTATTTATGTCCTAAAAATAAGAGAAAATAAAAACGATTATTTTTGGAAATGGTGAAAACCCTAATTTTTGGTTTAAAAGAAAATATATATTCTATTATTATTTATTTCATTTATGTACAAGAAAATAAATAAAAATATATAAAAAAGGTGTTAAAAAATTAAATATTGTATGGAAATATTATTTTAAGTGTATAATATAATAAAATAAAATATGTAAGTATTTTAATATTATTTACAATTTTATTTAAGAAAATAAAGTATATATTATTTAATAAACTATTTTTATGTCAAGAAAATAATAAAAATAATAAAATAAAATGTGAAAAATTAAGAGGATATTTTTTGTGATTTTAAATATTTAGAAAAAATAAATAAAGTCAAAAAATATAAAAAGAAATGGAAAATATGTAAAATATGGAAAATGGGCCAAGGGGGTGCAAAAAACAAAATGGAGGGTGCAAGCAGCAACAAGCCCAAGTGCCAGGCCCAGACTCCACTTCGTCCCTGTCCTTGGAACAAACACGCGCGCGCCCTGTACTTCAAAGTCTATTCTCTCCATTCTTTGCATGAAATCAAAAACTCACAACATGAAACTTATAGAGTTTTAAACCACTATTCTAATGATATAAAAAACTTGATCTAACTCTCAAAGACCAGAGAGAATTTCAGTGGCCCTAAATTCTAACCTAACTTTTTCAGCATGTTCAACATCTAAATTCTCCTAACTCAGTTAATATAAATACAAGCTATTCATATGTACAACTCATAAGGGGCTGCTAAGGGGTCATTAAGCATCAACTGACCTTAGAACCTATAATCGACCAACTTGGCCATAGAAAAGTAGCAGTATGATACACTCATTGAGACCAAACTCTCGCGATGATTCCGGCCGCAAGAAAAGGTTGCTAAACTGGAATTATGACCGATCGAGGGTGGTCAGTGATATTGAGATCCTCTAGAACCCGATTACTATTACTAGGACAGGTTGAACCAACTAAACTGAAAGAGGGTAATACCTAAACTCCATGCCAGCCTGAAATTTAAGGGCTATTGTGTGACTTATTTGCCCTTACCATGTTTGCTATCTGTGAATACTTGTGGTGTGTTCTTATCATGACATCATGCATCATGACATTGCATGCATATTTCATTAGACTAACCCATTTCAAAGACCGAGGGGATTCATCTTTGTTCTATTTTGTAGATCATCGCATCTATGCGCAGAAATACTATTCGCATCAGCTTCGTACAAATCCCTGCTCAACTTAGAGAGTTGGTTTCTAAAGTTCCAGATACTCCTTCCTTTGTCAGAAGACATGGTCATCTCCTTGGTTTGGTCATTTCCAAGTTAGATGAGCAAATGATGAGCGTCTTGTTCCAGTTCTTTGACCCGCTACATCACTGTTTCACCTTCCCGGACTATCAGTTGGTTCTTACTTTGGAGGAGTTCTCTGATTTACTTGGTATTTCTATTCTAGAGCAGACGCCATTTATAAGTTAGGAGATAGATATTAGGCCTGAGGATGTTGCTACAGCCCTACATCTGACAAAGGCTGATGTTATGTCTAACTGGGAGACTCCGAGTGGGTTAAACGCTTCCTAGCTAAGTTCTTGATTGATCAGGCTCAACAGTTTTGGGACAGCTTGGACTTTCAAGCATTTGAAGACATCTTGGCACTTCTCATTTATGGCTTGGTTTTGTTCCCTAATTTAGATTCTTTCGTCGACGTGAACGCAGTCAAGATCTTCATGGCCCGTAATCCAGTGCCTACTCTCTTAGGCGACATTCTACATGCTCTTTATGCCCGTACTGCTCGGAAACGGGGAACCCTTATGTGTTGTGCACCGTTGCTGGCGAGGTGGTTTATTTCTCACCTCCCCAAATCTGTTTTGAAAGACAAGTAAGGTATGGGTTGGGCCTACAGAATTATGTCCCTTGCTCATACGGACATCATCTGGAGCACTAAAGACATGGAAGAAGTAGTTGTTATTGACCGGTGCGGAGAATACCCCAATGTTCCTTTGCTTGGAATTAGGGGAGGAATAACCTATAATCCTTGTCTGGCCTTACGATGGTTTGGGCGAGCTCGAAGGGACGGTGCTCATGAGTTGCTGATTCTGAGCATTGTCTTTGACTTCCAAGGGGATGTTGAGGGACATCGCCGCAAGTTCATACGAGCTTGGAATAGGGTTAACAGGTCTGATCCGCACGAGCTAGGAATGAAGACTTCCCTCCCGATGGAACCGTATCTCCGGTGGGTTCGAGCCCGTGCTCAAAAGCTGGGGATGCCGTACGAAGCTGTCTTGTCGGTAATTGTTGAGAGTACTGATGAAGAAGGGGTTCCTCATACTGTCCTCCATCTATACATGCCTACTGACATTTGGGCATTAAAGAGGTCGTGGATCCAGCTAAGGGAAGAACGGGATACTTACAGAGAGAAGTATCATGAACAGGAACGAAAGATCCTGAAGCTTACAAGGCAGCTGGAGAATGAGGAGGTCCTCAACGACTATGTCAGCACGGGAGGAAAACAACCATGGGAGCATTGATGTCTTTTGCTTTTCTAGTTTTAATTTACTTTTCAGTTTTTCTCTTTGTAACGCCTTAAAGGCATTTTTCAAACATTGTTTCAAGTTTTTAATCTAATAAAAGTGTGTTTCCTTTTGGTTTACAAATTTAAATATCCCTAAAGTCTTTGAAATCATATCATATGCATTCCATTCCCATGCACCTCATCACAGGTACCCTTACATGTTTCTCATCTTCTTCACTTTTTATTTCAGCACATCATGTCTTCTGAAACATCCACTGATCAAGCTATCAAGGCTCTCCAAGCTCAAAATGCTCAGTTCTAGGAGATGTTCATGAACTTGGCCAAGGAGCAGAAAGATCTGAAGACTCTTATCTTGAAGGATAAGAAGAAGAAGAAGAAGACGGTCCTCCTGAATATGGGCCACAGGTTTGGGAACAAATTGCGAGAGGAAGTTGATTTGTCTCACTCGTCTGGAGGGGGAGAGAATCAAGAAGAAAGGAGGGCTCCTAGCCCTGTGGTTTCTAACAACAACACCGAATTTGATGAAGACCAGTATCCTCCTGCCAAGGATAGGTATAAGCAACTCGAAGACCGGTTAAGTGCGATGGAGATCCAGAAGATACATGGATTGGACTTTGGTGATTTGGGTCTGGCATCTGGGGTGGTGATCCACCATAAGTTTAAAGCGCCTGTATTTGCTAAGTACAACGGGGTATCCTGCCCAAAGCTACACCTCTGATCGTATGTCAGGAAAATGCAACCATATACTGCTGATAGGAACCTCTGGGTTCACTTATTTCAAGATAGTCTGTCAGGGACTCAACTTGAGTGATTCTATCAACTAGAAGGAGCTAACATCCGTAACTGGGAGGACCTTGTTGCTGCTTTTTACAAGCAGTACCAATATAATGCCGACTTTTCTCCCACGCATACCTAACTTCAGGGTATGTCTATGGGTGAGAGCGAAGGTTTTAAGGACTACGCTTAGAAGTGGAGAGATCTTGCAGGAAGAGTGCAACCCCCTCTGGCTGATAGGGAGTTGGTGGATATGTTTCTGGGGACTTTGTCTGGTCCATATTTCAATCATTTGATCAGAATTTCATCGTCTGGTTTCACTGAGTTGATTATGACTGGGGAGAGAGTTAAAGCCGGTATTAAGAACGGCAAGATACAGAAAGGTGCTTCATCAAGTACCAAGAAGAATCCTTTCAAGAAGGAGTCTAGTGCAGTTTACAGCTCAAGGAGCCAAAATTGACCTGAGCGCCGCCAAGCGGTTAATGCGGTAGTTATTTCAATACCAACTGTTGTCCCACAACGCAACATTCAGCAAAGAGCAGAGAGGCCTCAAAGACAATTTACTCGGATCAGTATGACTTTATCTCAAATTCTACCACAGCTGTTGAAAACCAACTTGGTGATTCCGAGGGAAGCTCCGAAAAATCCCAACACCACATCACCATTATATAATTCGAATGCCCGCTGTGCTTATCACTCTGATAGCCCAGGGCATGATACCAATAATTGTCGGGCCTTGAAGAGTAAAGTGCAGGATCTGATTGATGCTAAGGAGATCGAGTTTGAAGCGCCAGAAAAGCCTAATGTCATGACTGCTCCTATGCCCAAGCATGAAGTGAATGCTGTGGATGATGACTCGTTTGTGACTTATGTGAAAGACATTTCTACTCTGTTGTTGACTGTGAAGAAGAACCTTTCGTTAGCCGGTTTATTTCTGGGCTGTGACGAAGGTTGCCATCTGTGTTCCATCCTACCTACTGGTTGCCATCTATTGAAGTCAGGTGTCCAACGCCTGATGGATAATAAAGAAATCTTGTTCGAGAAAACTCTTGTTCCATTGGTTCCTGTTGAAGAAGTTTCCATAATCACCATTTTCGCCAATTCTTCCAAGGCTTCCTCGAGAAAGCCTGTTAGAATTACATCTGTTCCGAGAATTTCTCCATTGATCATTACTGTTCCTGGACCTATCCCTTACACATCGGATAAGGCTGTCCTGTGGCACTATGGGGACGATGTGTATTATCACGGGGTTAAACAAGACTTGAAGGATGAAGAGGCTGATACTGATGTCAGCAATATTTTTGGATCTAGTAAAATCACCCGAAGCGGAAGAATTTTCTCCCCTGAGATCTCCCCACCAATTGTTCAGAAGCCTATTGTTATTACACCTGCCAGTACATCTGCTACTGTCCCTGTTCATGTTCCAATCCTTACCCCTGTCGCCGAGTCATCTGACACTCGGGGCAAAGGGATCACCGGTGGGCCAGCCCAGACGGAGGCTTCGAGGAAGATTATTGTTGAAGCCTCTAGATAGGAGATAGAGGAAATTTTAATGATCATCAAGAAAATCGACTACAATGTAGTCGAACAGCTGGGGAAAACAACGTCAAAGATCTCTATGTTGTCATTACTGCTGTGCTCAGAGGCCCATGCTAAGGCTCTGATTGCTTTCCTTAAAACTACGCACGTTCCCCAGGAAACATCTGCTGACCAGTTCAAAGACCGTGTGGCTAGTTTGACTGCTGATAACAGGTTGGGTTTCTCCGACGCAGATTTGACTTCCAAAGGGAAGAATCTTAATGATGCTCTGCATGTTTCAATAGAGTGCAGGGGCACTACCCTAGCTCACGTATTGGTGGATATTAGGTCCTCGTTGAATGTTTTACCCAAGAAAACGTTAGACCGGTTAGACTGTGAAGGGTTGGTGCTGAAGCCGAGTAACATTGTGGTTAGGGCCTTTGATGGGTCCAAGAAGATGGTACATGGAGAGGTGGATATTCCAGTTAAGGTTGGTTCTCATATTTTCGCGTCTAAATTCCATGTGATGGACATTCGACCATCTTATTCTTGTTTGTTGGGTCACCCGTGGATCCACAAAGCTGGGGCAGTAACTTCTACGCTCCATCAAATGTTAAAATACCCAGTGAAAGGGAAAATCATTACAGTGCGAGGAGAAGAGGAGTACATGGTAAGCCACCTCAACTCTTTCCGGTATGTGGAAATGGACGGGGAGTTCATTGAAACCCCGTGCCAACAATCTGAAGAAGTCCCCCAGACACTAGCATCAACTGAAACTGTTACTGAAGATCCTCCAATGAAGATGTCTTCCCTAAAAGATGCCCGAGCTGTTATTGAGAAAGGTGGGTGTGCAAATTGGGGCCAACTCCTTGACTTTGTACATAAGACTGACAAGTTTGGTCTGGGTTTCACTGCAGAAGCTCAAAGGGCCGTCCGGCGCGCGCGGATTGGAAGACCTCCCCTGCGTATCACAAATCCGGAAGTGAATGCAATAGAAGATGATGATGAAGAGTATGAATTCGACAACTGGATTTACCCGACTACCGACGGCGGACTAAGCAATTGGACGACATAGGACTCCATGCCAATTTCTTTTATAACACAGTAATAGACTTTTGTTTTGGATTTGTAACAGACAATTTTAAACTTTACGGCCCGATGCCTTACTCGAGACACTGTGGCTTTGTTTGAAGGCTTATTATGTGTCATTTCCATATATCATCAATAAAAGCATTGTACGTTTTCTTGCATTACGAATTTTGCGCTCCTTGTTTTTCTTTCTATCTTGCAAAACATCTATTTTACACACACTCACATATACAGGTCTACATCAACCCTGGATCCCACTGATAAGGACTCTGCTACTGCCAGTTATGACTTCGAAAGTCCGATCAACCAAGCCGAGGACGAAGGTGAGGATGATTGCGAAGTGCCTGGTGAACTTGCTAGATTGTTACTTCAGGAAGAGAGGGCTATACAGCCACATGAAGATCTAGTGGAAACAGTAAATCTGGGTACAGAGGTAGACAAGAAAGAGGTCAAGATCAGTGTAAATCTGGAGTCTAGTGTTAAGTAACGGTTGATTCAGATGCTGCGTGACTATGTGGAGATCTTTGCCTGGTCTTATGAAGATATGCCTGGGTTGGATACTGATATCGTGGTTCACCGATTGCATACCAAGGAAGAATGTCCTCTAGTGAAACAGAAAGTCCGCCGAATGCGCCCAGAGATGTCTGAGAAAATCAAGGCTGAAGTTATGAAACAGTTTGATGCCGGTTTTCTAGCAGTTACTTCTTACCCGCAGTGGGTGGCCAACGTGGTTCCGATGCCGAAGAAGGATGGTAAGGTTCGAATGTGTGTTGACTATAGGGATCTGAACAGGGCGATCCCCAAGGATGATTTCCCTCTGCCTCATATCGACGTTCTGGTTTACAATACCGCACATCATAAGGTCTTCTCCTTTATGGATGGTTTCTCCGGCTATAATCAGATTAAGATGGCTCCCGAGGATATGGAGAAGACAACTTTTGTTACTCAATGGGGTACCTTTTGCTACAAGGTCATGCCTTTTGGATTGAAGAATGCTGGGGAAACATATCAGTGCGCCATGGTCGCTTTATTCCATGACATGATCCATCATGAGATTGAGGTATACATTTATGACATGATTGCAAGGTCCCAGACTGAGGAAGAACATCTTGACCACCTTCAGAAGGTATTTGACAGATTGAAGTTGTACAGATTGAGGCTAAACTCGAACAAGTGCACCTTCGGGGTGAGGTCTGGTAAGCTGCTGGGTTTCTTTGTTAGTGATGAAGGTATTCAAGTGGATCCTGCAAAGGTGAAGGCTATACGAGAAATTCCAACTCCCCGAACAGAAAAAGAAGTCAGAGGATTTCTGGGACGTCTGAACTATATTTCCCGATTCATCTCGCACATGACTGCTACTTGTGAGCCAATCTTCAAGTTACTGAAGAAAGATCAAGTGGTAAGATGGAACGATGAATGTCAGGACGCTTTCGAAAGGATCAAAGAATATCTTCAACAACCACCTATTCTGATGCCTCCAGTTGAAGGGAGACCTTTGATCTTATACTTGACAGTACTCGATAATTCAATGGGGTGTGTGCTGGGGTAGCATGACGAGTCTGGCCGAAAAGAGCACGCTATTTACTACCTTAGCAAAATGTTTACCGACTGCGAGACCTGATACTCGTTGCTTGAGAAAACTTGCTGCGCTTTGGCATGGGCTGCTCACCGACTGAGACAGTATATGCTGACTCACACTAATCTATTGATATCAAAGATGGATCCAATCAAGTATATCTTCGAAAAGCCTGCCTTGTCCGGAAGAATAGCAAGATGTAAGATGATCTTTAATGAGTATGACATCTAATACACGACTCAAAAGGCAATCAAGGGAAGTGTGTTGGCAGATCATCTGGCACATCAGGCAGTGGACGATTACCAGTCTATGAACTTTGAATTCCCAGATGAGAATATCATGTTGGTGACTGACTGTGAAACACCTGGACCAGATGAAGGACCTGAGGAAGGATCTTGATGGTCTATGTACTTTGATGGAGCTTCCAACGCTTTGGGTAATGGAATTGGCGTTGTGATCATATCTCCTGAAGGCTCTCATACTTCGTTCACCGCCCGACTATGTTTCAACTACACCAACAACATGGCGGAGTGTGAAGCGTGCATTATGGGTCTCCAAGTAGCTATTGACCTAAGGATAAAGTTCTTAAGTGTATCCGGAGATTCCGCTCTCATAATCAGTCAGATCAAAGGCGAGTGGGATACAAAACACCCAAATCTTATTCCTTACAAGGAGTATGTGTTGACTTTGCTTTCGCACTTCGAGGAGATAACATTTGAACACTTCCCTAGAGAGGATAATCAGTTGGCGGACGCGCTAGCTACGATGTCTTCTATGTTCAAGGTCAGATGGGACAATGAAGCTCCCTAGATTACAATTAAGAGGTTGGACGAACCCGCACATTGCTGTGACATTGAGACTGAAGAGGCAACAGATAAACCCTGGTTCCACAAGGTAAAGAGGTATCTTGAGGCTCAGGAATACCCCGAGGGTGCATCTGTTAATGATAAGAAGTTTCTAAGGAGGTTCGCGGCGAAGTTCTTCATCAGTAATGGTATCCTTTACAAGCGTAACCATGATTCGACCTTATTGCGATGTGTATATAAGAACGAAGCAGAAAGGATTATGGTAGAGTTACATGAAGGTACTTTCGGAACTCACTCTAGTGGACACACCATGGTAAAGAAAACCCTTCGGGCAGGATACTATTGGTCTACTATGGAAACTGACTGTTATCAGCATTCTCGGACCTGTCATAAGTGCCAAGTCTATGCTGATAAGGTGCACATACCTCCAGTACCTCTGAACGTCTTGACAACACCTTGGCCTTTTGCAATGTGGGGCATCGATATGATTGGTGGGATCAGACCTACGACATCCAATGGGAATCGTTTCATCTTGGTATCTATTGATTACTTTACAAAGTGGGTTGAAGCAGCTTCCTTTGCTACAGTGACTAAGAACGTCGTGGCACGATTTATTTGGCACAATCTGATTTGTCGATATGGTGTACCGGAGAGGATCATGACGGACAATGGTACAAATCTCAACAATAAGATGATCACCGAGCTCTGTAAACAGTTCAAGATACAACATCACAACTCTTCTCCTTACCGGTCGAAGATGAATGGGGCTGTTGAAGCGGCTAATAAAAACATTAAGAAGATTGTGCAGAAGATGACAGTGACATACAAAGATTGGCACGAGATGTTACCATTTTCTCTTCATGGGTACCGTACCTCAGCACGGACGTCAACAGGGGAAACACCCTATTCCTTGGTATATGGCATGGAGGCCGTCTTGCCCATTGAAGTTCAGATACCCTATCTTAGGATTATGAAGGATGCAGGTTTGAGCGAAGACGACTGGATTCATACCAAGCTTGATCAGCTGAACTTAATCGACAAAAAGAGACTTACTGCTATTTGTCATGGTCAAACGTATCAAAAACGAATGATCAAGGCATTTAACAAGAAAGTTAGACGACAAGAGTATCAAGTTGGGGATCTGGTGATCAAACGCATCATCCTATCAAGCTCGAACGACATCAAACAGTCTGATCCACCTTCAACCAAGTAGCAAAGTGATGAGATGCTCGAGGACATAAAGGAAATAGTATAGTTGGAACACAGTGGGATTATTCACATAGCTGTTTTTCTTTGTTTTTCACAAGTTGTATAAATTCTATTTGTTCGGAGGTATTCTCTTACTTGGACGTCATCCTCTTGTACAAAAGACGCATATTTACAGGCTAACTTCAAAATCAATACAAGTCATTTTCACAAATATATTTCTAATTGTTTTCCTTTTTCTGTTTTGCTTTGCGAGAACGTCCAATGTTCAGTTTTTGATATATGCATTTGACATTAATTGTTGCTCATGAATATTTACATACAAAACAAAAAACGATTACTTGTAATATCAGAAACAGGGGAAAACGAGAAATGTCCAAATCGTACAGTTGCTCTGTCCACCAGGTATAGGGATAGACCTAGCTGGAGGAAACGATTGGAAGTACACTCATTCCCCGCAGAGTAAGGAGAAAGATAGTGGTGTTAGCTCTCCCCAGCTGAGACTCGCAATTGTGAATGAATCGGTAATATTATCCCCAAGAAGAGTTTATCTACCATCAACACTGAAAAGTCTTATCATCCCCAATGGAGTATAAAAAAAAATATCCCCAGTGGAGTTTGAAGATTATCCCCAGTAGACTCTGGAAGATTATCCCCAGTAGAGTCTAAAGGATTATTCCCCGTGAAGTCGCAACTGGAAAATCATCCCCAGCGGAGTTCTTTCCTTTCACAAAACAGGAATTCAATCCCCAACAGGTTTCATTATCACCAGCAACGGTAATTCATCCCCAGCTAAATTTATCAGCGGAATCCTCCGGCAGAGCATCTCTTCCCCACAAAGTCATTCTCTCGTCAGTTTATTCCCCAACGGAGTTATCCTCTCTTGCAGGCTTATTCTCACAAATCATCTTCATCCACTATCTCCGGCAGAAACAAAGAACTCAATTCCTTTCTCCAGCAGTGATCCTGGATTTATTTTCCCCCAGCTCAAAACATCACATTTCCATACATCATGACACATGCATATACGCATCATACAACACAATCTCGTTTATTTTGAGAACATCATTGCTTGATGCATATCATGCATTACATACAGCTAACCTTTATCTTTCAGGAAAGATACAATCATATTCTCACAAAATTCAAGCTATGAAGTTTTTACCTCAGTTGAGTTACGGACGAGCTCTTAAATCTTGACAGAGATGTTTCCTTAGTTGAATTACGGACGAGTTCCTAAATCTCAGCATAAATATTTCCTCAGTTGAATTATGTACGAGTTCCTAAATCTCGACAAAGATATTTCCTCAGTTGAATTACGGACGAGCTCCTAAATCTCAGCAGAGATGTTTCCTCAGTTGAATTATGGACGAGTTCCTAAATCTTGACAGAGATGTATCCTCAGTTGAATTACGAATGAGTTCCTAAATCTCGACAAAGATATTTCCTCAATTGAATTACGGACGAGTTCCTAAATCTCGACAAAGATATTTCCTCAGTTGAATTACTGACGAGTTCCTAAATCTAAGCAGGGATGTTTCCTCAGTTGAATTATAGACGAGTTCCTAAATCTCAGTAGAGATGTTTCCTCAGTTGAATTACGGACGAGTTCCTAAATCTCAGCAAAGATGTTTCCTTAGTTGAATTACGGACGAGTTCCTAAATCTCAGCAAAGTGTTTCCTCAGTTGAATTACGGATGAGTTCCTAAATCTCGACAAAGATATTTCCTCAGTTGAATTACAGATGAGTTCCTAAATCTCAGCAGGGATGTTTCCTCAGTTAAATTACGGACGAGTTCCTAAATCTCAGCAGAGATGTTTCCTCAGTTGAATTACGGACGAGTTCCTAAATATCAACAGAGATGATTCCTCATTTGAGTATGGACGATCGAAGTTCCTAAATATCAACAGAGACGACTCACCAGCAGAATAACGGACGACCAAAGCTCCTAAAATTCTACTTCTCTCAACAAAGATCAGACTTCCCCAATAGAATCTTCCTGAACAACAAGTATACAAGCTCTCGCTAAGGAATCTCTTATGCGATCGACACTCCTTCGGATGGCATATTTAAGCCCATCCCCTCGTCAGCAATTTTCAAATGGCATCTCTAAGCCCATTCCCGACATCACAAGACAATCACCACTTCACGCGAGTGTAAATTTCTGGGCACTCTAGTGTTCAATCCTCTTCCACCTTCGGATCACGAAAGGCACGAAAGCCAATCTACATCCTCAGGTTTAAGAACATTGAATAGGGGAAGTTGTTGTACCTCAAAATTTTCCCTCCCATATTTCTCAAAACATTGCAAGAAAGATCGCCAAGTTGCTCAAAGTAGCCCAAGGGTTAGTCAGACAAGCTCTCTCCTAAGACAGTCTACCCCAAATTAGGGTTTCATGTTGCATCAAGATACTTGAGTCCAAGTGGTCCCAAATGCTCACCAATGTCCTAATATGTTCTCAATATCATCCATGTCAGGTTTCAAGCCTTGCAGAGGAAGTTTGCTCAGTTAATTGCTCAAAAGTCCAAAAGTCGACTGTGCTAGGGAAAAAGTCAACTGTGACCCACATACAGTCAAACTTCAAGATTTTTTGTCAACATTATCATTTTGAAGTATATTTAATCATTTTATAAAGGGTTGATCATGATTCATCAAGGATTTATCACAATTCATCAAGACTCAAAAGTTGCTAAATTAGGGTTTTGTAGGAAAAGTCAACTCAACTTTGACCAAGCATAACTTTCTCATACTTTATGAGAAATGACCCATCCAAAGCTAATTTTTAATAGGATGCAATTCCCTACAATCCATATTAATTCCCCAAGTTTAAGATATGCACTCACAAGAAGTTATGAATTTGGACATTATAGGTTATTTTGAAAAGTCAACAAAAACACCTTTTTTTGTCAAAGCTTCATACATAAGCATGGAATATCAAAATGAGATGAGACCAAAAGTTTTGCTTAGAGGACATCTCAAGATTTCTAAGAAGTCCAAGAACACCTCCAAAGAGTTAAAATTGAGGAAGTTATGCATTAGTGAAGTTAACCTTTTTTTGCAAAATTGCCAAAAGTCAAATATGCCCAAAACTTCAAATTTTGCCAAATGGGCCCAATATTTTTCACTTATTTTGAGTTGGAAACATAGCCCATGTGCTCTAGCCCTTTCCACTTGTCCACATCTTATTTTTATTATTTATTTGAATTAATTTAAATTAAATCATAATAAATCAAATAAAATCCAAAATATTGATAACAAAGGATCTTGTGATTATTTCAGGTCTTAAATTACAGATTGCAAGCATTCAAATTCGTGCAAATGCATAGAGTGGACAAAAAGATTGAAAAAGCCATGTTTGGAAAGGTTTTAAGAAGGAAATCAAATCAAATCAAAAGGCATTGAAATAAGAAGATTTGGATGCAATTTGCAACCTTAATCCCTTCATTAATACATAAGGACTGCGTGCAGATCAAAAGGGAGGTTGGAAGCAAGCGTGAGAGCAAGAACATAATCTCGAAAAACAAGGAAAAAGTGTGAGATTGAAATCCCACTTAGAGGCATTCTCAAGGCTCGTGACCTATTCCAATCGCTTCCCGACACTCTCAGGAACCTAAAGCTATCAAGAACAAGCCCGTTCCGGTCCCAAATCGCACTGTAAGTCCTTCATAACCTCACCTCGTTCTTGAATTTGCATCTTGAAATTTAAGCTTGGTTAACATGAATTAATGGCATATTGTTGATCTATGAAGCATTTGCAAACTTTTGGCATTATTCAATTTCATTTATATGGCCTGTAGCATTAATCACCATTGCTAGGTTTTCGAGCTTGGTTTTAGGGTTTTTTATTTCAGGGAAAATTGGCCTTTGTAATGGGTATGGTTGTGTTCGGAAGAAGGAGACGGTTCTAACCATGGCCTTGGTGGTCATTTATATGACCTGTACGTGATTTTGGATATTGGCGTGGTTACAGTGACAGACATGGTCCGTACGTATAGGTCCCAAAACCTGTAGCGACGGTGAGAGGAAAGGGCCGATGAGTTGTCACCCCCCCCCCCCCCCCCCCCGTTGGCCAATTCAAATTCCAGCGCGCTTTTTTTCTTTTATTTTCCACTATATTTTGTTTTCATATATTATTATTATTATTTTGTATTATGATAACAATCAAAACCAAATGCCCCAGTGGTGGCCATGCAGGTTCTTAAGGCGTTAGAGGCTGGAGGTCAGGGATTCGATCCCTGCCTCCAGCATTTGTTATTTTCTCATTTGTTTTTAGACAATTCTGTGTACGTACAATCCAGGAGACCCACCATACTCCTTCCTCATCAATGCGCCAGATGGCCAGATGGCCAAATCTGGTGGCCACCATTGAAGGCACACCATAGACCAAGTCATTGCATATGCGCTGGATTGAAAAAGTCAAAGCGGACCTCATCCAAATGGGCCCAAATTCTTTCTATGCACACCCCCTCTAATCAGGCCCATCTCTATCCTTTCACATTTTTTTATTATTCTATTTAATTTATTTGCTTACTATTTTTTTTACTAACCAATAAAACAATTTATTTTTTATCAAAAAAATCACCACAAAATATTTTATGACCAATTAAAATCAGAATTTTTATTTTTCATCAATAAAAATTAATTAAATTAATTAGGTTATTAATGTTAGATAACTTTAATTTATTTTTCAAATAATTAAAACAAATTAGAATCAATAGGTTTTTAACATTAACTTAATTATTTTATTTCTTTCTTAAAATAATAAAAATCCAAAAATAAGTCTTGTAATGATTTTTCATTAATTAATTTAATAACTAATTAATCTAGCATTTAATTTTAGGACTTAATTTCTTTTCTTAAAAAATATTAAAAAACAACAAAAACATTTTCTTTTAGTTAGGAGGGTCAAAACCCTAGTTTTCGCATTCGATCTAATTTTCCCGCGCGCTTTATTTTTATCCAATTATTATATCTGCTCCTGGTTTGTAATAATTTAATTAGGACATTTACTTTTACCGCTTTTATTTTCAAAGGGTTTGTTTTTGGCTATATAAATACCCGAAGCCTTGTAATAGCGTAGTTTTAATTTCTGCACTTTAATTTCTGCAAATATTTATCTCCTAGATGTTTGATAATAGGGTTTGCATGACAAGAATGAATGACTAAATTTAAAACAGTTAGATCACCCTTAATTGTGCAAAGATAAAAATAACTGAAATCAAAACACTCGCACATGCGCACTCCTAGGGTACACTCCCACTTGGTTGCCTTTGTAAACGGCCATTGAGTATAGGTTGTTTTAGAGGTCTCCCTCTTGTCTAAAATATCATAGTTGCCTTGGAAAGGTTGCCTCGGATATTGTTGCCTCGGATAAATGATCTAAGACATTATGGTTCCACTAAGACGTCCTAACATTGCTCTAGTGACCGTACGTCCCTTTCGAATTGACCCTCAAACTCCAACGATGATGCTACCTACTCACTAATAGTAGGATAGCATTGTCTAAAGGAAACAAACATAGAACGATTCCTTTTTCGAGTAGGTAGATTAGTTCTTAAGTATTTGCTCAATCAAAACAAACTTTTTTTCACACTTACACTTTTTTATAAAACAAGTTTTCAAAAACACTTCAATACACTCTTGAAGACAAAAGCAAGAGTTAAATCGAAGTTAAAACAAAAACTTTTCAAAGCCCACAAACACAAAGAAAACAATTTTGAAAATGATGAGCAAGTACCTAAGAGCCCGTAGATAACTACGAATAGAAAGGATGCTAATACCTTCCCTTTCTATAATCTACCCCCCGTACTCAGAAATATCTCAAAAAAGTAATTTTTCTGTGCTTTTTTCCTTTCCTTGTTGGATAAAATAAAAGTCGGTGGCGACTCTTGCTTACCGCGACACTTTGCGAAAACAAACGCAAAACACAAACCAGCATTTCAAAAACAGTCAGTTCTTCCACCGTATCACAGACATCACTGGTGAAAGATTGACTTATTGCTAGTCCATCTCTAAGTGGGTTGAGCCTATCTTTGTTTCTATTTGTGTATTGTTCTTATTTGTTGTATATTATATGTTGTATATATGTTTTCCTGGATTTTCCTGGTTTTCAGAGTGCTTGGTGATTTCTCCTAAGTCCTCTATCCGGAATTGGGCAAGCTTAAGATAGGACGAGCGGTATAGTCATGTTAACTTTGAGGGAGTAATCCCAAAAAAGTAGACATGAGATCCCCCACTCAGTGGAGGCCCTTTTGACTGTAGTGTCGTTTACCGAGTAATCAGGAAGATGTACTACTTTCGACCTGGGAGCCTGTTGAAACTGAGGACTGTAGAACCTTTAACCCATCTTGGCTTTTAGGTGTAGTGCGAAAGCTATGACGGAGTAATACAGAAATGGCTATCACGCGATACTATGCTCTGACGAGTTTTTCTTGATAATATTACTAATTAGAGAGTCAATCGGGACGTTAGTAATATCCGAATGAAGGATGTTACTTTTGGAACCTTTTTAGAAACTTTTTCGAAAGGTGATAAACTATTAGACCTTACCTTATGGGTAGTACCTTTGACTCCATGCTCTTGACGTCAAACTTATGAACCCCCCATGTTTATGATCTTGTGTGTTATTTTTTCATCATGCATTCATGCACCCGTGAGCATCTTTTAAGACATTGTTTCAAGGGACTTAAAGTTGACTCTTTGTGAATATCTCATGTACTTTTTGACCATGGATTCTGGAAAAAGAAAGGCTCGGAAGTACATTTTCAAGAATCCCAAGATAGATGATTTGATGAGTCTTATTCCCGAGATTGAGAGTTCTATAGATTTTCGGAGGAAGTATGGGTCCATCGTGTCTCTTATGAAGCTTAGGATGATGGAGGGTATTCTCTCGAGTTTGGTCCAGTTCTATGATTCGATGTATCGATGTTTCACTTTCCCTAACTATCAGTTGATGCCTACATTAGAGGAGTATTCTTATATACTGGGTTTACCTGTTACTGATTGTGTTCCTTTCACTGGTTTGGAGGGGGAGCCAAAATCTCATGAGATTTCTGCTTTGATTCATTTGGGGAAGTCTGAGGTTGAAGCCAACATGACTACCAAAGGAGGGATTAGAGGATTACCCGCTCAAATTTTACTATAGAAATCGCGTTACATTTCTAGATGAAGAGTACAGTTGCTTTTGAGGCTATCTTTGCTCTACTCGTCTATGGGTTGTTCTTATTTCTGAATGTCGACAACTTCGTAGATGTCAATGCCATCATAATATTTTTGATAGGGAATCTAGTCCATACATTATTAGGTGATGCTTATTACTCCATTCATCTTCGGGATTCTTACCATGGAGGGATAATCATTTGCTGCATGTTTATGTTGTATCAGTGGTTTATTTCTCACTTGCCTCGGTCTGATGCTTTCTAGGATATCAGGATGGAAAATCGTTGGGCACCAAAGATTATGGCCCTCACTCATTAAAATATTGTTTGGTACCATCAGGCTTACCATGATGTAGAGATTGTCGACAGTTGTGGTAGTTTCCCCAATGTACCTCTTCTTGGTAAAAAGGGAGGAATTAACTACAATCTTGTTCTTGCACGACGACAACTTGGATATCCGATGAGGGCTAAGCGAAATAGTATTCATCTGAGTGGTTTCTTTATTAAGGAGGGAGAGAATTATAAGGAAGTTAAGGAACAGATTGCAAAAGCTTGGCATCATATTCATAGGAAAAGTAGAAAGGACTTGGGACCTAGAAGTGCTGTTTCTTTAGAGGCTTGTCTTCAATAGGTATAAGCAAGGGAAATTCAATTAAAGATTCCGTATTTCCGTGAAGCACCTATGCCTAATATATTTGTGATCACCACTCCTCCCCTTTTGAATGATGTGGAAAAGCTTCAGCTGGCCCTAGTTAGGGTGCAACAGGAGAAAGAAGCTTGGAAGAATAAGTGTCAGACTTTAGAGATATCCTACCAGGCAGACTTGAAGGAGAAGGATGACCTAATTGATATTATCGAGAGACGTGCTGTAGAGATGATGGAGAAACAAGAGGATTTATTTTCCACTAACACTCAATCAGGACTTGGTCATTCACTTCCCTACTTTGGTGATTAGAAAGAGGTTGCCAACAAGTATGCAGAAGAGAACAAGTAGCTGAAGACTCAGATTGCAAGACTCACATGAAAACGTCAGCGTGTGGAGTGATCTTCATCAGTTTTTCTTTCTTAGGGTTTTTAGATTCTATCTTATTTTGTACTTGGGATTGTTGAAACTTATGCTGAAAAAGTTGTAATCCATTTTGAAGTTTATTATAATAAGATTTTCAGTATTTCAAAATATGTTAGTACTTTAATATTTGCAAATTATCTATAAAATCTTTGAGATCCTTGAATTAATAATAATAAAATAAATCATATGCATTGCATATCATGCATCATCTTGTACATATTTCTTGCATTTTTTTATACCCAGGTGTCTTACTAAATTTCTCTGCTCCATTCAGCAAGTTATCTCACCAGTATAATACTCGAACTAATTCCTAGAAGAAAATGGAGAATGTGGAATAAGAGAATCGCGAGTTGCGCGACAAGCTTACTTCTCTAAAGGCTGGTATGGCTAATTTAAATGCTTTGATGGAATCATTGGTGGCTGCTCAAAAACATCCATCACTAGCTCAGCCTCAACAAACAACATTTTCTTCTGAAGGTCCCTCAGTTCCCGTTTCTGTTGTCCTAGTTACTGCTGCTCCGAATCGTATGCCTCAAGGTTATCCATGGGGAATACCAGAAAATTTCATGCCAGAAGGTTTTAATCTTGATGCTCCAGTTTCCCCAGTTGTTCAAGCTGCTACTACTCCTGCACCTCTTATGGTGCATATTACTCCTACTGTTAGAAATAAGATTCACTATGTTGCACCCCCTTCGGTGAATGATGTGTCATTTGTTAATGATGAAGTTTATCGTCCTATTCCTCCGCCAAGTGAATGTTTGGGCTTCTATGATTGAATGGACGATTTTCAGGACCAGTTTGATAGGATGTAGAAAGATATGAAGGCCCTTATAGGAAAAGAGTTGTTTGGGAAGAATGTGAATGATCCGTGTTTGGTTCCAAATGTGAAAATACCTACGATGTTCAAAGTACCAGAATTCAAGAAGTACAAGGGAAATACTTGTCCTCGTGCTCACCTAGTTACGTATGTGAGAAGGATGTCTACTCACACTGATGATCAACGCCTATTAATTCACTTTTTTCAAGATAGTTAGACTGGTGTTGCATTGAAATGGTACATGAGCTTGGATAGTGCCAATATTCATACTTTCAATGACTTAGATGAAGCATTTGTTAGACAGTATAAGTATAATAAGGACATGGCACCTGACCATGACCAACTCAGGGCAATAGTCTCGAAAGACAAGGAATCGTTTAAAGAATATACACAAAGATGGCGTGAAGTAGTCGCCCAGGTGATCCCTCAAATGGAAGAGAAAGAGATGACAAAGATTTTCCTGAAGACACTAGGTGCCTTCTACTATGAAAGAATGGTGGCGAGTGCACCGAGTGATTTTATCGAAATGGTGAGTATGGCCGTTCATTTGGAAGAAGCTGTAAGAGAGGGCCATTTGACAAGAGGTGAAAATTCCGGTAGTGCCAAGAAGCCTTCATACGGGTTTGCCAAGAAGAAAGAAGGAGATGCAATTTTTGTCATTCAAGAGAGAAGGGTTAATCCCCCTAGAAGAAATCATTATCACCACCAATAGGTTGCTTCGGTAACTCCAGTTGTTAATACGGCTCCAACCATAATGGCTTATCAAAGACCATCCTCCTAGAGAAATCAAGGGCACGATCAGAAGAAGAGGCTTTTGACTCTATTCCCATGAGCTATACTGAGTTACTCCCGGCGTTAATTCAGAAGAAGTTGGTTTAGACCAGACCACCCCCATTATGCCATCACATTTGCCTTGGTATTATAAGGCAGATCAGACGTGTGTTTTTCATCAGGGAGCACCAGGCCACAATGTGGAAAACTGTTATCCTATGAAATCAGAGGTATAAAAGATGGTGAGAGCTGGCCTTTTGTCCTTTAAAGATGTTGGCCCTAACGTAAAAGATAATCCTTTGCCAAAACATGGAAGAGGAAATCTTGTAAACATGGATGCTAGTTATCCAGGGGACTTCCAGATTTTTGATATCAACCTGGTTAGGGGAAGTTTGGTAAATATGCTTGCTGACCTCTGCGAGTTTAGTTACTATATGCATGACCGTGTTGGTTGTGGTATTTGCAGTACAAGTATCCAGGGATGTGACAAGATAAAAGCTAATCTTCAAGAAATGATGGACGAAGGACTCGTTCATATAATCAGGCCTAGGGAAGAGTACGAAGAGGGTGATAATATGGCTTTGGGATGTCCCAGAGAATTCCGGATCTTTGAAGTGAAACATATGAATGATGATTTGGTGCAGTTGCACACTACTTTCTGTCACATGGATGGTCAAATAGAACACCATTGTAGGTCTTACCGCATTTGCTATAGAGATTCTTGAGGTTGTTCCATTGTTATAAAGGGTGTTTAGTTGTTATTGGATAATGGTACCATCAAAGTTTCAGGCCATATAGATGATTACAATTTGATTGAAGATTGTTTGGCTGAGACTGTGTCAGATGATGAATATGCTTCTATAGATGAATTCTTTTCCTTAGATGAAGATATGTTCTCCAGCAATGATTTTGTGATGACCAAATATTCTGAGGAAGGGGTGAACGTTATTGTGCCTTGTTTTAATGATCCCGCCCCTATAGAAATTGAGTACTGTAGCAAGCCGGTTGTTGCTCTAGTAGTGATTTGCTTGCCAGGTCCTGTTCCTTACGAATCAGACAAAGTCATGAAGTACGAATACAATGCTACAATCTTGGAGGATAGTGTGGAACTTACCATCCAACCTTTGTCTAATATCAAGAATATTGCTGAAGCCAGTCGGGTGACCCGTAGTGGCCGTGTTTTTGCACCTGTCATTCGAGGGAATGTTAATCCTGACAAGAAGGTTGTTGACAATGTTGAAACTAAGAAAACAATGGGGGAGTCTAGTGGTGCTACTCTGGAGAAATATGTGGATGATATATTAAATTTCATCAAGATGAGCGACTACAGGATCGTAGATCAATTATTACAGACACCATCAAAGATATTTATTCTAGCCTTGTTGATGAATTCTTTTTCCCACAGGGAATCTTTGATGAGAGTGTTAGATCAAGCCTTTGTGGAAAGTGATATGCCGTTGGACCAATTCAGCATTGTGGTAGGGAACATTACATTCTGTAATACCCTAAGTGTCTGTGATGATGAATTTCCTGACGAAAGAAGGAATCATAATTTGGATCTCCATATCTCCATGAACTACAAGAATGATTCATTTTCAAATGTGTTGATTGATAATGGGTCCTCTTTAAATGTCATACCAAGGTGTACGCTTATGAAGTTGAAGTATCAAGGAGATCTCATGCGCCCGAGTGGCATAATTGTAAATGCTTTTGATGCATCAAGGAAGTCTTTTATCGGGGAAGTAGATTTGCCTATTCATGTAGGACCGCATGTTTTCAAATTACTTTCCAAGTTATGGATATTGTGCCCGCTTACAGCTGTTTACTGTGAAGCCCATGGATACACGAGGCAGGGGCTGTCACTTCAACTTTGCACCAAAATCTGAAGTTCATGCATGAAGGAAAGGTGGTCATCATAAATGGAGAGCAAGCATTATTAATATTTCATTTATCCTCTTTCAGTGTTGTAGAAGCAGATGAAGCTGCTGTTGGAACCGAGTTCCAAGCTCTATCAATTGATAATATAAGAGGAAATGGGAATTCTATAGCTTTGTTTAAAGATGCTCATAAGGTTGTGCGTAATGGCCCTAGTAAAGTATGGGGGCAAATTATTGATCCACCTGTGAATAAGAATATAGCTGGTTTGGGATTCTCTGTGAAGAATGATAAAGGTAAGAACATGAAGCTGAAGTCTGCTTTGGACAAGTATCGGGATATCTTTCACAGTGGAGGTTACCTTCATCCAACTATTCATAGGATTAATGCTATTGTGGAGAATGAAGAAGAGCAAGAGATGCCTAACTATGTGACGCATGGAGTCAGAGTCTAGAACTGGGTCATTATTGACGTTCCCTCTTGCATTCATATCTCAAAGTGATTTGTTTTTGTTAATATTTTCAAAAAGCTTTCACTCTGCCCAAGGTGAAAGTTGATATTGTATGAGCTTATTTGTTTGCTTTGATCTTTAAAATTAATAATAAAAGTTGTCTTTGATTCCCAAATTGTGTCTTTATTTTCTGCTTTTTCTTGGAAAAATGGTAATCAGAAAAAACCCTTTTGGAATAAATAATTCCTGTAAATAACACTGCATAATCACTTTCAATATGTGTCATATTCTAAAAGCAATCATAAATTATATGTGCAGATTAATTCAAAAACCTGTTGACTACAATAACCCTGCACCCTCTCCCAACTTTCAATATCCTGTGTATGGGGCCGAAGAAGAAGAATATGGTGAAATCCCAGAAGATGTTTCAAGGTTGATTGAGTGCGAGGAAAGTTCCATTCAACCATATAAAGAGCCGTTGGATACAATCAATTTGGGTTCAGAGGAAAATCTTAGAGAAGTCAAGATTGGAGCATTGTTGCATCCCCACATGAAGAGCAGTTTGATTGAATTGTTGAAAGAATATGTGGACATTTTTCTTGGTCTTACCAAAACATGCCGAGGTTAGATACTGATATTGTGGAACATGATTTGCCGCTAAAACCAGAGTGCTCGCCATCAAGTAGAAATTGTGAAGAACTCACCCTGATATGGCAGTAAAAATTAAAGAAGAAGTTTTAAAGCAGATTAATTCCAGTTTTCTTGGGACATCAGTGTACCCTCAGTGAATTGCGAATATTGTCCCAGTACCAATGAAAGACGGAAAAGTTCGCATGTGCATTGATTATAGATATTTAAACAAAGCTAGTCCAAAAGATGATTTTCCATTGCCACATATTGATATGTTGGTTGATAGTACAACAAAATTCAAAGTACTCTCGTTCATGGACGAATTTTCCGGACAGAATCAAATAAGAATGGCTCCTGAGGACATGGAAAAAACAACGTTTATCACACTCTGGGGAACATTCTGTTACAGAGTGATGTCCTTCAAGTTGAAAAATGCTGGTGCAACATACCAGAGGGCTATGACAACCCTATTACATGATCTGATGCACAAGGAAATTGAGGTATATGTTGATGATATGATTGCTAAATCCCAGACCGAAGAAGGGAATATAGAAGACTTGTTGAAATTGTTTCAGCATTTGAGGAAGTATCGTCCCTGCTTGAATCTAAATAAATGCACCTTCAATGTTCGATCAAGGAAGTTGTTAGGTTTCATTGTCAGCCAAAAAGGAATTGAAGTTAATCCTGATAAAGTCAAAGAAATTAAAGAAATGCTAGCGCCAAGAACTGAAAAACAAGTTAGAGGTTTACTTGGGCGTTGCAATTACATTTCCATATTTATTTCCCATATGACTGCAACATGTGAACCAATCTTTAAGTTGTTAAAGAAAGATCAGGGTTGTGTGTGGACAGATGATTGCCAAAGGGCATTTGAAAGTATTAAAAATTATTTTCTTGAACCTCCTCTCCCGCCTATTGAAGGAAGACCATTGATCATGTATCTGACAATGTTAGATAGTTTTATGGGCTGTATTTTGGACAACAAGATGAAACAGGGAAGAAGGAATATGCCATTTTTTATTTCAGGAAATAGTTTACTGACTGTGAGTCACGATATTCTATGCTGGAAAAGACATGCTGTGCTCTGGCCTGGGCGACAAAGAGGTTGCGGAAATATATGTTGAATCATACTACTTGGTTAATTTCCAAAATGGATCCAATTAAGTATATTTTTGAAAAGCTTGCCCTTACTGGGAGAATTTCACATTGGCAGATGTTGTTGTATGAATATGATATTGAATACCGTACTCAGAAGGCTATAAAAAGTAGTGTGTTGGCGAATTATCTTGCTTACCAATCAGTTGATGATTATCAGTCTGTTTAATATGATTTCCCTGATGAGGGTGTTATGTTTCTGAAAGTGAAAGATTATGATGAACCGTTGCCTGGGGAAGGTCCTGATCCTAAATCCCAGTGGGGTATGGTATTTGATGGAGCTGTGAATGCTTATGGGAAAAGAATTGGTGTTGTGATCATCACTCCTCATGGATCACACAATTCTTTTACTGCAAGGCTGACATTTGATTGTACCAATAATATCGCGGAATATGAGGCCATAGATATGTATCGTGATTCAGCTTTGGTAGTAAATCATATTAAAGGAGAATGAGATACTCGTCACCCTAGCTTGATCCCCTACAAAGACTATGCTAGAAGATTATTACCCTTCTTTAATAAAGTTGAATTCCATCATATTCCTAGAGACGAAAATCAAATGGAAGATGCTTTAGCAACTTTGGCTTCTATGTATCAAGTGAATACCTGGAATGATGTTCCTCGTATCACACTGCGACATTTGGATAGACCAGCTCATGTGTTTATAATAGAGAAAATGTCAGATGAGAAACCTTGGTATTATGATATCAAACATTTTCTTCAGACTCGGGAATACCCGGATGGTGCGTCAAATAAAGATAGAAAGACATTGAGAAGGTTAGGGGAGGTAGATTTTTCCTCAATGAAGATGTGTTGTACAAAAGAAATTATGACATGATTTTGCTCAAATGTATGGATAGACACGAAGCAGACATGTTGATGCATGAGATCCATGAAGGTTCCTTTGGTACCCATGCCAATGGACATTCGATGGCAAAGGAGATGCTTAGGACAGGTTACTATTGGTTGACAATGGAATCTGACTCTTATAAATTTGGAAAGAAGTTCCATAAGTGTTAGATTTACGCCGACAAAATTCATGTGCCTCCGACACTTCTCAATGTTATTTCTTCCCCGTGGCCTTTCTCTTTGTGGGGTATTGACATGATTGGAATGATTGAACCTAAGGCGTCGAATGGATATTATTTTATCTTGGTGACAATTGACTACTTCACCAAATGGGTGGAAGCAAGCTCATATGCTAATGTTACTAAGCAGGTGGTAGTACGCTTTATCAAGAACAATCTTATATGTAGGTATGGTATTCCAAGTAGGATTATCACCGACAATAACTCAAATCTGAATAATAAAATGATGACAGAGCTTTATGAAGAATTCAAGATTTTCCACCACAATTCATCTCCTTACAGGCCAAAGATGAGTGGGGTTGTTGAAGCTGCTAATAAAAACATTAAGAAGATCATACAGAAAATGGTTATTACTTATAAACATTGGCATGAAATGCTCCCTTTTTCTTTACACGGGTATCATAAATCCGTCCTCACTTCAAAAGGGGTAACCCCATTCTCTCTTGTGTATGGTATGGAAGCAGTGCTCCCCGTTGAGGTTGAGATTCCTCTTTACGTGTGATAATGGAAACCAAGTTGTTAGAGGATGAATGGGTCCAGAACATGTTTGACCAATTGAATTTGATTGAAGAAAAGAGAATGACGGCCTTGTGTCATGGTCAGTTATACCAGAAGAGAATGAAGAAAGCTTTTGATAAAAAAGTCAAGTCTCGTGAATTCTGAGAAGGCGACCTCGTGCTCAGGAAGATCATGTCTTTTAATGTTGATTCTAGGGAAAAGTGGACTCCCAATTTAGAAGGTCCATATGTTGTCAAGAAAGCCTTCTCTAGTGGTGCATTGATTCTTTAAACTATGGATGGAGAGTAGTTCCCACGTCTCGTGAAGTGTTGAAACAATTTTCAACTTTTTGGGTTTTCTCCCGCCAAGTGCTGGGTTTGATTTAAAATCCCCATAAGTTTGATTTCTTGCTGTAATGTTTGACTTCTTGAATCCCCAAGTAAGGATGAGATAACGTGTCTCCTTGAAAGTTGCTTTCCCCATGAGGTTTCATAATTTCTCCCTGGAGAAGTGGTTGGAATCATCACTCTTAGTATTGAAAATATATTTTGGGCTATTATTGAGTAGGTGGTGTTACCCTCCCCCAATGAAGTCAGTACGAGATCCCCAGTTGATATCTCTATGACGTGGTTTTCATCTACCCTGTTGAAATCAGTATTGAAATTCCCAGTAGAAGTATAGGTCTTGAAACACTTGTTTTCCCCATCGAAGTCTGTGTGATATTCCCCGACGAGGCCCAGATGAGGATGTTATATCCCTGTATCGGTACTAATTTATTGTTATGATTTGATTATCTTCGGATTATGTTCCTTCCAAGTGGAGTTAAACTGTGAAATAGGAATTTGTTTCCTCAATTGGTGCTTACTTTCTTATGAAATTTCCATCCTGGATGTGATTTAACCAAGTATTGACTCTACCCAAGCTGGTTTTGTCTGGTTATTCCCAGTATTGTGTGTCTGTTTTGTCAACATATACATGATAACATTCATACATTCGTACATACATCATGCATAGCTGAATTAAAATTCATTGCTCATTTGCATCTTTTGTTGACATATTACCCTATTTGTGGAGTTATGTTACCTTCTCTCCAATAGAGTGTCAACTTTAAGAAGAAAGCGTACATTCTTTAAATTTCCCCATTGAGATATCCCTTATGGAAAAAAATTTCTTTACCCTTCCTATTCAGCTCATTATTTGAGTGGAATGTAATCCCATTTTGAGTTTATTTCTCATTAATTGCTATCTCGGTTGACTATTTTACTTCGGTTTATTTCTTGTTTGAATCTGTAGTCCCCAACAACATTTTTATTTTGATTTCTCATCAGGATTTGAGCCCTGGTTTGAGAATGTGCATTTATTTTGGCACAATGAGACTTTAGCTCCCCAGCAGGAATATATTGGCAATCCCCGAGGAAGCCATAATTCTTTCCCCATGAAGTCATTATTGTGTTTCCTTCTCATAACACCCAGTGGCGGTCTCTTTATTTGAGCAACTTATACTTCCCTAGTAAATCTATTAGTTCCCAGAGAAGATTCATGATGTTACTCCAATGAATGGTAGCCTCGTCATTATGGAAGGTAGTTCGTTATTTAGATTTGTTACTCCAATGAATGGTAGCCTTGCCATTATGGGAGGTAGTTCGTTGTTGAGATTTGTTACTCCAATGAATGGTAGCCTCATCATTATGGGAGGTAGTTCATGTTGAGATTTGTTACTCCAATGAATGGTAGCCTCGTCATTATGGGAGGTAGTTCGTTGTTGATATGTTACTCCAATGAGTGGTAGTCTCGTCATTATGGGAGATAGTTTGATGTTGAGATTCTTTTATATTCCAATGGATGGTAGTCTCATTATTATGGGAGATAGTTCATTGTTGAGATGTTACTCTAATGGATGGTATTCTCGTCATGAAGGGAGATAGTTCTTTGTTGAGATCTTTTTCCGATGGCTGGTAGTCTCTTCATTATGGCAAATAGTTCGTCGTTGTTTATTCACTTTGCTCTGAAGAAGTTTGTTTGTTTCCAGTCATGAGTACTGGTGCCAAATAATTGTTAACACCCCTAATGTTGATGTTTACTAGTATTATCCTACCACCTCTTTTCCTCCAGTAGGTCGACATTACCTTTTTTGCTATCTCCTATGAGAGTGGATAGTTTGTGGTTATCTGTTGATCACCGTTATCCTTTATTTTATTTCCTTGATGTCTGAGTTGATGTAACTTTGTCTTCTCCTTGAGCTTTACCCCAGTATAGTTGAGTCCTCTATTCACTAGAGATTTATTTTCCTGGTCTAGTTTTCTTTTGATCTTTTATTTTCTATCTCCCCAATGGTGTTGGTGTAACCTTTGGATCTGTTTGTTTGCATGCATAATCAAAAAAATTTTAAAAAATCTTAAAAATATTTTTGATTTTTCTCTTTCTGATTATTATGTTTACACAATTTTATTATGTGTTTTGATATTTTTTATATTTTTTTCACTTTATTTGAGTTGTTTTAAATGTTTAAAAATACTTTTCTTAATTTTTAAATTCTGAAAAAAAATATGGAAGGATCCAATGACCTCTTGACAAATATTGGTGACCTCATTTTATTTTTATTTCTGACTTTATTATTTTTTACAATTTTTGGTTTATTTTGCCTATTTCTTTTAATTTTAAAAATCGTTTCTGACTTTAAAAAATTACCAAAAGTTTTTATAAAAATATTAGAGCTCATTTCTGATTTTTCTGTGGTCTCATTGAATTTTTCTTGATTGTTTTGAATATAGTTGTTCTTTTTTCCCTTTTATTTTCATTTAAAACCATTTTAAAAAATCTTTTCTTTATTTTAAATACAATTTTATTTTTGTATATATTCTGGCTAATCTTGAACTATGAGATTTTGATCATGAGCTTCATTAATATCATTGGATCTTGGGTGTTGAGTTTAACTCCTCCAAGATGGATGATTAATTTTAATGATAGCTTGATTAAATTTTTGGTTCAAACGTGGTTTGATTCTTTTCCCACCCTTCTTCATCTTATCCACTTATTACTTGTATTACATGTTGGAGAATGATTTACATATCATTTCTCTAAACATATGGTACATAGATTGCTATTGAACGACCTTAAAATAGGTGTGACTTCTATATAATTCCACTTACGATTACTTAACATAACGCTAAATTTTGTCCCGATTCGAGAAATGATCATCCATGGCCCAAACTTATGTTTTTAAGTCCAAGTATGTTAATTTGAAACCTCTGATCCAATAATCTTGAGATTCATTGTTAGGAGGATTTGGTCTTATCAATCCTCTAATGAATTTTCATAAGCTTTGGTCAAAGTGAATCACTTAAACATCATTGATCATATATTTTTGCCTTGAGATTTTAAGATGAATGATATACTTGACAAAAAGAAAATGAAACTTGTTATTGAGAGGATTTGGTTTTATCAATCCTCTAATGAGTTTCAAATGCAAGTTTCAAGATGGTCATTCAACTAACCTCTAATTTCTAACAATTGACTTTATTTTATGCCTTTACTTTATGCAACATTTATTTTACCATTTTACATTTCATGCTATTTTGATCTTTGCTCACTTGAGCATTTACTTTTATTCCATTTTATTTTTATTTTTGCTCCCTTGAGCTTTTCATTTCTTTTTGAAGATACCTAATAATAAACTTGAACCATAAAAAACTTTAATGTTACTTGGATTATTTAGTTACTATCCTTGGAATAATGGAGTGATAGAGTTTTTGGACTTAGGATTAAGAGACCTTGACCTACATTGGGACCTTGTGACCTTCATTTCTATTTTGTCTGGAGTTCTTGGGGTTTACCCCAAGATATTGGGTTGTTTGTTTTCTTTTTTTGAAGGCTATTTTGATATATGATTTGTCTATGATTGGGAATTCATCTGTATACAGCTGTTACTCTACCCAATGTTTTTGAAGACTTAATTCATTTGAAGCTTGATTCACAAAGAGGTTATATTATCCTTGCTCGTTTGGTTTCAATACAAAGAATGAGAATTATACATTGACTCATTATGTCAAGTATTGGCTTCTTATTGGTTAGATGGTTCTTTTCCCTGGCTGCTTTAGGATAGTCCCTTCATCTCCTCTCATCTTCTTTAATTTCAAAAATCTTCTCCTTTATTTTGAAAACTCTTCTTGCTTTCCAAACTTGAAATTCTTTCACAATAAACTTGGACTTATGTTCATCTGTTGTACCCCAAAATTTTCCCTTCCATTTTACTCAACAAATGTCAATTGAGGTCCCCAAGTTGCTCAAGGAAGTCCAAGAGTTGACCAGACAAACTCTCTCCTAAGGCAGTATACCTCAAATTAGGGTTTCCCTTTTCATCCAAATGTGTGAACCACAAAGGACTCAAATGCTTGCCAAGGTCTTAATATGTTCCCAAGATCATCCATGCCAAGTTTCTGGCCTTGCATAAGAAGTCTGCTCAGTCAATTGCTCAAATGCTTGAGAATCGACTATATTAGGTCAAAAGTCAATTATGGCTCACATACAGTCAAATCTCAAGATTTTTGGTTAAAATCAACATTTTGAAGTGACTTCCATCATTTGATCAAGGGTTGATCATGATTCCTCAAGGAATGCTCCAAATTCATCAAAATCCAAAAGTTGCTAAATTAGGGTTTTGTAGGAAAAGTCAACCCAACTTTACCCAAGCATAACATCTCCATACTTTATCAGAAATTTTCCATCCAAGGCTCATTTTGAAGAGGATCAAATTCCCTACAATTCATTTTCATCCCTCAAGTTCAAAATATGCACTCATCAAAAGATATGAATATCTACATTATAGGTCCTTTTGAAAAGTCAACAAAAACACCTTTTGGGTCAAAGCTTCATACATGAACATGGAAGATCCAATTGAGATGAAACCAAAAGGGTTGTTTATGGGACATACTAAGCTTTCTAAAAATTCCAAGAACACCCTCCTAGGGGTCAAAATTGAGATATTTGTGCATTGTCAAAGTTGGCAATTTTTGGAAAATTGTCAAAAGTCAACATTGATCAAATTTGCATTTTTTTCCAAAGGGGTCCATGTTTTCTTGCTTGAAACATCTTTCTAATAGGACACACGGCCCCTGAGCTTTTCCACCTATTATTTTATTACTTTTATCATTTATTTTTATTTTTTATTCATTTAAATCAAAATAAATCAAATTAAATGGTAAAATAATAAAAGCAAATCAAATCTTGGGATTTTATGCACATTTGGAGTCTATGTACAGCTAGCATGATGATCAATTTGTGCAAGACTCATTAGGGTTGGAAAAGATTGGATTGAAGCTTATTTTAGAAAGATATCATACATGAATCAAATCAAATCACATTTTCATAATTCTCAAAGATATGATGCAATTTTATTGACCTAATATGCTCTATTATGTGTGTACAACAATTGTAGATCAAAATACAAGGTTTTGTAGTCGTAGGGAGCAAGAAAAAAAACTCAGAATTTGGATAAAAATGTGCACTTGATTTCTGCCCTAGAGGAAGATTCCAAGTGATTGAAGGACTATAATCACTCCCTAGCCATCTCCTGAAGCCAATAACATCATTTGTAGCCTTCAAAACGTCAAGAATCATCGCCTAGACACATCACGGTTTTGCATCCCAAACTCAAATTTGATTTCTATGTTTTACACATGAGAAATCCATTCTATTCATATATTCTTGTTCATAATTGTGTTCACAAGCTTTCTATTTCCTTTAATTGTACTAACAGTGCAGGAATCCATATTTACCATTGTTAGGGTTTAAGGTCACGATTTTGAGATTTTTGGTATAGGAAAAATTGGGCCATGAATGAGATACCATGATACTCGTGAGACCAAGACGAATTGATTGGCACCATCACAATAGATTTATCATGCTTGTACTGAATATTTGAATGACACAAGTTTTTAGCAACAGACAACGTCTGTAGGTATAGGTTGTGTACCTAAAACGACGGGCTGGAGGTAGAAGAAGGTGATTTGTCATTACCCCATTGGTTCGTTTGAATTTAGTGCGCGCGGTTTTTTGTTCCAGGGACATTGAATGTGTTTTATATATTATATATTATTATTACTGTAATAACAACTAACAACAACAACTCAGTTGGCAGCGTAGAATTGGTATAAGGCGTAAGGACCTGGGTTCGATCCCAGGTCCCAACGCTTTATTTATTTTCTTTTCTTGCAACAGATCCAGTGCTCCACCCCTCTAGGCACCTTCTATACAACCCCAGTATCCAGCCACTAGATACGCTCAATCCAGATCCAACGCTTCCAGACTGAAGGTCCATGATACACCTTCAGGTCAATGCTACACCTGATCCAGCATGGTTGACCAGGCTTAGCTTAATGGGCCAAGAAGTTCACTTTCACACCCCCCTTTTCAGCTAGTATGCAGGGCCATCATATTATTTTTTTTTCTATTCTTTTTTATTTTCTTTGTTTATTTTTCTTTAATTATTTCTTTTTTTTTTCTTTTAATTAACACAAATTATTTTTTTATTAAACACAAAAATCACAAAAAGATCTTTTTTAATAAATATTTTTAATTAATTAGTTTAATTAATTTAGGGTAATTTAATTTTTTTATACAATTAAAAATAATTAGAATTAGGACTTTAGTTGTACATAATTTAATTAATTTTCTTTAAAAATACATCAAAAAGCATTTTTCTCATAAATATTTATTCCTTTGATTGATCAATTTAATTTCTTTCATAATTAAAAACAATTAGAAATTAGGTTTAATTAATTTGCAATCAATTGTTTTCTCAAATAAAAATCCACAAAAACATTTTTTCTCAATTAGGGTTTTAGATTATTTCAATTGTCCTCACTTTTAATTTGTCGCGCGCTTGTTAGTTATTTTGCCATTATTTTGTAACTACTCAGGGTTTGTAATAGTTAACCTAGGGTTTTTATTTATCGCTTTTCCCCCGATTTTTTGTCATGTAATTAATTCCCCCCCCCCCCCTAAGCCTTGTAATATCTAGGTTTTATTTTTCGCACTTTAAATTCCCGTAATCTTTAACTGTCTAGATGCATGGCTAATAGGATTGTATGGAAAGAATGCTTGAAATTTAAAATGGTAGATCACCTAATGTGCAAAGATTAAATAACTGAAAAAAGTTCACATGCACATCTTCACTCCTAGGGTTTGCCTCATTACGGTTGCCTTCGGTAAACAGTCATTAAGCATAGGAAATTTTAGTGGTCGCCCTCCTGTCTAAAAGATCAAATGTCCCATTCGAATGTTGCCTCGGAAACGTTGCCTCGAAAAGATCTTAAGACTCTAGGGTTACTACTATGGTTTTCTAACTATTGTTTAGTGATTGTATTTGTCCCTTTCGAACGTCCCTTACAAATCCAACGACGGTGCTACCTACTCCTTAATATTGGGATAACGTTGTCTAAAGGAAATAGAACGAACAATCTTTTTTCGAGTAGGTAGAATCTTAAGTACTTGCTCAATAAAAACTTTTCACACAAACACCTTTAAAAACGAATTTTCAAAACAACTTTGTCACATCCTTAAGGACTGATACAAGGGTTATCACAAAGTAAAACATTTTCAAAGCAAGCACACACACAAGAAATTTTAAAAAGATGAGCAAGTACCTAAGAGCCCATGGAAAACCATGGATGGAAAGGGTGCTAACACCTTCCCTTTCTATAATCTACCCCCCGTACTCAGAATATCTCGAAAAAAGGTTTTTTCTATTCTTTTTCCTTTTCTATGATTGGATGAAATAAAAGTCGGTGGCGACTCTTGCTTACCGTGACATTTTGCAAACACAAAACGCAAAATGCAAACCAGTAAAATAGTCAGTTCTATCACCGTATCACACCATCCATTTTCACAAATATTTTCTTAATCAAACTTTAATCAACTTAATCATAATTTGACATTTTTGTGAGAAGACTAAAAGTCAATGAATCTCATTCAAACCATTTTTCCACTTTGGATTTTTACTTTAAAATTCTTTTCTCAAAAGATTAGACTCTTGTCAATCCTTGTAGTGATGTGAGCTACTCTACTTCTACGATATGTATTGAAGTGAGATATTTTCCACTTGGGTATTGAGTGAGGCTTTGTTCATTTTAAAATCCAAAGACCATATCCTCCACTTTGAGATGATGCAAATTCTCCATTCTCATAATTGTGGGTGGTAAGTATGTTCTTCCACTCGAATAAGACGATGATGTCTCATCTCTTAAAATTAACAAATGCACTTGTGTTTTAAAATTTTTAAAGGTGAACTACGAGTAACCTGATCCCGTATTGCAGGGAAGGTGGTACGTAGGCACTAAAGGTTCGCAACCGGGGTGGGTGCAAAAATTATAAAAATATACTTCTTTTCTCATCTCCACAATCTATTTTTATACTACATTTATAGCCAAAATACACAAATTTTCAAAGAGGTTCTTGTGGAGTACCATAGATGATTAGGGTGCTAATACCCTTCCCTTTGTGTAACCAACCCCCGAACTTAGATTGTTTCCCCATCTTTTTGGGTTATTCTCTCTTTTCCCATTCCTTTGGAAATGATAAAGCGCGGTGGAAATTTTTATTTGATATGTGCGAGTCAAGTCAATCCAATGGCTTAATCTCAACATTTATACCACTACACCTATATTCTCAGAGAAGAAAACATCGACAATACATGATCGTTCTCTCTAAAAGGCATCCCAACTTGACATACAAAAAAAATTATGAATCCGTACTCCTTTCAGTCTCGAGAAATAACATAGCTCCAACAACACTTGCACTCTTGCAATTTAGAGGTATATTACACCAATTCCCATTCCTAAAACATCTCGGAGTCCAAAAGCTTCTCCCCCACTTGTTTCAAACCAATCCATCCAGTCAAGAAGTTAGAAAAACAAGCAAGTACCGACAATGTTTCACACACATGTCGCTTACTAAGGGATAAACAACATTAGACAACCTGGCCAGATGGACCGACATGCTCTGATACCAATTGTAACACCCCTCTAAACCCAACGAATAATTCACGAATAATTTAATAAATAAATCAGAGTAAAGCACCGACAAGGGTGTCACATGCTTCATAAAACTTATTAAACAAAACATCTTGCTCCGTAACATGGGCTTTCAACAATTATCTCATTTATCCTTTTTGTAAAATCAACACATATTCTTCAAAACACTTACGCATCGGAAATCATAATCACAACATAACTTTATTTGTAATATCTTTTAAACCATCATCAAATTTACACCATCCATAGTCATGATATTCCAATATCATAAAACAACTAGAACTACTTATTTTATTCTGTCAACAAAAGGAACAAAATATATAAGTCAAACGTTTCCCAACTCGATGTTACATATCAGAGCAAGACACCTTCTATTCAATGGAACTAAATAAATACTCCATAATTGTCTCCAGCTTCTACAAACTATTCTCGTTCACCTGTGCGTTACCCACGTGGAGGCGACATTCGAGAAGAAAGGGTGAGTAATCACAATCATTATGAAAGATATAAGGAAAATATATAGTAGTTATAAACAATCATCAATCATGAAATTTGTACATCATCATTTACCAAGTATTATACTCACAAATTTACATCATACTAACATATGCACACCATCATCATAAATCATTGAAAGACAGTCTTAACTCATTTAGCACGACGTCAAATCAAGGCAGTGCAATGTAATGCAATCGATAACAACTAAATGCATGTGGTACCAACAGGGCATAAGCCCTCATCACATATACCAATTTGGACAATAGCAGGGCATAAGCCCTCATCACAACTTCATTACAGGCCAACTACAGGGCATGAGCCCTCACCAATGATATGAATGCAATATTAACATGCAAAAACATAAATTAAAAAACCACAAGGCATGAGCCTTCCGTACCAGTAGAAATGTTTAAGACCAATCCATTGAATTGACTAGACTTGTACAAATCAAAATAGAAATCGCCACCCCGCTTTATTGTTTCCAAAGGAATGGGAAAAAAGTGAATAACCCAAAAAAGGGGGCAATATTCAAGGTAAGGGGGTTGGTTATGCAAAGGGAAGGTCTTAGCACCCTAAACATCTACGGTACACCGTAGAAACCTCTTTGAAAAATATGCATATTTTGGCTATAAAATGTTGTATAAAAATAGATGGTGGAGGTGAGAAAAGAAATATTTTTTTTATGATTTTTGCACCCGCCGCGGTTGTGAACCTTTAGTGCCTACGTACCAACTTTCGTGCAATAGGGGATCAGGTTACACGTAGTTCCTCTTTAAAAAAAATTTAAAACACAAATGTGTTGGTTGATTTTATGAGATAAGACATCAACGTCATTGTCCGTGTGGAAAACATACTTACTACCCACAATCATGAGAAAGGAGAATTCGCATCATCTCGAAGTGGAGGATATGGCTTGGATTTTAAAATCAATAATGTCTCACTCAACACCCAAGTGGAAAACATCCCTCTTTACTACATATTGTAGAAGTATAGTTGTTTGCATCACTACAAGGATTGACAAGAATCTAATCATTTGAGAAAAGTTTAAGATGAAAGCCAAGATGGCAAAATGGTTTGAATGAGATTGATTGATTTTTAGTCTTCTCATAAAAAATGTTAGGGTGTTATTAATGTTGATTGAAGTTTATTTGTGAAAAAGGTTTTGAAAATGCATGGACCTAAGTCCAAGTTTATTATGAAAGTGGTTCAAGTTTAAAAGCAAGAAGAGTTTTCAAAAAGAGGGAGAAGATTTTCAAAATTAAAGAAGATGGGAGGAGAAGAAGAGACTATCCTAAAGCATAAGTTAAAAGTTAGGGATAAGAACGATCTAACCAACAAAAGCCAATACTTGACATTATGAGCCAAGACAGAATTCTCATTCTTTGGATTGAAACCAAGCAAGCAAAGATACTAGACCTCTTGTGAGAATCCAACTTCAAGTGTATTAGGTCTTCAAAAAAATCGGGCAGAGTACGGATGTATACGGGTGAATTCCAGATTACAAACAAGGAATGAAATCACAACAACCTGCACACAAAACAAACAAACAACCCAACGTCTTGAGGTAAACCTCAATAACTCCAGACAAATATCAATTAAGGTCACAAGGTCTCCAACATAGGCCAAGGTTTATAATCCTAAGTCCAAGAAATCCAATACTCCATAATGTCAAGGATAGTAACCAAATAGTCCAAGTACCATTAAAGTTTTTTCTGGTTTATATTGATTATTAGTTGTCTTAGAAGAAAAAAAAGGCTCAAGTGAGCAAAGATGGAGATAGCATGAAATGTAAATGCTTAAAAGTAAATGCTGCATAAAGCATAAAAAATAAAGGGGCATAAAGTAAAAACAAAAGGTAAAATCAATTATTAGTGATTAGTGGTTAGTTGGATGATCATATTGAAACTTGCATTTGGAACTCATTAGAGGATTGGTAGAACTAAAGCCTCCACACAACAAGTTGCATTTGCTTTTTGTCAAGTATATCACCCATTTGGAATCCTCACAAGTTCCATTTAATGATCAACAATGTTTAAGTGATCCGAATTGACCAAAAGTGTTGTATATCCATTAGAGGATTGGTAGAACCAAAGCCTCCACACAATGAATCTCAAGGTTATTAGATCAAAGAGATCAAATTAACATACTTGGGCTTGAAAACATAGGTTTGGGCCACGAATGATCATTTATTCGAATTGGGACAAAATTTAGCGCTATGTTAAGCAATCGTAAGTGGACTTATATAGAAGTCGCACCTATTTTGAGGCCGGTCAATAGCAATCTATGCACCATTTGTTTTGAGACATGATATAGAGATCATGCTCCAATAACACTTAGTGCAATAAGAAAGGGATGAGATGGAGAGGGGTGGGGAAGAATATACAAACCACATTTGAATTAAATTTAAATCAAACTATTATTAAAATCATTCATCCATTTTTATGGTGTTAGACTCAACACTATGGATCCAATGATGTTAATAAAGTTCATGATCAAAATTCAACCCAAGTTCAGCCAGAAAATAATCACAAAATAATATTGCATTTAATATATACATTAAAAAGGGTTTTAAAAAATGTTTTAAAATGGAAATAAGAAATAAAAATATCAACTATATTCAAATTAATCAAGAAAAAATGAGTAAGGCCATAGAAAAATCAGAAAAGGACTCAAATAGTTTTATAAATTTTTTGGCAATATTTAAAAGTCAGAAACTATATTAAAATAAATTAAAATTGTTCAAACAAAAATAAAATAGGTCAAAAATAGTAAACATTAATATAAAATTCCATAAAATTTTTCAAAATTCAGAAATATGCAAAATGGTATTTAGGAAATTTTTTAGAATTAAAAAATGTCAAAAAGCTTTTTTAAAGTAATTAAAAGGAAGCAAATAATGCAAAAAATATAAAAAATATAAAATGTCAAAATAAAAATATGAAAAGATAGTCATGAGATCATAAATAATTCAAAGTATTTTTGTGAATTTTTTCATAATTTTTGGATAAAAAATAAAAGAGTTATGAATTTTTGAAAAATAAATCAATTAAAATATAAAAATCAGAAAATAAAATAAAACCAAAAAGATATGGGCCATCAGATCATAGTCAAAACGTGTTAGTAAGCTAATCCAATGGACCATATACGATGTGCTTGATATGGACCTTAGTGGGATGCGCAGGGAATTAGAAAAAGGGCAACCAATAAAATTAAAACGCTTGACACGCTATCATTGGCTGAGACGAGACATGTCATCGTCTTCAACCTCCAGCCACCCTGCAATGGAGATTTTGTGAGATCCTTCAAATGGTAAAATTAGGATCCCAGACCAGTATCATTGGATTCGTCTCTTCAAGACGATCCTAACACCACCATCGCGTCAAATTTATATAAAGTATGCAAAGAGATATGAATAAAAAACGCAAAAATAGAGAGCACCTTCAATTTGAGATTTCTCTCTCAATTCTCAATGGATTTAAAGATTGTAAGAAGCACTAGAATCAGGAGAAGGAGTAGAACATGTTAGTTCTTTATTTGGATCCAAATGATGGAGAATTCTACCTTTTCGAAGTTCAAGGAAGAAGCTCTGAAACTTGACTTATGTAGCTTGTATTATAGCTCGTTTTGCTTGGTTTAAGTGTTTGAGAGTTTGTATGATGCTTAAGGAAGTTGAATGTGCAAAGAATTTTGGAGGAAAAGGCTGGAATCTGAGAAACTGATTTAAAAAATTTCAAGCTCGTGTGAGGTTTTGACAGAGTGTTTTTGGCTCTCAAAGCTTGAGGAAATGAATGGGGGATGACCCTCTATTTATAGGGAATAAAATGGAATGTTCAAGCGTGTGAAATGATGAAGTTTGGAGGGAAATCGTGTGAACCTGATACACGAGCAAAGCGTGATATGATTTCCATTAAAACTCATCCAATCCTTGCGTTTTAAGGCTCTAATCCACTTTGGAAACTTGGTTAAATATGTTTAGATCACTAACGCGTGCTAATTTGATGTTTAGAGGCCAAAACATGAATTTCAAATTTTGACTTATGAAGAAACTTTAGTTCCAAGTTACCAAGTTCAATCCAATGGCATTCTCAACTCAAGGTGTCTTAAGGCATGACTCTTGATGCTTTAGAAAAATGAGATTACAAGCTTTGCAATGGAAAAATAATGCAATTAAATGGATGCTTGAGCTGAAATTTGTATTGAGTCAAATTTGGGGAAAAAGGTTGACTTTCCATACTTAGAAATATTTCCAATTTTTATTCAAAAGTGACCTATAATGTTTTGCACCCAAACATGGCCTTCCACTTGGAATTTGCTCTTGACCAAATCAGATGACATGAAATAGACCTCTTGAATGACATTTTAAAACTTGAACCATTCAAAATCTCCAAAAATTGAGAGAGTTATGAATTGTTGAAGTTGGCAAAAAATCATGAATGACCTATAATCTTTTGCATCCTTAGGGAATCTTCCACCCATTTTCTCATTTTTCACATAAAAGAAGACATAAAGCCCACATCTTCAAGATCAATGTGGAAAAAGAGTGGGATCAAGGTAATAAAAATTGACCAAGTTATGATCATTTGAAGTCACACATGAGAAATTGAGGGTTCATCTGGAGGACTTGTAATCTCTCTTCATCATCAAGCTTCCTCCACATAAAAACTACTTGAAACTTTTAAAGTAATTTGTTGATAAACCTTTGAAGAGAAGGATGTCTTTGGAATAACTCAAAATACCAAAAGATGAGCAATATATGCTTCTTTAAAGTCCAAAGCCCTAGCTTCTAGATCAAGAAAATGCTTTGAGGAACTTTGACAATTTTGAACAAACTTCTTGTACCAACACAAATGCTTTGTAAATAGAAGTTGTTGAGGATGAAAATGAGAACTTATAGTCACCAAAACCACTTCCATATCTTTAGAATTGAGATAAATATACATTTTTGACCAATGGGAACAAAGCCTTATCCAAGCATGACAACTTCTCCAATCAATCCCTTGTACTTTTGAACCAAATTTGATAATATTGAAATGTGGTGAACCAAAATAACCTTGCCATTCCATTTACTCCAAAAAAATCCAATGGTGGGGTTTTAACTTCTCAAGCTTTATTGACTAGGGCATGGAAATAAACTCATGAACCCATGGAGCAACTTGCTGAATCTGATTGCCTTTACCTACATAAGTAACAAGAAAGACAAACCAACATTGAATTTTATTAATTAAAATAAGAAATCAAGACAAAAATATTCATGATCACAAAAGAACACAAGTCAATGTACTTGGTGATTCCTCAAAGAGCAAAGTTAAATATAGGGAGGGGAACCAAGAATCCTAATGTGATCTTGTTGTGATGGAATCAACATGGTATCATGAGAGGATCTTAGGGGAAAAAATTAGGGTACAACATCTTCAACAATGTGCCATTCAGGCCACCAACATCATTACCATCATAGTAATCAACAATACCTCATAACTTCATCGTAAGTAAAACAACATCATGATAAACAGTTCATCATCATAATCATAACATCATTATTAGCATATCATTGACTAATCATCATAGTATCTAAGCATCATAATAACACACAAATCATCATCATGTCCTCACATTATATAAGGTTTCATCATTATATCGTCTTAAATAAATAAACATCATAATAATATTATCATAACATCATAACCAACAAGCATTAGTGTAATTCAACATGGGGAACCAAACTCCATCCTAACTTAGTTATTTGGGGAATACTTGTTTTATCTCATTTTTGTCCATCTAACTAAATTTTGTTACATTAGCTACCCTAGGCTTCTAACGGTATCTCAATTCGAGTTATAAATGTCAAATTATGGCTCTTTTAAGAACATCTGACACAACCAATCAAATATAGACATCATCGCCCAATGAAGCCTCTTTCTCGCCCATCGAAACTTCATTGCTTCTGCATCGCCCGACGAAAGTGCGAGCAAAGCACTCTAGTAGAAATCCTCTTTTCTGCCCTTCATCGCCTCTAAGCTCGCCTGATGACAACATAGAAAATCTTCATCGCCCAAAGACACTACCTCCATCGCTCGGTGATGCACACCAGATGGCAACTTTATGTTGTGATCCCTGCACTCTTAAATCCTAAGTCTTCTTGTGATTTCACATTAAAGAAAACCCCCAAACTCATCCAAACATCATGTTTTCACAACATCACAATAGCACAATATAGAAAACATCACATACAGCATTCCGCAACATTCTAACATCAATTTAGCACCAATTTCATCATAATCATCATGTTTATCATCAAAACAGCACATACATAGTATAATAACATATAATAAATATATATTATAAACACATAGGTATTGTAATCATGCATTAAAGCACTCATATATTTTAATCATAATATAGTTCATCATGTCAGCTTTCTAATACTTCGAACGGTGCATCAAATAGATTCCTGGAACTCAAGTTACGGTGTTTTGAAGATTTCTGCTGCATCGCTTCTGCCATCCGTCTCCAGGCGAAGCCTTTGCATCGTCTAGTGAAACTTGCACCGCCTTTGCATCGCCCGGCAACAATAACTAGACTACACTTCTCCTTCTGCGATTTTCCATGGTTGGAGGCCTTCCAGATCTCCGAATTCGATTCTGTAAAAAGTCCCGATTTCAGAATTCGAAATTGTATGATAATATAATATTCTTAACAACCTATAACAATTATTTTAAGGTCCTAACATCATACACCCATCAAGGATTCATTCATTCAACACATGGTTTTTTCCCAATTTCATTAATCCTTATCAAATTCAACACACATTACACATACCTATTACACCTTAACCCGATATCAATCATAATAAAAGCGATTAAAACCCTTACCTTAGTTCTTGGCAATCAATCTCTTTCAAGATCCATGGGATGAATCCCTATGCTTTTTCTTCCTCTTTGTGCCCTAGACTTCCTTTCTCCTCAACGTCAGTTTTCACGATCATACAAAATGATCGTATAACCTCTCAAACCTCTTCCTTATACCAAATTACCCTAAGAGACCCCTAATAATGAAATTCCCATCATGCCCTCAATAATTCACATAACATTACCATTTAACCCTTCTTGTCTCCACACCATGTTTTCTTTTCTTTTATTAATAATAATAACTCTAAATATTATAATTATATCTAATTAATCTCAAATAATTATTTAAATTCTAAATAATTATATATAAATTAAATAATCCTCATATTTCTCTCATTCCAACATTATTCCATAATACCATATCACCGACACACCTCAACGCATCATATAAATCACAATAGTTCATATATTCATCGATAATCACCAATATTCACTCTAAATCAATTAAATAACTAATTAAATAATTAATTCTATTTTTGGGGTGTTAGGTAGAGGCTCGTTGAGAAGTGCCTCATTTTGCATAGATTGATTCGGTTTCAGCTCGGATACGTAACACTTGAGGGTTTTGCGTTTGTTTTATTATGATGGGAGTAAACTGTTATAGAACTCCGCTTGTTGGATTTTAATTGATGTTTTACTTTGAATTTTGAATTATGACAACTACCACTCATGTTGAGAATAATTTATAGTGATGTTTTTCCGTTGCGAATAAATGAAACAAAGTTTTGACATGATAAATAAGTGACTACGTGTTGCGTATCTTTTTATATGAGCGTGTATGACGTATGAAGATTTGTATCCTATTCTTAATATTTTATTTTATGAATTAATTACTCTGATTTTTGGTTAAATTACTGATGGGGAAATAGGGTGTTACAAATGTTGGTTTGGTGTAAATCTAACTTGAGTCATCTAAAACTATTTGGATTTATAGCATATAGACATGTGCCAGATCAGTTAAGAAGAAAACTTGATGACAAGTTGAGTCAAATGATCCTAGTTGGATATCATTCGATAGGAGGTTGCCAGTTGTTCAACCCAGTTAAAAAGAAGATTGTGATAAGCAGGAACGTGATCATAGTTGAGGTTAAGGAATAGGATTATACTGAAATTGTAAACAAGGATTTAGTGAGAATATTTTGTGAAAAACCACCCACTAAAGTCGAAAGAGAAAATTAAAAAGAGGAAGTTAGAGATCAACCAAGTACAAGAAGACCTCAGAGAACAAAACACATGCCTGTAAGGTTGCAAGATTGTGTGATTACATTAGATGATTTGGTTGATAATGAAGGTGAGCTGTTACATTATGATTTCTATGCATATTAAGCATTGAACGATTCGAAGTGGGTGAAAGCAATAAATGAAGAAGTGAAGTCCATTGAAGATAACAACACCTGGTCACTTGTCGAGTTGCCTCAAGGTAAGAAGGCAATCAATGTAAAGTGGGTATTTTCATACCCCAACATTCCCCCCTAAGATCCTATGTCATCTCATAACATTAGAATGCATCAAGATCATGCATAATATATCATCGATTCCATGATTACAAGATCAAAGCATTTATCTACGACAAGCTACAAAAACAAGTATTCTGTCAAGCAATACAACATAGCAGCATCTCAGGGTTTTCAAGATTCAAGTGCACTCCGCATATTTTTTTGAGATTCTCGATCAATGAATAATCAAGTCATCATCATTCCAAGCTCACAAGTGTTTCATCATGTTTTGAATTGCCAAGAAAATCAAATGTTTCAGTTGATTTAGAACAGTTTCAATAGAAACTCAATATTTTGCGGTTCGAGTTCAGAAAGTCATAGCTTGAGATCTAAAAATGGTCAGAGAATGTTTTTTCAAACATTAGAACCGTCTTGGGATCTTCTCCAATTCATTTGTTCGGGTTGGGGGCCAATTTTGTAAGGAAGATCTTCAAATGTGCAAAATACCTTAAATCATGTTATAATAGTGGATTTGTGGGTTCACTGGTTTTCGGATGATTAAAAAATTATAACTTCTGACTGGAAAATCATCTTTGAGTGAATCTTGGAGCATGTGAACTGTCTTGTTATTTTCTTCAACTTCCATGTTCGGGTTGGAAGCCAATTCGTTGAGGAGGGTCTCTGAATGTGCGATACTCTGAAGATATATAGTGAAAATACCATAAAATAGTGTGTTGAACAACTGTTTATAGAATATTAAAAAATTCATAACTTTCGCTCGATTCGATGTTTTTGGATGGTTCTTTGGGTGAAAAATACGTCTTGATTATAACTTCAATTCGTATGTTTGGGTCAGAAATGTATTCTTTGCAGAAGGTCCCTAAAAGTGTGAATTACAAGATAAAATTGTACACTGAAATGGTTTTCTGATGGACCATTTCCCGGTATTGAAAAATTCGCATCTCTCTCAATTTTTATCGTATCAGGACGATTCTCAAAGCATTAACTCTTGAATTGTAATGATTCACACAGGACGATTCCCACAAGACGATTCTCTTGAATTGTGCTTTTTGTGGCTTTGAAGTATTGTGTGAATGCATATTTGATCATTACAAAGTGTTTGTAATTTCTAAGTGGTGATACTTGAACCGATAAGTAATTTTGTGCATCTGTGTGCGATTGTTGAAATCAATTTTTTATTGATATTGGTTTAAGTATGCATCGCTTCTCGGAAAATACAAACACCTTGTAAATCGCTTTGCAAAAGTTGTTTGATGCTTATCCATGCTTAATTGTGCGTTTATGGACCATTGATGTTGAATTTTACCGTTTTCGACACGATAATTTGGTTGATTTTGTGACACGATGCAACGCTGCCCGGTTTCGGTAAGTTGAGCATAAGGCACTGTTTCATTGATGGTTAATGCTCAAGGAAGCTTGTTTTGGTACTTGGATGACATTTATGTCGAGTTTTGTCGATTTCAGATCGATATTTCGTGTAGTTCATGTATTGACGACAATGCTTCCTAGAAATGGTAAGTGGTGTTTCATGGTGATTTAACTCACGGTTGATGCTTATTTGAGCTTGTTTGTACGTTTCATGGATAACAGTACCGTTTTGGATCAATTTTATTCCTACTTTTCGCACACTTGAATGTGTTAATAAGTTGCTGCCCGATTTTTGATATTGATGTTGCAATGCGTGTTTAGATTTCTTTTCTTCACATTTAAGTCTTGATTTAACTTGTGATGCAGATACTTAACTCCGATTTTGTTTCCCTGTTATTTCTAACATGTTTGTTAAATTGTGCAACACATTTCAAGAGAACTTTCAATTGCTTAATTAATGTGTTGATTATTCGATTGAAAATCATGTTGTTCCACTTCTTTGGGGATTTGAGGATTCACTTGCGATGCGATTTACTTTGATTCTCATTCTATGAGATATGTACACTACTTGTGTTTTTGTCTGGATGTGAATTTTTATGCAGGTGTTCTGTATGCGGATGTGTCTGACACACATTATTCTCCTTGTGCTTTATTCATGCTTCAACACATATTCTGACTATTTTATTGTTGATGCTAACTTGCACAAAGTTTTTCGGATTATTTATTCTTTGCTTGCATGCTACGAACTCTTGTTTGTTTGGTATTATACTAAATATGGTTTATTTTTCCGCATCATTTACCGCTTTCCTTGACATGATAAGTAGGAATAAAGATTCATGACTGGGAGTCCCTACTTTAGGTGGGAAATCTGTTTAAACTCCTCAAGAGAGGCGATGTTTATTTTTCAAAGACCTTTATGAGACAATGTTTGTGTTTTATTGCATGCAAAGACCCCAAAAGGGGTGATTTCTTGTTGTTTGTTTAAAGACCTCAAAAGAAGGTGTTGCACCCCAAAATTTGCCCTCCCATATTCTTCAAGAAATTGCCAAGCCAAGTCACAAAATTCCCCCAAGGGTTGTGCAGTCCAACTGTCTCCTATACAGTCAAAACTAGGGTTTGTGTTCTGATCAGGAAAATAAAGTTTTCAAAGGTCCAATCAAGTCTCACATGCTTGCAAATGTGGTCAAGCATCCTCATATCAAGTTTCAAGGCATTCAGCTCAAAATTGCACAGTCAAAACCCTAAATTGCACTACAGTCAACTGTAGGGGCAAAATGGTCATTTGACAGTCAAAAGTTCAAATTTTTGGTCAACATACCATTTTGAAGCCACAAACATCATTTGATCAATGCTTGATCATGATTCTCAAAATTTGGCTCAGAAATCATCAAAGATGCAAAAGTTACTATATTTGGACAGCTGAAAAAGTCAACTGAAATTGACCAGGGCATAACTTTCACATGGATTATCAGAAAAATTCCATCCAAAGCTCATTTTGAAGAGAAAGACATTTCCTACAACTCATCTTCATACTTCAAGTCCAAGAAATGCTCTCACAAAAAGTTATCAATTTCAACATTATAGGTCACTTTCAAAAGTCAACAAAAAGGGACTTTAAGTCAAAGGCCATAACTTGAGATTGGTAAATCAAAATGACATGGGACCAAAGGCATTGGTTAAAGGACTCAAAGACCTTTCCAAAATGTCCAAGAACATGTGAAGAGCTTAGAAATTGAGCAAGTTATGCCTTTTGGAAGTTGGGAAATTTTTGGGAATTTTGAAAAGTCAACTTTGATCCAAATGATTCAAAATTGCTAATGGGCCCATTTTCCTTCCACAAATCATCATCCATGGCATAGGCACGACCATTAGGCCCCAAGGGAAGTTTTTCTCCATTTTTATTTATTTATTTGGATTTTTTATCATTTATAATTCATTTAATTAAATAAAATGCATGAAAAATACAAAACTAATGAAATAAAATCTTTTTGTGCAGAAATTATTCTCATTGGACACTCAAAATCGTGCATGATCAATTAGGGAAAGTTTTGGCAAGATTTGGTATCAAATTGCATAGAAAAAGATTGAAAACATAATGGAAGAAAATCAAATATTCAATCCATAATTGCAAGAGATTTCTATGAATTTTGTTGACCTAATTGCCTCAGTACATAACCTAGAACACAAACCTAATGGCAAGAGACTGAAAGCTGCGCTGAAAATACTATTGCAAACTTGGAAAATTGTCAAGAAAGTTCAAAACTGAAATCAACTTTTTAGGTTGATTCAAGACACCAAACCCATTCCAGTCAAAATCGTCCATCCAAACGCAAGGAATCGGTATAATGACTCAAAACTGTACAGAGGAAAGCTTGGAGTCGTGCATCATGATTTAAGCATCTTTCTTAAGTTTTATTTGTTGATTCATGATTGTTATAATGTTCTGATGCTAACCATACCAATTAATTTCGTTTTTATGCAATATATGTGACTTGACCATTGATGCCGTCTAGGGTTTACAGAGCTTGAAAATTGGGGTTTCCCAAACCAAGCAAAATTGGAGCTCAAGACTATTGCCATTGCACTTAGCACGTCCAGACGAAGAGATTCCAACCCTCGCGCTCAATTTATGAGCGTCGAGGGTCTATTCGCTATTTTTTGGATGGTCTTAGGCAACGTTTGCCAAACCGTTGCTGTATGCTCGTGTTTCAGAAGAAAAAAATAATAACACGAAGAAGACGATGTGTTGTCCATCAGCGATAGGCCGGTTTTAAATTTCGCGCGTTTAATCACTAATGCGTTTGTTCTTTCTTTTTGTTATTTGTGTGTTATTAATATATCAAATAAGTCAAATGGCTCAGCTGGCAGGTGTATGTGCGTGTGACCTTCATGACCTGGGTTCAAGTCCCAGGTCTGTACACTTTCTATATTATTTTTCCATAGTGTTTCCCATGCAGCTTCAGGGACGTAGATGTACCATGCGTCCTCAGCAATCAGACATACACGCGTCCAGGAGGTTCACATCCAAGGCTGAAGATTGGTGTACACCATGAGCGTGAGTCAACGTTGCTACACGTGACTCTGAAAAGTCCACAAGGCCATGCTTGTTGGGCCAAATTGCTGGGCTCAAACCTCCATGTTGGGACAGACAACCCCCCCTTGGTTTGATTTCTCTATACTTTTTTACCTTTTATTTTAATTGTTGTGTTATTTATTTTTATTGCTTTAATTAATTAATTTTCTTTTTTTACAAAAATATAAAAACATCATCAAAATCAGAAAAGGCAAAAAATATAATATTTATTTATTTTAATTATTTTCATAAATAAATTAATATGTAATTATTTAGTTTAATTATGTTACAACATTAATTCTTTTTTAATAAAAAAATCCAAAAATATGTAGAATTAGGTTTAATGAATTCTTTTTATTCCTTTTTAATTTTCCCCTTTTTTACAATAATAATGTTTAGTTTATTTATTTTCTATAATTAAATTTTGTATGTAAATTAACTTAGATTTAAATTAGGTTAAAAACTTTAATATTTTCTTAATAACTTAAAAAAATAATTAGAATTAGGTTTAACATTTCATTTTAATTTTAATTAATTCTTTTTTCTCCTTAAATCCTAAAAAAACACAAAATACCAAAAACATTTTCTTTTAATTTTAACTTTAATTCCTTATTAACTTTAAATTTTTTTGCAAAAGGGTCCAACACCCATGTTCGTAATTTATTTAATTTCGCGCATTTATTTTATGTCGTTTATTATAATTATGTAATTCTCCCAAAGCGTTGTAATGATTTTATTTCTCGCACTTTTAATTTACTTTATTTATTTTCCGTCAAATCGGGTCCGGTTTAATTTTGGCGATGTGGACCCGCGCCATTTGTAATAGTTGTAGATTTATTTTCCCGCAACTTATAAACTGTTAAACAAAGCATGCAAGAATGAATGGACTTAATTAAAATCAAGCGTAGATCACAATGAACATGACAAGACAAATATCAATGAAAACGACACGCGAATCGCACACACCACCCCTAGGGTACGCCTCACTGTTGCCTTTCGAAAGGTGGTCGTCGAGTAGAGGACGTCTTAGTAAGTCCTCATGATCCGGGAACCTGGCATGAGGGTAGCTTCTAAGGTGTCTTCCCATTGCTCTGGTGATCACCATGTCCCTACAAACTCGAATTGACCCGAACACCTCCAACGGTGGTGCTACCTACCTCTCAATGGTGGGATGGCACTACTTTAAAGGACATTTACACAGACGAATTCCTTAGGGTAGGTAGGTTCTCGTAGATACTTGCTCTCTTCAAAAACAAACAAAAATCTTTTCACACTGACACTTTTCAAAAGCTTTCAAAACAATTTTTCAAACACTCTGACGTACGAGTCGAACTGAAATTTTTCAAAGAAACTTTTTTAACCCACATTGAAAAACAAGCAAACATTTTTGAAAACACATTGAGCAAGTATCTAAGAGCCCATGGATAACCATGGATAGAAAGGGTGCTAACACCTTCCCTTTCTATAACCTACCTCCCGAACCGAGAGCAATCTCTTTAAGGAATTTTTCTGTGCTTTTGTCCTTTCCATTTGGAGAAAATAAAAGACGGTGGCGACTCTTGCTTCCGCGACATTTCGCGAACCAGCGTTAAACAGTCAGTTCCAGATACACCGATCACAGAACTGGCGACTCTGCTGGGGAATAAACTTAAAGTGGGGTGTACCTTAGGGCTAGGTCATAACTATGTTTTCAATTGTCTTCTTTGCTTGCTTTATTATTGTGGGTTGCTTGGGAGTTCTATAGATCCTAACCCGGATCTGGGGGATACCTTCTTAGAAAGTAGCAACAAGGCTGTGAGGGAACTGTGCGGGGTATACCGACATGGTTGAAACAGTCTGCTACGTTGATGTGGCACTTTGGTGTGTACCGGTAACCCTTGAGTTCAGTCAAGGAGAGTACGGGGCCTCCGCGTGGTGTCGTGAAGCATCAACAGACCTTAGAAACCTTAATTGAACTATCTTGGCCTCTTTAGGGTAGTGAGATAACTGACCTTGGTACAGTCCGAAGTTGGTTGATACTCGATACTACACTCAATTGAGGGTTGCTTTCCTGGAATATTTCGGTCGCCAGTTCAGTGGCTAAATCGAAACGATGAACAATGAAAGAAATCTGGTGATATTGAGACCCTTAGAACCCGGTTACTTCTAATAGGACAGGTTGAGCCCACCAACTTCAAGAGGGTACTACCCAGACCCCATGCAGGCCTTAAACTCTAAGGGCTTGTCTTGTGTGACTTGCGTGCCTTCGTACTTGACTATTTGCATGCTTGTTATCTGACACATGAACTACTTGTAGGTTTTGTTTATAGTCCTTAACTAGGACTCATGACAGGTTTTACTAAGTTTCTTGCAGGTTTTGTTTATAGTCCTTAACTAGGACTCATGACAGGTTTTACTAAGTTTCTTGCAGGTTCTGTTTATAATCCTTAATTGGGACTCATGACAGGTCTTACTTGAGTTGCTTGCAGGTTTTGGTTTGCAGTCCTTAATTGGGACTCATAACAGGGCTACTTACGTTACCCCATGCATAGCATAACATCATACCATTGCATACATCCTAACCCATTTCAAGGATCTCAAGGGCTTGTGATGCAGGTCATGGTGAATCAACTATCCCAGCAAGGGGCAAAGAGGATTTATTTTCCTCTAGACAAGGTTGTCAGGGGCTATGACCCACTGGATATGGTGAGCCTTTGACCCTTGAAGAAGGATTTTCTACAACAGGAAGTTTCTTCAATCAAATTACCAGTTTTCAAATCTAACAAGTTTCTCTGTTTACCCCGCGAGATCCTTGAAATCATTGCATGCATACCATACATCTCATTGCACTACAGGTATCCCTTTGACAGGTTGCTCACCCTTCTTCGCTGTTTATTTCAGCCGATCGACATGAATCCTGAATCATCAGCTGAGCAGTCCATCAAGGCCCTCCAGGCTCAGAACGCCCAATTCCAAGGGCTGATTATGAATTTGACCCAGGGGCAACAAGATCTGAAGGCCCTGCTCTTGAAGAAGGACAAGAAGAAGAAGAGGACTGTTTTGTTCAGCCCTAGACGTAGATCTGGGAACACACCGCAGACTGAAACTGAGAGGACTACCCCATCTGTGAGGGAAAGCAGTCACCATGAGAGAGAGGTGCCTAGTCCAGTGGTCTCCGACAACGAGACAGATTTCAACGACGAACAATACCCTCCGGCTGAGGACAAGTACAGGCAGTTGGAAGACCGTTTGAAGGCTATGGAAATACAACAAGTACCTGGGCTGGATTTCGGAGATCTGGGTTTGTCTACTGGTGTGATCATCCCTCGGAAGTTCAAGGCACCATCATTCACTAAATATGACGGGGCGTCTTGTCCCAAGCTACATCTCAGGTCTTATGTTCGGAAAATCCAACCATACTCAACAGATAAGAACTTGTGGATCCACTTCTTCCAGGAAAGTCTTTCAGGGACTCACCTCGAATGGTTCTATCAACTGGATGGGACCAAAGTTCGTAACTGGGAGGAGTTGGCAACTGCCTTCTATAAGCAGTACCAGTACAATGCCGACCTTGCTCCCACACGTACCCAACTCCAGGGTATGTCGTTGGGGTCAAGTGAAGGTTTCAAGGAGTACGCACAAAGATGGAGAGACCTTGCTGGAAGGGTGCAGCCTCCGTTAACTGACCGGGAACTCGTTGATATGTTCTTAGGGACCCTATCCGGGCCATTCTTCAATCACCTCATTGGTAACTCATCTGCTGGATTTACCGACCTCATCCTGACCGGTGAAAGAATTGAAGCTGGTATCAAGAGTGGGAAAATTCAAGAGGCCACACCTTCTGACACTCATAAAAAGCCTTACACGGGAAAGAAGGAATCTAATGCTGCATACAGTCAAAAGAGTCGCCATGATCAACATGCAGGGGCAGTCATGATCTCTGGTTCTGCACCACGCCGTTAACCACAAAGGGGAAACCAGCAAAGGCCGGACGGGCCTAAAAGGCAATTCACCAACATTAACATGCCATGGTCACAAGCATTGCAGCACATGTTGAAGATGAACTTGATCGCAGTGATTAACCCTCCGGCAAATCCTAAGACTTCCTCCCCAAGCTATAATCCAGAAGCTAGATGTGCTTATCATTCCGATAGCCCGGGGCACGATACTGAGGACTGTTGGGCACTAAAGTACAAGATTCAGAACATGATCGATGCCAAAGAGATCGAGTTTGAATCTGCTGAGACCCCCAACGTGATCACGGCTCCATTGCCAAAACATGGCTAGGGTCGAGAGATTTTTGTTCATTTGAATTCAAGTTGTATTTTTCCTTTCTTGTTCAGATAAACAATTATTATGTTAAACTCTTTTATTTCATGAATGCATTACACATGTCTGTCTTGATTTAATTATGTTTACTACGCTTAAAACTGCTTTCATATTTTTGCGATGATCAACTCTTAACTGAAAATTCTAAACCTCTTGAGGGAGGATGACGAAAACGATACTACAATCTACAGTATGCTTTTGAACAAACCCCGCTGATGAGGTACAGGCATTGTTTCAATCCCTAAACACTGGAGTTATAAGGATGATAAACCCTCGTCAACCCATCTGAGCCAAAGAAGTAGGAGTTTTATTTTCGAAAATTGAAACCCTTAATCATAACCTGGGGCAGGGTAGTTCCCTCAGTTGATCCAAGTGCACGACGAATGGCACCGAAGAGATCTTTACGAAACGAACAAAGACAGTAATGGTTCAGAACAACCAAAAGGACAGGCAGTCATCATCAAAATTCATAAATGAAAAGCCCAAAAAGTCTAAACCTATGAAAAGAGACTTATGAAACTGGGGCATCCCGCTGACCGTAATTCCAAAAAGGAAACAGTTCAGGCAAAAATAGGGATAACAAAATCAAAAAAGAGGTCTCACAAACCCTCAACCAAAACAAAGAAGGACTGCCTATTCAAAATAAGTTATCAACATCTGAACCATTACTGGAACATCAAAGCAAAGACTCAAGCAAGGTCTAACGCATGATCAACTGAGTTTAGGTTTGGAGAACATCACGAAGAGCGGGTGGGTACAAATAAAATTTGAGCCTTTATCCTTTGTTTCTTAAACCGTGAACTAGGCCACGTTATAACCCTCAAAAGTCCTAGCTGAAGCATGGGTTAGTTCGAAAGCATACTGTTACGAAGGTATCCTGACTCCTTAAGGCTACGGTAAATACAGAGTTGACATCATGTTTTACAAACATTCACATGTTTTATGAAAAAAATGCATTTTCAAAATCTTCAAGACAGACATAAGCTTTGCATTTTTAACATAACTTTGTTTGCATATGACTTTTTGTTTGAACAGTATAGAAGTTTACACGACGAATGCCTAATGAACAGAAGTACCTCCAATCAAGGGGCAGGACATGGCTATTGTCCATTATCTGGGGCAATCCAATCAAGATTCGGAGAATCTCTCAAAAGGCCAACCAGCCTGGGGCAAGTCTCCGCCTGAGTTACTTGGGGCATTCCAACAACAAATCTTACCCGATCAGACATCTTCTGGTAACATGGCAACACAAACAGCCAGGGGCACCCCCCTGCATTCTAAGAGCGTGGGCATAGTCGGAAGATACTACGCAAAATCAAAGACCCGCTAGGTTGACATGCCTAGGCAAAAATAAGGGATGAAAACGGAAAAATATGTGCACCCGGCAAGTCGAAAACCTGAAAGGGCGGCTTGGGCAAAAATGGGTATCCCGGTGGACTGAAAACCCGAAAGGGCAGTCCAGGCAAAAGTTAGGGATTAAAGCGTACGACTATGTTCCGGTATCTCATCACGGATCTACTCGAAGATTTGTCTATCACCCACACAGGTATCCTTTTCCCTCATCTCCGAAGCAGGGGCAATAATGAGTTATCCAGGCAATCCAACTGTCCTGCCAACCAAAGTACAACGGAAAGATCAATATAAGAATGATTACCATCTACCCTTACAAATTCCAGATCGTGGGTTAACGTCCGAGACCAAACAGGACAATCATCCACTTAATCAAAATCATGCGACCCAACACCGGTTTCCTCTCAACCTTCAGACAAAGTCATACACAGACTCCTCCTCCACAAGATGACCTAACCCCGGTTCATCAAGAAGTTTTTACACGAACTTACCCAGGTAACCTAACCCCGGTTCCTCCAGAAATCTCACATGGATTTACCACAAGGCAACCTTACCCCGGTTCCTCCAGAAATCTTACATGGATTTATCCCAAGGTAACCCAACCCGGGTTCCTCCAGAAGTCTTACATGGACCTATCTCAAGATGACCTAACCCCGGTTCATCAAGAAGTTTTTACACAAACTTATCCAAGTAACCTAACCCCGGTTCCTCCAAGAGTCTTACATGGACCTATCTCAAGATGACCTAACCCCGGTTCATCAAGAAGTTTTTACACAAACTTATCCAAGTAACCTAACCCCGGTTCCTCCAAGAGTCTCACATGGACCCATCTCAAGATGACCTAACCCCGGTTCATCAAAAAGTTTTTACACAAACTCGTCAAGTAACCTTACCCCGGTACCTCTAGAAATCTTACATGGGTTTATCTCGAACAACCTTACCCCGGTTCATCCAGAAGTTTTACACGAACTTAGCCCGAAGCAACCTTACCCCGGTTCGTCAAAAAATCCCACACGGATCTATCTCAAGGTAACCTAACCCCGGTTCCCCCAGAAGTCTCACATGGACTCGCTTCCAGTAACCTTACCCCGGTTCGTCAAGAAATCTCACATGGATTTACCCCAAGGTAACCTAACCCCGGTTCCCCCAGAAGTCTCACATGGACTCGCTTCCAGTAACCTTACCCCGGTTCGTCAAGAAATCTCACATGGATTTACCCCAAGGTAACCTAACCCCGGTTCCTCCAGAAGTCTTACATGGATTTAGTTCAAGATAACCTCACCCCGGTTCATCAAGAAGTTTTACATGAACTTACCTCACCAAGCAACCCTACACCGGTTCCCCCCTCTTCAAGATGCAGTTTTACATGGACTCATCACCCAGAAACCCTACACAGGTTCTCCCTTTCTAAAAAACGAAGTTTTACACGAACTCGACATCCAGCAACCCTACATAGGTTCCCTCTTTCAACTTATAACATTACAGTCCAAAACTTCCCCAGAAGAGTCCAATCCAATCTCCCCAGGAAGGATGGAATTCATATCCCCAAGCAACAAGCTTATCCCCTCACAAAGCACGAACGCGTCGTCCGGTTGGATTTAAAGAGTTATTTCCTTAACAGGATATAACTGGGTTATCCTCAGCCAAAAGACACGGAAAGAGTGTCCTCGACGAAGTCTTCTTATCCCCAGCGAAGTCCATCAACACTTCCAACGACAAGCATATCCTCAGCAAGTCATTATCAACAATCAGCAGAGCATCTCTCCCCACAGAATTTTGCTTCCCAGCATGGTCGTTAGGGTATCTTTTCTCCCCGCAGAATCTTCCATTCGCCAAGTTCATTCCGCAACGGAGTCGTCTTCTCCTACCGGTATTCTTGCAACTATCATCCCCAGCGGAAGGGAAATCTATTCTTCAACATCAGCCCAGGATACGACTTCCCGGCATCCGTCAAGGATTTACTTTCCTAGACGAAAAACATTCATAAAACATCACATACATCATTATAGCATGCATAGACGCATCATATCATACAAATCTCATTTATATTGAGAACATCATGGCTTAATCCATATCATGCATTGCATATGACTGACCTTTACCTTTCAGGAAAGACGCAGTTAAAATGCTCAAACATATTTCAAAGCCTTCTCTAGTCCAGCTAAATCGACTCCCAACAGATTTTTCTGATAAAGACTCAGTAGAAGTTATCCCAGATTATAAATTTCTAGGGTCCCCTCTCCGACAAGTGCGTGAGGTGGTAATTCCTTCTTCAGATGTTCCCCTCTCCGACGATGAGTGTGAGGTGATAGTCTTCTATGGTTCCCTCTCCGACGGTGTGTGAGGTGGTAAGTCCTTTTCAGATGTTTCCCTCTCCGACGATGAGTGTGAGGTGACAACTCCTTTTTCCTATGATTCCCTCTCCGACGTTGAGTGAGGTGACCATTCCTTTCAGATTATAATTGCCTATGGTTCTCTTCCCAATACCGTGAAGATAATAATCCCCATCAAGATTTTCTCAATGAGCGTTGTTGAAGTTAAAGTCACCCAAGATTTTTCTCAACGAGCGTTGTTGAAGTTAAAATCACTCAAGGTTCTCTTATCATTCATGTTAAGACAGTAACCATCCCTGGTTCATTCATCAGCGTTTGAAGCTCCAGACTCAGCTCCTGTAACTAGTCAGGACACATCTATACCAAGCATCTAACATCAGCTCCTGCAACGTGTCAGGTACTCATTTGTTCTTTTACAGGTATGCAGGTTCTCGCTAAGGAATCTCTTACGCAATCAACATCCAGATGGCATCTATAAGCCCATCACCCTATCCAGCAATCTCTAAATGGCATCTATAAGCCCATTCCCCCATCATCACTGCTACTATGTGAGCGCAAATTTCTGGGCACTCTAGTGTCCAATCATCTTCTACCCTCGGATTACGAAAGGCACGCCAGCCAATCTGCATCCTCAGGTCTAAGAAGATTGAACAGGGGCAACTGTTGCACCCCAAAATTTGCCCTCCCATATTCTTCAAGAAATTGCCAAGCCAAGTCACAAAATTCCCCCAAGGGTTGTGCAGTCCAACTGTCTCCTATACAGTCAAAACTAGGGTTTGTGTTCTGATCAGGAAAATAAAGTTTTCAAAGGTCCAATCAAGTCTCACATGCTTGCAAATGTGGTCAAGCATCCTCATATCAAGTTTCAAGGCATTCAGCTCAAAATTGCACAGTCAAAACCCTAAATTGCACTACAGTCAACTGTAGGGGCAAAATGGTCATTTGACAGTCAAAAGTTCAAATTTTTGGTCAACATACCATTTTGAAGCCACAAACATCATTTGATCAATGCTTGATCATGATTCTCAAAATTTGGCTCAGAAATCATCAAAGATGCAAAAGTTACTATATTTGGACAGCTGAAAAAGTCAACTGAAATTGACCAGGGCATAACATTCACATGGATTATCAGAAAAATTCCATCCAAAGCTCATTTTGAAGAGAAAGACATTTCCTACAACTCATCTTCATACTTCAAGTCCAAGAAATGCTCTCACAAAAAGTTATCAATTTCAACATTATAGGTCACTTTCAAAAGTCAACAAAAAGGGACTTTAAGTCAAAGGCCATAACTTGAGATTGGTAAATCAAAATGACATGGGACCAAAGGCATTGGTTAAAGGACTCAAAGACCTTTCCAAAATGTCCAAGAACATGTGAAGATCTTAAAAATTGAGCAATTTATGCCTTGTGGAAGTTGGGAAATTTTTGGGAATTTTGAAAAGTCAACTTTGATCCAAATGATTCAAAATTGCTAATGGGCCCATTTTCCTTCCACAAATCATCATCCATGGCATAGGCACGACCATTAGGCCCCAAGGGAAGTTTTTCTCCATTTTTATTTATTTATTTGGATTTTTTATCATTTATAATTCATTTAATTAAATAAAATGCATGAAAAATACAAAACTAATGAAATAAAATCTTTTTGTGCAGAAATTATTCTCATTGGACACTCAAAATCGTGCATGATCAATTAGGGAAAGTTTTGGCAAGATTTGGTATCAAATTGCATAGAAAAAGATTGAAAACATAATGGAAGAAAATCAAATATTCAATCCATAATTGCAAGAGATTTCTATGAATTTTGTTGACCTAATTGCCTCAATACATAACCTAGAACACAAACCTAATGGCAAGAGACTGAAAGCTGCGCTGAAAATACTATTGCAAACTTGGAAAATTGTCAAGAAAGTTCAAAACTGAAATCAACTTTTTAGGTTGATTCAAGACACCAAACCCATTCCAAAAGCTTCCTTGACAATTCCTGAACGCATTCCAGTCAAAATCGTCCATCCAAACGCAAGGAATCGGTATAATGACTCAAAACTGTACAGAGGAAAGCTTGGAGTCGTGCATCATGATTTAAGCATCTTTCTTAAGTTTTATTTGTTGATTCATGATTGTTATAATGTTCTGATGCTAACCATACCAATTAATTTCGTTTTTGTGCAATATATGTGACTTGACCATTGATGCCGTCTAGGGTTTACAGAGCTTGAAAATTGGGGTTTCCCAAACCAAGCAAAATTGGAGCTCAAGACTATTGCCATTGCACTTAGCACGTCCAGACGAAGAGATTCCAACCCTCGCGCTCAATTTATGAGCGTCGAGGGTCTATTCGCTATTTTTTGGTAGATGGTCTTAGGCAACGTTTGCCAAACCGTTGCTGTATGCTCGTGTTTCAGAAAAAAAAATAATAACACGAAGAAGACGATGTGTTGTCCATCAGCGATAGGCCGGTTTTAAATTTCGCGCGTTTAATCACTAATGCGTTTGTTCTTTCTTTTTGTTATTTGTGTGTTATTAATATATCAAATAAGTCAAATGGCTCAGCTGGCAGGTGTATGTGCGTGTGACCTTCATGACCTGGGTTCAAGTCCCAGGTCTGTACACTTTCTATATTATTTTTCCATAGTGTTTCCCATGCAGCTTCAGGGACGTAGATGTACCATGCGTCCTCAGCAATCAGACATACACGCGTCCAGGAGGTTCACATCCAAGGCTGAAGATTGGTGTACACCATGAGCGTGAGTCAACGTTGCTACACGTGACTCTGAAAAGTCCACAAGGCCATGCTTGTTGGGCCAAATTGCTGGGCTCAAACCTCCATGTTGGGACAGACAACCCCCCCTTGGTTTGATTTCTCTATACTTTTTTACCTTTTATTTTAATTGTTGTGTTATTTATTTTTATTGCTTTAATTAATTAATTTTCTTTTTTTACAAAAATATAAAAACATCATCAAAATCAGAAAAGGCAAAAAATATAATATTTATTTATTTTAATTATTTTCATAAATAAATTAATATGTAATTATTTAGTTTAATTATGTTACAACATTAATTCTTTTTTAATAAAAAAATCCAAAAATATGTAGAATTAGGTTTAATGAATTCTTTTTATTCCTTTTTAATTTTCCCCTTTTTTACAATAATAATGTTTAGTTTATTTATTTTCTATAATTAAATTTTGCATGTAAATTAACTTAGATTTAAATTAGGTTAAAAACTTTAATATTTTCTTAATAACTTAAAAAAATAATTAGAATTAGGTTTAACATTTCATTTTAATTTTAATTAATACTTTTTTCTCCTTAAATCCTAAAAAAACACAAAATACCAAAAACATTTTCTTTTAATTTTAACTTTAATTCCTTATTAACTTTAAATTTTTTTGCAAAAGGGTCCAACACCCATGTTCGTAATTTATTTAATTTCGCGCATTTATTTTATGTCGTTTATTATAATTATGTAATTCTCCCAAAGCGTTGTAATGATTTTATTTCTCTCACTTTTAATTTACTTTATTTATTTTCCGTCAAATCGGGTCCGGTTTAATTTTGGCGATGTGGACCCGCGCCATTTGTAATAGTTGTAGATTTATTTTCCCGCAACTTATAAACTGTTAAACAAAGCATGCAAGAATGAATGGACTTAATTAAAATCAAGCGTAGATCACAATGAACATGACAAGACAAATATCAATGAAAACGACACGCGAATCGCACACACCACCCCTAGGGTACGCCTCACTGTTGCCTTTCGAAAGGTGGTCGTCGAGTAGAAGACGTCTTAGTAAGTCCTCATGATCCGGGAACCTGGCATGAGGGTAGCTTCTAAGGTGTCTTCCCATTGCTCTGGTGATCACCATGTCCCTACAAACTCGAATTGACCCGAACACCTCCAACGGTGGTGCTACCTACCTCTCAATGGTGGGATGGCACTACTTTAAAGGACATTTACACAGACGAATTCCTTAGGGTAGGTAGGTTCTCGTAGATACTTGCTCTCTTCAAAAACAAACAAAAATCTTTTCACACCGACACTTTTCAAAAGCTTTCAAAACAATTTTTCAAACACTCTGACGTACGAGTCGAACTGAAATTTTTCAAAGAAACTTTTTTAACCCACATTGAAAAACAAGCAAACATTTTTGAAAACACATTGAGCAAGTATCTAAGAGCCCATGGATAACCATGGATAGAAAGGGTGCTAACACCTTCCCTTTCTATAACCTACCTCCCGAACCGAGAGCAATCTCTTTAAGGAATTTTTCTGTGCTTTTGTCCTTTCCATTTGGAGAAAATAAAAGACGGTGGCGACTCTTGCTTCCGCGACATTTCGCGAACCAGCGTTAAACAGTCAGTTCCAGATCCACCGATCACAGAACTGGCGACTCTGCTGGGGAATAAACTTAAAGTGGGGTGTACCTTAGGGCTAGGTCATAACTATGTTTTCAATTGTCTTCTTTGCTTGCTTTATTATTGTGGGTTGCTTGGGAGTTCTATAGATCCTAACCCGGATCTGGGGGATACCTTCTTAGAAAGTAGCAACAAGGCTGTGAGGGAACTGTGCGGGGTATACCGACATGGTTGAAACAGTCTGCTACGTTGATGTGGCACTTTGGTGTGTACCGGTAACCCTTGAGTTCAGTCAAGGAGAGTACGGGGCCTCCGCGTGGTGTCGTGAAGCATCAACAGACCTTAGGAACCTTAATTGAACTATCTTGGCCTCTTTAGGGTAGTGAGATAACTGACCTTGGTACAGTCCGAAGTTGGTTGATACTCGATACTACACTCAATTGAGGGTTGCTTTCCTGGAATATTTCGGTCGCCAGTTCAGTGGCTAAATCGAAACGATGAACAATGAAAGCAATCCGGTGATATTGAGACCCTTAGAACCCGGTTACTTCTAATAGGACAGGTTGAGCCCACCAACTTCAAGAGGGTACTACCCAGACCCCATGCAGGCCTTAAACTCTAAGGGCTTGTCTTGTGTGACTTGCGTGCCTTCGTACTTGACTATTTGCATGCTTGTTATCTGACACATGAACTACTTGTAGGTTTTGTTTATAGTCCTTAACTAGGACTCATGACAGGTTTTACTAAGTTTCTTGCAGGTTTTGTTTATAGTCCTTAACTAGGACTCATGACAGGTTTTACTAAGTTTCTTGCAGGTTCTGTTTATAATCCTTAATTGGGACTCATGACAGGTCTTACTTGAGTTGCTTGCAGGTTTTGGTTTGCAGTCCTTAATTGGGACTCATAACAGGGCTACTTACGTTACCCCATGCATAGCATAACATCATACCATTGCATACATCCTAACCCATTTCAAGGATCTCAAGGGCTTGTGATGCAGGTCATGGTGAATCAACTATCCCAGCAAGGGGCAAAGAGGATTTATTTTCCTCTAGACAAGGTTGTCAGGGGCTATGACCCACTGGATATGGTGAGCCTTTGACCCTTGAAGAAGGATTTTCTACAACAGGAAGTTTCTTCAATCAAATTACCAGTTTTCAAATCTAACAAGTTTCTCTGTTTACCCCGCGAGATCCTTGAAATCATTGCATGCATGCCATACATCTCATTGCACTACAGGTATCCCTTTGACAGGTTGCTCACCCTTCTTCGCTGTTTATTTCAGCCGATCGACATGAATCCTGAATCATCAGCTGAGCAGTCCATCAAGGCCCTCCAGGCTCAAAACGCCCAATTCCAAGGGCTGATTATGAATTTGACCCAGGGGCAACAAGATCTGAAGGCCCTGCTCTTGAAGAAGGACAAGAAGAAGAAGAGGACTGTTTTGTTCAGCCCTAGACGTAGATCTGGGAACACACCGCAGACTGAAACTGAGAGGACTACCCCATCTGTGAGGGAAAGCAGTCACCATGAGAGAGAGGTGCCTAGTCCAGTGGTCTCCGACAACGAGACAGATTTCAACGACGAACAATACCCTCCGGCTGAGGACAAGTACAGGCAGTTGGAAGACCGTTTGAAGGCTATGGAAATACAACAAGTACCTGGGCTGGATTTCGGAGATCTGGGTTTGTCTACTGGTGTGATCATCCCTCGGAAGTTCAAGGCACCATCATTCACTAAATATGACGGGGCGTCTTGTCCCAAGCTACATCTCAGGTCTTATGTTCGGAAAATCCAACCATACTCAGCAGATAAGAACTTGTGGATCCACTTCTTCCAGGAAAGTCTTTCAGGGACTCACCTCGAATGGTTCTATCAACTGGATGGGACCAAAGTTCGTAACTGGCAGGAGTTGGCAACTGCCTTCTATAAGCAGTACCAGTACAATGCCGACCTTGCTCCCACACGTACCCAACTCCAGGGTATGTCGTTGGGGTCAAGTGAAGGTTTCAAGGAGTACGCACAAAGATGGAGAGACCTTGCTGGAAGGGTGCAGCCTCCGTTAACTGACCGGGAACTCGTTGATATGTTCTTAGGGACCCTATCAGGGCCATTCTTCAATCACCTCATTGGTAACTCATCTGCTGGATTTACCGACCTCATCCTGACCGGTGAAAGAATTGAAGCTGGTATCAAGAGTGGGAAAATTCAAGAGGCCACACCTTCTGACACTCATAAAAAGCCTTACACGGGAAAGAAGGAATCTAATGCTGCATACAGTCAAAAGAGTCGCCATGATCAACATGCAGGGGCAGTCATGATCTCTGGTTCTGCACCACGCCGTCAACCACAAAGGGGAAACCAGCAAAGGCCGGACGGGCCTAAAAGGCAATTCACCAACATTAACATGCCATGGTCACAAGCATTGCAGCACATGTTGAAGATGAACTTGATCGCAGTGATTAACCCTCCGGCAAATCCTAAGACTTCCTCCCCAAGCTATAATCCAGAAGCTAGATGTGCTTATCATTCCGATAGCCCGGGGCACGATACTGAGGACTGTTGGGCACTAAAGTACAAGATTCAGAACATGATCGATGCCAAAGAGATCGAGTTTGAATCTGCTGAGACCCCCAACGTGATCACGGCTCCATTGCCAAAACATGGCTAGGGTCGAGAGATTTTTGTTCATTTGAATTCAAGTTGTATTTTTCCTTTCTTGTTCAGATAAACAATTATTATGTTAAACTCTTTTATTTCATGAATGCATTACACATGTCTGTCTTGATTTAATTATGTTTACTACGCTTAAAACTGCTTTCATATTTTTGCGATGATCAACTCTTAACTGAAAATTCTAAACCTCTTGAGGGAGGATGACGAAAACGATACTACAATCTACAGTATGCTTTTGAACAAACCCCGCTGATGAGGTACAGGCATTGTTTCAATCCCTAAACACTGGAGTTATAAGGATGATAAACCCTCGTCAACCCATCTGAGCCAAAGAAGTAGGAGTTTTATTTTCGAAAATTGAAACCCTTAATCATAACTTGGGGCAGGGTAGTTCCCTCAGTTGATCCAAGTGCACGACGAATGGCACCGAAGAGATCTTTACGAAACGAACAAAGATAGTAATGGTTCAGAACAACCAAAAGGACAGGCAGTCATCATCAAAATTCATAAATGAAAAGCCCAAAAAGTCTAAACCTATGAAAAGAGACTTATGAAACTGGGGCATCCCGCTGACCGTAATTCCAAAAAGGAAACAGTTCAGGCAAAAATAGGGATAACAAAATCAAAAAAGAGGTCTCACAAACCCTCAACCAAAACAAAGAAGGACTGCCTATTCAAAATAAGTTATCAACATCTGAACCATTACTGGAACATCAAAGCAAAGACTCAAGCAAGGTCTAACGCATGATCAACTGAGTTTAGGTTTGGAGAACATCACGAAGAGCGGGTGGGTACAAATAAAATTTGAGCCTTTATCCTTTGTTTCTTAAACCGTGAACCAGGCCACGTTATAACCCTCAAAAGTCCTAGCTGAAGCATGGGTTAGTTCGAAAGCATACTGTTACGAAGGTATCCTGACTCCTTAAGGCTACGGTAAATACAGAGTTGACATCATGTTTTACAAACATTCACATGTTTTATGAAAAAAATGCATTTTCAAAATCTTCAAGACAGACATAAGCTTTGCATTTTTAACATAACTTTGTTTGCATATGACTTTTTGTTTGAACAATATAGAAGTTTACACGACGAATGCCTAATGAACAGAAGTACCTCCAATCAAGGGGCAGGACATGGCTATTGTCCATTATCTGGGGCAATTCAATCAAGATTCGGAGAATCTCTCAAAAGGCCAACCAGCCTGGGGCAAGTCTCCGCCTGAGTTACTTGGGGCATTCCAACAACAAATCTTGCCCGATCAGACATCTTCTGGTAACATGGCAACACAAACAGCCAGGGGCACCCCCCTGCATTCTAAGAGCGTGGGCATAGTCGGAAGATACTACGCAAAATCAAAGACCCGCTAGGTTGACATGCCTAGGCAAAAATAAGGGATGAAAACGGAAAAATATGTGCACCCGGCAAGTCGAAAACCTGAAAGGGCGGCTTGGGCAAAAATGGGTATCCCGGTGGACTGAAAACCCGAAAGGGCAGTCCAGGCAAAAGTTAGGGATTAAAGCGTACGACTATGTTCCGGTATCTCATCACGGATCTACTCGAAGATTTGTCTATCACCCACACAGGTATCCTTTTCCCTCATCTCCGAAGCAGGGGCAATAATGAGTTATCCAGGCAATCCAACTGTCCTGCCAACCAAAGTACAACGGAAAGATCAATATAAGAATGATTACCATCTACCCTTACAAATTCCAGATCGTGGGTTAACGTCCGAGACCAAACAGGACAATCATCCACTTAATCAAAATCATGCGACCCAACACCGGTTTCCTCTCAACCTTCAGACAAAGTCATACACAGACTCCTCCTCCACAAGATGACCTAACCCCGGTTCATCAAGAAGTTTTTACACGAACTTACCCAGGTAACCTAACCCCGGTTCCTCCAGAAATCTCACATGGATTTACCACAAGGCAACCTTACCCCGGTTCCTCCAGAAATCTTACATGGATTTATCCCAAGGTAACCCAACCCCGGTTCCTCCAGAAGTCTTACATGGACCTATCTCAAGATGACCTAACCCCGGTTCATCAAGAAGTTTTTACACAAACTTATCCAAGTAACCTAACCCCGGTTCCTCCAAGAGTCTTACATGGACCTATCTCAAGATGACCTAACCCCGGTTCATCAAGAAGTTTTTACACAAACTTATCCAAGTAACCTAACCCCGGTTCCTCCAAGAGTCTCACATGGACCCATCTCAAGATGACCTAACCCCGGTTCATCAAAAAGTTTTTACACAAACTCGTCAAGTAACCTTACCCCGGTACCTCTAGAAATCTTACATGGGTTTATCTCGAACAACCTTACCCCGGTTCATCCAGAAGTTTTACACGAACTTAGCCCGAAGCAACCTTACCCCGGTTCGTCAAAAAATCCCACACGGATCTATCTCAAGGTAACCTAACCCCGGTTCCCCCAGAAGTCTCACATGGACTCGCTTCCAGTAACCTTACCCCGGTTCGTCAAGAAATCTCACATGGATTTACCCCAAGGTAACCTAACCCCGGTTCCCCCAGAAGTCTCACATGGACTCGCTTCCAGTAACCTTACCCCGGTTCGTCAAGAAATCTCACATGGATTTACCCCAAGGTAACCTAACCCCGGTTCCTCCAGAAGTCTTACATGGATTTAGTTCAAGATAACCTCACCCCGGTTCATCAAGAAGTTTTACATGAACTTACCTCACCAAGCAACCCTACACCGGTTCCCCCCTCTTCAAGATGCAGTTTTACATGGACTCATCACCCAGAAACCCTACACAGGTTCTCCCTTTCTAAAAAACGAAGTTTTACACGAACTCGACATCCAGCAACCCTACATAGGTTCCCTCTTTCAACTTATAACATTACAGTCCAAAACTTCCCCAGAAGAGTCCAATCCAATCTCCCCAGGAAGGATGGAATTCATATCCCCAAGCAACAAGCTTATCCCCTCACAAAGCACGAACGCGTCGTCCGGTTGGATTTAAAGAGTTATTTCCTTAACAGGATATAACTGGGTTATCCTCAGCCAAAAGACACGGAAAGAGTGTCCTCGACGAAGTCTTCTTATCCCCAGCGAAGTCCATCAACACTTCCAACGACAAGCATATCCTCAGCAAGTCATTATCAACAATCAGCAGAGCATCTCTCCCCACAGAATTTTGCTTCCCAGCATGGTCGTTAGGGTATCTTTTCTCCCCGCAGAATCTTCCATTCGCCAAGTTCATTCCGCAACGGAGTCGTCTTCTCCTACCGGTATTCTTGCAACTATCATCCCCAGCGGAAGGGAAATCTATTCTTCAACATCAGCCCAGGATACGACTTCCCGGCACCCGTCAAGGATTTACTTTCCTAGACGAAAAACATTCATAAAACATCACATACATCATTATAGCATGCATAGACGCATCATATCATACAAATCTCATTTATATTGAGAACATCATGGCTTAATCCATATCATGCATTGCATATGACTGACCTTTACCTTTCAGGAAAGACGCAGTTAAAATGCTCAAACATATTTCAAAGCCTTCTCTAGTCCAGCTAAATCGACTCCCAACAGATTTTTCTGATAAAGACTCAGTAGAAGTTATCCCAGATTATAAATTTCTAGGGTCCCCTCTCCGACAAGTGCGTGAGGTGGTAATTCCTTCTTCAGATGTTCCCCTCTCCGACGATGAGTGTGAGGTGATAGTCTTCTATGGTTCCCTCTCCGACGGTGTGTGAGGTGGTAAGTCCTTTTCAGATGTTTCCCTCTCCGACGATGAGTGTGAGGTGACAATTCCTTTTTCCTATGATTCCCTCTCCGACGTTGAGTGAGGTGACCATTCCTTTCAGATTATAATTGCCTATGGTTCTCTTCCCAATACCGTGAAGATAATAATCCCCATCAAGATTTTCTCAACGAGCGTTGTTGAAGTTAAAGTCACCCAAGATTTTTCTCAACGAGCGTTGTTGAAGTTAAAATCACTCAAGGTTCTCTTATCATTCATGTTAAGACAACAACCATCCCTGGTTCATTCATCAGCGTTTGAAGCTCCAGACTCAGCTCCTGTAACCAGTCAGGACACATCTATACCAAGCATCTAACATCAGCTCCTGCAACGTGTCAGGTACTCATTTGTTCTTTTACAGGTATGCAGGTTCTCGCTAAGGAATCTCTTACGCAATCAACATCCAGATGGCATCTATAAGCCCATCACCCTATCCAGCAATCTCTAAATGGCATCTATAAGCCCATTCCCCCATCATCACTGCTACTATGTGAGCGCAAATTTCTGGGCACTCTAGTGTCCAATCATCTTCTACCCTCGGATTACGAAAGGCACGCCAGCCAATCTGCATCCTCAGGTCTAAGAAGATTGAACAGGGGCAACTGTTGCACCCCAAAATTTGCCCTCCCATATTCTTCAAGAAATTGCCAAGCCAAGTCACAAAATTCCCCCAAGGGTTGTGCAGTCCAACTGTCTCCTATACAGTCAAAACTAGGGTTTGTGTTTTGATCAGGAAAATAAAGTTTTCAAAGGTCCAATCAAGTCTCACATGCTTGCAAATGTGGTCAAGCATCCTCATATCAAGTTTCAAGGCATTCAGCTCAAAATTGCACAGTCAAAACCCTAAATTGCACTACAGTCAACTGTAGGGGCAAAATGGTCATTTGACAGTCAAAAGTTCAAATTTTTGGTCAACATACCATTTTGAAGCCACAAACATCATTTTATCAATGCTTGATCATGATTCTCAAAATTTGGCTCAGAAATCATCAAAGATGCAAAAGTTACTATATTTGGACAGCTGAAAAAGTCAACTGAAATTGACCAGGGCATAACTTTCACATGGATTATCAGAAAAATTCCATCCAAAGCTCATTTTGAAGAGAAAGACATTTCCTACAACTCATCTTCATACTTCAAGTCCAAGAAATGCTCTCACAAAAAGTTATCAATTTCAACATTATAGGTCACTTTCAAAAGTCAACAAAAAGGGACTTTAAGTCAAAGGCCATAACTTGAGATTGGTAAATCAAAATGACATGGGACCAAAGGCATTGGTTAAAGGACTCAAAGACCTTTCCAAAATGTCCAAGAACATGTGAAGATCTTAAAAATTGAGCAATTTATGCCTTGTGGAAGTTGGGAAATTTTTGGGAATTTTGAAAAGTCAACTTTGATCCAAATGATTCAAAATTGCTAATGGGCCCATTTTCCTTCCACAAATCATCATCCATGGCATAGGCACGACCATTAGGCCCCAAGGGAAGTTTTTCTCCATTTTTATTTATTTATTTGGATTTTTTATCATTTATAATTCATTTAATTAAATAAAATGCATGAAAAATACAAAACTAATGAAATAAAATCTTTTTGTGCAGAAATTATTCTCATTGGACACTCAAAATCGTGCATGATCAATTAGGGAAAGTTTTGGCAAGATTTGGTATCAAATTGCATAGAAAAAGATTGAAAACATAATGGAAGAAAATCAAATATTCAATCCATAATTGCAAGAGATTTCTATGAATTTTGTTGACCTAATTGCCTCAATACATAACCTAGAACACAAACCTAATGGCAAGAGACTGAAAGCTGCGCTGAAAATACTATTGCAAACTTGGAAAATTGTCAAGAAAGTTCAAAACTGAAATCAACTTTTTAGGTTGATTCAAGACACCAAACCCATTCCAAAAGCTTCCTTGACAATTCCTGAACGCATTCCAGTCAAAATCGTCCATCCAAACGCAAGGAATCGGTATAATGACTCAAAACTGTACAGAGGAAAGCTTGGAGTCGTGCATCATGATTTAAGCATCTTTCTTAAGTTTTATTTGTTGATTCATGATTGTTATAATGTTCTGATGCTAACCATACCAATTAATTTCGTTTTTGTGCAATATATGTGACTTGACCATTGATGCCGTCTAGGGTTTACAGAGCTTGAAAATTGGGGTTTCCCAAACCAAGCAAAATTGGAGCTCAAGACTATTGCCATTGCACTTAGCACGTCCAGACGAAGAGATTCCAACCCTCGCGCTCAATTTATGAGCGTCGAGGGTCTATTCGCTATTTTTTGGTAGATGGTCTTAGGCAACGTTTGCCAAACCGTTGCTGTATGCTCGTGTTTCAGAAAAAAAAATAATAACACGAAGAAGACGATGTGTTGTCCATCAGCGATAGGCCGGTTTTAAATTTCGCGCGTTTAATCACTAATGCGTTTGTTCTTTCTTTTTGTTATTTGTGTGTTATTAATATATCAAATAAGTCAAATGGCTCAGCTGGCAGGTGTATGTGCGTGTGACTTTCATGACCTGGGTTCAAGTCCCAGGTCTGTACACTTTCTATATTATTTTTCCATAGTGTTTCCCATGCAGCTTCAGGGACGTAGATGTACCATGCGTCCTCAGCAATCAGACATACACGCGTCCAGGAGGTTCACATCCAAGGCTGAAGATTGGTGTACACCATGAGCGTGAGTCAACGTTGCTACACGTGACTCTGAAAAGTCCACAAGGCCATGCTTGTTGGGCCAAATTGCTGGGCTCAAACCTCCATGTTGGGACAGACAACCCCCCCTTGGTTTGATTTCTCTATACTTTTTTACCTTTTATTTTAATTGTTGTGTTATTTATTTTTATTGCTTTAATTAATTAATTTTCTTTTTTTACAAAAATATAAAAACATCATCAAAATCAGAAAAGGCAAAAAATATAATATTTATTTATTTTAATTATTTTCATAAATAAATTAATATGTAATTATTTAGTTTAATTATGTTACAACATTAATTCTTTTTTAATAAAAAAATCCAAAAATATGTAGAATTAGGTTTAATGAATTCTTTTTATTCCTTTTTAATTTTCCCCTTTTTTACAATAATAATGTTTAGTTTATTTATTTTCTATAATTAAATTTTGCATGTAAATTAACTTAGATTTAAATTAGGTTAAAAACTTTAATATTTTCTTAATAACTTAAAAAAATAATTAGAATTAGGTTTAACATTTCATTTTAATTTTAATTAATTCTTTTTTCTCCTTAAATCCTAAAAAAACACAAAATACCAAAAACATTTTCTTTTAATTTTAACTTTAATTCCTTATTAACTTTAAATTTTTTTGCAAAAGGGTCCAACACCCATGTTCGTAATTTATTTAATTTCGCGCATTTATTTTATGTCGTTTATTATAATTATGTAATTCTCCCAAAGCGTTGTAATGATTTTATTTCTCTCACTTTTAATTTACTTTATTTATTTTCCGTCAAATCGGGTCCGGTTTAATTTTGGCGATGTGGACCCGCGCCATTTGTAATAGTTGTAGATTTATTTTCCCGCAACTTATAAACTGTTAAACAAAGCATGCAAGAATGAATGGACTTAATTAAAATCAAGCGTAGATCACAATGAACATGACAAGACAAATATCAATGAAAACGACACGCGAATCGCACACACCACCCCTAGGGTACGCCTCACTGTTGCCTTTCGAAAGGTGGTCGTCGAGTAGAAGACGTCTTAGTAAGTCCTCATGATCCGGGAACCTGGCATGAGGGTAGCTTCTAAGGTGTCTTCCCATTGCTCTGGTGATCACCATGTCCCTACAAACTCGAATTGACCCGAACACCTCCAACGGTGGTGCTACCTACCTCTCAATGGTGGGATGGCACTACTTTAAAGGACATTTACACAGACGAATTCCTTAGGGTAGGTAGGTTCTCGTAGATACTTGCTCTCTTCAAAAACAAACAAAAATCTTTTCACACCGACACTTTTCAAAAGCTTTCAAAACAATTTTTCAAACACTCTGACGTACGAGTCGAACTGAAATTTTTCAAAGAAACTTTTTTAACCCACATTGAAAAACAAGCAAACATTTTTGAAAACACATTGAGCAAGTATCTAAGAGCCCATGGATAACCATGGATAGAAAGGGTGCTAACACCTTCCCTTTCTATAACCTACCTCCCGAACCGAGAGCAATCTCTTTAAGGAATTTTTCTGTGCTTTTGTCCTTTCCATTTGGAGAAAATAAAAGACGGTGGCGACTCTTGCTTCCGCGACATTTCGCGAACCAGCGTTAAACAGTCAGTTCCAGATCCACCGATCACAGAAGGCAATTTTGCTAAAGTCCTCAAAGTAAGAAATTCCCTTCCCCTTTTATTTTGTGGTTGCTATCGAGTCAATAAGTGGAACAGAGGGTCTGCAAATGACCCCCACCCATTCTAGTTTGTGTCGTTCTTAGCTCGCGTTATGCGTTGTCGCTTCAAACAGCACTCGCTCTTGTTATCGAGTCGCTCAAGTGGAAGACAAAGGTTCGTAACCAAACCCCCATTATTTGTCATTCGTTTCAACGATGTTAGCTCGCATTGGTCGATGTTGACGCCCTGAGTTGTTACTCGATGCCGGTGATCGAGCAAATCAAGTGGAAAGAGTTCCTTACTCCCACTTTGAGACCCATTAGAATATTTTGTTTGCTATTAGCTCGCACTCTATTTTGTTTTTTTGAACTTATGCTTATGCTTTCCTTAGGTTGTAACCTTTGCACGCTCCCTCAGGATACGCTTATTTCATTTCTGATAAAAGTTAGACATTAGGATCATAATCAATGCATGCTAACATAGGTAGAGATTTCCCTTTGGTATCCAACTTTAGGACCATCATCATATGATAACACTAGGGATATAAATAGGTTAGTCCCCTTTAGACTTTTTCTCTTCCCCTTTTGCATAATTAAAACTAAAATTCTTTTTCTTTGGCAAGTTCATAAAATACTCTAACCATACTTAAATCTTTTCTCAATATAAAAAATACTAACTAATCCAAACCTTTTTTGCCTTCAGACTTCTTTTTCTTTGAAAACCTTTTTCATACAAGAACATGTTAATTACTTTCTAATACAATGTGTGAGTCTCCGAAGGTCGAGCTGCAGTAGAATGCAAAATTAGAATTGTTCATAAAAAACATACAAAACATCAACATTTTTTAGGTGAACTACGAGTATCTTGATCTCTCATTGCACGAAGAGGGTACGTAGGAACAAAGGTTCGCAACCGAGGCATGCATGAATAATAAAACCTTTTTCTTTGTATATACACTTTGCATACATGCATTTTACCTCTAGCTTGATTAACATTTAGATATAAACACCCTTTAGATTAGAACAGCAAGAGTGGGTCCCGTGGGGTACCTTGGACGTGAGGGGTGCTAATACCTTCCCCTTGCGTAATCGACCCCCGTACCAGATCTCTTGGTTACGAGATCTTGATTTCTCCCTTCTCAGGTTTTTCTTCCATGATTTTCCTTTCCCTTCTATGGAATAAATAAATACTCAGTGGCGACTTCATTGACTTTCACCGCTACAGGTATACAAGGTGAAGTTGAATCTTATAGGGGAACTAACTCGACACAAGGCAAGATTTATGGCGAAAGGATTTCTTGAAAAGGAAGGAATAGAATTCTATGACGATTTCGCACCTGTGGCTAGAATCGAAACAATAAGCTTGGTTGTTGGTCTAGCAGAAATGAACAATTGGCACATATGTTGATGGACATGAAATGTAAATTCCTGAATGGATTCTTAGACGAAGAAGTTTATGTTGCACAATCAGTTGGGTTTGTGAAGGATGGCAAAGAGAGAAAGGTGTACATGCTTCATAAAGAACTGTATGAATTGAAACAAGCTCTAAGAGCATGGAATAAGAAATTAGATAGTTTTCTAAGGGAGAAGGAATTTGTGAAGTGCACGATTGAACATGGAGAATATGCAAGAAGAAAAAATAATGAATTGCTTATATTATGCCTCTATGTTGATGACTTGTTAATAATAGGAAGTTTCAAGAAGGAGATCAAATACTTCAAAGGTGATCTCAGTAAGGCATTCGAAATGTTGGATCTGGGTGACATTTCATATTTCCTTGGCATCGAAATCTATAAGAATAGTAGAGGTTTGATGATGCATCAAAGAAGATATGCAAGAGAAATTCTCAAGAGATTTAAGATGGAAGAATGCAACTCGACTTCAACACCTCCAGAACCAAGACTGCAACATTTGAAAGATTCAGAAGTAGATGTTGTCTTCCCAACCTAATACAGAAGACTTATTTATTCATTAAGGTACCTTTATCATACAAGGCCTGACTTAGCATACAATGTAGGTATGGTAAGTATATTGATGCAGAAGCCAAATGTATCAAATTTAGAAGAAACGAAGAGGTTACTAAGGTATCTCAAAGGAACTGTCTACTACAACATTTTATTACATGAAGCTGATAAAGGAAAAGAATGTAAGTTAGTGGGGTACATTGATTCAAGTTGGTGTAGTGATGTCGAGGATCCAAAATCCACAGTTGTTTATGTGTATATTCTAGGTAGTGCACTGGTTTCTTAGAGTTCGAGAAAGGATCCAGTAGTTACATTATCATCGTGCAAAGTAGAGTACATAGCTTAATCTCTTTATGCATGTCAAACAACATGAATGGTGAATTTCGTCGAAGAAATAACAGGAAAGATCATGGAGCAATTACCATAAAGATCGATAGCATGTCGCCTATCAACCTAGTGAAGTATCCGATAGCACATGTTCCAAGCTAGCACATCAAAATGAGGTTCCACTATCTTTGAGAGATGCTAGCAGATGGGAAGATGAACTTGGAACACTGTAGAACTGGGAATCAGATTGTAAACATCATGACGAAGGTTATGCAAGTCGAAGTGTTCAGAAGGAAACGAGCTATGATGAATATAGATAACTTAGACATATTGAATTAGTTGGTGTGTTGGGAGTATAGTTCCTTGTGTCAAAGCAGGCTTCTCCTCGACACAAGGTGTGTCAAAATTAGTATGTGTTGAAGTGTGTCAATTTATGTTAGTCGTCGAAGTGCCGAAGGAGGTTGCTTCCTACAATATTTCGATTTAGGTCTAAAATAAGTATTTTGGGATTTTAGAGTTTTGGGATTTTTTTCTTAGGGAGAAAGAAAGCTTATTATAAATAGAGAGAGTAGCCCCTATTTTTTAATAGAAAAAACTCAAAACTTGTATTCACAGAATTTGCAGTTGCAAGTGGATAAAGATTTTCCACAGTTTGTGAACAGATACAAACTCTGCAGAAACCCTAATCTCTTTTCTTCTTTAATTTTTCTTTTCTTTTCATCGTTATTGTGTAGTGATAACAATCTTGTTCATCAAGATTGATAGAAATTCTCCATAGGTTATGGTGGATTTCCAACAATACTTGGTGAACTTTCATCATTTCAAATCTACCTCTAAGTGATCAATTAATCACTCAAGGTACTTTTGATAAGTGAAAATTTGTCCCAAGGTATCATGAAGGATTTGAGTGATGTAATGATCTCATCTCCTTGACTTAGGTCTTGATCCACCTTGGTTTTTACATGTGCTACATGTTTTAGGAGTATGATTTCTATCATATATCTAACATGTATTGTACAAACATTGTATTGACCGACCTCGTATAGTATTGACTTCTACATAAGTCCATCTGTGATTGCTTAAAATAACGCTAAATTTGTCCCAAGCCAGAAAAATTACATAGTAATTCTAACATTTATTGTGCTAACTTTTACTTTAATGCAATTTACTTTATCTCATTTAAATTATCATCTTTATCATTCATGTCATTTATCTTTTTTCTCTTTATTTTATGTTATTTTTCCTTTTCTCACTTGAACATTTTTTATTTATGTCATTTTCCCTTTGCTCACTTGGGCTTTATATCTTAATGTCATTATTCTTTTCTCAATTGAGCTTTTTTTTCTCTCTTTTAAAGACAATAATAATCAACTTGAACATTAAAATACTTAAGGCTCACTTTGGACTATGGTGACTATCCCTTTTCATCATGGAGTATTTGGATATTTGGACTTAGGATAGGACCTTGAGATTTTGACACCTTTGGACCTTGAGGCCTTGTTGTTATTTTACTTGTGTATTGGGAAACTTTTTTGTCTGCAAGTGTTACTTTGAAAATCACCTGATGCAAAAATAATTCATCTGAGACATAATGTTCATCTGATACATTTCCAAGTCATTTGTACCTTTTTGGGTTCATCTGATACAAGCTTGCACATGAGGCACTATTATTCATCTGATGCTTATTACTTGATTGTATGGCTTTAATCTAAAGGAATGGGATGCATTGTTTGACTTGTGTCAAGATGATTTCTCTTCTTTGGTTATACCTTTCCTACCGTAGCTTTTACTTTATGCTTTAGGATAGTCCCTTCATCTCTTTCCCATCTTCTTAAATTTTAAAAATCGTCTTCCTCCTTTTCAAAGCCTTCTTTGTTTTCAAAAATAAAACCACTTTCAGTAAAAACCTTAACTTTGTCAGGTGCATTTTCAAAATCTTTTTCTTAATCAAACTTTAATTCATCTAATCAAAGAAAAAACCTTTTCTTCAAAGACTAAAAAGTACAAACCCCGCTTCAAATTTTTGCCACTTTTGGCTTTTGATTTAAACATTTTCTTAAAGATTCTATGTGAGTCATCAGTATGGTTGAGATATAATTATCCCGTGTCTATAGCCTTGATTGATATGATGTTGAATCTTTTCCACTTGAAGGGGCTTGTGGCTTACCTGTTGAGTTATCCAGGTTGGAGCCCTCCTATCATTCGTGATGCAAAGGTTTATCATTCTCATGTTTATGGATATTTGGTTGAGTATTCTCCCTAAGATGACAAAGAGTCTCTTCTCTTAAAATCAAACATTAAAAAATTTTGTTCTTTTTTAAAATAACTACATGGTTCCGATTTCATCATTGCACATTGGTGGTACACAGACATATGGCTCATTGAAGTCTTGTCAGATCAAAAATATTAAAAAAAATTTCTTTTATAATCTCCTAAAATTTTTTCAAACAACTCTTTTTAGGAAAAATACATAGATTTTTAAAAAGGTTCCTGCGGAGTAACGTAGATGTTTAGGGTTCTATCACTTTCCCTTTGCATAACCAACCCCCTTACTTAGATCTTTTTTTTATTAGTTTTTATTTAAAAACTTTTGTGGGTTTTATTAACTCTTTTCCCATTCCTTTGTAAATAATAAATTTCAGTGACGACTTTCACTTTGTGAGTTAAGTTAATCAATAGCTAAATCTCAACTTTTCACCGCTACAAAAAATTAGCGACTTTACTAGGGAAATCTATAAGTGGGTTAAAACTATCTTTCTTTATCTGTGTTTTGTTATTATTGTATTTGTTTGCTTGTTTGTCTGGTACTTTTCTGGTTTTCAGGGTGCATGGTGATCTCTTGGAAGTCCTATACCCGAACTTAGGAAATCTTAAGATAGGATAGTGGTATAGCCATGTTGACATGTGTGGAGTAGTCCTCAACATGTTGACTTGAGATCCTCATCTCATTTGAGGCCCCTTTGAGGGTGATAATGTTAAACAAGCCAGTTGTGTAACATTATCACTATTCAACCTGGGATCCTGAGAATTTGAGGACTTTAGGACGTCTTAACCCATCTTAGCCTTTTAAGATGTAGTGCGATGTATATGAAGGAGTGGCCCTGAAGTAGTTGACACACGATACTACACTCAGACGAGTTTCTCTTGAATATATTATTGGTTCCCAAGCAGTCGATAAACAAATAATATCTGAAAGAGGATCAACAACTCTGGGAACATTTTAAAACCTTGTTCTACAGGTTTTTGAAACCTTTAGTACACACCTTGAGGGTAGTACCATTGACTTTATGATCGTGACGTTAAACCTATGACCCTCATTTGTTTATGATCTTGTTTATGATTGATGCATAACCATGCACTCATGCACTCATGCATTCATGAAACAATATTTTCATCTCGTTTTTCAAGGAACCTAGACCTTTTCTTTGCAAACAACTCAGATAGTGTTATTATGGGTCTTGAAAAAAGGAGTACTGGGAAGTATAGTTTCAAGAGTCCTAAATTGTAAGAGTTGATAAAGCTAGCATATTTGGTATATAATCTGGTGGTTTTAAAAAAAAAACATTATAGAAGGATTCTTTCTATCATATCTACTGATGTTCCATCGGGGATTCTTAATACCTTGGTGCAGTTTTATGATCCCTTATATCATTGTTTCACTTTCCCTAATTATTAACTTATATCATCTTTGGAGGAGTATTCTTATTGGGTAGGGTTGCTTGTCTCAAACAATATTCCTTTTAGTAGAGTAGAGGAGATTCATAATCCCCAAGTTATTTCAAGTTATCTTCATCTATAGACGTATGATATTGAGGGTAAGCTTATTGTTAAAGGAGGTATTCAAGGGTTGACTTCTGATTTCCTGACGGAGAGAGCATCCACCTTTTCTAGTTCCGACAGCATAGATGCTTTTGAGGCTATTGTTGATATTAATAGCGTCTGGATCTTTCTGAATGGGAATCCAATGCCCACTTTACTTGGAGATGATTACCACTTCATTAAAAATAGGACTTCCAAGGTTTATGGAGCTATCATATTATGTGCACCTCTACTGTACAAGTGGTTTATTTCGCACTTTCCGTAGTACAAAATCTTCAAAGATAACCCGAATAAGCTTATGTGGTCTTAGAGGCTTATGTCCCTCACTCAGGAAGATTTGACTTGGTAAAATTCAACTAATGATGTTGGGGTTATCATTGACATTTGTGGGTAATTCCCTAGTGTACCTCTTCTTGGTATACAATGGGGAATTAACTATAACCCCATTATTGCTAGACGCTAGTTTGGATTTCTTATGAGGGACAAACCTGATAACATACGGTTAGCATGTTTCTTTTACCTTAATGAAGAAGGGAATCTAGATTTGAAGGATAATATTCTGAGTGATTTGCATAAGATCCATAGGAAATATAAGGAGCATTTAGGAAAGAAGCATTGCATTTCCTTTGAGCCTTACACTCAATGAGTTCGTGCTAGAGCTTTTGTTCTCAAGATGCCTTTCCCTCTTGAGAATTCCTTATTCTCCATTTCTACACTATCACCTTTTATAATTCCTATTGAGAATAGGGAAAGGTCTCAAGAAGCTTTGGCTAGGATGAAGCAAGAGAGGGATACTTAGGAAAGCAAGTACCTTGCTGCATAGCTTGAAAAGATGGAATTACATAAGAAATTAAAGGAAAAGGATGATCTGATCGAGATTCTTGAGCAGCATGCTGCGGAGAGACAGAACGAAAAAGAGTATTTATTTTCCTCTAGTATTCATCTTGTTCCTAGTATTCGGGATTATTCTCATATGCTTTCTACATCTGGTGCTTGGAAGGGGGTTTTTAACAAGCTTGTGATAGAAAATGCTCGCTCAAAGTCTTCTTATGAGAGTAAAATTAGGAGGCTCAAAAGGAAATATCAGCATGAAGTGGGATCATCCTCAGATGTGGTTCCTTAGGACCCTTAGCTTCTATCTTTCTATATTCTCCTTTATGGATCTTTATAGTAATCCTTCCAAGTTGTTAATAAAATATGATTTTCAGTATTTCAAAATGTGTTATTCCTTTTGATGTTTGCAATTGTTATAACTTCTTAAGTTCCTTGAAGACTGAATAAACAAAATAAATCATATGCGTTGCATATCATGCATCATTCTACACTTGATTTTTGCATCCCATAAGTTTTCCAAGGGTCTTATTCATTTCTCTTGGTCTTCGAACAGTTAAGATGTTGCATTCATACAACACTCGTGCTAATCACAAGAAATGGATGGAAAAATCAAACAAGAAATAGGGAACTAAGGGAAGAAGTCACCACTTTAAGGAATGGTGTGACCTATCTGACTGATCTGGTTGAATCTTTGATTGCTTCTTAAGCCTATAATCAAACTCCTCCACCATCATCTGAGACTCAAAATGCTTCCCAACCTCAAACCACTGTTATTTCTGAAGTTGTTTCTACTTCTATTCATGCTAATCATGTTAGTGTTGTTGCACAGTATCAGATGCCTCGTGGTTTTCCTTAGGGTATGCCTAAGAATTTTGTTCTAGAAGGTCATAACCTAGTTGTCAAAGTTTCTAATTCTGTCCAACCTATTATGATTACTGCACCTCCTATTGTGCATGCTACTCCTATTGTTGATTATCAAATTTACCACGTTGCTTCTGCACCAAGTGAGAGCTTGGGTATATATGACTGAATGGATGATTTTTAGGACCAGTTCCAGGGATTGTAGAAGGGAATGAAAGCTCTCAGGGGGAAATATCTATTTGGTAAGAATGTCAATTATCTCTGCCATATCCCTAATGTCAATGTTCCATCTAAATTCAAAGTTCCTAAATTCTAGAAATACAAGGGAAAATATTGTCAACAAAGTCACCTTGTGATGTATGTCAGAAAGATGTCTACCTACACTGACAATCAACGTTTGTTGATCCATTATATATAAGATAGTTTAACAAGAGCTGCATTGAAATGGTATATGGGCTTGGACAGTGCCAACATCCGTACTTTTAATGATCTTGGTGAAGCATTTGTTATGAAGTGCAAGTATAACATAGACAAGGCGCCTGTCTGTTATCAACTCAGGGCTATGGCTCAGAAAGATAAGGAGTCATTTAAGGAGTATGTTCAGCGTTAGCGTGATATTGAAGCTAAAGTTATCCCCCTCCCCCCATGGAGGAGAAAGAAATGACTAAAGTCTTCCTAAAGACTCTTAGTTCATTTTATTATGAGAAGATGGTGGCCAGTGCATCAAGTGATTTTATAGAGATGGTCGAAATGGGTATTCGATTAGAAGAAGTTGTTTGTGAAGGTCGTTCGACAAAGGATGAAACTTATGGTACTTCTGATAATAAGAATTCCTATGTTTTTTCTAAAAATAAAGAAAGAGATTATAATTCTGTTTCCCAGGAAAAACAGGGTAGATCCCGTGGAACAAATCACCATAATCGGAAACACGTTGCTTCAGTCACTCCAGTTGTTAATATGGCACCTGCAAAAGTGGGTTATCAACCTCCCTAAAGAACACATCAGTGGCCTTACCAACAAAATAATTAAGGGTGGAATCATAAGAGTTGCTCCTTTGATCACATTCATATGAGTTATGCAGAGTTGTTTCATGCGTTGATTCAAAAGAACCTGGTTCACACTAGGTCTCCTCTTGATGTTCCTGAAGAAATTCCTTAGTGGTACAAAGCTGATGTTACTTGTGCTTTTCATCAAAGATATCCATAGCATGATATCGAGAATTGTTATTTGTTGAAGTTCGAGGTTCAAAAGTTAGTAAGGATTGGTATTATGTCTTTTAAAGACATGGGGCCAAATGTGAAAGCAAACCATTTGCCTAACCATTGGGGAAATACAGTTAATATGGTTTACGATTGTCCTGGTGAATTTTGAATCTTGAATGTGAATCTGATAAGGGGTAATCTGGAAGATATACATGATACTCTCTATGAGTTCAGTCATTATGAACATAATCACACGGCTTGCAGAATGTGTGTGGGAAATCCTCGAGGGTTTGTTGTTGTAAAAAGAGACCTCCAGGATATGTTAGATAAGGGCCTTATTAAAGTATGTATACAGAGAGATGAAGACCATAAAGGTCATATGATTAATGATAGTCCTAGAACTTTTAAGGTTACTGGTGTGAATTTTATAAAGAGATTGTTGGTAGAACTTCATGATGATTTATGTGTGTTAAGATACTTTAAGCACAATCATTCGTCTTGTCGATTTTTTTTCTAAAGATCCTACAGGATGTAACATTATTAAAAATGATCTCTAGGATATGTTGAATGCATAATATCTTTCTGTTAGTAGACTGAAAAATAATGATGAAGATTGTGGTGTGAATGTAATAGTGCCTCACTTTGATATTCCCAAACTCATAGAAGTTGTGTATCACAGTAAGCTTGCCATGACTCCTCTTATTATTTGCTTACCTGGACCGGTTCCTTACAAGTCAGATAGAGTTGTGCCTTATAAGTATAATGCATACATGTTGGAGGATGATAGAGAGGTAGAAATTAAGCCTTTATCGTTTGATTTGAACATTACTGAAGCTAGTCGGATGATTCGCAGTGGTCGAGTGTTTGCACTAGTGCCACATAAATTTATTGATATTGGTAAGAAATTTGTTGAAAGTAGTGTTGAAGATAAGAATGTGGAAGGTTAGACTAGTGGTTCTACCTCAGATAAAAATGTTGCTGATTTTTTGAAGATTATAAAAATGAGTGATTACATAATTGTTGATCACTTGTTACAGACTTCCTCAAAGATTTCCATTTTGGCCTTGTTGATGAACTTTGTTGCTCATAGAGATTCCCTTATGAGAGTCTTGGATGAGGCTTTTGTTGAACAAGATGTGATAATTTATCAGTTCAATGGTGTCGTAGGTGATATTACAGCTTGTAATAACCTCAGCTTATGTGATGATGAGTTACCAGAGGAAGGAAGGAACCACAATTTGGTGTTACATATCTCTTTGAATTGTAAAGAAGATTCCTTATCCAATGTACTAATTGATAATGTCTCAGCCTTAAATGTTATGCCAAAATGTACTTTGTCAAAGCTTGCCCATCGTGGAACCCATATGAGATATAATGGTGTTGTAGTGAAAGCTTTTGATGGTTCCAGAAAATCTGTTATTGGAGAAGTGGATTTACCTATGTGGATAGGGCCACATATGTTTCAGATTACGTTTCAGGTTACAGATATTTTCCCATCCTATAGTTGTTTGTTGGGTCGTTTTTTAATCAACTATGTAGGCGCTGTTACCTCCACCCTGCACCAAAAGTTGAAACTCGTCAAGAATGGAAAAATGGTGATTGTTAATGGCATGCATGCCATTTTAGTATCACATTTATCCTATTTTAACTTTGTTGAAGCAGATGAAGCCGTTGTTGGAACTTCGTTCAAAGCTTTATCCATTGATGATGTTAAGAAGAGTAGAGACTATATCTCTTTGTTTAAGGATGCTCAACAAGTTGTTCAGAAAGGCCCTAGTGGTGTTTAAGGGCAGGTCATTGATCTACCATAAAACAAGAACATGAGTGGTTTGGGTTTATCTCCTCTAAAAGCTTAAGCTGCGGGGATGAAGTCTGCTTTTCGTCTGTATTCAAATATATTTCATTGTGGGGGCTTTATCAATTCGACTCCTCCCGAAGTTGATGCTATTATTGAAGATGAGCGAGAGCCGGAAAGGCCAAGTTAAGTGACACGTGGAATAAGAGTTCAAAATTGGACCTCTGTTCACATCTCGAAAAATAAAATAAAATCCTTTCACTCTGCCCAAGGTGAAATTGACGTGGTTTGGGCTTATCTTTGTTTCAGATTTTTAAATTATTAATAAAAGTTATTTTTGTTATCCAATTGTGTTTTTATTTTTTACTTTTTCTTGGAAAATGGTAATCTAAAAAACCTTTAGAAAAATATTTGTCAATAAATATGCATAATCACTTGTTTCATTTACATGTTTATAAAATTACGCATAATCATATGTGTAGATTAATTAATAAAACTGTTGAAAACAATGACCATGTGTCCTCTCCATCATTGAATAACCTGTGTATGAAGCTGAAGAAGAGGAGTTGATTGAAATTTAGGAAGAAGTCTCTCAGTTCCTTGATCATGATGAGAAGACCATTCAACCATATAAAGAGTCATTGGAGACGATTAATTTGAGTTCCGAATGAGATCATAAGGAAGTCATGATTGGGGCACTTTTTCATCCAAAGGTGAAGAGAAGGTTGACTGATTTATTGAAAAAATATGTTGATATCTTTGCTTTATACTATCAAGACATGTCGGGTTTTGATACTGACATTGTGGAGCATCGTTTACCGCTCAAGCTAGAATTCCCCCTATTAAGAAGAAGTTATGGATGACTCACCTAGATATGAAAGTTAAAATCAAATAAGAAGTTTTGAAATAGATTGATGTCGATTTCCTTGTGACATCAATTTATCCTCAATGGGTCGCCAATATTGTTCAAGTTCCAAAAAAATATGGATAAGTCTGCATGTGCGTTGATTACAGAGACCAAAATAAGGCTAGTCCAAAAGATGATTTTCCTCTGCCACATATTGATATGTTGGTAGATAATATAGAAAAATTCAATGTTTTCTCTTTCATGGATGGATTTTTCAGTTATAATCAGATTAAGATGGCTCCAGAGGACATGGAAAAAACAAGGTTTATCACACCATGGGGAACATTCTCTAACAGAGTAATGCCTTTCGGGTTGAAGAACGCTTGTGCAACATATCAGAGGGCTATGACAACCCTATTCCATGATATGATTCATAAAGAACTTGATTTCTATGTTGATGATATGATTTCCAAATATCAGATTGAAGAAGGTCATATAAATGATTTGTTGAAGTTGTTTCAGCATTTGAGGATGTATTGTATCCACTTGAATCCAAACAAGTGCACATTTGGTGTTTGTTCTGGAAGTTGTTGGGATTCACTATTAGCCAGAAAGGTATTGAAGTTGATCTTGATAAAGTTAGGGAAATTCAGAAAATGCATGCACCAAGATCTGAAAAACAATAAGAGGTTTCCTTGGACATCTGAATTACATCTCCAAATTTATTTTTCATATGACTGCTACTTGTGAACCGATCTTTAAGCTACTAAAGAAGGATCAGGGTTGTGTATGGACTGGTGACTTCCATAAGGCTTATTATAGTATCAAAGAGTATCTTCTCGAGAATCCTATCTTGCTCCCTCCTATTGAAGGAAGACCTTTGATTACGTATTTGACTGTGCTGCATAACTCAATGAGTTGTATCTTTGGTCAACAAGACGAAATTGGTAAAAAGGAATACACCCTTTATTATATGAGCAATAATTTCACTGAATACAAATCACGATATTCATTACTTGAAAAGACATGTTGTGCTTTGGCCTGGGCTGCTAAGCGTCTGCGATAATATATGTTGAATCATACTACTTAGTTTATATCCAAAATGGGTCTAATTAAGTACACCTTTGAAAAGCCTGCTCTTACCAAATGGATTTCCTGTTGGTAGATGAAGTTGTCTGAATATGATATTGAATACCATACTCAGAAGGTCGTTAAAGGTAGTTTGTTGGTAGATTACCTTTCTCATCAACCAGTTGATGATTACTGGTCCATCAAGTTTGGCTTCCCCGATGAAGATGTGATGTATCAGAAAGTTATAGATTATAATGAGCCTTTTCCTGAAGAAGGACCAGATCCTGAATCTCGGTGGGTTTAGTGTTTGACGGAGTTGTTAATACTTATGGCAAAGTAATTGGTGTTGTGATTATTACTCCCCATGGTTCCCATATACCTTTCACTGCAAGGTTGATGTTTGATTGTACAAATTATATGGAGGAGTATGAAGCTTGTATCATGGGTCGTAAAGAAGCCATGAATTTAAGTATCAATATTCTTGATGTGTATGGAGACTCAGCTTTGGTAATTATTCAGATTAAAGGAATGGGAGACTCGTCATTCTGGATTGATTCCCTACAAATATTATGCAATAAGGTTTCTACCTTTCTTCAACAAAGTGGAGTGTCATCACATTCCTCGAGATGAAAATAAGATGGTAGATGATTTAGCCACTTTGTCTTCCATGTACAAAGTAAATCTCCCCAATGAAGCACCTCAGATTGCAATTAGAAGTATTGATAGACCTGCTCATGTGTTTGCAGCAGAAGAAACATCAGATGATAAGCCTTGGTATTATGATATCAAACATTTCCTTCAAACTCAAGAGTACCCAATTGGGGCATCTAACAAAGATAGGAAGACATTGAGAAGGTTAGCAGGTAGTTTCTTCCTCAATGAAAATTTGTTATATAAGATAAATTATGACATGGTCTTACTCAAATACATGGATAGACACGAAGAAAACATGTTAATGCATGAAGTTCATGAAGGGTCATTTGGTACTTATGCCAACAAACATTCAATGGCTAAGAAGATGCTTAGGCAAGGTTACTATTGACTAACAATAAAATTTGATTGCTACAAATTTGCAAAGAAGTTGCATAAGTGTCAGATTTATGTTGACAAGATTCATGTGCCTCCGACTCTTCTCAACTTTATCTCCTCTCCATGGCCATTCTCTATATGGGGTATCGACATGTTTGGAATGATTGAGCCTAAAGCTTTGAATGGTTATCGTTTCATCTTATAGGCTATTGATTATTTTATCAAGTGGGTGGAAGCAGAATCCTATGCTAATGTGAGCAAGAAGGTTGTGGTTCAGTTTATTAAGAATCACATTATCTATCGGTATGGTGTGACTAGTAAGATTATCATGAACAATGGTTCAAATTTTAATAACAAGATGATGAAAGAGATTTATGAAGATTTCAAGATTGCACATCTTAACTCTTCTCCTTATAGGACTAAGATGAATGAGGTTGCTGAAGTTGCTAATAAGAATATTAAGAGGATCATTCAGATGATGGTTGTCAGCTATAAGGACTGGCATGAGATACTCCATTTTGCTTTGCATGTGTATCGTACATCTGACTGCACTTCAACAGGGGTAATCCCTTTTTATTTTGTTTATGGTATGGAAGAAGTGATCCCCGTCGAGGTTGATATTCTCTCCTTGAATATGATAATGGAAAATAAGTTGTCAGAGGCTGAATGGGTCCATAATAGGTTTGACCAACTGAATTTGATTGAAGAAAAGAGGTCGAATGCCTTGTGTCATGGCCAGTTATACCAGAAGATAATGAAACAAGCTTTTGATAAGAAGTTCAAACCTCGTGAATTCAGAGAAGGTGACGTCATGCTTAGAAAGATCTTGTCTTTTAATTCTGATCCTAGGGGCAAGTGAACTCCTAATTATGAAGGGCCATTTCTCGTTAAGAAAGCCTTCTCTGGAGGTGCATTGATTCTTGAAATATAGGATGGTGAGGAGTTTCCACGTTCCATGAATGCTGATGCAGTCAACAAATACTTCGCCTAAAGAAATAAAAAAAAAGAACAACTCACTAAGTTGAAAACCTGAAAGGGCGGCTTAGGCAAAAATGAGCGTATCGTTGGGCTGAAAACCCGAAAGGGTTGTCCAGGAAAAAATTATAGACATAAATAGAATAAATCATCCAAGTAGATTAAAAACCTAAAAGGGAAATCTAGGAAAAATTAAGTCACTCTTGGCAAGTAACTGCATCATACAATACTTGATCATTAAAAGCAACAATCTTCATTCGATTCTCATCACTTATCGACTAAAGCCTAAACACATGAATTCAAAGTTGTTAGTGAGAATAGTCGTCATTATATTTCAATGTACCTTTTCCTAGTATTTACCATTTTCTAAAATTTGTAATCATCTAGGGAGTCACGGAATTTGTGGACTACCATTCTATTAATAAAATTTGAGCCTTTATCCAATTCTTTGTAATTCTTATCTTATTCTTCTTGCAAAAATTTCATTTATTATTGATAGTAAATTATAAAATAAAAAGATATAAATAATTAAACAAATTTTTTGAAATTAAAAAACAATTTACTTCGATTTGTAAATCAAAAGAATAAAAAGTAGTTTTTCCAAGGTTGTACAAATTTTGACACATGGAATGTAGCTCTTCTCCCCGTTATTTGAGAAGCCTTCTCCGATTATATTTTGGAAGTTCTTAGAATATTGTTATGTGTTGGTGTGGTGTTTATCTCCCACATGGTTTATTAGCCGAGTATTTGCCAACATAAATGTTAATTCCACAAGGAGAGGTTTCCTTCGTGCTTATCCCTAGCGAGATTTTACCTTCCCATTCCAGATTTTGTGTGGATGTTCATTCCCAGGAGGAGTGCATGGAGTTTTCCCAGCATTTGTTTCTTTATCCTCGAGTAGAATACCATTTTTTTGGTCTTCTTAAGTAAAGTTTATATGTTTCTTTCCCCAGCAAAGCCCGGAAGATGATTGATCTTGTTTCCAATAACTTTTTTCTTCCATCCCTCTAGTGGAATGTTTTGTAGCAGCTTTGTGTCCCTTTAACAGACTATTGTCATCACAAGATTTTTCTTCGCTTATTCCTAAGAAACATCTTCCTTTCCCCAGAGATATAAGTCTTGGAGTAGGACTTCGGTTTCTCAGTTGGTTGCGTACTGTTGTACCCCAATTTTCCCCCCTAAGATCCCTTCATCATATCATATCAATTCAATCACAACAAGATCACACATTAGGGTTTGGTTTTTCTCCGTATCTTTAGCTTTACTCTAGGAGGAATCACCAAGCACCTTGACATGTATTTTATGATCATCTATTTTTTGTATTGATTATCCTTTAACTAATACATACAATGAGTGGTTTCCCTAATTGTTGATGATGTAGGTGAAAGCACAATACATGCCATCAAGATTGATCTGTGGATTCATGAGTTCATTTCCGTGCCTTCCTCTACAAAGCTTCATTGAGATTCAAGTCTCATCATTTAAGATGTTTGGAAGTAATATCATGACAAATATTTTGTGATTCAGCATGCCTCAAGTTGTCAAAATTAGTTCAAAAGTACAAGGGTTGATTGAAGAAGTTTGACTGAATTGGACAAGTATTTGATTCTAATGATTACAAGTGCATATCTCCATCAATGTTCAAGATTTGGAAGTGGTTTTGGTTTCTATGGGTTCTCCTTATCATACTCAATAACTCATAATCACATAACAAAGGTACTTGTGCAAAAAGGTTGGTCAAAATTACAATGGTTTCCCAAAGCATTTTCTTGCTCTAGGAGTTAGGGTTTTGAACTTCAAAGGGGGTATATCTTGATCATCTTTTGGTATTTTTGAATGATTCCAAAGACATCATTCTCTTGAAAGGGATATTAACAAATCACTTCAAAAGTTTCAAATAAATATTGTGTGGAAGAAACTTGATGGTGAAGAAAGATTACAAGTCCTTCAGATAAACCCTCAAATTCCCTTTATGTGACTTCAAATGATCATAATTTGATCAATTTTTATCACCTTGAGCCCATTATTTTTCCATAATGATCTTGATGATGTGAACTTTAACCCTTATTTTATGTGCAAAGTGTTAAAATGGATGGAAGATGCCCTAAGGATGCAAAAGAGTATAGGTCATTTCATGAATTTTTGCCAACTTCAACATCTCCTAACTTTCTCAATTTTTGGAGATTTTGAATGGTTCAAGTTTAAAAATATCATTCAAGAGATCTAATTCATGCCATCTTTTTTTGTCAAGAGCTAATTTCAAGTGGAAGACCATGTTTGGATGCAAGAAATTACAAGTCATTTTTGAAGAGAAACTTAGAAATTTTCTAAGTATGGAAAGTCAACCTCTTTTTCTCAACATTGACTCATTACAATTTTCAGCTCAAACATCCATTTGATCCCATTCTTTTCACATTGTAAAGTTTGTAATATCATCTTTCTAATACAACAAGAATCAAGTCTTGAGATTCCCTGAATCATGGTAGACGTTTCCATCAAATCTTCTGCAGAACCTAAGGAGGAAGAATCGAAATCACTCAAAGAGGTGAAGGTACAACCATAAATAAGGCCCTAAGGCATGCCCTTAGCCTCCCACGTGCATTGCTTCCACAACTCCCTCCTCTCTTCAGCATTTTTAGGTTTCACAATATTTCCCTCATCATCGCACTATCTTATGGTAGCTATTATCTAAAGATAAAAACAAAGAAAAAAGCAAAAGTAAGGCGAAAAAAGAAAGGGAAAAATACGTACAATGGATGAACACCTGGGAAATGTATACGCTTTCTCTGGAATGTAACGTTTTCAAATGCTGAGATGAAGAAGGAAAGATGGAAATATGGTTTTAATAGGGCCCAATGAACAATGCATTAGGGAAAGAAATGTCACCCAATGAATGAAGACTTAAGTAAAAGTCATCATTTCACTATGAGATAGAAGATGCATGAACCTTCATTCTGTGACACGTATGCAAGGTTAAAGTCTGGTTACAACCCAGTTTGAGCTCAATACTTTTCGTGCCTTTTATGACCGAACATTGAATCCTTGTAGAAAGAATTTGAAATCAAAGGGCTTAGGTACATCCTGAAAATATTAATCCCGATCGGGTAAGGAAGTCATCTGAAAAGAGAACAAGACTGGTGACCAACCCAAATAATGAGGGGTACCCGAAAGGAGGTGCAACTCAGCTAAAGGTGTGAAACGACCATCATTATCTCCAGGTAGTAACCCATATGCGCCACCAACCCGGATGACACACGTCATCGAAATCCACCTACCCATAGCCGACTAGCAAACTGGCTCATTAATGACTATAGCAGTCGCTGACGCATTAAACCCAAAATTACATAGCTTTTAACACCTTCATTCATGGTGACAGAATTTGTTACACAATTACAAAGCCCAAGGGTCACACCTTGGTTGAGACTCTTAATTACGCTAGAGGAGGACTACATAATGAAGGGTGAGAAAATTGGATTTCCTAATAAGCTTATACTTTGAAAATTACTTGTCAAACTAACAAGAAAGAATATAACTAAAGAAAGACTTATAAATGACTCTTTAGTTTATCCAGATTCACTTCAACACGGTTACTCTTGTCCACCTTCCTCAGATGATTTTGACTTCAGCACGGACTTAATCCACTAATCTCAACAGATTACAAATGCACGGGCTACCTGCCACTGACTAACCACAACCGTCTAAGAGTCCAAACTAACACCTCAGCCCTCTCAAGCCTCAAACTAACAACCTAGTCACTTGAGGTAATAATCAATTCTCAAAAGAATTACAATCAACTATGTTTACAATGTTTTCTTCTAAAAAGCATATTAACACAGCAATGAAGAACAAAGTCTCTAATATAAAAAATGAGTAACAACTCTTCGTATTGAGAACACTAATATTAACACACAAATAATGAGCAAGAACTCTTTGTGTTTAATCTCTAATATCTTAACACAATAACGAGCAGTAGCTCTTGTGTTCTTGATATTTCTCTAGAAAAATATTTATGGATGTATATGAATAGTGATTCTTCTTTTCTCTTTATATTTCACAGTATTTCATCCATTTAATTAGAGCTTGAAAATAGTTGATAGTTCTCAATCTTCAAATGCTGATGAGGTCTCTTTATATAGATTTGAGAATAAGACCGTTGCTAATACGGAGATGTCACTTTCATATTCCAGCTACAGTAACAGTAGTATTCCATCGTGGGAGACAACATAATACAATATGTAAGCATGTAATGGAATATTTTAAACATATTGAATGTACTGTAAACTTCGTGGCTAAGTTTCTTAAGACTTTATCTTCTGATGATTTACTTCTAACTTGAAGTAGTAAGCTTTGAGGATATATCTTGATCTTGTCTTTGTCTTCTCTTCTTCTTGCATGATTGATTATAATATGATGAAAGTGATCCAAGAAGATGCTTTGTTGTTGTATAGTTAGAATCTTTCAAATAAATTAATATTGTCTTCAGATTTATAAGCAACAACTTATCTGATGAACAATGTCTTCTTTGTGAGTAAAAGCTTTTCTGATTTTGACTTCTTGAATTGATACTTGATTCTTGACAATCATCTTTTTTGAGCTACATATTTGATGTCTGATTTCTAAAGCAACAACTTATATCAGTAAATATGATTGTGACATTGAATTCCTTTTTTCTCATCTCTTGAAATCTGATCTTTCGATTGAACTGAAAGCAACAACTTACGTTAGCTACATCTTGTTGTCTAACCATGATCTATTTTATTTCTTTGGAAGTGTATATGTTTTCTAATCCGAGAGCGACGCTTTCCTTAAAACATACTTGATTCCCTTTCTGATGAACATTCATCATTCCTTAGAACTGCTAATGTTTCTATAGAAATGGTCTTGATAGTTCTATTGAGTAGATTTTCTTGAGATGAAATCATCCTTTGATCTTGTCTTCTGATGGACTTTGTGATGTTGATTAGAAATGAGTTCAGAAGATCTTATTTTATTTGATTCTTTCTTCTGATGGAATATTTTTGATGTTGAATGAATGTGCGTATTCCATGAACTCTCCAAGTCTTTAGATTATTGACTATGTCTTCAGAAACATGAGCAGTAACTTGTATAATGAACAAATCTTTACTTCTGATCTTGGAGTAGAAGCTTTCTCTTTATGTGTTCAGAATATTGACTTCGTCTTTAGAATTGTAAGCAACAACTCTTCTAATGAACTAGTCTTGACTTTTGATCTTCTGCGTTGGAAGCTTGTTTCTTGTATCCTCTTGATATCTGATCTTGAAGCAACAACTTATCATAAATTGTTTCTTCTTGGACACTCATTAAGGTTCTTTTCTTGACAAACATTCAACATTCAATAGAACTACTGATGTTACATTAGAAACAAAAATCAATGGTTCTTCTTCTGAGTGATAAAGTGATTCTGATGATATCTTGATTAAGACTATCCAGAATTCGAATAACGTATCTACACACTCAATAAACTATTAGTTCAAAAATTATTTCTCATAAAAATATATGTTTGTTATCATCAAAACTCAGATTAAACACATCAAAATCTTGTTCTTACATATAAAGGGCTCCCACCAGAGGGATAAGCAAAACATTCATTCTTGGGACAATACGCATCAATGTCGTAGCTCCCAAATCGCTAAATACTCTATCGAAATCTATCCTTTGCGGCTCTCCCTCTTGGGAAAATTAAGATATATTCACTTAAAAACTAACACACGAGTTTTTTAAGGAATTTATTTTAACCTTTTGATTAGTAATAATAAATGAGTAAGATTTAGCGTCAAAATCAGCATAGTTAAAAATAACAAATCAGATTAAGTGCAGTAAAATGTTTCTCGCATTCAGGCATTCAGCATATTTCTAGTTGTTGGATTAAGTTTAAACCGTTCATATTTAAATATAATTTTTAGTTTGTTTTAAAATATAAATATTAAGTTTAAATTTTAACTATTTGATCTTCATCTAATGGCCGAGAATATGTCAATTTGTGAATGCGGAAAAGTGTGATCATATAGAAACATGATCCTAAAAATAGAACAGAACAATAACAATGCTACTGCTACAAGTGTTTATGATTATCATTAACCAAACAACCATTATTCCAAAGTTATCTTATTTTCTTGCCTAGGATTGAAAGTTAATTGAACATTAAAAATAGAACAAAACAAAAACTTAAAATAAAATCCTTCATTAGTTCAAAGTTCAATGTTTCTTGCAGCATTACTATAACGGTTTCTTCTGACATTACTTTGACGCTTCCAGCAAACCAATCCAAAGAAACCTAACAACGCTGCTCCCAATAGTGTTCCTATGACTATCCCAGCCTTTTGACCGCCGCTAAGACCAGATGGACCTCCTCGACCAGCCGCAGGAGGTTCCGGTTCTGGTGCATTCTTAGAAGGAGAAGGCGAATGAGAAGCAGGACTCGGAACAGGCGTTTCTATAGGCGACGTAATAGGTGATTTAGGAATGAGAACAGGCGCTGGTGCGGGCGAAGTTGGAGGCAAAATTGGAGCCGGAGTAGGGGCCGGTGAAGGCGAATTCGGAGATGGAGCTGGGACAGGTTGAGCATCAAAAGAGTGTAATAAAGTTGTAAATATAACAGATAATAGTAAAAGATTTGAGAAACCACTTCTCATTGTTCTTAGCATTTTGTTCTTTAAACCAAATATAATATGTGTGACAGTTGATAAAATTTGAGTATACTTAAAGGGGAGTATTATCAAATGAAGAACAATATGATTACAATAATTATAGTAAAGAGCTGTACAACCCTTTCCTTTGGATATAACGATCAAATTGAAATCATAGTATTTTACGTACGTGTCTTTATGTTATAGGTGTGAAAAACAAGAATGTATGCAAAGTCCAGTTGTGTAAAACCGTTAAGAATATAGAGTACATCAAGCCGGTAGAACTTAGGTTTATTCTCAAAACCATTCCATTATTCTATTTGTGTTAGAAGTTTGAGTTTGATTTAATTCAGGCACAGAAAATTATAAACTAAAAAACTGACGCTATGGCAGGTTTTGTGTCGGTGTTGGGACATGCTAAATGGCTTGAAGTTAATAGGTTAGCGTCTGGAAAAAAAAGTTGTGTCTACTGTGATATCGAGCTTAGTCTAGTCCACGTCGAAGTAAACTTGAGGCCAACCCTAAAAAACAAATTTCAAAAATTCACTAAAATTAAATAGCATCGTCATAGTCAAGGCTAAAGTCAACTTTGAAAAATCATAAAAATCTATTAGCTCTGACTAAACTGAGGTTAAAGTCAAACTCTAAATGTCAACAAAATATCGTAGTGTTGGTTTTGCCGAGACTAAAGTCAATGTTGAAAAGTCAATAAAATATGTTAGTTTCGACTAAACTGGGGTTAAAGTCAAACTCCAATAGTCAACAAAATATATTAGGTTCGGCCTTGTCGACGCTAAAGTCAACTTTGAAAAGTCAGTAAAATCTAGACAAAATACCCTTTTCAGTCCATGAATTTTACCTCAGAGTCCATTTTAGTCCCTTAACTCTTAAAAGGATCAATGTAGTCACTTATGTCTTCAAACGACGTTATTTAAGTTATTTCCATCTAATTCTCACAAACAATGTTTATTTTTGCCCACGTGCCTTTTGATGTGGCATATGTTAATCACCAAGGTCACTAAAATTCCAAAAAAAAAAAAAAGTCTCAAAACTCAGCCTTCAACAAGAACCGAACCATGATGTAGCTCAGTGGTAAATATCATTTTCAAGCAACCATTGTGACCATAGTTTGAATCCTGCTAAAGGCAAAATTTCGAGACTTTTTTTTGGAATTTTGGTGACCTTGGTGATTAAGATATGTCACAACAAATTCCACACATATGAACATATGACAAGTCAGAAGCCACGCACACAAAAATAAATGTTGTTTGTGAAAATTAGACGAAAATGACCTTAATGACGTCGTTTGAAGAAATAAGGGACTATATTTATTCTTGTAAAAGTTATTAGACTAAATTAGGCTTCAAGTTAAAGTTAAGGGACTAAAAATTGTATTTGACCTGAAATCTATTAACTTCGGCTACACCGAGGCTAAAGTCAAACTCCAATAGTTAACAAAATATAGTCTCATCTTGGTCGACGTTAAAGTCAACTTTAAAAATTCAACAAATTTGAAAAGGTAACAAATAGTCAACAAAAGAAACTCACTAGCTTCTCACTTTAGCCATCAACATCTTTGGCAACACACAACCACAAAACCCCCTACCAAAAACATAACTTGTTTTGCTTGCAACCAAACAGTCACATATGACTGATAAGGGGTAAATGTGTTGTTTTTCTTACTTGTTTTATTTCCATGTTCATGGGTGTTAACATCAGTTTTAGTTTATTTTTACGTGTTTTTGTCTCCTATGTTTGTTTTAGGTAATAAGACGTCAATAGAGAGAATTGGGACGAAAAGGCTGAAGATCGCACAAAAAGGAGCTTTTCCAGTTCAAAATTTCTGAGACCAACACGACTTAGCCGTGTCCCATGACACATGTCATGTTGGCCCTATTCAATCACGCCCATACAAGAAACCAGAGGCTTATACGGCCAACCCATTTTCCCTGACACGGCCCATGCCACCCCTCAGGCAGTTACAAAAGTTTTGATCTTTGGATGGCTTTTGTGACCTTTTGACATTTGTAACCTCAATTTCTTTTATGATTAGTGATAAATGGAAATTAATCTTGAAATTATTGAATATAATGCGAAACTTAAGGCTTGCATTAGTGTAAAGAAAGGCCTAAGGATCCATCACTTGCATCATCTTTTACTATTATTACTCCAAACAATTGTTGTTGCTCTTAGGTCTTAGTTTAAGTTGTTATTATTTTCTTGTAATTTTTTCACTTGTGATAGTATAATATTTCCTTTATTTATTTTCAATTATTTACTTTTCTTGTTTTGTTCTAAAACTTGTTTATTATTGTTGTTCATTTCACCATTAGTGAGTAAATCCTTAAGGGCATGGGGATATGAGAGTCAGTCTCATGAAAAACCCATGTTGAGTCGTCCTTTTGTAATCATGAGAAACATATTAAAGGTGTGAGAAACACAAGTCGTGAGTAAAACTTTTCCATCAAAGGTTTTGCATGATGTTAAAACGAGAAAAGCGAGCACTTGAGTATATTAGACAATATCCTTTTTGTCTTGTGGCACCCCTCAACATTAGAGGTCTTAGGAATTATTAAGCATTTTGAAATTGATCCAACTCATTAAAAACAAGTTTTTTCCTAAATTTCTACTGCATCTGTCGACACATCTATTTTCCAGGTCGACACATACGACTCATTTTTAAAGCATGTAGCTTCTGTAAGTTTCAGGTCGACACATACATTGGATAGGTCGACACATACTGAAGCTTTTCTGGAATTTCAAAAATTCTTATTTTATGTGTCGACACATCCGTTTTTCAGGTCGACACATTTACTAGCGTTTTAAAGTCTGTAGCCTCTATTTCTCTTTGGTCGACACATAGACCTATACAAGTCGACACATACATCATAAAAATCAAGTATGTGTTGATCCAAACGATATACAAGTCGACACATACTATTTAGTTGGTCAATTTTTTCAAATCTTTTTAATTCTGAATTTATCCATTTTCCCTAAAAGTTCCAAAACTATAAATACTCAATCATTCATCATTCATAACTTGGTGAAATCATAAAATTAGCATATTTCTCTCTTTATCTTCAACCTCCCATCTATGCATACACACTGACACTATATTATAGCGATGTTCCATTGGGGTTCCATCTAGATGAGGATTGTTAGTGTACAATTATGTACTGGGTTGAGTTTTGTAGGGGTTTCCATCCAGGAAAAACATCGGGTTTGTCCTCCAAGATCATTGGTTTATTTGGGAGTATTTTTGTGCCAGACGTTTGAAAGGTAATTGCGGTCAAGTGAAGTCCTTTGGAGATAAAGAATGCAAGGGATCCTTTGGAGATAAATAACGTAAATTAAGTTACGCGAGAACGGAGGATTACCATTGAAGTCTTGTGTTGTAATATTTTGAAATTGATGGTGCGTGAAAGATTTGGAAATAAATAACCCAAAGGAGTGGAAATATCCTGCTTGTGAGTACAAACTTCGTCACCAAACATTTTGAATGATGTCAAAACTGGTAAAAGCATGCACTTCGGAATATTGGACGGTATCATTATGTCTTGTGGCACTCCTCTGCATTAGAGGTCTAAGGAATCATTAGAAAGCATGTTGAAATTGATTCAAGCCATTAGAAATAAGTTTTTGCATGATTTTTAACTGCATGTGTCGACACAACCGTGTTTCAGGTCGATACATGCAACTCAATATTAAATCTTATAGCTTATGTAAGTCTTAGGGAGATACATGCATATTTCATGTCGACACATACCAAAGTTTTTCTGAAATTGCAGAAATTCTTATTTTATGTGTCGACATTTACATTTTTTAGGTCGACAAATTTTCTATCATTTTAAAGCTTGTAGCTTCTGTAACTTTTTGGTCGACACATGGGTCTTTATAGATCGACACATTCTGTTTAAAAACCATGTATGTGTCGACACATACGATTCTTAGGTTGACACATACTGTTTTAGTGGGTCAATTTTTTAATTTCTTTTATTATGAATTTATCCCTCTTTGCCCTAAAAATTCCTAAACTATAAATACTCTTTCATGCATCATTTCAACTTGTTGAAAACCATAAAAAAGTATCCTATTTCTCCCATCATCTTCAACCTCCAATCCATGCATACACACTGACATTAAATTGTAGCGATGTTTCGTTGGAGTGCCATCTAGACGAGGATTGCTAGTGTCCAATTGTGTTTTAGGCTAAGTTTTGTAGGGTTTTCATCCAAGCAAAAATATCGGCTTTGTCCTCTAAGATCATTGGTTGATTTGGGGTTTTCGCGCAAGATCGGTCGAGATGGAATCATCCATGTGAATCACCTTGGAGTGTTTGAAATCTTCGCAAGGAACCTTGGAGTGTTTGAAATCATTTCAAGGAAGTACCAAGTATTGTAAGATAAAATAAAAGGTCTTGTGTTTGATAGAGTGTAACCGGATTTACTCGAATGAAATCCCTTGAAGTGTTTGAAATCTTTGCAAGGAAGTAGCATAATCGGCGAATAGGTTGCATCTATCGGTTCTTGGTCTTGCTCAAGATCAAAAGAGGAGAAGGGGTTCAATCAACAATAAGATTAAGGTTTATGGTGTTTCTATTTAACACTTCTTTTGTATCAACAATTTTGCATAGTAAGAACTATCCTAATTCCATTGGAATTAGGACCAAACGTACCCACACGCGAGGACGACCGTGGGGAATTGTGAAGACAAATTCCTTTAGGTCTCTTTTATTTTTGCTTTTACTTGCTTTGATTTTAATTGATCAATTTATCGAATAACATTGCGTTATCAATTGAATTGTAAGAATTTTCCTAATCTGTTTTAGATTTTAAATCTAGTGTTGATATAGCTTATAATCAATTTTGATTATAAGTGGTTTTGTGTATCAACACAATCAAAGGAAAAATTCTGAAAACTCACTTGCACACCAAGTGTTTGATAAATTGATTCCACTAGTTCTTTTTAATATTGACATTGGAAATAGCCTTGCAAGTAACTTTCATTGAACGATTAACAAGTTGCAAAGTGATTCAAAGTTATTAATTGATTTTATCATCTGTGTTCCATATTATTTTTGTTCTACGGTTTGCATATTCGAGCTTCCCAATAAGTGTTCATATAGATGAAAAATTAAAAAACTTCCACGTCGTACTTTGATAAAACTTTTTCAAAATCAAATTTTATTTGGATATTTTTGAAGGGGTATCTATTCACTCCCCTCTAGATACCACTGTCATCGTCTAACACTTTTGTCAATTTACATCTATTTTGTCTTGGTCTTTCTCAATATCAAAAGAAGAGAAGGGGCTAAATCAACAACAAGCATTAGGGTTTTCGAGTTGCTCTTGAATACTTTTCTTGTATCAACCATTTTGCATAGTAAGAATTATCCTAATTCCATTGGAATTAGGCACAGACGTACCCACACACAAGGACGACAATGGGGAAGTGTGAAGACAAATTCCTTGTGTCTCTTTTGTTTTTGCTTTTACTCGTTTTGATTTTCATTGATCAATTTGTCAAATAAAATTGCGTTACAATTGAATCATAAGAATTTTACGAACTATTTTTGGTTTTAAATTAAGTGTTAATATAGCTTATAATCACTTTTTATTATAAGTGTTTTTGTGTATCAATAAAACTCAAGGAAAATTTTTGAAAATTCATTTGCACACCAAGTGTTTGATAAATTGATTCAACTTTTTCTATCAATATTGTCATTGGAAATTGCCTTACTAGTAAGTTGCAATAAACGTTAAATAAGTTGTAAAGTGTTTCAAGCGTATTAATTCAATTATCCTTCTTATTCCATATTTCCTTGTGTTTGTGTTTTCATATCTGAGTTTCCAATAATATTTGTAAAAGACGACATTTTGAAAAAGCTTGCACATCGCTCTTTGATAAAGTTTTTTGTTAAAACCAACATTTTTTGGATATTTTAAAAAGAGGTATCTATTCACCCCCTCTAGATACATTGTTGTCGTCTAACAAGTGGCATCACACTCTTTAGAAAATTTCTTACAAACCTGAACAGGATTATAAAAGAGCCTCAATTTTCACGGAAGAAAATTATAGTTATTAGAAAGCTTGTACGCAAATTCATATCAACTCATATGACAAAGGTGTTTGGAAAGCTATTCTAAATGGTCCAACACCAGTGACATATGTTATTGATGGTTCTACTTTACCAAAGCCATAAAAATTATGGGATAATAATGATAATAAGAAGTGGTCTTATGATTGGAAGGCTAAGAACATCATCATATTTGTTCTTGGTGTTGATGAATTCTATCGCATTTCCCATTGTCAAACCGCTAAAGCTATGTGGGATTCTCTACAAGTAATCTATGAGGGAACTAAAGAGGTCAAAAAATCTAGAATTAATACACTCAATCAAGAGTTTGAATTCTTTCGTATAAAATAAGGGGAAACCATTGCGATCAAGGAATCCAACAACCTTGCTACACTTGATATCACCGCCTTGTTTGGAAAGTTAGAAGAACACGAGCAATAACTCAATTGCTTGGATAAACATGAAAAGAAGCTTGAGAAAAAGAAAAAGGAAAGAAGGGGTTGTTAAGGAGGAAGTGTTGAAGTCTAAAGCACTTCAAGGCTGGAAGCTCTAATCCCTCAAAAGATGAGCCTGTTAATGATAGTGACTCTAGCAATGAAGAGAATTCGGATGATGAAGAAATGGGATTATTTGTCATGAAATATAATTGATAGATTGGAAGAATGGTGTCAAACACTCCGATAATAATCTTGTCAAATTTAGAAGTAAATCATCCTCCTCTAAAGATGAAGATAATAAAAAGGACAAGGAAAAGGGTATTTGCTACGAATGTGGAAAACCGGGTCATTATAGACCGAATTGTCCATCTCTTTCTAAGAAGAAAGGAAAGGGTCAAAGAAACAATTCTAGAAATTCTAGAAAAGCCTATGTTGCTTGGGATAGTTATAGTGATGTCTCTAACAATGAAAACTCAAGTGATAGTGATGAAGAGGCAAACTATTATTTCTTGGAAAATAATTGTCAAAGCAAGAAAAATGGTGTAAGCCATTCTAAATACTCTAATGTTGCTAATGCGCCTTTTAATGAGTTGAAGAATAAATTTGAAAATCTACAAAAAGAGACCTTATAATATGCTAACAAAAAGTTGGGCTCCCAAGAAAAGATATTTACATACTTGGAGGCCAAGGTTGAAGAAACACAAATGAACAATTGAGGAATTAAAGAAACTCATTGTAGATGATTCAAATAATGTTATGGAGGGTGGAAAATATTGTAAATATGGATGTGAAATAGGTCAAGTTTGACAACAAGAAGTGAGTAATCTTGGAACCAAATTGAATAAAATGCATCATCCCATTGATATTATTTCTATTAGATGTTCAAAGATTGAAAAGCCTTATAAGAACTATAACTTGATTAAAAAGTCTAATAGCATAGGTGATTCTCATCATATGTTATTTTGTCACTATTATTACAAAAAGGGCCATACTATTGAGAAATAAAAATTTAGGTGTTTTTTGGTTCCTAAAGGAAATTTCCAATGGCTAACCAAATGAAATAATTATTTAAATAACTCTCAAGGACCCAATGAGAATTCGGTACCTACCACTTTTGTTTGAATTTTGTAGGATGAGTGTCTTGATGCTATAACGGGAAAGTGAATTATTGGTAGTGGATGTTCAAGACACATGACCGAAGACATATCTCTCTTCTCTGACTTTGTATCGAAGAAGAAAAGTTTTGTATCCTATGGTGATCACAGAAAGGTGCAATACTCGGAAAATATAGTATAGGTAATCCCTCAACTATTACTATCTCAAATGTTATGTTAGTTGAAGGACTTAGACATAGCCTTCTTAGTATTAGTCAATTATGAGATAATGGATATAGAGTAACCTTTGAAAATATTGTTGCATAATATAACATAATAAAAGGAAGGATTGTATGTTTAAGGGTGTGAGGGTTAGTAATATCTATATGCTTGAATTAAGAGAAATTTCCATGAATAATGCCCAATGTCTTGTTACCTTGAGTGAAGACTCTTGGCTATGGCATAGACGTTTGGCTCATGTCAACTTTGAACTAATCTTGGTCTACCAAAGATGAATTTTCAAAAGATCATCTATGTGATGCATGTCAAAAGGGTAAGCAAACAAGGGTCTCTTTTAAATCTAAAAATGTTGTTTCAAAATCGAGACCACTTGAGCTCCTTCACATGCATTTGTTTGGTCCATCACATACTAAAAGCATAGGTGGTATTTACTATGACCTTGTTATTGTAGATGATTACTCAAGATTTTGTTGGACTATTTTATTACGTATAAAATATGAAACGTTCTCGACTTTCACACGTTTTTCCATGTTAGCTCAAAACAAATTAAATGCAAAAATTGTTGCCATTCGAAATGATCATGGAGGTGAATTTGAAAACCGACTCTTTGAAGAATATTGTGATAAATTTGGTATTGAACATAACTTTTCAGCTCTTAGAACCCCAAAACAAAATGGTGTTGTGGAACACAAAAATCGCATTTTAGCAGAGTTGGCAAGAACAATGCTCAATGATTATGGTCTACCAAAATATTTTTGGGTCGATGTCATTAGCACGACATGTTATATCTTGAATTGGATACTTATTCGTCTTATTCTTGACAAAACTCCCTATGAAAACTTTTAAAAGGTTGAAAACAAAATTTATCTCATCTTCATGTCTTTGAATGTAAATGTTTTGTTTTAAATCATGGAAAAGATAACCTTTGAAAATTCGACGCGAAAGTCGATGAAGGTATTTTTCTTGGATACTCTCAATCTAAAAAAGCATATAGAGTTTATAACAAAAGATTACTTATTGATGAAGAGTCGGTATATTTTACATTTGACGAGACCTCCCAAAATAGTAGTGGGAAAGGTAGTTCTTTTCACGGTATAGGTGCATCTACGGAAGACATACTCAAAGACACCGATGAAGGAGTTAATCAACCTAAAACGATGGAATTTGAGAAGGATGAAGATCACAACCGAGAAAATAAAGATGATGAAAGTCATGAAGAAAATGATGGTCTTCCATTGGAGTGGAGAACCTCCAAGGATCATCCAATTGACAACATTATTGAGGATGTCACCAAAGGAGTAACAACTCTCTCTAAGATAAGTAATTTTTGTTATCATCACGCATATGTATCACAAGTTGAACCTAAAAACACTAAGGATGTCTTACTTGATGAGCATTATCTTATGACCAAGCAAGAATTGAAACAAATGACGTTTGGGACCTTGTTCCCCGTCCATAATATCATCAAATCATTGGCACTCGATGGGTATTTAAAAATAAGCTTGATGAACATGGTGTGATAACAAGAAATAAGGCCCGTTTTGTGGCTCAAGGGTATAACCCAGAGGAGGGCATTGATTATGAGGAGACTTATGCTCCGATTACCCGACTTGAGGCTATTCGCCTTTTATTAGCTTATGCATGCTCTAAGAACTTCAAATTATATCAAATGGATGTAAAAAGTGTGTTCCTTAACGGATATATAAGTAAAGTGATGCATGTTTCTTAATCTCTTGGTTTTTAAAATCATGAGTTTCCTAACCACGTGTTCAAGCTAAAACGTGCATTGTACGGTCTTAAATAAGCCCCTAGGGCATAGTATGACCTACTTAGCAAATATTTGCTAGAACAAGGATACTCTAGAGGGAAGGTAGACACTACACTTTTTATTAGACGTCAAGGAATGCATATTTTACTTGTTCACATTTATGTTGATGATATCATTTTTGGATCTACTAACAAGCATATTGTCAAGGAGTTCTCTAAGCTTATCTAAGGAGAGTTCAAAATGAGTCTAATGGGATATTTGAAATACTTTCTCGGACTACAAATAAAGAAACTTGATGAAGGAACATTTGTATGTCAAACTAAGTATTGTCTTGAATTGCTAAAAAGATTCAGCATGGACGGTACAAAGGAAATTGGGACACCTATGGCAACAAATGGTAACTTGGATAGAGATGAAAAGGGTAAGGATGTTAAGGTAAAAAAGGTATAGAGGTATGATTAGATCTTTTCTTTATCTTACCGTATCTAGGCCAAATATTATGTTTAGTGTTTCTATGTGTGTGTGATGTCAATCTGTTCCTAAGGAATCCCACTTAAAAGCGGTTAAGCGCATTCTTAGATACCTCATTGGAACTTCTAAGTTAGGGCTTTAGTATTCCAAGGAAAACGATTATAGCTTGGTTTGTTATTCTTATTCCAATTTTGCAGGCTGAAAATTGGATAGGAAAAGTACTAGTAGAAATTGTCGTATGTTTTCAAAATCCCTGGTAAGTCGGCATAGTAAAAAGCATGTTTTCGTCACTTTGTTAGTTGTCGAGGCGGAATACATGGCAGCTGGTAGTTGTTGTGCACAAATCTTGTAGCTTAAACAATAACTACTTGATTTTGAGGATAATCAATATCTCTAATGTTGCTTAATTAACCTTTGTTGTTTGCACTTTATATTATTACTCTAACCTTGTGTTTGAGTATTTTACATCTTGTGAGTGCAAATTATATCCTATCAAGAGTAAGGTAATATCATTTCAATTTCTCCTTGAAGTTAAGATCTTCCTTAATGCATGTTTCTTGTTTACTTCCAAAAATGCTTGATATTTTCTCAAATGATGAAAACCATGAATGTTCATTTCCAATTTTTTTATCAATAACCATTGTGTGTTCTTGATCCATATCCTTATAATGAATCCATGTATTAAATCTTACATTTGTATAAAGGTGTTCCTATTATGCAAGCATATGTGTTTGTTTATTGTCTATTTCTCGCACTTGTGCTTGAGATTATTTGTGCACATCATTTTTTTAATAATATATGCTTCTTGTTGTTTGGCTATATGGTATGAAAAACATCTTCATTTTTGTTTTGTAGCGACATATTCTTGTTGCTTTGCTAGGCACATGTGTGTGCAACATCGAGGGTCCTATAATGAAGCGTTACGTGATCGTGACCCTACAAAAACAACTTGCCTATATTGCTTTGTTTGTGCTTGTTTATTTTTCATACATTGCATTACATTTTCTATAATGTTGTTTGTTTGTTATTTAAAATTTTGCATCATTACATATATATGGGTGTTGTACCCCAAAATTTTCCCTCTCATATTTCTCAAAACATTTCAAGAAAGATCTCTAAGTTGCTCAAAGTAGCCCAAGGGTTGGCCAGACAAGCTCTCTCCTAAGGTAGTCTACCCCAAATTATGGTTTCATGTTGCATCAAGATACTTGAGTCCAAGTGGTCCCAAAGGCTCAAAATTGTCCTAATATGTTCTCAAGATCATCCATGTCAAGTTTCAAGCCTTGCAGAGGAAGTTTACTCAGTCAATTGCTCAAAAGGCCCAAAAATTGATTGTGCTAGGGCAGAAGTCAACTGTAACCCACATACAGTCAAACTTCAAGATTTTTGGTCAAAATTCTCATTTTGAAGGATATTTCATCATTTGATCAAGGTTTGATCATGATTCATCAAGGATTGCTCATAATTCATCAAGACTCAAAAGTTGCTAAATTAGGGATTTGTAGGAAAAGTCAACTCAACTTTGACCATGCATAACTTTCTCATACTTTATGAGAAATGACCCATACAAAGCTCATTTTGAAGAGGATTCAATTTCCTACAATCCATCTTCAGCTCCCAAGATCAAAATATGCACACACAAGAAGTTATGTATTTGGACATTATAGGTCATTTTGAAAGGTAAAAAAAACACTTTTTTGTCAAAGCTTCATACTTGAGAATGGAATATAAAATTGAGATGATACCAAAAGGGTTGCTTAGAGGACATCTCAATATTTCAAAAAAGTCCAAGAACACCTCCAAAGGTTCAAAATTGAGGAAGTTATGCATTGTTGAAGTTGGACTTTTTTGCAAAATTGCCAAATGTCAACTATCCCCCAAACTTCAATTTTTGCCAAATAGGCCCATTCTTTTTCACTTGTTGTGGGTTGGCATTATAGACCACGTGCTCTAGCCTAGGCCATGTGTCCATATCATATTTTTATTAATTATTTTGATTTTTTATTTGAATTTATTTGATTTAAATCAAAATAAATTAAATAAAAATCAAAGCATTGATAACAAAGGATCTTTTGATTTGTTTCAGGCTCTAATTACAGCTAGCAAGGTAATGAAACTCGTATCAAGGCAAATTGTGTACAAAAAGATTAAGAAAAGGCAATTTTGGAAAGTTGTTCAAAGCAAATTAAATCCATATCAAAATCATTGAAAGAAGAAGATTTGGACAGGGTATTCAAACCTAATGCATTATACAATACATAAGGGGTCGAAGCATATCAAAATAAGGGTTGGAGATCAAGCATAGAGGGAGAACAGAATTTGCAAAAAGAGGCAAAAAGTGTGAGATCAAAATCACTCTTAGAGGCAGTTTCAAGGCTCCTTAACGATCTCAATCGTTTCCTGGCAATCTCCACAACCTAAAGCGAGCAAAACCACATGTTTCCAAGCCCTCCAGTGCACTGAGGATGAGACGACCTCAACCATGGTCTTAGAATTCATTTTCATGGCTTGTACGAGATTTTGGAATGGACATGACTTGTAGTGACGGCCATCGTCTGTAGGTATAAGTGTTACAGATTTTTAGCTACAGAGGGAGGACAGGGATGATGCGTTGGCACTCCCCCATTTGTCCATTCAAACAGCGCGCGCGTTTTTTTTATTTTTCTGGCCATTAGCTTTTGTTTTTTTATATTATTATTGCATTGTATTTTATTAACAAATAGAACCACATGGCCTAGTGGTTGCCACGCATGATTTCAGGGCATTAGAGGCTGGAGGTCAGGGGTTCGATCCCTGCCTCCAGCATTTGTTATTTTTCCAAATTATTTCAGGTAATCAGGTGCACACTCAAAGCCAAGCATCCATCATGGACATTCACCATCCAGCACGCCAGATGGCCAGATGGCCAGATCTGGTGGCCAGCATTGAAGGTGTACCATGGTCCCAGTCAAACGCACATGCAGGGGATCACAAAAGTCAATTGGATCTTCACAAATGGGCCAACATCCTTGCTATTCACACCTCACTTTCTCAGGCCCATTCTATACTTTTCTTATATTTTTCTTATTTAATTTCATTATTTTATTTGTTTTTATTTATTTACTAACCAATAAAATAATTTCTTTTTTATCAAAAAAATCACCAAAAATATTGTTACCCAATTAAATTTCAGAACTTTATTTTTTTCATTAATAAATATTAATTAATTTAGTTAGGTAGATTAATTAGGTAACTTTAATTTATTTTTGCAAATATTTAAAATTAATTAGAATTAATAGGTTTTAACCCTAATTTAATCACTTTATTTTCTTTCCTAAATTAACAAAAACTCCAAAAATATGTCATTAATTATTTTTTTCATTTAATTAATTTAATAATTAATTTAGTATTTAACTTTAGGAATTAATTTCTTTTTTCTTAAAAAATAAAAACAACCAAAAACATTTTTTAATTAAAAGGGTCAAAACCCTAATTTCGCATCCGATTTAATTCCGCGTTGCACGCTTTATTTTTTTTATTTAATTATTGTATCTGCTCCCGGATTGTAATAATTAATTAGGACATTTACTTTTACCGCTTTTATTTTATTTTCAAAGGGTTGTCTTTGGCGATGTAAATACCCGACGCCTTGTAATAATTTAGTTTAAATTCCGCATTTTAATTCTGCAAATTATACAACTGTTAGATGTTTGATAATAGGATTTGCATGACAAGAATGAATGTTCAAATCTTAAAATGGTTAGATCACCCTAAACATGTGCAAAGATAAAAATAACTGAAATCAATACACTCGCACATGCGCACTCCTAGGGTACACCTCACTTGGTTGCCTTTGTACACGGTCATTAAGTATAGGTTGTTTTAGAGGCCGTCCTCTTGTCTAAAAGATCATAGTTGCATCAAAATGGTTTCCTCGGATATTGTTCCCTCGGATAAATGATCTAAGACATTACGGTTACCGCTAAGACATCCTAACATTGCTTTAGTGACCGTATGTCCCTCTTTCGAATTGACCCTCAAACTCCAACGACGGTGCTATCCACTCACTAATAGTGGGATGACATTTTCTAAAGGAAATTAGCATAGAACGATTCCTTTTTCGAGTAGGTAGATTAGTTCTTATATACTTGCTCATCCAAAACAAAACTTTTTTCACACTTACACTCTTTTACAAACAAGTTTTCAAAAACACTTCATTACACTCTTAAGCGAGAGTTAAATCGAAGTTAAAACAAAAACTTTTCAAAACCCACAAACACAAAGAAAACAATTTTGAAAATTATGAGCAAGTACCTAAGAGCCCATAGATAACTACGGATAGAAAGGGTGCTAATACCTTCCCTTTCTATAATCTACCCCCCGTACTCAGAAATATCTCAAAAAAGGAATTTTTCTGTGCTTTTTTCCTTTCCTTGTTGGATAAAATAAAAGACGGTGGTGACTCTTGCTTACTGCGACATTTTGCAAAAACAAACGTAAAACGCAAACCAACATTCCAAAAACAGTCAGTTCTTCCACCGTATCATAGAACTGGCGACTCTGCTGGGGACTTATGAGTGAGGTGTACCTTAGGAATAGTTTATCATAATGTCTTCAATTTCTTGATTTATATGCTTTATCTTTGTGGGTTTGAATAGGAGTTACTATAGATCCTAACCCGGATCTGGGGGATACCTTTTAGGTAAGTAGCAATAGACTGTGAGGGAACTGTACGACGTAGACCGATACGGTTGAAGCAGTAGCTACGTTGGTGTGGCACTTTAGTTTGTACCGATATCCTTTATGGTGGAACAAGGAGAATATGGGTCTGCTAAGGGGTCATTAAGCACCAACTTACCTTAGAACCTATAATTGACCAACTTGGCCATAGAAAAGTAGCAGTATGCTACACTCATTAAGACCAAACTCTCGCGATGATTTCGGCCGCAAGAAAAGGTTGCCAAACTGGAATTACGACCGATCGAGGGTGGTCAGTGATATTGAGATCCTCTAGAACCCGATTACTATTTCTAGGACAGGTTGAACCAACTAAACTGAAAGAGGGTAATACCTATACTCCATGCCAGCCTGAAATTTAAGGGCTACTGTGTGACTTGTTTGCCCTTACCTTGTTTGCTATCTGTGAATACTTGTGGTGTGTTTCTATCATGACATCATGCATCATGACATTGCGTGCATATTGCATTGGACTAACCATTTAAAAGACCAATGAGATTCATCTTTGTTCTATTTTGTAGGTCATGGCATCTATGCGTAGAAACACCATTCGGATCAGTTTTGTTCAGATTCCTGTTCAGCTTAGAGATTTGGTTGCAAAAGTGCCTGATACTTCTTCCTTTGTTAGAAGACATGGTCACCTCCTGAGTTTGGTCACTTCTAAGATGGATGAGCAGATGATGGGTGTCTTGTGCCAGTTTTTTAATCCATTATACCACTGCTTCACCTTCCTGGACTATCAGTTGGTCCCTACTTTGGAGGAGTTCTCTGATCTACTTGGTATTTCTATTCTAGAGCAAACGCTATTTACAGGTTGGGAGAAAGCTCTTAGGCCAGAGGATGTTGCTACAACCCTACATCTGACAAAGGCTGAGGTAATGTCTAACTGGGAGACTCGGAGTGGGATAAAAGGCTTCTTGGCTAAGTTCTTGTTTGATCAGGCTAATCAGTTTTGGGACAGTTTGGATTTTCAAGCATTCAAAGATATCCTGGAACTTCTCATCTATGGTTTGTGGTTGTTCCCTAATTCAGATTCTTTTATCGACGTGAACGCAGTGAAGATCTTCATGTCCCGTAACCCGGTTCCTACACTCCTGGGTGACATTCTGCACGCTCTTTATGCCCGTACTGTTGGAAACGGGGAACCCTTATGTGTTGTGCACCATTGCTGGAGAGATGGTTTATTTCTCACCTCCCCAAATCTGTTTTGAAGAACAAGGAAGGCATGGGTTGGGCCTACAAAATTATGTCCCTTGCTCACACGGATATCATCTGGTGTACTAAAGACATGGAATAAGTAGTTGTTATTAATCACTGTGGGGAATACCCCAATGTTCTACTACTGGGAATTAGAGGAGGGATCACCTATAATCCTTGTTTGGCCTTACGACAGTTTGGGCGAGCTAGGAGGGACGGACCTCGTGAGTTGATGCTTTCGGACATTGTCTTTGACTTCCAAGGGGATGCTGAGGGACATCGCCGCAGATTCATACGAGCTTGGAACAGGGTGCACAGGTATGATCCACACGAGCTATGGATGAAGACCTCTCTTCCGATGGAATCGTATCTCTGGTGGGTTCGAACCCGTGCTCAAAAACCGGGGATATCGTACGAAGCTGTCTTACCAGTAATTGTTGAGAGCACTGATGAAGAAGAGGTTCCACACACTGTCCTCCACCCATACATGCCTACTGACATTGGGGCATTAAAGAGGTCTTGGATCCAGTTGACAGAAGAACGAGATACTTACAGAGAGAAGTACCATGAACAAGAACGGAAGATCTTAAAGCTTACAAGGCAGCTGGAGAATGAGAAGGTCCTCAACGACTATGTCAGCACCAATGGAAAACTACCATGGGAGCGCTGATGTCTTTTGTTATTTCTAGTTTTGATTTACTTTTCAGTTTTTCTCTTTGTGACGCCTTAAAGGCGTTTGTCAAACATTGTTTCAAGTGTTTAATCTAATAAAAGTGTGTTTCATTTTGGTTTACGAATTTGAATCTCCCGACGTCTTTGAAATCATGTCATACGAATTTCATTCCCATGCACCTCATTACAGGTACCCTTACAGGTTTCTCATCTTCTTCGCTGTTTATTTCAGCACATCATGTCTTCTGAAACATCAACTGATCAAGCCATCAAGGCTCTGCAAGCTCAGAACGCTCAGTTCCAGGAAATGTTCGTGAGCCTGGCCAAGGGGCAGCAAGATCTGAAGACTCTTATCTTGAAGGATAAGAAGAAGAAGAAGAAGAAGACAGTCCTCCTGAACATGGGTCACAGGTTTGGGAACAGGCTGCGGGACGAAGTTGATTTATCCCACCCATCTAGAGGGGGAGAAAACCAAGAAGAAAAGAGGGATCCTAGCCCTGTGGTTTCTAACAATGAGACTGACTTTGATGAAGACCAGTATCCTCCTACCGAGGACAGGTATAAACAACTCGAAGACCGGTTAAGTGCGATGGAAATCCTGAAGGTACATGGATTAGACTTTGGTGATTTGGGTTTTGCATCTGGGGTGGTGACTCCCCATAATTTTAAAGCACCAGTCTTTGCTAAGTACGACGGGGTCTCCTGCCCAAACTACACCTCCGTTCGTATGTCAGAAAGATCCAGCCATATACTGCTGATAAGAACCTCTGGATCCATTTCTTTCAAGATAGTCTTTCAGGGACTCAACTTGAGTGGTTTTATCAGCTAGAAGGAGCTAATGTCCGTAATTGGGAGGACCTTGCTGCTGCTTTTTACAAGCAGTACCAATACAATGCGGACCTCGCTCCTACGCGTACCCAACTTCAGGGTATGTCTATAGGTGCGGGCGAAGGTTTTAAAGGTTACGCTCAGAAATGGAGGGACCTTGCTGGAAGAGTACAACCCCCTTTGGCTGATAGGGAGTTAGTGGATATGTTTTTGGGGACCTTGTCTGGTCCGTATTTTAATCATCTGATTGGAAGTTCATCGTCAGGTTTTACCGAGTTAATAATGACTGGGGAAAGGGTTGAAGCCGACATTAAGAGCGGAAAAATAAAGAAGGGTGCATCGTCAAGTACCGAGAAGAAGCCTTTTAAGAAGGAGTCCAGTGCAGTTTACAGCTCAAAAAGCCAGAACCGACCTGAGCTCCGCCAAGAGGTTAATGCGGTAGTTATTTCAAGACTAACTGTTGCCACACAACGCAACACTCAGCCAAGGGAAAAGAGGCCTCAAAGATAGTTTACTCGGCTCAACATGACTTTAGCTCAAATTCTGCCGCAGTTGCTAAAGACCAACTTGGTGATTCCTAGGGAGGCCCCGAAGAATCCCAAGACCACCTCACCGCTGTACAATCCAAACGCCCGTTGTGCTTATCACTCCGATAGCCCGGGGCATGATACCAATAATTGGTGGGCTTTGAAGAGTAAAGTGCAAGATCTGATTGATGCTAAGGAGATTGAGTTTGAAGCGCCGGAAAAGCCTAATGTCATAACGACACCTATGCCCAAACATGACGCGGGAGTGAATGCTATTGGGGATGACGAAGAAGAGTTTGACATTGACAGCTGGATTTACCCGACTACCGATGGTGGATTGAGGAATTGGACAGCGAAGGATTCTATGCCCGTTTCTTATATTACCCAGTAATGAGACTTTTGTTTTGAATTTGTAACAGACAATTTTAAACTTTACGGCTCGGTGTCTTACCCGAGGCACTGTGGCTTTGTTTGTGAGGGCTTGATATTTATCATTTCCATATATCATTAATAAAAGCATTGGACATTTTCTTGCATTTCAAATTTTGCGCTATTTGTTTTCTATATTGCAAAACAGCTATTTTACACACACTCACATATACAGGTCTAAATCCACTCTGGATCCTACTGTTAACGATTCTGCTACTGCCAATTATGACTTCAAAAGTCCGATCAACCAAGCCGAGGACGAAGGTGAGGATGATTGCGAAGTGCCTAGTGAACTTGCTAGATTGTTACTTCAGGAAGAGAGGGTTATACATCCACATGAGGAGCCAGTAGAAACAGTGAATCTGGGTACAGAAGAAGACAAGAAAGAGGTCAAGATCGGTGCAAATATGGAGTCTAGTGTCAAGCAATAGTTGATTCAAATGCTGCGTGACTATGTTGAGATCTTTTCCTGGTCTTATGAAGATATGTTTGGTTTGGATACTGATATCGTGGTTCACCGCTTGCCTACCAAGGAAGACTGTCCTCCAGTGAAACAGAAAGTTCGCCGAATGCGCCCAGAGATGTCTGAGAAAATCAAGGCTGAGGTTATGAAATAATTTGATGTCATTTTTCTAGCAGTTACTTCTTACCCGAAGTGGGTTGCCAATGTGGTTTCGGTGCCGAAGAAGGATGGTAAGGTTTGAATTTGTGTCGACTATAGGGATCTGAATAGGGCAAGCCCCAAGGATGATTTCCCTCTGCCTCATATCGACGTTCCGGTTGACAACACCACACAGCATAAGGTCTTCTCCTTTGTGGATGGTTTCTCCGGTTATAATTAGATTAAAATGGCTCCTGAAGATATGGAGAAGACAACCTTTGTTACTCAATGGGGTACCTTTTGCTACAAGGTCATGCCGTTCGGATTGAAGAATGCTGGGGCAACGTATCAGCGTGCCATGGTCGCCTTGTTCCACGACATGATCCACCATGAGATTGAGGTATACGTTGACGACATGATTGCAAGATCCCAGACTGAAGGGGAACATATGGACCATCTTCAGAAGCTATTTGACAGGTTGATATTGTACAAGCTGAGGTTAAATCCGAACAAGTGCACCTTCGGGGTGAGATCTGGTAAGCTGTCGGGTTTCGTCGTTAGTGATAAAGGTATTCAAGTGGATCCTGCAAAGGTGAAGGATATACAGGAAATGCCAGCTCCCCGAATAGAAAAAGAAGTCAGAGGCTTTCTGGGACGTTTGAACTATTGCCCGATTCATCTCGCACCTGACTGCTACTTGTGAGCCAATCTTCAAGTTACTGAAGAAAGATCAAGTGGTAAGATGGAACGATGAATGTCAGGCCGCTTTCAAAAGGATCAAAGAATATCTCCAAGAGCCACCTATTTTGATGCCTCTAGTTGAAAGAAGACCCTTGATCTTATACTTGACAGTACTCGACAATTCAATGGGGTGTGTGCTGGGGCAGCATGACGAGTCTGGCCGAAAAGAGCATGCTATTTATTACCTTAGCAAAAAGTTTACCGACTGCGAGACCCGAAACTCGTTGCTTGAGAAAACTTGTTGCGCTTTGGCATGGGATGCTCGCCGGCTGAGACAGTATATGCTGACTCACACTACTCTATTAATATCAAAGATGGATCCAATCAAGTATATCTTCGAGAAGCCTTCCTTGTCCAGAAGAATAGCAAGATGGAAGATGATCTTGACTGAGTATGACATCCAATACAGGACCCAAAAGGCAATCAAGGGAAGTGTGTTGGCAGATCATTTGGCACATCAGGCAGTGGATGATTACCAGTCTATGAACTTCGAGTTCCCGAATGAGAATATCATGATAGTGACTGACTGTGAGACACCTGGATCGGATGAAGGACCTGAGGAGGGATCCTGATGGTCTATGTACTTTGATGGAGCTTCATACGCTTTGGGTAATGGAATTGGCGCCGTGATCATATCTCCTGAAGGCTCTCATACTCCGTTCACCGCCCGACTATGTTTCAACTGCACCAATAACATGACGGAGTATGAAGCATGCATCATGGGTCTTCGAGCAGCTATTGACCTAAGGATTAAGTTCTTATGTGTATTCGGAGATTCCGCTCTCGTGATCAGCCAGATCAAAGGCGAGTGGGATACGAAGCATCCAAATCTTATTCCTTACAAAGAGTATGTACTGACGTTGCTTCCCCATTTCGAGGAGATAACCTTTGAACACTTCCCTAGAGAGGAGAATCAGTTAGCGGATGCGCTAGCTACGATGTCTTCTATGTTCAAAGTCAATTGGGACAACGAGGGTCCCCGAATTACCATTGAAATATTGGACGAACCTGCACATTGTTGTGACATTGAGACTGAAGAGGTAGCAGATAAACCCTGGTTTCATGAGGTAAAGAGGTATCTTGCGCCTCAAGAATACCCCGATGGTGCATCTGTTAATGATAAGAAGTTTCTGAGGAGGTTCGTGGCGAATTTCTTCATCAGTAATGGTATCCTCTACAAGCGTAACCATGATTCAACCTTATTGCGTTGTGTGGATAAGAATGAAGCAGAAAGAATTATGGTAGAGTTACATGAAGGTACTTTCGGAACTCATTCCAGTGGACACACCATGGCAAAAAAGATCCTACAGGCAGGATATTATTGGTCCACCATGGAAGCCGACTGTTATCAACATTCTCGGACCTGTCACAAGTGCCAAGTCTATGCTAATAAGGTGCACATACCTCCAGTTCCTCTGAACGTCTTGACAGCTTCGTGGCCTTTTGCAATGTGGGGCATCGACATGATCGGTGAGATCAGACCTAAAGCGTCCAACGAGCTTCGTTTCATCCTGGTAGCAATTGATTACTTTACGAAGTAGGTTGAAGCAGCTTCCTTTGCCACTGTAACCAAGAACGTCGTGGCACAGTTTATTCGGCACAATCTGATCTGTCAATATGGCGTACCAGAGAGGATCATTACTGACAATGGTACAAATCTCAACAACATGATAATCACCGAACTCTGCAAGCAATTCAAGATACAACATCACAACTCTTCTCCTTACCGGCCGAAGATGAATGGGGCTGTTGAAGCGGCTAATAAGAACATTAAGAAGATTGTGCAGAAGATGACAATGATGTACAAAGATTGGCACGAGATGTTACCATTTGCTCTTCATGGGTACCGTACCTCAGCGCGGACGTCAACAGGGGCAACGCCCTATTCCTTGGTATATGGCATGGAGGCAGTCTTGCCTATTGAAGTTCAGATACCCTCTCTTCGGATTATGAAGGACACAAGTTTGAGCGAAGATGACTGGATTCAGACCCGGCTTGATCAGCTGAACTTAATCGATGAAAAGAGACTTACCGCTATTTGTCATGGTCAAACGTATCAAAAACGGATGATCAAGGCATTTAACAAGAAAGTCAGACGATAAGAATATCAAGTTGGGGATCTGGTGATCAAGCGCATCATCCTTCCACAAGGTGATCCCAGGGGCAAATGGACCCCTACTTACGAAGGGCCATTTGTGGTTAAGAACATTTTCTCAAGAGGATCTATGATTCTAACCACCATGGATGGTGACGACCTTCCTCACCCCGTCAATGCAGGCATAGTGAAAATATACTACACATAATCAAAGACCCGCTAGGTTGACTGGCCTAGGCAAAAATAAGGGCTTCCCGGCGAACCAAAAGGGTTCGAGCAAAAATAAGGGATGAAAATGAAAAAAACTGTACACCCGGCAAGTCAAAAACCTGAAAAGGTGGCTTGGGCAAAAAAGGGTATCCCGGTGGACCGAAAACCCGAAAGGGAGGTCCAGGAAAAAGTTAGGGATTAAAGCGTAACACTATGTCTCATTGTATCACCTCGCAATCAAACTTCAGTATCAACTATCAAGTTCGGACGGTGCTAATCAATCTGATCCACCTTCAACCAATTGGCAAAGTGATGAGATGCTCGAGGACATAATAACAATAGCAGAGTTGGAACCCAGTGGGATTGTTCACATAACTGTTTTTCTTTGTTTTTCACAAATTGTATAAATTCTATTTGTTCGGCGGCGTTCTCTTACTAGGACGCCAGCCTCTTGTACAAAAACGCCTATTTATAGGCCAAACATCAAGTCAATACAATTCATTTTCACGAATAAATTTCAAATTGTTTTCCTTTTTCTGTTTTGTTTTGCAAAGAACGTCCAATGTTTAGTTTTTGATATAAGAATTTGACATTGATTGCTGCTCATGAATATTTACATGCTAAACAAAAGAACGATTACTCGAAATATCAGAAACAGGGGCAAACGAGAAATGTCCAAACCGTACAGTTGCTCTGTCCACCAGGTACAGAGATAGACCTAGATGGAGGAAACGATTGAAAGTACATTCATTCCCCGCAGAGTAAGAGAAAGACAGTAATGTTAATTCTCCCCAGCTGAGACTCGCAACTGTGAATGAATTGTTAATATTTTCCCCAAGCAGAGTGTATCTACCATTAGCACTGAAAATTCTTATCATCCCCAGCGGAGTATAAAAATATCCCCAGTGGAGTTGGAAGAATTGTCCAGAGTAGACTCCAGAAGAGCATCTCCAGTAAAGTCTAAAAGGGCTATCCCCAGTAAAGTCTAAAAGGGCTATCCACAGTAAGGTCGCTACTGAAAAATCATCCCTAGCGAAGTTCTTTCCTTTCACAAAACACGAATTCAATCCCCAACAAGGTTCATTATCACTAGCAGCGGTAATTCATTCCCAACTGAATTCATCAGTGGAATCCTCAACAGATCACCTCTTCCCCACAGAGTAATCTCTCGTCAGTTTATTCCCCAGCGGAGTTATCCTCTCCTGCAGGTTTATTCTCACAAACATCTTCATCCACTATCTCCAGCAGAAATGAAGAATTCAACTCTTTTCTCCAGCAGCTATTCGGGATTTATTTTCCCCAGCTAAAACATCACATTTTCATACATCATGACGCATGCATATACACATCATATAACACAATCTCATTTATTACCATCATTTGCTCGATACATATCATGCATTACATACAACTAACCTTTATCTTTCAGGAAGGATACGGTTAAATTCTCATAAAATTCAAGCTATGAAGCTTCTACCTCAGTCGAATTACGGGCAAGTTCCTAAATATCGACAATTATTTCCTCAGTTGAATTACGGGCAAGTTCCTAAATCTCAACAAAGTTATTTCTCAAAGTTGAATTACGGGCAGGCTCCTAAATCTCAACAAAGTTGTTGAATTACGGACGAGTTCCTAAATCTCGACAAATATTTCCTCAGTTGAATTACGGACGAGTTCCTAAATCTCAGCAGAGTTGTTTTCTCAGTTGAATTACGGGCAAGTTCCTAAATCTCAACAAAGTTATTTCTCAAAGTTGAATTACGGGCAGGCTCCTAAATCTCAACAAAGTTGTTGAATTACGAACGAGTTCCTAAATCTCGACAAATATTTCCTCAGTTGAATTACGGACGAGTTCCTAAATCTCAGCAGAGTTGTTTTCTCAGTTGAATTACGGATAAGTTCCTAAATCTCAACGAAGCAGTTAAATTATAGATAAGTTTCTAAATCTCAGCGAAGCAGTTGAATTACGGATGAATTTCTAAATCTCGACAGAACGTTTATTTCAGTTGAATTACGGATAAATTCATAAATCTCGACAGAACGTTTATTTCAGTTGAATTAGAGACAAGCTCCTAAATCTCAACAAAGCAGTTGAATTACGGACGAGTTCCTAAATCTCGACACCTCAGTTGAATTACGGACAAGTTCCTAAATCTCGACACCTCAGTTGAATTACGGACGAGTTCCTAAATCTCGACACCTCAGTTGAATTACGGACGGGTTCCTAAATCTCAGCAAAAATGATTCCTCAGTTGAGTACAGACGATCGAAGTTCCTAAATATCAACAGAGACGACTCACCAGCAGAATAACGGACAACCAAAGCTCCTAAAATTCTACTTCTCTCAACAAAGATCAGCCTTCCCCAACGGAATCTTCCTCAACAACAGATATACAAGCTCTCGCTAAGGAATCTCTTATGCGATCGACACTCCTTCAGATGGCATCTTGAAGCCCATTCCCCCATCAGCAATTTCCAAATGGCATCTGTAAGCCCATTCCCGACATCACAAGACAAATATCACTTCATGCGAGTGCAAATTTCTGGGCACTCTAGTGTTCAATCCACTTCCACCTTTAGATTACGAAAGGCACGAAAGCCAATTTTCATCCTCAAGTTTAAGAAGATTGAACAGGGGAAGCTGTTGTACCCCAAAATTTCCCCCCTCATATTTCTCAAAACATTTCAAGAAATATCTCCAAGTTTCTCAAAGTAGCCCAAGGGTTGGCCAGACAAGCTCTCTCCTAAGGCAGTCTACCCCAAATTAGGGTTTCATGTTGCATCAAGATACTTGAGTCCAAGTGGTCCAAAAGGCTCAACATTGTCCTAATATGTTCTCAATATCATCCATGTCAAGTTTCAAGCCTTGCAGAGGAAGTTTGCTCAGTCAATTGCTCAAAAGGCCCAAAAATTGACTTTGCTAGGGCAAAAGTCATCTGTGACCCACATACAGTCAAACTTCAATATTTTTGGTCAACATTCTCATTTTTAAGGATATTTCATCATTTGATCAATAGTTGATCATGATTCATCAAGGATTGCTCATAATTCATCAAGACTCAAAAGTTGCTAAATTAGGGTTTTGTAGGAAAAGTCAACTCAACTTTGACCAAGCATAACGTTCTCATACTTTATGAGAAATGACCCATTAAAAGCTCATTTTGAATAGGATGAAATTTCCTACAATCCATATTCAGCTCCCAAGATCAAAATATGCACACACAAGAAGTTATGTATTTGGACATTATAGGTCATTTTGAAAGGTAAAAAAAAAACACTTTTTTGTCAAAGCTTCATACTTGAGAATGGAATATAAAATTGAGATGAGACCAAAAGGGTGGCTTAGAGGACATCTCAAGCTTTCTAAAAAGTACAAGAACACCTCCAAAGGTTCAAAATTGAGGAAGTTATGCATTGTTGAAGTTGGACTTTTTTGCAAAATTGCCAAATGTCAACTATCCCCAAAACTTCAATTTTTTCCAAATGGGCCCATTATTTTTCACTTGTTTTGGGTTGGCATTATAGCCCACGTGCTTAAGCCTTGGCCATGTGTCCATATAATATTTTTATTAATTATTTTGATTTTTTATTTGAATTTATTTGATTTAAATCAAAATAAATCATATAAAAATTAAAGCATTGATAACAAAGGATCTTTTAATTTGTTTCAGGCTCTAATTACAGCTAGCAAGGTAATGAAACTCGTATCAAGGCAAATTGTGTAACAAAAGATTGAGAAAAGACAATTTTGGAAAGTTGTTCAAAGCAAATCAAATCCATATCAAAATCATTGAAAGAAGAAGATTTGGACAGGGTATTCAAACCTAATGCATTATACAATACATAAGGGGTCGAAGCATATCAAAATAAGGGTTGGAGGTCAAGCATAGAGGGAGAACAGAATTTGCAAAAAGAGGCAAAAAGTGTGAGATCAAAATCACTCTTAGAGGCAGTTTCAAGGCTCCTTAACGATCTCAATCGTTTCCTGGCAGTCTCTACAACCTAAAGCGAGCAAAACCACGCGTTTCCAAGCCCTCCAGTGCACTGAGGATGAGACGACCTCAACCATGGTCTTAGAATTCATTTTCATGGCCTGTACGAGATTTTGGAATGGACACGACTTGTAGTGACGGCCAACGTCCGTAGGTATAAGTGTTACAAATTTTTAGCTACGGAGGGAGGACAGGGATGATGCGTTGGCACTCCCCCATTTGTCCATTCAAACAGCGCGCAGGTTTTTTTATTTTTCTGGCCATTAGCTTTTGTTTTTTTATATTATTATTGCATTGTATTTCATTAACAAATAGAACCACATGGCCTAGTGGTTGCCACACATGATTTCAGGGCATTAGAGGCTGGAGGTCAGGGGTTCGATCCCTGCCTCCAGCATTTTTTATTTTTCCAAATTATTTCAGGTAATCAGGTGCACACTCAAAGCCAAGCATCCATCATGGACATTCACCATCCAGCGCGCCAGATGGCCAGATGGCCAGATCTGGTGGCCAGCATTGAAGGTGTACCATAGACCCAGTCAAACGCGCATGTAGGGGATCACAAAAGTCAATTGGATCTTCACAAATGGGCCAACATCCTTGCTATTCACACCTCACTTTCTCAGGACCATTCTATACTTTTCTTATATTTTGCTTATTTAATTTCATTATTTTATTTGTTTTTATTTATTTACTAACTAATAAAATAATTTCTTTTTTATCAAAAAAATCACCAAAAATATTTTTACCCAATTAAATTTCAGAACTTTATTTTTTTCATTAATAAATATTAATTAATTTAGTTAGGTAGATTAATTAGGTAACTTTAATTTATTTTTGCAAATATTTAAAATTAATTAGAATTAATAGGTTTTAACCCTAATTTAATCACTTTATTTTCTTTCCTAAATTAACAAAAACTCCAAAAATATGTCATTAATTATTTTTTTCATTTAATTAATTTAATAATTAATTTAGTATTTAAATTTAGGAATTAAGTTCTTTTTTCTTAAAAAATAAAAACAACCAAAAACATTTTTTAATTAAAAGGGTCAAAACCATAATTTCGCATCCGATTTAATTCCGCGTCGAACGCTTTATTTTTATTTATTTAATTATTGTATCTGCTCCCGGATTGTAATAATTAATTAGGACATTTACTTTTACCGCTTTTATTTTATTTTCAAAGGGTTGTCTTTGGCGATGTAAATACCCGACGCCTTGTAATAATTTAGTTTAAATTCCGCATTTTAATTCTGCAAATTATACAACTGTTAGATGTTTGATAATAGGATTTGCATGACAAGAATGAATGTTCAAATCTTAAAATGGTTAGATCACCCTAAACATGTGCAAAGATAAAAATAACTGAAATCAATACACTCGCACATGTGCACTCCTAGGGTACACCCCACTTGGTTGCCTTTGTACACGGTCATTAAGTATAGGTTGTTTTAGAGGTCGTCCTCTTGTCTAAAAGATCATAGTTGCCTCAAAATGGTCGCCTCGGATATCGTTGCCTCGGATAAATGATCTAAGACATTAGGGTTACCGCTAAGACATCCTAACGTTGCTTTAGTGACCGTATGTCCCTCTTTCGAATTGACCCTCAAATTCCAACTAAGGTGTTATCCACTCACTAATAGTGGGATGACATTGTCTAAAGGAAATTAGCATAGAACGATTCCTTTTTCGAGTAGGTAGATTAGTTCTTTGATACTTGCTCATCCAAAAAAAAAACTTTTTTCACACTTACACTCTTTTACAAACAAGTTTTCAAAAACACTTCATTACACTCTTAAGCGAGATTTAAATCGAAGTTAAAACAAAAACTTTTCAAAACTCACAAACACAAAGAAAACAATTTTGAAAATGATGAGCAAGTACCTAAGAGCCCGTAGATAACTACGGATAGAAAGGGTGCTAATACCTTCCCTTTCTATAATCTACCCCCCGTACTCAGAAATATCTCAAAAAAGGAATTTTTCTGTGCTTTTTTCCTTTCCTTGTTGGATAAAATAAAAGACGGTGGCGACTCTTGCTTACCGCGATATTTTGAGAAAACAAATGCAAAACGCAAACCAGCATTCTAAAAACAGTCAGTTCTTCCACCGTATCACAATGGGGATATGTAATTTTTGCTCTTCTATGCAAAATAGCCTCTGAATGATATCTTAGTATTGTTATGGAATTATAGTACTTCTCATGGTTTGATATCTTTCTTTTTGATGTTTTCAAAAGGGGACAAGCATATGCGAGTTGCAGTAGAGAAGAACAAAGTCAAGAGGAGCTTTCTAATACAAGAAAAATGCATCGTCATAAGTTTTACCATCATTAAAAATGGGGAGTATATGAGTACAACTTCTCCACCAAAGGTTTTACATGATGTTAAAACGGGAAAAGTGAGCACTTCAGTATATTAGACAATGTCCTTTTTGTCTTGTGGCACTCCTTTGCATTAGATGTCTTAGGAATCATTAAAAAGCATTTTAAAATTGATCCAAGTCATTAAAAACAAGTTTCTGGATAAATTTATATTGCATGTGTCGACACATCTTCTTTTCAGCTCAACACATGCAACTCATTATTAAAGCATGTAACTTCTGTAAGTTTCGGGTCGACATATACATTGGATAGGTCAACACGTACTGAAGCTTTTCTGAAATAGCAAAAATTCTTATTTTATGTGTCGACACATCTGATTTTCAGGTTGACACATTTACTAGCGTTTTAAAGCCTGTAGCCTCTATTTCTCTTCTATCGACACCTAGACCTATATAGGTCGACAAATACATCATAAAAAACAAGTATGTGTCGACACATATGATATACAGTTCGACACATATTGTTTAGTTGGTCAACTATTTCAAATCATTTAAATTCCGAATTTATCCTTTTTGCCCAAAAAGTTCCAAAACAAAAAATATTCCTTCATGCATCATTCATAACTTGGGGAAACCATAAAATTAGCATATTTCTCTCTTCATCTTCAACCTCCAGTCTATGCATATACACTGACAGTACATTGTAGCGATGTTCCATTGGGGTGCCATCTAGACGAGGATTGTTAGATTCTTATTGTGTATTAGGTTAAATTTTGTAGGGGTTTTCATCCAGGAAAAGAATCAGGTTTGTCTTCTAAGATCATTGGTTGATTTGGGGGTTTTCATGCAAGATGTTTGAGAGGTAATTACAGCCAAATGAAATCCTTTGGAGATAAAGAATGCAAGGTATCCTTTAGAGATAAAAAACGCAAAGGAAGTAGCACGAGAATGGTGGATTACAATTAAAGTCCTGTGTTGCAATAGTTTGAAATTGGATGTGCACGAAAGCTTTGGAGATAAATAACACAAAGGAGTAGCAAGATCTTGTTGTCAATTTGTATCTATTGTGTCTTGGTCTTTCTCAAGATCAAAATAAGAGATGGGGTTAAATCAACAACATGAATTAGGGTTTTGGAGTTGCTCTTGAGCACTTCTCTTGTAACAACAATTTTTCATAGTAAGAATTATACTAACTCCATTAGAATTAGGCGTAGACGTACCCACACGTGAGGACAACAGTGGGGAACTATGAAGAAAAATTCCTTGTGTCTCTTTTATTTTTGCTTTTATTTGCTTTGATTTTCATTGATCAATTTGTCAAATAGCATTGCGTTATCAATTGAATCTAAGAATTTTCTAAACTGTTTTTGATTTTAAATCAAGTATTGATATAGCTTATAATCACTTTTGATTATAAGTTGTTTTGTGTATCAATACATCTCAAGGAAATATTCTGAAAATTCACTTGCACATCGAGTATTTGATAAATTGATTGAGATTTTTATATCAATATTGCCATTGGAAATAGCCTTACTAGTAACTCACAATAAACGTTAAATAAGCTATAAAGTGATTCAAGCATATTAATTCAAGTATCCTTCTTATTCCATATTACCTTTTTTGTTTGTGTTTGCATATCTGAGTTTCCAATAACGTTCGTAAAAGAGGACATTTTGAAAAAGCTTTTGTGTCGCTCTTTGATAAAACATTTTTTTAAAACCAGAATTTTCTGGATATTTTAAAAAGGGGTAGCTATTCACCCCCTTCTAGATACGTTGTCTCCGTCTAACAGAAGTAATGGGGGGGGGGTTGAATTGGGTATCAGGATTTAAAAAAAATCATCTCAAGACAAAACAAATAACACAAAACAAAAATAAATGACACATATATTTTTATCTTGGTTCACTGTTAACAAAGTTAACTCAGTCCACCCGCCTAGGTTATTTTCCCTTCTCTTACAAGGACTTAATCCACTATAACCGAACTGATTACAGACACAAGAAAGACAAATTGTCAATGTTGTAAACCATAAAGAATAACCGTCAATGTTTTCTTTATAATTTCTTACTAACACTTTAGTCTCTCAAGGAACAATCAACTTAAGAGTTGAAATACAATGAGTGTGTTTACAAGATTTCATCTAGAAATTAGATTACTTAAGTTTGAATACAAAGAAATAAAAAAACAATGTTAATATTAAGTTAATGAACAAAATCTCTTTGCTTGCAAGTTAAGAAATAAAAATTCCTTGCGTTTACAAAACTTTACAAATGAGTTGTGTTGGTTACTTCGATTGTTATTTTTCCGATTGCAAATTGGATAGGAAGGGTACTAGTGGAACTTGTCACATGTTTTCAAAATCCTTGGTTAGTTGGCATAGTAAAAAAGCAAGTTTTCATCGCTTTGTCAACGGTCGAGGCAAAATACGTGGCAGCCGGCATATTTTGTGCCCAAATTTTGTGGCTTAAGCAACAACTACTTGATTTTGATATTAAAATTTCACGTATTCCTATCATGTGCGAAATCATTAGTGCCATTAATCTACTAAAAAATCATGTGATACATTCTCGCACTAAACATATTAAGATACATCACCACTTCCTTCGCAATCATGTTGAAAGAGGGGTGTTTTTTTTGAGCACGTTGATGGTAAAAATCAACTTTCTGATATTTTCCCTAAACCTCTCGTAACCAAACCTTTTATCAACATATGTGGGGAATTGGGGATCATTGATATTTCCAATGTTGTTTAATCCTATCTTGTTTCTTACATTTTATATTTTTACTTTAACTCGTTGTTTGAGTATTTTACTTAATGTGGGTGCAACTTCCATTCCATCAAGAGTGAGGTAATATTGTTCCAATTTCTCCTTGAAAGTAAGATTTTCCTTAACGCATGTTATTTCTAAAAATGCTTGATATTCTCTCAAGTGATGAAAACCATGAAAGTTCATTCCAATTTTTTTTATTGATAACTATTGTGTGTTATTAATCTATGCGCTTATAATGACTTCATGTATTAATTCTTTCACATTCGTATAAGTTTGTTCTTGTTGTGCAAGCATGTGTTTTGTTTATTATTTAATTATTATACTTGTGCTTGAGCTAATTGTGTGCATGTTATTTGCAATATGTGTGTCCTTTTGTGTTGGCTACATGATATGGCATAATTCTTCATTTTGATTTTAGTAGTGACATATTCTTGTCACTATGCTAGGCACATGAGTGTGCGGCATCGAGAGTTCTATTATGTTATGTTACATTATCGTAACACTATAAAAGAAACCTGGCATATTTGTTATTTCACTGTGTATTTATTCTTTATGCATTACTTTACATTTGTTGTAATGTTGTTTGCCAGCTATTTATCAATTTCACATCATTACATATATATAGGGATATGTGATTGTTTCTCTTCAATACGAAAACACCTCTAAGTGATATATTTGTATTTGTATTGGACTATGATACTTCTCACGGTTCACTATCTTTCTTTTTGATGTTGTCAAAGTTGCTAATTTAAATGATTTTATAGTATCTTGTCGCGCTACTATCGGGACTATGATACTTCTTGTCTTTGTTATGATATACAGGGCAACACATACTGTTTAATTGGTCAACTTTTTCAAATCATTTAAATTCCGAATTTATCCTTTTTGCCCAAAAAATTCCAAAACTAAAATCTTCATTCAGGCATCATTCATAACATAGGGAAACCATAAAATTAGCATATTTCTCTCTTCATCTTCAACCTCCAATCTATGAATATACATTGACATTACATTGTAGCGATGTTCCATTGGGGTGCAATCTAGACGAGGATTGTTAGTGTCTTATTGTGTATTGGGTTGAATTTGTAGGGATTTTCATCCAGGAAAAGCATCAGGTTTGTCCTCCAGGATCATTGGTTGATTTTGGGGTTTTCATGCAAGATGTTTGAGACGTAATTACGGCCAAGTGAATTCCTTTGGAGATAAAGAATGCAAGGTATCCTTTAGAGATAAAAAACACAAAGGAAGTAGCACGAGAACGACAGATTGCATTTAAAGTCTTGTGTTGCAATAGTTTAAAATTGACGATGCATGAAAGATTTGGAGATAAATAACACAAAGGAGTAGCAAGATCCTATTGTCAATTTTTCTCTATGGTATCTTGGTCTTCCTCAAGATCAAAATAAGAGAATGGGTTGAATCAACAACAAAAATTAGGGTTTTAGAGTTTCTCTTGAACACTTCTCTTGTATCATCAATTTTTCATAGTAAGAATTATCCTAATTCCATTAGAATTAGGCGTAGACGTACCCACGCGCAATGATGACAGTGGGGAACTGTGAAGACAAATTCCTTGTGTCTCTTTTATTTTTTCTTTTACTTTCTTTGATTTTCATTGATCAATTTGTCAAATAGCATTGCATTATCAATTGAATCTAAGATTTTTCCAAACTTTTTTTGATTTTAAATCAAGTGTTGATATAACTTATAACCACTTTTGATTATAAGTGGTTTTGTGTATCAATACAACTCAAGGAAATATTCTGAAAATTCACTTGCACACCAAGTGTTTGATAAATTGATTGAGCTTTTTATATCAATATTGCCATTGGAAATAGCCTTACTAGTAACTCGCAATAAATGTTAAATAAGTTGTAAAGTGATTCAAGCATATTAATTTGAGTATCCTTCTTATTCCATATTTCCTTTTTTGTTTGCATTTGCATATCTGAGTTTCCAATAATGTTCGTAAAAGACGACATTTTGAAAAAGATTTTGTGTCGCTCTTTGATAAAATATTTTGTTAAAACCAGAATTTTCTGGATATTTTGAAAAGGGGTATCTATTCACCCCCTCTAGATACGTTTTCATTGTCTAACACAAGTAAGGGGGGGAGGGTTTATTTGGGTATCAGGATTTAAAAAAAATTCATCCCAAGACAAAACAAATAACACAAGAACAAAAATAAATAACACATATATTTTTATCTTTGTTCACTGTTAAGAAAGTTAATTCAGTCCATCCGCCTAGGTTATTTTTCCTTATCATACAAGGACTTAATACACTATAACCGAACTGATTACAGACACAACAAAGAAAAATTGTCAATGTTACAAACCACAAAGACTAACCGTCAAAGTTTTCTTGAGAATTTCTTACTAACAGTTTAGTCTCTCAAGGAACAATCAACTTAAGAGTTGAAATACAATGAGTGAGTTTACAAGTTTTCTTCTAGAAAATAGATTACTTAAGTTTGAATACAAAGAAATAACAAAACAATGTTAATAGCAAGTTAATGAACAAAATCTCTTTGCTTGCAAGTTAAGAAATAAAAATTCCTTGCGTTTACAAAACATTACAAATGAGTTATGTTGGTTACTATGATTGCTATTTTTCCGATTGAAAATTGGATAGGAAGGGTACTAGTGGAACTTGTCACATGTTTTCAAAATACTTGGTTAGTTTGCATACTAAAAAAGAGTTTTCGTCGCTTTGTCAACGGTAGAGGCTGAATACGTGGCAGCCGGCAATTTTTGTGCCCAAATTTTGTGGCTTAAGCAACAACTACGTGATTTTGATATTAAAATTTCACGTATTCCTATCATGTGAGATATCATTAGTGCCATTAATCTAATCAAAAATCCTGTTCTACATTCTCGCACTAAACATATTAAGATACATCACCACTTCATTCACAATCATGTTGAAAAAGGGGATGTTGTGTTTGAGCATGTTGATGGTAAAAATCAACTTGCCGATATTTTCCCTAAACCTCTCGCAAGCGAACCTTTTATAAACATATGTGGGGAATTGGGGATCATTGATATTTCCAATGTTTTTTAATCTTATCTTGTTTCTTACACTTTATATTTTTACTTTAACTCTTGGTTTGAGTATTTTACTTAATGTGAGTGCAACTTCCATTCCATTAAGAGTGAGGTAATATCGTTCCAATTTCTCCTTGAAAGTAAGATTTGCCTTAACGCATGTTATTTCCAAAAATGCTTGATATTCTCTCAAATGATGAAAACCATGAAAGTTCATTCCAAAATATTTTTATTGATAACCGTTGTGTGTTCTTAATCTATGCGCTTATAATGACTTCATGTATTAATCATTTCACATTTGTATAAGTTTGTTCTAATTGTGCAAGCATGTGTTTTGTTTATTATTTAATTATTATACTTGTGCTTGAGCTAATTGTGTGCGTGTTATTTGCAATATGTGTGTCCTTTTGTGTTGGCTAGATGATATGGCATAATTATTCATTTTGATTTTAGTGGTGACATATTCTTGTCACTATGCTAGGCACATGAGTGTGTGGCATCGGGAGTTCCATTATGTTATGTTACGTTATCATGACACTATAAAAGAAACCTGTCATATTTGTTATTTCACTGTGTGTTTATTCTTTATGCATTACATTACATTTGTTGTAATGTTGTTTGCTGGCTATTTATCAATTTCGCATCATTACATATATATGGGGATATGTGATTGTTTCTCTTCTATACGAAAAACACCTCTAAGTGATACATTTGTATTTGTATTCGACTATGATACTTCTCACGGTTCACTATCTTTCTTTTTTATGTTGTCAAGGGGGGGTGGGGGGGTGGAGGGAGCATATGCGAGATGAAGTTGGGAATCAAAAATTCTGGGGATCCTTCAACAACTACATGAAATGTGTTGTACCCCAAAATTTGCCCTCTCACTTATCAAGAATTTTGCTCACAAGACCTCCTTAAGCACTAATGACCAAAATTAGGGTTTGAGATTGCACAAGGATTTTTGAACTTCCAATACTTCATATGACTTTCATGGATCATTATGGACCCCTAAGATTACTCATGTCAAGTTTCAAGCTTTGAATCACACTTTTGCTCAATCAATTGAGCAGTTGACCTAAAAATCAGTTGTATTGGGGAAAAAGTCAACTATGGCCAATTTACAGTCAAACTTCATAATTTTTGATCCACATGAACAATTTAAACTCATATGTATCATTTGATTAAGTTTGGACCACAACTCCTCATGAAATTTGATCAAATCTCCAAAAGGGTAAAATGGTCAAAATTAGGGTTTTGATTGGGAAAGGGCAATTTCTGATTTATGACCTAGCAAATGATCAATTGATTTAAGGCATGATTTCAAGAGTCCAATTGCATCATTTTTACCTAATGACATGGCTCAATACATTGCAATTCCAATAGATTGACAGATGAATTTTCCAGTCAACTGATCAAAAGTCAAGTGTATACTGAAAAGTCAAACTTTGACCTTTTGGTCAAAATCAAATGCCAAAGATCAAAATTCATTAAAGCATGTTAAAATATGAAACTTATTCATGAAGAAATCAAAAATTCAAAATTTCATTTTTGAAAAGTAAAAATTTCTAAACTTAGAAATTTTTCTAAGTGTTGGAAATTTCTCTTTTTTTCACAACTTTGAGCAAACTTTTCACCATGATGCAAGATGATTCGGGAGAAACTTCCAGCATTAAAGTTTTAGATCTCCATGAAATCTACAACTTTGCTTTACACAACTCCTTCCAAAAGTGCTTGGATCTCAAGTTATAATTTTAATAATACATGGTCATGAAACAAAACACTTAGTGAAAATTTTGTCCTAAATTGGTCAGTATTTTGACCCAACTTCATGGCAATTTTTCATATAGTTCCAAGGGGAATCTCCAAAAGAAATTCAAATATGGGTTGTAGAGAACATTGCAAGCTTTCCAAAATGTCCAATAACTCCTTAAGATCATTTTTGAGTAGGGAGAATCGAAGAGATGAAGTTAGGGTTTTATCACTTGAATTACAAGGCATTTTGTGATGAACAAAATTCAAATTCAAAGTTATGCGGAATAAACTATAGTTTGCAGGCCTCAAACTTGTTAGGAACTCCATACTTAATTGCTTTCACAGCTGTTAGAGGTCTCATTTCAAGCATTCAATGCAAGGCCATGCTTTATATCCATTTTGGGAAGAAAGTGCACATTGCCATTTTGATAAAGTGACTTTTTGCACAAAACTTGTTCTTGAGCCTTGCACTTGTTCTCTTCTGATCATACATGTCTCATAACATAAGAGAAATGGTTTAGACACTTATAATCACCCCGTCCATGCTTTTACTTCACATTGAAACTTGTTTCACACTTTTCTTCAAAATCAAGTAACCTAGCAATTAGCTGAAAACTTGTACTTATGATTGCCCAAAGCTCTCAAACACTTTTGATTATACATACACAAATCATTTGCCACAAATCCCATGCGTGCTTGACCCCTAAAAACACCAAGAGCTCAGAATCACATCTCATACCTCCATTTTCACATAAACTGATCAAAAACTTAAAACTCATAACTTCCTCGTGTGTTTTCAAGCCTCTTTGTTCCTAAAGCTTCTAAACATTATTTAGAACTGATCCCATACCCTGCTACAAGACAGTAACACCATTAACACCATCCTCCATTTTCAAAATAGAGCTTTGCACTTCGACTTCTCCATAACTCCTCAGGTACTTTCAGCTCAAGCTAAGCATCCCTTTAGCTTCCTGGGAACTTGAGGAAGCTAACCCAATCATTGGAACTCACTGAAAGCTGCTCAAACTTCAAACCCGATACCCTCTTCCAAGGTAAGTTTTCTAACTTTGGAAATTTTCATACAGGCATCATCAATGATTTATTTGTGAATGAAACATGTAGATATCATTGCCCTAAAGCTAACCATGTTCATAGTTTTCATTAATTTTGTTTGAGCTTAGAGAATTTTAAGATTGAAATTTATGAGATTTTTAGGGTTCAGATTAGGGCCAATGAAATTCATGTTTGTCTTTAATCTATAGTTTTAATGCTTTACATTTCTGAAATTGTGAGGAAATTTACTACAAGTTTAATGTTTACAATTTTCATTTTTGTTGAGAAATGAACAAGTTACAATTGGTCTGGCTGGAGGTTGAAGATGAAGTGTAAATCTGGGCGCGTTTTGTAATAGATTAGTTAGGTTTATTTTCTTGCAATCCCCATTTATAATTTGTACACCCCCTCCCACACGTATTGTAATAGCGTAGTAACTTTAAATTCCCCCATTTATCGCTTTATATACAATTGCTAGTAATTAGGGTTTGTATGGAAAGACTAAAACTAATAAAATAGAAAACCTTAATCAAAGACAAAATCAAGTATAAAAACAATACACTTGCACACAAGCACCTCTAGGGTAAATCCACTTGGTTGCCTTTAAAAAATGGCCATATTACGCATGCGAGGTATTTTAGCAAAAACAAGCAAAATACCAGATCATAGTCCCTGTATGACGCTATCTATGTTGCCTTTCAAATGATCTTAGTCCCTAAAATAGAATGCTAAGATACCTTGCAACATTTCTAATCATGGTTATACGATAACCTACGCCCGTCCCATTTACATCCAAATATAGAGTTACTTACCAAATTAATGGTAAGATAACAATGTCAAAGGAAAAGAAAATGAACAAGAAAGACATTTGAGTAGGTAGAATGCTCCTAATTACTTGCTCAATTTTCAAAACATCCTTGCTATTTTAAAAAAAAACAAATACACTTTCAAAACCTCTTACAAACTTGAAAACATTTTCAAAAGATCAAACATCTTTGTATACATTCTTACGAACGAGAATCATTACAAAGATTTCCTAAACAATGGCCTCTTTACAAAATACTTTCAAAAACCACAGGAAGCACAATTTCAAACAAAAAAAATGCAAGTGATCTAGCAAGTAACTAAGAGCCCATAGAAAACCATGGATGAAAAGGGTGCTAATACCTTTCTTTTCATAATCTAACCCCCGAACTCAAGAAATAATCTCAAAGGTCTTTACTATGCTTTTTCACCTTTCCTTTTGGATAAAAGAAAAGTCGGTGGTGACTCTTGGTAAACCGTAACATTTGCGATCAAAAACAAAACCTTCAAGTTAGTTCTCCTACCGTATCATAGAACTGGCGACTCTGCTGGGGAAAATTCTAAAAGTGGGGTTACCTTAGGGTTAGATCACATTTACTTGCTTTCATTTTTTTACTTGTATGCTTTACATTATGGTTCTTTGTTTGGTTTTGAATCCTCTACCCGGATTTGGGATACCTTATAGGTAAGTAGCAATACGTTGTGGAAACTGTGCAGGGTATACCGACATAGTCTAAGCAATAGCTACGTTAGTGTGACATATTTGTGGGTACCGGTAGCCCTTGAGTTAATCAAGGAGAATACGGGGCCGCTGAGTGATGTCATGAAGCACTAATGAACTTTTAGAACCTTTACTAGACCAACTTGGCCATTAGGACGTAGTGAGATGACCGGCTTTGGTGCAATCCGAAGTTGGTAGATACTCGATACTACACTCATTGAGGTTTGGATTTTTGAGATATTTCGGTCGCCATTAAAGAGGCTTGTGCTGAGATAATGCTCAAGGAAACAAAACAGTGATATTGAGCTCCTTAGAACCCGGTTACTATTGCTAGGACAGGTTGAGCCAACTAAAATTCAAGAGGGTACTTACCTAGGAGACTCCATGCAAGCCTAAACCTAAGGACTTTTTTACTTTATTTGTATATGCATACTTTTACATAACATCATGAACATCATAACATCATATTCATTCACTAACCATTTCAAGGATCTTGGGATTTATCTTTGTTCTGTTTTATAGGACATGGATTCTATTCGCAGGAAAACTATTCAAATCAATCTTGTAAGGATCCCTCCACAACATAAGGAGCTAGCTTCAAGGATTCCAGAAAATTATCCATTCACCGAGAGACATGGTCGCCTACTCAACTTGGTCACTTCCAACACTGATGAAGACATGATGAAGGTGCTCTTTTAATTCTTTGATCCCTTACACCATTGCTTCACATTCCCCGATTATCAACTTGTGCCAACATTGGAAGAATTATCCCAACTCTTGAGGATTCCCACTCTCAATCAACTACCTTTCAACGGTACGGAAAGAGACCCAAAGCCAGAAGATATTGCTCAAGCTCTACACTTGCAACTATCTGATGTCACAACTAATTGGGAAACAAGGAGTGGTGTCAAGGGTTTCCTAGCAAAGTTCTTGTTTGAGAAAGCCCCAAACTGTTGGAACTCCTTGGATTTGAAAGCCTTTGAGGAAATTGTGGCTCTCCTCATCTATGGGATGGTTTTGTTTCCAAATCCTGACCAACTCATATATGTGAACGCAGTCAAGATCTTCATATCCCGCAACCCGGTGCCTACTTTGCTAGGGGATATTCTACATTCTTTTCACACTCGCACTATGAGGAAAAGAGGTATCCTTATGTGTTGCACTCCTCTCTTGGAAATATGGTTTATTTCGCATCTTCCCCAATCTGTATTAAAGAACAATCAAGGTTTAAGGTGGTCACAAAGGTTGATGACGCTCAAACATTCAGACATCCATTGGTGTTCCTGATCTATAGAGAATGTTACTATTGTCGATCATTATGGAGAATTCCCTAATGTCCCTTTACTTGGCATTAGGGGAGGTATCACCTACAACCGCTGCTTAGCCTTAAGACAGTTTGGTTACACCCAAAGGGATGACCCTTATGAGATGCTCATTCAAGGTTTGGTATTTGACTACGAGAACGACGATCAAGGTCTTCGCCAGAAATTTATCCGAGCATGGAGGATGTTGAAAAAGGTAGATAGAAAGACATTTGGGCATAAGAATTCCATCCCTCTTCATCCTTACCTCAAATGGGTACAAACTCGTGCTCAGAGTCTTATGATGCCTTATCCCTCCATTCTCCCAGTAATCATTGAGCCTGTTATGGAAGGGGATGTTCCATACACCATCCTACATCCTGACATGCCCACCTCTCTTGAAGACTTACAAAGAGACTAGATACAACTCAAGGGGGAGTGAGATACTTTTGAAGCCCAATCCTACGCTAGTGAGAGGAAGGTTTTGGAACTCACTAAGCAACTTCATGAGGAGCAGTCTCTGAATTCCTACATCTCACCAAAGAGGATGCGTACCACCTTTTTATCTTAGAGTTTTTGTATTATTTTGCCCCAAAAGGCATTGATGTACTCAAGCTTTAATTTATTAATATAACGTGTGTTTCCTTTTTGTCTAAAACAAATTTGAATCTTCAAAGTCCTTGAAATCATTGCATATGCATTTACCATTCATCATAACATAAACAGGTTTCTTGCAACAAGTCTCCTCATCTTTCTATTGTTTATTTCAGTAAGATGGATCTCGAGCAAACAGTGAAGGACCTTCAAGCTCAAAATGCCCAGTTTCAATAGATGTTGTTAACTCTAGCCACAGGAAAAGAAGAGTTGAAGACCTTGCTGGTTGAAGAGAAAAAAAAGAAAAAGAAAATAACCGGAGTTCTAAATATGGGAAGAATATCCCAAGGGCAAGCAAGAAGGACTTTAGACTTTGCTATGTCATCTGGTGAGAAAGGAAATCAAGATGGGAAAGGCAAGGAAGCAGTTGTTCAGCCAGATTCAGAAGAGGAAGAGGAAGAAGAAGATTATTCTGAAGAACAATACCCTCCGGCTGACGACAAGTATAAGCATCTAGAAGAACGGTTAAGTGCAATGAAAATCCAAAAAGTGCATGGATTGGACTTTGAGGAGTTGGGATTAGTATCAGGGATTGTCATTCCTCCAAAATTCAAAGCACCAGTGTTCGCCAAATATGATGGAGATTCATGTCCTAAAATGCATCTCCGGTCCTATGTGAGGAAAATCCAGCCTCATACCGCTGACAAGGATTTATGGGTACACTTCTTTGAATACAGTCTGTCTGGAACTCAACTTGATTGGTTTTATCAATTAGAAAGATCCAATGTTCATAATTGGGAAGATCTTGCTACTGCCTTTGACAAACAATACCAATACAACACGGATCTTGCACCCACCCGTACTCAACTCTAGAGTATGGCCATGGTTTCAAGTGAAGGCTTCAAAGACTACGCGCAAAAGTGGATGGGCTTAGCAGAAGAGTCCACCCTCCCCTATCTGAAAGAGAGTTAGTTGATATGTTTTTGGGCACCTTGTCCGGACCTTTCTTCAATCACTTAATTGGGAGTTCATCAGCAGGATTTACTGAATTGGTATTGACCGGAGAAAGAGTAGAGGCCGGGATAAAGAACGGGAAGATTCAAAAAGATACATCCTCTGCTGCTGTAAGGAAACCATTCATCAGAAAAAAAGAAGTTGTTGCTATATATCCTTAGAGAAATCAAGATAGAGCTGAACACCATCTAATGGTGGGGGCTGTAATAATTCCTAAACCCGCACCTGCTCAGCAAAGAAACAACCAACCAAGAACGGAAAGACCTGTCAGACAGTTCACCCGAATTAATATGAGCTTATCTCAAGTATTGTCGCATTTGTTAAGATCCAATCTAGTGACTTTGAAAGAAGCTCCAAAGAATCCTAACACAACCTCTCCTCACTATCATCCTAATGCCCGTTGTGCATACCACTATGAGAGTCCCGACCATGACACTAACAATTGTTGGGCTCTAAAGAACAAAGTACAAGACCTCCTTGGAGCCAAAGAGATTGAATTCTATGTTCCAGAAAAGCCCAATGTCATTACTGCCCCTATGCCCAAACACGGCGGTGATGTCAACGCCGTCGAGGACGATATGTTTGTTACTTCAGTTGATGAACTTGTGACCCCACTCCTGACTATCAAATAGAATTTGTTGAATGCCGGTGTTTTCCCAGGCTGTGATGAAAGTTGTCATTTCTGTTTATCCTCACCAACCAACTGTCCTTTGTTGAAAGCAGGCGTTCAGTGCCTAATAGATAACAAGGGAATTTTGTTCGAGAAGGCTTCAATTCCAACTGTTTCTGATAATGATGTTTCCATCGTGACCATTTCAGACAATTCTTCTAGGTTCTCCACCAAAAGACCCGTTAGAATTGCATCAGTTCCAAAAGTAGCTCTATTGATAATTACAATCCCTGGACCAATCCCGTATTCGTCAGACAAAACTGTACCATGGAATTATGGAGGGGATATCTACTACCACGGTATCAAGCAAGATTGGCCAGCTGCTGAAGATTCAAGTTCTGAGAAAGTTGGCTCTGATGTCAGTAATATTGCAGGGACTAGAAAGATTACCTGAAGTGGAAGGGTATTCTCTCTAGAAATTGCTCCTCCAAAAGCTATTTCTTGACCCGTAATCATTCCTGTTGTTGTTGTTCCTCCAAAGGTTATTCCCAGTCCTACAATTATCTCTGCTAATACTCCTGTTGACAAAACTATTACAATCCTTGTTATCACCCCTACTGACATTCCTGCTGCCGAGTCAACCGAGACTCAAGGTAAAGGTATTCTGGTTGAGCCTATCCGGACGAAAGCATAATCAGTAGATATCCCTGAAACCTCCCGAAAAGAGATGGAGGAAATTCTAAAGATCATAAAAAGAAGCGACTACAACATAGTCGAGCAACTGGGGAAAACTCCATCAAAAATTTCCATGCTTGCTTTATTGTTATGTTCTGAGGCTCATGCAAAGGCCTTGGTAAAATTACTTAAAATTGCTCATGTATACCAAGAAAAATCTGTCGATCAGTTCCAAGACTGCATAGCCAGCTTGACCGTAGATAATGGTTTAGGTTTTTCGGATGCTGATTTAACGCTAAGGGGGGAGGAAGCATAATGAGGCATTGCATGTATCAGTCGAATGCAGGGGCATGACCTTGGCTCATGTTTTGGTTGACACTGGTTTGTCTCTGAATGTGTTGCCTAAAAAGGCCCTTGATAAGCTTGATTGTGAAGGATTGAAATTAAAACCGAGAAACATAGTAGTGAGGGCCTTTGGCGGCTCCAAAAGGATGGTGCATGGGGAAGTGGACATCCCCATAAAAGTTGGAACCCAAACATTTGATTCAACTTTTTATGTAATGGATATTCGCCCTTCATATCCCTGCTTATTAGGCCGACCGTGGATTCACAATGCTGGTGCTGTTACTTTTATGTTGCATCAAATGCTGAAATATCCAATACAAGGGAAAATCATCATCGTTCATGGAGAAGAGGAGTATATGGTCAGCCATCTAAATTCCTTCAGATATGTGGAACTAGATGGTGAATTTATTGAAACTCCATTCCAGCACTTTGAAGAAGTCCCGCAGACTGTGGCAGTAACCAAGGTTGTGTCTCAAGTTCCTAAGATCACAAGGCCTCCACTCAAGATGTCATCTCTGAAGGATGCCAAGGCAGTGATAGAAGAAGGTGGGTGCACTATTTGGGGTCAAATCCCAGATATCCCATACAAATCTGACAAGTTTGGTTTGGGTTTCACTTTAGGAGCCTAGAAAGTTGTACGTCGAGCTCGTGCCGGAGGACCACCCTTGAAGATCAGCAACCGCAAAGTCAATGCAGTGGAGGATGATGAAGACATCTATAACCTGGAGGACTGGATTTTCCCAACTGTCAGTGGAGTGCTTAGAAACTGGGAGGCTAGAGATTTCATCCTGATCACTTTTATCCCACGGTAATTGTCTTTAAATTTTGTCAGATCTGTAATATTAAAACAATTCAGACTCTTAAAACCTTGTGTCTTACCCGAGGCACAATGGTCCATTTGTAAGGGTTATTATCTCATTTCCATATGACATCAATGAATCATGGATGTTTTTGCATACAAACTTTGTGCTCATTGTTTTTCTTTTTACATTTTCATTTCTTTCAAAGATAGCTATACTCTTACACACACTCACACTCACAATGTAGGTCTACATCCATTCGGGATCCCATGGGTAACGGTTCTGCTATGGCTTTTAATGACTCTAAAAATCTAATCTACCAAACCGAAGATGAAGGTGAGGAAGATTGTGAAGTACCAGGGGAACTCGCCAGGTTACTGCAACAAGAAGAGATGACCATTCATCCCCACGAGGAACCAGTGGACACAATCAACCTAGGTACCGAAGAAGACAAAAGAGAAGTCAAGGTGGGGGCCAATCTGGAACCCAGTGTCAAAGAGCGTCTGATTCAGTTGCTACACGATTATGTTGAGGTCTTTGCATGGTCGTATGAAGACATGCAAGGACTTGATGCAGATATCATGGTACATCATCTGCCAACAAAAGAATACTGTCCACTAGTAAAACAAAAGGTCCTTTGAATGCGACCAGACATGTCAAAGAAGATCAAAGAAGAAGTCATGAAACAATTCAACGCAAGATTCTTGGCCGTCACCTCCTATCCGCAATGAGTTGCCAATGTTGTTCCCGTGCCTAAAAAGGACGGTGAGGTACGAATGTGCGTGTACTACAGAGATTTAAATCGGGCGAGCCCTAAGGATGATTTCCCACTTCCCCACATTGATATCCTAGTTAACAATACGGAAAAGCACAAAGTGTTTTCCTTCATGGACGGTTTATCAGTCTACAACCAAATCAAAATAGCGCCTGAGGACATGGAGAAAATAACCTTTGTCACACATTGGGGCACATTCTTCTACAAGGTTATGCAATTCGAACTGAAGAATGCTGGGGAAACCTATCAACGTGCCATGGTAGCTCTATTTCACGACATGATACATCACGAAATAGAGGTCTATATGGACGACGTGATAGCTAGATCTCAAACAGAAGAAGAGCATCTGGATCATCTACAGAAATTGTTTGAGAGGCTGAAGAAGTACAAGTTGAGGTTGAACCCAAATAAATGCACATTTGGGGTGAGGTCTGGTAAACTCATAGGCTTTGTCGTCACCAATAAGGGTATTGAAGTAGATCCCACCAAGGTGAAAGCGATACAAGAGATGCCCGCTCCTCGTACTGAGAAGGAAGTCAGAGGATTCTTGGGACATTTAAACTACATTGCCAGATTCATTTCTCACCTGACAGCTACTTGTGAACCAATCTTCAAATTACTGAAGAAAGATCAAGTAGTCAAATGGAATGATGAGTGTCAAACTTCTTTCGACAAGATCAAAGAGTACTTACAAGAGCCTTCTCTTATAATGCCACCAGTCGAGGGAAGACCATTAATCATGTATCTAACTGTTTTGGAAAATTCAATGGGGTGTGTGCTGGGGCAGCATGACGAGTCTGGCCGAAAAGAGCATGCTATTTATTACCTGAGAAAAAAGTTTACCGACTGTGAAACAAGATATTCACTGCTCGAGAAAACTTGCAGCGCTCTAGCATGGGCTGCTCACTGGCTAAGACAATATATGCTGACCCATACTACCTTATTGATATCCAAAATGGACCCAATAAAATACATCTTCGAGAAGCCTTCCCTTTCTGGGAGAATAGCAAGATGGCAGATGATCCTGATAGAATATGACATACAGTATACTAACCAGAAAGCAATAAAGGGCAGTGTACTAGCTGATCACCTTGCTCACCAAGCTGTGGAAGACTACCAGTCCATGAAGTTCGAATTCCCAGATGAAGACATCATGATGGTAAACAACTGTGAAGAATTCATACCATATGACGGACGTGGACAAGGATCCCGATGGACCCTTGTTTTTGATGGGAAGTACAACGCACTTGTCAATGGTATTGGTGTTGTACTCTCTCGAAGGGTGTCATACTCCCTTTACTGCAAGACTCTGCTTCAATTGTACCAATAACATGGCAGAATACGAAGCGTGCATTTTTGGTCTCAAAGCTGCCATAGACTTGGGGATCAAATCCTTAAATGTATTTGGAGATTCAACTTTGGACATCAGCCAAATCAAAGGGGAATGGGACACCGGACACCCTAACCTTATCCCCTATAAAGAACATGTGTTGACATTGCTCCCACATTTTGAGAAGATTACTTCGAGCATTTCCCGCGAGAAGAAAATCAGCTAGCAGATGCATTAGCCACAATGTCATCCATGTTTAAACTTAAATGGGATAAGGAAGCTCCCCAGATCACCATTGAACGAATGGATGAACCAGCTCACTGTCACAAAATTAATACTGAAGAAGTAGTGGACCAGCCTTGGTTTCACGAAGTCAAGAGGTATCTCGAGGCTCAAGAATATCCAGAAGGAGCTTCAGTCAATCATAAGAAGTTCTTAAGGATATTCTCTGCTAAATTCTTCCTTAGTAATGGCATTCTCTATAAACGCAACCATGAATCGGTGTTACTTCAGTGCGTAGATAAGGTTGAAGCGGAAAAGATCATGGCTGATCTACATGAGGGCACTTTTGGCACCCATTCCACTGGGCATACGATGGCAAAGAAGATCCTACGGGTAGGCTATTACTGGTCTACCATGTAAGAAAATTGCTATAAACACTCTTGAACGTGCCATAAGTGTCAGATCTATGCTAACAAGGTGCACGTGCCTTCCTCTGAATGTCTTGACGGCTCCTTGGCCCTTTTCTATGTGGGGCATAGATATGATCGGGGAAATCAAAACAACAGCCTCTAATGGGAACCGCTTCATCTTGGTGGCCATTGAATGTTTTACAAAGTGGGTTGAGGCATACTCTTTCGCTTTCGTTACTAAGAATGTTGTATCCCAGTTCATTAAATAGAATCTCATCCGTCGGTATGGTATCCCGAAGAGGATCATCACAGACAATGGTACGAATCTAAACTATACTGTTCTGGATTGGGCCCACCCTGGCCCAAAAGCAAGAACAAAGGCCCAATCCAAGCAACTCCTCGAGGAGCGCGCACCCGAGGATTCCCGCCAGCGTGCCTGACCATAGACTGCAGCCGTGCTTGCCGTTGCCCGCGAACATGGTGTCCCCGACCACGGGAACCCCAGCTCGAGTTCCCTCCTCGTAGGGCAGATTCTGACCGTTACCAAATCACCTGAACTCCTGAAAGACCACATCTTCGTCCCTCCTCATTTCTCACAGAGCATCACCAGGAAGGAGACCCCGTGCGGGTCCCTACTACACACGTAGAACCTGGAAGTTCCTTTATTTGGCCAGTTCTAGTCGGCCTAATGAGGGGACCTTGGCCCCGCGCTGGGGGCTATAAATACCCTATGTTCCTAGAGGGTCAGGTATTCATCTCTTACCCATACATACGCTTTTTTTCCTGCTCATTCCGTCACTCATTTTAGCATCGGAGTGCCTTGCAGGTACCCCCACCATCTCACTCAACTTCTGCTCGGAGCCAGTCATGACGGTCCAAGTCTGATCAGGTAAGATCAGTGGCGCCGTCTATGGGAATCTATCTTCCCCGTATTGCAAAACCTCGAAGACTAAAGCTCAAAATCACCCTACCGTCATGGCTGACCAAGTTCGTGATGACCAAAACATCCGCGTCATCGACACCAACAACGGCCTCGCAGATAAAAATGGACTCCCCGACAACACCGATAACCCCGGTCATAACACACTCCCCGAGCCCTCAGTCCACCGAGACGGAGTTACTGCCTCATCTTCTTCAGTCCCTCCGCCGCTCGAAGAAGACAACGTAGCTCCCACAAATCGTCGAGCTTCCCAATTTCAGGAAGTCCCCGTTCCCACCGGGGCAGATGCCACAACCCGCACACTATTCGCGGCTATCAACCAGACGAATTACCTCATCTTTTCCCAAGGGGAAAGATTGAGGGCGCTAGAAGACGATAGAAGGCCCGCGAGGAGACACGGGAGGCCCCAGACTCCACCTCCTCGAGTAACAGAGGTACATCTCCCGTCTCCCCCGCGGAGACAATACGGAGCACCTCCTGAAGCCCGTCACCCCGACCCTCGGGGAGACGACCCCCGTTGGAGAGGCAACCCATCATCGATGCCGGAGGGCACAACCATGGCCCCATACGGCAAGAAAGAAGACACTCTGGAGACAGGCACGGAAGAATCGACCAACGAGCACCACGCTCGAGGGGTGCCCAGCACCACCAAGACCGTCGGGCGCGACAATATTACAAGTCCCCATCCCTGTCCCTGGAGCGAAGTGATGAGGACGACCCCCGTGGTCCCCTGTCACAAGCCATCATGGAGGCGCCCATTCCCCCGGGCATGGAGAAGCCTCCACATCTAAAGGAATACGACGGAGTCGCGGACCCGGTCGACCATATAGACGGGTTCGAGGCTATGCTGCACTACCACAATGTCGGGGGACCCATCAAATGCCGGCTGTTCCCCATGACCCTTAGAAAGGCCGAAATGGATTGGTATAAAGGCCTCACTCTGGGATCAATCACCTCGTGGTGAAACCTGAAGAACTAATTCATAAGTTCGTTCGCTGCGTCTCGACGACACCCAAAGACCGAGGCGGCTCTCGAGGCCATCATCCAGAGACAGGATGAAACCTTGAGAGAGTTTATTAATCGCTTCAATCGTGAAGCCATACAGGTCGCCTGTGCGGACCACATGGAAAGGTATTTGCTGGAGAGGGGGCTCCTCCCCAGCACGGAATTCAGAAAGGCAGTGGGCATCGAACCACCCCGAACATTCGATGCCCTCCTCGAAAAAGCCCGGGAATATATGGATTACGAGGAAAGGGAGGTGGCCAACAGAGCCGGGAACCCCAGGACTCGGGGATCCAGCAGCAACCCGCGCCAGGAAGCTGCTCCTCCCCGACGAGCCGGGGAGAAAAGAAAAGAGGACAGACCCCGAGAAGTCCGAGAGCAAAGAGGACCCTCGGGGAGTTTTACCGAATACACTCTGCTCATAGCTTCTCGCGAGCGCATTTTGGCGGAGTGTGCTAGCACAGACTTTAAAGACGGCGGCGTCAAACGCCCCCGACCTGCCCCCGCCAAGCCCGGAGCAGACAAGAGCAAATACTATCAGTACCATAGGAGCCATGGTCATCTGACTGAAGACTGCGTCCACCTCAAGGACGCCATCAAAACCCTAATCAAGGGAGGGAGGCTCGCCCAATACCGGCAAAACGACGCTCCCCGTTGTGACGCCCGGGAGACAAGAGAACTGGAGGAAGATGCCCGACCATCTGACGAGTCGGTACCCGTCCAGACCGCCTTCTCCGTCACCAGAACAGAGGACTTCTACGTCCCCGGACACCTGCAGGAGCCGCTCACGACACACAGCAGGTGGGAATACTTTCCCTCCGCCATGGTCATTAATGGTGGAGGATTCAACGACCTAACTATCAATTCGGCTAAAAGAAAGCTGGATGAACTAGTCGACGCGACACCTCCGCAAATAGTGACCTTTGAAAGGGTAAAAGGTAGGTCGGAGCCCATCACCTTTTACCTCGAAGAGCTCCCCAGAGGAGCCCCCAACGCAGTCATTCCTCTACTAATAAGGGCGAGAATGGCTAACTTTGATATGCACTGCATCCTCGTCGACGAAGGAAGTTCCGTCGACGTGATGTACAGTCAGTTATTCTGGACTCTGCATCTAGACGACTCGCACCTCTCACCATATGTAGGGTCGGACTTACAGGGCTTCAACGGCTCGACCTCCAAGCCTTGGGGGTATGTCGAGCTCATGGTTACCTTCAACGAGGGCACGACGACGAGGCAAGTTAAAGTACGCTTCCTTGTCATCGACTGCCCGTCCCTCTATAACTGCATCCTAGGGAGACCAACATTGGCAGAACTGACCGCGGTGCCCTCCACCGTCCACTTGAAGATGAAGTTCTACACCAAGAGGGCACGAGTAGCTACCATCCAGGGGGACCTAGCCGCGACTCGAAGGTGTTTCAACGCCGCATCTAAAGGACGCGACACTGTCGACACCGGGACAAGGCCCGCCAAGAGACGAGCGACGATGCGACAGGAGCCCAACAAGCTAGAACCCGCCAAAGAGGAAGACCAGAGAGCTCCCCCAAAGGTCGACTCCATAGCTCTGGATGCTCGTTTCGATCAGGACGAACCTCCCAACGGCGAGCAAATCCCCCTCCGACCAATCCCGGACGGGGACTTCGAGCTAGTTCCCCTCGGCGCAGACCCAAGTAAAGGAGTGAAGATTGGCATCGACCTCCCTGACCTGGCAAGGAAGCAGATCAAAGCTTGCTTGCGCGAGAATGCTGACCTGTTCGCCTGGAGCGCCGCAGAGATGCCCGGACTCGACCCTGAGGTCGCCTGTCATCGTCTCGCCATAGATCCTGCCGCTAAGGCCGTAGTACAACGTAGGCATAGGCAGTCTCCGGAGAAAACGGAGGCTGCTGAAAAAGCTGTAAAAGACCTCCTAGAGGTGAATTTTATTTCTGAAGCCCGGTATTCAAACTGGCTGTCAAACGTTGTACTAGTTAAAAAGAATAATGTAAAATGGCGGATGTGTGTTGACTATATCGATCTTAATCGGGCATGCCCGAAGGATGCTTTCCCCTTACCAAACATAGATATGCTGGTCAATAACTCGGCCGGCTACAAGACATTATCGTTCATGGATGCCTATTCACGCTATAACCAAATCCCAATGGCCATGGGCGACAAACATTGCACTGCCTTCATGACCAGCTCGGGAAATTATTACTACAACGTAATGCCCTTTGGACTAAAGAACGCAGGGGCAACTTACCAACGTATGATGAACAGGGTGTTCCACAAGCAGATCGGAGACATGCTCGAGGTCTACATGGACGACATGATCGTCAAATCCCGAGCAGAAACTGATCACGCAGCATACCTCAAGGCAGTCTTCGCCCAAGCAAGACAATGCAAGATGAGATTCAACCCCGAAAAATGCACGTTCGGAGTCAAGGCGGGGAAATTCCTCGGGTTCTACCTGACAAAACGAGGAATTGAAGCCAATCCCAATAAATGTCGAGCATTCTCCGACCTCCCGACACCAACGTCGAAGAGATCAATACAAGTCATGAACGGTATGCTCACATCATTGTCCCGCTTCGTTGCAAGATCCGCTCAGCACACCCTCCCCTTCTTCAGACTCCTTCACAAAGAAGCATCCTTCGAATGGACCGAGGAATGCGAACGGGCAATGCACCATCTAAAACAAAGTCTATCCCAACCCCCCGTGCTGTCTCGACCAGTCGACAGTGAGCCATTATTCCTATACTTGGCCGTCTCAAACGAAGCCATCAGCGCGACTCTCATCCGCGAGACCACCGACGGGAAAAAACCCGTTTATTTCATGAGCAAATCCCTACAAGGACCCGAGAGCAAGTACCAACAGATAGAAAAATTAGCTCTAGCCCTCGTCAACGCGGCGAGGAGGCTCAGACACTATTTTCTGGCCCACACGGTCATCGTGTGAACCGGCCAACCGGTTAAACAACTCTTAGGTCGACCTGACATGGCGGGCCGAATGTTGAAATGGTCGTTAGAGCTCTCCGAATTCGACATTCGATATGAAAGCAGGAAAGCTCTGAAAGCACAAGCCCTGGCCGACTTCGTCGCGGAGATGACCGCTCATGACCCGCTCGCAGGGAAAGAGAACAAATGGACCATCTTCGTCGACGGAGCCTCCAGCTTGTCCGAAAGCGGCGCGAGGATCCTCCTGGAAAATGAGGAAGGCGTAGTGATCGAACACTCGTTAACCCTCTCCTTCCCGATGTCGAACAACCAAGCAGAGTACGAGGCCCTGCTCGCCGGACTAAGGCTATCCGAGGACCTGGGAGCCCGTGAGATACGAATCTTCATGGACTCACAACTCGTTGCTTCCCAAGTCCAAGGGAGTTACCAAGCTAAAAACGACAGCCTCGTCGAATACTTAAACTTAGTCAAAAAACACATGACAAAGTTTGAGCGAGCAGAAATATCACACGTCCCGCGCGAGCAAAACACAAGGGCAGACATATTGTCCAAACTCGCGAGCACGAGAAAGAAGGGCGGAAACAAATCCGTCATACAAGAATCCCTGTCACGCCCGAGCATCGAAAGGTCCTCGACACCAGTCGAGGTACACGCCATAGGAGACGCCTCGTCCTGGATGACCCCGGTGTACAATTTTCTGACAAAGGGCAAACTCCCCTCGGACCAGACAGAAGCGACCATCACGAAGCGACGAGCATGCTCCTACGTGGTGCTCGAGCACAAACTATACCGCAGGGGATTCTCCATTCCCCTCCTGAAATGCATCGACGAATCCACATTCCCCGAGGTATTACGGGAGATACACGAAGGGATTAACGCCCAACACATGGGCGGTAAGTCCCTGGCGAGGAAAGCCCTTCGAGCGGGGTACTATTGGCCGACGATGCAGCAGGACGCTAAGGAACACGTTAAGAAGTGTGACAAGTGCTAGAGGCACGCCGACATGCACCTCGCTCCCCCTCACGATTTGAGCATACTGTCATCCCCGTGGCTGTTTGCATGGTGGGGGATGGATATCCTCGGACCCTTCGTGCAAGGAACTTACCAAAACAAGTTCCTAATTGTGGCCGTGGATTACTTCACGAAATGGATAGAGGCCGAGGCTCTCGCAAAGATCACCTTGCACAACATCCTCCGTTTCTACAAAAGAAACATCCTTGCCAGATTCGGGATCCCGAGAGCACTGGTCACCAACAACGGCACCCAATTCACCGACCACGGATTCCAAAACTTCGTCTCCAAACTGGAGACCAAACAACACTTCACCTCAGTCGAACACCCTCAAACCAACGGGAAAGTCGAGGCCGCTAACAGAGTCATCCTCTGAGGACTCAAACGCCGGCTCGGCGAAGCTAAAAGAGGCTGGGTCGAGGAGCTGCACAGTGTCTTGTGGGCATATCGCACCACGCCCCATTCCACGATGGGCGAAACCCCCTTTCGAATAACATACGACACCGAGGCCGTCATCCCAGTAGAAATCAGGGAACCCTCCAGGCGAACAAAAACTCCCCTCGATGAAGAAATAAACGACGAGGCACTCAGGGACGAACTCGACATAGTCGAGGAAATTAGATCGGGGGCAGCCCTGCGCGAGGCCACCCTAAAACAACGAGTGGCCCTGCGTCACAATGACAAGGTCATTAAACGCGAGTTTTAGATCGGCAGCCTGGTATTACGAAGAAACCATAAAGACTCCTGCGAAGGGAAATTGGCCGCGAACTGGGAAGGGCCTTACCGCGTCCACGACACCACAGGTACCGGGGCATACTACCTCGAGCAACTAGATGGAGAACCATTGCCACGACACTGGAACGCTGCTAAACTAAAGCAATACTATAGTTAAAAAACCCTTAACACTAAGGACTCTCGTCGTCGAACACCCACATCTAGTCAACAGAGAGAAATGTCTCGACCACGTAGATAAGCCAAGGTACGGGCCCAATCTACGCCCAAAATGACATAACGTCGTTCAGCCAAACGAGCACGAACGATGGTGCCCGACATGGACACCTCAATCGAGATCTACTGTCGAAGTACCCACGTGGCAGAACACCCAGCTCGCGATGGGCAGTTCACGCCACGGGCAAGCGACCCCGATCTGGGTCATACGCCCGAGCAAGTGGCCTTACTCCGCACGACCGACGCATTTCGAAGTACGTCGGACCACCAAATGGGTCGAAAGAATCTCCACTCGAGGACGTAACTTAGGAAAATTTCGCCACAAAATAACAAGCCGAGCACAAGCATGCCCCGAGGAGATAACTTAGGCAAATTTCTCCACAAAGTAACAGCCGAGCATAGGCGAGACTCGGGGACATAACTTAGGCAAATTTCATCACAAATATGAAAACTTAGACACAAGAAAATATTAAAGGTCGAAATAAGCATCCATTCAAAGGCTCGTAAGAAAAAACAAATAAAAATAAACCGACCAAGAAGGCCGGTAATGTTCAGAAATTACAGGCACGGGCACGCAGGCCCCAAAAAATATGCACGAGAACGCAGGCCCCAAAAACAACTACCAATAAACAGGCGCACAGGAGACTCAGGAGGAGGCACGACCTGGCCGTCGATGATCTGGGACATAAAACCCACGACAGGAGACTCAAGAGGAGGCACGACCTGGCCGTCGATGATCTGGGACATAAAACCCACCCCCTCGGTATTCAGGCCCGGATTCATTAAAGTGAGCTGGCTAACCGCGGCCTCAAAACCATCTGCCAAGGCGCCAACACAGTCCGTTTCGAGGAGATGGATGCGCGCGACCAGATCCGAGCGACTCCGCAAGGGGGCTGTCTCCTCCGGCTCATCTTCAGTGGGAAGCATAAAGCCTTCAAATCCTCGACTTCTTTAGCCAGACGCTTGTTGTCGACCTCCAAGTGTTCCCGGTCTAGTCGAAAACAGTCCCTCTCCTCGGCAACCTTCCCCGAGTTTTCCTTCTCCACGGTCAGCAGCTCCGCTTGCTCGTGGAACATCTCCTCAGATCACTCCAGAGCAGCCTTCAACTTACGAGAGCCGGCAATGAGGGCAGCTTTCTCCAGCTCCAGTTCCCTGACGCGGTCAGAGGAGTCCGACCCCTCTTCAGCGAGGACAACAGCCATCTCAGCCATCTTAACCATCCCGACCATACTGGCGGCCAGATATTTTCTTCGACTTTCTTTGTTTAGCCGCCTGATGGTCTCAGCCTCCTCGAAACTCACTGTCAAGGGAAACCCCTCGAAGAAGCCTTCCTCTTTAAAGTAGGGGGCATGCCAAAGGCCCTCACCGCGACAGACTCGTCGCCGACTTCCGACTGGTTCTCTACCCGGTTTCTCTTCCTCGTTATCAGCTCAGTGGGCTGCTCGACGTCAGGGGAGTCTGGGGACCCGCTAGAAGCATCACCTGAACTGGTCGGTGGGCCCATCCTCGTTTCCTGTGGAGCTCGCACCAACCTTCAATTGACTTTCTTGTCCTGAGTCAATTTTAAAAGCCTCTCCCTTCGTCCGGACATATTGCCTGCAAAGAAGAAAACCCGGGTTAGTTACGAGCAAGTAACAAACAAAGAAACTAGAACAAAACTATAATACAAAAAGCAACCTAGTAGGTCCACGGCCTGACCGTAGGACTGGCACTCGACAAGCGCCTTGGTATCTATAGGACGGGCCTCGAAGGTCGGGTAACCTTCCTCGTCAAGAATGTCTTTCCCCTCCCTCGTGACCCACCGGGCAGGGAAGAAGCTGTCGACATACTTGCAAAGGGTACCGTAGGCTTCCTCATCCTCGACACTCATCCCTCCCGCGGGCGTATGGTAGTGCCCGGTACCATGCTCGTAATGGTGCGAGCACTAATGCAACAGGAACTTGGATACACGCCCCAACACCGAGCGACCCTCTTCGTCCATAAGAGGCTCCCCGTTCTCGTCGGCCACTACGGTCTCCTCTTCATATATAGAATCCAAAGCAGTCTGGGTGACCGGCCGCACGACATACCATTTGTCCTTGAAACCCCAGACCGAATCCAAGTACATCCTGAACTGCCTCTTTGATTGTTTCAGGGAAACCCAACTATGCCTGCCTCCCCGAGACTAGCGTTGCAAGTGAAAAACTCTGAAGAAGAGAGGAATGGTCGCCCCGATCCTTAAGAAGCGACATGTCAGCTCGAACGCCCGAAGAAAGGCGATCGAATTGGGGTGAAGCTGCGAGGGGGCCAAGTCCAGATGGCAGAATACCCCAACCTGGAAATCACTGAAAGGGAGCTTAAGGCCGAGGTCCTTGAACGCGATTTCATACATGGGAAAACCATACTCAGAGAACTCCGAGCAGATCCGCGCATCGAGAGACGACCTTGTGAAAACAAAGTTCTTCTGGAAGCCCGGTTGACTATCACCGTGTTCGACGATAGTGTAGGCGCTCCAACTACACCGACTATATGCCGAGGCAATCCCTCGGAGCTCGGTGCCCACCCAATCCAGCGAAGGATCATCAACGGTATCGACTAGAGTTACATTCTCCTCGGCACTCTGGTCCTCGATCTCATTATGCCCCGAAGACTCCGGTTCGTCAGCCATTTACCTACAAAGCACAGGAAACCGGTGAAATTCGAGAGCAAATCCATATGCTCACCATAACTGACGGGAAGTAGGGCACGACAAGCCAAGACACACTCCGCGCGCGTTAAAACGTTGAGGACTCAAACAAGATCCTGGTTTCGCCTCCCCGACGCTAAGGTGCCACGACGAGTTGTCCTACATACTTCCTAATGGGCCAACATCCCAGCCAGCCATGGGTACGCCGGCCTTAACTACGAATGTGACGGGCAATATCATGAATCCTAAAACCTAGAACTATGGGTTTACCGGGAAGTATCATAGATTATGCGCCCAAAACCATGAAGGTCTCGGGCAGCATCGCGAGTCACATACCTAAAGCTATGAGTTTACTGGGCACAAACATGAATATATCGGGCACAAACATGAATATGCCGGGCACAAACATGAATATACCGGGCGCTAATCCCAGATGTGGGTTTCTAACAGCCAAATAACGGAATAATTACCTACAACGAAGAAAAATATGAGGGATAAACGCTTACTTGGAAGTTAAGAAGAAGGTACAACAGCGGTGGAGAAAATCAACGGAGGAAGGTACGGTAATCTTGCGAAGTTGTAGAGAAACAACGACGACAAAGGCAGAGGAAGAAGAAGAAGCGCGAAGAGGAAAAACGAATTATGGGACCCAAGGATCCTATTTATAGGGATGACGTGGAATACGAAACGATCTCCCCGGGGAACCACGAAATTCCCCTCCTCGACGTCTACTCCCCTAGGCAATGATGGCCCTACTCTCGCTAGGGTGGCGTCACGGTTCCCAAGGGTTGCCTCGTGTACCCAACAAACACAGCCTGCGAGGAATCCCTCGAGCACACATCGACAAGGATCATGCCACGAATGCAACTCATGAGAAACTTCTCGAGCAGTCACGGGGAAGCAAATATCTTGGGCCGGGCATCAGACCTCGTGGCAAAGGCGAGCTGGAGTCAAGTCATAACTCCTGCTCTAGGAGCCACGACTTGGGGGGCTCCTGTTCTGGACTGGGCCCACCCTGGCCCAAAAGCAAGAACGAAGGCCCAATCCAAGCAACTCCTCGAGGAGCGCGCGCCCGAGAATTCCCGCCAGCGTGCCCGACCATAGACTGCAGCCGTGCCCGCTGTTGCCCGCGAATATGGTGTCCCCGACCACGGGAACCCCAACTCGAGCGCCCTCCTCGTAGGGCGGATTCTGACCGTTACCAAATCACCTGAACTCTATAAAGACCACATCTTCGTCCCTCCTCATTTCTCGCAGAGCATCACCAAGAAGGAGACCCCGTGCGGGTCCCCATTACACACGTAGAACCTGGAAGTTCCTTTATTGGGTCAGTTCTAGTCGGCACAATGAGGGGACCTTGGCCCCGCACTGGGGGCTATAAATACCCTCTGTTCCTAGAGGGTTAGGTATTCATCTCTTACCCATACATACGCTTTTTTTCCTGCTCATTCTATCACTCATTTTAGCATCGGAGTGCCTTGCAGGTACCCCCCCCCCCCCCCATCTCACTCAACTTCTGCTCGGAGCCAGTCGTGATGGTACAAGTCTGATCAGGTAAGATCATATACTATGATCACCACCCTGTGCGAGCAATTCAAGATTCAGCATCACAATTCTTCCCCTTACTGGCCAAAGATGAATGGTGTTGTCGAAGCCGTAACTAAGAATATTAAAAGATCATATAGAAAATGACAGTCACATACAAATACTGGCATGAGATGCTACCATTCGCTCTCCATGGGTATCGTACCACAACTCCCACATCAACCGGGGCAACACCCTACTCTTTGGTATATGGCATGGAGGTTGTCTTGCCTATTGAGGTTCAAATCCCCTCTCTAATAATTATGAAGGATGCAGGGCTGAATGAAGAGGATTGGATCCAAACTCGTCTTGATCAACTAAACTTGATTGATGAGAAAAGACTTACTGCTGTCTGTCATGGTCAAATGTATCAAAAACAGATGATCAAGGCTTTAAACAAAAAGGTCAAATGACAAGTGTATCAAGTTTGGGATTTGGTGATCAAACGTATCATACTACCGCAAGGTGATCCCAGGGGAAAATGGACTCCTACATACGAAGGACCGTTTGTAATCAAAAGCATATTCTCTGGTGGAGCAATAATCTTGACCACCATGGATGGTGACGACTTGTCACACCCTGTGAACGCGGACATAGTCAAAAGATACTATGCATAAGAGACCCTCTAGGTTGACACACCTAGGCAAAACAAGGGCATCCCGTCGAACCAAAAAGGTTCGTGCAAAAATTAGGGATAAAACAAAAAATCTGTACACCTGGCAAGTTGAAAACCCGAAAGGGAGACTTGCGAAAAAAAGGGTATCCCGATGGAATGAAAACCCGAAAGGGAGGTCCAGGAAAAAGTTATGGATTTAAAGCGTATGACTATGTCCTGGTGAATCACCTTACAGACAACCTTTGGCTTCTACTGGCAAGCTCAACGATTCTGATCAATTCAATCAACTTCAGATAAGGCAAAAAATAGACAAGATGCTCAGAGACACGAAGGCTATAGAAGAATGGGAACCCCATGGGATTATTGCACATAGCTATCTTTTCTTTGTATCAAAATTTTCATTTTACGACGACATTCTCTTACTAGAATGTTTGTCTCATTGTACAAAAATACTTACTCAAAGTCAATACAAAGATATCCCTTTGAAAGTGAAAAACTATCTCTTTTTCTTCACTCCTGCATTTTGTTTATAAAATTGTCCAATGTTTTATTTTTGAATATATGCATTTGAACATAATTACTGTTTACAAATAAACAAAGTAAAAAGACAATCACTGATGGCTTTAAGAGGTAGGGCAATATCTTTGAGCTATTCCATAAAATCCCCCGCAGTGTGCAGCTTAATCCCCAGTGGAACAAAACTTCCAGTTATCACTCCCCAGTAGAATTCATCCAATTTCTCGGGATTCCCCAACAGGTTTTTACAAGCAGCACACAACATTTCCCTTACAACAGAGTTTATTTCTCTAAACGGAAATTCATCAACACTTCAACTTCACAACATGAAGACTTACACTCCATATCCTCAGCAACAGTCAGGGATTTTATTTCCCCCTATCCAACAACAATGCAACAGATTAGCTCACATATGCATACATCGCATCCATATAACATAAACATCGATAACACGAATGCATATATCACAATCTCATTGTACCATGCATTTCATACATCATGGCATTGCATACATCTAATGTTTTTTTTACCCTTTTCAGGATAAGATTAATCAATATCTACCATTAACAATGTTAAAAGGCTGTTTGATACAGTTCAGATACGCTCCAGACACGGATCCCATCCTGATACTCATTCAGATTCAACTCTCAGATACAATTCAGATACGCTCCAGACACGGATGACATTCTGATACTCATTCAGACTCAACTTTTGATACAGTTCAGATACGCTCCAGACACGGATTCCATTCTGATACTCATTCAGATTCAGCTTACAGATACAATTTAGATATGCTCCACACACGGATTCCATTCTGATACTCATTCAGATTCAGCTTTCAGATACAGTTCAGATTACGCTCCAGACACGGATTCCATTCTGATACTCATTCAGATTCAACTTACAGATACAGTTCAGATACGCTCCAGATACAGATGCCATCTTGATACTCATTCAGATTCAGCTTTCAGATACAGTTCAGATTACGCTCCAAGCACGGATGCCATTCTGATACTCATTCAGATTCAGCTTTCAGATACAGTTCAGATACGCTCTAGATCCGGATACCATTTTAATACTCATTCAGATTCAGATTTTAGATATAGTTCAGATATGCTCCAGATAGGGATGCCATTCTGATACTCATTCAGATTCAGCTTCTGAGATACAGTTCAGATATGCTCCAGACACAGATGCCATCCTGATACTCATTCAGATTTAACTCTCAGATACAGTTCAGATACGCTCCAGACACGGATTCCATTCTGATACTCATTTAGTTTCAACACTCATATACAGTTCAGATACGCTCCAGACACGGATTCCATTCTGATACTCATTCAGATTCAGTTTTCAGATACAGGTCAGATACGCTCCAGACACGGACGCCATTCTGGTACTCATCCAGTTTCAGCTTACAGATATGATTCAACAATCATTTCTGGATGGCATCTACAAGCCCATCTCCAACAACTTTCCAACATCTCTCCAAATGGCATCTTTAAGCCCATTCCCTATACCATTAACCTTCACATCACTGAGTGCAAATTTATGGGCACTCTAGTGTCCAATCATCTTCCACCTTCGAGTCACGAATGGAAAACTAGCCAATCTAACTCTCTAGGCTTAAGAAGATTGGACAGGGGCAACTGTTGTACCACCAAATTTGCCCTCTCACTTATCAAGAATTTTGCTCACAAGACCTCCTTAAGCACCGATGACCAAAATTAGGGTTTGAGATTGCACAAGTATTTTTGAACTTCCAATGCTTAATATGAATTTCATGGATCATTATGGACTCCTAAGATTACTCATGTCTAGTTTCAAGCTTTGAATCACACTTTTGCTCAATCAATTGAGCAGTTAACCTAAAAATCAGCTGTAATGGGGGAAAAGTCAACTATGGCCAATTTACAGTCAAACTTCATAATTTTTTATCCACATCAACAATTTAAACTCATATGTATCATTTGATCAAGTTTGGACCATAAATCCTCAAGAAATTTGATCAAATCTTCAAAAGGGCAAAATAGTCAAAATTAGGGTTTTGACTAGGAAAGGGCAATTTCTGATTTTTGACCTAGAAAATGATCAATTAATTTAAGGCATGATCTCAAGAGTCCAATTGCATCATTTTTACCTAATTACATGGTTTAAAACATTGCAAGTCCAATAGATTGACAGATGAATTTTGCAGTGAACTGATCAAAAGTCGATTGTATATTGAAAAGTCAAACTTTGACTTTTTGGTCAAAATCAAATGCCAAAGATCACAATTCACCAAAGAATTTAAAAATATGAAACTTATTCATCAAGAAATCAAAAATTCAAAATTTCATTTTTGAAAAGTAAAAATTTCTAAACTTAGAATTTTTTCTATGTGTTGGAAATTTCTTTTTTTTTCCACAACTTTGAGCAAGATTTTCACCATGATGCAAGATGATTCAGGAGAAACTTACAACATGAAAGTTGTAGATCTCCATGTAATCTAAAACTTTTATTTACGCAACTCCTTCCAAAGTGCTTGGATCTCATGTTATAATTTTAAGAATACATGGTCATGAAACAAAACACTTAGTGAAAATTTTGCCCTAATTTGGTCAGGATTTTGACCTAAATTCATGGAACTTTTTCTTATAGTTCCAAGGGTAATATTCAAAAGAAATTAAAATATGGGTTGTAGATCACATTGCAATCTTTCCAGAATGTCCAAGAACTCCTTGAGATCATTTTTGAGTACGGAGAATCAAAGAGATGAAGTTAGGGTTTTATCACTTGAATTAAAAGGCATTTTGTGATGAACAAAATTCAAATTCAAAGTTATGATGCATAAAATCTAGTTTCCAGGCCTCAAACTTTTTAGGAACTCCATAATTAATTTCTTGCACAGCTGTTAGAGGTCTCATTTCAAGCATTCAATGCAAGTCCATGCTTTATATCCATTTTGGGAAGAAAGTGCACATTGCCATTTTGATAAAGTGACTTTTTGCACAAAACTTGTTCTTGAGCCTTGTACTTGTTCTCTTCTGATCATACATGTCTCATAACACAAGAGAAATGTTTTAGACACTTACAATCTCCCAGCCCATGCTTGTAATTCACATTGAAACTTGGTTTCAAACTTTTCTTCAAAATCAAGTAACCTAGCAATTAGCTGAAAACTTGTACTTCTGATTGCCCAAAGCTCTCAAACACTTTTGCTTATACATACACAAACCATTTCCCACAAATCCCACGCATTCTTGACCCCTAAAAACACCAAGAGCTCAGAATCACATCTCATACCTCCATTTTCACATAAATTGACCAAAAACTTGAAACTCATAACTCCCTCGTGCGTTTTCAAGCCTCTTTGTTCCTAAAGCTTCTAAACATAATTTAGAACTGATCCCACACCCTGTTACAAGACTGTAACACCATTAACACCATCCTCCATTTTCAAAAATAGAGCTTTGCACTTGGACTTCTCCAGAACTCCGCAGGTACTTTCAGCTCAAGCTAAGCATCCATTTAGCTTCCTGGGAACTTGAGCCCGATAACCTCTTGCAAGGTAAGTTTTCTAACTTTGGAACTTTTCATACAGGTATCATCAATGATTTATTTCTGAATGAAACATGTAGATATCATTGCCCTAAAGTTAACCATGTTCATAGTTTTCATTAATTTTGTTTGAGCTTAGAGAATTTTAAGATTGAAATTTATAAGATTTTTAGGGTTCAGATTAGGGAAAATGAAATTCATGTTTGTCTTTAATCTATAGTTTTAATGCTTTACATTTCTGAAATCTTGAGGAAATTTGCTACAAGTATCATGTTTACAGTTTTCAGTTTTGTTGAGAAATGCACAAGTTATAGTTGGTCTGGCTGGAGGTTGAAGATGAAGTGTAAATCTGGGTGTGTTTTGTATCATATATTTATTGTTTTTCTCATGTTAACGGATGTACAGCCACCCCAGTGGTAGAAGCGCACGCCTGTAACCTTTGGGACCTGGGTTCGAGCCCCAGTGACACACTTTTTGATTTTTTTTTCATATTTTTGCATTCTGGATCTTTTTTGGCAGGCGATGGGCTTCATCTTTGGGCCTTATATTTTTTGTTATTTCTCACCCCCTTGCAGGCTATTCCACACCCTGGCCCAGTTTTATTTTCTTTATTTATTTATTTTCTTAAATATTTTTCTAATATTAAAAAATCATAAAAAATATAAAAATAATAGATTTATATTTTAACATAGTTTATTTATTTTTTTCTCACATTAATTATTTTATTTAATCAGTACTTTATTTATTTCACTAATTTTCTCTGTAAATTTAATTAAAAATAGGTTTTAGTTATTTTCTTTTACACCAATTAAAATATATTATTTTAATATAAAAAGGCCAAAAATATTTTATAACACTATAATTATTTTCAAGACAAAAATACCAAAAATACTTTTCTTAAACTTAATTTCTTTTTAATCAATTAATATAATTAGGGTTTTATTTAAAATCTTTTCTTATTAAATTTTGGTTTAATTATTTTTCCCTTTAATTAATTAGGTTAAAATCAAAACCTATTTTCTCTAAAAAATCCAAACAAATATCCATTTTCTCCACATTTGCATTCTTGTATATTTATTCATTTTGTACATTATATTCATTTAATTTCTTGTACATTTGTACCAATTCAATATGGTTGTAATAGATTAATTAGATTTATTTTCTTGCAATGCCCATTTATAATTTGTACACCCCCCTCCACAAGTATTGTAATAGCGTAGTAACTTTAAATTCCACCATTTATCGCTTTATATACAATTGCTAGTAATTAGGGTTTGTATGGAAAGACTAAAACAAATAAAATAGAAACCTTAATCAAAGACAAAATCAAGTATGAAAATAATACACTTGCACACAAGGACCTCTAGGGTAAATCCACTTGGTTGTCTTTACAAAATGGCCATATTACGCATGCGAGGTATCTTAGCAAAAACAAGCAAAATACAAGATCATAGTACCTCAATGACGCTATCTATGTTGCCTTTCAAATGATTTTATTCCCTAAAAGAGAATGCTAAGATACCTTGCAACATTGCTAATCATGGTTATACGATGACCCACGCCCGTCCTGTTTACATCCAAAGATAGAGTTACTTACCAAATCAATGGTAAGATAACAATGTCAAAGGAAAATAAAATGAACAATAAAGACATTTGAGTAGGTAGAATGCTCCTAATTACTTGCTCAATTTTCAAAACATCCTTGCTATTTTCAAAACAAACACCTACACTTTCAAAACCTCTTACAAACTTGAAAACATTTTCAAAAGATCAAAGATATTTGTATACGTTCTTACGAATGAGAGTCATTACAAAGATTGCCTAAATGATGGCCTATTTACAAAATACTTTCAAAAACCACACGAAGCATAATTTCAAACAAAAAAAGTAAGTGGTCTAGTAAGTAACTAAGAGCCCATGGAAAACCATGGATGAAAAGGGTGCGAATACCTTCCCTTTTCATAATCTACCCCCCGAACTCAAGAAATAATCTCAAAGGTCTTTCCTGTGCTTTTTCACATTTCCTTTTGGATAAAAGAAAAGTCGGTGGCGACTCTTGCTAAACCGCAACATTTGCGATCAAACGCAAAACCTTCAATTCAATTCTCCCACCGTATCACAAAAAGCATTGTCGCAAGTTTTGCCATCATCAAAAAGGGGGGGGGGGGTATGTGAGTACAACTTCATCATTAGATGTTTTGCATGATGTTAAAACTGGGAAAAATAAGTATTTTTAAATATTGGACGGTATCTCAATGTATTGTGGCACTCCTTTCATTAAAGGTATTGTGGCACTACCTTGCATTACGGGTCTTAGGAACCATGAAAAACAAGTTTCTTCATAAATTTTTATTGCATGTGTCGACACATACGATTTCCAGGTCGACACATGTTACTCAATTTTGAAGCCTGTAGCCTCTCGAAGGTTCAAGTGGACACATTCATTGCATAAGTTGCCACATACTGAAACATTTATGAAATTGCAAACAGTCTTATTTTATATGTCGACACATACGAATTTCATGTTGACACATTTACTATTGTTTTAAATCATGTGGCCTTTGACTTATGTTGGTCGTCATATACCTTCTTTCAGATCAACACATACAACTTAAACTTAACGTATGTGTCGACGCATACGATTTATAGGTCGACACATACTGATTGTTTTGATCAATTTTTGAAATCCTTAATTACGAAAAAGTCCTTTTTTCCATAAATTTCCTAAACTATAAATATATCTCTCATGTATCATTATAACTTGATGATACCATAAAATTATCATACATTTTGTCTTCATTTTCAACCTCCAATCTATGCATACACACTAACGTTCGATTGTAACGATCTTTTGTTGGGGTGCCATCTAGACGAGGTTTGATAACATCCAATTAGGTTCTTGTGTAGATGAGTATATTTGGTTGAGATTTGTAGGGGTCTTTATCTATAAAAAACACGGTGTTGTCCTCCAAGATCATTGATTTATTTGGAGGGTTTTCGTGCAAGACATTCAAAAGTTGTTAGCGGCCAAGTGAAGCCCTTTGGAGATAAAGAACGCAAATGATCATTTGGAGATAAAGAACGCAAATGGTGTAGCGAGAGAATGGTGGATTATAATTGAAGTCTTGTGTTGTTGTTGTAACCTAAAATTTTCCCTCCAATTTTTAAGACAATATAATTCAAGATATCTTCTCATGCTCCTAAGGTTTCTCAAGTGGTCAAGACTACTCAAGGGTTAACCAGACAAACCCTCCTCCTAAGCAGTGACCTACAACTAGGGTTTTACTTTTCTTAAAGGAAATTGGAATTCTAATGCTTCAAGAGGTATTCATGGTTTCTCATATGCTTTAAAATATCCTCATGCCAAGTTTTAAGCCTTGCAGCACAAGTTTGCTCAGACAACTAGTCAGATGATTGAAAATCAACTATATTAGACAAAAAGTCTACTTTGACCAACTTACAGTTAAACTTCAAGATTTTTGGTCAACATCAATATTTTTAAGTCACATTCATCATTTGATCAAAGTTTGATAATGATTCATCGAGAAAACTCAAGATTCATCAAAAGTCAAAAGTTACTAAATTAGGGTTTTCTTAAAGAGAAGTCAACTAAACTTTGACCAAGCATAAATTTCACATGCTTCATCAGAAAATTCTCAACCAAAGCCCATTTTGATGGAAATTCAATTCTCAAAAACTTTTTCTCTAAGCTCAAAGACCAAAAATGCTTCATTTGAGAGATATGAGCCAAAACATTACATGTCATTTTAAAAGTCAACAAAAAGCTACTTTTTGTCAAAGCAATTTACATCCAGATAAGTTCTTCAAATGGAAAAATGACCAACATGAGAGTTGTAGGAGACATCTTGAGCTTTCCAAAAAGACCAATACCACCTTATATGACAAAAATTGAGCAAATAATGAGTTGCGCAAGTTGGGTAATTTTGTGAAATTGCATGAAACCTCAATTGAACAATTTTGGGCTTTTGGACTAATGGGCCTAATTTTTGAAGTTAAAATGTGTTCATGACATATTAGGGGACCCCCAAAACCCTTCACAATTTTTTTATAATTTTCATTTCTTTTAATTGAACTTTTATTCATTTTAATTCAAATTAAATAAAATAAATAGTAAGTGGAGGTATAAGGCATAAAAGGCTTTTGATTCTGATCTTTTGGAGGCCTAAGATCTCATTACCAACCGTGTGAACTTATTCTTGAAACAAATATTTATGGTTTTGTATTATTCCAACCTATTTTCAAACAAAATCAAAAGATTGTTTTACATGAGGTCCAAGCCCATGTCTTAACCTAATTTCTTCCTATATATAAGCATAACTCATTCATCCACTCAAGACACGAAAAAGCTATGCAAGAAACAAGGGTTCAAAATCTCAAATTTTGTCCAAAACTAGGGCAAAACTCGAAATTAATTTCCAGCCATTCTCAAGGCCAAGCAACCATCCAAATCAATTCCTAAGACATTACAGAGTAAGTTGGGATCATCCTTGAGGATCAAAAGGTCCTAAAACGCGTGCGTTGTACCCCATAATTTTCCCTCTCATTTCTCAAGAATTTCCTCTCAAGATCTTCCATGACTCAAGTTTGCAGCACTGATACATCAATTTAGGTTTGAATTGGCACAAGAGCAAAAGGGTCAAAATGAACACTAAAAAGTCAAACTTTGACTTTTGGATCAAAATCAAGTTTCAAGAATCCCATTTCATCAAGATATGTTAGAATATGAAGCTGGTCCATTAATAAAATCAAAAGTCAAAGTTACTTTCGAAAAGTCGACGTTCTAAACACTTATAAATTTTTCTAAGTGTCAAGAAAATATGATAAGTTCAAAACTTCTAGCCAGATTTTCATCATAATGCAATTTGATTCAGGAGGAACTTCTGACACAAGAGTTGTAGATCTCAATGAGATCTAAAACATTGCAGAACAGAACTTCTCCTAGAAACGCTAGGATCTCAAGTTGTAAATCCTTGAAGGCACGTCCATGAAACTAAAACACTTAGTAAATTATGAGCATTTCCAAGTCAGAATTTGTTTAGAACTTCTAGGCTAGTTTTCACGTGGGTACAATCAGAGTTTGCAAGGTTGATTCAAAGAGGGATTACAAAGAAAGTTACAAGCTTTCTTAAAAGTATGAGAGCTCCTTCAGATCATGCTGGAGCAAAGAGAATCAAAGATCAGAAGTTGGATATTTGTTCTAAGTTACGTTTAAACTGAACTTCTGATCCAGCTTCAAGCTATGCTGCATAATCTTATGTTGCAGGATTTCTTGCTTGTTAAATCTCATCATCATTTAATGCTCATACCAAATTTTTAGTCTTTATCCCAATGTTTAAGCCTTTATCCAAAATATCTTCCCACGTGTGATACAAAAGTACTATTGTTGTCCTTGAAAAGTAGACTTTTGTACAAAGTTTGTTTTGGGCCCATACTTTACTTTTGTTTCTGAGTGTGCTTCTCCATAAATCATGCCTACAAACTCAAATTAGGCGTGGTTAAAGCTGCTAACCACTCCACTTTGCATTGAAACCATGCTTGTTTAAACTTGTTTCAAAAACAAGTCAACGATCCATAACACATGATGGTTGTACTTCTGATTTCTCTAAGCTGTTAAATCCTTTGCCTATAAATTAACTTCATTTGCAAACTGTAGGGGGATTAAAAAAAATATTGGAAAAAAGCCTTGAAACTTTGTTGAAAATTCCCAAGAACCTGAAACTGCAACACAAACACAAAACCGACTAGTTTCTGATTTTTGCATCCAAAACTCTAATTTCTCTTGTGTGTTTCTTGACCAAATCATCCATACAGTTTCAAGAATACATATAGAAGCTTTCCTAACTTCTATTTTCAAACTGTAAAACAGTATTCGCCACTCTCTGTTTCAAAAACCAGAACTTTGCACCTTGACTGCTCCAAAAATTTCCCACCATTCATAGCTCAAGCTAAGAGTTGCTTCAACTTTCTGAAAACTTGAGGAAGCTAACTGGAACCTCACAACAATCTGAACTAGGCTCTAATTCATAGAACAATTTCCAACTGCAAGGTAATTTTCTTATGATTTTTATCTCATATCAGAACTTCTTGAGGAAATTAGGGTTCAGAATTAGGATTAGCGAAATTCATGCTTGCTTCTGGTTTACAGTTCTGATGCTTTGTATTTCTGAAATCATGATGAAATTTGCCATAACTTCTATGTTTGCATTTTTCCATTTTGTTGAGAAATAACTAAGTTGCAGATGCTCTGGTTGGCGCGAAGAAGAAGATGAAGTTCATCATCAGAATTTACTTTTTAATATATGTTTATGACTCTGCTTCTAATACCCAATGTATAGCCACCCCAGTGATAGAGAGCGCGCACATAAGGCATTAGTGTTAAGGGTCATGAGTTCCATCCCCAGAAAAACCTTTTTATGTTTATTTATTGACATCTTCCCCATCATTTGTCAAACATTGATCCTGGACCATAACTTCTAAATAAACCCCCCTCTTTCAATTGATTGTCAAAACAGTGATCCTGAAACAGAACTTCTAGATATTCCCGTCCAATAGCATTGACACCTCACAGACCCATCATCAGAACTTCTAGCTTGCTACTAACACTAGAACTTCTAGGTTTCCAGCTGCATTAGAACTTCTAGACTCTCTCAACAACCAGAACTTATAACCTTCCAATAACACTAGAACTACTAGGTTTCCAGTTGCATCAGAACTTCTAGGATTTCCTTTGTTCCCAACAACCCCAGAACTTTTGGCTTTCCCCATTTTCTACTAACATTTTATTTCTGATTTGCAGCGTACTAGAGTCAGAACTTATGCTCTTTCTCATATTTCTATTCTTTCATCCATGCGCTGACACTAACTTTTATTTTCTTATTTTTATTAATCAAAAACACCAAAAATACTTTATATTCATACACTTTTCTTTTATTTATTTTAAAACAAAAAGACTAAAAATATTGTCTTAAGCAAATTTATTTCTTCTCTTAATAAAAACAAAACAAATCTATTTTACATTTGAATTCTTGTACATTATTTCAATATGGTTGTAATAGATAATTATGGCTTTAATTTCTTGCAATCCCCATTTGCAAATTTGTACACCCCATCCCCCTAACGATTGTAATAGCGTAGAATATTTATTTTCCGCAATTTCTCGCTTTCATATAAATGCTAGTAAGTAGGATTTGTATGGGAAGATAAAATCATTCTTAGAGAACATTAATCCAAGATAAACCAAGCATGAAATACAAACACTTGCACACTTGCATCTCTAGGGTTAACTCCACTTGTTGCCTTATTAAAATGGTCATTTTATGCACGTGAGACGTCTTAGCAAAAACAATCAAAATACAAGATCATAGTCCCTCGATGACGCTTCAAATGTTTCCTTATAAATGATCTTAGTCCCTCAAGGAGAAATGCTAAGATATATCACAACATTGCTATCATGACTATACAATGACCCATGCTCGTCGCTTTTCACCCAAAGATAAGGCTTCTTACCAATCAATGGTAAGATATCAACATCTAAAGGAGGAGGAAAAGAACAAAGACTTATGAGTAGGTAGAAACGTTCTTAGTTGCTTGCTCATCTTCAAAACAAACATCTTTTCAAACACACCAAACACTTTAAAAACATGAAATATTTTCAAAAGTCCAACACTTTGTATACGTTCTTATAGAGACGAGAACCTTTACAAAGTTCTCCTAAACGAAGGCGCTTTTCAAAAATACTTTCAAAACCCACCATAAAGCATACATTCAAAACAAAAGCAATAGATAACTATGGTTGAAAAGGGTGCTAACACCTTCCCTTTTCATAATCTACCCCCCGAACTCAAGAAAATAATCTCAAAGGTCTTTCCTGTTCTTTTCACCCATTCCTTTATTGGATAAAAGAAAAGTTAGTGGCGACTCTTGCTATCTGTAACAATTGCGATCAAATGTAAAACATCCCAAGTCAGTTCTCCCACTGTATTACAGAACTGGAGACTCTGTTGGGGACTTTTAAAAGTGGGGTTACCTTAGGGATAGATCATATTTACTTTATTTTCTTTGTTTGACTTGTTTGCTTTCTATTATGGTTCTTTACTTAGGCTTATTTTGATCCTCTACCCGAATCTGGGACACCTTTTAGGTAAGTAGCAATAAATTATGGAAACTGTGCGAACTATACCGACATGGTCTAAGCAATAGCTATGTTAGTGTGACACATATGTTGGTACCTGTTGTACCCCAAAATTTTCCCTTTCATTTTTCTCAAGACATACTCCTAGAGGTCCTCAATTGCTCAAGGTTGACCAAAGAATTGACAAGACAAATCCTCTTCCTAAGGCAATGAACCTTTAACTAGGGTTTCAATTTTCATAAAGATGTCTGAGCTCCAATGGTCTCAAATGTTTACCATCATCCTAATATGTCCTCAAGATTATCCATGCCAAATTTCATGCCTTGCACAACAAGTTTGCTCAGTCAATTTCTCAAATACAGGAAAATCAACTATGCTAGGTTAAAAGTAAATTGTGGCCTATATACATTCAAACTTCAAGATCTTTGGTCAACCTCAACATTTTGAAGTGATATTCATCATTTGATCAAGGGTTGATCATGATTCCTCAAGAAATGCTCCTAATTCATCAAAAGTCAAAAATTACTAATTAGGGTTTCTATAGGAAAAGTCAACCAAACTTTGACCAGGCATAACGTTCTCACACTTTATCCATTTTCCAAAACTAAAGCTCATGTTGAATAGGATTCAATTCCCTACAACTTTTCTTCAGTCCTCAAGTCCAAGAAATGCACCATTTGAAAGATACAAGTTAATACAATACATGTCATTTTTAGAAAGTCAATAAAAGCAATTTTTTTCCAAGACCTTTAACATCAACATAACTTCTTCAAAAGCAAACTTGATCAAATGAGGGATTCAAGTATACTTCTTGGGATTTCCAAAAAGTCTTAGATCATCATCATAAGATAAAAATTGAGCAAGTTATGGCTTGCCCAAGTTGGGAAAATTTAGGAAATTTCAAGAAAAGTGCATTGAGAAAATTTGAGTTTTTAAGGCAATGGCTCATTTTCTTGGACTTTAAACATCTTCCTAAGATTATGGAGGACCCCTAAAACCATTTTTGCATAGTCTTGATTTTATTTTCATTTTATATTAATTTTATTTAATTAAAAATCAAACAAATCAAAATTATTGCAAAAATATATGGGCCATTATCATTTGGGCTTGGTTTGATACATGGAGAGGCCCCAAATTTCGTGTGCAGCAAGACCAGCATGTCTACATTCATGCAAATTTGAAAAATGGAGAAAATCCCATGCTTTTGGCGAAGGTTACAACTTTGCATTCATGGTTTTGAAACCACCTAATCATGGTGGTTATTGCCCTTGTTTCTTTGTATCCTCACTACTCTCTATATAAACAAGCCATTGGCCAGCTCCAATCACGTACATATAGCCTGGGGAATCTCTGAAAGTTTTGCAAAAAAACACCTTTCAAATTCAAATTTCAGTCTCCAGCCTGTTTTAATCCCAAACAAGGATCCAAATTCGCTCCTGGAGGTTCCCTGAAGCATTTGTGATCATCACCAAGTCCTGAAACCTCATAAAACGCATCAGTGAGTTCATACGGTTTACCTCATTTTCCATTTTTGTTCTACTCAATTCATGCAATTCAAGTACATTTTGATTATTTATTATTGATCATTTGAGCATTTGCAAGCTATCTGTACAGTTAGATTGAGTTTTTGATGCAGGAATCAAGTGATTCCATTTCTAGGGTTTGAACCTTCAAAATGGGGTTTTCCAAATTATCCAAAATTAGCCCAAACCAGGGGCACTATTGTGCTTAGGAGGTTGAACACAATTGATCCATGGCCTCAAAGTTCATTTTTGTTGCGTTTTTTGTTTGTTTCGAATGCAGGGGTTACAGTGACGGACAAAAAAAACTGTCACCATAGGTATTTCTACCTAAGACGACAGAGGGAGGTATGAGATGAAGTGTGTCAGCCTCTGATTGTCCAGTTTGAATAATTGCGCACGTTTTTTTTTATTTCCCAAATATTGACTTATTTTTGTACGTAACATTATTGATTGCTTTGTATCAACGAATGGATGGGAAGCACATATGGTAAGGGCGCGCGTATGTGAGGGAAAGGACTTGGGTTCGAATCCTAGGTCCAACAGTTTTACTTTTCTCACATATTTTCTACGGATCCAGTGTTACAAGTCCAAATGCGCGTGTTATGAAGCTTCAATCTAAGCCATCAGATCACCATCTGATCCAAACCAATGCCTCTGATTTGCAGGTTCATCATGCGCCTTCACAGCCTATCCTCATTGAATCGAAGGGCAAATAGTTGGACTCTTTTTTATTGGGCCTAGCAGAATTACAATTCATACACCCCTCTATTTGCAACATACCCCCAAGCGCATTTTTTTAATAAATATTTTCTTTTTCTGTAATTTTTCTTTTCATTTATTTAATTAACCATAAAAATGAAAAAAGTCATAAAAATATTAGGTTAATTTTTTTAATAAACTATTTTTGTAAATAAATTAAATATTTATTTTGACTATTTCCTTTAAGTTTAAAATTACTTAGACTTAGGATTTATTTCTCTTTTAATAATTTTCTTTTTCATAATAAATTATAATAAAACCTTAGATATTTTCTTAATTAAATTTTATCTTTCTAATTAATTTTATGACATATTAATTTAATTATTTTCTTAAATAAATAAAAACAAACAACAAAAAGATTTTCTTTTATGTTTTGAGACGTACTTTCAACTTTTCGCGTGTTTATTTCATTTCACAATGTTTATATTATTGTAATTGTTGTATGGAATGTAATAGATGATAAGTAGACCCTTTTTATTGCGTTATTTTCTTTTCCCCAATTGCTTTGGAATGTAAATCCCCATCCCCGAAGCCATGTAATAGTCTAGATTTATACTTTCCGCATTTTATTTTTTTGTATATATTACTGTTAGTAAATAGGCTTACATGGAAAGACTGTAAATTAAAACGTTAGTTGACCTAACAAAAAGACAAAAAATAACTGAATCTCAACACACTTGCACATGCGTACCTCTAAGGTATCTCCCACTTCGGTTGCCTTCGGAAAAACAGCCATGTCCCTCGAAACGGGGACACTTTAGCAAAGACCCATAAATCAAAAGATCATAGCCCTCGATGACCCTACAGTTGCCTTTCGGTAAATGATCTAGTCCCTAAAACAAAATTGCTAAAGCGTCTCCACATGTTGCCTTTATGACTGTATGTCCCTTCGATTGTCCCTTAAACATCCAACGATAGGGCTACCTACTCACTAATAGTAGGATAGCACTGTCTAAAGGATAGGAGAAAAAGAACGACCCTTTTCGAGTATAAAAGTAAATAGTTGTTAGAAGTTTTCTCAAAAAACATTTTGCACTTGCACAAATACTACTTTTCAAAAGCAATTTTCAAAACATCTGCTTTGTTAACACTCTCGAGGACTGATGCAAGAGTTAAATGCAAAGCAAATCTCCGCACTAAGGCGTTTTCCAAACATTTTCAAAACACACAAAGCATAAAGGTATTTCAAAATGAGCAAACCTCTAAGAGCGCGTAGAAAACTACGGATGGAAATGGTGCTAACACCTTTCCTTTCCATAATCTACCCCCCTTACTCAGAAAATTCTCAGAAAGGTCTTTTTCTGTTCTTTTCACCCTTTCCTTTGTTGAATAAAAGAAAAGTCAATGGTGACTCTTGCTTACTGCAACATTTGTGAACACAAAATGCAAAACCAGTATTAAACAGTCGATTTTGCCACCGTATCACAGAACTGGCGACTCTGCTGGGGAAATACAAAAAGTGGGGTTACCTTAGAGTTAGTTCATTATTCAACTTCTTTGTGTGCTTTGATTGCTTTACTTTTAAGGGCTTTGTTTGGGTTACTATAGATCCTACACCCGGATCTGGGGAACCTTTTAGGTAAGTAGCAATAAATTGTTGAAACTGTACGGGGTATACCGACACTGTTGAAGTGATAACTACATTGATGCGACACTTTGGTGGGTACCGGTAGCCCTTGAGTTAATTAAGGAGAATACGGGGCCGCTGCGTGGTGTCATGAAGCATCAACTGACCTTAGAACCTTAATTGAACAACTTGGCCATTCGGACATAGTGAGATAGCCGTCTTTGGTGTATCCCGAAAGTCGGTTGATACTCGATACTACACTCATTGAGATCCGACTCCCGAGTTTTGTTTGGTGGCAAGTTAGTTGTCTATCAGAATGAAACTTGTGGGGAGGATCGGTGATATTGATATCCCTTAGAACCTGGTTACTATTTATAGGACAGGTTGAACCAATCAAACTTCAAGAGGGTATTACCTTAAAACCCATGCAAGCCTTAAACCTAAGGTCTTTTTGTGATTTGCTTGTGCTTGCTATATCTGTGATTTCTTAGCATAATAATGACATCATAACATAGCATATCATACTAACCATTTCAAGGATTTTCTAAGGCTTATCTTTGTCTTGTCTTGTAGGATATGGCATCCACTCGCAGGAATATTATGCAAGTCAACCTCGTAAGGGTACCTCCTCAACTCAAGGACTTGGCATCAAAGGTCCCTGAAAGCTCTCCATTCATTTAAAGACATGGTCGACTTCACAACTTGGTCACCTCAAACTCTAATGAAGAAATGATAAAAGTGCTCTTTCAGTTCTTTGACACGTTACATCATTGCTTCACTTTTACTGATTATCAGTTAGTGCCTACTATGGAGGAGTTTTCTCAATTATTGGGGGTACCTATCCTTAATCAGTTACCATTCAACGGTATGGAAAGATACCCAAATCCTAAAGAGATGGCTCAAGCTCTGTCTTTACAACGGTCTGATGTAGTGCAAAATTGGGAAACTAGAAGAGGCATCAAGGGATTTATAGCTAAGTTTCTGTTTGATAAAGCTCACTGTTTTTGGGATACCCTGTGTTGTATCCCAAAATTTGCCCTCCCATATTATTCAAGATTTGCAAAGAACATGCTTCAAAATCTCCCCAAGGGTTGCACAGTTCAAGGGCCTCCTAACAGTCAAAAACTGGGGTTTTGGTTCTGACAAAGAAAATGAAGTTTCCAAGGGTCTAAGCAAGTCCCACATGCCTACAAACATGGTCAAGCATCCTCATACCAAGTTTCAATACTTACAACACAAAATTGCACAGTCAAAAACCCTAATTGCACTACAGTCAACTGCAGGGGCAAAATGGTCATTTGACAGTCAAAAGTTCAAATTTTTGGTCAACATCTTATTTTGAAGCCACAAACATCATTTGATCAATTCTTGATCATGATTTTCAAGGCATGGCTCAAAAAGTCTCAAGATGCAAAAGTTTCCATATTTGGACAGTTGAAAAAGTCAACTATAACTTGACCAAGGCATAACTTCCACATGGATTATCAGAAAAATTCCATCCAAAGCTCATTTTGAATAGAAAGACATTTCCTACAACTCCTCTTCACACTTCAAGTCCAAGAAATGCTCTCACAAAAAGTTATCAATTTCAACATTATAGGTCATTTTCAAAAGTCAACAAAAAGGGACTTTAAGTCAAAGGCCATAACTTGAGATTGGTAAATCAAAATGACATGGGACCAAAGGCATTGGTTAGAGGACTTCAAGACCTTTCCAAAATGTCCAAGAACATGATCAAAGCTTAAACATTGAGCAAGATATGCCTTGTGGAAGTTGGGAAATTTTTGGATATTTTGAAAAGTCAACTTTGCTTCAAATGTCTTAAAATTGCTAATGGGCCACATTTTCTTCCAAGATCCATCCTCCAAAGCATGTGAACGACCATTTGGCCCAAAGGGAAGTTATTCATCATTTTTATTTATTTATTTGAATTTTAAATTGCTATTAATTCATTTAATTAATTAAAATATATGAAAAATACCAAAACAAGGTTTTCAAATCTTCTTGTGCAAGATAAACTCTCATCAAGGCCTAAGGATCTCGTGCATATCAAAAGAGGAAAGAATTGGTGCAAATTGACATGATTCTTCATGAAGAAAATATTGGAAAAGATTCATAAAAATCAAATCTTGAAAACCATTAAAGACAAAGCTTTGGGCTTGGATTATTGATCAAATTCGTTCCTTATACAAGCATAAACCTAACCCTAAAGCTCAGAACCTCAGAGCTGCGCCAGAAAGCAAGAACAACTTTTGCATTTTTTGTAAAAAACTCCAAAACTGAAAACGTGATTCCAAGGCTTTTCAAGGCAAGAAAACCACCCTATTGTGTTCTTGAGGCTTCAAGGAACGTGCCTGAATCAAAACCATCCATTCTAACGCAAAGAAACGGTAGAACGATCGTGTCCTGTGCAGGATTTTTTCCATGTTCTTGCATCATGATTCACGCATTGTTGTTAATTTTTAATGTTTGATTTATGTTCAGCTAACCATTCTAAAGCTAACTGTATGTTTTAATTGAGTTTTCACGCATCATATGAAGAATCACCATGGAAGATTGCTAGGGTTACAAAGCTGTGAAATTGGGGGTTTACTCCTTTGGAAAAATTAAGACCTGAGACCCATACCATCAGAATCAGAAACTCATGGCCAATCGTTTCCGCACCTCGCGCCTAATTTATGAAGCACCATACTCTATTCGCTATTTTTTGACACAGTATATAGTGGGGGTTTAAAACCCCCGCAATCTTGTTTTATATTTTTCAGGCCAAACGCACAAAGGAAGAAGACGATGACTTGTCTTCATACAATAGGTCCATTTAAATTTTAGCGCGTTTTTTTGAGTTAATGTTACTAGCGTGTTTTATTATATTCATTCTTTATCGTCCACTAATCCTACAAAGAAAGTGTTTGGTGCAGATGGTTGGTGCGTTGTCCTATAACCACTGGGACCTGGATTCGATTCCCAGGTCCCCCACTTTGTTCAATATTTTTTCTTTCAACATAATCCCATGCAGATTCAATTCAAAGGCCTATCATACGCCCCTAATCCTAGCGTGCCACATGGCCACTGAAGGCAATCCAAAGGTTGAGATCTGATGACCACCATGGGCATGAGTCAGACGTGTCATGTGCAAGCCAAAAAAGTCAACGAGGCCAGGAACTTAATGGGCCTAAATTGCTGGAACAAAACCTCCACTTGGGGTCAACACCCCCTAGGGTTTGTGTCTATTTTATTTTTTTATTTTTTTTATTATTATTTGTTTAATTTAGTTATTTCCTCTTAAAACTTTGAATTAATATTTTTCATAAAACATAAAAAATAATAAAAATCAGAAAGTCATAAAAATCAAAAATATGTTTTATTTTAATATTTTTGTAAATAAAAATCATTAATTAATTTAGTGTTCAATTCTAGGATTAATTTTAATATTTTTCTAATAAACTTAAAATTTGTAGAATTAGGGTTTTCAAAGATTTTTATCCTTTTCTTTTCTCATTATTAATTATTAATTATTTTTTTGTAAATAAAATTGCATTAATTAATTAGGTTAATTTCAGATTCAATTTTAATATGTTTTCTTAATAAATTAAAAATAACTAGAGCTAGGGTTAATTAATATTTTAATTTCATTTAATTCTCTTATTAAAAATTCATAAATACAAAAACTCCAAAAAAAGTCTTTTTCTTATTATTTTAACTTAATTAGTTTGTTAATCGTAATTAATTTCCTAAAAAGGGTCCAACGCCCTCGCTTTCAATTTTAATTCAATTCGCGCATTTATTTCCTTTCTTATAATTTTTTATGTAATTCTCCCAAAACCGTGTAAATTAAACATCTATATTTTTCGCACTTTACTTTATTTTAGGTCAAATCGGGTCCTGGATTTATTTGGCGATGTGGACCCATGCCTTTGTAATAGCGTAGGAACTCTTAATTCCGCACTCTTTTTAACTGCTAATAAATTGAATGCAAGAATGAATGTTAAAATAAAAACAAAAGCGTAGATCACCCATGACATGAACAAGACAAAATATCTGAAAACGACACACAAATCACACACCACCCCTAGGGTACGCCTCACTGTTGCCTTGCCCCTCGAAAGGTGATCGTCGAGTAGAAGATGTCTTAGTAAGTCCTCATGATCTGGGAACCTGGCATGAGGGTAGCTTCTAAGGTGTCTTCCTATTGCTCTGGTGATCACCATGTCCCGAACCCTCGAATTGACCCGAACACCTCCAACGATGGTGCTACCTACCTCTCAATGGTGGGATGGCATTACTTTAAAGGACATTTACACAGACGAATTCCTTAGGGTAGGTAGACGACTCTAGATACTTGCTCTAAATTCAGAACAAATTCAAAAATACTTTTCACACCGACACCTTTTCAAAAGCTTTCGAAAGCAACTTTTCAAACACTCTTGAGGACCGATACAAGAGTCGAACTGGAATTTTCAAAGAAACTTTTTAAAACCCACAGTTGAAAAGCAAACAAACCATTTTTGAAAACACAATGAGCAAGTATCTAAGAGCCCATGGATAACCATGGATAGAAAGGGTGCTAACACCTTCCCTTTCTATAACCTACCTCCCGAACCGAGAGCAATCTCTTTAAGGAATTTTTCTGTGCTTTTGTCCTTTCCATTTGGAGAAAATAAAAGACGGTGGCGACTCTTGCTTCCGCGACATTTCGCGAACCAGCGTTAAAAAGTCATTTCCAGATCCACCGATCACACCCTGGATTTATAAGCTTTTGAAGAAGTGTTGGCTCTTCTCATCTATGGGATGGTGCTATTTCCTAATCTGGACCAACTCATAGATGTGAATGCGGTCAAGGTCTTTATGTCTCATAATCCAGTTCCTATTTTACTTGGAGATATTCTATACTCTCTGCATACTCGCACTCTAAAGAGAAGAGGGACCCTTCTGTGTTGCACTCCTCTGTTGGCTAGGTGGTTTATTTTGCACCTACCTCGGTCTATTTTTAAGAATGAGCATGGTATGATATGGTCTCATAGTTTGATGTCCCTCACACATTCAGATATTCATTGGTGTTCTTGATCCTTCGAGAATGTTACCATCATTGATCGCTGTGGGGAATTCCATAATGTCCCTCTCTTAGGCATTAGGGGGGGGAATCACTTATAATCCATGTTTGGCGTTGCGACAGTTTGTTTATGCTAGAAGGGATGGTCCTCATGATGCATTCGTCCAGGGAATCATCTTTGACTATGAGAATGATGTTCATGGTTATCGTAAGAGGTTCATTCGAGCTTGGGGCATGATAAATAAAGTTGATAGCAAGACATTGGGGCACAAGAATTCCATCCCTCTTGAGCCTTACCTCAGATGGGTGCGAGTCTGTGCTCAATGTCTTATGATGCCTTACCTCACCATCTTACCTGTGATTAGGGAGCCAATTGCCGAGGGAGACACTCCTTACATTGTTCTTCATCCTGACATGCCAACTGATTTCGAGGAGCTACAGAAATCCTGGATCCAACTAAAAGAAGAACATGATACCTTTAAAACCCAATTCTACGCCAGTAAGAAGAAGGTTTTAGAGCTCACAAGGTTACTTCATGAAGAGAAGAGTATAAATGCTTATATTGAACCAAAGAGGATGCACCTGTGGGAAGCTTGAGTCTTTATTTTTCTTGGAGAGTTTATTTTTTGCTTTTTTACTTCCTTTGTAAGCCCAAGAGGCATCATTGTGATCGTTAAAATTTCTTAATACAATTAACATTTGTTCTATTTCTGTTTAAGCAAATATAAGTCTTAGAAATCCTTGAAATCATTGTATACATATATCATACATATCATTGCATCACCAGGTTCCAAAGCAGGTTTCTCATCTTCTTCGTTGTTTATTTCAGCAATTAAAGAAATTACTTTTAAATGAAACATCAAGGATCTCCAAGAATAAAATGCCCAGTTCCAGCAAATGATCATGGCTCTAGCTAAAGCGCAAGAAGATATGAAGGCTCTCATACTGAAGGACAAAAAGAAGAAGCCAAATAAGCCAACTGGGTTAGTGAATTTGGGAAGAAGGGTCAGAGGACCAGTGCGGAGAGCATTAAAATTAGTAACTTCATCAAAAGAAGGAGACAATCAGGAAAGGGAGATGGGAGAGGAAGACCTCAACCCGAAGGAATCTGATGATGAATATGATTATGATGAGGAGCAGTATCCTCCTGCTGATGATAAATACAAAAAGATGGAGGATCGTCTGAATGCAATAGAAATCCAGAAAGTACCTGGGCTGGATTTTGAAGAGCTGGGCTTGGTTTCTGGGGTTGTCATCCCACAGAAGTTCAAGGTTCCGGTGTTTGCTAAATATGATGGGGTCTCATGTCCCAAGATGAATCTCCGATCTTATGTGAGGAAGATTCAGCCCCAAACTACTGACAAGGATTTATGGGTCCACTTCTTTCAAGACAGTCTATCTGGGACTCAACTAGAGTGGTTCTATCAGCTGGAGGGGACCAATATTAGTAACTGGGAAGACCTGGATGCTGCCTTCCACAACCAGTATCAGTATAATTCGGACCTTGCTCCCACCCATACACAACTCTAAAGTATGTCTATGGGTTCGACTGAGGGTTTTAAAGACTATGCCTAGAAGTGGAGAGACCTTGCAGGAAGAGTCCAACCCCCTATGTCTGATAGGGAGTTGGTGGATATGTTTTTGGGTACTCTATCTGGTCCGTTTTTCAACCATTTGATTGGAAGCTCCTCAACTGGTTTTACTGAGCTGATACTAAATGGAGAAAGAGTGGAAGCCGGGATTAAGAATGGCAAGATTCAAAAGGAGGCCTCTTCAAGTGCAGGAAAGAGACCCTTCGTAGGAAAGAAAGAGGTCAGTGATGTTTAAAGTTAAAGAAATCTGGGAAGAACCGAGCACCGTCCAACGGTAGGGGCTGTAATGATATCCAAGCCTACAACTACCCAACAGCGGAACAATCAGCCTAGAATAGAAAGGCATATGAGATAGTTTACCCGGACCAATATTACTTTGTCTCAAGTTTTGCCCCACTTATTGAAATCCAATCTGGTAACTTTGAGGGAAGCTCCCAAGAATCCCAACACCACATCTCCTCGCTACAACCCAATTGCTCGCTATGCTTACCATTCAGAAAGTCTAGGCCATGATACAAACGACTGTTGGGCTTTGAAAAACAAGGTCCAAGACCTTATTGAGGCGAAGGAGATTGAATTTGACGCTCCTGAGATTCCCAATGTTATAACTGCTCCCATGCCCAAACACAACTGTGGTGTTAATTCTGTTGACGATGATACGTTTGTCACTTCTGTTGAGGAACTCGTTACTCCTCTCATGACTGTTAAGTGGAAGTTGTTGCAAGCCAGTTTATTTTCAGGCTGTAGTGAAGATTTCCACTTATGTTTAACTCTATCGACTAGTTGTTGTTTGTTGAAAGCAGGTGTTCAACGCTTGATGGATGATAAAGAGATCCTATTTAAGAAGACTCCCATCACAACTATTTCTTGTAAGGATGTTTCGATTATAACCATTTCCACCAATCCTCTGAGGGTCTCCACCAAAAGACCCTTCAGAATTACATATGCTCTGAAGTTGGCTCCTCTGATCATCACTATGCCAGGGCCAATCCCATACTCCTCGAACAAGGTTGTTCCCTAGAACTATGTGGTTGACATCTATTACTATGGCATCAAGTAAGACCTGTTGGCTGTTAAAGACCAAGTTTCTGAAAATACTGATCCTGACATTGGCAACATCGTTGGGACCAGTAAAATAACAAGAAGTGGAAGAGTGTTCTCACCCGAGATTTCTCCTCCTAAAGCTGTTATTATTCCTGTGATCATTCCTATTCTTGTTCCTGCTGATACTACCACTGCAACTCATGTGATTACCCCTGTTGCCACCCCTATCACCGAGTCCGCCGAGACTCGAGGCAAAGAGATATTGGTTGAGCTTGTCTAGACGAAGGCATATTTAGAATCCATTCTGGAGGTTTCCAAGAAAGAAATGGAAGACATATTGAATATAATTAAAAAGAGTGACTACAACATGGTCGAACAGTTGGGGCATACCCCTTCCATGATTTCAATGTTGGCCCTACTGTTATGCTCTGAAGCCCATGCAAAAGCTTTGGTAAAATTCCTCATGACAGCTCATGTGCCACAAGAAACCTCCGCTGACCAATTTGAAGATTGTGTGGCCAGTTTGACTGTTGATAATGGGTTGGGTTTTTCTGATGTTGATTTGACACCTAGAGGAAGAAAACACAATGATGCTCTGCACGTCTCCATCGAGTGCAGGGTCACTACTTTGGCCCATGTTCTACTGGATACCGGTTCATCGCTGAATGTTATGCCCAAGAAGGCTCTTGACAGATTAGACTTCGAAGGTTTGACCTTGAATCCCAACAACATTGTGGTGAGGGCTTTAGATTGTTCGAAAAGAATGGTGCACGGGGAGGTGGATATCCCTATCAGAGTTGGTTCCCAAACATTTGAATCCACATTCTATGTGATGGATATCAGACCATCTTATGCTTGTTTGTTGGGTCACCCTTGGATCCATGGGGCTGAAGCTGTCACTTCAACTCTGCATCAGATGTTGAAGTACCCGGTGAAAGGAAAGATTGTCACAATGCATGGTGAGGAGGAATACATGGTAAGCCACCTGAACTCTTTCAGGTATGTGGAAATGGATGGTGAATTCATCGAGATCCTTTGTCATAACTTTGAAGAGGTGCTTTAGACCATGGCTACAACTGAGATTATTACCAATATGCTGAAGATCACCATACCTCCCTTGAAAATGGCTTCTCTCAAGGACGCCAAAGCAGTAATTGAAGAAGGTGGGTGTACCATTTGGGACCAACTTCCTATCATTCCATGAAAATCTGACAATTTTTGTTTGGGTTTCACTTCAGGGGCTCAAAGGGCTGTTCATCATGCTCGCGCTAGAGGACCTCCCCTACGCATCAGCAATCATGGGGACAACGCTTTAGAAGACAGTGATGGTGACTATGACATAGACAGCTGGATCTTCCTTACTATAAACGGTAGATCCAATAACTATACGGCTAAAGACTTTGTACTGATTAATTTAATTCAAGAGTAATTGTCTTTCTTGTTTTTGGATATGTAATAAATGAACAATATAAACTCTATGGCCATGTGCTTTACCCGGGGCACAATGGTTTATTTGTGAGGGTTATCATGTTTCAATATCATATGTCATTAATAAAGCATTGGACGTTTTTTGCATACAAATTTTGTGCTCCCTGTCTTTCTTTTCTGCTTTATTTTATCAATGCAGCTATGCTCTCACACACACTCACGCATCAAACTGCAAATCCATATCCATTCTGGATCTCATTGATAACAGATCTTCTATTGCCAGTTATGACTTTGAAAATCCGATCAACCAAGTCGAGGACGAAGGTGAGGAAGATTGTGAGGTACCAGGAGAACTTTCCAGACTGTTACAACAGGAAGAAAGAGCTATACAACCTCATGAATATCTAGTTGAGACAGTAAATATGGGTACATAAAAGGACAGAAAAGAAGTCAAGATAAGTGCAAACTTGGAGCATAGTGTCAAAAAGCGGTTGATACAGATGTTGCATTATTATGTTTAGATCTTTTCTTGGTCATATGAAGACATGCCAGGACTAGACACTGATATTGTGGTTTATCGCCTGCCGACAAAAGAGGACTACCCTCCAGTAAAGCAGAAGGTTGATCGTATGCATCCTGAAATGTCAGAAGATCAAGGTAGAAGTTATGAAACAGTTCAACATTGGGTTCTTAGCTGTCACCTCCTATCCATAATGGGTTGCTAACGTAGTCCCGGTGCCTAAGAAGGACGACAAGGTACGTATGTGTGTGGACTACAGAGACTTGAACATGGCAAGCCCCGAGGATGAATTTTCTCTTCCCCACATTGATGTTCTGGTTGACAACACTGCACAACATAAGATCTTTTCCTTCATGGACAGTTTCTCTGGCTACAATCAGATTAAGATGGAACCCGAGGACATGGAGAAGAAAACCTTCATCACACAGTGGGGAACTTTCTATTACAAGGTAATTCCATTTGAATTGAAGAATTCAGGGACAACCTATCAGCGAGCCATGGTAGCTATGTTCCATGACACGATTCACCATGAGATAGAGGTCTATGTTGATCACATGATAGCTAGATCTTAAACTGAGGAAGATCACCTTGATCATCTACAAAAGCTGTTCGATAGGTTGAAGACATACAAGCTGAAGTTAAATCCGAACAAGTGCACCTTCGGGGTAAGGTCTGGTAAACTCCTAGGTTTCATTGTCAATGACAAAGGTATTCAAGTAGACCCTGCAAAGGTGAAGGCTATACAAGAGATGCTGGCTCCTCGCACTGAGAAGGAGGTTAGAGGTTTCTTGGGACGCCTAAATTACATTGCTAGGTTCATTTCCCACCTAACTGCTACTTGTGAGCCAATCTTCAAACTCATGTAGAAAGATCAAGTGGTAAGGTGGAATGACGAATGCCAGACTGCCTTAGACAGAATCAAGGAATACCTACAAGAGCCTTCAATTCTGATGCCTCTGATTGAAGGAAGACCTTTATAATGTACTTAATAGTGTTAGATAATTCAATGGGGTGTGCGCCGGGGAAGCATGACGAGTCTGGTCGAAAAGAGCATGCAATATACTACCTTAGCAAAAATTTTACCAACTACGAAACAAGATACTCACTGCTCGAGAAAACTTGTTGCACTTTGGCATGGACTGCTCGCAGACTGAGACAATATATGTTGACCCACACTACTTTATTGATATCTAAGATGGACCCGATCAAGTAGATCTTCGAGAAGCCCGCTCTCTCCGGAAGAATAGTGTGATACGATGGCCAGAACCGGGATTGTGTTTCCTTATTTCGTTAAGGAATTTGCTGGTTTGCGTTTTGCGTTTGTTTTTGCAAAATGTTGTGGTAAGCAAGAGTCGCCACCGTCTTTTATTTTATCCGATAAGGAAAGGAAAAAAGCACAGAAAAATTCCTTTTTCGAGATATCTCTGAGTACGGCGGGTAGATTATAGAAAGGGAAGGTATTAGCACCCTTTCTATCTGTAGTTATCTACGGGCTCTTAGGTACTTGCTCATCATTTTCAAAATTGTTTTCTTTGTGTTTGTGGGCTTTGAAAAGTTTTTGTTTTAACTTCGATTTAACTCTTGCTTCTGTCTTCAAGAGTGTAATGAAGTGTTTTTGAAAACTTGTTTGTAAAGGAGTGTAAGTGTGAAAAAAGTTTGTTTTGATTGAGCAAGTACTTAAGAACTAATCTACCTACTCGAAAAAAGAATCGTTCTGTATTCATTTCCTTTAGTCAGCGCTATCCCACTATTAGTGAGTAGGTAGAACCGTCGTTGGAATTTTGAGGGTCAATTTGAAAGGGACGTACGGTCACTAAAGCAATTTTAGGACGTCTTAGTAATAACCCTAATGTCTTAGATCATTTATCCGAAGCAACAATATTCGAGGAAACCTTCCCGAGGCAACTTGATCTTTGGACAAAAGGACGACCACTAAAACGTCCTATACTCAATGACCGTTTACCGAAGGCAACCAAGTGGGATTTTACCCTAAGAGTGCTCATGTGTGAGTGATTCAGTTTCAGATTATTATCTTTGCACATTTAGGGTGATCTAACTGTTTTAAAGTTAAACATACATTCTTGTCATGCATCCATATATCATACATCTAACAGTTTATATTTTGCGAAATTTAAAGTGCGGAAATTAAACTAAGCTATTACGAGGCTTCGGGTATTTACATAACCAAAAAAAACCCTTTGAAAATAAAAGCGATAAATGTAAAAGTCCTAATTAAAGCTATTACAAACTGTGAGCAGATATAATAATTGGATAAAAATAAAAATAAAGCGCGCGATAACAAATTAGATCGAATGCGAAATTAGGGTTTTGACCCTTCTATCCTAATTAAAAGAGAAAATTGTTTTTTTTAAATATTTTTAAAGAAAAGAATTAAGTTTTTCTAACTTAAATATGAAAATTAATTAGTGATTAAATTAATTAGTAAAAATAATTACAAGACCTATTTTTGGTTTTTTTGGTTATTTTAGGAAAAAGATAAAAAATTAAATTAGTAATAAAACCTAATTATTCTAATTAATTTTAATTATTTGCAAAAATAAATTAAATTTATCTAGCATTAATAACCTAATTAGATTAATTAATTTATTGTTGAAAAATAAAATTCTAATTTTAATTGGACATAAAAATATTTTTGGTGATTTTTGATAAAAAGTAAATAATTTAATTTGTTAGTAAAATAAATAAGTAAATTAAGTAAAATAAATATAAAAGAATAGAGAAAGAGAATTGGGCTTGAGAATGGGGGTGCCAATAGCATTTTCCTGGGCCCATTAGTGATGATTCGTGTTGACTTTTGTGATCCTGTGTATTGTATTTGACTTGGCCTATGGTGTTCCTTCCTGGATGGCCATCAGATTTGGCCATCCAGCCACTTGGCATGCCAGATCTTGAGGGAGTATGATGGGTCTTAGAGTTATGCACGCACTGAATTCCCTGAAAGAAAATAGAAAAATAGCAAATGCTGGAGGCAGGGGTCGAACCCCTGACCTCTAGCCTCCTAATGCCTTAAGCACCCATCTGGCAACCACTGCAACACTTTGCTTTTGTTGTTATAATATTACAAGACAATAATAATATATAAAATAGATAAAATAATGAGAAATTCCACGCGAAATTCAAATGAGCGAATGATGGCTGGCAATGTATTTGTCTTCCTCCCTGCACCGTGGCTAAAAGCTTGAGACCCTATACCTACGGACAATGTCCGTCGCTATAGCCCTGTCCACTCTCAAAATCACGTACACGTGATATAAATTACCACCAAGGCCATGGTTAGAATCGTCTCATTCTTCTGAATACAATGGTACCTTTTATCAAGGCCAATTTCACCTGTAAACCAAAGCCCTAATTCGAAGCTCTAAAACCTAACAATGGTGAAATCCTGTATATGCCATAAAAACACAATTAAAGAATATAGAGAGTTTGCAAACATGATTATGGTCAAGGATGTACAATTATTTCAACCTAACAATGCATAAATCGTGTGATTCGAATTCAAGAATAGGGCTAGGTCGTGAACGCCTTACAAAGCGATTTGGGGCTTGAAATGCTTGGTTCTTGATGGCTTTAGCTTGCTGAGAGTCCCAGGAGTTGATTGGGATCGTTCAAAGGTCTTGAGGATGCCTCTAAGTGCAAATTCGATCTCACGCTTTTCTTGCTTTTTTTCAAATCTGGTTCTTGCTCTTGTGCCTGTTTCTAGCTTCTTTTTAGGTCTGGCCTCGTTCTATATGTATGAGTGAATGGATTAGGGTTGCAAAACTGGTCCAAATCTTTCTCCTTCAATCATTTTTGATTTGATTTGATTCACTCTTTAAAACCTTCCAAATTTGGCTTATTTCCAATCTTTTTGTGCACACATGCCTTGATATGAGTTTGATTGATGCTAGTTGTGTAATAAGACCTGAAATAATCACAAAATCTTTTGTTATCAATGTTTTGGATTTTATTTGATTTATTTTGATTTAAATTGAATTAACTCAAATAAAAATCAAAATAAATAATAAAAATAAGATATGGACAAGTGGAAAAGGCTAGAGCTCGTGGGCTATGTTGCCAACTAAAAACAAGTGAAAAAGATTGGGTCCATTTGGCAAAATTTGAAGTTTTAGGGATAGTTGACTTTTGACAATTTTGCAAAAAAGGTCAACTTCACCAATGCATAACTTCCTCAATTTTGACTCTTTGGAGATGTTCTGTACTTTTTATAAAGCTTTAGATGTCCTCAATCAACCCTTTTTGTCTCATCTCAATTTGATATTCCATGCTCATGTATGAGGCTTTGACAAAAAAGGTGTTTTGGTTGACTTTTCAAAATGACCTATAATGTCCAAATTCATAACTTCTTCTGAGTGCATATTTTGAACTTGGGAGCTGAATATGGATTGTAGGTAACTTCGTCCTCTTCAAAATGAGCTTTGGATGGGTCATTTCTCATAAAGTATGAGAAAGTTATGCTTGGTCAAAGTTGAGTTGACTTTTCCTACAAAACCCTAATTTAGGAACTTTTGAATCTTGATGAATTATGAGCAATCCTTGATGAATCATGATAAACCCTTGATCAAATGATGAAATATACTTCAAAATGAGGATGTTGACCAAAAATTTTGAAGTTTGACTGTATGTGGGCCACAATTGACTTTTGCCCTAGCATAGTCGATTTTCAGGACCTTTGAGCAATTGACTTAGCAAACTTTCTCTGCAAGGCTTGAAACTTGATGGATGATCTTGAGAACATATTAGGACATTTGTGAGCATTTGGGATCACTTGGACTTAAGTATATTGATGCAACATGAAACCCTAATTTGAGGTAGGCTGCCTTAGGAGAGAGCTTGTCTGGCCAACCCTTGGACTACCTTGAGCAACTTGAGGATCTTTCTTGATATATTTTGAGAAATATGGGAGGGAAAATTTTGGGGTACAATAGCTTCCCCTGTTCAATCTTCTTAAACCTGAGGATGTAGATTGGCTTTCGTGCCTTTCGTGATCCGAAGGTGGAAGAGGATTGAACACTAGAGTGCCCAGAAATTTGCACTCGCATGAAGTGGTAATTGTCTTGTGATGTCGGGGATGGGCTTATAGATGCCATTTGGAAATTGCTGACAAGGGGATGGGCTTAAAGATGCCATCCGAAGGAGTGTCGATCGCATAAGAGATTCCTTAGCGAGAGCTTGTATACCTTTCGTTGAGGAAGATTCCGCTGGGGAAGTCTGATCTTTGTTGAGAGGAGTAGAATTTTAGGAGCTTGGGTCGTCCGTTATTCTGCTGGTGAGTCGTCTCTGTTGATATTTTAACAACTTTGGTCGTCCGTACTCAATTGAGGAATCATCGCTGTTGATATTTAGGAACTTCGATCATTCATACTCAACTGAGGAGTCATCTCTGTTGATATTTAGAAACTTTGGTCATCCGTACTCAACTGAGGAAACATCTCTATTGATATTTAGGAACTTCGATCATCTGTACTCAACTGAGGAATCATCTCTGTTGATATTTAGGAACTTCGATCATCCGTACTCAACCGAGGAAACATCTCTATTGATATTTAGGAACTTCGATCGTCCGTACTCAACTGAGGAAACATCTCTATTGATATTTAGGAACTTCGATCATACGTACTCAACTGAGGAATCATCTCTGTTGATATTTAGGAACTTCAATCGTCCGTACTCAACCGAGGAAACATCTCTATTGATATTTAGGAACTTCGATCGTCCGTACTCAACTGAGGAAACATCTCTATTGATATTTAGGAACTTCGATCAGACGTACTCAACAGAGGAATCATCTCTGTTGATATTTAGGAACTTCCATCATCCATACTCAACCGAGGAAACATCTCTATTGATATTTAGGAACTTCAATCGTCCGTACTCAACTGAGGAATCATCTCTGTTGATATTTAGGAACTTCGATCATCCATACTCAACTGAGGAAACATCTTTGCTGATATTTAGGAACTTCGATCGTCTGTACTCAACTGAGGAATCATATCTGCTGATATTTAGGAACTTTGATCGTCCGTACTCAACCGAGGAAACATCTCTATTGATATTTAGGATCTTCGATCGTCCGTACTCAACTGAGGAAACATCTCTATTGATATTTAGGAACTTCGATCGTTCGTACTCAACTGAGGAATCATCTCTGTTGATATTAAGGAACTTTGATCGTCCGTACTCAAATGAGGAAACATCTCTATTGATATTTAGGAACTTCGATCGTCCGTACTCAACTGAGGAATCATCTCTGTTGATATTTAGGAACTTCAATCGTCCGTTATTCAACTGAGGAAAAAATTTCTGCTGACATTTAGGAGCTCATCCGTTATTCAACTGAGGAATAATCTCTGTTGACATTTAGGAGTTCGTCCGTTATTCAACTGAGGAATCATCTCTGTTGACATTTAGGAGCTCGTTCGTTATTCAACTTAGGAAAACATCTATGTTGACATTTAAGAGCTCGTCCGTTATTCAACTGAGATAAAAGCTTTATAGCTTGAATTTTGTGAGAATTTAATCGTATCCTTCCTGAAAGGTAAAGGTTAGCTGTATGTAATGCATGATATGTATCAAGCAATGATGCTCTCAAAATAAATGAGATTGTGTTGTATGATGCGTATATGCATGTGTCATGATGTATGGAAATGTGGTGTTTTTAGCTGGGGAAAATAAATCCCGGATTGCTGCTGGAGAACAGAGTTGAATTCTTCGTTTCCGCTGGGGATAGTGAATGAAGATGATTGTGAGAATAAACCTGCAGGGGAGAATAACTCCGCTGGGGAATAAACTGATGAGGAAATGACTATGTGGGGAAGAGATGCTCTGCTGAGGATTCGCTGATAAATTCAGCTGGGGATGAATTACTGTTGCCGGTGATAATGAAACCTGTTGGGGATTGAATTTATGTTTGTGAAATGAATGATCTCCTCTAGGGATGATTTTACAGTCGCGACTTCACGGGGAATAACCTTTTAGACTCTAATGGGGACAATCTTCAAACTCCACTGGGGATAATTTTTCAAACTCCACTTGGGACAATTTTCAAACTCCACTGGGGATATTTTTCAAACTCCACTGGGGATATTTTTTATACTCCGCTGGGGGTGATAAGACTTTTTAGTGTTGATGGTAGATAAACTCTGCTTTGGGGAGAATATCGTCAATTCATTCACAGTTGCGAGTCTCAGTTGGGGAGAGCTAACACCACTATCTTTCTCCTTACTCTGCGGGGAATGAATGTACTTTCAATCATTTCCTCCAGCTAGGTCTATCCCTATACCTGGTGGATAGAGCAACTGTATGGTTTGGACATTTCTCGTTTGCCCCTTGTTCCTGATATTACAAGTAATTGTATTTTGTTTTGTATGTAAATATTTATGAGCAACAATTAATGTCAAATGCATATATAAAAAATGATCATTGAACGTTCTTGCAAAATAAAACAGAAAAAGGAAAACAGTTTGAAATTTCTTTGTAAAAATGACTTGTATTGATTTTGAAGTTAGCCTGTAAATAGGCGTTTTTGTACAAGAGGCTGACGTCCTAGTAAGAGAACGCCGCCGCACAATAGAGTTTATACAGTTTGTGAAAAACAAAGAAAAATAGCTATGTGAACAATCCCACTAGGTTCCAACTCTGCTATTGCCTTTATGTCCTCGAGCATCTCATCACTTTTCTACTTGGTTGAAGGTAGATCAGATTGATTAGTGCCGTCCGAGCTTGATAGTTGATACCGAAGGCTGGTTGCAAGGTGATCCAATGAGACATAGTGTTACGCTTTGATCCCTAATTTTTGCCTGGACCGCCCTTTCGGGTTTTCAGTCCACCGGGATACCCTTTTTTTCCCAAGCCGCCTTTTCAGGTTTTCGACTTGCCGGGTGTATAGTTTTTTTTATTATTTTCATCCCTTATTTTTTCCCGAACCCTTTTGGGTCGCTGGGAAGCCCTTATTTTTGCCTAGGCCAGTCAACCTAGCGGGTCTTTGATTATGCGTAGTATCTTTTCACTATGTCTACATTGACGGGGTGAGGAAGGTCGTCACCATCCATGGTGGTTAGAATTATAGCTCCTCCTGAGAAAATGTTCTTAACCATAAATGGCCCTTCGTAAGTAGGGGTCCATTTGCCCCTGGGATCACCTTGTGGTAGTATGATGCGCTTGATCACCAGATCCCTAACTTGATACTCTTGTCGTCTGACTTTCTTGTTGAATGCCTTGATCATCCGTTTTTGATACGTTTGACCATGACAAATAGCAGTAAGTCTCTTCTCGTCGATTAAGTTCAGTTGATCAAGCTGGGTCTGAATCCAGTCATCTTTGCTCAAACCTGCATCTTTCATAATCCGAAGAGAGGGTATCTGAACTTCGATGGGCAAGACGGCCTTCATACCATATACCAAGGAGTAGGGTGTTGCCCCTGTTGACGTCTGTGTTGAGGTACGGTACCCATGAAGAGCAAAAGGTAACTTCTCGTTCCAGTCTTTGTATGTCACCGTCATCTTTTGCACAATCTTATTGATGTTCTTATTAGCCGCTTCGACAGCCCCATTCATCTTCGGCTGATAGGGAGAAGAGTTGTGATGTTGTATCTTGAACTGCTTGCAGAGCTCGGTGATCATCTTATTGTTGAGATTTGTACCATTGTCCGTAATGATCCTCTCTGGTACACCATATCGACATATCAGATTGTGCCGAATAAACCATGCCACGACGTTCTTGGTTACAGTAGCAAAGGAAGCTGCTTTAACCCACATTATAAAGTAATCAATTGCTACCAGGATGAAATGATGCCCGTTGGACGCAGTAGGTCTGATCTCACCAATCATATCGATGCCCCACATTGAAAAAGGCCAAGGAGCTATCAAGATGTTCAGAGGAACTGGAGGTATGTGCACCTTATCAGCATAGACTTGGCACTTATGACAGGTCTGAGAATGCTGATAACAGTCGGCTTCCATGGTGGACCAATAATATCCTGCCCGTAAGATCTTCTTTGCCATAGTGTGTCCACTGGAATGAGTCCCAAAAGTACCTTCGTGTAACTCTACCATAATCCTTTCTTCCTCTTTCTTATCCATACATCGCAGCAAGGTTGAGTCATGATTACGCTTGTAAAGGATGTCATTGCTGATGAAGAACTTCGCCGCGAACCTCCTCAAAAACTTCTTATCATTAACAGATGCACCCTCGGGGTATTCCTGAGCTTCAAGATACCTTTTTACTTCGTGAAACCAGGGTTTATCTGTTACTTCTTCAGTCTTAATGTCGCAGCAATGTGCAGGTTCATCCAACCTTTCAATGGTAATCCGGGGAGCCTCGTTGTCCCACCTGACCTTGAACATAGAAGACATCATAGATAGCGTGTATGCCAACTGATTCTCCTCTCTAGGGAAGTGTTCAAAGGTTATCTCCTCGAAATGTGGAAGCAACGTCAATACACACTCCTTGTAAGGAATAAGATCTGGGTTTTTCGTATCCCACTCGCCTTTGATCTGACTGATCACGAGAGAGAAATCTCCGAATACACTTAAAAAATTAATCCTTAGGTCAATAACTGCTCGAAGACCCATGATGCACGCTTCATATTCTGCCATATTATTGGTGCAGTTGAAACATAATCGGGCAGTGAACGGAGTATGAGAGCCTTCAGGAGATATGATCACGGCGCCAATGCCATTACCCAAAGCATTTGAGGCTCCATAAAAACACATAGACCATCGGGATCCCTCCTCAGGTCCTTCATCCGGTCCAGGTGTCTCATAATCAGTCACCAACATGATATTATCATCTGGAAACTCAAAGTTCATAGACTGGTAATCGTCCACTGCATGATGTGCCAAATGATCTGCCAACACACTTCCCTTGATTGCTTTTTGGGTCGTGTATTGGATGTCATTGTTAGAACATAATTTAGTTCTACAACCCAGCAAGAGTTTTGATGATAAGAAACACATGATATAAAGAACAAATATGCTTGCTAATAATAAGTATCTTTACATGCAGAAGTTCTGATGTGAAAAAGATGCTCTAATGCAACTGGAAGATCTGCCAGAACATCATCAGAAGTTATGATTATGCAAGCACAAAAGTTAAGTGAACCATGAAAGATTTAACAGCATCAAATATGCATAACACGTTTATATGAAGAAGTTCTGTTTGAACTTCTGAATGCACCAGCAAGACAGAATATCTGATACTGTCTCTCAAGCGTTACAACTCCATCAATGCAAGATCATATGCAACGGCTACAAACAAACAAGAATCTCCTGTTTTGGAAAGCTCATTAAACGCGTGTTATGGACATACCAAAAGTATCTTCTTATGTCTCTATTGCAAAGCCTATTTAAAGAAGACTAGAAGAAGATTTCAGATAAGATGAACAACGACACAAAACGTGAAAAGTCAATAAAGCTACAAACAGTCTTCATCTTCATAAATTCATTATTAAACTGTGTAATACATCACAAGTTTGTGATACTGTTTATTTAGAAACACCTCTGTACACTTTTATATACAATTATCTGTTTAGTGAATTTCCTTGAGAAAACTGGGTTGTGGTTTCGGACTCAAGAAGGCTTTAGCAGTTGCTAAAGCAGTTGTAATATTCAGTTGAATATAGTGAATTAAGTCCTCGTTGGAGAGAGGCGAAATCACCTTGGCGGGTGGAATGGAGTAGTTTGAGGTCAAACGAACCAGGATAAAAATACAGTGTTGTCTGCATTTGATTTCCTGTTTTACAATTCAACCCCCCTTCTTGTGTTTTTCACTTCTTCAATTGGTACCAGAGCGCCTGGTTCTGAGTTTTTAAACACTTAACCGTGTCAGTACAAGATCCAGCGTAAGAAAAACACTATGGTGGGAACGAGTCAGGACATCAGCATTAGTCCTCCAATATTTGACGGTGAAAATTTTGACTACTGGAAGGATATGATAAGAAGTTTCTTCCTAGCTTATGATGCTGACCTCTGGGATGTGGTAACTGATGGATACATACATCCTGGTGCTGAAAGCGGTCAGAAGATTGACAGGAAAGCAATGTCTGATCAGCAAAAGCATGATTTCAGAAATCATCACAAGGCCAGAACGATTCTCCTGAGTGCCATCTCATATTCAGAGTATGAGAAGATCACAAATAGAGAAACAGCTAAGAACATGTTTGATTCTCTAAGAATGACGCATGAAGGCAACTTGCAAGTAAAAGAAACCAAAGCCCTTGTGCTCATTCAGAAGTACGAAGCCTTCAGAATGGAAGAAGACGAAAGCATTGAAACAATGTTCTCTAGACTCCAAACTCTGGTGGCAGGGCTAGAGGTGCTGGACAAAGGGTACTCAACTGCTGATCATGTAAAGAAGATCATCAGAAGTTTACCAAAACAGTGGAGGCCAATGGTCACAGCGCTGAAGCTATCTAAGGATCTCAACAAAATCTCTCTGGAGGAACTTGTCAGCTCCCTCAGAAGTCACGAGATAGAGCTCGAAGATGATGAGCCTCAGAAGCAATGTAAGTCTCTCGCTCTGAAATCTAACAAATATAAAACCAAAGTTTTGCAGGCAGAAGCAGAAGCAGAAAACTCAAGAGAATCCTCATCAGAAGAAGATGAACTATCTCCTCTATCTAGAAGAGTCAATCATCTATGGAAGCACATGCAGAAGAAGAAAAGCCTCATGGCAACATGGGACGATTCAGACACCTCTGAAGCTGACCTAGAGTCAGATAATGAAAGAGAAAACATAGCTCTCATGGCAAACATATCAGAAGATAGTGAAGCCTCTAGTTCAGACTCAGAATCACACACTGAAGAGGTATTCCCTAACTTTGCAATTAATCTGTCTAAAACTGATCTTGCAGAAAGTCTGAGCGAGATTCTGGAACAATATCAGCAGCTCAGAGTCAAATGCAAGAACCTGAAAAAGGATATTGCCTCTGACTCTGAAGAAACTGAGAGTCTGAGATTAAAAAACTCTGAGTTAAAAGAAAAAATTTCAAAACTAGAAAATAATTTACAAAACCCTCAGAAGGAAATAGTCTCAGAGGATCCCATTGATGCTGATAAGATCATAAAGGAATATGATCAAGGCTTTCAGAAGTTTATGACTAACAACATAGATAGAAGCAAAATGGCTTCAATGATCTATGGAGTCAGCAAGAATTGCAGAATAGGTATAGGATACAAAGGAAAATAATCCACACCTAAGACAGTTAAGGATTTGGTTATCAAATGCACTTTTCTCTATTCTCACTTCACCACTGAACAAACACACGATATCAAACATGTTGGTAAGGCGTTTTATACTAAACCAAAATTCAAACAGAATTTTGGAAACTCTAACAGTCATGGACCCAGAAAGATATGGGTACCAAAAGACAAAATCATCTATGTTGTAGGTATTTTTAAACAGCAAGGTTGAAACTCCAGTATTAACACCTGGACTCTGGATGTTGTCTACACATAGAGGAAAGAAAGCATATGTTCCAAGGCCTGGAATTTAAAAGATTCGCAGGTTTCAGAGGCAATCAGAAACAGCATATTACTGGCTCTGAAACTATTTGAAACAGGAATGGAAATACAGCATCAAAAGCTCTCTATAGAATCTCAGAAGTATCCAGAAGAGGATGTCACACTGTTTAAAGCACTTCTGTCAGAGCAAGCCAATATGAGTCTTTACCACTTTTTGATTCTTGACAAAAAGGGGGAGAATGGAGAATATTTAGTGTTGACTCATAATCAAAAGATCGTCAGGGAAGTATTTTATTTTATTTTCTTCATAGTTGAGTACTCTACTCAGGGGGAGCCTCCCTTTCAATTCTTGTTCTTTATTTTTCATCAAAATATACTAGTTTTTGTCATCATCAAAAACGGGGAGATTGTTAGAACCTAATTTAGTTCTACAGCCCAGCAAGAGTTTTGATGATAACAAACACATGATATAAAGAAAAAATATGCTTGCTAATAATAAGTATCTTTACATGCAGAAGTTCTGATGTGAAAAAGATGCTCTAATGCAACTGGAAGATCTGCCATAACATCATCAGAAGTTCTGATTATGCAAGCACATAAGTTAAGTGAACCATGAAAGATTCAGCAGCATCAAATATGCATAACACGTTTATATGAAGAAGTTCTGTTTGAACTTCTGAATGCACCAGCAAGACAGAATATCTGATACTGTCTCTCAAGCGTTACAACTCCATCAATGCAAGATCATATGCAACGGCTACAAACAAACAAGAATCTCCTATTTTGGAAAGCTCATTAAACGCATGTTATGGACATACCAAAAGTATCTTCTTATGTCTCTATTGCAAAGCCTATATAAAGAAGACTAGAAGAAGATTTCAGATAAGATGAACAACGACACAAAACGTGAAAAGTCAGTAAAGCTACAAACAGTCTTCATCTTCATCAATTCATTATTAAACTGTGTAATACATCACAAGTTTGTGATACTGTTTATTTAGAAACACATCTGTACACTTTTATATACAATTATCTGTTTAGTGAATTTCCTTGAGGAAACCGGGTTATGGTTTCGGACTCAAGAAGGCTTTAGCAGTTGCTAAAGCAGTTGTAATATTCAGTTGAATATAGTGAATTAAGTCCTCGTTGGAGAGAGGCGAAATCACCTTGGCGGGTGGACTGGAGTAGTTTGAGGTCAAACGAACCAGGATAAAAATACAGTGTTGTCTGCATTTGATTTCCTGTTTTACAATTCAACCCCCCTTCTTATGTTTTTCACTTCTTCAGTCATACTCAGTCAAGATCATCTGCCATCTTGCTATTCTTCTGGACAAGGCAGGCTTCTCGAAGATATACTTGATTGGATCCATCTTTTATATCAATAGAGTAGTGTGAGTCAGCATATACTGTCTCAGCTGGCGAGCAGCCCATGCCAAAGCGCAACAAGTTTTCTCAAGCAACGAGTATCGAGTCTCGCAGTCGGTAAACTTTTTGCTAAGGTAATAAATAGCATGCTCTTTTCGGCCAGACTTATCATGCTGCCCCAGCACGCACCCCATTTAATTATTGAGTACTATCAAGTATAAGATCAAAGGTCTCCCTTCAACTGGAGGCATCAGAATAGGAGGCTCTTGGAGATATTCCTTGATCCTTTCAAAAGCGGCCTGGCATTCATCGTTCCATCTTACCGCTTGATCTTTCTTCAGTAACTTGAAGATTGGCTCACAAGTAGCAGTTACGTGTGAGATGAATCGGGCGATGTAGTTCAGACGTCCCAGAAGGCCTCTGACTTCTTTTTCGGTTCGAGGAGCAGGAATTTCCTGTATAGCCTTCACCTTTGCAGGATCCACTTGAATACCTTTATCACTAACGACGAAACCCAACAGCTTACTAGACCTCACTCCGAAGGTGCACCTGTTCGGGTTTAACCTCAGCTTGTACAACTTCAACCTGTCAAATAGCTTCTGGAGGTGGTCGAGATGTTCCTCTTCAGTTTGGGACCTTGCAATCATGTCGTCAACGTATACCTCAATCTCATTGTGAATCATGTCGTGGAACAAGGCGACCATGGCACGCTGATACGTTGCCCCAACATTCTTCAATCCGAAAGGCATAACTTTGTAGAAAAAGGTACCCCATTGTGTGACGAACGCTGTCTCCTCCATGTCTTCGGGAGCCATCTTAATCTGATTATAACCAGAAAAACCATCCATAAAAGAGAAGACCTTATGATGTGCGGTGTTGTCAACCAGAACGTCGATATGAGGCAGAGGGAAATCATCCTTGGGGCTCGCCCTGTTCAGATCCCTATAGTCCACGCACATACGAACCTTACCATCTTTCTTTGGAACTGGAACCACATTGGCAACCCACTGCGGGTAAGAAGTAACTGCTAGAAAACCGGCATCAAACTGTTTCATAACCTCAGCCTTGATTTTCTCAGACATCTCTAGGCGTATTCGACGAACTTTCTGTTTCACTGGAGGACAGTCTTCCTTGGTGGGCAGGCGGTGAACCACAATATCGGTATCCAACCCAGGCATATCTTCATAAGACCAGGCAAAGATCTCAACATAGTCACGCAACATCTGTATCAGCCGTTGCTTGACGCTAGACTCCAGATTTGCATCGATCTTGACCTCTTTCTTGTCTACCTCTGTACCCAGATTTACTGTTTCTACTGACTCTTCATGCGGTTGTATGGCCCTCTCTTCCTTAAGTAACAGTCTAGCAAGTTCCCCAGGCACTTCACAATCATCCTCACCTTCGTCCTCGGCTTGGTTGATCGGACTTTCGAAGTCATAACTGGCAGTAGCAGAGTCGTTATCAGTGGGATCCAGAGTGGATGTAGACCTGTATATGTGAGTGTGTGTAAAATAGCTGTTTTGCAAGATAGAAAAGAAAAACAAGGAGTGCAAAAATTCGTAATGAAAGTAAATGTCCAATGCTTTTATTGATGATATATGGAGATGACACATAATAAGCCCTTAAACAAAGCCACGGTGTCTCGGGCAAGGCACCGGGCCGTAAAGTTTTAAATTGTTTGTTACAAACTCAAAACAAAAGTCTTATTACTGGGTAATAAAAGAAATGGGCACGAAGTCCTTCGCTGTCCAATTGCTCAATCCACCGTCGGTAGTCGGGTAAATCCAGCTTTCGAAATCTGACTCTTCTACATCGTCTTCAATTGCATTGACTCCCGCGTCATGTTTTGGCATAGGATCCATTATGACATTGGGCATTTCAAGCGCTTCAAACTCAATTTCCTTAGCCTCAATCAAACCATGCACCTTATTCTTCAAGGCCCAACAATTATTGGTATCATGCCCTGGGCTATCAGAGTGATAAGCACAACGGGCGTTCGGATTATACATCGGTGATGTGGTGTTGGGATTCTTTGGAGCCTCCTTCGGAATCACCAAGTTGGTCTTCAACAATTACGGCAAAATTTGAGATAGAGTCATACTGAGCCGAGTAAACTGTTTTGCGGTCTCTCTACTCTTTGCTGATTGTTGCGTTGTGGGACAACAGCAGGTCTTGATATAACCACCGCATTAACTGCTTGGCGACGCTCAGGTCGGCTTTGGCTCCTCGAGCTGTAAACTGTACTAGACTCCTTCTTGAAAGGCTTCTTATTTGTACTTGACGAGGCACCTTTCTGTATTTTGCCGCTCTTAATACCGGCTTCGACTCTCTCCCCAGTCATAATCTATTCGGCGAACCCAGACGATGAACTACCGATCAAATGGTTGAAATACGGACCAGACAAGGTCCCAAGAAACATATCCACCAACTCCCTATCATCCAGAGGGGGTTGTACTCTTCCTGCCAGATCTCTCCACTTCTCAGCATAGTCCTTAAATCCTTCGCTCGCACCCATAGACATACCCTGAAGTTGGGTACGCGTGGGAGCAAGGTCGGCATTATATTGGTAATTCTTATAAAAAGAAGCAGCAAGGTCCTCCCAGTTACGGACGTTAGCTATTTCCAGTTGGTAAAACCATTCAAGTTGAGTCCCTGACATACTATCTTGAAAGAAATGAACCTAGAGGTTTCTATCAGCAGTATATGGTTGAATCTTTCTAACATATGAACGGAGGTGTAACTTCGGACAGGATACCCCATCGTACTTAGAAAAGACAGGCGCTTTAAACTTGTGGGGGATCACCACCCCAGATGCCTGACCCAAATCTCCAAATTCCAACCCATGTATCTTCTGGATCTCCATTGCGCTCAACCGGTCTTCGAGTTGCTTATACCTATCCTCAGCAGGAGGATACTGGTCTTCATCAAACTCAGTGTCATTGTCAGAAACCACAGGGCTAAGAGCCTGCCTTTCTTCTTGATTCTCTCCCCCTCCAAATGAGTGAGACAAATCAACTTCCTCTCGCAACCTGTTCCCAAACCTGTGACCCATAATCAGGAGGACCGTCTTCTTCTTCTTCTTCTTCTTCTTATCCTTCAAGATAAGTGTCTTGAAATCTTTCTGACCCTTGGCCAAGTTCATGAACATTTCCTGGAACTGAGCATTCTGAGCTTACAGAGCCTTGATAGCTTGATCAGTGGATATTTCAGAAGACATAATGCTGAAATAAACAGCGAAGAAGATGAGAAACCTGTAAGGGTACCTGTAATGAGGTGCATGGGAATGAAAATGCGTATGATATGATTTCAAAGACTTTAGGGAGATTCAAATTTGTAAACCAAAATGAAACACACTTTATTAGATTTAAAACTTGAAACAATGTTTAACAAATGCCTTTAAGGCGTTACAAAAGAAAAACTGAAAAGTAAGTCAAAACTAGAAATAACAAAAGACATCAGCGCTCCCATGGTCGTTTTCCTTTTGTGCTGACATAATCGTTGAGGACCCTCTCATTCTCCAGTTGCCTTGTAAGGTTTAGGATCTTCCGCTCCTGCTCATGAAATTTCTCTCTGTAAGTATCCAGTTCTTTCCTTAGCTGGATCCAAGACCTCTTTAATGCCCCAATGTCAGTAGGCATCTATGGATGGAGAACAATATGAGGAACCCCTTCTTCATCAGCATGCTCAACAATCACTGGTAAGACAGCTTCGTACGACATCCCTAGCTTTTGAGCACAGGCTCGAACCCACCGGAGATACGGTTGCATCGGGAGAGAAGTCTTCATGCCTAGCTCATGTGGATGAGACCTGTTCACCCTATCCCAGGCTCGTATGAACCTGCGGCGATGTCCCTCAACACCCCCTGGAAGTCAAAGACAATGCTTGGAAGCAGCAGTTCATGAGGACCGTCCCTTCGAGCTCGCCCAAACTGTCGTAAGGTCAAACTAGGATTATAGGTGATCCCTCCTCTAATTTCGAGCAGTGGAACATTGGGGTATTCCCCACACCGATCGATGACAGCTACTTCTTCCATATCTTTAGTGCTCTAGATGATGTCCGTGTGAGCAAGGGACATGATCCTGTAGGCCCAACCCATACCTTCCTAATTCTTCAATACAGATTTGGGGAGGTGAGAAACAAACCACCTCGCCAGCAGAGGTGCATAACACATAAGGGTCCCCCTCTTCCGAGCAGTACGGGCATACATAGCATGTAAAATGCCACCTAAGAGAGTGGGCACTGGATTACGGGACATGAAGATCTTGAGTGCGTTCACATCGATAAAAGAATCTGAATTAGGGAACATAACCAGGCCATAGATGAGAAGAGCCAGGATGTCTTCAAATGCTTGAAAGTCTAAGCTGTCCCAGAACTATTGAGCTTGATCAATCAAGAACTTAGCCAGGAAGCCTTTAACCCCACTCCGAATGTCCCAGTTAGACACTACATCAACCTTTGTCAGATGGAGGGCTGAAGCAATATCCTCCAGCCTAGGAGCTATCTCCAAACTTGTAAATGGTGTCTGCTCTAGAATAGATATGCCAAGTAAATCCGAGAACTCCTCCAAAGTAGGGACCAACTGATAGTCCGGGAAGGTAAAACAGTGATGTAATGGGTCGAAGAACTGGAACAAGACGCTCATCATTTGCTTATCTAACTTGGAAGTGACCAAACCAAGGAGATGACCATGTCTTCGGACAAAGGAAGAAGTATCAAGAACCTTTGAAACCAACTTTCTAAGCTGAGCAGGTATTTGCACGAAACTGATCTGAATGGTATTTCTGCACATAGATGCCATGATCTGCAAAACAGAACAAAGATGAATCCCCTCGGTCTTTGAAATGGTTAGTCTAGTGAAATATGCATGCAATATCATGATGCATGATGTCATAATAAGAACACACCACAGGTATCACAGATAGCAAACATGGTAAGGGAAAACAAGTCACACAATAGCCCTTAAATTTCAGGTTGGCATGGAGTTTAGGTATTACCCTCTTTCAGTTTAGTTGGTTCAACCTATCCTAGTAATAGTAACCGGGTTCTAGAGGTTCTCAATATCACTGACCATCCTCGATCGGTCATAGTTCCAGTTTAGCAACTTTTTCTTGCGGTCGGAATCATCGCGAGAGTATGGTCTTAATGAGTGTAGCATACTGCTACTTTTCTATGGCCAAGTTGGTCAATTATAGGTTCTAAGGTCAGTTGGTGCTTAATGACCCCTTAGCATCCCCATATTCTCCTTGTTCCTCCACAAGGGATATCGATACAAACTAAAGTGTCACACCAACGTAGCTACTACTTCAACTGTATCGGTCTATGCTGTACAGTTCCCTCACAGTCTATTGCTACTTACCTAAAAGGTATCCCCAGATACAGGTTAGGATCTATTGTAACTCCGATACAAAACCCACAAAGATAAAGTAAACAGATCAAACAATTGAAAACAATATGATGAACTAATCCTAAGGTACACCCCACTTATTTATATCCCCAGCAGAGTCGCCAATTCTGTGATACGGTGGCCAGAACCGGGATCGTGTTTCCCTATTTTGTTAAGGAATTTCCTGGTTTGCGTTTTGCGTTTGTTTTCGCAAAATGTCGCGGTAAGCAAGAGTCGCCACCGCCTTTTATTTTATCCAACAAGGAAAGGAAAAAAGCACAGAAAAATTCCTTTTTCAAGATATTTCTGAGTACGGGAGGTGAATTATAGAAAGAGAAGGTATTAGCACCCTTTTTATCCGTAGTTATCTACGTGCTCTTAGGTACTTGCTCATCATTTTCAAAATTGTTTTCTTTGTGTTTGTGGGCTTTAAAAGGTTTTTGTTTTAACTTCGATTTAACTCTTGCTTCTGTCTTCAAGAGTGTAATGAAGTGTTTTTGAAAACTTGTTTGTAAAGGAGTGTAAGTGTGAAAAAAGTTTGTTTTGATTGAGCAAGTACTTAAGAACTAATCTACCTACTCGAAAAAAGAATCGTTTTGTATTCGTTTCCTTTAGACAGCCTTATCCCACTATTAGTGAGTAGGTAGCACCGTCGTTGGAATTTTGAGGGTCAATTCGAAAGGGATGTACGGTCACTAAAGCAATGTTAGGACGTCTTAGTAATAACCCTAATGTCTTAGATCATTTATCCAAAGCAACAATATCCGAGGCAACCTTTCCGAGGCAACTTGATCTTTGGACAAAAGGACGACCACTAAAACATCTTATACTCAATGACCGTTTACCAAAGGCAACCAAGTGGGAGTGTACCCTAAGAGTGCGCATGTGCGAGTGATTCAGTTTTAGATTATTATCTTTGCACATTTAGGGTGATCTAACTGTTTTAAAGTTAAACATACATTCTTGTCATGCATCCCTATATCATACATCTAACAGTTTATATTTTGCGGAATTTAAAGTACGGAAATTAAACTAAGTTATTACAAGGCTTCGGGTATTTACATAGCCAAAAATAAACCCTTTGAAAATAAAAGCGATAAATGTAAAAGTCCTAATTAAAGCTATTACAGACTGTGAGCAAATACAATTATTGGATAAAAATAAAAATAAAGCGCGCGATGACAAATTAGATCGAATGCGAAATTAGGGTTTTGACCCTTCTATCCTAATTAAAAGAGAAAATTGTTTTTTTTTGTTTTTAATATATTTAAAGAAAAGAATTAAGTTTTTCTAACTTAAATATGAAAATTAATTAGTGATTAAATTAATTAGTAAAAATAATTACAAGACCTATTTTTGGTTTTTTTTGGTTATTTTAGGAAAAAGATAAAAAAATTAAATTAGTAATAAAACCTAATTATTCTAATTAATTTTAATTATTTGCAAAAATAAATTAAAGTTATCTAGCATTAATAACCTAATTATATTAATTAATTTATTGATGAAAAATAAAATTCTAATTTTAATTGGACATAAAAATATTTTTGGTGATTTTTGATAAAAAGAAAATAATTTAATTTGTTAGTAAAATAAATAAATAAATTAATTAAAATAAATATAAAAGAATAGAGAAAGAGAATTGGGCCTGAGAATGGGGGTGCCAATAGCAATTTCCTGGGCCCATTAGTGATGATCCGTGTTGACTTTTATGATCCTGTGTATTGTGTTTGACTTGACCTATGGTGTTCCTTCCTGGATGGCCATCAGATTTGGCCATCCAGCCACTTGGCATGCCAGATCTTGAGGGAGTATGATGGGTCTTGGAGTTATGAATGCATTGAATTCCTAGAAAGAAAATAGAAAACTAGCAAATGCTGGAGGCAGGGGTCGAACCCCTGACCTCCAGCCTCCTAATGCCTTAAGCACCCATCTGGCAACCACTGGACCACTTTGCTTTTGTTGTTATAATATTACAAGACAATAATAATATATAAAACAGATAAAATAATGAGAAATTCCGCACCAAATTCAAATGAGCGAATGATGGCTGGCCACATATTTGTCTTTCTCCCTGCACCGTGGCTAAAAGCTTGAGACCCTATACCTACGGACAATGTTCGTCGCTATAGCCCTGTTGTTTACCGTGGTTATTGGTAAACAACCGCTGATCCTCCAAATGGTTACTTATTTGGTTACTCGCAGGATCGATCAGATTGATCCTAGGACATAGGTTGATTTTAAAGTTTTGATTAAATTGGATATTGGTTAAGTGACAATAAAATAAAGAGGCTTTAAGGAAATTGCATGAAGAAGTAGGCTTGGTAAAATAAATGAAGGCTTAAAGTAAAGGATTTCGACAGGAAAGTAAATAAGAAAGCAAGTAAATTTCTGGAAAAGTAAATGACTTTGATTAATAAAGTTGGTGTTTCACACATACATTTCTCAACAATTCTTTCTCACACGCTGGGTACTCGAATCTATATGAGTGACTTTGTATATATTTGTGAACACACGCGAGAAACTACATGACTACTACTATTTATACTAAAACATCCCAAGTAACCGTCGGGCAGTTACACTGCTTCGAGATGATTCCACTTGGCACGTTCTCAACGTTCGACGCTCCAGATCTTTGCACGTTGCACTTGGTAACCGCTGGAAACCGCTTTCCCTCCAAACGCTTGAATTTCAAACCGTTCCACTCTGAACCATCGAACACCTTCGTCGAGAAGCATCTTCGACGAGAAACACCTTCGACGTCGAAGGCAACCAACTTCTCCCTTGGAAGAAATCTTCTAAGTACCTTGCCATCTTTCGATGGGCATTTCGACGGACATAGCTGGTCGAAAACATCCTTCAGCTTTAATGGCTGACATTAATGAAACAAGGGTGTCGAATTTAGGAGCCAACAAATTTCCCCCCAAGAATGCCTTATTTCGACTCTGAAAGAAAAAGGCATTCTTTGAAACGCCATTCGACACCTGTCTTTTCATGCTTAGTCACAAATTAAATTGTGCACTTTTTGTTGTCTTCTACCAACCACTGGCAATCCCAAGAAAACCATCATTTATCCGTACCTAAGACGTCACCTCAGTACGGCGTGCATTGTGCCAAACGTCATTTCAGAATTTGTCATTATGACAATTCCCAAAAACGAGGACGCACGCTGCACCCCTCCATTTCTGCAGAACGGCTAAAACAACAGGGGGGACGCCACGTGTCCCACTATCTCCTGCAACATTAAATGGCATTTAATGTCCTCGGTTTTGGGGATTTTCCCCCACTACTATAAATAGCAGTAAGTACCCACTGTGGGACTTTTTACGCTATCTAGCTTTCAGACTTCTCCATTTTCATACAAACTTGTCATCTTTGCAAAACCTTTTTTCCTCCACTTCGTCTTCATCCTCACCACTAACAATGGCATCTGGCTCCTCCAATGCTCCTAGCGCCACCGTACCATCTGGAAACATCAAACCTAGGGTGTTCTCGACCGCTCCAGTAGTAACTCCCACGGGCCAACGAAGGGTCCCTGAACCTCTGGACATCGCTGTTCGTGATGCTTACTCACACCACCTTATGATCCCGGTTGGATATTCCAACTAGATCTTTGCTATGTCTGGCCCCTTGTACCCAAGTATTGCTGAGGCCATGAAGATCAAGAGTTATTTTCCGGTAGTTGAGAAACTCAAACCGGTTGCATGCGCCAAAAAAGATGCAGAGGATAATGAAGACCCTGCTAAAGAGAAAATCGACCTCCGTTTCTTCAACAAAGGTGTTAGGGCTTTCAGGTCTGGCCCTAGCCTTACTCCTGATTACGTTGCTTGGCTGGAAAAAATGGAGAAACGCCAAGCTTCAATCTGGAAAGATATGGGGATTTTCGACCTGGTTATGCTGTCGAAGACAGGTCTGAACTATTCTCCAGAGATGTTGATAGCTTCTCTACTCTTCTGGGACTACTCCCACTTCACTTTCCATCTTCCCTGTGGAATGCTGACTCCTACACTCTTCGATGTGGCCGCTATCACTGGCCTTCGACCCACCGGGGACTACTTCGATCCGGAGGAGATGTCGGAGGATCAAATTGGGTTCTCTGCCACAAAACCAACCTACACCACCTTCATCAATCACTACCACGACAGGTCGACAGATGCTGTGTCGGATGTCGAACACATTGCGTTTCTAGCCTTATGGCTGACACGCTTTGTGTTTTGCTCTAAGTCCTTGCAGGTGACCAAGAAGATGGTCACTCTCGCCACTCAACTCCATCATGGCCAAAATATCTGTTTGGCAGAATTGATTTTGGCTAGCCTGTATGAGTCGATTAGTAATGGAGCGACTCTTCTGAAGATTATCGAGAACAGGGCCAGTCTGCTGCTTGCTGGACCTTTTTGGCTGCTCCAACTGTGGCTCAATGCCACCTTCGAATCTTTCTTGCCTAAGAAGGTTCAAATAAATGAGCAGGCTCCAGAGATAGCGAACAGACGTGTCGAAGGAGCCAGACTGGCTCTGTTGACTCCGATGGAAGATGGACTGGAGCTTCAGCAAACTTTCACAAACTTCGTTCTGATGTTTGCTAGAAGGAAAGAGTTTGCTTCGACTATGGCGCCGTTTGCTCGACGGAAGGTAGGCCCAGCGTGGTTCACAAGGCCACATCCTAGGACGTCGAGTGGTCCTCAGGTTGACGAACATACAACAATGTGGGAGGCGTTCCTCACACCAAGGATCATGCCTCTTCGATTCAGGAGCTCTAAGACTCACTTGAGTCTGATTGCATATCAACCAAACCTGGTGTCTCGCCAGTTTGGTATTATGCAAACCCTACCTTCTCCAATTTTTCCAAGGGAGAAGTCTATGTTATACTTCTGCAACGACTACACCGAAGAAGCTGCCACTAAACATATCGGAAGATATGCTGGTCGAACAGTTCTTTCGTTGTTTGACTACCAGCTCAACTTTCTTTGCTCACCATCATTCGAGGAGTGGTGGAAAAGTTATTACGCTGAGGAGTTTTTCGATGAGAAGGACTTCGTGGATGAGCTTCAGAAATCTTTTGTCCTTGTCTTGGACAAAATAAAGAAATGTAAGTTCATCCTTTCACATTACTTTGTCTTTCTCTTTCGACTGCTAGCCTGTTAACTATTTTATTTGCTTTCAGTTGTTCGAAAGCCTGCAGCCAAGAAGGCTGCAGAAGGCCAACAGGGAGGAGGCCCCTCAACAAAACCTCCACCGCCGGCGAAGACTATAGCACCGGCGAAGACCACAAACAACCAACAGGGGGAAGGCCCTTCGAAAAAGCCTTCTGTATCGGTAACCAGACTTTCATTATTTTCTTCTGGCTTTTAATTTTTGACTTTCGATGCAATTGCTAAATCGAATTCCCATTGGTTTTTTAGGCACCTTCGCCCAAGAAACGGCCAGCACTGGTGGTCGAATCTGGGAGCGACGAAGAAGATGATTCTCCCCCTGCTCCTCTAAAAAGGCGAAAGCTAACGAAGGACGATCCTGCTCCTGAGGGTCGAACAATTAGAATCAAGGTTGCTGGAAGAAAGCCCAGGCCACCTCCAGTGATCATTGAGGAGCCAACGGAGGAGGAATTAAACGTTCTTCTCAATAAGCCTGTCGAAAGCGACAATTCCAGCCCTGGGGCTGAAGCTAATTTACAGGTAATCTCTTAGACCTTTTTGTAACTCAGGTGTAGATACCTACATTCGACTATGTCTCTTTCGAATTTTGAAGATTCTTCCTCTTCTTTTTCAGGACACCACCGAAAGCTCACCGCCAAGGACTTCTGAAACATTGGAGTCTGCTGAACTCAGCAGGCCACAAGAAAAAGGCTTGGAGAATGACGAAGCCCATACTAAAATAAATGAGGCTAATGTTGAGACGGCAGAAAAACCAGCAGAAGATCCTCAAACGGAAGAATAACAGCCAAAAGAGGTTCAGGTGGTGGATCTGTCGGAAGAGAATCGTGACGAAGGGGACCATGGCAATGCTGGCGAAGAGGATCAAGGTGCCGCTGGCGAAGAGAACCAAGGTGACGCCGGCGAAAGACACCAAGACGACGCTGGCGCTGCCACAGTCCGAGTCGAAGGGAATCCAGTCGAGGCAACTGTCACTCAACAGCCTCAAACCCAAGACAATGTTGTTGCAAGGGCTGTTACCTCAACAAAGCACAGGTCGAAAGAGGACTTAGAACTCTTGAAGCAAACTGATCCTGTTAGCTATCTGAACGCCATCATCGAGAGCAAGAGTTCGTCTGATGCTAGTCAGGAGGTTCCTACCCTGTCGGGGAAGTCCACTGAAACTTCTCCTCTCGATGAGGCTTTGGCGAAAGTTAAGGCTCAGTTTTTTAAGAAGGTCTTGATGAAAGCTTTGGAGGGGGACCCTACTGCTCCATCGTACTTGAGGGATGTTTTGAATGCTGTCGACTTGTTAGCTGTAGCTCCAGAAGTTTCAGGCTTGATCATGGAGTTACACTCCATTATTGATCAAGTCTCAGCAGATTATCGGCGACAAAGGGGCTTTAATAGTCAGCTTGAGGTGCTATATGGCAAAAGCTCTTCTGCATGGACTGCTGTTTCGGAGACAACTTCTCGAATTGCGGAGTTGTCGAAGCAAAAAGTATCTGCACAAGAAGAAGTTGATGCCATCGATCGAGAGAATGCTTCCTTCAGGGCGCAAATCGAAGAAATAGAGGCTAAGATAAATGCCAATACTAAGCGCAAGGAGGAACTTCTCTCGACCGTCCCAGACACCAAGAGTCAAACTGAAATCAAACAAGGCCTAGAATTTGCTGAGAAAGCCCAAGGCTTCGACGATCAGATTGCCAAGCTTGTGCAGGCGAATGCCTGGTGCAACAAAAGATTGGAGCTGCAGCAAATAAAATACCTTCGACTCAAGGACTCCGTTCCCTTTTGATTGATTCAGCTTCTTAACCATATTTTGTAATATGTATTCGACAACATTGCCATCTTGGCTAAAATTATAAAAAATTTCCATTTTAGCTTTTTTTTTTATGGTTAATTTAGTCTTGTTTGTTATTTTATTTTTATCTCTTGGAGTGTAGGTTTGTATTTCTTCAAATATTTACCATTTACTCTCAAGAGCCTTTTATCTTCACCTAACTCTTCGACTTCATCGGCTCCGCCAGAAAAAGTCTGGATAACTCTGAATGGTCCTTCCCATTTGGGTGACCATTTTCCCATGCTTCGATCCCTTCGATCCATGGGAAGAATTACCTTCCAAACTAGTTCTTCAGGCGAAAATACCTTAGGTTTCACCTTTTTATTATAAGAGTCTTCTACTCTTTTCTTCTGAAGCCTGAGTAGGTCAAGAGCGCGCAATCTTTCTTCGTCTAAATCCACTAGTTCGTCTAACATCATATTCTAATAAATTTCAGAGGGAATATCATAATGTCTCTGAACCCTTGCAGATTGAAGACAAATTTCTGCTAGCAACACTGCATCATGGCCAAAAGTTAGCCTATATGGTGTTGTACCTGTGGCTTCTTTTGGGGACGTTCGACAAGCCCACAAAATCTGGTCTAACGTCTTATGCCAATTCTTTGGTTTCTTCCCAACATGCTTTTTATCAAGCCAATCACTACTTTGTTTGCTGCTTCGACTTGACCACTTGCCTGTGCATAATAAGGCGTTGATGTTAGGAGTTTGAAACCTGTTTCCTGAGTGAATTCCTGCATCTTTCGACCAGTGAAAACTGATCCTTCATCAGTTGTTATAGTCTCAGGGATTCCATACCTAAAGATAATGTTCTTTTGAATAAATTCAATGACATTTTCTTGGTCTACATTGACTAAAGGGATAGCTTCGATCCACTTAGTAAAATAATCAATGCCTACCAGTATGTATTTCTGACTCTTTGATGATGCTGGTCGAATCTCTCCAATGAGGTCCAACGCCCATCCTCTAAAGGGCCAAGGCTTCACTATCGAGTGAAGTTCGCTTGCTGGTACATGTTGGATGCCTGTGTGGACTTGACATTCTTGGCAACCTTTGGCGAACTCAACACAATCTTTCAGCATAGTGGGCCAGTATAGTCCTTGTCGAAACAACAACCATTTCATCTTATGGCCTGCTTGGTGAGCCCCACATGCTCCAGCGTGCATAGTCGAAAGGGCTATGTATGCCTCAGTTTCACTTAAGCATTTTAGCAATACCCCTTCAGGCGTCTTCTTGAATAACTCATTACCCATGAGTACATAACTCAACGCCCTGTACTTTGTTTTTCGTTCTGTCGAAGCTCCTGGATTTTGAAGATAATCCACAATGGGTTTCCTCCAATCTTGTTCTGACAAATTATCTATGAACGAAATTTCGAAGTTGCTTTGATCAGCATATCCTAGTCTTGTCGATTCCAAGTCTGTTGGTGATAGACAAGTTGCTTTTATCTTTTCTCGAACTTCGATTGCTCTTTGTAATCTCGTTTTTGAAATCTTATACCCAGATGCAATTTGTGCCAAGTCGTTGGCTATTTGATTTTCCACTCTGGGTATGTGTCGAATATTGACCATTTCAAATTTTTTCAATAAACGATTTGCTATCACAAAGTACATAATGAGATTTTCTCTTATGCATTTATATTCCTTTGTGACTTGCTTAATGACTAACTCTGAGTCTCCCATTATTTCGACTCGAGTTGCCCCCAATTCCAACAATATCTCAAGGCCAGTAATTAGAGCTTCATACTCAGCCTCATTGTTCAAACAAGAACCTGATATCTTGTACTTGAATGTTGTTGGAATTTTATCTGGAGAAATGGTCAAGACTCCTACCCCTGTTCCATCTTTATGGCTGGAACCATCGAAGTAGAATTTCCAAGGCTCTATCTCCACATAATTAATATCCTCAACTTGAATTGAGTGGTCGACTATAAAGTCTGCAACCACTTGTCCTTTCACTGCCTTAAGAGGCATAAAGGTCAAGGAGTATTCAGTTAATGCTAATGCCCACTTGCCAATTCGACTGTGCAAGATAGGTTTCGACAACATATACTTGAAAACATCAAAATGAGACGAAACATACACATCAACTGGTTTTATATATTGTTTGAGTTTTGTACAAGAGAAATACAGACATAGACACAATTTTTCAACTTCACTATATCTAGTTTCTGCATCGTTCAAAACTCTACTAAGATAGTAAATGGGTATTTCGACTCCATTCTCATCTTCTTGGGCTAACATGCTTCCCAAAGTTTTGTCGGATGCAGCTACGTACAATCTCATACTCCTATTGCTACAAGGAGGCACCAAAATAGGTGGCTTGGTGAGGTACCCTTTGATTTTGTCGAAGGCTTCTTGTTGCTCTTGCCCCCATTCGAACCCCTCTTTATTCAGTCGAAGTAAGGGTAAAAAAGGCCTGAGCTTTCCCACTTAGGTTAGATATGAACCTCCTTAAGAAATTTATCTTGCCTAACAGAGATTGCAGTTCCTTCTTATTCGATGGCGCTTTCGCTTCCAGAATTGCCTTCGTCTTGTTCTGGTTGATTTCGATTCCTTTCTTGTGGACAACGAAGCCCAAGAAATCTCCAGCTTTCACACAGAACGCACACTTCAAAGGGTTCATCTTCAGACCATGTTCTCTCATTCTTTCTATTGATTGCCGAAGGTGGTCAATATGATTCTTCCTGGAAACAGATTTTATAACAATCTCATCAATATATACTTGCATAAAAGTGTTAATAAAATCATGGAAGATAGTATTCATTGCTCGCTGGTATGTTGCCCTAGCGTTCTTTAAGCCAAAAGGCATCACTACCCATTCGTAAGTGCCTAGGGACCCAGGGCATCGAAAAGCTGTTTTCGACACATCCTCTTCAGCAATGAATATTTGATTATATCCTGAATAACCATCAAGCATACTCAGGTATTCATAGCCAGCGGCAGAATCGACTAGCATTTCCGCCACAGGCATAGGATATTCATCTTTGGGTGTAGCAGCATTCAAATCTCTGAAATCTATGCACACCCTTAATGTACCATTTTTCTTAATTACTGGCACAATGTTTGCAATCCATTCGACATACCTTGTAACGCGTATGAATTTGCATTTCAGCAGTCTTTCGACTTCCGTTTTGATCTTCGACAGTATCTCTGGAGCGAAGCGTCTTGGATTCTGCTTGATTGGCTTCTTCCCAGGTTTGATTGGCAACTGAAGTTCTACTAATCCTCTGTCGAGACCAGGCATTTCGTCGTAATCCCATGCAAAACAGTCCTTGAACTCTTTCAACAATTGGATTACTTCCAACCTAAGTTCTGGGTCAATTTTGGCGTTGATGTAAGTTGGCCTTTTCTCCGACCCTTCGCCTAAGTTGATTTCTTCTAAAGGATCTTGCGCTAACATTTTAATGTTGTTCGCCAAGGGGTCCTTTTCGAAGCCCAAAGGCTCATCGTCATAGATGGCGTCGAGCCTCTGTTCCTGCATTTCTTCTTGCATGATATCAGGGGGTTCTGGATCGAAATCCTTTCCTGGACCTGCAGCAGATAACTGTTGATCATTGGCCTGTGTGGCCATGTACTTCACTTCGGCTTCGAGAGCCGTTATCATCTTAGTTTCGGCTACATAAGCCGAAATTCGCTTCAAAGATTGTGACTCAGTCATTATCACTGAATTCACTTCCCCAACCAGTTGGTTGGATATCAGTTAACCCACTGAAGTCTATGTGGGACAAGTCTTCTCTGTCCCATTGGAAACCATGCTCAGGATGCAGGTATAGGGAACAAAAAGTGTTTGGCGCTGGCGCCATGTCGAAGTCAGGTGTTGGACATGGCCCTATGTGAGCCAAGTTCTTGTCGAAATCTGCCAATCCTAGGTGATTCACTTCGCCCAGGTAGTAGCTTTGATCTGCCTCTATGTTTTCGACCATCCCATCTGGACGCCATAGCAGCAGCCTCTGGTGCATTGATGATGGCACAGCTCCAACACCATGAATCCATTCACGGCCCAACAAAAGATTATAGTTAGGTTTGGCCGATATGACCATAAACATTGTTGGTCGAAGGATAGACCCTACTTTGATATCTAGTTGGATCACTGCCATAGTGGTCCCTATGCCGCCCTCATAGTTCGACAGGACCATGTTGTGAGGCTTAATGTCCTCATCCCTTTTGCCAATTTTCCTTAGCATAGAGTGAGGAATAATGTTGATGGTTGCCCCACAATCCACCAATATTTTATTCACTGTAGTTTCTTCGAGTTTAGCCCTTATAAATAAAGGCTTGAGGTGATTTTTCATCGCCTCTGTGGGTGGTTCGAAGAATCCATTTTGTTCCTCAGTGGTGCCATTGTCCATGACGAAATAGCACACTGGCCTATGTTTGGCCATTTCTTGCTCCACTTCCTAGTCACTTGCTTCGACCTCTACCTGTCGGTTGAATTCTCTGGGCAGCACTGAGACTATATTCACCATTATGTCCAAAGTATCATCAGACTCAGAACCGTCTTCGTCCCCGACTTCACCTTGGTTAGGCCAAACTAGCCTGTTGGTTACTGGCTCTCTTTCTAGAGGTTTCCTTTGCTTCCTTTGAGGAACATTCGAACTGGTTTCTGCCTTTGGTTCGTTGGCAGCCTCCCTTTCAGCTTTTCGTCTCCTTTGGTATCTCCTCCATTGAGATCGAGACATGGGATTTTTCCCTTTGTAGTTGCTTGACACTTGTGCAACTTTAGGTACAACAACTTAAGGCTCTTTCTTTTGAGTTAAAGATGAACCCCTTGGCACGTCGAAAGAGTGCCATCTCTCCTCATTTGGCCTTTTTCGACCAGAGGTTTTGTACCAGGTATCTACTGGCACATTTGTTGGAGGCCTGAAAGTCAGTGGCCTCTTTTCTTGGTTTGAACCTCTTTGGGAGGCTCTTCTAGGGTCATGTCGAAGATCAACATTTTCCCTTCTCTTGTTCGCTGCTCTTACGCCTTGAATGTGCTCAGCAGCTTTTTTGTCAAAGATCGAACTGCATCTTGGACACAGCATCACCTCTGATTTCTTTTTCTGGCATCTTTGCAGAAAATCTGCCAGATTTTCATTTTCCCGAGGGAAAGCAGTCTTATTAGCTTGTTCTTGCCTCATGGCCTCTTCTGATGCTTTTGCGTCAGAGAGTTCGACCATGTTGATATTCATTGTATCTTTGTTGGCAAGAGTTAACTGCTTCATTTGTATCTCCAGATTCTCCGTCTGGCCTTGAACTGTGGCCAAGTGGGAACTGGGTTTTGGTCCAGTTTTTTGTGCTTCAGCGGTCTCCAACTTTGGGCTTTCGACCGCTTTCTGAACTGCTTCAATTGTCTTCCTGGATAAATTCCCAGAAAAACGGCCAAAGATTGGCATGTTGATATGGTCCTTTGAGACTTCGACCATTGTGATTCCTGGCCTCTTCGACTGGCTCCTGGTTGCCTCTATCACATTCACCTCAGAAGGCTTAGTATAAGGGGCTTCAGCCTGCAATGGATTTGAGTCGACAGCCATGGGGGTCTTGTCAGCAAACTTCAACCTCCCTTCTTCGATAGCGTCTTGCACAAGATTCCTGAAGAGAAAACATTGAGAAGTTTTATGGCCCAAAAAATTATGATATTTGCAAAAACCTCTCTTCTTTCTTTGATCAAGAGGAGGCACTTTTACCCCTGGGGGTACTATCATTTGGCCATCTTTAACAAGCAAGTCAAATATTTCATCACATTTTGTGATGTCAAAACTATAAGTCTTTCTGGGGAACCTATCGTTTGTCCTTTCTGGACCAATGGGATTTTTCCCACTTGAGGGGACTAACAGTTTACAAGAGTATGGTGGCCCTTGTTTTAGTTCCGCTAGATCGACTTCTCCTTCTTCGACAGCTATAGTGTCGTCGAAGGATTCTGGATCTTCGTCATCCATCTCAACGTACGCTATCCTCTCTCTCTTGTGAGTTTTCGTTGCCTTTGCTTTTTCAGCTTTGAGGCGTTCTACCTGTCGAACTCTATCGGCCAGTTGGGCCATGTCTCTCAGGTATTGGGTGTCTAGCTTTTTCCTAATGGAATAATCTAAACCACCTGCGGCTATTTCGACCAACTCATGTTCTGGCACTTGTGTAAAACATCTCGCCTTGAGCAACCTAAACCTATTTAGATATTCGTCTATAGGTTCAGTGAAACGTCTCTTTACACTGGCCAATTCTTTCAGGCTTATCTTGGTTTGCCCCATGTAGAATTGTTCATGGAACAGTCTTTCCAACTGGGTCCAATGATGGATCGAATTGGGGGGGAGAGTTGTAAACCAAGTGAAAGCGTTCTTTGTTAAAGAACTTGGAAAGTACTTGATCCTCAGGTTTTCGTTATTCGAAATATCTCCTGCTTCGATCAAGTATCTCGCCACATGTTCGACAGTAGATTTTGTCGTGTCCCCTGAGAACTTAGTGAATTTGGGGACTTTACATCTAGGAGGTAAGTCTGTTTGTAACACGTATTCTGACAATGGGGATGTAAAGTTGGGCCTTCGAAAGCCCATGTTCATCCCATTCTGAGTCATAATCCTTTCGATCATGGTTGCCAGATTGTTTTCCAAACCCGTGTTTTGGTATTGGATATGCTGAACTACTTCGTCAGCATTTTGGTTTCTGTTAACTAACCTTACCTATGGGGTTATTACCCTAGGTTCCTCGACGGGTTGCTCCAATCGTGCGCTAAGGTTTTCTTCGACAGGCTGTTGAACCTGGTTGATGGTGGTTTCTTCCTCTAAGAATATCCCCTGGTTTCCCCTTATTTGCGCCCTTTGGGGCTGTCGAATAGGTTGGGGTACTCCAAAGAATTCAGCCAAACGCGTCATTTGCGCTGTCACTTGCTGATTCGATTGAGTAGTGTTTTGTATTAGAGGGTTTAGCACTGTACTTAAAGTTTGTGCCAACATTTGCACCATATCATGGTTGCTTTCGTCCATTTGTTGCCTCAGGACTGCTGTCGAGGCATTTGTAAGGCCATGGGCTACTTGGGACGTTCCTCCTAAGAGTTGGGTCCTATTTCTATTCGCCATGCCTACTCCAGAACCTTGGAGTGGCGAAGAGGCACTCACTAAAGGGTCTGAAAAAGTGGACGCAACATTCGTCAGGCTAGCCAAGTCAGAAGTTGGCATGCCATAGAGTGGCATAAATCCTGGGGGAACAAAAGGCCTTGTGCCTAAATTTCCCCTTGGTGGGGGAGTTCCCAAAGGCACTCTGGGGCCTGTGAACGGAGGTAATGGCCCCGTTGCTGTGACTGTTACTGCTGGTGTCGAACCAACAGTTGTCGCTTCACTTACGGTCGTGCTAACCGTTGCTCCCACATTCGTTTGTGGGATTTCGTTATTGTTTGGCGGATTCGCCATCTCTTCCCTTCTTCTGGCAGTATTGTTATCGTTAGTGTATATTCTACCACTTCTCAATAACATACAACGCTCCTCGAAAAGATGAGATTATTTTCAGAAATCAACACACTGTCCCACCGGGTGTGCCAATTTGTTTACCGTGGTTATTGGTAAACAACCGCTGATCCTCCAAATGGTTACTTATTTGGTTACTCGCAGGATCGATCAGATTGATCCTAGGACATAGGTTGATTTTGAAGTTTTGATTAAATTGGATATTGGTTAAGTGACAATAAAATAAAGAGGCTTTAAGGAAATTGCATGAAGAAGTAGGCTTGGTAAAATAAATGAAGGCTTAAAGTAAAGGATTTCGACAGGAAAGTAAAGAAGAAAGCAAGTAAATTTCTGGAAAAGTAAATGACTTTGATTAATAAAGTTGGTGTTTCACACATACATTTCTCAACAATTCTTTCTCACACGCTGGGTACTCGAATCTATATGAGTGACTTTGTATATATTTGTGAACACACGCGAGAAACTACATGACTACTACTATTTATACTAAAACATCCCAAGTAACCGTCGGGCAGTTACACTGCTTCGAGATGATTCCACTTGGCACGTTCTCAACGTTCGACGCTCCAGATCTTTGCACGTTGCACTTGGTAACCGCTGGAAACCGCTTTCCCTCCAAACGCTTGAATTTCAAACCGTTCCACTCTGAACCATCGAACACCTTCGTCGAGAAGCATCTTCGACGAGAAACACCTTCGACGTCGAAGGCAACCAACTTCTCCCTTGGAAGAAATCTTCTAAGTACCTTGCCATCTTTCGATGGGCATTTCGACGGACCTAGCTGGTCGAAAACATCCTTCAGCTTTAATGGCTGACATTAATGAAACAAGGGTGTCGAATTTAGGAGCCAACACCTGTCCACTCTCAAAATCACGTACACGTGATATAAATGACCACCAAGGCCATGATTAGAACCGTCTCATCCTTCTGAATACAATGGTACCTTTTATCAAGGCCAATTTCACCTGTAAACAAAAGCCCTAATTCGAAGCTCTAAAACCTAACAATGGTGAAATCATGTATTTTCCATAAAAACACAATTAAAGAATACAGAGAGTTTGCAAACATGATTGTGGTCAAGGATGTACAATTATTTCAACCTAACAATGCATAAATCGTGTGATTCGAATTCAAGAATAGGGCTAGGTCATGAACGGCTTACAGAGCGATTTGGGGATTGAAATGCTTGGTTCTTGATGGCTTTAGCTTGTTGAGAGTCCCAGGAGTCGATTGGGATCGTTCAAAGGTCTTGAGGATGCCTCCAAGTGGAAATTCGATCTCACACTTTTCTTGCTTTTTTTCAAATCTGGTTCTTGCTCTTGCGCTTGTTTCTAGCTTCTTTTTAGGTCCGACCTCGTTCTATATGTATGACTCAATGGATTAGGGTTGCAAAACTGGTCCAAATCTTTCTCCTTCAATCATTTTTGATTTGATTTGATTCACCCTTTAAAACCTTCCAAATTTGGATGATTTCCAATCTTTTTGTGCACACATGCCTTGATACGAGTTTGATTGATGCTAGCTGTGTAATAAGACCTGAAATAATCACAAAATCTTTTGTTATCAATGTTTTGGATTTTATTTGATTTATTTTGATTTAAATTGAATTAATTCAAATAAAAATCAAAATAAATAATAAAAATAAGATATGGACAAGTGGCAAAGGCTAGAGCTCGTGGGCTATGTTTCCAACTTAAAACAAGTGAAAAAGATTGGGCCAATTTGGCAAAATTTGAAGTTTTAGGGATAGTTGACTTTTGGCAATTTTGTAAACAAGGTCAACTTCACCAATGCATAACTTCCTCAATTTTGACTCTTTGGAGATGTTCTTAGACTTTTTAGAAAGCTTTAGATGTTATATAATCAACCCTTTTGGTCTCATCTCAATTTAATATTCCATGCTCATATATGAGGCTTTGACAAAAAAGGTGTTTTTGTTGACTTTTCAAAATGACCTATAATGTCCAAATTCATTACTTCTTGTGAGTGCAAATTTTGAACTTAGGAGATGAAGATGGATTGTATGGAATTTCATCCTATTCAAAATGAGCTTTGGATGGGTCATTTCTCATAACGTATGAGAAAGTTATGCTTGGTCAAAGTTGAGTTCACTTTTCCTACAAAACCCTAATTTAGCAACTTTTGAATCTTGATGAATTATGAGCAATCCTTGATTAATCACGATCAACCCTTGATCAAATGATGAAATATACTTCAAAATGAGGATGTTGACCAAAATTTTTGAAGTTTGACTGTATGTGGGCCACAGTTGACTTTTGCCCTAGCATAGTCGATTTTCAGGACCTTTGAGCAATTGACTGAGCAAACTTTCTCTGCAAGGCTTGAAACTTGACATGGATGATCTTGAGAACATATTAGGACATTGGTTATCATTTGGGATCACTTGTACCTAAGTATCTTGATGCAACATGAAACCCTAATTTGAGGTAGGCTGCCTTAGGAGAGAGCTTGTCTGGTCAACCCTTGGACTACCTTGAGCAAGTTGAGGATCTTTCTTGAAATATTTTTAGAAATATGGGAGGGAAAATTTTGGGGTACAACAAATAGCAAGATGAAAATGATCCTAACTGAATACGATATTCAATATACAACCCATAAAGCAATTAAAGGAAATGTATTAGTTGATCATTTGGCCCACCAGGTCGTGGACGACTACCATTCCATGAATTTTGAGTTACCGAACGAGAGCATCATGTTAGTAACTGATTCTGAAGAACCTGGACCGGATGAAGGACCTGAGAAAGGATCCTGATGGACTATGGTTTTTGAAGGAGCTTCCAACGCACTTGGCAATGGTATCGGTGCTATAATCATATCTCCTAAGGGTTGTCATACTCCTTTCATTGCTAGACTATGTTTCAACTGTACCAACAATATGGCTGAGTATGAAGCATGCATAATGGGTATCAAAGCTGCTATTGACATGAAGATCAAGCTTTTAAGTGTTTTCGGAGATTCAGCCTTGGTAATAAGTCAAATCAAAGGAGAGTGGGACACGAAGCACCCTAATCTCATCCCCTACAAAGAGAACATGCTAACATTGCTCCCACACTTTGAAGAAGTCACCTTTGAACATTTTCCATGAGAGGAGAATCAGTTAGCGGACGCGCTAGCTACTATGTCATCAATGTTCAAGGTTAGATGGGACAACGAAGCTCCCCAGATCACTATTGAGAGATTGGATGAACCAGCCTACTTCTATGAGATTGATACTGAGGAAGTAATGGACAAACCATGGTTCCAAGAAGTGAAAAGTTATCTCGAAGCTCAAGAGTACCCTAGAGGGGCACTTGTCAATGATAAGAAGTTTCTGAGAAGGTTCTCTGCAAAGTTCTTCCTCAGTAATGGAATCCTTTACAAGCTCAACCACGACTCTACTTTACTTCGGTGTATAGACAAGAGCGAAGAAGAGAGGATTATGGTAGATTTACACGAAGGTACCTTTGGCACCCATTCTAGTGGGCACACCATGACTAAAAATATCCTACGGGAAGGATACTATTGTTCCACTATGGAAGTAGATTGTTATCAGTATTCCTGCACTTGCCACAAATGCCAGATCTATGCTGATAAAGTACATGTACCTCTGGTTCCCCTAAATGTCTTGACTGCTCCTTGGACCTTTGCAATGTGGGGCATTGACATGATCGGAGAAATCAGGCCTACCACTTCAAACGGGTATCACTTTATCCTAGTCGCCATTGATTACTTCACGAAGTGGGTTGAGGCTTCCTCATTTGCTTATGTTACCAAGAATGTTGTGGAGCGGTTCATCAAGCATAACCTTATCTGTCGGTATGGTATCCCTGAAAGAATCATTACAGATAATGATACAAATCTCAACAACACTATGATCACCAAACTCTGTAAGCAATTCAAGATCCAGCATCATAACTCTTCTCCCTACCGGCCGAATATGAACGGAGTTGTGGAGGCTGCTAACAAGAACATTAAGAAAATCATACAGAAGATGACGGTGACATATAAAGACTGGCATGAGATGTTATCATTTGCTCTTCATGGTTATCGCACCTCAGCACGTATGTCAACAGGGGAAACACCTTACTCTCTGGTGTATGGTATGGAGGTTGTCCTACTTATCGAGGTCCAGATCCCTTCTTTGAGAACCATGAAGCATGCAGGTTTGAACGAAGATGATTGGACCCAGACTCGACTTGACCAACTAAATCTGATTGATGAGAAAAGGTTAGCGGCTATTTGTCATGGTCATTGTACCAGAAGCGTATGATCAAAGATTTTAACAAAAAGGTCAGACGTCAGGTATATCAAGTGGGTGATCTAGTAATCAAGCGTATCATACTGCCACAAGGTGATTCTAGGGGCAAATGGACTCCCACATACGAATGGCCATTTTTAATCAAAAGCATATTTTCTGGTGGAGCCATGATTCTAACCACCATGGATGGTGACGACCTTCCTCACCATGTGAATGCAGACATAGTTAAAAAATACTACGCATGAATAAAGACCCGCTAGGTTGACTGGTCTAGGAAAAAATTAGGGTATCCCGGCGAACCAAAAGGGTTCGGGAAAAAAATAGGGATAAACAAAAAAAATCTGTACACCCGACAAGTCGAAAACCTAAAAAGGCAGCTTGGGAAAAAATGGGTATCCCAATGGACTGAAAACCCAAAAGGGCGGTGCATGAAAAAGTTAGGGATTTAAAGCGTATTATGTCCCAATTGGATTACCTTGTGACCAGACTTCAGCATCAACTATCAGGTTGAAACGGTACCAATCAATCCAGTCAACTTCGGACAAGTAGAAAAGTGATGAGACGCTCAAGGACATAAGGGCAATAGAAGAATTGAAACTCAATGGGATTATTACACATAACTGTTTTCCCTTTGTATACTATTTGGTATAATTTTCATTTTTACGATGGCATTCTCCTACTAGAATGTCAGTCTCTTTGTACAAAAAACGCTTATTATAGGAAAACTTCAAAATCAATACAAAACACTTCTTTGAAAGTACAAAACATTTTATTTTCATTTTTCTGTATTGTTTTGTAAAAAAACGTCCAGTGATTATTTTTGACATATGCATTTGAATATGATTATTGTTTACAAATACTTGCATGAAAAACAAAAGGACAGTTGCTAATGACTTTAAGAAACAACCCCAAGTCTAAAAAGCCATTTGTAGTCCCCACGGTTATGTCCTCCAGCAGGTACAAAGGCAGAGACGTCCTATTGCAAAGTCATCACTACATCTTCAACATATGTGCTAATGATGTCTATGTCCCCATAGAGTAGAAATAACCAAATTTTTTATTTCTTTTTCCCCAAACAGGAATTACCTCCTCCAGCAGAATTCCCTCAGAGATCTGAAATCCATGTCTCTAGTTAATTTTTTATAACCTCGAACAGTTTATAAAGCCTTATCCCTGGTAGAGTTTATTTCTCTAGCTGCAAAAGTTTATCCCCCAACAGAGTTTATTTCTCTACATCGGTGAAATATTCCGACAAAGTATATTTCTCCCCACAGAGTCGTTCTCAAGTAGGAGTCAAAAATCCCCGGCAGATAATCTCCATTCATCATCCCCAATGGAAATACAAAAATCACTTTCTTCATCTACCAAACAGCAGTCCGGGATTCAGCTTCCCAATACTCTTTAGCAGTAGTCATGGATTTACTTTCCCAGACTAGGAGATATCGCAACAACATTCTATATTCATACATCATGGTATGCGCATACACATCGCATACAATATAATCTCATTTATTTTGAGAACATCATCATACAATTCATATCATACATCATAACATTGCATACGACTAACTCTTTACATTTTCAGGAAAGATTAAATCAACAGATATCATTGACTACTTATATGACCTGGAAGTCTTCTCGAAGGCTACGTCTGACGAAGGGACATTTAAGCATTTTCCTCAGAAATATTATTCTCAAAAGACCTTTCTCTGGTTCAGATAAATCGACACTAAGATTTTATGATTCTTATCCAGTCAAAGATAACTCAAGACCTATGCTGGTTCAGTTTAAATCGACCACTGATTTATTATGATTCTTTCCCAGTAGATACTTTATCTGGTTCAGATAAATCGACACTAAGATTTTTTGATTCTTATCCAATCAAAGATAACTCAAGACCTCTGCTGGTTCAGTTTAAATCGAGCAATGATTTATTCTGATTCTTTTCCAGTAGATACTTTCTCTGGTTCAGATAAATTGACACTAAGATTTTCTGATTCTTATCCAGTTAAAGATAACTCAAGACCTCTACTGGTTCAGTTTAAATCGACCAATGATTTATTCTGATTCTTTTCTGGTAGATACTTTCTCTAGTTCAAATAAATCGACACTAAGATTTTCATATTCTTATCCAGTCAAAGATAACTCAAGACCTCTGCTGGTTCAGTTTAAATCGACCAATGATTTATTCTGATTCTTTTATGGTAGATACATTCTCTAGTTCAGTTAAATCGACACTAAGATTTTCTGATTCTTATCCAGTCAAAGATAATTCAAGACCTATGCTGGTTCAGTTTAAATCGACCAATGATTTATTCTGATTCTCTCCCGATAGATACTTTCTCTGGTTCAGTTAAATCGACCCTAGATTTTCTAATTCTTAACCAGTTAAAGAAACTATGAAGCCTAGAATACGACCGGATAACAGTCATCCTTATTATTCTTGGTAAGTCATTATAAAGCCTGGATCCTGACCAGTTAACAACTCGTTTTCTCCTCTCCAATCAAGAGATAACTCCCCAGTAGAGTAACGGACAACCAAAGCTCCTAGACCCTATTCCCAAGTGGATTCCTCCTCAGAAAACACGAACAGGAATCCTCATAAAGAGGCCTCTTATGAAGTCAACATCTACTTTAGATGGCATCTTTAAGCCCATATCCGACAATTCTCCGTCATATTCCTTGGATGGCATCTTTAAGCCCATCTCCGACAGTCTTCTGTCATCTTTTCCAAATGGCATCTGTAAGCCCATTCTCGATATTATTCACCAACAATATCACTTCATGCGATTGCAAATTTCTGGGCACTCTAGTGTTCAATCATATTCCACCTTCAGATCACGAAAGGTAGACAAGCCAATCTACATCTTCAGGTCTAAGAAGATTGAACAGGGGCAGCTGTTGTACTCCAAAATTTTCCCTCTCATTTTTTTCAAGACATACTCCTTGAGGTCCTAAATTGCTCAAGGTTGACCAAAGAATTGATCAGAAAAATTCTCTTCCTAAGGCAATGAACCTCTAACTAGGGTTTCAGTTTTCATCAAGATGTGTGAGCTCCAATTGTCTCAAATGTTTGCCATGATCCTAATATGTCCTCAAGATTATCCATGCCAAATTTCATGCCTTGCACAACAAGATTGCTGAGTCAATTGCTCAAATACTGGAAAATCAAATGTGCTAGGTCAAAAGTCAACTATGGCCTATATACAGTCAAAATTCAAGATCTTTGGTTAACCTCGACATTTTGAAGTGATATTCATCATTTGATCAAGGGTTGATCATGATTCCTCAAGAAATGCTCCTAATTCATCAAAAGTCAAAAATTACTAATTAGGGTTTCTATAGGAAAAGTCAACCAAACTATGACCAGACATAACTTTCTCAAACTTCGTCCATTTTCCCCCCAACCAAAGCTAATTTTTAAGAGGATTCAATTCCCTACAACTTTTCTTCAGCCCTCAAGTTCATACATTACAGGTCATTTTTAGAAAGTCAATAAAAGCCACTTTTTTCCAAGACCTTTAACATCAAGATAACATATTCAAATTCAAAATTGATCAAAATAGGGATTCAAGTAGACTTCTTGGGCTTTCCAAAAAGTCCAAGATCATCATCATAAGATAAAAATTGAGCAAGTTATGGATTGCCCAAGTTGGGAAAATTTGGGAAATTTCAAAAAAACTGCGTTGAGCAAGTTTGAGTTTTTAAGGCAATGGAGGACCCCTAAAACCATTTTTGCATAGTCTTGATTTTATTTGCATTTTATATTAATTTTATTTAATTAAAAATCAAATAAATCAAAATTATTGCAAAAATATATGGGCCATTATCATATGGGCTTGGTTTGATACATGGAGAGGCCCCGAATTTCGTGTGCAGCAAGACCAGCATGTCTACATTCATGCAATTTTGAAAAATGGACAAATTCCCATGATTTTGGCCAAGGTTACAACTTTGCATTCATGGTTTTGAAACCACCTAATCATGGTGGTTATTGCCCTTGTTTCTTTGTCTCCTCACTACTCTCTATATAAACAAGCCATTGGCCAGCTCCAAACACGCACATATAGCCTAGGGAATCTCTGAAAATTTTGCAAAAAAAAAACACCAAATTTGTCAAATTCAAATTTCAGTCTCCAGCCTGTTTTAATCCCAAACAAGGATCCAAACTCTCTCCTGGAGGTTCCCTGAAGCATTTGTGATCATCACCAAGTCCTGAAACCTTACACAATGCATCAGTGAGTTCATATAGTTTGTCTCATTTTCCATTTTCGTTCTGCTCAATTCATGCAATTTAAGTACATTTTGATTATGTATTATTGATCATTTGAGCATTTGCAAGCTATCTGTATAGTTGGATTGAGTTTTTGATGCAGGAATGAAGTGTTGCCATTTCTAGGGTTTGAACCTTTGAAATGGGGTTTTCCAAATTATCCAAAATTAGCCCAAACCAGGGGCACTACTGTGCTTAGGAGGTTGAACACAATTGATCCATGGCCTCAAAGTTCATTTTTGTTGCGTATTTTTGTTTGTTTCGAATGCAGGGGTTACATTGACGGACAAAAAAACTGTCACTATAGGTATTTCTACCTAAGACGACAGAGGGAGGTAGGAGATGAAGTGTGTCAGCCTCTGATTGTCTAGTTTGAATAATTGCGTGCATTTTTTTATTTCCCAGATATTGACTTGTTTTTGTATGTAACATTATTGATTGCTTTGTATCAACGAATGGATGGGCAGCACAGATGGTAAGGGCGCGCGTATGTGAGGGAAAGGACCTGGGTTCGAATCCCAGGTCCATCAGTTTTATTTTTCTCACATATTTTCTATAGATCCAGTGTTACGAGTCCAAATGTTCGTGTCATGCAACAACAAAAATATTTTCTTTTATGTTTTCAGACGTACTTTCAACTTTTCGTGCGTTTATTTCCTTTCACATTGTTTATATTATTGTAATTGTTGTATGGGATGTAGTAGATGATAAGTAGACCCTTTTTATTGCTTTATTTTCTTTTCCCCAATTGCTTTGGAATGTAAATCTCCATCCCCGAAGCCATGTAACAGTCTAGATTTATACTTTCCGCATTTTATTTTTTTGTATATATTACTGTTAGTAAATAGGCTTACATGGAAAGACTATAAATTAAAACGTTAGCTAACCTAACAAAAAGAAAGAAAAAAAATTGAATCTCAACAAACTTGCACATGCACACCTCTAAGGTACCTCCCACTTTGGTTGCCTTCGGAAAAACAGTCATGTCCCTCGAAACGGGGACGCTTTAGCAAAGACCCATAAATAAAAAGATCATAGTCCCTCGATGACCCTACAACTGCCTTTCAGTAAATGATCTAGTCCCTAAAACAAAATTGCTAGAGCGTCTTCACATGTTGCCTTTATGACTGTATGTCCCTTCGATTGTCCCTCAAACATCCAACGATAGAGCTACCTACTCACTAATAGTAGGATAGCACTTTCTAAAGGATAAGATGAAAAGAACGACCCTTTTTGATTATAAAAGTAGATAGATGTTAGAAGTTTGCTCAAAAAACATTTTGCACTTACACAAATACTACTTTTCAAAAGTAATTTTCAAAACATTTGCTTTTTTAACACTCTTGAGGACTGATACAAGAGTTAAAAGCAAAGAAAATCGCCACACTAAGGCATTTTCCAAACATTTTCAAAATACACAAAGCACAACGATATTTCAAAACGAGAAAACCTCTAAGAGCGCATAGAAAACTACTGATGGAAAGGATGCTAACACCTTCCCTTTCCATAATCTACCCCCCTTACACAGAAAATTCTCGGAAAGGTCTTTTTCTGTTCTTTTCACCCTTTCCTTTGTTGGATAAAAGAAAAGTCGGTGGAGACTCTTACTTACCACAACATTTGCGAACACAAAATGCAAAACCAATAATAAACAGTCGGTTTTGCCACCGTATCACAGTACCGGTAGCCCTTGAGTAGTCAAGGAGAATACGGGGCCGCTGTGTGGTGTCATGAAGCACTTACTGACTTTAGAACCTTTACTTGAACAATTTAGCCTTTAGGAAGTAGTGAGGTAGCCGGCTTTGGTGCAGTCCAAAGTTGGTTGATACTCGATACTACGCTTATTGAGATTGGACTTTTGGGATATTTTGGTCGCCATTAAAGAGGCTTGCGCTGAAACAATACCCGATGAAGAAAGATCAGTGATATTGAGATCCCCTAGAACCCGATTAGTTTCTAGGACAGGTTGAACCAACTAAATTTCAAGAAGGTACTTACCTATAAAAATCCATGAAAGCCTAAACCTAAGGACTTGTTTTCTTTGTGTGTATATGCTTACTTGTATATAATATCATAATATCATACCATTGCATTTTTTCACTAACCATTTCAAGGATTTTTTAGGATTTATCTTTGTTTTATTTTGTAGGACATGGCTTCCACCCGCAGGAATACTATCCAAGTCAATCTCGTAAGAATTCCTTATCAACTCAAAGAGTTAGCATCGATGGTTCCTGGTGAGTTCTTCATTCACCGAAAGACATGGTTGACTCCTAAACTTGGTTACCTCGAGCATTGATGAAGATATGATTAAGGTGCTTTTTCAGTTCTTCGACCCTTTGCACCATTGCTTTACCTTTCCTGATTAACAGCTTGTACCTACTATGGAAGAATTCTCTTAACTCTTGAGGATTCCTATTGTCAATCAACTACCTTTTAATGGTATTGAAAGAGACGCAAGCCCTGAAGATATTTCCCGAGCTCTTCACTTACAACAATCCGACGTCATGACTAATTGGGAAACAAGAAGTGGTGTCAAAGGGTTCCTAGCCAAGTTCCTATTGGAGAAATCCCAAGATTGTTGGAACAATATGGATTTATGAACTTTTGAAGAAATCTTGGCCTTTCTCATCAATGGGATGGTTTTATTTCCAAATCCTGACCAACTTATAGATGTAAGTGTTGTCAAAATCTTCATATATCGCAATCCAGTACCTACTTTGTTGGGAGATATCCTGCATTCTCTCCACTCTCGCACCATGAGGAAAAGAGGAACTCTCATGTGTTGAACTCATCTATTGGCTAGGTGGTTTTCTTCGCACCTCCCTCAATCCGTGTTGAAGAACGAACAAGGTTTAAGGTGGTCTAGTAGGTTGATGTCACTCAGACATTCAGATATTCACTGGTGTTCTCGATCCTTAGAGGATATTATTATCATCGACCGTTGCAGGGAATTCCCTAATGTCCCTTTGCTTGTCATTAGGGAAGGTATCACTTACAGACCTTGCTTAGCTTTATGACAGTTTGGGTATGCCCGAAGGTATGATCCTCATGATATGCTCATCCAAGGAGTGGTGTTCGGTTACGAGAGCGACAATCAAGGTTACTGTCAAAGGTTTATACGAGCTTGGAGGATGGTAAACAAAGTGGATAGTAAGAAATTGGGACACAAGAGTTATATTCCCCTTGAGCCTTAACTTAGGTGGGTACGAGCTTGTGCTCAGAAGCTTGTAATGCCTTACACCTCCTTCCTACCTGTTATCGTGGAGCTTGTGGCTGAAGGAGATGTCCCGTATACTATCCTCTACCCCAACATGCCTACTTCCCTCTAATACTTGCGAAAGGGTTGGATTTAGCTAAAGGAAGAACGAGACACCTTCGAAGCTCAATTTTACGCTAGCGAGAAAAGGGTTTTGGAGCTTACAAAGTAACTTCATGAAGAACAGAGCTTGAACACCTACCTAGCACCAAAGAGGATGCGTTCAACCTTTTTGTCTTAGGAATTTATTTTGTAAGCCCAAGAGGCGAGTTGTAACCATTTTGAACTAATTAATGCAATTTGACATTTTTACATTCTTTGTCTAGACAAATTTAAATCTTATAAATCCTTGAAATCATTTGCATGCACATTTTTCATGCATCATAACATAACAAGTTTTCAATGACATGTTTCCTTATCTTTCTGTTGTTTATTTCAGTAAGATGGATATCGATAAAATAGTGAAGGACCTACAAGCACAAAAACACCCAGTTTCAAGAGACTCTGCTGACCCTGGCTATGATACGGTGGCAAAACTGACAGTTAATATTGGTTTGCGTTTTTTGTTCGCAAATGTCGCGGTAAGCAAGAGTCGCCATCGGCTTTTATTTTATCCAACAAAGGAAAGGGTGAAAAGAACAGAAAAATATCTTTTTCGATATTTTCTGAGTAAGGGGGTAGATTATGGAAAGGGAAGGTGTTAGCAACCTTTCCATCCGTAATTTCTACGGGCTCTTAGAGGTTTTCTCATTTTGAAATACCTTTGTGCTTTGTGTTTTGAAAATGTTTGTTTTCTTTATAGTAACTCTTGTATCAGTCCTCAAGAGTGTGATAAAGCATTTTGAAAGTAGTTTTTGAAAGTGTGTAAGTGTAAAAGAAGATTTGAGAAAGTACTTAAGAGTTATCTACCTACTCGAAAAAAGAAGTTATTTTCCTCATTTCCTTTTGATAGTGCTATCCTACTATTAGTGAGTAGGTAGCCCTATCATCGAATATTGAGAGACATTTGAAGGGACGTTTTACAGTCATAAAGGAAACATATGGAGACACTTTAGTAACTTTTGTTTAAGGGACGAGATAATTTACCGAAAGGCAATGCTGTAAGGGTCATCGAGGGACTATGACTGCTTTATTTTCCGAAAGACGACCGATGTGGGAGATACCTTAGTGGTGCGTATGTGAAAGTGTGTTGAGATTTTGAATATTTATCTGCATTATTAAGTTTGCTAACGTTTTAATTTTCAGTCTTATCATCCATGCCTAGTTACTAACAGTTAATATTTACAGAAATTTAAAGTGCAAAAATTTAAATCCTAGGCTATTACAATGCTTTGGGATAATTACATAAAAATGTGCAAGAAAATAAAATGCAGAATTTTAAATCTAGACTATTACATCCCATAATCATTTACATTATTTATATAAAATGCGAGAATAAAAATAACGCACGGGAAATAAATATTAAATCTAAAAATCCTAAGAAAAATTCTAAGTAAACAAGAAAAATCTTTTTTGTTTTATTTTTATTTATTTCAAGAAAAATAATTAAACTAAATCTAAATTTAATTTAAGAAAATAAATATTGAATGAAATTAATCTAATTCTAATATTTTTGCATTTTTTATTAAGAAAACATTTGAAACATAAATTAAATCCTAAATTCTAGTTCATTTTAAAATAAGAAAGTAGTTAAAATTTAATTAATTAATTAATTAATTAAAGCATTTCATTATTTTAATTAAAAAAAGTCTAAGCCTAATTTTTTGAGTTTTTTTATTATTTTCTTAATTAAGTAAAGAAGATAAAAGAAATTAAAACATTACAAAAAAAATTAGATGGGCCTGAAATAGTAAAAAAAAGTGGAGGTGTGGTTGTTGAATTTGCTGGCCCATGAAGGGAGAGGCCTAGATTTTCTTCTGGGTCCAATGTGGATTGGTCTTGATGGCACATGGTGAGCCCGCAGATGGAGTGTGCTAGATCTGATCAGATGGACATCTGATGGCACATGTCTGATGGTATATAATGCACATCTAGCTACGAGGAGCACCGGATCTGCATGGAAAAAGTTAGAAAATATAAAAATGGATCTTACTGAGGCATTTTGAGATGTTTCAGGGCTTGATAATGATTGCAAAATCTTCAGGGAGCCTACAGAAATGTATTTGGATCTTTTGTTTGGACTAAGAAAGGGTGGAACCTAAAATGAGAATTTTTACAACTTTGATAAATTTTGCAAAATTTGTAGAGCTTTTCCAGGTTGTATCTTATGTGTCTTGAAGCTTGCTAATGTGTCCTTTATATAGAGAGGAGGGAGGAGACAAGAGAACAAATGTAATAACAACTATAAACATGTACTTTTAAAGCCATGAATGATGTTTTGTAACTTTGCCAAAGACATGGAATCTTGTCCTTTATGAATTTGAATAAATGTGGACATTTCATGCACGAAATTCTATGGGCCTAATCTGTCCAAAACATCAACCCAAAGCTCAAAGCCCATTTTCAATTATTTTATACATTTTATTTTATATTTATTTGAAATAAATTAAAAAAATATGAACAAAATAGTTAGCAAAGGCAAGGCATGGCAAGAATAATTTTAGAGGTCCTATATAGGCTTAGGAAGATGTTTGAAGTTCAAGAAATCAAACCATTGACCTAAAACTTCAAGTTTGCTCAATGCATAATTCTTGAAAATTCACAAATTTTCCCAACTTGGGACAACCATAACTTGCTCAATTTTTATCTCATGTCGATGATCTTGTATTTTTAGAAAGCCCAAGATGTCTACTTCAATCCCTATTTTGATCAATTTTGCATTTGAAGATGTTATCTTGATGTAAAAGGTCTTGGAAAGAAGTGGCTTTTGTTGACTTTCTAAAAATAACCTATAATGTATGAACTTGTATATTTCAAATGGTGCATTTCTTGAACTTGGGGGATTAAGAGAAGTTGTATGGAATTGGATTCTCTTCAAAATGAGCTTTGGATGGAAATTTTTTAATAAAGTATGAGAAATTTATGTTTGGTTAAAGTTTGGTTGACTTTTCATATAGAAACCCTAATTTGCCATTTTTTACTTTTGATGGGTTAAGAGCATTTCTTGAGGAATCATGATCAAACCTTGATCAAATGATGGATTTCACTTCAAAATGTTGATGGTGACTAAAAATCTTAAAGTTTGACTGTACATGGGCCACAATTGACTTTTGACCTAACATAGTTGATTTTCCAATACTTGAGCAATTGACTGAGCAAACTTATTGAGAAAGGCATGAAACTTGGCATGGATGACCTTGAAGACATATTAGGACCATGGAAAGCATTTAAGACCATTGGAGCTCAACCATCTTGATAAAAAATGAAACCCTAGTTGGGGGTTCATTGCCTTAGGAGGAGAATTGTCTGGTCAATTCTTGGTCAACCTTCGAGCAATTGAGAACCTCTAGGATTATGTCTTGTGTGAAAATAGGAGGGAAGATTTTGGGGTACATCAGCTGCCCCTGTTCAATCTTCTTAAACCTGAAGATTTAGATTGGCTTGTTTGCCTTTCGTGATCTGAAGGTGGAAGATGATTGAACACTAGAGTGCCCAGAAATTTTCACTTGCCCGAAGTGATATTGTTGGTGAATAATATCGGGAATGGGCTTACAGATGCCATTTGAAAAAGATGAGAGATGACTGTCGGAGATGGGTTTAAAGATATCATCCAAGGAATATGACGGAGAGTCGTCGGAGATGGGCTTAAAGATGGCATCCAAGGAGATGCTGACTTCATAAGAAGTTTCCTAGTGGGGATTCTTGTTCTTGCTGTCCGATGAGGAGTCTGCTGGGGAATGTTTTTTAGGGGAATAGAGTCTAGGAGCTTCGGTTGTCCATTACTCTACTGGGGAGTCATCCCTTGACTGAAGAGACGGAAGTGAACTTCTATCTGGTCAGGATCCAGGCTTTACAATGATTTCCGGGGATTTCCTCTTTCTGTTTGAGTATGTTCTACCGGGGATTGACTCTGCTTGAGAATAACTCTGTGGAGGGAGATGCTTTATTGGAAGATTTTGTCAATGTAGAGAAATAAACACTATTGGGGAATGAACTTCCATAGTCTTAGAAATAAACTCTAACCGGGAGGAGGTTTTATACACTGTTTAAGGTTATAAAGCTCGGCTGGGGAACACATATTTCAGCTCTCTGAAGGAACTTGGTTGGAGGAAGTAATTCCTGCATGGGGAAGAAGAGGTCAAAACTTTGATGGTTTCTACTCTGTGGGGAACATAGGTGTCACTGGGTCATATGTAGCGGTGACTTCGCCTTAGAATATCTCTGCCCCCGTAATTGCCAGAGAAAGTACATGTGGAGACTTTATGGATGGTTTGAGTGTCATCCCTACTCATGGGGTGCTTGGTAAATGCTGATCAGGATAACAAGTCTTCTACTGATAGAAGAGTGACAAGATGACAGGACATAGTCGTACGCTTTAATCCCTAACTTTTTCCTGGACCGCTCTTTTGGGTTTTCAGTCCACCCGGATAACCTTTTTTGCCCAAGCCGCCTTTTTAGGTTTTTGACTTTTCGGTTGCATAAGTTTTGTATATATCCCTAATTTTTGCCCGAACTCTTTTTGGTTCTCCAGGATGCCCTTATTTTTGCCTAGGCCTGTCAACCTAGCGGGTCTTTTTTATGCGTAGTCTTTTCTGACTATGTCCATGTTCATCGGGTGCGGAGAATTGTCATTGTCCTTAGTAGTAAGTGTTGTCACACTGCCATAAGGTGTTTGTTTGATCATACAAGATTCGTTGTTGGGATTCATGTCCAATGCCCCAAGTGATTCAGATGGAGTTCTGCCCCTGGATATTTGGCATTTTTGAGAGATTCCTTGAACCTTGACTTGACTGCCCCAGATCAACTGGACACCATGCTATGCCCCTTGATTAGGAATGGCCTATCACTGGAATGTCTTTCCATCTGAGGTGACTCTATCCACTGAGAAGATTTTTGTTCATCGAATATCCGTCGTGCGAATTTTTCTGCTGTTGAACAAATAGTCATATGCAAATAATGGTATTTTAAGAATGCAAAGCTTATGTGTGTCTTGAAGTTTGAAAATCCATTTTTTAGTAAAACAAACAAATTTTGTAAAAGTGTGATGTCAACTCAGGATTTATAGCAAACCCTAAAGGAGTCAGGATACCTCTTGTAACAGTATGCTTTCGAACTAACCCATGCTTCAGCTAGGACTTTTAAGGGTTATAACTTGGCCTGGTTCACTGTTTAAGAAACAAAGGATAAAGGCTCAAAGTTTATTTGTACCCACCCGTTCTTCATGATGTTCTTCAGTCCTATGCTAAGTTAATTGCGCGTTTAGATCTCGATTAAGTCTGGAATCTTTGTTCTGATATTTGGTGATGATTCAAAAATTGAATGTTTGTTTTAAAGAGGCAGTCTTTTTTGTAATCTTATTTTTTTCGAGGATTTGCAGTACCTTTTTTTTCTTCATTATCCCTTCTTTTTCCTGAACTGTTTCTTTTGTGACTACAGTCAACGAGATGCCCCAGTTTTTTTCTTAAGTCTCCTTCATAGGTTTTGACTTAGCTGGCTTTTCTTTTGAAAAATAATGATTGTCGGCTTTGATGATTATGTGGAACCATCACCATCTTTTGGAAGGTATCTTCTACACTATTTGTCGTGTATGAAGGATGAGCTTGCGACTGAATGCGCCTCTGAATTAACTGAGAAAATTACCCTGCCCCAGGTTATGATTAAAGGTTTCCATTTATGTGAAAAGAAAAAACTCCTACTTCTTTGGCTCAAAGGGGTTGACTAGGGATTATCTTCCTTATAACTCCACTGTTTAGGATTTTGAAACAATGCCTGCACATTGTTAAAGGGGTCTGTTCAAAAGCATATTGTAGAGATTATGGTATCATTTTCGTCATCCTCCTTCTAAAGACTCAGAACTTTTGATCGAGAGTTGAATATCATAAAAATGAAAGCAATTTAAATATAGTTAATACAAATGAATTGATTCAAAATAGACATATGCAATGCTTTGATAAAGTAACAAAGTTTGACATGAATAAATGTTCGAACAATCAAAAGAAAATTACAAATTGAAAATTCTAATGAATAAAAAGCCTCTTTGTATGAACTTGTTGCCTCAGATGGTATGTCTTTGAGGGACGGTAGAAGAACTCAGTCTGGCCAACTGGTGTGAACTCCAACACTCCTTCGTTAATCAAGTCCTGAATCTTATTTTTCAATGCCCAACAGTCATTCGTATCATGTACAAGACTATCAGCATGGTAGGTGCATATTGCATCAGGATTGTAGTTAGGGGAAGAAGTTTTGGGGTTTGTATGAGGCCATATCAACGTAACCAGATTCATCCTCAACATGTGTTGTAAAGCTTGAGACAGCGGCATGTTGAGTTTGGTAAACTGCCTCTTGAGTGTATCCGGCTTACTCTGATTAACCCTTTGTTTTTTGCGAGGTTGTTGTTAGACCCATGATGTGGTAGCTATTTGGAAATGTCCACTTTTCACCAAACCAACCTCTTGTCTTCTTGGAGGTTGATCAATGACTTGGTTCCCAACCTCGACTGTTTGCTTCACACGGTTGAATTCGTCTTGATGAAGCTTGTTGACAAATCCTCTCAGCTCTTCTGGTACCCAGGCCAAGCCTTGGATAAGAGCCATCTGCCCCAGCATCTGGGTTCTCATTGCTTCAACCTCAGCTTGCAGTTGTTCCAACCGTTCGTCCTTATTGTCTTTAGGATTTTTCTTGGCTAGGTTCCCAGTGAGGAGTGCTTTTAACTCTTTCTGCCCCTTGGATAGGTTTAGGAACATTTCCATGAACTGAGCCTCTTGAATTTGGAGATCTATGTTGTCTTGTTTGAGAGCCATTGCTGAAATAAACAACGAGAACATGAGAGACCTGTTATGAAACATGCTTATGCAATGATATGTATGATATATGTATGCAATGTTTTCAAGGATTTCTAAGACTTAAAATTGCTTAAACATAAAGAGAACAAACATTAATTGCATTAAGAAGTTTTATCGATCACAATGATTCCTCTTGGGCTTACAAAAGAGATAACAAAGCAAAAATAACTCTCTAAGCAAAGAGACTCAAGCTTCCCATCAACGCATCCTCTTTGGTGCAATGTAAGCGTTTATATTCTTCTCCTCGTGAAGTAACATGGTGAGATATAAAACCTTCTTCTCGTTGGCATAAAATTGGGTTTCGAAAGTATCTCGTTCTTCTCTGAGTTGGATCTAAGATTTTAGTAACACCTCAAGGTCAGTTGACATGTCAGGATGAAACACAATGTAAGGAGTGTCTCCCTCAGCAATTTTCTCCATAATCACAGGTAAGATGGCTGGGTAAGGCATCATAAGACATTGAGCACAAGCTCTCACCCATTTGAGGTAAGGCTCAAGAGGGATGGAATTCTTGTGCCCTAGTGTTTTGCTATTAACTCTGTTTATCATGCCCCAAGATCGTATGAACCTCTTGCGATAACCCTGGAAATCATTCTCATAGTCAAATGTGATTCCTTGGACGAGTGTGTCGTGAGGACCATCCCTTATAGCATAACCAAATTTTTGCAATGCCAAACAACGATTATAAGTTATTCCTCCCCTAATGCCTAAGAGAGGGACATTAGGGAATTCCCCACAACGATCAATGATAGTGATACTCTCCAAGGATCGGGAACACCAATGAATATCTGAATGTGTATGGGACATCAGCCTATGAGACCATCTTAATACCCTGATCATTCTTCAAAATAGACCTAGGTAGGAGCGAAATAAACCACTTAGACAATAGAGGAGTGAAACACAGAAGGGTCCCTCTTCTCTTTAGAGTGCGAGTATGCAGAGAGTGTAGAATATCCCTAAGTAAAGTAGGTACCGGATTATGAGACAAAAATCATAACCGCATTCACATCTATGAGTTGGTCCGTGTTAGGGAATAGTACCACCCCATAGATGAGAAGGGCCAACACTTCTTCAAAAGCTTTTAAATCCACGCTATCCTAAAAATGGCGAACTTTCTCAAATAAAAACTTAGCTGGAAATCCCTGGACACTTCTTCTGGTTTCCAAATTTACCACTACATCAGGCCATTGTAAAGACAGAGCTTGAGCAATCTCTTCAGGCTTTGGGTCTCTTTCCATACTGTTTAATGGTGGCTGATTAAGGATAGGTACCCCTAATAACTGAGAAAACTCCTCCATAGTAGGCACTAACTGGTAATCCAGAAAAGTGAAGCAGTGGTGCAATGGGTCAAAGAACTGAAAGAGCACCTTTATCATTTCTTCATCAGGGGTTGAAGTGACCAAGTTGAGAAGTCGACCATGTTTTTCAGTGAAGGAAGAGCTTTCAGGAATCCTTGATGCTAACTACTTGAGTTGAGGATGCACTTTCATAAGGTTGATTTGGATAGTGTTCCTGCGAGCGGATGTCATGTCCTACAAAATAAGACAAAGATAAGCCCTTGAAAATACTTGAAATGGTTAGTATGATATGCCATGTTATAATGTCATGAATATGCTAAGAAATCACTGATATAGCAAGCACAAACAAATCACACCAAAAACCTTAAGTTTAAGGCTTGCATGGGTTTTAAGGTCATACCCTCTTGAAGTTGAATTGGTTCAACCTGTCTTATAAATATTAACCCGGTTCTAAGGGATCTCAATATCACTGATCTTTCCCACAAGTTTTGTTCCGATAGGCGACTGACTCACAACCAAACAAAACTCGGGAGTCAAATCTCAATGAGTGTAGCATCGAGTATCTGCTGACTTTGGGAATACACCAAAGACGGCCAGCTCGTTACGTCCTAATGGCCAAGTTGTTCATTTAAAGGTTCTAAGGTCATTTGACACTTCATGACACCACGCAGCGGCCCTGTATTCTCCTTGATTAACTCAAGGGCTACCGGTACCAACCAAAGTTTCGCATAAACGTAGCCATCGCTTCAACCGTGTCGGTATACCCCGCACAGTTTCCACGATCTATTGCTACTTACCTAAAAGGTTTTGCCATATCCGGGTGTAGGATCTATAGTACCCAAATAAATACCCTTAAAAGTAAAGAAAACAAATAAACAAAGAAGCAAAATAATCTAGACCCTAAGGTAAACCACAATTTTATTATTCCCCAGCAGAGTCGCCAGTTCTGTGATATGGTGGTAGAATCGACAGTTAATACTGGTTTGCGTTTTTTGTTCGCAAATGTCGCAGTAAGCAAGACTCGCCACCGAATTTTCTTTTATCTAACAAAGGAAAGGGTGAAAAGAACAGAAAAGACCTTTTTTCGATATTTTTTTGAGTAAGGGGGTATATTATGGAAAGGGAAGGTGTTAGCACACTTTCCATCCGTAGTTTTCTACGGGCTCTTAGAGGTTTGCTCATTTTGAAATACCTTTGTGCTTTGTGTTTTGATAATGTTTGTTTGCTTTATGGTAACTCTTGTATCTGTCCTCAAGAGTGTGATAAAGCGTTTTGAAAGTAGTTTTTAAAAGTGTGTAAGTGTAAAAGAAGATTTGAGCAAGTACTTAAGAGTTATCTACCTACTCGAAAAAAGACGTTCTTTTTCTCCTTTCCTTTTGATAGTGCTATCCTACTATTACTGAGTAGGTATCCCTATCGTCGAATGTTGAGGGACATTCGAAGGGATGTTTTACAGTCAAAAAGGCAACATACGAAGACGCTTTAACAACTTTTGTTTAAGGGACGAGATCATTTACCAAAAGGCAATGCTGTAAGGGTCATCGAGGGACTATGATCTTTTGATTTTACGGATCTTTGCTAAAGTGTCTCCATTCTCGAGGGACATGAATGCTTTATTTTCTGAAAGGCAACCGAAGTGAGAGATACCTTAGAGGTGCGTATGTGCAAGTGTGTTGAGATTCAGTTAATTATCTTGCATTATTAAGTTTGCTAACGTTTTAATTTTCAGTCTTATCATGCATGCCTAGTTACTAACATTTAATATTTACATAAATTTAAAGTGCGAAAATTAAATCCTAGGCTATTACAATGCTTTGGGACAATTACATCAAAGGTGCAAGAAAATAAAATGCAGAATTTTAAATATAGATTATTAGATCCCATAATCAGTTACATTATTTATATAAAATGCGAGAATAAAAATAACGCGCGCGAAATAAATATCACGTCTAAAAATCCTAAGAAAAATTCTAAGTAAACTAGAAAAATCTTTTTGGTTTTATTTCTATTTATTTCAAGAAAATAATTAAACTAAATCTAAATTTAATTTAAGAAAATAAATATTGAATGAAATTAATCTAATTCTAATATTTTTGCATTTTTTATTAAGAAAACATTTGAAACATAAATTAGATCCTAAATTCTAGTTCGTTTTAAAATAAGAAAGTAGTTAAAATTTAATTAATTAATTAATTAAAGAATTTCATTATTTTAATTAAAAATAAGTCTAAGCCTAATTTTTTTGTGAGTTTTTTTTATTGTTTTCTTAATTAAGTAAAGAAGATAAAAGAAATTAAAACATTACAAAAAAAAACTAGATGGGCCTGAGATAGTAAAAAAAAGCGGGGTTGTGGTTGTTGAATTCGCTGGCCCATAAAGGGATAGGCTTAGATTTGCTTCCCGATCCAATGTGGATTGGTCTTGATGGCACATGGTGAGCCCACAGATGGAGTGCGCTAGATCTGATCAGATGGACATCTGATGGCACATGTCTGAAGGTGTATAATGCACATCTAACTACGAGGAGTACCAGATCTTTATGAAACAAGTTAGAAAATATAAAAATGGAGCTTACTGAGGCGTTTTGTGATGTTTCAGGGCTTGGTAATGATTGCAAAAGCTTCAGGGAGCCTCCAAGAATGTAATTGGATCTTTTGTTTGGATTGAGAAAGGCTAGAACCTAAAATGCAAATTTTTACAAAGTTGATAATTTTTGCAAAATTTGTAGAGCTTTTCTAGGCTGTATCTTATGTGTCTTGAAGCTTGCTAATGCGTCCTTTATATAGAGAGGAGGGAGGAGACAAGAGAACAAAGGTAATAACAACTATAAACATGTGTTTTTAAAGCCATGAATGATGTTTTGTAACTTTGCCAAAGACATATAATCTTGTCCTTTTTGAATTTGAATGAATGTGGACATTGCTTGCACGGAATTTTATGGGCCTAGGATGTCCAAAACATCAATCCAAAGCTCAAAGCCCATTTCCAATTATTTTATACATTTTATTTTATATTTATTTGAAATAAAGTAAAATAAATATGAATAAAATAGTTAGCAATGGCAAGGCATGGAAAGAATAATTTTAGAGGTCCTATATAGGCTTAGGAAGATGTTTTAAGTCCAATAAATTAAGCCATTTACCTAAAACTTCAAGTTTGCTCAATGCATAATTCTTGAAAATTCACAAATTTTCCCAACTTGGGAAACCCATAACTTGCTCAATTTTTATCTCATGTCGATGATCTTATATTTTTGGAAAGCCTAAGATGTCTACTTCAATCCCTATTTTTATCAATTTTGCATTTGAAGATGTTATCTTGATGTAAAAGGTCTTGGAAAAAAGTGGGTTTTGTTTACTTTCTAAAAATGACCTGTAATGTATGAACTTGTATCTTTCAAATGGTGCATTTCTTGAACTTGGGGGCTGAAGAGAAGTTATAAGGAATTGGATACTCTTAAAAATGAGCTTTTGTTGGAAAATTTCTAATAAATTATGATAAAGTTATGCTTGGTCAAAGTTTGGTTGATTTTTCCTATAGAAACCCTAATTTGCCATTTTTGACTTTTTATGGGTTAAGAGCATTTCTTGAGGAATCATGATCAAACCTTGATCAAATGATGGATATCACTTCAAAATGTTTATGTTGACCCAAAATCTTAAAGTTTGACTGTACATGTGCCGTAATTGACTTTTGACCTAACACCGTTGATTTTCCATACTTGAGCAATTTACTGAGCAAACTTATTGAGCAAGGCATAAAACTTGGCATGGATGACCTTGAAGACATATTAGGACCCTGGAAATAATTTGAGACCATTGGAGCTCAACCATCTTGATAAAAATTGAAACCCTAGTTGGGGGTTCATTGCCTTATGAGGAGAATTGTCTGGTCAATTCTTGGTCAACCTTTGAGCAATTGAGAGCCTCTAGGATTATGTCTTGTGTGAAAATGTGAGGGAAAATTTTGGGGTACAACACTGGCCAAGGGGCAACTAGAGTTGATGACATTGCTGGCATCCAAAAAGAAACCAAAAAGGAAAGCCCTAGTCAACATGGGTAAAAGATTCAGAGAGCCGATCCGCCAGGTGCTGATAGTTGAAGATTCTTCGGGGGAAGACGAAAATAAAATTGGAGAAGCAAGGAGTACCCAGGATGGGTGTGTCAATGATCGAGTGTCTGATGATGAAGACTATTTTGACGAGCAATATCCTCTTGCCAACGATAAATACAAGCAGCTAGAGAATAAACTGAAGGCCGTTGAGATTCAAGCCATCCCTGGTTTGGATTTTGATGACTTAGGTTTAATATCTGGGCTTGTCATTCCCCATAAATTCAAGATACCAGTCTTCGTTAAATATGATGGGGTTTCTTGACCAAAGCTTCATCTGAAGTCTTACATGCGTAAAATACAACCGCACACCGCCGGCAAGAAATGTTGGGTCCATTTCTTTCAAGAAAGCTTGATTGGGACTCAGTTAGAGTGGTTTTACCAATTGGAGGGATCCCATATCCATACATTGGAATACTTGGCCACTGCTTTCTATAACCAATACCAATACAATGCCGACCTGACACCGACTAGAGTTCAATTGCAAGACATGACGATGGGTAAAAATGAGGGGTTCAAAGAGTACGCTCAAAAGTGAAGGGATCTTTCCATTAGGTTCCAACCATTGTTAATTGACAGGGAACATATTGATATGGTTATGAGTACGTTATCTGGTCCATTTTTCAACTTATTGGTTGGGTGTTCTTCGTCCGGTTTCACCAAACTGATCCTAATTGATGAAAGAGTCGAAAGTGGTATCAAGAGCGGGAAGATCCCCCATAGCATCTGCTTCCACCTCCAACTCCATAAAGAAACCCTTCATTGTGAAGAAAGAAATGAATTTTGTGTATGGGGCAAGGGCCCGTACCAAGAAGGATAACCGTTCGTCCGTCAATGTTGTTCGGATTTCCAATCCTACTCCTGTTCAGAGACAATCTCCCAATCATTAACAATTTGAGGCTCCACGAAGACAATTCACAAGGATAGGCATGTCGCTATCCCAAGCCTTACAACACCTGTTAAAGGCTAACATAGTGACACTGCGTGATCCTCCGTCCAATCCAAATACAATCTGAATACCGAGTGTGCATATCACTTGAATAGTCCCGGGCATGAGACCGATCAATTTTGGGCATTGAAGAACAAAATTCAAGACCTAATAGACAACAAGACATCAAATTTGATCCGTCTACAATTCCCAATATGATAACGGCACCAATGCCAAAGCATGGAAAAGGTGTCAATGCAATTAAAGACACCATTTTTGTTTCCTCCATCGAAGACTTGACCACTCCGTTAACCATTATCAAAAAAAAATTGCTAAAAGTCGGGGTTTTCCCTGGCTGTTTGAAGGAATGTGACTGCTGTGCCATACAAGTTAATGGGTGTGACTGGCTGAAAGAAGGTGTTCCATGCCTGATGAATAATCATGAGATCCTATTTGAGAAAACTCCGTCCACCAAAAACTTGACTGATAAGATTGAAGACCTCTCCATCATAACAATTTCAAACAAGCCTCTTAGGATCTTCTCAAAGAGTCCTATCAGGACTTCGAATGAACCGACTGTTTCTCCTCTAAGAATTACTACCCTGGGCCAATTTCGTACTCTTCCAACAAAGTAGTGTCGTGGAACTACGGTGCCGAAGTATTCTACCATGGAATAAAGTAAGATGCTTGGATTGAAGAAAGCAAAGCTGATGACATTGGTAATATTGATGGCTCTAGTAAGGTGACCAGGACTGGGAGAATATTTTCACCCAACATTTCACCCCCAACTGCTATAATGACAGTTATCCGCATCACCATTGCTAAGCCTAGTGTTGGTATTAGAGGTAAGGAGAAAGTAGTTGAGCCTGTTGAGACAAAGGCGCCCGCAAAAGACATTGTTGTTGAGGAACCTTCCTCTCAAGAAATGGATGAAATCTTGAAAATTATCAAGAGGAGTGATTTCAAGATAGTGGACAGCTGGGGAAAACCCCTTCCAAGATCTCCATGTTATCTTTGCTACTTTGTTCCGATGCTCATGCCCGAACGTTGATCATATTCTTAAAGAAAGCTCATGTCCCTCATGAGACCACAACTGACCAATTCGAAAATTATGTTGCAAGCTTGACAACTGATAACAGATTGGGGTTCTCGGATGCTGATCTGACACCACTTGGAAGAAACCATAACAAAGCTTTACATGTTTCTGTTGAATGTAATGGGACTACCCTAGCACATATTTTGGTTGACACTGGCTCTTCTTTAAACGTGCTACCCAAGGGGGTTTTGGACCGGTTATACTGTGAAGGACTGGTGTTGAAGCCGAGTGATATTATTGTGAGGGCTTTCGATGGGTCCAAAAGGACAGTTCATGGAGAGGTGGATCTCCCGATCAAAGTGGGCTCACAGATTTTCAACTCTACTTTCTATATCATGAACATCCATCTTGCTTACTCCTATTTGCTGGGTCGCCCTTGGGTTCATGGAGCAGGGGAAGTAACATCTACCCTTCACCAAAATCTAAAGTACCCAGTCAAGGGGAGGATCATCACTGTTTATGGTGAGGAGGAATTCTTGGTAAGCCATCTCAATTCTTTCAAATATGTGGAAATGGATGGCGAATTTATAGAAATCCCGTGCCAGGCTTTTGAAGTTGTTCCACCTATGGTTTCTACTACCAAAATCTCCTCAGACATGCCCAAAGTTGATAAGGTTGTGCCAAGGATGGCTTCATTTAAGGATGCTCGTGCCACAGTCGAAGATGGAAATTGTGCTACCTGGGGACAACTCCCCGAGATCCCGTTCAAAGCATACAAATGTGGGATGGGTTTCATTATCAAGGCTCAGAAGGAAGTAAGGCGCACTCGTGCGGGAAAACCCCCTCTCCGTATTGGAAATCACGAAGTACACGCCGTGGAGGATTCTAATGATGAATGTGCATTTAAAGAATGGGTATACCCTACTACAACATAGCTCAACAATTGGCACGCAAAGGATTTCGTTCCTATCTCTTTCATTGAGGAGTAATTACTTGTTTATTGCTTTCTATCAATTTAAGAGCCTTTATCTGTAATATTAAACAATGACTTTTAAGCCATATGTCTGGCCCGGGGCACTATGGTCCATTTGCTAAGGGTTTTATATATGTTCACTTTATCATATGATCATTCAATATAAACCATTGGACTTTTGAATTCAAATTTTTTTGCTCATTGCCTTTCTTCTTTTTCAAATACCTTTTTCAAATACCTTTTTCAAATAGCCATGTATCTTACATGCACACACACACACACTCTTGCAAGTCCTCGTCCACTCCTGATCTCATTGACAATGACTCTATTATTTCCAGCTATGACTTCAAACATCCAATTAACCAATCCAAAGACAAAGGCGAGGAAGATTGTGAAATACTGGCAAAATTATCCAGACTTCTAATGCAAGAGGAAAAACCTATTCAGCCGCATGAAGAGTCAGTTGAAGTCATCAACCTAGGTACCGAGACACACAACAAAGAGGCCAAGATCGGCACCAACCTAGGAAGCACTGTTAAAAGAAGATTGGTTCAAATGTTGCATGATTATGTGGAAGTGTTTGCTTGGTCGTATGAAGATATGCCAGGGTTAGATAGCGACATTGTAGTTCATCGTCTGTCAATAAAGGAAGATTGTCCTCCTATCTAGAAAAAAGTTTGTTGCATGCGGCCTGACATGTCTGAAAAGATAAAAGCTGAAGTGATGAAACAATTCGACATAGGATTCCTAGTTGTGACATATTATCCCCATTGGGTTGTGAACGTTGTTCCAGTTCTAAAGAAAGACGAAATATTTCGTATGTGCGTAGATTATAGGGATCTGAATATGGCAAGCCCAAAGGATGACTTCCCTCTACCTCATATTGACGTCTTGGTCGATAACACTGCTCAACATAAAGTCTTCTCTTTCATGGATGGTTTCTCCGGCTATAATCAAATTAAGATGGCTCCTGAAGACATGGAGAAGACCACCTTCATTAAACAATGGGGCACCTTTTGCTACAAGGTCATGCCATTCGGATTGAAGAATGCAGGGGCAACATATCAAAGGGCTATGATGGATTTGTTTCATGATATGATCCATCATGAAATAGAGGTATATGTGGATTATATGATTGCAAGGTCAAAACTGAAGAATAGAATCTCAATCACCTATACAAACTATTCGAGAGGCTAAAAACATACAAGCTAAGGTTGAACCCTAATAAGTGCACATTCAAAGTAAGATCTTGAAAACTTTTAGGTTTTGTTGTCAGTGGTAAAGGCATCGAAGTTGATCCTGCAAAGGTAAAAGCCATTCAAGAAATTCCAATTCCCCATTCTGAAAAGGAGGTTAGAGGATTATTGGGTCGTCTTAACTACATCGCCCACTTCATATCTCAGTTAACTGCTACTTGTGAGCCAATCTTCAAACTCTTGAAGAAAGATCAAGTAGTCAGATGGAATGATGAATGCCAAGCTGCCTTCGATAAAATCAAAGAATATCTGCAAGAACCTCCTATCCTCATGCCTCCAGTTGAAGGAAGACCCTTGATCATGTACTTGATTGTGCTAGAGAATTCTATGGGATGTGTGTTGGGCCAACATGACGAATGGCCGAAAAGAGAATGCAATTTACTACCAGAGCAAACAGTTTACCGATTATGAAACCAGATATTCATTGCTCGAGAAAACTTAATGCGCTATGGCATGGGCTGCTCGTCGGCTAAGACAGTACATGTTGAATCATACCACTCTATTAATTTATAAGATAGACCCTATCAAGTACATCTTCGAGAAACCCGCTCTGTCCGGACGAATAGCTAGATGGAAAATGATCTTGACTGAGTACGATATTCAATACACAACATAAAAGGCCATCAAAGGAAGTGTATTGGCAGATCATCTGGCCCATCAAGCTGTTGATGATTATCAGTCTTTGTACTTTGACTTCCCGGATGATAATATCATGTTAGTGACCGATTGTGCAAAACCTGGACCGTATGACGGACCTGAAAAAGGACCCCAATGGACTATGGTTTTTGATGGGGCATCCAACGCTTTGGGTAACGGGATTGGTGAAGTGATAGTTTATTCTGAGGGTTGCCACACCCCTTTCACTGCTAGATTATGCTTCGATTGTACAAATAACATGGTTGAATATGAGGCATGCATTTTGGGTCTGAAGGCTGCCATTGATTTAAGGATCACACATCTGAATGTATTTGGAGATTACGCTCTAGTGATTAGCTAAGTAAATGGAGATTGGGATGCTAAGCATCCCAATATTATTACTTACAAGGAGCTTGTGCTATCTCTGATTCCATACTTTGAAGAAATCACCTTTGAACACTTCCCTAGAGAAGAAAATCAGTTAGTCGATGCTTTAGCCACAATGTCTTCTATGTTCAAAATCAAATGGGACAACAAAGCTCCTATGATTACAATTGAGAGATTTGACGAACCTGCACACTGCTATGAGCTTGACACTAACGCCGAGAAACCATGGTACCATGAGGTGAAGAGATACCTTGAAGAACGAGAGTATCCCAAAGGAGCTTCCATCAATGATAAAAAGTTCTTACGAAGATTCTCATCCAAATTCTTCCTAAGCAATGGAATCCTGTATAAACGCAACCATGATTCTACTATACTCCGATGTGTGGACAAGAAGGAGGCAGAATAAATTATGGAAGACATACATGATGGTCTCTTTGGGAATAACTCTAGTGGATATACTATGGCTAAGAAAATCCTGAGAGCTGGTTACTATTGGTCAACAATGGAGACTGACTACCATCACCATTCAAGGACTTGCCACAAATTCCAAATCTATGTTGATAAGGTCCATGTGCCTCCTATTCTTCTAAACGTCATGACTTCTCTGTGGTTGTTTGAAATGTGGGGCATTGACATGATTGAAGATATTAAACCTACTGCTTCCAATGGAAATTACTTCATTCTTGTCGCTATCGATTATTTCACCAAATGGGTCGAAGCTGCCTCATTTGCCTCAGTCACAAAGAACTTTGTAGCCAGATTCATCAAATATAACCTCATCTGCCGCTATGGTATCCCCGAAAGGATCATCACTGAAAATGGGACCAATCTCAACAATGTTATGATTACAGAACATTGCACTCAATTCAAAATCAAGCATCACAATTCTTCTACTTATAGACCTAAAATGAATGGCACGGTGGAAGCATCCAACAAAAACATTAAGAAGATTGTGTAGAAGATTGTAGTAACCTATAAAGACTGGCATCAGATGTTACCATTTGCTCTTCATGGCTATCGTACTTCAGCTTGGACATCAACTGGGGAAACTCCCTTTTCTTTAGTCTATGGAATGGAAGTTGTCCTGCCAGTGGAAGTTCAGGTTCCCTCACAAAGGATTATGAACGAAGCAGGCATAGGCGAAGATGAATGGATTCAGACAAGATTGGATCAGTTGAACTTGATCGATGAAAAGCGACTGGCTGCTGTTTGTCATGGTCAGATATACCAAAAACATATGATCAAGGCTTTCAACAAAAAGATCAGACCTCAAGTATATCAAGCTGGTGACTTGGTAATACAGCACATCATTCTCCCACAATGCGACCCCAGGGGCAAATGGGCTCCCACTTATGAAGGTCCATTTGTTGTCAAGAAAGTTTTCTCTGGTGGTGCCATGATGCTAACTACTATGGACGGTGAAGATTTCCCACATCCTGTGAATGCATACATAGTTAAAAAATACTAAGCATGAGAGACCCGCTAGGTTGACACACCTAGGAAAGATAATGGCATCCCGGTAAACCAAAGGTTTGGGAAAAAATTAGGGATATATGCAAAAGATTGTACACCTGGTAAGTCGAAAACCCGAAATGGCGGCTTAGGCAAAAATGGGTATCCTGGTGGGCTAAAAACCCGAAAGGGCAGTCCAGGCAAAAATTAAGGATTGAAAGCATATGACTATGTCCCGTGGAATCACCATAGTCGACTTTATTACCAAGGTACGAGTTCAAACGGTCCAAGGTCAATCCAATCAACTTTTGTCAACGGCAAGGGTCATTCGAAGATATTGGGGAAATAGTAGAGTTGGAACACAATGAGATCATTTCCACATGGCTATTATCTTTGTTTTCAATTTTGTTATTTTTTCGACGATTTCCTCTTACTAGGATCTCCGTCTCTTTGTACAAAAACGCCTATTCATGGGCAAAACATTAATACAAATATACTTTGAAGTGCAAACTTTTTGTTTTTGTTTTGAGTGCAAAGATGTCCAATGACTAAAATTGAATGAACATATGCATATGAGCATGTTTAAACTATTTAGTAAATGTGTCCTACCCAACAGCAACGAGCATCTGTTTAACGCAGTTGAGATATCCCCACAGAGTTATCTCATTAGCATTATCCACACGGAGCCTGCTACAATAAACCTTTGCCCCGACAGAGTTGCCCACAAAGCTGGATTTATGCAACCATCGACCAGAGTCTCAATCTCACGACATCCCTCTCCCTAGCCGAGTTGGTCTTAAAAGAAGAAGCCTTGTGGATTTCTTCCTAAATAATTCACCTTTCCAGCATGTCATCAAATATTCTCTTCAACAAGGTTTATTCCCCAACTGAACAATGCATTCCCCAACGGAATCATTTCCTATTAAAACAACTTTCAGTTAATAAGAAGCCTGGACCCGACCAGATAATAATTTAACTTCTCAAGATATTATGAAGCCTAGACCCGACCAGATAATTGTTTAACTTCTCAAGACACTATGAAGCCTGGAACCGACCAGATAATAGTTTAACTTCTCAAAATATTGAAAAAACCTAGACTCAACTAGACAAGGGTTTAACTTATTTTCCCAGTAGAGTTTGCCTCCACCCCCATCAAGTTACTGAAAATCCCGGACCCGACCAGATATCAGTTCAAATTCATTCATTCAAGCAAGTTACTGAAAATCCTGGACCCGACTAGATATCAGTTCAACTTCATTCATTCAAGCAAGTTACTGAAAATCCTGGACCCGACTAGATATCAGTTCAACTTTATTCATTCAAGCAAGTTACTCTGATGCCTGGAATCCAACCAAATATAAGTTCAACTTTATCCTTTCAAGAAAGTTACTATGGAACCTGGAATCCGACCAGATATCAGTTCAACTTCATCCTTTCAAGCAAGTTACTGCGAAGCCTGGACCCGACCAGATATCAGTTCAACTTCATCTTTTCAAAAATCTGCTTTGAAGCCTAGAATCCGACCAGATAGCAGTTTAAAGTTGGTAATTTGCTGTGAAGTCTGGAATCCGACCAGATAACAGCTTAACTTCACTCTCCCAAGTAATTTTCTGCGAAGCCTGGAACCCGACCAGATAACAGTTAATTTAATCTTCCCTAGTAAGTCACTGCGAAGCCTGGAATACGACCAGATAATAGTTAACTTCATTATCCCCAAAAAATTGCTGCCAAGCCTGGATTTTGACCAGATAACAACTAACTTTTGGTTCTTTCCAGTCAGGAATAACTCCCCAGTTAGAGCAATGGATAACCAAAATTCTTGAACATTATTCCTCCAAGAAGAAATCAACACTCCCCACAGAGTTTCCTCATTCAAAGAGCCAAAGTCAACATTCCCCAACGGATTTCTCCTCAAACATTAAAACAGGGATTCACAATGGAAACATTCTAAGCCAAGTTGAAGATACACCTACTCGGTATTCAGTCCCCCAAGGCTCCCCGGCACATCTTCGAGGATTCAACTTCCTAGACAAAGACACGCTGCAATGAACGCATCACATTCATAAACCATAACACATACATAACAAATGCATACAACATAATCTCATTTACTTTGAGAACATCATTGTGCCATGCATACATCTGCATGCAACTAATCATTTTCCTTGCAGGAAAAATCAGCAGACAAAAGATGTTTACTGTTCCAATATAAATCGGCCAAGGATTTATCCTGATAACTTCCCCAGTCATTCTGACTGGCATCTCTAAGCCCATTCCCTACACAATCATCGAGTGCAAATTTCAGGGCACTTTAGTGTTCAATCATCTTCCACCTTCAAGTCACGAATGGTAGGCTCACCAATCTAACTCTTTAGGTTCAAGAAGATTGAACATGGGCAGTTGTTGTACCCCAAAATTTTCCCTCTCATTTCTCAAGAATTTCCTCTCAAGATCTCCCATGAGTCAAGTTTGCAGCACTGATACATCAATTTAGGTTTGAATTAGCACAAGGGCAAAAGGGTTAAAATGCACACTAAAAAGTCAAACTTTGACTTTTGGATCAAAATTAAGTTTCAAGAATCCCATTTCATCATGATATGTTAGAATATGAAGTTGGTCCATTAAGAAAATCAAAAGTCAAAGTTACTTTGGAAAAGTCAACGTTCTAAACACTTAGAAATTTTTCTAAGTGTCAAGAAAATATGATAAGTTCAAAACTTCTGGCCAGATTTTCATCATAATGCAGCTTGATTCAGGAGGAACTTATAACACAAGAGTTGTAGATCTCAATAAGATCTAAAAAATTGCAGAACAGAACTTCTCCTAGAAACATTGGGATGTTAAGTTGTAAATCCTTGAAGGCACGTCCACGAAACTAAAACATTTAGTAAATTTTAGCATTTCCAAGTCAGAATTTGTTTAGAACTTCTGGGCTAGTTTTCACGTGGGTAAATCAGAGTTTGCAAGGATGATTCAAAGAGGGATTACAAATCACATTACAAGCTTTATGAAAAGTCTGAGAGCTCCTTCAGATCATGTTGGAGCAGAAAGAATCAAAGATCAGAAGTTGGACATTTGTTCTAAGTTACGTATATACTGAACTTTTGATCCAGCTTCAAGCTATGCTGCATAATCTCATGTTGCATGATTTCTTACTTGTTAAATATCATCATCATGTAATGCTCACACAAACTTTTGAGTCTTTATCCCAATGTTTAAGCCTTTATCCAAAAGATCTTCCCACGTGTGATACAAAAGTACTATTGGTGTCCTTGAAAAGTAGACTTTTCTACAAAGTTTGTTTTGGGCCCATACTTTACTTTTTTTTAGTGTACTTCTCCACAAATCATGCCTACAAACTTAGATTAGGCGTGGTTAAAGCTTCTAACCACTCCACTTTGCCTTGAAACCATGCTTGTTTAAACTTGCTTCAAAAACAAGTTAAGGATCCATAACACATGATGGTTGTACTTCTGATTTCTCCAAGATGTTAAATCCTTTGCCTATAAATTAACTTCACTTTCAAGCTGTAGGGGGATTAAAAAAAATATTGGAAAAAAGCATTGAAACTTTGTTGAAAATTCCCAAGAACATGAAACTGCAACACAAACACAAAACCTGCTATTTTCTGATTTTTGCATCCAAAACTCTAATTTCTCTTGTGAGTTTCTTGACCAAATCATTCATACAGTTTCCAGAATACACATAGAAGCTTTCCTAGCTTGTTTTTTCAAACTATAAAACATTATTCGCCACTCTCTGTTTCAAAAACCAGAACTTTGCACCTTGACTACTCCAGAACTTTCCCACCATTCATAGATCAAGCTAAGAGTTGCTTCAACTTTCTGAAAACTTGAGGAAGCTGACCAGAATCTCACAACAATCTGAACCAGACTCTAATTCACAGAACAATTTCCAGCTGCAAGGTAAGTTTCTTCTTATTTTTATCTCATTACTTAGGCACTGTTAGGCTTGCATTTTCAAAAATACAATGTAGATATCATGGCTCTGATTCTGTGTAGATTTCATTCATATGTCCTAAGTAGAGAGAATTTCATATCAGAACTTCTTGAGGAAATTAGGGTTCAAAATTAGGATTAGCGAAATTCATGCTTGCTTCTGGTTTACAGTTCTGATGCTTTGTATTTCTGAAATCATGATGAAATTTGCCATAACTTTTATGTTTTCATTTTTCCATTTTGTTGAGAAATAACTAAGTTGCAGATGCTCTGGTTGGCGCAAAGAAGAAGATGAAGTTCATCATCAGGATTTACTTTGTAATATATGTTTATGATTTTGCTTCTAATACTGGATGTATAGACATCCCAGTGGTAGAGAGTGCGCGCATAAGGCATTAGTGTTAAGGGTCTTGAGTTCTAGCCCCATAAACACCTTTTTATGTTTATTTCTTGACATTTTTCCCATTATTTGTCAAACATTGATCCTGGACCAAAACTTCTAAATAACCCCCCCCCCCCCTCAGTTGATTGTCAAAACAGTGATCCTGAACCAGAACTTCTAGATATTCCCATCCAATAGCATTGACACCTCACGGACCCATCATCAGAACTTCTAGCTTGCCAATAACACTAGAACTTCTAGGTTTCCAGTTGCATTAGAACTTATAGACTCTCTCAACAACCAAAGCTTCTGACCTTCCAATAACACTAGAACTACTAGGTTTCCAGTTGCATCAGAACTTCTAGGATTTCCTTTGTTCCCAACAACCCCAAAACTTTGGCTTTCCCCATTTTCTGCTAACATTTTCTTTCTGATTTGCAGCGCACCAGAGTCAAAACTTATGCTCTTTCTCATATTTCTATTCTTTCAGCCATGCGCTGACTCTAGCTTTTATTTCCTTATTTTTATTAATCAAAAAGATAATAAATACTTTATATTCATACACTTTTATTTTATTTCTTTTAAAACAAAAAGACTAAAAATATTGTCTTAAGAAAATTTATTTCTTCTCTTAATAAAAACAAAACAAAACTATTTTACATTTCAATTCTTGTACATTATTTCAATATGGTTGTAATAGATAATTAGGACTTTATTTTCTTGCAATCCCCACTTGTAAACTTGTACACCCCATCCCCCTAATGATTGTAATAGCTAAGAACATTTATTTTCCGCAATTTATCGCTTTCATATAAATGCTAGTAAGTAGGATTTGTATGGGAAGATAAGATCAATCTTAGAGAACACTAATCCAAGATAAACCAAGCATGAAATACAAACACTTTCACACTTGCATCTCTAGGGTTAACTCCACTTGTTGCCTTATGAAAATGGTCATGTTATGCACGTGAGACGTCTTAGCAAAAATAATAAAAAATACAAGATCATAGTCCCTCGATGACGCTTCGAGTGTTGCCTTATAAATGATCTTAGTCCCTCAAGAGAAATACTAAGATATCTCACAACATTGCTATCATGACTATAAATGACCCACGCCCGTCCCTTTACAACCAAAGATAAGGCTTCTTACCAATCAATGGTAAGATATAAACATCTAAAGGAGGAGGAAAATAACAAAGACTTATGAGTAGGTAGAAACGTTTTTAGTTACTTGCTCATCTTCAAAACAAACATCTTTTCAAACACACCAAACACTTTCAAAACATGAAATATTTTCAAAAGTCCAACACTTTGTATACGTTCTTATAGAGACGAGAACCATTACAAAGTTTGCGTAAATGAAGGAGCTTTTCAAAAATATTTTCAAAACCCACAAAAAAGCATACATTCAAAACAAAAGCAATGATCTAGCAAGAAATTAAGAGCCCATAGATAACTATGGATGAAAAGGGTGCTAACACCTTCCCTTTTCATAATCTACCCCCAAACTCAAGAAAATAATCTCAAAGGTCTTTCCAGTTCTTTTCACCCATTCTTTTATTGAATAAAAGAAAATTCGATGGAGACTCTTGCTATCCGCAACAAATGCGATCAAATGCAAAACATCCCAAATCAGTTATCCCACCGTATTACAATGTGTTACATGCATCACCGATTTTGCATTTACATGAAATTCATATTTTAATTTTTGTGATGTTTTGATATGAGCTAACGTTTCTAATGTGTTCCTGAGATGTAATAGTACAGGTCTGAACCCTTGCATGAGTTCCATGATGCCAGAATCGTGCATCACCATGTTTGAACCGTTTTGTGTTATCTTGTTCATATCTCTCTGTACATGATGATTTAGCCAAAACTAACACCATCAATGGATTCACAAGGGTTGATTTATGGGGGGGGGGGGGGGGGGGGGGGGTAGGTTTCTTTTTTATCACTAACATGCATAATTTCACAGGTTGGAGAAATCAACTAACCGGAGAAGACAACCAGAGCTAGGGTTCCGGCGCCTCTCCAGTCCATTTGTTTTTGTTTATAATATATTTATTCGTTTCAGTTATGATATCTGATGAAACAGCCACCCCAGTGGCATGAATGCACGTGCTAAGGCTTTGGTTTCTAAGGGCGTGGGTCCGATCCCTGCCTTTTGCAACTTTTTTGTTATTTTTCAATTCATGCAGGTTTTCAACATATTGTGCAGCGCTTGTTTCCAAACATAAACAAATGCCTAACACAGTGGCAAGCAAGGAAGTGATAAGGCTAGGAGGGTGTGGGTTCAACATCCACCCCATGCAGTTTTACCCTTTTTTTCTTCTTGTTTTACCTAATTTCTTTGATTTTCTAACCCTAATTTTTCCCTTTTTCCTAATTATTTTCTTAATTAACCATTAATCAATTTTAATCTTTTTTAAACAAACCCTAATCAATTAGATTTAGGTTTTAATCAATAATTAATTTTGACATTTTTTTATTATTTGCTAATTAATTAGGTTAATTAATATTTTCTTAAATATTAAAACTAATTAGACTTTAGGTATTTATTTTTATTAATTAAAATTAATTAAACTTACGGTTTTAACTATTTAATTAACTTCAAATCATTTTCAAACAAAAATATAAACAAACATTCAAACACTTCTCTTAATGTTTTTCTTATTTTCTTTTTCCTTTAAATTTTTTAGACGAATGTATAGGTCATACGATTCTTGTAATAGTTTAGATTTATCTTTCTGCATCTTTTTCTTATTATATAACTACTAATGGGATGTAATAGTTTAGGTTTAAATTCCTCATTTTACTTTTCCATATTTTTTATGTAACTACCCCAAAGCCCTGTAATAGCTTAGGTCATTACTTCATGCACCTTTATTTTCCTGTACATTTTATAACTGCTAGTAACTGGGGTTTGTATTTCAAGACTAAAAACAAACGTAGATGTTGTACGCCAAAAATTTTCCTCTCATCTTACTCAACACATGCCCATTGAGATCCTCAACTTGCTCAAGGATGCCCAAGAGTTGACCAGACAAACTCTCTCATAAAGCAATGAACCTCCAACAAGGGTTTCAATTTTCATCAATATGGGTGAGCTCCAAAGGCCTCATATGCTATACATAGTCCTAATATGTCCTCAAGATCATCCATGCCAAGTTTCATGCCTTGCACAAGAATTTTTCTTCGTCAACTGCTCAAATGCCTGAAAATAAACTATACTAGGTCAAAAGTCAACTTGACCCACATACAGCCAAACTTCAAGATTTTTGGTCAACATCAACATTTTGAAGTGATACCCATCATTTTATCAAGGGTTGATCATGATTCCTCAAGGAATTCACCTAATTCATCAAAACTCAAAAGTTGTTAAATTAGGGTTCCTATCGGAAAAGTCAACCAAACTTTGACCAAGCATAACTTTCTCATAATTTATCATAAATTTCTCATCCAAGGCTCATTTTTAAGAGAATCCAATTCCCTACAACTCATCTTCATCCCTCAAAAGATATAAATTCAGACATTATAGGTCGTTTTCAAAAGTAAAAAAAAACACCTTTTGGGTCAAAGCTTCTTACATGAACATGGAATATTAAATTGAGATGAAACCAAAGAGGTTGCTTATGGGACATCCTAAGATTTCTAAAAAGGCCAAGAACACCCACTTAGGATAAAAATTGAAGGAGATATACATTGTCAAAGTTGGCCATTTTTGGAAATTTGCCCGAAGTAAATAATGCTCAAACCTTTTATGCTTGCATTGTGCTTCTAACATGTCCCACGACCCTTGAGCTCACTCATATATTTTTCCATTATTTTTATTATTTATTTTGATTATTTATTCATTAAATGTCAAAATTAAATAAATAAATAATGAAAAATATGTAAGATATGATTGTGAATCTTTTTCTCATCAAATAAACATCAAAATGTGCTAGCAAATCAGAGGGGACTCATGGAAAGAGAGCAAGATTGGATTTGTTCGAAAAATGTGCAAAATCAAATAATTGAAAGCATGGATTTCCTTTTTTTTTGTTGACTTAATGCCTTCTAATACATATACACAATATGGCCAGACCTAGTAGGCACGCAGCTGATGCCAAATAACTGATCTCAAGGTTCCAAAATTCAAGAAAAAAACTCAAACTCATATTCTACATTGCAGCTTTCCTCAAGGGGATTTGAGGATTGCAATCCACTCCTGGGCACCTCCTGAAGCTAACAGTACCATTTGCACGCCTCAAAACTCCAAGAATCATCGCATAACATCATCACGGTTTGCCATTTTTTTCAAATTCGTATCCATGCATTATTGCATTGTTAATATATTTTGATTACATATTCTTGTTTATATGGATGGCTAGAAGCTTTCTGCATACTTAATTTCTAGTTTTGATGCATCAATGCCAAATGTCCATTGTTAGGGTTTTAACCCCCGTTTTAGGGCTTTGAGATGCAGGGAAAATTGGACCAAAAGAAGGTTAACATCATAATCGTGAGATCAAAACGAGTTGATCTGTATGCTTAGAATTGATTTATCATTCCTGACTTTGATTTTTGAAGTTTGTAGGGTTGTAGTTACAGTGGGCGTCCGTAGGTAAAAAGGTTGATATCTAAAGCCACGGTCCAGGGAAGAAGACGGTGGTGTGGCAGGCAACCACTGGCCAATTTGAATTTAGGTGTGTTTTTAGGCATAAGGCGTGCGTTTTTATTATAATATTGTTTGTTTATTATATTACTAGATAAGCAATACGGAGCAGATGGCAAGTAGTGTGGGCATGTGAAGTAAGGGACCTGGGTTCGATCCCAGGTCCAAACATTTTCTCATGTTCTGAATGATTCTTTCCAGATCTAGTATACCTCACAGTCAAGCGTCTATCATACGTTCCCATCAACAGTCTGTCATATATCCTCAAGCCTGGATCAAACATCCCAGATTTGATGACCACGCTAGAGATTCAAAGGGTTAGCATCACAGGATCCTTTGCAGCTTTTTGGGCCACCAACCTTGGGCCCATCAAATTCAGAATCACCCCCCTGATTGATAATAACATCAAGCCCAATTTTAGTTCTTTCTCTTATTTATTTATTTATTATTCTATTTCATTTATTTATTTTATTTATTTCAAAATTTTATTATCAAATCAAAATCATGAAAAAATAAAATCACAATGATGTAGAATTAGATTTTTTTTATATATTAAATTTTATTGAAAATAAATTAGATTAATTAGATTCACTTGATTGTTTTTTTTAATTAATTAAAATTAATTATATAAATTAGGTTTAATTTGTAATTAAATTATTTTCTCAATTAAAAAACACAAAAATATTTTTTAATCAATCAGGTTTTTTAGGCTTCTAATTTATCCTCGTATTTAAGTCATCACGCGCGCCTTTACTTTCTTTTAATTCAATTAATGTAATTGTTGATGGTTTGTAATAGTTTCAAATTAGGGTTTTATCTATTGTTTATTCCCCATGTTTTGATTATGTAATCCCCTCCCCAAAGCCTTGTAATAGTTAGGAGTTTAATTTCTCTCTTTTAATTTCCGCAACTATTTAACTGCTAGATGTATGGACGATAGGCTTGCATGTGAAAGATAAACGATTAATACAGTAGAAAACCCTAATTGTGCAAAGATAATTAACTGGAAAAAACACACTTCCACATGTTCACTCCTAGGGTTTACCCCACTTGGTTGCCTTGGAAATAATGGTCGTGTCCCTTGAATGTAGGGATACCTTAGCAATGACCCGCGATTCAAACTCGTCATAAAGATCATAGTCCCTATTGGTCCCTCGAGTTGCCTACGAATTGATCTTATGACGATAGTACCTTCGAAACACTAAGGTATCTTTACTTGTTACCTTCAGTGACCATTTAGTCCCTTCGAACGTCCCTTTATAAATCCAACGACGGAGTTACCTACTCCTTGATAATAGGATAGAGTTGTCTAAAGGAAACGAAAACGAACAAACTTCTTTTTCGAGTAGGTGGAAATCTTAAGCACTTGCTCAAAATAAAAACTTTTTCACACAAACACTTTTCAAAACAGTTTTCAAAACAACTTCGTCACACTCTTGAGGACCGATACAAGGGTTATCACGAAGTAAACAAAAATTTTCAAAACAAGCACACACGAGCAATTTTAAATGAGCAAGTACCTAAGAGCCCGTGGAAAACCACGAATAGAAAGGGTGATAACACCATCCCTTTCTATAATCTACCCCCTGTACTCAGAAACATTCTCGAAAAAGGTTTTTTCTATTCTTTTTCCTCTTCCTTTATTGGATGAAATAAAAGTCGATGGTGACTCTTGCTTACCGCGACATTTGTGAATACAAAAACGCAAACCAGTATTAACAGTAGGTTCTGCCACCGTATCACGGTAGAAAACCCTAATATTTAAGAAAATATAATTTAAAAAAAACACCTCACACACTTGCACCTCTAAGGTAACCTCTCTTATTGCCTTACGAATATTGTTCATTTCCCTCGAAAGTGGGGATACTTTAGCAAAAGACCCTCGATCAAGTCATCATTGTCCCTTTCGAATAAAGATCATAATCCCTTGATGACCCTTCGAGTTGACTATAAAATGATATAGTCCTTACGAGTAAATGATGATATTCCCTCTGATACAATTTCTAAAGTATCCTTACATGTTGCCTTCGATGACCATACGATGATCTTATGCTTGCCCCTTCACATCCAATGGATAAGGCTACCTACCAACTAATGGTATCGATAGAATTATATATAAAGGAGAAGGAGAAGAATAAGAAATACCTTTAGTGGGTAAGAAATCCTAATTTCTTGCTCACAAACTTTTCTCACAAACAATACATTTTCACACTAATTTTCAAGTAAATATTTTCAAAAGCACTTTGTACGCCTTCTTGAGGACCGGTACAAGAATTATTACAAAGTCAATGTTATATTGGAGATTTTAAAATATTTTAAAATCAAACATACACCTAGAAAATTTCAAAAGTGAGCTAGCAATTAAGAGCCCGTAGATAACTACAAATGAAAAGGGTGCTAACATCTTCCATTTTCATAATTTACCCCCCGAACTCAAAATATATCAAGGTCTTTCATGTTCTTTTCACCTTTCCTTATTGGATAAAAGAAAAGTCAATGTTGACTCTTTATATCCGCACATTTGGATAAAACCAAAAAAATCAGTTTTCCCACTGTATTACAGAATTATCGACTTAGCTGGGGATTCTTAAAAAGAGGGGTTACCTTAGAATTAGATCAATTTTATTTGCTTTATTTGTTTGAATTGTTTTCTTTAACTTTAAGGGTTTGTTTGGGTTTAATTGCTTGTAAGATCCTACACCCGGATCTAGGGATGCCTTAGGTAAGTAATAATAGATCATGAAAACTATACAGCATAGACCGATATGGTTGAAGTGATGACTACGGTTAGTGAGACACTTGGGATTGTACTAATGTTCCTTGAGTCAATCGAGGATAACCTTAGGCTTCTATGTGGTGTCATTAGAACTAACTAACTTTTAGAACCTTAATTGAGCCATCTTGGCCATTAAAAGGTATTGAGATGGCCGACTTTGGTGCAATCCAAGGTTGGTTAATACTGGATACTACGCTCATTGAGATTCGACTCGCAGGATGTTCTGGTGGCAAGTCAATTGCTGTACTAAAATAAAACTTTCGAGAAAGATCTGTGATATGAGATTCCTAAAACCCAGTTACTATTTTAGGACAGGTTGAGCCAACTTAACTTCAACGGGGAAGGGTACTTACCTAAGGACTTCATGCAAGCCTTTAAACCTAAGGCTCTTGTGTGACTTGTTTGTGTTTGCTTATTTAACATAACATTATAACATCATATCATCATAACATGGAATTTTATTAACCATTTCAAGGATCTTAGGGACCTTTGGTGCAGGATTATTATAAGCCAGATTGCAAGCAAGGGGCAAGAGGATTAATTTTCCTCTAACCAGATGCCGTCAAAGAATCAAAATACGCTCTATTGAGTAATAGGCTAGGACCCACTTGATATGGTGAGCTTGATTCTGATAGAAGGACGTTCAAAGACGAAAACTCAAAGTTCTTCAAGACAAAGCTACAACCAGATGCTTTTTCCAATATTTTAATCTCATAATATCCTTGAAAACATTGCATATACATCTACATGTCATGCATATCATAATAGGTATTCTCGAGACATGTTTTCTCATTTTCTTGTTTTTTATTACAAATAGAAAAATGGATCTTGAACAAACAGTCAAAGATCTCCAAGCTCAGAATTCCAAATTCCAACAGATGTTCCTGAACTTTTCCAAGGGGCTGGAAGAATTGAAAGTAATTGTCACTAGTGAGAAAAAGAAGAAGACAAAGAAACTAATTGGCGTTCTTAACATGGGAAGAAGGTTCAGAGGTTCTGTCAAGCAAGCTCGAGATCTTAATATCTCATCGGATTAAGAAAATAAATAGGATGAAGATGGTAAGAGTATGAAAACTGAAAGAAGCAATCCTGGTTCTGACAAATTTCCTGATGAAGAGGAAGATGATTACTTAGATGAGCAATATCCCCCTGCTGATGAGAAATATAAGCTGCTGGAAGAGTGTCTGAGAGCTATGGAGATCCAAAAAGTACCTGGATTAAACTTTGATGATTTAGGTCTGGTTTCAGGATTTGTCATCCCTCCTAAATTAGAAACTCTTGTCTTCATAAGTATGATGGTGTTTCTTGTCCAAAGTTGCATTTTAGGTCTTATGTTCGAAAAAACGAACCACATACTGCTGACAAGAAATTATGGTTGCATTTCTTTCAAGAGAGTCTATCTGGGACATAACTGGAATGGTACTATCTACTTGAAGATGCCAATATCCATAAATGGGAACATTTGGCTGCTGATTTCTACAAATAATATCAATATAATTCTTATCTGGCACCAACCCGCATGCAATTGCAGAGTATGTCCATGGTTTCCGAGGAAGGTTTCAAAGAATATGCATTGGAGTATAAAGATCTATTTGGGTAGAGTCCAACCTCCTTTGGCTGATAGAGAGTTGGTTGATATGTTCATGAGTACACTGACTGGTCCTTTCTATAATCATCTGCTTGGAAGTTCTTCAGTTGGGTTCCTTGAACTCATATTGACCAGGGAACGTGTGGAAAATGGAATCAGAAACGGTAAAATTCAGGTGGCCACATCGTCAAATACTGTGAAGAAGGCTTATAATGGTAAGAGAGAATCTAATGTTGTGTACGGCCAGAAGGATCATAGTAAGAGTGACTGCAACCAATCTGTGAAGGCAGTGCTGATCTCTAGTCCTACGCCAGTGAAACAACAACAACAAAATAACCAACGCAGGAAGGATGGGCCCAGGAGACAGTTTACAAAAATCAACATGCCATTGGCTCAAGCATTATAACACATGTTGAAGGCATGGCTGGTTACATTGAGAGAACCTCCTCAGAATCCCAACACTTCCTCTCCCCACTACAATCCCAAAGCCAGCTGTGCGTATCACTCCGATAGTTCTGGGCACGACCCTAACAACTGTTGGGATCTGAAGAATAAGATCCAAGACATGATTGACACTAAGGAAATTGAATTTGATCCTCGAAAGGCTCCTAATGTGATTATTGCACCTATGCCCAATCATGACGTGAGCGTTAATGCTATTGAAGATGTTTCTTATGTTCCTATTGTGAATGACTTGACCACTCCTCTAATGATTGTTAAGGAGAAGCTACTACAAACCGTTTTATTTATGGGTTGTACTGAAGACTGCTACTATTGTGCATCCCAATCCAATGGTTGTGCATTGCTGAAAGAGGGTATTCAGTGTTTGATGGATGAACGTGTGATCCTATTTGAGAAGATTCCTTTTGAGAAGACTCCTTCTATGGAGAGCACATCCCAAGATCTGAATCTCGAAGATGTGTCTACAATTTCCAATACTCTTATAAGGATCACTTCTAAGGGTCCTGTGAAGATTAGTACCGAACCTAGAGTTGCTCCCTTGATTATTACTGCACCTAGGCTAATTCCATATTCCTCTGATAAGCCTATCCCTTGGAATTATGGAGTTGATGTCTACTACCATGGCGTCAAGCAAGAACCATTGACTGTTGAAGATGAAAATGCTGAAGTTACTGATCTTGATGTTGGAAATATTATTGGGACTAGTAAGGTTACCAGAATTGGAAGGGTTTTCTCTCCAGAGATCTCTCAGAAGGCTGTTACTGCACTAGTTCATATCACTATTATTGAATCAACTACTGAAATTCGAGATAAAGAACATATGAGTGAGTCTTCAGAAATTAAGGCATTAAAAGAGGTCGTTGTTGAAGACACCTCCAAGCAAGAGATGGAGGAAATACTGAAGATTATTCGAAAAAGTGACTATAAGATTATTGAACAGTTGGGGAAGACACCCTCTAAAATATCCATGATATCCTTGTTGTTGTTCTTCGAAGCCCATGCTCAGGCTTTAGTGAAATTTCTGAAATCTGCTCATGTACCAACGAAAATCTCTGATGATCAGTTTGAAAATTGTGTTGTTAACCTGACTACTGCTAATGGTCTAGGCTTTTCTGATGCTGATTTGACTCCCGCAAGAAGGGACCATAATAAGGATCTTCATGTCTCTATTGAGTGTAGGGGAACTACCTTATCTCATGTATTAGTGGACACAAGTTCCTCATTAAACGTATTGCCAAAATTTGCTTTAGACAAACTTGACTGCGAGGGGATTGTGCTAAAACACAGTGGCATTATGGTAAGAGCTTTTGATAGTTAAAAGAAAATGGTGCATGGGGAGGTTGATCTTCCAATCAAAGTGGATACCTAGGTCTTGGACTCTGCTTTCTATGTAATGGACATTCGTCCAGCCTATTCTTGTTTGCTTGGACGGCCTTGGATTCATGGGGCAGGCGCTGTTACTTCTACCTTACACCAAAAGTTGAAGTATCCCATGAAGGGGGAGATTGTTACAGTTTGCGGTGAAGAAGAATACATGATTAGCCATTTGTACTCTTTCAAGTATGTTGAGATGGATGGTGAGTTCTTCGAGACCCCTTGCTAGACCTTTGAAGTTGTTGATAAAGATGTTTCTACTGTCCCTAAGACCCCATCAAAAATGGCTTCTCTGAAAGACGCTATGGTTGTGGTTGAAGAATGTGGTTATACTGTTTGGGGTCAGCTTCCCGATATACCTTATAAGTCAGAAAAATTTGGTTTGGGCTTCACCTCACAAGCTCAGAGGGTTGTCTTTCATGCTCGTGCTAATTCTGGAAGACCGCCATTCCGCATTAACAACAATAGAGTTCATAACAATCATGTCAACACTGTGGAAGACGCTGATAGTGGATGCGACATAGACAATTGGATCTTCCCAACTACCGGCAGTGGGCTCAATAATTAGAACACTGAAGACTTTATCCCAATCTCCTTTACTCAAGAGTAAATTCTATTTTTTGTTTCCTTAAGTTTTTTTTGGTTATGTAATTTAAACAATGAACTTTAAGCCTTGTGCCTTACCCGGGGCACAATGGTCCATTTGTTAGGGTTGTCATTATTCATCAGCATATTTTCATTTAATAAATCATTGGACGTTTGCATTAAAATTTTGCGCTCTTTGTCTTTATTTTACTTTATTTGCTTTCAAAATAGCTATGTGTTCTTACACACACCACATAAAAAATTGCATATCCATATCCACCCTGGATCCCATTGATAACAATTATGTTATCGCCAATTATGACTTCAAAAATACGATCTACCAAGCCGAGAATGAAGCTCAGGAAGATTATGAAATACTTGAATAGCTTTCTAGGCTCTTAATGCAAGAAGAAAGATCCATACGACCGCATGAGGAGCCAGTCGAGGTTGTGAACTTGGGTACTGAAGAGGACAAGAAAGAAATCAAGATAGGGGCCAATCTAGAAGACAATGTCAAAAAGAGATTAATCCAGGTGTTACGTGACTATGTTGAGATATCTTCTTGGTTGTACGAATACATTCCAGGGATTTAAACTAATATTGTGGTTCACCATCTACTAATGAAGGAAGTTTGTCCTCCTATAAAATAGAAGGTTCATCGTATGCATCCCGAGATGTCTGAAAAGATCAAAGCTGAGGTTATGAAGCAGTTCAATGCAGGTTTCTTAGCTGTTACGTCCTATCCTCAGTGGGTTGCAAATGTGGTGCCAGTACCTAAGAAGGATGGTAAGGTGCACATATGTGTAGACTACATGGATTTTAATAGGGAAATCCCTAAAGATGACTTTCCGCTTCCACATATTGATGTTCTGGTTGACAACACCACTCAGCATAAAGCATTTTCCTTCATGGATGGTTTCTCTAGTTATAATAAAATCAAAATGGCACTTGAGGACATGGAGAAGACTACTTTTATCACACCGCGGGGCACTTTCTGTTACAAAGTCATGCCTTTCAGTTTGAAGAACGTCGGTGCAACATATCAGCATGCTATGGTAGCTTTGTTCCATTATATGATCCATCATGAGTTAGAGGTTTACATTGATGACATGATAGCCAGGTCCCAGACTGAAGAAGAACACCTTGACCACCTGTACAAGTTGTTTTAGAGATTGAAGAAGTACAAATTAAGGTTGAATTCAAACAAGTGCATCTTCGGGGTAAGATCTCGTAAACTCCTAGGTTTCTTTGTCAGTGGTAAAGGTATTAAGGTTGATCCCGCCAAGGTTAAAGCTATTCAAGAAATTCCAGCTCCCCGTACTGAGAAAGAATTCAAAGGTTTCTTAGGACGATTGAACTACATTGCCAGATTTATTTCCCATTTGATTGCTACTTGTGAGCCAATATTCAAATTACTAAAGAAGGAACAGATAGTAAAGTGGAACGAAGATTGTCATATAGCCTTCGACAAAATCAAAGAATATCTTCAAGAACCTCAAATTCTGATGCCACTGGTTGAAGGAAGACCTCTGATCATGTACTTAACGGTGTTAGAGAACTCAATGGGGTGTGTATTGGGGCAACATGACGAGTCTGGTCGAAAAAAGCATGCAATATCCTACCTTAACAAAAAGTTTAATGACTGTTAAACAAGATACTCACTGCTCGAGAAAACTTGCTACATTTTGGCATCGGCTGCTCGCCGACTAAGACAGTATATGTTGACTCATACTACTTTGTTAATCTCTAAGATGGATCCAATAAAATACATATTTGAGAAGCCCTCTCTCTCTAGAAGAATATCAAGATGGCAAATGGTCTTGACAGAAAACGACATTCAGTACACTATTCAGAAGGAAATCAAAGGAAGTGCACTGGCAGATCATTTGGATCATCGGGCTGTAGATGACTATCAGACCATGAATTTCGAAATCCCGGATGAGAATATTATGCTAATTACTGATTATGAAGAACCTGGGCCGTGTGAAGAACCTAAGTCGGGATCCCGATGGACTATGGTTTTTTATGGAACTTCCAACGCGCTTGGCAATGGAATTGGCGTCGTAATTGTCTATTCCAAGGGTTACCATACGCCTTTCACTGCCAGGTTATGTTTTTGACTGTACCCACAACATGGTCGAAGCGTGCATTATGGGTATCAAGGATGCTATCGATGTGAGAATTAAATTCATGAATGTATATGGGGACGCAACCCTAGTAATCAGTTAGATTAAGGGAGAATGGGATATGAAGCACCTGAATCTCATCCTTTACCAAGAGCATGTGTTGACATTAATTCCATACTTCAAAGAAATCACTTTTGAACACATTTCGTGAGAAGATAATAAATTGGAATACGTATTTGCTACCATGTCATCTATGTTCAAAGTCAGATGGGACAATGAAGCTCCTCGAATTACCATTGAGAGACTAGACGAACCAGAATATTGCTATGAAGTTGATACTGATGGAGTAGAGGAAAATCCTTGGTACCACGAAGTAAAAAGATACCTCGAGACTCAAGAGTATCCTGAAGGAGCATCTGTTAATGATAAGAAATTTCTACGGAGGTTCTCTACCAAGTTCTTTCTGAGTAACGAAATTTTGTACAAGCGTAATCACGATTCGACTCTTCTTCGTTGTGTAGACTAGAAGGAAGCTGAGAAAATTATGGAAGATATGCACGAGGGAGTCTTTGGAACTCACTCTAGTGGGCATACGATGGCTAATAAAATTCAGAGAGCAGGTTATTATTGGTAGACCATGGAAAATGATTTCCATCGTCATTTCAGAACTTGTCACAAATGCCAGATTTATGCTGACAAAATACATGTGCCTCCGGTTCCTATGAATGCCTTGACTTCTCCTTAGCTGTTTGTAACATGGGGCATTGATATGATTGAAGAGATTAATCCTACCGCTTCTAATGGGCATCATTTCATCTTGGTCGCTATTGATTATTTCACGAAATGGGTTGAAGCAGCTTTGTTTTCTTCCGTTACCAAGAATGTTGTGGCCCGGTTCATTAAGCATAACCTCATCTGTTGGTATGGCATACCTGAAAGGATCATCACGGATAATGGTACAAATATTAAAAACACTATGATCATGGAACTCTACACGCAATTCAAAATTAAACACCACAATTCTTCTATGTATTGACCAAAGATGAATTACGCAGTGGAAGCTGCCAACAAGAATATCAAGAAGATTTTGTAGAAGATGACGGTGACATACAAAGATTGGAATGAGATACTACCATTTTCTCTTCATGGTTATTGCACTTCAGTACGTACATCAACTAGGGTAATCCCATTCTCTCTAGTCTACAGTATGGAGATTGTCTTACCTGTCGAAGTCCAGATTCCTTCCATAAGGATTATGAAAGAAGATGAGTGGATTTAGACTAGGCTTAAATAGATAAATTTGATAGACGAGAAAAGTCTTATGGATGTTTGTCATGGTCAGATGTATCAAAAACGCATGATCAAGGCCTTTAACAAGAAAGTCAAGCAATAGGTGTATCAGGTTGGTGATTTGGTCATAAAGCGCATCATCCTACCATAATATGATCCCAGGGGCAAATGGACTCCAATATACGAAGGGCCATTTGTGACCAAGAAGATATTTTATGGCGGTGCTTACCACCATGGACGGTGAAGATTTTCCACACCCTATGAACATGGACAAAGTTAAAAAATTCTACGCATAAAAGAGACCCGCTAGGTTGACTGGCCTGGGAGAAAATAATGGCATACCGGCGAACCAAAAGGGTTCGGGAAAAAATTAGGGATATATATAAAAAAATGTACATCCGGCAAGTCGAAAACCTGAAAAAGCGGCTTGGGCATAAAAGGATATCCTAGTGGAGTGAAAATTAGAAAGGGAGGTCCAGGAAAAAGTTAGGGATTAAAGCGTACGACTATGTCCCATTGGATCACCATCTACTTACAGCCAACATAATTACAGATGTTGGGTTCAAATGGTACAGATCAGTTCAATCAACTTCTTCCAACAACGAGGGATGAGATGCTTGAAGACATAGGGTCAATAGCAGAGTTGGAACTCGATGGGATCATTTCCACATAGTTGTTTTTCTTTGTTTCTCTTTGTACACTTTTTAAGATGATTTCCTCTTACTTGGATTTCAGTCTCTTTGCATAAAACTGTCTGTTTATAGGAAAAATTTCCAAATAATGCAATCAATTTCAAATTCAAAAACTACTTTTACTTTCTTTGTTTTGTTTGCAAAAACGTTTAATGATTATATTAAATAAATATATGCATTTGAATATGATTACCATTTACAAATATAAGCATGAAAATATGATTAGCATTTACGAGAGACTCATTAGCACAGCGTACATGGTTTATTTCCCCAACAGAGATTATTTCTCCAATGGTGCAATTCCCCGACCAGATTCTCTCCTCCGGCAAGATGACATTCAACGTTGTCCTTCCTAGAAGAGCTAATATTCATATCTGAAACCTGGACAGATAGCACATCAGAGAAGTTTCATCCCTTTTTATCTCCAGTCAGGAATCAAATCCTTCAAAGAACGACGAACGACAGACTCTCCTTGAATGCTTATGTCCCCGAGAAGAAGTCAAAGATCCCCAACGGAATACCCTCAAACAAAAAGCAGGAATCCCCAGTAAAGTCATTCTAAACAAAATTGAAAAACTATTGTCTTCATCCCCAGCAACAGTCAGAGATTTATTTTCCCTCAGTCATGCATTATTATACGAAGCTACTGATAAGCTCCAGTAACACATTACATCTATACATCCTTCACAAATAAAATCATGACATATGCATACAAAATTCATATAACATTCTCATTTTTTTTAGAGAATCATTACGAAATGCATTACAAACATTATGACATTGCACAAAGCTAACTTTTCCTATTCAGGTTAAGTTTGCAAACAGACAGATACTACCAGTAATTTATAAATAGGTTATGGATCAATTCCCGAAACAAGACGGGTCGACTATCTGCATGACCAAGCATTCTCCCCAACTACTGAATTCCGGTGAGCATTTACTTTAGAGGTTTATTCTCAAAATCATCTCCTTCAGCACTTCATTCTGAAAAGCATTTCCCCTTCAGAGATGGAATTCTGAAAAGCATTCCCCCTAGAGACTGAATTATGGAGAGCATTTCCTTCAGAGGTTTATTATGAAAAGTATCTCCTTCAGGACCTTCATTTTGAAAAGCATTCCTCTTCAGAAGTTTATTCTGAAAAGCATTCCCCAAGAGACCGAATTCTAGCAAGAATTTCCTTCAGAAGTTTATTTTGAAAATCATCTCCTTCAGCACTTCCTTCTAAAAAGTATTTCCCCTTCAGAGACGGAATTCTGAAAAGCATTCCCCTCAGAGACCGAGTTCTGGCGAGCATTCCCCTTCATAAGTTTATTCTGAAAAGTATTTCCCCTTCAGAGACCGAGTTCTGAAAAGCATTTGCCCTTCAGAAGCCGACTTCTAAAAAGCATTTCCCCTTCAGAGACTGAGTTCTAAAAAGCATTTCTCATTTAGGGACTTCGTTCTAAAAAGCATTTACCCTTCAGAGGTCGTGTTCTAAAAAGCATCTCCTTAAGGGCCTTTGTTCTGAAAAGCATTCTCCTTCAGCGGTTTATTCTGAAAAGCATCTCCTTCAGGGCCTTCATTCTGAAAAGAATTCCCCTTTAGAAGTTTATTTCGAAAAGCATTTCCCCCAGAGACCGAGTTCTAGAAAGTATCTCCTTCAGGGCTTGTTCTGAAAAGCATCTCCCTTCAGAAGTTTATTCTGAAAAGCATCTCCTTCAGGGCTTCATCCTGAAAATCATTTTCCTTCAGAGATTTTCTGAAAATCATTCTTCAGATATAGTCAGGCGTAGACTCATTCTGATACTCCTATCAACAGTTACTTCAGATGGCATCTTTAAGCCAATCTCCGACGTCATCCCGTCAACTATCCAAATGGAATCTTTAAGCCCATTCCCGATATAATCAACCAACATTATTACTTTGTGCACATGTGAGTGCAAATTTCTGGGCACTTAAGTGTTCAATCCTCCTCCACATTCAGATCATGAATGGCACACATGCCAATCTAATTCCTCGGGTTTAAGAATATTGAATAGGGGAAACCGTTGTACCCCAAAAAATTTCCTTCCATTTTCAAGACAATATGATTCAAGAAATCTTCTCATGCTCCTAAGGTTACTCAAGTTCTCAAGACTACTCAATGGTTGACCAGACAAACCCTCCTCCTAAGAAGTGACCTACAACTAGGGTTTTACTTTTATCAAAGGAAATTAGACTTCTAATGCCTCAAGTGGACTTCATGTTTTCTTATATGCTTCAAAATATACTCATGCCAAGTTTCAAGCCTTGCAGCACAAGTTTGCTCAGTGAACTAGTCAGATGATTGAAAAACAACTATATTGGACAAAAAGTCAACATTGCCCAACATACAGTCAAACTTCAAGATTTTTGGTAAACATAAATATTTTTAAGTCACTTTCATCATTTGATCAAAGTTTGATCATGATTCATCAAGAAAACTCAAGATTCATCAAAAGTCAAAAGTTACTAAATTAGGGTTTTCTTAAAGAGAAGTCAACTGAGCTTTGACCAAGCATAACTTTCACATGCTTCATCAAAAAATTCACAACCAAGGCTCATTTTGATGGAAATTCAATTATCTACAACTTTTACTCTCTAAGATCAAAGCCCAAAAATGCTTCATTTGAGAGATATGAGCCAAGACATTATAGGTCATTTTAAAAGTCAACAAAAAGACACTTTTTGTCAAAGCAATTTACATCACGATAAATTATTAAAATGGAAAAATGACCAACATGAGAGTTGTAGGAGACATCTTAAGCTTTCCAAAAAGACAATGAACACCTCCATATGACAAATATTGAGCAAGTTATGTGTTGCACAAGTTGGGTAATTTTGTGAAATTGTATGAAACCTCAATTAAACAATTTTAGGCTTTTGGACTAATGGGCCTAATTTTTTAAGTTCAAACGTGTTCATGACATATTAGGGGACCCCCAAAACCCTTCACATATTTTTATGATTTTTATTTCTTTTATTTTAATTTTTATTCATTTAAATGCAAATTAAATAAAATAAATAGTAAGTGGAGGTATAAGGCATAAAAGGATTTTGATTCTGATCTTTTGGAGGTCCAAGATGTCACTACCAACCGTGTGAACTTATTCTTGAAACAAATCTTTATGGTTTTGTCTTATTCCAACCTATTTTCAAACAAAATCAAAAGATTATTTTACATGAGGTCCAAGCCCATGTCTTAACCTAATTTCTTCTTCTATATAAGCACAACTCATTCATACACTTAAGACACGAAAAAAAGCTGTGCTAGAAACAAGGGTTCAAAATCTCAAATTTTGTCCAAAACTAGGGCAAAACTCGAAATCAATTTCTAGCCATTTTCAAGACCAAGAAGCCATCCAAATCGATTCTTGAGACATTACAGAGTAAGTTGGGATCATCCTTGATAATCAAAAGTTCCTGAAATGCGCGTCACATGCATCATCAGTTTTGCATTTAAATGAAATTCGTATTTTAATTTTTGTGATGTTTTGATTTGAGCTAACATTTCTAATATGTTCCTGAGATTTAATAGCACGGGTCTGAACCCTTGCATGAGTCCCATGATGCCAGAATCGTGCATCACCATGTTTGAACTATTTTGTGTTATCTTGTTCATATCTCTTTGTACATGATGATTTAGCCAAAACTAACACCACCAATGGATTCACAAGGGTTGATTTAGGGGTGGTAGGTTTCTTTTTTATCACTAACGTACATTATTTTGTAGGTTGGAAAAATCAACTCATTGGAGAAGATGACCAGAGTTAGGAGTTTGGCCTCTTCGGTCCATCAGTTTTTGTTTATAATATATTTATTCGTTTCAGTTATGATACCAGATAAAACAGCCACCCCAGTGGCAGGAATGCGCGTGCTAAGGCTTTGGTCTCTAAGGGCTTGGGTTCGATCCCTGCCTTTTGCAACTTTTTTTCTTATTTTTCGATTCATGAAGGTTTTAAACATATTGTGCACCGCCTATTTCTAAACACAAACCAACACTTGGCGTAGTGGCAAGCAAGGCAGTGAGAAGGCTAGGAGGATGTGGGTTCAATACACACCCCATGCAGTTTTACCCTTTTTTTCTTGTTTTACCTAATTTCTTTGATTTTCTAACCCTAATTTTTCCCTTTTTCCTAATCATTTTCTTAATTAACCACTTATCAATTTTATTCTTAAAAAAAAAAACCCTAATAAATTATATTTAGGTTTTTTAATCAATAATTAATTTTGACATTTTTTTATTATTTACTAATTAATTAGGTTAATTAATATTTTCTTAAATATTAAAACTAATTAGAATTTAGGTATTTATTTTTAATTAATTCAAATTAATTAGACTAGGGTTTTAACTATTTAATTACCTTAAAATTATTTTCTAAAAAAAATATAAACAAACATTCAAACAATTTTCTTAACGTTTTTCTTATTTTCTTTTGCCTTTAACTTTTTTAGATGAATGTATAGGTCGTGCGATTCTTGTAATAGTTTAGATTTATCTTTCCACATATTTTTCTTATTATGTAACTACTAACGGGATGTAATAGTTTAGGTTTAAATTTGGCATTTTACTTTCCCGTATTTTTTATGTAACTGCCCCAAAACCCTGTAATAGCTTAGGTCTTTACTTCTCGCACCTTTATTTTCCTGTACATTTTATAACTGCTAGTAACTAGGGTTTGTATGGCAAGACTAAAAACAAACATAGAGAACTCTAATATTCAAGAAAACATAACTGAAAATAAACACCTATATGGTGACCTCTCTTGTTGCCTTACGAATATTGGTCATGTCCCTCGAAAATGGGGATACTTTAGCAAAAGACCCTCGATCAAATCATCATTATCCCTTTCGAATAAAGATCAGAATCCCTCGATGACCCTTCGAGTAGCCTACACAATAATCTAGTCCCTACTATTAAATGATGATAGTCCCTCCGATACAATTGCTAAAGTATCCTTACATGTTTCCTTTGATGATCATACGATGACCCTACGCATGTCCCTTCACATCTAATGGATAGAGCTACCTACCAACTAGTAGTATGGATAACACTATCTCTAAAGGAGAAGGAAAAGAATAAGAAAGACCTTTAGTGAGTAAGAACTCCTAATTTCTTGCTCACAAACGTTTCTCACAAATAATACATTTTTCACACTACTTCTCAAACAAATATTTTCATAAACACTTTGTACACATTCTTGAGGACTGATACAAGAATCATTACAAATTCATCCTTATATTCGCATTTTCAAAATATTTTAAAATCACACATACACAAAGAAAATTTCAAAAGTGAGCTAGCGATTAAGAGCCTGTAGATAACTACAGATGAAAAGGGTGCTAACAACTTCCCTTTTCATAATTTACCCCCCGAACTCAAAATCTATCAAGGCTTTTCTTGTTCTTTTCACCTTTCTTTATTGAATAAAAGAAAAGTTTGTGGCGACTCTTGCTATCCACACATTTGGATAAAACCAAAAAGGTCAGTTCTCTAACAGTATTACAGTTGTAATCGGTACAATTTATCATTCATGTATGAAAGCTTTGGAGATAAAGAACACAAAGGAGAAGCAATATCGACAACTCAATTGGGATCTATTGTGTTTTGGTCTTTCTCAAGATCAAAGGAAGATAATGGGTTGAATAAAAAACAAGCATTAGAGTTTATGGAGTTTCTCTTGAACACTTCTCTTGAATCAACTTTTTTCATAGTAAGAATTATTCTAATTCCGTTGGAATTAGGCGCAGACATACCCACACGTGAAGACGAAAGTGGGAAACTGTGAAGACAATTCCTTTTGTGTTTTGATATCTCTTTTACTTGCTTTAATTTTCATCAATCAATTTGTATAATAGCATTGTGTTATCAATTGATTTGTAAGAAAATTTCGGGACTATTTTTTATTTAACTCAAGTGTTGATATTGTGTAAAATCACATTTTATTATAAGTGCTTTTTGTATCAACACAACTTAAGGGAAAATTCTGAAAACTCAATTGCACACCAAGTGTTTGACTAATTATTTTGTTAGTTCTTTTGATAAATTGCCATTGGAAATAGCATTACTAGTAACTTTCTATATATGTTAGTTAAGCTGTATATTGATTCAAGCTTATTAATTCTAATTGTCAACTTCAGTTCATATTCAAATTGTTTTTATTTGTATATTAGAGTTTCCTATAAAAGTTCGTATAGACGACGTACTTTCAAAAACACTTCCGCTTAAACTCTTTGATAAACAAACTTTCAAAACCAGAATTTTCTAGAATTTTAAATTGGGTATCTATTTACCCCCCCTTTAGATATGTTTCCTTCATCCAACAATATGTAGAACCATGTCGTGTTCTTACACATTTGTTTTCTTTATTTTAGAATTCGAATTCTAATCTATGTCTATATAGGTTTTGAAAGAAAAGGTAAAATAAATGTGTTATACCCCAAATTTTTCCCATAAGATCCTCTACCATCTCCTATCATTGATTCCATGGTTACAGGATCAAAGCATTTATCTTCGTCGAGCTACAGAAACAATGGTTCCGTCACACGGTACAGTGTAGTAGAAACTCAGGTTTTTCGGGATTCAGGTGCACTCCGCATATTTTTTCGATCTTCTCGATCGGTGATTCATCAAGTCATAATCATGCCAAGCTCTCATGTTTTCCATCATGCTTCAAATTGCAAATAAAATCGAGTGTTCAAATGGTTTGAAGCGGTTTCGACTGAAAATCAGTATTTTATAGTTTATGTTCAAAATTCAAAACTTTCGTCTGCAAAAATATTTTTGAGTGGGACTTTGGGCTTTGGATTCTTCTTGATGTCCTGTCGATTTTAAGTGTTCGGGTCGGGAGCTAATTCTTTATGGAGGATCTCTGAATATGATAATACCCTGAAATTTGGACTTGTTGGTCCACTATTTCTCGGGTGTTCAAAAATTCATCACTGCTGAGTAGAAAATTATTTTTGAGTGTTTATTTGGGAATTAAATCCTTCTTGACATCATTTACATTTCATATGTTCGGGTCGGAAGCCAATTAAGTGAAGAAGATCTCCGAATGTGAAAATTACCTGAAAATTCCAAAGTGAAACGAATGTTCAATTGACTGTTTTCTCGATATTCAAAAAATCATAAATCTCTCAATTTTTATCTATTTGATACGATTCTCAAAGCATGGTATCAAAAAAGGTTCTAGATAAAACTTTGCTTCATGTCCCGAGTTCGAATTGTGCTCCGAAGGCTTCTTCTTATGGCTCGCTTCTCAAATATGTACAGTGAAAAAGCCGAGCAACCAAAACGGAGGGTTTTTTTCTCGATTTTATCGTTATTGTAAAATCATAACTCTATTTATTTTTATTATATCGGGACGAGTCTTTCGGTATGACGTCATAAATTTTATCATCTACAATTTTCCTCAAGTTTCGCATAAGGATTATGCACCAAAACTCATGAGCGTATGGTTTGGTCTCGAGCTATACACCAAAATAAGCCGAAAATTATGCATTTATTCAAAAGTACACTTGCCCAACAAGACTCATGGGCTTGCCTATATATTTTTTAAATTCAAATTGGAATCACTTTTAATCTCAATACTCAAAAAATTTAAGAGTTCTCTCTTCTCTCTCAAGAACACAAAGCCTCAAGATCTGCATCTCTCTCCCTCACCAATCGGAACCGCCCTGTCCTCTCTCCCTCCTCTCTGATAGCCTTTTTTCTGGCCAACCGACCTCCTCCCTCGATCGCTCGCCCTTCGTACCGTTCTTCACTCTCTTTCGATAAACAAGCTCGTTCGAGCATACTCCCTCCGCCTTACTCATTTCGGCTAGCCGCGGATCCCTTCCTCACTCTGGTAATGCTTCCAAGCTTCAATTCCGGTAATAATTCTTGATTCCTTTTCTTGATTTAACTATTTTGTGAAATTTTGATCGGTAAATTCTTGAGATTATGTGATTTTTCATAAATTGAGTTTGGATCTTGATTTAAGCAATTAATTGTGTTAATGATGTTGACGAGTTATGGAATCGGATAAATGATTGATGAATTCATGTAGATCTTGCAAATCCGATTAATATTTTTGAATAAATTTTTGTGTTGAAATGTGATTCGAGTTTCTTTTTTTAATTGAGAATTAATGTTGAATTCATATGTTGATGCAATTCTATGTCGATTAAACGATGATTTAATTTTTTTGTTAAAAACCTTTGATATGATTAATTGTATCAACATTTGAATAATGTTGTTTGTGCTTGGAAATCAATGCATTGATGTAAATTAATTGTTTGCAATTTATTTGTAATTTCCTATCAACATTACTTGAATCGGTAAGTGTTTTTATGCATATGATTATGAGTTTTGAACTCAAATTTGTTTGATATTGGTTGATGTACATGTTGTTGCCTGGAAAGTGCAAATACACTGTATTTTTTCCTTTAATTGTTTCTTAATGCATACTTGAGCATAATTGGGCATTTCTTGATCGTTGATGTTGAGATTTATTGTTTTCGACGCGATTTTTCGAGCGATTTCATGATATGATGTAGTGCTTCCTGGACATGCTAAGTATGCATCAATGTGAAATTTAATGGCTAGTTAATGCATAGGTAAGCATTCTTTGGATTTTTTTGGAATTTACATCGAGTTTTGACGATGTTTAGTCGACTTTTTGTTCGACTCACGAAATACGGAAGTTGCTTCCCGGTTTTTGTAATTCAAGTATAATGTGTGATTTAATTGTTCGCTAACGCACACGTGTGATTTGTTTGGTATTTTTAGAATCTATGTCGAGTTTTGACAATTTTAAATCGATTTTTTATTCTCAGTTCATGAGATGATGTAGTTACTGTCCGAGAATTGATGCTATGGTTCCGATGCTTGCTCAAATTTGTTTTACTCATATTTAAGTCCCAATTTGAGTTATGATATTGATTGTTTGATTGCAATTAAATTTCCTTGTTATAAATAACTCATCTTGTGGCATTGTGAAAGCTTTGGAAGGAGGTTTATCGCACTATGCGATTTGTGGATTATTTTGGTTGTGTAGCATTGCTTTATGCAGGGCCATAGCTTTATGCTTGTTATACATGTGATTTATTTTCATATTAGGATGTTTTGATTCTTATATTGTTCCTCTTATTTCTGGTTGCCTTTGTTTGCTTGGTGAAGCTTGTATGAATAATGTCGGGTTTCTTTTCATTTGTCTGATAAACAACGGACTATTGTTTATTTGGTATTGTTTTTTATTCCATTTATATTCCGCATTGTATTTTCGATTTCCTTTCCATGAGAAGTAGGAATAGAGATGCATGCCAGGGAGTCCCTACTTTAGGTTGGAAATTCTGTTTAAAGTCCTCAAAGGAGGCAATTTTTGTGTTCGAAAAAGACCTCAAAAAGGGGCCACTTTGTGTGTTTATTTAAAGACCTCAAAAGGAGGCAATTTTGCTAAAGTCCTCAATCGAGTCAACAATAAGTGGAGTAAGGGCTCGCAATCAACTCCCATAATTTATAGTTTGTGTTTTTCTTAGCTCACGTTATACATTGATGCTTTGAACCGTGCTTATTCTTGTTCATTTGAGTCAAATAAAGTGGAAAAGGATTTGTAACCAACCCCCACACTTTTTCATTCGTTTTGACGATGTTATCTCACGTTTCCTTAAACGTTGATGATTCAAGTTATTACTCGATATCGGTGCTTGAGAAAATCAAGTTGAAAGATGTGAAATCCATTGGATTCATTGTTTTTTGTTAGCTCGCACTTAAATTTTTTTTTTGGTTTGACTTTGTTCGATTGCACTTGAGTTTGTGCTTCTCTTTAGACCATTGCATGTTACCTTAGGATAACTTGTTTCGTTCTCGATGCAAGTTAGACATTAGGTTTGTAATCCAGGCATGCTAACTTAGGTATAGATTTCCCTTCCATCCTTAACCTTAGGGCCATCATTGATGATAACATTAGGATTGTTAGTCTCCCTAAGAATTTTTTTCATTCCCCTTTTGCATCATTAAAACAAAAAACAACACATTTTCTTAAGAAAACTTCAAAAAACTATAACATTACTTAAATCATTTTTTCAAGGTAAAAAACACTAACCAATCCAAACCTTTTTTCCTTCGGGCCCTTTTTCTTGGAAACCCTTTTTCAGGTAAGAACGTGTTCATTCCTTTCTACTACAATGTGTGAGTTTCCAAAGGTCGAGTTGTGGTAGAATATGAAACTAGAATTGTTCATAAAAAAACATATAAAAAACCATAATTTTCTAGGAGAACTACGAGTGTCTTGATCTCTCACTGCACGGAGAGGGTATGTAGGCACAAAGGTTCGCAACTGAGGCAGACATGACTGATAAAACCTTTTTCTTTGTATATACACTCTACATTCTTGCATTTAGCTTGTAAGCTTTAGATAGAATGCACAATTTGATTAGAACAACAGAAGTGGATCCCGTGGAGTACCACGTACGTGAAGGGTGCTAATACCTTGTTAGAACAAGATTTGGTTCTGCAATATTATCTTTGCGCTTTGATGATAACAAATGAGTATGTTTGTGTAAACAATTTTGTTGTACTAATGTTTGTTATTGTTGAGTACTTAACAAACATGTTCTGCTTCTGATAGATGGTGTGGCCAAGACATTAGAAGAGAATATGTTCCACTTATGCACTAAATAAGTTGTGTTGAACAGTAGAAAGATCTGAAGAAACCAATCAGAAGATCTGAAGACATAAGTTGCTACTTAAGTTCAGATGCTGAAGACTAATGTTTCTGAAGACAACGGGTTCAAAAGAAAATGTCAGAAGATCTGAAGACAAAAGTTTCTACTCAAGTCTAGATGCTAAAGACTCGAGTTTCTAAAGACCCAAAGTTGTAAAGATAACGGTTCTAAAGACCAAGTGCTGAAGACTCTAAAGACAGAAGTTCTAAAGACCAAGTGTTGAAGACTCTAAAGACAGAAGTTCTAAAGATTCTAAAGACTTGAAGTTATAAAGACCCAAGGCTCCAAGAAAAGGTTCACACAACTAAGTGTTGAAGACTCTGAAGACGCAGTTCTGAAGACTTGAAGTTTTGATTACCTTGTGTTATGTTCTCTCTTATAAACTCATGATCGCAAAAGCCTATGAAGTGAAGAAGTAAAGAAGATAACATTAACGTGGTACAAATAGTACATGGTACAATCAACTTTTCATTTCATTACCATGAAAGGACGGATGCGTCACACGATATTGTCCCCCATATTACTGTTCAAGCTGCCAATGTTTCTGGAAATCCCAAGAGTACCCCTCAATGGATATATTATTTTATTGGCTATATAAAGGTTTGAAGACTAAGAGAGAAAGGTGCTAATCAACGAAATATTCACACCTTCAATTGGCATTAGAGATCTGGTTCTGAGGAGATAAAAAGTTTGAATTTTTATCAACACTTAACAGTGTCCAGTATCGATCCAGTGTGTGTGAAAAACCAATGGCTACACCTAGTTCTACTGTATATAATAGGGATAATGATAGAGATCACTATAGTTCAAAACCTTCTATGTTTGATTGGGATAAATTTGACTATTGGAAGGATAAAATAGAAAGTTATTTTCTGGCATATGACTTGGATCTATGGGACTTGGTAGTTGATGGCTACGCTCACCCAATAGACGATAAAGGTCATAACATTGAAAGAAGTGCGATGACAGAAGCACAAAAGAACGTATGTAGAAATCACTACAACGCAAGAACCATTCTTCTAAGTGCTATTTCATATAATGAATATGAGAAAATCACAAATAGAGAGACTGCAAAGTCTATCTTTGATTCTCTTTAGATGACACATGAAGGCAACGCACAAGTAAAAGAAACAAAGGCTTTGGCCTTAATTCAAAAATATGAAGCCTTCAATATGGAAGATGATGAATCTGTGGAAACGATGTTTTCAAGATTTTAGACTCTTGTGGAAGGACTTAAGGTTCTGAATAAAGGTTAATCCACCGCAGATCATGTTAAAATGATTATCAGAAGTTTGTGTATAAAATGGAGACCAATGGTAACAACTTTAAAATTGGTAAAGGATCTGAACAACACCTCTCTTTAGGAGCTGATTAGCTCTTTAGGAAGTCATGAAATAAAGTTGGAACAAGAAGAACCTCAGAAGAGGGTAAAATCAGTTGCTCTAAAGTCTACTTATGGGAAAACCAAGGCTTATCAAGCTAAGGAAGAATCAGAAGAATCTGAAGAAGATTCAGATTCAGATGAACTCTCTCTGATATCTAGAAGAATAGGTCAAATCTGAAAGCACAGACAAAGCAAGTTGAGAGGTCAACGAAGGACATATTGAAGAGGTGAATCCACTTTCGGTCAGAGGAATGCTTATGGAAAAGAATTTACTTGTTTTGAATGCAACGAGCCTAGACATTACAAAAATGATTTTCCAATGCTTAAGAAAGATAAGAAGCCTAAGAAGGCTTACAAATATAAAAAGGGTATCATGGAAACATAGGATGATTCAAAATCAGAAGATGAAGATTTTGATGAAGAGCATGCAAACATGGAATTCATGGCCAGGACCAACAAGGCAGAAGCAGCATCAGAAGATGAACAAAAACTTAACTATGAGTCAGACTCTGATGACGACAAAGAGGTAATTCTTCCTTATCTTGTTCTAAACTTAAAATTGGTTTATCTGAATTAATGAAAAGGTATCAATCTCTTCTAACTAAACACAAAATCTTGAAAAAAGTTTTGTAGGTACTTCTAAGAGCACTGCTATAGATGAGCGAAATATTTTTGACCTAAATGAAAACCTATTTGTTTTAGAAAAATCAAACATTTCTCTTAAAAGTAAAGTGTCTAGATTAGAAGAAGATATTTTCTCTAACACGTCTGTTACTGATGAAGTAATAAAATATGATAGTGCTTTTCAACACTTCCTTTCTAAAAGCATAGATAGAAGCAAAATGGCTTCAATGATCTATGGTGTTAGTAGAAATGGAAGCAGAGACTTGGGATATTCAGGACCATCAAAGAAAATTGATTAGACTTTGTATGTCAAACCAAAACCTCTTTATGAACATTTCGTGCTTGATGGAACATATTTGAAATGTCCACAATAAGAATGTTCTGATACTACTGTAGCACAAACACAGACACAAAAGGAAACTTCTAAACCAAAGTATCATGCAAAAATTTACATGATTATCCTATTGCACAAAAGTTAAAATGTGTCAGAATCTTTGTAACTTCTAACAAGAGAGGACTCAGAAAATGGATACCTAAAGATTTGATAATCTATGTTACAGATGTTCTTGATGGCGTAACAGAAACACCAATTATGGCACCTGGAAATGGATGCTTGCAACACATGATGGGCGAAAGGCATATGTTCCAAGATTTGGAACTTAAGTCTGAAGGCGTGGATAGTGTCAGAAGCAACCAGAAAGGAAAGATTATTGGTTCTAAAATTCTTGTAATCCAAGAAGCTTTTGTTAGAACAAGACTAAACATTAAATCTTCTAGAGAAATGCTTCTGAGCCTTAATGATCTTGCTTGTGCCAGCTCATCTTCTGAATAAAGTATGGATTCTGAAAATTGTCTAAAGAATCAGCTGATAGACTATTAGACTTTTATGAGTAATGTTTCTATTCTCTTTAAACCTTATTACTGCTATTTCTTTCAGAACCTTAGTAATCAGGAGATGTTTCGGTGAGAAATGTTTGTGATTAGATAGAAACCTTTTGGTTATGCAAACTCTGAGAATATCAAACATGTCACTTCGTTAGATGTATTGATTAACATGTCTAACCCTTGGTTATTCTTAATCATCACACGCTATTTAAGCTATGTAATGAGCAGTGTGCGTATTTTTTGGAATTTGATTGATATCATAATTATTACCCTCATTTAATGCTCCTAATTACTATGTTTAATTATATTCATATTTATTTTATTTTCTCTCACTTCTCAAACACTATAAATCACACACGTTCACTTCACTTCCACATTTTAGAAACCCTGAACCCTCCTTCTCTCAAATCGTTCAACAAGTTCTTTGTGTTCATCATCTTCATCAATTCTCTTCATCAAAAATCATCACCCTCGTTAACAATCCTCGTAGTCTTCAACATGATGAATGCTCAACAGCAAGAAGTTGTTCGGTTTTCCAAATAAATGGAACAAGCCCTAAATCCTTCTAGGTTGTCTTCTTTAACTAATCCAACCGGTTCTTCTTCTCATATAGTAACTGGCTCATCTCCTCTATCAGTTATTGATAAACACCATATAACATATAAATCTATTCAAGTTCACTATAATCTAAAATCACATGAGTTAAATGTTCTTCATGATTATATGGCAGAATTCAATAACCTTTCTGGAAATGGTATAAACCTAATTGCTGACTTGAATGCTCAAGGATGGGAGCACTATTTCATGCGTCTTCATGGTCCTATTTATGATTCCTCGGTTAAGGACTTCTGGATTCAAGTAGATTGTGATAATCTTCATGTAGTTGCTCATGTGTTGGGTCTGAAAATTGTCATAAATTAAAAGTTGATTCTTGATCTTCTGGGCATGCAACATCTTGAAGGAAAACAAATTTATAATATGAATAGCAAATATACATTTTTGTAGGAGACGATTAACAAAGCCCTCTTTAATAACTACTCTCCTGAGAAAACTGAGTATAAAAGTAAAGATCTCCATGATGAACTTAGAATCTAGCACAAAACATTCTAAATTTTATCAACCCCAAACCTCCGTCCAATTTTTCTGACTATTTCAATGTCAATCGGAAGTACATGTTGTATTATTTGATGATCCATCAGAAGATGTGTCTTCCAGCTCTTCTGTTTTATTATTTGAGAGACTCTATTAAAAAACCAGAACCACTGATGATCCCAAAAAGAAGGTTTCCAATTATATTCCTTTTGGACGTCTCATCACTGACATCTTGGTAGAAAGTGGCTTGGTGAAAACTTTGGTAGAAGAAGCTAAGTTTACAGAGGATCTGGTTTCTAGTCTTGGAGATTCCTTCAATTGACAAACTCTGAAGAATATGAGGCTAATAGAGGAAGTCATTTTTAAACCTCTACTTGTTCCCTCTAAAAGCATCAGAATCGCAAGAATTCTTGTGAATAACTACCCTTTGTTTACCAATGGAAATAACATGTCTAGCATTGCTATCTACGTCAAAATGATGGAAGCAGGAGGATATGATATGTCCAGTTTGAACTATTCTAATTTACCTCCTTCTCAAGAGTATATTGACTCTTCCAGAGGTAAAAGAAAGAAGAATTCAGAAGGTTCTGAACCCGGAAAGAAGAAGAAGAAGAAGAAGTCTAGAAATTCTAAGACTGTGACTCTAGTTGTTTATCCAGAAACAACAAGTAAGTCTGCTACTGCTACATATGTACCTACTTCATTGTATACTTCTAATTTTTTCAATGAATGTTCATCCATAATCTCCACTGCATAAATTAATCCTCTTCCACCATCTACCACAATTATTCTTGTTTCTGATCTTGTTCCCTTAATTATGGAAATTCTTATTTCTGAAACTGTATCTACAATGTTACTTGAAGTAACAACTGCCTCTACCCAAAACATCCTAACCACTTCCAACCTTGCAACCACACACGTTTCCAACTTACTTTCATTCATCTCTACACCTATACCAACTCAACCCATATCTACCTTCTCTTCCCCACTTGTCTCATCATTATCACAAATCATCACATCTCAACCTTCATTAGAAATTCCTTTTTTTTATCCATGTCAAAATCTCCATGTTGCCTTTCATCACCATCAATCACTTCAAAACTCTCAAAATCATGACCTTCAAACATCTTTTTTTCCTGAAATTCCTGAGAAAACAATCTCTGATGATTTTGAAGCCCTTGTAAACCCAACAACAGAATCCTGCTCTATGTCTAATCTTTTCGATCTAACTGAACAACTCAATCAAACTTAACACATAACTTCTGAAGTCTTTCCTTTACAAAAAGACCTAGCCATAGTTGTCTATGAAAAATTTGTTCCAAAAACTTTGGATGAATGCATTAACATTTTCAGAATCAAGGCTAAGAAAAAGGTTGCTAAGTTAAAGGCAGAGGAAAGTACAAGTACTTAGAATTATGACATGGATGGTTCTTGGAAGAATTTTCAGAAGTTGATGTCTTCTGAAGTTGAAATAATGAATTCTTTTACTGAAGCATATAGAATTGGGGATGTTGAAATGGTAACTGAAAGAAAAGAAATAAGAGAAAGAGTCAAATATGATGAACTACTCGCTTCAAAACAAAAAGAAGAGTAAGCCAGACTTAAGGCTTAAGAGGTAGAAGAAGCCAGACAAGTTGAAGAAGCCAGATTGGCTAAAGAAGCAGAAGAAGCTACTAAGGCTAAAGAAGATGCTCTGGTTGCTTCATCTTTTGATTCTACCATTGTGCGTCTTGAAAATGCAATTGTTGAGATTACAGGAGAACAAAAGGTGTTCAGAAAAAGTATCATTGAACATAAGGTTTTCAATGAAAATGTCGAGAACATGCTACAACTGATTTTACAAAAGATTTCTACTCCTGCTTCTGAACCCTAGGATCTAGGGTTTTCTTTTTCCTTTTACTTCTAAACCATATGACTACTTTCCTCTTACTTTTTACGTATCTTCTGATTCTTTGATTTTTGCAAAGACTTTTATTTTTGGATATTAGTTTGTTTTACTTCCTTCGGTTTACCTATTGTTGTACCCCAAAATTTGCCCTCCCATATTCTTCAAGATTTGTCAAAATCATGCTTCAAAATTCCCCAAGGGTTGCACAGTGTAAGGGCCTCCTAAACAGTCAAAACTAGGGTTTTGGTCCTGACAAAGAAAATGAAGTTTCCAAGGGTCCAATCAAGTCCCACATGCTTATAAATATGGTCAAGCATCCTTATACCAAGTTTCAAGACTTTCAGCTCAAAATTGCACAGTCAAAAACCCTGATTGCACTACAGTCAACTATAGGGGCAAAATGGTCATTTGGCAGTCAAAAGTTCAAATTTTTGGTCAACATCTCATTTTGAAGCCACAAACCTCATTTGATCAATACTTGATCATGATTCTCAAAGCTTGGCTCAAAAATCATCAAGTTTCCATATTTGGACAGTTGAAAAAGTCAACTGTAAATTGACCAGGGCATAACTTCCACATGGATTATCAGAAAAATTCCATCCAAAGCTCATTTTGAAGATAAAGACATTTCCTACAACTCCTCTTCACACTTCAAGTCCAAGAAATGCTCTCACAAAAAGTTATCAATTTCAACATTATAGGTCATTTTCAAAAGTCAACAAAAAGGGACTTTAAGTCAAAGGCCATAACTTGAGATTGGTAAATCAAAATGACATGGGACCAAATACATTGGTTAGAGGACTAAAAGACCTTTCCAAAATGTCCAAGAACATGAGCAAAGCTTAAAAATTGAGCAAGTTATGCCTTGTGGAAGTTGGGAATTTTTTGGATATTTTGAAAAGTCAACATTGCTTCAAATGACCTAAAATTGCTAATGGGCCTCTTTTTCTTCCACAATTCATCATCCAAGACATGTGCACGACCATTTGGCCCAAAGGGAAGTTTTTATCATTTTTATTTTATTTATTTGAATTTTTAAATGCTAGAAATTCATTTAATTAATTAAAATATATAAAAAAATACTAAACCTAGGTTTTTCAATCTTTTTATGCATGATATCTACTCAATATTTCGTGCAAATCAGGTTAGGAAAGAATCAAAGGTGATTGGATGTGATTGAAGCCAAAATAGCATGGAAAAGATTTGGAAAATCATGGCATAAAAATCAAATATTGAATCCTTCAATTCATGGATTTTTTGATCAAATTCTTTGACCTAATCCTTCCATACATAAGTACAAAGCAAACCTAATCCTAGGGAGTCCAAGCTGCGCCATATACCAAAAAAAACAAACTTGGAATTTTTGAAGAAAAACTCAAATCTGAAAACCATCTTCTAGGTCGATTCAAGCCAAGAGACTTGTTGCATTACCTTCCTGAGGCTTCAAGGAAAGTTTTCCAATCAAAATCATTCATCCTAACGCCCTGAATTGGTAAAACGATTGCACCCTGTACAGAAAATATTTTACCTTCTTGCATCTCGATTCATGCATTTTTCATAATTTTTGATGTTTGATTTGTGTTCATTATGTAATTCTAAAGCTAACCACATAAGTTAATTGTGTTTTTGTGCACTATACGCGATTCCACCATTGTTATCTTTTAGGGTTTCTCAAGCTTGGATTTGGGCGTTTCTCACCACTGTAAAATTAGAACCTCACAATGCCATGAATGGATTCAGCGCGCTTGGACGAAAATAATGGAACCCTCGCGCCTAATTTATGAGCCAAGAATCTTTAATCGCTATTTTTCATAATGTTGCCTTTGGGGACGGTTCAAAAACCGTTGCCAACTTATTTTTATTTTCAGGAAAAAACAAGCCAAGGAAGGGGACGATTAGGTGGCCATCAGTAATTGGCTGGTTTGAATCTCGCGCGAAAAAGAAGCACTAACATTTTTTTTTGTTTTATTATATTTATTAGTTATATGATATACAGATAAATGAAGCAGCTCCACTGGTTAAAGGACACGCTGGTAACCCCTGGGACCTGGGTTCGAATCCCAGGTCCCCCACCCCTTCAATATTGTTTTCCTATTAATGATTCTATGCAGCTTCAGCACTAAGGACCACCATGCGTCCACAATCTCCAAACACGCCACTTGGCCAATCTCATCAATCAAAGGGTCATGATCTGAATAACATGGTGAACTCTAGTCAACGCCTATGCATGCTAGCTGGAAAGTCCACCAGGCCAGGGACAATTGGGCCCAAAAAAATACTAATCAAAACCTCCATTTGGGGACAGACCCCCCTAGGTTTGCAAATTTCTCTTTATATTTTTTTTATTTTTTATTTTGATCCAATTATTATTTTTAATATGTTCTTTAATTTAAATATTTTCATAAAAATATAAAAAACAATATAAAATCAGAAAAGACAAAAATAAGTATTTTATTTAATTAATATATTTTTTGTAAATAAATATTATTCATTAATTTTAGTTATTAAATTAGGTTTAATTGTAATATTTTCCTTAATCAATTTAAAATTTTATAGAATTAGGGTTTTGTAATAATTTTTATCCTTTTTTTCTTTTCTTTTCACAAATTATCAAATATTATTTATTTTTATAATTAAATTACCATGTAATTAATTAGGTTAATTTAGGTTTAACTTTAATATTCTTTCTTAATAAATAAAAAAATTAGAATTAGGGTTAATTTCTCAATTTAATTCAATTTCAATAAAATCATAAAATACAAAAATACCAAAAATAATTCCCTTCCATTTTAATTTAATTAATTTGCTAATAATTTAATTTCATTAAAAAAGGGTCCAACGCCCTCGTTTCTAATTTTAAATTCAATTCGCGTATTTATTTCTCTTTCATTTAATTATTTATGTACCTCTCCCAAAGCCATGTAAATTTAATCTTTCGCACTTTACTTTTCTTTAATTCTTTACTTTCTGTCAAATCGGGTCCTGGAAATTTTGGCGATGTGGACCCGCGCCTTTGTAATAGTTTAGAATTTTATCTTTCTCGCAATTTTTAACTGTTAACCAATGCATGCAAGAATGAATGGCCTGAAATAAAAAACAAACGCATAGATCACCTATACCATGAACAAGATAAATAAATGAATCTGACACACAAATCACACACCACCCCTAGGGTACGCCTCACTATTGCCTTGCCTCGAAAGGTGATCGTCGAGTAGAGGATGTCTTAGTAAGTCCTCATGATCCGGGAACCTGGCATGAGGGTAGCTTCTAAGGTGTCTTCCCATTGCTCTGGTGATCACCATGTCCCGAACCTCGAATTGACCCGAACACCTCCAACGGTGGTGCTACCTACCCCTCAATGGTGGGATGGCACTACTTTAAAGGACATTTACACAGACGAATTACTTAGGGTAGGTAGACGACTCTAGATACTTGCTCTAATTTCAAAACAAAATTCAAAAAATACTTTTCACACCAACACATTTTCAAAAAGCTTTCGAAAGCATTTTTTCAAACACTCTTGAGGATCGATACAAGAGTCGAACTGGAATTTTCAAAGAAACTTTTTTAAAACCCACAATTGAAAAGCAAACAAACCATTTTTGAAATCACAAATGAGCAAGTATCTAAGAGCCCATGGATAACCATGGATAGAAAGGGTGATAATACCTTCCCTTTCTATAATCTACCTCCCGAACCGAGAGCAATCTCTTTAAGGAATTTTTCTGTGATTTTGTCCTTTCCATTTGGAGAAAATAAAAGACGGTGGCGACTCTTGCTTCCGCGACATTTCATGAACCAGCGTTAAACAGTCAGTTCCAGATCCACCGATCACAGAACTGGCGACTCTGCTGGGGATTTAAACTTAAAGTGAGGTGTACCTTAGGGTTAGTTCATAACTGTGTTTTCAATTATATTGCTTTGCTTGCTTTAAATTGTGGGTTTCTTGGGAGTTCTATAGATCCTAACCCGGATCTGGGGATACCTTCTTAGAAAGTAGCAACAAGGCTGTGAGGGAACTGTGCGGGGTATACCGACATGGTTGAAACAGTCTGCTACGTTGATGTGGCACTTTGGTGTGTGCCGGTAACCCTTGAGTTCAGTCAAGGAGAGTACGGGGCCTCCGCGTGGTGTCGTGAAGCATCAACAGACCTTAGGAACCTTAATTGAACTATCTTGGCCTCCTTAGGGTAGTGAGATAACTGACTTTGGTGCAGTCCGAGGTTGGTTGATACTCGACACTACACTCAATTGAGGGTTGCTTTCCTGGAATATTTCGGTCGCCAGTTCAGTGGCTAAATCGAAACGATGAACAATGAAAGCAATCCCGTGATATTGGGACCCTTAGAATCCGGTTACTTTGATAGGACAGGTTGAACCCACCAACTTCAAGAGGGTAATACCCAGACCTCATGCTGGCCTTAAACTCTAAGGGCTTCTCTTGTGTGACTTGCGTGCCTTCGTACTTGACTACTTGCATGCTTGTTATCTATCTGACACATAAGCTACTTGCAGGTTTTGTTTATAGTCCTTAATTGGGACTCATAACAAGATGTCCTAAGTTTCTTGCAGGTTTTGTTCATAGTCCTTAATTGGGACTCATAACAAGATGTCCTAAGTTTCTTGCAGGTTTTATTTATAGTCCTTAATTGGGACTCATAACAGAGTGTACTGAGTTTCTTGCAGGTTTTGTTTATAGTCCTTAATAGGGACTCATAACAGGGTTTACCCACATTACCCCATGCATACCATAACAGCATATCATTGCATACATCCTAACCCGTTTCAAGGATCTCAAGGGCTTGTGATGCAGGTCATGGTGAATTAACTATCCCAGCAAGGGGCAAAGAGGATTTATTTTCCTCTAGCCAAAGTTGTCAGGGGCTATGACCCACTTGATATGGTGAGCTCTGACTCTTGAAGAAGGTTCCCTTAACCAAGGTTGTTTGGAAATCAAAACCAGACATGATGACTAAAGTCAGGGGCTATGACCCACTGGATATGGTGAGCCTTTGACCTTTGAAGAAGGACTCTCAGTAATATGCAGTTCCTTCAATCAAGCTACCAGACCCAAATGCTGACAATTTTTTTTTCTTGTCTACCCCGCGAGGTCCTTGAAAACATTACATGCATGTCATACACATCATTGCACAACAGGTATCCTTGTTGCAGGTCACTTACTTTCTCCGCTGTTTATTTCAGCAATGGCTTCCCAACAAGATAACCAGGACTCCCATGCTCAAGAGACCCGATTCGGGGAAATCCTCCTGAATCTATCCAAGGGGCAGGAGGAGCTAAGGACACTTCTCATGGAGACTTTTGTCAGGAACAGTGCTGAGGATGAAAGGCTAAAACACCTGCAAGCTGAGGTGGATGCAATGAAAGTCCAAATGTTGGGGCAGGGGACTGCTATTCAAGGTTTAGCTCAAAGACAAGAAGAGCTCGGTGTTCTCATCAACCAACTGCTTCAGAGTAACCAACTGGGGCAAGCGTCTAAGGGTAAAGAGCCGGTCATCGTTCAGCCACCTTTGAAACAAGGAGGTAAGGGGAGAGCTCCTCAAAGGGCTCCAGTGTCACAAATTCAGCATCAACCTCACCGGCTTCAGCCAGACAAGCCCAGGAGGCAATTCACCCAGCTCAACATGTCGTTGTTCCAAGCTTTACAATGCCTGTTAAGATTGAACCTGATCACATTAAGGGCTCATCCCCGGAACCAGAACACATCATCTCCTGTCTATGATCCCAATAAAAGGTGTGCCTACCACTCTGCCTGTCCAGGACATGATACAAATGAGTGTTGGGCTTTGAAAAACAAGATCCAGGACCTGATTGATGAAGAAGCACTGGAATTCACACAAGATGGACAAGCTGAATTTTTCTACCATCCCTCCAAGGCTCACCATTTGAAGTGACAAGCTCTGAGACTAGGAAACTTTTGTTCATTCGAATGTTCAAGTTGTGTTGTTCTTTGATTGTTCAAACATTTACTCATGTTATGTTAAACATTGTTATTTCATTAATGCATTACATATGTCCGTTTTGAAGTAAATATATTCGTATTCACTAAATGCAAATTATTTTCATATTTTTTCTGATGTCAACTCTTGATCTAAAATTCTAAGCCTCTTGAGGGAGGATGACGAAAACGATACCGCTATCTTTACAGTATGCTTTTGAACAGACCCCGCTGATGAGGTACAAGTATTATTTCAATCCCTAAACACTGGAGTTATAAGGATGATAATCCCTCGTCAACCCCGCTGAGCCAAAGAAGTAGGAGTTTTTCTTTTCGAAATTCAAAACCCTTCATCATAACCTGGGGCAGGGTAGTCTCTCAGTTGATCCAAGTGCATAACGAATGGCACCAAAAGAGGTCCTTACAAAACAAAGAAAGACAATGATGATTCCGAACAATCACAAGGATAGGCAGTCATTATAAAAAAAGAAAGAAGCCCAATAAGTCAAAATACCCATGAAGGAGACCTACAAAGCTGGGGCATCCCGCTGACTGTAATTCCAAAAAAGGAAACATTTCGGGCAAAAAATAGGGATAACAAAGTCACAAAAAAAAGAAAGAGGTCTTACAAACCCTCGACAAAAAATGACTGCCTATTCAAAAGAGATCATCAATATCTGAACCATCATTGGAACATCAAAGCAAAGACTCAAGCAAGGTCTAACGCATGATCAACTGAGTTTAGGTTTGAAGAACATCACGAAGAGCGGGTGGGTACAAATAATTTGAGCCTTTATCCTTTGTTTCTTAAACCATGAACCAGGCCACGTTATAACCCTTAAAAGTCCTAGCTGAAGCATGGGTTAGTTCGAAAGCATACTGTTACGAAAGGTATCCTGACTCCTTAAGGCTTACGTTAAATACGGAGTTGACATCACGTTTTACAAACATTCACTTGTTTTATGAAGAAAAAAAAAGAATGCATTTTCAAAATCTTCAAGACAGACATAGGCTTTGCATTTTTAACATAACTTTGTTTGCATATGACTTTTTGTTTGAACAGCAAAGAAATTCGCACGACGAATGCCTATTGGACAGAAGTACTTCCAATCAAGGGGCATGGCATGACTATTGTCTATTATCTGGCGCAATTCAGTCAAGATTCGGAGAATCTTTCAAAATGCCAAGATAACCAGGGGCAAATCTCTGCCTGAGTCACTTGGGGCATTCCAACAACGAATCTTGCCTGATCAAATACCTTCTGGTGGCATGACAAAACACTGCTAACAGGGGCAACTCCCTACATTCTGAGAGCGTGGACATAGTCGGAAAAAAAAATACTACGCACAATCAAAGACCCGCTAGGTTGACACACCTAGGCAAAAATAAGGGCTTCCCGGCGAACCAAAAGGGTTCGGGCAAAAATAAGGGATGAAAAGAAAAAATCTGTACACCCGGCAAGTCGAAAACCTGAAAAGGCGACTTGGGCAGAAAAGGGTATCCCGGTGGACTGAAAACCCGAAAGGGCAGTCCAGGCAAAAGTTAGGGATCAAAGCGTACGACTATGTCCCGACATCTTGTCACTTGCCTACCAGAAGAAGGTTTGTCCATCAACCACTATCAGCGCCTCACAGGTCTTCCTCTCCCACCTCAGAAATAGAGGAAATAAAGAGTTGTCTAAAAGAAATCTAATTGTTCTGTCCTCCAGGGTACCAAGATGGGTTCAGCGGAAGAACGTAACCAGATATCTTAATTCCCCAGAGAGTGAGCCAGCAAGTCAGTGCACTCTCCCCAAGCGAAGCTATAATATCAAACTTAAGGAAGTTGGGTGTCCTCCAGCAGATCTCAATATTCCCCAGCACATCATTCTTAAACAAGCATCCCCGGCAGTCTTGGTCTAAAGATTGTTCCCCGGCGGTATATCAAACATTCAGTGGAGTTGCTTCCAATACAATCCAAGACTTCCCCAGGAGAGTCCAATCCAGTTTCCCCAGGAAAGTTGGAAACCATCTCCCCAAGCAGTAAGCTTATCCCCAGTAGATTCTGGAAGCTTATCCTCGCAGAACACGAACGCGTCGCCCGACTTTATTCAAAGATTTATTTCCTTACCAGGATATAACTGGGTTATCCTCAGCCAAAAGCCACGGAAAGAGCGTCCTCGACGAAGTCTTCTTATCCCCAGCGAAGTCTATCAACACTTCCAACATAACAAAGGTATCCCCAGCAAGTTACCATCAACTCAACGAAGTATCTCTCTCCCCATAGAGTATTTCTCCCCAGCAAGATCGTCAGAGTACTTTTCTCCCCGCAGAATATTCCATTCGCCAAGTTTATTCCCCAACGGAGTTATCTTCTCCTACCGGTATTCTTGCAACTATCATCCCCCAGCGGAAGTAAAAGCTTATTCTTCAACATCAGCCCAGGAGTGACTTCCCGGCACCCGTCAAGGATTTACTTTCCTAGACGAAAACATACATAAACATCACATACATCATTATAGCATGCATATACGCATCATATCTTACAAATCTCATTTATGTGGAGAACATCATTGCTTGATCCATATCATGCATTGCATATGACTGACCTTTACCTTTCAGGAAAAGATTCAGTTAAGTTCTCGGCTATATTCCAAGACCTACACCGGTTCAGTTAATCAACTCCAAAGATTTCTTACCCAGTCCAAGGCCTTCTCTGGTCTAGTTAAACCGACTCCTAAAGGTTTTTCTTTTGAAGACTTAGTTGAAGACTCCAAGACCTTGTCTGGTTCAGTTAAATCGACCCTAAAGATTTTCCTGGTTATTATCCAGTCAAAGGCCTTCTCTGGTCTAGTTAAACCGACTCCTAAAGGTTTTTCTTTTGAAGACTCAGTTGAAGACTCCAAGACCTTATCTGGTTCAGTTAAATCGACTCCCAAAGATTTTCCTGGTTATTATCCAGTCAAAGGCTTTCTCTGGTCTAGTTAAACCGATTCCTAAAGGTTTTTCTTTTGAAGACTCAGTTGAAGACTCCAAGACCTTATCCGGTTCAGTTAAATCGACTCCAAAGATTTCTTATCCAGTCCAAGGCCTTCTCTAGTCCAGCTAAATCGACCCCAAACAGATTTTCCTGACAAAGACTTAGTAGAAGATACCCAAGATTCTCTCAATGATTGCTATTGAGGTTGTAGTCGCCTATGGTTCTCTCCCCGATAATGCGGAGGTGGTAATCCCAGATTTCGCTCAACGATTGCTGTTGAAGCTGAAGTTATCCAAGGTTCTCTTAATGTTTGCTGTTGAGGTGGTAATCGCCTATGGTTCTCTCCCCGATACTACGGAGGTGGTAATCCCATATTTCGCTCAACGATTGCTGTTGAAGTTGAAGTTATCCAAGGTTCTCTCAATGTTTACTGTTGAGGTGGTAATCGCCTATGGTTCTCTCCCCGATACTGCGGAGGTGGTAATCCCAGATTTCGCTCAACGGTTGCTGTTGAAGTTGAAGTTATCCAAGGTTCTCTCAATGTTTGCTGTTGAGGTGGTAATCGCCTATGGTTCTCTCCCCGATACTGCGGAGGTGGTAATCCCAGATTCCGCTCAACGATTGCTATTGAAGTTGAAGTTATCCAAGGTTCTCTCAATGTTTGCTGTTGAGGTGGTAATCGCCTATGGTTCTCTCCCCGATACTGCGGAGGTGGTAATCCCAAGATTATCTCAATGATTGCTGTTGAGGTTAAAGTCATCCAGGGTTCTCTCACCGTTCCTGTTGAGGTAGTAACCATCCCTGGTTCATTCATCACCGTTTGAAGCTCTAGATCCAGCTCCTGTACCCAGTCAGGACACATCTACACAAGATCTTGAAGACCAGCTCCCGTAACAGGTCAGGTAATCATTTTTCTTTTTGCAGGTACGCAAGTTCTCGCTAAGGAAACTCTTACGCGATCAACATCCAGATGGCATCTATAAGCCCATCATCCTGTCCATCAATCTCCAAATGGCATCTATAAGCCTATTCCCATCATCACACTACTACTATGTGAGCGCAAATTTCTAGGCACTCTAGTGTTCAATCATCTTCCACCTTCGGATTACGAAAGGCACGTCATCCAATCTGCATCCTCAGGTCTAAGAAGATTGAACAGGGGCAACTGTTGTACCCTAAAATTTGCCCTCCCATATTCTTCAAGATTTGTCAAAATCATGCTTCAAAATTCCCCAAGGGTTGCACAGTGTAAAGGCCTACTAAACAGTCAAAACTAGGGTTTTGGTCCTGACAAAGAAAATGAAGTTTTCAAGGGTCCAATCAAGTCCCACATGCTTATAAATATGGTCAAGCATCCTCATACCAAGTTTCAAGACTTTCAGCTCAAAATTGCACAGTCAAAAACCCTGATTGCACTACAGTCAACTGTAGGGGCAAAATGGTCATTTGGCAGTCAAAAGTTCAAATTTTTGGTCAACATCTCATTTTGAAGACACAAACCTCATTTGATCAATACTTGATCATGATTCTCAAAGCTTGGCTCAAAAATCATCAAGTTTCCATATTTGGACAGTTGAAAAAGTCAACTGTAAATTGACCAGGGCATAACTTCCACATGGATTATCAGAAAAATTCCATCCAAAGCTCATTTTGAAGATAAAGACATTTCCTACAACTCCTCTTCACACTTCAAGTCCAAGAAATGCTCTCACAAAAAGTTATCAATTTCAACATTATAGGTCATTTTCAAAAGTCAACAAAAAGGGACTTTAAGTCAAAGGCCATAACTTGAGATTGGTAAATCAAAATGACATGGGACCAAATACATTGGTTAGAGGACTAAAAGACCTTTCCAAAATGTCCACGAACATGAGCAAAGCTTAAAAATTGAGCAAGTTATGCCTTGTGGAAGTTGGGAAATTTTTGGATATTTTGAAAAGTCAACATTGCTTCAAATGACCTAAAATTGCTAATGGGCCTCTTTTTCTTCCACAATTCATCATCCAAGACATGTGAACGACCATTTGGCCCAAAGGGAAGTTTTTATCATTTTTATTTTATTTATTTGAATTTTTAAATGCTAGAAATTCATTTAATTAATTAAAATATATAAAAAATACTAAACCTAGGTTTTTCAATCTTTTTATGCATGATATCTACTCAATATTTCGTGCAAATCAGGTTAGGAAAGAATCAAAGGTGATTGGATGTGATTGAAGCCAAAATAGCATGGAAAAGATTTGGAAAATCATGGCATAAAAATCAAATATTGAATCCTTCAATTCATGGATTTTTTGATCAAATTCTTTGACCTAATCCTTCCATACATAAGTACAAAGCAAACCTAATCCTAGGGAGTCCAAGCTGCGCCATATACCAAAAAAAACAAACTTGGAATTTTTGAAGAAAAACTCAAATCTGAAAACCATCTTCTAGGTCGATTCAAGCCAAGAGACTTGTTGCATTACCTTCCTGAGGCTTCAAGGAAAGTTTTCCAATCAAAATCATTCATCCTAACGCCCTGAATTGGTAAAACGATTGCACCCTGTACAGAAAATATTTGACCTTCTTGCATCTCGATTCATGCATTTTTCATAATTTTTGATGTTTGATTTGTGTTCATTATGTAATTCTAAAGCTAACCACATAAGTTAATTGTGTTTTTGTGCACTATACGCGATTCCACCATTGTTATCTTTTAGGGTTTCTCAAGCTTGGATTTGGGCGTTTCTCACCACTGTAAAATTAGAACCTCACAATGCCATGAATGGATTCAGCGCGCTTGGACGAAAATAATGGAACCCTCGCGCCTAATTTATGAGCCAAGAATCTCTAATCGCTATTTTTCATAATGTTGCCTTTGGGGACGGTTCAAAAACCGTTGCCAACTTCTTTTTATTTTCAGGAAAAAACAAGCCAAGGAAGGGGACGATTAGGTGGCCATCAGTAATTGGCTGGTTTGAATCTCGCGCGAAAAAGAAGCACTAACATTTTTTTTGTTTTATTATATTTATTAGTTATATGATATACAGATAAATGAAGCAGCTCCACTGGTTAAAGGACACGCTGGTAACCCCTGGGACCTGGGTTCGAATCCCAGGTCCCCCGCCCCTTCAATATTGTTTTCCTATTAATGATTCTATGCAGCTTCAGCACTAAGGACCACCATGCGTCCACAATCTCCAAACACGCCACTTGGCCAATCTCATCAATCAAAGGGTCATGATCTGAATAACATGGTGAACTCTAGTCAACGCCTATGCATGCTAGCTGGAAAGTCCACCAGGCCAGGGACAATTGGGCCCAAAAAAATACTAATCAAAACCTCCATTTGGGGACAGACCCCCCTAGGTTTGCAAATTTCTCTTTATATTTTTTTTATTTTTTATTTTGATCCAATTATTATTTTTAATATGTTCTTTAATTTAAATATTTTCATAAAAATATAAAAAACAATATAAAATCAGAAAAGACAAAAATAAGTATTTTATTTAATTAATATATTTTTTGTAAATAAATATTATTCATTAATTTTAGTTATTAAATTAGGTTTAATTGTAATATTTTCCTTAATCAATTTAAAATTTTGTAGAATTAGGGTTTTGTAATAATTTTTATCCTTTTTTTCTTTTCTTTTCACAAATTATCAAATATTATTTATTTTTATAATTAAATTACCATGTAATTAATTAGGTTAATTTAGGTTTAACTTTAATATTCTTTCTTAATAAATAAAAAAATTAGAATTAGGGTTAATTTCTCAATTTAATTCAATTTCAATAAAATCATAAAATACAAAAATACCAAAAATAATTCCCTTCCATTTTAATTTAATTAATTTGCTAATAATTAATTTCATTAAAAAAGGGTCCAACGCCCTCGTTTCTAATTTTAAATTCAATTCGCGTATTTATTTCTCTTTCATTTAATTATTTATGTACCTCTCCCAAAGCCATGTAAATTTAATCTTTCGCACTTTACTTTTCTTTAATTCTTTACTTTCTGTCAAATCGGGTCCTGGAAATTTTGGCGATGTGGACCCGCGCCTTTGTAATAGTTTTGAATTTTATCTTTCTCGCAATTTTTAACTGTTAACCAATGCATGCAAGAATGAATGGCCTGAAATAAAAAACAAACGCATAGATCACCTATACCATGAACAAGATAAATAAATGAATCTGACACACAAATCACACACCACCCCTAGGGTACGCCTCACTGTTGCCTTGCCTCGAAAGGTGATCGTCGAGTAGAGGATGTCTTAGTAAGTCCTCATGATCCGGGAACCTGGCATGAGGGTAGCTTCTAAGGTGTCTTCCCATTGCTCTGGTGATCACCATATCCCGAACCTCGAATTGACCCGAACACCTCCAACGGTGGTGCTACCTACCCCTCAATGGTTGGATGGCACTACTTTAAAGGACATTTACACATACGAATTCCTTAGGGTAGGTAGACGACTCTAGATACTTGCTCTAATTTCAAAACAAAATTCAAAAAATACTTTTCACACCAACACATTTTCAAAAAGCTTTCGAAAGCATTTTTTCAAACACTCTTGAGGACCGATACAAGAGTCGAACTGGAATTTTCAAAGAAACTTTTTTAAAACCCACAATTGAAAAGCAAACAAACCATTTTTGAAAACACAAATGAGCAAGTATCTAAGAGCCCATGGATAACCATGGATAGAAAGGGTGCTAATACCTTCCCTTTCTATAATCTACCTCCCGAACCGAGAGCAATCTCTTTAAGGAATTTTTCTGTGCTTTTGTCCTTTCCATTTGGAGAAAATAAAAGACGGTGGCGACTCTTGCTTCCGCGACATTTCGCGAACCAGCGTTAAACAGTCAGTTCCAGATCCACCGATCACACCTATCATATGATTGTTTAAATTTAATGAGGTTTTCTTTTAACCTATCAATGAAACTTCTTATCTTTCTATTATTTCTTCTGGTTTTTATGTTTTTGACACATAATTACCTTTTTGATTATGATAAAAAGGGGGAGTAATTAAATGAACAAAATTTTGATTTCAATAATCAAGTATTGGAAAATATTCTCTAAAAAGAGCTGCTTACATTCTAACCCAGTTAAACTTCTGTTTATGTTATAATTCTTTTTTTTCCAGGAAATGAGAACTCTGATTAAAGACAAAGATCTGAAAGCATTGTGAAAGGCTTATGTCTAACCTATTGGCTTCAAACTCTGAAGATGTTTTTCCATTCATAATCAAACTCCAAGAAGTGAAATCTGGAATCAGACTCCATGAATTGAGAATCTGGAAGTTGTCTTAGTGACATTAAAGTTTCAAAGATTTCAATTTGATTTCATTCTCATTGGCATCTAAAGACTAGATTCAATAAAAAGAAGTTCTGGGAAATCAATATCTCAACTGTTCTATTGGCACCAAGATCTCAATTTTTCCATTGGCATCCATAGTCAAGACCCTCAAGATCTCGATACCTGGTCTATTGGAATCAGGGGGAGTTTTACTTAAATGGTTCAGAGTCGGGATATTGGATCTTCATCAAGTCATTGTATCAGGGGGAGTATCATAAAATGATAAGTAGTCCTTACCTTTCTATTTTCACTTTTTCTGATTATATGAAGAAAATTCTGTCATCAAAATACATAGTTTTTTCATCATCAACAAGGGGGATATTGTTAGAACAAGATTTGGTTCTGCAATATTATATATGAGTTTTGATGGTAACAAATGAGTATGTTTGTGTAAATAATTTTTTGTACTAATGTTTGTTACTGTTGAGTACTTAACAAACAAGTTCTGCTTCTGATGGATGGCGTGGCCAAGACATTAGAAGAGAATTAGTTCCGCTTTGTGCTACACAAGTTCTGTTGAACAATTGAAAGATCTGAAGAAACAAGTCAGAAGATCTGAAGACAAAAGTTACTACTTAAGTCCAGATGCTGAAGACTCGTGTTTCTGAAGACAACGGGTTTTAAAGAAACAGTCAGAAGATCTGAACACAAAAGTTTCTACTCAAGTCCATATGCTAAATACTATAGCTTCTAAAGACCCAAAGTTCTAAAGATAAAGAATCTAAAGACCAAGTGCTAAAGACTCTAAAGACAGAAGTTTTAAAGATTCTAAAGACTTGAAGTTCTAAAGACCCACGTGTAATACGGTGGGAGAACTGACTTGGGTGTTTTGCGTTTGATCACAAATGTTTCAGATAGCAAGAGTTGCCACCGACTTTTCTTTTATCCAATAAAGTAAAGAGTGAAAAGAAAAGGAAAGACCTTTTGAGAATTTTCTTGAGTTCGGGGGGTAGGTTATGAAAAGGGAAGGTGTTAGTACCCTTTTCATCCATACTTATCTACGGGCTCTTAATTGCTAGCTCACTTTGAAATTCTTTGTGTTTGTGTGAGTTGAAAAGATGTTTTGAAGATGTTTTGAAAGTGGTGATTTTGTAATGACTCTCGTATCATTGAGAGTGTATACAAAATGTTTGTTTTTGGAAATATTTTGAAAACACCGTAGTGTGGCAATTTTGCAATGATTCTCGTATCATTATGAATGTATACAAAATGTTTTGTTTTTAAAATATTTGTCAAAAAGGAGTGTTTGGAAAGTTGTTTTGAAGATGCCAATGTAAGGAAATTTTGTAATGATTCTCGTATCGTTTAGAATATATACAAAATGTTTGTTTTGGAAATTGTTTTGAAAGTGAGAAGTGTGGAAATTGTTTTGTTTTGTGAGCAAGCAATTACGAGAAATCTACCAACTCAAAAAGTATTTGTTATTTTCCTGCTCCTTTAGATAGTTCTACTTTACCATTGGTTGGTAAGGAGCCTTATCATTGGATGTGAGGGACATGCGTGGGTCGTCGTACAATCATATAAGGAAACTTGTAATATGTTTTAGAAATATTTCATAAGGGACTAAGATCATTTATCGAAGGCAACGATGAAGGGTCGTCGAGGGACTACGATCTTTTAATTCGAGGGTCTTTGCTAAAACATCCCACGTTCGAGGGACATCACTGTTTATATCTGAGGCAACAAGTGTGGGTTACCCTAGAGGTTCAAGTGTGCAAAGTGTTTGATTTCAAGTATTTTATCTTTGAATTAGGGCTTTGCTAGGGTTGATTTTAAGTCTTGTCATGCAAAACCTAATTACTAACAATAATAAGTAAAGCAATAAATTGCGGAATTTTAATGTCCTACACTATTACAACGCTTTGGGAATGGGGGTACAAGTTTGTGAATGAAGGGAAGAAAGCAATAAAGCCTAATTATCTATTACAAACCATTGAACATGAATAGAATGTACACAATGTAAAGAAGAAGAAGAAGGAAATTGTTTTTTAGGTTTTTTTTATGGAAAAGGTTTAAAGATTAACCTAATTAAAATAATTAATTTTTATCACAAGAAAAGTTTATTAATTTTTAACAAAACCTAAAATCTAGGTTAATTGAAATTAAGAAGAAAATAAAATCTAAGTCTAAATAATTTGTTTAGAAAATAATTTGAAGGTGAATATTAATTTGAAAAAATATTTTAAAGTGTGTAAAATAAACAAAACCTAGTTCTAAATATTAACAAAATAAAATAAGTGTTTAAATAAATATATTTAATTATTTAATTATTTAAGAAAATATATATTTGATATTTTTTGGTGAAATAAAATCAATAAATAAATAAATAAATAAAATATAGAAAAGATATAAAGAATATAAAAAGTATCGAGTTGGGTGTCAAAAAGTGAAATGGGGGTTGAAAATAAAATGGGGCGCTAGGCCCAAATATACATTTTTTTTGTTTAAGTCATAAAATAAAGCAAAATGGGTCTGGTTGTTGAAAAGTAGTTTGGGGGTGAAAATATAGCAAAATATCAAGCCCAAATCAACAAGGCCCAGGCGCTGCATGATTCCATGTGGTTAGCTCTGGATGGCTCATGGTGGACAAACACACTTGAGGTGTTGGATGTGTTGGCATATTGATCTGATGGTTTGGTCATGATGGTGTATAATATACGCGTTATGCTAACATGTATTGAATCTGCAAGAAAACAATGTAAAAAAAACAAAAAGGTACCACTGGGGATCGAACCCAGGTCCCTATACACTAATGCCTTACGCGTGCTTCATCTGCCACTGGGGTGGCTGTTTCATCCGTTTATAAAACAAATTGTAATAAACTTAAAATAAACTTAAAATAAACTTGATCCTTATTGTACTTCATCCCTAGCCTTGCGCTAGAAACCATTGTCAACATTTTCAAATTTTTGAACTTGCTCATTTCTCAACCATTTTCAAAAGGGTAAACATGAAAGTTGTTCCATTTTTCAACACGAATTCAACCATGTAAACAACTAAAGCTGTATATCAAAGATGAACATGATTTTTGTTTGGTACCAAATAAAACCTAATTTTTTTAGAATGTTCAACTTCAAAATTCACATCACTCAGGCAATATAACTGAAAACTAAAGGCATGGTTAGCTTCAGGGCTATGATGCCTACATTTTTCATTCACAAAGTAACCATTATGATGCTTGTATAAGGAGTTCAAAGTTGAGAAAACTTACCTCAAAACTAGAAATCGTGTATGGAGTTTGAGCACTCCTGGAGGTGTTGTGATGATCTGGGTAGCTTCATTGAGCTCCTAGGAAGCTAATGCAACTCTTACTTTTTGCTAAAAGTGCCTGAATCTTCCTGGAGAAGTTTAGTAGCAGGTGGCTATTTTTGAGTTTGGAAGATGATGAAAATGGAGTTATAGTTATGAAATAGGGGCGGGGATGAGTTCTAAATGAGGAATGGAAGCTTTCTGATTGATTTAGAGTGAAAACACATGAGTAGATTGTGAGTTAGAAGTTCAAGGTCAGAATATGCAACAATAGAGGTTTGAAATGCAAATTCTGAGTTTAGAGTGTTTGAGAGTGTTTCAGGGCTTATGAACTCGTCCGTTGGCTTGCAAATGACTCTTCTATTTATAGAGGAAAGGTTTTTGATCAGAAATCAAAGATCACATGTTATGGTTATGTGACTTGATTTTGAAGCAATCTTAAAAATCATGGTTTCAATGCATAGTATAAGGGCTTCTAGGGTGGCTAACAGGTTGTAGATGAGTTGCTTCTAGCTTTGAGATTGTGTGTGTTCAGAAGGAACAAGTGCAAATCTCAAGGAGAGTGAACTTTTTGATTAAATCCACTTTTCCAAAATGGCAATGTTACCTTTGTGCCAAAAATGGATTAATCACTTGGGCAATGGCTCAAATCCTTGGACAATGGCTCAATCAGTTGTGTAAACAAATAGTTAAGGAGTTATTAGCAAGTCAAGAGGCCTGCAAAGCAAGATTATGCATCCTATTTATGAGATTTCGTTATGTGTTCTTCATGAAGATGACCTAAAATTCAAGAATGGATTCCCAACTTCTTCTCTTTGATTCTCCTAGCTCAAGCATGATCTCTTCAAGTTCTTGGACATTTTGGAAATCCTAAAACATTGTATACAACCTTCATGTTGACCACTTTGGCAAAATCAAATTGGAACAAAGTGAAAATTGGCCAAGAAGTTAGGACAAAAATCTGCCTAAACTTGTTGAAAATTTCACTAAGTGTTCATACAAAAATGTCATGACTTCATGAGCCTATATCTTCAAATTTAAGCATTTTTTGGACATCAACCCTAGAGGACAAAGTTGTAGAATTCATCAAGATCTACAACTTTCATGTTGAAAGTTTTCCTTGAATCATCTTGCATCTTGGTGAAAAATTGTCATGAAGTAGTGAAATTATCAAGGTTAAAAACACTTAGAATTTTTCTAAGCCTTGAAAATCTTGACTTTTGTTGACTTTTCTTGACTTTCTTGATTATGGATTCTTGATTATCAATTTTAATATTTTTGAAGGTCTTCATGAATCTTGATCTTTGAAATTCAATGTTGACCAAAAAGTCCAAGTTTGACTTTTTATGTATCAGTTAACTTTTCATCAGTTGATCAAATTTCGACTATCAATCCATTGATCTTGAGAAAGGATTTGAGCCATGAAATTAGGTCAAGATTTTTTTTTGAGCCCTTGAGATCATGCTTCAAGCCATTAGGTCATGTACTAGGTCAAAACTCAATGATCAGTCATTCTTAGTCAAAACCCTAATTTTGACAATTTTGCCCCTTTGAGGATTTGAATACTTTTCTTGAGGAAAAGTGATCAACCCTTAATCAATTGATGAATATGACTTCAAAATATTTATGTTTGCCAAAAATCATGAATTTTGACTGTATGTTGACCACAGTTGACTTTTACCCAATACAGTTGATTTTCAATCATCTGAGCAATTGACTGAGCAAATTTATGGTGCAAGACTTGAAACTTGGCATGAGCTTTCTTGAAGACCTATAATGAACCATGAAAGTCACTTGATGCATTAAAATTCCAATTACCCTTGAGAAAACCAAAACCCTAATTTGTGGTCTTAGTGCTTAGGAGGTGAGCTTGTCTGATCAACTGTTGAGAACCTATGAGCATTTGATATCTTTGGTGAGAAATGTTTTGAGAAAAGATAGGGAAAATTTTGGGGTACAAAAGTTGCCCCTGTTCAATCTTATTAAATATGAAGAGTTAGATTGGCTTGTTCTCCATTCGTAACTTAAAGGTATAAGAGGATTGAATACTTAAGTGCCCAGAAATTTGCACTCACATATGCATGAAGTAAAAATGTTTGTTGATTATGCTGGGAATGGGATTAAAGATGCCATTTGGAGAGGCAATGAAGAGTTTTCGGAGATGGGCTTATAGATGCCACCCAAAGTAACTGCTGATAGATAAATTAGACTAAATCTACGCTCGACTTAAATTGGGAGAAGTATCAGAATAAATCTTTGGTCGACTTAATCTGAGCCATAAAGTGTCTCTTGAGATAAGTAACAGAATAAATCTTTGGTCGATTTAATCTGAGCCAGAAAAGGTCCACTGAGAGAAGTATCAGAATAAATCTTTGGTCGATTTAATATGAGCCAGAAAAAGGCTACTAAGAGAAGTATCAGAATAAATCTTTGGTCGATTTAATCTGAGCCATCAGAGGTATTAAAAAATTTTAAATTGGGAGAAGTATCAGTATAAATCTTTGGTCTATTTAATCTGATTCAGAAAAAGGTCTATTGAGAGAAGTATCAGAATAAATCTTTAGTCGATTTTATCATAGCCAGCAGAGGTCTTTAAACTTTTTAAACAGGGAGAAGTATCAGAATAAATCTTTGGTCGATTTAATCTGAGCTAGAAAAAGGTCTATTGACAGGATTATCTAAATAAATCTTTAGTCGATTTAATCTGAGCCAGCAGAGGTCTTTAAATCTTTAACTGTGAGAAGTATCAGAATAAATCTTTGGTTGATTTAATCTGATCCAGAAAGGGTCTACTGAGAGAAGTATCAGAATAAAACTTTGGTTGATTTAATTTGAGCTAGCAGGGGTCTTTAAATATTTAACTGGGAGAAGTATCAGAATAAATCTTGGTCGATTTAATATGACCCAGAAAAGGTCTACTGAGAGAAGTATCATAATAAATCTTTGGTTAATTTAATCTTATCCAGAAAAGGTCCACTGAGTGAAGTATCGGAATAAATCTTTGGTCGATTTAATATGAGCCACAAAAGGTCTACTAAGAGAAGTATCAGAATAAATCTTTGGTCGATTTAATCTGAGCCAGCATAGATCTTAAAATTTTTTAAACTGGAAGAAGTATCAAAGTAAATCTTTTGTCGATTTAATCTGAGCCAGAAAAAGGTCTACTGAGAGAAGTATCAGAATAAATCTATAGTCGATTTAATTTGAGCCAACAGAGGTCTTTAAACTTTTTAAACTGGGATAAGTATCAGAATAAATCTTAGGTCGATTTAATCTGAGCCAGAAAAAAGTCTACTGAGAGAAGTATCAGAACAAATCTTTAGTCAATTTAATTTGAGCCAGCAGAGATCTTTAAATCTTTAACTGGGAGAAGTATCTGAATAAATCTTTGGCCGATTTAATCTGAGCCAGAAAGAGTCTACTGAGAGAGGTATCACAATAAATCTTTGGTAGATTTAATTTGAGCTAGCAGAGGTCTTTAAATCTTTAATTGGGAGAAGTATCAGAATAAATATTTGGTCAATTTAATCTGAGCTAGAAAAGGTCTACTCAGAGAAATATCATAATAAATATTTGGTTAATTTAATCTGAGCCAGAAAAGGTCTATTGAGAGAAGTATCAGAATAAATCTTTGGTCGATTTAATCTGAGCCAACAGATGTCTTTAAATCTTTAACTGGGAGAAGTATCAGAATAAATATTTGGTCGATTTAATATGAGCCAGAAAAGATCTACTGAGAGAAGTATCATAATAAATCTTTGGTCGATTTAATCTGAGCCAACATATTTATTTAAATCTTTAATTGGGAGAAGTATCAGAATAAATGTTTGGTCGATCTAATCTGAGCCAGAAAAGGTCTACGGAGAGAATTATCAGAATAAATATTTAGTCGATTTAATATAAGCCAGAAAAGGTCTACTGAAAGAAGTATCAGAATAAATCTTTGGTCAATTTAATCTGAGCCAACAGATGTCGTTAAATCATTAACTGGGTTAAGTATCAGAATAAATCTTTCTTCGATTTAATCTGAGACAAAATATCTACTGAGAGAAATATCAGAATAAATCCTTGGTCGATTTAATTTGAGCCAACAAATGTATTTAAATCTTTAAATGGGAGAAGTATCAGAATAAATCATTGGTCAATCTAATCTGAGCCAAAAAAGGTCTACTGAGAGAAGTATCAGAATAAATCGTTGGTCAATTTAATTTGAGCCACCATATGTCTTTAAATATTTAAATGGGAGAAGCATCAAAATAAATCTTTGGTCGATTTAATCTGAGCCAGAAAATGTCTACTGGAAGGATTATCAGAATAAATGTTTGGTCGATTTAATCTGAGCCAACAGATGTCTTTAAATCTTTAACTGGGAGAAGTATTAGAATAAATCTTTCGTTGATTTAATTTGAGCCAGAAAAAGTCTACTTGAAGAAGTATCAGAATAAATTTTTGGTTTATTTTATCTGAGCCAGCAGATGTCTTTAAATCATTAACTGGGAGAAGTATCAAAATAAATCTTTGGTTGATTTAATCTGATCCAGAAAAAGTCTACTGGAAGAAGTATCAGAATAAATATTTGGTTGATTTAATCTGATCCGGAAAAAGTCTACTGGAAGAAGTATCAGAATAAATCTTTGGTCGATTTAATGTGAGCCAGCAATTGTCTTTAAAACTTTAACTGGGAGAAGTATCAGAATAAATATTTAGTTGATTTAATCTGAGCCAGAAAAATTATATTGGAAGAAGTATCAGAATAAATCTTTGGTCGATTTAATATGAGCCAACATAGGTTTTTGTCTGTCTTTAACTGGGAGAAGTATCATAATTTTTTGTTGATTTAATCTGAGCTAGAAAAAGTCTACTAGAAGAAGTATCAGAATAAATCTTTGGTCGATTTAATTTGAGCCAGCAGAGGTATATGCTTGATTGTATCTGAAAAATATATTAGAATGAGTTTATGTCGGACTGTATCTTAAAGTGGATCAAAATGAGTCTTCGCCTGAATGTATCTGAACCATGATTTCCAGAATGAAACTCGTGGAAAGGTGTTTGAGTAGTTGCTCGTCATGTAGATAGTCGCCCGGTCCTGTTTTGGGATTTGAACTACAATCTGCTTTGTTGGTAAACTCGTCTGGTTTCGAGAGTTCATACCATTGGTGATAAAGATAGTTGCCTCGTCCTGTTTTAGAAATTGATCTTTATCTGACAATAAAGAAAGGAAGATAGCTTCCCTGTCCTGTTTCGGGAGTTAATCTTTAATTTGTTTATGTAGATAGTCGCCCCGTCCTGTTTCGAGAATTGATCTACAATTAATTTTGTTTTTACAAATAGTTGTCTTGTCTTGTTTCAGGAATTAATCTGTGGAATCAGTTTGTCTCAGATAGTTTCCCTGTCTTGTTTCAGGAATTAATCTGGAACTTTCTCTTTGTCGGTCATTAAGATAGTTTCCCTGTCTTGTTTCAGGAATTATTCTTTGACCTTGTCACATAGATTGTTGCCTCGTCTTGTTTTAGGAATTAATCTTGGACCTGTTTTAAAATTGTTGGTGATATTCGTCTGTTGATTGATCTTTCCTGAAAAGGTAAAGAATTAGCTGTATGCAATGTCATGATGTATGAAATGCATTACGTAATGATGTTTTCAAAACAAATGAGATTGTGATATATGCGTTTTGTATGCATATGCTATGATGTATGAATGTAAATTGTTATTGAAGTGTAATTGTAGACCCGTGCAGTATCCTTGTCTGGAAAAATAAATCCTTGACTATTGTTGGGGATGAAGAGTATGTGTATCTTCAATCTTATCTATAATGCTTTCGCTGGGGATTCATGCTTACTTATTCAAGGAAACTCTGCAGGGGATGTATTGATTTCTGTTTGAGGAGTAGAGTTTAGGAACCTTGGTCATTCGTTGCTCTACTGGGGAATTTATTTCTTATATACCCTGATTGGGGAAAAAAGAGATGGATAACCTTCTGATTCGTCTAGGGAGGATAATTATTATATACCCTGACTGGGGATAAAAGAGATGGATATCCTTTCGATTCGTCTGGGGAAGATAATTCTTATATACCATGACTAGGGATAAAAGAGATGGATAAACTTCTGATTCTTCAGGGGAAGATAATTTCTATATACCCTGACTAGGGATAAAAGAGATGGATAAACTTATGAATCGTCTGGGGAAGATAAATTTTGAATAATATCTGGTCCGGTTTCAGGTTTCATAGAAACTCTCTAGGGATAGTAGTGACTTCTCTGGGGAGAGGAATTTTGCCGGTGATTAGTAGCAGTCTGAGGAATTGACTCAAGCTGAGGAGACTTGTAATTTGTTGGGGAAATAAACCCTGTTGGGGAAATAAACCCTGTTGTCATAGAAATTCTCTGCTGAGGAAACAAACTCTTCTGGGGAATTTGAATTTGCTAAAGAGAAGAAATCTGCAGGAGTTTTACAATTTTCAAACTCAGCTGGGGAAGAGAATTTCCATGAACTGTACTGCTTGGAACTCAGTAGGTGGTCGATTTTGCCAAGGAGAAGGTCATGCTCCTTTATCTACTAGTAGGATCTGCTGATGAGTATGACTATGTTATCAGCTAGAATATGCCTCACTTCCTGTTTGAAGGAATTTTAGACTTGTCAGGGAATGCATCTTTGTTAAAGATGAGCTGGTGAAGATGACTCTGGGGGGATGACTTGAACATTGTCCTATCTCCTAGATTCCTTGGTAAATTCTGATCAGAGTGATAAGTCTTTTACTGATAGACAAGTGATGAGATAATAGGACATAATCGTGCCCTTCAATCCCTAACTTTTTCCTGGACCATCTTTTCAGATTTTCAATCCATTGGGATACCCTTTTTTGCCCAAGCCGCCTTTTCAGGTTTTAGATTTTCCAGGTGTACCATCTTTACGTATATATATATCCCTAATTTTTTCCCGAACCCTTTTGGTTCGTCGGGATGCCCTTACTTTTTCCTAGGCCAGTCAACCTAGCGGGTCTTTTTATGCGTAGTATCTTCCGACTATGTCCGTGTTCACAGGATACAGAGAGTTGTCACTATCTATGGTAGTAAGTGTTGTAGTAATGCCAGGAAATTTTTTCTTCATTGCACATGACCTTTTATATGTGGGAGCCTGTTTTCCCCTAGGGTTAGTCTAGTGCACCTGATGTTTGAAGTTTTTGATCAAGTTTCTTGATAGTCTTGACCTTCCTCAATATTTTTCTAAAAACTGTCATGGAAAGATCCAAAGACATGATACTGAAATCATCTGATACTACTAGCACAGATAAGAAATTTAATGATATCGAAGATTTAAATTTCAAAAAGGATTTTGCCGAATCCCCTTATCAATGTAACATGCCCCAAGTGATTCAGATGGAGATCTGCCCCTGGCTATTCAGCACGTTTGATAGATTCTTTGAATCTCGACTTGACTTCCACATATGAGTTGGACAATAACATGTCATTCCCCTAGGCTATATGAGGTTTATTATTGGAATTATCTTTCCATTTTAAGTGATTCTTTTTATGAGAGGATTTATGTTCATTGGACATTCGCCGTACGAATTTCTCTGCTGTCAAACAAATAGTTATACACAAATAGTAGTATCATAAATGAAAATTGTATGCTTGTCTTGAAGTTTTGAAAATGCATTTTTAGTAAACAATATAATTCTATAAGAATATGAATTCAACTCAGGATTTATAGTAAGCCTTATAGGAGTCATGATACCTTTTGTAACAAGATGCTTTCAAACTAATCCATGCTTCAGCTAGGACTTCAAAAGGTTGTAACATGGCCTGGTTCATGGTTTAAGAAACAAAGGATAAGGCTTAAAGTTTATTTGTACCCAACCCTTTCTTCGTGATGTTCTTCAACCCTATACTCAGCTAATTGTGCGTTTGGATTCCAATTGAGTTAGGAATGATATTTTGGTGATGGTTCGGATACTGGAATTTTATTTGAGAAGGCAGTCATTTTTTGTTGTCGAGGATTTGTAGAGACCTCTTTTGATTTTACTATCCATAACTTTTTCCTGAACTGTTTCTTTTGTGATTACAGTCAGCGGGATGCCCTAGTTTTTCTTAGGTCTCCTTCATAGATTTTGACTTATCAGGCTCTTCTTTTGAAAGATAATGTCTTCCTTTTTTACGGGGAACCATCACTGTATTTTAATTTGGAAGGACGTCTCTGATTCTATTCGCCTTTGAATTAACTGAGAAATTACCCTGCCCCAGGTTATGATTAAAGGTTTCCATTTATATGAAAAAGAAAAATCCTACTTCTTAGTCTCAAAAGGGTTGACTAGGGATTATCTTCCTTATAACTCCATTGTTTAGGATTTGAAACAATGCCTGTACATCGTTAGCAAGGTCTGTTCAAAATCATACTGTAGAGATTACAGTATTTTTTTTGTCATCCTCCTTCTAAAGGCTTATAACCTTTAATAGAGAGTTGAATATCACAAAAGGAAGTAAAAGCATAGTTTAAGTATAGTGAAAACGAATGGACTAATTTAAGTCAAACATATGCAATGCATTAATGAGGACGACCAAAAGTCTGACATAAAGATAAATGTTTGAATCAACTAGAGAAATTACAAACGAAAGTTCGAATGAACAAAAAGCTTCTCCGCCTGAACTTGTCACTTTAGATGGTGTTCCTTGCAGCCTCGGAATTTGGGGGATAATAGAAGAACTTGATCTGACCATATTGCATGAACTCAACTATTCCTTCATCAATCAGATCCTAAATCTTATTTTTCAATGCCCAACAGCTGTCAGTGTCATGCCCAGGACTGTTGGAGTGGTATGCGCACCGTGCATTAGGATTGTGACGGGAAGAAGAAGTATTGGGCTTTTGAGGAGGATCCCTCAATGTTACCATCTTGGCCTTCAACATGTGTTGTAATGCTTGAGCCAATGACATGTTGATTTCGGTAAATCGTCTTTTGGGTGTATCCCACTTACACTAATTCCCTATTATTGTTGATGAGAATGTTGGTGGGCTTGCGATGTAGTAGCAATCTGGAAAGGACTACTTTTAACCAAGCCAACTTCTTATCTCATCAGTGGTTGATTAATAATTTGATCCCCAATTCTAGCCGTTCGTCCCATACGGTTGTATTTGTCTTGATGAATTTTGCTGATGAGAGTTCTCAACTCTTCTTGCCCCCGAGCTAAGTTTTGGATAAGAGCCATCTGTCCCATCATCTGGATTCTCATATTTTCCATCTCAGCTTGCAATTGTTCCAGCTGGTCATTCTTGTTATCTTCGGGATTCTTCTTGGTCATTCTCTCAGTGAGGAGTTCTTTCAATTCTTCTTGCCCCTTGGATAGGTTCAGGAACATTTCTTTGAACTGAGCATCTTGAACTTGGAGATTTCTGACAGTTTGTTCAAAAGCCATCTTTACTAAAATAAACAGTAAACAGATGAGAAAACCTGTATGGGGAAAACATGTTATGACATGATGCATGATATGTAGATGCAATGTTTTCAAGGATCTCGCGGGGTAAATAGAAGAAAATGTTAGAAGTCGAATCTGACTGCAGTATTTATTGAAGAACTTCGTATCATTGAATTTCCTTCTACGAGAATCAAGCTCACCATGTCGAGTGGGTCATAGACTTTGACTCAAGATAACGTGCTTTGGTCTTTGACATCATTTGTTAGAGGAAAATAAATCCCCTTTCCCCTTGCTAAGCGTCTAACTCATGATTCTTTGACAACATTCGGTTAGAGGAAAATAAATCCTCCTGCCCCATACTAGGCGTCGATTTCATGATAACATGTATCACTACCCCTTGAGATCATTGAGCTGGTCAGTGAGAATCATATGGTATGATATTATGATGTGTATGATATGCACCAAGCAAAAGTGTAAGGTGGTGAAGACAAGTAAGTTTTGAAAGAAGTCAAGGTTATTGGATAATGACTACAAACAAATACTACAAGGAATTCATGTCGTTAGGTAATGAATATAAACAAACTCTGCAAGGAGTTCAAGTTGTTAGATAATGCAAACAAGTCACACAAGTAGCCTTAGGTTCAGGCTTGCATGGGGTTTATAGGTAAGTACCCTCTTGAAGTTTTAGTTGGTTCAACCTGTCCTAAAAGGAGTAACCTGGTTCTAAGGAATCTCAATATCATTAATCTTTCTTTATCGAGCATTATTTCAGCACAAGCTTCTGTTTTAGCGACCGAAATATCCCGAAAGTCTGATCTTAATAAGTTTAGAATCGAGTATCAACCAACTTCATTCTGCACCAAAGCCAACTATCTCACTACTTTCTAATGGCCAAGTTGTTCAACTGAGGTTCTATGGTCATTTAGTGCTTCATGACACCATACAGCGGCCCCGTATTCTCCTTGACTGGACTCAAGGGAAACCGGTACCAACAAATGTGTCACACTAATGTAGCCATCACTTCAACCACGTCGGTATTATGCTGCATAGTCCCCATGATCTATTTCTATTTACCTAAAATTCATCAGATCCAATTATAGGATCTATACAAGAAATAAACCCAAACATAACCCAAAAAATGTAAAGCATACATATTAAGCAACTAAAGTAAATAAAGGTGATCTAGCTCTTAAGGTAACCTCACTTTTCGTAATCTCCCCAGCAGAGTCGCCCGTTCTTTAATATGGTGGGAGAACTGACTTGGCTGTTTTATGTTTGATAGTAAATGTTGCAGATAGCAAGAGTTGTCACCAACTTTTCTTTTATCTAATAAAGGAAAGAGTGAAAAGAACAGGAAAGACCTTTTGAGAATTTTGTTGAGTTCGGGGGTAGGTTATGAAAAAGGAAGGTGTTAGCACCCTTTTCATCTGTAGTTATCTACGGGCTCTTAATTGCTAGCTCAATTTGAAATGCTTTATGTTTGTGTAAATTGAAAAGATGTTTTGAAAATGGTGATTTCGCAATGATTCTCGTATCGTTGAGAATGTATACAAAATGTTTGTTTTTGGAAATATTTTGAAAACACCTTAGTGCGGAAATTTTCCAATGATTCTTGTACCGTTGAGAATGTATACAAAATGTTTTATTTTGAAAATATTTGTCAAAATGGGGTGTTTGAAAAGATGTTTTGAAGATGCCAATGTAAGGAAATTTTGTAATGATTCTCATATCGTTGAAAATGTATACAAAATATTTATTTTGGAAATTATTTTGAAAGTGTGAAGTGTGGAAATGGTTTTGTTTGTGAGCAAGAAATTACGAGAAATCTACCAACTCAAAAAGTCTTTGTTCTTTTCATCCTCCTTTAAATACTTCTACTTTACCATTGGTTGGTAAGGAGCCATATCATTGGACATGAGGGATAGGCGTGGGTCGTCGTACAATTATAGAAGGAAACTTGTAAGATGTTTTAGCAATATTTCGTAAGGGACTAAGACCGTTTATCAAAGGAAACATTGAAGGGTCGTCGAGGGACTACGATCTTTTAATTTGAGGGTCTTTGCTAAAAATCCCACGTTCGAGGGACATGACTATTTATATCTGAGGCAACAAGTGTGGGTTACCCTAGAGGTGCAAGTGTGTAAAGTGTTTGATTTCAAGTATTTTATCTTTGAATTAGGATTTTGCTAGGGTTGATTTTAAGTCTAATAATGCAAATCCTAATTACTAACAATAATAAGGAAAGCGATAAATTGCAGAATTTAAATATCCTACGTTATTACAACGCTTTGAGAATGGGGGGTACAAATTTGTGAATGAGGGGAAGAAAGAAATAAAACCTAATTTTCTATTACAAACCATTGAACATGAATAGAATGTACAAAATGTAAAGAAGAAGAAGAAGGAAATTATTTTTTAGGTTTTTTTGATGGAAAAGGTTTAAAGATTAACCTAATTAAACTAATTAATTTTAATCACAAGAAATGTTAATTCATTTTTAAGAAAACCTAAAATCAAGGTTAATTGAAATTAATAAGAAAATAAAACCTAAGTCTAAATAATTTGTTTATAAAATAATTTTAAGGTGAATATTAATTTGGAAAAAAATATTTTAAAGTGTGTAAAATAAACAAAACCTAGTTCTAAATATTAAAAAAATAAATAAGTGTTTAAATAAACATATTTAATTATTTAATTATTTAAGAAAATATATTTTTTCTATTTTTTGGCTAAATAAAACGAATAAATAAGTAAAGTATAGAAAAGATATAAAGAACATAAAAAGTATTGGGTTGGGTGTTAAAAAGTGAAATGGGGGTTGTAAAGAAAATGGGGCGCTAGGCCCAAATAAATGTTTTTGTTTAAGTCAGAAAATAAAGAAAAATGAGCCTGGTTGTTGAAAATTAGTTTAGGGGTGAAAAGATAGCAAAATATCAAGCCTAGAACAACAAGGCCCGGGCGCTGCATGATTCCATATGGTTAGCTCTTGGTGGCTCATGGTGGACGAGCACACTTGAGGTGTTGGATGTGTTGGCATAGTGATTGAATGCTCTGGTCAGTATGGTGTATAATATGCGCGCTATGCTAATATGTATTGAATCTGCAAGAAAACAATGTAAAAAAACAAAAGGGTACCACTAGGGCTCGAACCCAGGTCCCTATACACTAATGCCTTACGCGCGCTTCCTCTTTCATTGGGGTAACTGTTTCATCCGTTTATAAAACAACTTGTAATAAACTTAAAATAAACTTGATCCTGATTGTACTTCAACCCTAACCTTGCACCACAAACCATTGTCAACATTTTCAAATTTTTGAACTTGCTCATTTCCCAGCCATTTTCAAAAGTGTAAACATGAAAGTTGTTCCATTTTTCAACATGAATTCAACCATGTAAATAACTAAAGTTATAGATCAAAGATGAACATGGATTTTGTTTGGTACCAAATAAAACCTAATTTTTTAATAATGTTCAACTTCAAAATTCACATCACTCAAGCAATATAAATTAAAACTAAAGGCATGGTTAGCTTCAGGGTTATGATGTCTACATTTTTCATTCACAAAGTAACCATTAATGATGCTTGTATAAGGAGTTCAAAGTTGTGAAAGCTTACCTCAAAACTGGAAATCGTGTATGGAGTTTGAGCACTCCTGGAGGTGTTGTGATGACCCAGGTAGCTTCACTGAGCTCCTAGGAAGCTCATGAAGCTCTTACTTTGTGCTGAAAGTGACTGAATCTTCCTGGAGAAGTCAAGTTGCAGGTGGTTGTTTTTGAGTTTGGAAGAGGATGAAAATGGAGTTACAGTTATGAAACAGGGGTGGGGATGAGTTCTAAATAAGGTATGTAAGCTTTGTGATTGATTTAGAGCGAAAACACATGAGTAGATTGTGAGTTTGAAGTTCAAGGTCAGAATATGCAACAACGGAGGAAAGATTTTGAAGGCTCTAGTGATCAGAAATAAAAGATCACATGTTATGGTTATGTGACATTATTTTGAATCAATCTTGAAAATCATGGTTTCAATGCATAGTACAAGGGCTTGTAGGGTGGCTAACATGTTGTAGATGAGTTGCTTCTGGCTTTAAGATTGTGTGTGTTCAGAAGGAACAAGTGCAAATATCAAGGAGAGTGGACTTTGTGATTAAAGCCACTTTTCCAAAATGGTAATGTTACCTTTGTGCCAAAAATGGATTAATCACTTGGAAAATGGCTCAAATGCTTGGAAAATGACTCAATAAATTGTGTAAACAATTAATTATAGAGTGATTTGAAAGTCAAGAGACATGCAAAGCAAAATTATGCAGCCTAGTTATGGGATTTGGTTATGTGTTCTTCATGAAGATGACCTAAATTTCAAGAATGGATGCCCAACTTCTTCTCTTCGATTCTCCTAGCTCAAGCATGGCCTCTTCAAGTTATCGGACATTTTAGAAAGCTTGAAACACTGTCTAAAACCTTCATATTGACCACCTTGGCAAAATCAAATTGGAACTAGGTGAAAATTGGACAAGAAGTTAGGACAAAAATCTGCCTAAACTTGTTGAAAATTTCACTAAGTGTTTATACAAAAATGTCATGACTTCATGAGCCTATATCTTCAAATCTAAGCATTTTTTGGACATCAACCCTCTAGGAAAAAGTTATAGAATTCATCAATATCTACAACTTTCATGTTGAAAGTTTTCCTTGAATCATCTTGCATCTTGGTGAAAAATTGTCAAGGAGTAGTGAAATTATCAAGGTTAAAAAACACTTAGAATTTTTCTAAGTCTTGAAATCTTGACTTTTGTTGACTTTTATTGAATTTCTTGATTATTGATTCTTGATGATCAATTTTAATATTTTTGAAGGTCTTCATGAATCTTGATCTTTGAAATTAAATGTTTTCCAAAAAGTCCAAGTTTGACTTTTTGTGTATCAGTTGACTTTTCATTAGTTGATTAAATTTCAACTATCAATCCATTGATATTAAGAAATGATTTGAGCCATGAAATTAGGTCAAGATATTGTGTTTGAGCCCTTGAGATCATTCTTCAAGCCATTAGGTCATGTACTACGTCAAAAGTCACTGATCAATCCTTCTCAGTCAAAACCCTAATTTTGACAATTTTGTCCCTTTGATGATTTGAATACTTTTCTTGAGGAATTGTGATAAACCCTTAATAAATTGATGAATATGACTTCAAAATGTTGATGTTGGCTAAAAATCATGATTTTTTACTGTATGTTGACCACATTTAACTTTTACCCAATACAACTGATTTTTAGTCATTTGAGCAATTGACTGAGCAAATTTGTGGTGCATGACTTGAAAATTGGCATGAGCATTCTTGAAGACCTATAATGAACCATGAAAGTCACTTGAGGCATAAAAAGTCCAATTACTCTTGAGAAGACCAAAACCCTAATTTGTTGTCTCAGTGTTAGGAGGTGAACCTGTCTTATCAACTCTTGAGAACCCTTGAGCATTTGAGATCTCTGGTGAGAAATGTCTTGATAAAAGAGAGGGAAAATTTTGGGGTACAAAACCAAGGCTCCAAGAAAAGGTTTTCATAACCACGTGCTGAAGACTCTGAAGTCACGGTTCTAAAGACTCTAAAGACTTGAAGTTTTGATGACCTTGTGTTATGTTGTCGCTTCTAAACTCATGCTCGCAGAAGCCTCCGAAGTGTAGAAGGAAAGAATATAATGTTAACGTGATACAAATAGTACACGGTACAATCAAAATTTCATTCCACTACCATGAAAGGACGGATACGTCGCACGATCTTTTCCCCGCGTTGTTGTTAAAGCTTCCAATGTTTCTGGAAATCCCAAGAGTACCCCTCAATGAATATATTATTTTATTGGCTATATAAAGGCTTGAAGACTAAGAGAGAAAGCTGCCGATGAATGAAATATTCACACCTTCATACCTTCTCCTTGCGTAATCGACTCCCATACCCGATCTCTCAGTTGTAAGATCGTGCTTTCTCCCTTCTCGGATTTTTCTTTGATGATTTCCTTTACCTTCCTGTGGGATAAATAAATACTCGATAGAGACTTCATTGATTTTATCTTGATGATTTTCTTCTAGTTCCTTCAATTAGCGACTTTACTGGGGAAAGATTGACCAATTGCTGGTCCATCCTGTGAGTCATTCCTATTCTTATTTTTCTTTTCTTTGGGTGTTTATTTTTTTTAGATTTATATTTTGTTCATATGTATATATGTTTATATGTGTATATGTGTTTATATGTTTGCATTGAGTTGTATTTTAATTATTCCTCTATATTGGATATGCTGGACTATTTGTTTCTCTGGTGGGAAGGTGTTACATGAGGTAAAAGGCCCATTACTCAGGCCAGTGTACACATAGGTTAGAATGGATACTCATGTAAAATCTTGTGTTCCATTTACACATGTGAGGAGGCATGAGATACCACACTCAGAATAGGTTCTCTTGAAAATTCCTTCGTCTTGCACTCTTTATGCAGAGACGAGGTGTTAGAATAGAGGACTTTCGATAATGGTTGTCATTAGAAACCCTATTGTGATTAGAATTTACCCATGAGGTGGGGTGGGAATTATCTTACATGTACCGTTGATGACTTAGTGGTTCTTATGGTTCATTTCTGTTGGTGACCATGTGTTTCTTGTGGTTAATTGTCCGAACTTTGATCCTGTGACATCCCGTTATTCAATAGTTCAGCAGTTATCCAGTGTTGTTGAAATTTTGATCCCACATGTTTGCATACATAGCATGTTAATTTCATTATAAACATACATGTTCCTTTGTTTCCAAGTATAATTTTTTAATTCTAATTGTTAAGTACCTAAAAAGTACACTATCAAGAAAAACCCCATGGCTTAATAATAAGAATCAAAATGTATAAACTCTAGAAAATACGGGAACATGCCATTTATATTGCATATCATGCATTATTTTTCATTTAATTTTTCATTTCATGAGTTTCCCAGAAGTCTTACTCAGGCCCTTTGGTCTTCAGTCAACAAGTTGTCTCATCACTACAACACTCGAACCAATTCTAAGAAGAAAATGGAAAACCTTGAACAAGAGAATCGCGAGCTGCGTGAGGAAGTGAATGCTCTAAGAATTGGTGTGGCTAATCTAATTGATTTGGTAGATTCAGTTGTGGCTTCTCATAATCATCCACCATCACCTTCACCTCGATCTCCTCATGCTACTCAACCACCACAAACGACCTTTATTTCTGAAGTTCTATCAGTTCCTGTCTCTGTTACTCCAGTTGCTAATGTTGCTCAATATCATATGCCTCCTAGTTATCCATGGGGAATTCTTGAGGGTTACATGCCAGGAGGTTAATACCCTACTGCTCAAGTTTCTCCACTTGTTCAACCTGTTACAATTTTTACACCTCCGGTGGTGAATGATGTCCTTGTTATTACTGATGAGGTTTATCATGTTTCTCCTTCACCAAGTGAAAGCTTTTGATTCTATGAAAAAATGGATGACTTTTACGATCAATTCAATGAATTTCAAAAAGAAATGAAATCCCTCATAGGGAAAGAGTTATTTGGACAGAATGTCAATGATCTCTGCTTAGTTCCTAATGTGAAGGTGCCTGTAAATTTTAAGGTTCCCAAATTTGAGAAGTACAAGGGAAACTCTTGCTCCCATGATAATCTGGTAATTTATATCATGAGGATGTCCACTCATACTGGCGATCAACTCCTGCTTATCCATTTCTTCCAAGATAGTTTGCCTGGTGCTGCCTTGAAATGGTACATGGGATTAGAAACTAGCAACATCCATACATTCAATGACTTGGATGAATATTTTATGAAGAAGTATAAGTACAATATGTTTATGGAACCTGACTGTGACCAACTGGGAGAAATGGCTCAGAAAGATAAGGAATCGTTTAAGGAGTATGTGCAGCGTTGGCGCGAGGTGGCTGCCTAAGTGGTACCCCCGATGGGAGAGAAAGAAATGACGAATGTCTTTCTAAAAACCCTTGGTTCATTTTACTATTAAATAATGGTGGCAAGTGCACCGAGTGATTTCACTGAGATGGTAAGTATGGGTTTCCATTTGGAGGAAGTCGTAAGAGAAGGACGATTGTAAAAAGATGAAGGTTCCAGTGGAACCAAGAAGCCATCATATGGGTTCTATAGAAAGAAAGAAGGAGATACAAATGTTGTTATTCAAGAGAGAAGAACTAAACTTCCGATAAAACATCGTCAGTATCAACAACAGGTTGCTTCAGTAACTCCGATTTTCAATGTAGCTCTGATTGTTGTTACATATCAGAGAGCACCTCAACAAAGTAATCAAGGGCAAGGTTATAAGAGGGAAGCTTTTAATCATATTCTGATGAGTTATATAGAATTGTTTCCGGCATTGATTCAGAATAACCTGGTGCAGACTAAGTCTCCTCCCGTTGTACCTCCAACATTGCCATGGTATTATAAAGTTGATCAGTTGAGAACTGTTGTCTGTTGAAGGCTGAAGTGCAAAAGATTGTAAGATCGGGTTTGTTATCTTTTAAAGATGTAGGTCCCAATATGAAAGGTAAACCACTACCCAAGAATGGATGTGGAGGAGTTGTGAATATGGTTTTTGGTTGTCTTGGAGATTTCACGATTTATGATATCAATCTGGTCAGAGGGATTCAGTGAAGATGCATGTTGATCTCTGAGTTTAGCTATTATACACATGACCATGCAGCTTGTAGTGACTGCAGTGAAGATATTTGTGGATGTGATAAAGTGAGAGGTGATCTCCAAGAGATTATAGATGAAAGCATTATTTATATTATTAGACCCATGGCTGAATATGTAGATATTAATATGGTTGAATACTATTCTAATGAGTCTGTGTCGGATGACTAGTATGTTTCTGCTGATGATTTGTTTTCCTCTGATGAAGGTGACTTTTTTGACAATGATCATGTGAATCCGCAGTATGCTGAAGAGGTGGGGGTGAATGTCATTGTACCATATTTTGACATTCCCACTCCTTTAAAGATTACATACCGCAGAAAACCTACTGTAACTCTAGTGTTCATTTATCTATCTGGTGTTGTTCCCTACAAATCCGATAAAGTTGTACCTTATAAATATAATGCCACTATCTTGGAAGATAGTGTGGAAATTCCAATCTAACCTTTGTCCCGTGTTGAGAATATTGTTGAGGCCAGTCGGGTGACCCGTAGTGGTCGTATTTTTTCTCCTACCTTTTGGGGAGATGTTATCCTTGGTAAGAAGATTGTTGAGACTAATGCTAATCCTAAGAAGGTGGTAGGAGAATCTAGTGGTGCTACCCATGAAAAAAATGTTGATGACCTGTTAAAAATCATCAAGATGAGTGATTATAAGATTATGGACCAATTGTTGCAGACACCATCCAAAATCTCCATCTTGACTTTATTGATGAACTCCTCTGCTCATCGGGAATCTCTGATGAGGGTGTTGGATCAGGCTTTTGTTGAAAGGTATGTGTCTCTTGATCAGTTCAACGAGGTTGTAGGAAATATCACTGCTTGTAACAATCTGAGCTTTTGTGGTGATGAATTTCCAGATAAGGGAAGAAATCATAACATGGCTCTGCACATATCTATAAATTGCAAGAACAAATCTTTATCCAATGTGTTGATAGACAATAGTTCTTCGTTGAATGTCATACCAAGAAGTACTCTTATGAAGCTCAAGTACCAAGGGACTCCTATGCTCCCTAGTGGCATTATAGTAAAGGCTTTTGATGGATCAAGAAAATATGTTATTGGGGAGGTGTAATTACCCATTCATATAGATTTCCACATGTTCCAGATTACTTTTCAAGTGATAGACATTGTTCTAGCTTATAACTCTTTATTGGGAAAACCTTGGATCCATAAAGTTGGACTTGCTACCTCAACTGCATCAGAAGTTGAAGTTTGTTCGCGAAGGGAGAGTAGTCATTGTAAACGGTAAGGAAGATTTGTTGATATATGATTTGTCTTCCTGTGAGCCAGTCTTCAAGCTTCTGAAGAAAGATCAAGTGGTAAAGTGGAATGATGAATGTCAGACCGCCTTAGAAAGAATCAAGGAATACCTTCAAGAACTACCAATTCTAATGCCTCCAGTTGAAGAAAGACCATTGATATTATACTTGACTATGCTAGACAATTCAATGGGGTGTGTGTTGGGCAGCATGACGAGTCTGGTCGAAAAGAGCACGCAATTTACTACCTTAGCAAAAAGTTTACCGATTGTGAGACACGGTACTCATTGCTTGAGAAAACTTGTTGCGCTTTGGCATAGGTTGCTCGCCGACTGAGACAGTATATGCTGACTCACATTACCTTGTTGATATCAAAGATGGATCTGATCAAGTATATTTTCGAGAAGCCCGCTCTCTCCGGAAGGATAGCAAGGTGGAAGATGATCTTAACTGAGTACGACATACAATACACAACCCAAAAAGCAATAAAGGGGATTGTATTGGCTGATCATTTGGCTCATCAGGCTGTTGACGACTACCAGTCCATGAATTTTGATTTTCCGGATGAGAATATTATGTTGGTGATGGACTATGAAGAACCTGGACCGGATGAAGGACCTGAGGAAGGATCCCGGTGGTCCATGTATTTTGATGGAGCCACGAATTCACTGGGTAACGGCATTGGAGCTGTAATCATATCCCCCGAGGGATGTCATACTCTGTTCACCACCTGATTATGTTTCAACTGCACCAATAACATGCCAGAGTATGAAGCGTGTATTATGGGTCTTCGAGCTGCTATTGACCTAAGGATCAAGTTCTTGAGTGTATTCGGGGATTCTGCTCTTGTGATAAGTCGGATCAAAGGCGAGTGGGATACGAAGCACCCGAATCGCATTCCTTAAAAAGAGTACGTACTGACATTGCTCCCACACTTTGAGGAGGTAACCTTCGAACATTTCCCACGAGAGGAGAACCAGTTGGCGGATGTGGTAGCTACCATGTCTTCTATGTTCAAAGTTAGGTGGGACAATGAAGCTCCCCAAATCACCATCGAGAGGTTGGATGAACCAGCACACTGCTGTGAGATCGATACTAAAGAAGTGGCAGACAAACCCTGGTTTCACGAAGTCAAAAGGTATCTCGAGGCTCGAGAATATCACGAAGGGGCATCTGTCAATGATAATAAGTTTCTGAGAAGGTTCGCTACAAAGTTCTTCCTCAGTAATGGAATCCTCTATAAACGCAACCATGACTCCACACTATTATGGTGTGTAGACAAGAGCGGAGCAGAGAGGATCATGACAGATCTACATGAAGGAACTTTTGAAACCCATTCTAGTGGACATACCATGGCTAAGAAGATCCTATGGGAAGGATATTATTGGTTCACTATGGAAGCCGATTGTTATCAGCACTTCCAAACCTATCATAAATGCCAAATCTACGTTGATAAGGTGCATGTGCCTCCAGTTCCTCTGAATGTCTTGACGGCTCCTTGGCCCTATGCAATGTGGGGCATCGATATGATCGGAGAAATCAGGCCCACCGCTTCTAACGAGCATCGCTTCATCCTAGTAACCATTGATTACTTCACGAAGTGGGTTGAGGCAGCTTCCTTTGCTACAGTAACCAAGAACGTCGTAGCGTGGTTTATCCGACACAATCTGATCTGTCGATACAGTGTGCCAGAGAGAATTATTATTGACAATGGTACGAATCTCAACAACACAATGATCGTCGATCTCTGTAAACAGTTCAAGATACAGCATCATAACTCTTCTCCCTACCGGCCGAAGATGAATGGCGCTGTTGAAGCAGCTAACAAGAATATCAAGAAGATTGTACAGAAGATGACAGTGACATATAAAGACTGGCATGAGATGTTATCATTCGCTCTTCATGGGTAGCGTACCTCAGCACGGACGTCAACAGGGGAAACACCCTACTCTCTGGTATATGGCATGGAGGCATTCCTATCCATCGAAGTCCAGATACCCTCTCTCAGGATTATGAGGGATGCGGGTTTGAACGAAGACGACTGGATCCAAACCCGGCTTGATCAGATAAATCTAATCGATGAAAAGAGACTTACTACTACCTGTCATGGTCAAACGTATCAAAAGCGAATGATCAAGGCTTTTAACAAGAAAGTCAGACGCCAAGAATATCATGTCGGGGATCTAGTGATCAAACACATCATACTACCGCAAGGTGATCCCAAGGGAAAATGGACCCCCACATACGAAGGGCCATTTATGGTTAAGAACATCTTCTCGGGTGGAGCTATGATCCTAACCACCATGGATGGTGACGACCTTCCTCACCCAATCAATGCAGACATAGTGAAAAGATACTACGCATAATCAAAGACCCTCTAGGTTGACTGGCCTAGGCAAAAATAAGGGCTTCCCGGCGAACCAAAAGGGTTCGGGTAAAAGTAAGGGATGAAAATGAAAAAATCTGTACATCCGGCAAGTCGAAAATCCGAAATGGAGGCTTGGGCAAAAAAGGGTATCCCGGTGGATTGAAAACCCGAAAGGGCAATCTAGGAAAAAGTTAGGGATTGAAGTGTACCACTATGTCTCATTGGATCATCTTGCGACCAGACTTCGGTATCGACTATCAAGCTTAGACGGCGCCAATAAATCTGATCAACCTTCGGTCAAGTAGCAAAGTGATGAGACGCTTGAAGATATAAAGGCAATAGCAAAATTGGAACCTAATGGGGTTGTTTCACATAATTGTTTTTCTTTCTTTTACACAAATTGTAATTTCTATCTTTCGGAGGTGTTCTCTTACTAGGACGTCAGCCTCTTTGTACAAAACGCCTATTACTGACCAACTTTAAAAATCAAAACAAGTCATTTTAACAAGAAACTTCAAAAAAAATTTCTTCTGTTTTGTTTTGCAAGAACGTCCAATAATTTATTTTTGATATATGCATTTGAAAATGATTGATGCTCATAAATATTTACATAAGAAACAAAAGACAATTACTCGTAATTCCAGAAACAGGAAAAAACAAGAAGTACCAAACCCTACAGTTACTTTTCCCAGCAGGTGTCGGGATAGAGTCAGCTTGGGAACGTAATTGTTGGTATATACACTCCCCACAAAGTAAAAGTATCCAAAGGCATTAATGTCAGCTTCCCCGAAACAGGATATAACTATCCCCGGCCAAGGTTCATAATCGCAAGCGAGTCAGCAAATTTCATCCCCCAAGCGGAGTTTATTTCTCCAACAGAGCTCATCATCTCCAGCAACGGAATTTCATCCCCAGCTAAGTTTATTCCTCCAGATTAGCAGGTCTACCAACAGAGTATCTCTTCCCCTAAGTTGGTCCCCGCAGAGTTATTCTCCAGCATCCCTTCCCGACATAATATTTACAAATCTCCAGCAACCGTCAAGGATTTATTTTCCCAGACACAAGCATACCCCGATAGCATTTCATGAACATACATCATGGCATACACATGCATATCATATACAACACAATCTCATTTATTTTGAGAACATCATCTCACCTTGCATTTCATGCATCACATATAACTAACCCTGATATCTTTTGAGGAAAAGAGGATTAGCTTCAACAAATTCAATAGTCATACATATCACATCTACAGACGAATAACGGAAACTCGGTTCTCGAAACTAAACGGTTCAACTAATCTACATTATCGCTTTGAAGTAACCCTACTATCCAGGTTCCTTTTCACAACCCTACTATCCAGGCTTTCATATCGAAGTAACCCTATGACCCAGGTTCCTTCTCATAGCTCTACTATCCAGGCTCTCATATCGAAGTAACCCTACTATCTAGGTTCCTTCTCACAACCCTACTATCCAGACTTTCATATCGAAGTAACCCTACGACCCAGTTTCCTTCTCACAACCCTACTATCCAAGCTTTCATATCGAAGTAACCCTACTATCCAGGTTCCTTCTCACAGCCCTACTATCCAGGCTCTCATATCAAAGTAACCCTACTATCCAGGTTCCTTCTCACAGCCCTAATATCCAAGCTTTCATATCGAAGTAACCCTACTATCCAGGTTTCTTCTCACATCCTTATTATCCAGGCTTTCATATCGAAGTAACCCTACGACCCTGGTTCCTTCTCACAGGCCTATTATCTAGGCTTTCATATCGAAGTAACCCTACTATCCAGGTTCCTTCTCACAGTCCTACTATCCAGGCTTTCATATCGAAGTAACCCTGCTATCCAGGTTCCTTCTCACAGCCCTACTATCCAGGCTTTCATATCAAAGTAACCCTACGACCCAAGTTCCTTCTCATAGCCCTACTATCCAGGATTTCATATCAAAGTAACCCTACGACCCAGGTTCCTTCTCACAGCCCTACTATCCAGGCTTTCATATCGAAGTAACCCTACGACCCAGATTCCTTCTCACAGCCCTACTATTCAGGCTTTCATATCGAAGTAACCCTACTATCCAGGTTCCTTCTTACAGCCCTACTATGCAGGCTTTCATATCGAAGTAACCCTACTATCCAGGTTCCCTCTCACAGCACTACTATCCATGCTTTCATATCGAAGTAACCCTATTATCCAGTTCCTTCTTACAGCACTACTATCCAGGATTTCATATCGAAGTAACCCTACGACCCAAGTTCCTTCTTACAGCCCTACTATCCAGGATTTCATATTGAAGTAACCCTACGACCCAGGTTGCTTCTCATAGCCCTACTATCCAGGCTTTCATATCGAAGTCACCCTACGACACAGATTCCTTCTGACAGTCCTACTATATAGGATTTCATATCAAAGTAACCCTATTATCCAGGTTCCTTCTTACAGCCCTACTCTCCAGGCTCTCATATCGAAGTAACCCTAAGACCTAGGTTCCTTCTCACAGCCCTACTATCCAGGCTTAAATATCGACGTAACCCTACGACCCAGTTTCCTTCTCACAACCCTACTATCCAGGCTTTCATATCGAAGTCACCCTTTGACCCAGGTTCCTTCTCACAGCCCTACTATCTAGGATTTCATATCAAAGTAACCCTACGACCCATGTTCCTTCTCACAACCCTACTATCTAGGCTTTCATATCTAAGTAACCCTGCTATCCAGGTTCCTTCTCACAGCCCTACTATCCAGGCTTTCATATCGAAGCAACCCTACCATTCGAGTTCCTTCTCATAACCCTACTATCCAGGTTCGTTCTCACAGCCCTACTATCCAGGCTTTCATATCGAAGTAACCCTACGACCCAAGTTCCTTCTCATAGCCCTACTATCCAGGATTTCATATCAAAGTAACCCTACGACCCAGGTTCCTTCTCACAGCCCTACTATCCAGGCTTTCATATCGAAGTAACCCTACGACCCAGGTTCCTTCTCACAGCCCTACTATCCAAGCTTTCATATCGAAGTAACCCTACTATCCAGGTTCCTTCTTACAGCTCTACTATGCAGGCTTTCATATCGAAGTAACCCTACTATCCAGGTTCCTTCTCACAACACTACTATCCATGATTTCATATCGAAGTAACCCTATTATCCAGTTCCTTCTTACAGCCCTACTATCTAGGATTTCATATCGAAGTAACCCTACAACCCAAGTTCCTTCTTACAGCCCTACTATCCAGGATTTCATATCGAAGTAACCCTACGACCCAGGTTGCTTCTCATAGCCCTACTATCCAGGCTTTCATATCGAAGTCACCCTACGACACAGATTCCTTCTGACAACCCTACTATATAGGCTTTCATATCAAAGTAACCCTATTATCCAGGTTCCTTCTTACAGCCCTACTATCCAGGCTCTCATATCGAAGTAACCCTAAGACCTAGGTTCCTTCTCACAACCCTACTATCCAGGCTTGCATATCTAAGTAACCCTACGACCCAGTTTCCTTCTCACAACCCTATTATCCAGGCTTTCATATCGAAGTCACCCTTTGACCCAGGTTCCTTCTCACAGCCCTACTATCTAGGATTTCATATCGAAGTAACCCTACGACCCATGTTCCTTCTCACAACCCTACTATCCAGGCTTTCATATCTAAGTAACCCTGCTATCCAGGTTCCTTCTCACAGCCCTACTATCCAGGCTTTCATATCGAAGCAACCTTACCATTCGGGTTCCTTCTCATAACCCTACTATCCAGGTTCGTTCTCACAGCCCTACTATCCAGGCTTTCATATCGAAGTAACCCTACTATCCAGGTTCCTTCTCATAACCTTACTATCTAGGTTCCTTATCTCTTATCTCCAGACAGCAATCCACAACACTGTAGAACCTGGACCTGATCAAACACGATTGGCTTCACATTTCCCCAGTAAGTCGCGGTGCAGCATATATCCTGACCAGATATGCAGTTCACTTCTGCTTCCTCAAGCCGGAGTTATCCCCCAATAGAGTAACGGACAACTGAACCTCCTAAAATTCTATTTCTCCTAAGACAGATACCAACAATCCTTAACAGATTCTTCTTCAATGACAATAACAGGAACTCTCATCGAAGGAATGTCTCAGGAAATCAACATCCTCTAGATGGCATCTTTAAGCCCATCTCCGACGATTCTCCGTCACATCCAGGATGGCATCTTTAAGCCCATCTCCGAAAATCTTCTACTATCAACCTCCAAATGGCATATGTAAGCCCATTCCATATATCACAAATCAAGTTCCACTTCATGCGAGTGCAAATTTTTGGGCACTCTAGTGTTCAATCATCTTCCACCTTCAGGTCACGAAAGGCAGATGAGCCAATCTACATCCTCAGGTTTAAGAAGATTAAACAGGGGAAATTGTTGTATCCCAAAATTTTCCCTCTCATTTTACTCAATACATGTCCATTGAGATCCTCAATTTGCTCAAGGTTGCCCAAAAGTTGACCAGACAAACTCTCTCCTAAGGCAGTGTACCTCAAATTAGGATTTCCATTTTCATCAAGATGGGTGAACCACAAAGTCCTAATATGCTCTCCATGATCTTAATATGTTCTCAAGACCCTACATGTCAAGTTTCATGCCTTGCACAAGAAGTTTGCTCAGTCAACTGCTCAGATTCTTGAGAATCGACTGTATTAGGTCAAAATTCAACTGTGACCCACATACAGTCAAACTTCAAGTTTTTTGGTCAACATCAACATTTGGAAGTTATATGCATTATTTTATCAAGGGTTGATCATGATTCTTCAAGGAATGCCCTAAATTCATCAAAACCCAAAAGTTGCTAAATTAGGGTTTCTCAGTAAAAGTCAAACATACTTTGGCCAAGCATAACTTCCACATGCTTTATCAGAAATTTTCCATCCAAAGCTCATTTTTAAGAGGATGCAATTCCCTACAATTCATATTCAGCTTACAAGTTCAAAATATGCACTCACAAAAAGATATGAATTTCTACATTATGGGTCCTTTTGAAAAGTCAATAAAAACACCTTTTGGGTCAAAGCTTCTTACATGAACATGGAAGCCTCAATTGAGATGAGACAAAAAGGGTTGCTTAGGGGACATCATAAGCTTTCTAAAAAGTCCAAGAATACCTCTCTATGGTTAAAATTGGAGTAGATATGCCTTGTCAAAGATGACCTTTTTTGCAAAATTGCCGAAAGTCAAATGTGCTCAAAAATGCATTTTTTGCTAAATGGGCCTAACTTTTTATGCTTTCACCTTATTTATAATGTGGTCCACGACTCAAATATTCATCCACACATTATTTTCTTCATTTTGCAATTTATTTTGATTTTTTATTAATTAAAAAGTGAATTAAATCAAATAATTGGTGAATAATAGCAAAGATATGATTTGATTTGGTTTTTTGACAGGTTCGCAATCAAAATATGCTGAATTATCAAGGCCAAAACGAATCAAGCACAATTGGTACAAGAAAGGGAAGATTTGGCTCAAAATAGCAAGTTTACATAAGCTTGAAAATCAAATCAAATCTCTTATAGTTGCAAAGATTCAACCCAAATTTGTAACCCTAATTCATTCCTAGATATATATTGGACAAGAACAAAGGAAAAAAGAAGGGTTAGCAATCGTGAAAGAGGAAAAGAAAATTTAGAAAATTCAAGAAAAAAGTGTGAATCAGTTTTCACTCCACAGCCCAATTCAAGCCATTCCAACGATTCCAGACGTTTCTTGGACCTTCCCAGAAGCCAATTGAATCATTTGCAAGACATGAAACACCCAAAAACGCGCATAATCACTCTCACGATTTTCAAAAAATTTCATAAACGATTATTATACTTCTTGCATCATTAGCATGTTTAAATGATATATTTGTGATCCTCATCATGTTTGCAAGCTAACTGAATAATTTAATTGTGTTTTTGAAGCCTATAAATGCCTTTGCCATTGTTAGGGTTTGTATGTGCAGTTCAGGGGTTTTGTCCACAGGTTAAATTGGCCAGCAAAAGGGGTACCATGATGTTCACAAGATCAAAACGAGTTAATCTATATAATTAGATGCCATTTATCTTGCGTGTTGTGGAATTTTGAGTTTCACAGGTTTATAGCTACAGAACTTTGTCTGTAGGTAAAAGTACCAGAGCCTAAGACGACGGAGAGAGGAAGAAGAAGGTTAGGTGTCATCTAGCCATTCGCCCATTCGAACCAGCGCGCGCGTTTTTTTTTTGTTTTTTCAACTAACCACGTTATTTCATATATTATATTGTGTTTGTATTATACTTACAACAAAAGCGCGCAGCTTAGATGGAAATAAGGCATTGGTAGTGAGTATAAGGACCTGGGTTCGATCCCAGGTCCCAACAAAATTTTCTTTATTTCACTTTCTTGTAACGGATCCAACGCATCATCCTTCCTGGTGACCACCATGCACACTTGTGTCCAACCATTTAATCAAGCGTACCATCAGATCTAACGCTCCATCCATGAGGGACTATGGTGCACGTTCAAGTCAGCGCTGCACAGGATCAAATATTAACTGGGCTTTGAGTGTTTTTGGGCTTGGAAATTCAGAATGACACCCCCTTTTTTGCTAGCATACATGCCCATTTTCTTTTTCTTTATTTATTTCTTTTATTTCAATTGTTTTGTTTAATTATTTTTCACCAAATTAATTACCTTTTTTTTAATCATAAAATCAATAAATCACAAAATACCAAAAAAAAGCATTTTTTTAATAAAATATTTATTTTAATTTAATTAGAAATATAGGTTAAGTTAATTTCTTTTATAATTAAAATCAAATAGAAACTAGGTTTTAATTTTACAATTATATTTCTTTTCTCAAATAAGAAAACCAAAAATACAAAAAATCTTGTTTTCTTTGTAAAATATTTTATTTTTCTTGAAATTATTTAATTTATCTAGATTAGGTTAATTTCAATTCCTTTTTCATAATTAAAATGATTAGAATTAGGGTTTTAGTCATACATAATTTAATCGATTCTTTTCTCAAAAATACAACCCAAATTATTTCTCAATTACATTTTAGGGTTTTCAATTTCTCCTCGTATTTAATTCGCCGCGCATTTAATCATTTCTTTTCCATTATTATTGTAACTGCCAATGGTTTGTAATAGTTAAATTAGGGTTTTATTTACTGATTTAATCCCCGATTCTTTGGTTATGTAATTAATCCCCATCCCCAAAGCCTTGTAATAGTTAGGTTTATTTTTTTGCATTTTTAATTCCTGCAAATATTTAACTGTCTAGATGTATGCTAATAGGATTGTATGGCAAGAATGTATGGAAAATTAAAACGGTAGATCACCTAATGTGTAAAGATTAAATAACTGAAACAAATCATATGCACATATTCACTCCTAGGATTTACCTCACTTCGGTTGCCTTCGGTAAACAATCATTAAGCATAGGAGATTTTAGTGGTTGCCCTCCAGTCTAAAAAGATCAAATTGTCCCATTCAAATGTTGCCTCGGAAATGTTGCCTCAGAAAGATCTTAAGACTCTAGGGTTACTACTAAAGTTTTCTAACTAATGCTTTAGTGATTGCACTTGTCCCTTTCGAATGTCCCTTACAAACTCCAACGACGGTGCTACCCACTCCTTAATAGTAGGATAACGCTGTCTAAAGGAAACGAGAACAAACAATATTTTTTCGAGTAGGTAGAATCTTAAGTACTTGCTCGATAAAAACTTTTCACACAAACACTTTTCAAAACAACTTTTAAAACAAACTTCGTCACATCCTTGAGGACTGATACAAGGGTTATCACGAAGTAAGACATTTTCAAGACAAAACACATACAAGCAATTTGAAAAATGAGCAAGTACCTAAGATCCCGTAGATAACTATGGATAGAAAGGGTGCTAACACCTTCCCTTTCTATAATATACCCCCCCGTACTCAGAATATCTTGAAAAAAGGTTTTTTCTGTTCTTTTTCCTTTTCCATGATTGGATGAAATAAAAGTTGGTGGCGACTCTTGCTTACTGCGACATTTTGCGAACAAAAAACACAAAACACAAACCAGTAAAAACAATCGGTTCTGCCACCATATCACACCATATATTATCTGAGCAACAAGTTCACTGACTGTGAGTTACGGTATTCTATGCTTGAAAAGACATGTTGTGATTTGGCCTGGGCTGTGAAGCGTCTGCGATAGTATACGTTGAATCATACTACTTGGTTGATTTCCAAAATGGATCCAATTAAGTATATCTTTCAAAGTCCTGCTCTTACTTGAAGAATTTCCTGTTGGCAGATGTTGTTGTCTGAATATGATAGTGAATGTCGTGCTCAGGAATCTATTAAAGGCAGTGTGTTGGCAGAGTACCTAGCTTACCAACCAGTTGATAACTATCAGTCTGTCAAGTATGATTTCCCTGATGAGGATGTGATGTATTTAAAAGTTAAAGATTATGATGAACCTTTGCTTGGGGAAGGTGCAGATCTTGAGTCCCGATGGGGTATGGCGTTTGATGGAGCTATGAATGCTTATGGAAAAGGAATTGGTGTTATGATTATCACTTCCCATGGGTCTCACATCTCTTTTACTGCAAGGTTAACATGGGACAATATGAAGCTTATATCATGGGCCTTGAAGAGGCTATGGATCTCAGAATTAAGATTCTTGATGTATATGGTGATTCAGCTTTGGTAATAAATCTGGTTAAAGGAGAGTGGGAGACTTGTCATCCTGGCTTGATTCCTTAAAAATATTATGCAAGAATATTGTTACCTTTCTTCAATAAAGTTTAATTCTATCGCATTCCCCGAGATGAGAATCAAATAGCAGATGCTTTAGACACTTTGGCGTCTATGTACCATGTGAATTCTTGGAATCATGTACCTCATATTACAATTTAGCGTCTTGATAGACCAGCTCATGTGTTTTCTACAAAGGTTACGTCAGACGATAAACCTTAGTATTATGATATCAAGAACTTCCTTCAGACTTAAGAATATCTATTTGGTGCGTCCAACAAAGATAGGAAAACATTGAGAAGGTTGGCATGTAGTTTTTTCCTCAATGAAGATGTGTTATATAAGAGAAACTACGACATGGTCTTGCTCAGATTCAGGGATATACACGAAGAATTCATGTTGATACATGAGATCCATTAAGGTTCCTTTGGTACCCATCTCAATGGACATTCAATGGAAAAAAAGATGCTTATGGCAGGTTACTATTGGTTGACGTTGGAATCTAACTGTTACAAATTTGTGAAGAAGTGTCAGGTTTATGCTGACAAGATTCATGTGCCCCTAATGCTTATCAATGTAATTTCTTCGCCATGGCTTTTTCTATGTGGGGGTATTGATATGATCGGGATGATTGAACCCAAGGCGTCGAATGGACATCATTTCATCTTAGTGGTAATTGACTACTTCACCAAATTGGTGGAAGTGGCTTCTTATGCTAATGTCACCAAGAAGGTGATGATACGATTTATTAAGAACAACCTTATTTATCGTTATGGTGTGCCAAGAAGGAGTACCATTGATAACGACTCAAATTTGAATAATAAGATGATGACAGAACTTTGAGAAGAATTTAAGACTGTCCATTACAACTCGTCTCCTTACAGGGCTAAGATGAATGGGTTTGTTGAAGCTTCTAATAAGAACATTAAGAAGATAATCCAGAAGATGGTTGTTACTGTTGTACCCCAAAATTTGCCCTCCCATATTCTTCAAGAAATTGCCAAGCCAAGCTGCAAAATTCCCCAAGGGTTGCACAGTCAAAGATCTCCTATACAGTCAAAATTAGGGTTTGTGTTCTGGTCAAGAAAATGAAGTTTTCAAAGGTCCAATCAAGTCTCACAAGCCTACAAATATGGTCAAGCATCCTCATATCAAGTTTCAAGACTTTCAGCACAAAATTGCACAGTCAAAAACCCTAATTGCACTACAGTCAACTGTAGGGGCAAAATGGTCATTTGACAGTCAAAAGTTCAAATTTTTGGTCAACATATCATTTTGAAGCCACAAACATCATTTGATCAATGCTTGATCATGATTCTCAAAACTTGGCTCAAAAATCATCAAGATGCAAAAGTTTCTATTTTTGGACAGTTGAAAAAGTCAACTGAAATTGACCAGAGCATAACTTTCACATGGTTCATCAGAAAAATTCCATCCAAAGCTTATTTTGAAGACAAAGACATTTCCTACAACTCATCTTCATACTTCAAGTCCAAGAAATGCTCTCACAAAAAGTTATCAATTTCAACATTATAGGTCATTTTCAAAAGTCAACAAAAAGGGACTTTAAGTCAAAGACCATAACTTGAGATTGGTAAATCAAAATGACATGGGACCAAAGACATTGTTTAGAGGACTTCAAGACCTTTCTAAAATGTCCAAGAACATGAGCAAAGCTTAAAAATTGAGCAAGTTATGCATTGGAGAAGTTGGGAAATGTTTGTGAAATGGCCAAAATCATTTATCCTTGAAATCTCATTTTTGACAAAAGGGGCCCACTTTTTCCACTTGAATTAACTTGACCATGCTTCCCACGTGTCCCACCTTTTATTTCAGATTTTTTTATTAATTTTTTCATTTTTATTGATTTTTATTGGATTTAATTAGTTTTAAATCTTTTAAAATCAAAAGAAATTCAAAAATTGATTTAAGAGGGAATATTTGGCCTTAACTAGCCTTGAAACATCATTATGGGCCTACCCAAATTCGTGCAAAGAGCAAACAAGGCAAGAATTCAAAATTTGAGTCAAAAATGGAAAGTTGGTTATGGTGGTTTATGTGAAAATCCAATGCATCAATGCAAGGCTTTATTGGCTATAATTATCATTCATACACATTGCCTAAAGGAGATACAAGTGATCAAAAACCATTTGACACAACAAGCTACGCCAGAACTCAAAACACAAACTCACACTTTTTCATAAAAAATCTCAATTCTGAAAACTCATTTAGAGGTGGTTTCAAGTCACGATTCTCATCTTATTACCTTCCTCAAACATCACTGAGCGTTTTACAATCACAAACTCTCATCAACACGCCCAGAATTGGTATAATAAAGTCAAACTGTTGCAAATAAAATCCATGATCGTGCATACTAATTCATGCGTTTTTTACACTTTTTGATACGTGATTTACCTTCTTTATGCAATTCTGATGCTATCTATGTGTTTTAATTTTGTTTTCATGCCTTATACAAGGATTTGCCATTAGAGATGCTTAGGGTTTTCAGGTTCTCAAATTAGGCGTTTCTTATCCCAGAAAAATCAGAACACCACAATGCCATGGTTGTGATTAGCGCATCTGGACGAAGAAAAAACCACCATCGCGCCCAATTTCTGAGCGTCACTGGCCTATTCGTTATTACTGAAATTAGCGTTATTTTGAGGGGGTTTAAATCCCCCGTTAAATATTTGCTAAATTTGTTTCAGGAAATCCAAGGAAGAAGATGAGGTCGTGTCATTAGGCGATTGGCTGGTTTGAATCCAGCGCGCGTTTTTTTTATTTTTATAACATCAACGCGTTATTTTATTTATAAATTTTGTTTGTTATTTAACTTACAGATAAGCAACTTGGCACAACTGGCAACGCGTTTGAATGGTAAACCACAAGACCTGGGTTCGAGCCCCAGGTCTATACATATTTCTATATTATTTTTCAATAACAATTCCCATGCAGCGCCAGCATCAAAATGCACCATATGCCCTCAGGAATCCAACATCCACGTGCACCTGGAGATCAGATCAAAGGCTGAGGATTGATGAACACCTTAAGCTTGAGTCAACGTGCCAGCATGTGAGCAAGAAGTCCACAAAGTCAGAAATTCCAATGGGCCTAATCACATGGGCTTTACCTCCAAATTAGGGGCTTCACCCCCTTAGGTTTTTACAATTTCTTTCTTTTCTTTTGTTCTTTTATTATTTTTTATATTCTTTTAATTGTTGTTTTCTTTTAATTAATTAATATTTTCAAAATATAAAAAGAGTCGCCACCGTCTTTTATTTTCTCCAAATGGAAAGGACAAAAGCACAGAAAAATTCCTTATAGAGATTGCTCTCGGTTCGGGAGGTAGATTATAGAAAGGGAAGGTGTTAGCACCCTTTCTATCCATGGTTATCCATGGGCTCTTAGATACTTGCTCATTGTGTTTTCAAAATGTTTGTTTGCTTTTCAAAGTGTGAGTGGGTTTGAAAAAGTTTCGTTTAAAGTTTCAGATCGACTCTTGTATCAGTCCTCAAGAGTGTTTGAAAAGTTGTTTTGAAAGCTTTTTGAAAAGTGTAAGGTGAGAAAAGTATTTTGATTTGTTTTTGAAAAGAGCAAGTATCCATGAGTCATCTACCTACCCTAAGGAATAAAGCTGTGTAATTGTCCTTTAGGTAGTGTCATCCCACCATTGAGAGGTAGGTAGCACCACCGTTGGAGGTGTTAGGGTCAATTCGATGTTCGGGACATGGTGATCACCGGAGCAATAGGAAGACACCTTAGAAGCTACCCTCATGCCAGGTTCCCGGATCATGAGGACTTACTAAGACATCCTCTACTCGACGACCACCTTTCGAGGGGCAAGGCAACAGTGAAGCGTACCCTAGGGGTGGTGTGTGAATTGTGTGTCATTTTCAGTTTATTATTTGTCTTATCATGCATTGGTGATCTACGTTTCGTTTTTATTTTTGGGCATTCATTCTTTCATGTTATTGTTTAACAGTTAAAGGTGCGGGAATTTAAAATGCGGAAAAGATAAATGTCCTACGCTATTACAAGGGCACGGGCCTACAACGCCAAATTAATCCAGACCCGATTTAAAATAAATTGCAGAAAATAAATATCTAATAGTTATTACATGGCTTTGGTACAAGTACATTATATTTACATCAAAAATAAATAAAACGCGCGAAAAAGGAAAATATGACCGAATGCGAGGGCGTTGAACCCTTTGAAGGAATTTAAAATAATTAAGTTAAAATAATTAAATTAAATAAATAAAGAAGAACTTATTTTTTATGTTTTTTTTTTGTATTTATGACATTAAAGAAAATTAAATTAATTAAAAGTCAAGTAATTAATTCTAATTCTAATTGTTTTTAATTTATTAAAGAAAATGCATTAAAGTTAAAACCTAAAATTAAAACTAATTAATTATAAAATTTATTTACAAAAATTAATGATTAATGATAAAAATATTTAATTAAACAAAAGATAAAAAAGGATTAAAGATCTATTTTTATTATTTTTTTGGGTTTATTGAGAAAAAAAGAAATAAATTATAACCTAGGATTAAATCTAAATTAATTATGGAATTTAATTGCAAAATTAATACTAAAATAAAATTATTGTTTATTTTTATCTTTTCTGATTTTTTTTGTGTTTTTTTATATTTTGAAAATATTAATTAATTAAAAGAAAACAACAATTAAAAGAATATAAAAAATAATAAAAGAACAAAAGAAAAGAAAGAAATTGTAAAAACCTAAGGGGGTGAAGCCCCTAATTTGGAGGTAAAGCCCATGTGATTAGGCCCATTGGAATTTCTTACTTTGTGGACTTCTTGCTCACATGCTGGCACGTTGACTCAAGCTTAAGGTGTTCATCAATCCTCAGCCTTTGATCTGATCTCCAGGTGCACGTGGATGTTGGATTCCTGAGGGCATATGGTGCATTTTGATGCTGGCGCTGCATGGTAATTGTTATTGAAAAATAATATAGAAATATGTATAGACCTGGGGCTCGAACCCAGGTCTTGTGGTTTACCATTCAAACGCGTTGCCAGTTGTGCCAAGTTGCTTATCTGTAAGTTAAATAACAAACAAAATTTATAAATAAAATAACGCGTTGATGTTATAAAAATAAAAAAAAACGCGCGCTGGATTCAAACCAGCCAATCGCCTAATGACACGACCTCATCTTCTTCCTTGGATTTCCTGAAACAAATTTAGCAAATATTTAACGGGGGATTTAAACCCCCTCAAAATAACGCTAATTTCAGTAATAACGAATAGGCCAGTGACGCTCAGAAATTGGGCGCGATGGTGGTTTTTTCTTCGTCCAGATGCGCTAATCACAACCATGGCATTGTGGTGTTCTGATTTTTCTGGGATAAGAAACGCCTAATTTGAGAACCTGAAAACCCTAAGCATCTCTAATGGCAAATCCTTGTATAAGGCATGAAAACAAAATTAAAACACATAGATAGCATCAGAATTGCATAAAGAAGGTAAATCACGTATCAAAAAGTGTAAAAAACGCATGAATTAGTATGCACGATCATGGATTTTATTTGCAACAGTTTGACTTTATTATACCAATTCTGGGCGTGTTGATGAGAGTTTGTGATTGTAAAACGCTCAGTGATGTTTGAGGAAGGTAATAAGATGAAAATCGTGACTTGAAACCACCTCTAAATGAGTTTTCAGAATTGAGATTTTTTATGAAAAAGTGTGAGTTTGTGTTTTGAGTTCTGGCGTAGCTTGTTGTGTCAAATGGTTTTTGATCACTTGTATCTCCTTTAGGCAATGTGTATGAATGATAATTATAGCCAATAAAGCCTTGCATTGATGCATTGGATTTTCACATAAACCACCATAACCAACTTTCCATTTTTGACTCAAATTTTGAATTCTTGCCTTGTTTGCTCTTTGCACGAATTTGGGTAGGCCCATAATGATGTTTCAAGGCTAGTTAAGGCCAAATATTCCCTCTTAAATCAATTTTTGAATTTCTTTTGATTTTAAAAGATTTAAAACTAATTAAATCCAATAAAAATCAATAAAAATGAAAAAATTAATAAAAAAATCTGAAATAAAAGGTGGGACACGTGGGAAGCATGGTCAAGTTAATTCAAGTGGAAAAAGTGGGCCCCTTTTGTCAAAAATGAGATTTCAAGGATAAATGATTTTGGCCATTTCACAAAAATTTCCCAACTTCTCTAATGCATAACTTGCTCAATTGTTAAGCTTTGCTCATGTTCTTGGACATTTTAGAAAGGTCTTGAAGTCCTCTAAACAATGTCTTTGGTCCCATGTCATTTTGATTTACCAATCTCAAGTTATGGCCTTTGACTTAAAGTCCCTTTTTGTTGACTTTTGAAAATGACCTATAATGTTGAAATTGATAACTTTTTGTGAGAGCATTTCTTGGACTTGAAGTATGAAGATGAGTTGTAGTAAATGTCTTTCTCTTCAAAATGAGCTTTGGATGGAATTTTTCTGATGAACCATGTGAAAGTTATGCCCTGGTCAATTTCAGTTGACTTTTTCAGCTGTCCAAAAATAGAAACTTTTGCATCTTGATGATTTTTGAGCCAAGTTTTGAGAATCATGATCAAGCATTGATCAAATGATGTTTGTGGCTTCAAAATGATATGTTGACCAAAAATTTGAACTTTTGACTGTCAAATGACCATTTTGCCCCTACAGTTGACTGTAGTGCAATTAGGGTTTTTGACTGTGCAATTTTGTGCTGAAAGTCTTGAAACTTGATATGAGGATGCTTGACCATATTTGTAGGCTTGTGAGACTTGATTGGACCTTTGAAAACTTCATTTTCTTGACCAGAACACAAACCCTAATTTTGACTGTATAGGAGATCTTTGACTGTGCAACCCTTGGGGAATTTTGCAGCTTGGCTTGGCAATTTCACTGCTGCTATGTGAGCGCAAATTTCTGGGCACTCTAGTGTCCAATCATCTTCTACCCTCGGATTACGAAAGGCACGTCAGCCAATCTACATCCTCAGGTCTAAGAAGATTGAACAGGGGCAACTGTTGTACCCCAAAATTTGCCCTCCCATATTCTTCAAGAAATTGCCAAGCCAAGCTGCAAAATTCCCCAAGGGTTGCACAGTCAAAGATCTCCTATACAGTCAAAATTAGGGTTTGTGTTCTGGTCAAGAAAATGAAGTTTTCAAAGGTCCAATCAAGTCTCACAAGCCTACAAATATGGTCAAGCATCCTCATATCAAGTTTCAAGACTTTTAGCACAAAATTGCACAATCAAAAACCCTAATTGCACTACAGTCAACTGTAGGGGCAAAATGGTCATTTGACAGTCAAAAGTTCAAATTTTTGGTCAACATATCATTTTGAAGCCACAAACATCATTTGATCAATGCTTGATCATGATTCTCAAAACTTGGCTCAAAAATCATCAAGATGCAAAAGTTTCTATTTTTGGACAGCTGAAAAAGTCAACTGAAATTGACCAGGGCATAACTTTCACATGGTTCATCAGAAAAATTCCATCCAAAGCTCATTTTGAAGAGAAAGACATTTCCTACAACTCATCTTCATACTTCAAGTCCAAGAAATGCTCTCACAAAAAGTTATCAATTTCAACATTATAGGTCATTTTCAAAATTCAACAAAAAGGGACTTTAAGTCAAAGGCCATAACTTGAGATTGGTAAATCAAAATGACATGGGACCAAAGACATTGTTTAGAGGACTTCCAGACCTTTCTAAAATGTCCAAGAACATGAGCAAAGCTTAAAAATTGAGCAAGTTATGCATTGGAGAAGTTGGGAAATTTTTGTGAAATGGCCAAAATCATTTATCCTTGAAATCTCATTTTTGACAAAAGGGGCCCACTTTTTCCACTTGAATTAACTTGACCATGCTTCCCACGTGTCCCACCTTTTATTTCAGATTTTTTTATTAATTTTTTCATTTTTATTGATTTTTATTGGATTTAATTAGTTTTAAATCTTTTAAAATCAAAAGAAATTCAAAAATTGATTTAAGAGGGAATATTTGGCCTTAACTAGCCTTGAAACATCATTATGGGCCTACCCAAATTCGTGCAAAGAGCAAACAAGGCAAGAATTCAAAATTTGAGTCAAAAATGGAAAGTTGGTTATGGTGGTTTATGTGAAAATCCAATGCATCAATGCAAGGCTTTATTGGCTATAATTATCATTCATACACATTGCCTAAAGGAGATACAAGTGATCAAAAACCATTTGACACAACAAGCTACGCCAGAACTCAAAACACAAACTCACACTTTTTCATAAAAAATCTCAATTCTGAAAACTCATTTAGAGGTGGTTTCAAGTCACGATTTTCATCTTATTACCTTCCTCAAACATCACTGAGCGTTTTACAATCACAAACTCTCATCAACACGCCCAGAATTGGTATAATAAAGTCAAACTGTTGCAAATAAAATCCATGATCGTGCATACTAATTCATGCGTTTTTTACACTTTTTGATACGTGATTTACCTTCTTTATGCAATTCTGATGCTATCTATGTGTTTTAATTTTGTTTTCATGCCTTATACAAGGATTTGCCATTAGAGATGCTTAGGGTTTTCAGGTTCTCAAATTAGGCGTTTCTTATCCCAGAAAAATCAGAACACCACAATGCCATGGTTGTGATTAGCGCATCTGGACGAAGAAAAAACCACCATCGCGCCCAATTTTTGAGCGTCACTGGCCTATTCGTTATTACTGAAATTAGCGTTATTTTGAGGGGGTTTAAATCCCCCGTTAAATATTTGCTAAATTTGTTTCAGGAAATCCAAGGAAGAAGATGAGGTCGTGTCATTAGGCGATTGGCTGGTTTGAATCCAGCGCGCGTTTTTTTTATTTTTACAACATCAACGCGTTATTTTATTTATAAATTTTGTTTGTTATTTAACTTACAGATAAGCAACTTGGCACAACTGGCAACGCGTTTGAATGGTAAACCACAAGACCTGGGTTCGAGCCCCAGGTCTATACATATTTCTATATTATTTTTCAATAACAATTACCATGCAGCGCCAGCATCAAAATGCACCATATGCCCTCAGGAATCCAACATCCACGTGCACCTGGAGATCAGATCAAAGGCTGAGGATTGATGAACACCTTAAGCTTGAGTCAACGTGCCAGCATGTGAGCAAGAAGTCCACAAAGTAAGAAATTCCAATGGGCCTAATCACATGGGCTTTACCTCCAAATTAGGGGCTTCACCCCCTTAGGTTTTTACAATTTCTTTCTTTTCTTTTGTTCTTTTATTATTTTTTATATTATTTTAATTGTTGTTTTCTTTTAATTAATTAATATTTTCAAAATATAAAAAAACACAAAAAAAATCAGAAAAGATAAAAATAAACAATAATTTTATTTTAGTATTAATTTTGCAATTAAATTCCATAATTAATTTAGATTTAATCCTAGGTTATAATTTATTTCTTTTTTTCTCAATAAACCCAAAAAAATAATAAAAATAGATCTTTAATCCTTTTTTATCTTTTGTTTAATTAAATATTTTTATCATTAATCATTAATTTTTGTAAATAAATTTTATAATTAATTAGTTTTAATTTTAGGTTTTAACTTTAATGCATTTTCTTTAATAAATTAAAAACAATTAGAATTAGAATTAATTACTTGACTTTTAATTAATTTAATTTTCTTTAATGTCATAAATACAAAAAAAAAACATAAAAAATAAGTTCTTCTTTATTTATTTAATTTAATTATTTTAACTTAATTATTTTAAATTCCTTCAAAGGGTTCAACGCCCTCGCATTCGGTCATATTTTCCTTTTTCGCGCGTTTTATTTATTTTTGATGTAAATATAATGTACTTGTACCAAAGCCATGTAATAACTATTAGATATTTATTTTCTGCAATTTATTTTAAATCGGGTCTGGATTAATTTGGCGTTGTAGACCCGCGCCCTTGTAATAGCGTAGGACATTTATCTTTTCCGCATTTTAAATTCCCGCACCTTTAACTGTTAAACAATAACATGAAAGAATGAATGCCCAAAAATAAAAACGAAACGTAGATCACCAATGCATGATAAGACAAATAATAAACTGAAAATGACACACAATTCACACACCACCCCTAGGGTACGCTTCACTGTTGCCTTGCCCCTCGAAAGGTGGTCGTCGAGTAGAGGATGTCTTAGTAAGTCCTCATGATCCGGGAACCTGGCATGAGGGTAGCTTCTAAGGTGTCTTCCTATTGCTCCGGTGATCACCATGTCCCGAACATCGAATTGACCCTAACACCTCCAACGGTGGTGCTACCTACCTCTCAATGGTGGGATGGCACTACCTAAAGGACAATTACACAACTTTATTCCTTAGGGTAGGTAGATGACTCATGGATACTTGCTCTTTTCAAAAACAAATCAAAATACTTTTCTCACCTTACACTTTTCAAAAAGCTTTCAAAACAACTTTTCAAACACTCTTGAGGACTGATACAAGAGTCGATCTGAAACTTTAAACGAAACTTTTTCAAACCCACTCACACTTTGAAAAGCAAACAAACATTTTGAAAACACAATGAGCAAGTATCTAAGAGCCCATGGATAACCATGGATAGAAAGGGTGCTAACACCTTCCCTTTCTATAATCTACCTCCCGAACCGAGAGCAATCTCTATAAGGAATTTTTCTGTGCTTTTGTCCTTTCCATTTGGAGAAAATAAAAGACGGTGGCGACTCTTGCTTACCGCGACATTTCGCGAAACCAGCTTAAAAACAGTCAGTTCCAGATCCACCGATCATAGTTACCTATAAGGATTGGCGTGAGATGCTTCCTTTTTCTTTGCATGGATATCATAATTCGTTCGCACTTCAACAGGGGCAACCCCGTTCTCCCTTATGTATGGTATGGAGGAAGTGCTCCCCTTCGAGGTTGAAATTCCCTCTTTGTATGTAATAATGGAAAACAAGTTGACAGAGGCTTAATGGGTCCAGAACAGGTTTGACCAGTTCAATTTAATTGAAGAAAATAGAATGACTGCTTTATGTCATGGTCAGTTGTATCAAAAAATAATGAAGAAAGCTTTTGATAAGAAGGTCAAACCTCGTGAATTTAGAGAAGGACACCTCATGCTCAGAAAGATCATGTCTTTTAACACTGATTCAATGGGCAAGTGGAATCTCAATTATGAAGGCCCATATGTTGTCAAGAAAGCATTCTTTGGCGGTGCATTGATTCTTGAAACTATGGATGGTGAGGAGTTCCCACATCCCATAAATGTTGATGCAGTTAAGAAATACTCCGTCTAAAGAAATAAAAGAACAACTCGCTAAGTTGAAAACCCGAAAGGGCGGCTTAGGAAAAAATGAGCGTCTTGATAGGCTGAAAACCCGAAAGGACGGTCTAGGCAAAAATTAGAGACAGAAACAGAATAAATCATCCTGGTAGGTTGCAAACCCGCAAGGGCAACCTAGGAAAAAGTTAAGGATTTCTTGGCAAGTAATTGCATCAGACAAGACTTGATCATTGAAGGAACAATATTCTTGTATTCTGATCGCACTTCAACTGAAGCCTATACACAGGAATTCAAAGTTGTTAGAGAGAATAGTGGTCATTGTACTTCAATGTACCTTTTCCATGTATTTACCATTTTCCAAAACTTTGTAATCATATATGGAGTCTCTCCTTTTGTAGACTACCATTCTATTAATAAAATTTGAGCCTTTATCCAATTCTTTGTAATTCTTATTTTATTCTGCTTAAAAAAAATTCATTTATTATTGATAGTAAATTTCAAAACAAAAAGACTTAAATAATAAAAACATGTTTTTGAAAAAATTTGCAAACTACTTTTTACTTCGATTTTGTGAACCAAGGGGACAAAAGTAATGGTTGCAAGGATGGATGAACTCTGAAGTCTTGAAATATTTTCTACATGAAGTATTCTCGAGTTACTCTTGTTGATATGCGCATAATCTTCCTGCAGTTGTTCTTTGGATAGTTGGATTTCAACACAGTTGTTATATGGTGTTGGTTTGGGTGGTTTAATACCTCTCTTCCATATTCCCCAGTTAAGTCTTGATCCAAATTTTCTCCAGCTGAGTATGATCTCTCTTCCCCAACAGGGTTGTGTTCAAACAGAGATTATAAATATGTGTTAGCATTTGCTTAGTTGCTAGATTCTTTCTCCTTGTGTGTGCATAGAATTGATGTAGAATCTCTTACAGAGCATTCTCCCCCCAGTTATGACATTGATGTTGTTGTGTACTCTCCAAGTAGCCAGACAAGGGCAGTATCTCTTCTAAGAAATGTTGAGACAACAATCAACTTCTTGGATTTTCTCTCGCCAAGTGTTGAGTTTGATTTAAAATTCCCATAAGCTGACTTCTTGTTGTGATGTTAACTTCTTAACTTTTCCAGATGAATCAAGGATTATGTTTCCCTTTAAGGTCATTATCCCCGTGGAGTTCCTTTCATCTTTCCTAGTGAAGTCAGTAAGGAATCCACAATTAAAGTCTAGATGATGTTTGTTCTTCCATAGCGAAGTCTGTATTATATTCCCCGGTGAAACCTAGATGAGTTTGTCATATCCTTGCAGATTGGTGGTTTATTATTATCAAATTGTGTTTTGATTATTTTCAAGCCATGTTTATTCCCAGTGAAGTAAAGCCTTAAAGTAAGACTTGGTTTCCTCGGTTGGTGCTTACTCTCTTATGGAAATTCCATCTTGGATGCAATTTAGTTGAGTGTTGTTTATCCCCTAATTTGTTTGATCTGGTTGTCGCTAATGCAGTATGTCTATTTTGTCAGCATATACATGACAACATTCATACATTCATACACACATCACGTATATTTGAATTAAAATTCATTGCTAACTTGCACTCATTGATGTTTTTGTTGATATTTTATCCTCTTTGCAGAGTTGTGTTATCCTCTCTCTCCAATAGAATGTCAACCTTAAGCAGAAAAAGTATATCCTTTTGCCTTCCCCATTGATTTTATTCCTCGTGGAAGAATTTTGTTTTAGCCTTCCTACCCAGCTCATTACCTGGATGGAAATTAATCCCCATTTGAGTTTTATCCTCATTGGGTGGTCTCTTGGTTGACTGTTTCACTCTGGTCTACCTCTGGTTTGAATATTGGTCCCCGACAGCTATGTTACTATGATCTCTCTAGGATATGAAACCTAGATTAAGAAGTGCATTTATTTTACACGTCAGGACTTTATCTCCTCAGTAGGAATGTGTTGGTATTCCCCTAGGAAGTCAAAATTCATTTCCTAACAGTGTTATAGCATTTCCTTCTCATAACAACAAGTGGTTGTCTCTTTTTTTGAGCAACCTATACTTCCCCAGTAAGTCTGTTAATCCCTAGAGAAATTTGTTTTTGATTTACTCTGGTGGATGGTAGTCTCTTCGTTATGGGAGATAGTTCATTGTTGAGATTTGATTTACTCCGATGGATGGTGGTCTCTACGTTGTAGGAGATAGTTTGTTGTCGAGATTGTTTGTACTTCGATGATAGAGACATTTTGTTGAAAGACTTACATCAGTTTATTATCCTTTCCAGAAGGAATATCTTTGTTAAAGAAGAAGTTGAGACCCGTTCTAGGTCGAACAACAAAATTTTGGAAACTTGTTATTATTGATGCATATGTTACCTTCTGTGGAAGTTGGTATCTCACCTTCAGTAAAAGTTGGTGCATCTGTTATGTCTACATTCAGTGGAAGTTAGTAGTTCATCTTCAGTGAAAGTTAGTGTTTTTCTATATGTATCTGCCTTCATCGAGAATCGGAAGTGCACCGTCAATAAAAGTTGGTGTACCTTATGGTCGTTCATCATCGTTATTCTATCAGACCTTTGATAGTATGGTGTTCCTCCCGCTTCTTGTTGTTTGCCATTGTTAGTCTATCATACCTTTGATAGTATGGTATTAAATCTTATACCATGTGATTGTTCACTATCGTTAGTCTATCAAACCTTTATAGTATGGTGTTCAGTCTTCTTCTTGTTGTTTACCATCGTTAGTATATCAGACCTTTGATAGTATGGTATTTAATCCTATGTCCTTGTAGTCGTTCATTATTATTAGTTTATCAGACCTTCGATAATATGGTGTTCGGTCCACTTCTTGTTGTTTACCATCATTAGTTTATCAGACCTTTCATAGTATGGTATTCAATCTTATGTCCTTGTGGTTGTTCACTATCGTTAGTCTATCAGACCTTTGATAGTATGGTGTTCAGTCCACTTCTTGTTGTTTACCATTGTAATTCTATTAGACCTTTGATAGTATGGTATTCAATCTTATGTCCTTGTGATCGTTCATCATTGTTAGTCTATCAGACCTTTGATAATATGGTGTTCAGTCCTCTTCTTGTTATATACCATCATTAGTCTATCAGACCTTTAATAGTATGGTACTCACCTCCTGTGACATATACCTATTTAGGTTTCTGTCATCGATATGGTTTTTATCACTTTCTCCTCATTGGACTTTCCTCCATAAGAGTTGAGCTTTTACTAGTCTCAGTACTGATGTGAATCATTTCTTTCTCCAGTCTTAGTATTCATGTTTACCATTATCTCTGAGTCAGTATTATATTTTTCTTCCTTTGACCTTGAGTTGGTAGCTTACCATTATCCCTGAGTCGATATTATCTTTTTCTACCTTCATCCTTCGGGTTAGTAGTTTATCATCCCATGTGAGTCGGTATTGCTCCCGTTTTGCTACCTCCTCGGTGAGTTGATAGTTCACCGTTATATGTTAGTTGTTGTTATCCATTGATTTTTCCTCATTTATTGAGTTGATGTTACTTTGTCTCCTCTTTGGGCTTTACCCCAGTAGAGTTGGGTCCTCTTTTCCCCGGATAGAAGAAACTTAAATAAGGGAAGTTGTTATACCTTCGTATCTCCGATAGAAGACACTTAAATAAGGGGAGTTGTTATACCTCAATTTTCCCCCAAAGATCCTCTACCATCTCATATCATTGATTCCATCGTTACAGCATCAAAGCATTTATCTGGGTTGAGCTACAGAAACAATTGTTTCAGCGGACAATACAGTGGAGTAGAAACTCAGGTTTTTTGGGATTCAGGTGCACTCTGCATATTTTTTCGAGCTTCACGATCGGTGAGTCATCAAGTCATCATCATGCTATAATATCAAGGCTCTCAATGAATTTTGTTTTGATGAAGACAAACCATAATGGCAAGAAGGCAAAGATGTTGATCAAGCTAAAGCATCATTGGATAAAAGTCTTTGGTTCAAGCTCTTGGAAAATTTTATAAGGTATAATAACAATTCTTACTATAAACTTAAGTCTTAGATTCTCAATGATCAAAAGAAGTTTTTAAACTTGTCCGAACTATTTTTCATGTTTCTTAAGAAAAAAATTAATTTTTATTACTGAGCAATCGATTTACATGTTGGAGCAATCGATTGCTTGCCTCACGTTTTTAGGTCTTTTGCTTATGTTTGCCCGTGCAATCGGTTTTCATATATGTGTAATTAATTGCTCTCTGTTTGAAAAAGCTTTTGTTTTAAGTGCAATCGATTTACACAAAGTTGCAATTGATTGCTCATTGAAAATATTTGAAATTTCTGACTGTTAGAACCTGTGCAAATCGATTTGCATCAAGGGTGCAATCAATTGCTTGCTGTACATTTTTGAAAATCAGTATATTTTCATATACCTCTTCACACATACCTTTTGAATAATGGATTATACTGAATCTTGACAATTGTTCATGATCATTGTACAGAAAATCATGTTGTTTCAAAGGGGTATTATGAAGATATAAATAGCCAAAGATTCAAATGATTTTACAACCTCTTCCAATCAATCTTTTTCTGAAATTTTCAAATACTCGACTCAAGCTTTCTTCATTTTTATTCAAAAAGTTTTATGCACATTTTCACATCTTGTATGACAGAAAATTATGAGCAATATAAGTCTTGAGTCATTGTATATCATTGTTATTGGAAGGGAAGATCAAGTTATTGATAAAATCACTTAAAGTGATTATTACTCTACAATCTTACTCACTCAAATATTGTTGTACACTTTCTTATTTTTCAGGATTATTGAAAATAAGATTAGTGGTTTTTGTACTCTTGTTTTTCCAGGATTGTTGGAACAAGTAGGTCACCTTGAGAGGATTGTTCTCATTGTTGACATAGTGAAAATCCAAGAGGATTGTTCTTGGTCTAAGAGGATTTTTCTTGGTGTTTGGTAGTTTTTGTATAACTTGCCAACTATAAGGAAATCTCTTTCATGTTGAAAGGGGACTAGAGTACTCTCGGACTGTGAGGGGAACCAGGATAACTCTCTTGTGTCTCTTTATTTTTCTGCACTTTACTACTTTCATAAACACCATAAACCAGAAAAATAATATCCATCATCACTAAAATCAGAAAAAATTTAAAGTACCTAATTCACCCCCCCCCCCCCCCCCCTCTTAGGCGTACTTCGTACTTACAATTGGCATCAGAGCAGGTTATAGGTAACCTGTTGATCAGTGCATTTTGATGCACATTCTTCCGTGATTGTACTTATGAATTTCCATGGTTTGTTTAGTTTATTTTTGTATTTTATAGTGTTTTCTATTTTAGTTTATTTCTACTCTTATTTGAATTTCGCACTTTATTTTCAGCATTAGCAGTCTGCACGAATAAATTCATAACTTGAGCTACGGGTGTCGGAATGAGGCATGCTAACAGTTTTTGGAAAGCTAAGAGAAAGAGATACGATTTTTATTCAAAAGACGAGAGATAAATTAGAGTGTAGCTGGGCCATAAAATTCGTTGAAGTTGCAGCATTTTATATTTAAGTTTTGGGTCATTTGTTTTGGGCCTGGGTTATGTTTTCGACCTAATTGGGTTATGAACCAAATCCTTGTCCTTGCTATACCTAGAATCCGCTACAATAATTTTGTTTTTACCTTTTATTATTGATAAAAATTACTTTTGACTTTTGTACGAATTTTCATGGAGAACTAATTCATCCTGACAATCTGTTATATTTAGGTTCTGACACCTTGAGGTTATAATAATTCTAATTCATCTTTTATTTCGTTCAATATTAATCTATGTTCTTGTATACTTAATTAAAATTGCATAGAGTATATTGATTTAATTTGATTGATTGTATGATCCTAACCATAGTCACGTCAACATTTGCTTAATTTGTTACCGTGTCCGATTAATTCATGTTTGCTTAATTCATGAGGCTTAATTTCGTTTGCTTAATTCAGATAATAGGAACTTATATCCCACTATTCTCATTGCGCTTGTCACTGAGTTTGTACTCGAATAGGAATAAACAATCCTCTTAGGGAATTGGAATTACGTTAGCCGATGATAGGTAGGAACCGAATAAGCAGATTGGCTTTTCAGCTTATTTTTGATAATAACTTATTTCGTGTAATAAATCAATCCTAAAACCAACCCTTTGTTCGAATTCTTATATTTAATAATAAAATCAAGAATCCTTGCGATACGACTCGAGCCATTGTCGCTATACTGCATTTTATAAAACACTCGTTTTTGATCCGCCCGCGACAGCGGACCAAAATTGGCGTCGTTGCCAGGGATTCTTGTTGTTATTAATTAATATTTTAGTCATAGGTATAATGTTCTTTCTATTTTTTGTCTTTTTTTTATTGTGTTTGTTGATTTTCAGGGTTGTAATTTCGGTTGTAATACAGTTTTTCAGCCTACCAAGTAAGTTTGAAACCTACTGTTTCGATTTGCTCCAAATTTTTTCCAGAAGTTCAGAAACAATCGACAAACATTACTCCTTTAGAATAAAATCTAAAAGATTTCTGCCCTCAAAATCACAAATTCCTCTTTTTTCTATTTTTAACAAATTTTTTATTGTTTTCATAGAGTCGAAACAAATCGAAAAAATTCTCAGAATTGTTATTTTTCCTAATTAGACTAAATCTGGTGTTATTTTATTTTTTTGAATTTTATTTAATTGATTTCCTTCATTGTGTTTGTTTTTGATTATTAGGGACATTATTGGCATTTTGAACATTGTTGCTGCATTGCTGTGTATTAGTCCTGGCTACTAGGTCTTGCTGCTCTGAACTTGCTACTTTTGATCCTGAAGTAGAGACAACCTTGCATACACGATGTAGAAAAGTCCAGGCTACCACTAGTTCACCACCCACAATTGAGTCTAATTCTGAGTCTGACTATTTGCATAACTTGTTTGCTTCAGATTCTGAATTTGTTTTTGATGTGGCTGGCCAAAGAACCTTAAGGCAATTGGCTTCCCCTGATGTCAATTATAATGGCATATGTATTGAATATGATGATATTGTTCCTTTTGAATTAAAAACGGGTTTAATACACTTGTTGCCCAAGTTTATTGGTCTTGCAGGTGAGGATTCACACAAACATTTGAATGAATTTCAGGTCGTGTGTTCTACACCATTGAAGCCTGAAGGGATCACTGAAGATCACATCAAACTTAGAGCTTTTCCTTTTTCATTGCAGGGTGCAACAAAGGATTGGATATACTATCTTGAGCCAAATTCAATCGCAAGCTGGAATACTCTGAAAAAAGTGTTCTTGGAGAGATATTTTCCTGCCTCTAGAGCTACCTCAATATGAAAGGAGATTTATGGTATTAGACAAGGCAATGAGTCGTTGACTGAGTATTGGGAGAGATTCAAATACTTGGTATCTAGCTGCCCTCAACACCAGATTACCGAGAAACTACTTATCCAGTACTTTTATGAAAGTTTGTTACCGATGGATAGGAACGTTCTTAATGTTTCTAGTGGTGGAGCACTTGTCGATAAAACTCCAGTTGCTGTCAAAGCCCTTATTGAAAATATGTCTCTTAATTCTCAACATTTTACCACTAGAGACAATTCTGTTTAAAGCAAAGGCGTGGATTAAATTCAGGTTTCTTCCAACAAAGGTTTAGAGACCAGAATTGGCGAGCTCACTGCCTTAGTCAAACAGTTGGCTATAGGAAAACCTCAAATAGCAAATGCGTGTGGTATTTGTACTTCTCATGAGCACCTGACTGACACCTGTCCTATTCTGAGAGACGAGTCCATTGCTAAGCTGCCTCAAGCTTATGCAGCCAACCTTTACAACCAAAACAGGTACAACAACACTCCTGACCTGTCCACCAACAAATACCATCCCAATTGGAGGAACCATCCAAACCTTCGATATGGAAATCCACAAACCAGCCAACAACAGAACCCACCCCAAGTGGCTTCCCCTGCACCTTCCGGACCATCCTTAGAGGATCTTGTCAAAAAAATGGTTGTCAACAACCTTCAGTTCCAACAAAGGACTGATTCTAGCATTTAGACCTTGCACACATAGATGGGACAGCTTGCAACTCAAATAAACGACATGCAATCCCAAGGGTCGAACCAACTTCCAGCCCAAACAGTTGTCAATCTGAATGGTCCTAATGCTAATGTCAGTGCAATTTCTTTGAGATCTAGAAAGGTTACAGAACCAGCCTCTGAAAAAAATAAAAAAATTATTGAGGTAACATCTGAATCTTCTCCTTCTGAATCTGTTTCACCTGAAATTTCCTCACCTTATTCTGTTGCGGTGGAAACTGAAAAAATTAAAGAAAAGGAGTATGTTCCACCAGTTCCCTTCCCACATAGAGTTCTGAAAATAGAAGAATTTAGGAGGGTGAGAAAGAAAGAGAGATATTGGATGTTTTCTGAAAAGATGCGGTAAACGTTTCGCTTCTTGATGTAATTAAGCAGGTTCCTAAGTATGCTAAGTTTCTGAAGGATTTGTGTACCAACAAGAGAACGATTAAGGGAAGTGAAAGAGTCAACATGGGTAGAAATATTTCTTCTTTTATTCAGCCTAAACCTTCATCCTAAAAGGTCGTAGGCGAGCAAAATGTTTCAGCCCTCACTACTCACGTTCTGCCACAAAAGCAGAAGGATCCAAGAACATTTACTATTCCTTACACCATTGGGAACAGTAAATTTGAGAATTGCATGCTTGATTTAGGAGCGGACATTAATGTTATGCCTACTTCTGTTTATAATAACCTTTGTCTTGGTCCTTTGCAGCATACAGGTTTAATTATTCAATTGGCAAACATGAGCAATGCTCGCCCCGCCGATGTAGTCGAAGATGTCCTTGTTCAAGTTAACAATTTGATTTTTCCTGCAGATTTTTACATTCTGGACATGGAAGGAGAAACAAAATCCAACAGATCTCCCATCATTTTAGGCAGACCGTTCATGAAAACGGAAAAAACAAAAATTGATGTTGACGATGGGACCATGGACATGGAATTTGGTGACATTGTTGCAAAATTCAACATTTTTTATGCCATGAAACATCCCCTGGAGGAGCATTCTGTTTTTCACATTGAGTTGATCTCTGGATTGGTTGATGACACTTATTATGAATTATATTCCATTGATTTTTCTTTATCTGGATTTGATGATGTTTACTTGTGTTCTGATTGTACTGACAATAACTTGTGTGTTGTGTGTGCTGAGATTAATGTTGCCTTGCAGGCTGATGTGTTTCCTACAGGTGAAGTTGTTATTGATGAAGTTGTTCTTGCAGATGATACCCTTGACATTCCGGCTGCCCCAAACACTTCATCCATAGAGCAGCCCCCGTCCTTAGAGCTGAAACAACTCCCTGAAAACCTGAAAAACGTTTATTTGGAGAGTAATGAAAAACTCCCTGTTATTATTTCTTCTAACCTTGATTTCGATCAAGAAAATAAACTTTTGCAGGTCTTGAAAAATCACAAGAAGGCAATCAGATGGACATTAGCCGACCTTCCTGGTATTAGTCCATCGATGTGCATGCACAGAATTTTACTTGAAGAGGGAGCTAAAATAGTAAGGCAGCCTCAAAGGAGGCTTAATCCTTTGATTCTTGATGTTGTGAAGAAAGAGATAACCAAACTCTTACAAGCAGGTATCATTTATCCTATCTCTGACAGTAAATGGGTAAGTCTAGTGCAGGCTGTATCTAAGAAATCTGGACTCACAGTGGTGAAAAATGAAAAGAATAAACTTGTTCCCACTAGAGTTCAGAAACAGTTGGAGAGTCTGTATTGATTACAGGAGATTGAACCAAGCGACTAGAAGGGATCACTTTCCTTTATCGTTCATTGACCAAGTGCGTGAACGGCTAGTTGGTAAATCACATTATTATTTTCTTGATGGCTTTTCAGGTTACTTTCAGATTCATATTGCACCGGAAGACCAAGAGAATATCACTTTTACTTGTCCCTTTGGTACTTTTGCTTCCAGTAGGATGCCTTTTGGTCTTTGTAATGATCCTGGAACTTTCCATCGATGCATGATTAGCATTTTTGCTGATTTCATTGAAAATTGAATGGAAGTTTTTATGGATGATTTCACTGTTTATGGTTCTTCTTTTGATGCATTCCTGAGTAGTTTAAATATGGTTCTAGAAAGATGTATCGATACTAACCTTGTTTTAAATTATGAAAAATGTCATTTTATGGTTGAGCAGGGAATTGTTCTTGGTCACATAATTTCTGAAAAATGGAATTTATATTGACCCTGCTAAAATTGATGTGATTTCTACACTGCTTTACCCTTCCTACGTTCGTGAGATTCGTTCTTTTCTTGGTCATCCAGGTTTTTATAGGCCTTTCATCAAGGAATTCAGCAAGATAGCTCTTCCACTGTCAAACCTGTTGAAGAATGACATTACTTTCAACTTCGATGACAAATGCAAGCAAGCGTTTGACTTCTTGAAGAAAGCATTGACCTCCACTCCGATAATCCATCCCCCTGACTGGACCCTCCCTTTTGAGCTTATGTGTGATGCTTCTAATTATGTTGTTGGGGTTATCCTTGCACAAAGAGTTGACAGGGTTTCCCATGTTATTTATTATGCTTCTAGGACTTTAGATTCTGCACAGTCAAATTACACTACCACTGAAAAAGAACTTCTAGCTTTTTTTTTTGCGCTTGATAAATTCAGATCATATTTTCTAGGTTCCAAGGTTATTGTTTTTACTGACCATGCAACTTTAAAGTACTTGTTTAAGAAGCAAGATGAAAAACCGAGATTGATTCGGTGGATGTTGTTGCTGTAAGAGTTTAATGTAGAGATTAAAGACAAAAGTGGAGCTGAGAACTTAGTGGCTGATCACTTGAGCAGGATAGAAATATATGAAGATCCTTTCCCCATTCAAGATGACTTTCCAGATGAGCAGCTTTTACTTTTTCATGGGGTAACTCCTTGGTTTGCTGACATTGTTAATTATCTTGTTGCTGGTGTTTTGCCTGAAGGTGCATCCAGGTCACAGATTCACAAACTCAAGAGTGATACCAAATATTATGTTTGGGATGATCCATATCTTTGGAAGTTTGGTAGTGATCAGGTAATTAGGAGATGTGTCCCTGGCTATGAGATTGAATCTATTTTGAATTTTTCTCATTCATCCCAAGTTGGGGGACACTTTGGTCCACAAAGAACTGCAAGAAAGGTCCTAGACTCAGGTTTCTATTGGCCCACTATTTTTAAGGATGCTTATAAGACTTACCACACTTGTAAAGAGTTCCAGATAGCTGGTACAAAAATTACTCACAAGAGTGAAATGCCTCAGCAGCCTATGCTTTTCTGTGAGGTATTTGATGTATGGGGAGTCGAGTTCATGGGTCCCTTTCCTGTATCATTTGGTTTCCTTTACATTTTACTTGTCGTTGATTATGTTTCAAAGTGGGTGGAAGCTATTCCCACCAGGACTAATGGTTCTAGAGTTGTTGTAGATTTTGTCAGGTCTAATATCTTTTGCAACCGCACCATGGAAGCCTTGCTCCTGAAGTATGGAGTTATGCATAGAGTCTCTACTGGATATCACCCACAAAGTAATGGGCAAGATGAGATCTCAAATAGAGAGATCAAATAGATTTTAGAGAAAATGGTGCAGCCAAACAGGAAGGATTGGAGTCGTCGTCTCAAAGACGCACTTTGGGCTCAAAGGATAACTTTCAAGACACCCATTGGGATGTCTCCTTATCGACTTGTTTTTGGTAAGGCATGTCATCTTCCTATTGAGATAGAACATTGTGCTTATTGGGCGGTGAAAAGTTGTAATTTGGATATGCAACAAGCAGGTATTGAAAGAAAACTCCAATTGCAACAACTTGAAGAGCTTAGACTAGAGGCTTATGAAAGCTCTAGGATTTATAAAGATAAAACAAAGCACTTCCATGATAAAATGATTTCTAGGAAGGAATTTTATGTGGGTCAACAGGTTTTACTATTTAACTCCCGCCTTAAGCTTATGGCTGGGAAACTCTTATCCAAATGGATTGGTCCTTTTGTTGTTACTAATGTTTTCCCTCATGGTGCAGTAGAAATTAAGAGTGCAGGTACTGACAAAGTTTTCAAGGTTAATGGGCAGCGCCTAAAGCTATTCCATGAAAGTTCAGTAGCTAAAGATGCAACCATAAAAGATCTTTCTTTGGAAGCACCCAACTACTCTGCAACTTGATCAAGGAGTTTGTCTTTCCTTCTCTCTAATTTAATAGTTATGTCATTTCATTAAGGAAAATGCTTGCTTTAAGTGTGGGGGAGGGAATCCTTTGTTTTATTTGCTTTTGTTCTTTGTTTTCTTGTTTTGTTTTCAGTTATAAAAAATAAAAAATATGCATCTTTTTGAAAGTTTTGGGTTATAGATTAATCTGAGGTTAGTTGTGGAGACTTGGGAAAAGTTCACAAGACCGATATCATCTTAACACTGTAACTCTCATGCATACGGAAGTTAATTTGAATATTCATTATGACGTAGCCTTGAATTCTCATCTTTTAATAGCTCTTGAGTAGTTTATTTCAGCAGTCAGCACCATCTCACACGCACTCTATGCAGGGAAGTCGATGAAAATAAGTGAGTGATCCAAGTTTTATTTGAAAAAAGAAAGGAAAAAAAAGGAACGCACCTTCTAAGTTTGGTGACCCTCACCCGGTCACTTAACCCAACGATCGTAGAACCTACAAAAAAAAGTTGATAATAAGACTCGTTGTTAGTTGGTTCAGCGGTTTCTAGTTCTGAACTTGGTAGGGTGGATTATAGTCTGATCCCCCGCAACTACAACTGAGTAAGAAAGGGGTAATGTCATGTAAGTACCAGAACCCCGTGCAAAAAGTATCAAAGTCACTAACTGGTCGCCTTGCTATGAGTGTGTGCAGATAACGGGCTTAATGTGATTGCGCCTGAATGAAAAAGAGTAAAAAGGAGGATGAGTAAGTTAAGCTTTGGCATAATAATATGATTCGAATTGGTTTGTATATTCAATAGACAAGATTAGTGTTCCTACGATATCCTTAGTGTGCAAGATTAGTACCTATTGATGCAATCTTAACCGAAGAAGAGTTTGTAGCCTAGAATGAGTAGTTGATGATGATGTTGTGTTTCTTTTGATTTTATTTTGCTCGGAGTGCAAAATTTCAAGTGTGGGAGAATTTAATTAGTGCATTTTGACGCACATTCTTCCATGATTGTACTTATGCATTTCCATGGTTTATTTATCTTATTTTTGTATTTTATAGTATTTTTCTATTTTAGTTAATTTCTACTTTTATTTGATTTTCGCACTTTATTTTCAGCATTAGTAGTCTGCATGAATAAATTCATAACTTGATCTACAGTAGTCGGAATAAGGTGTGCTACTAGTCCTTGGAAAGCTAAGAGAAAGAGATATGATTTTCATTCAGAAGTCAAGAGCTGAATCGGACTGTAGCAGGGCCATAAAATTCGTTGAAGTTGCAACATTTTATATTTAAGTTTTGGGTCATTTTTTTGGGCCTGGGTTATGTTTTCGATCCATTTGGGTTATGAACAAAATCCTTGTCCTTGCTATACCTAGCAGCCGCTACAATAATTTCATTTTTACCTTTGATTATTGAGAAAAATTACTTTTGGTGTTTGTACGAATTTTCATGGAGAACTAATTCATCCTGACAATCTGTTGTATTTAGGTTCTGACACCTTGAGATTATATTAATTCTAATTCATCTTTTATTTCGTTCAATATTAATCTATGTTCTTGTATGCTTAATTCAAATTGCATAGGGTATATTGATTTAATTCGATTGATTGTATGATCCTAACCATAGTCACGTCAACGTTTGCTTAATTTATTACCGTGTCCGATTAATTCATGTTGGCTTAATTCATGAGGCTTAATTCTGTTTGCTTAATTCGGATAATAGAAACTTACATCACATTATTCTCATTGCGCTTGTCACTGAGTTTGTACTCGGATAGGAATAAACAATCCGCTTAGGGAATTGGAATTACGATAGCCGATGATAGGTAGGAACTGAATCAGCAGATTGGCTTTTCAGCTTATTTTGATAATCACTTATTTTGTGTTATAAATCGATCCTAAAACCAACCACCATTCGATTTATATTAGTTAATAATAAAATCAAGAATCCTTGTGATATGACTCGAGCCATTGTCGCTATACTTCATTTTACAAAACACTCGTTTTTGATCCGCCCGCGACAGCGGATCACCTGTTCCTAAAAAACCTATAATGGCTTCTGGAAATCAAAATCCGGTTTTTAGAGATGGTGGTAGTAACAACAAGCCTCATATATTTTGTGGTGAATATTTTTACTTCTGGAAAATACACATGAAGGTATATCTAGAAGCACAAGGAGAAGAAATATGGAATACCGTCGAAAATGGTCCATTTGTTCCTATAACGGTTGTCAACGGTGTTGGTTCATCAAAGTCTAAAACTTCATGGGATGATGATGATAAGAAAAAGGTCTTCTATGATAAAAAGTAAATAAATCTTTTTCAAGGTGCACTTAGTATGGATGAATTCTTTCATGTCTCGGCATGCAAAATAGCGAAAGAAATATGGGATACCTTGGTAGAAACTCGTGAAGGAACCGTTGAAGTTAAAAGATCAAGATTAAATACTTTAAGTCAAGAATATGAGTTGTTTTGAATGCAGCCCGGAGAATCCATCATTGACTTGTAGAAAAGATTCGTGCACTTGACAAATCATCTAAGTGCTCTTGGTATGATTTTAGCTAATGATGAATTAAATCTGAAAGTGCTTAGATCTTTAACTAGGGAATGACAACCAAAAGTAACGACAATTTCTCAAAAGAAAATTCTTTCTACAATGGCGTCCGCAACATTGTTTAGAAAACTTCAAGAATATGAGACGGAACTCGAAAGACTTGAAATGCATGAAAATCAAGAGAAGAAATCCAAGAATATTTCTTTAAAGATAGATTCCAAGGAAGTTGAAAAGGAAGACAATCCGGAAGAAGATGAAAATTCCATGCTTCTTATTGAAAGGCTTGGTAAGTTCTTTGGTAGAAATGACAAATCCTTTTCTCATGCAAAAAGAAAGAAATAATTCAAGAAAAAGGAAGCTTCCACATCAACACAAGAAGTCACATGTTATGAATGCGGTAAGCAAGATCATATAAAGCCGGATTGTCCGAAACTCTCCAAGAAAGGTGGCTACAAAGGCAAAAAGTATTTTAAGAACAAAAAGGCCTATGTTAGATGGGAGGATAATGAGATAAGTTCTTCATCCAATTCCGACAGTGACGAAAGTGAAAATCTAGCATTGATGGCCTCACACCATTCCGATAGTGAAGATGATGAGGTTAGTAATGAATTTTCTCTTTTTGATAATGATGCACAGGGTTCTATAGATGAACTATTAAATGAATACAAAATTCTGTACAAAACTATTTTATCTCAAAAGAAACAAATTTCATCTTTAAAATAAAAATGTGAAACTATGGAAAAAGATCTCAAAGATGAAAAACAAAAATTAAGTGATGAACAAAAATTAAAGTGGTTCATCATTATCCTAAAAAGAAAAAATATCCTAAGAAGAAATCTTATCCTTCTAGATATAGAAGTAACTTTGAACCTACTTGTTTTTATTGTGGTATTAAAGGTTGCACACTTAATGCTTTCTATGTTAGAAACTATAGTGTAGGTAAAGAAGGGTACTAATTATGAAGGACCCAAAGCAACTTGGTTACCTAATAAAACCAATTTTTTTTGTAGGTATGCTTGAAGACCACTTCCAATCTATGGTATCTTGATAGTGGTTGTTTAAAGCATATGACGGGAGACATAAACCAATTTTCAAATCTAGTGCTAAAGGCCAAGGGTTTTGTCACTTATGGAGACAATAATAAGGGAAGAAATCTTGACAAAGGCAAAGTTGGTGCACCACCTTTCACATCCATTGAAGATGTTCTTTATGTTGAAGGACTAAAGTACAATCTTCTTAGTATTATCCAATTATGTGACAAAGGCTTCAAGATCAAGTTCACCAAAGATGAATGCTTGATAGAAGACGAAGTCACACGTGAGGTTATACTTAAAGGTAAAAGAATTAATAATATATTTATGATTTCCCTTGATGATCCATCTTTTAATGTAAAATGTCTCATGGCGAACAATGATGATTCATGGCTTTGGCACAAAAGAATTGATCATATTCAGATGGAACACTTGAATAAATTAATTAAGCATGATCTTGTCATTGGATTACCTAAGAGAAAATTTGACAAAGATAGACTTTGTTATGCTTGTCAAAAATAGAAACAAACAAAATCAAATTTTAAATCTAATAATATGGTGTTTACTACAATGCCACTACAATTGTTGCATATGGACCTATTTAGTCCACCAAGAACAATAAATTTAGGAGGTAATGTATATGCATTGGTTATTGTTGACAATTTCTCTAGATATACTTGGACATTATTTTTAGTTCAGAAAAGTAATGCATTCAAGGCTTTCAAGAAGTATGCTAAGCAAATTGAAAATGAGAAGTCTCTATGACTATGTTTCGTTATATTTAATGAATATTATGGTTAAGCTTTCAATATTATTATATGTATTTTTCCTATTTTTTATGCATCTTTCCCTTCTTTTTTATAATGTCAAATAAGGAGAAGGATGTTATACTTTTATTGTACCCCAATTTTTGCCCCTAAGATTCTCCAATCATATCATGTCAACTTGATCATAATAAGATCACATTAGGGTTGGTTCTTCCTCTTTTTTCTATCTCCTCTCTTTAAGTTTGCTCGTGAGGAATCTCTAAGCACTTTGGTTGTGTATTTTGTATATGCGTTGATAATTAATTTCTAACCCAAAATACAAAAAATATTTGTCTTTGTCTTTGCAATATTGTGTTTTGTAGGTACCAAGTCGAAAGGCAGCTTGTATGGATCCATGAAGGCTTGTGTCGAACTCATGCAAGTTGATTTGATTCTATATTATGGCGAAAGACAGTATGCATCGACCCATAAAGGTATGCATCGACCCATAAAGGTATGTATCGACTCATCCAGTTGTGTACAACTAGCATGTGTCGACACATGCATGTATGTATCGACTCATCCTGTTTGTATAACTAGCATGTGTCGACACATGCATGTATGTATCGACTCATTTTATTTGTATAATTAGCATGTGTCGACACATGCGTGTTATATGTCGACTCATGCAGTTTTTTTGATTCTGTAATATGTTGAAGAAGCAGTATGTATCGACACATAGAGGCATGTATCGACACATGATGTGTTATACTGATAGAATGTGTCGATGCATACCACCCATGTATCGACTCATAACAGCAAAATGCATGTGTTTTTTGAAAAAAAAAGCCAGCAATTTCAAACTGTTATCTTTTTGGCTCCAATTTTTCTGCATAATTTGAAAATTATATCATTAATTCAATTTTGGCTCCAAGAATCAATTACCAAATTACCACTAATCCCAATCCTAAAACTCTATAAATAGAGACCTCATTTCATTCAAATCATAAGCTTTTGATAGCCAAACTCATCTTGCTAAAAAATCTCTCAATTCTCTCCATCTACCAAATTCACTCAAAGCTCCATTTTCAAAAAGTTAGTAAGCTTTGCATTGAAGCTTACCAATCTTTGAGCTAAACCTTCATACAAACACTTTTTCTCCATCAATTCTCTACATCCAAGCTTTGGTAATTGATTCTTGTGGTTGAATTGAAGCAAATTATGGAAGTTGTTTGATAATTCTCAAATTCTACCTTTGGTAAGTTGGATCATCGTCTTTCACAATGTGATCTCTTGTGGATTTCTGGTTTTGATTCATTGAGCACTGTTTTGTGATTCCATTAGTGTTATTTTCTCATAATTTGATGGAATTTTCATGCTCAATTGGATCCATGATCATAAGGTGTTTGATGAAAAGTTGGAACAAGAATTTGATCTTTAAAATGTTATTTTCTACTGATTTTTAACAGGTTGCAATCAACTGTTGTAACATTGCAACTGATTGTCACAGAAAATTGATTTGATAAAAACTGCACTGATGCAAAGGTTGCTGTCTAAGCACCGTTAATGGTAACAGTGCCAAAAAATACTTTTTCTGCCTTATTTTGGGGCTGTTTTGACTCAAATATTTTTTTCTACTCACTCTCTTTGATGGATAATTTGGATTGCAATTTTAAATGTCCAATTTGTTTTTAAACTCAATGGACTTTGTGATGTAGATGAAGTTGGATAAATATTAATCAATTCAAATCTACCTAAGAGTGAATTATTTAATTCATTTTTGGTGCTTTGGATTAATGATATGTTTAGTGCTTTAATCCATCTAGAGGATTGGTTGAATTTAAAGATGAAAGAATTTTGAAATGGTGATCCAAATTAGCTTATCATTCCCCTCCATCTTCATCTTATCCCTTTATCTTTTAATTGTGCTACATGTTAAAGGATGGTGATCTCTATATCATTTATCCAAACATGAAGTACATAGATTGCTATTGACCGGCCTTAAAATAGGTGTGACTTCTCCATAAGTCCACTTACGATTGCTTAACATAGCGCTAAATTTTGTCCCGATTCGAATAAATGATCATTCGTGGCCCAAACTTATGCTTGCAAGCCCAAGTATGTTAATTTGATCTCTTTGATCCAATAACCTTGAGATTCATTGTGTGGAGGCTTTGGTTCTACCAATCCTCTAATGGATCTACAACACCTTTGGTCAATGCGGATCACTTAAACATCGTTGATCATTAAATGTTACTTTTGAGGATTCCAAAATGGATGATATACTTGACAAAAAGAAAATGCAACTTGTTGTGTGGAGGCTTTGGTTCTACCAATCCTCTAATGAGTTCCAAATGCAAGTTTTAAGATGGTCATCCAACTAACCACTAATTTCTAACAATTGACTTTACTTTATTCTTTTATTTTTTATACTTTATGTACCATTTAGTTTAAGCATTTACATTTCATGCCATTTTTATTTTGCTCACTTGAGCATTTACTTTTATGTCATTTTTATTTTTGCTCACTTGAGCTTTTATTTTCCTTTTAAAGACACCTAATAATCAACATGAACCATAAAAATCTTTAATGATACTTGGACTATTTGGTTACTATCCTTGGCATTATGGAGTATTGGACTTCTTAGACTTAGGATTAGAGACCTCGGCCTATCTTGGAGACTTTGTGACTTTATTTGATATTTTGTCTAGAGTTCTTGAGGCTTACCTCAAGACATTGGGTTGTTTGTTTGTTTTGTGTGCAGGCTATTGTGATTACATACTTTGTTTGTAATCTGGAATTCACCCGTATAAAGTCGTTACTCTGCCCAATTTTTGTGAAGACTTAATACACTTGAAGTTTGGTTCTCTCAAGAGGTCTAGTATCTTTGCTTTCTTGGTTTCAATCCAAGGAATGGGAATTCTATAATGACTCATAATGTCAAGTATTGGCTTCTTGTTGGTTATATGGTTCTTATCCCTAGCTTTTACCTTATGCTTTAGGATAGCCTCTCCATCTCCTCCCATCTTCTTTAATTTAAAAAATCTTATCCCTCCTTTTAAAAACTCTTCTTATTTCTAAACTTGAAACACTTTCATAATAAACTTTGACTTAGGTCCATGCATTTTCAAAAACATTTTCATAAATAAATTTCAATCAATTTAATAATACCTTGACATTTTTGTGAGAAGACTAAAAGTCAATCAATCTCATTTCAAACCATTTTTGCCACTTTGGCTTTTTATTTTAAAACTTGTCTTAAAAGATTAGACTCTTGTCAATCCTTGTAGTGATGCAAACAACTATACTTCTACAATATGTAGTAAAGAGAGATATTTTCAACTTGGGTGTTGATTGAGGCATTGTTGATTTTAAAATCCAAGCCATATCCTCCACTTTGAGATGATGCAAATTCTCCTTTCTCATGATTGTGGGTAGTAAGTATGTTTTCCACACGGACAATGACGATGATGTCTTATCTCATAAAATTAACCAACACACTTGTGTTTCAAATTTTTAAAAGAGGAACTACGTGTACCCTGATCCCTTATTGCACGAAAGGTGGTATGTAGGCACTAAAGGTTCGCAACCGCGGCGGGTGAAAAAATCATAAAAATATTTCTTTTCTCACCTCCACCATCCATTTTATATACAACACATTTTTATAGCCAGAATATATAGATTTCTTCTAAGAGGTTCCTGCGGAGTACCGTAGATGTTTAGGATGCTAATACCTTCCCTTTACATAACCAACCCCCTTACCTTGAATCTTTCCCCTTTTTTTGGGTTATTCGCTCTTTTCCCATTCCTTTGGAAACAATAAAGCGCGGTGGCAATTTTTATTTTGATTTGTATAAAGTCTAGTCAATCCAATGGCTTGGTCTTGAATATTTCTACCGCTACAAAAAAATGGCGACTTCACTGGGGACAGATTGACCTCTTGCTGGTCCATCCCTAAGTGGGTTGAGTCTATCTTTGTTTATATCTGTATATGTGTTATTATGTTTATGTGTTATATTTTGTATATATGTTTGTTTGGATTTTCCTGGTTTACAGGGTGCTTGGTGATCACTCATAAGTCCTATACCCGGACTTGGGCAAACTTTAAGATAGGACGGGCGATATAGTCATGTTAACTTTGAGGGAGTAATCCCAAAAAAGGAGACATGAGATCCCCCACTCAGTGGAGGCCCCTTTAACTGTAGTGTCATTTACTGAGTAATCGGGAAGACGTACTGCTTTCGACCTGAGAGCCTGCTGAAGCTGAGGACCGTAGATTACCTAACCCATCTTGTCCTTTTAGGTGTAGTGCGGAAGCTATGACAGAGTAATCCGGAAGTAGTTGTCACGCGATACTATGATCGGACGAGTCTTTCTTGAGAATATTACTAATTATCGAGTTAATCGGGAAGTTGGTAATATCCTAAGGAAGGATGTAGACTCTGGGAACCTTTTAGAACCTTGTTCGGCAGGTGATAACTTTTTAGACCAATACCTTATGGGTAGTACCTTCGAACTCATGCTCGTGACGTTGAACCTATGAACGCTATATGTGTAATCTTGTGTGTGATTGTTGCATCATGAATCCATGCACTCATAAGCATATTTTAAATAAAAAACAATATTTCAAGGGATTTAAAGGTTGACTATTTGTGAATATCTCAGGTACTGTTAAACCATGGATTCTGGAAAGAGAAAGACCGGGAAATACAGTTTCAAGGATCCCAAGATAGATGAATTGATCAGTCTAATTCCTGAGATCGAGTGTTCTACAGACATTCGAAAGAAGTATGGGTCCATTATTCCTCTCATGAAGCTGAAGATGAAGGAGGGTATTCTCTCAACTTTGGTCCAGTTCTATGATCTGGTGTATCATTGCTTTACTTTTCCCGATTATCAGTTGATGCCAACACTGGAAGAGTATTCCTATCTATTGGATTTACCTGTTCCCGATCGTGTTCCTTTTACTGGTTTGGAGGGTGAGCTAAAACCACATGAGATTGCTGCTTTGATTCATCTGGGGAAGTCTGAGGTGGAAGCCCATATGACTACCAAAGGAGGGATTCGAGGATTACCAGCTCAGTTCTTATTGGAGAAAGCTCGTTACTTTGCCAGGATGAAGAGTACGGTTGCTTTTGAGGCCATCTTTTCTTTACTCGCCTATGGATTATTCTTATTCCCTAATGTGGACAAGTTTGTCGAAATTAACGCTATCAGGATTTTCATGATTGGAAACCGGTTCCTACACTGTTGGGTGATACTTATTACTCTGTTCATCTTCGGAGTTCCTATCATGGGGGAATGATTATCTGTTGCACGCCTTTGTTGTACTTATGGTTTATCTCTCATATGCCTCAGTCAGATGCTTTTTGGGATGTCAAGAAGGAACCCCGTTGGGCTCCTAAGATCATGGCACTTACTCACTAGGATATTGATTGGTATCATCGAGCTTACCAGGATGTGGAGATTATTGACAGTTGTGGTAGTTTCCCCAATGTGCCTCTTCTTGGTACAAAGGGAGGAATTAGCTATAACCATGTTCTTGCACGGCGATATCTTAGTTACCCGATGAGGGATAAACCAAATAGTATTCATTTGAGTAGTTTCTTTCCGAAGGAAGTAGAAGACCACAGGGAAGCTAGGGAGCAGATTGCGAAGTCCTGGCGTCACATTCATAAGAAGAGTAGGAAGGATTTGGGACCTAGAGGTGTTGTTTCTTTGGAGCCATATCTTCAGTGGGTCCGATTGAGAGCCATTCAGTTGAAGATGTCGTATACTCGAGAGACACCCATTCCTGATTTGTTTGTGAAGATCACTCCTCCCTTATTAGATGATCTAGAAGAGTTGCAGCTTGCTTTGGTTAGGATGCAATAGGAAAGGGATGCTTGGAAGAACAAGTTCCAAACTTTAGAGAGTTTCTACAGAGCAGACCTGAAGGAGAAAGACGATTTGATCGAGATCCTTGAGAGTCTAGCGGTGGAGTCTATGGAGAGGCCAGGGGATTTATTTTCTCCTAAGCCTCAAACAGGTGTTGATTACTCACTTCCTGCTTCAAATGATTGGAAGGAGGTTGCCATCAGACATGTGGAAGAAAACCAGAGGTTGAGGGCTCAGATTGTCAGGCTTACAGGGAAGCGCCAGCGTACAGATTGATCTCCATTAGTTCCTCTTCTCAGGATTTTAGATTGTATTTTCATCTTGTACTTGGGATCATTGAAACTTGTAATCCATTTTTTCAGTATTTTAAAAGCTTTATTATTTGGATGTTTGCAGTATGTCTATAAACCATAAATCCCTTGAAATATTAAATGATAAAGTAAAAATAATCATATGCATTGCATATCATGCATCATATTGCACATATTTCTTGCATTTGTTATACATATCCAGGTGTCTTACCCAGCTTCTTTACTTCACTCAGCAAGCTGACTCATCACTACAACACTCGGGCTAATTTCAAAAAGAAGATGGACAACTTAGAACAGGAGAATCGCGAGCTGTGCGAAGAAGTTTCCGCTTTGAAGGCTGGCTTGGCCAACTTGACTGCTCTGATGGAAGCTCTGGTGGTTGCTCAGAATCAGCCACCGAGTGTTCAATCTCAACCAACAAGGGCAAATGCTGAAGTTCATATTGTTCCTGTGTCCGCTACTCCAGCTGTTGTTCAAAATCGTATGCCTCAGGGTTATCCGTGGGGAATTCCAGAGAATTTTGCACCTGAAGGTTTCAATCTGGGCCCTCAAGATGCTCCAGTGGTTCCAAATTTTGTTACTCCTGCACCTCCTGTGGTACATAATGTTCCTGCCGCACCTCCTTCGATGAATTTGGTTCCCTTTGTTAATGAAGATATGTGTCGTCCTTTCCCTCCTCCGAGTGAAGACTTGGGTCTTTATGACAAAATGGATGATTTCCAAGAGCAGTTTGACAGAATGCAAAGAGAGATGAAGGCTCTTAGGGGAAAGAGTTATTTGGGCAGAATGTGAATGAGTTGTGTTTGGTCCCGAATGTTAAAGGGCCTGCTAAGTTAAAGATCCCAGAATTTGAGAAGTACAAGGGCAACACTTGCCCTCGTGCTCATTTGGTGATGTACGTGAGAAGAATGTCTACCCATACCGATGATCAGCGTCTGCTGATTCACTTTTTTCAGGATAGTCTGACCGGCGCAACGTTGAAATGGTATATCAGCTTGGACAGCGCCAACATCCATACTTTTAATGATTTGGGAGAAGCATTCATTAAACAATACAAGTACAATATTGACATGGCGCACGACCGTGACCAGTTAGGGCCATGGTTCAGAAAGACAGAGAATCGTTCAAAGAGTATGCATAGAGATGGCGCGAAGTGGCTGCACAAGTGATTCCTCCCATGGAAGAGAAAGAAATGACTAAGATTTTTCTGAAGACGCTAGGCGCTTTCTACTACGAAAGAATGGTAGCAAGTGCCCCAAGTGATTTTACAGAGATGGTAGGAATGGGTGTCCGCCTAGAAGAGGCAGTAAGAGAAGGTCGTTGACAAAGGGTGAAGGATATGGAGGTGTGAAAAAGTCAACTTATGGGTTTACAAAGAAGAAAGAGGGGGATACAAATGTTGTTATGCGAGAGATAAGGGTAAACGCTCCTAGAGAGAATTATCAGCGTCATCAGCAAGTCGCCTCAGTTACTCCTGTAATGAACGCCGCTCTGACTGCCGTTGCTTATCAGAAACCGTCCCAGCAGGGGAATCAAGGGTATAATCAGAGAAGGGAGAACTATGATCCTATTCCCATGAGCTATTTAGAGCTACTACCAGCATTGATTCAGAAGAAGTTGGTCCAGACACGACCATCTCCCGCCATACCATCACCATTGCCTTGGTATTACAAAGCAGACTAGACGTGTGCCTTTCATTAGGGAGCACCAGGGCATAGTGTTGAGAATTGTTATCCTTTGAGGACTGAAGTGCAAAGGTTGGTAAAGTCTGGAATTTTATCTTTCAAAGACGTGGGACCTAATGTGAAAGACAATCCTCTACCCAAGCACGGGGGAGTGAATGCTCTAAATATGGTGGTCGGTTGCCCAGGCGACTTTCGAATTTTTGACATTAATCTAGTTAGAGGAGATTTGGTGAAGATGCATGCAAACCTCTGAATTCAGTTATTATACGCATGACTATGCCGGTTGTGCTATTTGCAGTACAGATATACAAGGTTGCGAGAAGATAAAGGCCGATTTACAGGAGATAATGGATGAAGGTTTAATCCATATAATCAGGCCTAGGGAGGAATATGAAGAGGAAGTGAATATGGTTTCTGGATGTCCGGGTGAATTTAGAATTTTTGATGTGGATCATTTGAATGAGGATTTAGTGTAGTTGCATGCTACTTTCTGTCGTACTGCTGGTCAGGTGGAACACCAATATGGATCTTGCATAGTTTGTTGTAGAAATCCCCGAGGATGTTCTATTGTGAGAGAGGGTGTTCAGTTGTTGTTAGACAATGGGACTATCAAGATCACATGTCAGAGAGATGATTATCATGAGATTGATATGGTTGAAGTTTGTTTGATGGAAGAAGAGTCAGAGGAAGAGTATGCCTCTGCAGATGAGTATTTCTCTTCAGACGAAGATTTGTTTGCCAGAAATGACTTTTTGATGGTTGATTGTGTTGAGGAAGGGGTAAACATCATTGTACCTTGTTTTGGTGCACCTGCTCATCTTGAGGTGGAGTACCATAGCAAACCAGCTATTACCCCATTGGGAATTAGTCTTCCAGGTCCTGTTCCCTATGAATCAAATAAGGTTGTGCCTTACAAATACAACGCTACAATCTTAGAAGACGGGATGGAGATTCCCATCCAGCCAATGCCAGATGTTGGAAATATAGCCGATAATAGCAGGGTGACCCGTAGCGGTTATGTGTTTGTGCCGGTTATTCGAAGAGATGTTGTTGCTGGAAAGAAAATTGATGAGAACGATGAGCCTAAGAAGGCTGCAGGAGAGACTAGTAGAGCTACATTAGAGAAAGAAGTGGATGATATTTTGAAGATAATTAAGATGAGCGACTACAAAATTGTAGATCAGCTATTGCAGACTCCTTCCAAGATATTTATCCTAGCTTTATTGATGAATTCCTCTGCTCATAGAGAATCATTGATGAGAGTACTAGACCAAGCTTTTGTGGAGAATGACATGCCATTAGATTAATTCAGCAGCGTAATTGGAAATATTATGTCATGTAACAATTTGAGTTTCTGCGATGATGAGTTACCAGATGAAGGGAGGAATCACAACCCGGCCCTCCACATATCCATGAACTGCAAGAATGATTCGCTGTCCAATGTGCTAATTGATAACGGATATGCGCTGAATGTTATACCGAGGAGTACCCTCATGAAGTTAAAGTATCAAGGAGCACCTATGCGCCGGAGTGGCATCATTGTGAAGGCTTTTGATGGGTCGAGGAAATCTGTCATCGATGAAGTGGACTTGCCCATCTATATAGGACCACATTTGTTCTTGATAACCTTTCAGGTCATGGACATTATTCCCGCATATAGTTGTTTTCTAGGACGGCCATGGATACACGAAGCAGGGGCTGTCACTTCAACTATGCATTAGAAGTTAAAGTTTGTGTGCGAAGGGAAGGTAGTGATCATAAATGGGGAGCAGGCGTTGTTGATATCCCATCTATCCTCTTTCAGTATTGTAGAAGGGATGAGGCTACTGTTGGAACCCAGTTCCAAGCCCTATCTATTGACAACATAAGGAAGAATGAGAATTATGTGTTTTCGCTGAAGGACGCGCAGCAGGTTGTGCGTAATGGTCATAATGCAGCTTGGGGACAACTTGTGGATCCACCCGTGAACAAAAACAAAACTGGTTTGGGTTTCTCTTCGAAGAATGGCAAAGGTGAAAGTTTGAAGTCAAAGTCTTCTGTGAACAGTTATCATGATTTTTTCCGCAGCGGAGGCTATCTCTATCCAATTGGTTCTGAAATTAATGTTGTTGAAGAGGATGAAGCAGAGCAGGAAGTACCGAATTATGTAACGCATGGAGTCCGAGTTCAGAAATGGGTCACCATTGATGTTCCTTCTTGCATACATATTTCAAAGTAATTTGTTTTGTTAATCTGTTTCTTTCTTTTGAAAAGCTTTCACTCTTCCCAAGGTGAAAGTATTGTATGGGCTTATCTGTTTGCTTTGATTTTTAGATCATTAATAAAAGTTATCTTTGCTTCCAAAAATATGTATTTATTTTCTTCTTTTTCTTGGGAAATGGTAATCAAATAAAAAACCCTTTCAAAATAAATAATAACTGAAAATTAATCTGCATGATCACTTGTTATATGTGTCAGTTTCTAAAAGCAATCATAAATCACATGTGCATATTAATTAAAAAACTCGTTGAATACAATGACCCTGCACCCTCTCCCAACTTTGATTGTCATGTGTTTGGGGCTGAAGAAGAAGGTTATGATGAGGTTCCAGAAGAGGTCTCACGGTTGCTTGAGCACGAGGAAAATACCATTCAGCCATATAAGGAACCTTTGGAAGTGATTAATGTGGGTTCATAAGAAGATCTGAAGGAAGTTAAGATTGGAGCATCGTTGCATCCTGATGTGAAGAGCGGGTTGATTGAGCTGTTGATAGAGTATGTGGATATTTTTGCTTGGTCTTATCAAGATATGCCTGGTCTAGATACAGACATTGTTGAGCATCATTTTCCGTTGAAGCCAGAGTGTCTGCCAGTTAAACAAAAGTTGAGAAGAACTCACCCAGATATGGCAGTAAAGATCAAAGAGGAGGTCCTAAATCAGATTAATGCTGGTTTTCTTGTGACTTCAGTGTATCCTAAATGGATTGCCAATATTGTCCCAGTACCAAAAAAAGACAGAAAAGTCTGCATGTGCGTAGATTACAAAGATCTAAATAAAGCTAGTCTGAAAGATGATTTTCCATTGCATCACATTGACATGTTAGTGGACAGCACAGCAAAATTCAAAGTATTCTCGTTCATGGACGGATTTTCTGAGTATAATCAAATAAGAATGGCTCCAGAGGACATGGAAAAGACCACGTTTATCACACCGTGGGGAACATTCTGTTACAGAGTGATGCCCTTCGGATTGAAGAATGCTGATGCAACGTACCAGAGGGCTATGACAACCTTATTCCATGTTTTGATGCACAAGGAAATTGAATTATATGTTGATGATATGATTGCAAAATCCTAAACTAAAGAAGGGCATATAAAAGATTGTTGAAGTTGTTTCAGCGTTTGAGGAAGTATCGTCTCCGCTTGAATCTAAATAAATGCACCTTCGGAGTTAGATCGAGGAAATTGTTGGGTTTTATCATTAGCCAGAAAGGAATTGAAGTTCACCCTGATAAAGACAAAGCAATTCAATAAATGCCAGCACCAAGAACTGAAAAGCAAGTCAGGGGTTTCCTTGGGTGTTTGAATTATATTTCCAGATTCATTTCCCACATGACTGCAAAGTGTGAATCGATCTTTAAGTTGTTAAAGAAAGATCAAGGTTGTGTGTGGACGGATGACTGCCAAAGGGAATTTGAGAGTATTAAAGAGTATCTGCTTGAACCTCCTATCTTTCTTCCTCCCGTAGAAGGAAGACTGTTGATTATGTATCTAATAGTGTTAGATAAATCCATGGGTTGTATTCTGGGGCAACAGGATGAAACAGGGAAGAAAGAGTTCGCCATTTATTATCTCAGCAAAAAGTTCACTGATTGTGAGTCGCGGTATTCCACGCTAGAAAAAACGTGTTGTGCTTTGGCCTGGGAGGCAAAGCTTTTGCGGCAGTGTATGTTGAATCATACTACTTGGTTGATCTCCAAAATGGATCAAATCAAGTATATTTTTGAGAAGCTTGCTCTTAGTGGGAGAATTTCCCGCTGGCAGATGTTGTTATCTGAATATGATATTGAGTACCGCACTCAAAAAGCTATCAAAAGTAGTGTGTTGCCATATAACCTTGCTCACCAGCCAGTGGAAGATCATCAGTTTGCAGAATATGAATTCCCCGATGAGGATGTGATGTTCCTGAAAGTGAAAGATTGTGATGAACCATTGCCTGAGAAAGGCCCCGACCCTGAATCTCGTTGGAGTATGATATTTGATGGAGCGGTGAATGCTTATGGTAAAGGAATTGGTGTTTTGATCGTCACTCCTCACGGACAGCACATTCCTTTTACTGCAAGGTTAACATTTAATTGTACTAATAATATGGCGGAATATGAGGCTTGCATCATGGGTCTTGAGAAAGCTATTGATCTCAGAATCAAAATTCTAGATGTTTATGGTGATTCAGCCTTGGTAATAAATAAGATTAAAGGAGAATGGGATACTCGTCACCCTGGCTTGATCCCTTACAAAGATTATGCTAGAAGATTACTACCCTTCTTCAATAAAGTTGAATTCCATCACATCCTAGAGATGAAAATCAAATGGCAGATGCTCTGGCAACTCTGGCTTCCATGTACCAAGTGAATACTTGGAATGATATACCTTGTATTACAGTTCGACGGCTGGATAGGCCCGCTCATGTGTTTGCGACAGAGGAGGTAGCAGATGAAAAACCTTGGTATTACGATATCAAGAATTTTCTTCAGACTCAGGAATACCTGTTTGGTGCGTCAAGGAAAGATAGAAAGACACTGAGAAGATTGGCAGGCAGTTTCTTCCTCAGTGAGAATGTGTTATACAAGAGAAATTATGACATGGTCTTGCTCAGATGCGTGGATAGACACGAAGAAGACATGTTGATGCATGAGATTCATGAAGGTTCATTTGGCACTCATGATAATGGGCATTCGATGGCTAAAAAGATGCTAAGGGTAGGTTACTATTGGTTGACCATGGAATCTGATTGTTACAAATTTGTAAAGAAGTGCCATAAATGCCAGATTTATGCAGACAAGGTCCATGTGCCTCCGACACTTCTCAATGTAATTTCCTCCCCGTGGCCTTTCTCTATGTGGGGTATAGACATGATTGGGATGATAGAACCCAAAGCTTCAAATGGACACCGTTTTATCTTGGTAGCAATTGACTACTTTACCAAATGGGTAGAGGCTGCTTCTTATGCCAATGTTACCAAACAGGTGGTTGTGCGTTTCATCAAAAACAATCTTATATGCCGGTATGGTGTGCCGAGTAGAATCATCACTGACAATGGCTTAAATTTGAACAACAAGATGATGACAGAACGGTGTGAAGAATTCAAGATTGTCCATCACAATTCGTCTCCATACAGGCCAAAGATGAATGGGGTTGTTGAAGCTGCTAATAAGAATATCAAGAAAATTATCCAGAAAATGGTTGTTACTTATAAGGATTGGCATGAAATGCTCCCTTTTGCTCTGCATGGATATCGAACATCTGTCCGCACTTCAACTAGAGCAACCCCGTTCTCCCTGGTATATGGAATGGAAGCTGTACTCCCTGTTGAGGTAGAGATTCCCTCGTTGCGTGTGATAATGGAAGCCAAGTTGACAGAGGCTGAATGGGTCCAGAACAAGTTTGACCAATTGAATTTGATTGAAGATAAGAGAATGACAGCTTTGTGTCATGGGCAGTTATATTAGAAAAGAATGAAGAAAGCATTTGATAAAAAGGTCAAACCTCGTGAATTCAGAGAAGGCGACCTCGTGCTCAGGAAGATCATGTCTTTTAACAATAATTCTAGGGGCAAGTGGACTCCCAATTTTGAAGGCCAGTATGTTGTCAAGAAAGCCTTCTCTGGTGGTGCATTAATTCTTGAAACTATGGATGGCGAGGAGTTCCCACGTCCCATGAATTTTGACGCAGTCAAGAAATACTTTGCCTAAAGAAATAAAAGAACAGCTTGCTAAGTTGGAAACCCGAAAGGGCGGCTTAGGCAAAAAGGAGCGTCTCGGTAGGCTGAAAACCCGAAAGGGCGATCTAGGAAAAAATTAGAGACATAAACAGAATAAATTTCCCGCTAAGTTGAAAACCCACAAGGGCAGCTTAGGCAAAAGTTAGGGATTTTTCTTGGCAAGTAACTACGTCAGACAAGACTTGATCGTTGAAGCAACAATCTTCTTGGATCCTCACCATACTTCAACAAAAGCTGTTTCTCAGGATTTCAAAAGTTGTTATGGGGAATAGTGGTCATTGTATCTCAATGTATCTTTTCCATTATATATTACCATTTCCCAAACTTTGTAATCATCCATGGAGTCTCTCCATTCGCAGACTACCACTCTATTAATGAAATTCGAGCTTTTTCCCAATTCTTTGTGTTCTTATTTTTATTTAGCTTGCAAAGACTCCATTTATTACTGATAATAATTTTTAAAGCAAAAAGATTAAAAAGAAAAATTGACTTTTCAAAAAAAAAAGGGGGGAGATTTTCACAATTCAATTTACTTTGGGATTTGTGATGAAAAAATGACAACAAAAATGGCGATCCCAGGAATGAACAAACTCCGGTTGTTTTAAGAAGATTTACTTCGTTCATGAAGGTTTTTCTCAGGTTATCTTGTTGGGATGTGCGTAATCTTTGTGTGTTTCTCAAATAGTTGAAGACGATACTAGTGGGTGCAAGATACGGTATTAGGTTTGTGATCTCGTTATCCCCAGTCAAGTCTTGGTTCGCTTTTGATTTTGAGTTTGCATGGTCAGAAGCCTCCGTCCCAGATTCCCCAGTGAAGTTTTCCCTCATATGATGAAAGGTTTTATTCCCTCGGTGTGCTAAGATATCGCTCTTTTTGCAGTATTGGCATTAGTGTTGACTTCTTGATTTCCCAGGAAGACTATACCAGGGCATCTTTTGTTGGAATAGGTGTGTATGATATGAAGACTCAATCCAATATTCTCTAGTGAAGGCCTCGTTTATTTGATAGAAGTCCTTTCTCCCCAAAGAAGTTGGTGCAATAATTACTCTCGAAGAACATATCTCCGGTTTCCCCAGCAAAGAACGTATCCATGGTTTCCCCAGTGAAGAACGTATCTTGGTTTCCCCTTGATGATGTGGTTTTGACCTCCCCAATGAAGTCAGAATGAATTCCCCAGTAGATGTCTCGATGATGAAGCATCGTCTCCCTTAGTGAAGTCTATATATTTTTCCTCCTTCAAAGTGGATTTGAATTCCCCAGTGAGGTTTGATTGTCTCTGCGTCAGTCTACTTTATTTGAGGCTGGTCTTGCAATCTCCAGTGGGTATGTTGCTTTTGAAAAATTGATTTCTCTGATGAAACTGGAAGAAAGATGATCTATCCCGGTATTTGTTTGATTTAGCTACATCCGGATTATGTTTCTCCTCAGTGAAGTTAGGACAGGCAATAGGTTTGGTTTCCATAGTTGCTCTTACCTTTCTTGGATTGATATTTCTTGTTGAAGTTTAGCCCAATGTTGTTGGTACCTGAGGCGGTTTTGTCTATTTGTATTGATTTTGTATCCTTTTACCAGCATATGCACGATATCACTCATACATTCATACATGCATCATGCATTGCTATAAATCATTTTTTATTGGCATTGTGTTCTAACCTTCCTGCAGCGCTCCTTGCTTAGGTGTATTTGGTTTTCCCTCTTGAGTTTATTTCTCAAAGGATGTATCTTCGCTGGCCGTCTTGCTCCAGTTTGTTCCTAATTGGATTCGTGGTTGCATGACGATATTATTTACTTTGGATTTATGAGAACTTTGAGTTTTGGTTTGTGCATTTATTTTGCACGAGAATACCTTATCTCCTCAGCAGGAATAACGTGGAATTTCCCCAGGAAGCCATATTTCTATCCCCAGGAAGTCATATCTCTTTCCTCAGGAAGTCATATTTCTTTCCCCAGGAAGCCATATTTCTATCCCCAGGAAGCCATATTTCTTTCCCCAGGAGGTCATATTTCTATCCCCAGGAAGCCATATTTCTTTCCCCAGGAAGCCATATTTCTATCCCCAGAAAGTCATTTCTCTTTGCAATTCCCCTTGATAATGAGTGGAAGTCTATTTATTTGAGATAAGCTAACATATTGCCCTTTCCAGGCAGAGTTCCTTGGTTAAAGAAGAAGTTGATACCCGTTCTAGGAAACACCAGAATTTTGGGGAAAACTTGATATTTTCAAATCTACCTTCAGTGAACGTTGGTAGTACATAGGCAGTGAACGTCAGTGTTTCTTATCTTTTTGCTATCATCAGTGAACTTTGATAGTTCATCGTCAGTGAACGGCGGTGGTATGATATTTTCAAATCTACCTTCAGTGAATGTTGGTAGTACATCGGCAGTAAACGTTGGTGTTTCTTATCTTTTTGCTATCATCAGTGAATGTTGATAGTTCATCGTCAGTGAAGGGAGGTGGTATGATATTTTCAAATCTACCTTCAGTGAACGTTGGTAGTACATCGGCAGTGAACGTCGGTGTTTCTTACCTTTTCGCTATCATCAGTGAACATTGATATTTCATCGTCAGTGAACGATGGTGGTATGATATTTTCAAATCTACCATCAGTGAACATTGGTAGTACATCGGCAGCGAACATCGGTGTCTCTTATCTTTTTGCTATCATCAGTGAACGTTGATAGTTCATCGTCAGTGAACGGCGGTGGTATGATATTTTCAAATCTACCTTCAGTGAATGTTGGTAGTACATCAGAAGTGAATGTCTGTGTTTCTTATCTTTTTGCTATCATCAGTGAATGTTGATAGTTCATCGTCATTGAACGGCGGATGTATGATATTTTCAAATCTACCTTCAGTGAATGTTGGTAGTACATTGGCAATGAACGTCAGTATATCTTATCTTTTTGCTATCATCAGTGAACGTTGATAGTTCATCATCAGTGAACGGCGGTGGTATGATATTTTCAAATCTACCTTCAATGAACGTTGGTAGTACATCAGCAGTGAAAGTTGGTGTCTCTTATCATTTTTCTATCATCAGTGAACGTTGATAGTTCATCGTCAGTGAATGGCGGTGGTATGATATTTTAAAATCTACCTTCAGTGAATGTTGGTAGTACATCGCAGTGAACGTCGGTGTCTCTTATCTTTTTGCTATCATCAGTGAACGTTGATAGTTCATCGTCAGTGAACGGCGATGGTATGATATTTTCAAATCTACCTTAGTGAACGTTGGTAGTACATTGGCAGTGAACGTCGGTGTTTCTTATCTTTTTCTATCATCAGTGAATGTTGATAGTTCATCGTCAGTGAACGGCGGTGGTATGATATTTTCAAATCTACCTTCAGTGAACGGTGGTAGTACATCGGCAGTGAACGTCGGTGTTTCTTATCTTTTTGCTATCATCAGTGAACGTTGATAGTTCATCGTCAGTGAACGGCGGTGGTATGATATTTTCAAATCTACCTTTAATGAACGTTGGTAGTACATCGGCAGTGAACGTTGGTGTTTCTTATCTTTTTGCTATCATCAGTGAACATTGATAGTTCATCGTCAGTGAGCGGCGGTGGTATGATATTTTCAAATCTACCTTCAGTGAACGTTGGTAGTACATCGGCAGTGAACTTCGGTGTTTCTTATCTTTTTGCTATCATCAGTGAACGTTGATAGTTCATCGTCAGTGAACGGCAGTGGTATTATATTTTCAAATCTACCTTCAGTGAACGTTGGTAGTACATCGGCAGTGAATGTCGGTGTTTCTTATCTTTTTGCTATCATCAGTGAACGCTGATAGTTCATCATCAGTGAACGGCGGTGGTATGATATTTTCAAATCTACCTTCAGTGAATGTTGGTAGTACATCGGCAGTGAACGTCGGTGTTTGTTATCTTTTTTCTATCATCAGTGAACGGTAATAGTTCATCGTCACTGAACGGCGGTGACATGATATGTTTTCTCTCTACCTTCAACAATTGAGTTGGTAGTTTACCGTCATCTGTGAGTCGGTACATCTTTATCTTCTACCTTCAACTATTTAGTTGGTAGTTCACAGTTATCCGTCGATGCTCGTTATCCTCCTCTCTGATTCAATTCTTTTGGTCCACCAGTGATTTATTTTCCTGGTGAGGTTGCTCCTTGTTTCTTCATTTTTGTGGCATCCCCAGTGATACTTTGCGTCTCTTTTGTTCTGCTCATTTGCATTCATAATCATAAGCATTTCATGGCATCTTAGAGACAAAAATAGGGCTTGTTTTATATTTAAGTATCTTCAATCGCGTTGACACGAAGATTTTTAACCTACGTATCTGCGGATAGAAGACACTTAAACAAGGGCAGCTGTTGTACCCTAATTTTTCCCCCTAAGATTCTCGTATCATTTCATGTCAACTTGATCATAACAAGATCACATTAGGGTTGGTTCTTCTTCTTTTTTCTATCTCCTCTCTTTAAGTTTTCTCTTGAGGAATCTCCAAGCACCTCGGTTGTGTATTTTGTATATGTGTTGATAATTAATTTCTAACCCAAAATACAAAAAATATTTGTCTTTGTCTTTGCAAAATTGTTTTTTGTAGGTACCAAGTCGAAAGGCAGCTTGTATGGATCCATGAAGGCTTGTGCCGAACTCATGCAAGTTGATTTGATTCTGTATTGTGGCGAAAGACAGCATGCATCGACCCATAAAGGTATGCATTAACCCATAAAGGTATGTATCGACTCATCCAGTTGTGTACAACTAGCATGTGTTGACACATGCATGTATGTATTGACTCATCCTGTTTGTATAACTAGCATGTGTCGACACATGCATGTATGTATCGACTCATCCTGTTTGTATAATTAGCATGTGTCGACACATGCGTGTTATGTGTCGACTCATGCAGTTTGTTTGATTTTGTAATATGTTGAAGAAGCAGTATGTATCGACATATAGAGGCATGTATCGACACATGATGTGTTATACTGCTATAATGTGTTGACGCATACCACCCATGTATCGACTCATAACAGCAAAATGCACGTGTTTTTTGAAAAAAAGCCAGCAATTTCAAACTGTTATCTTTTTGGCTCCAATTTTTCTGCATAATTTGAAAATTATAGCATTAATTCAATTTTGGCTCCAAGAATCAATTACCAAATTACCACTAATCCCAATCCTAAAACTCTATAAATAGAGACCTCATTTCATTCAAATCACAAGCTTTTGATAGCCAAACTCATCTTGCTAAAAAATCTCTCAATTCTCTCCATCTACCAAATTCACTCAAATCTCCATTTTCAAAAAGTTAGTAAGCTTTGCATTGAAGCTAACTAATCTTTGAGCTAAACCTTCATCCAAACACTTTTTCTCCATCAATTATCTACATCCAATCTTTGGTAATTGATTCTTGTGGTTGAATTGAAGCAAATTCTAGAAGTTGTTTGATAATTCTCAAATTCTACCTTTGGTAAGTTGGATCATCATCTTTCACAATGTGATCTCTTGTGGATTTCTGGTTTTGATTCATTGAGCATTGTTTTGTGATTCCATTAGTGCTATTTTCTCATAATTTGATGGAATTTTCATGCTCAATTGGATCCATGATCATAAGGTGTTTGATGAAAAGTTGGAACAAGAATTTGATCTTTAAAATGTTGTTTTCTACTGATTTTTAACAGGTTGCAATCAACTGTTGTAACATTGCAACTGATTGTCACAGAAAATTGATTTGATAAAAATTGCACTGATGCAATAGGTTGCTGTCTAAGCACAATTGATGGTAGCAGTGCCAAAAAATACTTTTTTTGCCTTATTTTGGGGCTGTTTTGACTCAAATATGTTTTTCTGCTCACTCTCTTTGATGGATAATTTGGATTGCAATTTTAAATGTCCAATTTGTTTTTAAACTCAATGGACTTTGTGATGTAGATGAAGTTGGATAAATGTTCATCAATTCAAATCTACCTAAGAGTGAATTATTTAATTCATTTTTGGTGCTTTGGATTAATGATATGTTTAGTGCTTTAATCCATCTAAAGGAGTGGTTGAATTTAAAGATGAAAGAATTTTGAAATGGTGATCCAAATTAGCTTATCATTCCCCTCCCTCTTCATCTTATCCCTTTCTCTTTTAATTGTGCTACATGTTAAAGGATGGTGATATCTATATCATTTATCCAAACATGAAGTACATAGATTGCTATTGACCGGCCTCAAAATAGGTGCGACTTCTACATAAGTCCACTTACGATTGCTTAACATAGCGCTAAATTTTGTCCCGATTCGAATAAATGATCATTCATGGCACAAACTTATGATTGGAAGCCCAAGTATGTTAATTTGATCTCTTTGATCCAATAACCTTGAGATTCATTGTGTTGAGGCTTTGGTTCTACCAATCCTCTAATGGATCTACAACACCTTTGGTCAACGTGGATCACTTAAACATCGTTGATCATTAAATGTTACTTTTGAGGATTCCAAAATGGATGATATACTTGACAAAAAGAAAATGCAACTTGTTGTGTGGAGGCTTTGGTTCTACCAATCTTCTAATGAGTTCCAAATGCAAGTTTCAAGATGGTCATCCAACTAACCACTAATTTCTAACAATTGACTTTACTTTATTCTTTTATTTTTTATACTTTATGTACCATTTAGTTTAAGCATTTACATTTCATGCCATTTTTATTTTTCTCACTTGAGCATTTACTTTTATGTCATTTTTATTTTGCCCACTTGAGCTTTTCTTTTCCTTTTAAAGACACCTAATAATCAACATGAACCATAAAAATCTTTAATGATACTTGGACTATTTGGTTACTATCCTTGGCATTATGGAGTATTGGACTTCTTGGACTTAGGATTAGAGACATTGGCCTATCTTGGAGACTTTGTGACTTTATTTGATATTTTGTCTGGAGTTCTTGAGGTTTACCTCAAGACATTGGGTTGTTTGTCTGTTTTGTGTGCAGGTTATTGTGATTACATACTTTGTTTGTAATCTGGAATTCACCCGTATACAGCCGTTACTCTGCCCAATTTTTGCGAAGAGTTAATACATTTGAAGTTTGGTTATCTCAAGAGGTCTAGTATCTTTGTTTGCTTGGTTTCAATCCAAAGAATGGGAATTCTATATTGACTCATAATGTCAAGTATTGGCTTCTTGTTGGTTAGATGGTTCTTATCCCTAGCTATTACCTTATGCTTTAGGATAGCCTCTCCATCTCCTCCCATCTTCTTTAATTTCAAAAATCCTATCCCTCCTTTTAAAAACTCTTCTTATTTCTAAACTTGAAACACTTTCATAATAAACTTGGACTTAGGTCCATGCATTTTCAAAAACATTTTCATAAATAAATTTCAATCAGTTTAATAATACCTTGACATTTTTGTGAGAAGACTAAAAGTCAATCAATCTCATTTCAAACCATTTTTGCCACTTTGGCTTTTTATTTTAAAACTTTTCTTAAAAGATTAGACTCTTGCCAATCCTTGTAGTGATGCAAACAACTATACTTCTAAAATATGTAGTAAAGAGAGATATTTTCCACTTGGGTGTTGAGTGAGGCATTGTTGATTTTAAAATCCAAGCCATATCCTCCACTTTAAGATGATGCAAATTCTCCTTTCTCATGATTGTGGGTAGTAAGTATGTTTTCCACACAGACAATGACGATGATGTCTTATCTCATAAAATTAACCAACACACTTGTGTTTCAAATTTTTAAAAGAGGAACTACGTGTACCCTGATCCCCTATTGCACGAAAGGTGGTACGTAGACACTAAAGGTTCGCAACCGCGGCGGGTGCAAAAATCATAAAAATATTTCTTTTCTCACCTCCACCATCCATTTTATATACAACACATTTTTATAGCCAAAATATACAGATTTTTTCAAAGAGGTTCCTGCGGAGTACCGCAGATGTTTAGGGTGCTAATACCTTCCCTTTGCATAACCAACCCCCTTACCTTGAATCTTTCCCTTTTTTTGGGTTATTCACTCTTTTCCCATTCCTTTGGAAACAATAAAGCGCGGTGGCGATTTTTATTTTGATTTGTATAAAGTCTAGTCAATCCAATGGCTTAGTCTTGAACATTTCTACCGCTACAACTTTATGCTTGTGTATTTCCTTGTCTTGAACTTTTAAGGTATAAAGAATCCTTCAAGATGAGCAAATACAAATGATTACAAAGCTTCTCATACAAAGGGGGAGTTATACATCTTATGGGGGAGAAGTCTTTTTCCGGAAATAACAACGCATCAAGGAAGATTATTTGTCATCATCAAAAAGGGGGAGAATGTAATATCAAGCCTCTAAATTAACTTTGTTTTGATGAAGACAAACCATAATGGAAAGAAGGCAAAGATGTTGATCAAGCTAAAGCATCATTGGATAAAAGTCTTTGGTTTAAGCTCTTGGAAAATTTCATAAGGTATAATAACAATTCTTACTATGAACTTAAGTCTTAGATGCTCAATGATCAAAAGAAGTTTTTAAACTTGTCCAAACAATTTTTCAAGTTTATTAAGCAAAAAAATAATTTTTATTACTTAGAAATCGATTTACATGTAGGAGCAATCAATTGCTTTCCTCACGTTTTCAGGTCTTTTGCTTTTGTTTGCCCGTGCAATCGATTTGCATATATGTGTAACCGATTGCTCTCTGTTTAAAAAAGATTTTGTTTTTAAGTGCAATTGGTTTACACAAAGGTGCAATCGATTGCTCACTGAAAATATTTGAAATTTATGGCTGTTAGAACCAGTGCAAATCGATTTGCATCAAGGGTGCAATCGATTGCTTGTTGTACATTTTTGAAAAACAGTATATTTTCATATACCTCTTCATACACACCTTTTGAATAATGGATTGTACTGAATCTTGGCAATTGTTCATGATCATTATACAAAAAATCATGTTGTTTTAAAGGGGTATTATGAAGATATAAATATCCAAAGATTCAAATGATTTTACAACCTCTTCCAATCAATCTTTTTGTGAAATTTTCAAATACTCAACTCAAGATTTCTTCATTTTTATTCAAAAAAATTTCTGCACATTTCCACATCTTGTATAATAGAAAACTTTGAGCAATTTAAGTCCTGAGTCATTGTATATCATTGTTATTGGAAGCGAAGATCAAGTTATTGATAAAATCACTTAAAGTGATTATTACTCTACAAACTTACTCACACAAATATTGTTGTACACTTTCTTATTTTTCAAGATTGTTAAAAATAAGATTAGTGGTTTTTGTACTCTTGTTTTTCTAGGATTTTTGGAAACAAGTAGGTCACCTTGAGAGGATTGTTCTCATTGTTGACATAGTTAAAGTCCAAGAGTATTGTTCTTGGTCCAAGAGGATTGTTCTTGGTGTTTAGTAGTTCTTGTATAAGTTTCCAACTATAAGGAAATCTCTTTCATGTTGAAAGGGGACTGGAGTACTCTCAGACTGTGAGGGGAACCCAAATAACTCTCTTGTGTCTCTTTATTTTTCTGCACTTTACTACTTTCATAAACACCATAAACCAAAAAAATAATATCCATCATCACAAAAACCAGAAAATTTTAAAGTACCTAATTCACCCCCCCCCCTCTTAGGCGCACTTCGTACTTACACATGCCAAGCTTTCATGTGTTCCATCATGCTACGAATTGCAAAGAAAATTGAGCGTTCAATTGGTTTGAAGCAGTTTCGACTGAAAATTAGTATTTCGCAGTTTATGTTCAAAATTCATAACTTTCATCTGGAAAATCATTTTGGAGTGGGAATTTGGGATTGGATTCATCTTGATGTCCTCTCTATTTCATATGTTTGGGTCAAGAGCCAATTCTTTAAGGAGGATCTCTAAATATGCAAATACCCTGAAATTTGGACTTATTGGTCCACTATTTCTCGAGTGTTCAAATATTCATAACAGGTGACCAGAAAATTATCCTTGAGTGGTTCTTTGGGAATTAAATACTCTTTACATCCTTTACATTTCATATGTTCGGGTCGGAAGCCAATCATGTGAAGAAGATCCCCAAAAGCGCAAATTACCTGAAAATTCTACAATAACGAATGTTCACTTGATTGTTTTCTCGATATTCAAAAATCAAAACTCTCTCAATTTTTATCAGTTTGAGACAATTATTGAAGCATGGTATCACAAATTATACTAGCTACAATTTTTCTTCAGGTCCCGAGTTTGAATTGTGCTCTGAAGGCTTCTACTTACGGCTTGCTTCTCAAATTTGTAGAGTGGAATTGTTCTGCAACCAAAACAAAGGGTTTTCTGTCTCGATTTTCTCGTTATTGTTAAAATAGTAACTCTCTAAATTTTTATTGCATCAGGACGATTCTTTTTTCATGACATCAAAAATTTCGTCATCTAAAATTTTGCTTTAGGTTTCGCGTCAGGATTATGCACCGAAAGTCATGAGCTTATGGTTTGTTCTCGAGCTATACACCAAAATAAGCCAAAAATTATGCATTTATTCAAAAATTCACTCGCCAAAAAAGACTCAAGGCTTGTCTATATATATTTTAATTCAAATTGGAATCACTTTTGCTCTCACTACTCAAAAATTTCAAGAGTTCTTTCTTCTCTCTCAAGAGCAAAAAGCCTCAAGATCTTCATCTCTCTCCCTCGCCAATCGGAGTCGTCCTCTCCTCTCTCCCTCTGCTCCGACAGCCTTTGTGCCGGCTAACTGGCTTCCTCCCTCGACCCTCGCCCTCCGTCCCGATCTTCACTCTCTTCTGGCCAACAAGCTCGTCTGAGCATACTCCCTCTGCCTTGCTCATTTCGGCCAGCCGCGAATACCTTCCTCGCTCTAGTCAAGCTTCCAAGCTTCAATTCTGGTAAAAATTCTTGATTCCTTTGCTTGATTTAATTGTTTTGTGCAATTTTGATCGGTAAATTCTTGATATTATGTGATTGTTCATGAATTGAGTTTAGATCTTGATTTAAACAATTAACTATGTTGATGATGTTGACGAGTTGTGGAATCAGATAAATGATTGATGAATTCATGTAGATGTTGCATAATGGATACTTGAGCATAATTGTGCATTTGTTGATCGATGATATTAATATTTATTGTTTACGATGCTATTTCATGATATGGTGTAGTGCTTCTCGGACATGGTAAGTATGCATCAATGTGCAATTTAATGGTTGGTTATTCCATAGGTAAGCTTGATTTGGTATTTTTTAGGCATTTGCATCGAGTTTTGATGATTTTTAGTTGACTTTTTGTTCGACTCGTGAAATACGGAAGTTGCTGCCCGATTTTCGTAATTCAAGTATAATGTGTGATTTTATTGTTGGCTAATTCACAAGTGATCTTTATTTGGTATTTGTTTAGAATCTATGTCAAGTTTTGACAATTTTAAATCGACTTTTTTTGCTCGGTTCATAAGATGATGTAGTTTCTGTCCGGGAATTGATGTTATGAATCTGATGCTTGCTCAAACTTGTTTTACTCGTGTTTAAGTCCCAATTTGAGTTGTGATATTGATTGTTTGATTGCAATTAATTTTCCTTGTTATTACTAACTCATCTCGTGGCATTGTGCAAGCTCCGAAAGGCGATTTATCGCACTACACAATTTGTGGATTATTTTGGTTATGTATCATTATTTTAGGCAGGCCATAGCTTAATGCTTGTTCCACATGTGATTTATTTTCACATTGCGATGTTTTTATTCTTATCATGTGCCTCTGATTTCTGATTGCCTTTGTTTGCTTGGTGAGGCTTGCACAAAGATCGTCGGGTTTCTTTGCTTTTGTCTGATAAAAAATAAACTATTGTTCGTTTGGTATTGTTTCTGATTCCGTTTATATTCCACATTTTATTTTAGATTTTTTTCCATTAGAAGTAGGAATAGAGATGCATGCCTGAGAGTCCCTCCTTTAGGTGGGAAATTTTGTTTAAAGTCCTCAAAGGAGGCAATATTTGTATTTGCAAAAGACCTCCAAAAGGGGAAACTTTGTGTGTTTTTTTAAAGACCTCAAAAGGAGGCAATTTTTCTAAATTCCTCAAAGAAGGAAATTCCCCTCCCCTTTTATTTCGTGCTTGTAATTGATTCAACAATAAATGGAGTACAGGCTCGCAATCGGCGCCCATAATTTCTAGTCTATGTCATTCTTAGCTCGCGTTATACGTTGATGATTTGAACCATGCTTATTCTTGTCCATTTAGTCAAATAAAGTGTAAAATGGTTTGTAACCAAGCCCTACACTTTGTCATTCATTTCAATGATGTTAGCTCACATTTCTTTAAACGTTGACGTTTCGAGTTATTACTCGATATCGGTGCTTTTGAAAATCAAGTGGAAAGACTTCCTTACTCCCACTTTGAAATCCATTGGATTCATTGTTTGTTGTAAGCTCACACTTTATTTTTGTTTTGGTTTTGGTTCGACTTTGTTCGATTGCACTTGTGTTTGTGCTTTTCTTTAGACCTTTGCATGTTCCCTTAGGATCACTTGTTTTATTCTCGATGCAAGTTAGACATTAGGTTTGTAATCTAGACATGCTAACTTAGGTAGAGATTTCCCTTCCATCCTTAACCTTAGGGCAACCATTGTATGATAACATTAGAATTGTTAGTCTCCCTTGGACGTTTTTTCACTCCCTTTTTGCATCATTAAAACAAAAAAAATCCTTGTCCTAAGAAAACATCAAAACACTCTAACATTACTTAAATCCTTTTTTCAAGGTAAAAAACACTAACCAATCCAAACCTTTTGGCCTTAGAGTAGTTAAAAATTGAATAACTATCACCTTAGAGTATTTCTTCACACAACATTTGGATCTTTATCTGAAACTGTTAGGTGTTTGATATCCATCAATAACAAAACTAGTCTCTGCTACTAATTGAAGATGTGAAGAAAATGAAAGAAAGGGGGGTTTGAATTGTGTTTTTCTTTCTTGAATAACTTTTGCTTATAAGCGTTATTCGTTGAACAATGCTTCTGAGTGTTACTTCTAAGTAATACTTCTAATTAAGTTAAGAAAACATAAACTCTAAAGCGTAAAGAAAAGTAAAGAACACGTGATATATCCTGGTTCACTTGAGAAATCCCCAAGCTAATTCAGTCCACCCTTCCAAGGTGATTCCGCCTTGAACTCAAGGACTTAATCCACTATAACCAAACTGATTAGAATTACATAGGAAACCATCGGTGACTCACATCCAAGGATGCATTCAAGGATCCAAACTGGATATAACGTTCATTGACCCAATAGAATCTGATCCCTCAGAATCTTCTACCAGGATTTCCTTCCAATGATGTCCATAAGTGATCTCACAAGGCTGACCTTCACTTAGTCCCCTTTGAAATATGACTATCATTGACCCAATAAAATCCACTACCAGGATTTCATCTACGATGACTGCATCCAAAGTCTTCTCAAGTCTTCTGATCTTCACTCGATCACTTGAGGAAACAACCAATTCTAAACATAATTGTTTTTCTAGAGATTACATGAGTGCTTATTATCAATTAAATTACTCCTAATTTAAGTACATATTGTTTGACATAATTTTGAGCAATAACTCTTGTGTACAAACAATTTAAATGAAGATCTTAAGCAATAACACAATCTGAGCAACAACCCTTGTGTTTTTACATATTTCTACAAAGATGAATATAATCTAAGTTAAGTGAAGCATCTTGTAGTCTTCTTGTCTTCATATTTATCGTTGAGCAAGCTATGAGAAACAACTCCTTGCTTCTTCATAATTCTATCAAGATGTATACGATTGATAGTTTGAATGACATCTTGTAGAATTCTTCATCTTTATCTTCTTTCTTTATTAAGCAAGATATGAGCAACAACGCCTTGCTTTTTCATAATTCTGCCAAGATGTATATGATTGGTATTTTTAATAACATCTTGTAGAATTCTTCATCTTCATCTTATTTGGTTAGCTTCAACATGTTCAGCATAACTGTTGTTTTTCTTGTTGTTGTAGTGGTTGGTAGCGTTTTGGTTGTGTTCCAATAATGACAACTTTCATTTAAACATTGAATACCAACAAAATTTTAAACATATGATTCTTTTCTTATATATCCAAGCAAGATAGTGTCCTTGGCTATTTGAAAAAGAGTCATTACAAATAGTACTTCTACGTCCTTGTCTCTTCTACAATTCAAGCTAGTGGAGAGGTAGTGGAATAAGGATTTTTCTTATTGTGTATTGTTGTACCATGTAAATGTTATATTCTTTCCTTCTGCACTTCAGAGACTTCTGCGAGCATGAGTTTATAAGAGCGAACATAATATAAGGTTTTCAAAACTTCAAGTCTTCAGAGTCTTCAGAATTGCGTCTTCAGAGTCTTCAGCACTTGGTCGTGAGAACCCATTGTAAAGAACCTTGGATCAGAAGAGCTTCAAGTCTTCAAAGTCTTAAGAATTGCGTCTTTAGAGTCTTCAACACTTGGTCTTGAGAAACCACTGTATAGAACCTTCTATTTTTAGAACTTCAAGTATTTGGAATCTTTAGAACTTCCATCTTTAGAATCTTTAGCACTTGGTTCTTTGAGAAACCTTTTAAGAACCATGTTATTAGAAAGACGAGTCTTTAGCATCTAGACTTCACTAGAAACTTTGTCTTCAGATATTTTAACTTTGTCTTCTTGAAACAGGTTTTCTTTTTAGAAACTAAGTTTTTAGCATCTGGACTTCAGTAGAAACTTTGTCTTCATATCTTCTAACTTTGTTTCTTTGGAACACACTGTCTTTAGAACCATGAGTCTTCAGCATCTAGACTTAAGTAGTAACTCCTGTCCTCATATCTTCTGACTGTTTCTTTAGACAAACATCAGAGCCTACACTTCATAGCCTTTTAGAGTGTCTTGCTATTGTTCAACAGAATTTGGGTAGTGTAGAAGTGGAACTAATTCTCTTCTAATGTCTTGGTCACACCATCCATTAGAAGTAGAACTTGTTTGTTAAGTACCCAACAGTAACAAACATTAGAGTATCAAAATTGTTCATACAAACATACTCATTTGTTATCATCAAAAATTAGAGATAATATTGCAAAACCAAATCTTGTTCTTACATTCTTAAGCCATATTGAACCGGACTCTTGATTCCACTTGTTAGACGACAGCGCGTATTTAGAGGGGGGGTGAATAGAGGTGCAAAAATATTTCTAGACACAAGTCTAGAAATTAAATTGTTTTTGAAAACTTTTTGATGCGGAAGCAATTAATTGGATAAGTCGTCAAAAAAAAACTTATTGGAAACTCGGATATACAAATTATAAAAGGTAAATCTATGAGACAAAATGAGTAATAGATTGATACAAACTCAAATCAATAATCCACTTATTTATTGTTTGAACACAATCAATTTGCAATGCTATTTCCAAGGCTAAATAATCAAAGAACTAACTTGATAGTTTTATCAAACACTTAGCGTGCAAGTGAATTTTCAGAATTTCTCTTTGAGTACTGTTGATATACAAAACCACTTATAATTAAAACTTATTATAAGTTATATCCTCACCTATTTGAAAAACAAATTTTGAGAGAAAAATTTTTACAATTCAATTACTATCGTAATGTTATTTGATATAAATATTGATGAACTTAAAAGTAAGTAAAATCACAAAAGTAAAAACACACAAGGAATTTGTCTACATAGTTCCCCATTGCCGTCCTCGTGTGTGGGTACGTCTGCGCCTAATTCCAATGGAACTAGGATAATTCTCATATACAAAATTTTTTAATACAATGGAAGAGTTAGAAACAACAATTCAAAATTCTCCAATTTGGTATTGATGCTCCTTCTTCTAACCTTTGATCTTATGCAAGATCAAATCAACCAATAGATGCAACCTATTCGCCACTTATGCTACTTCCTTAAAAGTATTTCAAACACCCCAATGTTCCTTGCAAAAAATTTCAAACACTCCAAGGGATTTTTCACTCTTGTAAATCCAATTGCAAACTATCAACACAAGATCACTGATTCTATCATCCAATTCTTGCTACTTCATTAAAAATATTTCAAACACTCTATGGTTCCTTGAAAAGATTGTAAACACTCCAAGGGATTTTTCACATGGACGGTTCTTTTTCGCGTGATCATGCACGAAAACCCCCAATTCAACAAATGATGTTGGAGGACAAACCCGATAGTTTTTCTGGATGAAGACCCCTACAATAAATCAACCAAAACCAATTGGAAATCTGCAATTCTTCGTCTAGATGGCACCCCAATAGAACATCATCACAATATAATGTTGGTGTGTGTGATACGGTGACAGAACCGACTGTTATACTAATTTGTGTTTTATATTCTCAAATGTGTGGTAAGCAAAAGTCGCCACCGACTTTTCTTTTATCCAACAAAGGAAAGGGTGAAAAGAACATAAAAAATACCTTTTTCGAGATTTTATGAGTAGGGGGTAGATTATGAAAAGGGAAGGTGTTAGCACCCTTTCCATCTGTGGTCTTCCACGGGCTCTTAGGTACTTTCTCATTTTGAAGACTTATTTCATGTTTGTTTGCTTTATGATAAATCTTGTATCAGTCCTCAAGAGTGTGATAAAGCGTTTTTGAAAAGGTTTTGAAAGTGTGGTGTAAAAAAGAATTAGTTTTGAGCAAGTACTTAATAGCTATCTACCTACTCGAAAAAGGGCATTCTTTTCCTCCTTTCCTTTAGATAGTGCTATCCTACTATTAGTGAGTAGCTAACCCTATCGTTGGATGTTGAGGGACTATCGAAGGGACATTTACGGTCACTAAGGCAACTGGGCAAGAACTCTTAGTAATTGTCCTAAAGTTCTAAGATCACTTTTTAATCGAGGCAACCGTCAAAAGGGTCATCGAGGGACTTGTGATCTCTTGAACTAAAGGACAGTCACTAAAACTTCTCACGTTTCGAGAATTGTGACCGTTTCGAAGGCAACCGAAGTGGGAGATAACCTAGGAGTGAGCATGTGCAAGTGTGCTTGATTCAGATATATTATCTTTGAATTAAGTTATGCTATGTTCAATTAATTGTTATCTTTCCATACATTCCTATTAGCCATTCATCTAAGCAGTTTATAGTGCGAAAAATAAATTGCAGAAAATAAAAACTCCTAAGCTATTACAAGGCCTCGGGGCAATTACATAATTAGATGCGGAAATTTAAACCCTACATAAACTATTACAAATTGGGAAACAGTTACATAATTAAAAAGTAAAACAGAAAATAATGAACGCGCGAAGAATAAAGAAGCGTCTAAACCCTAAAAATGCTCCTAAATTAAAAGAAAACCTCTTTTTTGTGTTTTTATTTATTAATGAAAATATCATAATAATATCCTAAATAACTAAATTAAAAAGAAAAAATATTAATTACAATAAATTCTAATGAAACTAATATTTTTGTTATTTTATTAAAAAAAATATTTGATGTTTTAACCTAATTCTAATCAATTTTGAATTAAAAAAAAACAATTTAAATTAATGAAATTAAAATAATTTACCCAAAAAAAGAGTTTTAATTGAAAAAACCTAAATTTATTTTTTTGTGACTTTTTCTGATTTTATGATTAATATAAAAATAAAATTGATTTTAAAACAAATAAAATAATAAACAAAGAAATTAAAAAAACAAAAAAAAAAGAATGGAAAGATGGGCCTGATGTGAGCAATAAGGGGGTGATGGTTGAATTTTTGTTAAGCCCAGATCCATTAGCCCAATTTCCTGCGTGAGGTCCTACATTGTCAGCCCTTGAGGGTTCACCATGGCGCCCAGATCTGGATCTATGATCTCATGTTTATGATAGATCCAATGGTGATGATATGACACCCCATGATACACTCCTTTATCCCTAGCGCACTAGATCTGCAGTTATACAGTTAAAAAAATTTTGAAAACACACGACCTAGGTATTGAACCCAGGTCCTCCCTTTCATACGCCTATGCCTTTATCAACTGAGCCAGTTTATCTTTCTGTTAATCCAACGCAACACAATGATTATATAAATAAATGCGTTAAAAAGATTAAATTCAAACTTAAGCCATCGTGGGACCCAGAGTACATGCACTGGCCAATCAGAATCTTCCCCAGCGCCATGTGGGAGTCAATGATATTCAAAGGTTTTAACTCACCAGAGAAGCGCCGAAGCCCTAGCTCTGATCGTCTTCTCCGGCCACCTCCTCCATCGGATCTTGCTTAAGCCTGCGAAAACAGATGTTATCTAGACCCTACCCCCCCTAATTTAAGGGTTGCGGATCGAATGGTAGGGTCCTCTTGGCCTGAAACATCCTGCAAACGGTGCTATGAGAAAAAATACAAAGTTATGGTCAATAATGGTAGATGATGATCCTCACGTCCCAGTTCACATGTAAGGGTGTCAACCTGTTCTAACAGACCATACTAGAATATTCAAATCATTAGAATTCCTCAATAAGGCGTGCAATTCAAAATACTATTAATCAAAAATCAAACAAACCGGTCACGATGCATGCGATGGTTTCAGGTACAAAAAGACATGGGAATTCAACCTATCTTACCCTAGGGATGTCTTGGAGGTGATTTGTGGTGGTTGCTCGTTTGGAAAGATGTGAAATATGAAATGAAATTGATGGAGTATTCTTGAAAATTTTTGGTCCAAACCTAGTGATCTTGAGGAAGTTATGTATGTGCATTAGGTCTGGCATGTTTGTGCATATATAGTATATCAAATTAGGTCAACAAAAGTGGAGGAAAATCCAAGTTTCATGACAAAATATTTTCTTTCAATTATGTGGTTTTTTGACTTTTTTGGACCAAAACAAATCTTCTCTTCTCTCCATGAAATTTCCTTGATATGCCAGCACATTTTGCCCATTATTTGATGAGAAAAAGATTCCAAATCAAATCTTACATTATTTCTATTATTTATTTATTTAATTTTGCATTTAAATGAATAAAGTATCAAAATAAATAGCATAAATAATATAATAATGCATGGGTTGGCTTAGAGGTCGTGGACCATGTTAGAAACAAGTTTCAAACATGAAAAGATGGGCCCATTTGGAAAAAATTCAAGTTTGGTCAATATTGGCTTCATGCACTTTTCCAAAAATTGGTCAACTTTAGCAATGCATATCTCTCTCATTTTTAACCCTAAGAGGGTGTTCTTGGGTTTTTTAGAGATCTTACGATGTCCTCTAAACAACATTTTTGGTTTCATTTCAATTGGATCTTCCATGCTCATGTAAGGAGCTTTGACCCAAAAGGCGTTTTTGTTGACTTTTTAAAAGGACCTATAATGTCTGAGCTTATATCCTTTAACTGGGGAATTTATTGAACTTGAGGGATGAAGAGAAGTTGTATGGAATTGGATTCTCTTCAAAATGAGCTTTGGTGGAAAAGTTTCTGATAAAGCATGAGGAAGTTATGACTGGTCAAAGTTTGGTGGACTTTTCCTATAAAATCCCTAATTTGCAATTTTTGAATTTTGATGAGTTAGGAGCATTTTTTGAGGAATCATGATCAACCCTTGATCAAATGATGGATATCACTTCAAAATGTTGATGTTGACCAAAAATCTTGAAGTTTGACTGTATACAGGCCACGGTTGACTTTTGACCTAATATAGTTTATTTTCAGGCATTTGAGCAGTTGATTGAGCAAACTTGTTGTGCAAGGCATGAATTTTGGCATGGATAACCTTGAGGACATATTAGTACCATGGAAAACATTTGAGACCATTGAAGCTCACATATCTTGATGAAAATCGAAACCCTAGTCAAAGGTTCATTACCTTAGGAGGAGACTTTGTCTAGTTAATTCTTGATCATCTATGGGCAAATTGGGGACCTCAATGGTCATGTGTTGAGTAAAATAAGGGGGAAACTTTTGTGGTACAACAGCTTCCCCTGTTCAATCTTCTTAAACCTGAGGATGTAGATTGACTTTTCTGCCCTTCGTGATCTGAAGGTGGAAGATGATTGACACTAGAGTGCCTAGAAATTTGCACTCGTCTGAAGTAGCGTTGTTAGTGGATAATATCAGGAATAGGTTTATAGATGCCATTTGGAAAAGATGATTGAAGATTGTTGGAGATGGGCTTAAAGATTCCATCCAGAGAATATGACGGAGAATCGTCGGAGATGGGCTTAAAGATGCCATCTAGAGAACAATGTTGATTTCATGAGATATTCCTTTGTGGGGATTCCTATTCCTGTTGTTGAGGAGGACTCCGCTGAGGAATGTTGGTCTCTGTTTTGGGAAATAGAGTCTAGGAGCTGCAGTTTTCCACTACTCTATTGGGGGGCCATCTCTTGGCTGGAGAGACAAAATCGAACTGCTATCTGGTCAGGATACGGGCTTCACAGTCACTTGTTATGGGATCTTGCATCTTTTGACTTCCTGAAAAGTGGTGATTACCTTGCTCGTTGGTAAATGAGGGATAACCATTGTGGTATCGTCATCTTTTAACCTCCTAATGGGTGAAGGATAACCGTTGTGGTTGACCTTTATATGCACTATCCTGTTGAGATTTAAACGCTCGATCAGATTAACTAAACACTATCCTGCCCCTGAGTTCAAAAAGAGGGTTTTTTCTAACTATAAAAGAAACTCCTACTTCAAGGCTCAAAGGGGTTAACAAGGGTTTCACTCCCTTATATCTTTGGTGTTTGGGAATTGAAACAATGCATGTACATCATCAACATGGCTTTATTCAAAAGCATTCAACCAGTGATTTTTGAGTTTTTCGATTAATGTCATCCTCCCTTAATCTTTTCCTAAGCAAGATAGTTCAGTAAATTTGGTATCTTTATGCAAGAAAAACCTTTCATAAGTGCAAACGAATGGATGAGTGAAAATTAATGGGTTACTTCAAGACAAACATAATCATTGCATTAAAGTTAACATTCAAAAACTAACAAGTTCATATATGCAAACAATGTTCAAACTAACAAGCAAAGTTACATATGAAAATGCAGCAAAGAACACATGATTGCCATTGTATAGGAGACTTGACTCCCTATGGATTTATTGATTCTGGAGACTATCAGAGGTCTTGTTGCACACTCAGGAAAAGGATTCCTAATCTAATCTGGCGCAAACACAATGTTTATTGAATTGATCCAATCTTGGACCTTGTCTCTGGATGACATACAATCTTCAACCGAATGGCCAGGTGCCCCATAATGGTATTCACATAGTATTCTCTCAGGAGATAGGATGAATTCTTTACCAAGCAAACTTTCATATTGAATCACCAATTGTCTTCTACTTCACATAAGAAATGCACATCATCTCCTATTACATAGAAGATAAACTCAGCTTCTACTCCATAGAATAAATATTCACAACTTGTAATCAAAAGCATCTTCTACTGCACAGAAGAAATAATCAGACAATGCATCAACCTCATCTTATACCATACAAAAGTGAAACTTAGTTGGGAGAAAAATTCTTAAACCGTTTGCCAAACATGAGTTGGAATTTGGAAATGATGCCAAACAGGTGCTGGACTATATACTCAATCCCTTGCAGTCCTCAATATCATGACAAAGTGCCCCAAAATGGAAGACACGCCTAATATTAGCATCAAAATAAAATTTGAGGTTTATAGAGGAATAGGATCCAAACAGAGCTTAATAAACTGAAGTTATAACAAACGAGGAAGAAATTGGCCATAGGGCATTGGAATTGGGTCAACATGATGCTCAGGATTCTTTGGTGTCTGTTGATAGGCCTCTCCCCATGGATTCATTTGGGGGAAAAATAGTGGTTGCAGACTAAGTGACCCAGGAACACCAAGTTGTGGGAGATATCCATAAAATACCTCATGATTTGAAACAGATCCCACAGGATAGGGAGGAATAATAACTTATGTTGCAAAGACAAGTATATGATCACTTTCCTTTGCCTACATTGTATTCAGAATTTCCATAACCAAACTCAATTGGGTCTTTAACTGGCCGTTTTCCTTTTTCAAGAGTTCCTAACCACATACCATAGCTTGCACGTCTAACATAAATAACCCCATCTTACTCTTCATCTCAGCTAGTTTCCCACAAAGTTGTTCCATAGCTTATCTCTGATCATAGAGCGGTTAGAATTCAAGATTCATAGTTCTAAAAATAAAAGCAAGTTTGAATAAGAATCCCCATCTCTGAGTACTTGTTATGAATGCATGAAGATGCATGAGGTGCATGAGTGGATGCAATGCCATGTTAGATCATTTCCATGGAATTTGTGTTCTTTGACTTTTTAGAAGTAAGAGATAAAAAATCTTGGCACGAGGCCCCAAAGATATGATTCTCGAGAAACGATAGAACATGCATGTCAAGCATACGGTTAACAGTGTTTATGAATGCAAGGATATGGGATCAAGGTTCCTATAAACTAGATATCTATTGTACTGCCTCTGAACAAACGGATACCACATGATCAAAAGTCTGACGTAGTTTTAGAATACCAAGAAAACTAAGTACCATGAATATCCTTGTGTATAAAACAAATACGAGATCAAATTTCCTATAACACTGGATTGTTGCTGAACTGCCGAATAAATGAATGTCATGGGATCAACTGTCAAGAACATGCAAAAATAGTCACCAACAGTACCTGTAAGATCATTCACTCCCCACTCACGGGTGAAGTATTGGTTAGGGTAAGGTCAAGGGAAAACAAAGTCAACATTTCGTGTGAAAGTACTATCGTTGTAACATTATACGTGATAACAATAGTACCCCATTTGATACTCGTATGAGTGTTACTCTCTTGATCGGACTTGATAGAGCACACACCTATTAGTCGTCATGATTCTTAACTCTATTCCTATGTGTTCCTAGGTGTTTACAACTATGGCCTATGTATTGGGCCTTTTACCTCATAGTAACAACCCACCCACCAAGAAAACACAAACAGTCCCATATATCTAGTATATAGGAACAGTGAAAATAAAATGCAATACAAACATATATACAGATAAACACACATATACCGATGATCAAGCTAAAAAGCTAAAAAGAAATAAACACCCAATGAAAAGAAATCAATCAAGAGCGGGGACTGACTCACTTAAGAAAGGTCCCTAGTGAAGTCGCCAGCTGAAGCAACTAGAGAAAAATCTCAAAACAATGAAGTCGCCATTGAATATTTAGTTATCTCATAAAAAGGAAAGGAAAACATCGAAGAAAACCTGAGAAGGGAGATATCAATGTCTCATGACCAAGAGATCAGGTACAGGTGTCGATTATGCAAGGGGAAGGTATTAGCACCCCTCACGTCTATGGTAGTCCACGAGATCCACTCTTGTTGTTCTAATAAAAATGTGTATTCTATTTCTAAAGTTAATACGTAAAGGGAATGCATGGATGGAAAGGATTATGTACAAAAAGAAATTTTTTTATTAGTTGTGCCCGCCGCGGTTGCGAACCTTTGTGCCTACGTACCCTCTTCGTGCAATAAGAGATCAGGGCACTCGTAGTTCATCTCAAAAATGGTGGTTTGTTATGTGTTTTTTATGAACAATGCTAGGGAAGCATGTCCTTTTTGAAAAAGTTTAAAAGAAAAAAGTATGAAGACAAAATGGTTTGTATTTGTTTGTGTTTTTTACCTTGAAAAAGGATTTGTGATTTGAACCACACAAAAGTCTATGAACGGAATGAAAGACAAGCTTCAGGAATGGACCCACACATCCTCTACCATTTCTTAAGGCTCGTGAAAGTATGATTCTCATCTTTATTTATCAAGTGTTTTTCACATTTTGATAAAAAAAGAAGTTTTAGTTTTAAAAGGGATGCAAAAGAAAAAACTAACAAAAGGGGAATCTTGATCCTACTTATTGTCATGCTTGTGGACCTAAAGTTGGGATCAAGGGAATTCTACCAAGTAAGTATCAAACCAACAAACATACATGCTATAGGTGACCACCTAATCACAAAGCATGAGCTAAAAAATAAGGATCCAAAGCAGATTTTGGAGTGGTAGTTGAAAGACTCTTGGAATCAAAAGATCTCCTTCCACTAGAATAGCTCAAACACCAATTGAGTAACAACTTGAAGCATCAACATTTAATAAAGATGGCTAAGTTTTTCCGAAACAAATACAAATTGTAGGGGCCGATTTTAAGTCATCCTTCCACTTTATTGACTCGATAACCAGAGCGGAGAATGATTCAAAGCATCAAGTATGGAGCGAGCTAAGAATGACCAAGGAACTTGAAATCTGGGGGCCGATTGCGAGTCTCTCTTCAACTTTTATTGACTCGATTGCAAGCACAAAGTAAACAATAACATAAGCTAACAATCACATAGATATTTCCTAGAAAGTAGGACTTCCAGGTCAAATATTTCCTACAACCGTAGGGCTTGGCCTCCAGACATACATCTCTATTCCTACTTCTCATGGCAAAGAAATCGTGGAAAAAAGACAATGTGGAAATAAGATAAATGAGAAAAAAAATACCAAACAAAATAAAAATTTGCTGCCTTGGGGAAAGCTTGCATCAAAAAATAAAATAATCAAAAGTCGAATGCATGAGATAAGTGTCGAAGCATCATCAACGTGAAAATAAATCACAAGAGGAAAGTGGGTCAAGCACATCTGAATACCAAATAATAATCCTGCATAAAACACAAGTCCATACAAACAAAGACAATCCACAAGTCTCGTGAAATTAGAAACTACTCTCAAGCGTGTTAGCAACAAATCCGAACCACGAAGAAGTGGAATAAAAGCTTTAATCAAATAATCAAGAATTAATTAATGGATTAAATGCTCTCTTAAACCGCCTTGGGAAGTTTGCATAAATCAACAAATGAGTTATAAATAACAAGGAGTGATAAACAAAGTTAAGCATTCATATCATAGCTCAAATCAAGGTTAATTCATGAAGAAACAAGTTCCGAACAAGTGTCGCAACAACAAAAACAATCAACGGACAACACCGTTTCGGTTCATGAAAGTGCCCGAAAAGTTTATTTAAAATCATCCAAACTCAACACTTACATCGAGAAATCATCAAATTAAATCCAATCATAGATTAAGCAAGAATTAAATCACAATTCGCATGCAAAAAAAAACTTCCGGACAGCACCGCTTCAACTCATGAAAATGCTCCAAAAATCCCTTTAAAACCATAAAAACTTAACATTGACATTAAACAAATATCGAGTTAAGTCCAAACACGAGGCAATCCAAAATTAAATCACAATTTGAAAGCATTTGTGAATACCGGGCAGCAACACTTCATGTGTCGGTGTTCACCAAAAATAAATTGGTAATTAACATTTTAACGCGCAAAATCGAACACTGACACATGAAACTTCACTTGGAATTCACAAATAAATTGAAACAATTAAAATCCACACTGGTACAATGCTTCCAAACATCAAAACAAATATTATTCACGCGTCGACAACAATTAAACAACTAGAAATTAAATTTCGACACATGAATTCCAACAATTAGCAACAAGTATCCACTCAGAATCAAATGCTGACGCGTAAACTTCAACAATTATCAGCAATTACCAATTTCTACGCGTGAATATCAACAATTTTGAAAAATTACCTAATTTAATCCATGAGATCCAAACAAATAACTTAAGTAATCAACCAATTCCAATAATTATCAACATCATCAACATGAATATTTATCAAGAATCAATTATTTTCATAATTCAAGAATCAACACATGCTACTTCAACATAAAATCACTTAACTCACCAATTGAAAATTCAGCACAACAATTAATTCAAGAGATCAATATGTTACCAAAAACGATAATCGGAAAATTGATCGACGACGCGAACGAAGGGAGGAGATCAGTGTGGCAGAGTGGTCCAATTGAGGAAGATGACGGTGCGATCGGAAGCGCGACAAAAGAGAAGAGACATGGCGTGTCGGTGGTGGGAGGCAGTGGTGAGCGAAGGCGATCCAACGTCGGTGGGTCATCGCGGTGATGGTTAGTGGAGGCGCGCGGTGGTTGATCAGAACTTGGGAGAGAGAGAGAGTCACTTTGGAGCTCTTGAATTTTCTTGATAGTGAATTTGTAATAATGATGGAATCCCTTTTAAATTTGAGAGAAAAACAATTTATAGAGATGGGCTTAAGTCATGTTTGGACTTTGGATTTAAAAAAAACTAGTTTTTGGAGTCACATTTTTCTCTCTTTTTTTGGTTGTGGAACTTTTTCATCATATTTTCATGTACACTTTGGGAAGCGAGCCATAAATCGAAACCTTATGGGAATAATATGAAGTCGACTCTTGAAGAAAATTCGTAGTGACAAAATTTGTGACGTCATGCTGTGAGAATCGTTCCAAAATGTTGAAAATCGAGAAAGTTATGATTTTTGCAATATCGAGAAACAGTCAACTGGAAATCTGCTTCACCATATAAATTCTCAAAGAATTTGCATTTTTGAAGATCTTCCATACATAATTGTCTCTTGATCCCAACATATGAAATTTAGAGTATGTCAGGGAGATTCCTATGCCCAAAGACCCACTATAAAAAAAATTTCCAAACAAAACTTATGAATTTCTAAACCCAAACTGTAAAATGTTGATTTTCGGCCCAAACTGTTTCGAATCGACTAAAACGCTTGACTTTCTTTTCAATTCGAGGCATGCTGGAACACATGGGAACTTGGGATGATAAGGACTTGATTAGTCACCGATTAAATAACCTGGGGAAAAGCACTGAGTGCATTTTAATCCAAAACCCTGAGTTCACGTTTCACGGTACTGATTGACGAAACAACCATCTTATGTAGCTTGACGAAGCTTAAAAGAAGTGCCTTGATCCTATGACCATAGATCCAATTTATGTTTGTATGCATATGATAATGAAGTATAAGCCAAATAGGGTTTAATTGAAGAAGGTAAATTTTGGGGTACAACAACATGCAGTAGAAATTTATGCAGAAACTTGTTTTTAATGAGTTGGATCAATTTCAAAAATTTTTTTAATGATTCCTAAGACCTCAGATGAAGAGGAGTTCCACAAGACATAAGGATACCGTCCAAAACACAAAAGTGCTTATTTTCCCAGTTTTAGCATCATGCAAAACTTTTGATGATGAAGTTGTACTCACATACTCCCCCTTTTTTATGATGGCAAAACTTGTGACGATGCATTTCTTGTATTAGAAAGCTCTCCCTATCTATGTGTTTCCCTACTTCGCTCACATATGCTTCTCCCCCTTTTATAACATCAAAAACAAATATAGCAAACCATGAGAAGTATCATAGTTCCATAACAATACTAATATACCATTCAGAGACTATTTTGCATAGAAGATAAAAAATCTCATATCCCCATATATGTAATGATGCAAAATTTTAAATAACAAGCAAACAACATTACAACAAATGTAATGTAATGCATGTAAAATAAACAAGCTGGAAATAGAAATAATGTCAAATTGTTTTTGTAGCATCACGATCACATAATGCTTCATAATGGGACTCCCGATGCCGCACACACATGTGCCTAGCATAACAACAAGAATATGTTGCTACTAAAACCAGAATGAAGACATTTTTCATACCATGTAATCAAAACAACAAGAACCATATATTACAAAAATCATACACACAAATAACTAAAGCACAAGTGCGAGAAATAAACAATAAACAAATGCACATGCTTGCATAATAAGAACAAACTTATTCAAATGTGAAAGAGTTAATATATGAAGTTATTATAAGCATATGGATCAAGAACACACAATGGTTATTAATAAAAATAATTGGAAATGAACATTCATGGTTTTCATCATTTGAGAAAATATCAAGCATTTTTGAAAGTAAACTAGAAACATGCATTAAGGAAAAATCTTACTTTCAAGGAGAAATTGAAATAATATTACCTCACTCTTGATGGAATAAAAGTTGCACTCACATGAGGTAAAATACTCAAAGACAAGGTTAGAGTGACAATATAAAGTGCAAGCAACAACATATAATTAAGCAACATTGGAGATATCGATTATCCTCAATTCTCTGTGTATATTAACAAAAGGTTTGGTTGCGAGTGGTTTAGTGAAAATACTGGAAAGTTTATTTTGCTATCAACATGCTCAAACACAACATCCCCTTTTCCAACATGATCATGAAGGAAATGGTAATGTATCTCAATATGTTTGGTGCGTGAATGTAGTACATAATTTTTGGTTAGATTAACGACACTAATATTGTCACACATGATAGGAATACGCGAGAGTTTAATATCAAAGTAGTTGTTGTTTAATACACAATATTTGTGCACAACAACTATCGGATTCCACGTGTTCCGCCTTGGCGGTTGACAAAGCGACAAAAACTTGTTTTTTTTACTATGATAACTTACCAAGGATTTTGAAAACACGAGACAAGTTGCACTAGTACTTTTCCTATCCAATTTGCATCCTGCAAAATCAGAATCAGAATAACTAACCAAGATACAATTGTTTCCCTTAGAATACCAAACCTCAAACTTAGAGGTACCAATGAGGTATCTAAGAATACGCTTAACCGCTTTTAAATGGGATTCCTTAGGAACTGATTGATATCATGCACACATACAAACACTAAACATAATATTGGGCTAGATGCGGTAAGATAAATAAAAGATCCAACCATACCTCTATACCATCCTTACCTTGTTCATATCTATCCAAGTTACCGTTTGTTTCCATAGGTGTGTCAATTTACTTTGCACCTTCCATACTGAATCTTTTAAGCAATTCGAGACAATACTTGGTTTGAAATACAAATGTTCCTTTATCGATTTGCTCAATCTGTAGTCTAAGAAAGTAGTTCAACTATCCCATTAGACTCATTTCAAACTCTCCTTGCATAAGCTTAGAGAACTCCTTGATAAGATGCATATTAGTAGATCCAAAAATGATATCATCAACATAAATTTGAACTATTAAAATATGTTTTCCTTGATGTTTAATAAAGAGTATAGTGTCTACATTCACTATAGAGTATCCTTTCTCTAGCAAAAATTTACTAAGTCGGCCATACCATGCCCTAGGGGCTTGTTTAAGACCATATAATGCACATTTTAGGTTGAACACATGGTTAGGAAATTCATAATTTGTAAAATTGGGAGGTTGAGAAACATACACTTCTTCACTTATGTATCCGTTAAGGAACGCACATTTTACGTCTATTTGATATAACTTGAAGTTCTTAGAGCATGCATAAGCTAATAAAAGGCGTATAGCCTCAAGCCAGGCAACCAGAGCATAAGTCTCCTCATAATCAATATATTCTTCTTGGTTATACCCTTGAGCCACAAGACTGGTCTTATTTCTTGTTATCACACCATGTTCATCAAGCTTATTCCTAAACACCCATCGAGTTCCTATAATTTGATGATCTTGTTCATGAGGAACAAGGTCACAAACATCATTTCTTTCAAATTGATTCAATTCTTATTGCATGGCCATAAGCCAGTGCTCATCAAGTAAGGCATCCTTAGCATTTTTAAATTCAACTTATGATACATACACATTATGACAACAATAATTACGTATCTTAGAGCAAGTTGTTACCCCTTTGGTGATATCACCAATAATGTTGTTAATTGGATGATCCTTGGAGGTTTTCCACTCTATTGGAAGACCATCACTTCTTCATGAATTTCATGATCTTTCTTTTCTTAGTCGTGATCTTCATCCTTCTAAATTTCCATTATTTTAGTTTGATCAACTCCTTCATCGGTTTCTTTGAGTATGTCTTCTTTAGATTCACCTACACCATGAAAAGAACTACCTTTCCCAATACTATTTGGGGAGGTCTCATCAAAAGTAATATGGACCGACTCTTCAACAATAAGTAATATTTTGTTATAAACTCTATATGCTTTACTATATTAAGAGTATCCAAGAAAAATACCTTCATCGGATTTCGCTTTAAATTTTCCATTATTTAAAAACAAAACATTTACATCCAAAAACATGAAGACGCGATAAATTTGGTTTTCTACCTTTTAAAAGTTCATAGGGAGTTTTGTCAAGAATATGATGAATAAGTATCTTATTCAAGACATAACATGTCGTGCTAATAGCATTGGCCCAAAATATTTTGGTAGACCATAATCATTGAACATTATTTTTACCAACTCCACTAAAATGCGATTTTTACGCTCCATAACACTATTTTGTTGTGGAGTTCTAGGAGATGAAAAGTTATGTTCAATTCCAAATTTATCAAAATATTCTTCAAAGAGGTGGATTTCAAATTCACCTCCATGATCACTTCGAATGACAACAATTTTTTAATTTCATTTATTTTGAGCTAACTTGGCAAAACGTGTGAAAGCCAAGAATATTTCATCTTTGTTAAGTAGGAAAATAGTCCAACAAAATATTTAGTAATCATCTATAATAACAAGACCATAGTAATTACCACCTATTCTTTTAATCTGTAAGGAACCAAACAAATCCATGTGAAGGAGCTCAAGTGGACTCAATGTTGAAACAACATTTTTAGATTTTAAAGAGACCCTTGTTTTCTTACCCTTTTGACATGTATCAAATAGATGATCTTTTGAAAAATTCATTTCTGGTAGACCAATTACTAAATATTTTGTAACTATTTTGTTGAGTAGATCAAAGTTGACATGAGCCAAACGTCTATGCCATAGCCAAGAGTCTTCACACAAAGTAACAAGATATTGGACATTATTTAAGAAAATTTATCTTAAGTAAAGCATATAGATTTTACTAACCCTCACACCCTTAAACATATAATCCTTCTTTTCATTATTGTTCCATTATGCAACAATATTTGGCAAGTGTTACCTTATATCCATTATCGCATAATTCACTAATACTAAGACTATGTTTAAGCCCTTCAACTAACATAACATTTGAGATAGTAATAGTTGAGGGATTACCTATACTACCTTTTCTGAGTATTGCACCTTTGTTGTGATCATCATAGGATACAAAATCTTTCTACTTCTCCATAAAGTCAAAGAAGAGAGATATGTCTCTAGTCATGTGTCTTGAACATCCATTATCAAGAATCCATTTTTCCGTCATAGCATCAAGACACTCATCATCCTTTTTATTGCTTTGAAGATGATTTGCCATGAAACAATAATTTTCCTACTCACCACTCTCACTCGAGCTTTCATTTATTAAGACATCACTATCACTATCCCAAGCAACATAGGCTTGTCTAAAATTTCCAGAGTTGTTTCGTTGACCCTTCCCTTTGTTCTTAGTAAGAGATGGACAATTAGGTCTATAATGACCCGATTTTTCACATTCTTAACAAATACCCTTTCCCTTGTCCTTTTTGTTTTCTTCCTCTTTAGAGGAGGACAATCCTCTTCTAATTTGACAAGATTATTATCAGAGTATTTGACACTATTCTTCCGAATGTATCGATTATATTTTCTCACAAATAATCTCATATCTTCATCATCTGAATTCCCTTCATTGCTATAGTCACTATCATTAATAGGCTCATCCTTTGAGTACTTAGAGCTTGAAGCCTTGAGAGCTTTAGAATTCAATACTTCCTCCTTGATAGTCCCTTTTTTACCTTTTTATTTTTATCAAGCTTCTTTTCATGTTTATTCAAGCAATTGAGTTCTTGTCATGTTCTTCTAACTTTTCAAACAAGGCGGTGATGTTAAGTGTTGCAAGATTATTGGCTTCCTTGATCGCGGTGAACTTTGGTTTCCAATTCCTAATAAGACATCTCAATACCTTGTTAGTAGAAATAACATTGGAAATAGGATTACCTAGTAAATTTAACCGATTAATAAGATGCAGGAACCTTTTTTGCATTTGAGAAATGGTTTCCCCTTGCTTCATTTGAAAGAGTTCAAACTCTTGATTAAGTGTATTAATTCTAGATTGTTTGACCTCATTAGTTCCCTCATAGGTAACTTGTAGAGCATCCCGCATAGCTTTAGCGGTTTGATAATGGAAAATTCGATAGAACTCATCAACACCAAGAGTGAATATGCTGATATTCTTAGATTTCCAATCATAAGACCACTTATTATTATCATTCTCATCCCATAAGTTTGTCGGCTTTGGTACAGTAGCACCTCACCAACATATGTCACCGATGTTGGACCATTTTGAATAGCTTCCCAAACACCTTTTTCATATGAGTTGACATGAATTTGCATACAAGCCTTCCAATAACTATAATTTTCTCCCGTGAAAATTGGGGCTATTTTATAATCCCCTTTAGATTTGTAAACCATTTTCTAAAGAGTGTCGAAGCCAGAATGAACCAGACTCTTGATGACACTTGTTAGACGACAACAACGTATCTATAAGGGGGTGAATAAATACCCCTTTTTAAAAATATATCCAGAAAAATTCTGGTTTTTAAAAAGTTGTTTTATCAAAGAGCAACACGAAAGCTTTTTCAAAATATCATCTTTTACGAATGTTATTGGAAACTCGGATATGTAAACTTAAAAACAAATTCAATATGGAATGAGAACAATACTTGAAATAATATGATTGAATCACTTTACAACTTATTTATCATTTATTGCAAGTTACTAGTAAAGTTATTTCCAACGGAAATGTTATTAGAACAATATTTCCAATGGCAATATTACTCGAATTAATAAGATTCAATCACTTCACAGCTCCCCATTGTCGTCCTCGCTGTAATACCCCAAATTTTTCCTACCCTTTTACTTTTATCTAGCTTATGCATATCATTATCTTTAGATGCATAGCATCCATTAGGTCATCTAACACATCATGCATTCACTAACCACAAGGTTTGGTAGGGGATCAAGGATATTGAGGAATTATGGTTTCTTTGTACTTTTAGGCTCTCATCTTCATTCAAAGATTGATTCAACTAGTTTGTTCATCATTCATTGGTTTGAAGCTACAGTCTTGCGTTCATGATTATTTAGAACTTCTTTCTCTCATTAAGTTACAAGGTTATCACCTTCTTCTGAACATCCAATTGCATGTTTTTTTTCAAGAACTCAGGGTTGCGAACTCGCGTACATGGTCTTTGGACACAGCGTTTCTTTCTATGATTAGGCTCATTATTTAGGCAAGGTTTCGTCCATATATCATGGTTGAATTCATATAATCAAGATGTTTTGTTTCAAGTAATGTCCAACATTCTCAAGAAATTTGGAGAGACTAGAAAGATTCCTTGAAGAGTATTTTGTTCTTATGTATACTCAAGGCCGTGATTCAAGAGGTATAATGATACTTCTATTACTAGTTCTGAAGGACATGATCACTTACAAGAATGCCTCACATGAAGAACAACAGCCATTTAAAGGTTACATCACTATTTTCGAAAGATGAAAATTACGTTTAAAAGGAAAATGGTGCTGAATATGTGGACTTTCTCATTGATGGAAAGCTTATTACATAATCACATCGTCATTAGAAAGTCATTGCAAGTGAAAGATCATTTTACATCCAAAATCGCAAAGAAAAAACACTAAATCTAGATCCTAATGTTCTAAGCATTCCAATCTTCAAATTTCACCATTTCAAGACCTTAATGCCACCTCTTCATCAACTTCATGCCTTATCTATAAGTCATTAAGCCAGCCCTGGATATTGATTCTGTAGCAGAAAAATTGGAAGAAAGATAAGTTGTATCAGATATTTCAGAGGAAAATTAAATCAGGAAAATGCATAGAAAATATCCAAACATATTTCAACTCTTAACAAAAGGGCAGAATATCAGATGAAATACGAGGAAAAAGAATTAAATCAGAAGGGCAAAATTGTTAACTCAGGAAACAAAAACTAAACAACTAACTCCCTCTAACCTCATTAATCAACTGAAACTAACAGCTCACAAAACTGATTTCTAACAGATTCCTAATCACTCTAACTAACCGATTTCCAGCTCATACTAATTGTCCATAACAACTATCACCTATTAAAACTAAGTCAGCCAATTCCCTACACTTCTAACTACCTATAACAGAAAACCTAATTGACTAACTTGCAACAGTATCTCAAACTAACCGTAATTGTCTCACACTTGTAACTAACTCTAACAGATATAATAGAACCGATCAAAACCTCTAACGGCCAATGCTAGCTCATCCTAACCGAATTCCAAAATCAAAACAAACTCCAACAGAAAGATATAATAGAGGAACTCACTGATTCATATGAATTTTGGAATATTTTTATGAGAATCACCAATAGACTAAGAAACCTCTCTCTAAAGCTTGGCTTACATTCTTCAATCTTCATCGTTTTGCACTATCTCTGTAACTTCACTCCTCACTGCTTCAAATCTTCTTCAATTCTCAACAACTTCTCATCTATCTTCAACACTACTGCACTTATTTCATCACCTTCAATCTCCAACCATCTTCAATCTGCATCGCGGAAACTACAACTTCAATCTTCATGTAGCTTCATCATCATCATCATCAACTCTTCAATCACCTTCATTCTCTACAACTCTTCTCAACATCCGCATCACTTCAACAACATCGACTTTGTATCGCATCAACGACGTCGATTCCGCAGCATCATTATCTCCATCATCGTTGCAAAATCAGGATTGTGAACATACAACAATAAGCTGAAACTCCATAATCAAAGGAAAGAAAAAGCTTGAATGAGGAGAAGTTGTATGTGATCAAAATGAAATGTAATTCTCAATCTCTCTCATTACAATGTAGAAGACAACTATATATAGCTAAGACAAGTAGTTTAGATCCTAACTAACTCTTCTTAACTAACTCTAACTAACTCCTAAAGTTAGTTAGCAAACAGAATTTACATAGTGTTGTCATTATTACAGTTATTATTTGTATTATCATTTACAGCCCCCCTCAAGATGGAATGAATATCAATCATTCCAAGCTTGGATTGTAAAGTATTGAAAGGACCGGGTTGAAGAGACTTGGTGAAAATATCGGCAACCTGCTCCTTAGAAGTGACAAGCATGAGATGAACAACTCCAGCTAGAACTTTCTCACGTACAACATGACAATCTATCTCTATATGCTTCGTGCGTTCATGAAACACATGATTGGCAGCTATATGCATGGCAGATTTGTTATCACAGTAAAGAATGATAGGTACTGAAGGAGTGATGTGAAAATCACGAAGAACAGTGAGAAGCCAAACCCCTTCACAAGTAGCTTGAGCAAGAGCACGATACTCAGCTTCAGATGAAGATCTGGAAATGATAGGCTGCTTCTTGCTCTTCCAGCTAATGAGTGAAGTGCCAAGAAAATAACAAAAACCAGAAGTGGATCTTCGTGTATCAGGGCAAGCACCCCAATCTGAATCTGAAAAACCTTTGAGACATAAAGAGGAATTAGATTGAAAAATGAGTCCTTGGCCTGGATTGTTTTTGAGATACTTCAAAACATGTAGACCAGCTAACATATGTTTATCTGTTGGAGCAGCAAGAAATTGACTTAGTTTGCTAACAGCATAGGAAATTTCAGGTCTAGTATGTGTGAGATACAATAAACGACCAATAAGCCTTCTGTAGGGAGTAGGATCAGAGAGAGGTGTGCCATATGATTTGTGAAGTTGAAGATGAGGTTGCATAGGGGTGGAACAAGGTTTGACACCAAGAAGACCAGCATCAGAAATCAAATCAAGGGTGTATTTTCTTTGACACAAAGAAATACCATGAGAGCTACGAGCCACTTCAAAGCCGAGGAAGTATTTAAGAACTCCCAAGTCTTTGATACTGAATTTAGCATCCAAACAAGTTTTGATTTGTAAAATTTCATGAGAATCAGTGCCTCCAACTACTAAATCATCAACATAAACCAGAATCATAGTGAAACCTTGAGGAGAAGTCTTAGTGAAAAGAGAATAATCTGCTTTGGATTGGACATAACCTGATGCAATAAGGGTGTCAGTGAGTTTTGTGTTCCATTGTTTGCTAGCCTGCTTCAGCCCATAAAGAGATCTTTGTAATTTGCAAACAAGATTTGGAGTAGACAAAATGAGACCAGGTGGAGGCTTCATGTAAACTTCCTCATTAAGATCACCATGGAGGAAGGCTGTGTTAACATCAAGCTGGAACAAGGGCCAATTGTGAACAGCAGCAATAGCTAAACAAACTCTAACAGTGGTCATTTTAACAACTGGACTGAAAGTGTCAGTATAATCCAATCCTTCAGTTTGAGTGAACCCCTTTGCAACAAGTCGTGCCTTGTACCTCTCAATAGTACCATCAGCATGCATTTTTACTTTAAAAACCCACCTACAACCAATGGCTTTCTTGTTTGAAGGTAATGGCACAAGATCCCATGTTTTAGTTTTAACCAGAGCCTGCAATTCAGTATTGATAGCAGTTCTCCAATTCTCATCACAAATAGCATACTCATAAGATGTAGGTTCAGGATTGGCAGACAAATTTAACATGTAATGTTTATGAGAAGAGGAAAAAGAATCATAGGATATAGAAGATGAAAGGGGATACTTACAGGTGGATGAAGATGAGGCCATAGCTGAGTCAGGATGATGAAGCATATTACAATGATAATCTTTTAGATAGTTAGGGGTATGAACTTGTCTATGTGATCTTCTTAATGGTATGGGATCACAGGTAATAGAGGGAAGATGATTGGTTTCATTGGTAGTGGAATCTGTAGAGGGAGAAGGAATCTCGGTATGACTATTGTCAACTGAAGTATGCTCAGTATGACCATTGTCAACTGAATGATTAAACATAGGATTGGGAACTGAATGAGGCAGAAACATATCATCAAATAAAGCATCCATGTGTGTAGTAGTATGTGAAGACAAAGGAGGATTGTGTTTATATGGAAAATGAGATTCAAAGAAAGTAACATCTCTGGAAATAAACAGTTCCTTATTATGCAGATCAAACAAAAGATGTCCTTTCACACCAGATTTATGACCTAGATTAATGCACTTTCTAGATCTGGAATCTAATTTCTTTCTATTGGATTTTAGAGTGGCTGCATAGCACAAAGAACCAAAAACTTTCAGGTTGTTCATGTCAGGTAAAGTGTTGTACAGAATTTGGTATGGTGATTTGTGTTTTAAGAAAAGTGTGGGAAGTCTATTGATGATATGGACAGCATAACTCACTGCATGAGCCCAAAATAATGGAGGCAAATGAGCCTGAAATAAAAGAGCTCTAGTGATGCCCAAGATATGTTGATGTTTTCTTTCAACAATACCATTTTGTTGAGGGGTAGCCACACAAGATGTTTGGTGAAGGATACCTAATTGATTGTAAAAATCAGGCATCAAAAACTCATTGCCATTATTTGATCTAATGCACTTGACATGACAATTGAATTGAGTTTTAACCAATGCCACAAAAGACTTAACATGAGAAGTGGTTTCAGATTTTAGTCTCATAAGATACAGCCATGTAAATCTACTCTTATCATCAACTATAGTTAAAAAATACCTATAGCCCATCATGGATGGTATGGCCAATGGACCCCAAATATCCATATGTAATGTGTTAAAGGTGGATAGAGAAACATTGGAACTAGGAGAAAAAGGCAGTCTTTTCTGTTTGGCATAGAAACATACATCACAAGGCAATTTGATATTGACAGGTTTAATGAAAGGAAATTCTTTATTGAGTTCAATCAATTTGGAATTAGAAGCATGTCCTAATCTGATATGCCATAGGCTACATTCAGAATCATGACTATTATTAACAGAAGAATTAATACAATGTATGGGAGGAGTTTTAGGTAATGTGACTGAAGGAGAGGTTAAGAGATATAATCCACCATGTAACTCAGCTATGCCAATCATCTTCAGAGAAAACTTGTCCTGTATAGTACATGAAGTATCATTAAAAACAAGTTGACAATTGAGTAACTTGGTTAATTTGGTGACAGAAATGAGATTAAAAGCAAAATTAGGTAAATAAAGAACATCAGTGATGTAAAAATTGATGTCAAACTGAATAGTGCCTGAAAAATTAGTGGTAACAAGACTGCCATTTGGAAGTTTGAGGGTAATGGGCTTAATTTGCTTAAGACACTGAAAATATTCACGAGTAAAACAAACATGATCAGTAGCACCTGTATCTAATATGAATGATGCAGCATGAAAGGAATTTGGAATAGTGCATATAGTACCTGATCCAAGATCAGTTTGAGATGTTAACTGGTTAATGGTATGAGATTGCAATTGTGATGAGCCTTGAAGTAAGGCTAGCAATGCTTGATGTTGCTCTGGTGTAAAAACCAAACCATGAGATGCTGGTGCACTTGCTTCAGATCCAGATGTGTTCTCAGGTCTAGCAGATGTAGTATTGTATTGATTGATGGTACCATCATGCTTCCAATGAGGAGGATAACCATGTTTTTTAAAACAAGTATCAATGGTGTGATTAGTCATGCCACAATGCGTGCAAATACGGTTGTTTCTGCCCCTGCCACCAGAAGATCTACCTCCTCTGGAGCTGCCTCTGCCACGCATATTGGAATATGATTTAGACTGAGTATCACGAGTAGTCTGATGCTGATCAGAAGATGGAGTGACCAAAATCTTGAACTCATCAATCGGAAGATTAGCTTGTCTCTCTTGTTGAACAAGCAAAGAATATACTTTGGAAATGCTAGGGAGAGGATCCATAAGCATTATTTGTGACCTAATAGCAGAGTACTGATCATTCAGCCCTTTCAAGAAACGAATTACTTGATCACTAGCTTTGTAAGTACGAATCTTGATAATGGCAAGACAAGTAATATCACATGCACATTCAGGAATAGGTCTAAAATTATCAAGTTCTTGCCATAAAATCTTCAGTTTTGTGAAATATGAAGAAATAGAAGTATCACCTTGTTTCAATGTGCAGATTTCTTCTTGGATATCAGAAATTCGAAAAACATCACCTTGATAGAAACGCTCCTTGAGCTCATTCCACATATCAGCAGCATTTTCCATCCAAAGAATACTTTGAGCAATTTCAACTTCTACGGCATTCTTGATCCAAGACATGATCATGGTGTTACATCTATCCCATGCTAAAGAATTTGGATCAAGATCAGAAGGTCGTGGTAACACACCATTGATGAAATGCAATTTGCTCTTAGAACGAAGAGCCATGGTCATAAAACGCGACCAAGAGTGATAATTGTTATTGGAAAGTAATGGTGTAACCAGAATCAAAGATGGATTTTCATTGGGATGCATGAAATAAGGGTTTAGGATATCATTTTGATAACCTTTATTGTTGTTTCTTGAAGCAGAATCACCATGATCACTGCTATTAGAGCTTAAAGATGACATGATGAGAAACAACAAAAAAGCAGAGGCTGCAGAGAAAGAAAAAAAGGATCGAAAGAGGAAGATTGAGAAAGATCGCAGCGGAAAACAGAATCACATGCTCTTGATACCATGTGAACATACAACAATAAGCTGAAACTCCATAATCAAAGGAAAGAAAAAGCTTGAATGAGGAGAAGTTGTATGTGATCAAAATGAAATGTAATTCTCAATCTCTCTCATTACAATGTAGAAGACAACTATATATAGCTAAGACAAGTAGTTTAGATCCTAACTAACTCTTCTTAACTAACTCTAACTAACTCCTAAAGTTAGTTAGCAAACAGAATTTACATAGTGTTGTCATTATTACAGTTATTATTTGTATTATCATTTACAAGGATCTTCACTGCAATAGCAAAAATGTATCAGTTCTTCATCGCACATCAATCTCCTTCACCAGGCAATAGAAAAAGCCCCGTAAGCAGAAGCGATAAACTGAAGAAAAAAAAGAAGGATTGCGAAGTAGAGGCAAGAACAAGAAAAATAAAGGGAGCTTAATATTACCACCAGCATCAAAGTTCTTCAGGGTTTCTTCTCCTCTACGAGTCATTGACGCTGCTATCAGGTCGGTAATCTCACCATATCCTTTAATGCATTCTTACACTTTTCATATCGTCATGTGGCTCGTGATGTGTTGGTTCATAACCCTATAGTCTTGTTTTTGGATTCACTTATATCATCGTTTGATTCATCCTCGAGTTTTCTAGGCTTTCTTTTCTAGAATTTTTTAGATTTGAGGAATAGGAGAAGGGATCAGTGAAGAAGAGAATATTGAGGTATAGTTGTAGCGGGCGTTGTTGATCGAAGCGGAGAGTGACGATTGAGAAGGAGGAAGATCAGTGAAACACAGTATAGATGTTGAGAATAAAGTGAAGCGCGGCGGTGAGTCAAAGCAGAGGAAGGTGATGTAAGGCGTTGTGTAACGCTGTATTGTTCAAAAAAGGAGATGAGTTTTCTTTATAAAATCTCAACAGTCCTGGCAGTTCAACCCTAATACACCTCTAACCGCACCGTTTTGTGCTTTCCAAATATTTTCTTTCAATTTTTTTATTTTTTTTCTTCTTTTTAATAATAATAACAATCTGATGAGAGTGCTATTGGAATTCAAACTTCATGCTTTGTTCCACACAATACAATTCCCACGCTTCACCACCAGCACTTGCTACTTGGATCATTCTTTTACAATTTTCTTGACAAAAAATAGCAGCTTATGGACTAGTGTTTTCTGTTGGGCCTATATTGCCACAAACTGGACCGAAGCCCATTAGGTTCATGTGTTATTTTTTGGACAAAAATATGGTTTGGATGTTGGTTGAAGGATAGGCCGGATAACATTTTCCCCTTGGGCCCATAGATTTTTTTGGCATAAACTAATTCTCCTTACAAAAAACAGCTTGCACATTCAAGTTGATTGGGCTTTCAGCGCCTGCTTCTATACACCCCTAGGTTTCAACTTTCACCCCCGACTCTTTCTAATTGTTTTAGGATTTTCTTTTAATTTTTTCTATTTTTTTTTTGTTATGATACAATTGTAAAAAGTCAATAAAATTTGTTAAAAATTCTTAATTGATTTTAGGAGTAAATTCTCTAGTTTTGATAGAATTTTCTGCACATAAAACTAATAAAAAATACTTTTCTTTTTAGTTTTTTCATACTGTTGTGCCTCGTTATTTTTTACGCGTTTGTTCATTGTGCAAGGTACATTTTTAGTGATTTCGACCATGTAACATAACAAGTTTTTATGTGATCAAAGAATATATCTTATGCTCGCTTCCCATGCGACATGCCGTATTTCTCATTGTCCTGAGAAATTTATATCATATTATATATTGTCCCGATACATGTGATATTTTGTGATACTTTGTGCAGGAATTTCGGATTACTCGTTGCATTTGCAACACGCGTTTGCTTTTATCTTAGTTGGATATCGTTTCTGACTTTGTTTGTTTCTTGGTGAAGCTTGCTCAACATATACTCCTTGATTCTCCATTAATTTCGTCCTCTTTCTCCGACCTGCTTGCTTTTGGTAGTCGCCGTTATTGCTTTTACATTTTCCCGCACTTTATCGCATTTCTTTACCGCTTTCTAGATATCATGAAAAGTAGGAACTTTACTGCTTTTTGATGCCATGAGAAGTAGGATAGATATGTTTGATCGGGGTCTCCATTGCTGATGATGTCAGGAACCCCTCTGGTTTATTTAAAGACCCATTTAGGGAAATTATGCATTGTTTGCCATTGTGTGTTACTTGTGTGTGGTTTGTTTAACACCCTACCTTTGTATAGGTATTCAGCATGTTTGTTTAAATTTGTGCCTGCATTATTCCCCCACCCCTTATTGAAGTCCTTAAAAGGAGGCGAGCGGAAAGGGTTAGCAATAAACCCCCACAATTTCGTTTGTGTCATCCTTAGTAAGTGATACACCATGATGCTTCGAAGTTGTGTCTACTCTCATTATCGAGTCGTTAAAGAGAAAAGGGTTTTGCAATCAAACCCCCACACTTTGTCAGGAGTTCGCATTGTCCGATGCTGACACTCTGTGATTGTTCATATTGCCTTATGTCGCCTACCTCGATCTTCTATATTTTGGTTAGGTGTTCAGTCACTTTGGACATCACATTTTTGTTTTTCATCTCATTCCCGCTTGTTTGTCTCGGGTGATCCATTCCCTTTGACTAAAGCATTTCGCTTATTTTCTTTACCATTTTATGTGTGTGCTCTTTCGAACTTGTTTGCTCACCTACTTTCTATACGATGTTCCCTTAGGATATGCTTGTTCCTTTTGAATGCAAGTTAGACCTTAGGTTGAAAACCATGCATGCTAATATTAGGTAGATGTTTCCCTTTTGTTAATCCAAACCTTGGGACTACTATTGTATGATAACATTAGGATTAGAAAGAGGTTAGTCTCCCTTAGACTCTTTTCTCCCCCTTTTGCATTTGCATTTAAAACTAAAACTTTGATTCTTAGCAAATCATAAGGCATGCTAATCACACTTAAACCCTTTTTCAAGGTAATAAAATACAAACCAATCAAACGTGGCATCTTGCCTTGAGGGCGTAACTCAAAACCATTTTCAGGTAAGGACGTGTTAATTTACTTTTGTGCCAATGCATGACTCTCTAAAGGTTGAGTTGCGGAAGAAAGTGTAATTAACATTGTTCATAAAAAACACAAACAAACAAAAACATGTGAGCCGAACTACGACAATTATGATTCCTCAAAAAGGGTACATAGGCATTAGGGTAGGACCCAAGCGAGCACAACTTTATTTTTCCTACATTATTTTCTCATTTCTTTTACATGCATTCTTCCTCAATAATAAGCACTGAAAAGAAATTAAAGACACCCATAAGATAGATAACAAGAGTGGATGTTATAGAGTACTACGGACGTGTGGGGTGCTAATACATTCCCCTCGCATAACAGACTCCCTTACCTGATCTCTCGGTTGCAAGACCTTGACTTATCCATTCTCAGGTTTTCTTGATGTTCTCCTTTACCTCTATGTGGGATAAAAGACATTCGATGGAGACTTCATTATTTGATGATTTTTAGCCGGTTGTTTCAAGGGAAGTGTTCAAGAGCAACTTCACAAACCATAATGCTTGTTATTGATTCAACCCCTTCTCCTCTTTTGATCTTGATAAAGAACAAGACACAATAAATGAAAATTGACTATCTGGACCTTGCTACTCCTTTGGGTTCTTTATCTCCAAAGCTTTTGTTCACCGTCAATTTCAAACTATTACAACACAACACTTCAATTGTAATTTGTCGTTTTCTTGATACTTCTTCTGCATTCTTTATCTCCAAAGGATCCCTTGTGTTATTTATCTCCAAAGGACTTCAATTGGCGGAAATTACCTCTTGGATTTCTTGCACGAAAACCCCCAAATCAACCAATGATCTTGGAGGATAAACCCTCGGTTTTTCTGGATGAAGACCCCTACAAAGCTCAACCCACTACTCAATTGGACACTATCAATCATCGTCTAGATGGAACCCTAATGGATCATCATCACAATGTAATATCAATGTGTATGCATAGGTTAGAGGTTGAAGATGAAGAGAAATGTATGCTAATTTTATGGTATCACCAAGTTATGAATGATGCATGGATGAGTATTTATAGTTTTGGAAATTTTGGGGAAAAAAGGACAAATTCGGAATTTAAAATATTTAAAAAAATTGACCAACCAAACAATATGTGACCTATATATCATATGTGTCAACATATACTTGATTTTTATGATGTATGTGTCGACCTGTGTGGATCTATGTGTCGACCAAACTGAAACAGAGACTACATGCTTTAAAATAATAGAAAATATATCAACCTGAAAAGCGGATATGTCGACGCATAAAATAATAATTTCTTCAATTTCAAATTTTTTTTAGTATGTGTCGACCTATGCAATGTATGTGTCGACCTGAGACTTACACAAGCTATAGGATTTAAAAATGAGTTACACGTGTCAACTTGAAAAATGGATGTGTTGACACATGCAGTAGAAATTTATGAAGAAACTTATTTTTAAATACTTGGATTAATTTCAAAATGTTTTTTAATGATTCCTAAGACCTCTGATGCAGAGGAGTGCCAAAAGACATAAGGATACCGTCAAAAATACAGAAGTGCTTGTTTTCCCCAGTTTTGACATCATGCAAAACATTTGATGACGAAGTTGTACTCACAAGCCCTACTTTTATCCACAACTTCGGGTAAGAAACCACAAGTGAGCTTGCAAATGCGCTTTATTATGTATTGGTAATTGCCACTTCGGGACTACCCATTTGGTTTTAAGTCCTTTATTCCTTGAAGGCGGGGATACCCGAATAACTGTTCCAGAGGCTTTGAGTGTGCTTGGATTTCCGTCAGGCTATTTCTTTCAGTCATAGGGTCAAATTATCCCAGCCAGTTTGTTTACTCAGTCCCGGTATGGGATGTGTGACTTGTGTCAGGTGGAGTAATTGACTTGTGTATGAGGGGAGTGTTTTATACAACCTGTTTGAGGGCGGAGAGCGTTTTACTACGACCCTTTAAAGAGGGGAGAGTTATAGAACAACCTGGTGGGGAGTGTTTTACTGTGACCCTTTAAATATGTGAGTTCTTTATTGCAACCAAATTTGAGGAGGGGAGCGTTTTACTAACACCCTTAAAATAGGGGAGTGGTTTGCTACGACCCTTTTTCAAGGAGTGTTTTACTAAGACCCTTTAAAGATGGGAGGTTTTTACTGCAACCCGACGGGGAGTGTTTTACTGCAACCCGATTTGAGGAGGGGGGCGTTTTACTATGACCCTTTAAATAAGAGAGTGTTTTTCTACGACCCTTTTCCGATGAGTGTTTTACTATGACCCTTTAAAGAGGGGAGTGTTTTACTGCAACCCAGTTTGAGGAAGGGAATTTTACTATGACCCTTTAAATAAGGGAGTGTTTTGCTACAACCCTTTTGATGATTCCTACTGAAGCCGATCCTGTCAAAGGCCTTTAGGTCCCATGCAAATTGTTCTAGAGAAAAGTTATAACATTTTTCAATCTTGGGTGTCTCATTAAAAACCCTTGCCTTTGCAAGAGAAAAGAGTGCACCTTATACATTTTATTGGTGGATACATTACATAATATTAGCTGAAATAAAATCTAAGATTGGATACATTCCATATCCTAGGTACCTCTATGACTTCCAATGTTTCAAGTTTTTAAGCTCCATTATTCAGCTTTTGAAGAACCCAGAACGAGCCCTCCCAATTAGGAGCTATCTTCCCTTTATTCTTTGGGTCAGTGATTCTTTTTAGAACTAGATCCCCTCTAAGGAACCCTCTTTTCCTAACCTTCAGGGTGAACCTATTAGCTAGCCTATGTTTGGCTGCAAACTCTTTAATCTGGGCTTGTTCTATGACTTTATCTCTCAGGTCAGCAGAATTGTTCAGGTCATCCTGGTTGGCATCTTCACAGAAGTGTGCTCATCTCCATATCAGAGTGTTGATCTCCACAAGTATCATAGCTTCAGCCCCATAAACCATTCAGAAAGGATTCTCCCAGTGATGAGTGCTAAATTATTGTGAATTTGAGTGTGAATAATTAGCACTCGTCGACTTAATTTGTTTGCTTTTTGTCAATAAACCTCAACTTTAGTGTATGTTTGGTATAGTTTATGTTATAGTGTATTTATTGCATTATTGTGTAAATATCATTGAGTTTAATTGATTTTATATCATTTTCGTAGGTATTCAATCATTGATATTTAGGCATTGTTAGATAGAGCATTGAATAAGCTTTCCAACATTTCCGACCGTGCACTAATCAGAGTTATGATTCAAAGCTTATGGCTGAATCTGTGCTGGTTTTTCAACTTTCTGTCATCTATCGTCGGGCTACGCTTTTTGGTCGTCGGGCGATTCTAGAGCGACCTGAAGCATGGAAAAAATGCATTGGTCGTCGGGCGATGCTTTTTGGTCGTTGGATGATGCATGACAGTCAGAAATGCGTATTTAGGGGTAAAAACACATATTTTGGGTATGGTTTTGGGTATTTTGGACCCCAACTCCATCATCCTTCATTTTTTGATAAGTTACTCTTTAGTTTTTACTTTTGTTTACATTTATTTTCTATTGATACTTTTCTATATCATTCAAACTCCAAACTCATTAACGAATGATTTGTTGAACGACAATTCAATAACCAATCTCTGTGGACACGATACAATATAACCTATATCACCTGGTAAATTAATAACTTACTTTTTGTTTGCCGCTCTACCTCTTCAACAAAATGGCGTTGTTGTCGGAGATTGGTTCTATTTTATTCGTATTGCGATAATTCTTTTGTTTTTTAGTTTTTGTAATTAATGTATATGTTGTATAGAAATTGTACATTAACTTGTATATAATATTTGTGCATATATGTGTTTTAACGTATTGTTGTGAATTTTCTCATTTTTGTAACGTTTGTTGTGTGATTGTTAGGAAACTTTCTTTAGGTTTTCACGGTGTGACAATACCATGGCATGATGAGAGGAGGTTACTAGTTCGCACAATAAAGGCGTTGAGCTTACGACATGAAACAAGCATGTTTGTTTGTATTTGTTTATGTGTATGGTGATTTGTTCTTTAATAAGTTAAAACAAGGAAATGTTATGAATTTCAAATCTTCACTTTTCAACTTGTTAATTCATTTTCACCCGGTTTTCATATCGTTATTTGTATTTGTTTTGTTATGTCAATTTGTGTTTTCTGAAAGCTTGTCTTGTTTAGCTTGAGGAGTCTTGTTCGTTGTATATATTGTAAATTTTGTACATTGAAATTTTGTAGGAGTATTATTTTTCTAATTCTTTGGTTGTTGTTTGCATTCAAGTTTTCGTCCGGTAACTTGTAGAGTATTGAGGTGATTTGTCAAGTTTGATCGTTTCGACTTGCGTATGCGTGGTAATGATTTTGTTAAAGTTTTGTACACGTTCAAGGTATGTGTTTATCGCTTTCTATACTTTAGCATATTCATGATACTTAGACTTTATATAACTTTTATGCCATTCATTCTTTTGTATACTTGTTCTTTTGTGAATCACTTTAGTTCCTACCCTTTTTATGAGGTAGCTTTCCATTGTTCACATATGCTGGATGTAACATCCCGAATTTAATTAATTATTTAATTAAATTAATTAAGGATTTAATTATTGGAAATTGTCGAAGTTGAGAATTATCAGTATTATTCTAAGAAGCATAATTGGATAAATATGTTGAGTTGAGCGGTAAGTTGATAATCGGATAAATTAGACGGTTTAGTCGGAGAACTATTATTAGAATATCATTTGCGAGTTAGTTTTATTTAAAGTGTGGATCTATCATAGTTGAAGAATATTATTGGAAATAATATTAGATTATATCATGTGACTATTTATTTATTTGGGCTTAAGTTGTGATAGTAGTAATAGTGGGGTGTGTATGTAGGCCCACTAAGAGAAACACTATTATTTGGATTAATGGAATAATATATATTATTATTAGAAAATAAGAGAGAGGAAGAGAGTTAGTGTTATCAGGAAAAATAAAGAAAGATAAGAGAAAGAGGAAATATGGTTTTTGGAGAAGAAGAGAACTACGTAAAGTTGAACCAAGAGGAAATTCAAATCGGAGACACATAGAGTTGTCATCAAACTAAACCAGGTAAGGGTGGATTTTTTTATCCTATAATGGGGCTTATGAGGAATTGTATGTGGGGATTTAGGGCGTAAATTTATTACTGTTTGTGTTTGGTTGTGGCAATTGATGTTATGAATTAATTAGTGATGAATATTGGTGAAACTTTCATATTCCTGTGTGTTGTTGATTGATTGTTCCGTTGAAAATATGTGGGTCGAAGGAAACTGGAGAAGTAACATAAAGGTTGGAATTTATAAGAAGGGGAGGCATGTCGATGGTCACCTTGTTAGTGGTGAGTGTTTACGGTCGGCAACCTTGAAAGGGAGAAGAGTGTCGTTCGGCACTGGACATTTGTGGAAGAAGAGTGTCGTTCGGTACTGGGTATTGTTGGAGGTAGGGTGTGCCGTTCGACACTGTCTGAGAGGCACTTGTTTTCTTTTTGTAGAAATATGTTTTACAATTTTTATATGGCATCAGTATAGAATTCATTAATACGAAAGCAAAGCAGTTAAGGAACAAATTGAACCATTATCATCAGTAGTGTGTTATAGCAGAAAAATATTAATAGAAGTAACCCTTATGTCAATAATCTTAATCTAGTAGTTACAATATAATTTTAACAGCCTGTAGAAATAAGACAGAGTTGGAAATAATTAGTAAAGTTGGAGTAACTATTTTAGAGGATTGATTAAATAGCAGAAGAAAAAATATATTTCCAGTTAGTTAATTAGAAGTGAATATTAGGAGGATAATTAAATAATGAAGAACTAATACATACAGAGTTATGGTAGTGTTTTGGAAACGACTATTATGTTTGTGTTTTCCTTTGTGATGTGCGTTGATGCTATGATGTTGCGAATATTTTGTGAAGATGCGGGAATTGTTATGACGAAGATTTACATCTATTAATTGGTAATAACGGTGATATAGGCTTGTTGCCAAAGTTGAATAATTATGGTTATGATGTTGTGATAATTTTGTGATGATGCAAAGTGCAGGAGGAATTGTGTTGTGGATCGTTGTTGTGAATAAGTCATTGTCGAATACCTCGTTGTTATTGAATATGTAGTTGTTTATATGTTGTGATTGATAAGTTGATTAAGTTGTAGGCCTATGGCCAATGTTGAAGCGAAGATGAGTACCTCTAGTTATTGGTAAAGTGGTGATATAGGCTTATGCCTTTGTGACGGTGATTGTTGTTGTTGTATATGATTGTTTTATTCATTGAGTCACATACATTTGCATTATTAAGTTGGCCTGGATTGGTAAAATATTAAGTTAAAGGTATATGCCTTATTGCTGCCTCTATTAATTGGCAAGGTTTTTAAGTTGGGAGTTCTGCTCCAATGATACCACATGCATGTGCATTGTAATTGAGTCGCATTTGATGTTGCATCTTGAGTTGTGGTGATGATAGATCTTGTGGGATTTTGGATCGAACTCTAGTTGGTCGAAGTACTTGTTGTAGTCGAAGAAGGTTCTAGCATGTATTTGTCGAAGGATGCTTGTCGAATTAGGTTTTAGTGTTTAAACCCTAATTTGTTAAGTTAGCTTGTATAATGGGCCTTGTGGAAAAAGCCCATTAGTTAGTATGTTAGGTTTTATTATAAATAGCATACTAGTCTCTCATCATTGCCAACACAGCAAATCCTAATTTAGGGTGAGAGGGTTATTTGTTATTCTTGTAAACTTGTAATCTTGTTTTCTAAGAGAAAGTAAAGAATAGCAGTTATAACCAATTATTGTGTTCTTCTTCTTCCTTGTTCTTTATTCTTCCCTTATTATATACTTTGTTATTGGCATTGAATTTACAACAAATTGGTGCGGTGAGCGTGGAGAAGATGCCTTCAACAAAATATGAGATTGAAAAGTTCACCGGAGTGAATGATTTCGGTCTATGGCGCTTGAAGATGAAAGCCCTACTGGTTCAGCAGGGTTGTTTGGAAGCGTTGAAGGGAGCGACGTCGATGGACGCTGTGTTAACAGAAAGAGAGAAGACGGCCATGATCGAGAAAGCACACAGCGCAATTTTGTTGAGCCTTGGTGATAAGGTCCTTCGACAGGTATCAAAGGAGACGACGGCATCAGGGTTATGGGTGAAACTTGAAAGTTTGTATATGACCAAATCTCTGGTAAATCGACTCTACCTGAAGCAAGCTTTGTATTCATTCAAGATGATTGAAGACAAAGTGTTGGCTGAGCAGTTGGATATGTTCAACAAGCTGATTCTTGATCTTGAAAATATTGATGTAAAGATTGATGATGAAGATCAAGCGCTGTTATTATTGTGCGCTTTGCCCAGATCACATGCTCACTTCAAAGAAACCCTCTTGTATGGAAGAGAGTCCCTGACCTTTGAAGAAGTTCAATCAGCTTTGTACTCTAAGGACTTGAACGAACGTAAGGAGCATAAACCTTCGACGGTTGGTGAAGGTTTGGCTGTTAAAGGAAAATTCGACAAGAGGAAAGGTAAAAATCAGTCGAAGTCTTATAGTGGTGATGCATCTGGTATTAGATGCTATCACTGTAAGAAAGTAGGTCACACAAGAAAGGTGTGCCCTGAACGCCTGAAAGATCATGGAGGTAAGGATAATGGCAACGCAGCTATTGTCCAAGATGATTTCGAATCATCTGATGTTCTTGTGGTTTCAAGCAAAAACTCGTCGAAGGAATGGATTATGGATTCTGGATGCACTTGGCACATGACTCCAAACAAAGACTTGTTCGAGGAATTATGTGATCAAGATGGTGGATCTGTAATGCTGGGAAACAACAAAGCTTGCAAGATTGCAGGCGTTGGATCTGTGAGATTCAAGCTCCATGATGAGTCAATAAGATTGTTGACTGAAGTCAGGTATGTACCTGATTTAAAGAGAAATTTGATTTCTCTTGGTGAATTCGACAAGAAAGGATATGTTTTTCAAGGAGAGAAAAGTATCCTAAGAGTCATGAAAGGGTCGAAGGAAGTCTTGAGAGGCGTGAAGAAACAAGGCTTGTATACCCTTGAGGCTGAAGTTGTAAGTGGTTCGACAAATGTTGCATCCACGAAACCTTTGTCGAAAACAGAAATTTGGCACATGAGATTGGGCCATGTCAGTGAAAGGGGTCTGGTTGAATTAGGGAAACAAAATCTGCTTGGTGGAGATAAAGTCGAAAAGCTGAAGTTTTGTGAACCCTGTGTACTTGGAAAGTCCTGTAGAATGAAGTTCAACAAAGGCAAACAAAGAACACATGGATCCCTTGATTACATCCATGCTGATCTTTGGGGGCCTGCAAGGTGTCCATCACATTCAGGAGCAAAGTATTTTCTATCCATAGTAGATGACTATTCCAGAAAGTTATGGGTATTCATCCAGAAGACTAAGGATGAAACTTTTGAGAATTTCAAAAGTTGGAAGACTCTTGTCGAAAATCAAACTGGCAGAAAGGTAAAGAGGTTGAGAACCGACAATGGCCTTGAGTTTTGCAATGAGGCGTTCGACAGTTTTTGTGTTGCCTCTGGTATTGCAAGGCACAGAACTACCGCAGGTACTCCACAACAAAATGGTTTGGCTGAAAGGTTTAATCGAACTATTTTGGAGAGAGTTAGATGCATGTTGACTAGTGCGGGATTAAAGAAGGTGTTTTGGGCTGAGGCTGTTTCGACAGCAGCATATCTGATAAACAGATGTCCTTCGACAGCGTTAGATATGAAGACACCTGAAGAAGTTTGGTCGGGACATCCACCAGATCTCGACAAACTAAGAGTATTTGGCTGTGTAGCCTATGCTCACATTAGGCAAGACAAGGTCGAACCTAGAGCTCTGAAATGCATGTTTATGGGATACCCTGAAGGAGTGAAAGCTTATAGGCTATGGTGCCTAGAGCCAGGTCACAGGAGGTGTATCACCAGTCGAGATGTAGTTTTCAATGAAACTGAAATGGCTTTCAAGAAAACTGATGATGTTGACGAAGAGCTGGAACAGGTAGAGATTCCTGTTGAGGTGGAGCATGTTGATGCTGAAATGCGTATCCCAGATGAAGTCGAAGAAGAAACAGAAGATTCTGATGATGTTGAGGAAACTGTTGATGACTACCTATTGTCGAGAGATAGGCAAAGAAGAGTCATAAAACCACCTCAGAGACTTGGATATGCAGATCTTGTAGCTTATGCCTTAATCTCTGCAAGTGAAGTTCTAGACGAAGAACCTAGAGATTATAAGGAAGCTATAAGGAGTCGAATGAAGACTGAATGGCTAAAGGCCATGCATGATGAGATGAAATCTCTTCATGATAATCACACTTGGGAACTAATCGAGAAACCTGTTGGGGCAAGGTTAGTCAGCTGTAAGTGGATTTTCAAAGTTAAGGAAGGAATTGAAGGAGTAATGTCGAAGAGGTACAAGGCAAGATTAGTCGCAAGGGGTTTCACTCAGAAAGAAGGTGTCGACTTCAATGATGTATTTTCCCCTGTTGTGAAGCACAGATCCATTCGAATGTTGCTTGCCATGGTGGCTCAGTTCGACCTTGAACTGGAACAAATGGATGTGAAGACTGCGTTCTTGTATGGTGACTTAGATGAAACGATCCTGATGAGGCAACCTGAAGGGTATGTCGAAAAGGGGAAAGAAGATTATGTGTGCAAACTGAAGAAATCTTTATATGGACTTAAACAATCTCCTCGACAGTGGAATAAGAGATTCGACAAGTTCATGGAACACATAGGTTTCATTAGAAGTCAGTTCGACCACTGTGTTTACTCCAGATTTCGACCTGAAAATTCATTTGTTATTTTGTTGCTTTATGTTGATGATATTCTGATAGCAAGCAACAATGTCGAAGATGTAATGAGGGTGAAGGCTGAACTCAATAAGGAGTTCGACATGAAGGATCTGGGAGCTGCATCCAGGATTCTTGGAATTGACATTCGAAGAGATAGAAAGCAGTCGAAATTATGCTTATCTCAAGAGGCATACCTACGAAAGATTCTTGACAAATTTGGTATGTCGAATTCAAAGCCTGTTGTGACTCCAACAAACCCTCAATTCAAGCTGAGCATTGATCAATGTCCCAGTACTGATGTCGAAAGAACCTATATGAACAGCATCCCATATGCTAATATAGTTGGTTCTTTGATGTATGCTATGGTCTGTACTAGACCCGACATAGCATATGCAGTAAGTCTTGTAAGCAGGTACATGGCGAATCCTGGAAAGGCTCACTGGCAAGCGTTAAAGTGGATTCTAAGGTACATAAATGGGTCTCTGAACAGAGTCTTAATTTATGGTGGAGCCTTGGGTGAAGATAGTAAAGCAGCAGTCGAAGGCTATGTTGACTCTGATTATGCAGGATGTATGGATTCCAGGAAATCTATTTCTGGATATGTTTTCACTATGTTTGGTACAGCAATTAGTTGGAAAGCAACTCTTCAGAAGGTTGTTGCCTTATCAACTACTGAAGCAGAATATATTGCCTTAACTGAAGCTGTGAAAGAAGCATTGTGGCTTGAAGGTTTTGCGAAGGAGCTAAAACTTCAAGGTCAAGGTATCACTGTTAAATGTGATAGTCAAAGTGCAATACACCTGTCGAAGAACTCAGCCTATCATGAGCGAACCAAGCACATAGATGTGAGGCTGCATTTCGTCAGAGGGGTAATCGAGCGTGGAGAAGTCCAAGTGCTGAAGGTCTCGACAGATCACAATGCTGCTGATATGATCACCAAAACATTGCCAAGTTGCAAGTTTTTCCACTGTATGCAGTTGATAAAGCTGCATGAAGAAAGCTAGTTAGTGTCTCTTGATGCTGTAGAGTTAGGTCCAAGGTGGAGATTTGTGGGATTTTGGATCGAACTCTAGTTGGTCGAAGTACTTGCTGTAGTCGAAGAAGGTTCTAGCATGTATTTGTCGAAGGATGCTTGTCGAATTAGGTTTTAGTGTTTAAACCCTAATTTGTTAAGTTAGCTTGTATAATGGGCCTTGTGGAAAAAGCCCATTAGTTAGTATGTTAGGTTTTATTATAAATAGCATACTAGTCTCTCATCATTGCCAACACAGCAAATCCTAATTTAGGGTGAGAGGGTTATTTGTTATTCTTGTAAACTTGTAATCTTGTTTTCTAAGAGAAAGTAAAGAATAGCAGTTATAACCAATTATTGTGTTCTTCTTCTTCCTTGTTCTTTATTCTTCCCTTATTCTATACTTTGTTATTGGCATTGAATTCACAACAGATCTGTTGTTACTTTATGTTGTAGATTTGTTATGACACGTATTATCTAAAATCTGTGAATTTAGTAGTTATGTTGTGTTGATGTTTTATTGTGATTAAAGTTGTTTGTAAGTTGTGAAGTGGTGATTTTATATTCTTGAATTCTAATATATGATTTATCGTGCGCTCACTTATACGATTTGAGAATCTCACCCCTTACTGTTTAAATTTTTCCCTCTGTTGGTAATGTGCAGGTAATCGAGAATGAAGATTTGCTTAGCCTTATTAGTTCAAAGTCGGTTGGTCGCTCTGATACGTAGCACTCGGGGGGAAATGATCGAATAGTTATTTACTTGTTGAAATTGTTAGTTGTTGAATCCTAAGTTGAATTATGTGAAATAATATGTTGCCTCTCAAGTTGTTTTAGTTGAACGAAACATATGATGCTACTTGAAGTTGTAATTATGATTTTGCTGCGTTATTAATAAAAGAAGTGGTTTTGTTTTAAAAGCTGATGCAAGTTGTTATATGATCCTCCGAAATTAAAGTGTTATGTATCTGTTTATATGTTGTAACATGTTGAAATGTGATATCCCAAATGTGTTGGAAGCTTTTAAATACTCTGATTTTTGTTATAACTACCGAGTAGAATTTAGGGTGTTACATTAGAGGTATCAGAGCAGGTCGGTTCGTCCGACAAAGTTGTCTAATGTCGTTTATTCCTTAGTGCGCGACAAGTGTGTGAAACACTGTCGGTGCTTGTTGTTTTTCTAATCGAGTTGTATGCAGGAAGTTGGTTGAAGATAAGTGGGGGAGAAGCTTTGCTTCTAGGATATGTTCAATTGAAAGGTGTTAGTCGGTGTACTGCCGACAACGACAATGCAAGAATTGTTGATTTACGAAGCAAGTGTAATATGTCGATGTTTGAACAATGATGGAGTAATAAAGTTACAATAACTTTTATGTTGGGATCACATAAGTGGTTGTTGGAAGTGGTTGACGTTGATAAGTAATTTTGGATCGCGAGTCTGAGTCGAAACTTGAAGAAGTGAGTAGCGTTGCAGAAGGAATTGTTGTCCTAGTGTTTTGGAACCTGAACTTTGGCAAAGGAATGCATATCTTGATTTATAAGAAGTTTGGGAGCACGAGGTATGTTAAGAGTTGTTTGGAATATGTTTAAGTTGAAGACAAATAAGTTTTAGAGTGGAATTTTCGTAAGCGAATCGCAGGAGACTGCAGAATTGTTGTGGAACTTCAAAAATTCATAACTAGAATTCCGGGTATCTGATTTGAGTTTCGTTTGAAGCGTTGAAAATCTAAATAAATGAGATTCATTTTAAAATGGTTCCAATAGCTGTAATAGATTCATTTATCACGTGATGATATTGGAAGTAAGTGCAGTTTGTTGTTAAGCTTGTCTTTGGGACTAGACTTGTTCTTCAGTGTTGTACGGGACGTCAGCGTCCGAGTTGGGTGAATTATAGGAGAAATTGGAAGATTTATTTAAAGTAATTGTGAAATAAAAGGTATAATTTGGAAAGATTTGGTGTTATTAATTAGAACGAAAGACTATAGTGCGAAGTTGTGTGGAATTTACGTTGTCGAAAAGGAGGAAGATTTATGCTAAGTTGTCAGGATGTATGTTATAGTTTTGGGAGAAAAGTTCTCTTGAGTAATTTTATTTCCAAGTGAAAGTGTATGTAGATCCATTCAAGGTGGACGCAGTTCTAAGTTGGAGAACAACGAATCCTGTTATAGAGGTTAGTAGCTTGTTGAACTTAGATGATTACTATCGTAGTTGTTTGAGGTGTAGATATATATGAAATGTTGTTAGATAAGATGATAATGTTCAGAGTGTGATTGGAATGAGTTTGCGAGGTGGAGATACATGTATTTTAGATATTGTGAAATTCGGAAGAGGATTAAGAGTTCAAGAATGTTGTTAGAATCCTTTATGTAGATAAAGACTCAAACTAGAGTGGAAGGATTTGTAATGTATTGATATGCCAACAGATATGGAGTTAGAGAATGATTGATCATCGTGGGATGGTAGGTGAATTAGGATTAGACATGTTGTGTTTTATAAAACTTGAATACTAGTTTTAAGGAAATGCTATTATAGTTTGGTACGACGATTTGTACTCCCTTATGGTTGTTGAATACTGATTGACAAATTGAGGAATTGATTACCCTCAATCCATTGTTGATAGTAGACGAGACCATGTTGGATGATATAAATTTGTTGTACTATCTTAATAGTGTGTCTTAATCTACATGCTTGATTTGGTAGATTGTCGATGTAGAGATGATATGCCAGAGTACTAAGTTTGCTAGTAAATATTTGCGGATTTTATAAGAAGATTATTGTGGTTGTTAGTTGATGGTGAGTTGTGTGTATAATTGTAGAGTTATACAGTCAAGATGATATTGTGATGATTTGGTTCCTGTTGCCGTGATGTTGTTGTTGGTTACCGTAAGTAAAGGAATAATATTTCATAATATGACGAAGTCGATTATGTTGGCTATGTTGATGTCACTATAAGAGTGATAGGACGATGTGAACAAATTTGTTGATATTTTGTTGATAATTGACATACAGGAATGAAATTGTGTATGTGTTTAGAGGTTGAAAAAGGTGTTAAGATGATATTGAGATGATGTATATTCAAGTATAAGTGTGTTATAGTTGTTGCTACTTAAAATGTTGGTATGTCAGATTACAATGGAGTAGTTGAGATGCTAGTAACGATTATGTCACGAAGTGTTTAATGATTGGCATGTGTGTAATCGATTGAATTATGTTGAGTTATTTTTATGTTGGTCAAGTAGTGGTCGAAGTGTTGCCAAACGCGACTTAGGGATCAAAAAGTTGTATGTGAACTTCGCGTTAAGGGTGGTAGTATCGAGTAGACTTTCGAGGACGAAAATATCCTAAGTGGGAGAGATTTGTAACGTCCCGAATTTAATTAATTATTTAATTAAATTAATTAAGGATTTAATTATTGGAAATTGTCGAAGTTGAGAATTATCAGTATTATTCTAAGAAGCATAACTGGATCAATATGTTGAGTTGAGCGGTAAGTTGATAGTCGGATAAATTAGACGGTTTAGTCGGAGAACTATTATTAGAATATCATTTTCGAGTTAGTTTTATTTAAAGTGTGGATCTATCATAGATGAAGAATATTATTGGAAATAATATTAGATTATATTATGTGACTATTTATTTATTTGGGCTTATGTTGTGATAGTAGTAATAGTGGGGTGTGTATGTAGGCCTACTAAGAGAAACACTATTATTTGGATTAATGGAATAATATATATTATTATTAGAAAATAAGAGAGAGGAAGAGAGTTAGTGTTATCGGGAAAAAGAAAGAAAGAGAAGATAAAGAGGAAATATGGTTTTTGGAGAAGAAGATAACTACATAAAGTTGAACCAATAGGAAATTCAAATCGAAGACACATAGAGTTGTCATCAAACTAAACCAGGTAAGGGTGGATTTTCTTATCCTATAATGGGGCTTATGAGGAATTGTATGTGGGGATTTATGGCGTAAATTTATTACTGTTTATGTTTGTTTGTGGCAATTGATGTTATGAATTAATTAGTGATGAATATTGGTGAAACTTTCGATTCCTGTGTGTTGTTGATTGATTGTTCCGTTGAAAATATGTGTCTCGAAGGAAACTGGAGAAGTAATAGGAAGGTTGGAATTTATAAGAAGGGGAGGCATGCCGATCGTCACCTTGTTAGTGGTGAGTGTTTCCGGTCGGCAGCCTTGAAAGGGAGAAGAGTGACGTTCGGCACTGGACATTTGTGGAATAAGAGTGTCGTTCGGTACTGGGTGTTATTGGAGGTAGGGTGTGTCGTTCGGCACTGTCTGAGAGACACTTATTTTCTTTCTGTAGCAATATGTTATACAATTTTTATATGGCATCAGTATAGAATTCATTAATACAGAATCAAAGCAGTTAAGGAACAAATTGAACCATTATCATCAGTAGTGTGTTATAGCAGAAAAATATAAATAGAAGTAGCCCTTATGTCATTAATCTTAATCTAGTAGTTATAATATAATTTTAACAGCCTGTAGAAATAAGACAGAGTTGGAAATAATTAGTAAAGTTACAGTAACTATTTTAGAGGATTTATTAAATAGCAGAAGAAAAGATATATTGCCAGTTAGTTAATTAGAAGTGAATATTAATTAAATAATGAAGAACTAATACATACAGAGTTATGGGAGTGTTTTGGAAACGACTATTATGTTTGTATTTTCCTTTGTGATGTGCGTTGATGCTATGATATTGCGAATATTTTGTGAAGATGCGAGAATTGTTATGATGAAGATTTACATCTATTAATTGGTAATAACGGTGATATAGGCTTGTTGCCAAAGTTGAATAGTTGTGGTTATGATGTTGTGATAATTTTATGATGATGCAAAGTGCAGGAGGAATTGTGTTGTGGGTCATTGTTGTGAATAAGTCATTGTCGAATACCTCGTTGTTATTGAATATGTCGTTGTTTATATGTTGTGATTGATAAGTTGATTAAGTTGTAGGCCTATGGCCAATTTTGAACCGAAGATGAGTACCTCTAGTTATTGGTAAAGTCACGATATAGGCTTATGCCTTTATGACGGTGATTGTTGTTGTTGTATGTGATTGTTGCATTCATTGAGTCACATACATTTGAATTATTATGTTGGCCTGGATTGGCACCACGTTGGCCTGGATTGGCAAAATATTAAGTTGAAGGCTTATGCCTTGTTGCTGCCTCTATTAATTGGCAAAGTTTTTAAGTTGGGAGTTCTGCTCCAATGATACCACATGTGTGTGCATTGTAATTGAGTCACATTTGATGTTGCGTCTTGAGTTGTGGTGATGATAGATCTGTTGTTACTTTATCTTGTAGATTTGTTGTGACAAGTATTATCTAAAATCTTTGAATTTAGTAGTTATGTCGTGTTGATGTTTTATTGTGATTAAAGTTGTTTGTAAGTTGTGACGTGGTGATTTTATATTCTTGAATTCTAATATATGATTTATCATGCGCTCACTTATATGATTTGAGAATCTCACCCCTTACTGTTTGAATTTTTCCCTAAGTTGGTAACGTGCAGGTAATCGAGAATGAAGATTTGCTTAGCCTTATTAGTTCAAAGTTGGTTGGTCGCTCTGATACATAGCACTTGGGGGGAAATGATTGAATAGTTGTTTACTTGTTGAAATTTTTAGTTGTTGAATCCTAAGTTGAATTATGTGAAATAATATGTTGCCTCTCAAATTGTTTTAGTGGAACGAAACATATTATGCTACTTGAAGTTGTAATTATGATTTTGATGTGTTATTAATAAAAGAAGTGGTTTTGTTTTAAAAGCTTATGCAAGTTGTTATATGATCCTCCGAAATTAAAGTGTTATGTATTTGTTTATATGTTGTAACATGTTGAAATGTGATATCCCAAATGTGTTGGAAGCTTTTAAATACTCTGATTTTCGTTATAACTATTGGGTAGAATTTGGGGTGTTACACTGGAGACCACAATTATTGTTTTAACTAGATTTTATTATGCTTAATCTTTTGTTTGTGTTGATTGTATGAAAGCTTGAATATGATCAAGTCTTTTTTTTTGTTTCATTTTGAGCACAACTACCTTGGCCAAATAAGTTAATTCACCTTGTGAGTGTTTAATCATTAGTAACCCCTTTGAGCTTTTTGTCGATATCCATGTTGTATTTGCTAAATGTGTGTCTATTAGTGTTTAGTTCCCCTTTTTGTATGGATGTTGATTCGTTGTTTTCTTGAACCCTCAACCATTATTTCGGTTTGAATTTTTACCTTGCCTTTGAAAATAAGGAGTATTCACTAAGATGTTGGTTGAATTCAAGTTGGGGAGAAAAATGATTGTGTATTTATTGGTTGATAGCTACAAGGTTATGAAAGAAAAAGAAAGAAAACTGTGGAAAAGAAGTGATAGAAAAAAAAAGAAAAAATAGAAAAGCTTTGAAAAAGAAAAAATAAAGAGTATGGAATAATGTTGTGTTGAATAAGTGATGTGTGTTGGTTTTTAATTTGGGATGAAGAAGAAGTTTTATTGAAATTCTATTGTTTGAAACTTTGTGGAAGTAATTACTCCCTTAGGTTTAAGCAAGATTTTGTTTCGATTAGCTTTAGGACTTATCACTTTTTTGTTAACCAAGCCATATTACAATCTTGAAAAGCCCTTGAGATTCTTGCTTTTATATTTTCAATGTAATTTTTTGGATGAATGCATAATTTAGTCTATTGTTTGCAAGATTGTTGGATGAGTGAAAATACCCTATTTTTGTGTGTTTTTCATCTATCGATGATTGTGTTTGCTAGGTGTGATTCATTTATGAACTATTATTTTTTTTAGAATGTTTGACATAATTTTTGTATTTAGCATTTGTTTTGTGTTTATGTTATAGTCGTAGTTTAGTGGTAAGTGTTTACTTTGTGTGTACTGTTTTTCATTTGAACCATTGCATTTGTTTTCTGTTTTCAAAACCTGTTGATCCGTGATTCTTTGAATATCGCCTTTTGCTTCTTTAAGTTTATTTGACTTTGTTTGAGGACAAACAATGTTTTAAGTCGGGGAGAGTTTGATGAGTGTTAAATTGTTGCGATTTTGAATGTGAATAATTAGCACTCATCATCTTAATTCATTTTCCTTTTTTCAATAAACCTCAACTTTAGTGTATATTCAGTATAGTTTATGTTATAGTGTATTTATTGCGTTATTGTGTAAATATCATTGAGTTTTATGGATTTTATATCATTTTTGTATGTATTCAAGCATTGATATTTAGACATTGTTAGATAGATCATTGAATAAGCTTTTCAACGCTTCTGACCATGCACAAATCGGAGTTACGATTCAAAACTTATGGCTGAATTTGTGCTAATTTTTCAACTTTCTGTCATCTGTCGCCGGGAGACGCTTTTTGGTCGTCAGGCGATTCTGGAGCAACTTGAAGCATGGAAGAAATGCAATTTTTGTTGCAGGGCGATGCTTTTTGGTCGCCAGGCGTTGCAGGACAGTCAAAAATGCGTATTTAGGGGTAAAAACACATTTTTTTAGGTATGATTTTGGGTACTTTTGACCCTAACTCCATCATCCTTCATTTTTTGATAATTTCTTCTTTAGTTTTTACTTTTGTTTACATTTATTTTTTGTTGATACTTTTCTATACCATTCAAACCCCAAACTCATTAACGAATGATTTGTCGAACGAAAATTTAATCACCTGGTAATTTAATAACTTACTTTTTGCTTGCTGCTTTACCGCTTTAACACCCGGGTAGTGGAGTGTGGCATGGTGTGATATGACCAGTGGATTTCAAGCAAGTACTTAAACCATGAACCATTGGCTTCGTCTAGTTTTTTCTTTATCCTTGTCGGGATGATCTTTTTAGCGGCTTCAGCTTTCCCATTTGCTTGAGGGTGAGTTGTACCCTAAAATTTTCCCTCCCATTTCAAAAGATCTTATCATGCTCCTAAGGTCCTTAGGTGTTCAAGACTACTCAAGAATGGTCAGATGAATCCTCCTCTTAAGCATTGACCTACATCTAGGGTTTTGCTTTTCTCAAATAAAATTGGACTTCTAATGCCTCAAAGGGATTTCATGGCTTCTCATATGCTTCAAGGTATCCTCATGCCAATTTTCAAGCCTTACATCACAAATTTGCTCAGTCAATTAGTCAGATTATTGAAAATCAACTGTATTGGACAAAAAGTTAATTATGGTCAACATACAATCGAACTTCAAGATTTTTGATCAACATCAACATTTTGAAGCCACATTCATAATTTAATCAAGGGTTTATCATGATTCATCAATAAAACTTAAGATTCATCAAAAGTCAAAAGTTACTAAATTAGGGTTTTCTTTAGGAGAAATAAATTGAACTTTGACCAAGCATAACTTTCACATACTTCATCATATTTTTATCAACCAAAGCTCATTTCGAAGGAAATTTAATTCTCTATAACTCTGTCTCTCTGAGCTCAAGGAAAAAAAATGATTCATTTGAGAGATATGTGCCAAAATATTACATGTCATTTTAAAAGTCAACAAAAAGACACTTGTTGTCAAAACAAATTACATCAAGATAAAATCTTCAAATGGAAAAATGACCAACATAAATATTGTAGGGGACACCTTGAGCTTTCCAAAAAGTAAAAGATCACCTTCATATGATGAAAATTTATGAGATATAATTGGTGCAAGTTGAGAAATTTTTGAGAAATGCATGAAACCCAAATTGAGCAAATTTGAATTTTTGGGCTAATTGGCTTATATTTTAAAGTCCAAACGTGTTCTTGACCTAATTATGGACCTCTAAATCTATTCATACACCCTTTTAATTTTTATTTCATTTATTTTTATTTTATTCATTTAAATTCAAAATTAAGTCAAATAAATATCAAAGGGAGGTGTGAGGCATACAAGGATTTTTGTTTCAAATATTATAGAGGCCCAAAGATATGTTGTAAACCGTGTGGGGTTATTTTCAAAACAAATATTCATGTTTTTTCTTATTCCAATTCTATTTTCAAACAAGAATCAAATTTTGTTTTACAAGAGGTCCAAGCCCACCTTTGACCTAATCTAATCCTATTATAAATACCCTACATGTTCAGACAACAAGAAAACACGGAAAAAAACTTGCCTCAAGAACACTCTCCAAAAATCTCAAATTTTTTCAAACTAGGGAAAACTTGCAATCCTATTTCCAGCCATCTTCAAGGGCAAGCAACCATTCAAATCAATTCCAGGGACATTATAGAGTAAGTTGGGATCATTCTTGATGATCAAAAGTGCCTAAAACATGCCCTACATGCATTGTCGGTTTCATGTTTTTGTCTAAATTCATACTTTATTTTCTATTTTATTTTGATTAAAACTAATCATGCTAACGTGTTCCTGAGACAAAATAATGCAGGTCTGAACCCTTGCATGAGTCCCATAACGCCTGGATAACTTAGCATCATATTTGGACCGATTTACATTATTTTGGTCGTATCTCTTTATGTAGGAAGAATTAGCCAAAACTAAGGCCACCATTGAATTCGTAGCCCACAAATTAGGTGGGTATGGTCTCTTTTAATCATTAACGGTTTCTATTTTGCAGGTTGAAGAAAACCCCTCGCTGGAGAAGACAACCGGAGCTAGGGCTTCGACGCTTCTCCGATCCATCTGTTTTTGTTTATAATATATTTATTTTGTTTTTTTTACTAAAAGATGAAATAACCATCCTAGTGGCAAGAACGCGCGCTAAGGCTTTGGTCTCTAAAGGCGTGGGTTCGATCTCTGTCTTTTGCATATTTTTTGTTATTTTTCCTATTCATGCAGGTTTTTAATATAATGTTCACTATTCGTTTCCTAACACTAACAAATGCCTGGCGCAGTGGCAAGCAATGCAGTGAGAAGATCAGGAGGGCGTGGGTTCAACACCCACCCCAAGCTGTTTTACATTTTTTCTTTTTTAATTATTAACCCTAATTTTTTCCTTAATTCTAATTATTTTCCTTAATTAACCCTTAATCAATTTTAATCTTTTTTTTTCAAAAACCCTAATAAATTAGGTTTAGGTTTTCTAATCAATAATTATTTTTTACATTTTTTTTATTTACTAATTAATTAGGTTAATAAATATTTTCTTGAAATTAAAATTAATTAGATTTTAGGATTTTTTTTAATTAATAAATTAGATTTATGGTTTTAACTATTTAACTAACATCAAATTAAGTTCATAAAAAATCACATTCAAACATTTTTCAACATTTTTTTTATTTCTTATTGCATTTAAATTCTTAGACGATTGTATAGGTCGCACGATTTTTTCTTGTAATAGTTTAGATTTATTTTTCTGCATTTTTTACCTATTATGTAACTTCTCACATGATGTAATAGTTTTAGGGTTTAATTCCGCACTTTATTTTGCGCCCCTTTTTTTTATTTAACTGCCCCAAAGCCCTGTAATAGCTTAGGATTTACTTTCCGCACCTTTAATTTTCTGTGTACATATCATACTGCTAGTAATTAGGCGTGTATGGCAAGAGTAAAATCAATCGATAGATAACCCTAATACAATATAAATAGTTGAATTGAACATACTATTGACACTCGCACCTCTAGGGTAACCTCTCTTTGTTGTCTTCGGAAACTTGGTCATGTCCCTCGAAAGTTGGGATACTTTAGTAAACGACCCTCAAATAAAGATCATAGTCCCTCGATGACCCTTGGACATTTCCTACGAAAAATGATCTAGTCCCTCTGATAAATTTCTAAAGTATCTCTATCCGTTGCCTTCGACGACCATTCGACAACCCTACGCTTGTCCCGTCACATCCAATAGATAGGGCTACCTACCAAGTAATGGTATGGATAGTACTATCTCTAAAGAAGAAGGAAAATAACAAGAAAGACCTTGGGTAAGAACTCTTAATTTCTTGATCACAAACCTTTCTCACAAACAAAACATTTCTCATACTACACTTTCAAACAAATATTTTCAAAAAACCCTTTGTACGCGTTCTTGAGGACTGATATAACAACCATTACAAAGTTGGTCGTACTTTAGTCTTTTCAAAATATTTTCAAACAAATTACATACACAAAGCAAGTTTTAAAAGTGAGCTAGCAATTAAGAGCCCGTAGATAACTATAGATGAAAAGGATGCTAACACCTTTCCTTTTCATAATTTACCCCCCGAACTCAAATTCTATCAAGGTCTTTCCTGTTCTTTTAACCTTTCCTTATTGGATAAAATAAAAGTCAGTGGCGACTCTTGCTATCTTTTGTACCCCAAAATTTTTCCTCTCATTTCTCAAGGATTCTCTCACAAGATCTTCTATGACGTCAAGTTTACAGCACTCATACATCAATTTAGGCTTAGAATTAGAACAAGGGCAAAATGGTCAATTGCATATTAGAAAGTCAAACTTTGACTTTTTGATCAACATTACATTCCAAAGATAAAATTTCATCAAGACATGCAATAATATCAAGCTTGATCATCAAGAAAGTCAAGAAAGTCAAAAGTCAACTTAAAAAGTCAAGATTTCCAAGACTTAGAAATTTTCTGTGTTTTTATACATGATAATTTCATCACTTCATGCCATTCTTTCATCATGATGCAAGATGATTCAAAATAAACTTCCAACATGAAAGTTGTAGATCTCCATGATATCTACAACATTGCTTTACACAACTTCTCCTAAATATGATTGGATCTCAAGTTACAAATTCATGAAGTCATAATATTTTCATTTAACACTTAGAGAAATTTTCAACAGATTTTGGTCAGGATTTTACCCCAACTTCTTGGAATTTTTTCACATAGTTCCAAGATGATTTTGTCAAAATGGCCAACATGAAAGTTATAGAGGATGTTTCAAGCTTTCCAAAACATCTAAGAGCATAAATTTATCATACTTGAGCTAGGAGATTCTAGGGCTCGAGGTTGGCCATCCATCTTAGAATTACAAGTCATTCTAAGTGAAGAACACATAATAAAACTCTTATGATTTGCTGCATAATCTTATGTTGTAGGCTTCTTTGCTTGCAAATCTAATCATAATTTAATGCTTACACCCACTCTTGAGCTATTACCCAAGTGTTTAAACCATTGTCCAAAAGATCTTTCCATTTATGGTATAAAGGCACCATTGCTATTCTTGAAAAGCAAGCTTTTTGTACAAAGTTTGTCTTGAGCCCATACCTTCCTGGTTGCTGATTATACTTCACCCTAAATCATGGGATGTATCTCCTCAATACCAGCAACTTTAGTACTTCATCTTGGGACTATGGAGTACTTGACTTAGTTTGATCTTTGTAATCCAACCAAACCATAACATGTTATCTTATAAACCTAATCAGATCATATGCACAAACCCCTTGCCTATAAATAGAAGAAGCATTTGCAAGAGAAAGAGGTTGGAAAAAGGTTAGAAAAAATAGAGAGAAAATCCATAAGTTTTATTGGTAAACCCTCAAAATCTCATATTCATAAAAGCCATAAAAGTCCACAAAACTTCCACTATTGAGTTTTAAAGTCCAAACCTTTGAACCTCTCATACATTGCAAATTCTGTCCAACCATCTAAACACTCCACATACATCATATAGAAGTTGTTCAAACACAAGAAAAACTTCTGTAACATCACTATCATCACTTCCCAAACTCAACAACAACCCATATAACAACTCAAACTCGAAGCACAAATTTCAGTTTCAAGGTAAGTTTTCTTGATTTTGAACTCTTCATACAAGCATCATTAATGGTTCATTTTTGAAGATAAAATGTAGTAACCATTGTCCTTAAAGCTAACCTTTTGTTTATCTTCCATTCTTTTCATTATGTGTTGAGAACTAACCCATGTGTGCAGCAAAACAATGTTGAAGTAGAAAAAATGACAGTATGAGTCGACACATAGCCTTATGAGTAGATACATATTGCTTTACAGGCCCAAAACAGAAGAAAAAATAAATGTATGAGTCGACACTGTGATACGGTGGGAGAACTGACTTGGGTTTTGCATTTGTGTTTGCAAATGTTTCGGTTTAGCAAGAGTCGCCACCGACTTTTTATTTTATCCTAAGAAAAGGTCAAAAAGCACAGGAAAGACCTTTGAGATGTTTTCTTGGGTTCGGGGAGTAGATTATAGAAAGGGAAGGTATTAGAACCCTTTCTATCCATGGTTATCCATGGGATCTTAGTTACTTGCTTTGATTTTCAATTGTTTGAAATGGTGCTTTTCAAATGTTTGAAATGGTGCTTTGTGTGTGATTTTGGAAGATGTTTTGAAAAGAGGCCATCGTTGTGGCAACCTTTGTAATAATTCTTATTTGAATGTATACAAAGGAGTTTTTGTCTTTTGAAAAGTTTTCAATGTTTGAAAGTAGGGTTTTGAAATTGTGTTGTGGAGTGTGTTTTGAAAATAGCAAGGATGTTTTTGCAAGCTTTTGATCAAGTAACTAAGAGCTATCTACCCTATTTTACTCAAAAGATATTTCTTATGTTTTTAACCCTTTTAACAGTGTTGTTTCACCATTGTATTTGGTGAACAACCTTGTGTTAGGATGTTTAAACGGGACAGGCGCGGGTCATCGTATAGACCATGATAGCAATAGTATCAAGTATCTTTGGCAATTTTCTTGAGGGACTTGATCATTTTGTTTAGGCAACTCAGATATTGTCATCGAGGGACTATGGTCTTTTTTTTTTCCAAAGTACTCAACATGCAACCATGGCCCATTTTTGAAGGCAACAAGTGGATGAAACCCTAGGGGTGCAAGTGTGCATTGTGTTTGTTTTTTCATGCATGTTTATCTTGGATTAGGTCAAACTAATTGTTGATTTCATTTTGCATACAAACCCTAGGTCTAGACATGGCATAATTGAAAGCTTTTAAATGTGCGAGAATTTAAATGCTACACTATTACAACATGATATAGGGAGGGGGATACAAATTTGAATTGGGGATATTTGACAAAGAAATAAATTATAAGTTATTACAACCATATCGAATGTACAAGTCATTATTTAACATTTAAATAAACACAATTAAATAAATATCAATAAAAATGTATTATGCAAAAAGATTTTTTATGTATGTGAAAAGGGTATTTTTTAATGTGAAATATAAACAAATAAAAAAAGTCAAGTTTTAATTATTTTGGTTATTTAGGGCAAAACCCTAATTTTTAAATAAATAGTAATATTTATCAATTATATACAATATATATTAATTTATACAAAAAATAAAAGTATATTGTAAAAAAAGTATTTTTAATGTCCAATATTTATTAAACATATTAAATATACAAAGATAAAAATTAATTATTTACAAAAATGGATATTTTCAAGAAATGTTTTCAAATGTAAATAAAAATAACAAATAAAAAATAAATATATTTTTTGTATTATTTTTTGAGTTTTATTAAAAGAGAAAATGGTTTATTTATGCATATATGCCTAATAAAATAAATAATTATCAAATAAATATGAAAAAATATGGAAAATTATTTTTGGCATTTTTTATATTTGAACAAAAAAATATAAAGTCAGAATAAAAAATAAAAACATAAAAATGACAAATATTCAATCAAATGGGCCAGGGGTGCATTCAGTAAATGGAGGGTGCCAAAAGTGAGAAATCCAAGCCCAACCCACATTGCTTCATCCCTGTCCTTGAGACAGCAACCAAACGCGCGCTTCTTGGTTCAAATGCTATCTTCTGATTCTTTGATCTTTTGACAAAACTTAAAACATGAAACTTGTAGAGAATTTAAACACGAATCTAACCATATAAAGCATTAAATCTAACTCTCAAAGACCAGAGAGAATTTCTTTGGCCCTAAAATCTGACCTAGCTTTTTTCACATGTTCATGGCTGAAATTCTCCTAGCACACTTAATATAAATGAAAGCTGAGCATATGTATGGCTTCAGGGCTATGAGTACAACATATTTCATTCACAAACCTAAGCCTAACCATTCCTAAATAGAGAGATAGAAGTCCATGAAATACATGTTTTAGTTTGAATCGAGTAGGGCAATGCAACAACCTTTAATGGTGTTTGAGCTTCTGTTGAGCTTGCCTGAGGTCCAAGGAAGTTTCTCCAATGCTTGGCTTGCTTTGAAACAAACTGAATCGTGCTGTAGAACTCCACCTGTAAAGCTTTGAAATGAAAATGGCAAAGTGGGTTAGAGGTGTTACAACTTGCAAAGGAGGTCTGGGATAGTTCAGGTGGATGGAATGGAAGATGTTTGAACAGGTTTGGGCCAAAACGCACGAGCAAATTGTATTGTGGAACTCAATCTGCAGGGAGTGCCCTGTTTTGTAGAAAAACAGTGGTTCTGAGTGTGAGGAGGTTTGAGTGATGAATGAGTCGTGCTTTAGGTTTGTTGGGAGGTATGGAAATTGTGTGCAATGTTCTCTTAAGCTCTTGTTTACATATATGAGAGTTGGTGTTTGTTTTGCAAGTTTTCTTCTACTTGAAGCAAGAAAGTGGCAATGATGTTATAGACCTGTACCAACCTTCCTATCCTGCTGCAACTTTGGTTCTTGGTAACTGGAATTAGTGGACTTGATCTTGCCTCAAAGATCTGGCCCCATGTCTCAAAGATTTAGCTTTTGACATAAAGTGACATTAGGCAAAAATGGCAATTTGCCTTTTTCTACTTAAGGCTTAAACTTGCATGTAATGTCCATATGAATAAGGTAATACCTTAACACAATGGTTAGGCATTAAATTATGAAATGTAATTTGGTTTTGAGGCCTGCAAGCTAGCATCAAACATGCTGATTTGAAAATGCAAGTTGCTATTAACATGTATTGGCCATGAACAAAAGTGAGTTTTTGCCAACTTTGAGAATTCGATTCTCTCTAACCACAAGGGTCTTTGAGGAGTTCTTGGACAATTTCGAAAGCTTAGAACATGTACTACAATCCATCTTTGTAATGCAACTTGAAACTCCAAGTGGAACTATGTGAAAAATGGCCAAGAAGATGGGTCAAAATCCTGCCTAGATTAGGGCAAATTTTCTCTAAGTTAAAAGTTTTAGGCACCCTTGTTCCAAAAATCATAACTTGAGATGCAAGATTCTTTTGAGAAAACTTTGTGATTCAACGTTGTAGACTTTGTGATGGAATACAACTTTCATGTTGCAAGTTTTGTTTGAATCCATTTGTATCTTGGTAAAAAAATGGGACAAAGTTAGGAAAAAATAAGAAAATTTCATAACTTAGAAAATTTCAAAGTTATGAAAATTTTCCATTTTAAACCCTAATTTGCATCTTTGGGTTTCTTGATGGACAAGTTTCATAATTTGACATGTCTTGATGAAAAATAACTCTTGGCACTTGATTTTGACCAAAAAGTCAAAGTTTGACTTTTCAGTATACAGTCAAATTTTGATCAGTTGACTGAAAAATTCATCTATCAATCCTATGCATTTGAGATCTTTTGAACTTGTTGAATGGGTCAAGTCAATGTCATTGAGTCCTTGAGTCCATATGTGAGCTTGATTGGCCATTGGTTAGGTCAAACAGTCAAAAATTGCCTTTGTGCAGTCAAAACCCTAAAAATGACCATTTTGCCCTTTTGGTGATCTGATCAAATTTCTTGTGGAGTTGTGGTCCAAACTTGATCAAATGGTTCATATGAGTTCATAATGTTGATGTGGGTCAAATTTCATGAGGTTTGACTGTCAATTGGCCACAGTTGACTTTTTCCCTAATACAGTTGATTTTTAGGTCAACTGTCCAACTGACTGGGTAAAGACTTGAATCAAGGCTTGAAACTTGGTATGGGAAAACTTGTGAACCCAATATGAAGTATGAAAGTCACTTTGGGCATTGTAGGTCAAAAAATCCCTGTGCAAACTCAAACCCTAATTTGGGTCATCAGTGCAAGGAAATGTCTTAAGCAGAGCAAACCCTAGCTTGATCTTGAACTCCAAGAGTCTTGTGATGAGAAAATGTTGGTGAAATGAGAGGGCAAATTTTGGGGTACAACAGTTGCCCCTGTTCAATCTTCTTGAACCTGAAGAGTTAGATTGGCAGGCTTGCCTTTCGCGACTCGAAGGTAAAAGTGGATTGGACACTAGAGTGCCCGTAAATTTGCACTCGTCAAAACATAGGTGCGGGAATGGGCTTAAAGATTCCATTTAGAGATGGTAGAATGTTGTTGGAGATGGGCTTAAATATGTCATCCAAGAGTGTTTGTTGAACTGTGATGTTGTAGGCCAAAAGAATGAGTATCAAAATGGTATCCGTGTTTGGAATGCATTTGAACTGTATCTGGAGATTGGGTTTGTATGAACAAAAGAATGGCCTCCGTGTCTGGGGCGTATCTGAGCTGTAACTGTATTTGAATGTTGAATGAATATCAGAATGACTGCCGTGTCTGGAGTGTATCTGTATTGTATCCGGGTAACAGAGAAATATCTGTGTACGGAGCAACTGTGTGTTGGGGATAAACTTTGAATGAGTGACAGAATGGCAACCGCGTCTGGAGCGTATCTGGACTGTATTTGAAGTTGAGATCTGTATGAGTTGTAGAATGATCGCCGTGTCCAAGGATGCATCTGTACTGTAACTGGGATCTGAGTGAATGACAGAATGACTTCCGTGGCTACTGCATTGAGGGAATCAAACTGCTGATGTAAGGGTCAAAATGGTATCCGTGTCCGGAATGCATTTGAACTTGAGGTTTGGTAATTGAATCTGAATGAGAGATAGAATGGCTGCCGTGTTTGGAGCATATCTAGTTGGTATCGGATTGCTGAAGTCTGAATGAGTAGTAGAATGACCGCCGTGTCTAGGGTGTATCTGTACTGTATTTGACTTGAAAATTTGAATGAGTAATAGAATGACTGCCGTGTCTGGGTGTATCCATACGGTATCTGAATAATTTTTAATGATAGTCTTTTGATCTCATCCTGAAAAGGATAAAATGTTAGCTAAACACAAAGTTATGTTGCATGATATGTATGATGCAATGAATTGTATTTCATCAATGTTTATGATATATGAATGTAATGGTTGTGCATGTAAGCTGAGTAGCCGTCTTGCTGAGGAAGATAAATCCTGGTAGCTGGAGATAACGGAATCTTTGACTGCTGCCGGGAAAATGAATCCAAGACTGAAGCTGGGGATTCCAAAAATCTTTGATTACTGAAGATGAGAAATCCTTGCTGGCTGTTGACTGCTGACTGCTTGGGGAATAAAGAAAACTTTGGACATCTCTACTAGGAAGTCAAAACTTAGGAGACTCCTGCTGGAGAAAAGAGACTGAGAATTTTCCCATCTGCTGGGGAAGCCTCTCTGTGGGGAGAATGTTCACTATTCTGGTTCCGCTGGGGATAGGATTTTTAGGGTTTTTGGGCTCCACTGGGAATCTTGAAACTTGACTCTGAGGGGAATTAAGTTTTGGAATACACTGGCTCTGCTAAGGATCTTGAAGCTTAACTCCGCTTGGGGAAATATACTCCAAATTTAGCCTTGTTGAGGATCTGAATGACATACTGCAGGGGATTTCTTCTGGAATAGCCTAAAGACGTTTTCCTATACTTTCGACCTACCAGTAATTATCCTTTCTCAATTCGTTTTATTTGTAAGCAATGATTATGTTCAAATGCATATGCCTTTTTAACAAAACATTGGACGTTTTCAAAATAAACATAAGTGTAAAAAGAAAAGAACGGTAAGCAAATCTCTGCACTTGGAAGTGCATTTGTATTAACTTTTGTGAGTATCTTTATACAAAGGAGACAGACATCCTAGTAAGAGAATGTTGTTGTAAAAAATTGAAAATTTGTATAAAAGAAAGATGGCTATGTGTAACGATTCCATGGGATTCCCATTCTGTTATGGCCTTCACAACTCTGAATATCTTGTGCATTCGTTACTTTGTCCGCCGATGACTAAGTTGATCAGAAGCTCGGAGCTTTTTGATGAAGAGATTGTTCTTGAAGTGATCCGACGAGACACAGTCATACGCTTTAATTCCCTAACTTTTGCCTGAATCGCCCTTTTGGGTTTTCGATCCACCGGGAAACCCTTTTTTTCCCAAGTCGCTCTTTCGGGTTTTCAACTTGCCGGGTGTACAGATTTTTTTTTTATCCCTAATTTTTTCCTGAACCGCCCTTTCGGGTTTTCGGTTCACCGGGATGCCCATTTTTGCCCAAGTTGCCCTTTCGGGTTTTCAACTTGTCGGGTTGTTTTATGCGTAGTCTTTTTTGACTATGTCTGCATTCTCAGGGTGCGGTAAGTCATCGCCATCCATGGTGGTCAGAATCATCGCCCCACCAGAAAAGATGCTCTTAATCACAAATGGTCCTTCGTAAGTAGGAGTCCATTTGCCCCTGGGATCACTTTGCGGCAAGATCTACGACTTGATTACAAGATCTCCGACTTGATATATCTGACGCCTGACTTTCTTGTTAAAATCCTTGACCATGCATTTTTGATACGCCTGACCATGACAAATAGCAGTAAGTCGCTTCTCATCGATCAAATTGAGTTGATCAAGTCGGGTCTGAATCCAATCGTCTTCATTCAAATCAGTGTCCTTCATAATCCTTAAAGAAGGGATTTGAACTTCCATAGGTAGGACAGCTTCCATACCATATACCAAAGAGAATGGGGTTGCCCCTGTTGAAGTACGTGCCGTGGTACGATATCCATGCAGAGCAAACGGTAACATCTCATGCCAGTCCTTGTAGGTAACTGTCATTTTTGAATGATCTTCTTGATATTTTTGTTCGCGGCTTCAACAACGCAGTTCATCTTCGGCCGATAGGGAGATGAATTGTGATGATAAATCTTGAACTGTTCGCATAGAGTGGTGATCATGGTATTGTTCAAATTTGTACCGTTGTCTGTGATGATCTTATCGGGGACACCATACCGGCATATGAGGTTCTGCTTGATGAAACGGGCAACCACATTCTTTGTAACAGAGGAAAAGGAAGCTGCTTCGACCCACTTGGTAAAATAGTCAATAGCGACCAAGATGAAGCGATGTCCATTGGGCGCTGTGGGCTTGATCTCTCCAATCATGTCAACGCCTCACATTGCGAATGGCCAAGGAGCTGTCAGAACATTGAGAGGAACAAGAGGAATATGTACCTTGTCGGTGTAGACTTGGCATTTGTGGCAAGTACGGGAATGTTGATGACAATCAGCTTCCATGGTAGACCAGTAGTAGCCTGCTCTTAGAATCTTCTTTGCCATTGTATACCCGCTCAAATGGGTGCCGAATATGCCGCTGTGTATTTCAGTCATGATCAACTCCACTTCAGCTTTGTCCATACACCGAAGCAAAACACAATCATGGTTGCGTTTATAAAGGATGCCATTGCTTAGGAAGAACTTGGCAGCAAATCTCCTTAAGAACTTTTTGTCATTGATGGAAGCTCCTTCAGGATATTCTCTAGTATGGAGATACCTTTTGATTTCATGAAACCAGGGTTGTTCCACTAATTTTTCGGTATTAATCTCATGACAGTGTGCAGGTTCGTCCATTCGCTCGATGGTAATTTGGGGAGCCTCGTTATCCCAGTTGAGTTTAAACATGGAAGACATTATAGCCAGCACATTTGCTAGCTGATTCTCTTCTCGCGGGAAATGCTCGAAAGTAATCTGCTCGAAATGAGGCAACAAAGTCAGGACATGTTCTTTGTATGGGATAAGATTAGGATGTTTGGTGTCCCACTCTCCTTTGACTTGACTGATAACCAAAGCCGAGTCCCCAAATACGACCAAAGATTTGATTCCCAAGTCTATAGCAGCCTTGAGACCAAAGATGCAAGCTTCATATTCGGCCATGTTGTTAGTACAGCTGAAACAAAGTCGGGCAGTGAAAGGTGTATGGAAACCTTCTGGGGAAATGAGTACCGCACCGATACCGTTGCCAAGTGCATTTGAAGCACCATCAAAGTATAGGGTCCATCGGGATCCTTGTTCAGGTCCGTCATACGGTCCGTTACCTTCAATGTTGTCCACAGTCATGATGTCCTCGTCAGGGAAGTCGAATCTCATGGATTGGTAATCTTCGACAGCTTGATGAGCTAGATGGTCAGATAGTACACTCCCTTTTATAGCTTTTTGAGTAGTATACTGGATGTCATATTCAGTCAGGATCGTCTGCCATCTAGCAATTCTTCCAGATAAAGCAGGCTTTTCGAAGATATATTTGATCAGGTGCATCTTGGAAATCAGCAAAGTGGTATGAGTCAACATATACTGCCTTAGTCGGCAAGAAGCCCATACCAAAGTGCAGCAAGTTTTCTCGAGCAGTGAGTAGAGAGTCTCACAGTCGGTAAACTTTTTGCTAAGGTAATAAATGGCATGCTCTTTTCGACTAGACTCGTCATGTTGGCCCAGTACGCACCTCATTGAGTTGTCCAAAATAGTCAGATACATGATCAGCGGCCTTCGTTCGACGAGTGGCATCAGGATAGGAGGTTCTAGTAAGTATTCCTTGATTTTGTCAAAAGCAACTTGGCAATCGTTGTTCCATTCAACTACCTGATCTTTCTTCAACAGCTTGAAAATTGGCTCACAGGTAGACGTCGGGTGAGAGATGAACCTGGCGATATAGTTCAAGCGTCCCAAGAATCCTCTAACCTCCTTTTCAGTACGGGGGGCAGGCATTTCTTGTATAGCCTTTACTTTAGCTGGATCGACCTCAATGCCCTTGTTGCTGACAATAAATCCCAGAAGTTTACCAGACCTAACTCCAAAAGTGCACTTGCTTGGATTCAGTCTGAGTTTATACTCCTTCAACCTGGCAAACAGCTTCTGCAAATGCTCAAGGTGTTCTTCTTCTGTTTGTGATCGAGCTATCATGTCATCTATGTAAACTTCGATTTCATGATGTATCATATCATGAAATAAAGCTACCATGGCGCGTTGATAGGTTGCCCCTGCGTTCTTCAGTCCAAACGGCATCACCTTGTAGCAGAAGGTACCCCATTGTGTGACAAAGGTAGTTTTCTCCATGTCCTCGGGGGCCATTTTGATCTGGTTGTATCCCGAGAATCCATCCATGAAGGAAAAAACTTTGTGTTGAGCTGTGTTGTCAACCAAGATGTCGATATGTTGCAGCGGAAAATCGTCTTTAGGGATAGCCCTGTTCAAATCCCGATAGTCCACACACATTCTGACCTTGCCATCCTTTTTGGGTACGGGCACAATGTTAGCAACCCATTGTGGATAGGTTGTAACAGCCAGAAATCTTGCGTTGAATTGCTTCATTACTTCAGCCTTAATCTTTTCAGACATGTCAGGTCTCATTCGGCGAACCTTTTGCTTGATCGGTGGACAGTTTTCTCTTGTAGGGAGACGGTGAACCACGATATCTGTGTCTAACCCTGGCATGTCTGCATAAGACCAGGCAAAGATTTCAACGTATTCATTCAACAACTGCACTAAGCTCTCCTTGACACTCGGTTCCAGGTTGGCACCCACTTTTACTTCCTTCCTGTCCTCCTTTGTCCCTAAGTTGATGGTTTCTAACAACTCTTCATGAGGCAGAATAACCCTCTCTTCTTGTTGTAGAAGTCTGGCTAACTCTCCTGGCACGTCACAATCTTCGTCAGCTTCGTACTCAGCGTGATTGACCAAATCTTCAGAGTTATCGAAGGCTAAAACAGAATAGTCACCCATGGAATCCGGAGTGGAGGGGTACCTGCATTTGTGAGTGTGGGTGTGTGTAAGGGATAGCCATCCTTAAACAAACAAAAATGCAAAAAGGAAATAAAATGAACAGTTTATAGATGAAAAACGTCCAATGATTCATTAAAACATGACATATGATTATGAAGGAAATCAAACCCTTACAAATGGACCTACATGCCCCGGGTAAGGCATGAGGTGAAAATAGTGTGGGAATTGTTTTAGTTATTACAGACCATAAAAATGGGAAATTGTTCAAAGATAAAGTTACTAGTTGATAAAGGTGATAGGAACAAAATCCTTTGCTTCCCAATTGCTCAAACCCCCTTCGACAGTCAGAAAAATCCAGTCTTCAAAGTGGCTCTCCTCATCTTCATCCTCTACAGCATTGATTCCATGGTGAGAAATCTTGACAGGTGATCTTCCAATCTTAGAGCGGCGCATAGCCTTATGTCCTGCAGCAGTAAACCCTAAACCAAACTTGCCTGTCTTATGGGGAAAGTCAGGCAATTTTCCCCATATTGTGCTCTTCCCCTCCTTAATCACATCCTCTGCGTCCTTGAGAGATGCCATCTTAGCCACATGCTTGGGAATGATAGGTACCTCAACCGCTGTTTTCGCAACTGCTACCTCGGGAGAGACTTCCTCGAAATGTTGAAAAGGTGTTTCGATGAACTCGCCGTCTAATTACACATATCGAAAGGAATTGAGATGACTAATCATGTACTCTTCCTCGCCATGCACAGTTATGATTTTACCCTTAACAGGATACTTTAGCATCTGGTGCAAAGAGGATGTAACTGCCCCGACATAATGGATCCATGGTCTCCCCAGCAAACATGAGTATGACGGACGGATGTCCATCACGTAGAAGGTGGAGTTGAACACTTCGGTGCCTACCTTGATGGGAATATCAACCTCTCCATGAAACATTCTCTTGGAACCATCGAAAGCTCTGACGACTATGTTACTAGGCTTAAGGGTCAAACCTTCGCAATCCAAACGGTCTAAGGCCTTCTTTGGCAGCACATTCAGGGAAGAACCAGTATCGACCAAGACATGGGCGAAGGTGGTCCCTCAGCATTCAACTGAAACATGTAACGCATCATTGTGTTTCCTTCCTTTGAGAGTTAAGTCAGCGTCGGAAAAGCCCAGGCCATTGTCAGCAGTAAGACTGGCCACACAATCCTGAAATTGGTCAGCCGAGGTCTCTTGGGGGACATGTGCCGTCTTCAAGAATTTAATCAGGGCCTTAGCATGGGCCTCTGAACAGAGCAGGAGAGCTAACATTGAAATTTTAGAAGGGGTTTGCCCTAATTGTTGCACAACGTCGTAGTCACTTTTTCTGATTATTTTAAGGATTTCATCCATCTCCTTCTGAGTGGTTTCGAGGATAACCACAACATGAGCCTTCGTCATGACAGGCATTTCCAGTATCCCCTTACCTTTGTCGGTGTTATCAGCGGATGGTCTTTCTTCAGGGGTGTTTAACTCTTCGATCACTGGGCCTTGCACAGAGGGTCCAACAGGTGTAGAAGCTTTTAAGGGTCCGGAAACTGCTCGGGGAGGAGAAATTTCCGGAGAAAAGATCCGGCCACTGCGGGTGATCTTGCTTGTACCCGTGATGTTTCCTATACCAAGGTCTTCTTCAGAGATTTCTTGGACTGTTTCGATTTGTTTGATGCCGTGGTAGAAGATTTCTCCCCCATAGTTCCACGGTATCATTTTGCTTGATTGGTATGGGACGGGTCCCGGCATTGTGATCTTTAGAGGTATACATTCAGAGTTGGGTGTAATCCTGACAGGCCTTTTGCAAGCCTTGGGAGGATTGTCGGAAATGGTTATGATAGCAATATCATTGGTTGAGGTATCACAAGTATCAGGAGTAATTGGATTGAAAGTGTTAACAGGGGTTTTTTAGAAAAGTATTTCTTGAGTATCCATCAGGCGTTGGACACCCGACTTCAACATTGGACAATCATCTTGAATGTTCAAACAAAAATAGCAGTCTTCGTCACAATCAGGAAAAATCCCGGCTCTCAACAAATTTTCTTTTATCACTAACAATGGAGTCAACAGATCGACAACATCAGTAACATGGAAATTTTCCAAAACAGCATGCACATTGTGGCCGTGCTTGGGCATCGGCGCGGATATAACATTGGGCTTTTCCGGGGCATCAAATTCAACCTCTTTGGCGTCAATTAAGTCCTGAATTTTGTTCTTGAGTGCCCAGCAATTATTGGTATCGTGCCCAATACTGTCGGAATGGTAAGCACACTTGGCTTTTGAGTTGTAGGATGGAGAAGTGGTATTTACATTCTTTGGCGCCTCTTTTAAATTAGCAAGATTCAACTTCAGGAGATGCGAAAGGATTTGAGCAGGGGTCATATTTACTGGGGTAAACTGCTGTGGTGGCCTTTGCTGATAAGTTCTGGGTTGATCATTCCTCGGTTGACTGTTTCTAAACTGGTCTGATGCGGACTTCTGTATTAATATGGCCCCCACTGTTGGCCGACGTTCCTCTCTTTCCCGATTTTTCTGAGTGTATACAGCAGATGCTTCTTTCTTGGATGGGAAAGGTTTTCTAGCAGTTGTGGATGCGGAAGCATCCTTTTGAATTTTTCCACTTTTGATACCGACTTCCACCCTCTCGCCGGTCAAAATCAACTCAGTAAATCCCGCAGAAGAGCTTCCGATTAGATGGTTGAAGAAAGGGCCAGATAGGGTCCCCAAAAACATGTCAACTAATTCCCTATCTGATAGCGGTGGCTGCACCATTCCATCTAGGTCATGCCACTTCTGGGCGTACTCCTTAAACCCTTCATTTGAAGCCATCCCCATACTTTGTAGCTGAGTACGGGTAGGCGCCAAATCAGAGTTGTACTGATACTGACGATAGAAAGCGGCCTCCAAGTCTTCCCAATTGTGGACCTCTGATCTCTCGAGCTGATAAAACCAATCTAACTGAGTGTCAGACAAGCTGTCTTAGAAAAAGTGCACCCAGAGGTCTTTATCGGATGAATGTGGCTGGATCTTTCTAACATACGACCTTAAGTGCATCTTAGGGCAAGACAAACCGTCGTACTTGGCAAATGTTGGCACCTTGAACTTAGGAGGGATAACAATCCCAGCTACAAGCCCTAGCTCTTCAAAATCCAATCCGGGCACCCTCTGCAACTCCATAGCTACCAATCTGTTTTCAAGGTTCTTATACTTGTCATCCGCTGGTGGATACTGTTGTTCTGAATAGTCTTCGTCTACTTCCTCTTCCTCCTCTTCTACCTCAGACTCAAAAGGTATAGTAACTCCTTTCCCCTTGCCAATCCCTTCGTCAGACGTTGAAGGAAACTCAAGAGTCCTTCTAGCATCGCCCTCAAATCTTCTTCCGAAAGTAGCTACCCCCAGTCTCTTTTTCTTTTTCTTCTCTTTATTCTTCTCTAGCAAAACTTTGAGATCCTCTTGACCCTTTGCCAAGGTCATGAGGAGTTGCTGAAATTGTGAATTTTGTGCCTGTAGGTCCTTCACTGTTTGCTCCAAATCCATCTTGCTGAAATAAACAGCAGAAAGATAAGGAAACCTGGCTTGAAGACCTGCTTATGCATATGATGAATGATATGCTATTCATGTAATGCATTCAAGGGTTCAAAAATTCAAATTTGTTGCAAACAAAAAATAGAACGCACGTCATATTAAGAAGAAATTGTTAGTACATAAGTGCCCCATGGGCAAAATATTAAAAAATTCTTAATGTAAAAAGACGTTGCACATCATCTTTGGTGCGATGTAGGTGTTAAGAGTTTCCTCCTCGTGAAGTCGGCGGGTGTGCTCTAAAACCTTCTTCTCACTAGCATAGAAGCTGGCTTCAAAAGTATCCCGTTCTTCTTTGAGTTGGATCCAACTCTTTTGCATTTCCTCCCATGATGTTGGCATGTCAGGATGTAGGATGATGTATGGAACCTCTCCTTCCATAACAGGCTCTTTAATTAAGGGGAGAATGTGAGGATATGGCATCAAAAGCTTCTGAGAGCGGGTTCGTACCCACTTGAGGTAAGGCTCAAGGGGGATGGAATTCTTGTGCCTCATTGTCTTACTGTCCACCTTGTTAGGCATCCTCCAAGCTCTGATGAACCTTTGTCGAAGTCAAAAACTAGGTCAGGAATCAGCATGTCATGAGGGCCATCCCTCCGAGCATATCCAAATTTTCTTAAAGCTAGACAGGGGTTGTAGGTAATGCCTCCTCTAATGCCAAGTAATGGGACATTAGGGAATTCACCACAACGATCAATAATGATGACATTTTCTCTGGACCAAGAACACCAATGTACATCAGAATGTGTGAGGGTCATCAATCGTTGTGACCACCTTAAGCCCTGCTCATTCTTCAAAACTGATTGTGGAAGGTGAGAAATAAACCACCTTGCTAGGAGAGGAGTACATCACATGAGAACACCTCTTTTCCTCATTGTTCGTGTGTAAAATGAGTGTAGGATGTCCCCAAGCAATGTAGGTATGGGATTCTTGGACATGAAAATCTTGACAGCATTCACATCTATAAGTTGATCAGGGTTTAGGAACAAGACCAACCCATAGATGAGGAGTGCCACAATCTCTTCAAAGGCTTGTAGATCAAGAGAATTCCAGCAGTCTTGTGCCTTCTCAAACAGAAACTTTGCCAAGAAGCCCTTGACACCACTTCTGGTTTCCCAATGCCCCTTGATGTCAGATGGTTGCAAGTGTAATGTTTGAGCAACATCTTCAGGCTTTGGTTCTTTTTCCGTACCATTGTAGGGTAGTTGATTAAGAATAGGAATTCTCAGGAGTTGAGAAAATTCCTCCAAAGTAGGCACCAATTGGTAATCAGGGAATGTGAAACAGTGGTGTAGGGAGTCAAAGAACTGGAAGAGAACTTTCACCATGTCTTCTTCAATGTTGGTGTTGACTAAGTTGAGAAGTCTACCATGTATTTCACTGAAGAGAGAATTCTACGGAATCCTGGAAGTAAGCTCCTTGAGTTGAGGAGGGATCCTCACAAGGTTGACTTGAATTGTTTTCCTGCGAAGAGATTCCATGACCTACAAAACAAGAACAAAGATGAAGATCCAAACCCTTGAAATGGTTAGTGGATGCATATGATGCTTTATGATGTTCATGATGTATGCACAAACACATGTACAAGCAAGTCACACAAAACCCTAGTTTCAGGCTTGCATGAGGTTTCATAGGTAAGTACCCTCTTGAGTTTAGTTGGCTCAAAACCTGTCCTATAAATAGTAATCGGGTTCTAAGGAGCTCAATATCATTGGATTGTTTTCTATGTTCATTGTTTTGGTTTAGCCACTTAACTAGCGACCAAAATATTCCAAGAAAACAACCCTCAATGAGTGTAGTATCGAGTATCTACCAACTTCGGACTGTACTAAAGCCGGTCATCTCACTACCCCTAATAAAAGGCCAAGATGGTCAAGTAAGGTTCTAGTTCATTAGTGCTTAATGACATCACTCAGCGGCCCCGTATTCTCTTTGATTGACTCAAAGGCTACCGATACTCACAAATATGTCGCACTAATATAGCTATTGCTTCAACCGTGTCGGTATACCCTGCACAGTTTCCACAACGTATTGTTATCTATGAATGTTTCCCAAATCCGGGTGGAGGATTTCAAGCCCAAAACAAGAGAACCGAAATGTAAAGCAATCAAAGCAAACAATAATCATGCAAAGGGTGATCTAAGCCCTAAGGTTACTCCACTTTTAAATTTTTCCCCAGCAGAGTCGCCAGTTCTGTGATACGATGGGAAAACTGACTTGGGTTTTGCATTTGTGTTCGCAAATGTTTCGGTTTAGCAAGAGTCGCCACCGACTTTTTATTTTATCCTAAGGAAAGGTCAAAAAGCACAGGAAAGACCTTTGAGATGTTTTCTTGGGTTCGGGGAGTAGATTATAGAAAGGGAAGGTATTAGCACCCTTTCTATCCATGGTTATCCATGGGCTCTTAGTTACTTGCTTAGATCACTTGCTTTGATTTTCAATTGTTTGAAATGGTGCTTTTCAAATGTTTGAAATGGTGCTTTGTGTGTGATTTTGGAAGATGTTTTGAAAAGAGGCCATCGTTGTGGCAACCTTTGTAATGATTCTTGTTCGAATGTATACAAAGGTGTTTTTGTCTTTTGAAAAGTTTTCAATGTTTGAAAGTAGGGTTTTGAAATTGTGTTGTGAAGTGTGTTTTGAAAATAGCAAGGATGTTTTTGCAAGCTTTTGATCAAGTAACTAAGAGCTATCTACCCTATTTTACTCAAAAGTTCTTTCTTATGTTTTTAACCCTTTTAACAGTGTTGTTTCACCATTGTATTTGGTGAACAACCTTGTGTTATGATGTTTAAACGGGACAGGCGCGGGTCATCGTATAGACCATGATAGTAATAGTATCAAGTATCTTCGGCAATTTTCTTGAGGGACTTGATCATTTTGTTTAGGCAACTCAGATAGCGTCATCGAGGGACTATGATCTTTTTTTTTGTTTTGCCAAAGTACTCAACATGCAACCATGGCCCATTTTTGAAGGCAACAAGTGGATGAAACCCTAGGGGTGCAAGTGTGCATTGTGTTTGTTTTTTCATGCATGTTTATCTTGGATTAGGTCAAACTAATTATTGATTTCATTTTGCATACAAACCCTAGGTCTAGACATGGCATAATTGAAAGCTTTTAAATGTGCGAGAATTTAAATGCTACACTATTACAACATGATATAGGGAGGAGGATACAAATTTGAATTGGGGATATTTGACAAGGAAATAAATTCTAAGTTATTACAACCATATCGAATGTACAAGTCATTATTTAACATTTAAATAAACACAATTAAATAAATATCAAATAAAAATGTATTATGCAAAAAGATTTTTTATGTATGTGAAAAGGGTATTTTTTAATGTGAAATATAAACAAATAAAAAAAGTCAAGTTTTAATTATTTTGGTTATTTAGGGCAAAACCCTAATTTTTAAATAAATAGTAATATTTATCAATTATATACAATATATATTAATTTATACAAAAAATAAAAGTATGTTGTAAAAAAAGTATTTTTAATGTCTAATATTAATAAAATAAAAATGTATTATTTTTGTATTTTTTATTCTAATTATCTAATAAAATAAAGTATATAAGTATATATATATATATATATATATATATATATATATATATATATATATATATATATATATATATATATATATATATATATATATATATATATATATATATATATATATATATATATATATATATATATATATATATATATATATATATATATATATATATATATATATATATATATATATATATATATATATATATATATATATATATATATATTTATTAAACATATTAAATATACAAAGATAAAAATTAATTATTTACAAAAATGGATATTTTCAAGAAATGTTTTCAAATGTAAATAAAAATAACAAATAAAAAATAAATATATTTTTTGTATTATTTTTTGAGTTTTATTAAAAGAGAAAATGGTTTATTTATGCATATATGCCTAATAAAATAAATAATTATCAAATAAATATGAAAAAATATGGAAAATTATTTTTGGCATTTTTTATATTTGAACAAAAAAATATAAAGTCAGAATAAAAAATAAAAACATAAAAATGACAAATATTCAATCAAATGGGCCAGGGGGTGCATTCAGTAAATGGAGGGTGCCAAAAGTGAGAAATCCAAGCCCAACCCACATTGCTTCATCCCTGTCCTTGAGACAGCAACCAAACGCGCGCTTCTTGGTTCAAATGCTATCTTCTGATTCTTTGATCTTTTGACAAAACTTAAAACATGAAACTTGTAGAGAATTTAAATACGAATCTAACCATATAAAGCATTAAATCTAACTCTCAAAGACCAGAGAGAATTTCTCTGGCCCTAAAATCTGACCTAGCTTTTTTCACATGTTCATGGCTGAAATTCTCCTAGCACACTTAATATAAATGAAAGCTGAGCATATGTATGGCTTCAAGGCTATGAGTACAATATATTTCATTCACAAACCTAAGCCTAACCATTCCTAAATAGAGAGATAGAAGTCCATGAAATACCTATTTCAGTTTGAATCGAGTAGGGCAATGCAACAACCTTCAATGGTTTTTGAGCTTCTGTTGAGCTTGCCTGAGGTCCAAGGACGCTTCTCCAATGCTTGGCTTGCTTTGAAACAAACTGAATCGTGCTGTAGAACTCCACATATAAAGCTTTGAAATGAAAATGGAAAAGTGGGTTAGAGGTGTTACAACTTGCAAAGGAGGTCTGGGATAGTTCAGGTGGATGGAATGGAAGATGTTTGAACAGGTTTGGGCCAAAACGCACGAGCAAATTGTGTTGTGGAACTCAATCTGCAGGGAGTGCCCTGTTTTGCAGAAAATAGTGGTTCTGAGTGTGAGGAGGTTTGAGTGATGAATGAGTCATGCTTTAGGTTTGTTGGGAGGTATGGAAACTGTGTGCAATGTTTGCTTAAGCTCTTGTTTACAGATATGAGAGTTGGTGTTTGTTTTGCAAGTTTTCTTCTACTTGAAGCAAGAAAGTGGCAATGATGTTATAGACCTGTACCAGCCTTCCTATCCTGCTGCAACTTTGGTTCTTGGTAACTGGAATTAGTGGACTTGATCTTGCCTCAAAGATCTGGCCCCATGTCTCAAAGATTTAGCTTTTGACATAAAGTGACATTAGGCAAAAATGGCAATTTGCCTTTTTCTACTTAAGGCTTAAACTTGCATGTAATGTCCATATGAATAAGGTAATACCTTAAAAAAATGGTTAGGCATTAAATTATGAAATGTAAGTTGGTTTTGAGTCCTGCAAGCTAGCATCAAACATGCTGATTTGAAAATGCAAGTTGCTATGAACATGTATTGGCCATGAACAAAAGTGAGTTTTTGCCAACTTTGAGAATTCGATTCTCTCTAACCATAAGGGTGTTTTAGGAGTTCTTGGACAATTTGGAAAGCTTAGAACATGTACTACAATCCATCTTTGTAATTCAACTTTAAACTCCAAGTGGAACTATGTGAAAAATGGCCAAGAGGATGGGTCAAAATCCTGCCTAGATTAGGGCAAATTTTCTCTAAGTTAAAAGTTTTAGGTACCCTTGTTCCAAAAATCATAACTTGAAATGCAAGCTTCTTTTGAGAAAACTTTGTGAATCAAATTTGTAGACTTTGTGATGGAATACAACTTTCATGTTGCAAGTTTTATTTGAATCCATATGTATCTTGGTGAAAAAAAGGACAAAGTTAGGAAAAAATAAGAAAATTTCATAACTTAGAAAATTTCTAAGTTATGAAATTTTTCCATTTTAAACCCTAATTTGCATCTTTGGGTTTCTTGATGGACAAGTTTCATAATTTGACATGTCTTGATGAAAAATAACTCTTGGCACTTGATTTTGACCAAAAAGTCAAAGTTTGACTTTTCAGTAAACAGTCAAATTTTGATCAGTTGACTGAAAAATTCATCTGTCAATCCTATGCATTTGAGATCTTTTGAACTTGTTGAATGGGTCAAGTCAATGTCATTGAGTCCTTGAGTCCATATGTGAGCTTGATTGGCCATTTTTTAGGTCAAACAGTCAAAAATTGCCTTTGTGCAGTCAAAACCCTAAAAATGACCATTTTGCCCTTTTGGTGATCTGAACAAATTTCTTGTGGAGTTGTGGTCCAAACCTGATCAAATGGTTCATATGAGCTCATAATGTTTACGTGGGTCAAATTTCATGAGGTTTGACTGTCAATTGGCCACAGTTGACTTTTCCCCCAATACAACTGATTTTTAGGTCAATTGTCCAACTGACTGGGTAAAGACTTGAATCAAGGCTTGAAACTTGGTATGGGCAAACTTGTGAACCCAATATGAAGTATGAAAGTCACTTTGGGCATTGTAGGTCAAAAAATCCCTGTGCAAACTCAAACCCTAATTTGGGTCATCAGTGCAAGGAAATGTCTTGAGCAGAGCAAACCCTAGCTTGATCTTGAACTCCAAGAGTCTTGTGATGAGAAAATGTTGGTGAAATGAGAGGGAAAATTTTGGGGTAAAACAGACACGAAGCACGTATGAGTCGACACATACCATTATGTATCGACTCTTACTGAGTTGATTTGGCAATACAGGGGCAAGGAAAGTTATGTGTCGATGCATGTGAGCTTGTGTCGACACATAATAGTTCAAGATGCATTTTTTCCTTCTTTTTACACTGTTTTTACGTTTCCTTCATGGTTATTCGATATGGTTGTAATATTTAAGTTCCTAACTCATCCCCATTTGTAAATTATACCCTCATCCCCTAAATGATGTAATAGCGTAGGACTTTATTTTCCGCAATTTAACGCTTTCAAATACAAATGTTAGTAACTACGGTGTGTATGGAAAGATAAAATCAACAAGTAGATAACCCTAATAGAAGATTAAATGCATGAAAATCAAACACACTATCCACACATGCACCCTTAAGGTTAACTCCACTTGGTTGCCTTACAAAAATGGCCATATTACGCATGTGAGGTATCTTAGCAAAAAATAAGCAAATACAATATCATAGTCCCTCGATGATGCTATCAAAGTTGTCTTACAAATGATCTTAGTCCCTCAAAAAAGAATGCTAAGATACCTTTCAACATTGCTAATCATGGTTATACGATGACCCACGCCCGCCCCGCTTACATCCAAAGATAGGGTTGCTTACCAAATCAATGGTAAGACAACAATGTCAAAGGAAAAGAAAATGAACAAGAAAGACATTTGAGTAGGTAGATTGCTCCTAATTACTTGCTCCATTTCAAAACAAACATCCTTGCTATTTTCAAAAATAATCACCTACACTTTCAAAAACATCTTTCAAACTTGAAAACATTTTCAAAAGATCAAACACTTTGTATACATTCTTACGAACGAGAATCATTACAAAGTTTTCCTAAACGATGGCGCCTTTTCAAAATACTTTCAAAAACTACACAAAACACATTTTTCAAACAAAAGCAAGTAATCTAGAAAGCAACTAAGAGCCCATGGAAAACCATGGATGGAAAGGGTGCTAATACCTTCCCTTTTCATAATCTACCCCCCCCCCCCCGAACTCAAGATACAATCTCAAAGGTCTTTCCTATGCTTTTTCACCTTTCCTTTTGGATAAAAGAAAATTCGGTGGCGACTCTTGCTAACTGCAACATTTGCGATCAAACGCAAAACACCCAAGTCAGTTCTCCCGCCGTATCACAAAATTGGCGACTCTGTTGGGGACATTCTTAAAAGTGGGGTTACCTTAGGGTTAGATCATATTTACTTGCTTTCATTGTTTGACTTGTATGCTTTACATTATGGTTCTTTGTTTGGGCTTGAATCCTCCACCCGGGTTTTGGATACTTTATAGGTAAGTAGAAATACATTGTGGAAAATGCGAGGGGTATACCGACACGGTCTAAGAAATAGCTATGTTAGTGGGACATATTTGTGGGTACCCGTAGCCCTTGGGTAGTCAAGGAGAATACGGGGCCGCTGAGTGATGTCATGAAGCACTAATGAACTTTTAGAACCTTTACTTGACCAACTTGGCCATTAGGACGTAGTGAGATGACCGACTTTGGTGTTGTCCGAAGTTTGTAGATACTCGATACTACACTCATTGAGGTTTGGTTTTTTGGGATATTTCGGTCGCCATTAAAGAGGTTTGTGCTGAAACAATGCTCGAGAAAACAAACCAGTGATATTGAGCTCCTTAGAACCCGGTTACTATTACTAGGACAGGTTTGAGCCAACTAAACTTCAAGAGGGTACTTACCTATGAGACTCCATGCAAGCCTAAACCTAAGGACTTGATTGCTTTGTTTGTATATATATATATATATATATATACTTATACATAACATCATAAGCATCATAACATCATACTCATATTCACTAACCATTTCAAGGATCTTGGGATTTATCTTTGTTCTGTTTTATAGGACATGGATTCTATTCGCAGGAAAATTATTCAAGTCAACCTTGTAAGGATCCCTCCTGAGCTTAAAGGGCTAGCATCAAGGTTTCCTGAAAATTCTCCATTCACCGAAAGACATGGTTGCCTACTGAACTTGGTCACCTCCAACACTGATGAAGACATGATGAAGGTGCTCTTTCAGTTCTTTGATCCTTTACACCATTGCTTCACTTTTCCCGATTATCAACTTGTGCCAACTTTGGAAGAATTCTCCCAACTCTTGTGGATTCTCATTCTCAATCAACTACCTTTCAATGGTACAAAAAGAGATCCAAAGCTAGAAGAGATTGCTCAAGCTCTACACTTACAACCATCTGATATCACAACTAATTGGGAAACAAGGAGTGGTGTCAAAGGCTTCCTAGCAAGGTTCTTGTTTGAGAAAGCCCAAAATTGTTGGAACTCTTTGGATTTGCAAGCCTTTGAGGAAATTGTGGCTCTCCTCATCTATGGGATGGTTTTGTTTCCAAATCCTGACCTACTCGTAGATGTGAGCACCGTCAAAATCTTCATGTCTCGTAACCCGGTGCCTACTTTTCTAGGGGACATCCTATATTCCTTTCACACTCGCACTTTGAGGAAAACAGGTATCCTTATGTGTTGTACTCCTCTCTTGAAAAGATGGTTTATTTCGCATCTTCCCCAAACTGTATTGAAAAATAAGCAAGGTTCAAGGTGGTCCCATAGGTTGATGACGCTTAGACACTCAGATATTCATTGGTGTTCCCGATCCTTGGAGAATGTTACTATCATCGACCGTTGTAGAGAGTTCCCTAATGTCCATTTACTTGGCATTAGAGGAGGCATCACTTACAACCCTTGTTTAGCCTTAAGACAGTTTGGTTACGCCCGAAGGGATGATCCACACGATATGCTTATTCAAGGTTTGGTTTTTGACTACGAGAACGACGATCAAGGTCACCACCAGAGATTTATCCGAGCTTGGAGGATGTTGAACAAGGTGGATAGCAAGACACTAGGACACAAGAATTCTATTCCCCTCGAGCCTTACCTTAAATGGGTACGAGCTCGTGCTCAGAAACTTGTGATGCCTTATCCCTCTATCGTACCAGTCATCATGGAGCCTGTGGTTGAATGATATGTTCCCTACACCATCCTCCATCCTGACATGCCTACCTCTCTCGAAGACTTACAAAAGGGTTGGATCCAGCTAAAGGAAGAACGAGATACTTTCGAGGCTCAGTTCTATGCTAGTGAAAAGAGGGTCTTGGAGCTTACGAAGCAGCTACAAGAAGAGCAAAGTGTGAACGCTTATCTCGCGCCAAAGAGGATGCGTTCAGTCTTTTTATCTTGGAAAGTTATTTTGTAAGCCCAAGAGGCATGATGTAATCTTTCTTGTTTTTCTAATGAAAATAAACATTCTCTTGTCTATACAAATTTAAATTTCATTAATCCCTGAAATCATTTGCATGTACATATTTCATGCATCATAACATGACAGGTTTTTGCATAACAAGTTTCCTTATCTTTCTGCTGTTTATTTCAGCAAGATGGATCTAGAGAAAAATGTGACGAAACTCCAAGCCCAGAATTATCAGTTTCAGGAAGCTTTACTAGCCTTAGCCAAGGGACAACAAGTTATGATGGCTTTGCTGGCCGTTAAGAAGAAGCCAGGGAAGAAAGCTCTGCCCAACATGGGTAGAAGGTTCGAAGACACAATCCATCAAATCCCAGTAGGAGGAGACTCATCTGAAGAGGACGAGAACCAGGTCGGTGAGGTCAAGAGTACTCAAGCTGAATGTGATAATGATCAAGAATCTGATGATGATTATTTCAATGAGCAGTATCCACCCGCTGATATCAAATACAAGCAGTTAGAAGACAGATTGAAAGCTGTTGAAATCTAAGCCGTCCCCGGTTTAGATTTTGATGATTTGGGTTTGATCTCTGGGGTAATCATTCTCCAAAAATTCAAAGTACCAATCTTTTCAAAGTACGATGGGGTTTCTTGTCCCAAACTCCATTTGAAATCTTATGTACGCAAGGTACAACCGCACACTGCTGATAAGAAGCTCTGGGTTCACTTTTTCCAAGAGAGCTTGGCTGGAACACAACTTGAATGGTTTTATCAATTAGATGGTTCTCGTATCAACACTTGGGAGGATCTAGCTACTGCCTTCTACCATTAGTATCATTACAATGCCGACTTGGCGCCAACAAGGGTTCAATTACTAGATATGACCATGGGAAAGAATGAAGGATTTAAGGAATATGTGCAAAAGTGGAGAGACCTTGCTAGTAGAGTCCAACCTCCCTTGATTAATAGGGAGCCCATCGACATGTTCATGGGCACTTTACCTGGTCCTTTCTTTAATCTGTTGGTTGGCTGCTCTTCTTCTGGTTTCACCGAATTAATCTTAACCGGTGAAAGAGTTGAAAGTGGCATCAAAAGTGGGAAGATCTTTGTGGCATCTACTTCCACCATCAATCCTATCAAGAAACCTTTTGCTTCAAAGAAGGAAGTTAATGTTGTGTATGGGGCAAGGGCCCATACCAAGGAGAATGATCGTCCATTTGTAAATGTTGTCCGAATCTCCAATCCAACTCCTACTCCAAGACCATCTGCAAATCATCAACATTTTAAAACTCCAAGAAGACAATTTACAAGGTTAGGCGTGTCACTGTCTCAAGCCCTTCAACATTTTCTCAAGGCTAATTTAGTGACGTTGCGCGATCCTCCCGCCAACCCTGACGCCTCGTCACCAAAGTATAATCCAAATGCTAAATGTGCTTACCATTCAAACAGCCCCGGGCACGAGACTGACCAGTTCTGGGCCTTGAAGAACAAAATCCAGGATTTAATTGATAACAAAACTATTGAATTTGATCCTCCTCCAATGCCAAATGTAATTACCACTCCAATGCCGAAACATGACAAAGGTGTTAATGCTGTCGAAGATACAATTTTTGTTACCTCTGTTGAAGATTTGACTACTCCGCTGAATATAATCAAGAACAATCTGTTGAAAGCTGGGATCTTCCCTGGCTGTGAAAAAGACTGTGTGTGTTGTACAAGACAACTTGATGAATGTGAAGGGCTGAAGAAAGGCATACAACGCCTGATGGATATCCATGAAATTCTGTTTGAAAAGACTCTATTTACCAAGAGTTTGATTAACAAATGTGAAGACCTCTCCATTATTACCATCTCAAACAAGCCTATTAAGATCACATCCAAAGATCATATTAGGATTTCAAATGAACCCACCATTGCTCCATTAATAATTACCAATCCTAGACTGATTCCTTACTCTTCAAACAAAGCGGTACCATGGAATTACGGTGTTGTGGTGTTCTATCATGGGATTAAACAAGATTCCTGGATCGGGGAAGAAAAAGATGACGATGTCGGCAACATAGCTGGATCAAGAAAAGTAAATAGAACTGGGAGAATATTCTCACCCAATATCTCACCTCCAGTAGTTACAAAGATGCCCATCTGCATTACTGTTGCCAAGCCAAGTACCGAGACAAAAGGGAAAGGGAAGGTTGTTGATCCTGATGTGATTGAAGTACCCTCCAAGGACGTAACTAATGAAGAACACTTTGCTCGCGAGATGGACGATATTTTAAAGATCATAAAAATAAGCAACTTCAAGATTGTAGAACAGTTGGGGTAAACCCCCTCTAAGATTTCAATGTTGTCATTACTGCTTTGCTCCGACGCCCATGCTCAAACATTAATCAAGTTCCTGAAAAAAGCTCATGTCCCCCATGAGACAACAACAGACCAATTTGAGAATTGCGTGGCTAGCCTGACAGCTGATAATGGCTTGGGGTTTTCAGATGTTGACTTAACACCTCTCGGGAAGAATCACAATAAAGCTTTACATATTTCTATCGAGTGCAAAGGGACTACCTTAGCACATGTTCTAGTCGACACTGGTTCTTCTCTGAATGTGTTACCCAAGGGGGCATTAGACCATCTTGAATGTAAAGATTTAATCTTGAAGCCAAGTGATATCATAGTAAGGGTGTTTGATGGATCAAAGAGGACTGTTCATGGGGAAGTAGATCTTCCAATCAAAGTGGGCTCCCAAATCTTCAACTCCACCTTCTATATTATGGATATTTGCCCTTCCTATTCTTGTCTGTTAGGTCGCCCGTGGATTCATAATGCTAGGGCAGTAACCTCAACCCTCCACCATAAACTCAAATATCCAGTCAAGGGCAGAATAGTCACCATCTGTGGAGAAGAAGAGTTTATGGTGAGCCACCTTAACTCTTTCAAGTATGTAGAGATGGACGGATAATTCATTGAAATCCCATGTCAAGCCTTTGAGGTTGTACCACCTATGATTGCTGCTACTAAATGTTCTTCTGATGAATCCAAAGCCGTCAAGGCCACGCCAAAGATGATTTCAGTCAAGGATGCCCGTGCGGCAATTTAAGAAGGAAATTGTGATACTTGGGGGCAACTCCTCGATATCCCTTTTAAAATGGACAAGTTTGGTTTGGGATTCACCGTCAAAGGTTAGAAAGAAATGAGGCGTACTCGTGATGGAAAGCCACCTCTGCGCATTGGAAGCCATGGAGTCAACGTCGTGGGTGATTCTGAAGAAGAGACTGCATTTGAAGAATGGGTGTATCCAACAACTACGGAGCTGAAGAATTGGCATACAAAGGACTTTGTGCCCATCTCCTTCATTGAGGAGTAATCTACTTGTTATTGTTTTTCTTTCAATTCAAGAACATGTTTTCTGTAATATTCAAACAATGACTTTTCAGCCATTTTCCTGGTCCAGGGCACTTTGGTCCATTTGTCAAGGGTTTTATTTATGTTCATCTAATCATATGATCATTCAGTACATTGGACTCTTTTGCATTCAAATATTCGTGTTCATTATCTTTCTTTTCTTACAAATACATTTTTTTTTAAAAAATAGCCATGTATCTTACATGCACACACACACACTCTTGCAGGTCCACATCCACTCTGGATCCTATTGCCAATGACTCTACTATTGCCGACTATGAATTTGAATGTCCTATGAACCAAGACGAAGACGAAAGCAAGGAAGATTGTGACATACCGGGAGAACTAGCCAGACTTCTATTATAAGAGGAAAAAGCTATTCAACCGCACGAAGAGTCAGTTAAGGTTATCAACCTGGGTACTGAGTCAGATAAGAAGGAAATCAAGATCGGCGCTAACTTGAAAAGCAGTGTCAAGAGCAGGTTGGTTCAGATGTTCCATGATTATGTGGAAGTTTTTGATTGGTATTATAAAGATATGCCTGGGTTGGATACCAACATCATAGTTCATCGTCTGCCGACAAAAGAAGATTGTCCGCCTGTCAAGCAAAAGGTTCGCCGCATGAGGCCTGATATGTCTGAAAAGATCAAAGCTGAAATGATGAAACAATTTGATGCAGGGTTCCTAGCTGTGACATCCTATCCTCAATGGGTTGCCAATGTGGTTCCAGTTCCAAAGAAAGACGGGAAAGTTCGCATGTGCGTAGACTATAGGGATCTGAATAGGGCAAGCCCCACAGATGATTTCCCTCTACCACACATTTACGTCTTAGTTGATAATACTGCTCAGCATAAAGTCTTCTCTTTCATGGATGGCTTCTCAAGATACAATCAAATAAGGATGGCTCCCGAAGATATGGAAAAGACTACTTTTGTTACGCAATGGGGCACCTTCTGCTACAAGGTCATGCCGTTCAGATTAAAGAATGTAGGGGCAACATATCAAAGGGCTATGGTAGCTTTATTTCATGACATGATTCATCATTAGATAGAGGTATATGTAGATGATATGATTGCCAGATCATAAATCGAAGAAGAACATCCTGATCAGCTGCACAAGTTATTCGAGAGGTTGAAAAAGTACAAGCTGGGGTTAAACCCTAATAAGTGCACATTTGGAGTACGATCTGGAAAGCTTCTAGGTTTCATCATCAACAATAAAGGCATTGAAGTTGATCCTGCCAAGATAAAGGCCATCTAAGAAATGCCAGTCCTTCATTCTGAAAAAGAAGTCAGAGGATTCTTGGGTCGTCTCAATTACATTGCCCGTTTCATATCCCACTTGACTGCTACTTGTGAACCACTATTCAAACTCTTGAAGAAAGATCAGGTAGTCAGATGGAACGATGAATGCTAGATTGATTTTGACAAAATCAAAGAATATTTACAAGAACCTCTTATTCTCATGCCTCCAGTTGAAGGAAGACCCTTGATCATGTACTTGACTATACTAGAGAACTCTATGGGATGTATGTTGGGCCAACATAACGAGTCTGGCCGAAAAGAGCATGCTATTTATTACCTGAGCAAAAAGTTTACCGACTGTGAAACCAGATATTCACTGCTCGAGAAAACTTGTTGTGCTCTGGCATGGGCTGCTCGCCAGCTAAGACAATATATGTTGACTCATACCACTTTATTGATTTCTAAGATGGACCCAATCAAGTACATCTTCGAGAAACCTGCCCTTTCCGGACGGATAGCCAGGTGGAAAATGATCTTTACTGAGTACGACATTCTATACACGACTCAAAAATCCATCAAAGGAAGTGTACTAGAAGATCATTTGGCCCATCAAGCCGTGGATGATTATCAGTCAATGAACTTTGACTTCCCTGATGAGAACAACATGCTGGTAACCGACTGTGCGAAACCTGGACCATATGACGGACCTGAACAAGGATCCCGATGGACTATGGTATTCGATGGGGCTTCTAACGCCTTAGGTAACGGAATTGGTGATGTGATCATCTCTCCTGAAGGTTGCCACACTCCTTTCACTGCCAAATTATGTTTCGATTTCACAAACAATATGGCCGAGTATGAAGCATGCATCTTAGGTCTGAAACCTACTATTGATTTAAGGATCAAACATTTGAATATGTTCGGAGATTCCGCCCTAGTGATCAGCCAAGTAAAAGGAGATTGGGACACTAAACACCCTAATCTTATCCCTTACAAGGAACTTGTGCTATCCATAATTCCTTACTTCAAAGAGATCATGTTCGAGCACTTCCCTAGGGAAGAAAACCGGTTGGCTGACGCTTTGGCAACCATGTCTTCAATGTTCAAAGTCAGATGGGACAAAAAATCCCCTATGATAACAATTGACAGATTCGATGAACCTGCACATTGCTATGAGCTTGACACCAATGCGGAAAATCCATGGTACCATGAGGTGATGAGATACCTTGAAGCACAAGAATATCCAGAGGGTGCATCTATCAATGACAGAAAGTTCTTGCAAATATTTGCAGCCAAATTCTTCCTAAGTAACGGGATATTATACAAACGCAACCATGATTCAACTCTACTCCGATGTATGGACAAGAAGGAGGCAGAGGAAATTATGGAATACATGCACGATGATCTCTTCGATACTCACTCAAGTGGGCATACGATGGCTAAGAAAATTTTAAGAGCCGGTTACTATTGGTCAACGATGGAGACCGATTGCCATCAACACTTAAAAACCTGTCACAAATGCCAAATATACGCTGACAAGGTCCATGTGCCTCCTATTCCTCTGAATGTCATGAACGCTCCGTGGCCATTTGCAATGTGGGGCATTGACATGATTGGAGAGATCAAGCCCACAACTTCCAACGGACATCGCTTCATTCTTGTTGCTATCGACTATTTTACCAAATGGGTCGAAGCCGCCTCGTTTTCCTCAGTCACCAAGAATGTGGTAGCCAGATACATCAAACACAATCTCATCTGCCGTTATGGTATCCCCGAAAGGATTATCACCGATAATGGGACTAACCTCAACAATGCTATGATCACTGAGCTTTGCACTCAGTTTAAGATCAAGCATCATAATTCTTCTCTGTATAGACCGAAAATGAATGGCGCAGTTGAAGCAACCAACAAAAATATCAAGAAGATTGTGCAGAAGATGGTAGTAACCTATAAGGATTGGCATGAGATGTTGCCGTTTTCTCCACATGGCTATCGTACTTCATCTAGAACCTCAACTAGGGCAACTCCCTTTTCCTTAGTTTATGGCATGGAAGCTTTTTTGCCAATAGAAGTTCAGATTCCCTCGCTAAGGATTATGAATGAGGCAGGCCTAAGCGAAGACGAGTGGGTTCAAATGAGATTGGATTAGCTGAACTTGATCGACGAAAAATGATTAGCTGTTTTTTGCCATGGTCAAACATATCAAAAATGAATGATCAAGACTTTCAACAAAAAAGTCAAGCCTCGAGTATATCAAGTTGGTGACTTGGTGATAAAACGCATCATTTTACCACAAGGCGACCCCAGAGGCAAATGGACTCCCAACTATGAAGGACCATTTGTTGTCAAGAGAGTTTTCTCTGGCGGTGCCATGATGTTGACTACCATGGATGGCAAGGATTTCCCACATCCCATAAATGCGGACATAGTTAAAAAATACTATGCATAAGAGACCCGTTAGGTTGACACACCTAAGAAAAATAAGGGCATCCCGGCAAGCCAAAAGGTTTGGGCAAAAATTAGGGATATATGGAAAAGATTGTACACCCGACAAGTTGAAAACCAGAAAGGGAGACTTGGGCAAAAAAGGGTATCTTGGTGGGCTGAAAACCCGAAAGGGTGGTCCAGGAAAAAAATTAAGGATTAAAAGCGTATGACTATGTCACGTGGAATCAATACAGACAAATTTTATCATCAAGGTCCAAGTCCAAACAGTCCAAGATCAATCCAATCAATTTCGATCAACGGCAAAGGACGTTCGAAGACATTGGGGAAATAGTAGAGTTCGAAGGCAATGAGATTATTTCACACGGCTATTTGTTTTCATTCTCAATTTTGTTTTCCTTTCGACGATTTTCTCTTACTAGGATCTCCGTCTCTCTGTACAAAATACGCCTATTCATGGGCAAAATATCAATACAATTATACTTTGAAGTGCAAAATTTCTGTCTTTGTTTTGAATGCAAATTTGTCCAATGACTAAAATTGAATGAACATATGCATATGAATATAATTAAAATGTTTTAGCACACGTGTCCTGCTAAGCAGCAGCAAGCATCTCTTTAATAAATATGAAATATCCCCACAGAATTATCATTATCGTTATCTCCACAAGGAAGGCTAAGATAAACCTTTCCCCAATGGAGTTGCCCACAAAGTCTCTTTGCATAGGATAATCCCCGACCGGAGTCTCAACCTCTTGGCCGCTTTCTCTCCAGCTAAGTCAATTTTTACAAATTGAAACCCCGTAAGGTCTCTTCCTAAAGGAAAGTCACCTCCTCAAAAAGGTTTATTATCCCCAACAGATTTTGTTTCCCCAACAATAATTGAAGAACCACAAGACTCCCCAGCCGAGTTCAAATTTCCTTAAACATACAACAATCAAGACACCCCGAAGTTCCCCAGCTGAGCCTATCTTCCCCAGCTGAGCATATCTTCCCCGGCCAAGGCTATTATCCACAAGCGGTGTTTATCCTCCCCAGTTGAGTGTATCCTCCCCAAGTTGAGTCTGTCATACCCGATTGAGTCTACACTCTCCAGTTTGAATTTTCTTTCAAATTATTGCAAATCATAGGGCCACAACCCAAATCCCTAGTAAAGTCGTCAGCAAAGCCTTTACTATTTCTAAAAAAAGGATACTATGAAGCCTGGATCCGACCAGATATTAGCATAATTTTCAAGTTATTACTGAAGCCTGGACCCGACCAGATAATAGTTTAACTTCTTCAAGTTGCTGAAACCTGGACTCGATCAGATAACAGTTTGAGTATCTGAAACCTGGACCTAACCAGATAACAGTTGATCTCAATTTCAAGATGCTATGAAACCTGGACCTGGCCAGATAGTAGCCTAACTCTTCAAAGATATAGAAGAACCTGGACTTAATCCGACTAAGGTTTAACTTCTTTTCCCTAGTAGAGTTTGCCTCTGCCCTAACAAATTACTATGAAACCTGGATCCGACCAGATAACAGTTCTCAACTTCATCTTTTCAAGCAAGTTATTGTGAAGCCTGGACCCGACCAGATAGCAATTGACCTCATCAACCTCAGAAATCTGCAAAGCCTGGACTTGACCAGATAACAGTTTTTCAAATAGTTTATTATGAAGCCTGGAGCCCAACCAGATAACAATTAACTGTAATCCCTAGAGATGCACTATAAAGCCTGGACCCGACCAGATAATAGCACAACTTTCCAAAAACCATGAAACCTGGACCCGACCAGATAGTAGTTACCACTTCAAGTTACTGCAAAGCCTGGATCCGACCAGATAACAGTTAACCTCTGTATCCCCAGCAAGTTATTGTGAAGCCTGGACCCGACCAGATAACAATTCAATTTCAAGAAATTTTCTTCAAAGCCTAGAATCCGAACAGATAATAGTTAATTTGTCTCTTCCCCCAGTAAGTTACCGTGAAGCCTGGATCCGACCAGATAGCAGTTGACTACTTCATCCTTATCAAATTGTGAAGCCTGGATCTGACCAGATAACAGTTGACATTCAAGAGATATTCCCCAGCGAAAGCATCCTTTCAACAAAGTTTGAACATATGCATATTCTTCATCCCCAACGGCAATCAGGGATTCAACCTCCCAGAATTTCCATAGCAGAAGTCAGGGATTTATTTTCACGGACAGAAACATACATCTCACATTCATACATCATAGCATGTACATACCCTATGCATTTAGCATAATACCACATATGGTGAACATCATGCATACATATGCATTTTACTAACTCTTTTTCTCACAGGTAAAATATCAAGTTTTAGTATAAATCAACAAGAGATTTGTGTTGTAATTTCTTCTAATGTTTATTAACTTTCCTCCAAATGGTATCTATAAACCCATTCACCATCCATCTTCGAGTGAAAATTTCTGGGCACTCTAGTGTTCAATCATCTTTCACCTTCGAGTCACGAATGGCAGACTCACCAATCTAACTCTTCAGGTTTAAAAAGATTGAACAGAGGCAGCTGTGTTAGAACATAGTTTGATTCTACAACCCCCAGTTAGAGTTTTGATGATAACAAAATACAAGATTAAATGAATTATGAGTGTTATATAAGACATAGATGCTACTTAAAATTATGTTGTGTATTTACAGGTGTGATCGGTGGATCTGGAACTGACTGTTTAACGCTGGTTCGCGAAATGTCGCGGAAGCAAGAGTCGCCACCGTCTTTTATTTTTTCCAAATGGAAAGGACAAAAGCACAGAAAAATTCCTTATAGAGATCGCTCTCAGTTCGGGAGGTAGGTTATAGAAAGGGAAGGTGTTAGCACCCTTTCTATCCATGGTTATCCATGGGCTCTTAGATACTTGCTCATTTGTGTTTTCAAAAATGGTTTATTTGCTTTTCAACTGTGGGTTTTAAAAAGTCTCTTTGAAAATTCCAGTTCGACTCTTGTATCGGTCCTCAAGAGTGTTTGAAAAAATGCTTTCGAAAGCTTTTTGAAAATGTGTTGGTGTGAAAAGTATTTTTGAATTTGTTTTGAAATTAGAGCAAGTATCTACGAGAACCTACCTACCCTAAGGAATTCGTCTGTGTAAATGTCCTTTAAAGTAGTGCCGTCCCACCATTGAGAGGTAGGTAGCACCACCGTTGGAGGTGTTCGGGTCAATTCGAGGTTCGGGACATGGTGATCACCAGAGCAATAGGAAGACACCTTAGAAGCTACCCTCATGCCAGGTTCTCGGATCATGAGGACTTACTAAGACATCCTCTACTCGACGATCACCTTTCGAGGCAAGGCAACAGTGAGGCGTACCCTAGGGTGGTGTGTGATTTGTGTGTCAGATTCAAATATTTTATCTTGTCATGTTATGGGCGAGCTACGCGTTTATTTTTATTTAAGTCATTCAGTCTTGCATGCATTTATTTACAGTTAAAATATTGCGAGAAATAAAAGTTCTAAAGCTATTACAAGGGCGCGGGTCCATATCGGCGAAATTTCCAGAACCCGATTTGACAGAAAGTAAATAAATAAAGTAAAGGTGCGAAAGATAAAAATGTTTACACGGCTTTGGGAGAGGTACATAAAGATTAAAAGAAAAAGAAATAAATACGCGAATTGAAATTTAACTTAGAAACGAGGGCGTTGGACCCTTTTTAATTAAATTAAATTAAACGATTATTAAATTAATAAAATTAAAATGAAAAGAAATTGTTTTTGGTATTTTTGTATTTTTATGATTTTAATGAAAAAGAATCAAATGAAATTAAAAGATTAACCCTAATTCTAATTGTTTTAGTTTATTAAGAAAGTATTAAATTTTAACCTAATATTAACCTAATTATTTACATGCAAATCTTGATTTATAAAAAAAAAAAATATTTTAATAATTAATTATTGTGAAAGAAAAGAAAAAAGGATAAAAAATTAATTAAACCCTAATCCTACAAATTTTAGGTTTTTATTGAAAAAATATTAAGATTAAGTCCTAAATTTAAAACTAAGTGAATTAATGAATTTTATTTACAAAAAATATTAATTAAATAAATGTATTTTAATTTTGTCCTTTCTGATTTTTTATATTGTTTTTATGTTTTTTTATGAAAAATTAAATCAAAAGAATTAATTGAAAAGAATAATAATTGAAATAGAAAGAATAAAAAAATATAGAAGATTGCAAACCTAGGGGGGTTCTGCCCCTAATTTGGAGGTGAGACTTTAGCATTCAGGCCCAATTATCCCTGGCCCCATTGACCTTTTCAGGATGCGTGTGGGATCTTTGACTAGGGTTTACCATGCTCTCCAGATCTGGTCCCTTGATTGAGTGCAATTGGCCAAGTGGCGTGTTGGATTGAGGGATGCATAGTGGTCTACAACGCTGAAGCTACACAGAATTATTAGTGGAAAAATAATATGGAATGGTGAGGGACCTGGGATCGAACCCAGGTCCTGAAGGTCATCACACACATGCCTAACCAATCAAGCCAAACGCGCGTCTTGTATATTAAACAACAAACAATGAATATAAAATAAACAATGGTTAGTGGGGCCTCCGCGCGCGAAAATTTGAATCAACCAGTCAGAGCTTGCCACCGAGTCATCGTCTTCTTCGCTTGTTTATTTCCTGAAACACAAAAAACATTAGCAACGGTTTTGAACCGTTCTAAAAGGCATTATTCCAGAAAATAGCGAATAGGCCATATGGCCTCATAAATTAGGCGCGAGGGTTGGTTTCTCTTCGTCCAAGCATGCTTGTTTCAATGGTCCAGGTCTTGAGTGCTAATTTTTCCTTAAATGGAAAACCCCAATTCAAAGCTTGGGAAACCCTAATATCCAACAATGGTGAAATCGCGTATGGGTGATAAAAATACAATTAAATTACACAGTTAGCATCATAATCCATCAATTAGTCAGAATCCATAAGAAAAATGCAATGAATGTGCTTGAAAATCAAAATACGATTATGCATATTATATGAAAAAGTTTGATTTCTGGATACCGATTCAAAGGGCTATGCGTATGGAAAGCTATCCAGTTAGACTCAGTGATGTCCTAGGAAGGTAATGGAATGAATTTCTTGGCTTGAATCGACTTGCAAGTGTGTTTTCAGTTTTGAGTTTTTCTTGAAAAAATTCAAGTTTGCATCTGGTTTTTCTGCGCAGCTTGGAGTCTATGATCACTAGGGTTGCGTTTTGTATTTATGTGTGGATGATTTAGGTCAAAGAAAACAACCAAAAACCTTGGCATTCATGACTTTCAAGATTTGATTTTCAAAGATCTTTTCAAATATTTTTTCATGCTATTTTGGCTTCAATCATATCCAATCACTTCAATTCCTTCCATATTTGATTGTACACGAAATATTGATCCTATTTTATGCACAAAAAGATTCAAAACATTAGGCTTGGTATTTTTCATGTATTTTATTTAATTAAATGAATTATTAATGATAAAAATCCAAATAAATAAATAAAAATGATAAAAAACTTCCCTTTGGGCCACATGGTCGTGAACATGCCTTGGATGATGAATTGTGGAAGAAAAAGAGGCCCATTAGCAATTTTAGGTCATTTGAAATAATATTGACTTTTCAAAATATCCAAAAATTTCCCAACTTCTACAAGGCATAACTTGCTCAATTTTTAAGCTTTGCTCATGTTCTTGGACATTTTGGAAAGGTATTTGAGTCCTTTAATCAATGCCTTTGGTCCCATGTCATTTTGATTTACCAATCCCAAGTTATGGCCTTTGACTTAAAGTACCTTTTTGTTGACTTTTGAAAATGACCTATAATGTTGAAATTGATAACTTTTTGTGAGAGCATTTATTGGACTTGAAGTGTGAAGAGGAGTTGCTGGAAATGTCTTTCTCTTCAAAATGAGCTTTGGATGGAATTTTTCTGATAATCCATGTCAAAGTTATGCCCTGGTCAATTTACAGTTGACTTTTTCAACTGTCCAAATATGGAAACTTTTGCATCTTGATGATTTTTGAGCCAAGCTTTGAGAATCATGATCAAGCATTGATCAAATGATGTTTGTGGCTTCAAAATGAGATGTTGACCAAAAATTTGAACTTTTGACTGTCAAATGACCATTTTGCCCCTATAGTTGACTGTAGTGCAATTAGGGTTTTGACTGTGCAATTTTGTGCTGAAAGTCTTGAAACTTGGTATGAGGATGCTTGACCATATTTGTAGGCATGTGGGACTTGATTGGACCCTTGGAAACTTCATTTTCTTTGTCAGAACCAAAACCCTAATTTTGACTGTTTAGGAGGCCCTTGCACTGTGCAACCCTTGGGGAATTTTGCAGTTTTGACTTTGCAATTCTTGAAGAATATGGGAGGGCAAATTTTGGGGTACAACAGTTGCCCCTGTTCAATCTTCTTAGACTTGAGGATGCAGATTGGCTGACGTGCCTTTCGTAATCCGAGGGTGGAAGATGATTGAACACTAGAGTGCCCAGAAATTTGCGCTCACATAGTAGCAGTGTGATGGTGGAATGGGCTTATAGATGCCATTTGGAGATTGATGAATAGGATGATGGGCTTATAGATGCCATGCTAAGAGATGATGGAAGGCGGATGGGCTTATGGATGCCATCTGGGTGTTGACCGCGTAAGAGATTCCTTAGCGAGAACTTGCGTACCTGCAAAAGAAAAAATGATTACCTGGCCTATTGCAGGAGCTGGTCTTCAGATAGATGTGCAGGTGTGTCCTGACTGGTTACAGGAGCTGAATCTGGAGCTTCAAATGGTGATGAATGAACTAGGGATGGTTACTACCTCAACAGGAACGGTGAGAGAACCTTGGATGACTTTAACCTCAACAGCAATCGTTGAGAAAATCTTGGGATTACCACCTCCGCCGGATCGGGGAGAGAACCATAGGCGACTACAACCTTAACAGCAAACATTGAGAGAATCTTGGTGGGAATTACCATCTCCGCAGTATCGGGGAGAGAACCATAGGCGATTACAACCTCAATAGCAATCATTGAGAAAACCTTGGATGGAATTATCATCTCCGCAGTATCGGGGAGAGAACCATAGGCGATTACAACCTCAATAGCAATCATTGAGAGAATCTTGGTGGGAATTATCATCTCCGCAGTATCGGGGAGAGAACCATAGGCGATTACAACCTCAATAGCAATCATTGAGAAAACCTTGGATGGAATTATCATCTTCGCAGTATCGGGGAGAGAACCATAGGCGATTACAACCTCAATAGCAATCATTGAGAAAACCTTCGATGGAATTATCATCTCCGCAGTATCGAGGAGAGAACCATAGGCGATTACAACCTCAATAACAATCATTGGGAAAACCTTGGATAACTTCTACTGAGTCTTCATCAGAAAAATCTGTTTGGGGTCGATTTAACTGGACTAGAGAAGGCCTTGGACTGGATAAGAAACAGAGAATCTTAGGGTCGATTAACTGAACCGGTCTAGGTCTTGGAATGTCTTCAACTAGGTCTTTAATCAGAAAAATCTGTTTGGGGTTGATTTAACTGGACCAGAGAAGGCCTTGGACTGGATAAGAAATCTTTGGAATCGATTTAACTGAACCGGTCTAGGTCTTGAAATATGATTGAGAATTTAACTGAATCTTTCCTGAAAGGTAAAGGTCAGTCATATGCAATGCATGATATGGACCAAGCAATGATGTTCTCAACATAAATGAGATTTGTAAGATATGATGCGTCTATACATGCTATAATGATGTATGGAAGTGTGATGTTTATGAATGTATTTTTCGTCTAGGAAAGTAAATCCTTGACGGGTGCCGGGAAGTCACTCCAGGGCTGATGTTGGAGAATAGATTTTGCTTCCGCTGGGGATGATAATTGCAAGAATACCGGTAGGAGAAGATGACTCCGTTGGGGAATAAACTTGGCGAATGGAATAACTCTGCGGGGAGGAAAGTACTCTAACGATCTTGATGGGAAGCAATACTCTGTGGGGAGAGAGATACTTTGCTGAGTTGTTGATAATAACTTGCTGGGGATACCATTGTTGTGTTGGAAGTGTTAATAGACTTCGCTGGGGGTAAGAAGACTTCGCCGAGAACGATCTTCCCGTGGCTTTTGGCTGAGGATAACCCAGTTATATCCTGGCAAGGAAATAACTCTTTGAATAAAGCCGGGAGACGTGTTCGTGTTCTGCGAGGATAAGCTTCCAGAATCTACTGGGGATAAGCTTACTGCTTGGGGAGATGGATTCCAACTTTCCTGGGGGACTGGATTGGACTCTCTTGGGGAAGTTTTGAGCTGTATCGGGGAAGTAGCTCCATTGAATGCTGGTATACCGCCGGGGAACAATCTTTAGATCAAGACTGCCGGGGATGCTTGTTAAGGATATATATGCTGTTGGGGAATGTTGATATCTGCTGAAGGATGCTCAACTTCCTTAAGGTTTGATAATAGCTTTGCCTGAGAGTGCTCTGACTGGCTGGCTCACCCTCTGGGGAATTAAGATATCTTGGTTACGTTCTTCAGCTGAACCTACCTTGGTACCTTGGAGGACAGAACAATTAGATTGCTCAGACAACTCTTTATTGCCCCTGTTTCTAATGTTACCTGTAATTAATCCTTTGTTTCGTATGCAAATATTTATGAGTTAGCAAATTATTGTCAATGCATATATCACAAATTTGAACCTTGGACGTTCTTCGCAAGACAAAACAGAAAAGGAAAAAGAATTGGCACTTTTTAACTGAAAAGTATATTTGTATTGATTTTTGAATGGCCTGAAAATAGGCGTTTATGTACAAGAGGCTGAAGTCCTAGTAAGAGAACGCCGCCGAACAAGAGAGTTTATACAAATTTTGTACAAGAGAAAATAAAACAGCTGTGTGAAATGAATGATCCCACTGGGTTTCAACTCTGATATTGCCTTTATAACTCCGAGCGTCTCATCACTTGATGACCTAAACGAAGATGAAGCTGACTGATCGATGTCATCTGAACTTGATGTAGATACCGGATTCTGGATGCAACGTGATCCAATGAGACATAGTATTACGCTTTATCCCTAACTTTTGCCTGGACTGCCCTTTCGGGTTTTCAGTCCACCGGGATACCCATTTTTGCCCAAGCCGCCTTTTCAGGTTTTCGACTTGCCGGGTGTACAAATTTTTTTCATTTCATCCCTTCATTTTGCCCGAACCCTTTTGGTTCGCCGGGAAGCCCTAATTTTTTCCTAGGCATGTCAGCCTAGCGGGTCTTTTTTATGCGTAGTATCTTTTTACTATGTCTGCATTGGCGGGGTGAGGAAGGTCGTCACCATCCATATTGGTTAGAATCATGGCTCCTCCTGAGAACACATGTTTAACCACAAATGGCCCTTCGTACGTAGGGGTCCATTTGCCCCTTGGATCACTCTGAGGAAGGATGATTCGCTTGATTACCAGATCCCCAACTTGATATTCATGTGGTCTGACCTTTTTGTTAAATGCCCTGATCATCCGTTTCTGATACGTCTGACCATGGCAGATAGCAGCAAGTCTCTTCTCATCAATAAGGTTGAGCTGATCAAGTCGTGTTTGGATCCAATCGTCCTCGTTCAGATTTGCATCCTTCATTATCCGGAGAGAGGGTATTTGCACTTCGATCGGTAAGACTGCCTCCATACCATAAACCAAAGAGAAAGGAGTTGCCCCGGTTGACGTCCTGGCTGACGTACGGTACCCATGTAGAGCGAACGGTAACATCTCGTGCCAATCTTTATAAGTCACTGTCATCTTCTGCACGATTTTCTTGATATTTTTATTTGTTGCTTCTACAGCCCCATTCATCTTCGGTCTGTAAGGAGAAGAATTGTGGTGCTGTATTTTGAACTGCTCGCAGAGCTCAGTGATCATTTTGTTATTCAGATTGGTACCGTTATCTGTAATAATTCTTTCTGGGACGCCGTACCGACAGATCAGGTTATGCCGAATGAACCGTGCCACAACAGTCTTGGTTACCGTAGCATAGGATGCTGCTTCGACCCACTTTGTAAAATAATCAATCGCCACTAGGATGAAGCGATGCCCATTGGATGTCGTAGGTTTAATCTCACCGATCATGTCTATGCCCCACATTGCAAACGGCCAAGGCGCAGTCAGAACATTCAGAGGAACTGGAGGAACATGCACCTTGTCTGCATAAATCTGGCACTTATGGCATGTCCTGGAGTGTTGGTAGCAGTCAGCTTCTATTGTGGACCAGTAATACCCTGCCCGAAGGATCTTCTTTGCCATTGTATGTCCACTGGAATGTGTACCAAAGGTCCCTTCATGTAGCTCTTCCATGATCCTTTCTGCTTCAGTCTTATCCACACAACGCAGTAAGGTTGAATCATGGTTTCGCTTGTACAAGATGCCGTTACTAAGGAAGAACTTCGCTGCGAACCTCCTCAGAAACTTTTTATCATTGACAGAGGCACCCTCAGGGTATTCCTGAGCTTCCAGATACCTCTTTACCTCATGGTACCAAGGCTTCTCAGTCACCAACTCAGTCTCGAGATCACAACAATAGGCCGGTTCGTCCAATTTCCAGATGATGATCCGGGGAGCCTCATTATCCCATTTGACCTTGAACATAGAAGACATCGTAGCTAACGCGTCCGCCAGCTGATTCTCTTCTCTAGGAAAGTGTTCAAAGGTTATCTTCGTGAAGTAGGGGATCAAAGTCAACACACATTCTCTGTAAGGAATAAGATTCGGATGTTTCGTATCCCACTCTCCTTTGATCTGATTGATCACAAGAGCGGAATCTCCGAAGACACTCAGAAACTTGATCCTTAGGTCGATCGCAGCTTGAAGACCCATGATGCACGCCTCATACTCCGCCATGTTGTTGGTATAGTTGAAACATAGTCGGGCAGTGAGCGGAGTATGAGTGTCTTGAGGGGTTATTATTATGGCGCCGATACCGTTACCCAAAGCATTGGAGGCTCCGTCAAAGTGCATAGACCATCGGGATCCTTCCTCAGGTCCTTCATCCGGTCCAGGTACTTCACAATCAGTTACTATCATGATGCTTTCATCCGGAAATTCGAAGTTCATTGACTGATAGTCATCTACGGCCTGATGTGCCAAGTGGTCTGCCAATACACTTCCCTTGATGGATTTCTGGGTTGTGTACTGAATGTCGTATTCCGTCAAGATCATTTGCCATCTTGCAATTCTCTCGGACAGAGCAGGCTTTTCAAATATGTATTTTATCGGATCCATCTTTGAGATCAACAAGGTAGTGTGAGTCAGCATATACTGTCTCAGCCGGCGAGCAGCCCATACCAAAGCGCAACAAGTTTTCTCAAGCAGTGAGTATCGGGTCTCAGAGTCGGTAAACTTTTTGCTAAGGTAATAAATGGCGTGCTCTTTTCGGCCAGACTCGTCATGCTGCCCCAGCACACACCCCATTGAGTTGTCAAGCACTGTTAGATATAGTATCAGAGGTCTCCCTTCAACCGGTGGCATAAGGATGGGTGGTTCTTGGAGGTACTCTTTGATTCTATCAAAAGCAGCCTGACATTTATCATTCCAGCGTACTACCTGATATTTCTTCAGCAGCTTGAAGATTGGCTCACAGGTAGCTGTTAGATGCGAGATGAAGCGAGCAATGTAGTTCAGGCGTCCTAAAAAGCCTCTGACCTCTTTCTCTGTCTTGGGAACTGGCATCTCTTGAATAGCTTTGACCTTGGCAGGGTCCACTTGAATACCCTTATCACTTACAACGAAGCCCAGCAACTTTCCAGATCTTACCCCGAAGGTGCACTTGTTCGGGTTCAACCTCAGCTTGTATAGTTTCAACCGGTCAAACAATTTCTGCAGATGATTTAGGTGCTCTTCTTCAGTCTGGGACCTTGCGATCATGTCATCCACATACACTTCTATCTCATGATGGATCATATCATGAAATAAAGCAACCATGGCACGTTGGTAGGTTGCCCCAGCGTTCTTTAGTCTAAAAGGCATGACCTTGTAACAGAAGGTACCCCACTGAGTAACAAAGGTAGTCTTTTCCATGTCTTCAGGTGCCATCTTGATCTGATTGTAACCTGAAAAACCATCCATGAAAGAGAACACCTTATGCTGAGCAGTATTATCAACAAGGACGTCAATGTGAGGTAGAGGGAATTCATCCTTGGGGCTGGCCCTGTTCAGATCCCTGTAATCAACGCACATTCTGACCTTTTCGTCCTTCTTTGGTACTGGCACCACATTAGCAACCCACTGCGGGTAAGAAGTCACTGCAAGGAATCCGGCATCAAGCTGCTTCATAACCTTGGCTTTAATCTTCTCAGACATCTCTGGACGCATACGACAGACCTTTTGCTTAACCGGAGGGCAGTCTTCCTTAGTAGGCAAATGATGGACCACAATATCGGTATCCAACCCGGGCATGTCTTCGTAGGACCAGGCAAATATCTCCAAATAATCATGTAGCATCTTAGTCAACCGTTGCTTCACGCTGAGCTCTAGGTTGGAACCAATCTTTACCTCTTTCCTGTCTTCTTCAGTACCCAAGTTTATTATTTCCACTGGCTCTTCGTGTGGTTGAATTGCCCTCTCTTCCTGAAGCAACAGTCTTGCAAGTTCGCCAGGCACTTCGCAATCATCTTCACCTTCGTCTTCGGCTAAGTTGATCGGATTTTCGAAGTCATAACTGGCAGTAGCAGAGTCGTTACCAGTGAGATCCAGAGTGGATTGAAACCTGTATGAGTGAGTGTGTGTAAATACAGCTGTTTTGAAATATATGTAAAGGAAAGAAAGACAGAAAAGGAGCATAAGATTTGAAATGCGAGAAAACGTCCAAGATTTTCATTTATGATATATGAAATGACAATTTATATGCCCTCACAAATGAAGCCACGGTGCCTCGGGTAAGACACCGGGCCGTAGAGTTTATTTATTGTTTATTACAAATAACAAAACAAAGAAGTTTATTACTGCGTAACAAAAGTAACAGGAGTATGGTCTTTGACAATCCAATTGGTCAATCCGCCATCAGTCGTCGGGTAGATCCAGCTATTGAACTCAGCTTCGTCCACTTCATTGTCCTCCCCAACAACATTCACTCCTGGATTTGTAATGAGCACAGGAGGTCTTCTGGTCTTCGCCTTTCGCATAGCTTTCTGACCCTCTGCAGTAAAACCCAGTCCAAATTTGTCAGTTTTCTGTGTAAAGTCGGGAAGCCTGCCCCAGTTAGCACATTCACCTTTTTGAACCACAACCCGGGCATCCTTCAGGGAAGCCATCTTCAAAGGAACATTCTCTTCGATTGCTGTTTCTGCTGCTGCTGAAATTGGAAGCACCTCCTCGAAATGCTGAAAGGGGGTTTCAATAAACTCCCCGTCCATCTCAATGTATCTGAAGGAATTCAAGTGGCTCACCATATACTCCTCCTCTCCTTGCACAGTGACGATCTTCCCTCTGACGGGGTACTTCAGCTTCTGGTGCAAGGTAGAGGTCACTGCCCCAGCTTTATGGATCCAAGGTCGACCCAGTAGACAAGAGTATGATGGAAGGATATCCATCACATAAAAAGTAGAGTCAAACACCTGAGAGCCCACACGAATAGGAATGTCAACCTCTCCATGAACCATCCTCTTGGAACCGTCAAAGGCCCTGACGATGATATTGCTGGGTTTCAGTTCCAGGCCTTCACAATCTAAACGGTCTAAAGCCTTCTTGGGTAGCACATTCAAGGAAGAACCAGTATCCACCAATAAATGTGCCAGAGTAGTGCCCCTGCATTCGATAGAGACATGCAGGGCATCATTGTGGTCTCTTCCCTTCACAGTCAGGTCAGCATCTGAGAAACCCAAGCCGTTGTCCGCTGTCAGATTTGCTACGCAATCAGTGAATTGGACAGCAGATGTCTCCTGTGGCACATGGGCCGTCTTGAGAAATGAGATCAAGGCCTTAGCATGGGCCTCGGAGCATAGCAATAAGGAGAGCATGGAGATCTTGGAGGGCGTATGCCCCAACTGCTCGACAACGTTGAAGTCTCTCTTCTTTATTATTTTTAAAATTTCCTCCATTTCTTGTTGGGAGGCCTCAGCATTTATAGGTATCGGTGCCTCTATCCGGGCAGGCTCATCTTCAATTCCTTTGCCCCGAGCATTAGATGACTCGGCAGCAGGGGAAACAACTTGATCAGCAACAGGAACAGGTACACTTGTAGGTGTTATAAGGAGGGGTCTTCAAGTAGCGGGCGGTGCAATGTCAGGCGAGAAGAGCCTGCCACTGCGGGTAACCTTGGCTGGGCCAGTGATATCACAGACACTGGCGCCAGTGTTGAATTCTTGTTTGATTCCGTTCACATACACATATGCCCCATAATGCCAGGGGACAGCTTTATCAGATACATAGGGGAGAGGCCCCGAAACAGTAATAACCACAGGTGCAACAGTCATGATTTGAACAGGCTTCTTCGGGTGAGCCTTGATTGGATTATTGAAGATGGTAACCACAGAAACTTCTTCTACCGGAACCAACTGAACAACAGACTTCTTAAACAGAATCTCCTTGCTATCCATTAGGCTTTGGATGCCTAACTTCAGCAAGGGACAACCAGATAGGGAAACAGCACAGAACAGGAAACCCTCACTGCAACCCGGAAATAAACCTGCCAGCAGCAGGTTCCTCTTGACAGTCTTCAGAGGAGTAGCTAGATCATCCACAGAAACAGCGTAAATATCTTCATCAACGGCGTTTACCCCATGCTGAGGCATAGGAGCAGTAACCACATTCGGCCTCTCAGGCGCTTCGAACTGTATCTCTTTTGCGTCAATAAGGTCTTGCACCTTATTCCTTAATGCCCAACAGTCATCAGTGGAATGCCCCGGGCTATCAGAATGGTACGCACAGTGGGCATTTGGGTTGTATTTGGGGGAGGCAGTGTTCACACCTTTGGGTGCCTCTCTAACAGTCACTAGATTGGTGGATAGCAACTGTGGCAAGATCTGCGATAAGGTCATGCTCAAACGGGTAAACTCTCTCCGGGGTCTTTCAGCCCTTTGAGGATTGGTTGGCCGAGGAGCGGCAGCAGGCTTGGCAATCATTACCGCACTGACAGATTGGCGGCGCTCATATTTCTCTGGTCTCCGGGAGCCATATACAGCACTAGCCTCCTTTTTGAAGGGTTTCTTCTCAGAACTAGACGATGCACCCTTCGGAATCTTTCCAGACTTCAACCCAGCCTCAATTCTCTCTCCAGTCAGAATCAGATCAGTGAACCCTGCAGACGAATTCCCGATAAGATGGTTGAAAAATGGCCCAGATAGGGTCCCCAAGAACATGTCTACCAACTCCCGATCAGTCAACGGAGGCTGCACCCTGCCAGCCAGATCCCTCCACTTCTGAGCGTACTCCTTAAAACCTTCACTTGAACCTAACGACATACCCTGGAGTTGGGTACGTGTAGGGGCAAGGTCGGTATTATATTGATACTGCTTATAGAAAGCAGTAGCCAACTCCTCCCAGTTACGAACCTTGGTCCCATTCAGTTGATAGAACCATTCGAGATGAGTCCCTGAAAGACTCTCCTGGAAGAAGTGGATCCACAAATTCTTATCTACTGAGTACGGTTGAATCTTCCGAACATAGGACCTGAGATGTAGCTTGGGACAAGACGCCCCGTCATATTTGGTGAAATATGGTGCTTTGAATTTACGAGGAATGATCACACCAGTAGACAAACCCAGATCTCCAAAATCCAGCCCAGGCACCTGTTGTATCTCCATAGCATTCAACCGGTCTTCCAACTGTTTGTAGCGGTCTTTTGCAGGAGGATACTGCTCTTCATCAAAATCGGTCTCGTTGTCAGAGACTACCGGACTAGGACCTTTTTCCGCTTGAGGAGTACCCTTGCCAATGGAAGAACTAGCCTCTTCATTTTGCAGAGTGTTGCCAAACCTTCGGCCCGAGTTGAACAGAACAGTTCTTCTCTTCTTCTTCTTTTCCTTCTTCAGGAGCAGAGCCTTCAGCTCTTCTTGGCCCTGAGCCAAACCCATGATTACTTCCTGAAATTGCGCATTCTGCGCCTGAAGAGCCTTGATGGACATCTCAGTTGAGGATGAGTCAGGATTCATGATGCTGAAATAAACAGCGAAGAACGGTAAGCAACCTGAAAAGAAGAAAAACCTGCTATGCACATGATGCATGATATGCGTTTATGCAATGTATTCAAGGGTTCGAAAGTTCAAATTTGTTGTAGACAAAAAGGAACACACGTTATCATTAAGGAAATAATTGTTCAATACATCAAAGCCTCATGGGCAAAATAATACAAAAGCAAATTAATCCTAAAATACACTACGCATCCTCTTTGGAGCTATGTAAGTGTTGAGATTCCTCTCCTCATGCAATAGGCGGGTGAGCTCCAAGACCTTCTTTTCACTAGCATGTAGACTGGTCTCAAGAGAATTTCGTTCTTCCTTAAGCTGGATCCAGCTCTTCTGCATCTCTTCCCAGGATGTGGGCATATCAGGGTGCTGAATAGTGCAGGACACTTCTCCTTCCAAGACTGGCTCTTTGATCACAGGGAGCATATGGGGATAAGGCATCACTAACTTCTGGGAGCGGGCTCGTACCCACTTGAGATAAGGTTCCAACGGGATGGAATTCCTGTGCCCAAGTGTCTTGCTGTCTATCCTACTGGGCATCCTCCAAGCTCTGATAAATCTCTGGCGAAGTCCTTGTGCATCGTTGTCGAAGTCAAAAACTATGTCAGGAATTAACATGTCATGAGGACCATCCCTCCGAGCATAACCAAACTGTCTCCAAGCCAGACATGGGTTGTAAGTAATACCTCCTCTGATTCCAAGTAAAGGAACATTAGGGTACTCCCCGCAACGATCAATGATAGTGACATCTTCTCTGGACCGAGGGCACCAATGTATATCTGCATGTGTGAGAGTCATTAACCGTTGTGACCATCTCAAACCCCGCTCATTCTTCAAGACTGATTGTGGAAGGTGCGAAATAAACCACCTTCCCAGGAGAGGAGTGCAACACATAAGGACACCTCTTTTTCTCATGGTTCGAGTGTAACATGAGTGAAGGATGTCCCCCAGCAACGTAGGTATAGGATTCCTGGACATAAAGATCTGGACAGCACTGATATCTATAAGCTGATCTGGGTTAGGGAACAACACCAAACCATAGACAAGGAGGGCCACAACTTCTTCAAAAGCTTGTAGGTCAAGGGAGTTCCAACATTCATGGGCCTTTTCAAACAGAAACCTGGCTAAGAACCCTTTGATCCCACTTCTAACTTCCCAATGTCCCTTGAGGTCAGATGACTGTAGGTGCAAGGCTTTAGCAATCTCTTCAAGCTTGGGTTCCTTTTCCGCGCCGTTGTAGGGTAGTTGATCAAGGATAGGGATCTTCAGGAGCCGGGAGAACTCCTCCAATGTAGGTACCAGCTGATAGTCCAAGAAGGTGAAACAGTGATGCAGAGGGTCAAAGAACTGGAACAGGACCTTTATCATGTCTTCCTCAATGTTGGTATTGACCAAGCTGATGAGTCTTCCATGTCTCTCACTGAATGAAGAACTCGCGGGAATCCTGGATATAAACTCCTTAAGCTGAGGGGGGATCCTTACAAGACTGACTTGAATTGTCTTTCCACGAACAGTTTCCATGTCCTACAAAACAAAGAACAAAGATGAAGATTCGAACCCCTGAAATGGTTAGTCAATGCATATGATGCTGGATGATGTCATGATGCTATGATTAAACACACCACAGATATTTACAAAGACAAACATGTAAGGCACACAAGGCACACAAGACAAGCCCTTAGGTTTTAAGGACAGCATGGGGTCTGGGTATTACCCTCTTGAAGTTGGTGGGCTCAACCTGTCCTATTAGAAGTAACCGGGTTCTAAGGGTCCCAATATCACGGGATTGCTTTCATTGTTCATCGTTTCAATTTAGCCACTGAACTGGCGACCGAAATATTCCAAGAAAGCAACCCTCAATTGAGTGTAGTATCGAGTATCAACCAACCTCGGACTGCACCAAAGTCAGTTATCTCACTACCCTAAAGAGGCCAAGATAGTTCAATTAAGGTTCCTAAGGTCTGTTGATGCTTCACGACACCACACGGAGGCCCCGTACTCTCCTTGACTGAACTCAAGGGTTACCGGTACACACCAAAGTGCCACATCAACGTAGCAGACTGTTTCAACCATGTCGGTATACCCCGCACAGTTCCCTCACAGTCTTGTTGCTACTTTCTAAGAAGGTATCCCCCAGATCCGGGTTAGGATCTATAGAACTCCCAAGCAACCCACAATAATAAAGCAAGCAAAGAAAGCAATTGAAAACACAGTTATGAACTAACCTTAAGGTACACCTCACTTTAAGTTTAGGTCCCCAGCAGAGTCGCCAGTTCTGTGATCGGTGGATCTGGAACTGACTGTTTAACGCTGGTTCGCAAAATGTCGCGGAAGCAAGAGTCGCCACCGTCTTTTATTTTTTCCAAATGGAAAGGACAAAAGCACAGAAAAATTCCTTATAGAGATCGCTCTCGGTTCGGGAGGTAGGTTATAGAAAGGGAAGGTGTTAGCACCCTTTCTATCCATGGTTATCCATGGGCTCTTAGATACTTGCTCATTTGTGTTTTCAAAAATGGTTTATTTGCTTTTCAACTGTGGGTTTTAAAAAGTCTCTTTGAAAATTCCAGTTCGACTCTTGTATCGGTCCTCAAGAGTGTTTGAAAAAATGCTTTCGAAAGCTTTTTGAAAATGTGTTGGTGTGAAAAGTATTTTTGAATTTGTTTTGAAATTAGAGCAAGTATCTACGAGAACCTACCTACCCTAAGGAATTCGTCTGTGTAAATGTCCTTTAAAGTAGTGCCGTCCCACCATTAAGAGGTAGGTAGCACCACCGTTGGAGGTGTTCGGGTCAATTCGAGGTTCGGGACATGGTGATCACCAGAGCAATAGGAAGACACCTTAGAAGCTACCCTCATGCCAGGTTCTCGGATCATGAGGACTTACTAAGACATCCTCTACTCGAAGATCACCTTTCGAGGCAAGGCAACAGTGAGGCGTACCCTAGGGGTGGTGTGTGATTTGTGTGTCAGATTCAGATATTTTATCTTGTCATGTTATGGGTGAGCTACGCGTTTATTTTTATTTAAGTCATTCAGTCTTGCATGCATTTATTTACAGTTAAAATATTGCGAGAAATAAAAGTTCTAAAGCTATTACAAGGGCGCGGGTCCACATCGCCGAAATTTCCAGAACCCGATTTGACAGAAAGTAAATAAATAAAGTAAAGGTGCGAAAGATAAAAATGTTTACACGGCTTTGGGAGAGGTACATAAAGATTAAAAGAAAAAGAAATAAATACGCGAATTGAAATTTAACTTAGAAACGAGGGCGTTGGACCCTTTTTAATTAAATTAAATTAAACGATTATTAAATTAATAAAATTAAAATGAAAAGAAATTGTTTTTGGTATTTTTGTATTTTTATGATTTTAATGAAAAAGAATCAAATGAAATTAAAAGATTAATCCTAATTCTAATTGTTTTAGTTTATTAAGAAAGTATTAAATTTTAACCTAATATTAACCTAATTATTTACATGCAAATCTTGATTTATAAAAAAAATAATATTTTAATAATTAATTATTGTGAAAGAAAAGAAAAAAGGATAAAAAATTAATTAAACCTTAATCCTACAAATTTTAGGTTTTTATTGAAAAAATATTAAGATTAAGTCCTAAATTTAAAACTAAGTGAATTAATGAATTTTATTTACAAAAAATATTAATTAAATAAATGTATTTTAATTTTGTCCTTTCTGATTTTTTATATTGTTTTTATGTTTTTTTATGAAAAATTAAATCAAAAGAATTAATTGAAAAGAATAATAATTGAAATAGAAAGAATAAAAAAATATAGAAGATTGCAAACCTAGGGGGGTTCTGCCCCTAATTTGGAGGTGAGACTTTAGCATTCAGGCCCAATTATCCCTGGCCCCATTGACCTTTTCAGGATGCGTGTGGGATCTTTGACTAGGGTTTACCATGCTCTCCAGATCTGGTCCCTTGATTGAGTGCAATTGGCCAAGTGGCGTGTTGGATTGAGGGATGCATAGTGGTCTACAACGCTGAAGCTACACAGAATTATTAGTGGAAAAATAATATGGAATGGTGAGGGACCTGGGATCGAACCCAGGTCCTGAAGGTCATCACACACATGCCTAACCAATCAAGCCAAACGCGCGTCTTGTATATTAAACAACAAACAATGAATATAAAATAAACAATGGTTAGTGGGGCCTCCGCGCGCGAAAATTTGAATCAACCAGTCAGAGCTTGCCACCGAGTCATCGTCTTCTTCGCTTGTTTATTTCCTGAAACACAAAAAACATTGGCAACGGTTTTGAACCGTTCTAAAAGGCATTATTCCAGAAAATAGCGAATAAGCCATATGGCCTCATAAATTAGGCGCGAGGGTTGGTTTCTCTTCGTCCAAGCATGCTTGTTTCAATGGTCCAGGTCTTGAGTGCTAATTTTTCCTTAAATGGAAAACCCCAATTCAAAGCTTGGGAAACCCTAATATCCAACAATGGTGAAATCGCGTATGGGTGATAAAAATACAATTAAATTACACAGTTAGCATCAGAATCCATCAATTAGTCAGAATCCATAAGAAAAATGCAATGAATGTGCTTGAAAATCAAAATACGATTATGCATATTATATGAAAAAGTTTGATTTCTGGATACCGATTCAAAGGGCTATGCGTATGGAAAGCTATCCAGTTAGACTCAGTGATGTCCTAGGAAGGTAATGGAATGAATTTCTTGGCTTGAATCGACTTGCAAGTGTGTTTTCAGTTTTGAGTTTTTCTTGAAAAAATTCAAGTTTGCATCTGGTTTTTCTGCGCAGCTTGGAGTCTATGATCACTAGGGTTGTGTTTTGTATTTATGTGTGGATGATTTAGGTCAAAGAAAACAACCAAAAACCTTGGCATTCATGACTTTCAAGATTTGATTTTCAAAGATCTTTTCAAATATTTTTTCATGCTATTTTGGCTTCAATCATATCCAATCACTTCAATTCCTTCCATATTTGATTGTACACGAAATATTGATCCTATTTTATGCACAAAAAGATTCAAAACATTAGGCTTGGTATTTTTCATGTATTTTATTTAATTAAATGAATTATTAATGATAAAAATCCAAATAAATAAATAAAAATGATAAAAAAAACTTCCCTTTGGGCCACATGGTCGTGCACATGCCTTGGATGATGAATTGTGGAAGAAAAAGAGGCCCATTAGCAATTTTAGGTCATTTGAAATAATATTGACTTTTCAAAATATCCAAAGATTTCCCAACTTCTACAAGGCATAACTTGCTCAATTTTTAAGCTTTTCTCATGTTCTTGGACATTTTGGAAAGGTCTTTGAGTCCTTTAACCAATGCCTTTGGTCCCATGTCATTTTGATTTACCAATCTCAAGTTATGGCCTTTGACTTAAAGTACCTTTTTGTTGACTTTTGAAAATGACCTATAATGTTGAAATTGATAACTTTTTGTGAGAGCATTTCTTGGACTTTAAGTGTGAAGAGGAGTTGTTGGAAATGTCTTTCTCTTCAAAATGAGCTTTGGATGGAATTTTTCTGATAATCCATCTGAAAGTTATGCCCTGGTCAATTTACAGTTGACTTTTTCAACTGTCCAAATATGGAAACTTTTGCATCTTGATGATTTTTGAGCCAAGCTTTGAGAATCATGATCAAGCATTGATCAAATGATGTTTGTGGCTTCAAAATGAGATGTTGACCAAAAATTTGAACTTTTGACTGTCAAATGACCATTTTGCCCCTACAGTTGACTTTAGTGCAATTAGGGTTTTGACTGTGCAATTTTGTGCTGAAAGTCTTGAAACTTGGTATGAGGATGCTTGACCATATTTGTAGGCATGTGGGACTTGATTGGACCCTTGGAAACTTCATTTTCTTTGTCAGAACCAAAACCCTAATTTTGACTGTTTAGGAGGCCCTTGCACTGTGCAACCCTTGGGGAATTTTGCAGCTTTGACTTTGCAATTCTTGAAGAATATGGGAGGGCAAATTTTGGGGTACAACAACAGGAAACTCTGATGAAATCAGCATCAGAACATCAATATCAACATCAACATCAGAAGTTCAATACATGTGCTCACGCTGAAGTCTGATGAACAGAATTTGCGCTCAACACACTCTGACTCTGATCAGGATCTTATCAATGTCATCAGCACTCAGAAGCAATCAGAATAAGCTAAAAGCCAAAGAACGCTTTGATCTTAATCAAGCAGAACATTCTGAAGTGTTAACGTCACTACATTCAAGGCAGATTAATTACCAACGGCTTTATTCCAAGACAAAGATCTTCTCAAAATGGAAAGAACGTAATGAGCATTGAAATGGAATTATTGGCATCAACGTATCTTTTCCAAGAAGTATTTAAACAAATCAGTGAGAAAGAAAATGGCTAATGCTCTACAGTACCTCACACGCATATACACGCCAAAAGCAATCATCATCAAGCTCGTTCTCACTTTTGCTAAAAGCTCTCAATTGATTATTCTATAGCTCTAGCAATCAAGTATCATCTAAGCTTTATTTTGTGTATTATCACAGTTGTGATATATCGTTTTTCCAGAAAACATTCAACACACATTTGTTCATTTTTCTATGAAAGAATTTCCTTGAGAAACCGGTATGTGGTTTAGAATCAAGAAGGCTTTAGCAGTTGTTAAAGCAGTTTTGTATTCAGTTGAATATAGTGGATTAAGACCTCGTTGGAGAGAGGCGAAATCACCTTGACGGGTGGACTGGAGTAGTTTGAGATCAAACGAACCATGATAAAAATAATGTGTTGTCTGCATTTGATTTCAAGTTTTAACAATTCAACCCCCCCTTCTTGTGTTTTTCACATCTTCAATTGGCATCAGAGCGCCTAGTTCTGAGTTCATAACACTTAACCGTGTCAATATAAGATCCATCGTTGAAAAACACTGTGGCAGGACAACATCAAAACATCAACAATGACAACAATGAAGAAAGAGACAGATTCAGTGGCAAACCTCCAGTCTTTTATGGAGGGAACTTTGATTACTGGAAAGACAGAATTGAAAGCTTCTTTCTAGCCCATGATGCTGATCTGTGGGATATGGTGACAGATGGATACACGCACCCTGTGAGTGCAAGTGGTCAGAAGATTGACAGAAAAGCAATGTCTGATCAACAAAAGCGTGATTTCAAGAATCATCACAAGGCCAGAACCATTCTTCTCAGTGCTATCTCTTACTCTGAATATGAAAAGATATCAAACAGAGACACTGCCAAGAACATGTTTGATTCTCTCAGAATGACGCATAAAGGCAACCTTCAAGTGAAAGAAACTAAAGCTCTTGCGCTCATTCAGAAGTATGAGGCATTCAAGATGGAAGAAAGTGAATCTATTGAAACAATGTTCTCAAGATTTCAGATTCTGGTTGCTGGTCTCAAAGTTCTGGACAAAGGGTATTCTACTGCTGATCATGTTAAGAAGATCATCAGAAGCTTGCCAAAACAGTGGAGGCCAATGGTCACAGCGCTGAAGCTAGCTAAAGATCTCAACAAAATCACTCTGGAGGAACTTGTCAGCTCCCTCAGAAGTCACGAGATAGAGCTAGAAGCTGATGAACCTCAAAAGAAAGGTAAGCCATTAGCTTTGAAATCTAACAGAAAATATGACTCCAAGGTTTTGCAGGCTGTTGAAGAAACCTCTGATGGGTCCTCATCAGAAGAAGACAAATTGTCTCTCCTCTCCAGAAGGGTGAACCAACTGCGGAAGCAGAGGCAAAGAAAGTTCAGGAATTCTAGAAGATCTGAGAACCAGAACGAATCCTCCTCCAGATACAGAAGGTCAGAATCATCCTCTAGACACAGAAGATCTGAAGGCTCTTCAGGAAGCAGAAATACAAACAACAAATACATCATCTGCTATGAGTGTAATGAGCAAGGACACTACAAGAGTGAATGCCCAAAGCTTCAGAAGGAAAAGCCCAGAAGAAAGTTTGGCAAGGAAAAGAAGAAAAGTCTCATGGCTACATGGGATGACTCTGACACATCTGAAGCTGACTCAGAATCAGATGATGAGAGAGCAAACATAGCTCTCATGGCAAACATAGCAGAAGACAATGAAGCTTCTGAATCAGACTCTGAATCAGACACAGAAGAGGTATTTCCTGACTTTGCTATTAATTTTACTAAGGCTGAACTAGCTGAAAGCCTCAATGAGATTCTGGAACGATATCAGCAAATCAGAGTCAAATTCAGAAACCTGAAAAGGGATCTTGCTTCTGACTCTGATGAAACTGAGAGTCTCAAATTGGAGAATTCTGAGTTGAAAAATAAACTTTCAAAATTAGAAAATCAATTACAAAACTCTCAGAAGGAAACAATTCCTGAAACTCCCAGTAGTGCTGATGAGATCATCAAGGAGTATGATCACAGCTTTCAGAAGTTTCTAGCTAAAAGCATAGATAGAAGCAAGATGGCTTCAATGATCTATGGAGTTAGCAGAAATGGTAGAAAAGGAATAGGATACCAAGGTAAGGTACCTACACCAAAGAATGTCATGGATTTAGTTATTAAACGAACTCCTCTTAATTCACACTTTGTATATGGGCACACACACGACATTAAATATACCAGTAGTAATTTTTTTGTCAAACCAAAATTCAACCAGAGTTTTGGTAAAACTAACAAATCAAGACCCAAGAAAATATGGGTACCTAAGGATAAAATAATACATGTTGCAGATATCTTTAGCAGCAAAGCAGAAACACCAGTCATGGTACCTGGACTCTGGCTGCTCACGACACATGACGGGAAGAAGGCATATGTTCCAAAGCCTGGAACTTAAGCCTAGAGGCCACGCAGACTTTGGAGGCAATCAGAGGGGAAAGATCATTGGCTCTGGAACAGTAGGTAATAGAAATCTTCCCTCTATAAGTAATGTTTTATTAGTAGATGGATTAATGCATAACCTTTTATCCATAAGTCAATTAAGTGATAACGGTTATGATATAATCTTTAATCAAAATTCATGTAAAGCTGTTAGTCAGAAAAATGGGACTATCCTGTTTAATGGAAAGAGGAGAAACAACATTTACAAAATCAAACTTTCTAAACTGAAAAGTCAGAATGTAAAGTGTCTTCTGTCTGTTAACAACGAGCAATGGATCTGGCACAGAAGATTGGGGCATGTTAGTATGAGAAGAATATCTCAAATTAACAAACTCAATCTGGTCAGAGGACTTCCTAACCTGAAGTTCAATTCAGATGCTCTGTGTGAAGCATGTCAGAAAGGCAAGTTTGCAAAACCTGCTTTCAAATCTAAAAACGTTGTTTCTACCTCTAAGCCATTAGGACTTCTGCACATTGACTTATTTGGACCAGTTAAAACTGCTTCAGTCAGTGGCAAGAAGTATGGGTTAGTAATCGTAGATGACTATAGCAGATGGACATGGGTAAAGTTCTTAAGACACAAGGACGAGTCATAATCTGTGTTTGTCACCTTCTGTAACCAAGTTCAGAATGAAAAGGATCTTAGAATCGTCAAAGTCAGAAGTGATCATGGTGGAGAGTTTGAAAACAAAGATTTTGAATCATTTTTTAATGACAAAGGCATTCTGCATGATTTCTCTTGTCCTAGAACTCCCCAACAAAATGGAGTTGTAGAACGAAAGAACAGAACATTGCAAGAAATGGCCAGAACCATGATCAACGAGACTAACGTTGCTAAGATCTTCTGGGCAGAGGCAATAAACACAGCATGCTACATTCAGAATAGAATCTCCATAAGACCTATTCTGGAAAAGACTCCATATGAACTGTGGAAGAACAGAAAGCCCAACATTTCATATTTTCATCCATTTGGATGTACTTGTTTTATTTTAAATACTAAGAATTATTTTAACAAGTTTGACTCTAAAGCACAGAAGTGTATTATGTTAGGATACTCTGAACGCTCAAGAGGGTACAGAGTATACAATACAGAAACACAGATTCTGGAAGAATCAATCAGTGTTCATTTTGATGACAAGCTTGACTCTCAAAAGTCAAAGCAGAATGAATTACTTGCAGGTATGGAAGTTGAATTCACAGGTACTGAAGACAAGTCATCAGAAGCTCTTAACAGAGACACTCCCTCAACATCAGAAAAAGGCACTGCAAGCAATCCAGCATCTTCTGTTGATACACCTCAGAAAAGACCATCCAGAAGCAGCATGGATCATCCAGAAGAAACTATCTTAGGAAGAAAGGAAGATCCAATCAGAACAAGATCCAGCTTCAGAAACTCTGAAGAATCCCTCATGGGACTTGTTTCTCTGATTGAACCATCCTCAATTGATGAAGCACTTCTGGACAATGACTTGATTCTAGCAATGCAAGAGGAGCTGAATCAATTCACCAGGAATGACGTATGGGATCTGGTTCCTAAACCAAAAGGATTCAACGTCATTGGAACAAAATGGGTGTTCAGAAACAAGCTGAATGAACAAGGTGAAGTTGTCAGAAACAAGGCACGATTGGTAGCACAAGGTTATAGTCAGCAAGAGGGGATAGACTATATAGAAACCTTTGCTCCAGTCGCCAGGTTAGAATCTATCAGACTCTTAATTTCTTTTTCTGTTAATAAAGGCATCACTCTGTATCAGATGGATGTTAAGAGTGCATTCTTAAATGGCTATATAGAAGAAGAGGTATATGTGCACCAACCCCCTGGTTTTGAAAGCTCAAAAAATCCAGAATATGTTTTCAAACTAAATAAGTCATTGTATGGTCTGAAACAAGCTCCCTGGGCTTGGTATGAAAGACTAAGTAACTTCCTGTTAGAAAATGAATACACCAGAGGGAAGGTGGACACAACCTTATTCTGTAAAACAGTTAAGAATGACATTTTAGTCTGTCAGATTTATGTTGATGATATAATATTTGGATATACTAAACCCTCTCTGGGAAGAGAATTTGCTAAGTGTATGCAGGCAAAATTTGAGATGAGCCTGATGGGGGAACTAGAACTCTTTCTGGGCATCCAGATCAATCAAACCCCAGAAGGAACTTACATTCATTAGAGCAAATATGTCAGAGAACTTCTGAAGAAACTTGATCTCTCAGAATGTAAGCCATCAAAGATTCCAATGCATCCCACGTGCATTCTGGAAAGAGAAGAGGTAAGCAAAAAGGTAGAACAGAAAGTCTACAGAGGTATGATTGGTTCTCTTCTTTATCTTACAGCCTCAAGGCCTGATATTTTATTCAGTGTATGCATTTGTGCAAGATTCCAATCAGATCCTAGAGAATCTCACTTAACAGCTGTTAAGTGAATTTTCAAGTATCTGAAAGGTACTACTAATCTGGGTTTGTTTTATAGAAAATCTGGTGATTACAACTTAGTAGGTTACTGTGATGCTGACTTTGCTGGAGACAGAGTAGAACGCAAAAGCACTTCTGGAAGCTGCCAGTTTCTGGGAGAAAACTTGATCTCTTGGTCCAGCAAAAGATAATCCACCATTGCTCTATCAACAACAGAAGCCGAATACATAGCGGCAGCTGGATGCATCACACAAATGCTTTGGATGAAAAGTCAACTTGAGGACTTCCAGATTTATGAGAGTAACATTCCTATACTATGTGATAATACTTCTGTTATTTGCTTAAGTAGAAATCCAATTTTGCATTCTACGGCTAAGCATATAGAAATAAAACATCATTTTATTAGGGACTATATTCAGAAAGGCATTTTAAACTTAAAATTTATATATACAGACCATCAATGGGCTGATATCTTTACAAAACCACTTTCTGAAGATAGGTTGAACTTCATTCTGAAACATCTCAGCATGAAGCTCTGTCCAGAATAAAACTGTTTTAATTTTATATATTAACCTTCAGAATCATGTTTATTACTCTGTGAACTTCTGATCAATCCTCCTTCAGATTTTTAGAAATACAGATTGTATCAGATCTATCCATGAAGCTCTGAGCTTTTCAGTTCAAGGATAGAAGTGATGTTCACTCAAAGCAAACAAGTGTCATCCAGTCATCAGCTGGTTCCTGAGGCTGAACACGCGTTCACGCTTCTGAAAAGGCAAAACGCTGATTGGTTGCATTGAGACACATGTCACTGCAATATTTCATCAGGTTCCCAGAAAGATGTATCAGCTGAGCAATATGAGGTTCCTCTCAGAATGCTACTCACTCCAGTCAAGAACCTGGAAGTACTGTCAGAGATTATAGTGGATTTCAACAGTTTGAAGGAAAATGGTTTTGATTTATCAGAAGAGATTCAAGCTCAAGGATGGGAGAGATACTTTGACAGGTTGGTGGATCCAACTTTCCCTATTTTGGTTAAGGAATTCTGGATTCACGCCTCTTCCTCAAATCACCAAGTCACCTCTTATATAATGGGGAAGAAAATTGTGATTACTGAAGACCTAATTGCAAAACTGATTGGATACAATGGTGGTGGTATACGCTGTATAGACATGGCAGAAAGATGTTCAGATGTTGCTGTTATAGCAAGGCAAATTTTCACGCTGGGGCTTCCCTCCAGCAAGATAAGGGATCTGAAAGATAAGCACAGAATTTGGGCAAAGATTATTCTGGGCTGCTTCAACCACAGGAAGCCTACAAGCTCTCCTGATTACATAAACATAGATCAGCAGTTTCTGATCTATTTTATCAATCAGAAGGTAAATATTAATCTAGCTCATCTTCTGTTCAACCATCTGAGAACTAGCGTCAAGGAGACAAGGGAAGAGGAACGCACTAAAAGGGATTGGATACCCTTGGGCAGATTGATATCAGATATTCTGACTGAGAATAGGCTGATTGAGCACTTGACAGAAGCACAAGAGATCAGCACCTTGGAACCTTCTGTTGGCAAGCAGATGAATGCCAAGAATCTAAAGAAGATGAAGCTGATAGAGAACATTAAGAAGGAGCCCAGCATTACTCCTTTTGCTGAAATCTCCAGCAGGAGAATCCCTCTGGACGACTTTCCCATGTTCTCAGAGATTGACTCCAAGCCTCAAATAGTTCTGAGATACTTGGATGCGTGCAAAGTTGATGGTACAACACCGAATCTAAACTTTCAAGATCTTCAGCAGAAGGCACCAGAGGTTGCTCTGATGAAGACTAAGAAGAGAAAAGCTGCTCCAGAAGGATCATCACAATACACTCCAAAGAAAAGAGGTAATCTTGTTTCTGTATCTGTTTTAAGTTCAAGTGTTGTTTCCTCATCTATTCCTACTCCCGTTCCAACTCCAGCTAATATCCCAACTCCCCAAACCTTTGAAGATTTTGTAGACTTTGACCCTTCTGAGTCATTAACCCTCAGAAGATCCCGCTCCAAACCACAAAATTCAAATACTACAGCCATTCCAGAACCAGAACTTGCACAAGTTATGTCTGATATTGAACAACATACTTCCGCTCCTGAAACAAACAATCCAAATACACAACCAGAAATTCCCATTTCTCCACAACCTGACATCCCACTTTCACCCATTCCAGAAACTCCCTTCTCTCCTATACCAGAACAAGAAATACCATAACCTTCCTCTCCCCAACCCGAAAATAATCCATCATCTCCTCCACATGCACAAACTCCACAACCTGAGACACAAAACTCTGAGGCTCAAACCTGAGTCTCCTGAACCACAACCCTTGGCCATTCAACTGCCTTGTGGTACAACTGTGAACATGTCTCAACTACCATCCTCACCAGAAACAACTCCTCCCAACACCGCATCAAGTCTAATCGTTATTTCTGATTCTCCTACTCACTCACCCAAGAAAAATACAGAAAACCACAGCAAGACAGTCATTGATCTAACAATCCTTGAACGTCTTGCTGCAATAAACCAGAAAACTGCCATCCCCAAACCTAAACAACCAGATGTTGGTTCCAGCATGATGAACTTTGAATCATATATGCAAAAAATGGATATCTTCTTTGAAACAAGCAACTCTGGAAGTTGTTGATCCTGCTGTATCAGATCATCTATGGACTCAATTTAGAAGATGGGTATGTGCTGAAACTTTCAAGCTACAAGACCAGGGCTATGGACAGGTTCAGCAGAACTTCAGCAATCTGCTGAAGGAAATGGAAGGTCCAGTTCTGAGCAAGTTGCTGAAGGAAGAAGTTCTGCATATGGACAGTGAGCCTTGGTCTGAAAAGCGTCCAGCATCTCAAGTTCAAGCTGCAGAAGAACAGATAATTCAAGATGAAGACTTGGGTTAAGCAGAAGAAGCTACAGAAAGCTCTGATAAGCAGACTGTATCTGAAGATCCTCAAACTTCCTCTATTGATAGGCAGACTCTGGAGGATCTGAAGAGATCAGACATGCTGATGAATGAACGAATGGACAAGCAGGATATCAAGATTGAATCTATTGCAAACATGGTAGCAAAGCAAACCGAAACCAGCGAACAAATCAAGAGCATGTTGGAAGCACTGTTCACACGACTTCCTCCTTCTTCTTAGATTTTTCTTATGTTTTCCTTGTTTTCTTATGTTTGTCTGTAATATTTCTACTTGTTCTAAACTATCCTTGCTTCTGTTTTAATAACAACCGTGTTTTGCTCTAATGTTTTTTAACTCTGATTATATATGCTTTTTGATAGCTGACAAAAAGGGGGAGAAAGAATGATATTTTCAATAACGGTTTACTGAGACAAAAGTCTCAAACATTCTAACATTCTTATATATTTGAAGTTCTTTGTTCTGAAAAGCTTACAGGTACAAGAATCTGAAGAACTCTGATAAAGCAAAATTCGGATGCTTAAAGAAAGGTTCAATAAAGCTCTGATACTCAAGGAATCAAAAGGAAATAATCAACTCAGGGGGAGTTTTTCTCATCTTTACTCTAATACTTTTTATTTCTAACCCTCTCAGCTCTGATAACTTTTTCTCATTATCTGATTAGCTCTGATATTGTTTCCTCTCTATTCTTAAATTCTGATACTTTCATCACTTTATTTTAATTGAAAAAATCTTGTTTTTGTCATCATCAAAAATGGGGAGATTGTTAGAGCATAGTTTGATTCTACAACCCTCAGTTAGAGTTTTGATGATAACAAAATACAAGATTAAATGAATTATGAGTGTTATATAAGACATAGATGCTACTTAAAATTATGTTGTGTATTTACAGGAAACTCTGATGAAATCAGCATCAGAACATCAATATCAACATCAGCATCAGAAGTTCAATACATGTGCTCACGCTGAAGTCTGATGAACAGAATCTGTGCTCAACACACTCTAACTTTGATCAGGATCTTATCAATGTCATCAGCACTCAGAAGCAATCAGAATAAGCTAAAAGCCAAAGAACGCTCTGATCTTAATCAAGCAGAACATTCTGAAGTGTTAACGTTACTGCATTCAAGGCAGATTAATTACCAACGACTTTATTCCAAGACAAAGATCTTCTCAAAATGGAAAGAACGTAATGAGCATTGAAATGGAATTATTGGCATCAACGTATCTTTTCCAAGAAGTATTTAAACAAATCAGTGAGAAAGAAAATGGCTAATGCTCTACAGTACCTTACACGCATATACACGCCAAAAGCAATCATCATCAAGCTCGTTCTCACTTTTGCTAAAAGCTCTCAATTGATTATTCTATAGCTCTAGCAATCTAGTATCATCTAAGCTTTATTTTGTGTATTATCATAGTTGTGATATATTGTTTTTCCAGAAAACATTCAACACACATTTGTTCATTTTTCTGTGAAAGAATTTCCTTGAGAAACCGGTCTGTGATTTAGACTCAAGAAGGCTTTAGCAGTTGTTAAAGAAGTTTTGTATTCAGTTGAATATAGTGGATTAAGACCTCGTTGGAGAGAGGCGAAATCACCTTGACGGGTGGACTGGAGTAGTTTGAGATCAAACGAACCAGGATAAAAATAACGTGTTGTCTGCATTTGATTTCAAGTTTTAACAATTCAACCCCCCTTCTTGTGTTTTTCACATCTTCAAGCTGTTGTACCCCAAAATTTTCCCTCTCATTTCTCAAGGATTCTCTCACAAGATCTTCTATGACGTCAAGTTTACAACACTCATACATCAATTTAAGCTTAGAATTAGCACAAGGGCAAAATGGTCAATTGCATATTAGAAGTCAAACTTTGACTTTTTTGTCAACATTGCATTCCAAAGATCAAATTTCATAAAGACATGCAAGAATATCAAACTTGATCATCAAGAAAGTCAAGAAAGTCAAAAGTCAACTTAAAAAGTCAAGATTTCCAAGACTTAGAAATTTTCTAAGTGTTTTTATACATGATAATTTCATCACTTCATGCGATTCTTTCATCATGATGCAAGATGATTCAAAAGAAACTTTCAACATGAAAGTTGTAGATATCCATGATATCTACAACATTTCTTTATACAACTTCTCCTAAATATGATGGGATCTCAATTTACAAATTCATGAAATCATGACATTTTCATTTAACACTTAGAGAAATTTTCAACAGATTTTGGCCAGGATTTTACCCTAACTTCTTGGCATTTTTTCACATAGTTCCAAGATGATTTTGTCAAAATGGCCATAATGAAAGTTATAGAGGATGTTTCAAGCTTTCCAAAATATCCAAGAGCATAAATTTATCATACTTGAGCTAGGAGATTCAAGGACTTGAAGTTGGCCATCCATCTTTGAATTGCAAGTCATTCTAAGTGAAGAACACATAACAAAACTCTCATGATTTGCTGCATAATCTTATGTTGCAGGCTTCTTTTCTTGCAAATCTCATCATAGTTTAATGATTACACCCACTCTTGAGCTATTACCCAAGTGTTTAAACCATTGTCCAAAAGATGTTTCCATTTATGGTATAAAGGCACCATTTCTATTCTTGAAAAGCAAGCTTTTTATACAAAGTTTGTCTTGAGCCCATACCTTGCTGGTTGCTGATTATACTTCACCCTAAATCATGGGAAGTAGCTCCTAAATACCAGCAACTTTGGTACTTCATCTTTAGACTATGGAGTACTTGACTTAGTTTGATCTTTGTAATCCAACCAAACCATAACATGTTGTCTTATAAACCTAATCAGATCATATGCACAAACCCCTTGCCTATAAATAGAAGAAGCATTTGCAAGAGAAAGAGGTTGGAAAAAGGTTAGAAAAAATAGAGAGAAAAGCCAGAAGTTTTATTGGTAAACCCTCAAAATCTCATATTCACAAAAGCCATAACAGTCCACAAAACTTCCACTCTTGAGTTTTAAAGTCCAAACCTTTGAACCTATCATACTTTGCAAATTATGTCCAACCATCTAAACACTCCACATACATCATATAGAATTTGTTCAAACACAAGAAAAACTTCTGTAACATCACTATCATCACTTCCCAAGCTCAACAACAGCCCATACAGCAACTCAAACTCAAAGCACAAATTTCAGTTTCAAGGTAAGTTTTCTTAATTTTGAACTCTTCATACAAGCATTATTAATGGTTCATTTGTGAAGATAAAATGTAGTATCCATTGTCCTTAAAGCTAACATTTTCTTTATCTTCCATTCTTTTCATTATGTGTTGAGAACTAACCCATGTATGCAGCAAAACAATGTTGAAGTAGAAAAAATGACAGTATGAGTCGACACATAGCCTTATGAGTCGATACATACTGCTTTACAGGCCCAAAACAGAAGAAAAAACAATTTATGAGTCGACACAAAGCATGTATGAGTCAACACATGCAGTGTATGAGTTGACACATACCATTATGTATCGACTCATACTGAGTTGATTTGGCAATACAGGGGCAAGGAAAGTTATGTGTCGATGCATGTGAGCTTGTGTCGACACATAATAGTTCAAGATGCATTTTTCCTTCTTTTTACACTGTTTTTACGCTTCCTTCATGGTTATTTGATATGGTTGTAATATTTAAGTTTCTACTTCATCCACATTTGTAAATTGTACCCTCATCCCCTAAATGATGTAATAGCGTAGGACTTTATTTTCCGCAATTTAACGTTTTCAAATACAAATGTTAGTAACTAGGGTGTGTATGGAAAGATAAACTCAACAAGTAGATAACCCTAATAGAAGATTAAATACATGAAAATCAAACATACTATCCACACATGCACCCTTAAGGTTAACTCCACTTGGTTGCCTTATAAAAATGGCCATATTACGCATGTGAGGTATCTTAGCAAAAAACAAGCAAATACAAGATCATAGTCCCCCGATGACGCTATCAAAGTTGCCTTACAAATGATCTTAGTCCCTCAAAAAAGAATGCTAAGATACCTTGCAACATTGCTAATCATGGCTATACGATGACTCACGCCCGTCCCGCTTACATCCAAAGATAGGGTTGCTTACCAAATCAATGGTAAGACAATAATGTAAAAGGAAAAGAAAATGAACAAGAAAGACATTTGAGTAGGTAGATTGCTTCTAATTACTTGCTCCATTTCAAAACAAACATCCTTGCTATTTTAAAAAATAATCACCTACACTTTCAAAAACATCTTTCAAACTTGAAAACATTTTCAAAAGATTAAACACTTTGTATACATTCTTAAGAACGAGAATCATTACAAAGTTTGCCCACACGATGACGCCTTTTCAAAATACTTTCAAAAACCACACAAAGCATATTTTTCAAACAAAAGCAAGTGATCTAGAAAGTAACTAAGAGCCCATGGAAAAACATGGATAAAAAGGGTGCTAATACCTTCCCTTTTCATAATCTACCCCCAAACTCAGGAAACAATCTCAATGGTCTTTCCTGTGCTTTTTCACCCTTTCCTTTTGGATAAAAGAAAAGTCAGTGGCGACTCTTGCTAACCGCAACATTTGCGATCAAATGCAAAACACCCAAGTCAGTTCTCCTGCCGTATCACACTATCCACACATTTGGATAAAACCAAAACAGTCAGTTCTCCCACTGTATTACAGAATTGATGACTCTGCTGGGGAGATACTAAAAAAAGAAGGGTTACCTTAGGGTTAGATCATTTTTTACTTGGTTTAATCTTTTCTTTGTTTCCTTTAAATTTAAGGGTTTACTTGGGTTTATTACTTTTAAGATCCTACACTTGGATCTAGGGATGCTTTAGGTAAGTAGCAATAGATCATGAAAATTGTACCATGTAGACCGACATGGTTGAAGTGATGGCTACGATTAGTGTGACACTTTAGATTATACTAATGTTCCTTGAGTCAATCGAGGATAACATTAGGCTTCTGCGTGGTGTCAATAGCACTAACTAACTTTTAGAACCTTAAATGACCCATCTTGGCCATTAGAAGGTAGTGAGATGGTCGGCTTTGGTGCAGTCCAAGGTTGGTTGATACTCAATGCTACACTCATTAAGATTAGATTTGTGGGATGTTTTGGTGGCAAATCAGTTGTTGTACTAAAATAAAACCTTCGAGAAAGATTTGTGATATGAGATTCCTAGAACCCAGTTACTATTTTAGGACATGTTGAGCCAAATTAACTTCAATAGAGAAGTGTACTTACCTATGGACCTCATGCAAGACTTTAAACCTAAGGCTCTTGTGTGATTTGTTTGTGTTTTCTACTTGTTTAAATATGAACATAACATCATGACATCATAACATCATGACATGGCATTTTTACTAACCATTTCAAGGATCTTAAGGACCTTTGACACATGATTATTATAAACTAGATTGCAAGAAAGGGCCAAGAGGATTTATTTTCCTCTAACTAGGTGTCGTAAAGGATCAAAGTACATTCTCTCGAGTCAGAGGCTAGGACCCACTTGATATGGTGAGCTTAATTCTTATAGAAATACGTTCAAAGATAAAGACTCAAAGTTCTTCAAGACAAAGTTGTAACCAAATACTTTTTCCAATATTTAACCCCGCGAGATCCTTAAAAAATATTTCATATACATGTCACGCATATAATTACATAACAGGTATTCTCAAGACATGTTTTCTCATCTTCTTGCTATTTATTTCAGCAGAAAAATGGATCTTGAACAAACAGTCAAAGATCTCCAAGCTCAGAATTCCCAATTCCAACAGATGTTCCTGAACTTAGCCAATGGGAAAGAAGAGTTGAAAGTTCTTGTCACCAGTGAGAAAAAGAAGAAGACAAAGAAACCATTTGGCGTCTTTAACATGGGAAGAAGTTTCAGAGGTCCTGTCAAGCAAGCTCGAGATATTAACATCCCATCTGATGAAGATAATAATAGTGTGAAGACTGAAAGAAGTAATCTTGGTTATAACAAATGTCCTGATAAAGAGGAAGATGATTACTTGGATGAGGAATACCCTCTTGCTGATGAGAAGTATAAACTGTTGGAAGAACGTCTAAGAGCTATGGAGATCTAGAAGGTTCTTGGATTAAATTTTTATGATTTGGGTTTGGTTTCACGAGTTGTCATTTCTCCTAAATTCAAAACTCATGTCTTTGCTAAGTATGATGGCGTTTCTTATCCAAATCTGCATTTGAGGTCTTATATTCGGAAAATCCAACCGCACACTGCTGAGAAAGTTGTGGGTTCATTTCTTTCAAGAGAGTCTGTCTGGAACACAGTTGGAATGATTCTATCAACTAGAAGGGACCAATATTCACACATGAGAAGATTTGGTTTCCGCTTTTTATAAGCAATACCAGTATAATGCTAATCTTGCACCAACCTATATGCAACTACAAAGTATGACCATGGGCTCTAACGAAGGCTTTAAAGAATACACACAGAAATGGAGAGATCTTACGGGCAGAGTCTAACCTCCTTTGGCTGATAGAGAGTTGGTTGATATGTTCTTGGGCACACTGAAAGGTCCTTTCTATATCACTTGCTTGGGTGTTCTTCAGCTAATTTCACTGAATTAATGCTGACAGGGGAACATGTTAAGAATGGAATGAGAAGCGATAAAATCAAGGTGGCTACATCTTTAAATACTGTGAAGAAGGCTTATAATGGGAAGATAAAATCCAATGTTGTGTACGAACATAAGGGTCATAATCAGAGTAACCGCAACCAATCTGTGGGGGCAGTACTGATCTCTAATCTAGCACCAGTACAATAATAACAACAGACTAACTAGCGTAGGCAGGAGGCGCCCAAAAGAAAATTTATGAATATCAACATGCCATTGGCACAAGCATTACAAAACATGTTAAAGGCAGGGCTGGTTACATTGAGAGAGCCTCCTCATAGCCCAAACACTTCCTCTCCCCGCTACAATCCTAATGCAAGGTGTGAGTATCACTCCGTCAGCCACAGGCATGACACTAGATAGTGTTAGACCTTGAAGAATATGATCCAAGAAACGATTGACGCAAAGGAGATTGAGTTTGACCCTTCTGAGACTCCTAATGTGATTATTGCACTTGTTCCCAATCATGACAAGGGAATTAATGTTATTGAAGATGTTTCTTATGTTTCTACTGTGGAGGATTTGACTACTCCCCTGATGATTGTCAAGGAAAAGCTACTACAAGCCGGTTTATTTCTGGGTTGTGCTAAATACTGTAACTATTGTGCATCCCAATCTAATGGTTATGCATTTCTGAAAAAAGTTATTCATTGTTTGATGGATGACCGTGAGATCCTATTTGAGAAAATTCCTTTTGAGAAGACTCCTCCCGTGGAGATTAAATCCCAAGACCCGAATCTTGAATACATGTCTACAATTTCTGGTACTCCTGTAAAGATCACTTCTAAGGGTCCTTTGAAGATTGTTGTCGAACCTAGAGTCGCTCCTCTGATTATTACTGCACATGGGACAACTCCATATTCTTTCGATAAGGCTATCCCTTAGAATTATAGAGCTGCTGTCTATTACCATGGCTTCAAGCAAGAGCCATTGACTCTTGAAGATAAAAATGTTGAAGTTACTGATCCCGATGTTGACAATATTGATGGGACTAGTAAGGTTACCATAAGTGGAATGGTTTTTGTAGCGGTAGAAATGTGCAAGACTAAGCCATTGGATTGACTAGACTTTATACAAATCAAAATAAAAATTGCTACCGCGCTTTATTGTTTCCAAAGGAATGGGAAAAGAGAGAATAACCCAAAAGAGGGGGAAAGATTCAAGGTAAGGGGATTGGTTATGCAAAGGGAAGGTATTAGCACCCTAAACATATATGGTACTCCGCAGGAACCTCTTTGAAAAATCTGTATATTTTGGCTATAAAAATGTGTTAAATATAAAATGGATGGTGGAGGTGAGAAAAGAAATATTTTTATGATTTTTGCACCCGCCGCGGTTGCGAACCTTTAGTGCGTACGTACCACCTTTCGTGCAATAGGGGATCAGGGTACACGTAGTTCATCTAGAAAAGACTTGTTGGTTGATTATTCTTAAACAAGGAGACAAGTCGTCTTTGTTAGGAGAGAAATCTCGACTAACGCCCACAAGGTGTAAGAAAGATGGACCATGCGTCAACAAGAGTGAGGGTTTGAGAACGCCTATAGTACTCAAGTGGAAAAGTCGACACCTTTATAACCATAGGGATAGGAGAATGTTGCTCGACTATCAATGAATCATGTCTTATCTTGAAAAAAGTTTTGAATGTAAAAGGTGCTCGAGCGCACAAAAGAGTTTGAATGTGTTGAAGTGTATTTGTTAATCTTGAAAAAATGTCGAAGTACGATTAAATGTATTGAAGTTTGTTTAAAGAAAAGAAGTTTTTAAAAGAAAAGGCACTCGACAAAGTCGAGGTTTATTATGAAAGCGGTTTGATGTTAAAAACAAAGAAGATTTTGAAAGAAGATGAGAAGGTTTTGAAAATTAAAGAAGATGGGAGGAGATGAAGGGACTATCCTAAAGCATAAGGTAAAAGCTAAGGAAGAGAACTGTCTAACCAACATGAAGCCGATACTTGACATTATAAGCCAATGTAGAATTCTAATTCTTTGGATTGAAACCAATCAAGCAAAGATACTAGACCTCTTGATAGAATCAAACTTCAAGTGTATTAAGTCTTCGCAAAAATTGGGCAGAGTAACGGCTGTATACGGGTGAATTCCAGATTACAAACAAAGATCATAATCTCAATAACCTGCACACAAAACAAACAAACAACCCAATGTCTTGAGGTAAACCTCAAGAACTCCAGACAAAATAATGAATAAAGTCACAAAGTCTCCAAGATAGGCCAAGGTCTCTAATCCTAAATCCAAGAAGTCCATCACTCCATAATGCAAAGGATAGTAACCATGTAGTCCAAGTATCATTAATGATTTTTATGGTTCATGTTGATTATTAGGTGTCTTTAAAAAGGAAAGAAAAGCTCAAGTGAGCAAACTAAAAATGACATAAAAGTAAATGCTCAAGTGAGCAAAGATGAAAATAGCATGAAATGTAAAGTGTTAAAAGTAAATGGTACATAAAGCATGAAAATAAAAGCGTAAAGTAAAGTTAATTGTTAGTAATTAGTGGTTAGTTGGATGACCATCTTGAAACTTGCATTTGGAACTCATTAGGGGATTGGTACAACCAAAGCCTCTACACAACAAGTTGCATTTGCTTTTTGTCAAGTATATCATCCATTTTGGAATTCTCACAAGGCAACATGTAATGATCAACGATGTTTAAGTGATCCGCGTTGACTAAAGGTGTTGTAGATCCATCAGAGGATTGGTAGAACCAAAGCCTCTACACAATGAATCTCAAGGTTATTAGATCAAAGAGATCAAATTAACATACTTGGGCTTGCAATCATAAGTTTGGGCCATGAATGATCATTTATTCGAATCGGGACAAAATTTAGCGCTATGTTAAGCAATCGTAAGTGGACTTATGTAGAAGTCACACCTATTTTGAGGCCGGTCAATAGCAATCTATATACTTCATGTTTGGATAAATGATATAGAGATCACCATCCCTTAACATGTAGCACAATTAAAAAAAAGAAAGGGATAAGATGAAGAGGGAGGGAAATGATAAGCTAATTTGGATCATTATTTCAAAATTCTTTCATCTTTAAATTCAACCACTCCTCTAGATGGATTAAAGCACTAAACATATCATTAATCCAAAGCACCAAAAATGAATTAAATAATTCACTCTTAGGTAGATTTGAATTGATGAACATTTATCCAACTTCATCTATATCACAAAGTCCATTGAGTTTAAAGACAAATTGAACATTTAAAATTGCAATCCAAACCAACAATCAAAAGGAGTGAGTAGAAAAAGCATTTTGGATCAAAGCTGCCCCAAAACAAGGCAAAAAATGCATTCTGTTCTGGTGTAAATCGATTTACACTACTATGTAAATCAATTTACACAGTATAATTTTCAAAAATTCACGTGAAATTGTGCTGTGTAAATCGATTTACACAGCAGTGCAAATCGATTGCACACAGAAGCAATAGCAAAAACAACATTTTAAAAGGGCAATTTCTTGTTCAAACTTTCCATCAAACACCTTATGATTATGGATCCAATTGAGCACGAAAATTCCATCAAATTATGAGAAAATAACACCATTGGAATCACAAAATAATGCTCAAAGAATCAATCCCAAAGATCACCAAGAGATCACATTGTGAAAGATGAATTATCCAAACTTACCAAAGGTAGATCTAGAAAATTATCAAACAACTTCAAGAATTTGCTTCAATTCAACCACAAGAATTAATTGACCAAGCTTGGATGTAGAGAATTGATGGAGAAAAAGTGTTTGGATGAAGGTTTAGCTCAAAGATTAGTAAGCTTCAATGCAAAGCTTACTAACTTTTTAAAAATGGAGCTTTGAGTGAATTTGGTAGATGGAGAGAATTGAGAGATTTTTTAGCAAGGTGGATTTGGCTATCAAAAGCTTGAAATTTGAATGAAATGAGGGCTCTATTTATAGAGATTTAGGATTGGGATTAGTGGTAATTTGGTAATTGATTCTTGGAGCCAAAATTTGAATTAATGATAATTCTTTCAAATATTATTGCCAAAATTTGAATTAATGATAATTCTTCTTAAAAATGAAAAATTGGCACTAAAATTTGAATTGATGATACATCTTTCAAAAATGAAGAAAAATTGGAGCCAAAATTTGAAAATTTTAAAATGCTGATTTTTTTTTAAAATTTCACGTTGTGCAATCGATTGCACTATAGTGCAAATCGATTTGCACAGTATATTTTTTCCAAAAATTGCACAAAATTCACTTTGTGCAATCGATTGCACTCTAGGAGCAATCGATTGTACAGTGAAAAAAAATGAAAATTTTTAATTCTTTTTCTTTGCAAATAGAGATTTTAGGGAAATAATACCAGAAAACCTTATTTGCCATATGCTTCGACTCGGTACCTACACAACACAAATATGCAAAGACAAAGACAAATATTTTTTGTATTTTGATTAGAAGTTAGTCAACAACACAAGAGCAAACTTAAAGATAGGATGCAAATGTGATGAATGAAGCTATTTATTAATGATTGTGACTGAATGACAAAATATGGTATGAAAATGCGACTGAAAAAGTTAGGGGCAAATTTTAGGGTACAACAGCTGCCCCTATTTAATTATCTTTTAGCCAGATAGGCGGAAAGTAATTAAATACAAACAGACCTGAATTTTGTCCCTGATGCGATGAGATGATAGCATATGTTATGAATGAATGCATGGACTCTTTTTTTGACATATAATTTTTGAATGATGTATGAGATGAGACAGACTATGTGGAAATATGGAAAGACTCGAAACTGGAAACTTGTGGTAGTTTAGATGAAATGACGTGGAAAGACACACCGGGGAGTGACAAGATACTTCTGGATATCTGTCAGGGTGACAAGGAGTATCCATCAATACTTGGAAAAAAGAGATAAAACTCGAGAAGGCAAGCAGCGACATCCAAGAATGGCATTGAATGAGGCGAGCAACTCTCTGGAAAGGCAATCAGAAGCATCTAGAAGAACATTAGATGTGGGATGAGACCAAATCTGAAGCTACATCAGAGTCGTCCAGGAAAGACGCTGGACGGAAAAGAAACACGACATCCAATACTGGCTTTGAATGAAGGGAAAACTCAACGTCTAATACTGGCTTTAGACGAGAGAAAAGATCACAACATCCAATACTGGCTTTGAATGAGTGAAAGAGATCTTGACATTCAATACTGGCTTTGAATGAAAGAAAAGCTCAACGTCTAATACTGGCTTTAGACGAGAGAAAATATCACAACATCCAATACTGGCTTTGAATGAGTGAAAGGGATCTTGACATTCGATACTGGCTTTGAATGAAGGGAAAACTCAAGGCGTCCAATACTGGCTTTGGACGGAAGAAAAGGTAACAACATCCAATACTGGCTTTGGATGAGACAAAGAGATCTTGACATTCAATACTGGCTTTGAATGAAGAAATAAAAAGGTAACAACATCCAATACTGGCTTTGGATGGAAAAAGAGAAACAACTCAAACTGATGTTTGCTTTGGTAGGTGCCAAGTAAGTTGGACTTTGATCTCAATGTGACATGTCAACTGCAATAAGACCTTGGAAAATGAAAATGAGGATGAAACACTCTTGTTATGCATTATGTATGAATTTTGTTATGCATGATATGTGAATGATTTATGCAGGTAATGCCGACGTTTACGACAATGAAGTTTGACTCTTTTGTGAAGGTAAGATTGGAAGTTTGATTCCTCAACACGGAGAAATCTGCCAAATTTGATTGGAAAGAAGAAAAAAATCTTGCGCCCAAATTTTTCACTCTTGAAAACTATGTTGAACGGATGATCTTCTGAAGAAGGATATGGAGAGCTACTTGGGGATTTGTCCCAGATTAGCTGACTGTTGAAGATAAACTGATTATGGCTTCAGTCGAAAATTTCTAGAAATGAGCTGGTCATGGCCTCGGCTCCGAAATGACTATTGGAGATAAACTGATCATGGCTTCAGCTTCTGAAATAATTGTTGTAAGTAAACTGATCATGGCTTCAGTTCTGAAATGATTGTTGGAATAAACTGATCATGGCTTCAGTTCTGAAATGATTGTTGTAAATAAATGCCCCTGTATGAGTCTTGAAAATGATTTCCTGGCTGACCAATTCTGAGAAAACTTGCACTGAGCAACAAATCTTGAACTGATTTACAACAGGATCTGGAAGATACTTGCCCCTGATAGGGTCACTGACCAAGTTTCTCAGTTGTTTGAAATTCCTTGATGAGGAAATCTTGTTTGCAAGCAAAATTATTTATTCAAACATGGTATTTTTAATGCAAAGTTCATGCAAAAGTTTTGAATCCAAAATCATTTTTGAAATGATGTTATTGGTGTATAGAAAATGCATCTCTGTTTAAAACACAATGGTTTATACTTTTAAAGTGAAAACAAAGGTATGAAACCAAAACAAATGATTCGCAAAAGATTATAGGAGCCAGTTTACGCAACCTTGTTGTAGTATGCTTTCAAAAGAAACCTGGCTTCAATTAGGTCTTTTGAGGGTTGTAACGTGGTCTGGTTCACGGTTTAAGAAATAAAGGATAAAGGCTCAAAGTTTATTTGTACCCAACCCAATCTTCGTGATGTTCTTCAGTCCTACGTTCAGTTAAATCAGACTATGCATTCAGGTTCCAAGAGATTTTGGAATTGCACTGATGGTAGTAATGAAGATGATTCAGAAGGTAAAGGATTCTTGAGAATGACAGTCATTTCTTCTTACATCTTTTTTTTTTTTGTTTTGAGGACTTTTGTCAACTCTGGTGGAGAATTTTAAGGATTTGAAGACCTCTTCTGATTGAATTTATTATTCCCAACTTTTGCCTGAACTGTTTCATTTGAGATTACAGTCAGCGGGATGCCCCAATTTTTTCCTAAGTCTCCTTCATAGGTTTTGACTTAGCGATACTTTTATTTTGATTTTTCTTTTCATTTCATTTTTCCTTTTTTGGAAAGATAATGACTGCCTTGCTCAATGATTACGGGGAACCATCTTCGTCATTTTTTGTTTGAGATCATCTTTGACACTTCTTGCTGTGTGCAAAGGAAAGCTTGATCGCGACCTTTGTTGAAAGGTGTCTTGCATGATTTCTCTTGTAATTGAATGCACAGCCAAATTAACTAAGAACTACCCATCCCCAGGTTAAGATTGTGGGTTTTTCTGTATAGAAAGAAACTCCAACTTCTAGGCTCAAAGGGGTGAACAAGGGATTAACTTCCTTATTTCTCCAGTGTTTGGGAGTTGAAACAATGCCTGTATATCCTGAGCAAAGTTTTATTCGAAAGCATACCAGCAACAATTATGGGTATTTCGTTTTCATCATCCTCCCTCAGATCTTTGCATAAACAAAAGCTTGATAAAAGGAGTAAACAAGAGAAATATATTTGAAAGCAATAAATGAAAATAATTTGAATCAAAACATTGCAATGCCCATTTCATTAAACTTAACATGAAAGTATAAACAGTATTTGAAAGCAACAATTTTAACATAAACAAGGAAAAATGCAAACAGAAAGAAACATGGCTTAGTGACTAATCAGTAACAAGGATGAGCTGTCCTGTCTGAAACACTAGCTTTAAGAGGTGACTTGAGGGTATCCCCACTCAGTCTTCAGCCACTTTGTTTTGGCAAAGGATTGTTGATGACATTAGGACCTGCCTCCTTGAAAGTAAGAATATTTGCTTTCACCAATTCTTGCACTTTGTTTTTCAATGCATAACAGCTTTCTAAATCATGATCGACAGCTCCCTGATGAAATTCACAATGAAGGTCAGACCTGAACCCGGGTGGAGGAGGATTTCGAGGAATCAAAGGCCTAGTTGTAATCAAGCCCTTCTGCACCAATGCAGGATATAATTCAGTGTACGTCATAGGGATGGGATCAAACTGATCCCTATTCCAATTCTGATTTTGCGTAATATTCTGTCATTGAGGGACATGAACTGGTTGAGCATTGACTGCAGGAGTAACAACCGCTACTTGTGGTTGATTAGTGTATTGAGGCCTACGGCGAGGTCCTCTTCTCTCAGTCGAGACACCATTGGCTTCTACCTCTTTCTTCTTCTAAAAGTTCCCAAGGTATTTCTTTGCACCATTAGAAGATTCAGCAGCTTTAGACACTTTACCATTCTTGATTCCTTCTTCTAATCTCTGGCCAATAGTCACCAGGTCTGTGAAGCTGGAGGACACACTACCAATCATCTTATCCCAAAAGAAGGGGGATAAAGTATCCATGAACAAACCAGTTATCTCTTTCTCTGCCATAGGTGGTTCAACTTGAGATGTCAGTTCTCTCCATCGTTGAGCATACTCCTTGAAAGATTCTTTCTCATTCTGAAACATATTTTGTAGTTGGCGACGATCAGGTTCCATGTCGAGGTTGTATTTGTATTGCTTTATGAAAGCATCAACAAGATCTTGGAAGCATTGAATACGACCTTTCTCAAGCCCCATATACCATTTCAATGAAGCTCCACTCAGACTGTCTTGGAAACAATGGATAAGCAACTTGTCATTCTTTATGTAAGCAGACATCTTTCGAAAGTACATCACCAAATGACTTCTTGGACAAGTGTGCCCCTTATATTTCTCAAACTCAAGAGTCTTGAACTTTGCAGGCATGACCAGATCAGAAACTAGGCACATGTTGTTAGCATCAACACTGAAGAACTCATTTCCTTCCATAGCTCTGAGTCTCTTCTCCAAAGTATGACACTGTTCTTTGAACTCTTCAAACTCACCGAAGTCTCCTTGACTTACACTTTAAGGACTGGCAGCATGGTGCTCAAAGAGAGGGTTCCCAAAAGCAGCTTGTGTAGCAGGTTGACGAAAAGCAGTATGAACGATTGGCCGAGGTTCAGTGAAAACTGGAGCTTGAAAGACTGGTCGGGAAGACTGGCCAACCATTAGAGTAATTGCAACAGGCGGAGAGTAGTTCTGAGGTAACCCAAACTCTGGCCATGCAGTAGATGTATGTTGGATAGGTTGAGTGTCAACAGCAGCAGTTGGGATTTCAGATATCACAGTCCTTTGAGGTGGCTCTCCTCTGGAAATTAGGACTTGCATCATCTCAGTAAGTTTGGTCATGCCTGACTTTAACTCGTCGATTTCCATTCTGACTTCCATGTTATGTTGTTCTTGGTTTTCCATTCTCAAGTTGACAGCAGCTCTAGTCCCGTAGTTATGTTGAGGAATCAGCTTGACGGTAGATGACTAACTGGAAGGAAGAAGAAACTGGGAATAAGATCCTGATCAACCTGGATGTATGTAGAATGATGCAGAGGATGCAAATGATATGCAATGTTATGCAATGCACTGTACAGTAACAGGACCACATGGTTCAGAGTCACGAGCCTGGAGTCAAAGGTACAACCCATAAGGTATGGACTAACGGTTATCACCTGCCGAACAAGGTTCTAAGAGGTTCCCAGAGTCTACATCCTTCCTTTGGATATTACCAACTTCCCAATTAACTCGGTAATTAGCAATATTCTCAGGAAAGACTCGTCCGAGCGTAGTATCGCGTGATAACTATTTCCGGATTACTCTGTCATAGCTTCCGCACTACACCTAAAAGGCCAAGATGGGTTAGGTAATCTACGGTCCTCAGCTTCAGTAGGCTCCCAGGTCGAAAGCAGTACGTCTTCCCGATTACTCGGTAAACGACACTACAGTCAAAGGGGCCTCCACTGAGTGGGGGATCTCATGTCTCCTTTTTTGGGATTACTCCCTCAAAGTTAACATGACTATACCTCCCGTCCTATCTTAAGTTTTCCCAAAGTCTGGGTAGAAGACTTATAAGAAATCCCCAAGCACCCTGTAAACCAAGAAAATCCAGACAAACATATATAGAAAATATAACACATAAACACAATAGCACATATACAGATATAAACAAAGATAGGCTCAACCCACTTAAGGATGGACCAGCAAGAGGTCAATCTTTCCCTAGTGAAGTCGCCATTTTTTTCTGTAGTGATAGAAATGTGCAAGACTAAGTCATTGGATTGACTAGACTTTATACAAATCAAAATAAAAATCGCTACCGCGCTTTATTGTTTCCAAAGGAATGGGAAAAGAGCGAATAACCCAAAAGAGGGGGAAAAATTCAAGGTAAGGGGGTTGGTTATGCAAAGGGAAGGTATTAGCACCCTAAACATCTACGGTACTCCGCAGGAACCTCTTTGAAAAATCTGTATATTTTGGCTATAAAAATGTGTTGTATATAAAATGGATGGTGGAGGTGAGAAAAGAAATATTTTTATGATTTTTGCACCCGCCGCGGTTGCGAACCTTTAGTGCCTACGTACCACCTTTCGTGCAATAGGGGATCAGGGTACACGTGGTTCATCTAGAAAAGACTTGTTTGTTGATTATTTTTAAACAAGGAGACAAGTCGTCTTTGTTAGGAGAGAAATCTCGACTAACGCCCACAAGGTGTAAGAAAGATGGACCATGCGTCAACAAGAGTGAGGGTTTGAGAACGCCTCTAATACTCAAGTGGAAAAGTCGACACCTTTATAACCATAGGGATAGGAGAATGTTGTTCGACTATCAATGAATCATGTCTTATCTTGAAAAAAGTTTTGAATGTAAAAGGTGCTCGAGCGCACAAAAGAGTTTGAATGTGTTGAAGTGTATTTGTTAATCTTGAAAAGATGTCGAAGTACGATTAAATGTATTAAAGTTTGTTTAAAGAAAAGAAGTTTTTAAAAGAAAAGGCACTCGACAAAGTCGAGGTTTATTATGAAAGCGGTTTGATGTTAAAAACAAAGAAGATTTTGAAAGAAGATGAGAAGGTTTTGAAAATTAAAGAAGATGGGAGGAGATGAAGGGACTATCCTAAAGCATAAGGTAAAAGCTAAGGAAGAGAACCGTCTAACCAACATGAAGCCGATACTTGACATTATAAGCCAATGTAGAATTCCCATTCTTTGGATTTAAACCAAGCAAGCAAAGATACTAGACCTCTTGATAGAATCAAACTTCAAGTGTATTAAGTCTTCGCAAAAATTGGGCAGAGTAACGGCTGTATACGGGTGATTTCCAAATTACAAACAAAGATCGTAATCTCAATAACCTGCACACAAAACAAACAAATAACCCAATGTCTTGAGATAAACCTCAAGAACTCCAGAAAAAATAATGAATAAAGTCACAAAGTCTCCAAGATAGGCCAAAGTCTCTAATCCTAAATCCAAGAAGTCCATCACTCCATAATGCAAAGGATAGTAACCATGTAGTCCAAGTATCATTAATGATTTTTATGGTTCATGTTGATTATTAGGTGTCTTTAAAAAGGAAAGAAAAGCTCAAGTGAGCAAAATAAAAATGACATAAAAGTAAATGCTCAAGTGAGCAAAGATGAAAATAGCATGAAATGTAAAGTGCTAAAAGTAAATGGTACATAAAGCATGAAAATAAAAGCGTAAAGTAAAGTTAATTGTTAGTAATTAGTGGTTAGTTGGATGACCATCTTGAAACTTGCATTTGGAACTCATTAGGGGATTGGTAGAACCAAAGCCTCTACACAACAAGTTGCATTTGCTTTTTGTCAAGTATATCATCCATTTTGGAATTCTCACAAGGCAACATGTAATGATCAACGATGTTTAAGTGATCCGCGTTGACCAAAGGTGTTGTAGATCCATCAAAGGATTGGTAGAACCAAAGCCTCTACACAATGAATCTCAAGGTTATTTGATCAAAGAGATCAAATTAACATACTTGGGCTTGCAATCATAAGTTTGGGCCACGAATGATCATTTATTCGAATCGGGACAAAATTTAGCGTTATGTTAAGCAATCGTAAGTGGACTTATATAGAAGTCACACCTATTTTGAGGCCGGTCAATAGCAATCTATGTACTTCATGTTTGGATAAATGATATAGAGATCACCATCCCTTAACATGTAGCACAATTAAAAAAAAGAAAGGGATAAGATGAAGAGGGAGGGAAATGATAAGCTAATTTGGATCATCATTTCAAAATTCTTTCATCTTTAAATTCAACCACTCCTCTAGATGGATTAAAGCACTAAACATATCATTAATCCAAAGCACCAAAAATGAATTAAATAATTCACTCTTAGGTAGATTTGAATTGATGAACATTTATCCAACTTCATCTACATCACAAAGTCGATTGAGTTTAAAGACAAATTGAACATTTAAAATTGCAATCCAAACCAACAATCAAAAGGAGTGAGTAGAAAAAGCATTTTGGATCAAAGCTGCCCCAAAACAAGGCAAAAAATGCATTTTGTTCTGGTGTAAATCGATTTACACTTCTATGTAAATCGATTTACACAGTATAATTTTCAAAAATTCACGTGAAATTGTGTTGTGTAAATCGATTTACACAGCAGTGCAAATCGATTGCACACAGAAGCAATAGCAAAAACAACATTTTAAAAGGGCAATTTCTTGTTCAAAGTTTCCATCAAACACCTTATGATCATGGATCCAATTGAGCACGAAAATTCCATCAAATTATGAGAAAATAACACCATTGGAATCACAAAATAATGCTCAAAGAATCAATCCCAAAGATCACCAAGAGATCACATTGTGAAAGATGAATTATCCAAACTTACCAAAGGTAGATCTAGAAAATTATCAAACAACTTCAAGAATTTGCTTCAATCCAACCACAAGAATCAATTGACCAAGCTTGGATGTAGAGAATTGATGGAGAAAAAGTGTTTGGATGAAGGTTTAGCTCAAATATTAGTAAGCTTCAATGCAAAGCTTACTAACTTTTTAAAAATGGAGCTTTGAGTGAATTTGGTAGATGGAGAGAATTGAGAGATTTTTTAGCAAGGTGGATTTGGCTATCAAAAGCTTGAAATTTGAATGAAATGAGGGCTCTATTTATAGAGTTTTAGGATTGGGATTAGTGGTAATTTGGTAATTGATTCTTGGAGTCAAAATTTGAATTAATGATAATTCTTTCAAATATTAGAGCCAAAATTTGAATTAATGATAATTCTTCTTAAAAATGAAAAATTGGCACTAAAATTTGAATTGATGATACATCTTTCAAAAATGAAGAAAAATTGGAGCCAAAATTTGACAATTTTAAAATGCTGATTTTTTTTCAAATTTCACGTTGTGCAATCGATTGCACTACAGTGCAAATCGATTTGCACAGTGTATTTTTTCCAAAAATTGCGCAAAATTCACTTTGTGCAATCGATTGCACTCTAGGAGCAATCGATTGTACAGTGAAAAAAAATGAAATTTTTTAATTCTTTTTCTTTGCAAATAGAGATTTTAGGGAAATAATACCAGAAAACCTTATTTGCCATATGCTTCGACTCGGTACCTACAAAACACAAATATGCAAAGACAAAGACAAATATTTTTTGTATTTTGATTAGAAGTTAGTTAACAACACAAGAGCAAACTTAAAGATAGGATGCAAATGTGATGAATGAATCTATTTATTAATGATTGTGACTGAATGACAAAATATGGTATGAAAATGCGACTGAAAAAGTTAGGGGCAAAATTTAGGGTACAACAGTTTTCTCTCTAGAGATCTCTCCAAAGACTATTAATGCACCAGTTCGTATCACTGCTACTGAATCTACTACTGAAACTTGAGGTGCAGAACAGATGACCGAGCCTTCCCAGACTGGGGCACCAAAAGAAGTTACTATTGAAGACCCCTCCCAGCAAGAGATGGAGGAAATATTAATGATTATCCAAAAGAGTGACTAGAAGATTATTGAACATTGAGGCAGACTCCCTCCAAAATATCTATATTACCCCTGTTGTTATGCTATAAAGCCCATGCGCAGGCTTTAGTGAAATTTATAAAATCTGCTCATGTACCGCAAGAAATATCTGTTGACCAGTTCGAAAATCATATTGCTAACGTGACGACTGATAATGGACTAGGCTTTTCTAACGCAGACTTAACTCCCTCAAAAAGGCATCATAATAAGGCCCTTCATGTCTCCATTGAGTGCAGGGGCACTACCTTATCCCATGTGTTGGTAGATACGGGTTCCTCGTTGAATGTATTGCCAAAAGCTGCTTTAGACAAACTTCACTGTAAAGGGATTGTTCTAAAATCCAGTGATATTGTGGTAATAGCTTTTGATGGTTCTAAGAGAATGACGCATGGAGAGATTGATCTATAATTATAAGAGTGCGCCTAAGAGGGGGGTGAATTAGGTACTTTAAAAGTTTTACCGTTTTAGTGATGATGGATATTATTTTTCTAGTTTATGGTGAGTTTACAAATGTGTTTCTTTCTTTTTTGGTTTATGACTGGTGATGAAAGCGATAAATGCGGAAAAGTAAAGAACACAAAGATGTATCCTGGTTCCCCTCACAGTCCGAGAGTACTCCAGTCCTCTTTCAATATGAAAGAGATTTCCTTATTGTTAGATCTCTAGACAAGACACCCTAGTCCTTTTATACAAGACTCTAACCAATAAAAACACAAAGAACAATCCTCATGGATTTTCACTATGTCAACAATGAGAACAATCCTCTCAAAGTGACTTTACTTGTATCCAACAATTCTGGAAAAAAAAGATTTCAAAACCACTTGAACTTATTTTTAACAATCCTGAAAAATAAGCAAGTATATAGCAATATTTGATTTGAGTGAGTTTGTGTAGCAATGATCACTTTGAGTGATTCTATCAATGAATTAATCTTCTCTTCCAATTACAATAGTATACAATGACTCAAGATATATAATGCTCAAAGTTTTATGGTTGACAATATGTGAAGGTGTGCAAAAACTTGTGTATGAAAATGTATAACAACTTGAGTTTGATTTTTGAAAATTCAGAAAATATGATTGAAAGAGGTACTTAGAATGATTTTGAAAATGAGTATTTATATGTTCATAGCACCCTTTTGAAACAACATAAAGTTCTGTAAATGAATCATGAACAATTGCCAAGATTGAGTGAATGGTTTCCATGAATTGGTGAAATGAACAGGCATGTGCAAAGCTGTTGTTTTTCAAAATCGTTCAACATGCAATCGATTGCATCCTTTGTGTAAATCGATTACATGGGGTTTCAACAGCTAGAAATTCAAATATTTTGAGTGTGAAATCTATTGCACAAGTGTGTAAATCGATTGTATTTGAAGTCAGTAGCAAAAATTAATTGAGTGCAATCGATTACACAAACATGCAAATTGATTGCACTTAGAAACAGTAGCAAATGTTTTGAAAAATTGAAGCATGCAATCGATTGCAATAATATGCAAATCGATTGCACTCAAGTGAAAAATGATTTTTAGCTTAGAAAAAAACTTGAGTAAGGATTTGGACAATATAAAATATTTCTTTTGACCTATGAGCATCTATGTCTTAAGTTCAAAGTAAGTATTATCATTATACCTTGAAATTTTGCTAAGAGCTTGAACCAAAGATTTTATCCACAAATGCTTCTAGCTTGATCAATAATCTCTACCTTCTTTGTCAATCATGGTTTGTCTTCATCAAAACAAAAGTGCATTTGAGAAGCTTGATTTTACATGATCTTCCAATCAAAGTGGGTTCCCAGGTCTTCTAATCTACTTTCTATATGATGGATATTCGTCCAGCCTATTCTTATTTGTTGGGACGCCCTTGGATTTATGGGGCAGGTGCCGTTACTTCTACTGTACACCAGAAGTTGAAACATCCCATGAAGGGAAAGATCGTTACAGTTTACAGCGAAGAAGAATATATGGTGAGTCATTTGAATTCTTTCAAGTATGTCGAGGTAGATGGTGAATTCGTCGAGACTCCTTTCTAGACCTTTGAAGTTATTTCTCATACAACCTCGGTTGATAAAGCTGCTTCTGTTATTCCTAAGACTTCATCAAAAATGGCTTCTCTGAAAGACACTAGGACTGTGGTTAAAGAAGGTGGTTGCACTATTTAGAGTCAGCTTCCCGATATTCCTTACAAATCCGACAAGTTTGGTTTGGGTTTCACTTCTCAGGCTCAGAGGGTTGTCCGTCGTGCTCGTGCTAATTCTAGGAGACTGCCATTCCGCATCAACAGTAATGGAGTCTCAGAAATGCGAAAACTGTTGAATGGCATTCTTTCTCTCGTACTGATCCCTGTGGATACGATAAAACCCGAAATACTTCCAAATCTTTTGCTTGCCGCTTTATTGTGTCAACAAAATGACGTTGTTGTCGGGGATTGTGTTTTGATATTGAAATGCATTGCAATAGTTTCTATGATTTTGAGTTTTGCACATAATGCTCATATTGTCTATAATGTGTGAATATAAACTTGTTTATATTGATATTTATATATGTTTACCATATTTGTGAAATTTACATATTTTGTATACTTCTAAATTATGTATATGTTTGGTTCTCCTCACGTTTGCTAACGTGTTTATTTAGGCATAGCCGTCGGTGAAAATAACTGTGCAAGGAAGCAATTTGGAGGAGTGTGTATACATCAAGGCATCAAGCTAATGACATAAACCAAGCGTTTGTTAAGAGGCACCACAACGATTGTAAATTTTGAAAAAAATTTAGTTGAGGTATTATGGTGGAGTGAACCAATTATAATTTATCATGTGGTTTTAAAATTTTAATAACATTAGAAAAATTCAATGATGTAATTGTTGAGTTAAGAAATAGATAAACATTTATATTAAATTGCATACAAGTTTAATAATGATGTATTAAACAAAAATGACAAATTAACACGTGTACATAATAATAAGATACTCGCACTTCCATTTATATCCGCTTATTTTAGTGAATAATTACTCGTGCCCATGCCAGTATCTATTTTATAGATTTTTATCCTAATCATCGTAAATAACTTTTGCAAATACCCGCCAGAATAAGTCCAATTGCCATTATGTTTTATAAAATAACAATAATGTTAAAATAAGGGAGGTTCAAAACTTCTGCAAAATATATTTCACATATAGTGGAGGTTAAAGATCTCACCTAATTCATTAATTGCATAATAGCATTTTAAAAAATGTTGCGGCATATGATGGGGCATTTACCAAATCTCCCGCAAATCAATTTGCAAAGGTAAAATATCCCGCATATTTAAATAAAACGCCGCAAAATGCACTCTATCGAAAATGAAACACACCCTAAGTTTCATCCAACCATATACTCAATATATGCATAAATATATTTTCTAACAAAATTTATAGTATTTTGCGTATTCCCTTTCCTATCACAAAACATTATAAGTAATGAAGATTTGGTTAAAAAATAATAATGATTTTCTTATTGGTAAGTTTATGCGACACCTTTTTAAGGTATCTTAAAGGGACAAATAAAACACTTTGACAAACGAAAAGACACTTAATATGTTATAACTTTATTGCTAAAAATTATTTAATTGATGTAAGGAGATGATGAGATTTTATAAATCATAAAGTCATTTAACTAGTTGTTAAAAGCAAAGGGGAGAAATATGGCACAAATTATCAAGTTAGTTTATGATATCATTATTTTTCTTTTTCTATTTTTTGGTTCAACAAACGTAGAAGGTAAATAGTTTTTATCCATTTCAAATTTCTTTCATTTTACTTTTGTACAAATTTTTTAATTTGTTTTGTGTTTTCTTTACAGCGGCGTTTTTTCGATGTTTTAATGATAAAGATTGTGTAAAATTACTTTATTGTCGGATTCCTATGAAAGTAAAGTGTGTGAGCATATTCTGCAAATGTAGAATAGATAAAGATTTGCTAGACCCAAGAACATAAACAAGCATTTTTGATAGATTACATGTAAGAGAAATATTAAGAATATTCTTTTTAACACTATCTTAAACACTTATTTTTTATTGGTTGACACATGTATAAGTCTTACTATTTTATGTGAAATCTATTTTTAAATTGAGGTCCGTGCATGTTTCAACTAATAAAAAAAATAAATATTTAAGAAAGTAAGAAAATGTTCCTAACACTCCTCTTACATGTTCCTGACACCAATAGTTTTCTTTTAGATTCAAAAATCACGTAGTTATGGAGTTTTACAATAAGATGATTGTAATGAATTACAATAATAAAGTTTGATTGTCTTTTGTGCTCTAAATTTTTGAAATTTTTATATGTATGGTTTTTTTTAGTTTATACAGAATATTAAATTAAATTGTTTATAATTAGATTGTTTACACAAAATATTAAAGTAAAATTATATAATAAATTTTGAATTCAATTCATCATCATCACTGTCAGTGAAGATTAGATGATGGATCCTTATTTCATTGAATTTTGAGGAAGATCAAATGTTAGATATTACTTACATTTGTTTATGATATAAAACCATAAGAAAAAGTTTAATAAATAAAATAAATGTTTTGTTATATGATTATTTAAAAACACAAATCTTAAACCCAAATATTTTTCTGCTCTTGTAATCCATCATAGAGAACTTTTAAAAGATTCTATTAGTTTCAATGATTTCATGACAAATACTTTCATGATCAATTTTTTGATATTCAGAATATTTTTATAATGTGGCATGAGCCTTCTGAATGAATGTCTTTTAGGTTGCACACAGATCACTAATGGTAGTGTCTTGAACGTTGATACTCAGTAAATGGACGACAAAGATTTATGTAAGGGCACCAAAGAAACTCAAGAAACATGTTTATTTTTCCCTTCAATTATTACTTAAAGCCGGGATAAAAAGTGTTCTTTTTGTTTAAGAAATACAATAAATTTTGTACTTTTAACCTCAACTTGTATAAGAACAGAGGTAATAGATTACTTTTATTGCCAAAAAATGACGAATGGAAACAAAATTGAAGTAACATGTATTGTTTCCTTTTTCTATTTTTCTATCATTCACCAATTTCGTTTTTGTGAATATGATTAAAAATAAATTTATCAATATTTTCAACCGAAGAAATCAATATATATTATAAAAAATATTCTTTGATTAACAACATTGGAAAGTTATTTCATTAAACATTGACAATAGTTGGTCATTTACCAGTTGATCAGAACCCGAAGTGGGTCAAAGTGACGACGGCTGTTTGGCTGGAAATTTATGGAGAATAGGGGGTGTACCTGCAAGATACTCTCACAATCAAGTAATAATAGGTGCAAAGAGATAAAAGAAAGAGATTAGGGATTATAGTGTGAATATTGAATACCTGGCTCTCACAAGTGTGAGGGTTTATATAATTCCTCCGGCGCTTGGTCATTGGTTCCTATTTTTAGGCCTAAATATTAGGTTTCTTGAAAATAGGTAACTACCAGAACTTGATCAAAATGGGAAGACGTGCTCGTAACTAGTTGTTACTTCAAGCAAGAGAGGGGTTACGAGCAGACGCGTTGTGAGTGTTTTCCTGGTAGTCTGCTCCCCATGTGTCGAGCAGACTAGGATGTGGCTGTCTGTATGGGAAGGCGTGCGTCTCAGGCATTGGCGGTCTCGCTGAACAGAGGGTATGGTCGACCAAGAATTCCCGACAGGAGGTCTAACATTATTGGGACAACGTGGTTGGGCCATTCGGAAACTAGAAGCAAATTGGGCCAATTCTAGCCATTGGATCAATCAAGAACAGGAGCCCCTCAAGTTGTTTCTCCTAGGCGTAGGAGTGATGACTTAGAGTCAGCTCGCGTATCGAGGAGGTAAAATTATTTTCAGTGCCTGATGAGGACGATCCAGGATGCATTCGGGGACGTCTGTGTCAGGGGTTTAATCGTGGTCTAGTGTGTTCAGCACATAGTGAGCCGAATGGTTGATTGTACCCTGAGAGTCAGTGTTCCATGCACGCATCAAGCCACGTGTTGCCATAGATGTGTAATGATGGCAGGTCTAGAGACTAGGTCGTGATAATGATGATCCTTAGGTTTCCCTAGGCGCATGTCTGCCCACGCGTTGGTGAAGCTTCCTATAAATAGAAGAGATGAAGCTTCATTTTCACTTTTCGCTTCCTTTCTTCTGCTCGATTCTATCCGTTTTGTTAAGCGTTGCTGCTTGTCGCTGAAGTTTCAGCTTGTTTTACTATTCAACACCGTAGCTCTTGTTCGTTCCACCATCAGTCTTTCCCCAACCCATTAAGTTTCCTGATTCTTCTCCGTTTATGTAAAATTCCTCCCTGTCTTAGATTTAGATTTTCTTATTCTTCTTAGAGATGCATGTGGCTAGGGTTAGATTTAGCTTTAGTGTGATCAATTTTTGGTGGCTTGTTGGCGTTTCGCGGCGGTTCTACCATGTAAGGATGCTGGTTCCGCCTAGAACCCTTTGGTAATGCTTGATGATGGCGAGTTGCAATGAACCTTGGATCCATTTTCTGGGTTTCTGTAGCAGTCTTCATGTGTTTCTGATGAACCCTCGAGCGAGGTTTAAGACTCAGTCATCGAGGATATTTGTTCCCTGCTCGAGCCTAGGTTCATACTTGCAGTTAGGTGTTTGGTTAAGTGTTTGAAGGTTTTGATTATATCTTTATCTTTTCCTGATTATGGTGATGAAAGCGATAAATGCGGAAAAGTAAAGAACACGGTGATATATCCTGGTTCCCCTCACAATCCGAGAGTACTCCAGTCCCCTTTCCAACACGAAAGAGATTTCACTATAGTTAGAATGATTGTACAACCTATGCTTACTATCTAACCTATAGGGTGATCAAATGTTCTTAACACCTTTAAGACCAAACAAACACTAATGTGAATGAAGAACAATCCTCTTCAAATCACAACACTTACTTCCAACAATCCTGGATAGTAAGGGAAAACCTTTAAGTAATACAATGATTAATTTGAAGTATATGGAGAGCTTTATCAATCTTCAACTGATCTTCTTCTTCAAGATAAAAACAATTCTCAACAATGTATATAAATGTTCACAATGTATGAATGAAACTTGTAATGATAATGAAAGTGTATATGGCAAGTTTCACAAAATTATGAACACATGAAAGTATAATTTCAAATGTGAGTAAAAGAGAAAATTGTTAATGAAGAAGTATATTTGTTAATTTGAAAATTGAAGTATTGAACATAGTTTGAAAATAAGAAAATCTGCATTTTATAAAGTTACAAGAACCTCTTCATTCATGCCAATTCATATGAAAAGTTGCAATGCATTCATGAAAAGATATCACTTAAAAAATGTTCAAAAAACAAAGTAAAAGCTGCACTGGTTCGCTAGGAACCGGTTCCGACACTGACAGAACCCGATTCTTAGTGAACGTTATAAGTTGGAATTCAAATTTATCACGCAGGAACCGGTTCCCCTATTGGTACAACCCGGTTCCTGGTACAAAATCCAAGGACATGTTTTTTGAGAAATTCTGGAACCCGGTTCCCTGTTAGGGAGGAACCGGTTCCTAAAGGTTTATTTTCAAAAATACATTTTGAAAGATATTTCAAACAAAGTTTTTCTTGATGTTAAAGTTATGGAATATGTATATGTTGATGAATGCATATTGTGAACATCTATATTCAAGGTTTTACGAATTATTTATACCATATTGATATTTGATGATTTCTTCAATAATTCTTCAATAATCTTCAAGACTTTTATTTGATGTTGATAAGCTTTTTGCACATCCTTTGAGAGTTGATGTCCATGTTGTCTTCATCAAAACACATGCTTTAAATATGACTTGAGAAGCTTTCAATTACATTCTCCCCCTTTTTGATGATGACAACCAAGTCTTGAAAATGATTTCTTGAAATGTTCATGTTGTTTTGTGTAGAAAACATGTTGAGCAAATGCAAGGCTCCCCCTAAATTGTATGCTCCCCCAAAGTCCATGATTCTTTGAATTTTGGAGAGAGTTTGATATTTATTTGGGCCTGCAATTTCTTTGAAACAAAACAACACACATGCATACTCTTCTCCCCCTTTGTTAACATCAAAAAGGATGGGGAAAAAGAGTGAAATAGATACATATAAAAATTAAGACGTGAATGAAACACAACCATACTTAAAGTACGAACAAAACACATTGTATGATTTCAAACATACTAAAATACGAACAACGAATTGTACGATTACATAACAATAAAACAAAAAATTTCTAAACATCACGGAGCATTGTTCTTACAAGTTCCACTAGAAACCTATTCTTTCTTTCAACTACTCCATTTTGTTGTGGAGTTCTAGGTGCTGAAAAATTATGAGAGATACCATGTTCTTCACAAAATTCTTCAAATTGAGCATTTTGGAATTCTCCACCATGATCACTTCTTATGGATACAATCTTTAGTGATTTTTCATTTTGGATTTGCTTAGCATACTTCTTAAAGGCTTTGAAAGCATCACTTTTCTGCACAAGAAACAAAGTCCAAGAATATCTAGAAAAATCATCAATAATGACTAAAGCGTATACATTACCTCCGAAGCTTTTTGTTCTTGATGGACCAAAGAGATCCATGTGTAACAATTGTAGTGGTCTTGTAGTAGACACCACATTCTTAGATTTGAAAGTTGTTTTGGTCTGTTTTCCCTTTTGGCATGCATTACATAATTTATCCTTGATGAACTTCATCTTTGGTAGACCAATAACTAAGTCATGCTTAACCAATTTGTTCAAGTGCTCCATGTGAATGTGAGCGATCCTCTTGTGCCATAACCAAGCGTCATTGTTGTTTACCATAAGACATTGTACCTTCAGAGACAAATCATCTAAAGTAATCATAAAAATATTGTTAGTTCTTATACCTTTGATTTTTACCTCATTGGTTGCCTCATCCATAATGAGACATTCATCTTTGTTGAATTTGATCTTGAACCCTCTATCGCAAAGTTGACTTATGCTAAGAAGATTGTGTTTTAATCCTTCAACATAGAAAACATCCTCAATTTGAATGGATGGAGGTGTGCCAACTATTCCAACGCCAAGAATCTTTCCTTTGGTGTTGTCTCCATAGGTGACATACCCTTTGGCTTTATGTACTAGATATGAAAATTGGTGTACATCTCCTGTCATATGCTTTGAACATCCACTATCAAGATACCAAACATTTGATGTGGACTTCAAGCATACCTACACAAACAAATTATTCTTTGTTAGGTACCCAAGTTGCCTTGGGTCCTTCATAGTTAGTTCCCTTTTTCACCCACACATAATGCCCACTTGCTATACTAAAGTTTCTAACATAGCAAGCATTAGGTGTATGGCCTTTAATACCACAATAAAAACAAGTAGGTTCAAAGTTACTTCTATATCTAGAAGGATAAGATTTCTTCTTAGGAAATGTTTTCTTTTTCGATACATTACCCTTTTTATTTTGATGATTATGAACAACTTGCTTCTTTTCTACTTTCTTGGGATTGGAACTATTACTAGCCTTTACAAAAACAGTGGGATTGTTACTTGGTTTCTTAGAATTCACATAACCAAGACCCCTTTTATCATTCGGATAACGTTGTTGGCTTAGTAATCCTTCCAATCCTATTTGTCCTTTTTCATATCGTTCAATGACTCTTTTCAATTGAACAATTTGAAAGACATTTGATTCACACTTGGAGCATGAAAAGTTTTCTTTTTCTTTAATAAAATTCTGTTTTTGAAGTTCAAAATCTTTAGTCATGGTGTCAATTTTTTCTAAACAACTTAGAAGTTCTTTTTCTTGATTTGACACCTTTTTGTATAAACTTTTGCATTCTTTCAAGAGTTCATCAATAGCATCTTGAACATCATCATCAAAAAGATTAAATTCATTACTAACCTCTTCTTCATCGTCGGAGTGATGTGAAGCCATTAATGCTAGATTTCACATTCCTCGCTTTCCGAATCGGATGAAGAACTTATCTCATTATCTTCCCATGCAACATAAGCCTTTTTGTTCTTGAACTCCTTTTTGCCTTTGAATCCATTTTTCTTGGAGAGTTTTGGACAATCCGGCTTTATGTGACCTTGCTTTCCACATTCATAACATGTGACATCTTGTGTTGATGTGGAGGCTTCTTTATCTTTATGATTGTAAAATTTCTTCCTCTTGACAAAGTTAGCATTATGAAGATTATTTTATGAACAAAATATTTTCCTAACCTTTTTACAAGAAGCAAGAAGTTTTCATCTTCCTCCGATGCATCTTTATCTTGACTTTCTTTTGAATCAACTTTCAAAGCAATGCCTTTGGATTTCTTCTCTAAATTTTCATGTTTTTCAAGTCTACCGAGTTCCGTTTCATATTCTTGAAGTTTGCCAAATAATGTAGCGGAAGTCATTGCAGAGAGACTCTTCTTTTCCGAGATTGCCGTTACCTTTGGTTTCCATTCCCTAGTCAATGATCTAAGGATTTTCAAGTTGAGTTCATCATTTGTCAAGGTTTTACCAAGAGCATTTAAGTGATTTGTCAAATGCACAAATCTCTTTTGTAAGTCAAGAATGGATTCTCCGGGCTGCATTCAAAATAGTTCATATTCTTGACTCAAGGTATTTAGCCTTGATCTTTTTACTTCAGCCTTTCCTTCATGAGTTTGAACCAGGGTATCCCATATTTCTTTTGCTGTCTTGCAGTTCGAGACACGGAAAAATTCGTCCATACTGAGTGCACCTTGAAGAAGGTTTATTGCCTTTTTGTCATAGAGAACTTTCTTTTTATCATCGCCGTCCCATGAAGTTTTGGGTTTTACAGAACCAATGCCATTGATTACTGATATTGGGATAAATGGACCATTTTCAACAGCATCCCATACTTCCTCTCCTTGTGCTTCTAAATGCACCTTCATGCGTATTTTCCAGAAGTCAAAATATTCACCACAGAATAGAGGAGGCTTGTTATTACTACCACCATCTCTGAAGACTGGTTGATGATTTGCGGAAGTCATTCTGGATCTTTAGGAACAAGTTACCTATAACTTGCTCTGATGCCAATTGTAAGTCTCAGAGTGCCTAAGAGGGGGGGGGGTGAATTAGGTCTTATAAAAAATTTATTTGGTTTTATGAGAATGCTTGGTAGTAATTTTTGGTTAAGTGTTTGAAGGTTTTGATTATATCTTTATCTTTTCCTGATTATGGTGATGAAAGTGATAAATGCGGAAAAGTAAAGAACACGGTGATATATCCTGGTTCCCCTCACAATCCGAGAGTACTCCAGTCCCCTTTCCAACACGAAAGAGATTTCACTATAGTTAGAATGATTGTACAGCCTATGCTTACTATCTAACCTATAGGATGATCAAAGGTTCTTAACACCTTTAAGACCAAACAAACACTAATGTGAATGAAGAACAATCCTCTTCAAATCACTACACTTACTTCCAACAATCCTGGATAGTAAGGGAAAACCTTTAAGTAATACAATGATTAATTTGAAGTATATGGAGAGCTTTATCAATCTTCAATTGATCTTCTTCTTCAAGATAAAAACAATTCTCAACAATGTATATAAATATTCACAATGTATGAATGAAACTTGTAATGATAATGAAAGTGTATATGGCAAGTTTCACAAAATTATGAACACATGAAAGTATAATTTCAAATGTGAGTAAAAGAGAAAATTGTTAATGAAGAAGTATATTTGTTAAGTTGAAAATTGAAGTATTGAACATAGTTTGAAAATAAGAAAATCTGCATTTTATAAAGTTACAAGAACCTCTTCATTCATGCCAATTCATATGAAAAGTTGCAATGCATTCATGAAAAGATATCACTTGAAAAATGTTCAAAAAACAAAGTAAAAGCTGCACTGGTTCGCTAGGAACCGGTTCCGACACTGACAGAACCCGGTTCTTAGTGAACGTTATAAGTTGGAATTCAAATTTATCACGCAGGAACCGGTTCCCCTATTGGTACAACCCGGTTCCTGGTACAAAATCCAGGGACATGTTTTTTGGGAAATTCTGGAACCCGGTTCCCTGTTAGGGAGGAACCGATTCCTAAAGGTTTATTTTCAAAAATACATTTTGAAAGATATTTCAAACAAAGTTTTTCTTGATGTTAAAGTTATGGAATATGTATATGTTGATGAATGCATATTGTGAACATCTATATTCAAGGTTTTAAGAATTATTTATACCATATTGATATTTGATGATTTCTTCAATAATTCTTCAATAATTCTTCAATAATCTTCAAGACTTTTATTTGATGTTGATAAGCTTTTTGCACATCCTTTGAGAGTTGATGTCCATGTTGTCTTCATCAAAACACATGCTTTAAATATGACTTGAGAAGCTTGCAATTACACCAAATACGTTAGAGGGAAACATCCTTGTGTCTCTCATTGTTGTTTGAGTGAAGGCTCTGGTAGAGGACAAGGTCATCGTTCCTTTGCATGCCTTTTCACTTGATTAGTGGTGGAAGGATGGATTTGATTGGATGTCAAATTCACTTCCGTCCTCTACTTTTCAAGTAAAATGGCCAACAACTCTGAAGATGAAGTTATGAGTAATCGAAGTGATTCCACCGAGAGTTTGTTCGAGCACACCTCGACTTAAGGGAGCACGTTGGGGCAACAAGATTTAGCACTGAGCACGTCTGGAAAAAATGTTTCTGAACACACTGTTCCCAAAGCACCCGCGTCTCCCCTAAAAAAAGTTGTGAAAGTATCTTTGGTATTTAGTTTTGAGGAAAGGGAAGACGGGGAAGATAGATTCCCACAGACGGTGCCACTGATCTTACTTGTTGATAAGAACCAGAAGTAGGCCGAAGTGATGACATCTGTTTTGCTGAAAATTTATGGAGTGGAGGGGGTGTACCTACAAGGCACTCTGACGATCAAGTAAGAATGGGAACAAAGAGATGCAAGAAAGAGATTATGGCTTATAGTGTGAATATTGGATACCTGGCCCTCACAAGTGTAAGGATTTATATAATTCCCCCAACGCTTGACCATTCGTTCCTATTTTTGGGCCTAGATATTAGGTTCGGTGAAAATAAGTAACTGTCAAGACTTGGTCGAAACGGGAAGACGTGTTCGTAACTAGCTGTTGCTCCGAGCAAGGGAGGTGTTACAGGCAGACACGTTGTGAGCATTTTCCTAGTTGTCTTCTCCACGTGTGTCAAGCAGACTAGGATGTGACCGCCCGTATGGGCAGGCCTGTGTCTCAGGCATTGGTGGTCTCGCTGATCAGAGGGTGTGGTCGACTCGGAATGCTCGACAAGAGGTCCAACATTATTGGGCCAACGTGGTTGGGCCATACGGAAACTAGAAGCGGATTGGTCCAATTCTAGCCATTGAGCTAGTCCAGAACAGTTGGAAACAACAATAATGACAATAACAACAACAACAAAAACAACACCATTACGTGAAACAGATTGCAAGAACAGAAAAATGATTTGTTAAAGTTTGGTGTAAGAAGAACAACAACACATAACCTAATAATTTTTTTGTCTCACAATCCATCTGAATAATGATGTTTAAGAGTATGAAGTGGTTGGACATATGGGTTAGGTTTAAGGTAAAATCTGGTTATCATATCCCTCGGTTATGAGAAACCAAGGGAACATAGTATTTAATAATAAAATCAAATCTTATTTAATAAGAAATGCGTCACTTTTAAATACAAAATGGTTGTTACTGGGACTCGAAGCATGTACCCTGAATTAGTTTATCCCTCGATTTTGTTCTGAAACTGAGGGAATAGATGATAATTTCCTGAAAAAACACTACAAAAAACTCGCATCTGGCGGAAGACACACATCGGCGGTTGGTTCGAAACCGCCCCCCATAATGCACTAACTATAACATATGTGTCGAAACTTCCCCCATAATGCAGTATTTGCGAAGGTTGTGTCAGAATCTCCCCCATGATACACTAACAACGGCAGGTTGGTGCATGTAAAATATTTTTACAACTTAACCAATGACAACCATGTAAAACGTCAAGTCACACTGTGAATTTTAAAATACTTTAATAATTTTGCACTTTAAAATATTTTGATTGAATATCTGTATAATATTTTTTTATACCGACAGTGTACTACCATTAAACTCAAAAGTAAAATAAAAGAAAGAAAATAGATTGAAGGAAAGAGAAAAGAGACGGAAGAGAAAAATAAAAAGAAGAAAGAACGAGAGAAAAAATAAGAGTTTAGGAAAAACAGGGTTTGAGTTTGTGAATGAAATAAAAAAGGGGAATATGAATCAAACCCTTAATCTACCGTAGTTGTACCAATCGACGACCATCATAGGCCAACATCATTTATTTAGCCTAGGTGCTGCCATGAAATATAATAGTTGCTAAAGTGCCTAATTATTCAAAAATGTATAACACTTTGACCATATACACTTTCATTATGTTGTGTTTGTCACATTTTGAAGGTGATATTTGTTGCTACATAACTACATTTCGTTGCTACAGAACTGAATTTTATTATATGGATCATATGACATAAAATCTTTTAGAAAGCTACAAGGTCTATAATAGTCATTAAAACCACATTTATGTATTTGCTACAGTGGGTGTGGAAGCTGGTTCACTTCATTAGTAACATAATGAAACTCTTTAATTTTGATCCATAGTTAGTAACTTTAATCTTTTATATATGTTATGTTAGATAGGAGTGATATATTTTATATAAGTGATATGTTTATTGTTATTACATTATTAACATTGTAATTTGATAAGTGTCAAAATGATATTTTTTCGTGTATATAATTTGTGGTATTAATTAGTTATTTTGTTGATATTTTGTGAGTAATTCTACGTTTTGTTTGTAAATATGTTTAGTTTGTGTATATATACGTTTTCGTGTATATAATGTATCTTTGATAGTTTTGTATCTATTTTGTAGGAATTTAGGTGTAGTTGAAGCAATGAGTAATAAAAGCCAAAAAGATGCTCCAAGATGCATTTGAAGAAATGAAGGAATAAGACAAAGAAAGGAAGCCAAAGAAATAAAGAAGCAAAAGTTATTGTTCTGGTGAGCCTCGCGGGGCAAAGCCTGGGCAAGGAGCTTGCGCTTCTGTTTCGCCTGGACGAGCGTGGAGCGAGAGGCTTGGATAAATTTTCCATTTAGGTTCTCCAATTGCTCATTTAGCAAGATTTTGGACCGTCACTGGGCGAGTATAGATATTTTCACCATTCTGCGTGTGTGGCGCAATTTGTGTGGGCGACTTAAGGCCTCTCGCTGGGCGAGGCATTTGGTTCACCAGGCGTGCGTGTCTGAACATAGTTTTATAAATTCATTTTCATTTCATTTGTTAGGTTATGGTTTTTTGGGGTATTTGTTCCCAAACTTCATCATCTTCATTCTTTGATATTTAGATCTTAGAAAACAACATTTGTGGCTTGCATTTGGATGATCAAGAATCGAGAGCTTGGTTGATCGCAATTGACACCGCGAAAGATTTAGTTTCTTCTCCTCTTCTTCTCTTTGTAACCATTATTTGTTGGATTTTGTATGTAAGTTTACCTTGATTATATGTATATTTATTGCTCATGGTGTTGTATTAAACTTTATTTATAAATCTTTATTGATGTTTATCATTTTTAACTTGCTAAGTGTTTGAATTTGAGTTGTTGTGGAAATGGACGGTTTGAATCCGAACTTAGGATGAATATCTATTGGGTTTGGATTCTAGAGATAGATTTAGGCTTAGTAATCACTTAGGTATCCTCTCTTAATTCCTTTGTGTTGTTAGTGTTGTGTTGAGAGATTGCCGATACGAGTAATCCTGATATTGTCTCACTTTGTGTTAGAGATAACCTTGTGTGAGAGATACGTGATAATATTGACGATTAATTTAGGTTAAGTGCAACTGGATAGTAAATTTACGTATTTGATAGGGTAGAAGAAATACAAACTCGAGAGTTCTCTACTATACGAAGAATGAAATTATTTTTATATTTATAACCTTTTATTCCCGCACCTTACACAATCAAATCATTTTAACGAAATTCATTAACGAGAAATTTGTTGAATGAAAATTCAGTAGCACTAATTCATGTGGAGGCAATATGATATAACCTATAAAAATACTTACTTTTGTTTGCCGCTTTACTGCTTCAACATAATTTTGTAGGAATGAGATCGCAAAGCTGTTTCTGAACCTATTCGGGAAACCATCAACGTTGCTGGTGTCGAGGGGTTCTAATACTGTGCTTCCTAATCAAAAGTGATTTCTGGAATTTTCGATTAGTAAAGATAGTTTTCAATTAAATATAATTTATCAATATTTATGGAAATTTATGCAGTTAAATTTCAAACTGTGCATTTTGATTTTTGTTTTAGATTACCTATAAGATAGAGCAAAAAGAAGCATCTTCTATGGTTTTAGGGGTGGTCCTGGAGGCATCAAGAAGTTCAAATACATTGATCTCACCTCATACTTTATTCATCCTTATAGAAATCAGGTTCATTTTCTTAGTTACATGTTATTGGATCATCGAGCTTCTAACTAGCTCTAATTATAATTCGGTGATTCTTTATTTTTATGTGGTTGTAAGATTTATAAATTTGATATAGAAATCACTTTTATCTTCTATAAATTATGACATTGTGACGACCAACATGAATAAATTTGGTTGGCATAGTGGCTTTGACATAATTCGCAGTGGTAGGGACAAGATTGAAACTCCAATATAGGTTGGCCAATTTATACTTATACGCTCTACGGTGATATGAATTTATTTGGGTGGGTTTTAAGTAATGTCAATATGTAAACTTTACATAGGTAATATCAATAACTAAAACTTTTCCTAGAACCTAATTTGATATTCAATGCCTATTAGTTATTGCATCTCTTATTTCAAATATTGATTTGCTTCGAAATCTTATCAATTCTTTGATACATGATGTTGTTGAGTTTAGTTGTTTTTGATTGATTTAACATGTTTTTAGTTTAGTATAATTGATATCACTTTTTGATTTCACACTAATTAGGTGGATCGATTTTTTTAGAGTTTTTGAAAGTTAAGTGCTTGATGAACTGTGAAGTTTCATTAATTCGGGAGCACAAATATGAGCAGCTGTCATCTGATGATGTCAAGTTTCTCAGTGAATTCAAACCCTTTTATCAAAGTTCAAACTTCATGTGTTACTTTGAGATAATGTTTGTGAATATCATTTTTATTCCCGTAATGAAATTAGGTTTTATTCCAGGAATAAGACATGCACTTGTTATGCTCAATATCTCTGAGATCTTGAATTTTTATACAATTGATGTAAGAAGAGTATGATTTGGTGTCTGCAGCTATAATAATACTGGCATTAAATTGCATGTTCTTGAACTTTTCTTTCCTAATCCGAGTTGATACCTTTCCATGGTGGATTTGGCACTTATGTTTAGATGGAAGAGGAGCAATGTTGCTGGTTGTTGTCAGTTCCTTACAATAATGTTCTTTTCTTCTTTTTTTCCAGGGTATTTGAAAAGTCAAGGCAGTATGTAAAGTGTTTCGGCCACTATAAAAATTATAATGTTGTTAGACAAGTTCGAGAGTATCTTCCAAAATTTAGCTGCAATGTTGCTGGTTCATTCTCTGTTTCTTTCTTTTACATTGTCCGACATTTAGTTGAGTCTAAATTGTAATGTATCAATTTTTAAAGATAAATTATAGCTTTGAATTCGTTAATAGATTTGATAATTCAATATATTTTAATATTTTTATAATATTATTCTGTAAATTTATTGAATACAAAATGAATCAAAAGTAAAAAAAAATTATAAAAGCTTTTAGTGACAGAAAAACTGTAGTAGAAGAACAATACGTTTTATTCTATTTTACAAGTTTTACCTACAGAGAAAGCCGTAGGAAAAAGTCTAACATTTTATACCTACAGAGTTTTGTAATTTTCTTGTAATATATAGTTACTAAATATAGATGATCACATAAGAACTTGTGTTGCCACAAGAAACTTGACATATTGTGAAAACCATACTTCGTAGGTAAATGTTGTTTTTCGTAGGTATAATCCAATATACCTATTATTTGTTAGATAAAGAAACAAAGATGAAGGAGAAACTATACTTTCCAAGAATCCTTATTGAGGTGTCTACTGAAGAAGAATTACAAAACATAATCCAATTTGAGAATAAGGTGAGCAGAATAGTGGAAGTAAGGATTAGATATGATGGAAACCATACAAATGCAACAATTTTCAAGGATTGTTGCATAAAACAAAATATTATAGAAAGAAGGTTCCACAGAAGACAAAATGGGTGATTAAAAAGGATAACTGGCAAAAGAATCCACATGAAAAGTTGAAGAATCCTGACGAGTTTCAACTGTAACAAAAGGAGTGAAACACAAATAGATGAGCAAGGGCAGTCTCATGGACACTGTCTTAACCAATACTTTCCAAGTGCTTAATATAAATGAGGAAGGTGAAAGATCCAAGAATGATGACCAACCAGATACTAGAGGAGTGGAGGGAGAAACCCCTCTTCAAAATGGATATAATCGTCTCACGGAATGTCAAGGGGGTCAACAATTACATGAAGCAAAAGGAAGTAAAGAAACTGATCCTTAGCAAAATGGTGAGTATGAGCGGTCTCCTTGAAACGTGAGGTGTAACACCCTTTTTCTTAATTAGATGTTTTATTTTAATAAAATTGTAGAAATGTGTTTATTGTGTGATTTATTTAATTATTAGATTGGTTGTGGGGGTGTGAGTCCTTGAGTTATGAACATAGTAAGGTAATTATAGGTGGATTAGAATAAATTAGATTTATTGTTGTGTAAAATAATATATTGGTTATATTATTAATTAGTTATTAAAATAATAAGACTAATAGAGTGTGTAGAGATATTGATGGCAAAGTGGTATTAGCAAGGTTTAATTGAAGGCATTATAGGAAAAGCATAATTGGGAGAATATTTCAAATAGAAAAGGGGAATACGAGAATAGAGAACTAGTTACATCATACGTGTAATTGAGAAGTAGAGAAGAGTGATAGGGCAAGAGGACGTTTAAGGAGAACAATCCATCCATAGAGCTTGGGAAGAAAAATTGCTAGGAATAACAAGGTAAGGGTGGGTAATTGTTTTCAATTATGATTGGTATGAGGAAAGGGTAGAAAGGGGTTTTAGTTTTCCTTTTTGATTGATGTTGAATGTTGGGAAATAGTTGATGATGATATTGTTGTGATATAAAGATTATATGATGAATTTTGTTTGCCTATATGTGTGACAATTATGTTTTTGGTTGTTGATATGTTTCCTCCATTGTTGAGTTATAAGGGTTTGAATAATAAACATGTAATTGAGGATCATATGAGGTACTTATTATGTTAGGACCTCTAAATAGGTGTTATATGCTTTTGTAATTGTTACATATTTGTAATAGCTCAAATTTTGAGATCGAGACTTTTTACGGAATCGAAATCAGAGGTCTGGAAGGCCTCCGAAGGTGAAAACAAAGATTTTGGACTATTTCTCGAACTTGTAACCGATTACTGAACTAAGTGTAATTGGTTACCACTTGAAAAATGGTCTAGGATGTTTTCAAGCATGTAACCAGTTACGACTTTCAGCGTAACTGGTTACCGTTTTTATGGAAAAACTTGGAAATGGAAAATGACGTAACTTGAGCTCCGTAACTCCATTTGACGCGTGGTCAGAAGGGTTGGAAAGTTAACGCATAATACTATCTAATGGTGATAGCTTAAGGGGATGAATATGATGCATTTAACATTGGAATCAACTTGTAATGAATTTATTGTTGTAGATGCCTTAGTTGTTATATGGAAGTTGTTTATGGAAAGTCGCAATTGTCGATTTTCCAAGTTTTATTGGTTGTTGGATACTATTAGTTGTTGGTTTATCATGATTTTAACTTGTATGATGTAGTAATTGATGAATTATGAATATATGGTAATGATAAATGATTTATTAAACATTATTAACTGTTGTAGTGTTGATGTAACTGATGTTGCATGTTTATACGTGTGTACATGATATAATTATGTTGATTATGTTGTTGGTGGCGTACACGATTATGGGAGGACCAATGAGTGTGTATTATTGTTGTTGTTGTGATGTGATGTAGTGATGAGAATGAATATTAAGTTGTGTAAACTATATGTTGTTATTAAATGTGTTGTTGTGTTAAGATGAAGGTGCTTATGTGCTAAATGATGAAATAGTTGTTGTGTGACAATAATGTCGTTATGCTTGTGTTACTATAATGCTAATGTTGAATGTTTGTAGTGTATGTATGGTGTTTGGTGGCATGTATTGGTGCGTGTTGTACCCAAAATTTGCCCGCCCCATTTTAAATTTTTTTTAAAACTTGGTTTCGTAATTTTTTTTTGGTATTAATAACATTTGGTTTAACAGTAATTTATTTTGCTTATTTAAAATATATAATAATTTACTTTAAATTATTTGTATTTTTAAAATAGCAAAATATTTTTTCACCTTCATATACTTCTATATGTCTTTTTATCTTGAATAGAATGACATAACACATTTTGTAAGGGAGTGACGCTTGTAAGTAAGTGGAAGGTCTCGAGTTCAAGTCTCGTTACACTAATTTTTGATATTTATTTTCTTTTGTGTGTTTTTTCAATAAAAAGAGTAAAAAAGTCATTTTCAATTATTTTATTATTATTTTTCGTTTTCTATTTTAAGGGTATTTTTTTTTTAAATCTTTGATTTTATACACTTAATAGTATAAAATAATTGAAAATTTTCAAAATCAATTTTTATTAATCACCAAATCAATCACAATATTGAGAAAAAAATACAAAAATATCTAGGTTCATAATCTTGTCCTCCAAATTTCAATCAGGTCTCAATTGGTATAAATCTTCCCAAAAAAATCCCTTTTTTTATTATTAAATTATTATTTTCGTATTTTTTAATTAATAAATTTTCAAAAATAGTTTTTTTTCTCACTTTTTTCAATTATTAATTAAAAAAGAACCAAAAAAATCATATAAAATATAAAAAAACAACAAAATCACATGATTTGTCACTTTCTGATTGGTTACATGTTGACAAAATTGATTTCTCATTGGTCAGAGTTTGTAGACTTGCTGACCAAGATAAAATCATAAACTTTGGACTTTTCTTGGTGTGGACTATTTCCTTTTTGGAGTGTCTTTAATCTAATTTTAAATCTATAAATAGACCACTCTTTCACACTATTTTTCATCTACAATTTCATAATCATCCACAACTCACTAGAGTTCTCTTAAATTTGTTGTTCTTCATATTGAGGAACAACATTAAATAAGCTTTAAGCCTTCAGAATTCGGTATTCATCCAGGAAATCACATTGAATAAAGGAAAGAAAACGCACGAAGAACAAAGGGATGAAGCAACTTAAGTGGGTCATGGATTCTAGGTTGGTAAAACTGAACCTTTAATTGTATGATTGAATATTTGCATATGTTTGATTTTTTGTCTGATTATGTTGGTTCGTTGATCTAATATTTGTTGTGGGATTTATTATAATAGGTTTAAACCTTTTTAATATTATTATATAATTATGTATTGAACTTTGTTATAATTAGTGATTAATATTTTGTATAATATATTAAACTTTTTTTTCAGAAATTAATTTTTAGAGATTATTTCAAACCCTTTTTCCTAGTTTGTTTCATTAAGGAAAATTCAAAAGAATTAATCTTCTCGTAACTCTATCCCCACCCCATGCATCTTATTTTCTCAATTTTCTAACCCTTATTTTTCATCCCTTTTAATTATCTATTTTTCTCATTAAACATTAACCCTTAACCAAATTAGGTCTAGTTTTTTTAATTAACTAGAATTAGGGTTTAACTTTTAATCAATTAATTAATTAGACCTTACGTTTTAATTAAAATTAATTAGTTTTAGGGTTTTAGCCAAATAATTCTTCTTAATTAATTAGACATTAGGGTTTCTACTTAGGGTTTTATTTTTTAATTAACTTGATTAATTAGCTATTAGGCTTTAATTATCATCCCTAATCCTAGATCATTTTATAAAAATATAAAAAAACATTAAAACATTTTCTTCTAACATGTTTTCCTATTTCTTATTGCTATTTAGTTTTCACAGAAAATTGTATAGGTTGCATTCTTTAATTGTAATAGCGTAGATTTCTTTTCTCGCATTTTTCCCTAATTATGTAACTGCTCACATGAAGTAATAGCATAGATTTACTTTCTCGTGAATTTTTATACCTATGTACCTCTCCCAAAGCCATGTAATAGCTTAGGATTTTAGATTCCACACTTTATTTTTCTGTACATATTTAACTGCTAGTAACTAGGGTTTGCGTGGCAAGACTAAAAACAATCTAGAAAACCCCAATATTCAAGATAAATAACTGAATCAATACACTTCATACACTTGCACCTCTAGGATAACCTCTCTTGTGGCCTTATGATATTGGTCATGTCCCTTGAAAGTAAGAATGCTTTAGCAAAAGACCCTTGATACAATCATCATAGTCCCTATGATACAAAAGATCATAGTCCCTCGATGTCCCTCGACTTTCCTACGAAAAGATGATCTAGTCCATCAGTGCCCCTACGAGAAAAATGATGATAGTCCATTCAATACAATTGTTAAAGTATCCTTACATGTTGTCTTCTATGACCACACAATGACCCTACGTTTGTCCCTTCACATCTAATAGATAAGATTACCTACCAACTAATGGTATGGATAATACTATCTCCAAAGGAAAAGGAAAAGAGTAGGAAAGACAAAAACCTGGTGGGTAGGACTCTTGAATGCTTGCTCACAAACAAAACATTTTCTCACATCACACTTTCAAAATAATAATATTTTCAAAAACACTTTGTATACATTCTTGAGGGATGATACAAGAATCATTACAAAGTCAGTCTTACATTGGCGATTTCGAAATATTTTCAAACAAATCACACACACAAAGCAAGATTTTCAAAAGTGAGCTAAGCAATTAAGATCCCGTAGATAACTATGGATGAAAAGGGTGCTAACACCTTCCATTTTCATAACTTACCCCCTCCCCCAAACTCAAAATCTATCAAAGGTCTTTCCTATTCTTTTCACCTTTCTTAAATATTGGATAAAATAAAATTCGGTGGCGACTCTAGCTATCCGTACATTTGGATAAAACCAAAAATTCAGTTCTCCCACCATATTACAGAACTGGAGACTCTGCTGGGGAATACTACTTAAAAAAGAGGGGTTGCCTTAGAGTTTAAGATCACTTTACTTGCTTTACTTTAAGGGTTTCTTTGGGTTTAATTGCTTGTAAGATCCTACACCCGGATCTAGGGATGCCTTAGGTAAGTAGCAATAGATCATAAAGGTTGTACGGTGTAGACAAATATGGTTAAGATGATGGCTATAGTTAGTGTGACACTTTGGTTTGTACTGATGTTCCTTGAGTCAGTCAAGGATAACATTAAGCTTCCGATGTCGTTAACACTAACTTACTTTTAGAACATTAATTGACCCATCTTTGCCATTAGAAGGTAGTGAGATAGTCGTCTTTGGTGCATTCCAAAGTTGGTTGATACTCAAAACTACGCTCATTGAGATTTGACTTTCAGGATGTTTTGGTGGCAAGCAAGTTGTCGTGCTAAAATAAATCCTGTGAGAAACATTGGTGATATGAGATTCCTAGAACCTGGTTACTATTTTATTATAGGTTGGGCCCACTTAACTTCAATTGGGAAGGGTACTTACCTATGGACTTCATGCAAGCCTTTAAACCTAAGGCTCTTGTGTGACTTATGTGTTTTCTACTTATCTAACATGAACATGACATCATAACATTATATCATCATAACATAATATTTTCACTAACCATTTCAAGGACCTACGGATTTATCTTTATTCTTTGTTGTAGGTTATGGCCTTCACTCCCAGAAACACTATCCAGATCAACTTTGTATGGGTACCTTCCCATCTTAAGGAGTTAGTCTCAAAGGTTCTCGAAAACTCTCAATTCACAAAAAGGCATGGTTATCCACTCAGTTTGGTTACCTCATGTTTTGGAGAAGACATGATGAGTGTTTTGTTCCAATTCTTTTATCCTAAGCATCACTATTTTACCTTTCAAAATTATCAGTTAGTACTCATAATGGAAGAGTTCTCTAAGGTACTTGGAATACCTATTCTTGCTCAGACACCCTTCACCAGTTTATAGAAAGTTCCAAACTTGAAGATATTGCGGCAACCTTACATCTGAAGCAGTATGACATGGTATCTAATTGGGAAACAAGAAGTGGAGTCAAGGGCCTTATTGATAAATTTCTGATAGAGAAGGCTCAGTTGTTTCTGGATGCTATGAGTTTTCATGCTTTCCAGGAGATCTTGGCTCAATTGATCTATGGTTTGGTTATATTCCCTAATCTAGACCAAATCATAGATGTGAACACCATCAAAATATTTCTTACTCATAATCCTGTGCCTACTTTGCTTGGAGATATTTTGCATTCTCTCCACACTCGTACTATGAGGAAGCGAGGGACTCTTATTTGTTTCATACCTTTACAATCCAGGTGGTTTATTTTGCACCTTTCCCAATCAGTCATGAAGAATAAACAAGGTTTGAGGTGGTCTCAAAGGATGATGTCACTCTCTCATTTAGATATCTATTGATGTTCCCGATCTCAAGAGGATATCACTATTATTGATCATTGTGTGGAATTCCCTAATGTGGAACTCCTTAGCATAAGGGGAGGTATCACTTACAACCCTTCGCTAGCTCTATGTCAATTTGGTTATGCTCGAAGAAATTGTCCTCATGATATGCTCATCTAGGGTATTGTATTCGATTATGAGAATGATCCTCAAGGTTACCATCAAAGGTTTATACGTGCTTGGGGCACAGTGAATAAGATTGATAGCAAGACTTTGGGATAGAAAAAATCCATCCCTCTAGAGCCCTACCTCAGATGGGTGCAATCTCATGCTCAAAATCTTATAATGTCATATCTCGCTGTCCAACCAGTAATTGTTGAGCCTGTTGCTGAAGGAGATATTCCTTATACCATTCTTCATCCATATATGCCTACTAACCTTGAAGAGCTACAGAAGTCTTGGATTCAACTGAAAGAAGAAAGGGACACCTTTGAGACTTAGTTCTATGCTAGTGATAATAAAGTATTGGAGATGACTAAATGCCTTCACGAAGAGTAGAGCCTTAATGCATATGTCAAAATAAAAAGGAAGCGTCCATGGGAGACTTAAGTCGTAATTTATTCCTTTCTGACCCTTCTTTTTTTTTCATTGTAAGCCTAAAAGGCGTTTATAATCTGAACTTACTAACAAGAATCTTTGTTGTTGTTTCCTTTTTATTAAAAAATTTAAATCCCACAAGGTCCTTGAAAACATTGCACATGCATCTACATACCATACATAACATTACATAACAGGTTTCCAAGACAGGTTTTCTCATCTTCTTGCAGTTTATATAAGGGAATAAAATGGCTCTTGAACAGACAATCAAAGATCTTTGGGCTCAGAATGCCCAGTTCCAACAAATGTTCCTAAACATAGCCAATGGGCAAGAAGAAACGAAGGCGATCATCGCCAATGGGAAGAAGAAGAAGACAAAGAAACCAATCGGCGTCCTTAACATGAGGAGGAGGTTCAGAGGTCCAGCAAAGCAAGCTCAAGATCTTGATATCTCATCGGACGAAGATGACAACCAGGATGAAAATGGTAAAAGTGTTAAAACTGAAAGAAACAACCTTGGTTATGACAAGTTTTCTGATGAAGAGGGAGAGGATTATTTGGATGAACAATATCCCCCGGCTGACAAGAAGTATAAGCTGTTAGAAGAGCGTTTGAAAGCTATAGAGATCTAGATGGTTCCTGGATTGAAATTTGAAGAATTAGGTTTAATCTCAGGAGTCGTCATTCCTCATAATTTCAAAACTCCTACCTTTGCCAAGTATGATGGTGTTTCTTTCCCGAAGCTGCATTAGAGATCATATGTTCGGAAAATTCAACCACACACTGTTAACAAGAAATTATGGTTGCATTTCTTTCAGCAGAGTCTGTCTGGAACACAATCAGAATGTTATTATCAACTTGAAGGTACCAATATACATACATGGGAAGATTTGGTTGCAACTTCTATAAACAGTATCAATACAATTCTGATTTGGCACCAACCCGCATGCAACTACAGAGTATGTCCATGGGTTCTGAGGAAGGCTTTAAAGAGTATTTAGAGAAATGGAGAGATCTTGCAGGAAGAGTTTAACCTCCTTTGGCTGATAGGGAATTTGTTTACATGTTCATGAGCATGCTAATAGGTCCTTTCTATAATCACCTACTTGGAAGTTCTTTAGTCGGTTTCACTGAACTGATATTAATAGGAGAACCTGTTGAGAATGGAATCAAAAGTGGTAAAATCAGGTGGATCCGTCTTTGAATACTATAAAGAAGTCTTATAATGGTAAGAAAGAATCAAATGTTGTGTACGGACAGAAGGGTCGTAGTAAGAGTAACCGCAACCAACCCGTGGGGGAAGTTCTGATCTCTAATCCCGCACCAGTACCATAACAACAACAATAACAACAACAGAGTAATTAGCATAGGCAGGATACACCCAGGAGAGATTTCACAAGAATTAACATGTCGTTGTCTCAAGCATTGTAACACACGTTGAAGGCATATTTGATCACATTGAAGGACCCTTCTCATAATCCTAATACCTCCTCTCCCCGTTACTATCCCAATGCAAGGTGTGGATATCACTTCAACAGTCTCGGACATGACACTAACAACTGTTGGGATTTGAAGAATAAGATCCAAGACATGATTGACGCTAAGGATATTGAATTTGATCCTCATGAGACTCCTAATGTGATCACTGAACCTATGCCTAATCACGACAAGGGCATTAATGCTATTGGTGATATTTCTTATATTTCTGTTATGAATGACTTCACTACTCCTCTGATGATTGTTAAAAAGAAGTTTCTACAAGACGGTTTATTTCTGACTTGCATTGAAAGGTGCTACTACTGTGTGTCCCAATCCAATGGTTGCGCACTGCTGAAAGAAGGTGTTCAACGTTTGATGGATGACTGTGTAATTCTATTTGAGAATACTCCTTATGTGGAGAGTATGTCTCAAGACCTGAAGCTTAAAGATGTGTCTGCAATTTCCATAACTCCTGTAAGAATCACTTCTAAGGGTCCTGTGAAGATTGTTGTCGAATCTAGGGTTTCTTCTTTGATCATTACCGCGCCTGGGCCAATTCAATATTCCTCTGACAAGGCTATCCCTTGGAATTATGGAGATGATGTCTACTACCATGGCGTCAAACAATATCCTTTGGCTATCGAAGATAAAAATACTGAAATTATTGATCCCAATGTTGGCAATTTTGTTGGGACTAGTAAAGTTACCAAAAATGGAAGGGTTTTGTCTCCAGAGATCTCTCCAAAAGCCGTTACTACACCAGTTTGTATCACTACCACTGAATCAACTATTGAAACTCGAGGAAAAGAACATATGACTAAGCCTGCCCAGACTGAGGCACCAAAAGAGGTTACTATTGAAGATACCTCCAAGAAAGAGATGGAAGAAGTATTGTAAATTATTTGAAAGAGTGACTATAAGATCGTTGAACAGTTAGGGAAGACCCCCTCCAAAATATCTATACTATCTTTGTTGTTATGCTCTTAAGACCATGCTGAGGCTTTGATAAAGTTCCTGAAATCTGCTCATTTACCACAGGAAATCTCTGTTTATCAGTTTGGAAATTATGTAGCCTGACAATCGATAATGGGCTAGGATTTTCTAATGCTGACTTAACTCCCGCAGGAAGGAATAATAAGGCCATGCATGTCTCTATTGAGTGTAGGGGCACTACCTTATCCCATGTATTTATGAACATAGGTTCCTCATTGAATGTATTTCCAAAAGCTACTTTAGACAAGCTTGAATGTGAAGGGATTATGCTAAAACCCAGTGACATTGTGGTAAGAGATTTTGATGGTTCGAAGAGAATGGTGCATGGAGAAGTTGATCTTCTAATCAAAGTGGGTTCCCATGTCTTTGACTCTACTTTCTATGTGATGGACATTTGTCCAACCTATTCCTGTTTACTTGGATGCCTTTGGATTCATGAGGCAGGCGTTGTTACTTCTACTTTACACCAAAAGTTGAAGTATCCTGTAAAAGGAAAAATGTTACAGTTTGCAGCGAAGAAGAATACATGGTGAGCCACTTGAATTCCTTCACGTATGATGAGATGGATGGTGAATTCTTTGAGACTCCTTGCCAGACCTTTGAAGTTATTCTTCACACAACCACAATTGACAAAGCTACTCCTAACGTTCCTAAGGTTACCAGTATTCCACCAAGAATGGATTCTCTGAAAGATGCTAAGGTTGTGGTAGAAGAAGGTGGTGGCATTGTTTGGGGTCAGCTTCCTAACACCCCTTATAAATCCGATAAATTTTGTTTGATTTTCACCTTAGTGGCTCATAGGGTTGTCCTTCATGCTCTTGCTACTTCTGGGAGACCTCCATTTTGCATAAACAACAATGGAGTTCACAAAAATCAAGTCAATGCTGTAGAAGATGCTGATAGCGACTGTGACCTAGACAATTGGATTTTTCCTACCACCAACAGTGGGCTCAACAATTGGAAGGTTGGAGACTTTATACCAATCTCCTTTAGTCAAGAGTAAATGATATTTCTTGTTTTCTTGTTTTCAAGTTTTTGGTTATGTAATTTGGACAATAAACCTTGTTCCTTACACGGGGCACAACGGTTCATTTGTTAGGGTTGCCATATTTTATTCACATATTTTCATTCAATAAATCATTAGACGTTTGCATTCAAATTTTGTGCTCTTTGTCTTTATTTTACTTTATTTCTTTCTAAATAGCTATGTGTTCTTACACACACCCACATAACAAATTGCAAATCCACATCCATGCTGGATCCCATTGATAACAATTCTGCTATGGCCGATTATGACTTCGAAAATCCGATCTACCAAGACGAGGACGAAGATGATGAAGATTTTGAAGTTCCTAGAGAGCTTGCTAGACTGTTAGAGAAAGAATAAAGGGCCATACAACCACATGAAGAGCCAATCGAGGTTGTGAATTTGGGTACTAAAAAGGACAGGAAAGAAATTAACATAGGTGTTGACCTATAAGACAGTGTCAAAAAAAGGTTAGTCCAGATGTTGCGTGACTATGTTGAGATATTTGTTTGGTTGTACGAAGACATGCTAGGTCTTGATACTGACATTGTGGTTCACCGTCTACCGATGAAGGAAAGTTGTCCTCCTATAAAATAGAAGGTTTGTCGTATGCGTCCCGAGATGTCTGAAAAGATCAAAGCTGGGGTTATGAAGCAGTTCAATGCAGGTTTCTTAATTGTTACGTCCTATCCTCGATCAGTTTCAAATATGGTTCCAGTACTTATAAAGGATTGCGAGGTGCATATGTGTATAGACTACAGGGATTTGAATAGGGAAAGTCCCAAAGATGACTTTCTACTTCTTCATATTGATGTTCTGGTTGACAACACCGCTCATCACAAAGTATTTTTCTTCATGGATGGTTTCTCTGGTTATAATCAAATCAAGATGGCACCTAAAGACATGAAGAAGACTACTTTTGTCATACAATGGGGCACATTTTGTTACAAAGTTATTCCTTTTGGTTTGAAGAACATCGATGCAATATATCAGCGTGCTATGGTAGCTTTGTTCCATGATATGATCCATCACGAGATAGAGGTTTATATTGATGACATGATAATCAGGTCTCAGACTGAAGAAGAACATCTCAACCACTTGCACAAGCTGTTTGAGAGGTTAAAGAAATACAAGTTGAGGTTGAATCCAAACAAGTGCACCTTTTGGGTAATATTTGTTAAACTCTTAGGTTTCGTCGTCAGTGGTAAAGGTATTGAAGTTGATCATGCCAAGGTTAAAGCCATTCAAGAAATATCAGCTCCCCATAATGAGAAGGAAGTCAGAGGTTTCTTGGGACTATTGAACTACATTTCCAGATTTATTTCGCATTTGACTGCTACTTGTGATTCAGTCTTCAAGTTATTGAAGAAAGATCAAGTAGTGAAGTGGAACGATGATTTTCAGATAGCCTTGGACAAAATGAAGGAATACCTCCAGGAACCTCCAATTTGGATTCCAAGAAAACCTCTAATCATGTACCTGACAGTATTAGAGAACTCAATAGGGTGTGTATTAGGGAAACATGAAGAGTCTGGTCGAAAAGATCATGCAATATACTACATTAGCAAAAAGTTTACCGACTATGAAACAAGATACTCACTGCTCGAGAAAAATTGTTGCTCTTTGGCATGGGCTGCTCGCCGACTAAGACAGTATATGTTGACTCATAATACTCTGTTTATCTCTAACTTGGATCCAATAACGTACATATTCGAGAATCCCACTCTCTCCGAAAGAATATCAAGAAGATCTTGAAGAAGATGACAGTGACATACAAAGATTGAAATGAGATGTTACCATTTTCTCTTCATGGTTATCGCAGTTCAGTATGTACATCAACTGGAGAAACCTCGTTCTCTCTAGTCTACGGTATGGAGAATGTCTTACCTATTGAAGTCCAGATTCCCTCCCTAAGGATTATGAAAGACGCAGGTTTAGATGAAGACGAATGGACTCAGACTTGACTAAACCAAATAAATTTGATCGATGAAAAAAAATCTTGTGGTTGTTTGTCATGGTCATATGTATCAGAAACACATGATCAAAGTCTTTAATAGGAAAGTCAAACATCGGGTATACCAGGCTGGTGATTTGGTAATAAAGCATATTATCCTACCACAAGGTGATCCTAGGGGAAAATGGACTCCCACATACGAAGGGCCATTTGTGATTAAAAAGATATCTTCTAGTGGTGTAATGATACTTACTACCATGAACGGTGAAGATTTTCCACACCCTATGAACGCTGACATAGTCAAAAAATACTACGCATAAAAGAGACCCGCTAGGTTGAAAGGCCTAGGCAAAAGTAAGGGCATCCTGGCGGACCAAAAGGGCTTAGGAAAAAATTAGGGATAAATATAAATTAATTGTACATCTGGCAAGTCGAAACCTGAAAAGGAGGCTTGGGCAAAAAAGGATGTCCTGATGGACTGAAAACTGGAAGGGCGGTCCAGGCAAAAGTTAGGGATTAAAGCGTATGACTGTGTCCCATTGGATCACCCATCTACTTACAGCTAGCTTCATTACTAGCTTTAAGTTCAAACGGTCCAGAACAATTCAATCATTTTCCAACAACAAGTGATGATATGCTTGAAGACATAGGGGCAATAGCACAGTTGAAACTTGATGGGATCGTTTCCATATAGCTGTTTTCCCTTGTTTTTCTTTGTACCCTTTCTTCATTTCTATGACGATTTCCTCTTTCTAGGATTTCTGTCTTTTTGAATAAAATTGCGTGCTTACAGGCAAACTTTCAGAATCAATGCAATTAGATTTCAAAATTCAAAATTGTTTTACTTTCTCTGTTTTGTTTGTAAAAACATCCAATGATTATATTGAATGAACATATGCATTTGAACATGATTACTGTTAACAAAATACAATGCATAAATACATGATTATCATTTAATAAAGACTCTAGGAGTTGGGATAATGTTCAAGTCATCCACAAGTCTCCACAGAGAAATCTCCACAAAACTATCTCTACAGAGCTATCTTCACAAGCTCATCGCCAACATAGATATATTCCCCAGAAAATCTAATATGCCATCAGACAGAAATTGGGGCATCTTCTAGCGGTTCACCTCTATATCCCTAATGGATAACTCGACATGATCATCTTCCTTAATAGGCCCCCTAGCGGATAAGTAAGTTTGATCATTTCCCCAGCATACGGTGGAAACTTCCTCAGCGCAGCCTATGAAATCCGGATCCCCATCAGAGATTATTTCCTCAACACAGTCTACATGGTTTATTTCCCCAACTGAGTTCATTTCTCGGATATTGCAATTCCCCGACAGGGTTATCTTCCCCGGTCAGATGTCATTCAACACTGTCCTCCCCAGAAGACTTGACATCCATATCTGAAACTTGGTCAGATAGAACATCAGAGGATTATCCATCTTTTTTGTCCCCAATCATGGTACATAAGAATCAAATCCTTTAAAAGAACCATGAACAACTAATTTTTCTAGATTTCTTCTATCCTCAAGCAGAAGTCAAACGTCCCCAGCGAAGTGTCCTCAAACAGAAAGCGGGAATACCCAGCAAAGACGTTCTAAACAAAATGGAGAAACTATTGTCTTCATCCCCAGCAACAATCAGAGATTTATTTTCCCCAGATAAAGATGTTATACGAAGCTACCGATACGTTCCAGCGACATATTGCACCCATACATCATTTACATAATATCATAGCATATGCATTTGAAACACATATAGTATTCTAATTTATTTTGAGAGCGTCATTAAGCAATACATTTCATGCATCATGACATTGCATAAAACTAACTTTGTCTTTTCTGGTTAAGTTCCCGAACAGACGAATATTATCAGTGATTTATAGATAAGTTGTAAAGCAATCCCCGAAATAGGAAGGGGTGACTATCTACATGATCAGATGATTTCCTTCAGAGATTTATTCTGAAAAGTGCCTCCCTCAGAGATTTATTCTGACGAGCATTTACCTCAGAGACTAAGTCTGACGAGCAGTTCCTTCCGAGATTCATTCAAAAAAGCATTCCCCTTAGAAACTAAATCTGACAAGCATTTTCTTCAGAGTATTCTGAAAAGCATTTCCTTCAGAGATTTATTCTGAAAAGCATTCCCCTCAGAGACTAAATCTGACAAGCATTCCCTTCAGAGATCCATTCTGACGAGCATTTCCTTCATACATTTATTCTAAAAAGCAGCTCCTTCAGAGATTCTTCTGAAAAGTATTTCCCTCAGATAAGATCAGATAGATTCATTGTGAAAAGCTTTCTTCAGATACAATCATGCGTAGACTCATTCTAATACGAATCTCAGATACAATCATGCAAAGACTCATTCTGATCCTCTTATATATACAGTTAAGACATACACTTATTCTATAATATTATTCAGATACAATCGCGACATAAGATTCATTCTGACACTCCCTAGCACATTTGCTAGATACAGTCAGGCACAGACTCATTCTAGTATACTTCTCAGATACCGTCAAACATAGACTCATTCTGATACTCCTATCAATAGACACCTTGGATGGCATCTATAAGTCTATCTCTGGCGACACTCTGTCACCTCTCCGAATGGCATCTTTAAGCCCATTCAAGCAATACAATCAACCAACATTATTACTTCGTGCACCGGTGAGTGAAAATTCCCGAGCACTTAAGTGTTCAATCCTCTTCCACCTTCAGATCACGAATGGCGAGCATGTCAATCTAACTCTTCAGGTTTAAGAAGATTGAACAGGGGCAGCTGTTGTACCCCAAATTTACCTGCTCCATTTTTAAAATTTTTTTAAACTTGGTTTCATAAATTTTTTTGGGTATTAATAACATTTGGTTTAACAATAATTAATTTTGCTTATTTAAAATATATAATAATTTACATTAAATTATTTGTATTTTTAAAATAGCAAAATATTTTTCCACCTTCATATGCTTCTATATGCCTTTTTATCTCGAATAAAATGGCATCGCACAGTTGGTAAGGGAGTGAGGTTGCAAGTAAGTGGAAGGTCTTGAGTTCAAGTCTCGTTACACTAATTTTTTATATTTATTTTCTTGTGTATTTTTTCAATAAAAAGGATAAAAACGTCATTTTCAATTTATATTATTATTATTTTCATTTTCTATTTTAAGAGTATTTAAAATTATTTTTTTTTTAAATCTTTAATTTTATATAATTAATAGTCAAGTTGTTAAAAATAATTGAAATCTATCAAAATCAATTTTTAATAATCACCAAATCTATCACAATATTGAAAAAAAATCACAAAAGTGTCTAGATTCATAATCTTGTCCTCCAAATTTCAGTCAAATTTTAATTGGTATAAATCTTCTCAAAAAAATCATTTTTTTATTATTAAATTATTATTTTCGTATTTTTTAATTAATAAATTTTCAAAAATAGTTTTTTCTTCACTTTTTTCAATTTTTAATTAAAAAATAACCAAAAAATCATATAAAATATAAAAACAACAAAATCGCATGATTTGTCACTTTCTGATTGGTCACATGTTGACAAAACTGATTTGTCATTGGTCAGAGTTTGTAGACTTGCTAACCAAGATAAAATCATAAACTTTGGGCTTTTCTTGGTGTGGACTATTTCTTTTTTATGGTGTCTTTAACCTAATTTCAAATCTATAAATAGACCAGTCTTCCACACTATTTTTCATCTATAATATCATAATTATCCACAACTCACTAGAGTTCTCCTAAAGTTGTTGTTCTTCACATCAAAGAACAACAACAAATAAGCTCTAAGCCTTCAGAATTCAGTATTCATCCAAACAATCACGTTGGAGAAAGAAAAGAAAAAGCACGAAGAACAAACGGAGGAAGCAACTTAAGTGTGTCACTGCATTCTAGGTTGGTAAAACTGAATCTTTAATTGTATGACTCGCTATTTTGATATGTTTGAATATTGGTCTAATTATGTTGGTTGGTTGATCTGATATTTGTTGTGGGATTTATTATAATAGGCTTAAACCTTTTTTATATTATTATATAATTATCTATTAAACTTTGTTATAATTAGTGATTAATATTTTTTATAATATATTAAGATTTTTTTCAGTGATTAATTTTTATAGATTATTTCAAACCCTTTTTTCTAGTTTTTGTTTCATTAGGAAAAATTCAAAAGAATTAATCTTCTCCTAACTCTATTCCCACCCCATACATCTTAGTTTTTCACTTTTCTAACCCTTCTTTTTCACCCCTTTTAATTATCTATTTTTCTCATTAAACATTAACCCTTAACTAAATTAGGCCTAATTTTTTTAATTAACTAGAATTAGGATTTGACTTTTAATTAATTAATTAATTATATCTTAGGTTTTAATTAACATTATTTAGTTTTAGGGTTTTAGCCAAATAATTCTTCTTAATTAATTATACATTAGGGTTTCTAACTAGGGTTTTGGTTTTTTAATTAACTTAATTAATTAGCTATTAGGCTTTAATTATCATCCCTAACCCTCGATCATTTTCTAAAATACAAAAAAAAAATATTAAAACCTTTTTTTCTAACATCTTTTCTTATTTCTTATTGCTATTTAATTTTCACAGAAAATTATATAGATTGCATTCTTTAATTGTAATAGCATAGATTTCTTTTCTCGCATTTTTTTCTAATTATGTAACTGCTCACAGGATGTAAAAGCATATATTTACTTTCTCGCGAATTTTTATACTTATGTACCTCTTCCAAAGCCATGTAATAGCTTAGGACTTTACATTCCAAACTTTATTTTTTTGTACATATTTAACTGCTAGTAACTAGGGTTTGCGTGGCAAGACTAAAATCAATCTAGAAAACACCAATATTCAAGATAAATAATTGAATCAATACACTTCGCACACTTGCACCTCTAGGATAACCTCTCTTGTTGCCGTATGATATTGGTCATGTCCCTCGAAAGTAAAAATGCTTTAGCAAAAGACCCTTGATACAATCATCATAGTCCCTATGATACAAAAGATCATAGTCCCTCGATATCGCTCGAGTTTCCTACGAAAAGATGATCTAGTCCCTCATAGACCCTACGAGAAAAATGATGATATTCCCTTTGATACAATTGCTAAAGTATCCTTACATGTTGCCTTCTATGACCATACGATGACTCCATTTAAATGATTAAACCCCGTTTGATCATTTTATGTCGAGTTAGACGTTAAACTCGAAACCCTGTACGTTAACTTTAGGATATAATTTCTCCCTTTCAAACACTTAACTTTAAGTCCATCTTTGTACATGACAACAATTAGGGTTCTTCTAGTATCCCTCTAAAATCTACTATTTTCCTCCTTTTGTAATTAAAACTTATCATTCACAAATAAAAAATTGAAAAACATTTAATCATTACTTGAATTCATTTTAAAACTCGCAAAACATTCAACCAATCAAAACTCCCCAAAAGGGGTATGTTATCTTTGTTCTACTACGATACAGGTCGTGCCTATTGCTAGAATGCGTGCGTTAACGTCGCCCATAAAAAACACCAACAAACAAACATTTTCTAGATGAACTACGATGTTCTGATTCCTTCACTGTATACGTAGGCAAAGGGTGACGAGACCCTCACGAACACACTAATAAAAAACCATTTCTTTCCCCTTAAGCAAGTATAGTTATAGATAAGTACACCCATAAAAGCAAACAAACAAAATGGATCCCATTGAGTACAATTGATGTGAGGGGTGCTAATACCTTTCCCTCGCATAACTGACTCCCTTACCCTTTCTCTTGGTCGCAAGACCATCTTATCCATCCTCTTGTGGTTTTCTCGATATTTTCCCTTCCTTCGGAATAAATAAAGTTCGGTGGAGGCTCTGTGTTTTTTTGCCGATAGCTTCAGCTAGCGACTCTGCTGAGGACCCTTCTTTCGCGAGTCTCTCCTAGTTTTGTTTATTTGTCTCTCTGGGTGTTTATTTATTTTTTTATTTTTTCTTTACTGTTTTATTTCTTTATTGTTTTATTGTATTCTTTTGTATATATTGCATTATATTGTTTTTACTCACATATTCTGGATATGCTGTGATGTTGGGTTGGGTGATTACATTTGATAAGTCCTATACCCGGACTTGGGTTACACTTAGGATTAGGACGGGCGGTATAGTCATATTAATTTTGAGGAAGTAATCCCGAAGAAGAAGGCATGAAAACCCCCCACTCAGTGGAGGTCCCTTTGAAAGTAGTGATGTTTATCAAGTAATTGGGAAGACATTGTCGCTTTTGACCTGGGAAATCCAGAAGCTGAGAGCCATAGAACCATCAACCCATCCTGGCCTTCTTAGGTGTAGCGCAAAGACTTTAACAGATTAATCTAGAAGTAGTTGTCACGCGATGCTGCACTCAGACGAGTTTTTCCTACGAATATTACTGATTACCGAGTAATTAGGACGTCGGTAATATCCAAAGGAAGATCGTAGACTCTGAGGTTTCTCTAGAACCTTGTTCGGCAGGTGATGAACCCCTAGTACATACCTTATGGGTGGTTACATTGACTCCATGCCTGTAACGTCAGACTTTTGATCCTGTTACTTTCAGTTTATGCAAAGGACTACACAGTGGTTATCTAGAATATGTGGAGCTGAAATTTCATGCCATAACATACCATGACATCATACCATCATTTATATGTATCTCGTATATAAGGAATTCCAAAGACAAGTCCCATTGGTCGAGTTTTTTCAAAAAAAATGAAAACAAAATTTTAAAAGATAGACGAGTCTTTAGATTTCCTAGGAAATGAAGATAAAACATTCTTACTATCATGCATTTATTATTCACAACCAAAACTTATTGGGGTCCCTTTTCCAACTGACTTCTGTAAACATAAAAGACGACTTCTCCACATCCCTACTGTACAAGAAAAAATGAGCGAAGACTTATGGATCTTTTTGAAGAGAATCAAAATGCTCTCTTCCGAGATATGGACACCATGGGCACTCGCATGGGTCAACTAATGGAAACCCTTCATGCTGTTATTAAGGGTCAAGAAGAGTTACATCAAAGTGATGCTAAGCTTGCTAGTGCTGCTCCCTCCACTTCTACTAATGGAAGGAATGATAATGTAAATGTTGAGACCCCTATTGGAGCTCCTCGGAGTGACGTTGATGATCATCACGACTTCATTGATCTTGATGAACCCTGGGTGAATCTTGCCGCTGCAGTTGCTGAAACTGCAAAAATGTACCATGCTCTTGAAGAGCGTCTCAAAGCCATGGAGGGTATCAAGACTTCTGGATTCAACACTGCAACAATGTGTCTCGTGCCTGGGGTAGTTATTCCTCCCAAGTTCAAGGTTCATGATTTTGAAAAATACAAAGGAACTTCCTGCCCAAAGACTCATCTCTATTCCTACTATTGCAAGATGGTGGCCTATGCTGAAAATGAACTGTTAATCATGCACTTCTTCTAAGATAGCTTGACCAAGGCACTGTTGGTCTGGTATATGCAACTAGAAAGAACTCGTGTCAGTACTTGTGGAGAACTTGTTGACGCCTTTTTGAAACATTACCATTATAATATTGACATGGATCCTATCCATACCCAGCTTCAAGGGATGATACAGAAATCTGAAGGGTCGTTCAAAGAGTACGCCCAAAGGTGGCATAAACTGGCTTCAAGGGTCCAACCTCCTCTCTTATATCGTGAACTGATATATTTGTTTATGGGTACTTTACAAGGTCCTTACCTCCAACACATGCTCAACAGTACCTCTACTTCTTTCTCTGATATGGTCATTATTGGAGAACATGTTGAAACTTGTATTAAGGCTGGAACGATCCAAGGTGTCCCTAACAATACCAACAACAATACTGGAATTGGTAGGAAGCCGTTTTCTAGTTTCGTCAAGAATAAATAGGGTGAGACTAGTGTTGTCACCATCAACCAAGGAAAAGCTCATGCATATCCTCAAGTTCGGTTTCGTTATTTTCCAACACCTACTACAGTTCCTAATCAATATGTTCCTCAAGTGTATGCTTCTACAACTCCAGCACCCTGTATGGCCCAACAACAGCCTTTGACTCCTGAACCACAGTATCTTCCACAACAACAATTTGCACCACCTCTGAATTATCAACAACATAATCAGCAACCTCAAGGTCCGAAAGCTCCACAAAGACAAAGAGCGCCCGAAAGAAGATTTGATCCCATTGCTATGTCTTATGCTCAGCTGCTCCCTTAGTTACTTGCCAATCAGTTGGTTTAACTGCATGAACTTGGTCCACCACCTAATCCTCTCCCCAGGGGGTATGACTTTAATGCTCATTGTGAATTTCATTCTGGAGCCCCAGGCCACACAATTGAGAATTGTAGAGCATATAAATGTAAATTTCAAGACCTCCTCGATGCAAAGGCCATAAATTTCAACCTTGTTGGTCCCAATACTCAGAATAATCCCATGCCTCCTCACCCAGAGGCAGCGATCAATGCTATTGAAGAAAGTAGTAAACATACTATGGTAACCAAGGTTGACGAGATCAAGATGTCATTAGGAACTGTTAGAGAAAATTTGTTGGAACGCGAGGTTCTGTAGGAACTCCATGATTTTTTCTTAACATGTTCCTCTAAACCTGAAGAGTTTACTAGTTTGAAGAAAGCTATCCAACAGCTAATGGATTGAAGGTGTCCTACAAGTAGAGAAGATATTTTGAGAAGAAGAGATTGTGTCTTGGAAATTCCTTATTATCCGAGAAGAATCTCAGTAACACCAAGTACCCCATTGACAATTCAGGCTCCTACTACCCCATTAATGATTCAATCTCCTGCTACCCCCGTGACAACTCAAGCTCCTATCCTCCTTTATGTTACAACTCAAAGGCAGTTCTGTAGGAGTATAATGTGGTCTATATTCTTGGGAAAAAATATGAGTGTCCTCCAGTGGCTGACAAGGGTATTACCAACATTGCAGGAACCCGTAACATGACTCGTAGTGGCAGTATATTTTCTCCCCCACCACCACATCCCAAAGAAACTAACAATGATGCGTTGGCTAAGGCTAGGGGAAAGCAAGTGATTGATAGTCAACCTAAACCTTCTGTAGGACAGGAAGCGGAGAATCTTTTGAGGAATCTTAAGAGAAGTGATTACAAAGTGGTGGATCACCTCAACCAGACGTCGTCCAAGATCTCCATATTGTCTCTCCTCTTGTGTTCGGAGACCCACCATAATGCTTTACTGAAGATTTTGTGTTCCTCCCATGTTACTCAAGAAATATCTGTGGCCCAGTTTGAAGGGATCGTAACCAATATTGCTGTGGGAAATTGTTTGGGTTTCTGTGATGATGAGCTCCCAGTTGAAGGCAGAGCCCATAACAAAGCGCTGCACGTTTCCATGAAGTGTTTGGATAGGGTTTTATCTTGAGTTTTGGTAGATAAGGGTTCTTCACTCAATGTGATTCCTAAGGCTACTCTATTTAAGCTAACGGGGTGATGATGAGGCCTTACACCCTAAGCGTTCAAGCATTTTATGGTTCAAGGAGATCTGTGGAGAGAGAAGTAGATTTTCCTATCAAGATTTGTCCCCACACTTTCTATCTGTCATTTTATGTTATGGACATTCATCTGTCTTATACTTGCCTTTTGGATCGCCCATGGATCCATGTAGCAAGAGTTGTGACATCTACTCTTCATCAACGCCTGAAGTTCATTGTAAATAAAAAATTTATCGTCGTTTGTGGAGAAGATGTAGTGATTAACAATCTTCCAACCTATCATTATGTGGAAGTGGAAGGTGAGGTGCAGGAGTTTCCCTTTCAAGCTCTGGAGATTGTTATTGTTGACAAGTTCCCCGTAGTGGAAGGTAAGAAGTCTGAAGCACCCTTGGCCTCTTTGAAGGATGCCAAAGCCTTCCTAGAAGCTAGATCTCCCCATGATGGTTGGGGCAAATTGATTGAAGTATCAGAGAAGAAAGATCGCTATGGTCTTGGGTATCATCCATCATCCTCCGTTAAAGCTAGTTTGGTTCCTCTCAAAGGAAAGTAGGTTCCCCCAATTTCTGAAGTGATCATCAGTGCTGGTACAAGCGAAGAAGGACAAGTGCTATCGACAGATGACAAAGGTGATGATGAAGATGTTTCCAGATTTATCTATCAGTTTGCACCAGACCAGGAGCTCAGCAATTGGACTTCCGTGGACATCCGTAATGTTGTTTTCCTTGATGTGTAATTTCTTGTTTTCATTAAGTCATATGCCCTGCCCAAGGCATAAAGACAACTTGTAGAATGGGCCCCTTATGTTTCAATCTCCGTTTAAAATTGAATGAAAAATCACACTTTCGCATACAATTTTGTTCCCTGTCTTTTCTTTTACTTTTACTTTTCAAAATAAAAATGGCAATCCTTTTATTTTCATATTCTAAATACTTTCTTGCACTTTCTAAAATAAAACATAAAATCATCAATCATGCAGATCCGTCTCAAACTCCATCAAAAATGATAGTGCTATGGTTCCTTATATCCTTGAGAATTCAGTTGACCATGCTGACGAAGATAGTGGGGAAGATTGTGAAGTCCTTGAAGAACTAGCTAGACTCTTGAAACAGGAAGAGAAGGTCATCCAGCCATATCAAGAAGAAATAAAAGTTATCAATCTCAGTACTGAAGAGGTAAAGAGAGAAGTCAAGATAGGTTCTACTTTGCAAAGTGAAGAAAAGAAGCGGTTGATTGAGTTGCTTCGAGAGTATGCTGACATCTTCGCCTGGTCATATGAAGACATGCCTGATTTAGATACTGATATAGTGATATATAGATTGCCACTCAAGCCAGAATACCCTCCTGTAAAACGGAAGCCGAGAAGGACCAGACCCGACATGGCTTTGAAGATCAAATAAGAAGTTCAGAAACAACTTGATACAGGCTTCCTATCTGTGATAAATTATCCGCTTTAGATTGCTAACATTGTGCCTATAGCTAAAAAAGATGGTAAGGTACGTATGTGTGTTGACTATCGAGACTTGAATAGAGCAAGCCCAAAGGATGATTTCCCGTTTCCTTATATTGATGTATTGGTCGACAATACTGCTCAGTCTTCAGTGTTCTCCTTCATGCATGGATTCTCGGGTTACAATCAGATAAAGATGGCTCCTGAAGACATGGATAAAACAGCTTTCAAAACTCCTTGGGTTACCTTTTTCTATAGGGTCATGCCTTTTGGTCACAAAAATGCTGGTGTGACATATCAACAAGCTATGGTGACTCTATTTCACGACATGATTCATAAAGAGATCGAGGTGTATGTGGACGATATGATCGCAAAATCAAAAACTGAGGAAGAACATTTAGTCCATTTACAGAAGTTGTTTGATCGTCTACGAAAGTTTAGGTTAAGGCTTAATCCCAACAAGTGCACCTTTGGGGTTCGATCGGGTAAGTTACTTGGTTTTATCGTAAGTCAGCGAGGGATTGAAGTAGATCCAGACAAGGTAAGAGAAATACAGGATATGCCGGCACCGAAAAATGAAAAGGAAGTATGATGTTTTCTTAGAAGGTTGAATTATATTTCCAGGTTCATTTCTCATCTTAAGGCTAATTGTGAACCCACTTTTAAAATGTTGCACAAGAATCAAGATGTCCATTGGGATGAAAGTTATCAAGAAGCCTTTGAAAAGATTAAGCAGTACCTTCAGGAACCACCAATACTCATACCTCCAGTTCCAGGGAGACCTCTCATCATGTATTTTGTTGTGCTTGAAGGATCTATAGGTTGTGTGATCGGATAACATGATGATACTGGACGAAAAGAACACGCCATCTATTACCTGAGCAAGAAGTTTACTGATTGTGAATCAAGGTATTAATTACTAGAGAAGGCTTGTTACTCTCTTACGTGGGCAGATCGATGTTTCAGGTAGTACATGTTGACGCATTCTACACTTCTGATACCTAAGATGGATCCGATAAATTATATCTTTGAGAAACCAGCACTTACAAGAAGATTGGCTCGGTGGAAAATGCTCTTGTCTGAGTATGACATCCAATACGTTACACAAAAGGCTATCAAAGGTAGCATTCTTGCTGATCACCTCGCCCACCAACCATTGGAAGAGTATCAATCAATGAAGTTCGATTTTCCAGACGAGGATGTTATGAAACTTGATGATAAAGAAGGACCCGAACCAGGGGAGCGATGGACTCTCATGTTCAATGGTGCATCAAATGCTATGGGCTATGGCATTGGGGAAGTTCTGACTTCTCCATACAACACTCACATACCTTTCACAACCAGGTTATGTTTTGATTGTACGAATAATGTCGCCGAATACGAAGCCTGTGTAATGGATCTTGAAGCAGCCATTGATTTGAAGATCAAGATTCTTGAAGTTTATGGGGAATCTTCCTTAGTGATATATCAACTGCGAGGTGATTGGGATACACAACACCCTAATTTTGTCCCATATCGGTATTACATATTAGATTTATTTCCCGCCTTTGATGAGATCACCTTTGAGAACATTCGTAGAGAAATAAATCAACTGGAAGATGCTCTGGCCACTTTAGCAGCAATGTTCAAAGTCAGCTATCCAAATCATGCGCCCAATATAAGAATCCTTCATTACAAGGAGCCAGCAAACATTTTCCCAGATCACTGTCTCACAACTGAAGACGTGTCGAGTGTAAAGTCGTGGTATTTCGACATCAAAAGATATCTTGAGAAGCAAGAGTACCCCTAGGGTGCTACAATTTGTGACAAGTGGACTCTTAGAAGGTTGGCATCCAAGTTTTTACTGTCAAGAGACGTCCTGTACAAAAGAAACTATGATTCGGTTATGCTCAGTTACATGGATATAAACGAAGCATAATCCATCATACGAGAAATTCACGAGGGCTCTTTTGGGACTCATGCTAGTGGATATTCCATGGCCAAGAAAATCCTACGAGCAGGTTATTTCTGGATGACGATGGAAAGTGGTTGTTGTGTGTATGTGAAGATGTGCCACAAATGTCAAGTTTACGCAGACAAGATACATATTCCACCACCCCTTTGAATGTGATGACTTCACAATGGACCTTTACAATGTGGGGCATTGATATAATTGGACGGATCGAGCTGAGCGCTTCAAATGGACATAGGTTCATTCTCGTTGCTATTGATTACTTCACTAAGTGGGTAGAAGCATCCTCGTACAAGAATGTGACCAAGAAAGTTGTAACTCGCTTCATCAAGAAAGAAATCATATGTCGTTATGGGACTCCGAACAAGATCATCACTGATAAAGGGTCAAATCTCAACAACAAAATGATGAAGGAAATGTGTGAAGAATTTAAGATTGAGCACCATAATTTATCACCCTATCAGCCAAAGATGAATGGGGCGGTCGAAGCAGCTAACAAGAACATAAAGAAGATTGTCTAGAAAATGGTGAGAACATACAAAGACTAGCATGAGATGTTGCCTTTTTCCATGCACGGCTATCGAACTTCAGTGTGCACTTCCACTTGGGAAACTCCCTTTTCACTAGTCTATGGTATGGACGCGGTGCTCCCAGTCGAAGTAGAGATTCCTTCATTAAGGGTTCTGATGGATACTAAACTTGATGAAGCGGAATGAATTCAAACAAGGTTCTACTAACTTAATCTCATCGAAGAGAAGCTCCTAGCATCCATTTGTCACAGTCAGTTATATCAACAACGTCTCAAGAGAGCATTTGACAAAAAGATTCGACCTCGAGAGTTCCACACAGGTCACTTGGTCTTAAGGAAGATTCTCCCAATTCACTCTGATCCAAGAGGCAAGTGGACTCCCAACTATGAGGGGCCATACATCATGAAGAAAGCTTTCTCAGAAGGTTATCTAATCTTGACAAACATGGATGGGGAAGACGTTCCACTTCCAGTCAATTCAGACTCAGTCAAAAAATACTACGCATAAAAAGACCCGCTAAGTCGAAAACCCGAAAGGGCAGCTTAGCCAAAAGTTAGGGATAAAAAAGAAAAAAAGGAATAACTCGCTAAGTTGAAAACCCGAAAGGGCGGCTTAAGCAAAAATGGGTATCCCGATGGATTTAAAACCCGAAAGGGCGATCCAGGCAAAAATTAGGGACAAAAAGCGAGAGACTTCATTCTGAAGACTCTTCACGAATAACAAGCACACCCTCATAACACAGGATGGATCAATTCAACTATTATCCTTCGGAAGCACAGCACTAGGACGATCCATGATATGGGAACTATAACAATATCAGTTTTAACGGAAGTTCAAGATTTTCTTATTTCCATTTTACCTATTGTATTTTATCTTTTCTTCGCAACTTCCTCATTTAGGAGTTGTCTTCGTGTACGAATGCCTATTCACAAGCCAAACTCATTAATAAAAATTTGTCCTTCCACCAAAAAGTTTTTGTCCTTCCTACTTTATTTTTCGTATGCGAATTGTGATTTAAATTCTTTATTAAGCATTGCATTGAAAATAATAAGGCAATAATAATCACAAGCTAAGATGCAAAACACAACATTACATGGATATGAAGGCATCCCAAGGGAATTCCATGACATTCAAGTGTTTGTTTTTATGTGCAGATAGCAAGTCATAACGGTCGCCTCGACCAAGCTTTCCCCTTCGTCACCTCTTTGCAAATGTTTGAGAAACCGATTCTCCAACACCGAGAAACTTGGGGAATTTGATGAGACCCATATTTCTACCTAGTCATCCACAAGAAGTCCAACATATGAAGAAAGTCTGATCAAGCTACTCCTCCTCAGCAAGATTTAATCCCCTGTGAACTCGACAAGGCTATAACTCAATTCTCTCAGTTTTCAAACATCAATCCATATTGCTATCTCAAGACAACAGGCAACGGATCCCAATAAGCCTAATATTTGGTACTTTGCATACAATAATCAACACTGCATATTACATTGCATTCTTGAACTCATAGCATATCCATGAATCATCATGCCACGCTTCAAAATGCATATTGAAACATGAGCCAAATTTGGTACGTTGTCTGAAGGCCCCAAATCAATCCCAAATCAACAAAACATCCCCATAAAGAATATAATCCTTATAATTCCCAGTTGACAACTGTTATTACACTACCAACCAAAAGTCATGGTGCCAGTACATTGTACTTCCCAACTCTCAAATACTTACTTTATCTTCTCTTGGGTCGTAGGTCATTTGTAGATCTTACCTTCGTGTTATCTTTCTTAAGGTCGTATGTCGTCCATAGATCTTACCTTTGCATTATCTTTTTTAGGGTCGTATGTCATTCGTAGACGTTACCCTCACATTATATCATCTAGGGTCATAGGTCGTTCGTAGACTTTACCCTCACGTTATCTTTTTTAAGGGTCGTAGGTCGTCCATAGACTTTACCCTCGCGTTATATTTTTAAAGGTCGTAGGTCATCCGTAGATCTTTCCTTCGCATTATCTTTTCTAGGGTCATAGGTCGTCCGTAGATCTTACCTTCGTGTTATCTTTTTTAAGGTCGTCCATAGATCTTACCCTCGCGTCATCATTTTTTAAGGTCGTAGGTCGCTCATAGATCTTACCTTCGCATTATCATTTTTAAGGTCGTAGGTCGTCCGTAGATCTTACCTTCGCGTCATCATTTTTACAGTCGTAGGTCATCCTTAGATCTTACCCTCACATTATCTTTTCTTGGGTCGTAGGTCGTCCGTAGATCTTACCATCACTTTACTTTTCCTAGGGTCGTAGGACGTCCATAGACTTTACCCTCACGTTGTCTTTTCTAGGGTCATAGGTCGTCCGTAGATCTTAGTCTCACATTATCTTTTCCTAGGGTCGTATGTTGTCCGTATATCTTACCCTCATGTCATCTTTTCTTGGGTCGTATGTCGCTCACCGGTCTTACCCTCGTGACATCCTTTCTCTCGAGTCATAAATCATACATCAATCTTTACTCGTTGTCTTTATTTTTCTTTTGGGTTGTGAATCCCACACGATAGATTCTCTATTGTCGTCGAGTTCTACCCATCGTCCTTAAGTTATCATTTTGTCAGTAATCCTACTTTTAGTCACAGTGACATCGTCAACCATATCTTTTCAGTAATTTTAATGCCCACTTCCATGAGGACCTTTTATTAGGCACCGCTACCCCAGTACAAGCTATCATTATTCAACCCCATTTATCCATCACGATCAGCTCACATGTAAATTCATTTTTTCTCATCCCTACTAGACGTCACAAACAAGTAACACTCACATTGTCTCTCTAGGAAAAATTTCAGGTCCTGGTATTTAATTATCTTCCACCTTGAACTTTTGAAAGGCCGACACCAATCTTACCTCCAGGTTTAAGACGATTAAATAGGGGCAGCTGTCGTACCCCAAATTTTCCCTACCTTTCACTTTTGTCTGGCTTAGACTTTGCATCCCATTTGCATCATTTTCACTAAGTCGTTTTCATATCATGCATCTCAGGAAATCAGGCACTTTGGTTAAAGCATTAGGGTTATTCCATCCTGATGTTTAATTTTGTTTTGTAGTTTCCTCATCAGGTTCAAGGAAAATTCATCTGGTTCTCGATTAGTGGATATGGAATTAAGTTTTGGAGTAGGGTTATCATGGATTTCTTTCTCATCAAGTTACAAGGTTGTTTCTCACTCAAATTCCTCAGAGCCTGGATTAGGGTTTATTTCCCTATTGTTTATCAAGATACTAGGGTTTTGGATCCCTGGTTTTTTTGAAATGTTTCTTTCACCTGCCTCAAAGATAACTCAAAGTCAAGTGTATGTATTCCTTCATGCTTGGGTTTTCTACATTGCTTCATTTGAAATCACTGTGAATTAGGGTCTTGGTACTCGTCATGATTGGGCTTGTGAACACGCATCAACTGAAATATATTTGGTTAGGGATTTCATGTCTAATATCTCCTCACACTTTAAGTTTTCTTCTTAAGATCTCTAAGTCACCAAGTCAAGAGTTTGAAGTTTAAATTGATGAACGCGGAATCCAGGCATAAGAAATAAGGTCGGAGGTTCATAATAATCAGGGCGTTCTTGTCTCCTCGGGCACTTGTCGTTTTAATGCGAGAAATTTTGGACTTAAATTTGAATGCAGGTTGTGAGTTGGGATTCTTTCAGGTGATTGTCTTGAGTTTCATTCGATTTTTTATTCATTCATCATCACTCAATTTATGCAAGGTCCACCTTGTTCCAAAGTTATTTTTAAAAAAAGAGTTGTATCGAGCTTATGCATCACCAAAGGAATTTCAATCACAATTTGAAATTCAAATGTCATTCAAATTTTAATCGAGTCGAAGACTTATCCAATTTCCATACAACAAGTTTATCATTCATAAAGTTCAGAGAAATATCATTCAAGTTTCCTATTCATTACATTTTTATGGGCAATTTACAAACCCATTTACCAAACTTGAAATACAAGTTACAAATATTTTGTTTACAAAAAAGAAAGAAATGTTTTTTCTTCAAGTTTCTTGGCTTCATCTTCAAGCAACTCTTCCTTACTCCTTTCCATGACTTTTTCTCCACCTTTCAACCATGCTTTTTCCATCCAATCCTCATGCTCATGAAACAAGAAAGAGGTAAAAATAAGCAAACATCAATATGTGAATAGAATTCCAAACAAGAACTAATTGTTAAAAGAAAATTCGCATTTCATCATTAGGGTTTGTATTTGGAATCAGAATTTAAAAGGGCTTATTTTCAATCATGGGCTATCTTCTCCCAATTGCAAAACAAAAAGTTTGAGATTTGGTTCACAAAAGGAAAACCAATTCAACAAGCAATACTGCCAGCAATTTGTTTCACAGAAAAATCTGCACGTAAACTGTAACACCCCTTCTAAATAACCTGCAAATATATTAGTTAAATCAGAGTAACATGGAAAACAGGGATGTCACAATTCAGGATAAATATAAAAACCTCAAATTTACAGTTATCATGCTTTACTGAAGGAATTATTATTATAAATATTTAAATCAATATCATGTTCTACACAGCGGAAACGTCTCAAAACCGGAATAACTTCACTTCATAAGTATTCCCAACATCAATTACACAATAGAGTATAAAATAAAACTCATCATTCAAACGTTTCCCCCAGTGTTACAACCTATCAGAGCATGACACTGACACGCGGACTTAAAGTAACATAGCTCTAGAGCCATCCTCACCAACTCCTGAGCTGCTAACTTTAATCTGAAATCATTAAAGTAAGGGTGAGATTTCTCACAATTAACATGCATTATAAGCTTCTCAATCAACATTATATCACAAGCTTATTATTTCACCCATTTTAGCATAAATCCAGATTCAACACACAGTTTCAATCATACAAGTCATATTGCACAAAACAATAATCAACCAAAGAATCGTAACACTGGAAGACATCCTAACATGTTACAATTACATGCAAACACAAATGCAGACACAATGCATGTGGTACCAATCACGTGACCAAGTCACCCAACACTGATCCATCATCAACCGGATAAAACAACCATCGATTCGTCCATAAACACTCGGACACGAATCCAACTGATCCATCATCAACCGGATACAGCAATCATCGATTCGTCCATAACACCGGACACGAATCTAGCCTAACCACCCATCATCACCCGGGTATCGGTTAACGGCAATACAAGTCAAATTCCACACAATGGGAATTAACTTCACCAAAACAATGCCTATGCATGCACATCACCAGCATGCAACATCAAATCAGTCTATGTAATACATCAATTTATCATAACTGAACCAAAACCGAAAGAAACATGATATCATTATTTATCATACACAAATCAAACAGCATAAACATGCACTTCATCCACAAGGACCTGATACAATCAATTATCATGGATACCCCATTGCATATACACCAAATATGCACATAATAACAAACCGCATAATCGGAAAGTCAACATCAAATAAACGGAATATGATCACAACATAATTCCAAATAATGCCAAAACCAATATATCACATGATCACATCTCAATCATAATGGATAGCAGGCACAACCCATAAGTATCAGTTCTCATTCACCAAATCAGAACAACTTACAAACAATTCTACATAATTCTCAAAATACCAAAGTTTACAAAAATCGGGAATTCAACTCTTTTTAAAATAATTTTCATAAAATAATATTTTTCTTATTTTATAAGATAGTATTTTTAATTTAAGAAATACTTCCGAAAACGGCACTCAAATCGGACTTACGGTTTGAAAGTTATGAATTTTCAAAGTTTAATATTTTTCAAAAAGTTACGTTTCTGGAAAATATACTGGAACCCGGTTCCTACCTATACAGGAACCGGTTCCTGCGACCAATTTTGCCAGTTTTTGTACGTTTACACAGTGGAACCCGGTTCCTCCCCACTTGGAACCGGTTCCCACGACCTGCAGAGCCAAAAACTGCTATTTTGACAGCATTTAATCATTCCATTCCCATCCAATTCATACCCATACGAATCCAACTCACAGCAATGTCAAAACAAGTTATAGTGCATGATTCCAATGAGATTATAACACACCATAACATCATACAATTCCCTCATAACATCAAATTGAATCAAAACATAAAATTCATGGAATTGGGGTTTGAATTTCATAAATCCTAAATTGGGATTTCTAACAGACTTAATCAATCCTATTGATTCCAAAACCTATAAGGCATATTAAATAATTGAAATCACCCCTTACCTCGCGATGATCCTTCGAATTCACGACGTTTGGATTTTTACTCTCTTCTCTTCTCTTCTCCAATTTCACGTATAATGACTTTTCCCAATAACCTTCTTTTTCTTTTCCTTTTATTATTTTCCAAATAATAGAAATAAATTAGTAATTATTTAGTAGAGCTTTTTACTTCACACACCTCTAATTCAACCTTACACCCCCCGGTGTTCCTTTTTAATTCCATGATTAATTCATCCATTTAATCCAAAATATTATTAATTAAGCCTTTAATTAATTTAATAATTAAATTCCTAATTATTTAACACTTGAATAAATTTGGGGTGTCACAACTCTCCCCTACTAAAAGAGTTTTCGTCCTCGAAAACATACCTTAGACGAACAGTTCGAGATACGAGTCCTTCATCTGACTCTCCAGCTCCCAAGTGACATTTCCATCTGCTGGTCCTCCCCAAGCCACTCTTACCAACGCGATCTCCTTGCCTCGCAACTGTTTCAACTTCCGATCCTCAATTCTCGCAGGTACCGCTTCCATAGTCAAATTCTCTCGTATCTGTATATCGTCTACCCGAATCTCATGAGACGGATCAGCAATGTACTTTCTTAGCTGAGATACATGAAAAACATCATGCAAATTTGCAAGTGACGGAGGCAAAGCAATCTGATAAGCAACTTTCCCAACTCTCTTGGTAATCTGAAACGGACCAATAAAACGTGGAGTCAACTTCTTTGACTTCAAAGCTCGACCAATACCAGTCATCGGAGTAACTCGCATAAAAACATGTTCTCCTTCGTTAAACTCAAGATCTTTCCTCCTCTTATCGTGATAACTTTTCTGACGACTCTGAGAAGTCCTCATCTTCTCCTGAATCATCTTAATCTTTTCCGAAGTTTGTTGGACAATTTTCGGTCCAATCACAACACTCTCTCTAGATTCATACCAACACAACGGTGTCCGACGCCTCCTACCATACAATGCCTCAAACGGAGCCATACCAATGCTCGAATGAAAACTATTGTTGTAGGTAAACTCGATCAATGGTAGATAACTATCCCAAGCTCCACCTTTCTCCAACACACAAGCTCTTAACAAATCTTCCAACGACTGAATCGTTCTCTCCGTCTGACCATCTGTCTGTGGATGATAAGCGGAACTCAAACGCAACTTAGTACCCAAAGCTTCTTGCAATCCTGTCCATAATTTAGATGTAAACCTCGGATCTCGATCCGACACAATACTAGAAGGCATACCGTGCAAACTCACAATCTTCTCAACATACAATTCTGCCAACCTTTCCATCGGATAATCCATTCTTATCGGAATAAAGTGAGCAGATTTCGTCAACCGATCAACAATAACCCAGATAGAATCACAATTCTTCGATGTCCTTGGCAAACCAGACACAAAATCCGTAGAGATTCCATCCCATTTCCATTCCGGAACAAACAACGGTTCCATCAATCCTGACGGTTTCTGATGCTCAATCTTCGACTTCTGACAAACCAAACAAGCATACACAAACTTAACAATTTCCCTTTTCATTCTCGGCCACCAAAACAACTTCTTCAAATCATGGTACATTTTAGTAGCACCAGGATGAATACTCAATCCACTACGATGTCCTTCTTCCAAAATACTCTTCCCAATCTCTGCAACATCCGGAACACACACCCTATTACCAAATCTCATAACACCATTCTCATCAATCTGGAACTCGCCTCCTTGACCTTGGTTGATCAATGTCAATTTATCAACTAACCCAACATCGGACTTCTGTCCATTCCGAATTTCTTCCAGAATACCACTAGTCAGTTTCAACATACCCAATTTCACACTATTTGGAGTAGTTTCACATACCAAACTTAAATCTCTGAACTACTCAACCAAATCTAACTCACGGACCACTAACATCGACATATGCAAGGACTTCCTACTCAAGGCATCCACAACAATGTTTGCCTTACCAGGATGGTAATTCAAACCGAAATCATAATCCTTTAGAAATTCTAACCATCTCCTCTGCCTCATATTCAACTCTTTCTGATCAAAGAGATACCTCAGACTTTTGTGATCACTGAACACCTCAAACCGAGAACCATATAAATAATGCCTCCATAACTTCAAAACAAACACAACAGCTGCCAACTCCAAATCATGAGTCGGATAATTCCTTTCATGTACTTTCAATTGTCTCGAAGCATAAGCCACCACCTGCTTATCTTGCATCAACACACCACCTAATCCCATTAATGATGCGTCACAATACACAACAAAAGACTTAGTCAGATTTGGCAAAATCAAGATCGGAGCACTTGTCAACCTCCTCTTCAGCTCTTGAAATCCTTTCTCACATTCAACATCCCAAACAAACATCTGACCCTTCCTGGTCAACTTAGTCAACGGTAACGCTAATTTGGAAAATCCTTCTATAAACTTCCTGTAATAACCTGCAAGACCCAGAAAACTACGGATCTCAGAAGCATTCTTCGGCGCTTCCCACTGAGATACTGCTTCTACCTTCGTAGGATCCACAGTAATTCCATTCTTGGAAATTACATGGCCAAGAAAACTTACTTCACTTAACCAGAATTCACACTTGGACAACTTCGCATAAAGCTTCTTCTCTTTCAATAATTCCAACACAACTCTGAGATGTTCTACATGCTCTTCATCGCTCTTCGAATAAATTAGAATATCATCAATGAACACCACCACAAACTTATCAAGATACGGATGAAATCTCCTGTTCATATACTCCATGAAAACACCAGGTGCATTAGTAACTCCAAACGGCATAACAGAATACTCGTAATGTCCATACCTCGTTCTAAATGCAGTTTTCTGAATATCTTCCGACTTCACACGAATCTGATGATATCCAGATCTCAGATCAATCTTACTAAATACACAAGCTCCAACTAGTTGATCCATCAAATCATCGATCCTCGGAAAAGGATACCGATTCTTGATTGTAACTTTACTCAGTTGTCTGTAATCAACACATAATCTCATTGAACCTTCTTTCTTCTTAACCAACAACACCGGAGCACCCCACGGTGAAACACTCGGACGAATAAACTTCTTCTCAAGCAAATACTCAAGTTGACTCTTCAACTTTCTCAATCTAGAAGCAGACCTCTTATAGGCATCCTCGAATTCGAACTAGTTCTAGTAACAAAACCATTAAGACTTCACCTTGCACTCTCACACCGTTCCACTTACTTCATCACGGAACACTTCATAAAAAAATTACATCCAATAGGTCACATGCCTTTTTCTTTCTCTCGCCGAGATCTAAATCTCTCGTTACGCAAACCATAACGCTTCTCTTCTTGCCGACTCAACTAATTTCACACACTGTAAAGCTGGCACAATAAGTACATCCCATCCAACGCGATCCCGACTACTATCAACAAGAGATTAAGGGTGATCAGTTCCTCAATTTGTCAATAGATAGTCAAAAATCATGAGGTGGCATCAACCATCGTTACCAAACCACAACAACATCTTCAATCTTACCCTTCAAGCTACTTAAGCATAACCATGCTTGAAGCATCAACTGCTCGGCAATACTTACTTCTTACAATCGGCGGTATACTGAACCAACCTCTTGCACAAAACTTCAGAGAAGAAACTTCTCCCCCGCTTATTTCACACGTACCTCTGCAGACAACGAAAAGGAAACAATCAAGTACCGACAGTGTTTCACACACATGTCGCATACCAAAAGGGAGTAAACACATAAACAACCTGGCCGATAGACCGACCTGCTCTGATACCACTATTGTAACACCCCTTCTAAATAACCCGCGAATATATTAGTTAAATCAGAGTAACATGGAAAACAGGGATGTCACAATTCAGGATAAATATAAAAACCTCAAATTTACAGTTATCATGCTTTACTGAAGGAATTATTATTATAAATATTTAAATCAATATCATGTTCTACACAGCGGAAACGTCTCAAAACCAGAATAACTTCACTTCATAAGTATTCCCAACATCAATTACACAATAGAGTATAAAATAAAACTCATCATTCAAACGTTTCCCCCAGTGTTACAACCTATCAGAGCATGGCACTGACACGCGGACTTAAAGTAACATAGCTCTAGAGCCATCCTCACCAACTCCTGAGCTGCTAACTTTAATCTGATATCATTAAAGTAAGGGTGAGATTTCTCATAATTAACATGCATTATAAGCTTCTCAATCAACATTATATCACAAGCATATTATTTCACCCATTTTAGCATAAATCCAGATTCAACACACAGTTTCAATCATACAAGTCATATTGCACAAATCAATAATCAACCAAAGAATCGTAACACTGGAAGACATCCTAACATGTTACAATTCCATGCAAACACAAATGCAGACACAATGTATATGGTACCAATCACGTGACCAAGTCACCCAACACTGATCCATAATCGACTGGATACAGCAACCATCGATTCGTCCATAAACACTCGGACACGAATCCAACTGATCCATCATCAACCGGATACAGCAATCATTGATTCGTCCATAACACCAGACACGAATCCAGCCTAACCACCCATCATCACCCAGACATCGGTTAACGGCAATACAAGTCAAATTCCACATAATGGGAATTAACTTCACCAAAACAATGCATATGCATGCACATCACCAACATGCAACATCAAATCAGTCTATGAAATACATCAATTTATCATAATTGAACCAAAACCAAAAGAAACATGATATCATTATTTATCATACACACATCAAACAACATAAACATGCACTTCATCCACAAGGACCTGATACAATCAATTATCATGGATACCCCATTGCATATACACCAAATATGCATATAATAACAAACCGCATAATCGGAAAGTCAACATCAAATCAACGGAATATGATCACAACATAATTACAAATAATGCCAAAACCAATATATCACATGATCACATCTCAATCATAATGGATAGCAGGCACAACCCATAAGTATCAGTTCTCATTCACCAAATCAGAACAACTTACAAACAATTCTACATCATTCTCAAAATACCAAAGTTTACAAAAATCGGGAATTCGACTCTTTTTAAAATAATTTTCATAAAATAATATTTTTCTTATTTTATAAGATAGTATTTTTAATTTAAGAAATACTGCCGAAAACGGCACTCAAATCGGACTTACGGTTTGAATGTTATGAATTTTTAAAGTTTAATATTTTTCAAAAAGTTACGTTTCTGGAAAATATACTGGAACCCGGTTCCTACCTATACAGGAACCGGTTCCTGCGACCAATTTTGCCAGTTTTTGTATGTTTACACAGTGGAACCCGGTTCCTCCCCACTGGGAACCGGTTCCCACGACCTGCAGAGCCAAAAACTGCTATTTTGACAGCATTTAATCATTCCATTCCCATCCAATTCATACCTGATCTGACCTGATCAGAAGGTTTAGACCGTCACGGCTTACTCCGAGCTGAAGGCTTTTTGAACGAGGAGGGGGGGGGGGTACCTGCAAGGCACTCCGATGCTAAAGTCAGTGGGAGTACGAGCAGATAATAGAGTTGAGGTTAGAATGATGAATACCTGACCCTCTGGAAGCAGAGGGTATTTATAGCCCCCAGCGCTGGGCCAAGGTTCCTTCATTGGGCCGGGCGGATTTGGCCCAATGGAGGAACTGCCAGGTTCTACGTGGGTAGTGAGGACCAGCACGTGGTCCCCTTCCTGGATATGCTGCATGAAGTGCGGGCGGACGGAGACGCGGTCTTTCCGGAGTATCGTTGGGGCAATGGAGGACTAAGTCTGCCCTAGCAAGTCAGCTCGAGACCATGTCGAGCTACGTGGCACGGTGCCGAGCTCGACGCCAAGACCTCGAGCTGGAGAGCGAGTGTCGAGCTGGAAGCCAGGACGTAGAGCTGGACGGCAGGCTGTCGAGCATGACTTCATCGTGGGGCTGGACACCGAGATGTCGAGGTGGACATCAGGGTGTCGAGCATGGACATGACCCCCTTTGCCCAGTGTGGTCCTTAGTGAGTCCCTTTGGACTGGGCCTTAGTAATGCTTTTGGGCCTGTCGGGCCCAGTCCAGAACAGGAGCCCCCCAAGTCGTGGTTCCTTTGCGAGGAGCCATGACTTGAAACAAAGTTGTTCCATCGCTGAGGTCTCGTGCCCGGGATGGAGGCGTGGACCCTCGAGGGGTCTCCTCGTGCCGTGCTCGGAGATGTCCTCGGTGGTGGATGCGTGGAGGATCCGTGCCGGGCGCGTCAGTCGAGCACACGAGGCATCTTTCGGGAGTTGTGCCGCCACCCTAGGGGGGTAGGGCCATCATTGCGTTGGGAGCAGTGCGTCGAGGAGATGGAGTCCGTGGCTGAACGAGGTGACGTTTGGTATTCCACGTCATCACTATAAATAGGGTCCTTGGGCCCCATAATACGTTTTCCGTTCTCCGTGCTCTCTCCGTTGCCGCTCTCAACACTCTCTCCAATCGTGACTTCCCGTCTCAGATTCTTCATTTCTTAGCCAAATCCCAACTTTGATCCAAGTAAGTGATCTATTTTCTTCATTTTTCTGTTTTAGAATGCATGATTCTTGGAAATTGTAGATGTTTTAGGACCGTTAATGTTGGGTTAGCCCGGTAAACTTGCGTTTTGCCCGACAGATTCATGTCTAGGGCCGGCAAACGCATACTTGTGGCCGACACATTCATAGTTTTAGGTGAAAAACTTCAGAGCTGCCCGGGGTCTTCATGATCCTGGGCGCCTGATTCATGACGGTGCCCGGTATGTTTATGGTCGTGGCCGTGGGCTTCATAGTGCGGCTCGCCATGTTCATACCTCGGGTCGACATGTTTGAAGAATGGCCGCGCAGTTGGTTTGAGGAAGAACACTGGGTTCAGGAGAGTCGGGGAGGCATCCACTTGTGAAAATGGACTTGTGTAGTAGTGTATGGACGACATGATTATGTCGAGCATAGGACTTCATGCTCAATCTGATTGGTTTCCCGTGCTCTGCAGGTAACCATGGCGGATGAGCCGAGCTCCTCCGGTCGTCGTGATAGCGAAGGACAGAGTGCCGACGAGTCGGCCAACCTTATAGACACCGTGACCGACCCATCGCTGGAATGGGTGGGCGCCGAGCCTCGGGGGACGGCGTCGATATACAGTCGGGATGACCGACATCCATTCACCGCTATCGAAGAGGGGCAGGACCAGCCCGACTTCCAGCAAAATTTCGTGGTCATGCTGCCGTCGACCAACGCCAGAATTTGTTCAATGTACCCGGACTACAGCTTTGCGATGTACGAGATCGCGTTTAAAGACTTGGGGCTGCGGCTGCCGTTCACAGACTTTGAGACCGGGGTCTTTACGCATTTGGAGCTGGCCCCGTCCCAGCTACACCCAAACTCTCTCGCCTTCATCCGGGCGTTTGAGCTGACGTGTCGCTACTTAAGGATAGAGGCGACCATCCCTCTCTTCTTTCGGGTATTCCACCTACAGCGTCAGTCCCGAGGAGGGAAGCACAGCTGGGTGTCCCTGAAGCAGTCGAGGAGACTGTTTAGGATGTACATGGACTCTGTGAGGGGGTTCAAGGATAAGTGGTATGTGGTACGCCCTACTACCGACTCTGCTGTAGATTCCCTCTTCGAGGAGGAAGGGCCGGTCAGCGATGATGACGGGGAAGCAATGTTGGCCGACGACGGGAGCCCCGTGTTAGGACGTCGGGCTAAGTTCCCGGTGTACTGGATGTCCCGACACTTCGAGCATGGAACAGGTTATTTCCATACCGCAGTCGGGGACATGTGCACGGAGGATCAGCGGGCGTATGAGGCTCTCTGCAACTTTGTCGACAGTTTTCATCCCGCCCAATAGGTTACGCGGGAAGGGAATGATATCCTCGACAAGGACGGTTACCCGACATTCGAGGCTCGCCCGATCGACACCAAGGCGCTGGTGGAATGTTCGACATATAGGCAGGCAGCCCGCCTGTTAGGTTGTTTGTTTGAAATTCTTTACTCGTCATTTATTTACGCGTTTTGCTCGATACTGACTTTTCCTTTACTTCGTGCAGGTACGATGGCCAGCCGACATGAAAGGCTCCTGAAATTGTCAACCGGCCAGAGGCGAGGCAAGAGGTTTGTGCAGGCCCCGCAAACGACGAGAATGGGACCACCGCCCAGCATGAACGTTCCTCAGCCGGTGAGGGTGGATTCGACGTCGAGCTCGGGAGCAGCGTCAGATCCAGAGGTCGAGGAGATTGACGCCAGCGCCGTTTTGACGCAGAGGAAGAGGACTCGCGTGGAAGGCGGTTCGACTGTCGGGGAAGATGCCGGTGCTGTTCAATCCTTTGCCTTCCCCCCTTGCTTCGAGGAGGAGGGCTTTTTCGAGCGGTTCCCTCCGACCGTGGTCGCTCATGAAGCCGAGGCCATAAAGAGGATGACTAAAGAGGAGAGGAAGTCGCGGCTGGTCGCCAGCGTGGACGGGCTGGTTAAAATGGCCGAAATGGCTCTGGTGTTATCTGAGGATGCAGGGGATGCTGCTCGTGTTGAAGAGCTCGAGCAGGAGAAGGCGGCCTTGACTGCGAGCTCGCGGAAGTTGAAGGTCGCTCTGGAACGCTCCGAGGGGATGTTCCAAGAGCAGACCGCGATACTTGATGCCGAGAGGGAGATGCTGACCTTGGAAAAGGAGAAGTCGGGGAGGTTGACTGAGGAAGGGGAGTTGCTCCGGACCGACAGGGATCGTTTGGCTGCTGAAGTCGAACGCCTGGGTAAACAGGTTGAGGAACTGAATTCTGTTCAGCAACCCGCCGAAGATGAGCCCGAGGACCTAGTGGTTTTGAAGAGTCGGGCTGAGCTTATTGCCCATATCCGGCTCCTCGAGGCGGACGCAGTCGGTGCTCTGGAAGACGGGTTCAATTCTGCAGTCGACCAGCTCTCATTGCTAAACCCTGGCCTGGTCACCGAGGGTATCGGTCATACACACCGGGTTGTAGGTGGCGCGATCATTCCTCCGCCCGACTCTCCCAGCGTCGACAATGATGATAATGTGGAAGTTTGATATTTGTATTCTTTGGATAGCGGGCCTGCGTGCCCTTGATATTTGAATTTGTATTCTTTGGGCCTGCGTGCCCGTTCATTGTATGTTTTGAACATCGCCGGCCTTCTTGGTCGGTTTAATATTGCTTTGTTGCCTTCAGGCGTTTATACCTTGTTATTTATTTTGGATTTTCTGCCCTTGTATGAACTCACATGCTTGTATGAATTTAGCTCAAGTCCCGGGCCCGAGGAGTGCCCGTAGGTGGCTCTGATTTGGCGAGCGACTATGCTCGTCTCCATTTGTGTGCAATCCCGGCCCTATTTTGGTTGGCCGGGATGGCTTAAGCGTTGCGCTCGAGGGGAGAGATTTTCTTTTGACCCTTGTAGATGTCCCGTTATTCTTGATGGAATGTCGGGCATTTCGGAGCGAGGTTGCTCAGTCGGGCGTGGAGCCCGCAGGGACGATTCGCCCTTGGCGTGAACTGCCCATCGCGAGCTGGGTGTTCTGCCTTATGGGTACGACGACGGTGGAGCTCGGTACAACTGTCCACGTCGGGCACTCTCGATCGTCAACGTTCACCGCGCGATGCCGTGCCAATTTGGTCGTGTGTCGGGCCTGTACCTTAGCCTTAAACGAAATTGGACGTTTCTCCTCGTTGCTTGAGCGTGGTTGCTTCTGGTCGAGGGTCCTATGTGTTGACAGTTTCTAACTGTAGTACTGCTTCAACTTAGCAGCATTCCAGGGTCTTGGTAATGGCTCTCCGTCTAACTGCTCGAGGTAGTACGCCCCGGTACCCGTGGTGCCGTGGACGCGATAAGGTCCTTCCCAGTTCGCGGCCAACTTCCCTTCGCGGGAGTCTTTCTGGTTTCTGCGTAGTACCAGGCTGCCTATGTCGAACTCGCGTTTGATGACCTTGTCGTTGTGGCGTAGGGCCACTCGTTGTTTCAGGGTTGCTTCGCGCAGGGCAGCCCCCGATCGGATTTCCTCGACTAGGTCGAGTTCATCCCTTAGTGCTTCGTCATTCATTTCTTCGTCGAGAGGTTCCTCTGTTCGTCGGGATGGTTCCATGATTTCGACTGGGATGACAGCTTCGGTGCCGTACGTTAGTCGGAATGGAGTTTCACCCGTCGTTGAGTGGGGTGTGGTGCGGTATGCCCACAGGACGCTGTGGAGCTCCTCGACCCATCCTCTTTTGGCTTCGCCGAGTCGACGTTTGAGCCCTCGGAGGATGACTCTGTTCGCGGCTTCGGCTTACCCGTTGGTCTGAGGGTGCTCGACCGATGTGAAGTGATGTTTGGTCCCCAGTTTGGTGACGAAGTCTCGGAATCCGTGGTCGGTGAACTGGGTGCCGTTGTCGGTCACCAGTGCCTGCGGAATTCCGAACCTGGCGAGCACGTTTCTTTTGTAGAAACGGAGGATGTTATGTGAGGTGATTTTCGCGAGGGCCTCGGCCTCGATCCATTTTGTGAAGTAATCCACGGCGACGATTAGGAACTTGTTCTGATAGGTCCCTTGCACGAAGGGCCCGAGGATGTCCATGCCCCACCAGGCGAACGGCCATGGGGATGACAATGTGTTCAGCTCGTTTGGTGGGGCGAGGTGCATATCTCCGTGCTTCTGGCACTTGTCACATTTTTTCACGTGTTCCTTGGCGTCCTGTTGCATCGTCGGCCAGTAGTACCCTGCCCGAAGGGCTTTCCTTGCCAAGGATTTACCGCCCATGTGCTGGGCGTTGATGCCTTCGTGAATCTCCCGCAGTACGTCGGGGATGGAGGACTCGTCAATGCATTTCAAGAGGGGAATGGAGAATCCCCTTCGGTACAGTTTCTGCTCGAGAACAACATAGGAACACGCTCGCCGCTTTATTGTGGCTGCGTCGGCCTGGTTTGTCGGGAGTTCTCCCTTTGTAAGGAAATTATAGACAGGGGTCATCCAAGACGTGGCGTCCCCGATGGCGTGGACCTCGACCGTAGTCGAGGGTGGTTCGATGCTCGGCCGTGCCAGAGATTCCTGGATGACGGATTTATTCCCGCCTTTCTTTCGTGTGCTCGCGAGTTTGGACAGTATGTCCGCCCTCGTGTTTTGCTCGCGGGGAACGTGAGAGATTTCTGCTCGTACGAACTTTTCCATGTGTTTTTTGACTAAGTTCAAGTACTCAATGAGGTTGTCATTCTTGGCCTGGTAGCTTCCCTGTACCTGGGAAGTGACGAGCTGGGAGTCGGTGTAAATTTGAACTTCACGGGCTCCTAGGTCCTCGGCTAGTCTCAGTCCTGCGAGCAGGGCTTCGTATTCTGCCTGGTTATTTGACGTCGGGAAGGAGAGAACCAAGGAGTGCTTGATTACCACCCCTTCTTCGTTCTCCAGGAGGATCCCTGCGCCGCTTCCGGACGAGCTCGAGGCTCCGTCGACGAAGATGGTCCACTTGTGTCCCTTTCCCGGGGGAATGTCGTTAGTGGTCATCTCTGCGACGAAGTCGGCCAAGGCTTGTGCTTTCAGGGCTTTCCTGCTCTCGTACTGAATGTCAAATTCAGAGAGTTCCAGGGACCACTTCAGCATTCTGCCCGCCATATCTGGCCGACCCAGGAGTTGTCTCACCGGTTGATCGGTTCGCACGATGATGGTGTGTGCTAGAAAGTAGTGTCTGAGCCTCCTCGCAGCATTGACGAGGGCCAGTGCAACCTTCTCTATTTGTTGATACCTGCTCTCTGGGCCTTGTAAGGCTTTGCTCGTGAAGTAGACAGGTTTCTGCCCGTCGGGAGTCTCGCGGACAAGAGCTGCACTGATGGCTTCGTTTGAAACTGCCAAGTATAGGTAAAGTGGCTCGTTGTCATCTGGCCGAGACAACACGGGCGGTTGAGACAGGCTCTGCTTCAGATGGCGAAGTGCGTGTTCGCATTCCTCGGTCCATTCGAAGGCTGCTTCCTTTCGAAGGAGTTTGAAAAAAGGAAGGGCGTGCTGAGCGGACTTCGCGACGAAGCGTGAAAGTGATGTCAACATGCCGTTCATTATCTGTATCGACTTCTTCGACGTTGGAGTCGGGAGGTCGGCGAATGCTCGACACTTGTCGGGGTTGGCTTCAATGCCTCGTTCTGTCAGGTAGAATCCGAGGAACTTTCCTGCCTTAACCCCAAATGTGCACTTCTCCGGGTTGAACCTCATTTTGCATTGTCTTGCTTGGGCGAAGACAGTCTTGAGGTGAGCTGCGTGATCGGTGTCTGCTCGAGATTTGACGATCATGTCGTCCATGTACACCTCGAGCATGTCGCCGATCTGTTTGTTGAACACTTTGTTCATCATGCGTTGGTACGTCGCGCCGGCGTTCTTTAGTCCGAAGGGCATTACGTTGTAGTAATAGTTGCCCGAGCTGGTCATGAACGCCGTGCAGCGTTTGTCGCCCGGAGCCATTGGGATTTGATTGTATCCCGAGTAAGCGTCCATGAACGACAAAGTTTTGTAGCCGGCCGAGTTGTCGACCAGCATATCAATGTTTGGTAGAGGAAAAGCATCCTTCGGGCAAGCCCGATTGAGATCGGTATAATCAACACACATTCGCCATTTTCCATTATTCTTTTTAACAAGTACAACATTTGACAGCCAGGTGGAGTACCGGGCTTCAGAAATAAAATTTGCCTCTAGGAGGTCTTTTACAGCTTTTTCAGCAGCCTCCGTTTTTTCTGGAGACTGCCTACGCCTACGTTGTACTACTGCCTTGGCGGCTGGATCAATGGCGAGGTGATGACAGGCGACCTCAGGGTCGAGTCCGGGCATCTCTGCAGCGCTCCAGGCGAAGAGATCAGCATTCTCGCGCAGACAGGCCTTGATTTGCTTCCTGGCCAGGTCGGGGAGGTCCTTGCCAATCTTCACTCCCTTGGTCGGGTCTGCTCCGAGGGGAACGAGTTCGAAATCGCCGTCCGGAATAGGTCGGAGGGGGATTTGCTCGCTGCTGGCCGGCTCGTCTTGGTCAAAACGGGCGTCGAGCGCAATGGAGTCGACTTTTGGTGGAGCCTTCTGAACTTCTACCTCAGGAGATGCTCTGTCGGGCTCTTGCTTTGTCTTCTTGATGGGCCTAGTGCTGGGACCCACGTCGACAGTATCCCGACCCCTTGAAGCGGTGTTGAAGCACCTGCGGGCAGCAGCGAGGTCGCCCTGGATGGTGGCTACCCTTGCCCGTTTGGTGTAGAACTTCATTTTGAGATGGACAGTTGAGGGAACCGCTGTCAGCTCTGCCAATGTCGGCCTCCCCAAGATGCAATTGTACAGGGACGGGCAGTCAATGACGAGGAAGCGGACCTTCACCTGTCTTGTAGCAGTTCCTTCCCCGAACGTCACGAGGAGCTCGACATATCCCCAAGGTTTGGACGTCGAGCCGTTGAAGCCTTGAAGGTCCGAACCTATATATGGAGACAGATGTGAGTCGTCCAGTTGTAAGGTCCGGAACAGCTGAGTGTACATCACGTCGACGGAACTCCCTTCGTCGACCAGGATGCGATGCACGTCAAAATTGGCCATCTTTGCCCTTATCAGCAAGGGGATGACTGCGTTCGGTGCTCCGCCGGGGAGCTCTTCCAAGTAGAAGGTGATAGGCTCTGATCTGCCCCTCACCATTTCAAAAGTCACAGTTTGAGGAGGAGCTTTGTCGACCAGTTCGTCCAACTTCCTCTTGGCTGAGTTGATGGTGAGGTCGTTGAACCCGCCCCCGTTGATGACCATGGCGGAGGGGAAGTATTCCCACCTGCTGTGTGTCGTCAGGGGCTCCTGCAGGAGCTCGGGAAGTTCGAAGTCCTCGGGCCTGGTTACCGAGAAGGCGGTCTGGATTGGCACCGACTCATCGGATGGTCGGACATCTTCTTCGGGCTCCTTTGCCTCGCGGGCTTCACGACGGGGAGCGTCGTTTCGCCTGTACTGTGCAAGTCTCCCTCCTTTGATGAGGGTTTCAATAGCATCCTTCAGGTGGACGCAGTCCTCTGTCAAGTGACCATGACTCCTATGGTACTGACAGTACTTGTTTTTGTCTACTCCTGGCTTGGCAGGAGCTGGTCGGGGACGCTTGACGCCACCGTCTTTAAAATCTGTGCTTGCACACTCCGCCAGAATACGCTCGCGGGAAGCCGTGAGCGGAGTGTACTCAGTAAACCTGCCCGAGGGGCCCCTTTGTTCCCGGACCTCCCGGGGTCTGTCTTCCTTCCTCTTCTCTCCGGTGCGTCGGGGAGGAGGGTCTTGTCTCGAGCTGCTGCCATGATTGCGAGCCCTGGAGTCTCATACCCTGTTGGCAGCTTCTCTCTCCTCGTAGTCCATGTATGCTCGGGCTTTGTCGAGGAGAGCATCAAAAGTTGCAGGTGGCTCAATGCCCACAGCTTTCCTGAATTCTGTGCCGGGGAGGAGGCCCCTCTCCAGCAAGTACCTCTTCATATGGTCCGTGCAGGGGACCTTGCTTCCCGGTTGAAGCGATTGATGAATTCCCTCAAGGTCTCATCATGTCTTTGGATGATGGCCTCGAGGGCTGCCTCGGTCTTCGGGTGGCGACGAGAGGCCGTGAAGGAACTGATGAACTGATTCTTCAAGTTCCGCCACAAGGTGATGGAGCCCGGGGCAAGTCCTTTGTACCAGTCCATGGCCGCCTTCCTGAGAGTTGTTGGGAAGAGACGGCACTTGATGGGCCCCCCGACATTGTGATAGTGGAGCATGGCGTCGAACCCGTCAATGTGGTCGACTGGGTCTGCCACTCCATCATACTCCTTTAGGTGTGGGGGCTTCTCCATGCCCGGGGGAATAGGTGCGTCCATGATGGCCTGCGACAGGGGACCGCGGGGGTCGTCCTCGTCGCTCCTTTCTGGAGAAAGAGAAGGGGTCCTGTAGTGGTGTCTGGCACGCTGGTCGTGCTGAGATTCCCTCGAGCGTGATGCTCGGTGATTGAAGGTCACACGCCCGTCTCTGTTATGCCTCCTGTCGTGCCTTGATGGGTCGCGACTGGGCTCTTCGGCAGGGATGACGGGCTGTCTTTCATACTGGGGCCGCCTCTGCCTTGGTGGGGGAGAGGGGCTCCTAGAGTTCTCCCTGTAATGTCTCCGCGGGGGAGTAGGGTGTCGAACTTCTTCGACCCGAGGAGGTGGAGATGGTGGCCTTTGATGTCTCCTCGGGGGGCGTCGATCATTTTCAAGTGCCCTTAGCCTTTCTCCTTGGGCGAACAGGAGATAGTTCGTCTGGTTGATGGCCGCGAACAGTGCCTGAGTCGTGGCATCTGCCCCGGCAGGGACTTGGACTTCATGGGACCGGGCAGCTTGGCGATAGGCGAGAGCCTCCGGGTCGTCTTCGAGTCTTGGAGGAGGTGTCGAGGACGACGCAGTGTTCCCGTCCCTGCGAGTGGAAGGTACAGGGGCGGTTGTCACGGGGATGGTATTGTGGCCGGCATCACTGGAATTGTCCAGATGCCCATTCTTGTCCGCGAGACCGTTGTTGGTGTCGAGGACGCGGGTGTGTTGTTCTTCACGAGTTGGGGTAGCCATGACAGTGAATGGATTGAGCTTTGGTCTTTGAAACTGTTCGTTAGACGGGGAAGCTGTTTCCCACAGACGGCGCCACTGATCTGACCTGATCAGAAGGTTTGGACCGTCACGGCTTACTCCGAGCTGAAGGCTTTTTGAACGAGGAGGGGGGGTACCTGCAAGGCACTCCGATGCTAAAGTCAGTGGGAGTACGAGCAGATAATAGAGTTGAGGTTAGAATGATGAATACCTGACCCTCTGGAAGCAGAGGGTATTTATAGCCCCCAGCGCTGGGCCAAGGTTCCTTCATTGGGCCGGGCGGATTTGGCCCAATGGAGGAACTGCCAGGTTCTACGTGGGTAGTGGGGACCAGCACGTGGTCCCCTTCCTGGATATGCTGCATGAAGTGCGGGCGGACGGAGACGCGGTCTTTCCGGAGTATCGTTGGGGCAATGGAGGACTAAGTCTGCCCTAGCAAGTCAGCTCGAGACCATGTCGAGCTACGCGGCACGGTGCCGAGCTCGACGCCAAGACCTCGAGCTGGACAGCGAGTGTCGAGCTGGAAGCCAGGACGTAGAGCTGGACGGCAGGCTGTCGAGCATGACTTCATCGTGGGGCTGGACACCGAGATGTCGAGGTGGACATCAGGGTGTCGAGCATGGACGTGACCCCCTTTGCCCAGTGTGGTCCTTAGTGAGTCCCTTTGGACTGGGCCTTAGTAATGCTTTTGGGCCTGTCGGGCCCAGTCCAGAACAATATCCATACGAATCCAACTCACAACAATGTCAAAACAAGTTATAGTGCATGATTCCAATGAGATTATAACACACCATAACATCATACAATTCCCTCATAACATCAAATTGAATTAAAACATAAAATTCATGGAATTGGGGTTTGAATTCCATAAATCCTAAATTGGGATTTCTAACAGACTTAATTAATCCTATTGATTCCAAAACCTATAAGGCATATTAAATAATTGAAATCACCCCTTACCTCGCGATGATCCTTCGAATTCACGGCGTTTGGCTTTTTCCTCTCTTCTCTTCTCTTCTCCAATTTCACGTATAATGACTTTTCCCAATAACCTTCTTTTTCTTTTCCTTTTATTATTTTCCAAATAATAGAAATAAATTAGTAATTATTTAGTAGAGCTTTTTACTTCACACACTTCTAATTCAACCTTACACCCCCCGGTCTTCCTTTTTAATTCCATGATTAATTCATCCATTTAATCCAAAATATTATTAATTAAGCCTTTAATTAATTTAATAATTAAATTCCTAATTATTTAACACTTGAATAAATTTAGGGTGTCACATAAAAAAATATTTTATTTAGTTATACACCATCCATTTTATTAATTAAATTTTTAAATTAATTTAGAATTAGTTTAATACTTATTTTTCCTCACACCCATTAAATATATTATTTTAGTATAAAAAAAAGGACCAAAAACATCTCATAGGGCCATATTTTATTTTCAAGACAAAAATATAAAAAAAAATACTTACTTTTTCTTAAAGAAATTTATTCTCTTTTAATCAAATAGAATTAGGGTTTATTCAAAAAATCTTTTCTAAAAAATATTTTCTTTTCTTAATTGATTTAAGATTAATCTTGATTTATTTATTAGGTGCCCGCTTTGCATACCACTCTGAGAGTCCCGGCCATGACACTAACAACTGTTTGGGCATAGGGGCAGAAATGACATTTGGCTTTTCGGGTGCATTGAATTCAATCTCTTTGGCTTCAATGAGGTCTTGTACTTTGTTCTTTAGAGCCCAACACACTATATAAAACCCTTCCCTATGTTCAAGAAAAGGGGACATAAAAGAATTTCAAGTTTCTGCCTAAACTTTACTCACTAAAAAGACTATTTAACACTAGTTTCTTTTCAAGAAGGGGACAAAGAGGAAACATTTCAGAAAAAGGGATTTCAAGTTTCGGCCAGAACTTACTTATCATAACAATTTTTCATACCAGTCTTTTTAAAGAAGAAGAGTAGAGAAAATCATGGCAAAGCATAAGCAGACAAGGAGAAGAAGGATTTACCTCAAGCATTCTTCTTTTCGAGTAGCTTTCACATTGGTAACATTTTTCTTTCATAAAACTTTACTGTTTTCTTGAATATGATTTCTTGAGTGTTGTTTGTCCTATTGTCATCTTGTAAAATATTCACGTGCATACTCCTATTGTCATCGATATACCCCTGCATTAAGATTTGGTTATCTTTTAGTCCATTAGGAAAGAAAAAGACTTTGAATAAAAATCATTTGAAAAGAAAAACATAAGTATTGCTTGTTTACCCTTGAGTAGTAATCTGAGCAAACTATTAGCATACACAAGATTGAGACGAGTGTTATCCCTACACTGTAGTCGTCTTTCCAAACTGACATCAAACTGATAAAAAACCAAAAATCCCTTTAATCCTCCCAACATGAAAGTTAATCTCTGAGAACTCTCTTCACCTTCTTCACGCCTCTTCATCATTTCCATCACAACAGCTTTAGACTACTCCTGCAACATTTGTCCCCACCATCATATTTGCATCTGCAAACAATAATGCAGTGTCAACTGTATCATGCTGTGATTCACACGCACGGAAAATAAACAGAAAAATTAAACTGAACACTTTGTCAAATTCAATCTGCAAACTTACATAAAAACACTACTCAACACAAACAGATCCGCAAAGAATCTTCACCAATCCTTCTTATTGACAACTACATCAGATCCACAATTGTATCCTCGTAGTTCTCTACAAAACCGTCAACACTAATCTTCACTACTGCAACCTTCAAATTATGTCAAGTATTGCTCAGCATCCGCACCAATGTCAAATCCGCAAAATACAGAACCAATCTGGACGCCAACACAGAGTGTGATGAACGACTATGGTAGAGGAGAGAATTGGATTTAAGAGAGAGTTCGAGTTGGGATCGTGAAACTTGGAGAACTCAAATTAAGAGGCAGCGATTAAAGAGGTGATTGGTGAACGATTGTTGTTGTCGAAGAGGAAAAGGGTTTCAGATAAGAACTGTTTTTGAGGACCGATTAATAGGGGAAAAGGTTTTGTGCAGAGATCGAGATATTTCACAAACAGAGGCGGTCGAGGATTATGGAGCGGCGGCGCTACGTTTAGATCAGAGAAGATTAGGGAAGAGCGTGAATTTAGGGAAGGTTAACAAGAGGAAAGAAGGAAATTCTGAGGAGGGAGGTGCTGGGGCCTCATCTGATTTTGGGGTTTTGTAACCCATTTGCTTTAGGGCCGGACCCGGGTCAGACCCGGCCCAGTCCGTGTGAGCCTATAACTTTTCTTTTTTATATGTCTTGTTTGACACAAGCCTTGTTAATTTCTGCTCTATAAAGCCCAATCTCATTTCTCTTCTTTTAAACCCCATGTATTATTTAATTCCACCCTTTTTTTTGCTTATTTAAATTATTCTTTTGTCATTTTGTTAATCAATGATAGTAATTAATTTCATTAATCGTTTTTATTTAATTTAACTAGTTTTCTTTTAATTAGTTTTATCAAATATTTTTGGTTAATTTAATTAGCTTTATGTAAATAATCATTTAGTTGTTTAATTTCGTTTTAATTATTTGATTCTATGCCCACATGAGCTTGTTATTTATTTCTACCATGATAAAGGTAATTAGGATTTAGTTTTCTTTCTTTTGTTTGAAATCTTGATAACATGTTCCCTTAGGTGACTCCATTTAAATGATTAAACCTTGTTTGATCATTTTATGTCGAGTTATTTTATGTCGAGTTAGACGTTAAACTAAAAACCATGTACGATAACTTTAGGATAGAATTTCTCCCTTTCAAACACTCAACTTTAAGTCCATCTTTGTACATGATAACAATTAGGGTTCTTCTAGTCTCCCTCTTAATCTACTTTTTTTCTCCTTTTGTAATTAAAACTTCTCATTCACAAATAAAAAATCCAAAAACATTTAATCATTACTTCAATTCATTTTAAAACTCGCAAAACACTCAACCAATCAAAAGTCTCTAAAAGGGGCATGTTATCTCCGTTCTACCGCGATACAGGCCGTGCCTATTGCTAGAATGCATGCGTTAACGTCGCCCATAAAAAAACAGCAACAAACAAACATTTTCTAGAAGAACTACGGTGTTCTGATTCCTTCACTAGATACGTAGGAAAAGGGTGGAGAGACCCTCGCGAACGCACTAATAAAAAACCATTTATTTCTACTTAAGCAAGTATAGTTATAGATAAACACACCCTTAGAAGCAAACAAACAAAATGGATCCCGTTGAGCACAACGGATCTGAGGGGTTCTAATACCTTCCCCTCTCATAATCTACTCCCTTACCCTTTCTCTTGGTTGCAATTCCATCTTATCCACCCTCTTGTGGTTTTCTCGATATTTCCCCTTCCTTCGGGATAAATAAAGTTCGGTGGCAGCTCTATGTTTTTTTTTTGCCGGTAGCTTCAATATGGAAGTGATTAATACTTTCATCATCCTTCATTCTCAAATTTTCAAATTTGGTGGTGAGCAACTGAAGTATTGACATCTTAACTTTGGATGTGCCTTCATGGGTAGATTGAAGAGTCCCCCAAGCATCTTTAGAAACTTCACTTGTGTTTACTAATCTGAAAATGTTCTTGTCAATTCCATTGAATATAGCATTCAAGGCTCTAGAATTTACATGTGCAATTTCATCTTCTTCTTTAGACCAATCTTCTTCTGGTTTTAACACAGAAGTAGGTTATCCATCTTCTCCCAATTTTACAGGATGTTTCCATCCTTTTAAGACAACTTTCCAAGCCCTAGTGTCCAGAGATTTTAGAAAGGCCACCATCCATGGTTTCCAATAGTCATAATTGCTTCCATCTAGAATGGGTGGTCTGTTCATAAATCCTCCCTCCTTGTTGAAACAACGCGGTCGTAACCTGTCATCTGGATGTTAATGAAACATCAATGAAGTTGCCACCGAACGTCTTTTATCCCTCCGAAAGGGAAAGGAAAACATCGAGAAAACCTGGAAAGGGAGAAATCACGGTCTTTCGACCGAGAGATCGGGTAAGGGAGTCTGTTACGCGAGGGGAAGGTGTTAGCACCCCACACGCCCGTAGTACTCTACGGTATCCACTCTTGTTGTCTAATCTAATGGGTGTGGTCAAAACCTATGTCTATGGCTTAAAACTGAAAAGGGAATGCATGCGAAAGAAAGAAAAAGAAAACAATGTAGGGAAAATAAAAGTTGTGCTCGGTTGGGCCCTACCCCAATGCCTACGTATCCCTTTTAAGGAATCAGAGCAGCCGTAGTTCGGCTTACGTGTTTTGGTTGGTTTGTGTTTTTTAATTAAGACAAACAAAGATAGTCAAGATGGCAAAACATCGAATGAAACGACAAATAAATGAGGTGATCAAACATCGACTAAACAATAACAAAGTAACATGTCAAAGATGGTGAAACATCAAATGGTAAAATAACACACCTAACAGTGACATTGAGAGTCAAAGTTGGATAATCAAACATGTGCAATGGCGAAACATCGGCTTCAAACAAATGTGCAACGGCGAAGCATCGGCTAAGGGGTAACAAAGATATTATGGCAAAGATGACGAAACATCAATAAAATAGACGACAAAACAATCACACCTGACAATGATATTGAGAATCAAAGTAGGATAACAACCATGTGCAATGGCGAAACATCGGCTTCAAACAAATGTGCGATGGCGAAACATCGGCTAAGAGGTAACAAAGATATCATGGCAAAGATGACGAAACATCAATCAAACAAATGACAAAACATCCACACCCGACAATGATATTGAGAATCAAAGTAGGATAATCAAATATGTGCGATGGCGAAACATCGTCTTCAAACAAATGTGCAATGGCGAAACATCGACTAAGAGGTAACAAAGATATCATGGCAAAGATGACGAAACATCAATCAAACAGATGACAAAACATCCACACCCGACAATGATATTGAGAATCAAAGTAGGATAATCAAACATGTGCGATGGCTAAACATCGACTTCAAACAAATGTGTGATGGCGAAACATCGGCTAAGAGGTAACAAAGATATCATGGCAAAGATGACGAAACATTAATCAAACAAATGACAAAACATCCACACCCGACAATGATACTGAGAATCAAAGTAGGATAATCAAACATGTGCAATGGCGAAACATCAGCTTCAAACAAATGTGTGATGGCGAAACATCATCTAAGAGGTAACAAAGATGACGAAACATCAATCAAACAGATGACAAAACATCCACACCTGACAATGATATTGAGAATCAAAGTAGGATAATCAAACATGTGTGATGGCGAAACATCGGCTTAAAGATAACACAGACAAAGTAAGATTGGTTTGTATCTTTTACTTTGAAGAAGGGTTTGAGTTCATTAGAAATGTCTTATGATTTGCCAAGAAAACATATTTTTGTTTTAAGAAGCACAATGCAAAGAAAGGGTAAAAACAACTAAGGGAAGCTAACCTAGCACTATCCCTAGTGTTATCATACAATGGTTGATCCTAAGGATGAGGATAAAGGGAAAACCCTACCTTAATTACCATGATAAAGGAAGTTTAACAAAACTATCCTATAGAGAACATGCAATGAGAGCGAAGTCGTGATCTCAATTTCTAAATTGAGTGACTCATCGATCAACAATTAAAGAAGAAAAGCAATAAACATCCTATAGGGAACATGCAATGAGAGAGAAGTCGTGATCTCAATTTCTAAATTGAGTGACTAATCGATCAACAATTAAAGAAGAAAAGCAATAAACATCCTATAGGGAACATGTAATGAGAGCGAAGTCGTGATCTCAATTTCTAAATTGAGTGACTCATCGATCAAAAACAAATATAACACATGCATCAGACAAAAACCAGAGGGCCTCCTGACATATATCAGCAAGAGAGGTCCCATCATGCAGTCAGAGAATTATGCAAAATGAAAATGGGAGAAAGGAAGTAGTACAATACCAAACAAATAACTATCTGCAGCAATCAAGCAAGAATAAAAGAAACCCAGAGAAACTTCAAGCAAGCTGGCATCAGTAAATAAATCGAGTCAGAAATTACACCATCAGGATGTAAGTAATTTATCAGATTTGAACAAATCCCATGGGTAATGTATGGAATTCATAATCATATGTATGTATATCCTGCATAAACCATCAAACATGCCAAGCACAAAAAATAATGCCAATATAATAAATTGTGTTCCACAAATAAAGTGAAACACAAAAGCCTCAAACCAAAAGTAGCAACTTTCTCAGAGTACCTCGCACATTCAACAACCAAGTTAGTATTCCATATGGTGAAAAAAAGTGAGAACAACATGGTGGCAATTATCAAACATTAGACATGATAGGCAAGAGGAAGCAAGCATATGCACAGATTAGGTCAAGAGAATTAGAGGAATGTTGCTCCTTTCTATCACCATATTGAATTGATAATTGAATATCAATCAAGGATCATGGGAGCTTGGAAAGAATACAATCAAAGATCATGGAGGTCAGGGGCAAACAAATTTCAACCATATACAATTAATTCAATCACAACTTCACAAACACAAAAGGAGATAAAACCTACATAATGCACTAGGAGGTTCAACACATTCAAGCATGAGGCTTATAAGTGAAATGGTTTGAGCTAACATGGACAATCAGAATCAACATGATCATTAGGTTCCCAATTATAGGCCCCACTCAAGTTCATTGGCCATCAAACAAATTGCAACAAGACATACAAACATAATTGGATACCTTCACTTCAAAATTACACCAAAAATGGAAATAATGGTCCATAATTCAAACCAAAAACATATTAGCATCCTTGAAAGGTATAGAAGTTAGAATGCAAGCCCTAAATTCATGAATGATTGGGGATGAGACCAAATGAAGTTCAAAGTTCAAGACTAGTTGGCAAAACTACCAAACTAGATAAGTTTTCAAAATTATTTGTGGAAAAATGTCAAACCAAGTCAAATAATTCAAGAAAATTGGTTTTCAAATCCCCAACACATTTATGAACCATAAAAAAGACCTGAATTCCAATAAAAGTCCAAGGCACAAGGGTTTTGAACATGAAACTTGCACCATAAGCAACAAAACCCTAGGTTTTGACTTTTAATCCTAAATATTAATTAAATATGATCAAAACTCAAACAAATTAAACGAAGGTCATACAAAACATCAAGAAACCCTAAATGTCAGAAAATATATTTTTCATATTATTTTTGAATTAGGAAAAGTCAAAAAATGAAATTAAATTCAAACAATTATGCAATTAACAAATATTCACATATCAAAATAATATTTAAATCAAAAACTCAGAAAAATGGCCAACCAAAATTATATTCAAATATTAGGTCTAAAAACACACATCCCTGAATTTTTTGTGAATTTTTGAATTAAAGGAAAATATTAAAAATAAAAAATACAAACAATTAATAATTGATTTATTATTTAAGGGCAAAAAATGCAAACCCTAACCAAAAATCATGAAAAGGTCAAAATAATAATATATTCAGATTCTATGATTAAAAACAAGATTACATGATTTTTTTGAGAATTTTTGAATCAAAGGAAGTATTAAAATAAAAATTAGCAAGCAAAAATTCAAAATAAATCTCTCAAATTAAAAATTCTAATCAAAAATGGAAAATATGCTAGACCAATCTGAGAATCAAATTTTATATTATTTTATGAGTCTAGAATATTTTTTGTGGAATTTTTTGGATCAAAGAAATGTTAAAATAAAAATTATCTTCAAATAAACAATTAATCAAACCTATGGATTTTTTTAACCAATCAAATTATTTAAAAAAAATCCAAAAAATATATGACAAATACTAGAAAATAATATTGACCTATGGTAATTTTTTTGTGATTTTTGAAAGTGTTTTGATCAGAAAACAAAATTAAACAAAATGTGAAATAAAACAAAAATTCAAATAAGCCAAAAAATTCAAACGGACCAATCATGATGTGCCACGACATCATCTTCAACCTCTGGACAGTTCAAAAATGCACGCAACATCCAGGCTTAGGGCTCATGTTCAGACCAGCATAACACACTTAATTCCGCATCATTTTTCATGAAATTAAAGGCAAATCAAAGCTAGCATTTCATACTTTAAGTTGAAATTGGAATCAAATCGAATCATCAACCACTTTGTCCACAATCAAGTCATGAATATGAACAAAATAATTCTGAATCTCGAGTTTTAGAGTATCCAATCATGCATAACTCACCAAATTAAATGCTATAAAGCTTCAGAAACATTCTATTAACATCATTGAACATAAATCCAGGCTCAAACATCTCAACAAACAAGCGTATCTCAGAAATTGAAGTTTGAAATTATTACCTTAAGGCGAAAAGTGTTCTACTGTCTCCTTCACTCCAGATGCAAACAAATGGTGCTAGCTTGATCTACTCACTTTGCTTAAGCTGAATCCACAAGAATTTTGAAGAAAACACCAAGGAATTGAGAGAATCGAATCAAGTTGCAGAAGAAGAAGGAAAATCTCAGATCTGGAATTCTTGCAAAGGGCGCGTTCTCCTCCTCTCTCTTTGCTTGATTTATTTTATATAGAGTTTGTAGAGAAGGTTAGAAGTGGAAATCTGACTTTAAAACCGTTGGAGGGCAGGATTGGGCATTTTGGCCAAAAATGGAATGTGTACTCAATCAGGTGATTTGCCCCTGCGTTCTCTTGCCTTTTATGCGTTTTGTGAGCCAAATAACCTTAGAAGATTGTGCTTAGGATCTTGGCCTTTAATTCCATCTGATCAAAGAGTGTTGGAGTTTTTGCAACTTTGGGCAATTTTTGCATTTTCCATTCAAACAAACACCAAGGTCCATGGAACACGAAATGGCTGATATTATGGGCCTTAGAAAATAACAAATAGGTCATGGTCTGGGTTAGGAACAAAGAGAATGGTTGAAACTTGAGTTTTCATGAATTGGTCATTTTGCATATTTGGCAAATTTCAATAAAATGCCCCAAAATTCCAAAACTCATAACTTGCTCATGCTTTTGAATTTTGACACAAATGAGCACAATTTGGAAAGGTATTGAAAATATATACAATCCCTTAGTTTTGAGTTTTTGAAATTGAATTCATTAAGGTCCTAAAAATTTGGCTTGAAATTCACTAATTCTAGAAAATGACCTATAATTTTGTGACTTCAAAAGCCCATAACTCTTGATTCCTTGCCAATTTGGACATGAGACCAAAAGGAGGTGAAAGATCATTCTCTTAGATTTCCAAGAATATTTCATTTGCATCTTCTTGATCAAGGGTGAATAAAATATGATTTTTTGAAATTAGGTCCTTATTTTCCAAAATTAGTAACTTTTAGGGTTTCTTCAAGAACAAGTTTCAACCCAAACCTCAATCCCTTTGATCCAATGATCAAAATGGACTTGAAATATGAAAAGTACATCCTTGAATTGATGGTTGGCCAAAAATTCACTTGGTCAACCTTGACTTTGACTGATCTTGACCAAAATGACCATTTTGCCCCTCTGAATCAATTGATCCACTTCCCTTCAAAATTGATGATCAAAACTTCAAACATATGATCTTCCAAATATATAGAGGCCATGTGCAAAGTTTCACTTCAAAATTCTCAAGAAAACTTGATGAAATCCCAAACCCTAGTTTTGTTCAACACATTAGGAGACTGATGAATCATCTTCAAAACTTCAAATCCTTTGGTGATCCAAAGAGATAGATGAAATATCTTGAGATATGCCATAACCTTTGAGCTTGAAAGATCCAAAGGTTTGGATGGTAAGATATTTCTTGAGCAAATTTCCAATGCAATCACCCTTCAAAGCTTGAGGAAGACTTGATAACCAAAGTACTTTGATCCCATCACAATGCATGAATGCAATGCAATATGATATTCATGATGAAGCATAAGCCAAAATCAAGAGGGTAAATTTTGGGCTGCACAGCTGCCCCTATTCAAATATCTTCAACATGATAAGTGAGAAAAGTGATAACTTTCGAGCGTTCAGGGTTGAAGATGTTTGAATACGAAAGAACCCGAAAATTTACACTCTTCAAAGAAACGGAAACAACAAATCCCAAGACATGCGTCAGAATGAAGCTTCAACGCAGGTTGAGACAGAACGAAAACAAGAGAAGAGTAGGCGCAACTAGCCTTCCGGATAAACATGCCAGGGAAAAATTGGGCTTCAAAAGGAAGGGGTGAGACAAAACTCAACCAACAGAGTATAGGCGCAACTAAGATTTGCAATAGAAAACGTATGCGAGTGAGGAGACAAAACTCTAAGCTCGACCCAAAGCAAAGTGGATAGGGTGCATGATCCTAGGAGCACTTGTTGATCTCAACTAAGATAGGCAGTATGAAGGAACTGAAAGAATATCAGAAATGAGGAACAAAAGCGAGACGAAACTCGACTCAATAACCCGTTAGACGAAACTAAACCAGATGAGTACCAGGACGAGACTGGATTTCACGCATGGGTAACGAGGCGAAACTCGACCCAAAGCGAAGTGATGAGAGTGCATGTTTCTCAGAGCACCTGCTGGTCTCAGATCAATGGATAAACAGCGACAAAAACTGACAGGAGAATCCAAGGAATAAAGGAGACTGATTTCAAACCAGGGACGCAACACGAACACTGCACTCGGTAAACGAACACCTCCATAGAGTCCAAGGTAGGAAAGCAAAAAACGAGACGAAACTCGACTCAATAACTAGTTAGACGAAAATAAACTAGATGAGTACCAGGACGGAACCGGATTTCATGCACATGGTGAGGAAAAAAAGCTCGACCCAAAGCGAGGAGATTAGGGCGTACACCTAAAAACCTGCTGAAAGAGAATATCAGGATGAAACTGGTATTCGAAAGGTGTATCAATAGACATTGGAATGAACCAGAGAGGATAGTGAAGACTAAAGCCCGAGAAGACCGCGCCAGGGCGAAACTGAACTACAGTCAAGAGGAGACACTCAAACAAACAAATGATTGATGTCAAAAGGATATTGGTATGGGGTGGATAATGAGGACGAAGACCCTGCTGGGGATTAAACCCGAAGTATTATCAAATCACTGGGGATGACGGAAATAATAATGGCTTATGTTCCGATGCATGTTTGAATTCTTTTTAGATAGCGCAATGCTCCATATAATGGAAATGCTACGCGTTTTGGTAGATGCAATGTAATGATGCATGTTTAAAAGTTCCACTAAGGAATGGCCAATGAGAAGCCGAAAATCAAGAAGTTAGAATCTGACCAGACTTGCAAAAATAAATTGCAAAATCTAAAGGAGAGGAGAAGATACGCGAAACCGCTAGAGAGGGAACCTCGAAGAGATGAAGCTTCGCGGAGAATAACAGAAGGGAAATCAGTAGAGACAGGCCACAAATATTGAGAGGAGCCGCAAAAATAAATTGCGAATTCCTAGGGAAGATCAGGTCGACACTACAACTTCCGGAAAGGGACGAAAACCTTTGCTGGAGGAACAAAACTTTACTGAAGAAGTGGGACTTCACCGGGGAGATAGAACTCTGTTGAAGATTTATCTTGCTGGAGAGATATTCTCTTGGAACGCAACAAATGGATGAATCCTGCAGATAGTTACAGTAACGACCTTACTGGGGAATAAAAGAAGATCTTTAACATAAGGATGCCCCGGTCAACAGATCAGCTGGGAAATGAGAGGTCAAAATGAGGGATCTCTATTGGCAATCCCATTGAGGAGTTGAAACTTCTTCAGAATGTGGATTCCTACTTAACGAATCCACTGGGGATATGCGACATATCCAAACTTTGAAGTCCTAGAATGAAAGCTTTTTGAAAGAAAATCCTTGAAGCAACAAACCTTTGCTGCGAAAGCGAAACTTCATTGGGGGTAAGAAACTTCACAGGGGATAAGCATAGTCCTGATCATACACGGGCTCTGTCAAAATGGAAGAAAACCAAGCATTCCCCTCTTGACAATCATTAAGCTCTTTACAGGTGTTCAACGCGTAAATTCTTTTTTGATGTTAAACAACTATTTTGCATACTGAAAAATGTTTATTCTGGGAATGACAGACTTGATGCGATGATTATTTAAAACCTTGAAGTTGAAAATCTTAACAAAATGTCCCACCTCTGTTGTGAACGAGTCACTGGCTAGGGTGCAAAAGAGTTTTAAAACTTTTCTTCCCCTTTTTTTTTGAAAAACGAGTCAAAACGCGGGTGATAAGATACCAACACGACTATGCAACACATACTTGGGGAGTTTAGGAAATGTTATCCTGTTGCAGTATGCTTTCGAGTTAAACCCTAGTTTCAGTTAGGACTTATGAAGGTTGTAACGTGGCCTGGTTCGAGGTTCTTTTGAATTTTTTTTTTCAAGGCTCAAGTAATTTGGTGCCCACCCCCTTCGTGATATTCTCCTATCCTAAATTCAGTTGATATATCACAAGCATTCATCTTTCAAAAGGATTTATAATGGTTGAGTGATCACGACAAATTTTCCAACATGATCGTCACTTAACTTCTGCTGCTTTGGTTTTTGACATCTGCTGCTTTGGTTTTTTGACATTATTGTTCTTCTTTTGATAAAAATTTTATGGGATAATCTTTTTCGGCCTTTTAGGCTCTCTTTTCCCTAACTTTTTCCTGGACAAACTCTTTTGAATTCCCATTTTGGAAGTCCAGCGGGATGCCCTAACTTTTTCCTAAGCGACTTGTTTTCAAGTTTCGGCTTAGCGGGGCTTTTTGTTTCTTTCTTATTCACACTTTCCATTTTGAACAAGTCAATATGACTTTAAAATTTTTTTGAATGTTTTCTTTCTTTCTTTCTATTTTTTTGAAGAAAAAAAATGCCTCATTCCTTAGTCGGCGAGGGATAGCCATTATTGTATCGATTCGATCTCGACCTCAGGACTTTTCGAGGAAATTAACATCGTGGTTTATACATTTTTTCTGATCTCATGATGCGAAAGATAAAATGTGGTGATCCTCAGATGGGACATTCCTTCTGAAATTTGAATGCTTGGTTAAATTAACTGAACATCTACCCTGCCCCTGGTTAAAAAAATGTTTTTTTTGGACGGAAAAGAAACTCCTACTTCGAAGGCTCAGAGGGGTTAACAAGGGTCTAACTCCCTTATATCTCCGGTGTTTGGGGATTGAAACAATGCATGTACATCGTCAATGGGGTTCTACTCAAAAGCATACCACTACAGTCATTGTTTTTTAGCTAAACTCCTTCCTCCAAACTTTTGGCTAAGCAAAAGAATTGGCACAGTTGGTATCAAAACGCCCGTAAAACAATTAAAGAGTGATATTGTATGGAAAAATTTTTTTCAGGCAAAAACATTCAACGCATCAAGCCTGACATTCAACTATAAACAAAATCCTATATGCAGACAATGCTAAAACAATCAATCAAGATGACACATGAGAGTGCAGCAAAGAAACGTAACAAAAGCCATTATGGGGAAGCAGTATCTCCCACCAGGTTCACCGGTCCCGCTAACCTGCCGTAACCTTGATATTACCCTGACCCACGACCTTTACCAACAGCACAGAGCTGTAAAAATAAATGGCAAGGCGTCCACCAGTTAAAGTGAAAGAGAAATCCATCAATTAGAGAACCAAACATGCCCCTTGCACAGGTAATTTTTGTGTTTGTTATCCGTATTTCAAGCAATCAACTAACCATGACTTAGATTACCATATCCGTGTCAGGTCCACGAAGTTTATATGCTCATGCTTATCAAAATATTGGACGTTTTTGCAAACAAAATAGTAAAAAGGGGAGGAAAGAAAAGCATACGCATACTTGAAAGAAGATATTTTATTGATTTTGAGAAATCAGTCTGTGAAAAAGGCATTTACATTTGGAAGCGAGTAATTACAAAATCAAAGCAAAAAATTGTTTACAAATGGCAATGTGAATGTGAATATCTATCGAGTCCTAACTCTGCTATGACTCTTATGACTCTCATCTTCCTGCTTTCAGACAGATCATTCTCGGATTAGCTTCGAGCTTATACCAGGTGACGGAACGAAGGAAAGAAACAAAGGATCCCATGCTGAGCATAGTCATTTTCTTTAAGTCCCTAACTTTTGCCTGAATCGCCCTTTCAGGTTTTCGATTCACCAGGACACCCTCTTTTTGCCTAAACCGCCCTTTCGGGTTTTCAATTTAGCGGGTTTTTATTATTTTTAATGCAAAATATTTTTTAACTACGTCAGCATTCACAGGGAGAGATAAGTACTCTCCATCCATAGTCGTGAGCATCATCTCCCCTCCAGAGAAAACTTTTCTGACCACAAAAGGACCTTCATAAGTTGGAACCCACTTGCCCCTGGGATCTCCCTGGGGAAGAATTATCCTCTTGAGCACAAGGTCACCTGGCTTGTAACACTGGGGCCGTACCCTCTTATCAAAAGCTTTTCTCATCCTTTGCTGATATACCTGACCATGACATACAACTGTTAACCTTTTTTCATCAATCAGTTCCAGCCGATTCTGTACCCATTCACTTTCATCCAGCTCAACATCTCTCACGACCCTAAGAGAGGGAATCTCGACTTCTATCGGCAATACTGCTTCCATGCCGTAAACCAATGAAAATGGGGTTGCCCCAGTCGAAGTATGCACCGTGGTGCGATAACCATGTAAAGCAAAAGCAGCATCTCATGCCAAACCTTATAGGTTACCACCATCTTCTGTACAATCTTCTTGATATTTTTATTGGCCGCTTCGACAACACCATTCATCTTTGGTCTATATGGGGAAGAGTAATGATGCTTGATTTTGAAGGACTCATAGAGCTCCTTCATCATTTTGTTGTTCAGATTAGATCCATTATCGGTAATGATCTTCTCAGGCACTTCGTAGCGACAAATAATATTGTGCTTAATGAACCAAGTTACCACCTGCTTGGTGACATTGGCATAGGATGCAGCTTCGACCCATTTCGTAAAATAATTGATGGAAACCAGAATGAAACGGTGCCCGTTGGACGCAGTCGGTTCAATCTTGCCGATCATATCAACTCCCCACATCGCAAACGGCCAAGGGGAGGTCAAAACATTCAAAGGTACTGGCGGCACATGCACTTTATCAGCATAGACTTGACATTTGTGGCAAACCCGTGCATGATTGTAATAGTCAGTCTCCATGGTGGACCAATAATACCCTGCTCGCAAGATCTTTTTAGCCATGGTGTGCCCGTTGGAATGGGTCCCGAAGTCACCTTAAGTATCTCCTAAATGATTCTAGCCGCTTCTTTCTTGTCAACACATATGAGCAGTAGACCATCATGATGCCTTCTGTACAACACACCACCACTGAGAAAGAACTTGGCTGAAAATCTTCTCAAGAACTTCTGATCTGTGACGGATGCCCCTTCAGGGTACTCTTGTGTTTCAAGATATCGTTTAACATCATAAAACCAAGGATTACCATCCGGTTCCAAACTGGCCTCAAAACAGAAAGCTGGCTCACTCAAACTTCTGATAGTAATGGAAGGTGCCTCATTAGCCCACTTAACCTTGAACATGGAGGACAAAGTTTCCAGTGCATCAGCTAGATTGTTTTCTTCTCTGGGGATGTGTTCAAACGTGATCTCTTCAAAGTATGGAATCAACTTCATAACATGCTCACGATAGGGAATTAGGTTCTGATGGCGAGTCTCCCAATCTCCATTAATCTTGTTGATAACAAGATTGGAATCCCCGTAAACTTTCAAAAATTTGATGCGCAAGTCGATCGCCGCTTCAATGCCATAAATGCAAGCCTCATATTCGGCCATGTTGTTAGTGCAATCGAAACAAATACGATCCGTGAAAGGAATGTGGTATCCCTCAGGAGAAGTGATAATAGCTCCGACGCCGTTACCCATGGCATTGGAAGCACCATCAAAAACAAGCGTCCAACGTGATCCTGGCTCGGGTCCTTCGTCTGGGTCTGGCATATTACAATCCCGAATATACACAATTTCCTCATCTGGAAAATCAAACTCCATTGGTTCATAATCGTTCATGGGCTGATGAGCAAGATGGTCGGCTAGTACACTACCCTTAATTGCTTTTTGAGTGGTGTATTAGATATCATATTCAGTAAGTATCATCTGCCAACAGGCTACCCTGCCTGTAAGAGCTGGCTTCTCAAAAATGTACTTGATTGGATCCATTTTGGATATCAAGTAGGTGGTGTTAGTTAACATGTATTGCCTCAAACGTTTGGCGGCCTATGCAAGCGCACAACAATTCTTTTCCAGCAATGAGTACCTTGACTCGCATTCCGTAAACTTCTTACTCAAGTAGTAAATAGCCTGTTCTTTCTTCCCTGTCTCGTCGTGCTGACCGAGGACACAACCCATTGAGGTCTCCAACACAGTTAGGTACATGATTAGTGGCCTTCCTTCCACTGGCGGCATGAGTATCGGAGGTTCCTGCAAATACTCCTTTATTTTGTTAAAGGCCTTCTGACAATCCTCATTCCACTTCACCGTCTGACTTTTCTTCAACAACTTGAACATAGGTTCACAGGTGGCTGTGAGATGAGAAATAAATCTAGAAATATAGTTTAACCTTCCTAAGAAGCCACGTACTTCCTTCTCTGTCCCTGGCTCAGGCATTTCCTGTATCGCTTTAACCTTGGCCGGGTCCACCTCGATACCTTTCTCAATTACAATAAAGCCCAATAGCTTGTCGGATCTCACTCCGAAGGTGCACTTATTCGGATTCAACCTTAGTAAGAACTGCCTCAGTCTCTCGAACAATTTTTCCAGATGAACAAGATGTTCCTCTTCCGTGTCAGACTTAGCAATCATATTGTCTACATATACCTCAATCTCTTTGAGAATCAAGTCAGGAAAGAGAGTGACCATGGTGCACTGATATGTTGCCCCATCATTTTTCAAACCAAACGGCATCACTTTATAACAGAAGGTTCCCCAAGGCGTGATGAATGTTGTCTTCTCCATATCCTCTGGAGCCATCTTAATTTGATTGTAACCCTAAAAGCTATCCATGAACGAGAACACCTTGGAATGAGCAGTATTATCGACCAACACATCAATATGCGGAAGTGGGAAATCGTCTTTAGGGCTAGCCCTGTTTAAATCCCTATAATCCACGCACATCCTGACCTTACCATCTTTCTTGGGCACAAGCACAATATTTGCAATCCATGGCGAATAATTGACAACCTTTAAGAAATTTGCGTCCAACTGCTTCTGGACCTCCTCCTTGATCTTCTTGGACATCTCAGGATAAGTTCTTCGGAGTTTTTGCTTGACAGGAGAACAACCTTCTTTAAGCGGTAGTCGATGCACCACTATGTCTGTATCCAACCCATGCATATCCTCATAAGACCAAGCGAAGATATTAGAATACTCACGGAGTAGCTTGATCAATCTGACCTTTATACCTTCTTTGAGATTGGCCCCTATCTTGATTTCTCTTCTTACCTCTTCTGTGCCAATATTTACCACCTCAATCAAATCCTGATTCGGATGGATAACCTTCTCCTCTTGTTTCAACAGTCTTGCTAATTCCTCAGGAAGATCACAATCCTCATATGCTTCTTCTTCAACTTGATAAATAGGAGTATCAAAGTCATAATGAGCCATAGTAGAGTTGTTATCGATAGAATCAGTGGTGTAAGTGCATCTGCATGAATGACATTTTGGCGTTTTTTAGTGACAGTGTGTGAAAAGAGAAACATTGCCATTTAAAAGAAAAAGAAAAGAAAAAGAAAAGAAAAAGAAAAAAAAAGAGAAAAATTTTGAATGCAAAAAAATACCTTTATTTCATGATAAACTTGAAAAATAAACATGGTGGCCCTACACAAATGATTCACTACGCCTTGGGCAGAGCGTAGGAGTTATGATATGACAATAAAAGAAACAAGAAAATTACTCCTCAGCGCTTGAAACTTGGATAACATCCACAGAAGTCCAATTGTTGAGTGTCTGGCCTGGAATACTCGGACGAATCCAATCTTCAACATTGTAGCCATCAGCCCTATCGTCACCAACTGCATTGACGTGTCCTTCTTGAGCAGCACAAGGACGGGAAAACTTCACATGAGTAGATAAACTGGATGCTCTGGGAGCTGCACTCTGCTGACCTGGGCTAAAACCAAGACCAAATTTATCAAATTTAGGAGTAACGTCCAGCACCTGACCCCAACCTTCAGGGTTACCACCTTCCACTACAGCTTTTGCATCTTTGAGAGAAGACATAAAAATTTCCGATTTCCTTTTCTGCTCTGGAGGAGGAAAATTGACAGCATGAACTGTCTCAAATGCCTGAAACGGAGTTTCGTGTATCTCACCTTCAATCTCGACATAAAAAAATGAGGTCAAGTGACTCACGATGTACTCTTCCTCACTGCATACATTTATCACCTTTCCCTCCGCGGGATACTTGAGTTTCTGATGAAGAGTAGAAGTGACTGCTCTTGCTCTATGAATCCACGGCCTCCCCAACAAGCAACAGTATGCCGGCTATATATCCATCACAAAAAAGGTAGTTGTGAAGGTGCGAGGACCAACCTTGATGGGTAACTCCACTTCCCCAAACACTGACCTTCGAGACCCATCAAACGCCTTCACCATCAAATCACTAGGGCGCAGCTCCAGTCCGGAATAATCAATCTTCATCAATGCTAATTTGGGAAATACATTTAAAGACGATCCGGTATCTACCAAAACTCGGGATAAAGTAGTGCCCCTGCACTCCATTGAAATATGCAACGCTTTTTTATGGTCTGGTCCCTCTGGAGGAAGATCAAAATCGGTGAAGCCCAAGTCATTCCCGGTAGATATGTTAGCACAAACATTCTCAAACTGATTGACTGTTATCTCATGTAGCACGAACGCATTCTTCAACAACTTCATCAAAGAATTTCTGTGAGGTTCTGAATAAATCAACAGAGACAAGATAGACATCTTAGAAGGAGTATGGCTCAGATGATCAATTATGCTATAATCGCTTTTTCTGATAATTCTCATTAACTCTTCAACCTCATCGAGAACTGAAGAAGCTTCCCGTATCAGAATTGGTTGAGTCACATTGGCTGGCGTAACCCTAGGATTACCAATCATTACTTGTTGTTTTCCTTTTTCTCTTGCAGAAGCATCTACCGCATCCTGCACATTGGAAGGACCAAACACTCTCCCGCTTCTAGTCATTCAACCCACACCAGAAAAGTTATAGACTTCCTCTTCATCACCTTCAGCATGTTATTTCTCAGACAAACGAGCATTAACCTCCTGCTTTACCCCATGGTAATAAACATCGGCGCCGTAATTCCATGGGATGGCCTTCTCACTGGTGTACGGCATGGGACCAGGTACTGTAATAATCAGAGGGGGGTGCCCTTAATGGGCAGGAATATAAGCAGGGGTGTAAGGAATAGATATTAAAGCAACATCCTCTTTAGTAACCTTGCGGTGGCTCGGTTTTCTATCAAACTGTAGGAAAACCTCCTTTATCATCAACTGGATACCAGCTTTTAAATCATCACAGCCCTTCGGTTGCTCTCTACACTTGGCACACCCTAAAGTACAACCTTGGAAAATAGAATTTCCAAGAAAATACCTCTTAACATAGCTCAACGGAGTAGTTACTTGTTCCACATTCATGATCAAATTTAACATTTCACCATTATCATAAACCATGTTAACAACACCCCCTCCATGCCTAGGCATTGGGTTCTGAGTAACATTCGGACCAATTACTGGGGTAAACTCAATTTTCTTAGCATCCAACAAGTCTTGTACCTTGCACTTCAACACAAAACAGTTGTCAGTAGAATGACCAACTCCGCCTGAATGGAATTCGCATCTTGCATTAACATCATAGTTAGGAGGAAGTCTTACGGGTGGTGGCGGCATATTCTTCAAACTGATCAACTTCAAATCAAGCAGGTGGTAGAGTGCTTCAGTAAGAGTTACTGGTAAGGGATCAAACTTTCTGGGTTGTCTCTGTTGTTGATTATTATACTGATGGGGAGCATCTTGCTGCCTTTGTTGTTGAGGCACTATATACGGTCTCTGCTGCGGAGGAGAATTAACAGGAATAGAAACAACATTCATTTGTTGGTGCTGACGGTCCTCTCTTTGTCCCCTATGAGAGTAAACCGCACTTGAGTCGCCTTACCTTTTCTTAGGGTAAGCATTGAATGGTTTCTTACTGCCCCCTGATGAGCTAGAACCTCCAATCTGAATTTTTCCCAATTTCAAACCCACCTCAATTCTTTCACCAACCATAACTAAGTCTGCAAATCCTGCCGAAGTACTTCTTATCATGTGCTCATAAAATGGCCCTTGCAGGGTACTCATAAACATATCAATGAGTTCTCTCTCCATGAGTGGAGGTTGAACCCTTGCATCCAACTCATGCCACTTCTGAGCGTATTCCTTGAAAGATTCTTTTGGCCCTTGTGACATATTCTGTAACTGAGTGCGATTAGGCACCATATCCACATTATACTGATAATGTTTGACAAAAGCCCGAGCAAGATCATTCCAGCAATGAATATGGGTTTTCTCCAACTTCATGTACCACTCCAGGGATGCCCCAGATAGGCTATCCTGGAAAAAGTGAATCAAAAGCCCTTGATCCTCAATATGTACTGACATCTTCCGGAAATAAGCAGTTGCATGAGTAATAGGACACGACGTTCCGTTGTACTTTTCAAATGTAAGAGGCTTGAACTTTGGAGGAACTTTCACCCCAGACACCAACCCGAGATCGTTAGAATCCATACCAAGGACTCCTTGCCCTTCCACAGCCTTCAGACGCTCTTCCAATAAATGATACTTCGTATCCTCAATCTGAAACCCCGGCTCTGAACGCCGCACAGAAAACTGATCTTCATCCTGGTCAAAGTCAAAATCTTGCTCCTGATAATTCCTTACACCATCCTGATTAGCTCTCCTGTTCCCCACAAGACGAGGTCACGGAGACGGAGGAAACTGCCCTACGTTACGCACAAAAGGGTTTCCCGACATCCCATGAAAATTTCCAGCAGGCTGATCTTGTACATTCCCCAATCCTACAGAAATGTCCTGATAGAGCCCTTGATTTCCACCATCCCCTGGATAGCGGCGCTGGTTGTTGACAATGGCGGCTAGTTCCTCCTGTCGGCGATTCACATTGGTGATGACCTCCATGAACTGAGTCATCTGAGTAGCCATCTGGGCCCTCATTTCAGGAAGTTTAGCTTGAACCTGTTCTATCTGTATTGGAAAGTTGTTTCTGGTGGAATACCGATGAGTAGTCGTCTTGAATTCTGAATAAGAAAAGCAGCAGAATAAGAAAACCGTCTTGAGATAACCTGTAATGTTATGAATTGCATGATGTGCATGATATGTTTGTCATTTCCAGGTATCCAAGAGTCCTTTTATTCATCAGTCACGACGTGCGACCATACAATCAAAAGAGAAAGGGTAATAAGATGAACACTTCAATTATTTACAAACAAAAGAACGATGTCTAAGTGACTTCGGACAATTAAGAGTAAAATGATAAACAACTAAATACATGTCTTAACAATAAAGAAAAAAGAACTGAATAACAAACAATTGGTCCCTTCCAGCAATTCTTGGGGTGACCAAATATACCAAAAGTAAATAACATAACTAAATCTCTGGAACTAAACATGCTTCAAGATGTTGACAGGACTCTTCAAGTCTGGCTTTCTCCTTCAAAAGTTGAGATGCGACTATTTTACTTTCTTGGAACCGATCTTCTGCGACACGCTTCTGGGCTACTTCCTTCTCAAGCTGAGCATCTTTGTCTTTGAGCTGTTTCTATAAGTTCTGAATCTTCTTCCTGTACATATTTTTAGATACCTGAAGCTTCCGACACTCTTGCTGAGTCTTACTCAATTCTTCTTCCATTTCAGCATGAGATCTCTTCCTAAAACCAATTGCGTCAGAAGTTTCCCCTTGAGCTTTCTTGAGTTTGCGAGCTAAGTCGGCCCCTTCTTGATCATCCCAATAGAGTTTCATCCACGCCTCGCAGTCTTTTGCACGCAGTTGAATATTCTCAACATGAACCTGGGTAAACATCTTGGTAGGCACCGTGTTACTCGGAACAACAGGAGGTTGCTCGTATAGAGGATCCGACCTTGCAAATGGTAACCGTAAGATCTTAACCCTGGCTTTAACCCACTCCAGGTAAGGAACCCTAGCAATAGGAACTTTCTTGCCCAAAGTAGTTCTATCCTTCTTGTGAATTCCCTTCCAAGCACTTGTCACTCTTTTCAACATCTCAGGATCACTTCCTTTAGAGAAATACACTAATTCAGACACCTCCTCAACCTTTGGTGGTCCATCCATAGCATATCCCAATTGACGATAAGCAAGCACATGATTGTAGTTGATACACCCCTTAGTTCCTATGAGGGGAACATTAGGGAAGCCTCCGCAGCTAGTGACAATACCTCGCACTTCCCCCATGTCATAATTCCAACGGATATCAAATGAAGTAAGGTTAACAAGCCTTGATGACCATCAGAGAGAATACCTGGTATCCACGAAAGGGCCACTTACTGGTAGATGCAACTTAAGCCATTAATAAAGAATCGAATGGCATAAACTTACATTACCACCTTTTCCATGTCTGGAATGAATGGTGTAAAAAGTATCTTCCAAGAGTGTCGGTATCGGGTTCTTGTTTCTAAAAACACAGATAGCCGTCAAATCCACAAAATTTCTCTTGCAAGGGAAAAGGACGATTCCGTATATCATGAGAGAAAACAAATAATTGAAGTCACTCCAATTGCTTTTCTTTGCCCAGTCTTTAGATTTCTTCACTAACAAATCCAAATAAAACCCTGTAGTACCCTCACTGGACTTCCAATTTTCTTTCACCTCTTTCCAACTCAAACGAAGAATTTCAGCAACAACTTCGAACTTCGACTTTTCTGGCACTTGGAAAAAAGGAACTTTATTGGTCAATATGATATTAAGCAGGTACGCGTACTCTTATAGTGTGGGAACCAGTTGATAATCTTGAAAAATAAAACACCGTAATTCTTTGTCATAGAACTGGAAGAGAGTGATCAAAGCCATCGGGTCAACTGGAGTGTTAAGGACTAGTAACAAGTTGCCATAATTCTTGTTGAAATTACTCAGAACATCACCCTTCAGATAAGAACCCAACCTCTTCAACTCGGCCACATCAATGGTAGGAATATGATAAGAAAAAGTATGCCTGGTGAGCTCTTTAACACGAACTGAATCAAACTCAACTGGAGGGAGACCAGCCATTTCTGATGGAAAGAAGACTCTTGAATGTCCCTGGAAAATGAAATGCGCATGCTAGTTATTTTTTTTTTTACATTATTTTTTTATAGAAATAAATATGCTATGATGCAACATGACAAGATAAAAGTTTCACACTGGATCGTGGCTGGAACATTACAGAACAACACCACTCAAGATCAAAAGAGAATCTCGAAGCTTCAAAACTATCATGGGAACCTGAGTCACCTTCGCAACACAAAGTCACCATCAGTACCTGTACCTGTAAAAAAAGTTTTCCCGCCCCTCTCACGGGTGTAGTCTAGGTCAAGGTAAGGTTAAAATCCAAATCAGAGTATGAGAGCTCGAATGTCGGTATCATCATACGATAACACCTATCTAAACTTCCTCCGAAATCATGGGTCTCATGGTCAGGTCTACAAAGCATCTGCCTCATACCTTCCATGGCCACTCTATTCCTAGTTCCTATGGAATTCGCTCATAGCCTGGGTACGAGGCCTTTTACCTCATGGAACAACCTACCCACCAAGAAAATCCAGAAACCAAATAGTCTAGCCAAATCCAGTATGCAGAAAGTAAAGCACACATAGGATGCAATGCAAACAGATAAATATGCAAAGCGGTAAAATAAACACCCAAAAAGAAAACAAACAAGAACTAGGATCGACTCCGGGATGGACCAGCAAAAGGTCAATCTTTCCCCAGTGAAGTCGCCAGCTGAAACAACACGGCCGAAACCTATCATCTGGATGTTAATGAAACATCAATGAAGTCGCCGCCAAACGTCTTTTATCCCGCCGAGAGGGAAAGGCAAACATCGAGAAAACCTGGAAAGGGAGAAATCACGGTCTTTCGACTGAGAGATCGGGTAAGGGAGTTTGTTACGCAAGGGGAAGGTGTTAGCACCCCACACGCCTGTAGTACTCTATGGTATCCACTCTTGTTGTCTATTCTAATGGGTGTGGTCAAAACCTATGTCTATGGCTTAAAACTGAAAAGGGAATGCATGCGAAAGAAAGAAAAAGAAAACAATGTAGGGAAAATAAAAGTTGTGCTCGGTTGGGCCCTAGCCCAATGCCTACGTATCCCTTTTAAGGAATCAGAGCATCCGTAGTTTGGCTTATGTGTTTTGGTTGGTTTGTGTTTTTTAATTAAGACAAACAAAGATAGTCAAGATGGCAAAACATCAATGAAACGACAAATAAATGAGGTGATCAAACATCGACTAAATAATAACAAAGTAACATGTCAAAGATGGCGAAACATCAAATGGTAAAATAACACACCTAACAGTGACATTGAGAGTCAAAGTTGGATAATCAAACATGTGCGATGGCGAAACATCGGCTTCAAACAAATGTGCAATGGCGAATCATCGGCTAAGGGGTAACAAAGATATTATGGCAAAGATGACGAAACATCAATAAAACAGATGACAAAATAATCACACCTGACAATGATATTGAGAATCAAAGTAGGATAACAACCATGTGCGATGGCGAAACATCGGCTTCAAACAAATGTGTGATGGCGAAACATCGGCTAAGAGGTAACAAAGATATCATGGCAAAGATGACGAAACATCAATCAAACAGATGACAAAACATCCACACCCGAAAATGATATTGAGAATCAAAGTAGGATAATCAAACATGTGCGATGGAGAAACATCGACTTCAAACAAATGTGCGATGGCGAAACGTCGGCTAAGAGGTAACAAAGATATTATGGCAAAGATGACGAAACATCAATCAAACAGATGACAAAGCATCCACACCCGACAATGATATTGAGAATCAAAGTAGGATAATCAAACATGTGCGATGGTGAAACATCGGCTAAGAGGTAACAAAGATATCATGGCAAAGATGATGAAACATCAATCAAACAGATGACAAAACATCCACACCCGACAATGATATTGAGAATCAAAGTAGGATAATCAAACATGTGTGATTGCGAAACATCGTCTTCAAACAAATGTGCGATGGAGAAACATCGGCTAAGAGGTAACAAAGATATCATGGCAAAGATGACGAAACATTAATCAAACAGATTACAAAACATCCACACCCGACAATGATATTGAGAATCAAAGTAGGATAATCAAACACGCGCGATGGCGAAACATCGGCTTAAAGATAACACAGACAAAGTAAGATCGGTTTGTATCTTTTACTTTGAAGAAAGGTTTGAGTTCATTAAAAATGTCTTATGATTTGCCAAGAAAACAAATTTTTTTTTAAGAAGCACAATGCAAAGAAAGGGAAAAAACAACTAAGGGAAGCTAACCTAGCACTATCCCTAGTGTTATCATACAATGGTTGATCCTAAGGTTGAGGATAAAGGGAAAACCCTATCTTAATTACCATGATAAAGGAAGCTTAACAAAACTATCCTATAGGGAACATGCAATGAGAGCGAAGTCGTGATCTCAATTTCTAAATTGAGTGACTCATCGATCAACAATTAAAGAAGAAAAGCAATAAACATCCTATAGGGAACATGCAATGAGAGCGAAGTCGTGATCTCAATTTCTAAATTGAGTGACTCATCGATCAACAATTAAAGAAGAAAAGAAATAAACATCCTATAGGAAACATGTAATGAGAGCGAAGTCGTGATCTCAATTTCTAAATTGAGTGACTCATCGATCAAAAACAAACACAACACATGCATCAGACAAAAACCAGAGGGCCTCCTGACATATATCAGCAACAGAGGTCCCATCATGCAGTAAGAGAATTATGCAAAATGAAAATGGGAGAAAGGAAGTAGTACAATACCAAACAGATAACTATCTGCATCAATCAAGCAAGAATAAAAGAAACCCAGAGAAACTTCAAGCAAGCTGGCATCAGTAGACAAATCGAGTCAGAAATTACACCATCAGGATGTAAGTAATTTATCAGATATGAACAAATCCCATGGGCAATGTATGGCATTCACAATCATATGTATGTATATCCTGCATAAACCATCAAACATGCCAAGCACAAAAAATAATGCCAGTATAATAAATTGTGTTCCACAAATAAAGTGAAACACAAAAGCCTCAAACCAAAAGTAGCAACTTTCTCAGAGTACCTCACACATTCAACAACCAAGTTAGTATTCCATATGGTGAAAAAAAATGAGAACAACATGGTGGAAATTATCAAACATTAGACATGATAGGCAAGAGGAAGCAAGCATATGCACAAATTAGGAGAAGAGAATAAGAGGAATGTTGCTACTTTCTATCACCATATTGAATTGAAAATTGAATAAAAATCAAGGATCATGGGAGCTTGGAAAGAATACAATAAAATATCATGGAGGTCAGGGGCAAACACATTTCAACCATATACAATTAATTCAATCATAACTTCACAAACACAAAAGGAGATGAAACCTATATAATGCACTAGGAGGTTCAAAACATTCAAGCATGAGGCTTCTAAGTGAAATGGTTTGAGCTAACATGGACAATCAGAATCAAAATGATCATTAGGTTCCCAATTATAGGCCTCACTCAAGTTCATTGGCCATCAAACAAATTGCAACAAGACATGCAAACATAATTACATACCTTCACTTCAAAATTACATGAAAAATGGAAATAATGGTCCATAATTCAAACCAAAAACATATTAGCATCCTTGAAAGGTATAGAAGTTAGAATGCAAGCCCTAAATTCATGAATGATTTGGGATGAGACCAAATGAAGTTCAAAGTTCAAGACTAGTTGGCAAAACTACCAAACTAGACAAGTTTTCAAAATTATTTATGGAAAAATGTCAAACCAAGTCAAATAATTCAAGAAAAATGGTTTTCAAATCCCCAACACATTTATGAACCATAAACAAGACTTGAATTCCAATAAAAGTCTAAGGCACAAGGGTTTTGAACATGAAACTTGCACCATAAGCAACAAAACCCTAGGTTTTGACTTTTAATCCTAAATGTTAATTAAATAGGATCAAAACTCAAACAAATTAAACCAAGGTCATACAAAACATCAAGAAACCCTAAATGTCATAAAATATATTTTTCATATTTTTTTTGAATTAGGAAAAGTCAAAAAATGAAATTAAATTCAAACAATTATGCAATTAACAAATATTCACATATCAAAATAATATTTAAATCAAAAAGTTATAAAAATGGCCAACCAAAATTATATTCAAATATTAGGGCTAAAAACACACATCCCTGAATTTTTTTGTGAATTTTTGAATTAAAGGAAAATATTAAAAATAAAAAGTACAAACAATTAATAATTGATTTATTATTTAAGGGCAAAAAATGAAAACCCTAACCAAAAATCATGAAAAGGTCAAAATAATAATATATTCAGATTCTATGATTAAAAAACAGATTACATGATTATTTTTAGAATTTTTGAATCAAAGGAAGTATTAAAATAAAAATTACCAAGCAAAAATTCAAAATAAACCTCTCAAATTAAAAATTCTAATCAAAAATGGAAAATATGCTAGACCAATTTCAGAATCAAATTTTAAATTATTTTATGAGTCTAGAATATTTTTTGTGGAATTTTTTGGATCAAATAAATGTTAAAAAATAAAAATTATCTTCAAGTAAACAATTAATCAAACCTATGAATTTTTTTAACCAATCAAATTATTTAAAAAAAATCCAAAAAATATATGACAAATACTAGAAAATAATATTGACCTATGGTAATTTTTTTTGTGATTTTTGAAAGTGTTTTGATCAGAAAACAAAATTAAACAAAATGTCAAATAAAACAAAAATTTAAATAAGCCAAAAAATTCAAACGGACCAATCATGATGTGCCACCACATCATCTTCAACCTCTGGACAGTTCAAAAATGCGTGCAACATCCAGGCTTAGGGCTCATGTTCAGACCAGCATAACACACTCAATTCCACATCATTTTTCATGAAATCAAAGGCAAATCAAAGCTAGCATTTCATACTTTAAGTTGCAATTGGAATCAAATCGAATCATCAACCACAATATTCACAATCAAGTCATGAATATGAACAAAATAATTCTGAATCGCGAGTTTCAGAGTATCCAATCATGCATAACTCACCAAGTTAAATGCTATAAAGCTTCAGGAACATTCTATTAACATCATTGAACATAAATCCAGGCTCAAACATCTCAACAAACAAGCGCATCTCAGAAATTGAAGTTTGAAATTATTACCTCAAGGCGAAAAGTGTTCTACTGTCTCCTTCACTCCAGATGCAAACAAATGGTGCTAGCTTGATCTACTCACTTTGCTGAAGCTGAATCCACAAGAATTTTGAAGAAAACACCAAGGAATTGAGAGAATCGAATCAAGTTGCAGAAGAAGAAGGAAAATCTCAGATCTGGAATTCTTGCAAATGGCGCGTTCTCCTCCTCTCTCTTTGCTTGCTTTCTTTTATATAGAGTTTGTAGAGAAGGTTAGAAGTGGAAATCTGACTTTAAAACCGTTGGAGGGCAGGATTGGGCATTTTGGCCAAAAATGGAGCCAAAAATGGAGTGTGTACTCAATCAGGTGATTTGCCCCTGCGTTCTCTTGTCTCTTATGCGTTTTGTGAGCCAAATAACCTCAGAATATTGTGCTTAGGATCTTGGCCTTTAATTCCATCTGATCAAAGAGTGTTGGAGTTTTTGCAACTTTGGGCAATTTTTGCATTTTCAATTCAAACAAACACCAAGGTCCATGGAACACGAAATGGATGATATTATGGGCCTTAGAAAATCAAAAATAGCTCATGGGATGGGTTAGTAACAAATAGAATGGTTGAAACTTGAGTTTTCATGAATTGGTCATTTTGCATATTTGGCAAATTTCAATAAAATGCCCCAAAATTCCAATGCTTTTGAATTTTGACACAAATGAGCACAATTTGGTAAGGTATTGAAAAGATTTACAATACCTTAGTTTTGAGTTTTTGCAATTGAATTCATTAAGGTCCTCAAAATTTGGCTTGAAATTCACTAATTCTAGAAAATGACCTATAATTTGGTGACTTCAAAAGGCCAAAACTCTTGATTCCTTGCCAATTTGGACATGAGACCAAAAGGAGGTGAAAGATAATTCTCTTAGCTTTCCAAGAATATTTCATTTGCATCTTCTTGATCAAGGGTGAATAAAATATGATTTTTTTAAATTAGGTCCTTATTTTCCAAAATTAGTAACTTTTAGGGTTTCTTCAAGAACAAGTTTCAACCCAAACCTCAATCCCTTTGATCCAATAATAAAAATGGACTTGAAATATGCAAAGTACATACTTGAATTGATGGTTGGCCAAAAATTCACTTCGTCAACCTTGACTTTGACTGATCTTGACCAAAATGACCATTTTGCCCCTCTGAATCAATTGATCCACTTCCCTTCAAAATTGATGATCAAAACTTCAAACATATGATCTTCAAAATATATAGAGGCCATGTGAAAAGTTTCACTTCAAAATTCTCAAGAAAACTTGATGAAATCCCAAACCCTAGTTTTGTTCAACACATTAGGAGACTGATGAATCATCTTCAAAACTTCAAATCCTCTGGTGATCCAAAGAGATGGATGAAATATCTTGAGATATGCCATAACCTTTGAGCTTGAAAGATCCAGATGTTTAGATGGTAAGATATTTCTTGAGCAACTTGCCAATGCAACCAGCCTTCAAAGCTTGAGGAAGACTTGATAACCAAAGTACTTTGATCCCATCACAATGTATGAATGCAATGCAATATGATATTCATGATGAAGCATAAGCCAAAATCAAGAGGGTAAATTCTGGGGTGCAACACTTGTCTATAGTACCAGAAATTATCTTCCCTAGATCTCACCCAGATATAGAGCAGGATGCCTGCTCTGATACCAATTAAAATTCAGGTATCAGATATGTGATGTCGAAGAAGATGTCATGACACAAATATCTGAGAACAATATAAAATGCAACAATATTACAAGTAGTAAAAACACAAGGGATTGTTAACCCAATTCGGTGTACAACAACACCTACTGTAGGGGCTACCAAGCCAGGGACAAGTCCATTAAATAATATCAATCCATACACCCTCTATAAACAACCATTTTTCGATCTAATCACTTAATCACTACTCGTGCTATACTTCTACCTAAGACACACCTAGGTATGAGGCCCGCCTCAAATGCCTTCAATCACTAACAGTGAAAAACAACAGAAATATTAAGTTTGGAAAACCTCAATCATTCAATACTTAAAAGCTTATGAATGATCCATAATTCACAACTCAAATTACAACTCAAGTATTGAACCAATACTAGAGTATATTACAATTAAAATACGTAGACTTCTAAAAATCACAAAGTATGTTTTTCTTCAAAAGTTGCAGTTCAACGAATAAGGATGAAAGCCCTTATGAAGGCGCAACAGCGGGCTTGGGCTGAAACAAAAATATTCCAATAAATTGAATCCCTTTAAAAACTCCATGAAAACATGCCAAGATATAATTCAAAGGGATAAGACATATAGAAAAATATTCCTCCATATTTTTCGTAAGTCATAAGCCATAAATCCTGAATAAGGCGCGCTTAAAAACAGGAAACAACAAATCCGAAGGCACATTTAAATCAACAGGAAAATGTTAAGACATCTGCTTTGACATCATTCAAAAACAGTTGAGATGTTTTACTTCAAATTTCAAGACAATAAGCAAAACATTACCAAAGAATTGTTCTACCAAAATTGCTGCCAACAAACACTAACAGAAAACATAATTAATGACTTCGCAAGATTATCCTCGAGCTACTACACCTATTCCTGTTTACCTGGAAGTTACCCATGTAGAGACAACATTTCCAATAAGAAAGGGTGAGAAATCACAAATCATTAAAAAATATTTACGAAATAAATATAATAGTTACATTAACAATCATCAAAGATTCCACATATTCATCATACTTCACATATGTACTCACACTTTCGCAACACCAATTCACATATAATATATCATCATATCATCAATTTAACATTCATAATCCAACATCACTTTGATCACAACATCGTCAACATCACTCAATCAACAATCATGCAATGTCACAAAGAATGTAATGAAACATGACTGACTCATGCATGTGGTACAAAACTTCACTGATGACCGAGTCATCTTTCCTCCAAAAATCCCCACCTTAGGATCAATTCCCGCTTGGAACCGGACCACTTCACAAAAATGCACTCAATCCACACCATGGGGTTGAGGCCGTCACAAGACTAATGTCCTAACAACATCATTGGACCAATGTCCTAGTATATTCCATAAATGCATGATGCGTAACAACATAAATAACACTTGACCACTGCTAATCAAAATGCATCATCATCCATGTAATCATCATAATATCATCACATAAACATCATCATATAACACAAATACATATAATTGTCATGCATGTCATCAAACATCACTGCAAGTAGCATTTATCACATCGTAGTGTCATTAAAAGTCATCATAATTAACTTCACAATAACATCATTGCTATCATTATCCATAGGACATCTTCAATTATAAATTTCACAAAGTAATTGCGTGTAATTTCACAACACGACATGATTCGACAGTACAGAACACCTTTCCAGGCGTCAAATCATAAGAATTCTGGTACTAAATATTTTTAAGAGATAGTACGTTAAACCAGGTTTCCAATGATCCAAACTATGAATCAATCGGACACTCACATCTCGAGTTATAAAATTTAAAAGTTTATAAAATAGTGCAAACCCAGTCTGCTCGCCTGAGGCTCGCCCGACGAAGAAGAACATAAAATTGAGTACTACCCGGAGGCGCACATGAACACCCGACACTTCCTCTTCGTCTCACACTCACCAGGCGATGCTGAGGTGCTTTGCTTATTTTCCAGGAGCATGTCATTTTCCAAGTCGCATCCCATAAAGCTCGCCCAACACTGGAGAGCGAGGTCACGTTGCCCGGCAGTGCAATTGGCTCGCTCGATGATAGCTCCCTGACATCAACTTCTTGTTCTGATTTTGAACCAGTTCAATCCCAAAATCCTTCCGATTTCGATACTAATACAGTCTAAAACACGGGATCCATCATTATCGCCAACATTAGGCTCATGTTGCACAATCTGAGCAAAAACCTACAAAGCAACAACAATCACACCATCATTTCTTCTAGCCTTTCTACACAAAGGAAAATGAACGTAAAAAAACAATATATCGATAGTGTACTCACACTAATCGACCGAAATGACATATACATAAAAAGAAAACCTGGTCAGAAGGACCGGCCTGATCTGATACCACTAATGTTACATCCTTCTAACCCAACAAATACTTTCATGAATAATTTAATATTAAATCAAATATAAATCTCCAACAAGGGTGTCACATCTTCATAAAACATCAAAATGAATCTTCCTACTCCGTAACACGGGTTTTCAATAAAATTAAAACATTTATCTCTTTAGAACATCAACACGAAACTTTGAACTTTGTAGTGGAATTATTGTCTCAAAACATCTTTATTAAAATTACTTCAAGAGAGCTTCATTGCACTTCATCATTTATAAGTTACATTTAAAAACAACTTAAAACGTATAAAACATCTCAATACTTCATGTCAACAAAGGGAACACATGGTTCAAATCAAATGTCTCCCAAACCCCGATGTTACATATTAGAGCTAGACCATCTTTATTGAATGAAAACAAAATTAATGAATTCGTAAGGCTATCCTCGAGCTACTATAACTATTCCTATTTACCTACAAGTTACCCACGTAGAAGCAACATTTCCAAGCAGTAATGGTGAGAAATCACAAATCGTTATAAAATATTTATGTAATAAATATAGTAGTTACAATAACAATCATCAAAGATTCCACATATTCATCATACTTCACATATGTACTCACAGTTTCACAACACCAATACATATATAATATATATCATATCATCAAGTTAACATTCACAATCCAACATCACATTGATAACAACATCATCAACATCACTTAAAAAATAATCATGCAATGTCACAAAGAATGTAATGAAACATGATTGACTCATGCATATGGTACCAAACTTCACTGATGACCTAGTCATCTTTCCTCCAAAGAACCCCAACTTATGATCAATTCCTGCTTGGAACCGGAGCACTTCATAAAAATGCACTCAATCCACAGCCTGGGATTGAGGCCATCTGGAACAACCGGCTGAAAATTATCAAACAATAAAGTCGCCATCGAACGTCTTTTATCCCACATAAAGGGAAAGGTAAACATAGAGAAAACCTGAGAAGGGAGAAGTCACAGTCTTGCAACCGAGAGATCGGGTAAGGAAATCTGTTACGCGAGGAGAAGGTATTATCACCCCACATGCCCGTAGTACTCTAAGTTATCCACTCTTGTTGTTTATCTTATGGGTGTGTTTAATCTATGCTTACGGTTTACTACTGCTAAAGGGAGAATGCATGCAAAATAAAAGGGAAAAGAATGAAGGGAAAATAAAGTTGTACTCACATGGGCCCTACCCCAATGCCTACGTATCCTTTTTGAGGAATCAGAGCTACCATAGTTCGGCTCACATGTTTTTGTTTGTTTGTGTTTTTTATGGACAATGTTAATTCTACCTTCTGCCGCAACTTGACCTTTGGAGACTTATGCGTTGGCACAGAAGTAAATTAATCACGTCCTTACCTGAAAAGGGTTTTAGAGAAAAGGTGCTCGAACGCACAAAAATGGTTTGAATTGGTTTGTGTTTTATTACCTTGAAAAAGGGTTTAAGTGAAATTAGCATGTTTTTGATTTGCTAAGAAAATAAGTTTTAGTTTTAGATGCAAGGATCCAAAAAGGGGGAAAAAAGAGTCTAATGGAGACTAGTCTATTTCTAACCTAATGTTATCATACAATGGTAGCCCTAAGTCAAGGATGAACGAAAGGGAAACGTCTAACTAATGTTAGCATGCATGGTTTACAACCTAAGGTCTAACTCGCATCCGAACGGAGCAAGCGCATCCTAAGGGAACATGGTATGTACAGGGATAGAGAAAACAAGCAAATAAACTCAAGATAACACACCTAAATAGATCCTATCTAAGTTAGCATGCCAAAGAAAGTCTAACAAAACTATCCTATAGGGAACATGCAATGAGAGCGAAGTCGTGATCTCAATTTCTAAATCGAGTGACTCATCGATCAATAAGAAATAAAGGAAAGAGATAAAATCCTATAGGGAGCATGCATTGAGAGCAAAGTCGTGATCTTAATTCTTAAATTTAGTGACTCATCGATCAACAACAAGAAACAAACACAAGCACAACACATATAGCAAATGAAGTGCGGAATGCCTGCTACAGGTCTTTAAACAGCGACTTCGAGCGTATGCTCTTTATTTCCTACTTCTCATGGTATCTAGAAAATCAGTAAGTAAGTATAATAAAGTGCGAAGAAATAAGAAGTTAGTAGCGGCGACTTCCAAAGCGAGTAAGTCGTCAAGAGTAGACGAAAGCACTGGAGAAGCAGGGAATACGTGACGAGCAAGCTTCACCAAGAAACGAATAAAGTCAGAAATAATATCCAATTAAGATAAAGGCAAACACGTGTTGTGAATGCAACGTGTAATCAGGAGTTCCTGCGCAAGATATGATCGAAAACACCAAAAAAGTACCTTACATAATGAACAAACGCGTCAAAATATAACATGGCAAAGCGGCACGAAAACGCAGATAAAATCTATAAGAGAAAAAGTATTTTTTGTTACTTTTTTATGTGTAGGGAAAATTCTAAAAGAAACTAAAGAATTAATTCCTAAAAAATTTCTATTATATTCTACAATCTCCTAGGATTTTGTTTACATAAGGAATATAGAAAAATTTATTCTATTCTAACAACAACAAAAAGATGATCATGGGAGTTTAAACTAGAATCTAAGGGGTGTGGGCTGGTTAACAGGCGCTAGGCCCACTCTATATAATCCAACATTATCTTATTTTTTTCATTCACAAGACAATAGAATCTAAAAATGGTGCTATGGGCTTGAAACAGTTCGGTCCATTTCCAATTCTATTTCAGCATAATTATTATTATTGCATAAAAAAATAGAAAGGAAAATATTAAAATAAAGAAGAAGTAAAACGACATCATGTAGTGTTCTTAGGGTTTTGAGTTCTGACGCTTCAACTTGTTAGAAACAGAATCCATTTGCTCTATCTCTCTCACACTGTTCCCCAACTTTGCTTCACGTTTTTCTCCAATCAACCTCCTCTTCGCTCATCGCCATTACCACCGTGAACAACGGTTCGACCTCCAACTTATGTCTTCTTTGAAGAACCAAAAGCTATTCAACATCTACAATTAGTTTCAAAACTCTATTTTCTCCATCTTCTTCATACAATTTGGACAAGATTGCTGCCGACGGAACTCGAAGATCTCAACATTGAACCTATCACAAATTGACTTATGAACCTGATTATATCACCATATTCTCGTGGAGAATAAATGAACGGCCAAATAGGAGAATAAGTGTGGTGCCCTAAACCTAAAGAACTCATGGATTCGAGCTCTGAAAGGGGATTGTAACTCAAAGAAGACGGATCGTAGCACAGATGAAGATATGCTTTGATGTTGTTGAAGCGGTTCAGAGAAGTGATGAAGCTGGAGGAAGATGTGGAATCATTGCGTTAGTGATTTGATGGACTCTGCATAATGATGAAGATTCAATTATGGAAGATAAAGATGGTGAAGTTCTTGATTCATGAACAAGGATGATGATGAAGTTGATGAATGAGGTTCAAAGAAGATAAAGGTGAAGATATAATCCAGAGAGAGATATGGAGACTCTGGTGATGGATGAGTGAAAATGAAGAAAGAAGGTTGAAGATTGAAATGAGAGTCTTGTGGTGATTTTTGTGATTCTTCTTAGAAAATGGAGAATGAATCAATAAAGGTTTGTTTCTGTTTTTTATCTTTCTGTTAGATCTAAAAAAGTTAGTTAGGTGGAATTAAATATCAACCCTTGGATTAATAAAATCTGTTATGGGATTTTTTTTCAGGGTCCTTTTAGAAGCCGGAGACTGTTATGGTTAACTTTACTGGAAATTTTCCACTCCACCCTTTTCTGTTACAATTTGGTTAGGAGGCGGTTGGTTGAAGCTAGAATTCGGTTAGGAGCTGGAAGGCTGATTACAGGTTTTCGTTTTAGTTTTTCTGTTATTCAATTCTTTCCTTCCGCCTCTATTCTGTGATTCTGTTATAGCTTGATTGGTCGTTGTTTGTTGAGACAGTTAGAAACAGTTAAGGTGAGCGGGAAGTTAGGGATAGTTTTTTGTTTGGTTTTCTGTTAGTTATTCTGTTAGAACAATTAAGATATAAAGTTGGCTGGCTGGAAGTTCCTATTATTAAGAGTGGTTTTTCGTTGGTTAGTTAGCTGTTTTTTGGAAGGTTGGAATTTATGTTCTGGTCTTGTAAGCTGTTTTACTGCCAAGCTGGAAACTCTTTATTCTCACTTTCTTCTTTTTTGCTGTTATAACCTATTATCTCCCCTGCCAAAAGCTTGTTACTGTAGTTGACAGTTTGCAGGGTTGCTTGTATTATGGCCTTTAAGATCAGTTTCTCTAATGATGCAGGGCCGTTAACGAGTCATTTCTCTCGATTACAAGACGGTGGAGGGTTTAGTGTGTCACTGCCAACTCAAAATTACTTCATGATTTTATTAATGTTATTGATTGGTGTCGGATTTCAGCATGAAGACAAGACCTCGACATGGAGGCAGCTTGGAACCCAGTAAAACATGAAGCTGGAAGAAGAAATCCCTTTCAAGTACTTTGAAGAGGCTTAGGGAAATAGGGATTATGGTTACAACTAGCTTCTTGATCAACCCATGGCAGCTAACACTTTTTGTAATCTCTATGTAGCACATTCTTAAAACTCATAATGCATTAGACTTTGTAAATGTAATCTCTTTATAACTTTCTCTTGGATGAACTTTTGTGAGGACCTTGAAACATTTCATGAATCTTATTTGAATTCTGACTAGGCTATTATGCTTTGTAAATATTGGTGAAAGTGTTCGCCTTTGAATATGAACTTGATAAAATTCTCGATTCCATGTCTGTTTCGTCATGTTTGTCGCGTCATCTTTGAATGCTTTCTCGAAGGATGTTGATCCTTTAGATACCAAAAAGAAATCCATGTGAATCATACCCTTTGACCAGCTTTTGCAATATTGAATCATGATTCCACAAGAAATCGAATTAAAAATCCAATTGGATGCCATATCCGATACTCCTTAAAACCCTTATCCATTGCTTTAATACCATGTACCTAATGGCCTACTCCCTGAGTTAATACACATCTTGGAACCATATAGAAAATTTCCATTGGTTGATTGAGGCACAATTGAATCCATATCCTCTCACGCACCGAGGTGTATGTAACTCAAGGATGTAAGTATGCATAAGATCCAACAAGAAGACTTGTAATCCAAGATACCAAGTGAATGGAACTTGAATCATAAAGCATACCTTGCAACTTACTTCCACACTTTCCCATTTTTCTCACACAACTTTGATGAAATATGATCTGATTTTGAACTTGAATAACTACCTCAAACTGAAAATCAATTCTCAAATGAAACCTTATCTCTAAATCTCCAGCAACAAATAACTTTCATTATAAGCAACACAATTTGTTTTGATCAAAAGACTCCACAAGCTCATCTCCACATTCCAAGACTTGCCTCTTGTATTTCATTCTAACACAACAATAATGCCTTGAAGAGTCTTCGAAAATGACAACGATACTTAAAGAAAAGAAGAACACTTCAATTGAATTAATAAACGCAAACACCATGGGCAAGAACCTTAATCTTCATGGGATACACTTGAGATGTTGAGAAGATACCAAGTCCTAACTCACAAGGTCTTTATTTGGTGTATTTAAGAAAAGCCTAACATTAATAAGTTGTAACTCTTTGATGAAGAAACTTGATAATCTTTATAGCTCGATGAGAATAAAGCTCTCAGTGACCATGAGTATAGGAACCCTAGCTCCACAAACTATGGTTAATGAAAAACCAACTTATTCAAGCCTGAGTGAAGATAAGAGTCTAAAAGCACATACAAAACCCTAACTTCAAGATCCTTGTTCCCATGCCATGCTTTATTGATAGCGAATGCTTGTTGTGTTAAATGACTTAATGGAGGACATGCAGATGGAATGAGGAGCACAAAATGCATAAACCAGATAAAAGTGAAAGAGGTAGGACAAATTTGGGATATTACAGCTTCCTCTATTTAATCGTCTTAAACATGAAAGTACGATTGGCGTGTGCCTTTCGGAAGTTCAAGGTTGAAGATGATTAAATACCAATGCCAAAAATTTGTTATGGGGGAAAGTGTGAGTATTTATTTATTTTTTGTGATATATGTTGGGGAAAGAGTTTTTGTTTTTTAGTGAAAAGATGGAGATTGGACTTGTAACATGGCGTGATGCCAATACAAAACAAAGGTTGGTACAAACGGATGGCGGATAAGGTCTACGGACGACCTACGATCCTAAGGTGAAACACGAGAGTGATTTGTCGGAGAACCTAGCCTAAGGGAGATCTCAGGTTCGACGATGATCTATGGAAAGAACCTAGACAAGAGACGATCTCAGGTTCTAAGACAAGATTTGTAGGAAGAACCTAGCCAAGAGGCAATCTCAGGTTCTAAGATGATCTGAGGAAGAACCTAGCCAAGAGGTGATCTCAGGTTCGACGATGATCTATGGGAAGAACCTAGCCAAGAGGCGATCTCAGGTTCTAAGGTGATCTATGGGAATAAACTAGCCAATAGGAGATCTCAAGTTCAGTGATGATCTATGGAAGAACCTAGCCTACATGCGATCTCAGGTTCGACGATGATCTATGGGAAGAACCAAGCCAACATGCGATCTCAGGTTCGACGATGATCTATGGAAGAACCTAGCCTACAGGCGATCTCAGGTTATAATATGATCTAAGGAAGAACCTAGCCTACGAGCGATCTCAGGTTCTAAGATGATCTAAGGAAGAACCTAGCCTACGGGCGATCTCAGGTTCTAAGATGATCTAAGGAAGAACCTAGCCTACGGGCGATCTCAGTTTATAAGATGATCTAAGGAAGAACCTAGCCTACGGGCGATCTCAGGTTTTAAAATGATCTATAGGAAAAACCTAGCCAACATGCGATATCAGGTTCGACAATGATCTATGGAAGAACCTAGCCTACAGGCGATCTCAGGTTCGACGATGATCTATGGGAAGAACCTAGCCAACAAGCGATCTCAGGTTCTAAGATGATCTAAGGAAGAACCTAGCCTACAGGCGATCTCAGGTTCTATGATGATCTATGGGAAGAACCTAGCCAACAGGCAATCTCAGGTTCTAAGATGATCTAAGAAAGAACTTAGCCTACAGGCGATCTCAGGTTCTAAGATGATCTGAGGAAGAACCTAGCCTACAGGCGATCTCAAGTTCAAAGATGATCTGAGGAAGAACCTAGCCTACGGGCGATCTACCAAAAACTAGGCCTACGGTCGACCTACAAGGGGATCTAAATCTACGGTTGATCTAAAATCACAAGGTAAGGCCTACAGGCGGTCTACCAAAAACTAGGTTTATAGACGACCTACAATTCTAAGAAGGTGGTGGTATTGGTCACGACACGATAATTGGAGATATGAGAATGACCAAGTTTATTGCATTGAATTTGTTGGGAATTGTGAAGGGCAGGTAGACACAGACGAATGTTTGGATAACTGACACGGATGAGTGTTTAGGAAACTGACACATACGAGTGTTTGGATCAATACATACGAGTATTGAGAAAAGATACAGACGAGTACCAAGGAAAGTTTAAACACGGGCGAGTGTTTGGGAGGCTGACACCGATGAATGTTTAGAGACCGACACAGACGAGTGCTAAGTTTAGACTTGGTGTATTGATTTTGCTGGGTATTGAAAAGGTGAAGGTCATCGGCTGGGGATTTATATCCTCTTGTAGGGATGTATTATTGTACTTGAATGATTCAGGTTTTTCGTGTAAGGTACCTGATCTGGCTTATGCTTCGTATGCATGTTTGAATTTCTTTTGACGCAAAGATCCGTTATGATGGATCAGCTACGCGCTTTTGAGGATGCAATGTTATGCAATGATAGTTATATGCAATGCCAAGAATTATACTTCATGGGGATAAGCGAAGGCTCATTGGGAACCGTTGCTCATTACAAGGGATGTCAATACATATCGATGCTGGAAGTCTAAATACCAAAGATTGCTGGGGATATTGATAAGAATTTGCACTAGGGAGCTCACAATACCGCAGATTGTTGATGACTCTACTGAAGATTGAATTGCCGATGAAGCGAATCTAACGGGATGCTACTGCATTCTGGACTGTGTTGTTGGGGAAGAGATAATTTGGCCAGACTTCCCCACATTCTGAACCATTGAGAGGATGGTAGAACCGAATATGTCAAAGAATGGATATCGAATATCATGTGGATCTCTTCGAATACATGCCCCAAGTTTATGCCATACTGGGGAATTACTTCTTGAATCACTTAGGGATAAGAGACGGGAACAGACACCTACGAATGCCCCGGTTTAGCTCTGCGAATGCCCCGATTTAGCTCCGCAAATGTCCCAGTCTAGCTCCGTGAATGCCCCAGTTTAGCTCCACCAGGGATGTTCTTGATTAACTCCATTGGGGATGCACTTGCGCGTGCCAAGTCAAATGACGACTCTGAATTTCCAAATTCACTTGGGGAATCAGGTTTGAAGTTGCCTGTAGTAGATGAAAGCAGCTTCGCGCCTTGGCTAGGTCAGGGTGACCGTTACAAATTGCTACCTACAAGGAAAAACAACACTTGGAATTCATACGACACTCCCTCATGGTTATATATCGATGTAAAGTCGAGTTTTATCTCGGCTTGAGAATTTGTATTCCCCATGTTTCTAATGCAGTGTTTAATAACGAATAAAACACACTTCGCATACGAAAAACATTTTTATGATAATAAAAGACAACTTCTTGATGGAAGCAAATTTTATTGATTGGCCTGTTGTTGTACCCCAAAATTTGCCCTCCCATATTCATCAAGAATTGTCAAAGTCAAGGTCACAAAATTCCCCCAAGGGTTGTGCAGCTCAACTGTCTCCTATACAGTCAAAACTAGGGTTTGAGTTCTGGTCAAGCAAATGAACTTTTCAAGGGCCCAACCAAGCCTCATATGCCTACAAAGATGGTCAAGTATCCTCATGTCAAGTTTCAAGGCATTCAGCTCAAAATTGCACAGTCAAAACCCTAGATTGCACTACAGTCAACTGTAGGGGCAAAATGGTCATTTGACAGTCAAAAGTTCAAATTTTGGGTCAACATATCATTTTGAAGCCACAAACATCATTTGATCAATGCTTGATCATGATTCTCAAAATTTGGCTCAGAAATCATCAAAGATGCAAAAGTTGCTATATTTGGACAGCTGAAAAAGTCAACTGAAATTGACCAGGGCATAACTTTCACATGGATTATCATAAAAATTCCATCCAAAGCTCATTTTGAAGAGAAAGACATTTCCTACAATTCATCTTCATATTCCAAGTCCAAGAAATGCTCTCACAAAAAGTTATCAATTTCAACATTATAGGTCATTTTCAAAAGTCAACAAAAGGGGACTTTAAGTCAAAGGCCATAACTTGAGATTGGTAAATCAAAATGACATGGGACCAAAGGAATTGGTTAAAGGACTCAAAGACCTTTCCAAAATGTCCAAGAACATGTGAAAATCTTAAAAATTGACCAAGTTATGCCTTGTGGAAGTTGGGAAATTTTTAGGAATTTTGAAAAGTCAACATTGATGCAAAAGGCCTAAAAATGCAAATGGGCCCATTTTTTCTTCCAAATTTCTTCATGCCAAGCCTATGCACGACCACTAGGCCCAAAGGGAAGTATTCTCATATTTTTTAATTATTTATTTGAATTAATATTAATTTATATTCATTTAAATGATTTTAATATATGAAAAATATCAAACTTAACCTAAAAAAATCTTTTCATGCATGTTTATTCTTAATATTTCGTGCATATCTTAAATAGGCAAGATTTGGTGCTAATTGATCATGATTGAACCAAAATGCATGAGAAAAAGATTAGAAAAGATCCTTAACAAATCAAAAATTGAAATCATCATGGCAAAGGATTTTGTGCAATGTTTTTAACCTAATAGCCTCTATACATACTCAGCATGAGAACCCTAATGTTCCAAGACTAAAAGCTGCGCCCAAAACAAGCATTGCATATTGAAATTTCTCTTAAGAACTCAAACACTGAAATCTAGCTTTAAGGTCAATTCAAGCTCCAATTTTTGTTCCAATAGCATCCTGAGATATCACAAAACGTTTCTCAATCAAAAACAACAAGCAAAACGCCTTGAAACGGTACCAGGAACTCAGACTGTGTCACAAATTTTTCCAAATCGCATATCATGATTCCATCATCCTTTTGCATTTTTCTTTGTTGATTCATGTTCATATTAATGTTCTAAAGCTAACTGTGGTGTTTAATTGCGTTTTCGTTGATCATACGTGAATCCACCATGCGCGTTTTTTAGGTTTGCAGGTTCTTAGATTTAGGGCTTTTGTAATACAGTAAAATTGGCCTTTGAGACCACCATGGTTGAATTCAGCACGCTCCCATGAACAAGACACATACCTCGCGATGGATTTATGGATCAAGGAAAGCTATTCGCTATTTTCTTGAATCCCCCCTAATGCAACGTTCCTAAAACCGTGGCCATACGCTTGCGTTTCAGAAAGAATGAAGAAGACAACCTCGTTATCACTACGTGATTGGCTAGTTTGAAAATCCGCGCCAGATCGTCCACTAACTTTATTTTTCTTTTATATTATTTATGTTATATTATATATTAAATAAACTTGAATAGCTCAGCTGGCCAGGGGACGCGCTTGTAACCCTCATGACCTGGGTTCAAGTCCCAGGTCTGGCAAAAGTTTCATATTATTTTTCAATAATTGTTCATATGCAGCGCTATTATGGGGGTACCACCATACGTCCTCCTCATCCATTAGCCACGCGTCCATAATGATCAGATCAATGACCAAGCTTCAGGGTGCAGCGTACACCTGGTCAAACGCACCATACATGATTCAAAAAGTCAACCAACGTCCAGCTTATTGGGCCAGGCTTTTCACATCAACACCTCCATAATGGGACAGAAACCCCCCCTGGTTCTCTCTTTTTCTAAATTTTCTTTTATCTTTTATTATTTTTAATTGTTTATTTGTTTATTTATTTTCTGATTTAATTAAACATCCTTTTTACAAAAAATACAAAAAAACATCATAAAAATAAAAAATGTCCAAATAAAAATATAATTTTTAATTTTAATTATTTTCATCAATAAATTAATACATGTAAATAATTTAGGTTAATTAGGTTATAGTTTTAATCTTTTTTCTTAATAAAAAACACCAAAAATAGAATTTAGGTTTAATATCTTTTTTTGATTTTTCTTTTAATTCTTCCTTTTTTAGAATAATATTATTTAGTTATTTTCATAAATTAAAAATTGTGCATAAATAAATTAGGTTTTAATTTAGATCATATTTTAATTCTTTCATAATAAATAAAAATATTAGAATTAGGGTTTGCCGTTTAATTTAATTGAATTAATTCCTTTTTCTCATTAAATCTAAAAAACACAAAAATATCATTCTCATTTAATTTTAATTTTTAAGTCCTTATTAATTTTAATTATTTGCAAAAGGGTCCAACGCCCTAGTTTTGTTTTAATTATTTTCTTTTGCGCATTTACTTTATTACTTATCATAATTCTGTATCTCTCCCAAGGCCATGTACATTTATTTATCGCACTTTATTTATCGCTTTATTTATTTTCCGCTAAATCGGGTCCGGTTTAATTTTGGCGATGTGGACCCGCGCCATTTGTAATAGCCTTAGATTTATTTTCCGCAAAATATTTAACTGTTAACCAAGCATGAAAGAATGAATGTCTAATTAAAATCAAGCGTAGAACACGACAAACATGACAAGACAAATAACTGAAACATGACACACAATTCGCACACACCACCCCTAGGGTACGCCTCACTGTTGCCTTTCGAAAGGTGGTCGTCGAGTAGAGGACGTCTTAGTAAGTCCTCATGATCCGGGAACCTGGCATGAGGGTAGCTTCTAAGGTGTCTTCCCATTGCTCTGGTGATCACCATGTCCCGAACTCGAATTGACCCGAACACCTCCAACGGTGGTGCTACCTACCTCTCAATGGTGGGATGGCACTACTTTAAAGGACTCTTACACAGACGAATTTCTTAGGGTAGGTAGGTTCTCAAGGATACTTGCTCTAATCTCAAAACAAACTCAAAAGACTTTTCACATCACACATTTTCAAAAGCTTTCAAAAACAAAACTTTTCAAACACTCTGACGTATGAGTCGATCTGAATTTTTTTTCAAAGAAACTTTTTAAACCCACATTGAAAAGCAAACAAACCATTTTTGAAAACACAAATGAGCAAGTATCTAAGAGCCCATGGATAACCATGGATAGAAAGGGTGCTAACACCTTCCCTTTCTATAACCTACCTCCCGAACCGAGAGCAATCTCTTAAAAGGAATTTTTCTGTGCTTTTGTCCTTTCCACTTGGAGAAAATAAAAGACGGTGGCGACTCTTGCTTCCGCGACATTTCGCGAACCAGCGTTAAACAGTCAGTTCCAGATCCACCGATCACAGAACTGGCGACTCTGCTGGGGACTTAAACTTAAAGTGAGGTGTACCTTAGGGTTAGTTCATAATTATGTTTTCAATTGTCTTCTTTGCTTGCTTTAAATTGTGGGACTGTCTTGGGAGTTCTATAGATCCTAACCCGGATCTGGGGATACCTTCTTAGAAAGTAGCAACAAGGCTGTGAGGGAACTGTGCGGGGTATACCGACATGGTTGAAACAGTCTGCTACGTTGATGTGGCACTTTGGTGTGTACCGGTAACCCTTGAGTTCAGTCAAGGAGAGTACGGGGCCTCCGCGTGGTGTCGTGAAGCATCAACAGACCTTAGGAACCTTAATTGAACTATCTTGGCCTCTTTAGGGTAGTGAGATAACTGACTTTGGTGCAGTCCGAGGTTGGTTGATACTCGATACTACACTCAATTGAGGGTTGCTTTCCTGGAATATTTCGGTCGCCAGTTCAGTGGTTAAATCGAAACGATGAACAATGAAAGCAATCCAGTGATATTGGGACCCTTAGAACCCGGTTACTTCTAATAGGACAGGTTGAGCCCACCAACTTCAAGAGGGTAATACCCAGACCCCATGCTGGCCTAAACTCTAAGGGTTTCTCTTGTGTGACTTGTGTGCCTTCGTACTTGACTATTTGCATGCTTGTTGTCTGACACTTGAGCTTCTTGCAGGTTTTGTTTGTAGTCCTTAATTAGGACTCATAACAAGGTTTACCAAGTTTCTTGCAGGGTTTGTTTTAGTCCTTAATAGGGACTCATGATAGGTTTTACCGAGTTTCTTGCAGGTTTTGGTTTGCAGTCCTTAATTGGGACTCATAACAGGGTTACTTACATTACCCCATGCATAGCATGTCATCATACCATTGCATACATCCTAACCCATTTCGAGGATCTCAAGGGCTTGTGATGCAGGTCACGATGAATCAACTATCCCAGCAAGGGGCAAAGGGGATTTATTTTCCTCTAGCCAAGGTTGTCAGGGGCTATGACCCACTGGATATGGTGAGCCTTTGACCCTTGAAGAAGGGCTCTCTACAACAGGAAGTTCCTTCAATCAAGTTGCCAGTTTCCAACTCTAACAAGTTTCTCTGTTTACCCTGCGAGGTCCTTGAAAACATTGCATGCATAGCATACACATCATTGCATAGCAGGTATCCTTGTTGCAGGTCACTTACCCTTCTCGCTGTTTATTTCAGCAATGGCTTCCCAACAAGGTAACCAGGGTCTTCATGCTCAAGAGACTCAGTTCAGGGAAATCTTCCTAGGTCTATCCAAGGGGCAAGAAGAGTTGAGGGCACTCCTCATGGGGAATCTGATCAGAAAGAGTCCTGAAGATGACAAGGACGAACAACTGAAACGTCTACAAGCTGAGGTAGACACATTGAAAACCCAGATGCTGGGGCAAAGGGCCCTCATTCAAGGTTTAGCTCAGGAGCAAGGAGAGCTGAGGGCCATGATCAGTCAGCTTCATCAAGATATGAAGCAACCAGCCCAAGTCAGGGACCAAGTCTTTGATCAGCCACCAAGAGGACCAAAGTCTGGTATGGTGAAGAATGAACCTCTCCAAATTGCTACTACTTCACCAGCCCAGTATCAACGGGGTAATCGACGCAAGCGATACACGCCTGGAAGACATTTCACTGAGACTGGCATCCCACCATCTCTAATGCTGGAACACTTGTTGGAGGTCAATCTGATTACTTTAAAGGATCCTCCCCAGAATCCTGACATCTCTGCTCCTACTTATAACCCTGATAAAAGATGTGCCTACCATTCTGACAGTCCTGGACATGGCACCAATGACTGTTGGAGCTTGAAGAACAAGATCCAAGACTTGATCGACGGAAGGGTGCTGGAGTTCATGCCGGGTGGCCAAATGAAATGCTTCTGTTGAGAATCTCCCATATGAAGGGACTAAGTCAAACTAGAAAACTTTTGTTCATTCGAATGTTCAAGTTGCATTTTTCTTTGATTGTTTAAACATTTATTCATGTCAAACGTTGTTATTTCATTAATGCATCGCTTATGTCTGTTTTGAATCAATATATTCGCATTCACTATATGCAAACTGTTTTCATATTTTTTCTGATGACAACTCTTGATCTTTAATCCTAAGCCTCTTGAGGGAGGATGACGAAAACGATACCACGATCTTTACAGTATGCTTTTGAACAAACCCCGCTGATGAGGTACAGGCATTGTTTCAATCCCTAAACACTGGAGTTATAAGGATGATAATCCCTCGTCAACCCCTCTGAGCCAAAGAAGTAGGAGTTTTTCTTTTCGAAATTTAAAACCCTTAATCATAACCTGGGGCAGGGTAGTCTCTCAGTTGATCCAAGTGCATAACGAATGGCACCAAAGAGGTCCTTACAAAACAAAGAAAAACCGTGATGGTTCCAAATAATCAATAAAGAAAGGCAGTCATTATCTCAAAAAATAAAAAGCCCATTAAGTCAAAACCCATGAAGGAGACTTACAAAACTGGGGCATCCCGCTGACTGTAATTCCAAAAAAGGAAACAGTTCAGGCAAAAAAAAGAAAGGGATAACAAAAATCAAAAAAAAAAAAAAGGAGGTCCCACAAACCCTCAACCAAAGAAAAATGACTGCCTATTCCAAATAAGTTATCAATATCCGAATCATCACCGGAAAATCAAAGCAAAGACTCAAACAAGGTCTAACGCACGATCAACTGAGTTTAGGTTTGGAGAACATCACGAAGAGCGGGTGGGTACAAATAATTTGAGCCTTTATCCTTTGTTTCTTAAACCGTGAACCAAGCCACGTTATAACCCTTAAAAGTCCTAGCTGAAGCACGGGTTAGTTCGAAAGCATACTGTTACGAAGGTATCCTGACTCCTTAAGCCTATGGTAAATACGGAGTTGACATCACGTTTTACAAACATCTAATTATTTTATGAAAAAAGAATGCATTTTCAAAAATCTTCAAGACAGACATAAGCGTTGCATTTTTAACATAACTTTGTTTGCATATGACTTTTTGTTTGAACAGCAGGGAAATTCGCACGAGAAATACCTAGTGAACAAAAAGTACTTCCAATCAAGGGGCACGGCATGACTATTGTCCATCATCTGGGGCAGTCCAATCAAGATTCGGAGAATCTCTCAAAAGGCCAAAAAGCCTGGGGCAAATCTCTGCCTGAGTCACTTGGGGCACTCCAGCAACGAATCTTGCCCGATCAGACATCTTCTGGTAATATGGCAACACAAGCAGCCAGGGGCACCTCCCTGCATTCTAAGAGCGTGGACATAGTCGGAAAAATACTACGCACAATCAAAGACCCGCTAGGTTGACACACCTAGGCAAAAATAAGGGCTTCCCGGCGAACCAAAAGGGTTCGGGCAAAATGAGGGATGAAATGAAAAAAAGCTGTACACCCGGCAAGTCGAAAACCTGAAAAGGCGACTTGGGCAAAAATGGCTATCCCGGTGGACTGAAAACCCGAAAGGGCGGTCCAGGCAAAAGTTAGGGATTAAAGCGTACGACTATGTCCTGTCATCTTGTCACCTGCCTACCAGAAGAAGGTTTGACCCTCAACAATTATCAGCATCCCACATGGGCCTCCCCCATGGAAACAGGGGCAATAAAAGAGTTGTCTGAGCAGTCTAATTGTTCTATCCTCCAAGGTACCAAGGTAGGTTCAGCTAAAGAACATGACCAGTACATCTTAAATTCCCCAGAGAGTCAGCAGTCAGTACGTTCTTCTCTAAGCTATTGTCAAGTCTCAAGGAAATTGAGTATTCTCCCGCAGATCTCAATACTTCCCCAGCAGCATATATTCTTAACAAGCACCCCCGGAAGTCTTGGTCTAAAGATTGTTCCCCGGCGGTATACCACCATTCAAAGGAATCACTTCCCCGCAGTCCAAAACTTCCTCCAGGAGAGTCCAATCCAGTTTCCCCAGGAAAGTTGGAATACATATCTCCCCAAGCAGCAAGCTTATCCCCAGTAGATTCTGGAAGCTTATCCCTCGCAGGACACGAACGCGTCGCCCCGGCTTGATTTAAAGAGTTATTTCCGTAACAGGATATAACTGGGTTATCCTCAGCCAAAAGCCACGGAAAGAGCGTCCTCGGTAAAGTGTCTTATTATCCCCAGCATAACTCATCAACGGTATCCCCAGCGGAGTTATCTTCATCAACTCAGCAAAGCATCGCTATCCCCACAGAGTATTGCTTCCCAGCATGGTCACTAGAGTATCTTTGCTCCCCGCAGAATCTTCCATTTGCCAGGTTTATTCCGCAACGGAGTTATCTTCTCCTACCGGTATTCTTGCAACAATCATCCACAGCGGAAGCAAAATCTCTTCCTCAACATCAGCCCAGGATATGACTTCCCGGCACCCGTCAAAGATTTATTTTCCTAGACGAAAACATACATGAATCATCACATACATCATTATAGCATGCATGTACACATCATATCATATAAATCGTATCCATGTTTGCTTGATCCATATCATGCATCGCATATAACTGACCTCTACCTTTCAGGAAGGGTGCAGTTGAAATTCTCAAACATATTTCAAGGACTTCTCTAGTCCAGTTAAATCGACTCCAAACAGATTTTTCTGATAAAGACTCAGTAGAAGTTCTCTTATGGTCCCCTCTCCAACGGCGTGTGAGGTGGTAATTCCTTCTTCAGATGTTCCCCTCTCCGGCATGAGCGTGAGGTGATATTCTCTTATGGTCCCCTCTCCAACGGCGTGTGAGGTGGTAATTCCTTCTTCAGATGTTCCCCTCTCCGGCATGAGCGTGAGGTGATATTCTCTTATGGTCCCCTCTCCAACGGCGTGTGAGGTGGTAATTCCTTCTTCAGATGTTCCCCTCTCCGGCATGAGCGTGAGGTGATATTCTCTTATGGTCCCCTCTCCAACGGCGTGTGAGGTGGTAATTCCTTCTTCAGATGTTCCCCTCTCCGGCATGAGCGTGAGGTGATATTCTCTTATGGTCCCCTCTCCAACGGCGTGTGAGGTGGTAATTCCTTCTTCAGATGTTCCCCTCTCCGGCATGAGCGTGAGGTGATATTCTCTTATGGTCCCCTCTCCAACGGCGTGTGAGGTGGTAATTCCTTCTTCAGATATTTCCCTCTCCGGCATGAGCGTGAGGTGATATTTCCTTTCAGATTATAATTTCCTATAGTTCCCCCTCCAACGGTGAGTAAGGTGACTCCCTTTGAGATTATAATGTCCTTCGGTTCTCTTCCTGACACTATGAAGATGGTAATCCTCACCAAGATTTTCTCAACGAGCGTTGTTGAGGTTGAAATCATTCGGGATTCTCTTACCATTCATGCTAAGGCAGTAACCATCCCTGGTTCATTCATCAGCGTTTGAAGCTCCAGACTCAGCTCCTGTAACCAGTCAGGACATATCTATATCAAGCATCTGAAATCAGCTCCTGCGACGTGTCAGGTACTCATTTTTCTGTTTTGCAGGTATGCAGGTTCTCGCTAAGGAATCTCTTACGCGATCAACACCCAGATGGCATCTATAAGCCCATCATCCTATCCAAGCAACATCCAAATGGCATCTATAAGCCCATTCCCTCATCATCACTGCTACTATGTGAGCGCAAATTTCTGGGCACTCTAGTGTCCAATCATCTTCTACCCTCGGATTACGAAAGGCACGTCAGCCAATCTGCATCCTCAGGTCTAAGAAGATTGAACAGGGGCAACTGTTGTACCCCAAAATTTGCCCTCCCATATTCATCAAGAATTGTCAAAGTCAAGGTCACAAAATTCCCCCAAGGGTTGTGCAGCTCAACTGTCTCCTATACAGTCAAAACTAGGGTTTGAGTTCTGGTCAAGCAAATGAACTTTTCAAGGGCCCAACCAAGCCTCATATGCCTACAAAGATGGTCAAGTATCCTCATGTCAAGTTTCAAGGCATTCAACTCAAAATTGCACAGTCAAAACCCTAGATTGCACTACAGTCAACTGTAGGGGCAAAATGGTCATTTGACAGTCAAAAGTTCAAATTTTGGGTAAACATATCATTTTGAAGCCACAAACATCATTTGATCAATGCTTGATCATGATTCTCAAAATTTGGCTCAGAAATCATCAAAGATGCAAAAGTTGCTATATTTGGACAGTTGAAAAAGTCAACTGAAATTGACCAGGGCATAACTTTCACATGGATTATCAGAAAAATTCCATCCAAAGCTCATTTTGAAGAGAAAGACATTTCCTACAATTCATCTTCATATTCCAAGTCCAAGAAATGCTCTCACAAAAAGTTATCAATTTCAACATTATAGGTCATTTTCAAAAGTCAACAAAAAGGGACTTTAAGTCAAAGGCCATAACTTGAGATTGGTAAATCAAAATGACATGGGACCAAAGGAATTGGTTAAAGGACTCAAAGACCTTTCCAAAATGTCCAAGAACATGTGAAAATCTTAAAAATTGACCAAGTTATGCCTTGTGGAAGTTGGGAAATTTTTAGGAATTTTGAAAAGTCAACATTGATGCAAAAGGCCTAAAAATGCAAATGGGCCCATTTTTTCTTCCAAATTTCTTCATGCCAAGCCTATGCACGACCACTAGGCCCAAAGGGAAGTATTCTCATATTTTTTAATTATTTATTTGAATTAATATTAATTTATATTCATTTAAATGATTTTAATATATGAAAAATATCAAACTTAACCTAAAAAAATCTTTTCATGCATGTTTATTCTTAATATTTCGTGCATATCTTAAATAGGCAAGATTTGGTGCTAATTGATCATGATTGAACCAAAATGCATGAGAAAAAGATTAGAAAAGATCCTTAACAAATCAAAAATTGAAATCATCATGGCAAAGGATTTTGTGCAATGTTTTTAACCTAATAGCCTCTATACATACTCAGCATGAGAACCCTAATGTTCCAAGACTAAAAGCTGCGCCCAAAACAAGCATTGCATATTGAAATTTCTCTTAAGAACTCAAACACTGAAATCTAGCTTTAAGGTCAATTCAAGCTCCAATTTTTGTTCCAATAGCATCCTGAGATATCACAAAACGTTTCTCAATCAAAAACAACAAGCAAAACGCCTTGAAACGGTACCAGGAACTCAGACTGTGTCACAAATTTTTCCAAATCGCATATCATGATTCCATCATCCTTTTGCATTTTTCTTTGTTGATTCATGTTCATATTAATGTTCTAAAGCTAACTGTGGTGTTTAATTGCGTTTTCGTTGATCATACGTGAATCCACCATGCGCGTTTTTTAGGTTTGCAGGTTCTTAGATTTAGGGCTTTTGTAATACAGTAAAATTGGCCTTTGAGACCACCATGGTTGAATTCAGCACGCTCCCATGAACAAGACACATACCTCGCGATGGATTTATGGATCAAGGAAAGCTATTCGCTATTTTCTTGAATCCCCCCTAATGCAACGTTCCTAAAACCGTGGCCATACGCTTGCGTTTCAGAAAGAATGAAGAAGACAACCTCGTTGTCACTACGTGATTGGCTAGTTTGAAAATCCGCGCCAGATCGTCCACTAACTTTATTTTTCTTTTATATTATTTATGTTATATTATATATTAAATAAACTTGAATAGCTCAGCTGGCCAGGGGACGCGCTTGTAACCCTCATGACCTGGGTTCAAGTCCCAGGTCTGGCAAAAGTTTCATATTATTTTTCAATAATTGTTCATATGCAGCGCTATTATGGGGGTACCACCATACGTCCTCCTCATCCATTAGCCACGCGTCCATAATGATCAGATCAATGACCAAGCTTCAGGGTGCAGCGTACACCTGGTCAAACGCACCATACATGATTCAAAAAGTCAACCAACGTCCAGCTTATTGGGCCAGGCTTTTCACATCAACACCTCCATAATGGGACAGAAACCCCCCCTGGTTCTCTCTTTTTCTAAATTTTCTTTTATCTTTTATTATTTTTAATTGTTTATTTGTTTATTTATTTTCTGATTTAATTAAACATCCTTTTTACAAAAAATACAAAAAAACATCATAAAAATAAAAAATGTCCAAATAAAAATATAATTTTTAATTTTAATTATTTTCATCAATAAATTAATACATGTAAATAATTTAGGTTAATTAGGTTATAGTTTTAATCTTTTTTCTTAATAAAAAACACCAAAAATAGAATTTAGGTTTAATATCTTTTTTTGATTTTTCTTTTAATTCTTCCTTTTTTAGAATAATATTATTTAGTTATTTTCATAAATTAAAAATTGTGCATAAATAAATTAGGTTTTAATTTAGATCATATTTTAATTCTTTCATAATAAATAAAAATATTAGAATTAGGGTTTGCCGTTTAATTTAATTGAATTAATTCCTTTTTCTCATTAAATCTAAAAAACACAAAAATATCATTCTCATTTAATTTTAATTTTTAAGTCCTTATTAATTTTAATTATTTGCAAAAGGGTCCAACGCCCTAGTTTTGTTTTAATTATTTTCTTTTGCGCATTTACTTTATTACTTATCATAATTCTGTATCTCTCCCAAGGCCATGTACATTTATTTATCGCACTTTATTTATCGCTTTATTTATTTTCCGCTAAATCGGGTCCGGTTTAATTTTGGCGATGTGGACCCGCGCCATTTGTAATAGCCTTAGATTTATTTTCCGCAAAATATTTAACTGTTAACCAAGCATGAAAGAATGAATGTCTAATTAAAATCAAGCGTAGAACACGACAAACATGACAAGACAAATAACTGAAACATGACACACAATTCGCACACACCACCCCTAGGGTACGCCTCACTGTTGCCTTTCGAAAGGTGGTCGTCGAGTAGAGGACGTCTTAGTAAGTCCTCATGATCCGGGAACCTGGCATGAGGGTAGCTTCTAAGGTGTCTTCCCATTGCTCTGGTGATCACCATGTCCCGAACTCGAATTGACCCGAACACCTCCAACGGTGGTGCTACCTACCTCTCAATGGTGGGATGGCACTACTTTAAAGGACTCTTACACAGACGAATTTCTTAGGGTAGGTAGGTTCTCAAGGATACTTGCTCTAATCTCAAAACAAACTCAAAAGACTTTTCACATCACACATTTTCAAAAGCTTTCAAAAACAAAACTTTTCAAACACTCTGACGTATGAGTCGATCTGAATTTTTTTCAAAGAAACTTTTTAAACCCACATTGAAAAGCAAACAAACCATTTTTGAAAACACAAATGAGCAAGTATCTAAGAGCCCATGGATAACCATGGATAGAAAGGGTGCTAACACCTTCCCTTTCTATAACCTACCTCCCGAACCGAGAGCAATCTCTTAAAAGGAATTTTTCTGTGCTTTTGTCCTTTCCACTTGGAGAAAATAAAAGACGGTGGCGACTCTTGCTTCCGCGACATTTCGCGAACCAGCGTTAAACAGTCAGTTCCAGATCCACCGATCACACCTGTGAATAGGCATTTGTACAAGGATGCAACTCCTATATGAGGTAGCTGCGAAATAGAAACAGAAAATACAACAAGTATAAATGGCAATGAGAGATGCTCGAATTTCCATTAAAACCGGTATTGCTACAATTCCTATATCCTAAGCAGTCTCAATTCCTTGCCTCTAAAGAGTAGCAGTTGGACCGGTCAATTCGTTGCCAAGGTGCTATAGATGTGCATGTGTCATTCGTGAAGAGCATTCAGACTGCAGCCCCTCGCTTCAGATCCCTAACTTTTGCTTGGATCGCCCTTTTAGGTTTTCGACCCAACGGGATACCCATTTTTTCCTAAGTCGCCCTTCCGGGTTTTCAACTTAGCGGGTTATTATATTTTTTCTCTTCATTTTATCCCTAATTTTTTCCTGGACTTTCATGTCCACCGGGATGCCCATTTTTTGCCTAAGTCGCCCTTCCAGGTTTTCGACCTAGCAGGTCTCTTTATGCGTAGTATTTTTTGACTGAGTCTGAATTGACTGGGAGTGGAACGTCTTCCCCATCCATGTATGTCAGGATTAGAGCACCTCCTGAAAAAGCTCTCTTCATGATATATGGTCACTCGTAGTTGGGAGTCCATTTTCCCCTTGGATCAGAATGGCTTTGCACGATGACCCTTCTCACGACCAAATCACCAGGATAAAACTTCCGATGACAGATCTTTTTGTCGAATGCTCTCTTCATCCTTTGCTGGTACAGCTGGCCATGACAAATGGTCGCCAAATGCTTTTCATCAATCAGATTAAGTTGGTCGAATCTTGTCTGAACCCATTCTGCCTCATCAAGCTTGGTTTCCGTCAGAACCCTCATTGAAGGAATTTCTACTTCGACAGGAAGCACTGCATCTGTACCATAGACAAGAGAAAATGGGGGTTGCCCCTGTTGAAGTGGACATAGACATTTTGTAGCCATGTAGAGCAAAAGGCAACATTTCATGCCAATCTTTGTATGTTCAGACCATCTTCTGGACGATCCTCTTTATGTTCTTGTTAGCAGCTTCGACTGCACCGTTCATCTTTGGTCGATACGACGATGAATTGTGATGTTCAATTTTGAACTCTTCACATAACTCCTTCATCATGTTGTTGTTAAGATTAGAACCATTGTCAGTGATGATTCTGTGGGGAACTCCGTAACGGCATATGATTTCTTTCCTGATGAAGTTGGTAACGACCTGTTTGGTTACATTCTTGTAAGAAGCTGTTTCCACCCATTTGGTGAAATAATCAATAGCCACTAGGATGGATCTATGACCATTCGAAGCACTTGGTTCAATCCTTCCAATCATATCAATTTCCCATATTGCAAACGGCCATGGGGAGGTCATAACATTCAAAGGAGTTGGAGGAACATGAATTCTGTCTGCATACACTTGGCATTTGTGGCACAATTTTCCATATACACAACAGTCGCTCTCCATTGTCATCCAGAAGTATCCTACGAGTAAAATTTTCTTCGCCATAGAATGCCTGCTCGAATGAGTCCCGAAAGAACCCTCATGGATTTCCTTTATGATCAACTCTGCTTCGTGTCTATCCACGCATCTGAGCAGAACCGAGTCATAATTTCTCTTGTACAAGACGTCTCCTGATAAGAGGAACTTGGATGCTAACCTTCTAAGCATGCGCTTATCACAAATTGTAGCACTTTCGGGATACTCTTGCTTCTCAAGGTAGCGTTTGATGTCGTAATACCACGGCTTCTCATCAGACATATCCTCAGTTGAGAGACAATGGGCAGGAAAGACATGCGCAAGCTCTTTGTACCGAAGGATTCGTATGTTAGGCGCCTGATTTGGATAGCTCACCGAGAACATTGATGCTAAGGTAGCTAAAGCATCGGCCAACTGGTTTTCGTCTCTGGGAATATGTTCAAAGTTGATTTCATCAAAAGCAGGTATTAGTTGCAAGATGTAGTCCCTGTACGGAACCAAACTGGGGTGTTTCGTCTCCCAATCACCTCGTACCTGATGTATGACCAAAGCAGAGTCTCCAAAGACTTCAAGGATTTTGATTTTAAGGTCAATGGCTGCCTCTAGACCCATCACGCATGCTTCGTGTTCTGCCACATTGTTCGTACAATCAAAACACAGTCGAGCCATAAACGGTGTATGAGTATTACGTGGAGAAGTCAGTATTTCCCCAATGCCATGGCCTACAATGTTAGAGGCACCATCGAACATAAGATTCCATCGCTCTTCAGATTGAACCCATCATAATCTTCAAGCTTCACAACATCTTCATCAGGGAAGTCAAATTTCATTGATTGATACTCTTCCAACGGTTGATGAGCAAGATGATCTGCAAGAATGCTACCCTTGATAGACTTTTGTGTAACATACTAAATGTCATATTCAGATAAAAGCATCTGCCATCGAGCAAGCCTGCTTGTGAGCGTTGGTTTTTCAAAGATATACTTTATCGGGTCCATCTTTGATATAAGAAAAGTTGTGTATGTCAGCATATACTGCCTCAGACGTCGAGTTTCCCAAGCAAGCGCACAACAAGTTTTTTCAAGTAAAGAATACTTGGATTCGCAATCGGTAAACTTTTTACTCAGATAATAAATGGCGTGCTTTTTACGTCCCGTCTCATCCTGCTGCCCGAGCACATAACCCATGGATCATTCCAGCACCGTCAAGTACATAATGAGTGGCCTCCCAAGGACTGGAGGGATAAGGATTGGTGGCTCTTGGAGATCCTGTTTGATCTTTTCAAAGGCTTCCTGGAAATTATCATCCCATCAGACATCTTGATTCTTGCGCAGCAATTTAAAGATGGGTTCACAAGTAGCTGTGAGATGAGAAATTAACCTGGCTATGTTGTTCAATCTCCCAAGGAACCCCCTTTCTTCTTTTTCATTTTTTGGTGCTGGCATATTCTATATTGCTTTTACTTTGTCGGGATCTACCACAATTCCTCGTTGACTCACGATAAAACCGAGTAGTTTTCCGGATCGCACCCCGAAGGTACACTTATTCAGATTAAGCCTTAGTCTAAACTTTTACAGACGCGCAAATAACTTTTGCAGATGGAGCAAGTGTTCATCCTCGGTTTTTGATTTTGCAATCATATCATCAACATATACTTCGATCTCCTTATGGATCATTTCATGGAAGAGTGTCACCATGGCACGTTGATACGTTGCACCAACATTTTTGAGGCCAAAAGGCATGACCTTATAACAGTAAGTACTCCATGGAGTAGTGAATGTCGTCTTTGTTATGTCTTCTGGGGCCATCTTTATCTGATTGTATCCCGAAAAACCATCAAAGAAGGAGAAAACCGAGGACTGAGCCGTATTATCAACCAATACGTCGATGTGAGGTAATGGGAAGTCATCCTTTGGGTTTGCTTTGTTCAAATCTCGATAGTCCACACACATGTGCACCTTCCCATCTTTCTTAGGGACGGGTACGATGTTGGCAATCTAATATGAGTATTCACATACCAACAAAAAGCCTGCGTTCAACTGCTTTTCAACTTCTTCTTTGATCTTGAGAGACATATCTGGACGAGTTCTCCTCGGCTTTTGCTTTACCGGAGGACATTCTGGTTTGAGTGGCAAATGGTGCATGACTATATCCGTATCTAAACCAGGCATATCTTCATACGACCAGGCAAATATGTCGGAGTACTCTCTGAGAAGCTCAATCAGCCCCTTCTTTACATCATCTTGCAAAGCGGTCCTTATCTTGGCCCCTTTTCTCAATAGCTTCTTGATGAGGCAAGATCATTTTCTCTTCTTGTCTCAACAGTCTCGCCAATTCCTGTGGAATTTCACAATCTTCCCCACTATCCTCATCGGCTTGGTGATTCGGATTCCCAAGGATATTGGTGCAAGGAACTGTAACATCATCGTTTTTTACGGAATTCGAGGCAGACCTGCATGATTGATGAATCATGCCTTATTTTAGAATATGGATGCGAATTAGAAAATGGTTAAAGAGTTAGAAGGAAAAGCATTTCCATTTTTATTTGACAAAAATAAGAAAAGATAGAGAGCAAAAAATTGTATGCAAAAATGATATTTTATTCAATTTTTAAACAAACATAGAAACATGAGGGGGCCCTTTTCACAAGCTGTCAACACGTTTTAGGCAAAATCATGTGACTTATTTAAAACAAGAACATTATATGTCAAATAAAACCACTTCGGGGATATCAGTAGCAGTCTAATTGCCGAGCTCTTGATCAGGTGCAATCTGGTAGATGTTCTGATCCATATCTACATCGTCTTCATCATCCACTACATGGATTTATCCTTGAACACTCGGACCAGCCCTAACAAATACCTCTAAAAGCGGGGGAACTTGTTTTCCCTTAAGCACAATTGGACCCGTACCAACACAATCTGAAAAAGAGGACCCAAACCCAAGTCCAGACTTGTCCTGCTTTTCGCACACCTCTATCACTTTGCCCCAATCTTCATTAGGAATCCCAGACTCCACAATGGCTTTGGCATCCCTCAAGGAAACCATTGGAACTCTAGACTTCTTTGTAGTTTCCAGCAGGGTGGGGGATCTGTCAACATAAATGATTTCCAAGGCTTGGAAAGGGGTTTCATGAACTTCCCCATCCACTTCGACATAACGGAAGGAAGTAACATTGTTGATCACGACATCTTCCTCTCCGCCAATGATTATGACCTTGTCTTAGACGATGAACTTCAAACATTGATGCAGAGTTGAGGTTACAGCCCCCGCCACATGGATCCACGGGCGTCCCAGTAGGCAAGTATAAGATGGACGAATATCCATGACATAGAATGATAGGTAGAACACGTGGGGGCCGATTTTGATGGGCAAGTCAACTTCCACTTCCATAGATCTCCTTGACCCATCAAAAGCCTTGACTGTCAGCGTACTGGGTTTCATCATAACCCCGTCCATGTTCAGCTTGAAAAGAGTATGTTTAGGCATCACGTTCAAAGAAGACCCAGTGTCTACCAGGACTCGAGACATCATAGTGTCTAAACATCTGATGGAAATATGCAACGCTTTATTAAGAGCTCGGCCCTCAGGAGGGAGCTCGTCATCTCTTAAGCCCAGACAGTTTCCTGCAGAAATATTTGTAACAACCCCTCCAAATTGGGCCACAGAAATTTCAGGATTTACATGGGAACCATGCAGAATTCTCATCAAGGAGGTTCGATGAGCTTCGGAGTACAGAAGGAGGGATAATATTGAGATCTTTGCAGGCGTCTGATTCAGCTGGTCAACCACCTTAAAATCACTCTTCTTGATTACCCGGATTAGCTGCTCCACTTGTTGTTCAAAAGACGTCCCAGGAGAATCATTAACTACCTGTTTCCCTTTATCTCTCACAGGAATCTCTTCGATAACTTCTTCAGGAGGTGGTGGAGTAGGAGCGAAGACTCTCCCGCTTTGAGTTATTCTTCTAGTTCCAACAATGTTGGTTATATCTTTATTTTCAATCGGCGGACAGATAAATTTCTTTCCCCGAATGTAAACAATATTATATTCCAATGGCACTGCCTTGCTATCAGTTAACGGATCGGGAACCGGACTTGGAATTGTTGATGCTTGGGTTGGCAGGGGAGCAACCGGATTCTGATCTGGCGCAGGGAGCGTTGGGACTTGTATAACCAATGGAACTCTTGAAGTATTCCTCTGAACATTGGCCGGATAATACGAAATCTCTAGAATAGCGACATCACCTCGGGGATGACTTTCTCAACTCTAACAACCCTGTCGTCCATCAGTCTCTGAATGGAATTTTTCAAATCCTCACACTCGTCCGGGTTGGACGAGCATTTCAAACAAAAGTTATGAAGCTCTTGTTGAACTTCCTGTTGTAAAAGATGCTCTCTCAAAACTTCCATTGACATCTGAATCTCTTCAACCTGAGCCACTAAGTCGTGGCCATCATCAAACCCAATAGCATTGGCAGAAGCCCCATGGTGGGGAGGCCTAGGATTGTTCTGAACATTAGGGCCCATAGGAGAGAAGCTTAAATCCTTGGCATCCAAAAGAGATTGCACCTTGTACTTTAAAGCTTTGAAATTTTCAATCGAGTGGCCTGGAGCGCCTGAATGAAATTCACAACATGCATTAACATCATAACCCCTTGGAAGTTCTGCTGGTGGAAGAGCTAACTCTAGAAGTTGTACCAACTGACCGGATAATAATTGTGGAAGCAATTGAGCATACGACATCGGGATTGGATCGAAACTCCTCTCGGGATACCTTTGCGGCCTCTGTTGACCCCTTTGTCCTTGGGGCCTTTGGTTCTGTTGATAGTTTTGCGGCGGTGCATACTGTTGTTGTGGAGCAGCAACGGGAGTTTGGCAATATGGAACTTGTACAATAGCTTTCCCCTTATCATCAGAGGCATTACTCATTTCTCCTTCCTTTTTCTTGACAAAACCGCTAGAGTACGGTTTGTTCCCACCACCTGAGTTATTGTTACCATTTGTGCTAGATGCACATGTAATAGTCCCTACTTTAATACACATTTCAACCCGCTCCCCGATGATGACCATATCCGGAAATGAATCAGAAGTACTGCTGAGCATATGTTGCAAATACGGTCCTCGGAGGGTACTCATAAACAGATCTACCAGTTCCCGGTCTAGGAGAGGAGGTTGAACTCTCACGGACAAACTGCGCCATCTCTGGGCATACTCTTTGAAAGACTCACCAGTCTTTTGAGACATACTCTGCAGCTGTGCACGGCTAGGTGCCATGGCGGTGTTGTAATGATAATGTTTTAAGAAAGCATCAACAAGCTCACCCCAGGTACTAACATGAGTTTGCTCCAACTGCATGTACCACTCTAATGGAGATTCCACCAGACTGTCCTGAAATAAATGCATAAGCAATGGCTCATTGCTAGCATAAGCGGCCATCTTTCTGCAGTAAGATCAGAGATGAGTCTCTGGGCATGTAACCTCCTTATACTTGTCGAAATCAGGTACCTTAAACTTTGGTGGAATCACAACCCCTGGAAACAAACACATAGCAGCGACACTGAATCCTGGTTTCTTAGAAGTCTCCATAGCCTTCAAGCGTTCTTCCAAAACCTTGTACATCTTAGCAGTTTCAGACAAATCAGCCGTAGAATCCTTTGGAGGGTCATCGAGATCGATGACATCATGGTGGTCATCCACAATCAGTCGTGGGTTCTCCTTAGGAATCCCCCCATGGTCATTCCTGGGTCCACCATTCTCGGTTATGGAGGCACTGTCAACCAGATTAGTAACGCTTATTCTGAGCTCTTCCTGCCCTTGGATGACGACATGAAGAGTTTCCATGAACTGATTCATTTAATCACCCATGGTGTCTATGTCTTTGTGGAGAGCGGCCTGGTTCTGCTCAATCTGTTCCATAATCCTCAACTTGTTGGCTCAAGTGTGGTAAGGATGTAGGGAAGTCATCTTGTAGATTCTGATAATAAGAGGTAAAACCATCAGATAAGAATTCCTGCCAGAAAACCTGCAATTCATGAAATGCATGATATGTATGATGTATGAAATGATTGTCCACTCTGATTTTCCATGGCTCAATTACCATTAACAGTAGTCGAGCAACATGATGATAAGAACGACCGTATAAAGAAAATATCCAGAAATAAGAGAAATTCCCACAAGATTGAACACAAGAAAGTTGTGAGAGTACAAGATGAGCGACTCCGTCCAACAAGCTCGTCAGTAATCGAAGTAACAATATAATAATCAGTCTGAAGGTAGGCTACCATTATTCTTCCATTTCTATCTCACATCATCAAGGCCCAAATAAAGTGCCTTAGCAATAGCTTCAAAATCATGCTCGTTCAGACTAGCAACAGGTATGTGCTCGATAATCTTGAACAAATGAGAGTATTCTTCTGGAGTTGGAACAATCTGATAGTCCTGGAAGGTGAAACAGTGTAACTCATAGTTGTAAAACTGAAGTAAAGTCAAAGCACCACCATGTCTTCCAATAAGAATCTCTGCATTAGGATGGATTAAGTGGACTTTTAAACTCTTCAAAGAAGGCCAAGAACTTGAGCAGAAAGCTTGAGTAGCACTGATAAGTACAATCGTCCCCCTTGATCCTCTTGAGAACATCACTGTTGCTAGACATCACTGGCGGAAACTATAACTTCATGAAATAACCCGGAATGGACGTGCACATGCAGGGTTAGCATACAGTTTCATTTTTCTGACATTCCTTTTGGAAAAATAAATATGCTATGATGTAAGTGCAGATGATCATGGGGTTACTACTTCCATGATACAGGTTTCTGTTGTACTATTTCTGCATTGTAAATACCAGGATCACAGGTCCGGAACATAAACCAAAGAACCCCATGAACAGATTCGGAACCCAGAAAATAAATCTGAGAACTTCCTAGTTACTGATAGAAATCCAAGACATAACCAATAGAACCAATAGTCACCGTCTGTGAGAAAGCATCTAAACATAGTCACCATCTGAGCATAATCACCATCTATAACTGTGATAATAATTCCATCCCACTCACGGGTGAAAACTAGGTCAAGGTAAGGTCGTGGTAACTCAGAACCGAGGGTACTCCTAAAAAACTATCGCCGTGTCACCTACGTGAAAATGATAGCCCCACATTTGTACCTCATCTGAGCATGGACGACATGGCGGAGATAGTGAGACCTAAGTCAACTAGCCGTTCATGTTCCACTCTATTCCTAGGGTTCCTATGGTATATAACTCTGGCCTGGGTATTGGGCCATTTACCTCATAGTAGAACCCACCCAATAAGAAGAAGATCCAGTACAATAGTAGTATATGGAAGATAGTAAAATGCAATGCATACATATGCTCAAATATATACAAAATGAATGAATACACTGAAAGCAAAAAATAAACACCCAAAGAAAAAGAAACAAGAGCTAGGAGTGACTCCGGGATGGACCATCATTTGGTCGACCTGTCCCTAGTGAAGTCGCCAGCTGGAACAACCGGCTGAAAATCATCAAACAATGAAGTCGCCATCGAACGTATTTTATCCCGCATGAAGGGAAATGTAAACATCGAGAAAACCTGAGAAGGGAGAAGTCACGGTCTTGCGACCGAGAGATTGGGTAAGGGAGTCTATTATGCGAGGGGAAGGTATTAGCACCCCACATGCCCGTAGTACTCTACGATATCCACTCTTGTTGTCTATCTTATGGGTGTGTTTAATATATGCTTACAGTTTACTACTGCTAAAGGGAGAATGCATGCAAAAGAAAGGGGAAAAGAATGTAGAGAAAATAAAGTTGTACTCGCTTGGGTCGTACCCCAATGCCTACGTATCCTTTTTGAGGAATCAGAGCTACCGTAGTTCGGCTCACATGTTTTTGTTTGTTTGTGTTTTTTATGGACAATGTTAATTTAGCCTTCTGCCGCAACTCGACCTTTGGAGACTTATGCGTAGGCACAAAAGTAAATTAATCACGTCCTTACCTGAAAAGGGTTTTAGAGAAAAGGTGCTCGAACGCACAAAAATGGTTTGAATTGGTTTGTGTTTTATTACCTTGAAAAAGGGTTTAAGTGAAATTAGCATGTTTTTGATTTGCTAAGAAAATAAGTTTTAGTTTTAGATGCAAGGATGTAAAAAGGGGAAGAAAAGAGTCTAAGGGAGACTAGTCTATTTCTAACCTAATGTTATCATACAATGGTAGCCCTAAGTCAAGGATGAACGAAAGGGAAACGTCTACCTAATGTTATCATGCATGGTTTACAACCTAAGGTCTAACTCGCATCCGAACGGAGCAAGCGCATCCTAAGGGAACATGGTATCTACAGGGATAGAGAAAACAAGCAAATAAACTCAAGAGAGCACACCTAAATAGATCCTATCTAAGTTAGCATGCCAAAGAAAGTCTAACAAAACTATCATATAGGGAACATGCAATGAGAGCGAAGTCGTGATCTCAATTTCTAAATCGAGTGACTCATCAATCAATAAGAAATAAAGGAAAGCGATAAAATCCTATAGGGAGCATGCACTGAGAGCAAAGTCGTGATCTTAATTCTTAAATTTAGTGACTCATCGATCAACAACAAGAAACAAACACAAGCACAACACATATAGAAAATGAAGTGCGGAATGCCTGCTACAGGTCTTTAAACAACGACTTCGAGCGTACGCTCTTTATTTCCTACTTCTCATGGTATCTAGAAAATCAGTAAGTAAGTATAATAAAGTGCGAAGAAATAAGAAGTTAGTAGCGGCGACTACCAAAGCGAGTAAGTCGTCAAGAGTAGACGAAAGCACTGGAGAAGCAGGGAATACGTGACGAGCAAGCTTCACCAAGAAACGAATAAAGTCAGAAATAATATCCAATTAAGATAAAGGCAAACGCGTGTTGTGAATGCAACGTGTAATCAGGAGTTCCTGCGCAAGATATGATCGAAAACACCAAAAAAGTACCTTGCATAATGAACAAACGCGTCAAAATATAACATGGCAAAGCGGCACGAAAACGCAGATAAAAACTATAAGAGAAAAAGTATTTTTTGTTACTTTTTTATGTGTAGGGAAAATTCTAAAAGAAACTAAAGAATTAATTCCTAAAAAATTTCTATTATATTCTACAATCTCCTAGGATTTTGTTTACATAAGGAATATAGAAAAATTTATTCTATTCTAACAACAACAAAAAGATGATCAGGGGAGTTTAAACTAGAATCTAAGGGGTGTGGGCTGGTTAACAGGCGCTAGGCCCATTCTATATAATCCAACATTATCTTATTTTTTTCATTCACAAGACAATAGAATCTAAAAATGGTGCTATGGGCTTGAAACAGTTCGGTCCATTTCCAATTCTATTTCAGCATAATTATTATTATTGCATAAAAAAATAGAAAGGAAAATATTAAAATAAGGAAGAAGTAAAACGACATCATGTAGTGTTCTTAGGGTTTTGAGTTCTGACGCTTCAACTTGTTAGAATAAGAGTCCATTTGCTCTATTCCTCTCACACCGTTCCCCAACTTTGCTTCACCTTTTTCTCCAATCAACATACTCTTTGCTCATCGCCATTGCCACTGTGAACAACGGTTCGACCTCCAACCTATGTCTTCTTTTAAGAACCAAAATCTATTCAACATCTACAGTTAGTTTCAAAACTCTATTTTCTCCATCTTCTTCATACAATTTGGCCAAGATTGCTGCCGACGGAACTCAAAGATCTCAACATCGAACCTATCACAAATTGAATTATGAACCTGATTATATCACCAATTTCTCATGGGGAATAAATGAACGGCCGAATAGGAGAGTAAGTGTGGTTCCCTAAACCTGAAGAACTCATGGATTCGAGCTCTGAAAGGGGATTGTAACTTAAAGAAGACGGATCATATATGATTGAATCGCGAAACAAACTTGCTTGAAGACCTGAGGATTCCTGCGTGACGGAGAAGTCAAATCTGATGTACTGGCTTTAAGTACATTCCTGCTTCTCCTCTTCCCCGCTCTTTGATCTTTCTACTCCTTCATCATTTTCGATTTCTACGTTTTTGTGTATGGTTGCGCCTTGTTGTACAAAGAAGATGTCGTAGCACAGATGAAGATATGTTATGATGTTGTTGAAGCGGTTCAGAGAAGTGATGAAGTTGGAGGAAGATGTGGAATCACTGCGTTAGAGATTTGATGGACTCTGCAGAATGATGAAGATTCAATTATGGAAGATAAAGATGGTGAAGTTCTTGATTCATGAACAAAGATGATGATGAAGGTGGTGATGGAGGTTCAAAGAAGATAAAGGTGAAGATAGAATCCATAGAGAGATATGGAGACTCTGGTGATGGATGAGTGGAAATGACGAAAGAAGGTTGAAGATTGCAGAGAGAGTCTTGTGGTGATTTTTGTGATTCTTCTTAGAAAATGGAGAATGAATTAATAGAGGTTTATTTCTGTTTTTTATCTTTATGTTAAATCTAAAAAAGTTAGTTAGATGGAATCAAATCTTAACCCTTGGATTAATAAAATCTGTTATGGGATTTTTTTGCATGGTCCTTTTAGAGGCCGGAGACTGTTATGGTTAACTTTACTGGAAATTTTCCACTCCACCCTTTTCTGTTACAATTTGGTTGGGAGGTGGTTGGTTTCCGCGTCATCTTTGAATGCTTTCTCGAAGGATGTTGATCCTTTAGATACCAAAAAGAAATCCATGTGAATCATACCCTTTGACTAGCTTTTGCAATATTGAATCATGATTCCACAAGAAATCGAATTAAAAATCCAATTGGATGCCATATCTGATACTCCTTAAAACCCTTATCCATTGCTTTAATACCATGTACCTAATGGCCTACTCCCTGAGTTAATACACATCTTGGAACCATATATAAAATTTCCATTGGTTGATTGAGGCACAGTTGAATTCATATCCTCTCACGCACCGAGGTGTATGTAACTCAAGGATGTAAGTATGCATAAGATCCAACAAGAAGACTTGTAATCCAAGATACCAAGTGAATGGAACTTGAATCATAAAGCATACCTTGCAACTTACTTCCACACTTTCCCATTTTTCTCACACAACTTTGATGAAATATGATCTGATTTTGAACTTGACTGACTACCTCAAACTGAAAATCAATTCTCAAATGAAACCTTATCTCTAAATCTCCAGCAACAAATAACTTTCATTATAAGCAACACAATTTGTTTTGATCAAAAGACTCCACAAGCTCATCTCCACATTCCAAGACTTGCCTCTTGTATTTCATTCTAACACAACAATAATGCCTTGAAGAGTCTTCAAAAATGACAACGATACTTAAAGCAAAGAAGAACACTTCAATTGAATTAATAAACGCAAACACCATGGGAAAGAACCTTAATCCTCCTGGGATACAATTGAGATGTTGAGAAGATACCAAGTCCTAACTCACAAGGTCTTTATTTGGGTTATTGAAGAAAAGCCAAACATTAACAAGTTGTAACTCTTTGATGAAGAAAATTGATAATCTTTATAGCTCGATGAGAATAAATCTCCCAGTGACCATGAGTATAGAAATCCTAGCTCCACAAACTATGGTTAATGAAAAACAAACTGATTCAAGCCTGAGTGAAGATAAGATTCTAAAAGCACATACAAAACCCTAACTTCAAGATCCTTGATCCCATGCCATGCTTTATTGATAGCGAATGCATGTTGTGTTAAATGACTTAATGGAGGACATGCAGATGGAATTAGGAGCACAAAATGCATAAACCAGATAAAAGTGAAAGAGGTAGGACAAATTTAGGGTATTACACCTTCACTGGACCAACGTCCTAACTACATAACTGGACCAATATCCTAGTATATACCATGAATGCATGATGCACAACAACATAAATAACACTTGACAATTGCTAATCAAAATACATCATCATCCATGTAATCATCATAATATCATCACATAAGCATCATTATATAACACAAATACATACAATTATCATGCACATCATCAAACATCACTGCAAGTAGAATTTATCACATCACAATGTCATTAAAAATCATCATAATTAACTTCAGAATAGCATCATTGCTATCATTAGCCACAGGACATCACCAATTAGAAATATCACAAAGTAATTGCGTGTAGTTTTACAACACGACATAAATCGACTGTACAGAACACCTGTCCACGCGTGAAATCATTGGAATTTTGGTACTAAGAATATTTTTAAGAGAAAGTACGTTAAACCACATTTCCAACTATCTGAACTATGCATCAATCGGACATTCACATATAGAGTTATGAAATTTTAAAGTATTTAAAATAGTGTAGTCCCAGTCTGCTCGCCTGAGGCTCGCCCGACGAAGCGGAACAAAAAATTGAGTACTGCCCAGAGGCGCACATGACCGCCTGGCGCTGCCTCATCGTCTCATGCTCGCCAGGCGATGCTGAGGCGCTTTGCTTATTTTCCAGGAACATGTCATTTTCCAATTCTCATCGCATAGAGCTCGGCTAACGATGGAGAAGCGAGGTCACACGGCGGTGCTATTGGCTCTCCTGACGCTAGCCCTTACATCAACCTCTTGTTCTGATTTTGAACCAGTTCAATCCCAAAATCCTTCTGATTTCTATACTAATACAGTCTAGAACACGGGATCCATCATTCCCGCTAGCATTAGGCTCATGTTGCACAGCCTGAGCAAAACCTACAAAGCAGCAATAATCTTACCATCATTTCTTCCATCCATTCTACACACAAAAAAATGAACGTATAAAAACAATGTAATGACAGTGTACTCGCACTAATCAACCGACATGACATATACATCATAAGAAAAACCTGGTCGGACGGACCGACCCGATGTGATACCACTAATGTAACATCCTTCTAACCCAGCAAATAATTTCATGAATAATTTAATATTAAATCAAACATAAATCACCAACAAGGGTTTCACATCTTCATAAAACATCAATATAAATCACCCTTCTCCGTAACGCGGGTTTTTGATAAAATTAAAACATTTATCTCTTTAGATCATCGACACGAAACTTCGAACTTTGCAGTGGAATTATTGTCTCAAAACATCTTTATTAAAATTACTTCAAGAGAACTTAATTTCACTTCACCGTTTACTAGTTACGTTTAAAAACAACTTAAAACGAATAAAATGTCTCAATACTCCATGCAAACAAAGGGAACACATGGTTCAAATCAAACGTCTCCCGAACCCCGATGTTACATATCAGAGAAAGACCATCTTTATTCAACAAAAACATAATTAATGACTTTGCAAGGCTATCCTTGAGCTACTATAACTATTCCTGTTTACGTTCTAGTTACCCATGTAGAGGATACATTTCCAAGCAGAAAGGGTGAGAAATAACAAATCATTATAAAAGATTTACGTAATAAATATAGTAGTTACAATGACAATCTTAAAATTTTCCACATATTCATCATATTTCACATATGTACTCACAATTTGGCAACACCAATACACGTATAATATATCATCATGTCATCAAGTTAACATTCATAATCCACCATCACTTTGATCACAACATCATCAACATCACTCAATCAACAATCATGCAATGTCACAAAGAATGTAATGAAACATGACTGACTCATGTATGTGGTACCAAACTTCACTGATGACCTAGTCATCTTTCCTCCAAAGATCCCCACCTTAGGATCAATACGCTCTCGGAACTTGAGCACTTCACAAAAATACACTCAATCCACACCATGGGATTGAGGCCGTCACTGGACCAACGTCTTAACAATATCATTGGACCAATGTCCTAGTATATGCCATGAATGCATGATGCGCAACAACATAAATAACACTTGACCACTGTTAATCAAAATGCATCATCATCCATGTAGTCATCATAACATCATCACATAAACATCATCATATAACATAAATACATACAATTATCATGCACATCATCAAAAATCATTGCAAGCAGCATTTATCACATCGCGATGTCATTAAAAATCATCATAATTAACTTCAGAATAGCATCATTGTTATCATTAGCCATAGGACATCACCAATTATAAATTTCACAAAGTAATTGCGTGTAATTTCACAACACGACATAACTCGACAGTATAGAACACCTTTCCACGCATCAAATCATTGGAATTCTGGTACTAAAATTATTTTGAAAAGAAAGTACTATAAACCAGATTTCCAACGATCCAAACTTCACATCCATCGGACACTCACATCTCGAGTTATAAAATTTTAAAGTTTTTAAAATAGTGTAGTCCCAGTCTGCTCTCCTGAGGCCTGCCCGACGAAGCAGACCATAAAATTGAGAACTTCCCAGAAGCGCACATGATTGCCCGGCGCTGCCTCATCGTCTCATGCTCACCAGGCGATGCTGAGGCGCTTTGCTTATTTTCCAGGAGCATGTCATTTTCCATTTCTCATTGCGTAGAGCTCACCCAATGCTAGAGAAGCAAGGTCACATCGCCCGACGGTGCTATTGGCTCACCCGATGTTGGCCCTCTGACATAAGCTTCTTGTTCTGATTTTGAACTAGTTCAATCCCAAAATACTTCTGATTTCTATACTAATACAGTCTAGATCATGGGATCCATCATTCCTCCAACATTAGGCTCATGTTACAAAGCCTAAGCAAAACCTGCAAAGCAGTAACAATCGTACCATCATTTCTTCCAGCCATTCTACACACAGAAAATTGAACGTAAAAAACAACGTATCGACAATGTACTCGCACTAATCGACTGACAAGACATATACATCATAAGAAAACCTGGTAGGACGGACCAACTTGATCTGGTACCATTAATGTAACATCCTTCTAACCCAACAAATAATTTCATGAATAATTTAATATTAAATCAGACATAAATCACCAACAAGGGTGTCACATCTTCATAAAACATCAATATAACTCATCTTGCTCCGTAACACGGGTTTTCGATAAAATTAAAACATTTATGTCTTTAGATCTTCAACACGAAACTTCTAACTTTGTAGTGGAGTTATTGTCTCAAAACATCTTTATTAAAATTACTTCAAGAGAACTTCATTTCACTTCATCATTTATTAGTTACGTTTAAAAACAACTTAAAACGAATAAAACTTCTCAATACATCATGCAAACAAAGGGAACACATGGTTCAAATCAAACGTCTCCCGAACCCCGATATTACATATCCGAGCAAGACCATCTTTATTCAATGAAAACATAATTAATGACTTCGCAAGTCTATCCTCGAGCTACTACAACTATTCCTGTTTACCTGCTAGTTACCCACGTAGAGGCAACATTTCCAAGTAGAAAGGGTGAGAAATCACAAATCATTATAAAATATTTACGTAATAAACATAGTAGTTAGAATAACAATCATAAAAGATTCCACATATTCATCATACTTTACTTATGTACTCACACTTTCGCAACACCAATACACATATAATATAATAATCATATCATCAAGTTAACATTCATAATCCAACATCACTTTGATCACAGCATCATCAACATCACTCAATCAACAATCATGCAATGTCAAAAAGAATGTAATGAAACATGACTGACTTATGCATGTTGTACCAAACTTCACTGATGACCTAGTCATCTTTCCTCCAACGATCCCCACCTTAGGATCAATTCCCGCTTGGAACTGGAGCACTTCACAAAAATTCACTCAACCCACACCATGGGATTGAGGACGTCACTGGACCAACATCTTAACAACAACACTGGACCAATGTACTAGTATATGACATGAATGCATGATGCACAACAACATAAATAACACTTCACCACTGCTAATCAAAATGCATCATCATCCATGTAATCATCATAATATCATCACATAAACATCAACATATAACACAAATAAATACAATTATCATGCACATCATCAAAAATCATTGCAAGTAGCATTTATCACATCACGATGTCATTAAAAATCATCATAATTAACTTTAGAATAGCATCATTGCTATAATTAGCCACAGGAAATCACCAATTATAAATTTCACAAAGTAATTGCGTGTAATTTCACAACACGGCATAACTTGACAGTACAGAACACCTTTCCACGCGTTAAATCATAGGAATTTTGTTACTAAAATTATTTTTAAGAGAAAGTACTATAAACAAGATTTCCAATGATCCGAACTACACATCCATCAGACACTCAAATCTCGAGTTATAAAATTTTAGTTTTTAAAATAGTGCAGTCCAAGTCTGCTCACCTGAGGATCGCTCGACGAAGTGGACCATAAAATTGAGTACTGCCCGAGTGCACACATGACCGCCTGGTGCTGCCTCATCGTCTCACGCTCGCTAGGTGATGCTGAGGCGTTTTGCTTATTTTCCAAAAGCATGTCATTTTCCAATTCTCATCGCGTAGAGCTCGCCCAACGCTGGAGAAGCGAGGTCACATCGCCCAACAGTGCTATTGGCTCGCCCGATGTTGTCCCCCTGACATCAACTTCTTGTTCTGATTTTGAACCAGTTCAATCCTAAAATCCTTCTGATATTTATACTAATACAGTCTAGAACACGGGATCCATCATTCCCACCAGCATTAGTTTCATGTTGCGCAACCTGAGCAAAACCTGCAAAGCAGCAGCAATCACACCATCATTTCTTCCAGCCATTCTACACACAGAATAATGAATGTAAAAAACAACATATCGACAGTGTACTCGCACTAATCGACTGACAAGACATATACATCATAAGAAAACCTGGTCGGACAGACTGACCTGATCTGATACCACTAATGTAACATCCTTCTAACCCAATAAATAATTTCATGAACAATTTAATATTAAATTGTTGTACCCCAAAATTTTCCCCCTCATTTTACTCAATACATGTCCATTAAGATCTTCAATTTGCTCAAGGTTGCCCAAGAGTGGACCAGACAAACTCTCTCCTAAGGCAGTATACCTCAAATTAGGGTTTCCATTTTCATCAAGATGGGTGAACCAAAAAGGCCTCATATGCTCTACATGGTCTTAATATGTTCTCAAGACTCTACATGTCAAGTTTCATGCCTTGCACAAGAAGTTTGCTCAGTCAACTGCTCAGATGCTTGAGAATCAACTATATTAGGTCAAAAGTCAACTGTGGCCCACATACAGTCAAACTTCAAGATTTTTGGTCAGCATTAACATTTTGAAGTGAATTTCATCATTTGATAAAGGGTTGATCATGAATCCCCAAGGAATGCTCCAAATTCATCAAAACCCAAAAGTTGCTAAATTAGGGTTTCTTAGTAAAAGTCAACCCAACTTTGACCAAGCATAACTTCCACATGCTTTATCATAAATTTTACATCCAAAGCTCATTTTGAAGAGGTTGAAATTCCCTATAATTCATTTTCATCTCACAAGTTCAAAATATACACTCATAAAAAGATATGAATTTCTACATTATGGGTCCTTTTGAAAAGTCAACAAAAACACCTTTTGGGCAAGGCTTCTTACATGAACATGGAAGAATCAATTGTGATCAAACAAAAAGGGTTGCTTAGGGGACATCCTAAGCTTTTTAAAAAGTAAAAGACTACCTCTCTAGGGTTAAAATTGGAGGAGATATGCCTTGTCAAAGTTGACCTATTTTGCAAAATTGCCAAAAGTCAAATGTGCTCAAAAATGCATTTTTTTCTAAATGGGCCTAACTTTTTATGTTTGCACCTCATTTATAATGTGGTCCACGACTCAAATATTCACCCACACATTATTTTATTCATTTTGCAATTTATTTTTATTTTTTTATTAATTAAAAATTGAATTAAATCAAATAATTGGTAAATAATAGCAAAGATATGATTTGATTTGGTTTTTAAACAGGTTGGCAATCAAAATACGCTGAATTGTCAAGGCCAAAACGAATCAAGCATAATTGGTACAAGAAAGAGAAGATTTGGCTCAAAATAGTAAGTTTGCATATGGCTAAAGAATCAAATCAAATCTCATTAAATTACAAGATTCAATCCAAGTTTGTAACCCTAATTCATCCCTAGGTATATATTGGACAAGAACAAAGCAAAAAACAAGGGTTAGCAATCGTGAAAGAGGAAAAGCAAATTCAAAAAAATACGAAGAAAAGTGTGATTCGGTTTTCACTCCACATGCCAATTCAAGCCATTCCAACGATTCCAATCGTTTCTTGGACCTTTCCAGAAGCCAATTGGATCATTTGCAAGGCTTGAAACACCCAGGCAAAATCACTCTCACGGTTTGCTCATATTTTCAAAATTGATTATTGTATTTCTTGCATCATTAGCATGTTTAAGTTATATATTTGTGATCCTCATCATGTTTGCAAGCTAACTTGATGATTTAATTGCATTTTTGAAGCCTGTACATGCCTTTGCCATTGTTAGGGTTTGTATGTGCAGTTTAGGGGTTTTGTCTACAGGTTAAATTGGCCAGCAAAAGGGGTACCATGATGTTCACAAGATCAAAATGAGTTGATCTATATAATTAGATGCCATTTATCTTGCGTGTTGTGGATTTTTGAGTTTCACAGGTTTGTAGCTACAGACCTTTGTCTGTAGGTAAAAGTACCAGAGCCTAATACGACGGAGGAGGAAGAAGATGATAATGTGTTCAACCATCATTGGGTCATTCAAATAAAATGCGCGCTTTTGTTTTAATCCAGTAATCCACGTTGTTTTCATATATTATACATCATTGTTATTATACTAACAATTAAAGCGCGTAGCACAGCTGGAAATGAGTCGTTGGTATTGATCATAAGGACTTGGGTTCGATCCCAAGTCCCAATAAATTTTCTTTATTTCACTTTCTTGTAACAGATCCAACGCATCATCCTTCCTGGTGACCACCATGCACACTTGCGTCCAACATTTGATCAAGCGTGCCATCAGATCTAACGCTCCATCCATGAGGGACTATGGTGCACGTTCAGGTCAACATCACACAAAACCCAATATTGACCAGGCTTGGAGCATTTTGGGCCTTGGAAAATTCAGAATAACACCCCCCAGAATTGCTATTCAACACAGGCCCATTTTCTTTTCTTTATTTATTTCTTTTATTTTATTATTTTGTTTAATTATTTTTCACCAAACTAATTACCCTTTTTTTTATTAATCATAAAATCAATAAATCACAAAATACCAAAAGCATTTTTTTAATAAAATATTTATTTTAATTTAATTAGAAATATAGGTTAATTTAATTTCTTTTTTTTTATAATTAAAAGAAATTAGAAATTATGGTTTTTTAATTAATGTGCAATTAAATTTCTTTTCTCAAATAAAAAACCAAAAATATACAAAATCTTGTTTTTTTTGCAAAATATTTTATTTTCTTGAAATTATTTAATTTAGTTAGATTAGGTTAATTTCAACCTCTTTTTTTGTAAATAAAGATTATTAGAATTAGGGTTTCAATCGTACATAATTAATTAATTCTTTTCTTAAAAAAATAACTTAATCATTTTCTAGGCAAATTTTTAGGGTTTTCAATTTCTCCTCGTATTTAATTCGCCGCGTATTTAATTATTTCTTTTCCATTATTTTTGTAACTGCCAATGGTTTGTAATAGTTAAATTAGGGTTTCATTTATTGCTTTAATCCCCGATTCTTTGGTTATGTAATTAATCCTCATCCCGGAAGCCTTGTAATAGCTAGGTTTATTTTCTTGCATTTTTAATTCTTGCAAATATTTAACTGTCTAGATGTATGTTAATAGGATTGTATGGCAAGAATATCTGAAATTAAAACGGTAGATCACGTAATAAATATAGTAGTTAGAATAACAATAACAAAAGATTCCACATATTCATCATACTTTACATATGTAATCACACTTTCGCAACACCAATACACATATAATATATCATCATATCATCAAGTTAACATTCATAATCCAACATCACTTTGATCACAACATCATCAACATCACTCAACCAACAATCATGTAATGTCACAAAGAATGTAATGAAACATGACTGACTCATGCATGTGGTACCAAACTTCACTGATGACCTAGTCATCTTTCCTCCAAAGATCCCCACCTTAGGATCAATTCCCGCTTGAAACTGAAGCAATTCACAAAAATGCACTCAATCCACACCATCGGTTTGAGGACGTCACTGGACCAACGTCTTAACAACATCATTGGACCAATGTCCTAGTATATGTCATGAATTCATGATGCGCAACAACATAAATAACACTTCACCACTGCTAATCAAAATGCATCGTCATCCATGTAATCATCATAATATCATCACATAAACATCATCATATAAGACAAATAAATATAATTATCATGCATATCATCAAAAATCACTGCAAGTAGCATTTATCATATCACGATGTCATTAAAAATAATCATAATTAACTTCAGAATAGCATCATTGCTATCATTAGCCACAGGACATCACCAATTATAAATTTCACAAAGTAATTGCGTGTAATTTCACAACACGACATAACTCGACTGTACAGAACACCTGTCCACCCGTCAAATCATTAGAATTCTGGTACTAAAAATATTTTTAAGAGAAAGTACGTTAAACCACATTTCCAACTATTTGAACTACGCATCAATCGGACACTCACATCTCAAGTTATGAAATTTTAAAGTTTTTAAAATAGTGCAGTCCCAGTCTGCTCGCCTGATGAAGTGGACCACTAAATTGAGTACTGCCCGTAGGCGCACGTGACCTCCCGGCGCTGCCTCATCGCCTCATGCTCGCCTGGAGACGCTGAGGCGCTTCAGTTAATTTCCAGGAGCATGTCATTTTCCAAGTCGCATCGCCTAGAGCTCGCCCAATGTTAAAGAGGTGAGGTCATGTCACCCGACGGTGCTATTGGCTCGCCCGATACTCGCCCATGACATCAACTTCTTGTTCTGATTCTGCACCAGTTCAATCTCAAAATCCTTGTGATTTCTATACTAATACAGTCTAAAAAATGAGATCTATCATTCCCACCAGCATTAGACTCATGTTGCACATCCTGAGCAACGACCTGCAAAGCAGCAACAATCACACCATCATTTATTCTAGCCATTCTACACACAGGAAAATGAACATAAAAAAATAAAGTATCAATAGTGTACTCACACTAATCGAGTGACATGACATATACATCATAAGAAAACCTGGTCGGACGGACCTACCTAATTTGATACCACTAATGTAATATCCTTCTAACCTAACAAATTATTTCATGAATAGTTTAATTTTAAATCAAACATAAATCACCAACAAGGATGTCACATAATCATCATACTTCACATATTTACTCACAATTTTGCAACACCAATACACATATAATATATTATCATATCATTAATTTAATATTGATAATCCAACATCACTTTGATCACAACATCATCAACATCACGCAATCAACAATCATGCAATGTTACAAAGAATATAATGAAACATGATTGACTCATGCATGTGGTACCAAACTTCATTGATAACCGAGTCATCTTTCCTTCAAAGATTCCAACCTTAGTATCAGTTCCACTTGGAACCGGAGTGTGGCGGTAGAAATATTGATACTAAGCCATTGGATTGACTTAACTCGCACAGATTAAAATAAAAATAGCCATTGCGCTTTATTGTTTCCAAAGGAATTGGAAAAGAGGGAATAACCTAAAAAGAGGGGGAGAGAATCTATGTTCGGGGGTAGATTTTGCAAAGGGAAGGTATTAGCACCCTAAACATATATGTTACTCCGTAGGAACCTCTTTGAAATTTTTTGTATTTTGGCAATAAAAGTTGTATATAAAAATAGATGGTGGAGATGAGAAAAGAAGTATATTTTACAATTTTTGCACCTGCCGCGGTTGCGAACCTTTAGTGCATACGCACCACCTTCCGTGCAAAAGGGGATCAGGGTACTCTATTTTTCACCTTTCAAAATTTTTAAACACAAGTGTGTTGATTAATTTTAAGAGATGAGACATCACCGTCTTATCCGAGTGGAAAACATACTTACTTCCTACGATTATGAGAAAGGAGAATTTGAGTCATCTCAAAGTGGAGGATATGGCTTGGATTTTGAAATCAACAAAGCCTCGCTCAACACCCAAGTGGAAAATATCTCACTTTACTACATATCCTAGAAGTATAGTAGTTCGCATCTCTATAAGGGTTGAAAAGAGTATAATATTTTAAGAAAATTTTAAAGTAAAGAGCAAAAATGGCAAAAATGGTTTGAATGAGATTGATTGACTTTTAGTCTTCTCACAAAAAAAAAGTCAAAGTATGATTAAGTTGTTTAAAGTTTGATTAAGAAAAAGATTTTTGAAAACGCATGGACCTAAGTCCAAATTTATTATGAAAGTATTTCAAATTTAGAAAACAAGAATAGTTTTGAAAAGGAGGGAGAAGATTTTTGAAATTAAAGAAGATGGGAGGAGATGAAGGGACTATCCTAAATCATAAGGGTAAAAGCTAGGGAAAAGAACCGTCTAACCAACAAGAAGCCAACACTTGACACAATGAGTCAATGTAGAATTCTCATCCTTTAGATTGAAACCAAGCAAGCAAAGATAATAAACCTCTAAGGAAAACCAAGCGTCAAATGCATTAAGTCTTCATGAAAAATTTGGGCAGAGTAACGATTGTATACAGATGAATTCTCAATCACATACAAAGTATATAATCAGAATAACCTGCACACAAAGAAAACAAACAACCCAATGTCTCAGGGTAAACCCCAAGAACTCCAGACAAAATAACAATAGAAGTCACAAAGGTCTCCAGGTAGGTCAAGATCTCTAATCCTAAGTCCGAGAAGTCCATAATTCCAAAATGCCAAGGATAGTAACTAAATATTCCAACTAACATTAAATTTTTTTATTGTTAAAGTTGGTCATTAGGTATCTTCAAAAAGAAATGAAAAGCTCAAGTGAAAAAAAATAAAAATAACATAAAGATAAATGCTCAAATGAGTAGATATGAAAGTAGTATGAAATGTAAATGCTAAAATAAATGTGCTAAAAGTAAAGAGCATAAAGTAAAAGCATAAGATAAACTCAATTGTTAGAAATTAGAGGTTAGTTGAATGACCATCTTGAAACTTGCATTTGAAAACTCACTAGAAGATTGATAAAATCAAAGCCTCTCAACAACAAGTTTCATTTGCTTTTTGTCAAGTATATCATTCATTTTAAAATCACAAGGCAACAATAAATGATCAACAATGTTTAAATGATTCCCTTAGTTCCAAAATTTATGAAGATTAATTAGAGGATTAATAAGAATAAAGCCTCCTCATAATGGATCTCAAGGTTATTGGATCAAAAGTTTCAAATTAAACATGCTTGGGCTTTCATACATAGGTTTGGGCCATGAATGATTATTTCTCGAATTGAGACAAAATTTAGCGCTATATTAAGCAATCGTAAGTGGACTTATATAGAAGTCGCACCTATTTTGAGGTCGGTCAATAGTAATTTATGTACCATATATTTAGAGATATGATATATAAATAATCCTCTAATAACATATAGTACAATTAAGAAAGGGATAAGATGAAGAGGGAGGGAAAATATTTGAATTAAAGATTTTAATCAAACTATCATTAAAATCATTCATCCATTTTGGTGGAGTTAAACTCAACACCCAAGATCCAATGATATTAATGAAGTTCATGATCAAAAATCACATGGCCAAAATATATTAAAATAAATAAATTGTAATTAATGAATAAAATAAAAAGGAAAAAAGATTTTAAAATTGTTTTTAAAATGAAAATAAAAGGTAAAATAGTAAACTATAATCAAAGTATCAAAGAAAAATTAAGGGAGACCATAGAAAAGTCAGAAGTGATCTCAAAAAAATTTATAATTTTTTTTTTTGATAATTTTTAAAACAGAAAAGTATTTTTTAACTAATTAAAATCACTCATATAAGTGAAAAAAAGATCAAAAATAGTAAAGATCAAAATAAAATTTTAGAAAAATTTCAGAAAGTCAGAAATAAAGAAGATGATTTTTATAAATTTTTTCATAATTTAAAAACATCAAAAAGTATTTTTAAATGATTAAAAATAAGTTAACACAAAGGAGAAATTATAAAAAATATCAAATCTGAAAATAAAATCATGAAAAAACAAAAATTAGTAAGAGAATATTTGAAAATATTTTTGTGAATTTTTTCATAATTTTTGAGTTAGAAGTAAATTTTATATGATTTTTTTAAGTTTAAATCAATTAAAATAAAAAATAATAAAATAATAAAATAAAATAACAAAACAAAAAATGTGGATTATTGGACGAGAGTCAGAACACGCTAGTAATCATATCCAAAGGATCAAGCACGCTGTGCATATCATGGTCAACTTTCGAAATTGCACTGGATCTCCTTTTAAATATTAACAACAACTAAAATTCTGGCGCGTTGGATGGAGTCTAACTAAGGAAAGTAATCAGATCCAAGGGCTCTCAAAGAGCGCATATGATAAAGCAAACACACTGGATTGAATTCAAAAAATCACATGTCACACTTTCATTGGTTGAAGCACGACATGTAGGTCGTCTTCAACCTCTAGACAACTTAGATTGGGATTCCTCAAATTGTAAAATTAGAGGACCAGACTGGTACCATTAGATTCATCTCTTCAAGACGATTCTAATGGTACCATCGCACCAAATTTATATAAAGTGAGCAAGGCTTAAATTGAGACAATGAAGAAATAATAGAGAGCACGAAATTCTGGAATATCTCACTCAAATCTCAATAAAATCACAAATTGTAAAAAGCATGAGAATCTGAAGGATGCAGAGAGTAGATTAGTCTTTTATTTGGATCGATTTGTAAGAAATCTACCTGAATAAAGTAGCACAAGGTGGATCTGAAATTGGACTTCTGTAGATCAATATAGGTTACAATTCTTGAAGGTGGGAGTGTTGTTAGCTTCAGAGAAGTTCAATGAAGCTAACTTAATGGAGCTTTTGGTGTTTTGGAGCGAGAAAGCAAGAAATCAGAAATTCAAATTTAGAGTTTGTATGGGATCTGAAAAGGGGTCAATTAGATATCAAAGCTTGAGGAAATCAATGCAATATGTCCCTCTATTCATAGGTAAGAAAATGGGATGCTCAAGCGTGTGGAATGATGAAGTTTGGAGGGGAATCGTGTGAAGTTGCAAGCATGAAAAATGTGACTCGTATTTTTCTCAAAACTCAACCAAAACTTGTGTTTCTAGGTGCTAATCACTTCTGGAAGACTTTTAAACATGATTAGAAGTAAAAAGGTGCAAACATTTAGTGATTAGAAGTTGAATTGTGCATTTCAATTTTCGACTTTGGAGAAAACTTCAGTTTCAAGGTACCAACTTTTAATCCATGGTGTTTATAGCTTAACGGGTATTAGGGAATGATTATTGAAGCATTTACAAGATAAGGTTACAATATTTAAAATGTGAAAAGAATAGAATCAAATGGATGCTTGAGCTAAAAGTTGTGATGAGTCAAAGTTGAGAAAAAGATGCTGACTTTTTGTACTTAGAAAAATTCTAAGTTTTTCTCAAAAAAATGTTCTATAATGTTTTGACTCCAAACAAGGCCTTTCTTCAAAATTAAGATTTGATATTTGATTCTAGCTTGAAGTGGACTCCTTAAAGAGTATTGTGAAACTTTAACCAATAAAAAATAACAAGTATTGAAAAAGATATGGCCTTGTGATGTTGGTGAAAATTCATGACATGATCTATAATCTTTTGCATTCTTAGGGCATCTTCCATCCATTTTCAAGCTTTGCACATAAAAGAAGAGTGGAAGTTCACACCCTTAAGATCATTATGGAAAAATAATGGACTCAAGGAGATAAATATTGACAAAGTTATGGTATTTTGAAGTCACATAAGGGAATTTGATGGCCTATCTAGAGGACTTGTAATCTTTCTTCATCATTACGCATTTTCCACAAAGATTTTCTTTAAAATTTTGAATTGGTTGGTTGATAACTCTTTAAAGGGAATCGTGTCTTTAGAATCAATCAAAAATAACAAAATATTAGCATGATATAGCCCTTAGAAGTATAAAACCCTAGCTCCTAGAGCACCAAAATAACTTGGAAAACCCTTTCTATTTTGACAATCTTCCTTGCACAATAACTCTTTCCATGTGAATAGAAGTTGTTGTGGGTGATAATAAGAACCCATATCAACAAAAACCACCTCCAAATATTAAGAATTGAGAGAGTTATGCACTTGTGACCAAGATATCAAGAACTTGTCCAATTAGGTCAAACTTCTTCAATCAACTCTTGCATATTTTGATTTTCTTTGACCAATTGAGGCATGATAAATCATAGTAGAACTTCAAAGCACTCTCAATGGTGAAGATTGAATCTCAATGAAGTTTTGTTGAATAAGGCATGAAAATAAACTCATGAACCTATGAATCAACCTGATGAAATGTGTTGTGCCCTCACCTATAGTATCATCAATTAGAGTAAACATTCATTGTATTTGTTAGTTAAAAGTTTAATCAATACAAAACAAATATAATCACAACATACTAATCAAAGTGCTTGATGATTCCTCATGAGCAAACCTAAAGATAGGGAGAAGAGCCAAATCCTAGTGTGATCTTGTTGTGATTGAGAGTATATGAGATGATAGAGGAATCTTAGGGGCAAAAATTGGGGTACAACAGCTTCCCTTATGTAAGTGTCTTCTATTCGGAGATACGAAGGTTAAAATCTTCACGTCGACGCGATTGAAGATACTTAAATATAAAAAAGCCCTAATTTTGGCCCTAAGAAGTCATGCAATGCTTATGATTATAAATGCAAATGAATGGCTCCAAAGGTGACATAGAACACCAGTGGGGAAGCAGGAAATAAAAAAAAGGATCAAATGAAAACCCAACCAGGAAAATAAATCACTGGTGAACAAAGGACTCGACTCTAATTGAGTAAGGCCCGAGGAGGAGATAAAGCAACATAAACTCAAATATTAAGGAGAGAAAGTAAAGGATAAGAGTGATTGACAGATAACCGCAAACTATCCATTCACTAAGAAGATAGCAAAAAAGGTATTGTCGACCCACTGGGGGGAAAGAAGTGGTAGGATATTACCAGCAAACATCAACATTAGGGTAAGCCACAAGTGACCAGCATCGGTACTTATGACTAGAAAGAAACAAAATCTTCAGAGCAAAATGAGTCTCAATGACGAACTATCTCCCATAATAATGAGACTACCATTAATCGAAGTAACAAATCTCAACAACGAACTATCTCCCATAATAACGAGACTACCATTCATTGGAGTAACAAATCTCAACAATGAACTATCTCCCATAATGATGAGACTACCATCCATTGAAGTAACAAATCTTAACAACAAACTATCTCCCATAATGACGAGACTACCATATATTAGAGTAACAAATCTCAATAACTAACTATCTCCCATAATGATGAGACTACCATCCATTGGAGTAACAAATCATGAATCTTCTCTGGGAACTAACAGACTTATTGGGGAAGTACAAGTTTACTCAAATAAAGAGACCTGTCACTTGTTGTTATGAGAGGGATTTGTAATAATGACTTCCTGGGGAAATGCCAATATATTCCTGCTGAGGAGGTAAAGTCTTCACGTGCAAAAGAAATTCACATTCTCAAATCAGGGCTCAAAGCCTGCAGAAATTGGATTAATAATGTTTCTAGGAACCACTGATTCAACCAGAAATAAACCGGAATGAAATAGTCAAACAAGATAGCATCTGATGAGAACTAAACTCAAAGAGGAAACACGGACCTAATCAGTCAATGAAATGAATAGGAAGGCTGAAGCAAAAATTTTCCATGGGGGATAACTCAGTGGGGATATTGAAAGAATATACACTTTCTGCTTAAGGTTAACACGCTATTGGAGAGAGAGTAACAGAACTCTTCAAAATAGGGTAATATGCCAACAAAAAATTAATGAATGCAAATGAGAAATGAATGTTGAATTCAGCTACGTATGATGTATATATGAATGTACGAATGTTATTACATATATGCTGACCAAACAAACATACAACTTTGGGAATATCTAGACAAAACCAGCTTGGATAAAGTCAACACTCGGCTAAATCACATCCAGGATGAAAATTTATAAGAAAGTAAGCACCAACTGAGGAAATAAATTCCTATTTCACAACTTAAATTCACTGGGAAGAAACATAATTAGAAAATAATCAAATCAAAATAATAAAATCAGTTCACATACAGGGATATAACATCCTCCTTCAGACTTCTCCGGGGAACATCACATAGACTTCAACGGGGAAAACAAATGTCTCAACGTCTAGATTTCCACTGGAGATTGCAACATTGACTTCATTAGGGCAGATGAAAACCGCATCATCGAGATATCAACTGGGGATCTCGTGCTAACTTCATTTGGGAGGGAAAAACCACCTCATCGAGGGGAGCCCAAAATACATTCTTCAATACCAAGAGTGAAGATTACATATACTTTCTTGGGGAGAAATTATGAAACCACGGGGGGATAACAACTTTCAGAGAGAAACATTATCTCAGCTTTACTTGGGGATTTAAGAAGTCAAACAGTACCGTAAGAAATCAAAATTATGGGGATTTTAAATCAAACCCAGCACTTGGCGGGAGAAAACCCAAAAAGTTGAAACTATTTCAACACTTCTTAGAAAAGATACCACCCTTGTCTAGTTTTCTGGGAAACAAATAAGAACAATAATGCCATCACAACAAAAGGCGTTGTTTTGCAAATGATCCCACCTCAGCACGCAAAGGGAGAAGATACTTTCATCATATGAGCGATGTCCTTACTGGGGAATCTAAGATAGAGGCTTCAGACCATCCAAACCCGAAATCAAAATGAACCAAGACTTGATTGGGGAAAATGGGATCACAAACCCAACACCGCACCATGCATCAATTGGTATAATCTCCAACTATCTGAGAAACACAAGAAGATCATACGAATACCAGCAAAAATGACTTGGGAGAACCTTCCTGGGAAAACATACTTCCAAAATTTTAGAGTTTGTCCATCCTTGGAATCACCACTTTTGTTTTTCTTGAGTCACAAAATCTAAAGTAACAAGTAATTTATAAATTCTTTTCAAAAACAATTTTGTTATTTAATATTTTTGTTTTGAAAATTACTATCAATAATAAATGGAGTATTTGTAAACAGAATAAAATAAGAATTGTAAAGAATTGGATAAAAGCTCAAACTTTATTAATAGAATGGTAGTCTGCGAATGGCGAGACTCCATAGATAATTACAAAGTTTGGAAAATGGTAATATATTGGAAAAAAGATACATTTAAACACAATGACCACTATTCTCCCTAACAACTTTGAATTCCTGAGTAGCGGCTTCTGTTGAAGTATGGTCATAACCTGAGAAGATTGTTACTTCGATGATCAAGTCTTGCCTGTCACAGTTACTTGCCAAGAAATCCCTAAGTTTTTCCTAGGTTCCCCTTGTGGGTTTTCAAACTAGAGGAAATAATTTATTCTATTTATGTCTCTAATTTTTGCCTAGACCGCCTTTTCAGGTTTTCAGTCTACCGATATGCTCTTTCTTGCCTAAGCTGCCCTTTCGGGTTTTCAACTTAGTGAGTTATTCTTTTATTCTTTATGCAAAGTATTTCTTGACTGCATCATCATTCATAGTACGTGGGAACTCCTCGCCATCCATAGTTTCAAGAATCAATGCACCGCCAGAGAAGACTTTCTTGACAACATATGGGCCTTCAAAATTGGGAGTCCACTTGCCCCTAGAATCAGTGTTAAAAGACATGATCTTTCTGAGCACGAGGTCGCCTTCTATGAATTCATGAGGCTTGACCTTCTTATCAAAAGCTTTCTTCATTATCTTCTGATATAATTGACCATGACACAAAGTTGTCATTCTCTTTTCTTCAATTAAATTTAATTGGTTAAACCTGTTCTGAACCCATTCAGCCTCTGACAACTTGGTTTCCATTATCACACGTAAATAGGGAATCTCAACCTCGACGGGGAGCACTGCTTCTATACCATACACAAGAGAGAACAAGGTTGCCCCTGTTGAAGTGCGGACATATGTATGATACCCATGCAAAGAAAAAGGGGGCATCTCGTGCCAATCTTTATAGGTAACAACCATTTTCTGGATGATTTTCTTGATGTTTTTATTAGCAGCTTCAACAACCCCATTCATCTTTGGCCTGTAAGGAGATGAATTGTGAGGGACAATCTTGAATTCTTCACAAAGTTCTGTCATTATTTTTTATTCAAATTTGAGCCATTGTCGATGATAATCCTGGTGGGCACACCATATCGACATATAAGATTGTTCTTGATGAAGCGTACTACCACTTTCTTAGTAACATTAGAATACGAAGCTGCTTCCACTCATTTGGTGAAGTAGTCAATTGCCACCAAGATAAAACGATGTCCATTCGACGCCTTGGGTTCAACCAGTCCAATCATATCAATACCCTCACATACAGAAAGGCCATGGAGAAGAAATAACATTGAGAAGCGTCAAAGGCACATGAATTTTGTCAGCATAAATTTGGCACTTATGGCACTTATTTGCAAATTTATAACAGTCGGATTCCATTTCCAGCCAATAGTAACCTGCCCTAAGCATATGTTTTGCCATCAAATGTCTATTGGAATGAGTAACAAAGGAACCTTCATGGTTTTCATGCATCAACATGTCTGCTTCGTGTCTATCCACGCATTTGAGCAAGATCATGTCATGATTTCTTTTGTATAGCACATCTTTATTGAGGAAAAACTTGTCTGTCAATGTTTCTATCTTTGTTTGACGCACCAATCGAGTATTCTTGAGTCTGAAGAAAATGCTTGATATCATAATACTAATGTTTTCGTCTAACGTTTCCTCTGTTGCAAACAAATGAGCTGGTCTATCCAGATGTTGAACGGTGATACGAGGCACATCATTCCAAGTATTCACTTGATACATAGAAGCCAAAGTGGCTAAAACATCCGCCATCTTATTTTCATCTATGGTAATATGATGGAATTCAACTTTATTAAAGAAGGGTAATAATATTCTAGCATAATCTTTGTAAGGAATCAAGCCAGGGTGACGAGTATCACATTATTCTTTAATCTGATTTATTACCAAAGTTGAATCGCCATATACATCTAGAACTTTGATTCTGAGATCTATAGCCTCCTCGAGACCCATGAAACAAGCTTCATACTCTACCATGTTATTGGTGCAATCAAATGCCAACCTTGCAGTAAAGGAATATGTGATCCATGAGGAGTGATAATCACATCACCAATTTCTTTCCCATAAGCGTTCATAACTCCATCAAATACCATACCCCACCAGGATTCAGGATCAGGACCTTCCCTAGGTAAAGGTTCATCACAAACTTTTATTTTCAAAGACATCAAATCCTCATCAGGGAAATCATATTTGTTGTACCCCAAAATTTTCCCTCTCATTTATCAAGACTTTTCTCACAAGGTTTCTTTGACTCAAGACTGGATTAGGGTTTGGTCAGCTCAAGGCATATCATCTTGCACTGATGACCCAAAATTAGGGTTTGAGGTTGCACAAGGATTTTTGGACTATCAATGCTTCATGTGACTTTTAAACATCATTATGGATCCCTAAGATCACTCAGGACAAGTTTCAAGCTTTGAACTATATTTTTGATCAGTCAATTGGACAGTTGACCTAAAAATCAGCTGTATTGGGGAAAAAGTCAACCATGGCCAATTCACAGTCAAATTTCATAATTCTTGATCCACATCAACATTTTAAGCTTATATGTATCATTTGGTCAAGTTTGGATCATAATTCCTCAAGAAATTTGATCAAATCACCAAAAGGGCAAAATGGTCAAAATTAGGGTTTTGACTGAGGAAGGGCAATTTCTGATTTTTGACTTAGCAATTGACCAATTGAGTTGAAGCATGATTTCAAGGATTCAATTTAATCATCTTGACCTAATTACATGGCTCAAAACATTTCAATTTCATTGGATTGACAGATGAAATTTGTAGTCAACTGATCAAAAGTCAATTGTACACTGAAAAGTCAAACTTTGACTTTTTGGTCAAAATCAAGTGCCAAGGGTCATAATTCATCAAAACATGTCAAAATGTGAAAAAAAAATTCATCAAGAAATCGAAGTTTGAAGATTAGGGTTTGAATTTGAAATTTTTCTTAACTTAGAAATTTTCTAAGTATAGAAAATTTCTTATTTTTTCTCAAATTTAGGTCATTTTTTCACCATGATGCATAATGATTCAAGGAAAGTTCCCAACATGAAAGTTGTATACCTCCAGGAAATCTAAAACTTTTATTCACACACTTTTCCCTAAAGATGCTTGGATCTCAAGATATAAATTTGTGAATACATGCTCATGAACTAAATAACTTAGTGAAATTTTGCACTAATTTAGGCAGGTTTTGGACCCAACTTCATGGCAATTTTTCACCTAATTCCAAGAGGTATCTTGAAATTCATTTCAAATATGAGTTATAGAGCACATTGCAAGCTTTTCAAAATGTCATGGAACTCCTCAAGATCATTTTTGAGTAAGGAGAATCGAAGATATGAAGTTGGCAATTTCTCACTTTTTGACCAAGCCATTTCATGAAGAACAATTTTCCAATCAGTACCTATGCTTCCTAATCCATGCTTTACAGGTCCCAAACTTGTTCCTCACTCCTTAATTTAATGCTTACTCAGTTGAAACAGCTTTAATCCATGCCCTAGAGCCATTATCCAAGTTGTAATTCCATAAATGGCATAAAGAGACCATTGACATTTTGGAAAAGTTCCACTTTTGCAAACTTTACAAATCTTGAGCATTGAACCTGTCCCCTTGGCACATATAAGTACCACAGACCTAAGGCAACTTGTATAGAACAGATACCAACCCTAAGCAAGCCAGTACAAGCATGTAAAGCTTTGTCTTGTCACTTTTCTTCAAAAGCAAGAAAGGTGGCCAAAAGTCTATAACTCACAAAATTTTGGAAGAGCTGACTTAGGACCTTATCCATACTAATATACAAACACAATAAAACACATGACACAATTAGTTAAGGCCTGAAACACTCTCAAGCTAAAAAACACCAAGAAACTGTCCAAACTTGCAGTTTTGGCATAAGGATACCAATCTCATATTTGGCTCGTGCGTGTCCATTCTTGATCATCAAAACATCTTACCTACTTGATATCAAACCAATCCAGGCCTTTATCCCTATTCTGTAACCACTTCTCCATCACCTGCCATTTTTGTTTTCAAAGCTTGCAGGTTGACTTGGCCAAGGAGTTTCAAGCACTTTCAGAGAAAGGCAAGGGTGGGAATACATTCAGGGAAGTTCAAGGAAGCTCAAGCAAGCATCAGGACTCCATTAAACTCACTCTAGTTCCATCCACGATTTCAACTAAAGGAGGTAAAATCTCAAACTCTATCTCCTTGTACAGGCAACCATTGGCCACGATTTGTGAATAAATAATGTAGTACTCATTGCAACAAACTGTACATATCTTTATCTTGCATTAATTTTACTTGAGTTGAGAGAATTTGGAACTTGAAGTTTCTTAAAATATTAGGTTTAAATTTAGGGTTGTTAAAATTCTCTCTGATCCTTGATTATTAGCTCATATAACTTGTATGGTTAGAATCGTGAGATCAAATACTACAGCATTCATGTTATGAGTTTTCATTTTTATGGAAGAATGAGAGAGTTATAGGATGTCTGGCCAAGCTTGAGGAAGAAGATGAAGTACAGGGCAAGGAGTTGTTTCATGTTATATTATTTTTGCTTTCCTTAAGACAATGGATGTATGGCCACCCCAGTGGCAAAGTAGCGCGCTGGTGAGACCCATTGTGATACGGTGGGAGAACTAACTTTAGGTTTTGCGTTTGTGTTCACAAATGTTTCGGTTTAGCAAGAGTCGCCATCGACTTTTTATTTTATCCAAAGGAAAGGTCAAAAAGCACAAGAAAGACCTTTGAGATGTTTTCTTGGGTTCGGGGGATAGATTATGAAAAGGGAAGGTGCTAGCACCCTTTTCATCCATGATTTTCCATGGGCTCTTAGTTACTTGTTTAGATCACTTGCTTTTGCTTTTCAATTGTTTGAAATGGTGCTTTTGTGTGTGGTTTTGAAAGTATTTTGAAAAGAGGCCTTCGTCTAGGCAACCTTTGTAATGATTCTTGTTTGAATGTATACAAAGGTGTTTGTCTTTTGAAAAATGTTTCAATGTTTGAAAGTTTGTTTTTTTGGAAATGTTTTGAAATTGTGTTGTATTTGAAAATAGCAAGGATGTTTGAAAGTTTGATCAAGTAACTAGGAGTTGTCTACCCTACTCAAAGATCTTTCCTACACATTTTTAACCCTTTGACATTGTAGTTTTACCATTGTATATGGTAAACAACCTTGTGTTTGGATGTTAAACGGGACAGGCGCGGGTCATCGTATGACTATGATAGCAATTGTGCCAAGTATCTTAGCAAGTTTTTTAAGGGACTAGATCATTTTTGTATAGGCAACCAAGATAGCGTCATCGAGGGACTATGATCTTTTGTTTTGTTTTTGCTTTGCCAAGATACCTAGCATGCATACCATGGCCATGTTTTTAAGGCAACAAGTGGATGAAACCCTATGGGTGCTTGTGTGCATTGTGTTGTCATTTTTTCATGCATTTTGTCTTGTGTTTAGTCAAGCTATTTGTTTTGATTTTGGTCTTTTGCATACAAACCCTAGTTTTACTATCATGGCATATTAAAACGATAAAATGCGTAAAAGTAAATCTAAGACTATTACAACATTGATATGGGGAGGGGGATACAAGTTTGAATAAGGGGATATTGCTCAAAATAAAACCCTAAAACTATTACAACCAAATTGAAATATTGCACAAGATAAATAAATAGACAAATATTTAAATGTACAAACAAATATAAATATGCAAATGATGTTTTTGTATTTATTTTTATGTATGTAAAATAAATTATTTTTATCTAAAAATAAGAAAAATATTAATGATTTTTTTGGAAAGGGTAGAAAACCCTAGTTTTTGTTTTAAGAAAATATATATTCTAAATATTTATTTATTCATTTTTTATGTACAAGAAAATAAATAAAAATCTATATAAAAGTGTTAAAAAATAATATTTGTGAGAAAATAATATTTTAAGTGTATAATATAATAAAATAAAAATATGTAATTATTTTAATTTTATTTACAAATTTATTTAAGAAAATAAAAGTATTTAACCTAATAAACTATTTTTTGTCATAAAAAATAATAAAATAAAAATGTGAAAATTTAAGATATTTTTTTTGGTGATTTTTAATATTTAGAAAAATAAATAAAAGTCAGAAATGTAAAAGAAATGAAAAAATATATGAAATATAATAAATGGGCCAATGGGGTGTGAAAAGCAAGCTAGGGGGTGCCAATAGTCAAAAGAACCAAGCCCAGCCCATAATCCCTTCATCCCTGTCCTTGAGACAGAAGGAAAACGCGCGCCATGGTTCAAATCATGTTCTCCTGCATACGTGCTTAAAAACTAAAACTTGCAACATGAAAGTTATAGCTCATCATCACACGATTCTAACCATATAAAAAACTTAATCTAACTCTAAGAAACCAGGGAGAATTTCAGTTCCCCTAATTTATAACCTAATTTTTTCAGTAAGTTCAACTATCAAATACTCCTAGCTCAGTTAACATAAATGAATTCTATGCATATGTACAGCTCAAGGGCAATGAGCACTACATTTTTGCTTCACAAACCTAAGCTTAATGATGCCTAAATAAGGAGATAGAAAGTTGGAAAATACCTATTTCAGTCAAACTCGAGTATGGCAACGTAGCAACTTTTGGTGAGGCCTGAAGGACTTTTGAGCTTGCTTGATGTTCCCTTAACCTTCCCCAATGCTTAGTTTGCTTTGAAATGGCCTGAATATGCTTATAGAACTCAACCTGCAAAGCTTCAAAGAAAAAATGGTGAGGCGTGAAAATGGAGTTACAGTGGCTTGAGAATGGTTGGGATAGTTTAGGTATGTTGTATGTAGTGTGTTGGATCTGGTTTCAAGAAAAACGCACGAGTGAATTTTGTTTTTGAAGTGAATCTACAGAACATGCCCTATTTTGACAAGAACTTGGTGTTTTGGTGTATAAGGGTGTTTGAGAGGCTTCAAGCTCGTGTTTCTGACCTTAGGCAATGTGTAAAACTTTTTTTAAATGAATACAACACTTGCTCTTATCAGATTCCAAAGTTGTGGAGCTTTTGCAAGTTGACTTATTTTTGAAGCAAAAGTGGGAAGTGAGAAAGGCAAGGCCTGTACATGCTAGCTCCAACCCTGCACATAGTTGGTACATATTTCCTGATATTATTGAACTTTGATTGCATAAATAAATCAGGTCCATGGCTCAAGATAAGCAATTTGACATAAAACAAGCTTTATCAAAGTGGCAATGTTAACTTTTTGCCAAAAATGGATTAATCCTTTGTATAATGCTTCATAGATCAGAACAATGCCCTAATCCAATGTGTTTGCATTTAATTTATGAGTGTGGAAAGGTTTAAGGCCTGTAAAACAAGTACAAGCATGCTTTGGACAGAATTGCAACTTGTATCAATGTGCAAAATGCCTTGGACAAAAGTGATGATTTTCCATTTTCAATCCTTCGATTCTCCCTAACCACAAATGATTTTGGAGAGTTATTGGACATTTTGGAAAGCTTGTAACATGCTCTACAATCCATATTTGAACTGCATTTTGATATTCCAATTGGAACTATGTGAAAAATTGCCATGAAGATAGGTCAAAATCCTTGTTCAGGTCCGTCATACGGTCTGAAATCTTTAATGTTGTCCAATATCATGATATCCTCATCGGGGAAGTCAAACCTCATGGATTGGTAATCTTCGACAGCTTGATGGGCCAGATGATCGGCTAGCACACTTCCCTTTATAGCTTTTTGGGTTGTGTACTATATATCATACTCTGTGAGGATCATCTTCCACCTTGCTATTCTTCCAGACAAAGCAGGCTTCTCAAAGATGTACTTGATCGGATCCATCTTAGAGATCAGCAAAGTGGTATGAGTCAACATATACTGCCTTAGCTGGCGAGCAGCCCATACCAAAGCGCAACAAGTTTTCTCGAGCAGTGAGTATCGGGTCTCACAGTCGGTAAACTTTTTGCTAAGGTAATAAATGGCATGCTCTTTTCGGCCAGACTCGTCATGTTGGCCCAGTACGCACCCCATTGAATTCTCCAAGACAGTCAGATACATAATTAGCGGTCTTCCTTCGACGGGAGGCATCAAGATAGAAGGTTCTAGCAAATACTCTTTGATTTTATCGAAAGCCACTTGACATTCATCATTCCATTTAACCACCTGATCTTTCTTCAACAGCTTGAAGATTGGTTCACAGGTAGATGTTATGTGAGAAATGAACCTTGCAATGTAGTTTAGGCATCCCAAGAAACCTCTGACTTCCTTCTCAGTGCGAGGGGCAGGAATTTCTTGTATAGCTTTGACTTTGGCAGGATCGACCTCGATGCCTTTGTAGCTGACAATGAAATCCAAGAGTTTACCGGACCTGACTCCGAAAGTGCACTTGTTAGGGTTCAGTCTGAGCTTGTACTCTTTCAACCTGACAAACAGCGTTTGCAGATGGTCGAGATTTTCTTCTTCTGTCTGTGATCGGGCTATCATGTCGTCTACGTAAACCTCTATCTCATGATGTATAATATCATGAAACAAAGCCACCATGGCACGTTGATAGGTTGCCCCGAAATTCTTCAGTCCGAATGGTATCACTTTATAGCAGAACGTACCCCACTGTGTAACAAAAGTAGTTTTCTCCATGTCTTCAGGGGCCATTTTGATCTGGTTATAGCCTGAAAATCCATCCATGAAAGAAAATACTTTGTGCTGAGCTGTATTGTCAACCAAGATGTCAATGTGCGGAAGTGGAAAGTCATCTTTAGGGCTAGCCCTGTTTAAGTCTCTGTAATCTATGCACATTCCTACTTTATCGTCCTTCTTAGGCACGGGCACAATGTTAGCAACTCATTATGGATAGGAAGTAACTGCAAGAAAGCCAGCATTAAACTGCTTCATAACTTCGGCTTTGATCTTTTCAGACATGTCGGGCCTCATGCGGCGAACTTTCTGTTTAACTGGTGGACAGTCTTCTCTCATAGGGAGACGGTGTACCATAATATATGTATCAAGTCTCGGCATGTCTTCATAGGACCAGGCGAAGATCTCAACATATTCATTCAATACCTGAATTAAGCGCTCTTTGACACTTGGCTCTAGGTTGGCACCCACTCTAATTTCTTTTCTGTATTCCTCTGTTCCCAAGTTGATTGTCTCTAACAACTCCTCATGAGGTAGAATAGCCCTTTCTTCCTGTTGTAGCAGTCTAGCCAATTCTCCCGGCACTTCACAGTCTTCATCACCTTCGTATTCGGCATGGTAGACCAGATCTTCAGAGTCATTGAAGGTCATAGCAGAATTGTTACCCATGGAATCCGGAATGGATGGGTACCTGCATTGGTGAGTGTGGGTGTGTGTAAGGTATAGCCACCTTTAAATAAGTAAAATTTAAAAAGAAATAAAATGAACACAAAAGTTTATATGTGAAAACTTCCATGATTCATTAAAATGGCATATGAAGATGAAAAATCAAACCCTTACAAATGGACCTATGTACCTAGGGTAAGGCACAAGGGAAAAAGTGTATGAATTGTTCAAGAATTATTACAAACTGTTGTACCCCAAAATTTGCCCTCCCATATTCTTCAAAGTTTGTCAAGAATCATCTGCAAATTGTTCAAGATTTCTCAAGGATTGCACAGTCCAAATACCTCCTAAGCCAGTCAAAATTAGGGTTTTGTTTCTTCCAAGGAATTTGAGGTTTTCAATGGTTCAATCAAGTCTCACATGCCTACATACATTCTCAAGCATCTACATGCCAAGTTTCAAGACTCACAGGGTCAAATTCCACAGTCAAAAGCCCTATTTGCTCTACAGTCAACTGCAGGGGTAAAATGGTCATTTTGCAGTCAAAAGTCATAATTTTTGGTCAACATCTTATTTTGAGCTCACAATCATCATTTGATCAAGTCTTGATCATGATTCCACAAGCATGGCTCAAAAATCATCAAGATGGAAAAAGTTACTATTTTTGGACAGTAGAAAAGTCAACTGTATATTGACCAAGGCATAACTTTTTCATGGTTCATCAGAAAAATCTCATCCAATGCTCATTTTGAAGGGGATGACATTTCCTACAACTCATCTTCACACTCCAAGTCCAAGAAATGCTCTCACAAAAAGTTATCAATTTCTACATTATAGGTCAATTTCAAAAGTCAACAAAAATGCACTTTAAGTCAAAGACCATAACACGAGATTGGTAAATCCAAATGACATGGGACCAAAGGCATTGGTTAGAGGACTTCAAGACCTTTCCAAAATGTCCAAGAACATGTTCATATGATCAAAATTGAGCAAGATATGCATTGGAGAAGTTAGGAAATTTTTATGAATTTGCAAAAGTCAACTTTGCTCAAAACACCTTGTTTTTGCTAATGGGCCTCAAATTTCTTCTTGAAACTTTATCCATGACTTATGCACGACCCATCAAGCCTATTTGAATTTATTTTCTTATTTTTATTAATTAATTGGATTTTTAATTGATTTTAATTCATTTAATTAATTTAAATTGTAGGAAATTTAAAGATATGGTTTTTCAATCTTTTTTTGAAGCAAGAATGACCTAATCAAGCTGGCAAATTCGTGTGCAAATTATAGGGACAAAAATCTCCAAGTTTGGCAAGTTTCTTCAATCAAAAAGATTCAAAAAGATGTGATTGCAAATCAAATATTCAAACCATCATGCAATGGATTTTTTGTGCAAGATTTAACCTAATTCTCTTATACTATATATACACAAGCAAAACCTAATGCCATGGACGTGATTTTGCTGCAGAAGAGGCCATAATAACATTGAAAAAAATCAAAGAAAAGTGAAAATTGTTTTCCAGGTTCCAGCATGATTCAAAGCAATTGGTGGATTCTAATACCTTGCAGGAACTCCCAGGGACCTTTTGCAATCAAAATCACACGCTAAAGCTACATAAATTCTCAAGAACAGAACCACGGTTTGCTTGATTTTTTCAGAATCGAAACTCATATTTCATGCATAATTAACATGTTTTAATCATTGTTTTGTGTTGCTTGAATTCATATAAAGCTAATGGTACAGGTTAATTGAATTATAGAGCCCTAAATCAAAAGATACCATTGACAAATTCTAGGGTTCCTAAGCTTTAATTTTGGGGCTTTATTATCCAGGAAAAATTGGAGCCTTTAAGACCCATGGTTGAAACCGTTGCATCCAGACGAATCTAAGGAGACCATCGCGAAGTATTTTTGTTGCTCATAAGCCTAATCGCTATTATTCGTGGTTGCAGGTTGTGGGGGTTAAAAACACCCGCTATCTAATGTGTTTTATGCAGGTTCAGTGAGGAAGATGATGACGCGTTGATACACCATTGGGCAATTCAAAAAATGCGCGCTTGTTTTTATGTTTACAGCATAGTGATTAGTTTTTATATATTATATTTGTTTCTCATTATAATATCAAAGCAAGCAAATGGCCTGGTGGTAGATGCGCTGGACGTTGATCATTGGGACCTGGGTTCGAATCCCAGGTCCCCCAAATACTTGTTTCTATTTTTTCTTTACCTATTCACATGCAGGCTTCCTAAATGATGTCCACCGTGTACGTTCCAATCCCAGGCACCATGTGTCCTTAAGCATAGATCTAATGGCCATAAGGTGCTGACCATGATGTTCCCCAGTCAACCATGCGCTGGACAACCAGAAAGTCAAAGCAGGCTTGTGGCTTAATGGGCTTGGAAGTTACAAACAAGCCTCCTCTTTGGGCCAGCACCCCCCTGGTTAATTATTTTTCTTTTATATTTTTCATTTAATCTTTTAGTAATTATTATTATTATTATTTAATTAACTCAAATTAATTATTTTTATAATAAATTCAGAAACCTAAAATATTATTTATTTTTATTATTTATTAATTTCACTATTAATTATTATTTTGTAAATAAAAACTAACAAAATTAATTTAGTTTAATTAGGTTTAATTTTGACTTTTTCATAATAAATAAAATAAATTAGAATTAGGTTTTACTAACTTTTGACTTTATTTCATTTTTATTTTATTTTCATTAAAGACCTAAAAAACTAAAAAATACTTTTTTCTTGTAATTATTTAATTAATTAGTTTTAGGTTTAATTAAATACAAAAAGGACCGAAATTCATTCTTTTCTCAAAAAGGGGTCAAAACCCTAAGACTCTTCCCGATTCAATTTTTCTCGCGCATGTTTATTCTTGATTCCTATTTTGATCATATTTATGTATCTGCTCCGAGAATTTAATAGATAATTAGGATCTTTTTATCGCTTTCTTTATTTTCTCGCATTTATTTTCAAGGGTTAGGTTTTTGGCGATGTAAATACCTGACGCCTTGTAATAGCGTAGATTTACTTTCCGCAATTTATTTTCCGCAAATTATTAACTGTTAACTATGCATGACAAGACTTGCCTGAAAATTAAAATTAACTCGTAGCTCACAATAACCTGTGTAAAGATAATCTTAAACCGAATCCTGACACACTCGCACATGCCACTCCTAGGGTACGCCTCACTTGGTTTCCTCGAGGTGGTCATTGAGTATAGGGTGTTTTAGAGGTCGCCCTCTTATCTAAAAGATCCAGTTGCCTCGAAACGGTTGCCTCGGATAAAAAAAGGATCTAGGACATTGGGGTTACCGCTAAGGCGTCCTACTATTGCTTTGGTGACCACACTTGTCCCTATAATCGAATTGACCCGAATAACTCCAACGACAGTGCTACCTACTTCTTAATAGTGGGATAGCACTGTCTAAAAGACATTTACACAGCTTAATTTCTTTTGAGTAGGTAGATTTCTCCTGGGTACTTGCTCTTTCAAAAAACAAAAACAACTTTTCGCACCTACACTTTCAAACAAAAGTTTTCAAACAAACACTTCATACACTCTTGAGGACAGATACAAGAGTTACCTAGAAGTTTTCAAACTAAACTTTTTCAAAACCCACATACACAAGAAAAGCAAACTCTTTTGAAAACATAGTGAGCAAGTACCAAAGAGCCTGTGGATAACCACAGATAGAAAGGGTGCTAACACCTTCCCTTTCTATAATCTACCTCCCGAACCGAGAAACATCTCGAAAAGGAATTTTGCTGTGCTTTTGTCCTTTCCTTGTTGGAGAAAATAAAAAACGGTGGCGACTCTTGCTTACCGCGACATTTCGCGAACCAACATTTCAAAAAAAGTCAGTTCTATTTCCACCGATCACAGAACTGGCGACTCTGCTGGGGGATTATTAAAAGTGAGGTGTACCTTAGGATTAGATCATTCTATGTTTTCAATTGCATGCTTTGTTTGATTTATATTTGTGGGCTTGCATCGTAGTTTCATAGATCCTAACCCGGATCTGGGGAATACCCTTTAGGTAGCAAAAGCTGTGAGGGACCTGTCCGGCGTAGACCGACACGGGTGAAGCAGTAGCTACGTTGGTGTGACACCTTGGTCTGTACCGATATCCCTTGTGTTGGAACGAGGAGAGTATGGGTCTTCTGAGGAGTCATTAAGCACCAACCGACCTTAGAACCTTAAATTGACCCAACTTGGCCATAGAACAGTAGCAGTATGCTACACTCATTGAGGCTAAACTCTCACGATGGTTCCGGCTGCAAGAAAAGATTGCGAAGCCGGAGTTATGACCGATTGAGGGTAGTCAGTGATATTGAGATCCTCTAGAACCCGGTTACTATTTTCTAGGACAGGTCTTAACCAACTGAAACTGAAAGAGGGTAGTACCTAAACTTCATGTTGGCCTGAACTCTAAGGGTTGTGTTGTGTGACTTGTGTGCCTTACCATGTTTTCCTTTTGTGAATACTTGTGGTGTGCCTTATCATAACATCATACCATCATAACATTGCATGCATCCTGCATAAGGACTAACCCATTTCAAGGATCTCAAGGGTCTGTGATGCAGGTCATGATGAACCAACTGTCTAGCAAGGGGCAAAGGGGATTTATTTTCCTCTAGCCAAGGTTGATAACTTGAGTCAGGGGCTATGACCCACTCGATATGGTGAGCTTTGACTCTTGAAGAAGGACTCTCAACAACATGAAGTTCCTTCAATCAAGCTACCGGATTCAGATTCTAACAAGTTTCTCTGTTTACCCCGCGAGATCCTTGAAAACATTGCATGCATATCATACATATCATTGCATTACAGGTACCCCTTTTTACAGGTCACTTATCTTCTTCGCTGTTTATTTCAGCAATCATCATGGCTTCTGAGCCGACTACTGAACAAGCTATCAAGGCCCTCCAGGCCCAGAACACCCAGTTCCAAGAGTTGGTCATGAGCTTAGCCCAGGGTCAACAGGAGTTGAAGACTTTGATTCTGAAGAAGAAGAAGAAGAAGAGGACTGTATTGTTCAACACTGGACTCAGATTTGGGAATGGACTACAAAATGAGGTTGAGCTGACTACTTCCTCTGTAGGGAAAGACAGTCCCCAAGAGAGAAGGGTTCCTAGTCCCGTGGTCTCCGACAACGAGACAGATTACAATGATGAACAGTACCCTCCTGCTGAGGACAGGTACAAACAACTGGAGGACCGCTTAAGTGCTATGGAGATTCAGAATGTGCCCGGGTTGGACTTTAGAGACCTAGGTTTATCCTCTGGGGTGGTGATTCCCCACAAGTTCAAGGCACCTGCTTTTGCCAAATACGACGGAGCTTCCTGTCCTAAGCTGCACCTTCGATCATATGTAAGGAAGATCCAACCTTACACTGCTGACAAGAATTTATGGATCCATTTCTTCTAGGATAGTCTTTCAGGGACTCAACTCGAATGGTTCTATCAGCTGGATGGAGCCAGTATTCGTAACTGGGAGGATTTGGCTACTGTGTTCTATAAGCAGTATCAGTATAATTCCGACCTCGCTCCTACGCGTACCCAGCTCCAGGGTATGTCACTAGGGACGAGTGAAGGATTTAAAGAGTATGCTCAAAAGTGGAGAGACCTTGCCGGAAGGGTGCAGCCACCTCTAACTGATCGTGAACTTGTTGATATGTTTCTGGGGACCCTGTCTGGTCCGTTCTTTAACCATTTGATTGGAAACTCTTCAGCCGGGTTCACAGACCTTATCTTGACTGGGGAGAGAATTGAAGCTGGCATCAAAAGTGGGAAGATTCAAGAAGCTACACCTCCTGATACTCAGAAAAAGCCCTACAATGGAAAAAAAGAGTCCAATGCTGTACATGGTAAAAAGAGTCGTCATGATCAACATGTAGGGGGCAACCCAGATCTCCGATCCCACGCCTGTTCAAAAAAGACATAGCAATAGGCGTAGGGTAAAGTATCAAGAAAGGCAGTATACTGACATCAACATGCCTTTGTCTCAAGCGTTACAACAATTGCTGAAGGTGAAACTGATCACACTAAAGGATCCTCCTCAAAATCCTGATACTTCCTCTTCCAAGTATAACCCGGGTGTGAGATGTGCCTACCATTCTGACAGTCCTGGACATGACACCGACGACTGCTGGAGTTTGAAGAACAAGATCCAAGACTTGATTGATGCCAAGGAGATCAAGTTTGATCACTGATCCTACACCCAATCATTGAGAATGTCTTTTGTTCATTATAATTTTCAAGTTGTAATTTTCTTTTGATTGGTCGAACATTTATTCATGTCAAACTTTATTACTTTATCAATGCATTGCATATGTCTGTTTTGAATCAATCCATTCGTATTCACTATATTCAAATTGCTTTCATTTGTGATGTTCAAACTCTCGATTAAAAATTCTAAGCCTTTTGAGGGAGGATGACGAAAACGATACCACGATCTTTACAGTATGCTTTTGAACCGACCCTGCTGATGAAGTACATGCATTGTTTCAAATCCTAAACAGTGGAGTTATAAGGAAGATAATCCCTAGTCAACCCCTTTGAGCCAAAGAAGTTGGAGTTTTTCTTTTCAAAAAATTAAAACCCTTAATCATAACCTGGGGCAGGGTAGTCTTCTCAGTTGATCCAGGTGCACAATGAATGTCATCAAAGAAGTCCTTCTGAAACAAAAGATAGTGATGGTTCCCTATAATTGTCAAGACGGGCAGTCATTATCTCTCAAAACAAAAGCCCAATAAGTCAAAACCTATGAAGGAGACTTACAAAAACTGAGGCATCCCGCTGACTGTAATCACAAAAGAAACAGTTCAGGAAAAACGACAGGGATAATAAAATCAAAAAGAAAGAGGTCCTACAGACTCTCAACAAAATGACTGCCTATTCAAAATAAACTGTCAGTATCTGAACCATCACCGGAATATCAGAGCAAAGACTCAAACAAAATCTAACGCACGATTAGCTGAGTTTAGGATTAAAGAACATCACGAAGAACGGGTGGGTACAAATATACTTTGAGCCTTTATCCTTTATTTCTTAAACCGTGAACCAGGCCACGTTATAACCCTTAAAAAGTCCTAGCTGAAGCATGGGTTAGTTCGAAAGCATACTGTTACAAAAGGTATCCTGACTCCTGTAAGGCTCGCTGTAAAATCCTGAGTTGACGTCACATTTTACAAAATTCACTTGCTTTATTAAAAACTGCATTTTCAAAAAACATCAAGACAGACATAAGCTTTGCATTCTTAAAATAACATTGTTTGCATATGACTATTTGTTCAAACAGCAGAGAAATTCGTACGATGAATATCTTGTGAACAAAAACCGTTTCAATAAGAAGAGTCACATTAAGTGGAAAAACAATTCCAATCCAGGGGCATGATCATTGTTCATTATCTGGGGCAGTCAAGTCAAGATTCAGGGAATCTCTCAAATGCCAAATAGCCAGGGGCAGACCTCCACCTGAGTCACTTGGGGCATTAGACATGAATTCCAGCGACGAATCTTGCATGATCAGACATCTTCTGGTAGTATGACAACACAACACTACTGACAGTGACACTCCCTACATCCCGAGATCGTGGACATAGTCAAAAAAATACTACACATAATCAAAGACCCGCTAGGTCGACTAGCCTAGGCAAAAATAAGGGCTTCCCGGCGAACCAAAAGGGTTCGGGCAAAAATAAGGGATGAAAATAAAAAATCTGTACACCTGGCAAGTCGAAAACCTGAAAAGGCGGCTTGGGCAAAAATGGGTATCCCGATGGACTGAAAACCCGAAAGGGAGGTCCAGGTAAAAATTAGGGATCAAAGCGTACGACTATGTCCCGTCATCTCGTCACTTGCCTACCAGAAGAAGATTTGGTAATCGGCAGTTATCAAGCTCCTCATAGGCCTTCTTCTCCCGCAGAAACAGGGGCAATAATAATTGTCTAAGTGGTTTAGTTGCTCTGTCCACCAAGGTACCAAGGTAGGTTCGGCTGAAGAACATGACCAAGATACCTTCACTCCCCGCAGAGTAAGACAAGATTCAGCCATGCTCTCCCCAAGCAGAGTTGGTCTCCAATCAGCCCCAAAAAGGCACAGTATCTCCAGCAAATCAGCAACACTCTCCCCCGAGCAGAGTTGGTCTACCATCAGTTCTGGAAAGTTGGGTATCCCCAGAAGATCTCAATATTCCCCAGCAGAGTATACAGATGTTCCTCAGCAAGCATCCCCGACAGTCTTAATATTCCTCGACAAAAATATAAGATTGTTCCCCGGTGGAATACAGACACTCCTGTGGAGCCATTTCCCCAGTGTAGTCCAAAGTTTCCCCAGGAGAGTTGAACCATCTCCCCAGTAGATTCTGGAGGCTTGTCCCCTGCAGAGTACAAGAACCCCTCCCCAGCCATGTTCAAAGGTTATTCCCCACTAGAGCCTAACTGGGTTATCCTCAGCAAATTACAAGGGAAAGATCGTCCTCGGCGAAGTTCTTCCTATCCTCAGCGGAGTTCATCAAATTCCCCAACAAAGCTTATCAACGGAATCCCCAGTGGAGTTATCGTTAAAATCTCAGCAAGGTATCTCTTCCCCCCAGAGTAATTCCCCGCAGGGTAATCTTCACCAGGTTTATTCCTCAACGGAGTCATCTTCTCCTACTGGTTTATTCTTGCAATCATCTTTGTTCATTATCCCCAGCGGAGACGAAGAATTCTACTCTTCAACATCAGTCCAGGATTCAACGAACTTCTCGGCATTCGTCAAGGATTTATTTTCCCATACGAGGATACATTCATAAACATCACATTGTCATACATCATGATACATGCATATACGCATCATATCACACAATCTCATTTATTTTGAGAACATCATGACATCATGCATTTCATACATCATGACATTGCATACAACTAATATTTTGCCTTTTTAGGAAAAGGTCAATCCAAAGATGATTACCATCAACCCTTTTGAAGTTCCAGATTCGATACCTGTATCTAGCCAGGGCATATCTGTGGACGTTTGATTGTAGATCTATACCTGTAACTAGCCAGGAAAGTATCTACATGAAGAGATTGAAGATCAACACCTGTAACAGGCCAGGAAATTATCTTTTATTCTCAGGTCAGAGGTCTACACCTGTATCCAGCCAGGAAAGCTATCTCGATCAACCTTTTGAAGTTCCAGATTCGATACATGTATCTAGCCAGGGCATATCTGTGAGCGACTGATTAGAGGTCTACGCCTGTATCCAGCCAGGAAAGCTATCTCGATCAACCTTTTGAAATTCCAGATTCGATACCTGTATCTAGCCAGGGCATATCTGTGAGCGACTGATTAGAGGTCTACGCTTGTATCCAGCCAGGAAAGCTATCTCGATCAACCTTTTGAAGTTCCAGATTCGATACCTGTATCTAGCCAGGGCATATTTGTGAGCGACTGATTAGAGGTCTACGCCTGTATCCATCCAGGAAAGCTATCTCGATCAACCTTTTGAAGTTCCAAATTCGATACCTGTATCTAGCCAGGGCATATCTGTGAGCGACTGATTAGAGGTCTACGCCTGTATCCAGCCAGGAAAGCTATCTCCATCAACCTGTTGAAGTTCCGGATTCGATACCTGTATCTAGCCAGGGCATATCTGTGAGCGATTGTTTGTAGATTCGATACATGTATCTAGCCAGGAAAGTTATCTGCATGATGAGATCGAGAATCAACACCTGAAACCAGACAGGAAAGCTACCTTTCTTTCTCCAGTATGCAAGTTCTCGCTAAGGAATCTCTTACGCGATCGACACCCCTGGATGGCATCTTTAAGCCCATCTCCACAACTATCCATTACATATCCAGATGGCATCTATAAGCCCATCCTCCTATCCATCATATCTCCAAATGGCATCTGTAAGCCCATTCCCGACATCACATTGCTGATACTCCACTATACGAGTGCAAATTTCTGGGCACTCTAGTGTTCAATCATCTTCCACCTTCGGATCACGAAATGCACGCAAGCCAATCTACATCCTTAGGTTTAAGAAGATTGAACATGGGCAACTGTTGTACCCCAAAATTTTCCCTCCCATATTCTTCAAGGTTTGTCAAGAATCATCTGCAAATTGTTCAAGATTTCTCAAGGATTGCACAGTCCAAATACCTCCTAAGCCAGTCAAAATTAGGGTTTTGTTTCTTCCAAGGAATTTGAGGTTTTCAATGGTTAAATCAAGTCTCACATGCCTACATACATTCTCAAGCATCTACATGCCAAGTTTCAAGACTCACAGGGTCAAATTCCACAGTCAAAAGCCCTATTTGCTCTACAGTCAACTACAGGGGTAAAATGGTCATTTTGCAGTCAAAAGTCAGAATTTTTGGTCATACTCTTATTTTGAGCTCACAATCATCATTTGATCAAGTCTTGATCATGATTCCACAAGCATGGCTCAAAAATCATCAAGATGCAAAAAGTTACTATTTTTGGACAGTAGAAAAGTCAACTGTATATTGACCAAGGCATAACTTTTTCATGGTTCATCAGAAAAATCCCATCCAATTCTCATTTTTAAGGGGATGACATTTCCTACAACTCATCTTCACACTCCAAGTCCAAGAAATGCTCTCACAAAAAGTTATCAATTTCTACATTATAGGTCAATTTCAAAAGTCAACAAAAATGCACTTTAAGTCAAAGACCATAACTTGAGATTGGTAAATCCAAATGACATGGCACCAAAGGTATTGGTTAGAGGACTTCAAGACCTTTCCAAAATGTCCAAGAACATGTTCATATAATCAAAATTGAGCAAGATATGCATTGGAGAAGTTGGGAAATTTTTGTGAATTTGCAAAAGTCAACTTTGCTCAAAACACCTTGTTTTTGCTAATGGGCCTCAAATTTCTTCTTGAAACTTTATCCATGACTTATTCACGACCCATCAAGCCTATTTGAATTTACTTTCTTATTTTTATTAATTAATTGGATTTTTAATTGATTTTAATTCATTTAATTAATTTAAATTGTAGGAAATTTAAAGATATGGTTTTTCAATCTTTTTTTGAAGCAAGAATGACCTAATCAAGCTGGCAAATTCGTGTGCAAATTAAAGGGACAAAAATCTCCAAGTTTGACAAGTTTCTTCAATCAAAAAGATTCAAAAAGATGTGATTGCAAATCAAATATTCAAACCATCATGCAATGGATTTTTTGTGCAAGATTTATTCTAATTCTCTTCTACTATATATACACAAGCAAAACCTAATGCCATGGACGTGATTTTGTTGCAGAAGAGGCCATAATAACATTGAAAAAAATCAAAGAAAAGTGAAAATTGTTTTCCAGGTTCCAGCACGATTCAAAGCAATTGGTGGATTCTAATACCTTGAAGGAACTCCCAGGGACATTTTGCAATCAAAATCACACGCTAAAGCTACATAAATTCTCAAGAACAGAACCACGGTTTTCTTGATTTTTTCATAATCGAAACTCATATTTCATGCATAATTAACATGTTTTAATCATTGTTTTGTGTTGCTTGAATTCATATAAAGCTAATGGTACAGGTTAATTGAATTATAGAGCCCTAAATCAAAAGATACCATTGACAAATTCTAGGGTTCCTAAGCTTTAATTTTGGGGCTTTATTATCCAGGAAAAATTGGAGCCTTTAAGACCCATGGTTGAAACCGTTGCATCCAGACGAATCTAAGGAGACCATCGCGAAATATTTTTGTTGCTCATAGGCCTAATCGCTATTATTCGTGGTTGCAGGTTGTGGGGGTTAAAAACGCCCGCTATCTAATGTGTTTTATGCAGGTTCAGTGAGGAAGATGATGACGCGTTGGTTCACCATTGGGCAATTCAAAAAATGCGCGCTTGTTTTTATGTTTACAGCATAGTGATTAGTTTTTATATATTATATTTGTTTCTCATTATAATATCAAAGCAAGCAAATGGCCTGGTGGTAGATGCGCTGGACGTTGATCATTGGGACCTGGGTTCGAATCCCAGGTCCCCCAAATACTTGTTTCTATTTTTTCTTTACCTATTCACATGCAGGCTTCCTAAATGATGTCCACCGTGTACGTTCCAATCCCAGGCGCCATGTGTCCTTAAGCATAGATCTAATGGCCATAAGGTGCTGACCATGATGTTCCCCAGTCAACCATGCGCTGGACAACCAGAAAGTCAAAGCAGGCTTGTGGCTTAATGGGCTTGGAAGTTACAAACAAGCCTCCTCTTTGGGCCAGCACCCCCCTGGTTAATTATTTTTCTTTTATATTTTTCATTTAATCTTTTAGTAATTATTATTATTAATATTTAATTAACTCAAATTAATTATTTTTATAATAAATTCAGAAACCTAAAATATTATTTATTTTTATTATTTATTAATTTCACTATTAATTATTATTTTGTAAATAAATACTAACAAAATTAATTTAGTTTAATTAGGTTTAATTTTGACTTTTTCATAATAAATAAAATAAATTAGAATTAGGTTTTACTAACTTTTGACTTTATTTCATTTTTATTTTATTTTCATTAAAGACCTAAAAAACTAAAAAATACTTTTTTCTTGTAATTATTTAATTAATTAGTTTTAGGTTTAATTAAATACAAAAAGGACCAAAATTCATTCTTTTCTCAAAAAGGGGTCAAAACCCTAAGACTCTTCCCGATTCAATTTTTCTCGCGCATGTTTATTCTTGATTCCTATTTTGATCATATTTATGTATCTGCTCCGAGAATGTAATAGATAATTAGGATCTTTTTATCGCTTTCTTTATTTTCTCGCATTTATTTTCAAGGGTTATGTTTTTGGCGATGTAAATACCCGACGCCTTGTAATAGCGTAGATTTACTTTCCGCAATTTATTTTCTGCAAATTATTAACTGTTAACTATGCATGACAAGACTTGCCTGAAAATTAAAATTAACTCGTAGCTCACAATAACTTGTGCAAAGATAATCTTAAACCGAATCCTGACACACTCGCACATGCCACTCCTAGGGTACGCCTCACTTGGTTGCCTCGAGGTGGTCATTGAGTATAGGGTGTTTTAGAGGTCGCCCTCTTATCTAAAAGATCCAGTTGCCTCGAAACGGTTGCCTCGGATAAAAAAAGGATCTAGGACATTAGGGTTACCGCTAAGGCGTCCTACTATTGCTTTGGTGACCACACATGTCCCTATAATCGAATTGACCCGAATAACTCCAACGACGGTGCTACCTACTTCTCAATAGTGGGATAGCGCTATCTAAAGGACATTTACACAGCTTAATTTCTTTTGAGTAGGTAGATTTCTCCTGGGTACTTGCTCTTTCAAAAAACAAAAACAACTTTTCGCACCTACACTTTCAAACAAAAGTTTTCAAACAAACACTTCATACACTCTTGAGGACAGATACAAGAGTTACCTAGAAGTTTTCAAACTAAACTTTTTCAAAACCCACATACACAAGAAAAGCAAACTCTTTTGAAAACATAGTGAGCAAGTACCTAAGAGCCCGTGGATAACCACTGATAGAAAGGGTGATAACACCTTCCCTTTCTATAATCTACCTCCCGAACCGAGAAACATCTCGAAAAGGAATTTTGCTGTGCTTTTTTCCTTTCCTTGTTGGAGAAAATAAAAGACGGTGGCGACTCTTGCTTACCGCGACATTTCGCGAACCAGCATTTCAAAAACAGACAGTTCTATTTCCACCGATCACACAAACCAACAGAAATGTTTGAAAGTTAAATTACTGATTTATGAAAGTAATGGGAACAAAGTCCTTTGCCTCCCAATTGCATAGTCCTCCGTCAACAGTAGGGAAAATCCAGTCTTCCAGAGTGCTCTCCTCTTCACCATCCTCCAAAGCATTGACTCCATGATGGGTGATCTTTACTGGTGGCCCTCCATCCCGGGAGCGACGCACAACCTTTTGAGCAGAAGCAGTGAAACCCAAGCAAAATTTATCAGATTTAAAGGGAAAGTCTGGAAGTTGCCCCCAAATTGTGCTTCCTCCTTCTTCAATCACAGCCCTTGTATCTTTGAGAGACGACATCCGAGGAGGAGGTCTGGTAACCATGGGTACAGAAGACACTATCTTGGTTGCTCAATCTCTTCAGAAACTTCCTCGAAGTGTTGGAAGGGGGTTTCTATGAATTCACCATCCAATTCCACATAACGGAAAGAATTAAGATGGCTTATCATGTATTCCTCTTCACCGTGAACTGTCACAATTTTCCTATAGACAGGGTACTTGAGCTTTTGATGCAGAGTAGAAGTGACCGCTCCAGCATGGTGAATCCAGGGTCTTCCCAACAAGCAAGAATAGGAAGGACGGATGTCCATCACATAGAATGTGGAGTTGAAGGTTTCAGTTCCCACTTTAATCGGGATGTCCACCTCCCCGTGGACCATCCTTTTAGAACCATCAAAGGCTCTGACAATGATGTTGCTAGGCTTCAAAGTTAGGCCTTCACAATCCAACCTATCCAATGCCTTATTCGGCAAGACATTCAACGAAGAACCAGTGTCTACCAGAACGTGTGCTAGAGTAGTCCCTCTGCATTCCACCGAGACATGCAAAGCGTCATTATGTTTTCTCCCCTTAGATGTTAAATCGACATCGGAGAATCTTAGACCATTGTCAGCTGTTAGGCTAGCTACACATTCCTGGAACTGATCCGCGGAGGTTTCTTGTGGCACATGGGCCGTCTTCAAAAATCTAATCAAAGCTTTAGCACGAGCTTCTGAACAAAGCAGCAAGGCCAACATTGAGATATTTGAGGGGGTTTGCCCCAGTTGTTCCATAACATTATAATCCATTTTCTTGATTATTTTCAAAATCTCTTCCATTTCTTTTTGAGTGGTTTCAGGGATGATCAACGGCTGAGCACTCGTCCTGACGGGCTCTTCTTGGATTCCTGTCCCTCTATCATCAGCAACAGTAGAGGGGACAACCATAGGAGTTACAACTTCTTCAATAACTGGAGTTCTCGCAGATATGTTGACCGGTACAGGGGTAACCTTATGAGCAGCCGATGGTCCGAAGATTGCCCTTGGTGGAGCAATCTCCGGAGAGAAAATTCTTCCACTGCGGGTGATTTTACTCGTTCCAACAATGTTTCCAATGTCAGAAGTCTCTTCATCAGAACTCTCTTCGGTTGATTCAATTTGTTTAACACTGTGGTAAAAGATCTCTCCCCCATAGTTCCACGGTATTGATTTGTTGGACTTGTACGGGATAGGCCCCGACATGGTTATCTTCAAAGGTACAATCTTCAGATCGGATGTAATCTTAACAGGCCTTTTGGAGACCTTAGAAAGATTGGCGGATATGGTAATTACAGAAACATCATTGACAGGAGTCAGTGTAACAGGAGTCTTTTCAAAAAGGATTTCTTGATTATCCATTAGGCGCTGGATGCCTAACTTCAACAACGGACATTTGGTTGGTAAGGATGAACAAAGGTAGCAATCTTCTTCACAACCTGGGAAAATCCCAGCCTTCAACAAATTCAGCTTGATTATCGGTAGCGGAGTCATCAAATCATCAACATCAGCAACAAAAAGATCCTCTTCAACAGCATGGACATTGTGACTATGTTTTGGAATTGGAGCAGAGATCACATTCGGCTTTTCAGGGGCGTCGAATTCAACTTCTTTAGTATCTATTAAATCCTGAATCTTATTCTTGAGGGCCCAACAATGGTTGGTGTCGTGCCCCAGGTTGTCTGAATGATAAGCACATTTGGAGTTGGCATGGTAGTAAGGAGAAGTTGTATTCGGATTCTTCGGGGCCTCTCTTAAACTAGTAAGGTTTAAATTCAACAGATGGGGTAAAACTTGAGCAGGAGTCATGTTTATCTGAGTGAATTTCCGTGCAGGCCTTTCCACCCTTGCTTGGTTGGTTCTGGGTTGATTGTTTCTAGGCTGATCAGCTGCAGACTTCTGAATCATTACGGCCCCCACCGCTGGTCGGTGCTCAACTCTTCCCTGACTTCTTTGGGAGTAGACAGCTGAGACTTCTTTCTTTGCTGGAAAAGGCTTTTTGATGGCAGCCGAAGCAGATGTATCCTTTTGAATTTTCCCGCTCTTGATGTCGGCTTCAACTCTCTCACCAGTTAGAATCAACTCGGTGAACCCCACAGACGAACTTCTTATTAGGTGATTGAAAAATGGACCTGACAGAGTCCCCAAGAACATATCTACTAGTTCCCTCTTAGATAGAGGTGGTTGCACTCGTCCCGCCAAGTCTCTCCATTTCTGGGCATACTCTTTGAAACCTTCATTTGAGACCATGCCCATACTCTATAATTGAGTACGGGTTGGTGCTAAGTCCGCATTATATTGATACTGTATGTAGAAGGCAGCCGCCAAATCCTCCCAATTATGCACATCTGACCTCTCTAGCTGGTAGAACCAATCCAACTGCGTTCCCGAAAGACTGTCCTGGAAGAAATGGACCCACAGATCCTTGTCAGAAGAATGCGGTTGATTTTTTCTGATGTAAGATCGCAGATGCATCTTTGGACAAGACAAACCATCGTATTTAGAAAATATAGGCACCTTAAACTTTGGGGGAATGACAATCCAGCAACCAACCCTAGCTCTTCGAAGTCCAGCCCAGGCACTCTTTGTACCTCCATAGTTGGCAGACGTTCTTCCAGATTCTTGTATTTGTCGTCTGCAGGAGGGTATTTCTGCTCAGAATAGTCTTCACCCTCTTCTTCCTCTTCCTCCTCAGACTCAGATTTCACTGCAGTTCCTTTACCTTTTCCCACCCCTTCATCAGATGTTGATGGGAAATCCAGGACCCTTCTAGCTTGACCTTCAAATCTTCTACCCAGGGTAGCCACACCAACTCTTTTCATTTTCTTTTTCTCCTTTTCCTTTTCCAGCAAAGTTTTGAGCTCCTCCTGACCCTTTGCCAAAGTCATGAGTAACTGCTGGAACTATGAATTCTGCGCTTGTAAGTCTTTGACCGTCTGCTCAATATCCATCTTGATGAAATAAAAAGCAGAGAGATAAGGAAACCTGGTGTGAAGACCTGTTTATGCATATGATGAATGATATGTATTCATGTAATGCATTCAAGGATTCAGAAATTCAAATTTGTTTTAAACAAAATAGAACACACGTCATATTAATAAGATAGAATTTGTTAGTACATCAATGCACCATGGGAAAAATAATACAAAATTCTAATGTAAAAAGACGTTGCGCATCCTCTTCGATGCAATGTAGGTGTTGAGAGTCTTCTCTTCGTGAAGTTGACGAGTAAGTTCCAAAACCTTCTTCTCACTGGCGTAGAATTGGGCTTCAAAAGCGTCGCGTTCTCCCTTGAGCTGTATACAACTCCTTTGTAAATCTTCTAGTGATGTTGGCATGTTAGGATGTAGGAGGGTGTATGGAACCTCTCCTTCCATAACAGGCTCTTTGATCACAGGAAGTATGTAGGAGTAAGGCATCATAAGACTTTGGGCGCGGGTTCGTACCCACTTGAGGTAAGGCTCAAGAGGGATGGAATTATTGTGTCCCAAGGTCTTACTGTCCACCTTGTTGGGCATCTTCCAAGCTCGGATGAACCTTTGTCGAAGTCCTTGATCGTCGTTGTCGAAGTCAAAAACCAAGTCTGGAATCAGCATGTCATGTGGGCTATCCCTTCGGGCATACCCAAACTGACTCAGAACCAAGCAGGGGTTGTAGGTAATGCCTCCCCTAATGCCAAGTAGAGGGACATTAGGGAATTCCCCACAACGGTCAATGATGATAACATTTTCTCGGGATCGAGAACACCAATGAACATCTGAATGTGTAAGAGTCATCAGCTGTTGTGACCACCTCAAGCCTTGCTTATTCTTCAAGACTGATTGGGGAAGATGAGAAATAAACCATCTTTCCAGTAGAGGAGTACAACACATGAGAACACCTCTTTTCCTCATTGTTCGAGTGTGAAATGAGTGGAGGATATCCCCAAGCAATGTAGGCACCGGGTTCCTGGACATGAAAATCTTGATAGCATTCACATCTATAAGCTGGTTAGGGTTTGGGAACAAGACCAACCCATAGATGAGAAGAGCTACAATTTCCTCAAAAGGTTGCAGGTCTAGAGAATTCTAGCATTCTTGAGCTTTCTCAAACAGGAACTTTGCCAAGAAACCCTTGACACCACTTCTGGTTTCCCAATGACCTTTGACATCAGATGGTTGCAAGTGTAGGGCTTGAGCAATATCTTCAGGCTTTGCATCTCTTTCCGTACCGTTGTAGGGTAGTTGATTGAGAATATGAATCCTCAAGAGTTGAGAAAATTCCTCCAAAGTAGGCACAAGCTGGTAATCAGGAAATGTGAAGCAGTGGTGTAGGGGGTCAAAAAACTGGAAGAGATCTTTCACCATGTCTTCCTCTATGTTGGAGTTGACCAAGTTGAGAAGTCTACCATGTCTTTAAGTGAAGGGAGAATACTCTGAATCTTGGAAGCAAGCTCCTTGAGTTGAGGATGAATTCTCACAAGATTGACCTGGATTGTTTTCATGTGGAGTGATTCCATTACCTACTGTTGCACCCCAAAATTTGCCCTCCCATATGCTCCAAGATTTGTCAAGCCAAGTCATAAAATTCCCCAAGGGTTATGCAGTTCAACTGTCTCCTATACAGTCAAAACTAGGGTTTGTGTTCTGATCAAAGAAAGGAAGTTTTCAAATGCCCAATCAAGTCTCATATGCTCACAAACATGGTCAAGTATCCTCATATCAAGTTTCAAGGCATTCAGCTCAAAATTGCACAGTCAAAACCCTAGATTGCACTACAGTCAACTGTAGGGGCAAAATGGTCATTTGACAGTCAAAAGTTCAAATTTTTGGTCAATATGTCATTTTGAAGCCACAAACATCATTTGATCAATGCTTGATCATGATTCTCAAAATTTGGCTCAGAAATCATCAAAGATGCAAAAGTTACTATATTTGGACAGTTGAAAAAGTCAACTGAAATTGACCAGGGCATAACTTTCACATGGATTATCAGAAAATTTCCATCCAAAGCTCATTTTGAAGAGAAAGACATTTCCTACAACTCATATTCATACTTCAAGTCCAAGAAATGCTCTCACAAAAAGTTATCAATTTCAACATTATAGGTCATTTTCAAAAGTCAACAAAAAGGGACTTTAAGTAAAAGGCCATAACTTGAGATTGGTAAATCAAAATGACATGGGACCAAAGGCATTGGTTAGAGGACTCAAAGACCTTTCCAAAATGTCCAAGAACATGTGAAAAGCTTAAAAATTGAGCAAGTTATGCCTTGTGGAAGTTGGGAAATTTTTGGAAATTTTTGAAAGTCAACTTTACTTCAAATGATCCAAAAATGCAAATGGGCCCATTTTTCTTCCAAGTTTCTTCATGCCAAGCCTATGCACGACCATTAAGCCCAAGGGGAAGTATTTTCTCAATTTTTAAATTATTTATTTGAATTTATATTAATATTAATTCATTTAAATCATTTAAATATATAGAAAATATAAATTTGACCTAAAAAAATCTTTTTGTGCACATTCTACTCTCAAGATTTCGTGTACAATTAAATATGGCAAGTTTTGGTGTGATTGGAGCATGATTGAACCAAATTACATGTGAAAAAGATTCAAAAAAGATTTTACAAAATCAAATATGCAAAAAATTGAATTCATGAGATTTGGTGCAAATTTGTTGACCTAGCATGCTCACTATATGATCAGGAACGCAAACCTAATGCCTTTACACTCTAAGCTGCGCTGAAAACTCCTTTGCAAACTTGATTTTTTTTCCATAAAACACAAAACTGATTTCAAGGTTACAAGTGGTTTTAAGCCCTAATTCTTATACCAAAAGCTTGCTCGTGGACTCCTGATCATATTCCAATCACAAACGACAAGCAAAGCTTCAAGAATCGGTATCAAGAACTCAGACTGTATCTCAAAATTCTTGAAATCGCATAGCATAATTCAAGCATCTTTTTGCATTTTTCTTTATTGATTCATGTTTATCATAATGTTTTGAAGCTAACTGGTATGTTTAATTGAGTTTTTCTATGCCATACAAGATTATGCCATGATCGAACATTAGGGTTTCTGGAGCTTCAAAATTAGGGGTTCTTACTAGAGGAAAAATTGGGATCTCTAACCACCATCATTCAAACCGGTGCATTGAGACGAAAGCAATGGAACCCTCGCGCTCAATTTATGAGCGTTAGGGACCTAATCGCTATTTTCTTGAAACCAGCTTTAGACCACGCCCAGAAAACCGTTTCCATAGGCTTGTGTTTTCAGAAAAAATAAAAAGAGAACGAAGACGATGATGCGTTGGCAAGCATTGGTTGGATCTTTTAAATTTTCACGCGTTTGATCATTAATGCATTCGTTCTTGCTTTTTGTTATTTTTGTGTTATTAATATATCAAACAGGTTAAGTGGCACAGATGGCAAGCGCTTATTGTTTCAACCTCCATGACCTGGGTTCGAGTCCCAGGTCTGAGTAATTTCCATATTCTTTTTCCATTAGTAATTACATGCAGGCATAACGTTAAGACTCACCATGCACGTTCAAGGATCAACATACACGCGTCCAGTTCCATCAATCAAAAGGTCAAGATTCAAGGAACACCATGTACCATAGTCAGACGTGTCATAGGCTTGCACAAAAGTCAACGAGTTCAAGGTTAATTGGGCCAGAATTCTAAGGCCTGTACCTCCTAAATTGGGACTACACCCCACTCTGGTTTGCAATTTCTTTTACTTATTTTTATTTTATTATTAATCATTATGTTATTTGTTTTATTGCTTTAATTTAATTAAATATTTTTTACAATACATAAAAAATACAGAAAATTCAGAAAAGACAAAAATATAGTATATATTTATTTTAATTATTTTTCATAAAAAAAACTTGCATGTGAATTAGTTAATTTAAATTAGGGTTTATTGTTAATTCTTTTCATAATAAAATATAAAAAATGTAGAATTAGGTTAATTAACAATTTTGATTCTTTTTCATATTTTCCCTTTTTACAGTAATAATTATTTATTTATTTCTCTTATTTTTTTTATAAGTAAATGTATATAAATAACGTAGATTTAAATTAGGTTAAAAATTCAATCTTTTTTCTTAATAGCTTAAAAAACATTAGAATTAGGGTTTGACGCTTCCTTTTTTAATTTCAATAAATTCTTTTTCTTTTAAATCTAAAAAACACAAAATACCAAAAACATTTAATTTTTTAATTCTCATTAACTTTTAATATTTTGCAAAAGGGTCCAACGCCCGTCGCTTTAATTATTTTGTTTCGCGCATTTTACTTTATCGTTTATTATAATTATGTAATTCTCCCAAAGCATTGTAATTTTTAATTTCTCGCACTTTCACTTTATTTTGCTTCATTTACTTTCCGCTAAATCGGGTCCGGTTTAATTTTGGCGATGTGGACCCGCGCCTTTGTAATAGTCGTAGATTTATTTTTCTCGCAAACTTTATAACTGTTAAATATGCATGCAAGAATGAATGGCCCTAAATAAAATCAAGCATAGATCACAATGAACTTGACAAAAGATAAATGCAAATGAAACTGACACACAAATTCGCACACACCACCCCTAGGGTACGCCTCACTGTTGCCTTTCGAAAGGTGATCGTCGAGTAGAGGATGTCTTAGTAAGTCCTCATGATCCGGGAACCTGGCATGAGGGTAGCTTCTAAGGTGTCTTCCCATTGCTCTGGTGATCACCATGTCCCTAAAAATCGAATTGACCCGAACACCTCCAACGGTGGTGCTACCTACCTCTCAATGGTGGGATGGCACTACTTTTAAGGACATTTATACAGACGAATTCCTTAGGGTAGGTAGGTTCTCAAGGATACTTGCTCTAATCTTCAAAACAAACTGAAATCTTTTCACACCAACACATTTTCAAAAGCTTTCAAAGCAAATTTTTCAAACACTCTGACGTACGAGTCGAACTGAAATTTTTCAAAGAAACTTTTTTAAAACCCACAGTTGAAAAGCAAACAAACAATTTTGAAAACACATTGAGCAAGTATCTAAGAGCCCATGGATAACCATGGATAGAAAGGGTGCTAACACCTTCCCTTTCTATAACCCACCTCCCGAACCGAGAGCAATCTCTTAAAAGGAATTTTTCTGTGCTTTTGTCCTTTCCATTTGGAGAAAAATAAAAGATGGTGGCGACTCTTGCTTACCGCGACATTTCGCAAACCAGCGTTAAACAGTCAGTTCCAGATCCACCGATCACAGAACTGGCGACTCTGCTGGGGACAAACTTAAAGTGAGGTGTACCTTAGGGTTAGTTCATAACTGTGTTTTCAATTGTTTTCTTTGCTTGCTTTAAATTTGTGGGTTGCATCAGAGATACATAGATCCTAACCCGGATCTGGGGATACCCTGTTTAGGTAGCATAAGCTGTGAGGGACCTGTCCGGCGTAGACCGACACAGGTGAAACAGTGGCTACGTTGGTGTGGCACCTTAGTCTGTACCGATATCCCTTGTGTCGCAACGAGGAGAATATGGGTCTTCTAAGGAGTCATTAAGCACCAACAACCTTAGAACCTTAATTGACACAACTTGGCCTTTAGAACAGTAGCAGTATGCTACGCCCATTGAGGCTAAACTCTCGTGATGGTTCTGGCCGCAAGAAAAGATTGCGATGCTGGAGTTATGACCGATTGAGGGTAGTCAATGATATTGGGATCCTCTAAGAACCCGGTTACTTTTGATTAGGACAGGTATGAACCAACAAACTGAAAGAGGGTAGTACCTAGACCTCATGCTGGCCTAAACTTTAGGGGCTTGCCTTGTGTGACTTGTGTGCCTTACTATGTTTGCCTTTGTATCTGTATGTGGTGTGCTTTATCATAACATCATAGCATCATGAGCATTGCATGCATCCTGCATAAGAACTGACCGTTTCAAAGACAAGAGGGTTTCATCTTTGCTCTGTTTTGTAGGACATTATGATGCCTGTGCGAAGGAATACTATCCGGTTCAACTTTGTTCGTTCACCTGAGTTGCTTGATGAATTGGTTAGCAGAATTCCAAATACCACCTCCTTCATTCAGAGGCATGGTTCTCTTCTCAGTTTAGTCACTGCAAAGCGGGATCAACAGTTGATGAGTGTTCTGACCCAGTTCTATGACCCTCAGTACCAGTGCTTCACCTTTCAAGACTTCCAGCTGGTCCCTACCCTGGAAGAGTTCTCTGATTTACTTAGCATCCCTATCTTGGATCAGACTCCCTTTACTGGTTGGGAAAAGACCCTCAGGCTTGAGGACATTGCTGCAACTCTTCCTTTGACCCATCAAGAGGTAACAGACAACTGGGTAACTAGAAGCGGAGTTAAGGGTTTCTTGGCCAAGTTCCTAATTGGCAAAGCTAACAATTTCTGGAATGACCTGGACTTTAGGGCATATGAAGACATCTTGGCTCTCCTAATTTATGGGTTAGTCCTGTTTCCTAATCCTGACAACTTCATCAATGTCACTGCCATAAGGATCTTTATGTCTCAGAATCCAGTGCCCACTCTCTTGGGTGACATCTTGCAACAACTTCATGCCCGTACTACCCGAAGACGAGGAACCCTATGGTGTTGTATCCCTTTGTTGGTGAGGTGGTTTATTTCGCACCTCCCTAAGTTCGTACTGAAGAACCAAGAAGGAAGAGGTTGGGCTCACAGGTTAATGTCTCTCACCGATAAAGACATCATTTGGACTTGCAGAGGTTTGGATGAGATAGCTATTATTGATCGATGCGGGGAGTATCCTAATGTTCCTCTGATTGGTACTCAAGGAGGGATCTCTTACAATCCATGTCTAGCACTCCGTCAGTTTGGAAGAGCAAGAAGAGCAGGCCCCCATGAGATGTTGGTGCCTCACATCAGTTTCGAGTTTCAGGTGGATAGTGATGAGCTGCGTCGTAGGTTCATCAAGGCTTGGGACAAGGTTCATAAAGCTGACCCACAAGAGCTAGGGCCAAAGACTTCTTTACCTATGGAAGCCTACTACAAATGGGTCCGCATCCGTGCTCAGAAGTTAGGTATGCCGTATGAAGCTGTCAGACCCGTCATTCTTGAGTGTCCTGATAAAGATGGTGTTCCTCCAACTGTCCTTCCTCCTCAGATACCTACTGATTATGAGACATTGAAGAGATCTTGGTCGCAGCTGCAAGAAGAGCGGGATTCTTACCGGGAAAAGTTCAACGAGCAGGAATCAAAGATCCAGAAGCTGACAAAGCAGTTGGAGAATGAGAGAGCTCTGAATGCCTACCTCCGTACTGAGAAGAGGAGACCATGGGATCAATGAGGAATTCTGAATGTGCCTTTACAGTTCTTATTTCCTTTCCAGTTGTTTCATTTCATGTAAACACCTAAGGGCAACTTGTTGAATAATTTCAGTTGCAAAGTTGAATCTAATAAAGTGTGTTCCTTTTTTGTTTACAAAGTTGATTCCCGATTTGTCTTTGAAAACATAATTCATACGCATTTCATACATCATGTGCATAGCAGGTTTTTCCCCTTTTTCAGGTTGCTTACAGTTCTTCGCTGTTTATTTCAGCATCATGAATCCCGGATCTGAATCAACAGAGACATCAATCAAGGCTCTTCAGGTGCAGAATGCACAATTCCAAGAACTAATCAAGGGTCTGGCTAAAGGCCAAGAAGAATTGAAAGCTATGCTCCTGAAGAAGGAGAAGAAGAAGAAGAGAAGAACTGTTCTGTTCAACTCAGGCCGAAGGTTTGGTAACACTCTACAACATGAAGAGGCTGGTTCTTCTGTTGGCAAGAGTCCTTCTCAGGCAGAAGTCAAGGTTCCTACTCCAGTGGTCTCCGACAACGAGACAGATTTTGATGAGGAACAGTATCCTCCTGCAGATGACAGGTACAAACAACTGGAGGACAGGTTGAAGGCTATGGAGGTGCAACAGGCACCTGGGCTGGATTTCGGAGATCTGGGTTTGTCGACTGGTATAATTATCCCGCATAAATTCAAAGCACCCACCTTCTCCAAGTATGACGGGGCATCTTGTCCCAAGCTGCATTTGAGGTCCTATGTTCGGAAAATTCAGCCGTACTCTGCGGACAAGAATCTATGGATCCACTTCTTCCAGGAGAGTCTTTCAGGGACTCATCTCGAATGGTTCTATCAGCTGGATGGGACCAAAGTTCGTAACTGGGAGGAGCTGGCTACTGCTTTCTACAAGCAGTATCAGTATAATGCCGACCTTGCCCCCACACGTACCCAACTCCAGGGTATGGTGTTAGGTGCAAGCGAAGGTTTTAAGGAGTACGCTCAGAAGTGGAGAGACCTGGCTGGCAGGGTGCAGCCACCATTGACTGATCGGGAGTTGGTTGACATGTTCTTGGGGACCCTATCTGGGCCATTTTTCAACCACCTCATTGGGAATTCTTCTGCTGGTTTCACTGATTTGATCTTGACTGGGGAAAGGATTGAAGCTGGGTTGAAGTCTGGGAAGATTGCGAAGGGCGCCTCATCTAGTTCAGAAAAGAAACCATTCAAGAAGGAGTCTAGTGCCGTGTATGGTTCCAGAAGATCAGAAAGACATGAGCACCGCCAATCTGTCAGTGCGGTCATGATTGCTAAGCCTGCTGCCGCTCCCTGGCCAAACAATACTCAGAAGGTGGAAAGACCCCGGAGAGAATTCTCCCGTTTAAACATGACTTTGTCGCAGATCCTGCCACAGTTACTCTCAACTAATTTAGTGACTGTCAGGGAGGCGCCAAAGTTCCCCAATACTGCGTCCCCCAAGTACAACCCGAATGCTCGTTGTGCTTACCACTCAGATAGCCCGGGGCACTCTACTGATGACTGCTGGGCATTGAAGAATAAGGTGCAAGACCTTATCGATGCAAAGGAGATACAATTCGAGGCGCCTGCAAAGCCGAATGTAGTTACTGCCCCTATGCCTCAGCACGGGGTAAATGCTGTTGATGAAGATGTTTATGCTGTTTCTGTGGATGATCTAGCCACTCCTCTAAAGATCGTTAAGAAGAACCTACTGCAGGCCGGTTTATTTCCGGGTTGTAGTGAGGGTTGCCTGTTCTGTGTTGTGTCCCCATCTGGTTGTCCCTTGCTAAAGTTAGGCATCCAAAGCTTAATGGATAGCAAGGAGATTCTATTCAAGAAGTCTGCTGTTCGTTTGGTTCCAATAGAAGAAGTCTCTGTGGTGACCATCTTCAATAATCCGATCCCGGCTCTCCAGAAGAAGCCCATCCAAATTCTGACCGTTGCACCTGTTACTATCACTGTTCCTGGGCCCCTGCCCTATGTATCTAACAAAGCTGTCCCTTGGCACTATGGGGCAGATGTATATATAAACGGAGTTAAACAAGAGCTCAACGCTGGCGCCAGCATCTGTGACATTACTGGCCCAGCCAAAGTTACCCGCAGTGGCAGGCTCTTCTCGCCTGACATTGCGCCACCTGCTGTCCGAAGACCGCTCCTGATAATTCCTGCAAGTACACCTACTCCCGTTGCTGATCAAGTTGTTGTTCCTGCTGCTGATCCGATTGTTTCTCCTGCTGCCGAGTCATCCAATGCTCGGGGCAAGGGAATTGAAACCGAGCCTGCCCAGATGGAGGCACCCATACCCATAGCCGCTGAGGCCTCCCCACAAGAGATGGAGGAGATTTTGAAGATTATAAAGAAGAGCGATTTTAATGTCGTGGAACAGTTGGGGCATACGCCCTTCAAGATCTCCATGCTCTCTTTACTGCTGTGCTCTGAGGCCCATGCAAAGGCCCTCATCTCATTCCTCAAGACGGCCCATGTGCCACATGAAACCTCTGCAGTCCAGTTCACCGATTGCGTGGCAAGTCTAACGGCAGACAATGGCTTGGGTTTCTCAGATGCTGATTTGACCGCAAAGGGGAGAGATCATAATGATGCTCTGCATGTCTCAATCGAATGCAGGGGCACCACCTTGGCACATGTGTTGGTTGATACTGGGTCATCTTTGAATGTGCTACCCAAGAAGGCTCTGGATCGTCTAGACTGTGAAGGCCTGGATTTGAAACCCAGCAACATTATCGTCAGGGCCTTTGACGGTTCAAAGAGGATGGTCCATGGAGAAGTTGACATTCCGATTCGGGTGGGCTCTCAGGTGTTCGACTCCACTTTTTATGTGATGGACATCCGTCCATCTTACTCTTGTCTGCTGGGTCGACCCTGGATACACAAGGCTGGGGCAGTGACCTCTACCTTGCATCAAAAGCTGAAGTACCCCGTCAGAGGGAAGATTGTCACCGTGCAAGGAGAGGAAGAATATATGGTGAGCCACCTGAACTCGTTCAGATACATTGAAATGGATGGGGAGTTCATTGAGACCCCCTTTCAGCATTTCGAGGAGGTATTTCCAATTGCAGCAGAAACAACAGAAGCAAGTGGTCCTTTGAAGATGGCTTCCCTGAAGGATGACAGGGCTGTGGTGCAGAAGGGTGAATGTGCCGACTGGGGCAGACTTCCAGACTTCACTCAGAAGACTGATAAACTTGGGCTGGGTTTCACCTCAGAAGGTCAGAGGGCTATGAGGAAAGCGAAGATCGGAAGGCCTCCGGTATTTATTAAAAGCTCAGAAGTGAATGCTATTGGGGATGCAGAGGAAGTAGACGAAGCAGAATTCAACAGCTGGATTTATCCGACGGCCGAAGACGGATTGAACAATTGGAGTGCAAAGGACCATACCCCTGTTACCTTTGTGACGCAGTAATGAATTCCTATGTTTTGTTATTTTGTAATAAACAATGATAAACTCTATGGCCCGGTGTCTTACCCGAGGCACCGTGGTTCTATTTGTGAGGGCATACAAACTGTCATTTTATACATCATGAATGAAAATTTTGGACGTTTTTCGCATTGCAAATATTGTGTTCCTTTTCTATCTTTCCTTTCCTTTACATAATTTTCAAAACAGCTGTATTTACACACACACTCACTCATACAGGTTCCAATCCACTCTGGATCTCACTGATAACAGCTCTGCTACTGCCAATTATGACTTCGAAAATCCGATCAACTTAGCCGAAGACGAAGGTGAAGATGATTGCGAAGTGCCTGGCGAGCTTGCTAGACTGTTGCTTCAGGAAGAGAGGGCAATTCAACCCCATGAAGAGCCAGTGGAAACCATAAACCTGGGTACTGAAGCAGACCGGAGAGAGGTAAAGATTGGTGCCAACCTAGAGCTCAGCGTGAAGCACGGTTAACCAAGATGTTACATGACTATATGGAGATCTTTGCCTGGTCCTACGAAGACATGCCCGGGTTGGATACCGATATTGTTGTCCATCATTTGCCGACTAGGGAAGACTGCCCTCCAGTTAAACAAAAGGTCCGTCGGATGCGCCCAGAGATGTCCGAGAAGATTAAAGCCGAAGTCATGAAACAGTTTGATGCCGGTTTCCTTGCAGTGACTTCTTACCCTCAGTGGGTTGCTAACGTGGTGCCGGTACCTAAAAAGGACGGCAAGGTCAGAATGTGTGTCGACTACAGGGATCTAAACAGGGCCAGCCCCAAGGATGACTTCCCTTTACCTCACATTGATGTCCTTGTTGATAATACAGCTCAGCACAAGGTATTCTCTTTCATGGATGGCTTTTCAGGCTACAATCAGATCAAGATGGCACCTGAAGACATGGAGAAGACTACATTTGTCACTCAGTGGGGCACCTTCTGTTACAAGGTCATGCCGTTCGGATTAAAGAATGCTGGGGCAACCTACCAACGGGCCATGGTTGCCTTATTTCACGATATGATCCATCACGAGATAGAGGTGTATGTGGACGACATGATCGCTAGGTCCCAGACTGAGGAAGAGCATCTAGATCATCTGCAGAAATTGTTTGACCGGTTGAAACTATACAAGCTGAGACTGAACCCGAACAAGTGCACCTTCGGGGTAAGATCGGGAAAACTGCTAGGCTTCGTGGTCAGTGATAAAGGTATTCAAGTGGACCCTGCTAAGGTCAAAGCTATTCAAGAGATGCCAGTTCCTAAGACAGAAAAGGAGGTCAGAGGCTTTTTAGGACGCCTGAATTACATCGCTCGATTCATCTCTCATCTGAATGCTACCTGTGAGCCAATCTTCAAGCTGCTGAAGAAAGATCAGGTAGTACGTTGGAACGATGAATGTCAAGCTGCTTTTGACAGAATCAAAGAGTATCTCCAAGAACCACCTATCCTTATGCCACCGGTTGAAGGGAGACCTCTGATATTATACCTAACAGTGCTTGATAACTCAATGGGGTGTGTGCTGGGGCAGCATGACGAGTCTGGCCGAAAAGAGCATGCCATTTATTACCTTAGCAAAAAGTTTACCGACTGTGAGACCCGATACTCACTGCTTGAGAAAACTTGCTGCGCTTTGGTATGGGCTGCTCGCCGGCTGAGACAGTATATGCTGACTCATACCACCTTGTTGATCTCAAAAATGGATCCGATAAAATACATATTCGAAAAGCCTGCTCTGTCTGGGAGAATTGCAAGATGGCAAATGATCTTGACGGAATACGACATTCAGTACACAACCCAGAAAGCCATCAAGGGGAGTGTATTGGCAGACCACTTAGCTCATCAAGCTGTAGATGACTACCAATCAATGAACTTCGAGTTTCCGGATGAAAGCATCATGATTGTAACTGATTGTGAAGTACCTGGACCGGATGAAGGACCTGAACCAGGATCCCGATGGTCTATGCACTTTGATGGAGCTTCCAATGCTTTGGGAAATGGTATCGGCGCCATAATCATATCTCCACAAGGTACTCATACTCCACTCACTGCCCGGCTATGTTTCAACTGTACCAACAACATGGCGGAGTATGAGGCGTGTATCATGGGTCTTCAAGCTGCGATCGACCTAAGGATCAAATTTCTAAGTGTCTTCGGAGATTCCGCTCTTGTGATCAATCAGATCAAAGGAGAGTGGGATACGAAACATCCAAACTTGATTCCTTACAGAGAATGTGTGTTGACCCTGATTCCCCACTTTACAGAGATAACCTTCGAACACTTTCCAAGAGAAGAGAATCAGTTAGCGGACGCGTTAGCTACAATGTCTTCAATGTTCAAGGTCAAATGGGATAATGAAGCCCCCCGGATCATCATCTGGAAACTGGACGAACCGGCATACTGTTGTGATCTCGAAACTGAATTGGTAACTGAGAAGCCTTGGTACCACGAAGTGAAGAGATATCTGGAAGCTCAGGAATACCCTGAAGATGCCTCTGTCAACGATAAGAAATTCCTGAGGAGGTTCGCAGCCAAGTTCTTCCTAAGCAACGGCATCTTGTACAAAAGAAACCACGATTCAACCTTACTGCGTTGTGTGGACAAAACTGAAGCAGAACGAATCATGGAAGAGCTACATGAAGGGACCTTTGGTACACATTCTAGTGGACATACTATGGCTAAAAAGATCCTACGGGCAGGATATTATTGGTCCACAATGGAAGCTGACTGCTACCAACACTCCAGGACATGCCACAAGTGCCAGATCTATGCAGACAAGGTGCATGTTCCTCCGGTTCCCCTGAATGTTCTGACTGCGCCTTGGCCGTTTGCAATGTGGGGCATAGACATGATTGGCGAGATCAGACCTACGGCATCCAATGGACATCGCTTCATCCTAGTGGCGATTGACTATTTTACAAAGTGGGTTGAGGCAGCATCCTATGCTACAGTAACCAAGACTGTTGTGGCACGGTTTATTCGGCACAATCTGATCTGTCGGTACGGCGTCCCTGAGCGAATTATTACAGACAACGGTACCAATCTGAACAACAAGATGATTGCCGAGCTTTGCGAACAGTTCAAGATACAGCACCACAATTCTTCTCCTTACAGACCGAAGATGAATGGGGCTGTAGAAGCAGCAAATAAGAACATCAAGAAGATCGTGCAAAAAATGACAGTAACTTACAAAGATTGGCACGAGATGTTACCGTTCGCTCTGCATGGGACCGTACCTCAGCTAGGACGTCAACCGGGGCAACTCCCTTCTCTCTGGTTTATGGCATGGAGGCAGTCTTGCCGATCGAAGTGCAAATTCCCTCTCTCCGGATAATGAAGGATGCAAATCTGAACGAAGATGATTGGATCCAGACACGACTTGACCAACTCAATCTCATTGACGAAAAGAGACTTGCTGCTATCTGTCATGGTCAGACGTATCAGAAACGAATGATCAGGGCATTTAACAAAAAGGTCAGACCACAGGAATATCAAGTCGGGGATTTGGTGATCAAGCGAATCATCCTTCCTCAGAGTGATCCAAGGGGCAAATGGACTCCCACATATGAAGGGCCATTTGTGGTTAAGCATGTGTTCTCAGGAGGAGCAATAATATTAACCAACATGGATGGTGACGACCTTCCTCACCCCGCCAATGCAGACATGGTTAAAAAATACTACGCATGAAAACAAGACCCGCTAGGCTGACATGCCTAGGCAAAAATTAGGGCTTCCCGTCGAACCAAAAGGGTTCGGGCAAAATGAAGGGATGAAAATAAAAAAATCTGTACACCCGGCAAGTCGAAAACCTGAAAAGGCGGCTTGGGCAAAAATGGGTATCCCGGTGGACTGAAAACCCGAAAGGGCGGTCCAGGCAAAAATAAGGGATAAAAGCGTAATACTATGTCTCATTGGATCACTTTGCATCCAGAATCCGGTATCTACATCAAGTTCAAACAGCATCGATCAGTCAGCTTCACCTTCAACCAAAGTCATCAAGTGATGAGACGCTCGGAGTTATAAAGGCAATAGCAGAGTTGAAACCCAGTGGATCATTCATCTTTCACACAGCTGTTTTATTTTCTTTTGTACAAAACTTGTATAAACTCTTTTGTTCGGCGACGTACCTCTTACTAGGACGTCAGCCTCTTGTACACAAAACGCCTATTCACAGGCCATTCAAAAATCAATACAAATATATTTTTCAGTTAAATGTGCCAAGTGTTTTTCTTTTTCTGTTTTGTTTTGCGAAGAACGTCCAAGGTTCAATTTGTGATGTATGCATTGACAATAATTTGCTAACTCATAAATATTTGCCCACGAAACAAAGGAATTAATTGCAGGTAACACTAGAAACAGGGGCAATAAAGAGTTGTCTAAACAATCCAATTGTTCTATCCTCCAAGGTACCAAGATAGGTTCAGCTAAAGAACATGATCAGTATATCTGAATTCCCCAGAGACTGATTAAACAGTACATTCCTCTCCAAGCAAATCATCAAATATCAAGGAAATTGAGTATCCTCCAGCCGATCTCAAACATTCCCCAGCAGCAATACATATATTCTTAACAAGCATCCCCGGCAGTCTTGGTCTAAAGATTGTTTCCCGGCAGCATACCAACATTCAAAGGAATCACTTCCCCGCAGTCCAAAACTCCCCCAGAAGAGTCCAATCCAGCTTCACCAGCAAAGTTGGAATTCATATCTCCCCAAGCAGTAAGCTTACCCCCAGTAAATTCTGGAAGCTTATCCTCCCAGAGCACGAACGCGTCGTCTGGCTTTATTTAAAGAGTTATTTCCTTAACAGGATATAACTGGGTTATCCTCAGCCAAAAGCCATGGAAAGAGCGTCGTCAACAAAGTCTTCTTACCCCAGCGAAGTCTATCAACGCTTCCTATACAACGGTATCCTCAGCAGGTTATTCTCAATAATTCAAGCAAAGCATCTCTATCCCCACAGAGTATTGCTTCCCAGCATAGTCGCTAGAGTATCCTTTCTCCCCGCAGACTCTTCATTTGCCAAGTTTATTCCTCAACGGAGTTATCTTCTCCTACCGGTATTCTTGCAGTTATCATCCCCAGCGGAAGCAAAATCTATTCTTCAACGTCAGCCCAGGATACAACTTCCCGGCACCCGTCAAGGATCCACTTTCCTAGACGAAAACATACATAAAACTTCACATACATCATCATAGCATGCATAACGCACTGCATCATACACGTCTCCTTTATGTTGAGAACATCATTGCTTGATCCATATCATGCATTGCATATGACTAACTTTTACCTTTCAGGAAAGATGCAGTTTAAAGTCTCAATCACATTTCAAGACCTAGACCGGTTCAGTTAAATCGACCCTAAGATTTTCCTGATGCTTATCTAGTCAAAGGCCTTCTCTGGTTCAGTCAGATCGACCCTAAGATCTCCCTGATGCTTATCCAGTTGAAGATATTTCAAGACCTAGACCGGTTCAGTTAAATCGACCCTAAGATTTTCCTGATGCTTATCCAGTCAAAGGCCTTCTCTGGTTCAGTCAGATTGACCCTAAGATCTCCCTGATGCTTATCCAGTTGAAGATGTTTCAAGACCTAGACCGGCTCAGTTAAATCGACCCTAAGATTTTCCTGATGCTTATCCAGTCAAAGGCCTTCTCTGGTTCAGTCAGATCGACCCTAAGATCTCCCTGATGCTTATCCAGTTGAAGATGTTTCAAGACCTAGACCGGTTCAGTTAAATCGACCCTAAGATTTTCCTGATGCTTATCCAGTCAAAGGCCTTCTCTTGGTTCAATCAGATCGACCCTAAGATCTCCCTGATGCTTATCCAGTTGAAGATATTCCAAGACCTTGTCCGGTTCAGTTAAATCGACCCTAAGATTTTCCTGATTCCTACCCAGTCAAAGGCCTCTCTGGTTCAGTCAGATCGACCCTAAGATCTCCCTGATTCTTATTCCAGTAGAAGACACCCAAGATTTTTCTCAACGAGCGTTGTTGAAGTTAAAGACACCCAAGATTTTTCTCAACGAGCGTTGTTGAAGTTAAAGTCGCCCAAGGTTCTCTTACCATTCATGCTAAGGCAGTAACCATCCCTGGTTCATTCATCAGCGTTTGAAGCTCCAGATTCAGCTCCTGTAACCAGTCAGGACACATCTATACCAAGCATCTAAAATCAGCTCCTGCAACGTGTCAGGTACTCATTTTCTCTTTTGCAGGTATGCAGGTTCTCGCTAAGGAATCTCTTACGCAATCAGCATCCAGATGGCATCTATAAGCCCATCATCCTATCCAGCAATCTCCAAATGGCATCTATAAGCCCATTCCACAATCACTGCCACTATGTGAGCGCAAATTTCTGGGCACTCTAGTGTCCAATCATCTTCTACCCTCGGATTACGAAAGGCACGCCAGCCAATCTGCATCCTCAGGTCTAAGAAGATTGAACAGGGGCAACTGTTGCACCCCAAAATTTGCCCTCCCATATGCTCCAAGATTTGTCAAGCCAAGTCATAAAATTCCCCAAGGGTTATGCAGTTCAACTGTCTCCTATACAGTCAAAACTAGGGTTTGTGTTCTGATCAAAGAAAGGAAGTTTTCAAATGCCCAATCAAGTCTCATATGCTCACAAACATGGTCAAGTATCCTCATATCAAGTTTCAAGGCATTCAGCTCAAAATTGCACAGTCAAAACCCTAGATTGCACTACAGTCAACTGTAGGGGCAAAATGGTCATTTGACAGTCAAAAGTTCAAATTTTTGGTCAATATGTCATTTTGAAGCCACAAACATCATTTGATCAATGCTTGATCATGATTCTCAAAATTTGGCTCAGAAATCATCAAAGATGCAAAAGTTACTATATTTGGACAGCTGAAAAAGTCAACTGAAATTGACCAGGGCATAACTTTCACATGGATTATCAGAAAATTTCCATCCAAAGCTCATTTTGAAGAGAAAGACATTTACTACAACTCATCTTCATACTTCAAGTCCAAGAAATGCTCTCACAAAAAGTTATCAATTTCAACATTATAGGTCATTTTCAAAAGTTAACAAAAAGGGACTTTAAGTCAAAGGCCATAACTTGAGATTGGTAAATCAAAATGACATGGGACCAAAGGCATTGGTTAGAGGACTCAAAAAACTTTCCAAAATGTCCAAGAACATGTGAAAAGCTTAAAAATTGAGCAAGTTATGCCTTGTGGAAGTTGGGAAATTTTTGGAAATTTTTGAAAGTCAACTTTACTTCAAATGATCCAAAAATGCAAATGGGCCCATTTTTCTTCCAAGTTTCTTCATGCCAAGCCTATGCACGACCATTAAGCCCAAGGGGAAGTATTTTCTCAATTTTTAAATTATTTATTTGAATTTATATTAATATTAATTCATTTAAATCATTTAAATATATAGAAAATATAAATTTGACCTAAAAAAATCTTTTTGTGCACATTCTACTCTCAAGATTTCGTGTACAATTAAATATGGCAAGTTTTGGTGTGATTGGAGCATGATTGAACCAAATTACATGTGAAAAAGATTCAAAAAAGATTTTACAAAATCAAATATGCAAAAAAATTGAATTCATGAGATTTGGTGCAAATTTGTTGACCTAGCATGCTCACTATATGATCAGGAACGCAAACCTAATGCCTTTACACTCTAAGCTGCGCTGAAAACTCCTTTGCAAACTTGATTTTTTTCCATAAAACACAAAACTGATTTCAAGGTTACAAGTGGTTTTAAGCCCTAATTCTTATACCAAAAGCTTGCTCGTGGACTCCTGATCATATTCCAATCACAAACGACAAGCAAAGCTTCAAGAATCGGTATCAAGAACTCAGACTGTATCTCAAAATTCTTGAAATCGCATAGCATAATTCAAGCATCTTTTTGCATTTTTCTTTATTGATTCATGTTTATCATAATGTTTTGAAGCTAACTGGTATGTTTAATTGAGTTTTTCTATGCCATACAAGATTATGCCATGATCGAACATTAGGGTTTCTGGAGCTTCAAAATTAGGGGTTCTTACTAGAGGAAAAATTGGGATCTCTAACCACCATCATTCAAACCGGTGCATTGAGACGAAAGCAATGGAACCCTCGCGCTCAATTTATGAGCGTTAGGGACCTAATCGCTATTTTCTTGAAACCAGCTTTAGACCACGCCCAGAAAACCGTTTCCATAGGCTTGTGTTTTCAGAAAAAATAAAAAGAGAACGAAGACGATGATGCGTTGGCAAGCATTGGTTGGATCTTTTAAATTTTCGCGCGTTTGATCATTAATGCATTCGTTCTTGCTTTTTGTTATTTTTGTGTTATTAATATATCAAACAGGTTAAGTGGCACAGATGGCAAGCGCTTATTGTTTCAACCTCCATGACCTGGGTTCGAGTCCCAGGTCTGAGTAATTTCCATATTCTTTTTCCATTAGTAATTACATGCAGGCATAACGTTAAGACTCACCATGCACGTTCAAGGATCAACATACACGCGTCCAGTTCCATCAATCAAAAGGTCAAGATTCAAGGAACACCATGTATCATAGTCAGACGTGTCATAGGCTTGCACAAAAGTCAACGAGTTCAAGGTTAATTGGGCCAGAATTCTAAGGCCTGTACCTCCTAAATTGGGACTACACCCCACTCTGGTTTGCAATTTCTTTTACTTATTTTTATTTTATTATTAATCATTATGTTATTTGTTTTATTGCTTTAATTTAATTAAATATTTTTTACAATACATAAAAAATACAGAAAATTCAGAAAAGACAAAAATATAGTATATATTTATTTTAATTATTTTTCATAAAAAAAAACTTGCATGTGAATTAGTTAATTTAAATTAGGGTTTATTGTTAATTCTTTTCATAATAAAATATAAAAAATGTAGAATTAGGTTAATTAACAATTTTGATTCTTTTTCATATTTTCCCTTTTTACAGTAATAATTATTTATTTATTTCTCTTATTTTTTTTATAAGTAAATGTATATAAATAACGTAGATTTAAATTAGGTTAAAAATTCAATCTTTTTTCTTAATAGCTTAAAAAACATTAGAATTAGGGTTTGACGCTTCCTTTTTTAATTTCAATAAATTCTTTTTCTTTTAAATCTAAAAAACACAAAATACCAAAAACATTTAATTTTTTAATTCTCATTAACTTTTAATATTTTGCAAAAGGGTCCAACGCCCGTCGCTTTAATTATTTTGTTTCGCGCATTTTACTTTATCGTTTATTATAATTATGTAATTCTCCCAAAGCATTGTAATTTTTAATTTCTCGCACTTTCACTTTATTTTGCTTCATTTACTTTCCGCTAAATCGGGTCCGGTTTAATTTTGGCGATGTGGACCCGCGCCTTTGTAATAGTCGTAGATTTATTTTTCTCGCAAACTTTATAACTGTTAAATATGCATGCAAGAATGAATGGCCCTAAATAAAATCAAGCGTAGATCACAATGAACTTGACAAAAGATAAATGCAAATGAAACTGACACACAAATTCGCACACACCACCCCTAGGGTACGCCTCACTGTTGCCTTTCGAAAGGTGATCGTCGAGTAGAGGATGTCTTAGTAAGTCCTCATGATCCGGGAACCTGGCATGAGGGTAGCTTCTAAGGTGTCTTCCCATTGCTCTGGTGATCACCATGTCCCTAAAAATCGAATTGACCCGAACACCTCCAACGGTGGTGCTACCTACCTCTCAATGGTGGGATGGCACTACTTTTAAGGACATTTATACAGACGAATTCCTTAGGGTAGGTAGGTTCTCAAGGATACTTGCTCTAATCTTCAAAACAAACTGAAATCTTTTCACACCAACACATTTTCAAAAGCTTTCAAAGCAAATTTTTCAAACACTCTGACGTACGAGTCGAACTGAAATTTTTCAAAGAAACTTTTTTAAAACCCACAGTTGAAAAGCAAACAAACAATTTTGAAAACACATTGAGCAAGTATCTAAGAGCCCATGGATAACCATGGATAGAAAGGGTGCTAACACCTTCCCTTTCTATAACCCACCTCCCGAACCGAGAGCAATCTCTTAAAAGGAATTTTTCTGTGCTTTTGTCCTTTCCATTTGGAGAAAAATAAAAGACGGTGGCGACTCTTGCTTACCGCGACATTTCGCGAACCAGCGTTAAACAGTCAGTTCCAGATCCACCGATCACACCTACAAAACAGGAACAAAGATGAAAAATCCAAACCCTTGAAATGGTTAGTGGATGCATATGATGCTTCATGATGTCCATGATGTTATGCACAAGCATATATGTACAAACAAGTCACACAAGTTCCTAGTTTCAGGCTTGCATGGGGTTTCATTGGTAAGTACCCTGTTGAAGTTTAGTTGGCTCAACATGTCCTATAAATAGTAACCGGGTTCTAAGGAGCTCAATATCACTGGATTATTTTCTGTGTTCATTGTTTTAGTTTAGCCACTTTACTGGCGACCAAAATATTCCAAGAAAACAACCCTCAATGAGTGTAGTATCGAGTATCTACCAACTTCGAACTACACCAAAGTCGGTCATCTCACTACCCCTAAAAAGGCCAAGTTGGTCAAGTAAAGGTTCTAAAAGTCCACTAGTGCTTCATGACATCACTCAGCGGCCCCGTATTTTCTTTGATTAACTCAAAGGCTACCGGTACCCACAAATATGTCGCACTAATATAGCTATTGCTTCAACCATGTCGGTATACCCCGCACAGTTTCCACAACATATTGTTATTTACCTATGAATGTTTCCCAAATCCGGGTAGAGGATTTCAAACCCAAACAATAGAACCAATTGTAAAGCAATCAAAGCAAACAAGGTAAGCATGTAAAGGTGATCTAAACCCTAAGGTAACCCTACTTTTAGACATATCCCTAGCAGAGTCGCCAGTTCTGTGATACGGTGGGAGAACTGACTTGAGGTTTTGCGTTTGTGTTCGCAAATGTTTCGGTTTAGCAAGAGTCGCCACCGACTTTTTATTTTATCCAAAGGAAAGGTCAAAAAGCAGAGGAAATACCTTTGATATGTTTTCTTGGGTTCGGGGGGTAGATTATGAAAAGGGAAGGTGCTAGCACCCTTTTCATCCATGGTTTTCCATGGGCTCTTAGTTACTTGTTTAGATCACTTGCTTTTGCTTTTCAATTGTTTGAAATGGTGCTTTTGTGTGTGGTTTTGAAAGTATTTTGAAAAGAGGCCTTCGTCTAGGAAACCTTTGTAATGATTCTTGTTTTAATGTATACAAAGGTGTTTGTCTTTTGAAAAAATGTTTCAATGTTTGAAAGTTTGTTTTTTGGGAAATGTTTTGAAATTGTGTTGTATTTGAAAATAGAAAGGATGTTTGCAAGTTTGATCAAGTAAATAGGAGTTCTCTACCCTACTCAAAGATCTTTCCTACACATTTTTAACCCTTATACATTGTTGTTTTACCATTGTATTTGGTAAACAACCTTGTGTTTGGATGTTAAACGGGACAGGCGCGGGTCATCGTATGACCATGATAGCAATTGTGCCAAGTATCTTAGCAAGTTTTTTAAGGGACTATATCATTTTTGTATAGGCAACCAAGATAGCGTCATCGAGGGACTATGATCTTTTGTTTTGTTTTTGTTTTGCCAAGATACCTAGCATGCATACCATGGCTATGTTTTTAAGGCAACAAGTGGATGAAACCCTAGGGGTGCTTGTGTGTATTGTGTTGTCATTTTTTCATGCATTTTGTCTTGTGTTTAGTCAAGCTATTTGTTTTGATTTTGGTCTTTTGCATATAAACCCTAGTTTTACTATCATGGCATATTAAAGCGATAAAATGCGTAAAAGTAAATCTAAGACTATTACAACATTGATGTGGGGAGGGGGATATAAGTTTGAATAAGGGGATATTGCTCAAAATAAAACCCTAAAACTATTACAACCAAATTGAAATATTGCACAAGATAAATAAATAGACAAATATTTAAATGTACAAACAAATATAAATATGCAAAGGAGTTTTTGTATTTATTTTTATGTATGTAAAATAAATTATTTTTATCTAAAAATAAGAAAACTATTAATGATTTTTTTGGAAAGGGTAGAAAACCCTAGTTTTTGTTTTAAGAAAATATATATTCTAAATATTTATTTATTCATTTTTTATGTACAAGAAAATAAATAAAAATATATATAAAAGTGTTAAAAAATAATATTTGTGAGAAAATAATATTTTAAGTGTATAATATAATAAAATAAAAATATGTAAGTATTTTAATTTTATTTACAAATTTATTTAAGAAAATAAAAGTATTTAACCTAATAAACTATTTTTTGTCATAAAAAATAATAAAAATAATAAAATAAAAATGTGAAAATTTAAGAAAATATTTTTGGTGATTTTTAATATTTAGAAAAATAAATAAAAGTCAGAAATGTAAAAGAAATGAAAAAATATATGAAATATAATAAATGGGCCAAGGGGGTGTGAAAAGCAAGCTAGGGGGTGCCAATAGTCAAAAGAACCAAGCCCAGCCCATAATCCCTCCATCCCTGTCCTTGAGACAGAAGGAAAACGCGCGCCATGGTTCTAACCATATAAAAAAACTTAATCTAACTCTTAGAAACCAGAGAGAATTTCAGTGCCCCTAATTTATAACCTAATTTTTTCAGTAAGTTCAACTATCAAATACTCCTAGCTCAGTTAACATAAATGAATTCTATGCATATGTACAGCTCAAGGGCAATGAGGACTACGTTTTTTCTTCACAAACCTAAGCTTAATGATGCCTAAATAAGGAGATGGAAAGTTGGAAAATACCTGTTTCAGTCAAACTCGAGTATGGCAATGTAGTAACTTTTGGTGAGGCCTGAAGGACTTTTGAGCTTGCTTGATGTTCCCTTAACCTTCCCCAATGCTTAGTTTGCTTTGAAATGGCCTGAATATGCTTGTAGAACTCAACCTGCAAAGCTTCAAAGAAAAAATGGTGAGGCGTGAAAATGGAGTTACAGTGGCTTGAGAATGGTTGGGATAGTTTAGGTATGTTGTATGGAGTGTATTGGAACTGGTTTCAAGCAAAACGCACGAGTGGATTTTGTTTTTGAAGTGAATCTGCAGAACCTGCTCTGTTTTGACAAGAACTTGGTTTTTGGTGTTTAAGGGTGTTTGAGAGGCTTCAAGCTCGTGTTTCTGACCTTAGGCAATGTGTAAAACTTTTTTGAAATGAATACAACACTTGCTCTGATCAGATTCCAAAGTTGTGGAGCTTTTGCAAGTTGACTTGTTTTTGAAGCAAAAGTGGGAAGTGACAAAGGCAAGGCCTGTATAGGCTAGCTCCAACCCTACACATAGTTGGTACATCTTTCCTGATATTAGTGAACTTTGTTTGCATAAAGAAATCAGGTCCATGGCTCAAGATAAGCAATTTGACATAAAGTAAGCTTTATCAAAGTGGCAATGTTAACTTTTTGCCAAAAATGGATTAATCCTTTGTATAATGCTTCATAGATCAGAACAATGCCCTAATCCAATGTGTTTGCATTTAATTTATGATTGTGGAAAGGTTTAAGTCCTGTAAAACAAGTACAAGCATGCTTTGGACAGAATTGCAACTTGTATCAATGTGCAAAATGCCTTGGACAAAAGTGATGATTTGCCATTTTCAATCCTTCGATTCTCCCTAACCATAAATGATTTTGGAGAGTTCTTGGACATTTTGGAAAGCTTGTAACATGCTATACAATCCATATTTGAAATGCATTTTGATATTCCAATTGGAACTATGTGAAAAATTGCCATGAAGATAGGTCAAAATCCTGCCTAAACTAGGGCAAAATTTCATTAAGTTAGAAAGTTTTTGGACCCCTATTCACAAAATCATAACTTGAGATCCAAGCATCTTTTGGGAAAACTTTTAGAATCAAAGTTGTAGATTTTGTGGAGGAATACAACTTTCATGTTGGAAGTTTTCTTTGAATCCAATTGCATCATGGTGAAAAAGTTGGGAAAAAATAAGAAATTTTCATAACTTAGAAAATTTCTAAGTTATGAAAAATTTCCATTTTAAACCCTAATTTTCAAAATTAGGTTTCTTGGTGAACAAGTTTCATGTTTTGACACATCTTGATGAAAAATGACCCTTGGCATTTGATTTTGACCAAAAAGTAAAAGTTTAACTTTTCAGTGTACAGTTGATTTTTGATCAGTTGACTGAAAAATTCATCTGTCAATCCAATGCATTTGAGATCTTTTGAACCTTGTGATTAGGTCAAGATGATGCCATTGAGTCCTTGAAATCATGCTTGAACCCAATTTTTCATTGGCTAGGTAAAAAATCAGAAATTGCCCTTCTGCAGTCAAAACCCTAAAAATGACCATTTTGCCCTTTTGATGATCTGATCAAATTTCTTGAGGAGTTGTGGTCCAAACTTGATAAAATGGTTCATATGAGTCTATAATGTTGATGTGGATCAAAAATTATGAGATTTGACTATAAATTGGCCACAATTGACTTTTTCCTCAATACAGTTGATTTTTAGATCAATTGTCCAATTGACAGGGCAAAAATTTGATTCAAGGCTTGAAACTTGGTATGGGCAATCTTATAAGTCCAACATGAAGTATTAAAGTCACATGAGGCATTGGAAGTCCAAAAATCCTTGTGCAAACTCAAACCCTAATTTCAGGTCAACAGTGCAAGGAGATGTCTTGAGCTGAGCAAACCCTAATTTTGTCTTGAGTCCAAAGAGTCTTGTGAGGAAAATCTTGATAAAATGAGAGAGCAAATTTTGGGGTACAACACCCATGTCCTGGGTTCGAACCTGGGCGCTACTTTTGTGTTTTACATTTTTCTATTTTTTCAGTTTTTTGGCTTTTTGCAGGTTTGGGCTTAGTCCTTTGGGCCATAGTTTTTTTTGCTAACATGTTATCTCTAAATTGCTTGCCATACCCCCTGGTCCATTATTTCTCATACATTTTTATTTGATTTATTTTTGTGTTCATTAATATTTTCTTTAATGTATAAAAATCCAAAAAATATAAATTTCATAATATTGCATTTTTTATTTTATTTTAGTTTATTTTTCATATAAAAATATATTTCATTTTTAATATATACCATATATTTTCTTAATAAACTTGTAAAATATAATTAAAATAACATTTAGTTTAATTTATTCATTCCTTTTTCATATCATACTTATAAATATTTATTTTTGAATATATAAAAACTTTATATTTTTTATACAATATTATTTATTATTTTAATACAAAAAAAATATACAAAAATAGTATAAAAGAACTTTATTTTCTTTTAAAATAGAAATTAGGGTTAAAACCTCCCTTCTAAAAAATTAATTTCTTTTCCTTATAATTTTAGGTTTAGATTAAAATATCTTTTACATAAAAACAAAACAAAAATCTTTTCCTTACATGTATATTATATTGCATACTTAAATGTTGTATTTTATTTATTCTCATTCGTACAAATTCGATTTGGTTGTAATAATTTATTTAGCTTTATATTCTTACAAATCCCCATTCAAATTTGTATTCCCCCCTTCCATAAAATTGTTGTAATAGCCTAGTAATATTTACATTACGCAATTTACCACTTTACATGCCATGATTAGTAATTAGAGTTTGTATGATAAGATCGAAACAAAGCAAAATAGAAAACCCTAAATACAAGACAAAATCAAAGCATGAAAATGATACTGTTGTACCCCAAAATTTTCCCTCCCATATTTCTCAAGACATTGCGAGAAGAATCTCCAAGTGGCTCAAGAGTTGGTCAGACAAGCTATCTCCTAAGGCAGTCTACCCCAAATTAGGGTTTTGTGTTGCATCAAGATATTTGAATCCAAATGACCTAAAGTGCTCCCCAATGTCCTAATATGTTCTCAAGATCATCCATGTCAAGTTTCAAGCCTTGCAGAGGAATTTTGCTCAGTCAATTGCTCAAAGGTCCAAAAATCGATTGTGCTAGGGAAAAGGTCATCTGTGACCCAAATACAGTCAAACTTCAAGATTTTTTGTCAACATTATCATTTTGAAGGATATTTCATCATTTGATCAAGGGTTGATCATGATTCATCAAGGATTGCTCAAGATTCATTAAGATTCAAAAGTTGCTAAATTAGGGTTTGTGGGAAAAGTCAACTCAACTTTGACCAAGCATAACTTTCTCATACTTTATGATAAATGACCCATACAAAGCTCATTTTTAAGAGGAGGAAATTTCCTACAATCCGTCTTCATACCCCAAGATCAAAAAATGCACTCACAAGAAGTTATAAATTTGGACACTATAGGCTCCACATTCAATCATTATCATCATCAAATTCGAATCAAACCAAATCATGTGCAAAAAGATTGAAATGAATCAAATTTGGAAGGTTTTTCATGGAGAATCCAATCAAATTTGCAATCATTATTGGAGAAAGATTTGAACCAAATTTGTTACCCTAATACATTAAGCATTACATAAGCAAGCATAAGGGACGAAAATCAGGGTTGGAAACTGTGGAGAGAGGCAGAACAAGAATTGAAAAATTCACAAAAAGTGAGAGATCAAAGTCCAAGTTAAAGGCAGTTTTAGGCCACGAGGCCTGTTCCAATCGCTTCCTAAGCATTCACACAAGCTACCTGGATCAAAACCAAGCATTTTCAGACGTCCAAACGCGCTGGAAGTCTCACGTAACCCAACTCTGTTCTTGAAATTGAAACTCACCATTCTTGCATCCATTGAACAAAATAATTGCATATTTATAATTACAAGAACATTTTCAAGCTTTTGGTATTAACTAATTGTATTTATATGATATGTAGCAAGAATCACCATAATTAGGGTTCTTGGAGTTTTTTTTTTTTGGCTTTCTGTTTCAGGTGCAATTGGTCCATATGAAGGACATGGTTGAGATCAGGAGATCGTGACGAGTTCAAACATGTTCTTGGAAGTCGTCTACATTGCCTGAGGATGATTTTAGGAGTGAGCTGCGTTTTTAGCTGCGGATTCTAATTCGCAGGTAATATTACAGTAGTGGGAGGACAGGGACGAAGAGCTGTCACTCGCCCATTGGACCATTCAAATGAAACGCGCGCTTTTTGTGTTTTGCTGGAAATTATTTTGTTTTGATATATTATTATTAGTATGCGTTCTATTAACAATTGAAACAGTTTGGCTTAGCGGTGGACAAAGCGCATGTTTTCCCTTCAGGACCTGGGTTCGAATCCCAGGTCCCACACTTTCTCAATAATTTTGTTCTTCAGGTGATTCAATGCATACGCCTATTTGCAGCCTACCATACATCCTCATCCATTCAAATGCCAGATGGCCAAAGGCCAAATCTGATGGTCCATGATTGAAGGTCCACCAAGGCACCAGTCAACGTGTAAGCACCAGATCCCAGAAAGTCCACAAAGGCCAGCACAATTGGGCCTTCAGAATTACTACTCACACCACAAAAACAAGCCCAAACTCCTCTCTTCATTTATTTTGTTTGTTTATTTAATTGTTTTATTATTTTCATTTAATTTCTAACCAATCACAAAATTCCTTTTTTATCAAATAAAATCCCAAAAAATATTTTTTTTTATTTCAAGTCAAATTTTAAAACTTTTATTTTTTTTCTTAATAAATTTATTAATTAATTAGGTTTTAATTAGAAAACTTTAATTCTTTTTGTAAAATAAATAAAATTAATTAGACTTAATTAGTTTTTAACCATTAATTTAATTATTATTATTTCTTTCCTAAATAATCAAAAAAACTCCAAAAATAATTTATTTTTCATTTAATTAATTTATTAATTTAATTTAGTAGTTAATTTAGGATTTATTTCTTTCCTAAAATAAAAACAACAAAAAGATATTTTCTTTAACCAAAAAGGGTCAAAACCCTAATCATGCGTCCGATTTAATTTTGCGCCGTGATTTACTTTTTTATCCAATAATGTACCTGCTTCTGGATTGTAATAGTTAAATAGGACTTTTAATTATTATTTCTATTGCATTATTTTATTTTTCAAAGGGTTTGTCTTTGGCGATGTAAATACCCGACGCCTTGTAATTTAAATTCCGTATTTTATTTCCGTAAATTATAACTGCTAGATGTTTGATAATAGGGTTTGCATGACAAGACTGAATGTTAATCTTAAAATCAACCTAGATCACCCTTAACATGTGCAAAGATAAAAATAATTGAAAAAGACACACCCACACATGCACACTCCTAGGGTACACCCCACTTGGTTGCCTTCGTACACGGTCATTAAGTATAGGTCGTTTTAGAGGTCGCCCTCTTGTCTAAAAAGATCATAGTCGCCTCGAAATGGTTGCCTCGGATATTGTTGCCTTAAACAAATGATCTAAGACACTAGGGTTACCGCTAAGGCGTCCTAACATTGCTTTTGTGACCGTATGTCCCTCATTCGAATTGACCCTTAAACCCCAACGATGGTTCTACCTACTCATCAATAGTAGGATAGCATTGTCTAAAGGAAATTAGCATAGAACGATTCCTTTTTCGAGTAGGTAGATGGTTCTTAGATACTTGCTCTTAAAAAAAAACAAAAACTTTTCACACTTACACTTTTCGAACAAAGTTTTCAAAACACTTCATTACACCATTGAAGACAGAAGCAAGAGTTAAATCGAAGTTTCAAACAAAAACTTTTTCAAACCCACAAGCACAAAGAAAACAATTTTGAAAACAATTGAGCAAGTACCTAAGAGCCCGTGGATAACCACAGATAGAAAGGGTGCTAACACCTTCCCTTTCTATAATCTACCCCTCGAACCCGAGAAATATCTCGAAAAAGGAATTTTTCTGTGCTTTTTTCCTTTCCTTGTTGGATAAAATAAAAGTCGATGGCGACTCTTGCTTACCGCGACATTTTGCAAACACAAACGCAAAACGCAAACCAGCATTCCAAAAAAACAGTCAGTTCTTCCACCGTATCACAGAACTGGCGACTCTGCTGGGGACGTTAATAAGTGGGGTGTACCTTAGGAATAGTTCATCATCAAGTTTTCAATTGCTTGATTTGTATTCTTTATCTTTGTGGGTTTGAATCGGAGTTACTATAGATCCTAACCCGGATCTGGGGATACCTTTTAGGTAAGTAGCAATAGACTGTGAGGGAACTATACGGCGTAGACCGATACGGTTGAAGCAGTAGCTACGTTGGTGTGGCACTTTAGTTTTTACCGATATCCCTTGTGGTGGAACAAGGAGAATATAGGTCTTCTAAGGGGTCACTAAGCACCAACTGACCTTAGAACCTTTAATTGACCAACTTGGCCATAGAACAGTAGCAGTATGCTACACTCATTGAGACCAAACTCTCGCGATGATTCCGGCTGCAAGAAAAGGTTGCCAAACTGGAATTATGACCGATCGAGGGTGGTCAGTGATATCGAGATCCTCTAGAACCCGGTTACTATTTTAGGACAGGTTTGAACCAACTAAACTGAAAGAGGGTAATACCTAAACTCCCTTCCAGCTTGAAATCTAAGGGCTATCTGTGTGACTTGTTTGCCCTTACCATGTTTTCTATTTTTGAATACTTGTGGTGTGTCTCTTATCATAACATCATGCAACATGACATTGCATACATCTTGCATCAAGACTAGCCTATTTCAAAGACAGAGGGGATTCATCTTTGTTCTATTTTGTAGGTCATGGCACCCATGCGTAGAAACACTATTCGGATCAACTTTTTCCAGATTCCCACTAAGCTTAAGGAATTGGTTGCAAAGATGCCAGATACTTCTTCCTTTATCAGAAGACATGGGCACCTCCTTGATTTGGTCACCTCCAAGATGGATGAACAGATGATGAGTGTCTTAGTCCAGTTCTTTGATCCACTGTACCATTGCTTTACTTTTCCGGACTACCAGTTGGTCCCTACCTTGGAAGAGTTCTCTGATCTACTGGGTATATCCATTCTAGAGCAAACCCCGTTTACAGGTTGGGAGAAGATCCTTAGGCCGGAAGAGATTGCTTCATCCCTTCATCTGACAAAGGCTGAGGTAATGTTAAACTGGGAGACTAGAATTGGGACAAAAGGCTTCTTGACTAAGTTCTTGGTTGGTAAGGCTAATCAGTTCTTGGTCTGACAAAGACATGAAAATATTGATAGCATTCATATCTATAAGCTGGTCAGAGTTTGGGAACAAGACCAACCCATAGATGAGAAGAGCTACAATCTCCTCAAAAGCTTGCAGGTCTAGAGAATTCCAGCATTCTTGAGCTTTCTCAAACAGGAACTTTGCCAAGAAACCCTTGTCACCACTTCTGGTTTCCCAATGACCTTTGACATCAGATGGTTGCAAGTGTAGGGCTTGAGCAACATCTTCAGGCTTTGGATCTCTTTTCATACCGTTGTAGGGTAGTTGATTGAGAATAGGAATCCTCAAGAATTGATAAAATTCCTCCAAAGTAGGCACAATCTAGTAATCAGGAAATGTGAAGCAGTGGTGTAGGGGGTCAAAGAACTGGAAGAGATCTTTCACCATGTCTTCCTCTATGTTGGAGTTGACCAAGTTGAGAAGTCTACCATGTCTTTCAGTGAAGGGAGAATACTCTGGAATCTTGGAAGCAAGCTCCTTGAGTTGAGGAGGAATTATCACAAGATTGACCTGGATTGTTTTCCTGCGGAGTGATTCCATTACCTACAAAACAGGAACAAAGATGAAAAATCCAAACCCTTAAAATGGTTAGTGGATGCATATGATGCTTCATGATGTCCATGATGTTATGCACAAGCATATATGTACAAACAAGTCACACAAGTTCCTAGTTTTAGGCTTGCATGGGGTTTCATAGGTAAGTACCCTCTTGAAGTTTAGTTGGCTCAACCTGTCCTATAAATAGTAATCGGGTTCTAAGGAGCTCAATATCACTGGATTATTTTCTGTGTTCATTGTTTCAGTTTAGCCACTTTACTGGCGACCGAAATATTCCAAGAAAATAACCCTCAATGAGTGTAGTATCGAGTATCTACCAACTTCTAACTACACCAAAGCCGGTCATCTCACTACCCCTAAAAAGACCAAGTTGGTCAAGTAAAGGTTCTAAAAGTCCACTAGTGCTTCATGACATCACTCAGCGGCCCCGTATTGTCTTTGATTAACTCAAAGGCTACTGATACCCACAATTATGTCGCACTAATATAGTTATTGCTTCAACCATGTCGGTATACCCCGCACAGTTTCCACAACATATTGCTATTTACCTATGAATGTTTCCCAAATCCAGGTAGAGGATTTCAAACCCAAACAATAGAACCAATTGTAAAGCAATCAAAGCAAACAAGGTAAGCATGTAAAGGTGATTTAAACCCTAAGGTAACCCCACTTTTAGACATATCCCCAGCAGAGTTGCCAGTTCTGTGATACGGTGGGAGAACTGACTTGAGGTTTTGCGTTTGTGTTTGCAAATGTTTCGGTTTAGCAAGAGTCGCCACCGACTTTTTATTTTATCCAAAGGAAATGTCAAAAAGCAGAGGAAAGACCTTTGAGATGTTTTCTTGGGTTCGGGGGGTAGATTATGAAAAGGGAAGGTGCTAGCACCCTTTTCATCCATGGTTTTCCATGGGCTCTTAGTTACTTGTTTAGATCACTTGCTTTTGCTTTTCAATTGTTTGAAATGGTGCTTTTTTGTGTGGTTTTGAAAGTATTTTGAAAAGAGGCCTTCGTCTAGGCAACCTTTATAATGATTCTTGTTTGAATGTATACAAAGGTGTTTGTCTTTTGAAAAAATGTTTCAATGTTTGAAAGTTTGTTTTTTGGGAAATGTTTTGAAATTGTGTTGTATTTGAAAATAGAAAGGATGTTTGAAAGTTTGATCAAGTAACTAGGAGTTGTCTACCCTACTCAAAGATCTTTCCTACATATTTTTAACCCTTATACATTGTTGTTTTACCATTGTATTTGGTAAACAACCTTGTGTTTGGATGTTAAACGGGAAAGGCGCGGGTCATCGTATGACCATGATAGCAATTGTGCCAAGTATCTTAGCAAGTTTTTTAAGGGACTAGATCATTTTTGTATAGGCAACCAAGATAGCGTCATCGAGGGACTATGATCTTTTGTTTTGTTTTTGTTTTGCCAAGATACCTAGCATGCATACCATGGCCATGTTTTTAAGGCAACAAGTGGATGAAACCCTAGGGGTGCTTGTGTGCATTGTGTTGTCATTTTTTCATGCATTTTGTCTTGTGTTTAGTCAAGATATTTGTTTTGATTTTGGTCTTTTACATACAAACCCTAGTTTTACTATCATGGCATATTAAAGCGATAAAATGCGTAAAAGTAAATCTAAGACTATTACAACATTGATGTGGGGAGGGGGATACAAGTTTGAATAAGGGGATATTGCTCAAAATAAAACCCTAAAACTATTACAACCAAATTGAAATATTGCACAAGATAAATAAATAGACAAATATTTAAATGTACAAACAAATATAAATATGCAAAGGAGTTTTTGTATTTATTTTTATGTATGTAAAATAAATTATTTTTATCTAAAAATAAGAAAACTATTAATGATTTTTTTTGGAAAGGGTAGAAAACCCTAGTTTTTGTTTTAAGAAAATATATATTCTAAATATTTATTTATTCATTTTTTATGTACAAGAAAATAAATAAAAATATATATAAAAGTGTTAAAAAATAATATTTGTGAGAAAATAATATTTCAAGTGTATAATATAATAAAATAAAAATATGTAAGTATTTTAATTTTATTTACAAATTTATTTAAGAAAATAAAATTATTTAACCTAATAAACTATTTTTTGTCATAAAAAATAATAAAAATAATAAAATAAAAATGTGAAAATTTAAGAAAATATTTTTGGTGATTTTTAATATTTAGAAAAATAAATAAAAGTCAGAAATGTAAAAGAAATGAAAAAATATATGAAATATAATAAATGGGCCAAGGGGGTGTGAAAAGCAAGCTAGGGGGTGCCAATAGTCAAAAGAACCAAGCCCAGCCCATAATCCCTCCATCCCTGTCCTTGAGACAGAAGGAAAACGCGTGCCATGGTTCAAATCCTGTTCTCCTGCATACGTGCTTAAAAACAAAAACTTGCAACATGAAAGTTATAGCTCATCATGACACGATTCTAACCATATAAAAAACTTAATCTAACTCTAAGAAACCAAGGAGAATTTCAGTGCCCCTAATTTATAACCTAATTTTTTCTGTAAGTTCAACTATCAAATACTCCTAGCTCAGTTAACATAAATTAATTCTATGCATATGTACAGCTCAAGGGTAATGAGGACTACGTTTTTGCTTCACAAACCTAAGCTTAATGATGCCTAAATAAGGAGATGAAAAGTTGGAAAATACCTGTTTCAGTCAAACTCGAGTATGGCAATGTAGCAACTTTTGGTGAGGCCTGAAGGACTTTTGAGCTTGCTTGATGTTCCCTTAACCTTCCCCAATGCTTAGTTTGCTTTGAAATGGCCTGAATATGCTTGTAGAACTCAACCTGCAAAGCTTCAAAGAAAAAATGGTGAGGCGTGAAAATGGAGTTACAGTGGCTTGAGAATGGTTGGGATAGTTTAGGTATGTTGTATGGAGTGTGTTGGAACTGGTTTCAAGCAAAACGCACGAGTGAATTTTGTTTTTGAAGTGAATCTGCAGAACCTGCCCTGTTTTGACAAGAACTTGGTGTTTTGGTGTTTAAGGTTGTTTGAGAGGCTTCAAGCTCGTGTTTCTGACCTTAGGCAATGTGTAAACTTTTTTGAAATGAATGCAACACTTGCTCTTATCAGATTCCAAAGTTGTGGAGCTTTTGCAAGTTGACTTGTTTTTGAAGCAAAAGTGGGAAGTGACAAAGGCAAGGCCTGTACAGGCTATCTCCAACCCTGCACATAGTTGGTACATCTTTCCTAATATTAGTGAACTTTGTTTGCATAAAGAAATCAGGTCCATGGCTCAAGATAAGCAATTTGACATAAAGTAAGCCTTATCAAAGTGGCAATGTTAACTTTTTGCCAAAAATGGATTAATCCTTTGTATAATGCTTCATAGATCAGAACAATGCCCTAATCCAATGTGTTTGCATTTAATTTATGATTGTGGAAAGGTTTAAGGCCTGTAAAACAAGTACAAGCATGCTTTGGACAGAATTGCAACTTGTATCAATGTGCAAAATGCCTTGGATAAAAGTGATGATTTGCCATTTTCAATCCTTTGATTCTCCCTAACCACAAATGATTTTGGAGAGTTCTTGGACATTTTGGAAAGCTTGTAACATGCTCTACAATCCACATTTGAAATGCATTTTGAGATTCCAATTGGAACTATGTGAAAAATTTCCATGAAGATAGGTCAAAATCCTTCCTAAACTAGGGCAAAATTTCACTAAGTTAGAAAGTTTTTGGACCCCTATTCACAAAATCATAACTTGAGATCCAAGAATCTTTTGGGAAAACTTTTAGAATCAAAGTTGTAGATTTTGTGGAGGAATACAACTTTCATGTTGGAAGTTTTCTTTGAATCCAATTGCATCATGGTGAAAAAGTTTGGAAAAGTTGGGGAAAAATAAGAAATTTTCATAACTTAGAAAATTTCTAAGTTATGAAAATTTTCCATTTTAAACCCTAATTTTCAACATTAGGTTTCTTGGTGAACAAGTTTCATGTTTTGACACATATTGATGAAAAATGACCCTTGGCATTTGATTTTGACCAAAAAGTCAAAGTTTGACTTTTCAATGTACAGTTGATTTTTGATCAGTTGACTGGAAAATTCATCTGTCAATCCAATGCATTTGAGATCTTTTGAACCTTGTGATTAGGTCAAGATGATGCCATTGAGTCCTTGAAACCGTGCTTGAACCCAATTTTTCATTGGCTAGGTGAAAAATCAGAAATTTCCCTTCTGCAATCAAAACCGTAAAAATGACCATTTTGCCCTTTTGATGATCTGATCAAATTTCTTGAGGAGTTGTGGTCCAAACTTGATCAAATGGTTCATATGAGTCTATAATGTTGATGTGGATCAAAAATTATGAGGTTTGACTATAAATTGGCCACAGTTGACTTTTTCCTCAATACAGTTGATTTTTAGGTCAACTGTCCAATTGACAGGGCAAAAATTTGATTCAAGGCTTGAAACTTGGTATGGGCAATCTTATAAGTCCAACATGAAGTATGAAAGTAACATGAGGCATTGGAAGTCCAAAAATCCTTGTGCAAACTCAAACCCTAATTTCAGGTCAACAGTGCAAGGAGATGTCTTAAGCTGAGAAAACCCTAATTCTGTCTTGAGTCCAAAGAGTCTTGTGAGGAAAATCTTGATAAAATGAGAGGGCAAATTTTGGGGTACAACACCCATGTCCTGGGTTCGAACCTGGGCGCTACTTTTGTGTTTTACATTTTTCCATTTTTTCAGTTTTTTGGCTTTTTGCAGGTTTGGGCTTAGTCCTTTGGGCCATAGTTTTTTTTGCTAACATGCTATCTCTAAATTGCTTGCCATACCCCCTGGTCCATTATTTCTCATACATTTTTATTTGATTTATTTTTGTGTTCATTAATATTTTCTTTAATGTATAAAAATCCAAAAAATATATATTTCATAATATTGCATTTTTTATTTTATTTTAGTTTATTTTTCATATAAAAATATATTTCATTTTTAATATATACCATATATTTTCTTAATAAACTTGTAAAATATAGTTAAAATAACATTTAGTTTAATTTATTCGTTCCTTTTTCATATCATACTTATAAATATTTATTTTTGAATATATAAAAACTTTATATTTTTTATACAATATTATTTATTATTTTAATACAAAAAAAATATACAAAAATAGTATAAAAGAACTTTATTTTCTTTTAAAATAGAAATTAGGGTTAAAACCTCCCTTCTAAAATATTAATTTCTTTTACTTATAATTTTAGGTTTAGATTAAAATATCTTTTACATAAAAACAAAACAAAAATCTTTTCCTTACATGTATATTATATTGCATACTTAAATGTTGTATTTTATTTATTCTAATTCGTGCAAATTCGATTTGGTTGTAATAATTTATTTAGCTTTATATTCTTACAAATCCCCATTCAAATTTGTATTCCCTCCTCCCATAAAATTGTTGTAATAGCCTAGTAATATTTACATTACGCAATTTACCACTTTACATGTCATGATTAGTAATTAGGGTTTGTATGATAAGATCGAAACAAAGCAAAATAGAAAACCCTAAATACAAGACAAAATCAAAGCATGAAAATGATACACTTGCACACAAGCATCCTTAGGGTTTCTCCACTTGGTTGCCTAAAATAAAAATGGCCATATTACGCATGCGAAGTATCTTGGCAAAACAAACAAATATAAGATCATAGTCCCTCGATGACGCTATTCAAAGTTGCCTTACAAAAAATGATCTTGGTCCCTCAAAAATGCTAAGATACTTTGCAAACATTGCTAATCATGGTAATACAATGACCCACGCCCGTCCCGTTTACATTCAAAGATAAGGTTGCTTACCAAATCAATGGTAAGACAACAATGTCAAAGGAATAGAAAATGTACAAGAAAGACATTTGAGTAGGTAGATTACTTCTAGTTACTTGCTCTATTTCAAACAACTATCCTTGCTATTTTCCAAAACAAACACACATATTTCAAAAACATTTTACAAACATTGAAAACATTTTCAAAAAGACAAACATCTTTGTATACATTCTTACGAATGAGAATCATTAAAAAGATTGCCTAAACGAATGGCCTCTTTTACAAAATACTTTCAAAACCACACCAAACACAATTTCAAACAAACAAAAGCAAGTGATCTAAGCAAGTAACCAAGAGCCCATGGAAAACCATGGATGAAAAGGGTGATAATACCTTCCCTTTTCATAATCTACCCCCCGAACTCAAGAAATGATCTCAAAGGTCTTTCCTGTGCGTTTTCACCTTTCCTCTTGGATAAAAGAAAAGTCGGTGGCGACTCTTTCTAACCGCAACATTTGTGATAAAACGCAAAACCCTCAAGTCATTTCTCCCACCGTATCACAGATCTGGCGACTCTGCTAGGGATTATTATAAAAGTGGGGTTACCTTAAGGTTTAGATCTCATTTATTTGCTTACATTGTTTGACTTGTTTTCTTTATATTATGGTTCTTTGTTTGGGTTTGAATCCTCCACCCGGATTTGGGAAACATTATAGGTAAATAGCAATACGTTGTGGAAACTGTGTGGGGTATACCGACATGGTCTAAGGAATAGCTATGTTAGTGTGACATATTTGTGGGTACCGGTAGCCTTTGAGTCAATCAAAGAGAATATAGGGCCGCTTAGTGATGTCATGAAGCACTAATGAACTTCTAGAACCCTTTACTTGACCAACTTGGCCTTTAGGATGTAGTGAGATGACCGGCTTTAGTGCAGTCCGAAGTTTGTAGATACTCGATACTACACTCATTGAGGGTTGGTTTATTGGGATATTTCGGTCGCTATTAAAGAGGCTTGAGCTGAAACAATGACCAAGGAAAAAGTCCAGTGATATTGAGCTCCTTAGAACCCCGTTACTATTATTAGGACAGGTTGAGCCAACTAAACTTCGAGAGGGTACTTACCTATAAAACCCCATGCAAGCCTAAACTAAGAACTTGTTTGATTTTCTTGTATATGCATACTTATACATAACATCATGGACATCATGAACATCATATGCATTCACTAACCATTTCAAGGATTTTTGAGATTCATCTTTGTTCTTGTTTTACAGGATATGGATTCACTCCGCAGGAAAACTATCCAAATCAATCTTGTAAGAATTCCTCCACAACTCAGGGAGCTAGCTTCCAGGATCCCTGAGAACTCTCTATTCACCGAGAGGCATGGTCTTCTACTCAACTTGGTCACCTCCAACACAGAGGAGGATATGATGAAAGTGCTCTTCCAGTTCTTTGATCCTTTGCATCATTGATTCACATTTCCTGACTATCAGCTTGTGTCCACTTTGGAAGAATTCTCTCAACTCTTGAGGATTCCCATTCTCAATCAACTACCTTTCAACGGTACGAAAAGTGATCCAAAGCCAGAAGAGATTGCTCAAGCTCTGCACTTGCACTCTTCTGATGTCACAACTCATTGGGAAACTAGAAGTGGTGTCAAAGGCTTCTTAGCAAAATTTATGTTTGAGAAGGCTCAAAGCAGTTGGAATTCCTTAGACTTGTAAGCATTTGAGGAAATTGTGGCTCCTCTTATCTATGGGATGGTCTTGTTCCCCAATCCTGACCAACTCATAGATGTGAGTGTCGTCAAAATATTCGTGTCACGCAATCCGGTGCCCATATTACTAGGGGATATCCTGCACTCTTTTCACACTCGTACAATGAGGAAAAGAGGTGTCCTCGTGTGTTGCACTCCTCTCCTGGCAAGATGGTTTATTTCTCATCTTCCCCAATCAGTCTTAAAGAATGAGCAAGGTTTAAGGTGGTCACAAAGGTTAATGACGCTCAAACATTCAGATATTCATTGGTGCTCTCGATCAAAAGAGAATGTTACCATTGTTGACCGTTGTGGGGAATTCCTTAATGTCCCTCTACTTGGCATTATGGGAGGCATCACCTACAACCCATGCTTGGCTCTAAGACAGTTTGGTTACGCCCGAAGGGATGGCCCACATGATATGCTGATTCAAGGCTTGGTATTCGACTATGACAACAACGACCAAGGTCTTCACCATAGATTCATCCGAGCTTGGAGGATGCTAAACAAGGTGGATAGCAAGACTTTGGGACACAAGAATTCCATCCCTCTTGAGCCTTACCTCAAGTGGGTACGAACCTGCGCTCAAAGTCTTATGATGCCTTATCCTTCCATTCTCCCGGTGATTATTGAGCCTATTAAGGAAGGAGAAGTTCCATACACTATCCTACATCCTAACATGCCCACATCTCTTGAAGACCTACAAATGGATTGGATACAGCTCAAAGGAGAGCGATATACTTTCGAAGCCCAATTCTACGCAAGCGAGAAGAAGGTTTTGGAGCTCACTAGGCTACTTCATGAGTAACAGACTCTAAACACCTACATTGCACCAAAGAGGATGCGCACTACTTTTTTATCTTAGAGTGTTGTATTATTTTTCCCAAGGGGCATTGATGTACTCAAACTCTATCTTATTAATATAACGTGTGTTTCTTTTTGTTTAAAACGAACTTGAATCTTTTAAAATCCTTAAAAACATTACATATGCACATATCATTCATCATAACATAAACAGGTCTTTTGCAAAAAGTTCTTCATCTCTCTACTGTTTATTTCAGTAAGATGGATATCGAACAAACAGTCAAAGATCTTCAGACTCAAAACATTCAGTTTCAACAGTTACTCACAACCCTGGCCAAAGGACAAAAGGAGCTGAAGACTCTGTTGGAAAAGGAGAAAAAGAAGAAAGAAAAGAAACCAACTGGTGTTGTAATCATGGGGAGAAGGTTTCAAGGGAAAACTAGGAGAACCTTGAATTTCACAGCAACATCTAATGAAGGGAAAGGGAAAGAAACAACAGTTCCGTCAGACTCTGAAGAGGAGGAAGAAGAGGAAGACTACTCTGAGGAACAGTACCCTCCGGCTGATGATAAGTACAGACACCTTGAAGAGCGTCTAAGCGCTATGGAAATACAAAGGATACCAGGTCTAGACTTTGAAGAATTGGGGCTAGTGTCAGGAATTGTGATCCCACCAAAGTTCAAAGTGCCGTTGTTTGCAAAATATGATGGGGTGTCATGTCCTAAAATGCACCTCTGATCATAAATGAGAAAGATTCATCCGCACTCTGCCTATAAAGACTTGTGGGTCCATTTTTTCCAAGATAGTTTATCCGGAACACAACTCAATTGGTTTTACCAATTAGAAAGGGCCGATGTCCACAACTGGGAAGATCTTTCCGCAGCTTTCTATAAACAATACCAGTATAATGCAGATTTGGCGCCTATCCGTACTCAACTTCAGAGTATGGTTGTGGCTTCAAATGAGGGTTTCAAAGATTACGCGCGGAAATGGAGAGATCTAGCTGGAAGAGTGCAACCCCCTCTGTCTGAAAGGGAGTTGGTGGATATGTTCTTAGGAACTCTATCGGGCCCTTTCTTCAACCATTTGATTTGGAGCTCATCTACTGGGTTTACGGAGTTAATACTATCCGGGGAGAGGGTGGAAGCTGGTATAAAAAGTGGAAAGATTCAGAAGGATCCGTCTGCCTCTACAGCTGTGAGAAAGCCTTTCATTGGGAAAAAGGAGGTATCTGCTGTTTATCCACAAAGGAACCAAGGGAGAGTTGAACGTAGACCAATGGTAGGGGCCGTTATGATCCCAAAGCTTACATCTGATCAACCAAGGAGTAATCAACCGAGGGTGGAAAGGCCAGTCCGACAATTCACCAGAGTTAATATGACTCTAGCCCAGATTTTACCACTTCTTCTGAATTCTAATCTAGCAACTTTAAAAGAAGCTCCAAAGAATCCCAACACAGCGTCCCCTCATTATCACCCAAATTCCAGATGCGCATATCATTCCGAGAGCCCGAGTCACGACACTAACAACTGTTGGGCCTTGAAAAACAAAATTCAAGACCTTATAGATGCAAAAGAGATTGAGTTTGAGGCGCCCGAGAAACCGAATGTCATTTCCGCTCCTATGCCTAGACATGGTCACAACGCCAATGCTGTCGAAGAATATTTGTTTGTTACTACAGTGGATGAACTCTTGACTCCGCTCCCAATCATTAAGATAAACTTGTTGAAAGCTGGGATATTCCCAGGTTGTAATGAAGACTGCCACCTTTGCTTATCCTCACCAACTGTTTGCCCTCTGTTGAAGACAGGTATTCAATGCTTGATAGACAACCAAGAGATTCTGTTTGGAAATGCTCCTATTTCACCTGTTCCTGTTGAAGACGTTTCAATCATAACCATCTCCGCCAATCCTTCCAGGGTCCCCAAAAGACCCGTTAGGATTACATCGGTTCCAAAGACTACTCCTCTTATAATCACAATTCCTGGGCCGGTCCCGTATGAATCAGACAAAATAGTACCGTGGAATTACGGTGGAGAAATTTACTACCATGGTATCAAACAAGATGGGCTGGCCGCCAAAGAAGTGAGCTCCGAAGAAGAAGATTCTGACATTAGCAATATTGCTGGAACCAGTAAGATTACCCGTAGCGGTAGAATCTTCTCTCCAGAAATTGCCCCTCCAAAGGCAGTTTTTGGACCCGTGGCTGTTCCAAAGGTTACCTCCATACCAATAATCATATCTGCAAGTTCTCCTACTGACAAAGACGACACGACCCCTTCTGTTATCCCTACCAACACTTCTACTGCTGAAAATCGAGGAAAAGGTATTCAAGAAGAGCCTGTCCGGACGAAGGCTCAACCACTGACTATCCCTGAAACCTCCAAGAAGGAAATGGAGGAGATCCTGAGAATAATAAAGAAGAGTGACTATGACGTGGTTGAACAGTTGGGGAAAACACCCTCCAAGATCTCCATGCTAGCATTATTGTTGTGTTCCGAGGCACCTGCGAAAGCTCTGGTGAAGTTTCTGAAGACAGCCCATGTTCCACAAGAGACATCTGCTGACCAATTCCAAGATTGTGTGTCCAGTTTGACAGCTGATAACGGCCTAGGCTTCTCTGATGCTGATTTGACACCAAAAGGTAGAAAGCACAACGAGGCATTACATGTCTCTGTGGAGTGTAGAGGAACAACTATGGCCCATGTCTTGGTGGACATTGGCTCATCTTTGAACGTTTTACCGAAGAAAGCTCTCGACGGGTTGGATTGAGAAGGACTGACATTGAAACCTAATAACATAGTCGTAAGAGCATTTGATGGCTCAAAGAGGATGGTCCACGGGGAGGTGGACATCCCCATAAAGGTGGGAACTCAGACTTTCAACTCAACTTTCTATGTAATGGGCATCTTCCCCTCTTACTCCTTTCTGCTAGGACGACCCTGGATCCATAATTCTGGTGTTGTCACCTCCACACTACACCAGATGCTGAAGTACCCGGTCCGTGGAAAGATTATCACTGTCCACGGAGAGGAAGAGTACATGATTAGCCATCTAAATTATTTCCGATATGTGGAGTTGGATGGCGAGTTCATTGAAACTCCTTTTCAACATTTTGAAGAAGTCTCTCAAGAGGTGGCTGTAACCAAGGCGGTATCCCCGATCCCCAAAATCACAAGACCTCCGCTTCGGATGTCATCTCTAAAGGACGCCAAGGCAGTAGTAGAGGAGGGTGGATGCACCATCTGGGGGCAGCTTCCAGATATTCCGTATAAATCTGACAAGTTTGGCTTAGGGTTTACTTCAAATGCTCAGAAGGTTGTGCGCCACGCCCGTGCTAGAGGGCCACCTCTGAAGATTAGCAACCGAGAGGTCAACACAGTGGAAGATGGTGAAGAAGATGGCAGCTTGGAGGATTGGATATTTCCTACTATCAACGGAGGACTTCGCAATTGGGAAGCCAGAGACTTTGTCCCAATAACTTTCATCTCTCAGTAATTTATCTTTTACATTTTTGTTGGACTTGTAATATTCACAAACAATTCGCAAATTAAAAATCTTGTTTCTTACCCGAGGCACAATGGTCCATTTGTAAGGGTTTTTTTTATTTCATCTTCATATGACATTCAATGAATCATGGAAGTTTTTCACATACAAACCTTTTATGCTCATTGTCTTTCTTTTACATTTTATTGTTTAAAGATGGTTATACCCTTACACACACCCACACTCACAAATGCAGGTACCCCTCCATTCCGGATCCCATGGGTAACGATACTGTTATGCCCTTTAGGGACTCTGAAGATCTAATCTACCAAGCCGAAGACGAAGGTGAGGAAGATTGTGAAGTACCAGGGGAATTGGCCAGACTACTACAACAAGAGGAAAGAGCTATTCAGCCTCATGAGGAACCGTTGGATACAATCAACTTGGGTACCGAGTAAGATAGAAAGGAAATCAAGGTGGGTGCCAATCTAGAGCCGAGTGTCAAGGAGCGTCTAATTCAGTTATTTAATGATTATGTTGAGATCTTTGCCTGGTCATACGAAGACATGCCAGGACTTGATACAGACATTATGGTACATCGTCTACCCACAAGAGAAGACTGTCCACCAGTGAAACAAAAAGTCCGCCGCATGAAACATGACATGTCAGAGAAGATCAAAGCGGAAGTCATGAAACAATTCAATGTTGGATTCTTGGCTGTCACTTCCTATCCTCACTGGGTTGCCAACATTGTTCCCGTGCCTAAAAAGGACGGCAAAGTATGAATGTGCGTGGATTATGGAGATTTAAACAGGGCCAACCCTAAAGATGATTTTCCACTACCCCACATCGATATCCTGGTTGACAATACAGCCCAGCACAAAGTGTTTTCCTTCATGGACGGATTCTCAGGTTATAACCAAATCAAAATGGCACCTGAGGACATGGAGAAAACTACATTTGTCACACAGTGGGGCACATTCTGCTATAAAGTAATGCTATTCTGACTGAAGAATGCTGGGGCAACCTATCAACATGCCATGGTAGCTTTATTTCTTGATATGATACATCATCAGATAGAGTTCTATGTAGATGACATGATAGCTCGATCACAAAATGAAGAGGAGCACCTTGATCATTTGCAAAAGCTGTTTGAGAGGTTGAAGGAGTACAAACTTAGGTTGAATCCAAACAAGTGCACATTCGGGGTCTGGTCCAGTAAACTCTTAGGATTTGTTGTCAGCAACAAAGGCATCGAGGTTGATCCTGCCAAGGTTAAAGCAATACAAGAAATGCCTGCTCCTCGTACTTAGAAGGAAGTCAGAGGATTCTTGGGACGCCTAAACTATATTTCCAGATTCATTTCTCACCTAACAGCTACTTGTGAACCAATTTTCAAACTATTGAAGAAAGATCAAGTAGTCAGTTGGAATGATGAATGTCATATTGCTTTTGACAAGATCAAAGAGTACCTACAAGAGCCTCCTGTTTTGATGCCACCAGTCAAGGGAAGACCACTGATCATGTATCTGACCGTTTTAGAGAACTCAATGGGGTGTGTATTGGGGGCAGCATGACGAGTCTGGCCGAAAAGAGCATGCTATTTATTACCCGAGCAAAAAATTTAGCGACTGTAAAACCAGATATTCACTGCTCGAGAAAACTTGTTGTGCTCTGGTATGGGCTGCTCGCCGGCTAAGACAGTATATGTTGACTCATACCACTTTGCTGATATCTAAGATGGATCTGATAAAGTACATATTCGAAAAGGCTGCTCTGTCTGGGAGGATAGCTAGATGGCAGATGATCTTAACAAAATATGACATACAGTACACTACCCAGAAAGCTATAAAGGGAAGTGTGCTAGATGATCATCTTGCTCATCAAGCTGTAGAAGATTATCAGTCCATGAAATTTGAATTCTCGGATGAAGACATCATGACATTAGACAACTGTGAAGAAATCAGATCATATGATGGACCTGAACAAGGATCTCGATGGACCTTGTTCTTTGATGGGGCATCCAATGCACTTGGTAATGGTATCGGCGTTGTACTCATATCTCCGGAAGGATGTCACACTCCCTTTACTGCCAGACTTTGCTTTAATTGTACGAACAATATGGCGGAATACGAAGCATGCATCTTTCGTCTCAAGGCTGCCATAGACTTGGGAATCAAATCTTTAGCTGTGTTTGGAGATTCAGCTTTGGTCGTCAGTCAGATCAAAGGAGAATGGGACACTAAGCACCCAAACCTTATCCCTTACAAAGAACATGTTTTGACATTGTTACCACATTTTGAGCAGATTACCTTCGAGCATTTCCCGCGAGAAGAAAATCAGCTAGCAGATGCTCTAGCCACAATGTCATCTATGTTTAAACTTAATTGGGATAACGAGGCTCCCCAGATCACCATTGAACGAATGGATGAGCCAGCATACTGTCACGAGATTAATACTAAAGAAGTAGTGGACCAGCCTTGGTTTCATGAAATCAAGAGGTATCTCGAGCCTCAAAAATATCCAGAAGGAGCTTCAATCAATGATAAGAAGTTCTTAAGGAGATTCTCTACTAAGTTCTTCCTGAGTAATGGCATCCTGTACAAGCGCAATCATGACTCCATTCTGCTTCAGTGTGTGGATAAGATTAAGGCTGGAAAGATCATAGCTGAATTGCATGAACGTACTTTTGGCACTCACTCCAGTGGGCATACGATGGTGATGAAAATCCTACGGGCAGGCTATTATTGGTCTACCATGGAAGCAGACTGCTATCAACACTCTCGGACCTGTCATAAGTGTCAAATTTATGCTGACAAGGTGCACGTACCCCCGGTTCCTCTGAATGTCTTGACGGCTCCTTGGCCCTTTGCTTTGTGGGGAATTGATATGATTGGGGAGATCAAGCCAACAACCTCCAATGGACACCGTTTCCATCACTAAGAATGTTGTTGCCCGCTTCATCAAGCAGAATCTCATTTGCCGGCACGGTATCCCAGAAAGGATCATCACTGACAATGGTACAAATCTTAACAATACTATGATCACCGCCTTGTGCGAGCAGTTCAAGATTCAGCATCACAATTCATCCCCCTATCGGCCAAAGATGAATGGTGTCGTTGAAGCTGCAAATAAAAACATTAAAAAGATCATATAGAAAATTACATTCACTTACAAGGACTGGCATGAGATGCTACCATTCTCTCTCCACGGGTATCGTACCACGACTCGCACATCAACTAGGGCAACACCCTATTCTTTGGTTTATGGCGTGGAGGCTGTCTTGCCTATTGAGGTTCAGATCCCTTCTTTGAGAATTATGAAGGATGCAGGTTTGAATGAAGACAATAGGATCTAGACTCGACTTGATTAACTAAACTTAATTGATGAAAAAAGTCTTACTGTTGTTTTCCATGGTCATATGTATCAAAAACGGATGATCAAGACTTTCAACAAGAAAGTCAGACGCCAAGTATATCAAGTTGGAGATCTAGTGATCAAGCGCATCATCTTGCCACAAAGTGATCCCAGGGGAAAATGGACTCCTACCTATGAAAGACCATTTGTAATCAAGAACATATTCTCTAGTGGGGAAATGATCTTAACCACCATGGACGGCGACGACCTGCCACACCTTGCGAACACGGACATAGTCAAAAGATACTACGCATAAGAGACCCGCTAGGTTGACACACCTAGGCAAAATAAGGGCATCCCGGCGAACCAAAAAGGTTCAGGCAAAAATTAGGGATAAAATATTAAAAAAATCTGTACACCCAGCAAGTTGAAAACCCGAAAGGGCGACTTGGGCAAAAAAGGGTTTCCCGGTGTACTGAAAACCCGAAAGGGCAGTCCAGGCAAAAGTTAGGGAATTAAAGCGTATGATTATGTCCCATCGGTTCACTTTAAGGACAACCTTTTGACTTCCACTGACAAACTCAGAGTTTCTGATCAACTCAATCATCTTCGGACGAAGCAACGAACAGACAAGATATTCAGAGACATGAAGGCTATAGCAGAATGGAAACCCCATGGGATTATTACACATAGCTATCTTTCTTTGTATAAATTTTTCTAGTTTTATGGCACCATTCTCTTACTAGAATGTTTGTCTCCTTTGTACAAAATACTTATTCAAAGTCAAAATACAAAGATATCTCTTTAAAAGTACATAAAAATGTTTGTCTTTTTCTTTACACTTGGTTTTATTTGCAAAAACGTCCAACGATTCATTAATGAACATATGCATTTGAACATAATTACTGTTTACAAATAAACAAAATGCGAAAGACCATTACTGATAGGTTGAAAGAACCAGAAAACGTCTTTAGGCTATTCCATAAGCAATCCCCACAGTACATCATTTAAATCCCCAGCGGAACTAAAACTTCAAACTATTAATCCCCAGTAGAAATCATTAAATTTCTCAGGATTCCCCGAGCAGATCTTACAAGCAGTACATGGCATTGCCCTTACAATGGAATTTACTTCTCTCAACAAGAGTTCATATGTACTTCAACTTCAAGACATGAAAATTCAATATATCCTCATCAGCTTCCAAGGATTTATTTTCCTCAATCAAACAGCAATACAGCAAATCAGCTTACATGCGCATACATTACATCCATATATCATAAACATTGATAAAACAAATACATTGCATCATACATTTCCATGCAACATAAATTTGTGTTTTAGCTAACATTTTACCCTTTTTAGGATAAGATTAACAGCTACCATTAACAATATGCAATCAGATACAGTGCAGATACGCTCCAGACACAGATTCCATTCTGATACTCATTCAGATTTCAAGGTTCATATATAGTATGGATACGCTCCAGATATGGATGCCATTCTGATACTCATTCAGATTAAGACTTTAGATATAGCACAGATACGCTCCAGACACGAATGCCATTATGATGCTTATTCATATTCAACTTTCGGATACAGTACATATATGCTCTAGACACAGACGCCATTCTGATACTCATTCTTTCAGCTTACAATTTAAAATTCAGCAAACATTCTTGGATGGCATCTACAAGCCCATCTCCAACAAGGATCTATTACTTCTCTAAATGGCATTGTTGTACCCCAAAATTTGCCCTCCCTTTCTTCAGGAAACCATCTTAGATTTTTCAAAATCCCATGAAACAAATCCAAGTCCTGAGTTATCCTTTTGCCCAAGCAAGTCACTTACAAGAGCAAGATGATCTCACAAACTCCAAAAACAATGCTTTCATCTTGAGGAAAATCAAATTCTAAGTGCTTAGAATGTTTCTTTAAAATAAGTGTTTTTTTTGGAAAAATCAGCGCTTCAGAACTTCTGGATCCATTCCAGATGAAGACGGTCAGAAGTTGCAAGTTTGGCTCAGGATGGTCAGAAGTTGTCTCTTCAGCAGCTACATCAGTTCAATCAGAAGTTATAAACGTGGTTCAGAGTGTAAGCCTCAAACAGAACACACCCCTTCAGCAGTTACACGAGCTCAGTCAGAACTTGCTAAAGGAATGCAAGAGAAACATGAAGGTATAAAGGCTCCTTCAGAACAGGTTGAAATCAGAAGATGGAAGGTCAGAGGGATAGGTGCCACATTGATACGGAATCTCTAAGTCCAGATTGTCCAGAAGTAGATCCAAGGAACGTACCAGAAAACCAGGAGAATCTCCAGAGCTTACCAAGACCACAGGTAGCCAAGGCCAGAGCATGGTTTACGCTGCTGATTCAACAACCAGAATGTTGGTATTGACAGGTCTTGTCACCATTTAATGCCCATTAATGCTTCCAACCACTCCTGAGCGTTCACGTGTGGCTTGGAAAATGCTTTTGCACAGATTCTGGCATGGGTCTTCACGCCACCGCCCATTTCAGAGGTCACTTCCCCCAATCTACGCCTGCTGCTGCTACCTAGGCTGAAAGATAGCTGTTATCACAACTTCCCAGGAATTTCTGTCAAAGAACAAAGTTCAAACTCTGTTGGCGCCTTAAATGTTCAAGGCATCCACAAGAACTTTGCCTATAAATAGAGAGCTTTCACCACTGCAAAAGACGTTCAAGACGTTCAAGAAGAGAAACAAAAGAATTGCTAAGAGAGAAACCAAACTCCTAAGCAACACAGCGTTCTGAAACTCTGCCAAAAAATCTCCAGCTTTGTTTCATAACTTTAAGTTTCTCACCTTCAACTTCATCAAACACCCAGCTCTTTTCTGTAAACCAAAAACGTTCTTTCCAAACTTCTGACCCTATACACGTATACACCTTCACTTCCCCTTTTCCAAATCTGTCCAGAACACCACCAGAACCAAAAGCTAACTTTCGCCACCATTTTCCAGAAAGTCAGGTAAGCACCTGCTGACCCTCACCACACTGTTAAGCATCATCAGCTGTACATATTCAAGTGACATAATGTAAATATTCATGTTATCGCTGTTTATGTTCTGAGGACTCTCATACCTCAGAACGTTCTGAGCCAGTTTAGGACTTGCCTGTGACCTTGGTGATTCTGACCTCTGAGACATTTTGCTATTTTGCTGGATCTGTTCCAAATATGTTTTCTGTTTTGTGGAGTAACAACAGGATTGCAGATGTTCTGATTAGTGCAGGAAAAAGCCCAGTACTGACTTTGACGTTAGCACATCTGAAACCTGTTTTGCTGTCAATGACATCAGAACCTCTGAGAGTCATTGCCTTTTCAGCAGAATCTGAACTTCTGGGTTCTCCACTAACAAACTTCTGTCTTGCAGCGCAGGGAAATCAGAACTTCTGGTTTCCCCACTAACAGGGTTCTGTTTTGCAGGTTCCAGAGTCAGAAGTTCTGACTCATCCAGTTTCACTAACAGGTTGATCATCTGACAGCGGATCTGGGTCAGAACTTCTGATGGCCTCCCAACAGCGCGCGGGCTCCCTCTCTCTCTCTATATATCTTGTTTTTTGCTATTTTCTTTTTTGTCTATTTTTCTCGTTGAACCCCCCATGTACAAATGTGTATCCCCCTCCCCTAACTATTGTAATAGCGTAGGATTTTACATTTCCGCTTCTTATTGCTAGTAATTAGGACGTGTATGACAAGATAAAATCAATGAAATAGAAAAACCTAATTCAAAGAAAAAACTCTTGTATGCAATAAAACACACTTGCACACTAACACCCCTAGGGTTATATCCACTTGTTGCCTTTCAAAATTGGGCCATATTGCATGTTAGGTCTCTTTGGGCAAAATAAACACAATTCAAATGATCATAGTCCCTCGATGACGCTTTCGAAAGTTGCCTAAAAAAAATGATCAAGTCCCTTAAGGAAAATGCCCAAAGATACTTGGCACCATTGCAATTATGGTCTAAACGATGACCCGCGCCCGTCCCTTTCACATCCTAACACAAGATTGTCCACCAAATACAATGGTGGAACAAACTTGTTAAAATGGTTAAAACATAGCAATAATCTTTTGAGAAATCTAGGAGTAGACAACCTCTTAGTTATTTGAATCAAACTTGCAAAACAAAACACTTGCCTAATTTCAAAATCACACATCACTACACTTTCAAAACGACTTTCAAAAAAAGAAAAATGAAAACCTTTTCAAAAGACATACACCTTTGTATACATCCCAACATGGATCATTATAAAGGTTGCCACTACATTGGCCTCTTTTCAAAACATTTTCAAACCCACACACACACAAGCACTATTTCAAACAATTGAAAAAGGCAATTGATCTAAGCAAGTAACTAAGAGCCCATGGATAACCATGGATAGAAAGGGTGCTAATACCTTCCCTTTCTATAATCTACTCCCCGAACCCAAGAAAACATCTCAAAGGTTTTTTGATGTGCTTTTTTTAACCTTTCCTTAGGATAAAATAAAAAGTCGGTGGCGACTCTTGCTCAACCGAAACATTTGCGAAAACAAACGCAAAACCATAGTCAGTTCTCCCACCGTATCACAGAACTGGCGACTCTGCTGGGGATACTGAACTTTAAAAGTGGAGTAACCTTAGGGCTTAGATCACCCTCTTGCATGACTAATTGTTTGATTTGCTTGCTTTATACTTTGGCTCTATTGTTTGGGTTTACAATCCTCCACCCGGATTTTGGGAAACATTCATAGATAGCAATACGTTGTGGAAACTGTGCGGGGTATACCGACACGGTCTAAGCAATAGCTATATTAGTGCGACATATTTGTGAGTACCGGTAACCCTTGAGTTCAATCAAGGAGAGTACGGGGCCGCTGAGTGATGTCACTAAGCACTAATGACCTAGAACCTTACTTGACCATCTTGGCCTTTCATTAGGGGTAGTGAGATGACCGGCTTTGGTGCAGTCCGAAGTTGGTAGATACTCGATACTACACTCATTGAGGGTTGTTTTCTTGGAATATTTTGGTCGCTAGTTAAGTGGCTAAACCAAAACAATGAACATTGAAAACAATCCAATGATATTGAGCTCCTTAGAACCCGGTTACTATTTATAGGACAGGTTTTTAAGCCAACTACACTCAAGAGGGTACTTACCTATGAAACCCCATGCGAGCCTGAAACTAGGGTTTGGTGTGATTTGCTTGTACATATGTTTTGTGCATACATCATAAACATCATGAAGCATCATATGCATTTACTAACCATTTCAAGGGTTTTGGATCTTCATCTTTGTTCTTGTTTTGCAGGACATGGAGATTCCTCGCAGAAATACCATTCAAGTCAACCTTGTGAGAATCTCTCCTCAACTCAAGGAGCTCGCCTCAAGAATTCCGGAAAATTCATCCTTCAGTGAAAGACATGGTAGACTGCTCAGCCTAGTCAACGCCAACATTGAAGAAGACATGATGAAAGTGCTATTCCAGTTCTTTGACCCTCTTCACCACTGTTTCACTTTCCCCGATTACCAGTTGGTACCCACTTTGGAGGAATTTTCTCAACTCCTGAGAATTCCTATCCTTAATCAACTACCCTTCAACGGTACGGAAAAGGGACCAAAGCCGGAAGATGTTGCTCGAGCATTACATCTACAACCATCCGACATCAAGGGGCATTGGGAAACCAGAAGCGGCGTCAAAGGATTCTTAGCCAAGTTCTTGTTTGAGAAGGCACAAGAATGTTGGAACTCATTGGACTTACAAGCCTTTGAAGAGATTCTGGCACTCCTTATCTATGGGTTGGTCTTGTTCCCAAATCCTGACCAATTGGTGGATGTCAATGCTGTCAAAATCTTCTTATCCAGGAACCCAATACCAACATTGCTTGGGGACATCCTTCACTCATTTTACACACGAACAATGAGAAAGAGGGGTGTTCTCATGTGCTGTACTCCCCTCCTCGCAAGGTGGTTTATTTCGCACCTTCCACAATCTGTCCTGAAGAATGATCAAGGTACAAGGTGGTCCCAACGATTGATGGCTCTTACTCATTCTGATGTGCATTGGTGTTCTCGGTCCAGAGAAAATGTCATCATTATCGATCGTTGCGGAGAATTCCCTAATGTTCCTTTACTTGGAATTAGAGGGGGTATCACCTACAATCCTTGCCTAGCTTTGAGGCAATTTGGATATGCCCGGAGGGATGGCCCTCATGATATGTTGATTCCTAGCTTAGTTTTTGACTTCGACAACGATGCGTAAGGATTTCGCCAAAGATTCATCAGAGCTTGGGGAAAACTCAACAAGGTTGATAGCAAGACTTTGGGACACAAGAACTCCATCCCTCTTGAACCTTATCTCAGATGGGTACGAGCCCGAGCCCAAAGATTGGTGATGCCTTATCCTCATATTCTCCCTGTGATTAAAGAGCCCGTCAATGAAGGAGAGGTTCCCTACACCATCCTACATCCAGACATGCCTACATCGTGGGAGGAGATGCAGAAAAGCTGGATTCAGCTCAAGGAGGAACGTAATACTTTTGAGGCTAGCTTCTACACCAGTGAGAAGAAGGTTCTAGAGCTTACCCGCCGACTCCATGAGCAAGAGGTCCTCAACACCTACATCGCACCAAAAAGGATGCGCAATGTCTTTCTACCCTGAGAAATTATTTTGTAATTTTTGGCCCATGGGTCATTTATGTACTAACAAATCTTTTCTTATTAAAATGACGTGCGTTCTTTTTGTCTACAACAATTATGAATTTCCAAGAACCCTTGAATGCATTGCATAGATAGCATCTCATGCATCATATGCATAACAGGTACCCATTTTTCTACAGGTTGCTTAATCTTCTTCGCTGTTTATTTGGAACAGTCAGTCATCATGAATCCAGACTCGTCCAGTGAGCAAGCAATCAAGGCCCTTCAGGCCCAAAGTGCACAGTTTCAAGAGATGGTCCTAAGCCTAGCCCAGGGTCAGCAAGAGTTGAAGACTCTACTCATGAAGAAGAAGAAGAAAAAGAGAACTGCGTTGTTTAACACCGGACGCAGATTTGGGAACACACTCCATAATGAAGCTGATCCAACTACTTCGTCTGCTGAGAAAAATAGTCCCCAAGGGAGAGGAGCTCCTAGTCCCGCAGTCTCCGACAACGAGACGGACTATAACGACGAACAATACCCACCTGCTGCTGACAGATACAAACAATTGGAGGACCGCTTGAGCGCCATGGAAATTCAGAATGTGCCAGGACTGGATTTCGGAGATCTGGGGTTATCTTCTGGGGTAGTAATTCCACACAAGTTTAAGGCGCCTGCCTTCGCCAAGTATGATGGGGTCTCCTGCCCAAAACTGCATCTGAGGTCATACGTAAGGAAAATCCAACCTTACACGGCGGACAAGAACCTCTGGATTCACTTCTTCCAAGATAGCCTCTCGGGGTCACAGCTTGAATGGTTCTACCAATTGGATGGAGCTAGCATCCGACACTGGGAAGATTTGGCAACCACATTCTACAGACAATACCAATACAATTCTGATCTCGCTCCTACGCGTACCCAACTTCAGGGTATGTCTCTAGGGACGGGTGAAGGGTTCAAAGAGTACGCTCAAAAATGGAGAGATTTGGCTGGCAGGGTGCAGCCTCCATTGACTGATCGGGAGCTAGTTGATATGTTTCTAGGGACGTTGTCTGGTCCATTTTTCAATCATTTGGTTGGTAACTCCTCCGCTGGGTTTACAGATTTGATATTGACGGGAGAAAGAATTGAAGCTGGCATCAAGTCAGGCAAGATACAAAAGGCTGCCTCCACAAATGCTGAGAAGAGACCGTTTAAGAAAGAAGCAAGCGCCATATATGGCCTTAGAAGACAAGTCAAGCCCGAAAGTCGCCAAGCCGTCAGCGCTTTGGTCATCTCAAAACCTGTTGCTGTTCCTCAGCAGTACAATCAACAAAGAAGTGAAAGGCCCAAGAGGCAGTATACTCGGCTGAGTATGACCTTATCTCAAATTTTACCCCAACTGTTATCCACCAACCTGGTGACCCTCAAAGAAGCTCCTAAGGTCGTCAACACTGCGTCTCCTAAGTATAACCCAAATGCCCAGTGTGCTTATCATTCTGATAGTCCCGGGCACACTACTGATGATTGTTGGGCCTTGAGGAACAAAGTGCAAGATCTGATCGACGCAAAGGAAATTCAGTTTGAAGCCCCGGAGAGACCAAACGTTGTAACTGCTCCTATGCCCCAGCATAGGGCAAATGCCATTGAGGAAGAAATATTTGCTGTTTCGGTAGATGAAGTTGTTACCCCTCTGAAGACCGTCAAGAAGAACCTACTGCTGGCCGGTTTATTTCCGGGTTGCAGTGAAGGTTGCCTGCTCTGTGCTATTTCCCTATCTGGTTGTCCCTTGCTGAGGTTAGGCATCCAAAGCCTAATGGATAGTAAGGAGATTTTGTTTCAGAAGTCTGTTGTTCAAGTAGTTCCGATAAGAGAAATTTCTGTGGTTACCATCTTCAAAAATCCAATCAAGACTCTCCCGAAGAAGCCTGTTCAAATCATGACTGTTGCACCTGTGATTATTACTGTTCTGGGGCCTCTCCCCTACGTGTCCGATAAAGCTGTCCCCTGTCATTATGGGGCAGAAGTGTATGTAAATGGAATCAAACAAGAATTCGACACTGGCGCCAGTATCTGCGATATCACTGGTCCAGCCAAGGTCACCCGCAGTGGCAGGCTCTTCTCGCCTGACATTGCACCGCCCGCTATTCGAAGACCCCTCCTTATAAAACCTACAAGTTTACCTATTCCTGCTGCTGATCAAGTTGTTTCCCCTGCCGCCGAGTCATCAAATGCTCGGGGCAAAGGGATTGAAGAAGAGCCTGCCCGGAAGGAGGCACCAATACCCATAAATGCTGAGGCCTCCCAACAAGAGATGGAGGAGATCCTGAAAATAATAAAGAAGAGTGACTTCAATGTTGTCGAGCAGCTGGGGCATACGCCCTCCAAGATCTCCATGCTCTCTTTATTGCTATGCTCCGAGGCCCATGCTAAGGCCTTGATCTCATTTCTCAAGACGGCCCATGTGCCACAAGAGACATCTGCAGTCCAATTCGCTGATTGTGTAGCAAATCTGACAGCAGACAACGGCTTGGGTTTTTCAGATGCTGACCTGACGGCGAAGGGAAGAGACCACAATGACGCCCTGCATGTCTCTATCGAATGCAGGGGCACTACTCTGGCGCATGTACTGGTGGATACTGGTTCTTCCTTGAATGTTCTACCGAAAAAGGCTTTAGACCGTTTGGATTATGAAGGCCTGGAATTGAAGCCCAGCAATATCATCGTCAGGGCCTTTGACGGTTCAAAAAGGATGGTTCATGGAGAGGTTGACATCCCTATTCGTGTGGGCTCTCAGGTGTTCGACTCTACTTTTTATGTGATGGATATACGTCCATCGTACTCTTGTCTACTGGGTCGACCTTGGATCCATAAAGCTGGGGCAGTGACCTCCACCTTGCACCAGAAGCTGAAGTATCCCGTCAGGGGAAAGATTGTCACTGTGCAAGGAGAAGAGGAGTATATGGTGAGCCATTTGAATTCCTTCAGATACATTGAGATGGACGGGGAGTTTATTGAAACCCCCTTTCAGCATTTCGAGGAGGTGCATCCAATTTCAGCAGCCGCGGAGGCAACAGTTGGAGAGAATGTCTCCTTAAGGATGGCTTCCCTAAGGGATGCCCGGGCTGTGGTTCAGAAAGGCAATTGTGCAAACTGGGGTCAGCTTCCTGACTTCACTCAGAAGAACGACAAGTTTGGGCTAGGCTTTACTGCAGAGGCTCAGAGGGCTGTGCGCAAAGAGAAGATCAGAAAGGCTCCGGTGTTTATCTCCAGCTCAAGGGTGAATGCCATCGAGGAGGATGTAGAAGAAGCAGAGTTTGACAGTTGGATCTACCCGACCACCAGCGACGGACCAAGCCACTGGACGGCAAAGGATTTTACCCCTATCACATTTGTCACGCAGTAATTGGTTTCTTTTAAATTCCAAATTTGTAACAGACAATATGTTAAAACTTTGTTAGCTCGGTGTCCTACCCGGGGCATCGTGGCTCCATTTGTGAGGGCTTTTTGTATGTCATTTCCATATATCATCAATCAAAACATTGGACGTTTGTTGCATTTCAAATCTTATGCTCTTTTTTTTCTTTCTGTGTTATATATATTGCAAAACAGCTATATTTACACACACTCACTTATACAGGTTTCAATCCACTCTGGATCTCACTGGTAACAGCTCTGCTACCGCCAGTTATGACTTCGAAAATCCGATCAACTTGGCCAAAGATGAAGGTGAAGATGATTGCGAAGTGCCCGGTGAACTCGCAAGACTGCTACTCCAGGAAGAGAGAGCTATTCAACCACATGAAGAGCCTGTGGAAACAATTAACTTGGGTACTGAGACAGATAGGAAAGAGGTCAAGATTGGTGCCAATCTAGAGCTCAGCGTGAAGCGACGGTTGATCCAGATGCTACAAGACTACATGGAGATTTTTGCTTGGTCCTATGAAGATATGCCTGGTTTGGATGCCGACATTGTAGTTCACCACCTGCCAACCAAGGAAGATTGCCCTCCGGTAAAGCAAAAAGTCCGACGGATGCGTCCAGAGATGTCTGAAAAGATCAAGGCCGAGGTTATGAAACAGTTTGATGCCGGATTCCTTGCAGTGACTTCTTACCCTCAGTGGGTTGCCAATGTGGTGCCAGTGCCAAAAAAGGACGGTAAGGTCAGAATGTGTGTCGACTACAGGGATCTGAACAGGGCCAGCCCCAAGGATGACTTCCCCTTACCTCACATTGATGTCCTTGTTGACAATACAGCTCAACACAAGGTGTTCTCCTTCATGGATGGTTTTTCAGGGTATAATCAGATCAAGATGGCTCCAGAGGATATGGAGAAAACTACCTTTGTGACTCAGTGGGGCACCTTCTGTTATAAGGTCATGCCATTCGGATTGAAAAATGCTGGGGCAACCTATCAGCGTGCCATGGTTTCTTTGTTTCATGATATGATCCATCATGAGATTGAGGTATACGTTGATGACATGATTGCAAGGTCTCAAAATGAGGAGGAGCACCTTGACCATCTGAGGAAGTTGTTTGACCGACTCAAGATATACAAGCTAAGGTTGAATCCCAACAAATGCACCTTTGGGGTAAGGTCCGGAAAATTGCTAGGTTTCATTGTAAGTGATAAAGGTATTCAGGTGGACCCTGCCAAGGTAAAAGCCATACAAGAGATGCCGACTCCAAAAACAGAGAAAGAAGTCAGAGGCTTCCTAGGACGACTGAATTACATTGCCCGATTCATCTCACATCTGACTGCTACTTGTGAGCCAATCTTCAAATTGCTAAAGAAAGATCAAGTGGTACGCTGGAATGATGAATGTCAGGCCGCCTTTGAAAGGATAAAGGAATATCTCCAAGATCCACCCATTCTTATGCCACCGGTGGAAGGAAGACCTCTGATACTATACTTGACAGTGCTTGACAATTCAATGGGGTGTGTGCTGGGACAGCATGACGAGTCTGGCCGAAAAGAGCACGCTATTTATTACTTGAGCAAAAAGTTTACCGACTGTGAGTCTCGTTACTCACTGCTTGAGAAAACTTGCTGCGCTCTTGTATGGGCTGCTCGCCGGCTGAGACAGTATATGCTGACTCACACTACCTTGTTGATTTCAAAAATGGATCCCATCAAGTACATATTTGAAAAGCCCGCTCTATCTGGAAGAATAGCGAGGTGGCAAATGATCTTAACAGAATATGACATCCAGTATACAACTCAGAAAGCAATTAAAGGAAATGTACTGGCGGATCATTTGGCACACCAACCTGTGGACGATTACCAATCATTAAACTTTGATTTTTCGGACGAAGACATCATGGTGGTAACTGACTGTGAAGTACCTGGACCGGATGAAGGACCTGAGGAAGGATCCCGATGGTCTATGCATTTTGATGGAGCCTCCAATGCTTTGGGTAACGGTGTCGGCGCTGTAATCATATCTCCCAAAGGAACTCATACTCCACTCACCGCCCGATTATGTTTCAACTGCACCAACAACATGGCAGAATATGAGGCATGTATCATGGGTTTACAAGCTGCAATCGACTTAAGGATAAAATTTCTAAGTGTCTTCGGAGATTCCGCTCTCGTGATCAATCAGATCAAAGGCGAGTGGGATACGAAACACCCAAATCTTATTCCTTACAAGGAGTATGTGTTGACCTTGCTTCCCCACTTTGAAGAAATAACTTTTGAGCACTTCCCAAGAGAGGAGAATCAGCTAGCAGACGCACTAGCTACGATGTCTTCAATGTTCAAAGTTAAATGGGACAATGAGGCTCCCCGAATCATCATTTAGAAGTTGGATGAACTGGCATACTGCTGTGAGCTTGAGGCTGAGAAGGTTATTGAAAAACCCTGGTATCATGAGGTGAAGAGGTACTTGGAAACTCAGGAATACCCGGAAGGTGCATCTGTCAACGATAAAAAGTTCATGAGGAGGTTTGCCGTGAAATTCTTCCTCAGCAACGGCATTCTCTACAAGCGGAATCATGATTCAACTCTGCTACGTTGTGTGGATAAAACTGAAGCAGAGAAAATTATGATGGAATTACACGAGGGCACATTTGGAACACATTTCAGTGGACACACCATGGCCAAGAAAATCCTTCGGGCAGGATATTTCTGGTCCACAATGGAAGCTGATTGTTACCAACACTCCCGAACTTGTCATAAATGCCAGATCTATGCCGACAAGGTACACATTCCTCCAGTTCCTCTGAACGTCCTGACTTCACCTTGGCCTTTTGCAATGTGGGGCATTGATATGATCGGCGAGATTAAACCTACAGCATCTAATGGACATCGCTTCATCCTGGTGGCGATCGATTACTTCACGAAGTGGGTTGAGGCAGCATCCTATGCCACAGTAACCAAGAGCGTCGTGGCACGTTTCATCCGGCATAACCTGATCTGTCGGTACGGTGTCCCGGAAAGAATCATTACGGACAATGGTACCAATCTCAATAATAAAATGATCACTGAACTCTGTGAACAATTCAAAATACAGCACCACAATTCTTCTCCCTACCGGCCGAAGATGAATGGGGCTGTAGAGGCAGCCAATAAAAATATCAAGAAAATTGTGCAGAAGATGACAGTGACCTATAAAGATTGGCACGAGATGTTACCGCTCGCTCTTCATGGGTACCGCACCTCAGCCAGAACGTCAACCGGGGCCACTCCCTTCTCCTTGGTCTATGGAATGGAAGCAGTCTTGCCAATTGAAGTCCAGATACCCTCTCTCCGGATAATGAAGGATGCAGACTTGAATGAAAACGATTGGATCCAGACTCGACTTGATCAATTAAATCTGATTGACGAAAAGAGGCTCACTGCTATCTGTCATGGTCAAACGTATCAAAAACGGATGATCAGGGCATTTAACAAGAAAGTCAGACCGCAAGAATATCAAGTTGGGGACCTGGTAATCAAACGCATCATCCTTCCTCGAAGCGATCCCCGGGGCAAGTGGACCCCTACATACGAAGGGCCATTTGTGGTTAAGCGCGTGTTCTCAGGAGGAGCCATGATCCTAACCACCATGGATGGTGACGACCTTCCTCACCCCGCCAATGCAGACATAGTGAAAAAATACTACGCGTAAATAAAAGACCTGCTAGGTTGACATACCTAGGCAAAAATAAGGGCTTCGCGGCGAACCAAAAGGGTTCGGGCAAAAATAAGGGATGAAATGAAAAAAATCTGTACACCCGGCAAGTCGAAAACCTGAAAAGGCGGCTTGGGCAAAAATGGGTATCCCGGTGGACTGAAAACCTGAAAGGGCGGTCCAGGCAAAAGTTAGGGATGGAGCGTAACACTATGTCTCATTGGATCACATCGCATCCAGAATTCAGCATCCATTACCTGGCTCAGGCTTCGACATCGACCAATCAGCTTCATCTTCAACTAGGTAGCAAAGCGATGAGACGTTCGAAGACATAAAGGCAATAGCAGAGTTGGAACCCAGTGGGATCGTTCACATAGCTGTTTTATTTCCTTTTCAAAATTCTATGTTATTTGGCGGCGTCCTCTTACTAGGATGTCAGCCTCTTGTATAAAAACGCCTATTCACAGGCAAAGTTCAAATCAATCCAAATTCACTTGTCCATACAAATTACCATTGTTTTCTTCTTTCTGTTTTGTCTTGCGAAGAACGTCCAATGTTCGTTTTTGATATATGCATTTGACATTAAAATTGTTGATTCATAAATATTCGCGTATGAGACAAAAGATCGATTACAGGTGACATCGGACACAGGGCAATGTAAAGTTGTCTGATGCAGTCGGGTTGCTTTGTCCGTCAAGGTACCAAGGTAGATTCGACTGAAGAATGCTTAAATCATCTCAACTCCCCGCAGAGTAAGACAAGATTCGGCAATACTTTCCCCAAGCAGAGTTGGTTCCCTATCAATCCTGAAAAAGGCACCACATTCCCCAGCGGAGTATAGGAATTCGTCAGCAAGCATCCCCAGCAGTCTTGATCTAAGTTTGTTACCTGGCGAAATACGGACACCCCAGTAGAACCGTTTACCAGCCCAATTCCAAAAGTTTCCCCAGGAAAAGTTGGAATCCATCTCCCCAAGCAGTAAGCTTATCCCCAGTAGATTCTGGAAGCTTATCTCCTGCAGAGTACGGACGTCTCTCCCAAGCTTTATTCAGAGTTATTCCTCACGAGGACTTATAACTGGGTTATCCTCAGCTAATCGCCACGGAAAAGTATCCCCAGCGGAGTTTATCTTTGGTATCCCCAGCGGAGTTTATCTTTCAGTATCCCCAGCGGAGTTTATCTTTGGTATCCCCAGCGGAGTTTATCTTTCAAAATCCCCAGCGGAGTTTATCTTTGGTATCCCCAGCGGAGTTTATCTTTCAATCCCCAGCGGATTTTATCTTTGATAATCCCCAGCGGAGTCTATCATCATTATCCCCAGCGGAATCCATCTTTAAAAGTCCTCAGCAGGCCTCTCATCAAAACTTCAGCAAAGTGTCTCGGCCACTGGGCAACTCCCCAGCCGATCGTCAAAGACCTATTTTCCTAAGACGAAGATACATTCATAAGCATTTCACACTTTCATACATCTTACTTACATACATGATAAAGTGCATACAACACTATCTCATGATGAACATCATGCATATCATACATCATGACATTGCGTACAACTTATGTTTTGCCTCTTCAGGGAAAAAGACAATCCCAAAGACAGCTGCCTTCAACTGTCACATTTCCAGACTCGATTCCTGTATCTAGCCAGGGCACGTCTGAAGAGTCCGAAGATTCGATTCCTGTATCCAGCCAGGGCACATCTATCAACTACAACATTTCCAGACTCGATTCCTGTATCTAGCCAGGGCACGTCTGAAGAGTGCGAAGATTCGATTCCTGTATCTAGCCAGGGCACATCTATCAACTGTCACGTTTCCATACTCGATTCCTGTATCTAGCCAGGGCACGTCTGAAGAGTCCGAAGATTTGATTCCTGTATCCAGCCAGGGCACATCTATTAATGACTATTTCCAGATTCGACTCCTGTATCCAGCCAGGGCACATCTGTGAGCAACCGATTGTGGATCCGATACCTGTATCTAGCCAGGGCACATCTGCATAAGGAGATTGAAGATCAAACACCTGTAACAAGCCAGGAAAACATCCGTCTCTCTCAAATATACAAATTTCTCGCTAAGGAATCTCTTATGCGATCGACACTCCCAAATGGCATCTATAAGCCCATTCCCGACAAAGGTTCTGTCACGTCTCCAGATGGCATCTATAAGCCCATCTCCCTATCCACCGCCTCTCCAAATGGCATCTGTAAGCCCATTCCCGCCGTCACATTGCTGATACTCTACTAAGCGAGTGCAAATTTTCGGGCACTCTGGTGTCCAATCTCCTTTTACCTTCGAGTCGCGAAAGGCAAACTCGCCAATCTAACTCTTCAGGTTCAAGAAGATTGAACAGGGGCAATTGTTGTACCCCAAAATTTGCCCTCCCTTTCTTCAGGAAACCATCTTAGATTTTTCAAAATCCCATGAAACAAATCCAAGTCCTGAGTTATCCTTTTGCCCAAGCAAGTCACTTACAAGAGCAAGATGATCTCACAAACTCCAAAAACAATGCTTTCATCTTGAGGAAAATCAAATTCTAAGTGCTTAGAATGTTTCATTAAAATAAGTGTTTTTTTTGGAAAAATCAGCGCTTCAGAACTTCTGGATCCATTCCAGATGAAGACGGTCAGAAGTTGCAAGTTTGGCTCAGGATGGTCAGAAGTTGTCTCTTCAGCAGCTACATCAGTTCAATCAGAAGTTATAAACGTGGTTCAGAGTGTAAGCCTCAAACAGAACATACCCCTTCAGCAGTTACACGAGCTCAGTCAGAACTTGCTAAAGGAATGCAAGAGAAACATGAAGGTATAAAGGCTCCTTCAGAATAGGTTGAAATCAGAAGATGGAAGGTCAGAGGGATAGGTGCCACATTGATACGGAATCTCTAAGTCCAGATTGTCCAGAAGTAGATCCAAGGAACGTACCAGAAAACCAGGAGAATCTCCAGAGCTTACCAAGACCACGGGTAGCCAAGGCCAGAGCATGGTTTACGCTGCTGATTCAACAACCAGAATGTTGGTATTGACAGGTCTTGTCACCATTTAATGCCCATTAATGCTTCCAACCACTCCTGAGCGTTCACGTGTGGCTTGGAAAATGCTTTTGCACAGATTCTGGCATGGGTCTTCACGCCACCGCCCATTTCAGAGGTCACTTCCCCCAATCTACGCCTGCTGCTGCTACCTAGGCTGAAAGATAGCTGTTATCACAACTTCCCAGGAATTTCTGTCAAAGAACAAAGTTCAAACTCTGTTGGCGCCTTAAATGTTCAAGGCATCCACAAGAACTTTGCCTATAAATAGAGAGCTTTCACCACTGCAAAAGACGTTCAAGACGTTCAAGAAGAGAAACAAAAGAATTGCTAAGAGAGAAACCAAACTCCTAAGCAACACAGCGTTCTGAAACTCTGCCAAAAAATCTCCAGCTTTGTTTCATAACTTTAAGTTTCTCACCTTCAACTTCATCAAACACCCAGCTCTTTTCTGTAAACCAAAAACGTTCTTTCCAAACTTCTGACCCTATACACGTATACACCTTCACTTCCCCTTTTCCAAATCTGTCCAGAACACCACCAGAACCAAAAGCTAACTTTCGCCACCATTTTCCAGAAAGTCAGGTAAGCACCTGCTGACCCTCACCACACTGTTAAGCATCATCAGCTGTACATATTCAAGTGACATAATGTAAATATTCATGTTATCGCTGTTTATGTTCTGAGGACTCTCATACCTCAGAACGTTCTGAGCCAGTTTAGGACTTGCCTGTGACCTTGGTGATTCTGACCTCTGAGACATTTTGCTATTTTGCTGGATCTGTTCCAAATATGTTTTCTGTTTTGTGGAGTAACAACAGGATTGCAGATGTTCTGATTAGTGCAGGAAAAAGCCCAGTACTGACTTTGACGTTAGCACATCTGAAACCTGTTTTGCTGTCAATGACATCAGAACCTCTGAGAGTCATTGCCTTTTCAGCAGAATCTGAACTTCTGGGTTCTCCACTAACAAACTTCTGTCTTGCAGCGCAGGGAAATCAGAACTTCTGGTTTCCCCACTAACAGGGTTCTGTTTTGCAGGTTCCAGAGTCAGAAGTTCTGACTCATCCAGTTTCACTAACAGGTTGATCATCTGACAGCGGATCTGGGTCAGAACTTCTGATGGCCTCCCAACAGCGCGCGGGCTCCCTCTCTCTCTCTATATATCTTGTTTTTTGCTATTTTCTTTTTTGTCTATTTTTCTCGTTGAACCCCCCATGTACAAATGTGTATCCCCCTCCCCTAACTATTGTAATAGCGTAGGATTTTACATTTCCGCTTCTTATTGCTAGTAATTAGGACGTGTATGACAAGATAAAATCAATGAAATAGAAAAACCTAATTCAAAGAAAAAACTCTTGTATGCAATAAAACACACTTGCACACTAACACCCCTAGGGTTATATCCACTTGTTGCCTTTCAAAATTGGGCCATATTGCATGTTAGGTCTCTTTGGGCAAAATAAACACAATTCAAATGATCATAGTCCCTCGATGACGCTTTCGAAAGTTGCCTAAAAAAAATGATCAAGTCCCTTAAGGAAAATGCCCAAAGATACTTGGCACCATTGCAATTATGGTCTAAACGATGACCCACGCCCGTCCCTTTCACATCCTAACACAAGATTGTACACCAAATACAATGGTGGAACAAACTTGTTAAAAGGGTTAAAACATAGCAATAATCTTTTGAGAAATCTAGGAGTAGACAACCTCTTAGTTATTTGAATCAAACTTGCAAAACAAAACACTTGCCTAATTTCAAAATCACACATCACTACACTTTCAAAACGACTTTCAAAAAAAGAAAAATGAAAACCTTTTCAAAAGACATACACCTTTGTATACATCCCAACATGGATCATTATAAAGGTTGCCACTACATTGGCCTCTTTTCAAAACATTTTCAAACCCACACACACACAAGCACTATTTCAAACAATTGAAAAAGGCAATTGATCTAAGCAAGTAACTAAGAGCCCATGGATAACCATGGATAGAAAGGGTGCTAATACCTTCCCTTTCTATAATCTACTCCCCGAACCCAAGAAAACATCTCAAAGGTTTTTTGCTGTGCTTTTTTTAACCTTTCCTTAGGATAAAATAAAAAGTCGGTGGCGACTCTTGCTCAACCGAAACATATGCGAAAACAAATGCAAAACCATAGTCAGTTCTCCCACCGTATCACAGGCATCTTTAAGCCCATTCGCTCAACTACGCATTGTCGAGTGCAAATTTATGGGCACTCTAGTGTCCAATCATCTTTCACCTTTGAGTCACGAACGGAAAAGCTCGCCAATCTAACTCTTCAAGTTTAAGAAGATTGAACAGGGGCAGCTGTTGTAACCCAAAATTTTCCCTCTCATTTATCAATACTTTTCTCACAAGGTTTCTTTGACTCAAGACTGGATTAGGGTTTGGTCAGCTCAAGGCATATCATCTTGCACTGATGACCCAAAATTAGGGTTTGAGGTTGCACAAGGATTTTTGGACTATCAATGCTTCATGTGACTTTCAAACATCATTATGGTTCCCTAAGATCATTCAGGACAAGTTTCAAGCTTTGAACTATATTTTTTATAAGTCAATTGGACAATTGACCTAAAAATCAGCTGTATTAGGGAAAAAGTCAACCATGGCCAAGTCACAGTCAAATTTCATAATTCTTGATCCACATCAACATTTTAAGCTTATATGTATCATTTGGTCAAGTTTGGATCACAATTCCTCAAGAAATTTGATCAAATCACCAAAAGGGTAAAATGGTCAAAATTAGGGTTTTGACTGAGGAAGGGCAATTTCTGATTTTTGACTTAGCAATTGACCAATTGAGTTGAAGTATGATTTCAAGGATTCAATTGCATCATCTTTACCTAATTACATGGCTCAAAACATTTCAATTTCATTAGATTGACAAATGAAATTTGCAGTCAACTGATCAAAAGTCAATTGTACACTGAAAAGCCAAACTTTGACTTTTTGGTCAAAATCAAGTGCCAAGGGTCATAATTCATAAAAACATGTCAAAATTTGAAACTCGTTCATCAAGAAATCCAAGTTTGAAGATTAGGGTTTGAATTTGAAATTTTTCTTAACTTAGAAAATTTTCTAAGTATATAAAATTTCTTATTTTTTCTCAACTTTAGGCCATTTTTTCACCATGATGCATAATGATTCAAGAAAAGTTACCAACATGAAAGTTGTAGACCTCCATGAAATATACAACTTTTCTTCACACACTTTTCCCTAAAGATGCTTGGATCTCAAGATATAAATTTGTGAATACATGCTCATGAACTAAATAACTTAGTGAAATTTTGCCCTAATTTAGGCAGGTTTTGGGTCCAACTTCATGGCAATTTTTCACCTAGTTCCAAGAGGTATCTTGAAATGAATTTCAAAGATGAGTTATATAGAACATTGAAAGCTTTCCAAAATGTCTAATAACTCCTCAAGATCATTTTTTAGTAAGGAGAATCAAAGAGATGAAGTTGGCAATTTCTCACTTTTTGACCAAGCCATTTCATGAAGAACAATTTTCCAATCAGTACCTATGTTGCATAATCCTTGCTTTACAGGTCCCAAACTTGTTCCTCACTCCTTAATTTAATGCTTACTCAGTTGACAAAGCTTTAGTCCATGCCCTTGAGCCATTATCCAAGTTGTAATTCCATAAATGGCATAAAGGGACCATTGCCATTTTGGAAAAGTTCCACTTTTGCAAACTTTACAAATCATGAGCATTGAACCTGTCCCCTTGGAACATACAAGTACCAAAAACCTAAGGCAACTTGTATAGATCAGATACCAACCCTAAGCAAGCCAGTACAAGCATGTAAAGCTTTGTCTTGTCACTTTGCTTCAAAAGCAAGAAAGGTGGCCAAAAGTCTATAACTCACAAACCTGTGGAAGAGGTGACTTAGGACCTTCTCCATACTAATATACAAACATAATACAACACATGACACGATTAGTTAAGGCCTGAAACACTCCCAAGCTAAAAAACACCAAGAAACTGTCCAAACTTGCAGTTTTGGCATAAGGATACCAATCTCATATTTGGCTCGTGCGTTTCCATTCTTGATCATCAAAACATCTTACCTACTTGATATCAAACCAATCCATGCCTTCATCCCTGTTCTGTAACCACTTCTCCATCACCTGCAATTTTTGTTTTCAAAGCTTGCAGGTTGACTTGGCCAAGGAGTTTCAAGCACTTTCAAAGCAAGGCAAGGGTGGGAATACATTCAGGGAAGTTCAAGGAAGCTCAAGCAAGCATCAGGCCTCCATCAAACTCACTCCAGTTCCATCCACAATTTCAACTGAAGGAGGTAAAATCTCAAACTCTATCTCCTTGTACAGGCAACCATTGGCCATGATTTGTGAATAAATAATGTAGTATTCATTGCAACGAAACTGTATATATCTTTATCTTGCACAAATTTTACTTGAGTTGGGAGAATTTGGAACTTGAAATTTCTGAAAATATTAGGTTTAAATTTAGGGATGTTAAAATTCTCTATGATCCTTGATTGTTAGCTCACATAAATTGTATGGTTAGAATCGTGAGATCAAATACTACAGCTTTCATGTTATGAGTTTTCATTTTTATGGAAGAATGAGAGAGTTACAGGATGTCTGGCCAAGCTTGAGGAAGAAGATGAAGTACAGGGCAAGCACTTGTTTCATGTTATATTATTTTTTCTTTCCTTAAGACAATGGATGTATGGCCACCCTAGTGGCAAAGTAGCGCGCTGGTAACACCCATGTCCTGGGTTCGAACCTGGGCGCTACTTTTGTGCTTTACATTTTTCCATTTTTTCAGTTTTTTGGCTTTTTGCAGCTTTGAGCTTAGTCCTTTGGGCCACAGTTTTTTTTGCTAACATGTTATCTCTAAATTGCTTGCCATACCCCCTGGTCCATTATTTCTCATACATTTTTATTTGATTTATTTTTGTGTTCATTAATATTTTCTTTAATGTATAAAAATCCAAAAAATATATATTTCATAATATTGCATTTTTTATTTTATTTTAGTTTATTTTTCATATAAAAATATATTTCGCTTTTAATATATACCATATATTTTCTTAATAAACTTGTAAAATATAATTAAAATAACATTAGTTTAATTTAGTCATTCCTTTTTCATACCATACTTATAAATATTCATTTTTGCATATATAAAAACTTTATATTTTTTATACAATATTATTTATTATTTTAATACAAAAAAATATACAAAAATAGTATAAAAGAACTTTATTTTCTTTTAAAATAGAAATTAGGGTTAAAACCTCCCTTCTAAAAAATTAATTTCTTTTCCTTAAAATTTTAGGTTTAGATTAAAATATCTTTTACATAAAAACAAAACAAAAATCTTTTCCTTACATGTATATTATATTGCATACTTAAATGTTGTATTTTATTTATTCTAATTCGTACAAATTCGATTTGGTTGTAATAATTTATTTAGCTTTATATTCTTACAAATACCCATTCAAATTTATATTCCCCCTCCCATAAATTTTTTGTAATAGCCTAGTAATATTTACATTACGCAATTTACCGCTTTACATGCCATGATTAGTAATTAGGGTTTGTATGATAAGATCGAAACAAAGCAAAATAGAAAACCCTAAATACAAGACAAAATCAAAGCATGAAAATGATACTGTTGTACCCCAAAATTTGCCATATCATATTTCTCAAGACATTGCAAGAAGAATCTCCAATTGGCTCAAGGTAGCTCAAGAGTTGGTCAGGCAAGCTATCTCCTAAGGCAGTCTATCCCAAATTAGGGTTTTGTGTTGCATCAAGATCTTTGAACCTAAATGACATCAAGTGCTCCCCAATGTCCTAATATGTTCTCAAGATCATCCATGTCAAGTTTCAAGCCTTGCAGAGGAAGTTTGCTCAGTCAATTGCTCAAAGGTCCAAAAATCAACTGTGCTAGGGCAAAAGTCAACTGTGACCCAAATACAGTCAAACTTCAATATTTTTTGTCAACATTCTCATTTTGAAGGATATTTCATCATTTTATAAAGGTTTGATCATGATTCATCAAGGATTTCTCAAGATTCATTAAGATTCAAAAGTTGCTAAATTAGGGTTTGCGGGAAAAGTCAACTCAACTTTGACCAAGCATAACTTTCTCATACTTTATGAGAAATGACTCATACAAAGCTCATTTTGAAGAGGAGGAAATTTCCTACAATCCATCTTCATACCCCAAGATCAAAAAATGCACTCACAAGAAGTTATAAATTTGGACATTATAGGCTCCACATTCAATCATTATCATCATCAAATTCGTATCAAACCAAATCATGTGCAAAAAGATTGAAATGAATCAAATTTGGAAAGTTTTCATGGAGAATCAAATCAAATTTGCAATCATTATTGGAGAAAGATTTGAACCAAATTTGTTACCCTAATACACTGAGCATTACATAAGCAAGCATAAGGGACGAAAATCAGGGTTGGAAACTGTGGAGAGAGGCAGAACAAGAATTGAAAAATTCACAAAAAGTGAGAGATCAAAGTCCAAGTTAAAGGCAGTTTTAGGCCACGAGGCTTGTTCCAATCGCTTCCTGAGCATTCACACAAGCTACCTGGATCAAAACCAAGCATTTTCAGACGTCCAAACGCGCTGTAAGTCTCACGTAACCCAGCTCTGTTCTTGAAATCGAAACTCACCATTCTTGCATCCATTGAACAAAATAATTGCATATTTATAATTACAAGAACATTTGCAAGATTTTGGTATTAACGAATTGTATTTATATGATCTGTAGCAAGAATCACCATAATTAGGGTTCTTGGAGTTTTTTTTTGGGCTTTCTGTTTCAGGTGCAATTGGTCCATATGAAGGACATGGTTGAGATCAGGAGATCGTGACGAGTTCAACCATGTTCTTGGAAGTTGTTTACATTTCCTGAGGATGATTTTAGGAGTGAGTTGTGTTTTTAGCTGCAGATTCTAATCCGCAGGTAATATTACAGTAGTGGGAGGACAGGGACGAAGAGCTGTCACTCGCCCATTGGACCATTCAAACGAAACGCGCGCTTTTTTTGTTTTGCTGGCAATTATTTTGTTTTGATATATTATTATTAGTATGCGTTATATTAACAATTGAAACAGTTTGGCTTAGCGGTGGACAAAGCGCATGTTTTCCCTTCAGGACCTGGGTTCGAATCCTAGGTCCCCCACTTTCTCAATAATTTTGTTCTTCAGGTGATTCAATGCATACGCCTATTTGCAGCCTACCATACATCCTCATCCATTCAAATGCCAGATGGCCAAAGGCCAAATCTGATGGTCCATGATTGAAGGTCCACCAAGGCACCAGTCAACGCATAAGCACCAGATCCCAGAAAGTCCACAAAGGCCAACACAATTGGGCCTTCAGAATTACTACTCACACCACAAAAACAGGCCCAAACTCCTCTCTTCATTTATTTTGTTTGTTTATTTAATTGTTTTATTATTTTCATTTAATTTCTAACCAATCACAAAATTCCTTTTTTATCAAATAAAATCACAAAAAATATTTTTTTTATTTCAAATCAAATTTTAAAACTTTTATTTTTTTACTTAATAAATTTATTAATTAATTAGGTTTTAATTAGAAAACTTTAATTCTTTTTGTAAAATAAATAAAATTAATTAGACTTAATTAGTTTTTAACCATTAATTTAATTATTATTATTTCTTTCCTAAATAATCAAAAAAACTCCAAAAATAATTTATTTTTCATTTAATTAATTTATTAATTTAATTTAGTAGTTAATTTAGGATTTATTTCTTTCCTAAAATAAAAACAACAAAAAGATATTTTCTTTAACCAAAAAGGGTCAAAACCCTAATCATGCGTCCGATTTAATTTTGCGCCGCGATTTACTTTTTTATCCAATAATGTACCTTCTTCCGGATTGTAATAGTTAAATAGGACTTTTAATTATTATATCTATTGCATTATTTTATTTTTCAAATGGTTTGTCTTTGCTGATGTAAATACCCGACGCCTTGTAATTTAAATTCCGCATTTTATTTCCGCAAATTATAACTGCTAGATGTTTGATAATAGGGTTTGCATGACAAGACTGAATGTTAATCTTAAAATCAACCTAGATCACCCTTAACATGTGCAAAGATAAAAATAATTGAAAAAGACACACCCGCACATGCGCACTCCTAGGGTACACCCCACTTGGTTGCCTTTGTACACGGTCATTAAGTATAGTTCATTTTAGAGGACGCTGTGATACGGTGGGAGAACTGACTATGGTTTTGTGTTTGTTTTCGCAAATGTTTCGGTTGAGCAAGAGTCGCCACCGACTTTTTATTTTATCCTAAGGAAAGGTTTAAAAAGCACAGTAAAAACCTTTGAGATTTTTCTTGGGTTCGGGGAGTAGATTATAGAAAGGGAAGGTATTAGCACCCTTTCTATCCATGGTTATCCATGGGCTCTTAGGTACTTGCTTAGATCAACTTGCCTTGGTTTTCAATTGTTTGAAATGGTGCTTTGTGTGTGCTTTTGAAAAGGTTTTGAAAAAGATGCCTTGTCTAGGCTACCCTTGTAACAATTCTTTACTCGAATGTTTTACAAAAGGTGTTTGTCTTTTTGAAAAGATGTTTCAAGGTTTTTTGAAAGTTTGTTTTGAAAGTGTTTGTGAAGTGTGGTTTGAAAATAGGCAAGTGTTTTCTTTTGCAAATGGACAAGTACTTAAGAGTTATCTACCCTAAAGTTCTCAAAGATTTATGCCAGGTTTTAACCCTTTTAACAATTTTGTTCCACCATTGCATTTGGTGGACAATCTTGTGTTAGGAGATGAAAGGGACGGGCGCGGGTCATCGTTTAGATCATAGTTGCAATAGTGTTAAATGTCTTTGGGCAATTTTTCTTTGAAAGGGACTTGATCATTTTTAGGCAACTTTTCGAAAGCGTCATCGAGGGACTATGATCATTTGATTTTGTATTTGCTTTTGCCCAAAGAAACCTAACATGCAATATGGCCCAATTATTTGAAGGCAACAAGTGGAATACCCTAGGGGTGCAAGTGTGAGATGTGTTGTCCATTTTCATGCTTTGATTATCTTGAGATTAGGTCAAACTATTTTGTTCTTTTTATTTGCATACAAACCCTAATTCTAGCATGGTATATTTAGAAAGCGTTTAAAGCGCGAAAAGTAAAATTCCTACACTATTATAACACAATATGGGAAGGGGGGTACAAATGTTCAAATGGGGGGATATTTAGACAAGAAATTTAAACCTAGCTATTACATCAATCTTGGAATATTTACAAATAATTGATTGCATAATTTAAATGGAAAATAAAATAAAGATGCAAAATGCAAAAAGGGTTTTTATATGTATGAAAAAAGTATTATTTATGTCAAATAAATAAAAAATAAAAAAAAGGTATTGTTTTGGAGTTTTTGTGTTTTAAGGGTAAAACCCTAATTTCATTAAATAACTATATTAACTATTTAATATGTATAATATTTAATAATTATATACAAAAATAAAATAAAATGGAGTATATTCATAAAAAAAAAGTATTTTCCATATCAAATATTAAAAAAATAAAAAGTGTATGTATTTTGGTATTTTTGCCCTAAGTATATTAATATATATAAATATCTTTATTATTTACTAAATAAATATTATATGTACAAATTAATAATATTTAATATTTAATAAAAAAAGTATTTTTCCTATAAAATATTTTCAGAAGGTAAAACAAAATAAAAAATGAAAATAAGAATGTTTTTGCATATTTCTTAGTATTCTTTAATAAAATGTATATATTTATTTATTTGTGTATAAAACTAAACTAATCAAACAAATACCTAATAAATTCAAAAATGGTGTAAAAAATTATTTTTATATTTTTAATATTGTTAGAAAAAATAAATGAGTCAGGACAAAAAAGAAAATGTCAAAAAAACATAAAAATAAGCAAAATGGGCTTGGGGGTGTAAAAGTAACAAAAGGGTGCAAATAGAAAAGTCAACTCAGGCCCAGCCCAAGAAGACTTTGTCTTCAACCTCAGACCTGTATGAACAACCAGAACACGCGTTTTCCATCTCTTGATTCCTGGACTTTCAAGCAAAACTCACAACATGAAAAATGTAGAGCATGAGAAGACGAATCCAACCATGTAAAGAACTTGACTTAACTCTCTAAGATGAGGGAGAATTTCTTCTCCCCCAATTTCTGACCTAGTTTTTATGCCATGTTCAGACTCAAAATTCTTGCAGCACACATAATATAAATGAAATCTAATTACATGGGCATGTTCAAGGCTATGAATGTGACATATTCTCTTCACAAACCTAAAGCTAACAATGCCTAATAAGAGAGATACGAGTTCATGAACTTACCTGTTCAGTTGAAGTTCTATCTGGCAATGGAGAAGCTTTCAGTGCAAGGTGATGATTGGTATAGCTTCCTTGATGTCCAGGGATGCTATTCCAAGCTTTACTTTATCTTGAAACCTTTTGAATCGTGCTATAGCACTTCACCTGCAAATCAGAAAAGTGAAAATGGCCAAAAGGATTAGAGGAGTTACAGGTTGCTTCTAATGCTTTGGATAGTTTGGATTGATGGTAGGGAAGGTGTCTGAAGTGGTTTGGGCAAGAATGCTTGAAAGGATTGAGAGTTGGAACTCAATCTGCAGAGGTTGCCCTGTTTGGGCAGTTTTAGAGTGATTCTGAGTTTGTCAAGGTATTGGAGGCCAAAGGCTCGTGTTCTAGCTTGTGTTTGATGTTTGGAATGTGCTTGATAACTTTCTATAAGGCTTGGTTGACTGATATCAAAGTTGGTGTATGTTATGATATGTTTCTTCACACTTAAGCAAGCAAAGGCCACTTGATGTTTCTAGCCTGTACAGGCCCTCACACTATGCTGCATAACTCAGTCTTGATCAGTGCAATTAGTCCATAAACTTGTGCCAATTAGATTTGAATTGTACTTATTGGATTTGCATTATGACATAAAGCTTGCTTTTGCAAAAATGGAAGAAATGCTTTATCTATTTTGGGATTAATCCATCATGCAATACTTGAACACATAGAACATGGTCTTGGCACAATGAATATGCATTAAATTTATGAGTGTTGAATGGTTTAGAGGCCTGTAATCAAGTTGCATGCTGATTTGAGAAATTTGCACAAGTTATGAACATGTACATGACCAATTCAAAAGTGAGTTTTGGCCATATTGCAAAATTCGATTCTCTCAAGTTATGAGGTTGTTTGATGAGTTCTTGGACATTTTGTAAAGCTTGGAATGTGTACTACAATCCATCTTTGAAATGCAAATTGAAATTCCAAGTGGAAGTGTATGGAAAATGGCCTTGAAGTTAGGTAGAAAACCTTGCCAAAATAGGTTAAAATTTCACTAAGTTAAGAATGGTTTAGTACCCTTATTCCAAAAATTGTAACTTGAGATACAAGCTTCTTTTGGGAAAACTTTGTGAATCAAAGTTGTATATTATGCAACAAGCTACAACTTTCATGTTTTGACTTTTGCTTGAATCCAAATAAATCTTGGTGAGAAGGTGGGGCAAAGTTGGGAAAAAATTAGGGTTTTTCATAACTTAGAAAAATTCTAAGTTATGAAAAATTCCCATTTCAAACCCTAATTTGCAAACTTTGATTTCTTGGTGAACAAGTTTCATGATTTGGCATGTTTTGATGAAAAAGGAATCTTGACTCTTGATTTTGACCAAAAAGTCAAAGTTTGACTTTTCAGTATACAGTCAAAATTGATCAATTGACTGGGAAATTCAACTGTCAATCTTGTGTACTTGGGATCTTTTGAACTTGTTGAGCATGTCAATATAATTCCATGGGGTCCTTGAGTCCATATGTGAGCTTGGTTTGCCATTGGTTGGGTCAAACAGTCAAAAATTGCCTTTGTGCAGTCAAAACCCTAAAAATGACCATTTTGCCCTTTTGGTGATCTGATCAAATTTCTTGTGGAATTATGATCCAAACTTGATCAAATGGTTCATATGAGTTCATAATGTTGATGTGGGTCAATTTTCATGAGGTTTGACTGTCAATTGGCCATAGTTGACTTTTTCCCCAATACAGTTGATTTCTAGGTCAACTGTCCAATTGATTGGGCAAAACTTGGAATCAAGACTTGAAACTTGATATGGATAAACTTGGGAGTCCAATATGAAGCAAGAAATTCATCTTAGGCATTTTAGGTCAAAACATCTTTGTGCAAACACAAACCCTAATTTGGGTCAACAGTGCAAGGAGAAGTCTTGAGCAGATGAAACCCTAACTGGATCTTGATCTTCAAGAGCCTTGTGATGAGAAATGTTTAGAGAATGGGAGGGAAAATTTTGGGGTACAACAGTTGCCCCTGTTCAATCTTCTTGAATCCGTAGAGTTAGATTGGCAAGTTTTCCTTTCGTGACTCGAGGGTAAAAGGAGATTGGACACTAGAGTGCCCTTAAATTTGCACTCGTCAAAGCAATGGATGCGGGAATGGGCTTAGAGATGCCATTTGGAGATGGGCTTAACGATGCCATCTGGAAGAGTGACAGAAACTTGTCGGGATGGGCTTAAAGATGCCATCTGGAATGAATATCAGAAAGGTGTCCATGCTTGGGACCATCTCTGAACTAGGGGTCTGAATAAGCAATAGATTTGTATCCGTTGTTGGGAGGAATCCGTAAACTGTTTTCAAAGGTTGCATCTGGACAAGTTGATAGATTAACATCCGTTGTTGGGAAGAATCCATAAACTGTTTTCAAAAGTCTTGAGAAGAAACTGAACAAGCGATAGGTTAACATCCGTTACTTGGAGAACCCGTAAACTGTTTTCAGGAATCTTGAAGTTGAATAAGCAATAGAGCAGCATTCGTTGTTGGGAAGCGTCCGTAAACTGTTTTCAAAGGTTGCATCTGAACAAGTTGATAGATTGACATCCGTTGTTGGGAAGAATCCATAAACTGTTTTCAGAAGTCTTGAGAAGAATCTGAACAAGTGATAGGTCAACATCCGTTACTTGGAGAACCCGTAAACTGTTTTCAGAAATCTTGAAGTTGAATAAGCAATAGAGCAGCATCCGTTGTTGGGAAACGTCCGTAAACTGTTTTCAAAGGTTGCATCTGAACAAGTGATAGATTAACATCCGTTGTTGGGGATAATCCATAAACTGTTTTCAGAAGTCTTGAGAAGAAACTGAACAAGCGATAGGTTAACATCCATTACTTGGAGAACCCGTAAACTGTTTTCAGAAATCTTGAAGTTGAATAAGCAATAGAGCAGCATCCGTTGTTGGGAAGCGTCCGTAAACTGTTTTCAAAGGTTGCATCTGAACAAGTGATAGATTAACAGCCGTTGTTGGGGATAATCCATAAACTGTTTTCAGAAGTCTTGAGAAGAAACTGAACAAGCGATAGGTTAACATCCGTTACTTGGAGAACCCGTAAACTGTTTTCAGAAATCTTGAAGTTGAATAAGCAATAGAGCAGCATCCGTTATTGGGAAGCGTCCGTAAACTGTTTTCAAAGGTTGCATCTGAACAAGTGATAGATTAACATCCGTTGTTGGGGATAATCCATAAACTGTTTTCAGAAGTCTTGAGAAGAAACTGAACAAGCGATAGGTTAACATCTGTTACTTAGAGAACCCATAAACTGTTTTCAGGAATCTTGAACTTGGAGGAAGGACCGGTGTAGGGTTCCTTGATGATGAGCCCGTGTAAAACGGCACCTGGATAAACCTGGAATAAGCATTAGAATGTTGTCGTGTCTGGGTCACATCCGAACTATTCTTGGAAAGAAACTCGGAGGGTAGTGATTCTAGTCTTTTGACTGATCTTACCTGAAAAGGTAAAGAGTTAGTTATATGCAATGTCATGATGCATGACGCAATGTATGTTATATGATATGAATGTAAATGGATGCGCATGTAAGCTGGAGAGTTGTCTTGCAAAGGATAGACGAATCCAAGATGGCTGAAGATAAGAGTATCTCGACTGCTGCCGGGAAGAATAATTCCTGGTCACTGCTGGAGAAAAAGGAGCTTGGGTCATATACCAATCTTCTGGGGAATTCCTGATGACTTCTACTCGGGAGTTCCAAGCTAAAAGACTCATGCTGGAGATGTAAGACTGAGAATCTTCAATTTGGTGGGAAGTATCTCTGGCGACTTCACTGGGGAACTCAAGATTTGCCCTCCTAAAACTCTGTGGGGAGAAGGTTCATTAGTCTGGCTTTGCTGGGGATTGAAACTTAGTTCTGAGGGAAATTGAGTTCTGGAGGATCCTCTGGCTGGGGATGTACAAAGACAACCTCCTCTGGGGATTGTATTGATAAGTTATGTTCGGGAACTCTGATGAACTCCGCTGGGGATAAGAAGAAATTTGGCGAGTGCGATCTTCTGTGGCAATAAGCTGAGGATAACCCAGTTATAAGCCCTTGTGAGGAATAACTTTGAATAAAACTCGGGAGAGACGTCCGTACTCTGCAGGTGATAAGCTTCCAGAATCTATTGGGGATAAGCTCCAAGACTTGCTAGGGATATGGATTCCAAATCTCCTAGGGGTTTCCTTTGAAAGGGTATCAAGATATCCAATTGTACCTTCAACCTATCAGTAATCCTCTTTCTTAGTTCATAAGGAAATGATTATGTTCAAATGCATATGCCTATTTAACAAAACATTGGACGTTTCTCAAAATAAAACAAATATTGCAAGAGAAAAGAAAAGGAAATGACACAAATTTCTGGGAAAAGTATTTGTATTGACTCTCTACGAGTATATTTGTACAAGGGAGACAATCATCCTAGTAAGAGGATTTTGTCGTAAATATTTGAAAAATTTATACAAAAATAAGATGGCTATGTGAAATAATTCCACGGGATTCTATTCCACTATAGCTTTCACAACTCTGAATATCTGTCCATTCAATGCTTCGTTTGCCGATGACTGGGTTGATCAGAAGCATGGAACTGGTTGATGAAGAGATTGTCTTTGAAGTGATCCGACGAGACATAGTCATACGCTTTAATTCCCTAACTTTTGCCTGAATCGCCCTTTCGGGTTTTCGATCCACCGGGAAACCCCTTTTTGCCCAAGCTGCCCTTTCGGGTTTTCAACTTGCCGGGTGTACAGATTTTTTTGTTTTTATCCCTAATTTTTGCCTGAACCGCCCTTTCGGGTTTTCGGTTCACCGGGATGCCCATTTTTTGCCCAAGCCGCCCTTTCGGGTTTTCGACTTGTCGGGTTATTTTATGAGTAGTATCTTTTGACTATGTCCGCGTTCGCAGGGTGCGGCAGATCGTCACCGTCCATGGTGGTCAGAATCATTGCCCCACCAGAAAATATGCTCTTGATCATAAATGGTCCTTCATATGTAGGAGTCCATTTGCCCCTGGGATCACTTTGCGGCAAGATAATCCGCTTGATTACGAGATCTTCGACTTGATACACTTGACGTCTGACTTTCTTATTGAAGGCCTTGATCATCCGTTTTTGATACGTCTGACCATGGCATATAGCAGCGAGTCGCTTCTCGTCGATCAAATTGAGTTGATCAAGTCGGGTCTGCATCCAATCATCTTCATTCAAACCTGCATCCTTCATAATCCTTAGAGAAGGGATCTGGACTTCCATAGGCAAGACAGCTTCCATGCCATATACCAAAGAAAACGGAGTTGCCCCGGTCAAAGTACGTGCCGTCGTACGGTATCCATGTAGAGCAAACGGTAACATCTCATGCCAGTCTTTGTAAGTGACTGTCATTTTCTGAATGATCTTCTTAATGTTTTTGTTCGCAGCTTCAATAGCACCGTTCATCTTCGGCCGATAGGGAGATGAATTGTGATGATAAATCTTGAACTGTTTGCACAAGGCGGTGATCATTGTGTTATTCAGATTTGTACTGTTGTCTGTGATGATCCTGTCTGGAACACCATACCGACATATGAGATTTTGCTTGATGAAGCGGGCAACCACATTTTTAGTAACAGAGGTGAAGGAAGCTGCTTCGACCCATTTGGTGAAGTAGTCAATGGCAACCAGGATGAAGCGATGTCCGTTGGAAGCCGTGGGCTTGATCTCTCCAATCATATCAATGCCCCACATTGCAAATGGCCAAGGAGCAGTCAGAACGTTGAGAGGAACCGGAGGGATATGAACTTTGTCAGCGTAGACTTGGCATTTGTGGCAAGTACGGGAATGTTGATGGCAGTCAGCTTCCATGGTAGACCAGTAATAGCCTGCCCTTAGGATCTTCTTAGCCATTGTATGCCCACTCAAGTGAGTGCCAAATGTGTCGTTGTGTATATCAGTCATGATCAATTCTGCTTCAGCCTTGTCTACGCATCGGAGTAGTACACAATCATGGCTTCGTTTGTAAAGGATGTCGTTGCTCAGGAAGAATTTAGCAGCGAATTTCCTTAAGAACTTCTTGTCATTTACGGAAGCTCCTTCGGGATAAACTCTAGTCTCGAGATACCTTTTGATCTCATGGAACCAAGGTTGTTCCACTATTTCTTCAGTATTAATCTCGTGACAATGTGCAGGTTCATCCATTCGCTCGATGGTGATTTGGGGAGCCTCGTTATCCCAGTTGAGTTTAAACATGGAGGACATTGTGGCCAGAGCATCTGCTAGCTGATTCTCTTCTCGCGGGAAATGCTCGAAGGTAATTTGCTCGAAATGAGGCAACAATGTCAAGACATGTTCTTTGTATGGGATAAGATTAGGATGCTTGGTATCTCACTCTCCTTTGATTTGACTGATAACCAAAGCCGAGTCCCCAAATACGATCAAAGATTTGATCCCCAAGTCTATAGCAGCCTTGAGACCAAAGATGCAAGCTTCGTACTAAGCCATGTTGTTTGTGCAGCTGAAGCAAAGTCGGGCCGTGAAAGGTGTGTGACAGCCTTCCGGAGAAATGAGTACCGCGCCGATACCGTTTCCAAGTGCATTTGAAGCACCATCAAAGTACAGGGTCCATCGGGATCCCTTTTCGGGTCCGTCATACGGTCCGTTACCTTCAATGTTGTCCAAATTCATGATGTCCTCGTCTGGGAAGTCAAATCTCATGGGTTGATAGTCTTCGATAGCTTGATGAGCCAGATGGTCAGCTAATACACTCCCTTTTATAGCTTTTTGGGTGGTGTACTGGATGTCATACTCAGTTAAGATCATTTGCCATCTAGCTATCCTTCCAGATAAAGCAGGCTTTTCGAAGATATACTTGATAGGATCCATTTTGGAAATCAACAAAGTAGTATGAGTCAACATATACTGCCTTAGTCGGCGAGCAGCCCATACCAAAGCGCAGCAAGTTTTCTCGAGCAGTGAGTAGCGAGTCTCACAGTCGGTAAACTTTTTGCTAAGGTAATAAATAGCATGCTCTTTTCGACCAGACTCGTCATGCTGGCCCAAAACACACCCCATTGAGTTATCCAAGACGGTCAAATACATGATCAATGGTCTTCCTTCGACGGGTGGCATCAAAATAGGAGGTTCTAACAAATACTCCTTGATTCTATCAAAAGCAGCTTGGCAATCGTCGTTCCATTCGACTACCTGATCTTTCTTCAAGAGTTTGAAAATTGGCTCACAGGTAGAAGTCAGATGCGAGATGAATCTGGAAATATAGTTCAAGCGCCCCAAGAATCCTCTAACCTCCTTTTCAGTACGGGGAGCAGGCATTTCTTGTATTGCTTTCACTTTTGCTGGATCGACTTCAATGCCTTTTTTGCTTACAATGAAACCTAGAAGTTTACCAGACCTAACTCCAAAAGTGCACTTACTTGGATTCAGCCTGAGTTTGTATTCTTTCAATATGGCAAACAGCTTTTCTAGATGTTCAAGGTGCTCTTCCTCTGTTTGTGACCGAGCTATCATATCGTCTACGTAAACTTCAATCTCATGATGAATCATATCATGAAATAAAGCTACCATGGCGCGTTGATAAGTTGCCCCTGCGTTCTTCAGCCCGAACGACATCACCTTATAACAGAAAGTGCTCCATTGTGTGACAAAAGTTGTTTTCTCCATATCCTCGGGGGCCATTTTGATTTGATTCTAGCCCGAGAATCCATCCATGAAGGAAAACACTTTGTGCTGAGTTGTATTGTCGATCAAAATGTCAATATGAGGTAGCGGAAAATCATCTTTGGGGCTGGCCCTATTCAAATCCTGGTAGTCCACACACATCCTGACTTTGCCATCTTTCTCAGGTACTGGCACGATGTTAGCGACCCATTGAGGATAGGACGTAACAGCCAGAAAGCCAGCGTCGAATTGCTTCATAACTTCTGCCTTGATCTTTTCAGACATGTCAGGCCTCATTCGGCGGACTTTTTGCTTGATCGGTGGACAATCCTCTCTTGTGGGGAGACGGTGAACCACGATGTCTGTGTCTAAACCCGGTATGTCTTCATAAGACCAAGCGAAGATTTCAACATACTCATTCAACAACTATATCAGGCGCTCCTTGACACTCGGTTCCAGGTTGGCACCCACTTGCACCTCCTTCCGGTCTTCCTCGGTTCCCAAGTTGACAGTTTCCAATGGCTCTTCGTGCGGTAAGATAGCCCTTTCCTCTTGCTGCAGAAGTCTGGCTAGTTCCCCTGGTACTTCACAACCTTCGTCATCTTCATACTCGGCTAGATTGACCAGATCTTCAGAGTTATTGAAAGATATAGCAGAATAGTCACCCATGGAATCCGGAGTGGATGGGTACCTGCATTGGTGAGTGTGGGTGTGTGTAAGGGATAGCCATCCTTAAACAAAAAATGCAAAAGGAAAGAAAATGAACACAAGCAGTTTGAAAAACGTCCAATGAATCATTAAACATGGCATATGGATATGAAAAATAATCAACACCCTTACAAGGGGACCTACATGCCCCGGGCAAGGCATGAGGTGAAAAGATAGTGTACGGATTGTTTGAAAATAAATATTACAGACCATATAAGAAATGTTTGACAGATAAATTACTGATGGATAAAAGTGATGGGGACAAAGTCTTTTGCCTCCCAGTTGCTCAACCCCCCATTTGACTGTTGGGTAGATCCACTCTTCGATGTTGCTCTCTTTGTCTTCATCCTCCAAAGCGTTGATTCCGTAGGGAGAAATTTTGACTGGCGCCCTTTCAATCTTCGCACGGCGCATAGCTTTCTGGCCTGCGGTAGTGAACCCTAATCCAAATTTGTCGGTCTTATGTGGAATATCAGGTAACTGCCCCCATGCTGAATTCTTCCCTTCCTTTATTGCGGCCTTTGCGTCCTCCAGAGATTCCATCCTGGCCATCTGCTTCGGTGTCTCAGCTGCCAACTTTGCTACTGCTATTTCAGGAAGGACTTCTTCGAAATGCTGAAAAGGCGTTTCAATGAACTCTCCTTCAACCTCCACGTACCGGAAAGAATTTAAGTGACTGATCATGTACTCCTCTTCACCATGGACAGTAATGATCTTTCCCTTGACGGGATACTTCAACATTTGATGCAAGGAGGAGGTGACTGCCCCAGCATGATGTATCCAAGGCCTACCCAGCAAGCAAGAGTATGATGGACGGATGTCCATCACATAGAAAGTAGATTTAAACACCTCAGTGCCTATCTTGATGGGAATTTCAACCTCCCCATGGACCATTCTCTTTGAACCATCGAAAGCTCTGACAACAATATCACTCGGCTTCAACTCCAACCCTTCACAATCTAATCGGTCCAAGGCCTTCTTAGGTAGAACATTCAGCGACGAACCAGTATCGACCAAGACATGTGCGAGAGTGGTTCCTCGACACTCGACTGAAATGTGCAAAGCATCATTGTGGTTTCTACCTTTAGGAGTTAGGTCGGCATCAGAGAAACCTAATCCATTGTCCGCAGTAAGGCTAGCCATGCAATTCTGAAATTGATCTGCAGAAGTTTCCTGGGGCACATGGGCTGCCTTCAGGAACTTTATCAGGGCTTTAGCGTGCGCTTCTGAGCAAAGTAGCAGTGCCAGCATGGAGATCTTTGAGGGAGTTTGCCCCAGCTGTTCTACCACATCATAATCACTCCTTTTGATTATCTTTAAGATCTCATCCATTTCCTTCTTGGAGGTTTCTGGGATGGCCAAGGGTTGAGCCCTCGTCCTGACGAGCTCATCTTGGATTCCCTTACCTTTATCAGCAGCGGTAGGAGGGACAGCACTAGGAACAACAACCTCTTCAATCAAAGGGGTTCTAGCAGAGAGTTTTATTGGTGCAGGGATGGCCTTGTCAGCTGACGAGGGTCCAAAGATTGCTCTTGGAGGGGCAATCTCTGGAGAAAATATTCTCCCGCTCCTGGTGATTTTGCTAGTGCCCGCAATGTTACTAATGCTGGCTTCTTCATCATCCGAACTTTCTTCAATTATTTTGATTTGTTTGATACCATGGTAGTAGACGTCGCCGCCGTAGTTCCATGGTATCGACTTCTCAGAAACATAGGGGACATGCCCTGACATTGTTATCTTCAAAGGAACAGATTTCATAGCTGGTGTAATCTTAACAGGCTTTCTGACGGCCTTGGAAAGATTGGCGTGAATGGTTATGATTGAGACATCTTCAGTATGGGTTGGAATGGAAGAAACTTTTTCAAACAAAATTTGTCGACTATCCATAAGGCCTTGGATGCCTTTCTTCAGTAACGGACAATCAAACGGCAGAGAGTAACAACAATAGCAGTCTTCTTTACATCCCGGGAAGATCCCGGCCCTTAACAGATTCAGCTTAATGGTTAACAAAGGAGTTACCAGATCATTAACATCAGCAATATACAAATCTTCTTCAATGGCATTGACATTTCGGCCGTGCTTCGGCATGGGAGCAGATATCACATTAGGCTTCTCCGGAGCGTCAAACTCCACCTCCTTCGCCTCTATCAGGTCTTGGATTTTATGCTTGAGTGCCCAACAGTCATTGGTGTCGTGCCCAACACTATCAGAATGATAGGCGCATTTAGCATTAGGATGATAATGAGGAGAGGATGTATTCACATTCTTTGGTGACTCCTTGATGGTGGCGAGATTCAACTTTAATAGATGGGGAAGCACTTGCGCTGGAGTCATATTAATGCGGGTGAACTGCCGTTGTGGCCGTTCCACTCGTTGTTGATTTGGTCTGGACTGGTTATAGCGAGGCTGCTCACTTGAAGGGTTTTGAATCATTACGGCCCCCACTGTTGGCCGACGCTCCGTCTTCCCTGCTCTTCTCTGAGAATATACCACAGCTGTTTCCTTCTTAAAAGGTTTCTTCTCAACACTTGCAGCAACACCCTTCTGAATCTTTCCTGACTTGATGCCAGCTTATATTCTTTCGCCTGTTAAGATCAAATCGGTAAACCCCGCGGAAGAGTTACCAATTAGATGGTTGAAAAATGGCCCATATAGGATCCCTAGAAACATATCAACAAGTTCGCGGTCGGTTAAAGGAGGTTGCACCCTGCCAGCCAAATACCTCCATTTTTGTGCATATTCTTTGAATCCCTCGCTTGTTCCTAGTGACATACCCTGAAGCTGGGTACGAGTAGGAGCAAGGTCAGAATTATACTGGTATTGTTTGTAAAAGGCAGTGGCCAAGTCTTCCCAATTTCTGACGCTGGTTCCCTCTAGCTGATAAAACCATTCCAATTGAGCCCCAGAAAGGCTGTCTTGGAAGAAGTGAATCCAAAGGTTTTTATCTGCCGTATAGGGTTGAATCTTCCTTACGTAGGACCTGAGATGCATTTTGGGACAAGACAGCCCATCATACCTCACAAACATTGGCACTTTGAACTTTGGGGGAATCACAATCCCGGTAACCAAACCCAAGTCTTCAAAGTCCAAACCCGGTACTCTTTGTAGCTCCATGGCGGCCAACCTATCTTCTAGCCCTTTGTATTTATCATCAGCTGGAGGGTATTGCTGATCAGAATAATCTTCATCCTCTTCGACCTCTTCTTCTTCCGCATCAGACTCGGAAGGTATCGCAGCCCCACCTCCTTTATTGGTTCCTTCATCATAAGTAGGAGGAAATTCAAGCACTCGCCGAGCTTCTCCGTCAAATCTTCTCCCCAAAGTAGCCACTCCGAGTCTCTTTTTCTTCTTTTTCACTGGGTCTTTATTCCCCAACAAGGTCTTAAGATCCTCCTGACCTTTAGCCAAGGTTGTCAGGAGTTGCTGAAACTGTGCATTCTGAGCTTGCAGGTCTTTGACTGTTTGCTCGAGATCCATCCTACTGAAATAAACAGCAGACAGATAAGGAAACTTGGAGTGAGACCTGCTTATGCACATGATGAATGATATGCTTATGTATGTAATGCATTCAAGGATTTAGAACATTCAAAATTGTTGCAGACAAAGAAGAACGCACGTCATATTAATAAGAAGAAATTTGTTAGTACATAAATGCCCCATGGGCCAAATATTACAAATAACTTCTCAAGGCAAAAAGACATTGCGCATCTTCTTTGGTGCGATGTAGGTGTTGAGGGCCTCTTGCTCATGGAGTCGGCGGGTAAGCTCTAGAACCTTCTTCTCACTGGCGTAGAAGCTAGCTTCAAAAGTATTATGTTCCTCCTTGAGCTGAATCCAACTTTTCTGCACTTCCTCCCACGATGTAGGCATGTCAGGATGTAGGATGGTGTAGGGAACCTCTCCTTCCTTGACGGGCTCTTTAATCACAGGGAGTACATGAGGATAAGGCATCATTAGACTTTGGGCTCGGGCTCGTACCCACTTGAGATAAGGCTCAAGAGGGATGGAGTTCTTGTGTCCCAGAGTCTTGCTATCAACCTTGTTGGGTCTTCCCCAAGCTCTGATGAATCTTTGGCGAAGTCCTTGCGCATCGTTGTCGAAGTCAAAAACTAGGTCAGGAATCAACATGTCGTGAGGGCCATCCCTCTGTGCATATCCAAATTGCCTCAAAGCTAGGCAAGGGTTATAGGTGATACCTCCTCTGATTCCAAGTAAAGGAACATTAGGAAATTCTCCGCAACGATCGATAATGATGACATTTTCTCTGGACCGAGAACACCAATGTACATCAGAGTGAGTAAGAGTCATCAACCGTTGGGACCACCTTGAGCCTTGGTCATTCTTCAAGACAGGTTGTGGAAGGTGCGAAATAAACCACCTTGCAAGGAGAGGAGTACAGCACATGAGAACACCCCTCTTTCTCATTGTTCGTGTGTAAAATGAGTGAAGAATGTCCCCAAGCAATGTTGGTATTGGGTTTCTGGACAAGAAGATTTTGACGGTGTTGACATCTATCAATTGGTCAGAATTTGGGAATAAGACCAACCCATAGATAAGGAGTGCCACAATTTCTTCAAAGGCTTGTAGGTCCAATGAGTTCCAACATTCTTGTGCCTTCTCAAACAAGAATTTTGCTAAGAATCCTTTGACGCTGCTTCTGGTTTCCCAATGCCCCTTGATGTCGGATGGTTGTAGATGTAATGCTCGAGCAACATCCTCCGGCTTTGGTTCCTTTTCCGTACCGTTGAATGGTAGTTGATTAAGGATAGGTATTCTTAGGAGTTGAGAAAACTCCTCCAAAGTGGGTACCAACTGGTAATCAGGGAAAGTGAAACAGTGGTGAAGAGGGTCAAAGAACTGGAATAGCACTTTCATCATGTCTTCTTCAATGTTGGTGTTGACTAGGCTGAGCAGTCTACCATGTCTTTCACTGAAGGATGAGTTTTCCGGAATTCTTGAGGTGAGCTCCTTGAGTTGAGGAGAGATTCTCACAAGGTTGACTTGAATGGTGTTTCTGCGAGGAATTTCCATGACCTACAAAACAAGAACAAAGATGAAGATCCAAACCCTTGAAATGGTTAGTGAATGCATATGATGTTTTATGATGTTTATGATGTATGCACAAAACATATGTACAAACAAATCACACCAAACCCTAGTTTCAGGCTTGCATGGGGTTTCATAGGTAAGTACCCTCTTGAGTGTAGTTGGCTTAAAAACCTGTCCTATAAATAGTAACCGGGTTCTAAGAAGCTCAATATCATTGGATTGTTTTCATTGTTCATTGTTTTGGTTTAGCCACTTAACTAGCGACCAAAATATTCCAAGAAAACAACCCTCAATGAGTGTAGTATCGAGTATCTACCAACTTCGGACTGCACCAAAGCCGGTCATCTCACTACCCCTAATAAAAGGCCAAGATGGTCAAGTAAGGTTCTAGGTCATTAGTGCTTAGTGACATCACTCAGCGGCCCCGTACTCTCCTTGATTGAACTCAAGGGTTACCGATACTCACAAATATGTCGCACTAATATAGCTATTGCTTCGACCGTGTCGGTATACCCCACACAGTTTCCACAACGTATTGCTATCTATGAATGTTTCCCAAAATCCGGGTGTTGGATTGCAAACCCAAACAATAGAGCCAAGATATAAAGCAAACAAATCAAACAATTAGTCATGTAAGAGGGTGATCTAAGCCCTAAGGTTACTCCACTTTTAAAAATTCCCCAGCAGAGTCGCCAGTTCTGTGATACGGTGGGAGAACTGACTATGGTTTTGCGTTTGTTTTCGCAAATGTTTCGGTTGAGCAAGAGTCGCCACCGACTTTTTATTTTATCCTAAGGAAAGGTTTAAAAAGCACAGCAAAAACCTTTGAGATTTTTCTTGGGTTCGGGGAGTAGATTATAGAAAGGGAAGGTATTAGCACCCTTTCTATCCATGGTTATCCATGGGCTCTTAGGTACTTGCTTAGATCAACTTTCCTTGGTTTTCAATTGTTTGAAATGGTGCTTTGTGTGTGCTTTTGAAAAGGTTTTGAAAAAGATGCCTTGTCTAGGCTACCCTTGTAACAATTCTTTACTCGAATGTTTTACAAAAGGTGTTTGTCTTTTTGAAAAGATGTTTCAAGGTTTTTTGAAAGTTTGTTTTGAAAGTGTTTGTGAAGTGTGGTTTGAAAATAGGCAAGTGTTTTCTTTTGCAAATGGACAAGTACTTAAGAGCTATCTACCCTAAAGTTCTCAAAGATTTATGCTAGGTTTTAACCCTTTTAACAATTTTGTTCCACCATTGCATTTGGTGGACAATCTTGTGTTAGGAGATGAAAGGGACGGGCGCGGGTCATCGTTTAGATCATAGTTGCAATAGTGTTAAATGTCTTTGGGCAATTTTTCTTTGAAAGGGACTTGATCATTTTTAGGCAACTTTTCGAAAGCGTCATCGAGGGACTATGATCATTTGATTTTGTATTTGCTTTTGCCCAAAGAAACCTAACATGCAATATGGCCCAATTATTTGAAGGCAACAAGTGGAATACCCTAGGGGTGCAAGTGTGAGATGTGTTGTCCATTTTCATGCTTTGATTATCTTGAGATTAGGTCAAACTATTTTGTTCTTTTTATTTGCATACAAACCCTAATTCTAGCATGGTATATTTAGAAAGCGTTTAAAGCGCGAAAAGTAAAATTCCTACACTATTACAACACAATATGGGAAGGGGGGTACAAATGTTCAAATGGGGGGATATTTAGACAAGAAATTTAAACCTAGCTATTACATCAATCTTGGAATATTTACAAATAATTGATTGCATAATTTAAATGGAAAATAAAATAAAGATGCAAAATGCAAAAAGGGTTTTTATATGTATGAAAAAAGTATTATTTATGTCAAATAAATAAATAAATAAAAAGGTATTATTTTGGAGTTTTTGTGTTTTAAGGGTAAAACCCTAATTTCATTAAATAACTATATTAACTATTTAATATGTATAATATTTAATAATTATATACAAAAATAAAATAAAATGGAGTATATTCATAAAAAAAAGTATTTTCCATATCAAATATTAAAAAAATAAAAAGTGTATGTATTTTGGTATTTTTGCCCTAAGTATATTAATATATATAAATATCTTTATTATTTACTAAATAAATATTATATGTACAAACTAATAATATTTAATATTTAATAAAAAAAGTATTTTTCCTATAAAATATTTTCAGAAGGTAAAACAAAATAAAAAATGAAAATAAGAATGTTTTTGCATATTTCTTAGTATTCTTTAATAAAATGTATATATTTATTTATTTGTGTATAAAACTAAACTAATCAAACAAATACCTAATAAATTCAAAAATGGTGTAAAAAATTATTTTTATATTTTTAATATTGTTAGAAAAAATAAATGAGTCAGGACCAAAAAGAAAATGTCAAAAAAACATAAAAATAAGCAAAATGGGCTTGGGGGTGTAAAAGTAACAAAAGGGTGCAAATAGAAAAGTCAACTCATGCCCAGCCCAAGAAGACTTTGTCTTCAACCTCAGACCTGTATGAACAACCAGAACACGCGTTTTCCATCTCTTGATTCCTGGACTTTCAAGCAAAACTCACAACATGAAAAATGTAGAGCATGAGAAGACGAATCCAACCATGTAAAGAACTTGACTTAACTCTCTAAGATGAGGGAGAATTTCTTCTCCCCCAATTTCTGACCTAGTTTTTATGCCATGTTCAGACTCAAAATTCTTGCAGCACACATAATATAAATGAAATCTAATTACATGGGCATGTTCAGGGCTATGAATGTGACATATTCTCTTCACAAACCTAAAGCTAACAGTGCCTAATAAGAGAGATACGAGTTCATGAACTTACCTGTTCAGTTGAAGTTCTATCTGGCAATGGAGAAGCTTTCAGTGCAAGGTGATGATTGGTATAGCTTCCTTGATGTCCAGGGATGCTATTCCAAGCTTTACTTTGTCTTGAAACCTTTTGAATCGTGCTATAGCACTTCACCTGCAAATCAGAAAAGTGAAAATGTCCAAAAGGATTAGAGGAGTTACAGGTTGCTTCTAATGCTTTGGATAGTTTGGATTGATGGTAGGGAAGGTGTCTGAAGTGGTTTGGGCAAGAATGCTTGAAAGGATTGAGAGTTGGAACTCAATCTGCAGAGGTTGCCCTGTTTGGGCAGTTTTAGAGTGATTCTGAGTTTGTCAAGGTATTGGAGGCCAAAGGCTCGTGTTCTAGCTTGTGTTTGATGTTTGGAATGTGCTTGATAACTTTCTATAAGGCTTGGTTGACTGATATCAAAGTTGGTGTATGTTATGATATGTTTCTTCACACTTAAGCAAGCAAAGGCCACTTGATGTTTCTAGCCTGTACAGGCCCTCACACTATGCTGCATAACTCAGTCTTGATCAGTGCAATTAGTCCATAAACTTGTGCCAATTAGATTTGAATTGTACTTCTTGGATTTGCATTATGACATAAAGCTTGCTTTTGCAAAAATGGAAGAAATGCTTTATCTATTTTGGGATTAATCCATCATGCAATACTTGAACACATAGAACATGGTCTTGGCACAATGAATATGCATTAAATTTATGAGTGTTGAATGGTTTAGAGGCCTGTAATCAAGTTGCATGCTGATTTGAGAAATTTGCACAAGTTATGAACATGTACATGACCAATTCAAAAGTGAGTTTTGGCCATATTGCAAAATTCGATTCTCTCAAGTTATGAGGTTGTTTGATGAGTTCTTGGACATTTTGGAAAGCTTGGAATGTGTACTACAATCCATCTTTGAAATGCAAATTTAAATTCCAAGTGGAAGTGTATGGAAAATGGCCTTGAAGTTAGGTAGAAAACCTTGCCAAAATAGGTTAAAATTTTACTAAGTTAAGAATGGTTTAGTACCCTTATTCCAAAAATTGTAACTTGAGATACAAGCTTCTTTTGGGAAAACTTTGTGAATAAAAGTTGTAGATTATGCAACAAGCTACAACTTTCATGTTTTGACTTTTTCTTGAATCCAAATAAATCTTGGTGAGAAGGTGGGGCAAAGTTGGGAAAAAATTAGGGTTTTTCATAACTTAGAAAAATTCTAAGTTATGAAAAATTCCCATTTCAAACCCTAATTTGCAAACTTTGATTTCTTGGTGAACAAGTTTCATTATTTGGCATGTTTTGATGAAAAAGGAATCTTGACTCTTGATTTTGACCAAAAAGTCAAAGTTTGACTTTTCAGTATACAGTCAAAATTGATCAATTGACTGGGAAATTCAACTGTCAATCTTGTGTACTTGGGATCTTTTGAACTTGTTGAGCATTTCAAGATAATTCCATGGGGTCCTTGAGTCCATATGTGAGCTTGGTTTGCCATTGGTTGGGTCAAACAGTCAAAAATTTCCTTTGTGCAGTCAAAACCCTAAAAATGACCATTTTGCCCTTTTGGTGATCTGATCAAATTTCTTGTGGAATTGTGATCCAAACTTGATCAAATGGTTCATATGAGTTCATAATTTTGATGTGGGTCAATTTTCATGAGGTTTGACTGTCAATTGGCCATAGTTGACTTTTTCCCCAATACAGTTGATTTCTATGTCAACTGTCCAATTGACTGGGCAAAACTTGGAATCAAGACTTGAAACTTGATATGGATAAACTTGGGAGTCCAATATGAAGCAAGAAAGTCATCTTAGGAATTTTAGGTCAAAACATCTTTGTGCAAACACAAACCCTAATTTGGGTCAACAGTGCAAGGAGAAGTCTTGAGCAGATGAAACCCTAACTGGATCTTGATCTTCAAGAGCCTTGTGATGAGAAATGTTGAGAGAATGGGAGGGGAAATTTTGGGGTAAAACAGTCGCTCTCTTGTCTAAAAAGATCATAGTCGCCTCGAAATGGTTGCCTCGGATATTGTTGCCTTAAACAAATGATCTAAGACATTAGGGTTACCGCTAAGGCGTCCTAACATTGCTTTAGTGACCGTATGTCCCTCATTCGAATTGACCCTTAAACCCCAACGATGGTGCTACCTACTCATCAATAGTAGGATAGCATTGTCTAAAGGAAATTAGCATAGAACGATTCCTTTTTAGAGTAGGTAGATGGTTCTTAGATACTCGCTCTTTAAAAAAAAACAAAAACTTTTCACACTTACACTTTTCGAACAAAGTTTTCAAAACACTTCATTACACTATTAAAGACAGAAGCAAGAGTTAAATCAAAGTTTCAAACAAAAACTTTTTCAAACCCACAAGCACAAAGAAAACAATTTTGAAAACAATTGAGCAAGTACCTAAGAGCCCGTGGATAACCACGGATAGAAAGGGTGCTAACACCTTCCCTTTCTATAATCTACCCCCCGAACCTGAGAAATATCTCGAAAAAGGAATTTTTCTGTGCTTTTTTCCTTTCCTTGTTGGATAAAATAAAAGTCGGTGGTGACTCTTGCTTACTGCGACATTTTGCGAACACAAACGCAAAATGCAAACCAGCATTCCAAAAAAACGACCAGTTCTTCCACCGTATCACAGAACTGGCGACTCTGTTGGGGACATTAATAAGTGGGGTGTACCTTAGGAATAGTTCATCATCATGTTTTTAATTGCTTGATTTGTATGCTTTATCTTTGTGGGTTTGAATCGGAGTTACTATAGATCCTAACCCGGATCTGGGGATACCTTTTAGGTAAGTAGCAATAGACTGTGAGGGAACTGTACGGCGTAGACCGATACGGTTGAAGCAGTAGCTATGTTGGTGTGGCACTTTAGTTTTTACCGATATCCCTTGTGGTGGAACAAGGAGAATATGGGTCTTCTAAGGGGTCATTAAGCACCAACTGACCTTAGAACCTTTAATTGACCAACTTGGCCATAGAACAGTAGCAGTATGCTACACTCATTGAGACCAAACTCTCGTGATGATTCCGGCTGTAAGAAAAGGTTGCCAAACTGGAATTATGACCGATCGAGGGTGGTCAGTGATATCGAGATCCTCTAGAACCCGGTTACTATTTTAGGACAGGTTTGAACCAACTAAACTGAAAGAGGGTAATACCTAAACTCCCTGCCAGCTAGAAATCTAAGGGCTATCTGTGTGACTTGTTTTCCCTTACCATGTTTTCTATTTATGAATACTTGTGGTGTGTCTCTTATCATAACATCATGCATCATGACATTGCATGCATCTTGCATCAAGACTAACCTATTTCAAAGACAGAGGGGATTCATCTTTGTTCTGTTTTGTAGGTCATGGCACCCATGCGTAGAAACACTATTTGGATCAACTTTTTCCAAATTCCCACTCAACTTAAGGAATTGGTTGCAAAGATGCCAGATACTTCTTCCTTTATCAGAAGACATGGGCACCTCCTTGGTTTGGTCACCTCCAAGATGTATGAACAGATGATGAGTGTCTTAGTCCAGTTCTTTGATCCACTGTACCATTGCTTTACTTTTCCGGACTACCAGTTGGTCCCTACCTTGGAAGAGTTCTCTGATCTACTGGGTATCTCCATTCTAGAGCAGACCCCGTTTACAGGTTGGGAGAAGATCCTTAGGCCGGAAGAGATTGCTTCAGCCCCTCATCTGACAAAGGCTGAGGTAATGTCAAACTGGGAGACTAGAAGTGGGACAAAAGGCTTCTTCACTAAGTTCTTGGTTGGTAAGGTTAATCAGTTCTGGGACAGTCTAGACATTCTCATATATGGTTTGGCGTTGTTTCCTAACTCGGATTCCTTCATCGACGTGAATGCAGTGAAGATTTTCATGTCCGGTAATGCTGTGCCCACTCTCTTAGGTGACGTTTTGCACTCTCTTTATGCCCGTACTGCTCGGAAATGGGGAACCCTTATGTGTTGTGCACCATTGCTGGCGAGGTGGTTTATTTCTCACCTCCCCAAGTCAGTTTTGAAGAACAAGGAAGGCATGGGTTAGGCCTACAGGGTTATGTCTCTCTCTCATAATGACATCATTTGGACTATCAAAGGCATGGAAGACGTGGCTATTATTGATTTTTGTGGGGAATACCCCAATGTTCCACTGCTAGGAACCCATGGAGTAATCAACTATAATTCGTGTTTGGCCTTACGTCAATTTGGACGAGCTAGGAGGGAAGGACCTCATGAGTTGCTAATGCCAAGCATTGTCTTTGACTTCCAATGGGATAGTGACGAGCAATGCCACAGGTTTATACGAGCCTGGGATAGGGTACACAGGTCTGATCCACACGAGCTAGGTGCGAAGACTTCTCTCCCGATGGAGCCATATCTCTGATGGGTTCGAATCCGTGCCCAAAAGCTGGGAATACCGTACGAAGCCGTCTTGCCTATAACTCTTGAGGTTGCTGATGAGGAAGGGGTTCCTCCTACCATCCTCCATCCATACATGCCTACTGACATTGGGGCATTAAAGATATCATGGATGCAGCTGAGAGAAGAGCGGGATACTTACAGAGAAAAGTATCACGAGCAAGAGCAGAAGATCCAGAAGTTGACAAGACAATTGGAGAATGAGAAGATCCTCAATGACTATGTCCACACTGACAGGAAACGACCATGGGAGCATTGATTGTCTTTTGATTATTTCTAATTTTGATTTATTTTTCAGTATTTCCCTTTTGTAACGCCTTAAGGGAATTTGTTGAACAATTGAATTCAAAGTTTATATAATAAAAGTGTGTTTCATTTTGGTTTACGAATTTGAATCTCTCGATGTCTTTGAAATCATATCATACGCATTTCATTCCCATACACCTCATAACAGGTACCCTTACAGGTTTTCTCATCTTCTTCGCTGTTTATTTCAGCACATCATGTCCGCTGAAACATCAACGGATCAAGCTATCAAGGCTCTACAAGCTCAAAATGCTCAATTTCAAGAAATGTTCATGAATTTGGCTAAGGGTCAGCAAGATGTGAAGACCCTTATCCTGAAAGATAAGAAGAAGAAGAAGAAGAAGACAATCCTCCTGAACATGGGTCACAGGTTTGGGAACAGGCTGCGAGATGAAGTCAATCTATCCCACTCATCTGGAGGGGGAGAAAACCAAGAAGAAAGGAGGGTGCCTAGCCCTATGGTATCTGACCATGAGACTGACTTTGACGAAGACCAGTATCCTCCTTCCGAAGATAGATATAAACAGCTTAAAGACCGATTAAGTGCGATGGAGATTCAGAAGGTCCCTGGTTTGGACTTTGGTGATCTAGGCTTGTCATCTGGGGTGGTGATTCCCCACAAGTTTAAAGCACCAGCCTTTGCTAAATACGACGGAGTTTCTTGCCCAAAGCTGCACCTTCATTTGTATGTTAGGAAGATTCAGCCATACACCGCTGACAAGAACCTCTGGATCCACTTCTTTCAAGACAGTCTCTCATGGACTCAGCTTGAATGGTTTTACCAGCTGGAAGGAGCTAGTATCCGTAATTGGGAAGACTTGGCTGCTGCTTTCTACAAGCAATACCAATACAATGTCGACCTCGCTCCTACGTGTACCCAACTTCAGGGTATGTCTATGGGTGCGCGTGATGGTTTCAAAGACTACGCTCAGAATTGGAGGGACCTTGCTGGTAGAGTGCAACCTCCCTTGGCCGATAGGGAACTAGTGGATATGTTTTTGGGGACCCTGTCTGGTCCGTATTTCAACCATCTGATTGGAAGTTCATCGTCTGGGTTTACAAAGTTGATTATGACTGGGGAAAGGATTGAGGCTGGTATCAAGAGCGGTAAGATACAGAAGGGTGTTTCTTCAAGAACCGAGAAGAAACCTTTTAAGAAAGAATCCAGTGTTGTTTACAGTTCAAAAAGCCAGAATAGACCTGAACGCCGCCAAGCTGTTAATGTGGTTGTTATTTCCAGACCAACTGTTGCCACATAATGCAACAATCAGCCAAGGGCCGAGAGGCTACGAAGACAATTCACTCAGCTCAACATGACATTATCTCAGATTCTGCCGCAGTTATTAAAAACTAACTTGGTGATTCCGAAGGAGGCCCCGAAGAGTCCCAATACAACATCACCGATGTATGATCTGAATGCCCGCTGTGCTTTTCATTCTGATAGCCCGGGGCATGATACAGATAACTGTTGGGTCTTGAAGAACAAAGTACAGGACTTGATTGATGCAAAGCAGATTGAATTCGAAGCACCAGAAAGGCCTAATGTTGTGACTGCTCCTATGCCCAAGCATGGAGTAAATGTTGTAGAAGAAGACTCATTTATGGTTTCTGTGAAAGACATTGTTACTCCATTGATGATTGTGAAGAAGAACCTTCTGCTAGCCGGTTTACTTCTGGGCTGTGACGAAGGTTGTCGTATGTGTTCCTTCCTACCTACCGGTTGCCATCTTTTGAAGTCAGGTGTCCAACGCCTGATGGATAATAAAGAAATTATGTTTGAGAAGACTGTTATTCCTTTGGTTCCTGTTGAAGAAGTTTCTATAATTACCATTTTCGAAAATTCTTCCAAGGCTTCCTCGAGAAAGCCTGTTAGAATTACATCTGTTCCAAGAATCGCTCCCTTGATCATCACTGTTCCTGGGCCTATCCCCTATACATCAGATAAAGCTGTCCCATGGCACTACGGGGCTGACGTTTACTATCACGGAGTTAAGCAAGATTTGAATGCTGAAGAGGCTGATACTGACGTCAGCAATATTGTTGGACCTGCCAAAGTCACCCGCAGCGGAAGACTTTTCTCCCCCGAGATCTCTCCACCAACTTTTTGTAAGCCTGTTGTTATACCTGCCAGTACACCTGATACTATTCCTGTTCAGGTTCCAATTCTTACCCATGTTGCCGAGTCATTTGATACTCGGGGCAAAGGGACCACTGATGAGCCTGCCCAGACGGAGGCGCCAAAGACGATTATTATCGAAGCCTCTAGACAGGAGATGGAGGAAATTTTGAAGATTATAAAAAAGAGCGACTATAATGTAGTCGAACAGCTGGGGCAAACCCCATCCAAAATCTTTATGTTGTCTCTGTTGTTATGCTCAGAAGCCCATGCCAAGGCTCTGATTGCTTTCCTAAAGACTGCACATGTACTACAAGAAACATCAGCTGATTAGTTTAAAGATTGCGTGGCTAGTCTGACTGCTGATAATGGGTTGGGTTTCTCCAACGCCGACTTGCCTGCTAAGGGGAGGAATCACAATGATGCCCTGCATATCTCTATTGAATGCATGGGCACTACTCTAGCTCATGTATTGGTGGATACGGGGTCTTCGTTGAACGTTTTACCTAAGAAAGCTTTGGACCGGTTAGACTATGAAGGTTTAGAGTTGAAGCCAAGTAACATTGTTGTTAGGGCCTTTGATGGGTCAAAGAGAATGGTACATGGAGAAGTGGATATTCCAGTGAAGGTTGGTTCTCATATCTTTGCGTCTACTTTTTATGTGATGGACATTCGGCCATCCTATTCCTGTTTGCTGGGTCACCCGTGGATCCACAAAGCTGGGGCAGTCACTTCTACGCTTCACCAGATGCTGAAATACCCAGTCAAAGGGAAAATTGTTACGGTACGAGGAGAGGAAGAGTACATGGTGAGCCACCTCAACTCTTTCTGATATGTGGAGATGGATGGGGCGTTCATTGAGACTCAATTTCAACATTTTGAAGAAGTTCCCCAGACATTGGCATCAGCTGAAACTGTCATTGAAGATCCTCCAATGAAGATGGCTTCCCTAAAGGATACCCGGGCTGTTGTTGAGAAAGGTGGGTGTGCAAATTGGGGCCAACTCCCTGATTTTGCACATAAGACTAACAAGTTTGGTTTGGGTTTCACTGCAAAAGCTCAAAGGGCTGTTCGGAGTGCACGGATCGGAAGACCTACCCTCTTTATCAGCAATTTAGGAGTGAATGCCATTGAAGACGATGTTGAAGAATTTGAGTTCGACAGTTGGATCTATCCTACTACTGATGGTGGAATGAGAAATTGGACGACAAAGGACTTCGTCCCAATTTCTTTTATTACCCAGTAATGAGACTTTTGTTTTGTATTTGTAACAGAAAATGTTTTAAACTTTATGGCCTGGTGTCTTACCCGAGGCACCGTGGCTTTGTTTGTGAGGGATTTATGTGTGTCATCTACATATATCATTAATAAAAGCATTGGACGTTTTTGCATTTCAAAATTTTGCGCTCCTTGTTTTCTTTTATTATATATTGCAAAACAGCTATTTTACACACACTCACATATACAGGTCTACATCCACTCTAGATCTCACTGATAATGACTCTGCTACTGCCAGTTATGACTTCGAAAGTCCGATCAACTTAGCCGAAGACGAAGGTGAAGATGATTGCGAAGTGCCTGGTGAACTTGCTAGACTGCTACTTCAGGAAGAGAGGGCCAACAGCCGCATGAAGAGCCAGTAGAAACAGTAAATCTGGGTACAGAGGTAGACAAGAAAGAGGTCAAGGTCAGTGCAAATCTGGAGCCTAGTGTTAAGCAATGACTGATTCAGATGCTGCGTGACTACGTGGAGATCTTTGCCTGGTCTTATGAAGATATGTCTGGGTTGGATATCGATATTGTGGTTCACCGCCTGCCTACCATGGAAGACTATCCTCTAGTGAAACAGAAGGTCCGCCGAATGCGCCCGGATATGTCTGAGAAAATCAAGGCTGAAGTTATGAAACAGTTTGATGCCGGTTTTCTAGCAGTTACTTCTTACCTGCAGTGGGTTGCCAACGTGGTTCTTGTGCCGAAGAAGGATGGTAAAGTTCGAATGTGTGTTGACTATAGGGATCTGAACAGGGCAATCCCCAAGGATGATTTCCCTTTGCCTCATATTGACGTTCTGGTTGACAACACCGCATAGCATAAGGTCTTCTCCTTTATGGATGGTTTCTCCGGTTATAATCAGATTAAAATGGCTCCCGAAGACATGGAGAAGACAACCTTTGTTACCAAATGGGGTACCTTTTGCTACAAGGTCATGCCTTTTGGATTGAAGAATGCTGGGGCAACGTATCAGCGCGCCATGGTCGCCTTATTCCACGACATGATCCATCATGAGATTGAGGTATACGTCGACGACATGATTGCAAGATCCCAGACTGAAGAAGAGAATTTTGACCATCTTCAGAAGCTATTTGACAGGGTGAAGTTGTACAAGCTGAGGTTAAACCCGAACAAATGCACCTTCGAGGTGAGATCCGGTAAACTGTTGGCTTTCGTCGTAAGCGATAAAGGTATTCAAGTGGATCCTGCAAAGGTGAAGGCTATACAGGAAATGCCAGCTCCCCGAACAGAGAAAGAAGTCAGAGGCTTTCTGGGACGTCTGAACTATATTTCCCGGTTCATCTCACACATGACTGCTACTTGTGAGCCAATCTTCAAGCTACTGAAGAAATATCAAGTGGTAAGATGGAACGATGAATGTCAGGCCTCTTCCAAAAGGATCAAAGAGTATCTCCAAGAGCCATCCATTCTGATGCCTCCAGTTGAAAGGAGACCTTTGATCTTATACTTGACAGTACTCGAAAATTCAATGGGGTGTGTGCTGGGTCAGCATGACGAGCCTGGCCGAAAAGAGCATGCTATTTATTACCTTAGCAAAAAGTTTACCGACTACGAGACCCGATACTCGTTGCTCGAGAAAACTTGCTGCGCTTTGGCATGGGCTGCTCGCCGGATGAGACAGTATATGCTGGCTCACACTACTCTATTGATATCAAAGATGGATCCAATCAAATATATCTTCGATAAGCCTGCCTTGTTCGGAAGAATAGCAAGATGGCATATGATCTTGACTGAGTACGACGTCCAGTATACGACCCAAAAGGCAATCAAGGGAAGTGTGTTGGCGGATCATTTGGCACATCAGGCAGTGGATGATTACCAGTCTATGAACTTTTAATCCCCGGATGAGAATATCATGATAGTGACTGACTGCGAAACACCTGGACCGGATGAAGGACCTGAGGAAGGATCCCGATGGTCTATGTATTTTGATGGAGCTTCGAACGCTTTGGGTAATTGCATTGGCGCTGTGATCATATCTCCTGAAGGTTCTCATACTCCGTTCACCTCCCGACTATGTTTCAACTGCACCAACAACATGGCGGAGTACGAAGCGTGCATCATGGGTCTTCGAGCAGCAATTGACCTAAGGATTAAGTTTTTGAGTGTGTTCGGAGATTCCGTAGATAACCTTTGAACACTTCCCTAGAGAGGAGAATCAGTTGGCGGACGCGCAGGATACGATGTCTTCTATGTTCAAAGTCAATTGGGACAACGAAGCTCCCCGGATTACCATTGAAAGGTTTGACGAACCTACACATTGCTATGATATTGAGACTGAAGAGGTAGCAGATAAACACTGGTTTCATGAGGTGAAAAGGTATCTTGAGGCTCAAGAATACCCTGAGGGTGCATCTGTTAATGATAAGAAGTTTCTGAGGAGGTTCCCAACGAAGTTCTTCATCAGCAATGGCATCCTTTACAAGCGTAACCATGATTCGACCTTACTGCGTTGTATGGATAAGAACGAAGCAGAAAAGATCATGGCAGATTTAGATGAAGGTACTTTCGGAACTCATTCCATTGGACACACCATGGCAAAGAAAATCCTTCGGGCAGGATATTATTGGTCCTCAATGGAAGCCGACTGTTATCAGCATTCTCGGACCTATCACGAGTGCCAAGTTTATGCTGATAAGGTGCACATACCTCCAGTACCTATGAACGTCTTGACGGCTCCTTGGCCTTTTGCAATGTAGGGTATTGACATGATCGGTGAGATCAGACCTATGGCATCTAATGGGCATCGTTTCATCCTGGTAGCTATTGATTACTTTACAAAGTGGATTGAAGCGGCTTCCTTTGCTACCGTAACCAAGAACGTCGTGGCACGGTTCATTCGGCACAATCTGATCTGTCGATATGGTGTACCAGAGAGGATCATTACAGACAACAATACAAATCTCAACAACAAAATGATCATCGAACTCTGCAAACAGTTCATGATACAACATCACAACTCTTCTCCCTACCGGCCGAAGATGAATGGGGCTAAAGAAGCGGCTAATAAGAACATCAAGAAGATTGTGCAGAAAATGACAGTGACATACAAAGATTGGCACGAGATGTTACCGTTTGCTCTTCATGGATACCGCACCTCAGCGCGGACGTCAACAGGGGCAACACCATATTCCTTGGTTTATGGTATGGAGGCCGTCTTTCCCATTGAAGTTCAGATACCCTCTCTTCGGATTATGAAGGATGAAGTTTTGAGCGAAGATGATTGGATTCAGACCCGGCTTGATCAACTGAACTTAATCGATGAAAAGAAACTTACTGCTATTTGTCATGGTCAGACGTATCAAAAACGGATGATCAAGGCATTTAACAAGAAAGTTAGACGACAAGAGTATCAAGTTGGGGACCTGGTTATCAAGCGCATCATACTGCCACAAGGTGATCCCAGGGGCAAATGGACCCCTACTTACGAAGGGCTATTTGTGGTTAAGAACATTTTCTCAGGAGGAGCTATGATTCTAACCACCATGGACGGTGACGACCTTCCTCACCCCGTCAATGCAGATATAGTGAAAAGATACTACGCATAATCAAAGACCCGCTAGGTCGACTGGCCTAGGCAAAAATAAGGGCTTCCCGGCGAACCAAAAGGGTTCGGGCAAAAATAAGGGATGAAAATGAAAAAATATGTACACCCGGCAAGTCGAAAACCTGAAAAGGCGGCTTGGGCAAAAAAGGGTATCCCGGTGTACTGAAAACCTGAAAGGGAGGTCCAGGCAAAAATTAGGGATCAAAGCGTAACACTATGCCTCATTGGATCACCTTGCAACCAAACTTCGGTATCGGTTATCAAGCTCGGATGGCACCAATCAATCTGATCTACCTTCAACCAAGTAGCAAAGTGATGAGATTCTTTAGGACATAAAGGCAGTAGCAGAGTTGGAACCCAGTGGGATTATTCACATAGCTGTTTTGTTTAAGTTTTTCACAAATTGTGTAAATACTTTATTCGGCGGCGTTCTCTTACTAGGACGTCAGCCTCTTGTACAAAAAATGCTTATTTACAGGCCAAACTTCAAAATCAATACAATTTATTTTCAAAGAAATTTCAAATTGTTTTTTCCTTTATCTGTTTTGTTTTGCAAAGAACGTCCAATGTTCATTTTTGATATATGCATTTGACATTAATTGCTACTCATAAATATTTACATGCGAAACAAAAGACGATCACTGGTAATATTAGAAACAGGGGAAAATGAGGATTGTCCAAACTGTACAATTGCTTTATCCACCAGGTACAAAGGTAGATTCAGCTGAAGAATATGGCTAAGGTACTTTCACTCCCTGCAGAGTAAGACAGTAATGTTAACTCTCCCCACCTGAGACTTGCAAGTGTGAATGAATCGGTAATATTCTCCCCAAGAAGAGTTTATCTACCATCAGCACTGAAAGGTCTTAATATTCCCCCAGCACAGTATAAGAATATTCCCCGACAGAGTACAAAATATCCCCAGTGGAGTTTGAAATTTTTCCCAGCGCAGTCTGAAGAAGCTTCCCCGAGTGGAGTTTGGAGAATCATCCCCAGTAGACTTTGGAAGATTGTCCCAAGCAAAGGATTATCCCCCATAAGAGTCTAAAAGGTTATCCCCAGTGAAGTCGTAACTGAAAGATCATCCCCAGCGGAGTTCTTTCCTTTCACAAACAGGAAGTCAATCCCCAATAGGATTCAGTATCATCAGCAACGGTAATTCATCCCCGGTGGAATTTATCGGTGAAATCTTCAGCAGAGCATCTCTTCCCCACAGAGTAATCTCCTCATCAGTTTATTCCCCAACGAAGTTATCCTCTCCCGCAGGTTTATTCTTGCAATCATCTTCGTTCGCCATCCCCAGCGGAAACGAAGAATTCAACTCTTTTCTCTAGCAGCAATCCGGGATTTATTTTCCCCAGCTAAAACATTACATTTTCATACATCATGATACATGCATATACGCATCATATAACACAACCTCATTTATTTTGAGAAAATCATTGCTTGATACATATCATGCATTACATACAGCTAACCTTTACCTTTCAGGAAAGATGCGGCCAAAATCTCATTCAAAGCTATGAAGCTTTTATCTCAGTCGAAGTACTGACCGGTTCTTAAATCTCAACTGAATTATCCTCGGTTGAATTACAGATAAGGTTCTAAATCTCGGCAGAGTTCCTCCGTCGAAGTATGGATGAGTTTTTAAATCTCAACAGAATTATCCTCAGTTGAATTACAGACAAATCCTAAGTCTCGATGAAGATGTTTCCCTCAGTCAAAGTAATGACCGGTTCTTAAATGTCAACTGAATTATCCTCGGTTTAATTACAGATAAGGTTCTAAATATCGGCAAAGTTCCTCCGTCGAAGTATGGACGAGTTCTTAAATCTCAACAGAATTATCCTCGGTTGAATTACAGACAAGTCCTAAGTCTCGATGAAGATGTTTCCCTCAGTCGAAGTACTGATCGGTTCTTAAATCTCAACTGAATTATCCTCGGTTGAATTACAGATAAGGTTCTAAATCTCGACAAAGTTTCTCCGTCGAAGTATGGACGAGTTCTTAAATCTCAACAGAATTATCCTCGGTTGAATTACAGACAAGTCCTAAGTATCGATGAAGATGTTTCCCTCAGTCGAAGTATTGACCGATTCTTAAATCTCAATTGAATTATCCTCGGTTGAATTACAGATAAGGTTCTAAATATCGGCAAAGTTCCTCCGTCGAAGTATGGACGAGTTCTTAAATCTCAACAGAATTATCCTCGGTTGAATTACAGACAAGTCCTAAGTCTCGATGAAGATGTTTCCCTCAGTCGAAGTACTGACCGTTTCTTAAATCTCAACTGAATTATCCTCGGTCGAATTACAGATAAGGTTCTAAATCTCGGCAAAGTTCCTCCGTCGAAGTATGGACGAGTTCTTAAATCTCAACAGACTTATCCTCGGTTGAATTACAGACAAGTCCTAAGTCTCGATGAAGATGTTTTCCTCAGTCGAAGTACTGACCGGTTCTTAAATCTCAACTGAATTATCCTCGGTTGAATTACAGATAAGGTTCTAAATCTCGGCAAAGTTCCTCCATCGAAGTATGGACGAGTTCTTAAATCTCAACAGAATTATCCTCGGTTGAATTACAGACAAGTCTTAAATCTCGATGAAGATGTTTCCCTCAGTCGAAGTACCGACCGGTTCTTAAATCTCAGCAGAGTTTTCTCAGTTGAATTACGGGCAAGTTCTTAAATCTTGATGAAGATGTTTCCCCCCAGTTGAATTACGGACAAGTTCTTAAAACTCAGCAGAGATGTGCTCTCAGCTGAAGTACAGGCAAGTTCCTAAATCTCAACAAAGATCATGCTTCCCCAGCGGAATCTTCCACAACAACAGCTATGCAAGTTCTCGCTAAGGAATATATTATGTGATTGACACCCCTTCAGATGGCATCTTTAAGCCCATCCTCCCGCCAACAATCTCCAAATGGCATCTGTAAGCCCATTCCCGACATCACAAGGCTGATACCACTTCATGCGAGTGCAAATTTTTGGGCACTCTAGTGTTCAATCATCTTCCACCTTCGGATCACGAAAGGCATGAAAGCCAATCTACATCCTCAGGTTTAAGAAGATTAAACAGGGGCAGCTGTTGTACCCCAAAATTTTTCCTCCCATATTTCTCAAGACATTGCAAGAAGAATCTCTAAGTAGCTCAAGGTAGCTCAAGAGTTGGTCAGACAAGCTATCTCCTAAGGCAGTCTACCCCAAATTAGGGTTTTGTGTTGCATCAAGATCTTTGAATCCAAATGACCTCAAGTGCTCCCCAATATCCTAATATGTTCTCAAGATCATCCATGTCAAGTTTCAAGCCTTGCAGAGGAAGTTTGCTCAGTTAATTGCTCAAAGGTCCAAAAATCGACTGTGTTAGGGCAAAAGTCAACTGTGACCCAAATACAGTCAAACTTCAAGATTTTTTTGTCAACATTCTCATTTTTAAGGATATTTCATCATTTGATAAAGGGTTGATCATGATTCATCAAGGATTGCTCAAGATTCATCAAGATTCAAACGTTGCTAAATTAGGGTTTGCAGGAAAAGTCAACTCAACTTTGGCCAAGCATAACTTTCTCATACTTTATGAGAAATGACCCATCCAAAGCTCATTTTAAAGAGGAGGCAATTTCCTACAATCCATTTTCATACCCCAAGATCAAAAAATGTACTCACAAGAAGTTATAAATTTGGACATTATAGGCTCCACATTCAATCATTATCATCATCAAATTCGAATCAAACCAAATCATGTGCAAAAAGATTGAAATGAATAAAATTTGGAAGGTTTTTCATGTAGAATCAAATCAAATTTGCAATAATTATTAGAGCAATATTTGAACCAAATTTGTTACCCTAATACACTGAGCATTACATAAGCAAGCATACGGGACAAAAATCAGGGTTGGAAACTGTGGAGAGAGGCAGAACAAGAATTGAAAAATTCACAAAAAAGTGAGAGATCAAAGTCCAAGTTAGAGGCAGTTTCAGGCCACGAGGCTTGTTCCAATCGCTTCCTGAGCATTCTCACAAGCTACCTGGATCAAAACCAAGCATTTTCAGACGTCCAAACGCATTGTAAGTCTCACGTAACCCAACTCTGTTCTTTAAATCGAAACTCACCATTCTTGCATCCATTGAACAAAATAATTGCATATTTATAATCACAAGAACATTTGCAAGCTTTTAGTATTAACGAATTGCATTTATATGATTTGTAGCAAGAATCACCATAATTAGGGTTCTTGGAGTTTTTTTGGGGCTTTCTGTTTCAAGTGCAATTGGTCCATATGAAGGACATGGTTGAGATCAGGAGATCGTGACGAGTTCAACTATGTTCTTGGAAGTTGTTTACATTTCCTGAGGATGATTTTAGGAGTGAGCTGCGTTTTTAGCTGCGAATTCTAATCCGCAGGTAATATTACAGTAGTGGGAGGACAGGGACGAAGAGCTGTCACTCGCCCATTGGACCATTCAAACAAAACGCGCACTTTTTTTGTTTTGCTGGAAATTATTTTGTTTTGATATATTATTATTAGTATGCGTTATATTAACAATTGAAACAGTTTGGCTTAGCGGTGGACAAAGCGCATGTTTTCCCTTCAGGACCTGGGTTCGAATCCCAGGTCCCCCACTTTCTCAATAATTTTGTTCTTCAGGTGATTCAATGCATACGCCTATTTCCAGCCTACCATACATCCTCATCCATTCAAATTCCAGATTGCCAAAGGCCAAATCTGATGGTCCATGATTGAAGGTCCACCAAGGCACCAGTCAACGCATAAGCACCAGATCCCAGAAAGTCCACAAAGGCCAGCACAATTGGGCCTTCAGAATTACTACTCACACCACAAAAACAGGCCCAAACTCCTCTCTTCATTTATTTTGTTTGTTTATTTAATTGTTTTATTATTTTCATTTAATTTCTAACCAATCACAAAATTCCTTTTTTATCAAATAAAATCACAAAAAATATTTTTTTTATTTCAAATCAAATTTTAAAACTTTTATTTTTTTTCTTAATAAATTTATTAATTAATTAGGTTTTAATTAGAAAACTTTAATTCTTTTTGTAAAATAAATAAAATTAATTAGACTTACTTAGTTTTTAACCATTAATTTAATTATTATTATTTCTTTCCTAAATAATCAAAAAAACTTCAAAAATAATTTATTTTTCATTTAATTAATTTATTAATTTAATTTAGTAGTTAATTTAGGATTTATTTCTTTCCTAAAATAAAAACAACAAAAAGATATTTTCTTTAACCAAAAAGGGTCAAAACCCTAATCATGCGTCCGATTTAATTTTGCGCCGCGATTTACTTTTTTATCCAATAATGTACCTGCTTCTGGATTGTAATAGTTAAATAGGACTTTTAATTATTATTTCTATTGCTTTATTTTATTTTTCAAAGGGTTTGTCTTTGGCGATGTAAATACCCAACGCCTTGTAATTTAAATTCCGCATTTTATTTCCGCATATTTTAACTGCTAGATGTTTGATAATAGGGTTTGCATGACAAGACTGAATGTTAATCTTAAAATCAACCTAGATCACCCTTAACATGTGCAAAGATAAAAATAACTGAAAACGACACACCCGCACATGGGCACTCCTAGGGTACACCCCACTTGGTTGCCTTTGTACACGGTCATTAAGTATAGGTCGTTTTTGAGGTCGCCCTCTTGTCTAAAAAGATCATAGTCACCTCGAAATGGTTGCCTCAGATATTGTTGCCTTAAACAAATGATCTAAGAAATTAGGGTTACCGCTAAGGCGTCCTAACATTGCTTTAGTGACCGTATGTCCCTCATTCGAATTGACCCTTAAACCCCAACGACGGTGCTACCTACTCATCAATAGTAGGATAGCATTGTCTAAAGGAAATTAGCATAGAACGATTCCTTTTTCGAGTAGGTAGATGGTTCTTAGATACTTGCTCTTTCAAAAAAAACAAAAACTTTTCACACTTACACTTTTCGAACAAAGTTTTCAAAACACTTCATTACACTCTTGAAGACAGAAGCAAGAGTTAAATCGAAGTTTCAAACAAAAAAAATTTCAAACCCACAAGCACAAAGAAAACAATTTTGAAAACAATTGAGCAAGTACCTAAGAGCCTGTGGATAACGACGGATAGAAAGGGTGCTAACACCTTCCCTTTCTATAATCTACCCCCCGAACCCGAGAAATATCTCGAAAAAGGAATTTTTCTGTGCTTTTTTCCTTTCCTTGTTGGATAAAATAAAAGTCGGTGGCGACTCTTGCTTACCGCAACATTTTGCGAACACAAACGCAAAACGCAAACCAGCATTCCAAAAAAACAGTCAGTTCTTCCACTGTATCACAAATACACTTGCACACAAGCATCCTTAGGGTTTCTCCACTTGGTTGCCTAAAACAAAAATGGCCATATTACGCATGCGAAGTATCTTGGCAAAACAAACAAATATAAGATCATAGTCCCCCAATGACGCTATTCAAAGTTTCCTTACAAAAAATGATCTTGGTCCCTCAAAAATGCTAAGATACTTTGCAAACATTGCTAATCATGGTTATACGATGACCCACGCCCGTCCCGTTTACATCCAAAGATAGGGTTTCTTACCAAATCAATGGTAAGACAACAATGTCAAAGGAATAGAAAATGTACAAGAAAGACATTTGAGTAGGTAGATTACTTCTAGTTACTTGCTCTATTTCAAACAACTATCCTTGCTATTTTCCAAAACAAACACACACATTTCAAAAACATTTTACAAACATTGAAAACATTTTCAAAAAGACAAACATTTTTTATACATTCTTACTAAAGAGAATCATTACAAAGATTTTCTAAACGAATGGCCTCTTTTACAAAATACTTTCAAAACCACACCAAACACAATTTCAAACAAACAAAAGCAAGTGATCTAAGCAAGTAACTAAGAGCCCATGTAAAACCATGGATGAAAAGGGTGTTAATACCTTCCCTTTTCATAATCTAACCCCCGAACTCAAGAAAACATCTCAATGGTCTTTCCTGTGCTTTTTCACCTTTCCTCTTGGATAAAAGAAAAGTCAGTGGCGACTCTTACTAACCGCAACATTTGCGATAAAACGCAAAACCCTCAAGTCAGTTCTCCTACCATATCACAATATTTAACAGACTGATAATCATCAACGGGTTGGTGAGCAAGATAATCCGCCAACACATTGCTTTTTATAGCCTTCTGAGTATGGTATTCAATATCATATTTAGACAACAACATCTGCCAACGGGAAATTCTCCCAGTAAGAGCACACTTTTCAAAAATGTACTTAATCGGATCCATTTTGGAAATCAACCAATTAGTATGATTCAACATATATTGTCGCAACCGCTTTTCCTCCCAGGCCAGAGCACAACATGTCTTTTCCAGCATAGAATACCACGACTCACAGTCAGTAAACTTCTTGCTGAGATAATAAATGGCATATTCATTCTTCCCTATTTCATCTTGTTGTCCCAAATACAACCCATATAATTTTCTAACACTGTCAGATACATGATCAATGGTCTTCCTTCAACAGGTGGGAGCAAGATAGGAGGTTCAAGTAAATACTCTTTAATACTTTCAATTTCCCTTTGGCAATCATCTGTCCATACACAACCTTGATCTTTCTTTAATAACTTAAAGATCGGCTCACATGTTGCAGTCATAGAGAAATAAATCTGGAAATGTAATTCAAACGCCCGAGGAAGCCTCTAACTTGCTTTTCAGTTCTTGGCGATTGAATTTCTTGAATTGCTTTGACTTTATCAAGATCAACTTGAATCCCTTTTTGGATGACAATGAAACCTAACAATTTTCCTGATCGAACACCAAAGGTGCATTTATTTGGATTCAAGCGAAGACGATACTTTTTCAAACGCTAAAATAATTTCAACAAATCCCCTATATGCCCTTCTTCAGTCTGTGATTTGGCGATCATATCATCAACATATACCTCAATTTCCTTGTACATCAGATCATGGAATAGGGTTGTCCTAGCCCTCTGGTACGTTGCACCAGTGTTCTTCAACCCGAAGGGCATTACTCTATAACAGAAAGTTCCCAGGGTATGATAAACGTTGTTTTATCCATGTCCTCAGGAGACATTCTAATTTGATTATATCCGGAAAATCCGTCCATGAACGAGAATAATTTGAATTTTGATGTATTATCGACCAACATATCAATATGTGGCAATGGAAAGTCATCTTTTAGACTAGCTTTGTTTAAATCTCTATAATCTACGCACATGCGAACTTTTCCGTCTTTCTTTGGTATAGGGAAAATATTGGAAATTCACTGAGGGTACACTGATGTCACAATAAAACCGACATTAATCTGCTTTAAAACCTCTTCTTTAATTTTCACTGCCATATCAGGGTGAGTCCTTTCCAAATTTTTCTTGATTGGCGGGCATTCTAGCTTTAGCGGCAAATAATGTTCCACAATATCAGTATTCTACTCCGACATGTCTTGGTATGACCAAGAAAATATATCCACATACTCTTTCAACAATTAAATCAACCTGCTCTTGACGTCAAGATTAAGCAATTTTCTAATCTTGACTTCTTTTGGATCTTCTTCTGAACCCAAATCTATTGTCTCTAACGACTCTTATTACGACTGAATGGCATTTTCCTCGTGCTCAAGCAACCGTGAAACCTGTTCTGGGATTTTATCATATTCTTCTTCTTCGGACACATACATAGGATATTCAAAGTTGGGAGAGGGTGCATGGTCATTGTATTCAATGGTTTTTTTTTATTAATCTACGCATACGATTTATGATTGCGTTTAGAAACTGACACATATAACAAGTGATTATGCAGATTATAGTTATCATTTATTTTGAAAGTTTTTTTTATTACCATTTTCCAAGAAAAAGCATAAAATAAAGACACAATTTGGTTATCAAAGACAACTTTTATTATTGATTTTAAAGATCAAAACAACAGATAAGCCCATACAATATCAATACTTTCACCTTGGGCATAGTGAAATATTTTTGAAATAATTAACAAAACAAATTACTTTGAAATAGGAATGCAAGAGGGAACATCAATATTGACCCAATTTTGGACTCTGACTCCATGCGTCACATAGTTAGACATCACTTGTTCTGCTTCATCTTCCATAATAGCATTGATCCTAGGAATAGTTGGATGAAGATAACCCCTGCTACGAAAGATATCTTAATATTTGCCCAAAGCAGACTTCGGCTTCATGTTCTTACATTTGTTATTCTTCAGAGAGAATCCAAAACCAACTTTATTTTTATTCACAAGTGGATCAACAATCTGCCCCCATACTTTACGAGGGCCATTACACACTACCTGCTGAGCATCCTTAAACGAAGCTATAGAATTCTCATTTTCCCTTGAATTATCAATGGATAAAGCTTGGAACTGAGTTCCAACAACAACTTCAACTTTTTCCATAATAATAAGAGAGGATAAATGAGATATTAACAAAGCTTGTTCTCCATTTAGGATGACCACCTTTCCTTCATGCACAAACTTCAGCTTCTGGTGCAAAGTTGAAGTGACAGCCCATGCCTCATGTATCCATGGTTGTCCCAGTAAATAGCTGTAAGCGGGCACAATATCCATAACCTGGAAAGTAATCTGAAATAAGTGCAGGCCTATATGAATAGGAAAATCTACTTCCCTGATGACAGACTTCCTTGATCCATTGAAAGCTTTCACAACTATGCCACTTGGGCGCATGTGAGTTCCTTGCTACTTCAGCTTCATAAGCGTGATCCTCAGTATGACATTTAAAGCAGACCCATTATCAATCAGCACATTGGATAATGAATCATTCTTACAATTCATGGAGATATGGAGAGCCAAATTATGATTCCTTCCTTCATCGGGAAATTCGTCAACACATAAACTTAGGTTATTACAGGATGTAATATTCCCTACTACACTGATGAATTGGTCTAAAGGAATATCACTTTCCATGAAAGCTTGATCCAATACTCTCATCAATGATTTCCTGTGGTCATAAGAATTCATTAGCAAGGCTAGAATAGATATCTTTGAGGGAGTCTGCAACAATTGATCTACGATCCCGTAGTCTCTCATGTTGATAATCTTCAATATATCACCCGCATATTTTCCAGAGTAGTACCACTGGATTCCCCCACTACTTTCTTAGATTAAACGCTTTCAACAACCTTTTTATCAACAATAACATTCCCTCGAATGACAGGTGCAAAAATACGGCCACTGCGGGTCACTCGGTTGGCTTCAACTTTTATCTTATCACATCCTTGGATATATGTACTGCAAATACTAAAACCAACATGGTTGTGCGTATAATTATTGAACTCGTAGAGATCAGCATGCATCTTTACTAAATCTCTTCTAACCAGGTTGATATCAAAAATCTGGAAGTCCCCTGGACAACCAGCAACCATGTTTACAACACTTGCTCCTCCATGCTTAGGCAAAGGATTATCTTTCACGTTATGGCTAACATATTTAAAGGATAAGAGGCCATACCTCACCATCTTTTGTACTTCAGATTTCAAAGGATAATAGTTCTCAATATTGTGCCCTGGTTCTCCATGATGAAAAGCACACGACTGGTCTGCCTTATAATCCAAGGTAAAGGTGATGGTATAGCAGGGGGCGACATGGTCTGAACCAACTTCTTCTGAATCAAAGCTGGAAGTAACTCTGCATAGTTCATTGGAATTGAGTCAAAGGATTTTCTCTTCTGACTTTGCCCTTGCTTCCCTTGAGGAGATGGTCTTTGATATGAAACGGTGGTTGGAGCTACATTGACGACAAGAGTCATAGAAGTAACATGTTGCTGGTATCACTGATGCCTTCTAGGTGTCCTAATCTTTCTTTCCCTAATAACAGCATTCGTTTCACTTTCTTTCTTTCGAGAGAACCCGTATGACGACTTCTTTGTCCCTTCATCTTTTGTCAAGCGCCCTTCTCTAACAGCCTCTTCCAAATAAACACTCATGCTTACCATTTCGGTAAAATTACTAGGTGCACTGGAGACCGTCCTTTCATAATAAAATGATCTAAGGGTTTTGAGAAAGACCTTGTTCATTTCTTGTTCTCCAATAGGTGGTACCACCTGGGCAGCTATCTCGCACCAATGTTGTGCATACTCTTTGAATGACTCCTTGTTTCTCTGAGCTATTACTCTTAACTGGTCACGGTTAGGCGCCAAGAATATATTGTACTTATACTGTTCAATGAAGGCTTCTCCCAGATCATTGAAGGTACGAATACTACTATTGTCTAGATTCATATACCACTTTAGAGTAGAACCAATTAAACTATCTTGGAAGAAATGAATGAGCAAACGCTGATCATCAGTATGGGTAGACATTTTTATGATATACATCACGAGGTGGTCACGAGGGCAAGAGTTGCCCTTGTACCACTCAAATTTCGGCACTTTAAAATTCACTGGCACCTTTACATTGGGAACTAGGAAGAGTTCACTTACATTCTGTCTAAACAATTCTTTTCCTCAAAGTGCCTTAATTTCCTTCTGCATCTCATTGAACTGGTCTTGAAAGTCATCCAAATGGTCATAGAAATCCATACTTTCACTCGGTGGAGGATCAGGATGATAAACTTCATCATTAGCAAATAACATAGCATTCACCGAAGGAGGTGCATTATAGTGGATCTCCTTTCTAGCCGTATAAGTAACATGCACCAGAGGAGGTGCAGAAACAGCAGCAGTTGGAGCAAATTGAGCAACTTGAGTATCAAGATTGTAACCCTCTGGCATGAAATTCTCTGGCACTCCCGACGGATAACCCTGAGGCATACGATTCTGAGCAATAGTAACTGGAGTAACAGAAACGGGAACTGTCGGAGCTTCGGAAGAAACCGTTGTCTGTTGAGGCTGAGAAAGTGGTGGATGATTCTAAGAAGCCACCAATGATTCCATAAAAGTATCCAGATTGGCCATACCGGCCTTCAAAGTAGTAACCTCTTCGCGCAACTTGTGATTCTCTTGTTCAAGATTCTCCATTTTCTTCCTGGAATTAGCCCGAGTATTATACTGGTGAGACAACTTACTTCTGAACGAAGTAGAGAAACACAGTAAGACACCTGAGTATGAACAGAAATGCAAGAAATATGTGCAAGATGATGCATGATATGCAATTCATATGATTTATTTGATTATTATTAATATTTCAAGGAACTCAAAGGTTTATAGACAATTTGCAATATTTAAGTACTAACACATTTTGAAATACTGAAAATCTTATTATAATAACTTCAAAATGGATTTCAACTTTTTAGTACAAGTTTCAACAATCCCAAGTACAAAAGAATATAGAATCTAAAATTCTAAGAAAGCAAAGATGGTGAAGATCACTTCACACACTGACGCTTTCCCGCGAGTCTTGCAATCTGAGAAGTATTTTTTACAATTTTTACTCCCGCCGCGGTTGTGAAACTTTACTGCCTACATACCACCTTCCATGCAATAGGGGATCAGGGTACTCGTAGTTCACCTTTAAAATTTTTTTAACACAGGTATGTTGGTTAATTTTAAGAGATGAGACATCATTGTCTTATCCGAGTGGAAAACATACTTACTGTCCACGATTATGAGAAAGGAGAATTTACATCATCTCAAATTAGAGGATATGACTTGGATTTTAAAATCAACAAAACATCGCTCAACACCTAAGTGTAAAACATCTCACTTCACTATATATCGTAGAAGTATAGCACTTCGCATCACTATAAGAGTTGACAAGAGTCTAATCTTTTGAGAAAATTTTAAAGTAAAAATCCAAAATGGAAAAAATGGTTTGAATGAGATTGATTGACTTTTAGTCTTCTCACAAAAAAATGTCAAAGTATGATTAAGTTGTTTAAAGTTTGATTAAGAAAAATATTTTTGAAAATGCATGGACCTAAGTCCAAGGTTATTGTGAAAGCATTTCAAATTTATAAAACAAGAATAGTTTCGAAAAGGAGGGAGAAGATTTTTGAAATTAAAGAAGATGGGAGGAGATGAAGGGACTATCCAAAGCATAAGGGTAAAAGCTAGGGAAAAGAACCGTATAACCAACAAAAAGCCAACACTTGACACAATGAGTCAATGTAGAATTCTTATCCTTTGGATTGGAACCAAACAAGCAAAGATAATAAACCTCTTAGGAAAACCAAGCTTCAAATGCATTAAGTCTTCACAAAAAAATTGGACAGAGTAATGGATGTATACAGATGAATTCTCAATCACAAACAAAGCATATAATCAGAATAACCTGCACACAAAGCAAACAAACAACCTAATGTCTCGGGGTAAACCCCAAGAACTCCAGACAAGATAATAATAGAAGTCACCAAGGTCTCCAGGTAGGTCAATATCTCTAATCCTAAGTCTAAGAAGTCCATAACTCCAAAATGCCAAGGATAGTAACCAAATAGTTCAAGTAACATTAAAGTTATTTTATTGTTCAAGTTGGTCATTAGGTATCTTCAAAAAGAAATGAAAAGCTCAAGTGAGCAAAAATAAAAATGACAGAAAGATAAATGCTCAAATGAGCAGAGATGAAAGTAGCATGAAATGTAAATGCTAAAATAAACGTTCTAAAAGTAAAAAGCATAAAGTAAAGGCATAAGATAAAGTCAATTGTTAGAAATTAGAGGTTAGTTGAATTTGCATTTGAAAACTCATTAGAAGATTGATAAAATCAAAGCCTCTCAACAACAAGTTTTATTTGCTTTTTGTCAAGTATATCATTCATTACAATATCTCAAGGCAACAATAAATGATTAAAGATTCACTTAGTTCCAAAATTTATGAAGATTCATTCGAGGATTGATAAGACCAAAGCCTCCTCACAATGGATCTCAAGGTTATTGGATCAAAGGTTTCAAATTAAACATGTTTGGGCTTGCAAACATAGGTTTGGGCTATGAATAATCATTTCTTGAATCGGGACAAAATTTACCGTTATGTTAAGCAATCGTAAGTGGACTTATATAGAAGTCGCACCTATTTTGAGGTTGGTCAATAGAAATCTATGTACCATATGTTAGAGAAATAATATGTAAATCATCCTCTAATAACATATAGTACAAGTAAGAAAGGGATAAGATGAAGAGGGAGGGAAATATTTGAATTAAAGATTTTAATCAAACTATCATTAAAATCATTCATCCATTTTGATGGAGTTAAACTCAACACCCAAGATCCAATGATGTTAATGAAGTTCATGATAAAAAATCACATGGCCAGAATATATTAAAATAAATAAATTTTAATTAATGAATAAAATAAAAAGGAAAAATGATTTTTAAATTGTTTTTAAAATGAAAATAAAAGGTAAAATAGTAAACTATATTCAAAGTATCAAAGAAAAATTAAGAGAGACCATAGAAAAGTCAGAAGTGATCTCAAATTTTTTTATAAATTTTTTTTGATAATTTTTAAAACAGAAAAGTATTTTTTTAACTAATTAAAATCACTCAAATAAGTGAAAAAGAGATAAAAAATAGTAAATCAAAATAAAAGTCTAGAAAAATTTCAGAAAGTCAAAAATAAAGAAAATGATTTTTATAAATTTTTTCACAATTTAAATAACATAAAAAAGTATTTTTAAATGATTAAAAATAAGTTAAAACAAAGGAGAAATTATGAAAAATATCAAATCATAAAATAAAATCATGAAAAATAAAAATTAGAAAGAGAATATTTGAAAAAAAAATTGTGAATTTTTTTCATAATTTTTTAGTCAGAAGTCAATTTTCTATGATTTTTTAAAGTTTAAATCAATTAAAATAAAAAATCATAAAATAAAATGACAAAACAAAAAATGTGGACCATTGGATGAAAGTCAAAACACGCTAGTAATTAGATCCAAAGGATCAAGCACGTTGTGCATATCATGGTCAACTTTGAAAATTGCACCGGATCACCTTTTAAATATTAAAACAACTGAATTTTTGGCGCGTTGGATGGAGTCTGACTCATGAAAGTAATCAGATCCAACGGCTCTCAAAACGCGCGTATGATAAAGCAAACACCATGGATTGAATTCAAAAATTCACATGCCACACTTTCAATGGTTTAAGCACGACATGTAGTTCGTCTTCAACCTCTAGACGCCCTAGATTGGAATTCCTCAAACTGTAAAATTAGAGAACCACACCGGTACCATTAGATTCGTCTCTTCAAGACGATTCTAATGGTACAATCGCGCTAAATTTATATAAACTGGGCAAAGCTTAAATTGAGAAAATGCAGAAATAATAGCGAGCACGAAATTCTAGAATATCTCACTCAAATCTCAATGAAATCACAAATTGTAAAAAGCATGAGAATCAGAAGGATCACTACAAGAAACTATCCATTTTACGACACGTGTGTTGTGACCCTTGAGAAAGTTGAGCCTTTTCATTTCAAGGCCCGCGACGGTTACCAAAACCGCCCTAACCCAGGATTTGCGACGGGTGATTTGGGGTCAAATGCCGGCTTTTTCTAATGACTAAAAGCAGTTGCACAATATTACACCACTTCAAATCCTGCGACGGTTAGAGGAACCGACCTCACTTAACATTCATGACCGTTCACCTACTGCCGTCACATTCCATGGAAATTAAAAGAGCGCTTCAATGTGATTCGTTTCCCGTGTTAACGTTTTTCTCTTTTTTTCCTTCACACTTCTTTCAAAAGCCCTAAAATATCTCTCTGCTACAGTTGAAACAAAACACCCCAAAATATATCTTCCTCTCAAATATCTCTCTCTATTTCTCTCTCATTCTTCTTCAAAATATCGAGTATGTCATATCGCATATCAAATCTCTTCATCTCCTTCTGCTTTTGACACATGTAATGAATTAGATTTCTTTTTAATTAAGGTACAAAATTGAATCGATTTTTAGTGAATGTTTTAAGGGCTTTATTTGTGGGTATGTTATCATGATGAATACCTGTGTGAAATGTTTTCTTTTGTGTGTAGAAGCAAAAGGATGGAGGGGTTCTCTTGCCACGTTATTTCAAATCCCGCCACAATTGTGATTTTGGTATCGTTGTAAAGACTACCCATGAATAATTATGCAGCTGCAATTGGTGATGTGAATCACAATTTAAATGCATGGTTTAGGTACTTAATTTGGATTGTACTTTATCTTCGTGATGGTCTTAAGCTATAATTTATTGATTTTCTACTTATATAAATGTCTTCTAGGTGTTTGATAAAATGATAATGAGAAAAACATGTTTAGAAAGATTTTTATGTGATATTAATTAATCTATATGTTTGACAGCTTTTGAAAAGTGATACTCCCTCCGGTCTCATTTATAAAAAAAAATTAACTTTTTATATACATTGAATAAGTAATGTATTTGGAATGTGTATAAAAAGTTAATTTTTTCTTATAAATGAGACCGAAAGGAGTATATTGTAAATTAATGTGTAGTTGTTATTACTGTGTGTTTGACGCATGGAATGTGTAATGTGGCATGATGTTGTATAGATGTTAGATAGGTAGAAAGGTTTATAGTTATGTAAAGTAAGGTATAGTTTTATTTTTGGATTCAAAAGCCACATATGAAAACATTGGTAGTCCATGTATCCATCTAGTTTTCATTCATTCCAAAATATGAAGTATAGTGAAGCAAACTTTGTATACTATATGTATGAAAAAATCTCTTATTCTTCAAATTCTTTTATTTTGAATTTTTCAACAAGTTGGGAACTAAAACAATTGGAGAAAAATAGATATAAAGCAAATGATTCTCGAGAAATCTAGAAGTATGCTTTAGAAATCCTCCTTTTTTACATAGCTCCGTAATAATCCCTTTATTTTATTTATTTAACATATGAATTTTGAATATTATGAAGTCAAGACTTCGTTAATCTTCCTTTGACATTGTCTTTGTACCTTTCATCTTAACTTTCAAACAATTGATTTATCTATAGATCTTTGCTCATGTGAAAGTTAATAACATAAGTACCTTATATATTTCATATTATAGCCTGAGGAAGAAATAATTGGTCATGGCTTTGTCAAATCCATTGATAGGCGAACGTAAGGCATGCACTACTGGAAAACCACTGTATGGTGTGCAGGTAAGATGAACTTGCACATTTATAGGAACATGCAAAAATGGATCTCAAACATGGTAAAATTTCTCCACTATGGTATCTCTTCAACCAATTATTTTTTAAGTGTTCATTTTATTTGGTTTCAATCATTTGTCAATTTGAAGCTCAATGAATTTACTTCGGAACTTAAATATTCAGGTACCTAGCTTTAATTTGTTAACTCCGGCCAATTCTGCAATAATAATTAAGTATCTGTTTCATTTTCTAGAAAGTTTTTTTTCTTCTGTTTGTGAGTTTGCTTTGTCTATTGGTTCTTATGTGTGTATATACCGATACCTATGTTGGTGTTGCTTAAATGCTCTCACTTGTAGACCTTTTGTTAGTTGCTTACAAGAATGTTGATAGAGGACGTAAGGCCTCATGGAGAATTCTTTCCTGGATTGATCAAAGGGAGGAAACTAAATGGAACTATGTGAATTTGAATCAGATTAAGGAATGTGCCTTTGTTTCTAGATGTCATGAAATATCCTTGATTTTCGTGTAATTTGTACCAACTCTCTTTAATCTCCTAATTAGGATTAGTTGATATAATCACAAGTTATATAGCTTAAATAGATATGATTTTCAGTTCTTACATTATATTTCAAGTATTGGATCATATAATATATGATTGTATTCATATTTGTTCCGTGTTGTGAACTCCACATGTTTCAATGTAAAAATGTTTCATGAAACAAACAGAGCAGGAGGTTAAGGTTTGAGGTCCTCCTGTCAGAAAAGAATTTGATCAGGAAAGAAATTCAACGAAGGTTTAATTCGGGCTTTCAATTTCTCGTTGTTACCTTGTATTGTGGTTGAAGTATGTTGATTTAACTTAGTTTTCCTATGTCAGACTGCTGAGGGTTTTTCCCGTAAGTTCGATGATCAATTGGACTTGGTATATGTTGTACCCTAAAATTTTCCCTCTCATATTTTTCCAAGATTTTCCTCTTGCATAGGTAGTTACAAATCTTTGCCTAAAGACAAGGAAAATTTTCAAATAATGGTTAAGTATCCTTCGATTGGCACCTGCAAAATGCCCTTCGATTGACATCTCCAAAGTGCCTTTCGATTGGCATCTTCAAAGTGCCTTTCGATTGGCATCTCCAAAATGACTTTCGATTGACATCTCCAAAGTTCCTTTCGATTGGCATCTCCAAAGTGCCTTTCAATTGGAATCTCCAAAATTCCTTTCGATTGGCATCTTCAAAGTGCCTTTCAATTTGCATCTCCAAAATGCCTTTCAATTGGCATCTCCAAAATGATCTTCGATTGACATCCACATAGCGTCCTTCGATTGACATCCACATAGCGTCCTTCGATTAACATCTGCAAAAGGCCTCTCGATTGGCCTCATGACAAGCCTTTTGATGGGCATTGTGTCAAAGCCTTTCGATTGACGTAGAAAAGGACTCTTCGGTTGACATTCCAATAAATACCCTTCGATTGGTATTTGGACAAAGACCCTTTGAATAACTCCCTCCAGGCCATTTGAAAGAGGCCATTAAGAGGGCAATCAGAATATATGTCCAGGCCAGATTCTTGCCTTGTTTGTTCACAATTCCATAAGAGCTTATTCGACCAAGGACTTCTCTTCAACATGACAGGAAATCGAAGTAAATGATGGTCCAATCGAAGGAGCCTTAGTATTGAAGCTGACACATTTCTACTCAGAACCATTAAGGAGAACAAGGTTCTAATAAGGAAAGTCTTGATTGGTTCGAATTGGGGTTTAAGCCTGGAAAGGAAGGCAGATTCGAAAGAAGGAAGGCATTTTGTTCCAAAACAAGCCAGAAATCCCATAATCGAAAGAAGATTTTCTCATCAAATGAAGAGTAAAATAGGCTGGCAAATCAAAGAAAATGCATTTGAATAAAATAACAAGGTTTGGCCTATGTTAGAAATAAAAGATACAAGACCCAAATCAAATCTTTTCTCACCCAATCTTCAAGATTCAGTTCAGTTTTGTTAACCTAATTCATTTTATTATATATGCATAACAAACCCTGATCATAAAGAAGGGAATGGGCCGTGTAGAACACCCACAAGACTGATCAAAATTTTGACAAAAAGTAGTGATTGAGTTTTTCTCTAGAGGGAGATTCAAGGCGTTTCAAAGACTGCAATCCATTCCTAGGCGTATTTGGAAGCTATCTGGACCACTCTCACGCATCAACACATCCAAGAAACAGCCTATACAGGTATCACGGTTTGTTCTTGTTCTTGAAATTGGTTTTTGAAATATACGCATGATAAGTGATTTTTAAATATACAATCATGCTTATATGATCATTTAGAACATGTTTGCATATTTAATTGTGTGTTTTGATGCATATTTGACTGGATGCCATTGCTAGGATTTGAAGCTTCATTTTAGGGTCTTTCGTTTCAGGAAAAATCAGGGCAAAAGACGAGTACCATTGGACTCACGAAATCAAACCCAGATGATATGTATTCTTGGATTAAATTTTTATTGCGTGATTATAATTTTTGAGATATACAGGTTTATAGTTACAACGTCTATTCGTAGGTAAAACCCCTTGCCTAAAAAAACAGTCTGAATGAAGAAGATGTCTGTGTGTCAAAACCTGGTTGAGTAGTTTGAACGACGCGAATTTTTATTACAACCACTAACCATTATTAAATATAATATACATTGTTTGTTTATATTAACGATTGAACAATTGGCTCAATGGCAAAGGGAAAGGTTTTCAAAGCGCACGTGTGTAGGAGGTCGGGGGTTCGATCCCTGCCTCCTACATGTTATTTTTCTTAACAATCCTTTGCAGATCCTATGCTATCCTTCCAAGCATCCACACCATATTTATCCATGCCTCCTACACTTAGATTCAAATCTAAGTGTGTGAATGTTTTCTACAAAATTGTATCACAACTGTGATGTATACACAACTTAAAGCTTAGAAACTAGATTGCTAAACAATGATTGAATAAGAGAATGTGTAGTGTTTAGCAAAACTGAGAGAAGGAAGATTATGATCAGCTTTTAGGCGTGTAAAGATTGGAGAGCATTAGCCAATTCAATCTTCAAAGTCTTGTTTATATAGCACTGAGATGTTGAACGTTGGAGCAATATTCTTGATTCAATGCTAATAACAAACTTTCCTTATCGAGCAGATCTTGTCTGGAATGAGGCCGTTGGTATTAATTTGCTTTCAATGCACAGTACCGTTGCTTACTTAATGCAAGTTTTGGCTTGGCTCATTCTGATTCTGCTTAGCTGCTGATGAACTGTTGTGTTTCTTTATCAGAGTGTTGAGCGCAGTTCTGTTCATCAGGCTTCAGCATATACGTGAGTTAATCTTCTGATTCTGACATTCTGATATGGCAACTTCTGATGCTGATGTCAGGAACCAAATTCTGATGCTGATTAGGTGTGATCTTGCTTATATCAATCAGAGTATCTGCAAATCAGAACGTAATAATTTAGGCAGCAGATAGTTCATACATGAATCATATAAATAATATATCTTTTCACTTTGTTATCATCAAAACTTAAACATAGGGTAGTAGATTCAAACTTTGTTCTAACAATCTCCCCCTTTTTGATGATGACAAAAACTAGATATTTTTTAAATGAAAATAACGTGAAAATGGTGTCAGAGAGATGCATCAGAGTAAGAGGTTATCAAAGATAAGGGATAACAGGATATCAGAGTTGAGAGATACTCCCCCTGAGTTTATTACTTCCCTTTTTGATTACAAGTGTTCTTCAGGATCAGATCTTTTTGCCTTTCTTTGAACATCAGAGTATCAGAGTCTTTGACTATCATAAGCTTTGGATCAGCATATCAGAGCAGAGCTTCAGATCAACGTATCAGAGCTTTTCTTGTCAGAGCTTTGCTTTGGATTAGAGTATCAGAGCGGATCAGAGCTTTTAGTCTTCAGAGTGTCCAGGAGCTTCCTTGTGCCTGTAGACTTTAAGCAAAACAGAAAACATTTTCAAGTATAAAGGAGTTAGAATGTTCGAGAATTTCTGTCTTAGTAAACCGTTATTGTTTAAAATATCATTCTTGTTCTCCCCCTTTTTGTCAGCAATCAAAAAGTGTAGGTGATGTGCTAAAACAAATTAAGATCAGAAAAACTTGTCATATTGAAAGGGTTCAGAATCAAACAAAACATATTCAAACAGTACATCAGAAAATTAAAGAAAACATGAAAATGACATGAATGAAAAAACTAAGGTTGGGGAGGAAAGCGTGTGAACAGGTTCTCCAGCATGGCTTTGATCTGATCAGCAGTCTCATTCTGCTTGTGCACCATGCTGACAACAGTGTCAATCTTGATATCCTGCACATCCATTCTTTCTTTCATCTTCTGGTCGTTTTCATCCATCCTTTGCTGCAGACGCATGTCATTCAGCTTCAGTTCTTCCAGAGTCTGCCTGTCCAAGGCAGCTTGAGAAACATCAGAAGCAGGAAGCTTCTGAGAGCTTTCTGCAACATCTTCTGCTTGACTTGCTTCAGCTTGAATGGTCTTGTCTTCTTCTGGTTGCACCTTTGAAGCTAGTTGTTTCTCAGACCAAGGTTCACTATCCAGAGGGAGCACAGCTTCTTGAGGCAGCTGACTTTCAACTTCCTTCAGCAGCTTGCTGAAGTTCTGTTGTGCCTGCTCATAGTTGATATCCTACAACTTGAGGGCTTCAGCACGTACCCAAAGTCTGAATTGTGACCAGAGCTGGTCAGAAGCAGCTGGGTCAATCATTCCAGGACAGACTTACTTCAAAGAAGCAATCCATTGCTGCACACCTGTTTCAAAATTCATAATACCAGAGCCAACATCTGGTTGTTTTGGTTTAGGGATGGCTATTTTATGTTTCATATCAGCAAGACGGTCAAGACTGGTTAAGTCTATGAAGGTCCTGCTGGGGTTTTCGGTGGTTTGCTTGGCAGCTGTTTGTTTTGGAGATGGAGTGGGAGAATCAGAAATTATGATTGGACTGTTTGGTGTTTTGGGAGTATTGGGTGGTGTAGATTCTGGTGAGGATGGCAACTGGGCCATGGTAACTGTTGTTCCACATGGCAGCTGGATTGCCAGAGGTGATGGTTGTGGTGAATGAGGTTCAGATGGTTGAGGAGAAGGAGTTTCAGAGTGATGAAACTCAGGTTGAGGTGAAGGTGGATGAATTTCTGGTTGAGGAGAGGGAGACGGAATTGCTGGTTGAGGAGAAGTTGTTGGAATTTCTGGTTGTTCAGGGATAAGGGGTTCTTCTGGAATTGATGAGAGAGGTTGTTGTTGTTCTGGTTCTTCAGCAGATTGCTGTTGTTCTAGTTGTGGAGGAGGGACAATTTGTGGTTCAGAGTTTGGATTGGCGGAGTGATCAGAAGTGTGTTGATCAATGTCAGACAGCACTTTGTCAATTGCTGATGTTGTTGAGATTGGTTTGGGATGTTTGGTTCTGGGTCTTCTGAGTTTTAATGCCTCATAAGGGTCATCTTCTGGTTCAGTTTCATCTATTGTTGGGATGGGGATTGAGATTCTACGAGAGGTTGGAGGAGGAATAGATGCTGGAATAGTAGAAGAATTTAAAACAGAAGCAGTAGATAAATTACCTCTTTTCTTGGGTGTCTGCTGGGATGATCCTTCTGAAGGTGCCTTCCTCTTCTTCGTCTTCTTCAGAGTCACTTCTTGTTGAGGTTGATGCAGAGCTTTGATAATCAGATTTGGATCTGTACCATCTGCCTTGCATGCATCTAAGTATCTGAGAACCACCTCTGGTTTAGATTCTATCTCAGAAAATAAAGGAAAGTCACTCAGTGGAACTCTTCTGCTGGTGATATCAGCAATGGGAGTAGCTCTGGGTTCCTTTTTGATATTCTCTATCAACTTCATTTTCTTCAAGTTCTTCGCGTTCAGAGGCTTCCCAACTGTTGGTTCAATGGTGCTTAACTCTTGAGCTTCTATCAGATGCTCTATCAGCCTATTCTCTGTCAGAATATCTGATATCAACCTTCCAAAGGGTATCCAATCCCTCTCGGTTCTTTCTTCTTCCCTGGTTTCCTTCACACTTGTTCTGAGGTGGTTGAACAGAAGATGAGCCAAGTTGATTTTTACCTTCTGATCAATAAAGTAGATCAGAAACTACTGATCCACATTTATGTAATCAGGGGAACTCGTTGGCTTCCTATGGTTGAAGCACCCCAGAATTATCTTAGCCCAAACTCTGTGATGATCCTTCAGATCTTTGATCTTGCTGCTGGGCACCTCATGGGTGAAAATCCTTGCAGCTATCACGCCCACGTCAGCACATCTCTCAGCCATATCAACACAGCGGACGCCACCGCCACTGTAACCGATTAACCTTGTTATGTGATCCTCAGTGATCACAATCTTCTTCCCCATAACGAAGGAGGTGACTGGATGCGTTGAAGCCTTCGCATGAATCCAGAATTCCTTGACTAACATAGGGAATGTTGGTCCAACCAACCTGTCAAAATACCTTTCCCATTTCTGTGCCCTAACTTCTTCTGTTAGGTCAAAACCGTTCTCCTTCAAGCTTCCAAAATCAATGATCAATTTAGATAGCACTTCAAGATTCTTCACAGGAGTGAGGAGTGTTCTGAATGGCACTTGATACTGCTCAGATGATGCTTTCTTCTGAGGACCTGCAGAAGCACTGCTGGAGGTTGCCATGTTCACACTAAAAGATTTTTGAGAAGAAACTGAGAAAAAGAGGTTTTGCAAGAGATGAACACAGAAAAATGCAGAGAATGCTTGAGTATTAGTGAGAAACTGTAAAGAATTAGAATGAGAGGTTAATGTGTTTAAATAGAGTTTCAGAATATTTTGAAAAAATAAACGTTTTTAAGAAAGAGAAAAATCATGATTGCGTTTTAAAAGCATGATTACTTTTATTAAATGCTTGCTGATTTTGGGGGATTTGAGAAAGATACTTAAAAACGGCTACCAGACATGTGTCTCAATGCACCCAATCAGCGCTTTGCCTTCTCAGAAGCGTGCACGCGTTCTACTTCAGAGATTTGCTGATGATTGGATGACACTTATTTGATGTAGTGATCAGCACGTCTGTCTTTGAGCTTAGACTCTCAGATCTTTAGACTTGCATCTGATACAATCTGCATGTTCTATCTTTCTGAAAGAAGATTGATCAGAAGTTCACAGTAAAACAATTACATTCTGAAGGTAAATATATGGAATTAAAACATTTTCACTCTGGGCAGACTTTCATGCTGAGATGTTTCAGAATGAAATTAAACCTATCTTCTGAAAGGGGTTTAGTAAAGATATCAGCCCATTGATGGTCTGTATCTATAAATTTTAAGTTCAAAATTCCTTTCTGAATATAGTCCCTAATGAAGTGATGTTTTATTTCTATATGCTTAGCTCTAGAATGTAAAATGGGATTCTTACTTAAGCAAATAGCAGAAGTATTATCACAGAGTATAGGAATGTTACTCTCAAAAATATGGAAGTCTTCAAGCTGACTTTCCATCCAGAGCATTTGTGTGCTACATCCTGCTGCTGCTATGTACTCAGCTTCTGCTGTTGATAGCGCAATTGTTGATTGCCTTTTGTTGGACCAAGAGATCAGATTTTCTCCCAGAAACTGGAAGCTTCCAGAAGTACTTTTATGTTCCACTCTGTCTCCAGCAAAATCAGCATCGCAGTAGCCTACTAAGCTGTAATCACTAGATTTTCTATAAAACAAACCCAAATTAGTAGTACCTTTCAGATACTTGAAAATTCGCTTAACAGCTGTTAAGTGAGATTCTCTAGGATCTGATTGGAATCTAGCACAGATACAAACACTGAATAATATGTCAGGTCTTGAAGCAGTCAGATAGAGGAGAGAACCAATCATACCTCTGTAGACTTTCTGTTCTACATTTTTGCTTACCTCTTCTCTTTCCAGAATGCACGTGGGATGCATTGGAATCTTTGATGGCTTACATTCTGAGAGGTCAAATTTCTTCAGAAGATCTCTGATGTATTTGCTCTGATGAATGTAAGTTCCCTCTGGAGTTTGATTGATCTGAATTCCTAGAAAGAATTTCAGTTCCCCCATGAGGCTCATCTCAAATTCTGCCTGCATACACTTAGCAAATTTTCTTCCAAGAGAAGGATTAGTAGAACCAAAAATAATATCATCAACATAAATTTGACAGACTAAGATGTCATTCTTAACTGATTTACAGAATAGAGTAGTGTCCACTTTCCCTCTGGTGAATTCATTTTCTAATAGAAAGTTACTTAGCCTTTCATACCAAGCTCTGGGAGCTTGTTTCAGACCATATAGTGACTTCTTTAGTTTGAAAACATGTTTTGGATGTTTTGTATTTTCAAAACCAGGGGGTTGGTGTACATAGACTTCTTCTTCTATATAACCATTTAAGAATGCACTTTTGACATCTATCTGATACAGAGTGATGCCTCTATTAACAGCAAATGAAATTAAAAGTCTGATAGATTCTAACCTGGCGACTGGGGCAAAGGTTTCTGTATAGTCTATCCCCTCTTGCTGACTATAACCTTGTGCAACCAATCGTGCCTTGTTTCTGATGACTTCACCTTGTTCATTTAGCTTGTTTCTGAACACCCATCTTGTTCCAATGACGTTGAATCCTTTTGGTCTAGGAACTAGATCCCATACGTCGTTTCTGGTGAATTGATTCAGTTCTTCTTGCATTGCCAGAATCCAGTCATTATCCAGAAGTGCTTCATCAATAGAAGAAGGTTCAATCAGAGACACAAGTCCCATAAGAGTTTCTTCAGAGTTTCTGAAGCTTGCTCTTGTTCTGATTGGATCTTCCTTTCTTCCTAAGATAGTCTCTTCTGGGTGATCCAAGCTGCTTCTGGGTAATCTCTTCTGAGGTTGATCAGCAGCTGTTGTAGGATTGCTAGCAGTGCTCCTTTCAGACGTTGAAGGAGTGTCTGTGTTGAGAGCTTCTGATGACTTGTCTTCAGAACCTGTAAATTCAAATTCCATACCTGCAAAAACTTCATTCTGCTTTGACTTTTCAGAGTCAAGCTTATCATCAAAACGAACACTGATTGATTCTTCCACAATCTGTGTTTCTGTATTGTATACTCTGTACCCTCTTGAGCGTTCAGAGTATCCTAACATAATACACTTCTGTGCTTTAGAGTCAAACTTGTTCAAATAATTCTTTGTATTTAATATAAAGCAAGTACATCCAAATGGATGAAAATATGAAATGTTGGGCTTTCTGTTCTTCCACAATTCATATGGAGTCTTTTCCAGAATAGGTCTTATCGAGATTCTATTCTGAATGTAGCACGCTGTGTTTATTGCCTCTGCCCAGAAGGTCTTAGCAACGTTTGTCTCATTGATCATGGTTCTGGCCATTTCTTGCAATGTTCTGTTCTTTCGTTCTACAACTCCATTTTGTTGGGGAGTTCTAGGACAAGAGAAATCATGCAGAATGCCTCTGTCATTAAAGAATGACTCAAAATCTTTGTTTTCAAATTCTCCACCATGATCACTTCTGACTTTAACGATTCTAAGATCCTTTTCATTCTGAACTTGGTTACAGAAGGTAACAAACACAGAGTGTGACTCGTCCTTGTGTCTTAAGAACTTTACCCATGTCCATCTGCTATAGTCATCTACGATTACTAACCCATACTTCTTGCCACTGACTGAAGCAGTTTTAACTGGTCCAAATAAGTCAATGTGCAAAAGTTCTAATGGCTTAGAGGTAGAAACAACATTTTTGGATTTAAAAGAAGGTTTTGCAAACTTGCCTTTCTGACATGCTTCACACAGAGCATCTGAATTGAACTTCAAATTAGGAAGTCCTCTGACCAGATTGAGTTTGTTAATCTGAGATATTCTTCTCATACTAACATGCCCCAATCTTCTGTGCCAGATCCACTGCTCGTTGTTAACAGACAGAAGACATTTTACATTCTGACTCTTTAGTTCAGAAAGTTTGATTTTGTAAATGTTGTTTTTCCTCTTACCATTAAACAGGATAGTCCCATCTTTCTGACTAACAGCTTTACATGATTTTTGATTAAAGATTATATCATAACCGTTATCACTTAATTGACTTATGGATAACAGATTATGCATCAATCCATCTACTAGCAGAACATTATTAATAGAGGGAAGATTTCCATTACCTACAGTTCCAGAGCCAATTATCTTTCCCCTCTGATTGCCTCCAAAGCCAACGTGGCCTCCAGGCTTAAGTTCCAGGATTTGGAACATATGCCTTCTTCCCGTCATGTGTCGCGAGCAGCCAGAGTCCAGGTACCATGACTGGTGTTTCTGACTTGCTGCTAAAGATATCTGCAACATGTATTATTTTATCCTTAGGTACCCAGATTTTCTTGGGTCCTGATTTGTTAGTTTTGCCAAAACTCTGGTTGAATTTTGGTTTCACATAGTGCTTACTGCTAGTGTATTTAATATCATGTGTGTGACCATACACAAAATGTGTATTCAGAGGAGTGTGTTTAATGGTTAAGTCCATGACATTCTTTGGTGTAGGAACCTTACCTTGGTATCCTATTCCTTTTCTGCCGTTTCTGCTAACTCTATAGATCATTGAAGCCATTTTGCTTCTATCTATGCTTTTAGCGAGGAACTTCTGGAAACTGTGATCATACTCCTTGATGATCTCATCAGCGTTGCTGGGAGTTTCAGAAATTGGTTCCTTCTGAGAGTTTTGTAAAGTGTTTTCTAATTTTGAAATCTTATTTCTCAGCTCAGAATTCTCCAATTTGAGACTCTCAGTCTTATTAGAGTCAGATTCAAGATTCCTTTTCAGGTCTCTGAATTTAACTCTAATTTGCTGATACCGTTCCAGAATCTCATTAAGGCTTTCAGCAAGTTCAGCCTTAGTAAAGTTAACAGCAAAGTTAGGAAATACCTCTTCAGTATCTGATTCTGAGTCTGATTCAGAAGCTTCACTATCTTCTGAGATGTTAGCCATGAGAGCTATGTTTGCCCTCTCATCATCTGATTCTGAGTCAGCTTCAGACGAGTCAGAGTCATCCCATGTAGCCATGAGACTTTTCTTCTTCTCTCTTCCAAACTTCTTTTTGGGCTTTTCCCTCTGAAGCTTTGGGCAGTCACTCTTATAGTGTCCTTGCTCATTGCACTCATAGCAGATGATGTCCTTGGTGTTTGGCTTTTTGCTACTAGAGGAGCCTTCAGATCTTCTGTATCCAGAGGAAGAATCTGTCCTTCTGTATCTGGAAGAAGACTCGTTCTGATCAGATCTTCTGGGATTCCTGAACTTCCTTTGTCTTTGCTTCCACAGTTGATTTACTCTTCTGGAGAGGAGGGAGAGTTCGTCTTCTTCTGATGAGGATCCATCAGATGTTTCTTCAACTGCCTGCAAAACTTTAGACTCAAATTTTTTGTTAGATTTTAATGCTAAAGGCTTACCTTGCTTCTGAGGCTCGTCAGCTTCTAGCTCTATCTCATGACTTCTGAGGGAGCTGATAAGTTCCTCCAGAGTGATTTTGTTGAGATCTTTAGCTAGCTTCAGAGCTGTAACCATTGGTCTCCACTGCTTGGGTAAACTTCTGATGATTTTCTTGACATGGTCAGCAGTAGAGTATCCTTTGTCCAGAACCTTGAGACCAGCTACCAGAATCTGGAATCTTGAGAACATTGTTTCAATGGATTCAGATTCTTCCATTTTGAACGCCTCATACTTCTGAATGAGCGCCAGAGCTTTAGTTTCTTTGACCTGAACGTTGCCCTCATGCGTCATTCTGAGTGAGTCAAAAATGTTCTTTGCTGTGTCTCTGTTGGAGATCTTTTCATATTCAGTATATGAGATGGCGCTGAGGAGGATGGTTCTGGCCTTGTGGTGATTCTTGAAGTCACGCTTTTGTTGGTCAGACATTGTTTTTCTATCAATCTTCTGACCGCTTGCATTCACAGGGTGCGTGTATCCATCTGTCACCATATCCCACAGATCAGCATCATGTGCCAGAAAGAAGCTTTCAATTCTGTCTTTCCAGTAATCAAAGTTTTCTCCATCAAAGACTGGAGGTTTGCCGCTGAATCTGTCTCCGTCCTCATTGTTGTCATTGCTGGTGTGAGAATAGTTTCTTGCCATTGTGTTTTTCTGACGCTGGATCTTGTACTGACACGGTTAAGTGTTTTAGCTCAGAACCAGGCGCTCTGATGCCAATTGAAGTAGTGAAAAACACAAGAAGGGGGGGTTGAATTGTAAAACTGAAAATCAATGCAATGAACAAGATATTTTTATCCTGGTTCGTTTGATCTCAAACTACTCCAGTCCACCCGTCAAGGTGATTTCGCCTCTCTCCAACGAGGTCTTAATCCACTATATTCAACTGAATATTACAGACTGCTTTAACAACTGCTAAAGCCTTCTTGATGCAAACCACAACCCGGTTTGTCAAGGAAACACTTTCTTACAAAGAAGATAAATCTAAGTGTGTGAATGTTTTCTACAAAACTGTATCACAACTGTGATGTATACACAACTTAAAGCTTAGAAACTAGATTGCTAAACAATGATTGAATAAGAGAATGTGTAGTGTTTAGCAAAACTGAGAGAAGGAAGATTATGATCAGCTTTTAGGCGTGTAAAGATTGGAGAGCATTAGCCAATTCAATCTTCAAAGTCTTGTTTATATAGCACTGAGATGTTGAACGTTGGAGCAATATTCTTGATTCAATGCTAATAACAAACTTTCCTTATCGAGCAGATCTTGTCTGGAATGAGGCCGTTGGTATTAATTTGCTTTCAATGCACAGTACCGTTGCTTACTTAATGCAAGTTCTGGCTTGGCTCATTCTGATTCTGCTTAGCTGCTGATGAACTGTTGTGTTTCTTTATCAGAGTGTTGAGCGCAGTTCTGTTCATCAGGCTTCAGCATATACGTGAGTTAATATTCTGATTCTGACATTCTGATATGGCAACTTCTGATGCTGATGTCAGGAACCAAATTCTGATGCTGATTAGGTGTGATCTTGCTTATATCAATCAGAGTATCTGCAAATCAGAACGTAATAATTTAGGCAGCAGATAGTTCATACATGAATCATATAAATAATATATCTTTTCACTTTGTTATCATCAAAACTTAAACATAGGGTAGTAGATTCAAACTCTGTTCTAACAAATCTCCCCAGGGTGGACACTCCTGGCACGATCACACTGGATCTCACGTTGCCTTGGGCCAACTGGATTAGGCTTTGAACATAAATTCAGCATGCACCCTCCAATTTGGGTTCATACCCCCCCAGGATTACTCTATTTCCCTTTTAATTTTGTTTTATTTAAATTAGTTTATTTATTTTGTTTAAATCAATTATTTCCATAAAATCATAAAATCAACATCACAAAAAATAGGATTTAGATTTTTTTTTCAATAAATTAATTTTTGTAAATTAATTAATTTCATCAACTTTAATTTTTTTCATTAATTAAAATTAATTAGAAAAATTAGGTCAAACTTCAAATCTTTTTTGCACAAGAAATCCCAAAAATATTTTCAATGATCAAATTAGGTTTTTTTTTAGGGTTTCAAACTTATTTCAATTTTTTATTCTCATGCGTTATTATTCTGTTGTACGATTATTTTTATTATTGATGTAACTGCACTCGGTTTGTAATAGCTTAATTAAGGTTTTATTTTTTCATTTTTGCTTTCAGTACACTCCTTATATATCTACACCAAAGCCTTGTAATAGCTTATGGCATTTATTTCTCGCTTTTATGTTATATGCTTGTATATAATTGTTAGCAACCTAGGCGTGCATGCTTAATCAATCAATCTTAGATCACTACATTCAAGATAAATATATCTGAAAAAGCACACTTTTGCACACATGCACCCCTAGGGTATTTCCCACTTTGATTGCCTCAGAAACGGTGGTCATGTCCCTCGAACGTAGGGATACTCTTAGCAAAGACCCTCAGTTTAAAATTATCATAAAGATCATAGTCCCTAAATATCCCTCGAGTTGCCTATGAGAAATGATCTTATAATGATAGTCCCTTTGAAATGCTAAGATATCCTTACATGTTGCCTTCAATGACCATTATGTTCCCTTTAGATAGTCCCTCAACATCAACCGGCTAGGGTTACCTACTCACTAATAGTAGGATAACACGGTCTAAAGGATAGGAGGAAAAGAACAGTCTTTATCCGAGTAGGTAGATAACTGTTAGGTACTTGCTCAAACAAATTTTCACACCACACTTTCAAACACATTTCAAACAAATTTTTCAAAACACTTTATCACACTCTTGAGGACTGATACAAGAGTTACCATAAAGTGAATCACCGCACTAAGGCATTCTCAAAACTTTTTCACACAAACACGAAAGCAATTTCAAAAATGAGCAAGTACCTAAGAGCCCATGGAAAACCATGGATGGAAAGGGTGCTAACATCTTCCCTTTCCATAATCTACCACCCTTACTCAAAAATCTCGAAAAAAGGTCTTTTTCTGTTCTTTTCACCCTTTCCTTTGTTGGATAAAAGAAAAGTCGGTGGCGACTCTTGCTTGCCGCGACATTTGTGAATACAAAATGTAAACCAGTATTAACAGTCGGTTCTGCCACTGTATCACAGAACTGGCGACTCTGCTGGGGAATATTATAAAGTGGGGTTTACCTTAGGGTCTAGATCATTTTAAAATTGCTTTCTTTGTTTGCTTTGAATGTTTTATCTTTGAGGGCTTGTTGGGGTTTTCTTATAAAGATCCTACACCCGGATCTGGGGCACCTTATTAGGTAAGTAGCAATAAATCATGGAGGCTATACGGCATAGACCGATACAGACAAAGTGGTGGCTACGTTAGCGCGATGCTTTGGATTGTACTAATTTTCCTTAAGTAAGTTAAGGCTAACATTAGGCTTCCTCGTAGTGTCACTAAGAACTAACTGACCTGTAGGACCTTTAATTGACTCATCTTAGCCATTAGGAAGTAGTGAAAGAACCGGCTTTGGTTCTGACCGAAGATTGATTGATACTCGATACTACACTCATTGAGGTTGGACATTCAGGATTTTTTGGCTGCAATACTTCGGTGTGGAGCTGAAATAATTTCTGAAGGGAAGGTCAGTGATATTGAGGCTCCTTAGAACCCGATTACTATTAATAAGACATGTTAAGCCAATTGAACATTCAATAGGGTACATACCTTAAAAACTCATGCAAGCCTTTGAACCTAAGGTCTATTGTGTGATTTTCTTGTGTTTATCTGTGATTTTTTTAGCATAATCATGACATCATAAACATCATGACATTCATACATACTAATTATTTCAAGGACCTGTTGTATTTACCTCTTGGCTGTTTTGTAGGATATGAATTCAGGTCGAAGAAAAACCATACAGATTCACTTCACAGAAGTTCCTCCTAAGCTCAAGGATTTAGTCTTGAAAGTCCCCGATGACTCATCATTCCACAAAAGACATGGTCATTTGCTCAGTTTGGTTACCACTGGGTTTGACAAAGGTTTGATGAGTGTCTTATTCCAGTTCTTCGACCCTAAGCACCATTGCTTCACATTCCTCGGTTATCAACTGGTGCCTACACTGGAAGAATTCTCTAAGTTACTTGGTTTACCTATATTGGAGCGAGTACCTTTCACTGGTTTAGAACAAGGGCTAGCTTTTGAAAATGTTGTCGTAGCTTTGCACTTGAAACCATCTGACATTGAGTCTAATTGGGAACAAAGAAGTGGAGTTAAGGGTCTCCTTGCAAATTTCTTGATGAAGAAAGCTCAGATTTTCCTGGATCCTATGAGCTATCATTCCTTCGAAGATGTATTAGCCCTCTTGATCTATGGGTTGGTCCTGTTTCCTAATTCATATCAACTTATAGATGTGAACGCCATCAACATCTTTCTTGCTCACAATATGGTTCCTACATTGCTCGAGGATATCCTACATTCTCTCCATACTCGTACTCTGAAGAAGCGAGGAACTCTCATGTGTTGCACCCCTCTTCTATATAGGTGGTTTATTTCACACCTTCCTCGGTCAGTAATGTAAAATGATTTATGATTAAGGTGGAGTCAAAGAATAATGTCTCTCTCTCACTCCAACATCCATTGGTATCCTCGCTCTCAAGAGGACATTTCTTTTATTGATCGCTGCGGAGAATTTCATAATGTGCCACTCCTGGGCATTAGGGGAGGAATTACCTACAATCCTTCTTTAGCACTACGTAAGTTTGGCTATGCACGGAGAGATGGTCTGCCATATATGCTCATCCAGGGTATTGTGTTCAACTACTTAGATGATGTGCATAATTATCGTCAGAGGTTCATCCGCTCTTGGGGCATTGTTAAGAAGACTGATAGTAGGACTTTGGGGCGTAAGAACTCCATCCCTTTGGAACCTTACCTTAAATGGGTGAGAGCTCGAGCTCAAAGTCTTATGATTCCGTACAATTCCATCTTATCGGTGATCTTAGAACCCATTGTTCAAGGGGGTGAGTCCCATATTATTCTCCATCCTGATATGCCAACCAACTTCAAAGAGTTGCAAAAGTCTTGGATCCAGCTCGAGGGAGAACGGGATACTTTTGAGGCTCAATTATATGCAAGTGAGAAGAAGGTGCTGGAATTAACAAAACAACTTCATGAAGAGAGGTACCTCAACACCAAGAGGAAGCGCCCATGGGAGATTTAGGAATTTCCTTTCAATGTTTATCCTGGTGTAATCTTTTGTTTCTTTAAAAACTTGCTAATAAAAGGTTTTGCTTTTTGTTTTGTTTAAAAGAGCTTAAATACAATAAGGTCCTTGAAATCATTGCATACACATATCATACATATCATTGCATAAACAGGTGTCAAAGTAGGTTTCTCATCCTCTTCGCTGTTTATTTCAGCCATTGCTCTAGAACAAACTGTGAAGGACTTACAGACCCAGAACACACAATTCCAACAGATGATCATGGCTCTAGCCAAAGGGCAAGAGGAACTGAAAGCCTTGATTGTTAAAGACAAGACCAAGAAGCCAAGGAGGACAACTAGTGTGGTAAATCTGGGTTGGAGGTTCAAGGGACCGTTAAAGCAAATGGTTGATCTGACATCTTCATCCAAGGAAGGAGATAACCAAGAGGGTGAGACAAGAGAGGAAGACCCTAGTCCATGGGAATCTGATAATGAGACTAATTATAATGAAGAGCAGTATCCTCCGGCCGATGAAAAGTACAAATAACTGGAAGAGTATCTAAGTGCAATGGAGATTCACAAAGTGCCTGGGCTGGACTTTGAAGAGTTGGGTTTGGTGTCTGGGATAGTTATTCTGCCAAAGTTTAAGGTGCTAGTGTTTTCCAAGTACAATGGGGTTTCATGTCCCAAGATGCACCTTCGATCTTATGTGAGGAAGATACAGCCTCACACTGCTAACAGAGACTTATGGGTCTATTTCTTTCAGGATAGACTATCTGGAACTCAGCTAGATTGGTTATATCAGCTAGAGAGGACCAACATCCATAATTAGGAAGACCTGGCCGCTGCTTTCTATAAGCAGTATCAGTACAATGCAGACTTTGCTCCCACCCGTACTCAACTCCAAAGTATGGCTATAGGTTCGAGCGAGGGCTTCAAAGACTACGCTCAGAAATGGAGGGACTTAGCAGGAAGAGTCCATCCTCCCCTGTCTTATAGGGAGCTGGTGGATATGTTTCTCAGTATCCTGTCTGGTCCATTCTTTAATCACCTGATTGGAAGCTCTTCAGCCGGTTTCACTGAATTAATTCTGACAGGGGAAAGAGTGGAAGTTGGAATTAAAAGTGGTAAGATCCAAAAGGAAGCATCCTCCAGTTCTGTAAGGAAGCCGTTTGTTGGGAAGAAATATGTTAATGTTGTGTACAATCAAAGGAGTCAGGACAGAACTGAACGCCATCCAACGGTAGGGGATGTCATGATCCCTAAGCCTGCACCCACTCAACAGAGGAATAATCAGCAGAGAACAGAAAGGCCGGTAAGACAGTTCACCCGGATAAATATGACTTTATCCCAAGTTTTGCCTCATTTGTTGAAATCTAATTTGGTAACCTTGCGGGAAGGGCCAAAGAATCCCAACACTACCTCCCCCCGCTACAATTCAAATGCCCGCTGTGCTTATCATTCGGAAAGTCTAGGTCATGATATAAACGACTGTTGGGCTATGAAAAACAAGGTTTAAGACCTTCTCGAGGCGAAGGAAATTGTGTTTGACGCCCCTGGAATTCCAAATGGTATCATTGCTCCTATGCCCAAGCACAGTCGTGGTGTTAATGCTATTGAAGATGATATGTTTGTTACTACTGTTGAAGAGCTTGTTACTCCTCTTATGATCGTTAAGTGGAACTTATTAAAGGCCGGTTTATTTCCGGGCTGTGGAAAAGGTTGCCACTTCTGTTTATCTCTACCAACTGATTTTCATTTGTTAAAGGCAGGTGTTCAGCGCCTGATGGATGATAGAGAGATTTTGATTGAGAAAAATCCCATCCCGACCATTACTTGCAAAGATGTTTTGATAATAACCATTTCCGTCAATCCTTCCAGGCTCTCCACCAAAAGACCCGTCAGCATTACATCTGTTCAGAAGGTTGCTCCGCTGATAATTATTGTGCCTGGGCCAATCCCATACTCCTCAGATAAAAATGTTCCTTGGAACTATGGGGGTGACGCCTACTACCATGGCGTCAAGCAAGATCGGTTGGATGATGAAGACTAGGTTCTAAGAAGGTTGACCCCGACATTGGCAACATTGTGGGAACCAGCCAAATAACCAGAAGTGGAAGAGTGTTCTCCCCTGAGATTTCTCCTCCGAAAGCTGTCACTAGTCCTGTGATCATTCCTACTTCCATTCCTGCTGATACTATTACTATAATCCTTGTGATTACTCCTGTTGACACCCCTATCACTGAGTCAACCGAGACTCGGGGAAAAGACATATTGGTTGAGCCTGTCTAGACGAAGGCGCATTCAGTATCTATCCTAGAGTCTTCCAAGTAAGAAATGGAAGAAATTTTGAAAATTATCAAGAAAAGCGACTACAACATGGTCGAACAACTGGGGCAGACCCCTTAAAGATCTCTATGCTAGACTTGCTATTGTGCTCCGAAGCTCATGCGAAGGCTTTGGTGAAATTCCTGAAAACTTCCCATGTGCCCCAGGAAACCTTTGCTGACCAATTCGAAGATTGCGTGGCCAGTTTGACGGCTGATAATGGTTTGGGCTTTTCTGATGCTGATTTGACTCTTAGAGGCAGGAAGCACAATGATGCGTTGCATGTCTCTGTCGAATGCAAGGGCACTACTTTGGCTCATGTCCTAGTAGATACTGGTTCATCATTAAATGTGCTTCCTAAGAATGCCAGGATAGACTAGACTGTGAAGGTTTTACTTTGAAGCCCAACAATATTGTAGTGAGAGCTTTTGACAGTTCAAAAAGAATGGTGCACGGGGAGGTGGACGTCCCTATCAAGGTTGGTTCTCAGACTTTCGACTCTACCTTCTATGTGATGGATATCAGACCATCTTATTCTTGTTTGTTGGGCCGCCCTTGGTACATTGGGATGGAGCTGTTACGTCCACTCTACATCAGATGATGAAATACCCGATCAAAGGGAAAATTGTCATTTTATACGGCGAAGAAGAATACATGGTCAGTCACCTGAATTCCTTCAGATATATGGAAATGGATGGTGAGTTCATCGAGACTCTGTGCCAGAATTTCGAAGAGGTACCTCAGACTCTGGCTGCAACAGAAACTATTACCAATGTGCCGAAGATCACCAGACCTCCCTTGAATATGGCTTCTCTCAAGGATGCAAAAGCGGTTGTCGAAGAACGTGGGTCTACCATCTGGGGTCAGCTCCCTGATATTTCGTACGAGTCTGATAAATTTGGTTTGTGTTTCTCTTCAGGGGATCAAAGGGTTGTTCGACGTGCTCGTGCTGGAAGACCTCCCCTACGCATAAACAATCATGGGATCAACACTGTAGAAGACGGAGATGGTGACAATGACATGGACAGCTGGATCTTCCCTACTACCAACGGTGGACCCAAAAACTGGACAGAAAAAGATTTTGTACCGATTACTTTTGTTCAAAAGTAATTGTCTTTCTTGTTTTTTGGATATGTAATAAACAATATAACTTTATGGCCATGTGTCTTACCCGAGGCATATCGGTTTATTTGTGAGGGTTATCATGTTTCACTTTCCTATGGCATTAATAAAGCATTGGATGTTTATGCATACAAATTTTGCGCTCTATGTTTTTCTTTTCTACTTTTACTTTGTCTATACAGCTATGCTCTTACACACACTCACGTATCAAACTGCAGATCCATATCCACTCTGGATCCCATTTATAACAGTTCTGCTATTTCCAATTATAACTTCAAAAATCCGATCAACCAAGACGAGGACGAAGGTGAGGAAGATTGTAAGGTACCTGGAGAATTTGCTAGAATGTTACAGCAAGAAGAGAGGGTTATACATCCTCATGAAGATCCAGTTGAGACAATAAACTTGGGCACAGAGGTAGACAAAAAAGAGGTTAAGATCGGCGCAAATCTGGGGCTTAATGTCAAACAGCGGTTGATACAAATGTTGCATGATTATGTCGAGATCTTCGCCTGGTCATATGAAGACATGCCAGGACTGGATACGAATATTGTGGTTCACCGTCTCCCAACTAAAGAAGATTGCCCTTCGTAAAGCAGAAGGTTTGACGCATGCGCCCTGAAATGTCAGAGAAGATCAAAGAAGAGGTTATGAAGCAGTTCAATGCTGGTTTCTTAGCCGTCAGCTCTTATCCCCAATGGGTGGCCAACGTAGTTCTGATGCCTAAAAAAGACGTCAAGGTACGGATGTGTGTGGACTACAGATATTTGAACAGGGCGAGCCCCAAAGATGACTTTCCGCTCCTCCACATTGACATTCTGGTTGATAACACCGTGCAACACAAGATCTTTTCCTTCATGGACGGTTTCTCTGGTTACAATCAGATCAAGATGGCACCCAAAGACATGGAAAAGATAACCTTCATCATGCAATGGGGCACTTTCTGTTACAAAGTGATGCTGTTTGGATTAAAGAATGTCGGGGAAACCTATCAGCGAGCCATGGTCGCCTTATTTCATGACATGATTCACCATGAGATAGAGGTATATGTGGATGACATGATAGCCATGTCTGAAACTGAGGAAGAACACCTTGGTCATCTACAAAAGTTGTTTGATAGGTTAAAGACGTACAAGCTGAGGTTAAATCCGAACAAGTGTACCTTCAGGGTAGGGTCTGGTAAACTGTTAGGTTTTATTGTCAGTGACAAGGGCATTCAGGTAGACTCTTCAAAGGTAAAGGCTATACAAGAGAGGCCGGCTCCTCGCACTGAGAAGGAGGTCAAAGGCTTTTTAGGACGACTAAATTACATTTCCAAGTTCATTTCCCATCTAACTGCTACTTGTGAGCCAATCTTCAAGCTCTTGAAGAAAGATCAAGTGGTAAAATGGAATGACGAATGTCAGACTGCCTTCGAAATAATCAAAGAATACCATCAAGAACCACCAATTCTGATGCCTCCGATTGAAGGAAGACCTTTGATAATGTACTTAACAGTGTTAGATAATTCAATGGGGTGTGTGCTGGGGCGGCATGATGAGTCTGATAGAAAAGAGCATGCAATATACTACCTTAGCAAAAAGTTTATCGACTGTGAAACAAGATACTCACTGCTCGAGAAAACTTGTTGCGCTTTAGCATGGACTTCTCTCCGAATGAGACAATATATGTTGACCCACACTACCTTTCTGATATCTAAGATGGATCCGATCAAGTACATCTTCGAGAAGTCCGCCCTCTCCGAAAGAATAGCAAGATGGCAAATGATCTTGACCGAATATGATATCCAATACACAACCCATAAAGTAATCAAGGGAAGTGTACTAGCTGATCATTTGGCTCATCAGGCCGTGGATGACTACCGGTCTATGAATTTCGAGTTCCCGGACGAGAATATTATGCTAGTGACTAACTATGAAGAACCTGGACCGAGTGAAGGACCTGAAGAAGGATCCCGATGGATTTTGGTTTTTGACAGAGCCTCGAACACACTCGGCAATGGCATTGGTGCTGTAATTATATCTCCTGAAGGTTGTCATACTCTTTTCACCGCCAAATTATGTTTCAACTGTACTGAAATTCTGGCTACAGATACTCAATGTCACGTCCAATGTTATGACACCGTATCTGACTTACTATATGACAGTAAATACAAAAGCAGTAAATAACACAGTCAATTGTTTACCCAGTTCAGTGTGCAACAACACCTACTCTGGGGGCTACCAAGCCAGGGAGAGAATCCACTATAAGAGATGTTAATTCAGGAATAAACCAACCAGTTTATCTCCTTCACTTAAGACCTACCCAATGCAATTCTAATCTAAGTACAACTTAAACCTGAGTTCCTACTCACTCCCCCTCAATCACAGCAGTGATACATAAACCAATTTGACTTAAGAATTGATGAAGACACTCTTCAAAACACACACTTGATTAAGCTTCACAACTTTTTAATCAAGTAACACAATCACTCGTGCTTCACAGCTTTGAGTGATGTACACAACTAACTTGACTCTGCTTCACAGCTTTAGTCAAGTGACATTCAAACACTCTTGCTTCAAAGCTTTGAGTGCTACACAACCCTTACAATTGAAACCTATTCCAAGGCACTTATCACAATGATAATTGCTTGGAGTACAATAAACAAATCTATACAGATTACAAAATTGATCTTCTAATCAATCAGCAGGGATCTCTTGAAAAACCGCAGCTCTGTTGAATATATAGCAGCTGCAACTTCAGTTAGGGTTTCCAAAAACCTAGGGTTGATTCCGTTTGACCTAAAGACCAGGTCACAGTACTTTATTGATCAGGTTAGGATTGAGCTAGGTTACTCCTCAGAAAACGCAGGATTCTGTTTAGAAAGGACTGAGTTATTTCCTGAAAAAACTCAGACTTATCCAATCCTGCAATCCTGTTAGTTCAGAACAGGATGTCATAACATCTGTTATGACATCTGAGAAAACCTGTCTACTGATTTAGCAAAATGTGATCATTTTGCAAACATGCTCAGATACACACTTATAAACATCAGTATTTGAATTACAATATTTTTCTGCACATGTACCTAATGAGTTAGTACAACCTGAACTAGAATGTTATGACATCAGTCATGACATTCACACATACACTTGGGATTTACCAAAAATGCAAGCCAATACCTAAACACCTACAAACTCCCCCTTTGGCAGATTTTTGGATAAAGTCCCTAAACAATCAGAGATAGATAGATAGCAGCAGAAATAAGTGACAGCAGAAAAATATAATGTCAAACAAGTACCAAAATATTCTCCCCCTCTTTAGCCACAAATGGGCCAAAGATACATGTTCATAAAGTTATACAGTTATCCAAAACAAAAATAATGAGATCAGCATCTGACAACAGCAGAACACACTTCCAAACTCCACCAGCAACACCACCAAGCATCAATCAACCTTCAAGCACTGTCATCAGACTCAGAGGAGCCAGTTTCTTCAATGTTGAGCTGTCCTTCAGCTTCTATACCTTCTTCCCTTCTTCTTTCTTCAGCTTCCTCCTTTTCTAGCCTGGCAATTAGAGCTTCTAGGGTCCTTTTTCTAGCATCCAGATCTTTGCAAGTTTCTTTTAAAACAGCTATGACATCTGATGTCTTGGACTGGGTCTTTGCAGACGATGTCTCAGCTGATGTTATGACAATGTCTGGAGCATGGGATCCCTGAAACAGTTTGTAGTGCAGGCCAAGGGCAGGAGCTCTTTTGCAGACTGTATCTCTTGCTACAAGGATGTCAGGGTATTGTGCAAGGATGATTCCACAAAGGAGGGAGGGAAAAGCAATTGGTCCTTTGACAGCATAACTGCCAGCATGCTTCAAAGTTTGTTCAAAGATGTACCTTCCATAGTCAAAGGCAGTCTTGGTTCCTACAACATAGATAAATCTCCCCAATCCTGTGGAGATGGTTGATTTGTGGTTTGTAGGCACCCAGTTTGCTGCACCTATTTTATGCAAGATGGCAAATTTCATGCTGAGTTTACTAGCATTCAGCTTCCCTTTCAATGGCCAGCACTTTACTTGCCTGGCAGTGATGGTTAAACACACTTCATTGTCAGTTGCCTCTAGATCAGGACAGTCCTTATTTGTTCTTCCAAGAAACTTGTTGATTTCTGATGGAGAGAACTTGACCCTTCTTCCTCTAACAAACACACTCTCAAAGTCAGCTGACCTCCCATCAGCACAATCATTGGACAAGTTCACTACAAACTCCTTAACCAGATTTTCATAACATTTGTTAAACTTCATCACTGTCTTCATTAGCCCAGCATTCCTGATCAGATCCATGATGTCCTTGCACTCCAAGGCATTATTGTTGAGTTCTCTCTCCAAGGCTATTCTCTTCAAGCAGACATACTTCCATCTGTTTGCATTGTCAGGATGATGAAAGGAGATGTTGTCTGTTGGCACCTCAAGCACTCTAGCAATCTTGCTGGAGGGGAGCTTCCTTCTGATGGGAGTATCTTCAATATCAATCTCAAATTCTGATTCATCATCAGAATCAAAAGTTTCAGGTTCTTTACTTTTCTTAGAGATTGGTTGTCTAGCAGTCTGCACCTGTGTCTTCTTTCCTTTTGTCTGAATTTTCTCAGCCATCCCTTCAGCCTTGGATTTCTTAGCATCAGGTTTAACATTCTGACTACTCTTTCTTTTCATCAATCTCCTAGCAATGCTAGGGTTCACATTAGCAATCAGTTCATTATCTGAGTAATCTTCATCCACATCAATGATAGGTGGATCAGCAGCCTTTTCAGAGGTGTTCTGGATGTTGTCTTTTGGTGTCACAACATCCTCAGTGACATCTACATTTTCAGAACCTTCCACATTTGGACTTTCTGATTGATTCAAAGGGATAGAAATCCCCGGTACAGATTGGTTGCCACTCAGAATGCTAGTAACCAGCCTAACAATAGCTTGGTGTACTTGAACTGATCCTTCTCTATTAGGTATAGAAGACGAAGGATGAGAAGAATTACCAGAGACTGTAGCTTGAGCTCTTCCTGCATGTCTGGTTCTGAGCTTTTTGACTCTGGCTGGGTCAGTTGCCATCTCCCTGAGAGGAGTGACCTCAAGAACTTCAGATTCTATGCATGTAGTGATTGCCCTAGAATCTTGATCAGATGATGACGATGATGAGGAAGACGAAGCCGCCATGGTGGAAGACGATGTCTGAGACATTTTGTTTAACTTTGAGTAATAGTAGCAGTTTGAGAAAACTCTTTGATTGGGAGGAGGAAACAGGTTGCAAGAATGAGAGAGGTAGGGAGTAAAAGGGAGTCTCTTCAACTTCTTAAGGCTTTTGAAGGAATTGTGAATGAATATGATTAACCCACTAAATATAGACTTAATAGAATTAATCCCTTCAACCCTTGTTTTCAGCAAAACTAATTGCTATAATTTCTCATGTTGGTGAATACCCAATCTGCCCCTCAAATTTTCAAGTTTATTTCCAACAAGCGCCTTGGTAGAAGAATCAGTCAGCTGAAGCTTAGAGAAACTATGTTCCAGTTCAAATGACTTCTTCTCTTCAAAGTCAGTAGGATTCAAGGAAATGTTGAATGTTTTCAGATTATCACACCACAATGTCACAACATCTTGTGTAACATTGTACTCAGGAAGCATCTGTTTTGAACAGAATTTATGAGACTTGTTCTTTCCGACATCCTTGTCAAGATGACTTGAGGTTCTGACAACACATTCTTCTTCAAGTTTATTTGCCACATCACATATATTATCAGCCTGTAGTTTTGGAGTTCTTCTCACAGCTTCCATCGGAATAGCTCTTTTCAATCTTCCAAGCTTATGCTGCCACTGTTTCATCTCTTTTTCTTCTTTGATGATTTGACTCATAGTGGAGATATCAGTGTTCTCAGGCTGCCACACATAACAGTTGTCTTTGGATTTGATTCCTCTCATTACAACATCTAGTTTTTCATTAAACACTAGACATTCAGATCTTGAGAAGTTGACCATGAATCCTAGATCACATAGTTGACTGATGCTAATGAGATTAGTAGTCAACCCTTTTACCAGCAGTACCTTATTCAGACTTGGAACTCCAGGGCAGTCCAAATTACCAACTCCTTTGACTTCTCCTTTAGCACCATCTCCAAAGGTCACAAAACTGGTGGTGTGAGGCATAACATTATTGAGGAGATTTTTGAATCCAGTCATGTGTCTGGAACATCCACTGTCAAAGTACCAATCTTCCTTTGCAGTGACCCTCAGGGAAGTGTGAGCCATCAGTGCAGTAGCCTTTTTCTTCCATTGTGGAGCATGCGGTACCTTTTTAGACTTAGGTTTGATATCTGAGTTCTGATTAGGATATCCATGTAATCTGAAGCAGAAGGGCTTTATGTGACCATATTTCCCACAATGATGACATCTCCATCTTTGGTACCTCTTCTTCATATGTCTCTGTCCCTGATGTTGAGAGTAATGTTGAGACATCCGTTTTGACATTTGCTTCCCAGTACCAAATTTCTTTGTTTCCACAAATCCTATGCCAGATTTATTTCCCATATTTTGTCCAGCCTGAAGGATCTCTTCCAATTTTTCTGTTCCATTGGTCAACATCTTGACAGATTTGGTCATTTGATTCAGTTGTGAGTTCAGCAGTTGAACTTCTCCTTCTAAATGACTTATAGTTTCAAGATTTGCCCTCTTTTCAGCCTCCAGCTTTATAATGAGTTTTGATTGTTTCTCATTTTGCACACAGACTTCACCACTTCTGATACACAATTTCTTGTAGGTATCAGCCAGTTCTTCAAATGTCACTTCTTCATCACTGGTGTCACTTTCAGAAGTACAAACACTAGTTAGGGCAGTAACTAGTTTGGCAGTTTCTTCTTCAGAAGTGCTTTCTGAATCATAGTCAGACCAAGTAACAGTCATTCCTTTCTTTTGCTTCTTAAGAAAGGTAGGACATTCAGCTCGAATATGTCCATATCCTTCACATCCATGGCATTGAATACCTCTGCCTTGGTTTCCCTTATCTTCTGACCTTGGTCTTCTGCTGGAACTGTCAATGTCAGAAGGAATGTTATGAACATTAGACCTTGACTTTGGGTCCATTCTTTTGATGAGCCTGTTGAACTGTCTTCCAAGCATGGCAATGGCTTCTGATATGTTTTCTTCTTCATCCTCCTTGTATTCAACATCAGTGTTGGATACAAGTGCTATGCTTTTGTTCTTCTTGTCACCATTATCAGTGATCCCCATCTCAAATGTCTGAAGAGACCCAATAAGTTCATCCACTTTTAACTTGCTAATGTCCTGGGCTTCCTCTATGGCAGTTACCTTCATTGCAAATCTTTTAGGCAAGGATCTGAGAATCTTCCTCACCAGTTTTTCTTCTGACATTTTTTCTCCCAGTGCTCCTGAGGTGTTGGCAATCTCCAAGATGTTCATGTGAAACTCATGAATGGTTTCATCTTCCATCATTTTTAGATTCTCAAACTTAGTGGTCAACATCTGAAGCCTTGACATTTTTACTTTGGAAGTGCCCTCATGAGTAGTTTTGAGAGTGTCCCAAACTTCCTTGGCCAGTTCATATTGATGTACTAGTCTGAAGATGTTTCTATCAATTCCATTGAACAAGGCATTTAAAGCTTTTGAATTTCCCAGAGCTAACTCATCTTCTTCTTTACTCCAATCTTCCTCAGGCTTCAGACTGATTGTCCCATCTCTTTCAGTTATGGTGGGATGAATCCATCCTTTGTCAGCAGCTCTCCAAGCCTTTTTGTCCAGAGATTTTAGGAAGGAAATCATACGAGGTTTCCAGTAGTCATAATTGGTTCCATCCAGAATGGGTGGTCTATTTCCAAAAACTCCTTCTTTGTCCATAGTGCCAGAAAGTGATATCCCTAGATCTCACCCAGTAATACAGGCAGGGTGCCTGCTCTGATACCAATTGAAATTCTGGCTACAGATACTCAATGTCACGTCCAATGTTATGACACCGTATCTGACTTACTATATGACAGTAAATACAAAAGCAGTAAATAACACAGTCAATTGTTTACCCAGTTCAGTGTGCAACAACACCTACTCTGGGGGCTACCAAGCCAGGGAGAGAATCCACTATAAGAGATGTTAATTCAGGAATAAACCAACCAGTTTATCTCCTTCACTTAAGACCTACCCAATGCAATTCTAATCTAAGTACAACTTAAACCTGAGTTCCTACTCACTCCCCCTCAATCACAGCAGTGATACATAAACCAATTTGACTTAAGAATTGATGAAGACACTCTTCAAAACACACACTTGATTAAGCTTCACAGCTTTTTAATCAAGTAACACAATCACTCGTGCTTCACAGCTTTGAGTGATGTACACAACTAACTTGACTCTGCTTCACAGCTTTAGTCAAGTGACATTCAAACACTCTTGCTTCAAAGCTTTGAGTGCTACACAACCCTTACAATTGAAACCTATTCCAAGGCACTTATCACAATGATAATTGCTTGGAGTACAATAAACAAATCTATACAGATTACAAAATTGATCTTCTAATCAATCAGCAGGGATCTCTTGAAAAACCGCAGCTCTGTTGAATATATAGCAGCTGCAACTTCAGTTAGGGTTTCCAAAAACCTAGGGTTGATTCCGTTTGACCTAAAGACCAGGTCACAGTACTTTATTGATCAGGTTAGGATTGAGCTAGGTTACTCCTCAGAAAACGCAGGATTCTGTTTAGAAAGGACTGAGTTATTTCCTGAAAAAACTCAGACTTATCCAATCCTGCAATCCTGTTAGTTCAGAACAGGATGTCATAACATCTGTTATGACATCTGAGAAAACCTGTCTACTGATTTAGCAAAATGTGATCATTTTGCAAACATGCTCAGATACACACTTATAAACATCAGTATTTGAATTACAATATTTTTCTGCACATGTACCTAATGAGTTAGTACAACCTGAACTAGAATGTTATGACATCAGTCATGACATTCACACATACACTTGGGATTTACCAAAAATGCAAGCCAATACCTAAACACCTACATGTACCAACAACATGGCGGAGTACGAAGCATGCATCATGGGTCTCAAATCTACTATTGACCTGAGGATAAAGTTCTTGAGCATTTTCGGGGATTCAGCCTTGGTAATAAGTCACACCAAAGGAGAGTGGGATATGAAGCACCCGAATCTCATCCCATACAAAGAACATGTGCTGTCATTGCTTACACACTTTGAAGAGGTCACCTTTGAACATTTTCCACGAGAAGAGAATCAGTTAGCAGGCGCGCTAGCCACCATGTCATCTATGTTCAAGGTCAAGTGGGACAACGAGGCTCCTCGGATCACTATTGAGAGGTTGGATGAACCAGCATACTGCTATGAGATTGACACTGAAGAAGTAGCAGATAAACCTTGGTTCTACGAAGTGAAGAGGTATCTCGAGGCTCAAGAGTATCCCGAGGAGGCATCTGTCAATGATAATAAGTTTCTGAGAAGGTTCGTCGTAAAGTTCTTCCTCAGTAATGGAATCCTCTACAAACGCAACCATGACTCTACTTTACTTTGGTGCGTAGACAAGAGCGAAGCAGAGAGGATTATGACAGATCTACACGAAGGTACCTTAGGAACCCATTCGAGTGGACATACCATGGATAAAAAGAACCTACGGGCAGGATACTATTGGTCCACTATAGAAGCAGACTGCTATCAGCATTCCCGAACTTGTCACAAATGCCAGATCTATGCTGATAAGGTGCATGTACCTCTGGTTCCTTTGAACATCCTGACGACTCCTTGACCCTTTGCAATGTGGGGCATTGACATGATCAGATAGATTAGACCTACCGCTTCCAATGGGCATCGCTTCATCCTGGTTTCCATTGATTACTTCACGAAGTGGGTTGAAGCTGCCTCTTTTGCTACTGTTACCAAGAACATGGTGGCGCGTTTTATCAAGCATAACCTGATTTTTTGGTACGGTGTGCCAGAGAGAATCATCACTAACAATGGTACAAATCTCAACAACACGATGATCATCAAACTCTATAAACAGTTCAAGATCCAACACCATAATTCTTCCCCTTACCGGCCAAAGATGAATGGCGTTGTGGAGGCTGCTAACAAGAACATTAAGAAAATCATACAGAAGATGACGGTGACATACAAAGACTGGCATAAGATGTTACCTTTTTCTCTTCACAGGTACCGCACCTCCGCGCGAACGTCGACAGGGGCAACACCCTACTCTCTGGTATATGGTATGGAGGTTGTCCTGCCTATTGAGGTCCAGATCCCTTCTCTGAGAATCATGAAGGATGCAGGTTTAAATGAAGACAATTGGATCCAGACTCGGCTTGATCAACTGAATATGATTGATGAGAAAAGACTTACTGCTGTCTGTCATGGTTAAATGTATCAAAAATGGATGATCAAGGCTTTCAACAAAAAGGTCAGATGCCAAGTATATCAAGTCGGGGATCTAGTGATCAAGCGCATCATACCGCCACAAGGTGATCCCAGAGGCAAATGGACTCCCATGTACGAAGGGCCATTTGTGATCAAAAGCATATTTTCAGGAGGAGCCATGATTCTTACCACCATGGATGGTGACGACCTTCCTCCCCCTGTTAATGTAAACATAGTGAAAAGATACTACGCGTGAATAAGACCCGCTAGGTTGACTAGCCTAGGAAAAAATAAGGGCACCCCGGCGAACCAAAAGGGTTCGGGCAAAAATTAGGGATGAAAATAAAAAAAATATATGTACACCCGGCAAGCCGAAAACCTGAAAAGGCGGCTTGGGCAAAAAAGGGTATCCCGATGGACTGAAAACCCAAAAGGGTGGTCCAGGAAAAAGTTAGGGATTGTAAGCGTATCACTATGTCCCATTGGATCACCTTGCGACCAGATTTCAGTATTAACTATCAAGCTCAAACGACATTGATCAATCCAGTCAGCTTCGGACGAGTAGCAAAGTGATGAGACGCTCGAAGACATAGCGGAAATAGAAGAATTGAAACTCAATGGGATTATTACACATAGCTGTTTTTCTTCTCTTTGTACACTACCTTGTATAGTCTTCACTCTCACAACGGTGTTCTTCTATTAGAACGTCAGCCTCTTTGTACACAAACACCTGTTATTGGCAAACTTCAAAAATTAATACAAGTCATTTTTACAAAATCATTTGTTTTTCTTTTTCTGTTTTGTTTTGCAAAAAGGTCAAATGAATTATTATTGAAATATGCATTTGAATATGATTGCTATTCATAAGAAACAGGAGGACAGTTGCTCATGACTTAAGGAACGGGGCAAAGTCTAAAAAACAATTTGTAATTTCGACAGTTACTCCTTCCAGCAGGTACAGGGGCAGAGACAGTTTTGAGACGAAGTCACCATTACATATGACCCCGTGATGTCTATGTTCCCCACAGAGTAGAGGCAACTAAAAGTTTTGATCTCCGCTTCCCCAAACAGGAGTTACTTTCCCCAGTAAAGTTCCTTCAGAGAGTCAATATCTATATTTCCCAAGCCAAATTTTATAATCACAAACAGTTTATAAAGCCTTCTCCCGAGTAGAGTTTATTTCTCTAAATGCAGAAGCTCAATCCCCAACAGAGTTTATTTCTCCAGTTATGGAAGTTCATCCCCCGGTGGAGTTTATTTCTCCGAATCGGCAGAATTTTCCAACAAGGCATCTCCTCTCGCAAACAGAGTTATTCCCCCGCAGAGTTATTCTCTGGTAGAGTCTCTCCTGGAAGGATATTCGCAAACAGAATGGAGTAAATCCACAGCGTAGTCATCTCCATTCACCATCCCCAGCGGAAATGAAGAATTCAGCTTCCTAATACTTTTCAGCAACAGTCCAGGAGTTATTTTCCCCGACTAAGAAGTACCGCAATAGCATCCCATATTCATACATCATGGCATGCGCATACATATTGCATACAACACAATCTCATTTATTCTTATAACATCATCACAATGTTATTCATACATCATGACATTGCATACGACTAACTCTTTACCTTTCTAGGAAAAGATCAAATCAACAAGCTACGTCTAACAAAGGGCTATTCCAGGATTTTCCTCAGAAAGATGTCCTCACAAGATTTTCCCCGGGTCAGACAGGTTGACACTAAGATCTCTCTGATTACCATTCCAGTGGAAGATATTCCAAGACTTTCGTCTGGGTCAGTTGAATCGCTACTAAGATTCTCCTGATTACTATGCCAGTCAAAGTTAACCAAATATTTTCTCTAGGTCAGACAGGTCGACACTAAGATTCTCCTGATTAGTATGCCAGTCAAAGTTAATTCAAGGCCTTCCCCTGGTTTAGTCAAATCGATACTAATATTTCTATCCTAATAAAAGATAACTCGAGACCTTTCTCTGGTCCAGTCAAATCGATACTAAGATTTCTACTCCAGTTAAAGAAGCTATGATGCCCAAAAACTGACCGGATAGTAGTCAATCAACAATTCAAGACATTGTGAAGCCTGGATCCTGACCAGATAACAATTTAATATCATCTTCCCAGTAAGTCGCTGTGAAGCCTGGAGCACGACCAGATAAAAGTTAGCCTTATTATCCTCAGCAAGCCATTGTAAAGCATGGATTCTGACCAGATAGCAGTTCACTTCCATCTCTTCAATCAAGTGATGACTCCCCAGTAGAGTAACAAACAACTAAAGCTCCTGAAACTCTATGTTCCAAAATAGAGACCAACATTCCTCAACGGAGTCCTCTCTAACAACAAGAGCAGGAATTCTCACAAAGGGATATCACATGAAATCATCATTGTTCTGGTGGCATCTTTAAGCCCATCTCCGACGATCTTCTGTTATCTTTTCCAAATGGCATCTATAAGCCCATTCCCAATACTATCTACACAGTCAAGTATCATCTCAGACGAGTGCAAATTTCTGGGAACTTTAGTGTTCAATCATCTTCCACCTTCTGATCACGAAAGGCAGACCAGCCAATCTACATCCTCATGTCTAAGAAGATTGAACAGGGGCAACTGTTGTACCCCAAAATTTGCCCTCTCATATTTTTCCAAGATTTTCCTCTTGCATAGGTGGTTACAAACCTTTTCCTAAAGACAAGAAAAAATTTCAAATAATGGTTAATTATCCTTCGATTAACACCTGCAAAATGCCCTTCAATTGGCATCTCCAAAGTGCCTTTTGATTGGCATCTCCAAAGTGCCTTTCGATTGGCATCTCCAAAATGCCTTTCGATTTGCATCTCCAAAGTGTCTTTCGATTGGCATCTCCAAAGTGTCTTTCAATTGGCATCTCCAAAATGCCTTTCGATCGGTATCTCCAAAATGCTCTTCGATTGACATCTACATAGCGTCCTTCCATTGACATCTGCAAAAGGCCTCTCGATTCGCCTCATGACAAGCCTTTCGATGGGCATTGTGTCAAAGCCTTTCAATTGGCGTAGCAAATGGCTCTTCAATTGAAATTCCAATAAATACCCTTCGATTAGTATTTGGACAAGGACGCTTCAAATAACTCCCTCCAGACCATTCGAAAGAGGCCATCAAGATGGAAATCAAAAAATATGTCCAGGCCAGATTCTTGCCTTGTTTGTTCACAATTCCATAAGAGCTGATTTGACCAGGGACTTCTCTTTAAAAGGACAGAAAATCGAAGCAAAGGGTGGTCCAATCGAAGGAGCCTTAGTATTGAAGTTGTCACAATTCTACTCAAAACTATTAAGGAGAACAAGGTTCTAATAAGGAAAGTCCTGATTGGTTCGAATTGGGGTTTAAGGCTGGAAAGGAAGGCAAATTCGAAGGAAGGAAGGGAATTTGTTCCAAAACAAGCCAGAAAGCCCATAATCGAAAGAAGATTTTCTCATCAAATGAAGAGTAAAACAGGATGGCAAATCAAAGAAAATGCATTGGAATAAAACAACAAAATTTGGCCTATGTTAGAAACAAAAGATACCAAACCCAAATCAAATATTTTCTCACTCAATCTTCAAGATTCAGTTCAGTTTTGTTAACTTAATTCATTCTACTATATATGCATAACAAACCCTGATCATAAAGAAGGGAATGGGTCGTGTAGAACACCCACAAGACTGCTCAAAATTTTGACAAAAAGTAATGATCGAGTTTTTCTCTAGAGGGAGATTCAAGGAATTTCAAAGACTGCAATCCATTCATGGGCATATTTGGAAGCTATCTGGACCACTCTCACGCATCAACACATCCAAGAAACATCCTATACAGGTATCACGGTTTGTTCTTGTTCATGAAATTGGTTTTTGAAATATGCGCATGATAAGTGAATTTTAAATATACAATCATGCTTATATGATCATTTAGAACATGTTTGCATATTTAATTGTGCATTTTGTGTAAGTTTAAGATTGCGCCTAAGAGGGGGGGTGAATTAGGTGGTGGTCGATTTTTGATTTATTTTACACTTTCTGGTTTTGTTTTAGTGCTATGGAAAACGGTAAAGTGCAGAAAGTAAAGAGACACGGAGATTTATCCTGGTTCCTTCCACACCCCGGAAGTACGTCCAGTCCCCTTGCAAACACGCAAGAGATTTCACTATTTTGTTAGAACTTTTACAAGACTCTTCCTAGTCTTATCAACTAAAGACACTAACAAATACCAAGAACACCCTCTTGGATTTCCAATAAGTCTCTTGAGAACAATCCTCTCAAAAGATACCTCTTGTTTCCAACAATGGACAACAAGGTACAAAAGTATTCTAATACTTAATTCCAACAATCCTGGAAATAAGTTACACTTAGTATAATTCTATGAAATATGATTTCTTGAAAGATATTGATCACATAGAGTGACTTCAATGAAGTTTCTTCTTTCTTCTCTTGTAAGCAATTCAAACTGTAACACAATGGTTAGAAAATGCTCAAAGATTTCTGTTCTTATATGTGTGAAAGTGCATAAAATCTTTGTTCTTAAAAGTTAAGAAATATGAAGTTTGAATATTTTACAAAGTTCAGAATTATTGCATGAGAGAAGAGTTGTTTTATAATTTGAAAGGTTTAGAATTTAAAGCAATCAAGATACCTTTCCAAATGGATACCACTTTTCTGTTTGTAAAACTTGAGAAGATGCAATGTATGACCATGCAACCATTGGAGAAAAGGTGTGAAGGATATCTTGAATCAAGTTTAGATTTTTCAATAAATACAACGTGTAAATCGATTAGCATTAGATGTAAATCGATTGCACGGGTTTGTAACGTTCTTGTTTTCAAAAAATTTGAAGTGTAAATCGATTTACATGATGTGTTAATCGATTTACTAGTGTTAAAAAATTAACTCAGTTCAGTAATCAATCGATTTACACTCCATGTAAATCGATTGCTGCCAGGGGCAATCAGTTTTTGAAAAAACATGTGTAAATCGATTTACATGATGAGTTAATCGATTTACATTAGTGAAAAACTTAGAATTTGCTTTAAACTTTAAGTGAAGTGTTGTGGCAAGTGTGTATATCATTTTTGAGCATTTCTAATCAATTTAGTTCAAATGAGAATTGATATATTTGTTTGCTTGCCATGATCCTTGAAGCTTTGAGTGAATGATGCTTTAAGCTAATTCCACTTCTTTTCCTTCTTGCCATAGTGCTTGTTTGTCTTTCATCAAAACTAAAGTTGAGTTGAGGCTTGAGATTACATTCTCCCCTTTTTTGATGATGACAAACCATCTTTCTTTATGAGTTGTTCAGAATTGGAGCAAAAGGAGTTTTCTCCCCCTAAGATAGATTTCTCCCCCTATGGAGAAAAAGATTTGAAAACTTGCCCTGAAAAGAAAACTAAAACAAACAACCATAAAGTGCTATCACATCCTTCTCCCCCTTTGACATTATCAAAAAGAAGGGAAAGATGTAACATAAGATGATACTTATAACAATTTGAAACAGATATGAACATAAACTAAAACTCAAATTTCTAAAAAGATCGTACGAAGTTCAAATACACATAATACAAAACTAACACTTGAAGAAATTATCAAACAAAAAACATAATGATAAATAACAGGAATTTAATAATATTGGCCAGGAAAATATTAGAAGGGTCCTGGATATGGAAACTGTTGTTGTAGAGGTGGTTCGGTGTATTGAGGAGGCGGAGGTGCTGGATTGTTTGGATCATATGGAGGAATATGGAGATGTGAGTAGAGGTATGAAAACTGTTGGTTCACATCGTTCTGAAAAGCATTGATGCGAGAGGAGGTAGAATCATTTATCGCGGTCCATTGAGCATTGATGTTAGTGTTGAGAGATGCAAACTGTTGAGTCATATAATCCATAACATCTTGGTTGGTTGGACCAGAAGAGGCAGCAGGAGGAGGAACTTCATTTTCTTCTTCATCCACACTATTGCCTTCATCACCTACAACATCCTCTCCAATATATGTGATGGTTTTTACTTCAGAATCGAAATGAACACCCATCCGAGAATCAACATTTTTGATGGAGATCCTATTGCTGATTGGATCCATTTCAACCCTCTCAAACCCAGTAAAATCAATATCAAATGCTTCCAAGATCCTTGTGATGAAGTATGCATATGGCAGAAAAGTAGCCCTTGTGGCAACTCTTAGCATATGCACCACAATCAGTTTAGCTCAGTTTACAGAAATGCCATTTTTCCTTGCATAGAGAATTTGCAATTCTAGATCGGTTACAGTACAATGATTTCCTACTCTAGGAAATAAAATATATACCATAAAATAATGGAATAATCTATCATCAATGTGAAAATTACCAGCACTCCAAGTGTCCCAAGCCGGAATAACACCGCCAAGACTATGGATCCGCTTTGCACGGTATTCTGCTTCTGACAACCGGCAATGCTGTAGAAGAATTCTCTCTTCCTATAATTTTCCCAGTCAGCATCCTCTGGGTCATAGAGAGAACTTCCAGTATATGGGATGTTCAAAATTCTGCCTATTGTATTTGAATGCAGAGGAATTCTTGTTCCGAGCACATGGGTATAGCACTTGTTGTTATCATAATGCATGTTGCTCTAAAATACTCGAACTAGATCCGGGTAATAGTAACCACGTGATGATATTAACGGTTCTAACCCATAAGCAATCAAATCCTTTTGAAAAGTGAAGCATTCATCGGGAAAGGTAGATAACATACCGAATTTGGGAGCTGAAATTATTTTCCTTTGAAAGTGCTTGATGAATCTTTCACGTTGTGTATCCGAGAGGTACTCGAGCAATGAGTTTTCAGAGGCTGCAACAGTTTTCTTCTTTCCTTTTTCTGAGGCTGTTGCTTTTCTTTTGGGAGCCATGACGATGGTTAGGGTTTTGAGTAAGGAAGATAGAGATTTTTTGGTGTTGTTATGAGATAGTGAGTGAGTTTTGGTGTTATGAGATAGTGAGGGAGTTTTGGTGAGATTAAATAGTAGAGTAGGGTAAGTGAGGTCTTTATGAGACTTAATTGAGTGGGGATGGTCAAGGTTACATGATTGGTCAAAAAGAAGGTGGGAGGTTGAAAGACAAGGTAAGGTTGACCAATATATTAAAGACTCATAAAAATATCACATGCTGAACAGGTGTAAATCGATTGGTGTGTAGGATCAATCGATTTGCATAGTGAAAACTTAAATAAAAACGCTTCAGTTTTAGTGGTAAATCAATTTACATACTGGATAAATCGATTTACACAAAAAATATTTTATTAAAATTGATTTTGGTTCAGTGGTAAATCGATTTACATACTTGGTAAATCGATTTACTCAAAAAGATTTTATTAAAAAAGAGTTTTGCTTCAGTGGTAAATCGATTTACACACTTGGTAAATCGATTTACTTAAAAAAAAAATTAAAATTTTTTTTTTTAACATTTGAAACATTTTCTAAGCCCATATATATGTACATTAATGTATAGTTAAGGATAGAGTGCACCTTATATATCTTGTTCATCTAGGATTCCGAGTTCCCGACGAATTTTGAAGAATGCATCCTTTGCAAGTGGTTTTGTGAAAATGTTCGCGGGTTGATTTTGAGTGTCCACAAAAGTAATCTCGACATCTCCTTTGAGTACGTGATCTCTGATGAAATGGTGTCTGATGTCAATGTGTTTTATCCGGGAATGCATAACTGGATTTTTTGTAATGTTGATCGCGCTTGTGTTATCACATCGAAGTGGAATGCATCCAAGGTTTACTCCATAGTCAAGTAACTGTTGTTTTAGCCAAAGAATTTGAGCGCATCCACTTCCAGCCGCAATGTATTCTGCTTCGACAGTGCTGAGAGCGACACTTGCTTGCTTTTTACATGACCATGAAACTAAGGCATTTCTGAGAATGTGACATGTTCCACTTGTACTCTTGCGATCAGTTTTACAACCTGCATAGTCAGCATCAGAATAACCAACTAGATTGCACATACTACTTTTTGGATACCATAATCCAATGTTGGTTGTTCCTTTGAGATATTTTATTATGCACTTGACAGCTGCAAGGTGAGACTCTTTAGGATTGGCTTGATATCTTGCACATAGGCAAACGCTGAACATGATGTCAGGTCTACTTGCTGTTAAATAGATAAGAGAGCCAATCATTCCATGATACTTAGTTATGTCAATAGAGTTCCCTAATTCATCTGGATCAAGATAGGTGTCGGATCCCGTAGGAATTGCACTTTCTTTGTTGCTTTCCATCTCAAACTTCTTTATAAGGTCTTTGCAATATTTTGATTGGTTTATGAAGATACCGTGTTTGAGTTGCTTAATTTGAAGACCGAGAAAGAAATTCAATCTTCCCATCATAGACATCTCAAACTCTCCTTGCATCATAGATGAAAATTCCTTGCACATATTTTGGTTAGTTGAACCGAAAACAATATCATCTACATAGATTTGTACAAGTAAAGTATGATGATTAACATTTTTTATGAAGAGAGTGGTATCAACTTTACCCTTTACAAACCCTTTTTCACATAGGAATGCGCTTAGTCTATCATACCATGCCCTTGGTGCTTGCTTCAGCCCATAGAGAGCTTTCTTCAATTTGAAGACATGATTAGGATGTTTGAAGTCTTCAAATCCGGGAGGTTGCTTTACATAGACTTCTTCATTTATGAATCCGTTGAGAAATGCGCTTTTTACATCCATTTGAAAAAGTTCAAAGTCCAATGAGCATGCATATGCAAGTAATAGTCTTATTGCTTCCAAACGTGCTACCGGAGTAAAAGTTTCTTCAAAATCAATTCCTTCCTCTTGGTTTTATCCTTGAGCAACTAATCTTGCCTTGTTTCGAGTGATTATACCATTTTCATCCATCTTGTTTTTGAATACCCATTTGGTTCCAATGATACGTTTATTTCCTGGATTAGGAACAAGTTCCCAAACTTCGTTCCACTCGAATTGGTTTAGCTCCTCTTGCATGGAAAGGATCCATTGATCATCTTCTAGTGCTTGAGCCACTTTGGTAGGTTCAACTTGAGATACAAAAGCCATATTTAAGCATGCATCCTTAAGATTTAGCCGTGTAGATACCCCTTTGCTAATATCTCCAATTATGTTGTCAATTGGATGATCACGATGAGTTCTCCATTCTTGAGGAAGACCATCATAATTTCCATTTTGATGTGAAAGTTCATGTGTTTGTTCCGGGTTGACAATTTTTCCATCTTCACAAGAATTCTCATGAGGTAAATCTATAGAATCATCATCATCACAAATAACAACTTCCTCCTTGGAGGTGTTAGATTCATCAAAAGAAACATGCATTGATTCTTGTATAGTTAAAGTTCTTTTATTGTAAATTCTAAAAGCTTTGCTAGAAAGGGAGTAACCAAGAAAAATACCTTCATCCAATTTTTCATCGAACTTACCGAGATTGTCTTTGTCGTTGTTAAGGACAAAACATTTGCACCCGAAAATGTGAAAGTGAGAGATATTTGGTTTTCTTCCTTTGTAAATCTCATATGGAGTTTTCTTTAGTATAGGTCTTATGATCACGCGATTGCTTACGTAACATGCCGTGCTTACCGCATCCGCCCAAAAATATTTAGGCAAACTTGAGTCACTTAGCATGGTTCTTGCAAGCTCTATCAAAGACCTATTTTTCCTTTCAACTACTCCATTTTGTTGTGGAGTTCTTGGTGCTGAAAAATTGTGGAAGATCCCATTTTCTTCACAAAATTCTTCAAACAGACTGTTTTGGAACTCTCCACCATGATCACTTCGGATTGATGTTATCTTTAATGACTTCTCATTTTGAACTTGTTTTGCATATCTCTTGAATGCCTTGAATGCGTCATTTTTGTGCACTAAAAACAAAGTCCAAGTAAAACTGGAAAAATCATCTACAATAACTAAAGCATAAATGTTACCTCCGAAGCTTCTTGTTCTAGATGGACCAAAAAGATCCATGTGCAACAATTGAAGTGGTCTTTTTGTTGAAACCACATTCTTTGGTTTGAGAGTTGATTTGGTTTGTTTGCCCTTTTGGAATGCACAACATAATTTGTTTTTGATGAATTTCATCTTTGGTAGACCAAAAACTAAGTCATGCTTAACTAATTTGTTCAGGTGCTCCATGTGTATGTGAGCAATCCTCTTGTGCCATAACCAAGCTTCATTGTTGTTTACCATGAGACATTGTACCTTCATAGACAAATCATCTAAAGTAATCATAAAAATATTGTTAGATCTTATACCTTTGAGTTTTACCTCATTGGTTGCCTCATCCATAATTAGGCATTCTTCTTTGTTGAATTTGATTTTAAACCCTCTATCGCAAAGTTGACTTATGCTAAGAAGGTTGTGCTTTAATCCTTCAACATAGAGAACATCCTCAATTTGAATGGATGGAGGTGTGCCAACTATTCCAACGCCAAGAATATTTCCTTTGGTGTTGTCTCCATAGGTGACATACCCTTTGTCTTTATGTACTAGATATGAAAATTGGTGTACATCTCCTGTCATAAGCTTTGAAAATCCACTGTCAAGATACCAAAGGTTTGATGTGGATTTCAAGCATACCTACAAAAACAAATTATTTCTTGTTAGGTACCCAAGTGGCCTTGGGTCCTTCATAGTTAGTTCCCTTTTTCACCCATGCATAGTGTCCACTAGCCATACTGAAATTTCTAATATAGCATGCATTAGGTGTGTGTCCAACAATACCACAGTAAAAACAGTTTGGAACAAATTTGCTCTTGTATCTAGGAATTTGTTTTATTTTAGATACATTAGGCTTTTTATTTTGATAATTATGAACAACTTGCTTATTTTCTACTATCTTGGGATTGGAACTATTACTAGCCTTTACAAAAACAGTGGGATTGTTACTTGGTTTCTTAGTATTCACATAACCAAGACCTCTTTTATCATTTGGATAACGTTGTTGGCTTAGTAATCCTTCCAATCCTATTTGTCCTTTTTCATATCGTTCAATGACTCTTTTAAATTGAACAATTTGAAAGACATTTGATTCACACTTGGTGCATGCAAAGTTTTCTTTTCTTTTATAAAATTCTGTTTTTGAAGATCAAAATCTTTAGTCATGGTGTCAATTTTTTCGAGACAAATTAGAAGTTCTTTTTCTTGGCTTGACACCTTTTTGTATAAACTTTTGCATTCTTTCAAGAGTTCATCAATGACACCTTAAACATCATCATCAAAAAGATTAAATTCATTACTAACCTCTTCTTCATCGTCGGAGTGATGCGATGCCATTAAGGCTAAATTTGCACATTCGTCGCTTTCCGATTCCGATGTACTACTCATATCATTATCTTCCCATGCTATGTAGGCTTTCTTGTGTTTTGAGTCCTTTCCTTTGAATCCGTTTTTCTTTGGGAGATTTGGACAATTTGGCTTGATATGTCCTTGCTTTCAACATTCATAACATGAGACATCTTGTGTTGATGTGGAGGCTTCTCTTTTCTTGAAGTGCTTTCTCTTATTTGCATGAGATCCGCCCTTGTCATTTCTGCCAAAAAACTTCCCAAGTCTTTTAACAAGAAGCATGAAATTTTCATCTTCTTCCGGATTGTCTTCTTTTACTACTTCCTTTGAATCAATTTTTAAAGCAATGCTTTTGGATTTCTTTTCTAGATTCTCATGTTTTTCAAGTCTACCGAGTTCTGTTTCGTATTCTTGAAGTTTGCCAAATAATGTAGTGGAAGTCATTGCGGAGAGACTCTTCTTTTCCGAGATTTCCGTTACCTTTGGTTGCCATTCCCTAGTCAATGATCTAAGGACTTTCAAGTTGAGTTCATCATTTGTCAAGGTTTTACCAAGAGCATTTAAGTGATTTGTTAAGTGGATGAATCTCTTTTGTAGGTCGAGAATGGTTTCTCCGGGCTGCATTAGGAATAACTCGTATTCTTGACTTAAAGTATCCAGCCTTGATCTCTTAAATTCAACGGTTCCTTCATGTGTTTGTACCAAGGTGTCCCATATTTCTTTCGCCGATTTACATGCAGATACACGAAAGAACTCATCCATGCATAGTGCACCTTGAAGTAGATTTACGTCCTTTTTATCATAGAGGACGTTTTTCTTGTCGTCATCATCCCATGCAGTTTTGGGTTTAGCCGTGCCGACACCGTTGATAACTGTTATAGGAATGAATGGACCATTTTCTACGGCATCCCAGATTTCTTCTCCTTGTGATTCTAGATGCGCCCTCATGCGTATTTTCCAAAAGTCAAAGTATTCGCCACAAAATAGAGGAGGCTTGTTGTTACTACCACCATCTCTAAAAACGGGTTATTGATTTGCGGAAGCCATTCTGGATCTCTAGGAGCAGGTTACCTATAACCTGCTCTGATACCAATTGTAAGTTTAAGATTGCGCCTAAGAGGGGGGTGAATTAGCTGGTGGTCGATTTTTGATTTATTTTACACTTTCTGGTTTTGTTTTAGTGCTATGGAAAACGGTAAAGTGCAGAAAGTAAAGAGACACGAAGATTTATCCTGGTTCCTTCCACACCCCGGAAGTACGTCCAGTCCCCTTGCAAACACGCAAGAGATTTCACTATTTTCTTAGAACTTTTACAAGACTCTTCCTAGTCTTATCAACTAAAGACACTAACAAATACCAAGAACACCCTCTTGGATTTCCAATAAGTCTCTTGAGAACAATCCTCTCAAAAGATACCTCTTGTTTCCAACAATGGACAACAAGGTACAAAAGTATTCTAATACTTAATTTCAACAATCCTGGAAATAAGTTACACCTAGTATAATTCTATGAAATATGATTTCTTGAAAGATGTTGATCCCATAAAGTGACTTCAATGAAGTTTCTTCTTTCTTCTCTTGTAAGCAATTCAAACTGTAACACAATGGTTAGAAAATGCTCAAAGATTTCTGTTCTTATATGTGTGAAAGTGCAGAAAATATTTGTTCTTAAAATTTAAGAAATATGAAGTTTGAATATTTTACAAAGTTCAGAATTATTGCATGAGAGAAGAGTTGTTTTATAATTTGAAAGATTAAGAATTTAAAGCAATCAAGATACCTTTCCAAATGGATACCACTTTTCTATTTGTAAAACTTGAGAAGATGCAATGTATGACCATGCAACCATTGGAGAAAAGGTGTGAAGGATATCTTGAATCAAGTTCAGATTTTTCAAAAAATACAACGTGTAAATCGATTAACATTAGATGTAAATCGATTGCACGAGTTTGTAATGTTCTTGTTTTCAAAATTTTTGAAGTGTAAATCGATTTACATGATGTGTTAATCGATTTACAAGTGTTAAAAAATTAACTCAGTTCAGTAATCAATCGATTTACACTCCATGTAAATCGATTGCTTCCAGGGGCAATCAGTTTTTGAAAAAACATGTGTAAATCAATTTACATGATGAGTTAATCGATTTACATTAGTGAAAAACTTAGAATTTTCTTTAAACTTTAAGTGAAGTGTTGTGGCAAGTGTGTATATCATTTTTGAGCATTTCTAATCAATTTAGTTCAAATGAGAATTGATATATTTGTTTGCTTGCCATGATCCTTGAAGCTTTGAGTGAATGATGCTTTAAGCTAATTCCACTTCTTTTCCTTCTTGTCATAGTGTTTGTTTGTCTTTCATCAAAACTAAAGTTGAGTTGAGGCTTGAGATTACATTTTGATGCATATTTGACTGGATGCCATTGCTAGGGTTTGAAGCTTCGTTTTAGGGTCTTTCGTTTCAGGCAAAATCAGGGCAAAAAAGATGAATACCATTGTACTCACGAGATCAAACCCAGTTGATCTGTATTCTTGGATTAAATTTTTATTGCGTGATTATGATTTTTGAGATATGCAGGTTTATAGTTACAACGTCTGTCTGTAGGTAAAACCCCTTGCCTAAAACTATAGTCCCAATGAAGAAGATGACTGCGTGTCAAATCCTGGTTGAGTAGTTTGAATGGCGCGCATTTTTATTACAACCACTAACCATTATTACATATAATATACCTTGTTTGTTTATATTAACGATTGAACAGTTGGCTCAATGGAAAAGGGAAAGGTTTTCAAAGCGCGCGTGTGTATGAGGTCAGGGGTTCGATCCCTGCCTCCTACATGTTATTTTTATTAACAATCCTTTGCAGATCCTATGATATCCTTCCAAGTGTGCACACCATAGGTCTCCAGATCCTCATCCTTAGATCAATCAGTGCCCAGATCTAATGCTTCCAATGAAGCTCCCCAGGGTGGACACTCCTGGCACGATCACACTGGATCTCACGTTGCCTTGGGCCAACTGGATTGGGCTTTGAACAAAAATTCAGCATGCACCCTCCAATTTGGGTTCATACCCCCTCAGGCTTACTCTATTTCCTTTTTAATTTTGTTTTATTTAAATTAGTTTATTTATTTAGTTTAAATCAATTTTTTCCATAAAATCTTAAAATCAACATCACAAAAAATAGGATTTAGCTTTTTTTTCAATAAATTAATTTTTGTAAATTAATTAATTTCATCAACTTTAATTTGTTTCATTAATTAAAATTAATTAGAAAAAATTAGGTCAAACTTAAAAGCTTTTTTTCATAAGAAATCCCAAAAATATTTTCAATGATCAAATTAGGATTTTTTTAGGGTTTCAAACTTATTTCAATTTTTTATTCTCACACGTTACTATTCTGTCGTACGATTATTTTTATTATCGATGTAACTGCGCCCGATTTGTAATTAGGGTTTTATTTTTGCATTTTTGCTTTCAGTCAACTCCTTTTGTATCTACACCAAAGCCTTGTAATAACTTAGGGCCTTTATTTCTCGCTTTTATGTTATATGCTTGTATATATTTGTTAGCAACCTAGGCGTGCATGCTTAATCAATCAATCTTAGATCACTAAATTCAAGATAAATATATATGAAAAAACACACTTTTGCACACGTGCACCCATATGGTATTTCCCACTTTGGTTGCCTCGGAAATAATGGTCATGTCCCTCGAACGTAGGGATACTCTTAGCAAAGACCCTCAGTTTAAAATCATCATAAAGATCATAGTCCCTAAATGTCCCTCGAGTTGTCTACGAGAAATGATCTTATAATGATAGTCCCTTCGAAATGCTAAGGTATCCTTACATGTTGCCTTCAATGACCATTACGTCCCTTTCGATAGTCCCTCAACATCTAACGGCTAGGGTTACCTACTCACTAATAGTAGGATAACACGGTCTAAAGGATAGGAGGAAACGAACAGTCTTTTTTCGAGTAGGTAGATAACGGTTAGGTACTTTCTCAAACAAATTTTCACACCATACTTTCAAACACTTTTCAAACAAAGTTTTCAAAACACTTTATCACACTCTTGAGGACTGATACAAGAGTTACCATAAAGTGAATCGCCGCACTAAGGCATTCTCAAAACTTTTTCACACAAACACGAAAGCAATTTCAAAAATGAGCAAGTACCTAAGAGCCCATGGAAAACTATGGATGAGAAGGGTGCTAACACCTTCCCTTTCCATAACCTACCCCCCTTACTCAAATCTCGAAAAAATGTATTTTTCTGTTCTTTTCACCCTTTCCTTTGTTGGATAAAAGAAAAGTCGGTGGCGACTCTTGCTTACTGCGACATTTGCGAATACAAAATGCAAACCAGTATTAACAGTCGGTTCTTCCATCGTATCACAGTATACATAAAGTTTAGTATCCATAGTCAAACCACCTGTTTAGTGGTTTTTCCCGGCATACATAAAGGTAATTTCGATGTTTATTGGTTTGCGTTTGTGGCTCTGGACCGTTGCCAATTGTAATTTCTTTTGCATGATCTTTGCGTTTCTGTCTTATCCATTGGTGGTTTTAACTTTCCATCATATCTAACTGTTACTGTACAACCTAATATCTCTTAGCCAAACAATGCAAGCACAAATCTATGAAAATAAAAAACTATGCTCTTCTATTTTGACGCATGCTTATGGCTTTGGTGTAAGAGCATGTACATATGTGCAGGTATAGAAAGTATGTTAGCAGCTTGGCTCATTGGATGTAAAGTCTGATGTTTTTTGTCCCAGTAAAACAATCATGTAGTTGTGCATGCAAGATCTGTTATGAAAGAGGAAAAAGAGCCAACTCATTTCACTTTGCTTTACCTTGAGTTAATTGGATGCTTGTTTATTGTCATTACCTATATCACTTGAATGAATCTAGTGGAGAATTTTGTTATGTCGTTTAAATGGTATACTAACGGCATAATTAGAAGTGAATCCAACTTTATGTTAGGCTATATGTGTATGAGTATTGGTGACATATGTAGTGGATCGAAGATGTCACGTAAGCATGTTGTATCTTGTATGTAGCGATGTATAATTATTAGTGTAGCATCTACATTTCACTCCTATATGCGATATAATTGTTGTTATTAAAATAATGCCATGTGTTATATTGTTATTATAATTGTGTCCTATATATGCTTTCGTGTGATAATGATGCAGGTATTAAACCGTGTAGCCCAGTTGTTGAACCAAAATGTTATGACTGCTGTACAGAATGATGCAGAGGCAGATCCGAGTCATACAATTAATATATAGAACACTATAGGGGCAGATCCGAGTCATACAACTAATATATAGAACACTGCAGGTGCTGAACCGAGTCAGACGGCTGCTGAACCAGATTGTTGAGCTTCTATATCGAATATGGTAGGTGTTGTATAAGATCGTACAATTTCTTTTTGGCGCTTCTTTAGTTTCTCTTTTTAGGTGTATCTTGTGCCGCTGTAGATATTGAAGCGATACGCCGAGGCCACTTTTCATTAGCAGACGCAAAGCCGATTGGGTGGTAGGATTCAATCTCTTGAAATTAAAAATGAGGAAGAAGGTGGTGAGATGATTAGATGAAATAATCTTGTAAATTTGATTTATTTTGAGGATAATTTTCATATCCATTCATTAATGTTTGAGTACCATTATTTTACAACATTTTTAGGTTATATTTTAAACTATTGGGTGAATATTTAAGCTTAACAGGAATTTGACTGATCATTATTGTACAACATTTTTAGGTTAATTTTTAAACTTTTGGGTGAACATTTAAGCTTAACAGGAATTTGATTGATGAATATACAATAATTTTAGTGCATCGTGAAGAGAGGAAATAATGTAGCAATTTTTATTTTTTTTATAAAAATAATACTAGTAACGGTGGTTCTAAACCATCGCAACATTTAATGATATATAATTTATACAATTAATGACGGTTACAACCGTCATAATCATATATTTGAGGCAATTGCTGAACTGTCACGCTATATTATGACGGTTGGTGTGGCAGTTTTTTAAACTGTCGCAAAACAGCCTCGCGACACACGTTTCTGAGGCAGTTGAAAAATCGTCGCCATCTAGATTTAGCGACAGTTACAACTGTCGTAAAACCTTGAAAAAAAAACCATCGCAAAACCCTATTTTTCTTGTAGTGAATGCAAAGAGTAGATTGTTCTTTTATTTGGATCGATTTGACCAAGAAATCTACCTGAACGAAGTAGCACAAGGTGGCTCTGAAAACTGGACTGTTGTAGATCAATATAGCTTCGTATGAAGTTGCAAGCATGAAAAGTGTGACTCGTATTTTGCTTAAAACTCAACCAAAACTTGCGTTTCAAGGTGCTAATCACTTATAGAAGATTGTTAAGCATGATCAAAAGTAAAAACACACAAACATTTAGTCATTAGAAGCTAAATTGTGCATTTCAAATTATGACTTTGGAGAAAACTTCAGTTTCAAGGTACCAACTTTGAATCCATGGTGTTCATAGCTCAAGGGGTCTTAGGGCATGATTCTTGAAGCATTTGAAAGATAAGTTTACAATCTTTAAAATGTGTAAATAATGGAATCAAATGGATGCTTGAGCTAAAATTTTGATGAGTCAAAGTTGAGAAAAAGATGTTGACTTTTTGTACTTAGAAAAATTCTAAGTTTTTCTCAAAAAATGTCCTATAATGTTTTGACTCCAAATAAGGCCTTTCTTCGAAAATGAGCTTTAATCATTGATGCTAGATTGAAGTGGACTCCTTAAAGAGTATTTTTAAACTTGAATCACTCAAAAATAACAAGCATTGAAAATCTTATGGCCTTGTGAAGTTGGTGAAAATTCATGAGATGACCTATAATTTTTTGCATTCTTAGGGCATCTTCCATCTATTTTCAAGCTTTGCACATAAAAGAAGAGTTTAATTTCACATCCTTAAGATCATTGTGGAAAAATAATGGACTCAAGGAGATAAAAATTGACAAGGTTATGATCTTTTGAAGTATAAGGGAATTTGATGGCCTATCTAGAGGACTTGTAATCTTTCTTCATAACTAGGCATCTTACACATACAATTTTCTTGAAACTTTTGAAGTGATTGGTTGATAAATATTTAAAGGGAAGCATGTATTTGTAATAAATAAAAAATAACAAAATATGAGCAAGATATAGCCCTTAGAAGTTCAAAACCCTAGCTCCTAGAGCACCAAAATGACTTGGAAAACCCTTTCGTTTTTGACAATATTCCTTGCACAATAAATCTTGCCATGTGAATAGAAGTTGTTGTGGATGACAATAAGAACCCATAGAAACAAAAACCACCTCCAAATATTAAGAATTGAGAGAGTTATGAACTTGTGACCAAGAAATCAAGAACTTGTCCAATTGGGTCAAACTTCTTCAATCAACTCTTGCATATTTTGATTTTATTTGACCAATTGAGGCATGATAAATCATATTAGAAATTCAAAGCACTATCAATGATGAAGCTTGAATCTTAATGAAGCTTTGTTGAAGAAGGCATGGAAATAAACTCATGAACCTATGAATCAACCTGATGAAATGTGTTGTGCCCTCACCTATAGTATCATAAATTAGAGCAAAAATTCATTGTATTTGTTAGTTAAATATTTAATCAATACAAAACAAATATGATCACAACATACTAATCAAGGTTATTGTTGATTCCTCATGAGAAAACCTAAGGAGAAGGAGAAGATCCAAACACTAGTGTGATCTTGTTGTGATTGAGTTGATAGAGATGATAGAGGAATCTTAGGGGGAAAATTAGGGTACAACACGAAGCACATCACAAAAATGCACTCAATCCACACATGGAATTATGGTTGTTGCTGGACCAACGTCCTAACAACATCACTGGACCAATTTCCTAGTATATGCCATGAACGCATGATGCACAACAACATAAATAACACTTGACCACTGCTAATCAAAATGCATCATCATCTATGTAATCATCATAATATCATCACATAAACATCATCATATAACACAAATACATACAATTATCATGCACATCATCAAACATCGCTGCAAGTAGCATTTATCACATCACAATGTCATTAAAAATCATCATAATTAACTTAACAATAACATTATTGCTATAATTAGCCATAGAACATCACCAATTATAAATTTCACAAAGTAATTGCGTGTAATTCCACAACACGATATAACTCGATAGTACAAAACAATTGTCCACGTGACTAATCATTGGAATTCTGGTACTAAAAATATCTTTAAGAGAAAGTACATTAAACCAGCTTTCTAACAATCCAAACTACACATCAATCAGACACTCAAAGCTCGAGTTATGACTTTTTAAAGTTTTTAAAATAGTGAAGTTCTAGTCTGCTCGCCTGAGGCTCACCTAGCGAAGTGGACCACCAAATTGAGTACCGCCTGGCGGCGCACATGAACACCCGACGCTTCCTTATTGCCTCGCGCTTGTCCAACGATGCTTAGGCGCTTCGCTTATTTTCCAGGAGCGTGTAATTTCCCAAGTCCCATCGCCTGGAACTCACCCAACGTTAAAGAGGCGAGGTCACGTTGCTCGGTGCTGCTATTGGCTCACTCGGCGCTAGCCCCTTAATAGCAACTTCTTGTTGTGATTCTACACCAACTTTGTCCAAAAATTACTACGATTTCTATACCAATATAGTCTAAAACTCATATGATTCTACATCTAATAATCATACAATAATAGTACATCAACATACATGTTATGGGCACTGATTCATGACACTTTTGCGTCAAAATTCATCAAATTCATCTTTGGTTCATCAAAATCATCATGCTATCAAATTCATCAAAAATCCCAAACACAATCCTACATATACCTAACCTTAGATTCTAGCTTTGATATTATGTTCCACGGTTGATTCTCTTCTCTTCTCTTCGTGTCCTAGCTCTTCATTGTTCTTTCCCAATTTTCACGATCGTGTAGAATGAAACACTGACCCTAACTTTTTCTTTTTTGTCCAACTTACCCCTTGGACCCCTAATATGTTTATCCACTCTTTCCCTCACTTACTGCTAATAACATTACTAATAAGCCCTTAACATCTCTACTCCAATTATTCAATTTTATTTTATTTTAAATAATAATAATTCTAATTAGTAATTCTAAACAATTATACTAATTATCTAAATTATTATATTATTCCAATTTCCACTTTAATCCACACGTACATCACACATCAAATCCTCAATAATTCACACATAATCACATCATGCGTCATAATTCAACAAAACATCATATATTCGTGAATATTCATCATATAATAAATTAAATAAATAATCTTACTTAATTTTGGGGGTTACATTAAGGAAGAAGAAGATGGTTTCTTATCTTCTAGGAAAGTGGGGGAGTTGTTACATGATAAAGCTTAGATGCTTGCTTTATTTTCATCCTTATCTGTTTAAAGTCAGTCGGTTCTTGATGAATAAACAGTGGTGCGTGATTTTCCAGATATGTTTTCGGATGATATTTCAGATGTACTGTCGGAGAGAGAGGTGGAGTTGTCTATTGATCTTGTCCATGGTACAAGACATATTTTTATGGCACCATACAGGATGTCGGCGTCATAATTAGCTGAATTAAAAAGCAAATAGAAGAATTACTAGAAAAGAAATTTGTGAGACCAAGTGTGTCGCCTTGGGGAGCTTCAGTGTTATTGGTAAAGAAGAAAGATGGTAATATAAGGTCGTGTGTAGATTACTGACAGTTGAATAAAGTAACAATCAAGAAAAAGTATCCACTTCCGAGAATAAATGACTTGGTGGATCAGTTTATGGGTGCATGTGTGTTCATCAAAAACTAAATTGTCAAAATATATATAGCAGAAGAAGAGATTAACTACAACACTAGTTCTCATTTTTCCTGAACCTAATGAACCGTTTGTAGTGTATTGTGATGCGTCGATGATGGTTTAGGTGGTGTGTTGATGCAAGAGGGAAAGTTTATGGCTTATGCTTCATAATAACTAAGAGTTTATGGGAGAAACTATCCTACTCATAATTTAGAGTTAGTTGCAGTGGTGTTTATGTTAAAGATTTGGAAGCATTATCTTTATGGTTCCAGATTTGAGGTGTTTAGTGATCATAAGAGTTTAAAGTATCTGTTTGATGAGAAGGAGTTGAAAATGAGGCAACCTAGGTGGTTGGAATTCTTGAAGGATTATCAATTTGGCTTGAATTATCATCCTGGTAAAGCTAATGTCATGTATGATGCTTTAAGTCAGAAGTCTTTGCATATGTATGCATTGATGGTTAAAGAGTTGGAGCTTATTAAACAATTCAATTATTTGAGTTTGGTATGTGAAATAACACCACATAGTGTGATGTTGGGTATGCTAAAAGTGAACAATGACTTTCTTGTTAGTATAAAGGAGAGTCAGAAGTTGGATGTAAAATTGGTGGATCTAATCGTCACGGGTAATCAGAATGAAGAAAGTGATTTCAAAGTAGATGAGCATGGTGTGTTGAGATTTCGAGGTAGATTCTATATACTTGATAATCATGAGCTGAAGAAGATGATCTTAGAAGAGGTTCATAAAAGTACCTTGAGTATCCATCAAGGAGCTACTAAGATGTATCAGGATTTGAAAAAGATATTTTGGTGGTCGGGGATGAAACGTGATGTGGATCAGTTTGTGTATGCTTGTCTGACTTGTCAGAAGTCGAGAGTTGAGCATCAGAAAACAACAAGGTTGGTGCAACCATTAGACATTCCAAAGTAGAAATGGGATGGCATTTCAATGGACTTTGTGATGGGGTTATTGATCACTCTGAGAGGGCATGATGTGATTTGGGTTATTGTGGATAGGCTGACAAAATTGGCTCACTTTATTCTGATTAATATCAGTTTTCCTTTATAGAAGTTGGCAGAGATTTATATCTGTGTGATTGTGAAATTCCATGGAGTTCTATTTAGTATTGTTTCTGATAGAGACCCGAGGTTTACGTCAGGATTTTGGGAGAGTTTCCACGGTGCATTGGGTTCTAAGTTGAGGTTGAGTTATGGTTATCATCCATAAATAGATGGTCAGATAGAGAGAACTATTCAGTCATCGGAGGACTTGTTGAGAGCTTGTGTCCTTGAGCAAGGTGGTGCTTGGGATAGTCATCTTACACTGATAGATTTCACTTACAGTAATAGTTTTCATTCTAGCCTTGGAATGACACCTTTCGAGCATTGTATGGTTTGAGGTGTAAGACACCTTTATGTTGGCATAAATCCGGTGAGAGTGTAGTGCTTGCACCTGAACTTGTCCAACAAACTACAGAAAAGGTTAAGTTAATTCGAGAGAAGATGAAAGCTTCATAGAGTAGGAAAAAGAGTTACCATGACAAGAGAAGAAAGGATCTTGAGTTTCAGGAAGGAGACCATGTATTCTTGGGAGTCACCCCGGTGATAGGTGTTGGGCGTGCCTTGAAATCGAGAAAGCTTACAACTAGATTTATCGGTCCGCAACAAATTTCTAATAGGGTTGGAGGCGTTGCATGTAAAGTTACGTTGCCACCAAATATGTCGAATTTTAAGGATGTATTCCATGTTTCACAACTTCGGAAATATGTCCCAGACCCATCTCATGTAACTCTGATGAATGATGTGCAAGTGAGAGATGATCTTACAGTTGAAACTTTACCGATGACAATTGAAGATCGGGAATTGAAATAGGTGACAGGTAAATATATTTCTCTTGTGAAAGTTGTGTGGGGAGGCGCTACCGGAGAGAACATTACATATGAGTTGGGGAGTAGGATGCAAGAGTCGTATTCTGAGTTGTTCGCATCAGGTGAATTTTTTAGGACGAAAATATTCTATGTGGCAGAGACTTTTAACACCCCAATTTTTTTAATTAATTATTCGTAATTGATTTGTGTGATATTCGATGTTTTGGTGTGTTTGGGGGGTCATTCGATGTAGGGTGATAACCTTTAAAATTAGAAATATAGGTGTTGCGTGTGTGTGAGTAAAAAGGTAGAAACATAGGGGTGGTGAGAGAATGTTGTTACTAGAATTATCTAATTAGAGTTTAATAAGACTATATAATAATAGTAATAATAGGATTAAATAAACAATTACTTTTAATTTTAATTATTTTTTAGTTGGAATAATAATGATAATATAATAATAAGGGAATTAGATTCAGTGAGGTTAGAACTGATAGAACGTGAAAAGAGAAGAGAAAAGTGAAAGAGCAAAGCTAGGGCTTGGGAAGAAGAATCAAAATCTCCATTAGGTGTAAAAGCTTTGCTAGGAATACCAAGGTAAGGGGGATTCTAATCTTATAAGGGTTTACATAATGAGATGTAGGTTTGGGGATTATGAATTGTTATAATTATTTGTTGTTGTTGATGTTTTTGATCTGCCCTTTTGTATGTTTGAATTGATTGGATGAATGTTGGTATGTTGTTTTGTATTGAATGAATCAATTGATGAATATTGATGTGTATGTATGTATGTTTGAATCGATCAGATGAATGTTGATGATAATGAATTGTTATTGTTGGGTTGTTGTGTTTTGGTGTATTGATGTGATTAAACCTGTACAATTCGAATACCAACTGTTTTGTAAGAAAAAATGGGTTTTGGGATTGCTTAAAAGTGATTTTCATGCTGATAAGCAGCAGAAAAGTGCTTCTTCCTTGGATGTAATCGATTACGGGATATAGGTAATCGATTACGCTGTTGAAAAATTGGTTTCTGGGATGTTTGCGAAGGTGTAATCGATTATGGGATATGGGATATTTATTACCACTTGAAAAATGGATTTCTGGACTATTTTCGGGGCCGTAATCGATTAAGGGGTATGGCGTAATCGATTACCGCTGTTCTGACAGAATTTAATAAAACTTCAAAAATTCATAACTTTAGTTCCGGGTGTCGTTTGACACGCCGTCTGAACCTGCAAAAAGCTAATACACTGTAATTTCTTAAAAAAATAGTTTCAAGTTTCTGGAACTAAATTTAATTAGTATGTTATGAGGTTTTATGGTGTCAGTGTATGTTGCGATATGATGTCGGTATTTGCATTTTTATAAAACTTCAAAAATTCATAACTTGAGTTTCGGGTGTTCGTTTGACACACCGTTTAAACCTATGGAATGTTGAAACAATGTACTTTCATATAAAAATAATTTTGGGTTTCTTAAACTGCATTTCATAATATATAATTTCTTTACATTGTGATAACTACATGTTGTGGTATGTGACCAATGCTTGAATCGTGCATTATGTATTTGTTTGTCGTGCGCTGCATTGTAAAACTTGTTGCAAGTATGCGATAACAGGTTCTTGGTGTTTGTTAGCTAGAATTGACAGAGTATAATTGTCATTGGTAAAAGAAAATGTACTTGTTATTGTTGCATGTTAATGTGTATCATGCATCATGCATCATTGGTGTTTGTATTGGGGGAGTTCACTTGGGAGCATTGATACAAAGTTGATAATTATGCACCTTTGTTAGAGACACACACTTGTACACCTAAAATCTTAAAATGATAGGTGCATGGCTTCTCCCACTTATAAATACTCAATTCACCATATTCCTATCATGTGAGACTATTTCTCACACTTGCTATATTCTCAACATTCTCCCTCAAGTGTGAGTCCATAATGCTCCCCCTCAAGTGGAAACTCTTTCTTCCATACACACTTGTACCTCCATTGAAACTCTTTCAATGAGACACTCTTTACTCACATGTGGGACGCTTACCCTTGTCTATGTAAGGTACTTTTTGATACAAGTAAATCAGTCCCTTTCTCGAAATCGAAGGCTCGTGACACCATTTGTTAGGGGAGTTCGATAGGGAGCATTGATACATAGTGTAGGATTAAGTACATTTGTGATAGTTACAACACTTGTTCACCTAAAATCTTAAGGTGATAGGTGAGTGAGTTCTTCCACTTATAAATATTCAAGTCACCATATTCATATCCAATGTGAGACTATTTCCCTACTAACTCACACTTTCATTATTATTCTAACACTTCATATCAAGTGTGAGTCCACAATGCTCCCACTCAAGACACTTATACCGTCATTGACACCTTACAACAAGACACCTCTTCTTGGGCACTTCGATAGAATTAAGCCAATCTCTTTCTCGAAATTAAAGACTCATGATACCATTTGTTGGAGGGGGGGGGGGGGGGGGGGGGGGGTTCACTAGGGATCATTGATAAATAGTGTAGGATTAGGCACCTTTGTTAGATACATATCACTTGTCCACCTAAAACCTTAAGGTGATAGGTGAGTAGTTTCTCCCACTTATAAATGTTAAAGTCACCACATTCCTATCCAAAATGGGACTATTTCTCTACTTAATCATACTTGCATTATTATTCTAATAGTTTGGACGGTGGTGCATGTTTGTGAGCCTCAATCCCATTGTGCGGATTGTGTGTGTTTTGGTGTGCTCCATGCATATGGTGATGGATGGATGCAATGAAACTAAGTGTTCACAAAAATTGGTACCACATGCATTTGATTCATTGGTGTTGAGTCTCAATGCATATCATAATTATTATTGTTGTTGTTGTATGAATGGTGTTGTTACATAAATGATATGTAAATTGGTGTTTTGGTTTGGGTGCGAATGGTGAATTGGGTGACTATACATGTAATAATCTATTGTCTACTTATTGTTATGAATTGCTTTAGATTATTGTGATATCTCACCCTTTCTGTTTGAATGTTGCCTCCACGTGAGTAACACGCAGATGATTAGCAGTGAAGGTGTGGATGAGTTTGAAGAGATAGCTCTTCTTTATTACTTTCGTTGATGTCGATATCTGCTTTGATGTGTAACACTGGGGAGTCAAACACTTGATTTGTTATGCTTTGTTATTAGAGATTTTGTGATATCTCTTAAGTTTCAATTTTATATTTATTTTATAACATAAACTATTTAAATAAGTATTACAATATTTGGTTGATGTTTTAGCTGCAATAAAATGAAGTTAGACACAATATCTTTATTATTGTTATTATCAATAATTTCAAAAGTTGTATGTTTTACATATTATTAGAACATGAGCAGGTTTTTGTATTGTTGAATGTGACATCTTAATTGGGTAAAGTTTTTAATTTACTCTGATTTTATTTATTATTATTTCAGGGAAACATTAGAGTGTTACATCTGTTACCCTATTTTGAGCCCTAAGTTTATACAAAATATCATAAGAATATCTTAACAATTTAGCCAAGTAGAATAGCTACTCAAGAGTTTGCATGAATTGAGTCGTAAGCTCTCTCAAACTCTTCTGATCAGTGTGTATACTGAATGATCCACCAAGTAAATATGTTCTCCACTTCTTGATAGCTAAAGTGATGGTACATAATTCACGAACATAAGTGGATGCAGCCAACAAACATGGACATAACTTTTGTTGTAATAACAAATTGGGTGATTACCTTGGATGAGTACCGCACCCATGCCATCCCCTAAGGCATTAGTTTCCAAGAAAAACTGTTCAGCAAAGTTAGGTAACGCTAGCAAGCTTCAGCGGTTCAAAAGTTGTGTTAGCATCCTAATTCCATTAAAAGGAATCTTTCTTTAACAACTCTATGAGTGAGGCAGCTAAAGTAGAATAATGATTGACAAACGCGCGATACAAACGTATCAACCCCAAAAAAGCTGGCCAAGTTACCATTGCACTAATTTTAGCTAGATCAGGCCCAACACCATCTGCTGAAACAATATGACCTAAATATACTCAATAGAATTCTGAGAAATTGAGAATTTAGACTACTTAAGAAAGAATTCATGATCCAATAAGCTTTGAAACACCATTTCGAGATGCTGAATATGTTCATCAAGGGTAAGGCTATAAACAAGGATATCATCAAAGAACATAATAACAAAATGTCACATACATGGCTTAAATATACGACTCATAATAACTTGAAATGTAGAGGGAGCGTTACAAAGCCCAAACGGAATTACCCAAAACTCATAGTGGCTTTGGTGAGTGCAAAACATGATTTTATGAGTGTCTTGTGAAGTCATACAAATCTGATGATATCTCGAGCATAAGTCAAGGTTAGAAAACCATTGTGTGCCATATAATTCATCCAATAACTTGTCAATGACAGGGATAGGAAACCGATCCATAATGGTAATTTCATTTAATGTCCGGTGATCCTAACGAAACCTCCAAGTGCCATCATTATTTTAGTATAAGAAAAGACACTAGTGTTGGGCTGAATAACACCTTGAGTCAACATGTCTTTGATTTGGGATTCAATTTCTTGTTTTTCGAAATGGGGGCAGCGGTAAGGACGAACGTTCACCAGATTAGAGTTAAGGGTGAGGTTTATTTTGTGATCTTTAGGCCTTTGTGGTGGAAGACGGGTTGGGTTATGAAAGAGTGAGGCGAATTTGGCAAGTAATTGGGTGATGCAAGGGTTAGAGACGGTGGGGGAAGGGGTGTTTGGTAGTTTGATGGAGGTGATATGAAGACGGACATACATGTTTATGATGTGCATGTCGACTAGGCGTTGTAGCTGATGGAGGTTTGCCTCTTCTGGACCGGGTTTAGGAACCCTGGATAAGTGGACCTGTTCATCGTTTTTTGATAAATTGATAGTATGTTTTTCATAATCTTTAACAATTGGGACTATGGTTTTAAGTCGCTTCACCCTCAGAATCAACTTTGCACCACTGAGGGAGAATACAAACAAATCTAAAACAAACTCATGGTTCCTAAAAAGAGAGATACTATTAAATTGTAATTCAGTGTGTCAAAACTATGTGTAAAAAATATTTGATTTGTTTTAAATTTAAATAGATTTGATTTAAGTACAAAATTGATTAGATTAGATTTAGTAACAAAATAAATATTTTGGGCTTTGGACTTAGGGTGTAAGCTCAGTTATAAATAGAGGGAGTAACCCCTATTTTTGTAAGTAAGTCAAGCAAGTCATTCACAGTATTTTGCAGTTGCAAAGTGAATAATAAAGTTTTCACAGTTTGTGAGCAGAGAGAAACTCTGCAGAAATTATTTGTCTTTTCTTCTTTTCTTTGTTTGTCTCATAATTAAATTGTCATTGTGGTAGAAATTCATCATAGAATTTGGTGGATTTCCAACATCTGATATCAGAGCTTTTGTTTCGATTCAAGGGAAGAATCAATCAAGAACGGTTGAAGAATTCACGATGACAAGTTATGAGAATGCAAACTATCCAGCAACTCTACCAATTCTGAAAGTTGATAACTATGAGAATTGGTGCAAACATATGAAAGTCTTATTCAGGTGTCAAGGTCTTTGGGATCTTGTAAAAGATGAAGTCGAAGCGTTTGGAGAAAACGCTTGAGAAGAAGAAAAGAAGAAATACACAGAATCTGAGAAGCTGAGTTATAAAACATTATTTATAATTCATCAATGTGTCATCAAATGACTTTTATTAGTTAATTAAGATCATAAACATATTTATATGCCAGATGATTTTATGGTACAATTATTTTAGATAAATAAATAATTGGAAGTTATGAGGTATAAGTGTATAATATATTTTCCATAGAAGATTCAGTATATGGTGATTATAGTTTATTGCTAGCTTTTTTTTTTCTTTCTCTACATATGCATTATTATTAATTTTTAATTTGTATACTCTTCGGCAGGAATTGGAGATTATTAATGATTTGATATTTGACATGGCTAAATTACATCAATAAATGATGGTATGCATGAGATGCTCGAGACATGTATGGATATGCATCTTGAATTGCAAGCGTTCAATAAGACAAGAAGTTTCTGCAGCCCTAAATAGCTCAAGTGATTCACTAGGTTTGTAATTTTTTAACACTCCATTAGGTCCTCACTTTATCTTTTTATTAGAAATAAATTTATGAGAAAACAAGTTAAATTTATCTCAGGAATACATGACTGCGATTCACCAGATGACAGTTTTAAATGGGAATGAGTGAGAAAAGGACTTTGGTGTATTTACGGCGAAAGCAATATTGATTCTTTGTTGTACATGTTACTTCTACATATTTGGGCAAGTGATGCAAATCCTTACTGATTCTAGCAATTTAAGTTTGAACATTTATTAAGTTTGAATGCTTCATCAGTGAATCATTGTGATTATGCCATAAAGTATTTTACCAAAATTCTTTTTATAGGTATTGTTATAGAAGTTAATGCTATCAAAATTGTATTCTCTGACCATGTTAGCTCTCTTGCTTTAGCTTTCTCCTCCACCAAGCTGTAAAGACAGGACGAAGTTGCCGTTTTTTGTGATTCTGGGTGTACCTTTAAATAACATCAATTCAACTGTAGTTAAACCTTTAAATCTTAAAGGCATATCTATTCCAATGTATGCTCCACTTTTAATTATCTTTCTAAATAATATCAAATTAATTGTCGGAGTCAAATTGCTAATAAATTAGACAATATGAATAATCATATAATTTATTTCCAAGAATTTAATTCTATTTTCACTTTTCAACCTACAACTAACTTATAACTAAATGTATCAAAATATGACAAAATTGTGGAAAGGATTTTTCTTCATCCATATGCATTTTTCTTTCTTTCTCTTTCTTAGTCAATACATTCTTCCACACTTATCACATTTATATTTGTGTTCAATATGCTTAGACAAAATATACTCAACCATTCTTTATAAAGTAAAAATTTACTCTCATTTAAAATATAAACACACCAACATAAAGCAACAAATCTTTGTTTTATATATATATATATATATATATATATATATATATATATATATATATATATATATATATATATATATATATATATATATATATATATATATATATATATATATATATATATATATATATATATATATATATATATATATATATATATATATATATATATATATATGTGTGTGTGTGTGTGTGTGTGTGAAGGAGTAGTGATTCACAAAGATGAAAGAAATAAATATGATAAAATTGAGAGAAAGATAAAAGAAGTGTGGTATTTTAAAAGTTAAAATTGTTGGGTAAAAGAAATTATAAAAATATAATTAATCTAATTAAAATTATTAATAATAATAATAATTATATAAAAGTAAAAATAAACTTATGTATTATACCTAAAAAATAAGTTCATGTTATTTAATTTTTATTGATGTCTTGTAATTATCTTGAATTTATTAAAACAAAACAAATCTTTTAAATACAGTTTTCAAAAGTTTTACGAAAAGTAAAATACACCATTTTTTAAAACTTTTTTCTCTCCCTATATATATATATATTTTTTTTTTCTTTTAATAATTCTCTATCTAAGCATTCTACTCCTCAAAATAATATCTATTGCTTCCTCACATACTAACAACTTATATAGAGGATGGATTTTGCCAAATTGATGGTACCAATTAGCACCATATAATATATGCATACGTTCAAATGGTTGTTGGGAGGAAACATTAGTGTGTTTGGAATTTGGATAGTAGTTGGGAGAGAATAATGAAAAATGTGGTGTTTAGAGGTTAGTACAAAAAAATGATGTTTAAGGATGGAAACTAACATGAAGAATATAAAAGTTTTTGCTTGATCCAAAATATCTAACTGCTTATCGGGTTTTAGAATTTAATTGTTTGGAATTGCCCGATACATCATACATATTTTTCGTATATTTTATAAGTTTTTGAAGTTGTTTTTGTTCGAAAAATAAATTTTGCATGCATCTTTTACAATGTTATGCATCAAATATTCAAATAAGGAGTTTCAGATGATAAAATTCGAATAAACTCTTGTTTATCCTTCTATCATATAATTTCTTAATACAAAAGAGAAAATATTTCAACTATCACTCTTTTCGTGAGAGTTATTATTATTTAGCCAAAATTCTTCAATTGCTACTCATACTCATTTAAACTATTTAAGTTAATTGTTAGACAAGATAATTGATTCTCCATTGATGGACATGATTATGCATGAGAAAGATGATGAACATACGTATAGTCGATCAAATTTTTTGCTTAATACATTTGTGGTGTTCTTATTACCTTGAATCAGCCATAACTTTACACATTTATACAAAGATTAATTTAGTTATGATCTTAACTGACTTCATGCACACTCTAAGTACCTTAAAATGCACCTAAACTAACTTATCATACATCGGCACTCTTTTTACTATTTTACATTTTAATACATCCCCTCAAATTCATGATGGTTTGTCACATACAATCTTGAGTTTGTCTCAAAAATTGTAAAACATATTGGAAGGGAGACGCTTGGTAAATATGTCTACAAGTTGTGCTTGAGTTGGAACATTTTGTATTTGTAACTTTTTTTCCACAACACATTCCCAGACAAAATGGATGTCAAATTCTATGTATTTTGTACGTGCATCTAGTATTAGATTGTGTTACAGCATAACAACACTCATATTGTCACACACAAGTGTTGGTGTTAGATATGGAAATTTTCAGGTCATGAAGCAATGATTCAATCCAAAAAACTTCGGATGTAGTGTGAGCTAATGCGCGATACTCCACTTCTGCACTTGACCTTACATGGAGAGATTGTTTCTTGGAGAACCATGCTATAAGATTGCGGCTAGGGAAGACACAAGAACTTGATGTGGATCATTGATCGTCAGAGTCACTGGCCCAATCTGAATCACTGTAAGCACAAAGTGAGAATTTTTGGAGGTTGAAAATTGAATTCAGAATGAGGCCATGATTGCATTTGTCACTCAAATCTACTTACCCGTGCATAAGGATATTCCTCCAAATTAACCTTATATAACATTGTTCTCTCTTCTTTAACAAATGTTTTATCTTTAATGTCTATTTCAAAAATATATATCCTTTAAAAATTTGATAAGTGTATCTTTAACGTTTATTTAAAAAAAAAATCAAAAATAATTTTAAAGTTATATATTGTTGATTAAAACATGTACTTCAACGATTTTATAAAATAATTTAAAAATTTTAGTAGTGGTTTATTCCAATTATAAATATAATTATTAATCCTACTAATATTATTATTGATCTAAATAATATTACTCCTATATCATATGTAAATAAAAATAATATTTATATACAGGAAAGAATCTATTATTATTTTAAATGGTTTTATATACGAATAATGATACTTATGATTTAAATATTTTTGATCCAAAACTAATATACAGAAAAAATATAATTAATTTAGATATTTTTATATAAGAAAAATTGTATTTATGATCAAAAAATTTAATATTAACTAGAATATAAAATTACTGATGAAAATATTTAATATTAATGGGAACATGAAGTTACAAATAAAAATATTGAATATTAACGGAAACATGAAGTCGCTGATAAAAATATTAAAAATTAATGGGTATGTGAAGTTACAGATCAAAGCATTGAATATTAACGAGAACATGAAGTTACTGATCAAAATATTGAATATTAACTGGAACATGAAGTTTCTGATGAAAATATTCAATAAGAACATGAAGTTATGATCAAAATATTGAACATTAACGAGAACATTAAATTACTTATCAAATTATTGAATATTAATAGAACAACTTTACTATTAGTTTAAATATTTTTTACAAAAATTCCAAAACAAAAATAATATTTACATAAAAAAATATATTGATCATTCAAATATTTTTATATATGGGAAGAATTATAGAGACTAACTTATTAAATTTTTTTAAAAAAATTTATTTTTATTTTTTTATATATTAAAAACAAATGTGTGTATCATATCAGTACCCGTGCGAACGCACGAATATCCTACTAATTAAAAAAACTAAAAATATGTATATATTAAATTACCGAACTAACATCAATTCAACTATAGTTAAACCTTTAAATCTTAAACACATATCTATTCCAATTTAATGTATGCTCCAATTTTAATTATTTTTCTAAATAATGTCAAGCAAGTTGTTGAAAGACAAAATGCTAATAAATGAAACAATATGAGTAATCATATAATTTATATAATTTATTTCTGAGAATTAAAACCTATAATCACTTTTCAACCTACAACAAACTTATAATTAAAGGTATCAAAATATGACAATTGTGGAGAGGATTTTTCTTCATCCATGTGCATTTTTTTCTTAGTCAATACATTCTTCCACACTTATCACATTCATATTTCTGTTCAATATACTTAGACAAAATATGTTAAATCATAGTAAAAATTTATCCTAATATGCTAAATATAACACTTTAAATTCATCAATAGTGTAAAATATTTAATTAAGTATAAAACTAAAATATTAATTTATAATCATAAACTTCTATCAAAATAGCCTAACTAAATAAAAAAAAAAATTCTTATTTTATAAACTTAAAAACAATGAAACAAACAAAATAACAACAACAAAAAAACAAACTCACATAATTAAATTGCAAACTAAGATCATGGTTTAGTCAATAATGATATAAACTAAAGTTTAAAATCAATGATTTTTTAATTTTAGATTTAAAATTTTTAAAAGAATACGTTTTATCATAAAAAAAATTGAAGTAAAAACCAAAAAATATTTAAAAGGATTTTTTTTAACGAGAAATTAATTAAATTTAAAATTTATTTGATATTTTTAAAATTCTAAAAAAATATTTTGTTGTTTAGAAAAGAATTTAGAAGTTGAGACTTAAATTAGCATATGAGATTAATCTACATAAAGTACACTAACTTTGTCAAAGATATTTTATAATAATTTTTATTATTTTTAATTTTAATGATATTTCAAATAATTATATTTTAACATTTTATTTTAGGCTATCACTTTTAACTTTTAAAAGTTATTCTATATCTAAAATTTGAATAAGTTATGAAGGAGTAATGATTCACAAAGATGAAATAAATAAATAAAATAAATAAATGATGAAATTGAGAGGAAGATAGAAGAATGGTGCTTTTTTAAAAGTTAAAATTGTTGGGTAAATGAAATTATAAACATATAATTAATCTAACTAAAATTAGTATTAATAATAATTATTATATAAAAATAAAAATTAACTTATGTATTATACATAAAAAATAAATTCATGTTATTTTATTTTTATTGATGTCTTGTAATTATTTTGAATTTATTAAAACAAAACAAATCTTTTAAGCAAAATTTTCCAAAATTTTATGAAAAGTAAAATAAACCATTTTTTTAACTTTTTTTTTTCTCTCTCTATGTATTTTTTTTATTTCAATAATTCTCTATCTAAGCATTCTACTCCTCAAAATAATATCTATTGCTTCCTCACATACTACCAACTTATATAGAGGATGAATGTTGCCAAATTGATGGTACCAATAAGCACCAGATAATATATGCATGCGTTCAAATGGTTGTTGGGAGGAAACATTAGTGTGTTTGGAATTTGGATAGTAGTTGGGAGATGTTGTACCCCAAAATTTGCCCTCCCATTTCCTCAATATTTTCTCATCACAAGACCTTTGAAGATCAAGATCCAGTTAGGGTTTCCTCTGCTCAAGACTTCTCCTTGCACTGTGGACTCAAATTAGGGTTTGTGGTTGCCTAAGGATGTTTTGACCTAAAATGCCTAAAATGACTTTCATGCTTCATGTTGGACTCCCAAGTTTATCCTCACCAAGTTTCAAGTCTTGATTCCAAGTTTTGCCCAGTCAATTGGACAGTTGACCTAGAAATCAGCTGTATTGGGGAAAAAGTCAACTGTGGCCAATTGACAGTCAAACCTCATGAAGTTTGATCCACATCAACATTATGAACTCACATGAACCATTTGATCAAGTTTGGATCACAATTCCATAAGAAATTTGATCAGATCATCAAAAGGGCAAAATGGTCATTTTTAGGGTTTTGACTGCACAAAGGCAATTTTTGACTGTTTGACCTAGCCAATGGCAAACCAAGTTCACACATGGACTCAAGGACTCAATGAAATGGTCTTGACACATTCATCAAGCTCAAAAGATCCCAAGTACACAAGATTGACAGTTGAATTTCCCAGTCAATTGATCAATTTTGACTGTATACTGAAAAGTCAAACTTTGACTTTTTGGTCAAAATCAAGAGTCAAGATTCATTTTTCATCAAAACTTGCCAAATCATGAAACTTGTTCACCAAGAAATCACAAAATGCAAATTAGGGTTTGAAAATGGAATTTTTCATAACTTAGAATTTTTCTAAGTTATGAAAAACCCTAATTTTTTCCCAACTTTGCCCCATCTTTTCACCAAGATTCATTTGGATTCAAACAAAAGTCAAAACATGAAAGTTGTAGCTTGTTGCATAATCTACAACTTTGATTCACAAAGTTTTCTCATTTGAAGCTTGTATCTCAAGTTATAATTTTTTGAATAAGGGCACTAAACCATTTTTAACTTAGTGAAATTTTAACCTATTTTGACAAGGTTTTCTACCCCACTTCAAGGCCATTTTTCATACCCTTACACTTGGAATTTTAATTTGCATTTCAAAGATGGATTGTAGTACACATTCCAAGCTTTCCAAAATGTCCAAGAACTTCTCAAACAACCTCATGGTTAGAGGGAATCGAATTTTACAATATAGCAAAAAACCACTTTGTTCATGACCAAGTTCCATATCCATAACTTTGCAAATTTGAACTCAGCATAGTTTGTGCTACTTTACAGGTCCTTAAACCAAATTACACTCCTTAATTTAATGCTTGTTCATTGTGTCAAAGTGTTGTTCCATGAGTTCAAGCATTGTACACAAGATTGATCCATTTTTAGATAAAGTAAACTTTCCATTCTTGAAAAGGTTAGCTTTATGTCCAATTGAAAATCAAGAAGGTACAAGCTAAATCCTTTTGGCACAAGATTATGGACAAGTTGCTCTGATCAAGAGAAGATTATGCAGCACATTAGGAGGCCCCCTACTGACCTAAAACCTCAACTTGCTTTTGTTTGCTTCAAGTTCAAGAAAAGTCCATAACTTATCACAACTCTCTCTTCAGCATAGAAACACAACACAAAAGCTATCAAACACATTCCAAACTACCCAACCAAGCTTTTGCACGAGCCATTTGCCTCTCAAGCACTCTCCATCTCAGAAACACCACAAAACTGCACAAACAGGGGAACCCCTGCAGATTGAGTGCTATCTCTCAATCCCTTCGAGCATTCTTGTCCAAACTTGTTCCTCTACCTTCCTTACAACATATGCAAGCTAACCATGGCCTAAAATCAGACATGTAACACCTCCAAGCCACTTCACCATTTTTAATTTTCTGTTTTGCAGTTGGAGTTCACTAGCTCGATTCAGGGAGTTTCAAGACAAAGTAGGACTTGGAAAAGCATCCTTACACTTCAAGGAAGCTATACAAGTCATCATTTCACTCTGAAACATCCTCCATTGCAAAGCTCGATTCCAACTGAACAGGTACATTCATGGAGTTCTATCTCCCTTATTAGGCATTGTTAGCTTTAGGTTTTTGAAGAAAACATGTCACAATCATAGCCCTGAACATGCTCATATGATTAGATTTCATTTATATTTCGTGTGCTTAGAGAATTTCATGTCTGAACATTGATGAAAAGTTAGGTCAGAAATTAGGGGAGGAGAAATTCTCCCTCATCTTAGAGAGATAGGTCAAGTTCTTTATATGGTTGAAACCGTCTCTTAATGCTCTACACTTTTCATGTTATGAGTTTTGCTTGAAAGTCCAGGAATCCAGAGATAAAAAACGCGTGTTTTGCTTGAAGGATGTTGTTCAGAGGTTGAAGAAGACATGTCTTCTGGGCTGGGCCTGGAAATTTTTCTTATTTGCACCACTTCATTACTCATGAACCCCCTGAGCCCATTTGCTTCATTTTTGACTCTTTTTGACTTTTTCTTTTTTGATTGACTTTGTTTATTTTTTCTCATGACATTAAAAAATTAAAAATATTTTTTCCATCATTTTTTGTATTTATTGCATATTTATTTGTTTACTTCTTTTGTTTGCATATGAATATTATATATATATATACTATTATTAGAATAAATAGAAAATATTATTAAAATACATTTTTATTTTTATTTACCTTCTGAAAATATTTCACATAAAAAAATACCTTTTTATTGATTTTATTAAAAAATTATTATTAATTATTATTATTATTTGTATATAATGTATATTTAGAAATTAATATATATATATATATATATATATATATATATATATATATATATATATATATATATATATATATATATGTTTACTAATACATTTAAGTTAAAATATAAAATACTTGAATTTTTCATTTTTATTAATATTTGATACAAAAATACTTTTTCTTTTTTTTCATAATATACTTCATTTTATGTTATTTTATAAATAATAAATAAATAGTTGTATTAAATTAGATAATAATGCATTTTCTTTAAAAGTAGGGTTTTTGCCCTAAATTCAAAATACTCCAAAAAATAATATATTTTTATTTTCTTTTCTCTTTTACATAAATAATATTTTTCATACACATACAAAACATTCTTTTGCATCTTGCATTGTTATTTAATTTTTTGTACATTGATTAAATTGCAAATATTCAAAATGATGTAATAACTTAGATTTAAATTCTTGTCAATATCCCCATTTGAACATTTGTACCCCCCTTCCCATATTTGGTTTTGTAATAGCTTAGTAAAATTAATTTTGCACTTTATTGCTTTCTAATGATAACATGTTAGAATTAGGGTTTGTATGCGAAAAACGATAAAAAATAGTTTGACCTAATACAAGATAAACAAGCATGAAAATGGACACACAAATCACACTTACACCCCCTAGGGTATTCCACTTGTTGCCTTCAAATAAATGGGCCATATTGTATGTTGAACTTCTTTGGGCAAATCAAACAATTTGAATGATCATAGTCCCTCGACAAAAACTTTTCAAAACAAACAAAAACAAATGATCAAGTCCCTTAAAGAAAATTGCCCAAAGATATTCAACACCGTTGCAATTATGGTCTAAACGATGACCCGCGCCTGTCCCTTTCACATCCTAACACAAGATTGTCCACCAAATACAATGGTGGAACAAACTTGTTAAAAGGGTTAAAACATAACAATAATTTTTTGAGAAATTTAGGAGTAGATAACCTCTTAGTTACTTGAATCAAACTTGCAAAACAAAACACTTGCCTAATTTCAAAATCACACATCACTACACTTTCAAAACAACTTTCAAAAACAAATGAAAACTTTTTCAAAAGACACACATCTTTGTATACATCCCCACATGGATCATTATAAAGGTTGCCACCACATTGGCCTCTTTTCAAAACATTTTCAAACCCACACACTCAAGCACCATTTAAAACAATTGAAAACAAAAGGCAAGTGATCTAAAGCAAGTAACTAAGAGCCCATGGATAACCATGGATAGAAAGGGTGCTAATACCTTCCCTTTCTATAATCTACTCCCCGAACCCAAGAAAACATCTCAAAAGGTTTTTGCTGTTCTTTTTAACCTTTCCTTAGGATAAAATAAAAAGTCGGTGGCGACTCTTGCTAACCGCAACATTTGCGAATACAAAACGCAAAACCTCAAGTCAGTTCTCCCACCGTATCACAGAACTGGCGACTCTGCTGGGGACAACTTTTAAAAGTGGAGTAACCTTAGGGCTTAGATCACCTTTGTTTTCAATTGCTTGCTTTGTTTGCTTTTATATTTGTGGGCTTTGCATCGGAGTTCATAGATCCTAACCCGGATCTGGGATATACCCTTTTTAGGTAGCATAATCTGTGAGGGACCTGTCTGGCGTAGACCGACATGGGTGAAGCAGTGGCTACGTTGGTGTGGCATCTTAGTCTGTACCTATATCCCTTGTGTTGTAACGGGGAGAATATAGGTCTTCTAAGGGGTCATTAAACACCAACCAACCTTAGAACCCTAAATTGACCAACTTGGCTATTAGGATAGTAGCAGTATGCTACACTCATTGAGGCTAAACTCTCGAGATGGTTCTGGCCGCGAGAAAAGATTGCGATGCTGGAGTTATGACCGATTGAGGGTAGCCAATGATTTGAGATCCTCTAGAACCCGATTACTTTTGATAGGACAGGTTTTAACCAACAAAACCAAAAGAGGGTAATACCTGAAACTCATGCTGGCCTGAAACCTAAGGGTGTCTTGTGTGACTTGTGTGCCTTATTTGCCTATGTGAATACTTGTGATGTGCTTCATCATAGCATCATGCCATCATACCATTGCATGCATCCTGTATAAAGGACTAACCCATTTCAAAGACAAAAGAGTTTCATCTTTGCTCTGTTTTGTAGGACATCATGATGCCCGTGCGTAGAAATACTGTCCGGCTCAACTTTGTTCAACCACCAGTTTTACTCAAGGATTTGGTTGGAAGGATTCCAAACACTTCTTCCTTCATCAACAAACATGGTTCTCTCCTTGGCTTGATCACTGCAAAATGGGACCAACAACTGATAAGTGTTCTGACCCAGTTTTATGACCCTCTGTATCACTGTTTCACCTTTCAAGACTTCCAGCTGGTTCCTACCCTGGAAGAATTTTCTTATTTGCTTGGGATCCCTGTCTTGGAACAAACTCCATTCACTGGTTTGGAAAGGACTCCTAGGCCTGAAGAGATTGCTGCAGTTCTCCCCTTGACCAAAGAAGAGGTATTGTCTAACTGGGAAACTAGAAATGGGGTCAAGGGCTTTTTGGTCAAATTTCTGGTTGGCAAGGCTAATGATTTCTGGAATGACTTGGACTTCAAGGCATACGAGGATATTCTGGCTCTTTTGATCTATGGTCTAGTATTGTTTCCCAACCCTGACACTTTTATCAGTATCCATGTCATAAGGATCTTCATGTCTCGGAATCCGGTACCCACTCTTTTGGGTGATATTCTACAACAACTCTATGCTCGTACTGCTCGAAAACGGGGGACCCCGTGGTGTTGTACTCCTTTGCTAGTAAGGTGGTTTATTTCGCACCTTCCTAAGTTCGTGCTGAAGAATGAAGAAGGAAAAGGTTGGGCTCAGAGGTTAATGTCTCTCACTGATAATGATATCACTTGGACTCTCAGAGGTTTGGATGAGGTAGCTGTTATTGATTGATGCGGGGAATACCCGAATGTTCCATTGATTGGTATCCAAGGAGGAATCTCTTACAATCCGTGCTTAGCTCTCCGACAGTTTGGAAGAGCCAGAGGAGATGGGCCTCATGAAATGCTGGTTCCTCACTTCCATTTTGAGTTACAGGCAGACAGTGACAAACTACGCCAAGGATTCATTAAAGCTTGGGACAAAATTCACAAAGCTGACCCACATGAGTTGGGACCAAAGACTTCTCTGCCATTGAAGCCCTATTGCAAATGGGTCCGCATCCGTGCTCAGAAGTTAGGTATGCCCTACGAAGCTGTTAGACCTCTCATTCTTGAGTCTCCTGATGAAGACGGGGTTCCTCCAACTGTCCTCTCTCCTCAGATACCTACTGATTTTGACACCATGAAGAGATCTTGGGCGCAGCTAAAGGAAGAACGGGATTTCTATCGAGAGAAGTTCAACGAGCAGGAACGGAAGATCCAGAGGCTGACTAAGCAATTGGAGGAAGAACGGGTCCTGAACAACTACATCAGCACTGAAAAGAGGAGGCCATGGGAGCATTGATGAGCTTTGGATGTTTCCTTTTTGTAGTTTTATTTCCTTTTCAGTATTTTTCATTCCTGTAATGCCTAAGGGCAAGTTGTTGAACAATTGAAATTTTAATCTAATGAAGTGTGTTTCCCTTTTTGTCTACAAAGTTGAATCTTGTTTGTCTTTGAAAACATAAAGCATACGCATTCCATTGCACCATATGCATAGCAGGTACCCTATTTCACAGGTTGCTTAATCTCCTTCGCTGTTTATTTTGAACAGTCATCATGAATTCAGACTCCTCCAGTGAGCAAGCCATCAAGGCCCTTCAGGCCCAAAGTGCACAGTTTCAAGAGATGGTCCTAAGCCTAGCCCAAGGTCAGCAAGAGTTGAAGACTCTACTCCTGAAGAAGAAGAAGAAAAAGAGGACTGCATTGTTCAACACAGGACGCAAATTTGGGAACACACTCCACAATGAAGCTGATCCAACTACTTCTTCTGCTGAGAAAAACAGTCCCCAAGGGGGAGGGGCTCCTAGTCCCGCAGTCTCCGACAACGAGACGGACTATAATGACGAACAATACCCACCTGCTGCTGACAGATACAAGCAATTGGAGGACCGCTTGAGCGCCATGGAAATTCAGAATGTGCCGGGACTGGATTTCGGAGATTTGGGGTTATCTTCTGGAGTAGTAATTCCACACAAGTTTAAGGCGCCTGCCTTCGCCAAGTATGATGGGGTCTCCTGTCCAAAGCTACATCTAAGGTCGTACGTAAGGAAAATCCAACCTTACACGGCAGATAAGAACCTCTGGATTCACTTCTTCCAAGATATCCTTTCGGGGTCACAGCTTGAATGGTTTTACCAATTGGATGGAGCTAGCATCCGACACTGGGAAGATTTGGCAACCGCATTCTACAGACAATACCAATACAATTCTGATCTCGCTCCCACGCGTACCCAACTTCAGGGTATGTCTCTAGGAACGGGTGAAGGGTTCAAAGAGTACGCTCAAAAATGGAGAGATTTGGCTGGCAGGGTGCAGCCTCCGTTAACTGATCGAGAGCTGGTTGATATGTTTCTAGGGACGTTGTCTGGTCCGTTTTTCAATCATTTGGTTGGTAACTCCTCCGCTGGGTTTACAGATTTAATATTGACGGGAGAAAGAATTGAAGCTGGCATCAGGTCAGGCAAGATACAAAAGGCTGCCTCTACAAGTACTGAGAAGAGGCCGTTTAAGAAAGAAGCAAGTGCCGTCTATGGTCCTAGAAGACAAGTCAAGCCCGAAAATCGCCAAGCCGTCAATGCTTTGGTCATCTCAAAACCTGTTGCTGCTCCTCAGCAGTACAATCAACAAAGAAGCGAAAGGCCCAAGAGGCAGTATACTCGGCTGAGTATGACCTTATCTCAAATTTTACCCCAACTGTTATCCACCAACCTGGTGACCCTCAAAGAAGCTCCTAAGGTCGTCAACACTGCGTCTCCTAAATATAACCCAAATGCCCGGTGTGCTTATCATTCTGATAGTCCCGGGCACACTACTGATGATTGCTGGGCCTTGAGAAACAAAGTGCAAGATCTGATCGACGCGAAGGAAATTCAGTTTGAAGCGCCGGAGAGACCAAATGTTGTAACTGCTCCTATGCCCCAGCATAGAGTAAATGCCATCGAAGAAGAAATGTACGCTGTTTCGGTAAATGAAGTTGTCACCCCTCTGAAGACTGTTAAGAAGAACCTACTGCGGGCCGGTTTATTTCCGGGTTGCGGTGAAGGTTGCCTGTTCTGTGCTGTTTCCCTATCTGATTGTCCCTTGCTGAGGTTAGGCATCCAAGGCCTAATGGATAGCAAGGAAATTCTATTCAAAAAGTCTGCTGTTCAGTTGGTTCCAATGAAAGAAGTTTCTGTGATTACCATCTTCAAAAATCCAATCAAGGCTCCCCCGAAGAAGCCTGTTCAAGTCATGACTGTTGCACCTGTGATCATTACTGTTCCGGGGCCTCTCCCCTACGTATCTGATAAAGCTGTCCCCTGGCATTATGGGGCAGACGTGTATGTGAATGGAATCAAACAAGAATTCGACGCTGGTGCCAGTATCTGCGATATCACTGGTCCAGCCAAAGTTACCCGCAGTGGCAGGCTCTTCTCGCCTGACATTGCACCGCCCGCTATTCGAAGACCCCTCCTTATAAAACCTACAAGTTTACCTGTTCCTGTTGCTGATCAAGTTGTTTCCCCTGCTGCCGAGTCATCAAATGCTCGGGGCAAAGGGATTGAAGAAGAGCCTGCCCGGAAGGAGGCACCAATACCTATAAATGCTGAGGCCTCCCGACAAGAAATGGAGGAGATTCTGAAAATAATAAAGAAGAGTGATTTTAATGTTGTCGAGCAGTTGGGACATACACCCTCCAAGATCTCCCTGCTCTCCTTATTGCTATGCTCTGAGGCCCATGCTAAGGCCTTGATCTCATTTCTCAAGACGGCCCATGTGCCGCAGGAGACGTCTGCAGTCCAGTTCACTGATTGCATAGCAAATCTGACAGCAGACAATGGCTTGGGTTTTTCAGATGCTGACCTGACCGCGAAAGGGAGGGACCACAATGATGCCCTGCATGTCTCTATTGAATGCAGGGGCACTACTCTGGCGCATGTATTGGTGGATACTGGTTCTTCCTTGAATGTTCTACCGAAAAAGGCTTTAGACCGTCTGGATTATGAAGGCCTGGAACTGAAGCCCAGCAATATCATCGTCAGGGCCTTCGACGGTTCTAAAAGGATGGTTCATGGAGAGGTTAACATCCCTATTCGTGTGGGCTCTCAAGTGTTTGACTCTACCTTTTATGTGATGGATATACATCCATCGTACTCTTGTCTACTGGGTCGACCTTGGATCCATAAAGCTGGGGCAGTGACCTCTACCTTGCACCAGAAGCTGAAGTATCCCGTCAGGGGGAAGATCGTCACTGTGCAAGGAGAAGAGGAGTATATGGTGAGCCATTTGAATTCCTTCAGATACATTGAGATGGACGGGGAGTTTATTGAAACCCCCTTTCAGCATTTCGAGGAGGTACATCCAATTTCAGAAGCAGCAGAAACAATAGTCGAAGATAATGTTTCCTTGAAGATGGCTTCCCTAAGGGATGCCCGGGCTGTGGTTCAGAAAGGCAATTGTGCAAACTGGGGTCAGCTTCCTGACTTCACTCAGAAGAACGACAAGTTTGGGCTAGGCTTTACTGCAGAGGCTCAGAGGGCTGTGCGCAAAGAGAAGATCAGAAAGGCTCCGGTGTTTATTTCCAGCTCAAGGGTGAATGCTATCGAAGAGGATGTGGAGGAAGCAGAGTTTGACAGTTGGATCTACCCGACTAACAGCAACGGACCAAGCAACTGGACGGCAAAGGATTTTACCCCTATCACATTTGTCACGCAGTAATTAATTTCTTTTGATTTCCAATTTGTAACAAACAATATGTTAAAGCTTTGTTGGCTCGGTGTCCTACCCGGGGCATCGTAGCTCCATTTGTGAGGGCTTTTTGTATGACATTTTCATATATCATCAATCAAAACATTGGACGTTTGTTGCATTTCAAATCTTGTGCTCTTTTTCCTTTCTGTGTTATATATATTGCAAAACAGCTATATTTACACACACTCACTTATACAGGTTTCAATCCACTCTGGATCTTACTGGTAACAGCTCTGCTACCGCCAGTTATGACTTCGAAAATCTGATCAACTTGGCCGAAGACGAAGGTGAAGATGATTGCGAAGTGCCTGGTGAACTCGCAAGACTGCTGCTCCAGGAAGAGAGAGCTATTCAGCCACATGAAGAGCCGATGGAGACAATTAACTTGGGTACTGAGACGGATAGGAAAGAGGTCAAGATCGGTGCCAATCTAGAGCTCAGCGTGAAGCAACGATTGATTCAGATGCTACGAGACTACATGGAGATTTTTGCTTGGTCCTATGAAGATATGCCTGGTTTGGATGCCGACATTGTGGTTCACCACCTGCCAACCAAGGAAGATTGCCCTCCGATAAAGCAAAAGTACGACGGATGCGTCCAGAGATGTCTGAAAAGATCAAGGCCGAGGTTATAAAGTAGTTTGATACCGGGTTCCTCGCAGTGACTTCTTACCCTCAGTGGGTTGCCAATGTGGTGCCAGTGCCAAAGAAGGACGGTAAAGTCAGAATGTGCGTTGACTACAGGGATCTGAACAGGGCCAGCCCCAAGGATGACTTCCCCCTACCTCACATTGATGTGCTTGTTGACAATACAGCTCAACACAAGGTGTTCTCCTTCATGGATGGTTTTTCAGGGTATAATCAGATCAAGATGGCTCCAGAAGATATGAAGAAGACTACATTTGTGACTCAGTGGGGCACCTTCTGTTATAAGGTCATGCCATTCGGATTGAAAAATGCTGGGGCAACCTATCAACGTGCCATGGTTGCTTTATTTCATGATATGATCCATCATGAGATTGAGGTATACGTTGATGACATGATTGCAAGGTCTCAAACTGAGGAGGAGCACCTTGACCATCTGAGGAAGTTGTTTGACCGACTCAAGTTATACAAGCTGAGGTTGAATCCCAACAAATGCACCTTTGGGGTAAGGTCCGGAAAATTGCTAGGTTTCATTGTAAGTGATAAAGGTATTCAGGTGGACCCTGCCAAGGTAAAAGCCATACAAGAGATGCCAACTCCAAAGACAGAGAAAGAAGTCAGAGGCTTCCTGGGACGACTGAATTACATTGCCCGATTCATCTCACATCTGACCGCTACTTGTGAGCCAATCTTCAAATTGCTGAAGAAAGATCAAGTAGTACGCTGGAATGATGAATGTCAGGCCGCCTTTGAAAGAATAAAGGAATATCTCCAAGAGCCACCCATTCTTATGCCACCGGTGGAAGGAAGACCTCTGATACTTTACATGACAGTGCTTGATAATTCAATGGGGTGTGTGCTGGGGCAGCATGACGAGTCTGGCCGAAAAGAGCACGCTATTTATTACTTGAGCAAAAAGTTTACCGACTGTGAGTCTCGTTACTCACTGCTTGAGAAAACTTGCTGCGCTCTTGTATGGGCTGCTCGCCGGCTGAGACAGTATATGCTGACTCACACTACCTTATTGATTTCAAAAATGGATCCCATCAAGTACATATTTGAAAAGCGCGCTCTGTCTGGAAGAATAGCGAGATGGCAAATGATCTTGACAGAATATGATATCCAGTATACAACTCAGAAAGCAATTAAGGGAAGTGTACTGGCCGATCATTTGGCACACCAACCTGTGGATGGTTACCAATCATTGAACTTTGATTTTCCGGACGAAGACATCATGGTGGTAACTGACTGTGAAGTACCTGGACCGGATGAAGGACCTGAGGAAGGATCCTGATGGTCTATGCATTTTGATGGAGCCTCCAATGCTTTGGGGAACGGCATCGGCGCTGTAATCATATCTCCCAAAGGAACTCATACTCCCCTCACCGCCCGATTATGTTTCAGCTGCACCAACAATATGGCAGAATATGAGGCATGTATCATGGGTTTACAAGCTGCAATCGACTTAAGGATCAAATTTCTAAGTGTTTTCGGAGATTCTGCTCTCGTGATCAATCAGATCAAAGGCGAGTGGGATACGAAACACCCGAATCTTATTCCTTACAAAGAGTATGTGTTGACCTTGCTTCCCCACTTTGAAGAGATAACTTTTGAGCACTTCCCTAGAGAGGAGAATCAGCTAGCGGACGCACTAGCCACGATGTCTTCAATGTTCAAAGTTAAATGGGACAATGAGGCTCCCCGAATCATAATCTGGAAGCTGGATGAACCGGCATACTGCTGCGAGCTGGAGGCTGAGAAGGTGATTGAGAAACCCTGGTACCATGAGGTGAAGAGGTACTTGGAAGCTCAGGAATACCCAGAAGGTGCATCTGTCAATGATAAGAAGTTCATGAGGAGGTTTGCTGCGAAATTCTTCCTCAGTAACGGCATTCTCTACAAACGGAATCATGATTCGACTCTTCTACGTTGTGTGGATAAGGCTGAAGCGGAGAAAATCATGATGGAACTGCATGAAGGTACATTTGGAACACACTCCAGTGGACACACCATGGCAAAGAAAATCCTTAGGGCAGGATATTTCTGGTCCACCATGGAAGCCGATTGTTACCAACACTCTCGAACTTGTCATAAATGCCAGATCTATGCTGACAAGGTGCACATCCCTCCAGTTCCTTTGAATGTCCTGACGGCACCTTGGCCTTTCGCAATGTGGGGCATCGATATGATCGGTGAGATCCGACCGACGGCATCCAATGGGCATCGCTTCATCTTGGTGGCAATCGATTACTTCACGAAATGGGTTGAGGCAGTTTCCTATGCCACAGTAACCAAGAGCGTCGTGGCACGTTTCATCCGGCATAATCTGATCTGTCGGTACGGCGTCCCGTAAAGAATCATTACGGACAATGGTACCAATCTCAATAACAAAATGATCACTGAACTCTGTGAACAATTCAAGATACAGCACCACAATTCTTCTCCCTACCGGCCGAAGATGAATGGGGCTGTAGAGGCAGCCAATAAAAATATCAAGAAAATTGTGCAGAAGATGACAGTGACCTATAAAGATTGGCACGAGATGTTACCATTCGCTCTTCATGGGTACCGCACCTCAGCAAGGACGTCAACCGGGGCAACCCCCTTCTCCTTGGTCTATGGCATGGAGGCAGTCTTGCCAATTGAAATCCAGATACCCTCTCTCCGGATAATGAAGGATGCAGACTTGAATGAAGATGATTGGATCCAGACCCGACTTGATCAATTAAATCTGATTGACGAAAAGAGACTCACTGCTATCTGTCATGGTCAAACGTATCAGAAACGGATGATCAGGGCATTTAACAAAAGAGTCAGACCACAAGAGTATCAAGTTGGGGACCTGGTAATCAAACGCATCATCCTTCCTCAAAGTGATCCCCGGGGCAAATGGACCCCTACTTACGAAGGGCCATTTGTGGTTAAACGTGTGTTCTCAGGAGGAGCCATGATCCTAACCACCATGGATGGTGACGACCTTCCTCACCCCGCCAATGCAGACATAGTGAAAAAATACTACGCATAAATAAAAGACCCGCTAGGTTGACATACCTAGGCAAAAATAAGGGCTTCCCGGCGAACCAAAAGGGTTCGGGCAAAAATAAGGGATGAAATGAATAAAAATCTGTACACCCGGCAAGTCGAAAACCTGAAAGGGTGGCTTGGGCAAAAATGGGTATCCCGGTGGACTGAAAACCCGAAAGGGTGGTCCAGGAAAAAGTTAGGGATAAAAGCGTAACACTATGTCTCATTGGATCACTTCGCATCCGGAATTCGGCATCAACTATCTGACTCCAGATTTCGGCATTGACCAATCAGCTTCATCTTCAACTAGGTAGCAAAGCGATGAGACGTTCGAAGACATAAAGGCAATAGCAGAGTTGGAACCCAGTGGGATTGTTCACATAGTTGTTTTGTTTCCTTTTTCAAATTGTAAACTCTATACCATTTGGCGATGTCCTCTTACTAGGATGTCAGCCTCTTGTACGAAAACGCCTATTCACAGGCAAAATTTAAATCAATACAAATTCACTTGTCCATACAAATTACCATTGTTTTCCTTTTTTCTGTTTTGTCTTGCGAAGAACGTCCAATGTTCATTTTTGATATATGCATTTGACATTAAAATTGCTAATTCATAAATATTTGCATATAAAACGGGAGATTGATTACAGGTGACATCAGAGACAGGGGCAATTGAAGTTGTCTAATGCAGTCTGGTTGTTTTGTCCGCCAAGGCACCAAGGTAGGTTCAACTGAAGAAGGTAGCCAAATCATCTCAACTCCCCGCAGAGTAAAACAAGATTCGGCGATACTTTCCCCAAGCGGAGTTGGTTCCCCATCGATCCTGAAAAGACACAGCATTCCCCGGCAGGTCTTAGAGCTCATCCCCTGCCGAATACGGACGTCTCTCCCGAGTTTTATTTAGAGTTATTTCCTCACAAGGGCTTATAACTGGGTTATCCTCAGCTAAAAACCACGGAAGACCGCCCTCGGCAAAGTTCCTTCAATCCCCAGCGGAGTTTATCATCGTTATCCCCAGCGGAATCCATCATTAAAGTCCTCAACAGGCCTCTCATCAAACTTCGGCCAAGTATCTCTTCCACAGAGCAACTCCCCGGCCGTTCGTCAAGGATTTACTTTCCTAAAACGAAGTTACGTGCATAAACATTTCACATTTTCATACATCTTGCTTACACACATGATGAAGCGCATACAACACTATCTCATGACTGAGCATCATAACACCATGCATATCATACATCATGACATTGCATACAACTTACGTTTTTGCCTTTTCAGGAAAAAGACAATCCCAAAAACAACTACCTTCAACTGTCACAACATTCCAGATTCGATTCCTGTATCCAGCCAGGGCATATCTGTTGACCACGTTTCCAGACTCGATTCCTGTATCTAGCCAGGGCACGTCTGAAGAGTTCCAGATTCGATTCCTGTATCCGGCCAGGGCATGTCTGAAGAGTTCGAAGATTCGATTCCTGTATCCAGCCAGGGCATATCTGTTGACCACGTTTCCAGACTCGATTCCTGTATCTAGCCAGGGCACGTCTGAAGAGTTTGAAGATTCGATTCCTGTATCCAGCCAGGGCACATCTATTAATGACTATTTCCAAGATTCGACTCCTGTATCCAGCCAGGGCACATCTGTGAGCAATCAATTGTAGATTCGATACCTGTATCTAGCCAGGGCATATCTGCATAAGGAGACTGAAGATCAAACACCTGTAACAAGCCAGGAAAACATCCGTCTTTCTCAAATACACAAGTTCTCGCTAAGGAATCTCTTATGCGATCGACACTTCCAAATGGCATCTATAAGCCCATTCTCGACAAGGTTCTGTCACATCTCCAGATGGCATCTATAAGCCCATCTCCCTATCCACCATCTCTCCAAATGGCATCTATAAGCCCATTCCCGACACCACATTGTTGAGACTCCAGCATGCGAGTGCAAATTTCCGGGCACTCTTGTGTCCAATCTCCTTTTACCCTCGAGTCGCGAAAGGCAAACTTGCCAATCTAACTCTTCAGGTTCAAGAAGATTGAACAGGGGCAACTGTTGTACCCCAAAATTTGCCCTCCCATTTCCTCAATATTTTCTCATCACAAGACCTTTGAAGATCAAGATCCAGTTAGGGTTTCCTCTGCTCAAGACTTCTCCTTGCACTGTGGACTCAAATTAGGGTTTGTGGTTGCCTAAGGATGTTTTGACCTAAAATGCCTAAAATGACTTTCATGCTTCATGTTGGACTCCCAAGTTTATCCTCACCAAGTTTCAAGTCTTGATTCCAAGTTTTGCCCAGTCAATTGGACAATTGACCTAGAAATCAGCTGTATTGGGGAAAAAGTCAACTGTGGCCAATTGACAGTCAAACCTCATTAAGTTTGATCCACATCAACATTATGAACTCACATGAACCATTTGATCAAGTTTGGATCACAATTCCATAAGAAATTTGATCAGATCATCAAAAGGGCAAAATGGTCATTTTTAGGGTTTTGACTGCACAAAGGCAATTTTTGACTGTTTGACCTAGCCAATGGCAAACCAAGTTCACATATGGACTCAAGGACTCAATGAAATGGTCTTGACACATTCATCAAGCTCAAAAGATCCCAAGTACACAAGATTGACAGTTGAATTTCCCAGTCAATTGATCAATTTTGACTGTATACTGAAAAGTCAAACTTTGACTTTTTGGTCAAAATCAAGAGTCAAGATTCATTTTTCATCAAAACTTGCCAAATCATGAAACTTGTTCACCAAGAAATCACAAAATGCAAATTAGGGTTTGAAAATGGAATTTTTCATAACTTAGAATTTTTCTAAGTTATGAAAAACCCTAATTTTTTCCCAACTTTGCACCATCTTTTCACCAAGATCCATTTTGATTCAAACAAAAGTCAAAACATGAAAGTTGTAGCTTGTTGCATAATCTACAACTTTGATTCACAAAGTTTTCTCATTTGAAGCTTGTATCTCAAGTTATAATTTTTTGAATAAGGGCACTAAACCATTTTTAACTTAGTGAAATTTTAACCTATTTTGACAAGGTTTTCTACCCCACTTCAAGGCCATTTTTCATACCCTTCCACTTGGAATTTTAATTTTCATTTCAAAGATGGATTGTAGTACACATTCCAAGCTTTCCAAAATGTCCAAGAACTTCTCAAACAACCTCATGGTTAGAGAGAATCGAATTTCACAATATAGCAAAAAACCACTTTGTTCATGACCAAGTTCCATATCCATAACTTTGCAAATTTGAACTCAGCATAGTTTGTGCTACTTTACAGGTCCTTAAACCAAATTACACTCCTTAATTTAATGCTTGTTCATTGTGCCAAAGTGTTGTTCCATGAGTTCAAGCATTGTACACAAGATTGATCCATTTTTAGATAAAGTAAACTTTCCATTCTTGAAAAGGTTAGCTTTATGTCCAATTGAAAATCAAGAAGGTACAAGCTAAATCCTTTTGGCACAAGATTATGGACAAGTTGCTCTGATCAAGAGAAGATTATGCAGCACATTAGGAGGCCCCCTACTGACCTAAAACCTCAACTTGCTTTTGTTTGCTTCAAGTTCAAGAAAATTCCATAACTTATCACAACTCTCTCTTCAGCATAGAAACACAACACAAAAGCTATCAAACACATTCCAAACTACCCAACCAAGCTTTTGCACGAGCCATTTGCCTCTCAAGCACTCTCCATCTCAGAAACACCACAAAACTGCACAAACAGGGGAACCCCTGCAGATTGAGTGCTATCTCTCAATCCCTTCGAGCATTCTTGTCCAAACTTGTTCCTCTACCTTCCTTACAACATATGCAAGCTAACCATGGCCTAAAATCAGACCTGTAACACCTCCAAGCCACTTCACCATTTTTAATTTTCTGTTTTGCAGTTGGAGTTCACTAGCTCGATTCAGGGAGTTTCAAGACAAAGTAGGACTTGGAAAAGCATCCTTACACTTCAAGGAAGCTATACAAGTCATCATTTCACTCTGAAACATCCTCCATTGCAAAGCTCGATTCCAACTGAACAGGTACATTCATGGAGTTCTATCTCCCTTATTAGGCATTGTTAGCTTTAGGTTTTTGAAGAAAACATGTCACAATCATAGCCCTGAACATGCTCATATGATTAGATTTCATTTATATTTCGTGTGCTTAGAGAATTTCATGTCTGAACATTGATGAAAAGTTAGGTCAGAAATTAGGGGAGGAGAAATTCTCCCTCATCTTAGAGAGATAGGTCAAGTTCTTTATATGGTTGAAACCGTCTCTTAATGCTCTACACTTTTCATGTTATGAGTTTTGCTTGAAAGTCCAGGAATCCAGAGATAAAAAACGCGTGTTTTGCTTGAAGGATGTTGTTCAGAGGTTGAAGAAGACAGGTCTTCTGGGCTGGGCCTGGAAATTTTTCTTATTTGCACCACTTCATTACTCATGAACCCCCTGAGCCCATTTGCTTCATTTTTGACTCTTTTTGACTTTTTCTTTTTTGATTGACTTTGTTTATTTTTTCTCATGACATTAAAAAATTAAAAATATTTTTTCCATCATTTTTTGTATTTATTGCATATTTATTTGTTTACTTCTTTTGTTTGCATATGAATATTATATATATATACTATTATTAGAATAAATAGAAAATATTATTAAAATACATTTTTATTTTTATTTACCTTCTGAAAATATTTCACATAAAAAAAATACCTTTTTATTGATTTTATTAAAAAATTATTATTAATTATTATTATTATTTGTATATAATGTATATTTAGAAATTAATATATATATATATATATATATATATATATATATATATATATATATATATATATATATATATATATATATATATATATATATATATATATATATATATATATATATATATATATATATATATATATATATATATATATATATATATATATATATATATATATATATATATATATATATATATATATATATATATATATATATATATATATATATATATATATATATATATATATATATATATATATATATATATATATATATATATATATATATATATATATATATATATATATATATATATATATATATATATATATATATATATATATATATATATATATATATATATATATATATATATATATATATATATATATATATATATATATATATATATATATATATATATATATATATATATATATATATATATATATATATATATATATATATATATATATATATGTTTACTAATACATTTAAGTTAAAATATAAAATACTTGAATTTTTCATTTTTATTAATATTTGATACAAAAATACTTTTTCTTTTTTTTCATAATATACTTCATTTTATGTTATTTTATAAATAATAAATAAATAGTTGTATTAAATTAGATAATAATGAATTTTCTTTAAAAGTAGGGTTTTTGCCCTAAATTCAAAATACTCCAAAAAATAATATATTTTTATTTTCTTTTCTCTTTTACATAAATAATATTTTTCATACACATACAAAACATTCTTTTGCATCTTGCATTGTTATTTAATTTTTTGTACATTGATTAAATTGCAAATATTCAAAATGATGTAATAACTTAGATTTAAATTCTTGTCAATATCCCCATTTGAACATTTGTACCCCCCTTCCCATATTTGGTTTTGTAATAGCTTAGTAAATTTAATTTTGCACTTTATTGCTTTCTAATGATAACATGTTAGAATTAGGGTTTGTATGCGAAAAACGATAAAAAATAGTTTGACCTAATACAAGATAAACAAGCATGAAAATGGACACACAAATCACACTTGCACCCCCTAGGGTATTCCACTTGTTGCCTTCAAATAAATGGGCCATATTGTATGTTGAACTTCTTTGGGCAAAGCAAACAATTTGAATGATCATAGTCCCTCGACAAAAAATTTTCAAAACAAACAAAAACAAATGATCAAGTCCCTTAAAGAAAATTGCCCAAAGATATTCAACACCGTTGCAATTATGGTCTAAACGATGACCCGCGCCTGTCCCTTTCACATCCTAACACAAGATTGTCCACCAAATACAATGGTGGAACAAACTTGTTAAAAGGGTTAAAACATAACAATAATCTTTTGAGAAATTTAGGAGTAGATAACCTCTTAGTTACTTGAATCAAACTTGCAAAACAAAACACTTGCCTAATTTCAAAATCACACATCACTACACTTTCAAAACAACTTTCAAAAACAAATGAAAACTTTTTCAAAAGACACACATCTTTGTATACATCCCCACATGGATCATTACAAAGGTTGCCACCACATTGGCCTCTTTTCAAAACATTTTCAAACCCACACACTCAAGCACCATTTAAAACAATTGAAAACAAAAGGCAAGTGATCTAAAGCAAGTAACTAAGAGCCCATGGATAACCATGGATAGAAAGAGTGCTAATACCTTCCCTTTCTATAATCTACTCCCCGAACCCAAGAAAACATCTCAAAAGGTTTTTGCTGTGCTTTTTAACCTTTCCTTAGGATAAAATAAAAAGTCGGTGGCGACTCTTGCTAACCGCAACATTTGCGAATACAAAATGCAAAACCTCAAGTCAGTTCTCCCACCGTATCACAGGAGAGAATAATGAAAAACGTGATGTTTAGAGGTTAGTACAAAAAATGATGTTTAAGGATGGAAACTAACATGAAGAATATAAAAGTTTTTGCTTGATCCAAAATACCTAACTGCTTATCGGGTTTTAGAATTTAATTGTATGGAATTGCCCGATACATCATACATATTTTTCGTATATTTTATAAGTTTGTGAAGTTGTTTTTGTTCGAAAAATAAAATTTGCATGCTTCTTTTACAATGTTATGCATCAAATATTCAAATAAGGAGTTCCAGATAATAAAATTCGAATAAACTCTTCTTTTTCCTTCTATCATATAATTTCTTAATACAAAAGAGAAAATATTTCAACTATCACTCTTTGCGTGAGAGTTATTATTATTTAGCCAAAATACTTCAATTGCTACTCATACTCATTTAAACTATTTAAGTTAATTGTTAGACGAGATAATTGATTCTCCATTGATGAACATGATTATGCATGAGAAAGATGATGAACATACATATAATCGATCAAGTTTTTTGCTTAATACATTTGTGGTATTCTTATTACCTTGAATCAACCATAACCTTACACATTTATACAAAGATTAAGTTAGTTATGATCTTAACTGACTTCATGCACACTCTAAGTACCTTAAAATGCACCTAAACTAACTTATCATACATCGGCACTCTCTTTACTATTTTAAATTTTAATACATCCCCTCAAATTCATGATGGTTTGTCACATACAATCTTGAGTTTGTCTCAAAAATTGTAAAACATATTGGAACGGAGACGCTTGGTAAAGATGTCTACAAGTTGTGCTTGAGTTGGAACATTTTGTATTTGTAACTTTTTTTCCACAACGCATTCACAGACAAAATGGATGTCAAATTCTATGTGTTTTGTACGTGCATCTAGTATCAGATTGTGTTACAGCATAACAACACTCATATTGTCACACACAAGTGTTGGTGTTAGATATGGAAATTTTCAGGTCACGAAGCAATGATTCAATCAAAAAAACTTCGGATGTAGTGTGAGCTAATGCGCGATACTCCACTTCTGCACTTGACCTTACAAGGAGAGATTGTTTCTTGGAGAACCATGCTATAAGATTGCGGCTAGGGAAGACACAAGAACTTGATGTGGATCATTGATCGTCAGAGTCACTGGCCCAATCTGAATCACTGTAAGCACAAAGTGAGAATTTTTGGAGGTTGAAAATTGAATTCAGAATGAGGCCATGATTGCATTTGTCACTCAAATCTACTTACCCGTGCATAAGGATATTCCTCCAAATTAACCTTATATAACATTGTTCTCTCTTCTTTAACAAATGTTTTATCTTTAATGTCTATTTCAAAAATATATATCCTTTAAAAATTTGATAAGTGTATCTTTAACGTTTATTTAAAAAAAAATCAAAAATAATTTTAAAGGTATATATTGTTGATTAAAACATGTACTTCAACGATTTTATAAAATAATTTAAAAATTTTAGTAGTGGTTTATTCCAATTATAAATATAATTATTAATCCTACTAATATTATTATTGATCTAAATAATATTACTCCTATATCATATGTAAATAAAAATATTATTTATATACAGGAAAGAATCTATTATTATTTTAAATGGTTTTATATACGAATAATGATACTTATGATTTAAATATTTTTTATCCAAAACTAATATACAGAAAAAATATAATTAATTTAGATATTTTTATATAAGAAAAATTGTATTTATGATCAAAAAATTTAATATTAACTAGAATATAAAATTACTGATGAAAATATTTAATATTAATGGGAACATGAAGTTACAAATAAAAATATTGAATATTAACGGAAACATGAAGTCGCTGATAAAAATATTAAAAATTAATGGGTATGTGAAGTTACAGATCAAAGCATTGAATATTAACGAGAACATGAAGTTACTGATCAAAATATTGAATATTAACTGGAACATGAAGTTTCTGATGAAAATATTCAACAAGAACATGAAGTTATGATCAAAATATTGAACATTAACGTGAACATTAAATTACTTATCAAATTATTGAATATTAATAGAACAACTTTACTATTAGTTTAAATATTTTTTACAAAAATTCCAAAACAAAAATAATATTTATATAAAAAAATATATTGATCATTCAAATATTTTTTATATAGGGGAAGAATTATAGAGACTAACTTATTAAATTTTTTTAAAAAAATTTATTTTCATTTTATTATATATTAAAAACAAATGTGCGTATCATATCAGTACCCGTGCGAACACACGAATATCCTACTAGTTAAAAAAAAATAAAAATATGTATATATTAAATTACCGATCTAACATCAATTCAACTATAGTTAAACCTTTAAATCTTAAACACATATCTATTCCAATTTAATGTATGCTCCAATTTTAATTAACTTTCTAAATAATGTCAAGCAAGTTGTTGAAAGACAAAATGCTAATAAATGAAACAATATGAGTAATCATATAATTTATATAATTTATTTCTGAGAATTAAAACCTATAATCACTTTTCAACCTACAACAAATTTATAATTAAAGGTATCAAAATATGACAATTGTGGAGAGGATTTTTCTTCATCCATGTGCATTTTTTTCTTAGTCAATACATTGTTCCACACTTATCACATTCATATTTCTGTTCAATATACTTAGACAAAATATGTTAAATCATAGTAAAAATTTATCCTAATATGCTAAATATAACACTTTAAATTCATCAATAGTGTAAAATATTTAATTAAGTATAAAACTAAAATATTAATTTATAATCATAAACTTCTATCAAAATAGCCTAACTAAATAAAAAAAAAAATCTTATTTTATAAACTTAAAAACAATGAAACAAACAAAATAACAACAACAAAAAAACAAACTCACATAATTAAATTGCAAACTAAGATCATGGTTTAGTCAATAATGATATAAACTAAAGTTTAAAATCAATGATTTTTTAATTTTAGATTTAAAATTTTTAAAAGAATACGTTTTATCATAAAAAAAATTGAAGTAAAAACCAAAAAATATTTAAAAGGATTTTTTTTAACGAGAAATTAATTAAATTTAAAATTTATTTGATATTTTTAAAATTCTAAAAAAATATTTTGTTGTTTAGAAAAGAATTTAGAAGTTGAGACTTAAATTAGCATATGAGATTAATCTACATAAAGTACACTAACTTTGTCAAAGATATTTTATAATAATTTTTATTATTTTTAATTTTAATGATATTTCAAATAATTATATTTTAACATTTTATTTTAGGCTATCACTTTTAACTTTTAAAAGTTATTCTATATCTAAAATTTGAATAAGTTATGAAGGAGTAATGATTCACAAAGATGAAATAAATAAATAAAATAAATAAATGATGAAATTGAGAGGAAGATAGAAGAATGGTGCTTTTTTAAAAGTTAAAATTGTTGGGTAAATGAAATTATAAACATATAATTAATCTAACTAAAATTAGTATTAATAATAATTATTATATAAAAATAAAAATTAACTTATGTATTATACATAAAAAATAAATTCATGTTATTTTATTTTTATTGATGTCTTGTAATTATTTTGAATTTATTAAAACAAAACAAATCTTTTAAGCAAAATTTTCCAAAATTTTATGAAAAGTAAAATAAACCATTTTTTTAACTTTTTTTTTCTCTCTCTATGTATTTTTTTTATTTCAATAATTCTCTATCTAAGCATTCTACTCCTCAAAATAATATCTATTGCTTCCTCACATACTACCAACTTATATAGAGGATGAATGTTGCCAAATTGATGGTACCAATAAGCACCATATAATATATGCATGCGTTCAAATGGTTGTTGGGAGGAAACATTAGTATGTTTGGAATTTGGATAGTAGTTGGGAGAGAATAATGAAAAACGTGATGTTTAGAGGTTAGTACAAAAAATGATGTTTAAGGATGGAAACTAACATGAAGAATATAAAAGTTTTTGCTTGATCCAAAATACCTAACTGCTTATCGGGTTTTAGAATTTAATTGTATGGAATTGCCCGATACATCATACATATTTTTCGTATATTTTATAAGTTTGTGAAGTTGTTTTTGTTCGAAAAATAAAATTTGCATGCTTCTTTTACAATGTTATGCATCAAATATTCAAATAAGGAGTTCCAGATAATAAAATTCGAATAAACTCTTCTTTTTCCTTCTATCATATAATTTCTTAATACAAAAGAGAAAATATTTCAACTATCACTCTTTGCGTGAGAGTTATTATTATTTAGCCAAAATACTTCAATTGCTACTCATACTCATTTAAACTATTTAAGTTAATTGTTAGACGAGATAATTGATTCTCCATTGATGAACATGATTATGCATGAGAAAGATGATGAACATACATATAATCGATCAAGTTTTTTGCTTAATACATTTGTGGTATTCTTATTACCTTGAATCAACCATAACCTTACACATTTATACAAAGATTAAGTTAGTTATGATCTTAACTGACTTCATGCACACTCTAAGTACCTTAAAATGCACCTAAACTAACTTATCATACATCGGCACTCTCTTTACTATTTTAAATTTTAATACATCCCCTCAAATTCATGATGGTTTGTCACATACAATCTTGAGTTTGTCTCAAAAATTGTAAAACATATTGGAACGGAGACGCTTGGTAAAGATGTCTACAAGTTGTGCTTGAGTTGGAACATTTTGTATTTGTAACTTTTTTTCCACAACGCATTCACAGACAAAATGGATGTCAAATTCTATGTGTTTTGTACGTGCATCTAGTATCAGATTGTGTTACAGCATAACAACACTCATATTGTCACACACAAGTGTTGGTGTTAGATATGGAAATTTTCAGGTCACGAAGCAATGATTCAATCAAAAAAACTTCGGATGTAGTGTGAGCTAATGCGCGATACTCCACTTCTGCACTTGACCTTACAAGGAGAGATTGTTTCTTGGAGAACCATGCTATAAGATTGCGGCTAGGGAAGACACAAGAACTTGATGTGGATCATTGATCGTCAGAGTCACTGGCCCAATCTGAATCACTGTAAGCACAAAGTGAGAATTTTTGGAGGTTGAAAATTGAATTCAGAATGAGGCCATGATTGCATTTGTCACTCAAATCTACTTACCCGTGCATAAGGATATTCCTCCAAATTAACCTTATATAACATTGTTCTCTCTTCTTTAACAAATATTTTATCTTTAATGTCTATTTCAAAAATATATATCCTTTAAAAATTTGATAAGTGTATCTTTAACGTTTATTTAAAAAAAAATCAAAAATAATTTTAAAGGTATATATTGTTGATTAAAACATGTACTTCAACGATTTTATAAAATAATTTAAAAATTTTAGTAGTGGTTTATTCCAATTATAAATATAATTATTAATCCTACTAATATTATTATTGATCTAAATAATATTACTCCTATATCATATGTAAATAAAAATAATATTTATATACAGGAAAGAATCTATTATTATTTTAAATGGTTTTATATACGAATAATGATACTTATGATTTAAATATTTTTGATCCAAAACTAATATACAGAAAAAATATAATTAATTTAGATATTTTTATATAAGAAAAATTGTATTTATGATCAAAAAATTTAATATTAACTAGAATATAAAATTACTGATGAAAATATTTAATATTAATGGGAACATGAAGTTACAAATAAAAATATTGAATATTAACGGAAACATGAAGTCGCTGATAAAAATATTAAAAATTAATGGGTATGTGAAGTTACAGATCAAAGCATTGAATATTAATGAGAACATGAAGTTACTGATCAAAATATTGAATATTAACTGGAACATGAAGTTTCTGATGAAAATATTCAACAAGAACATGAAGTTATGATCAAAATATTGAACATTAACGGGAACATTAAATTACTTATCAAATTATTGAATATTAATAGAACAACTTTACTATTAGTTTAAATATTTTTTACAAAAATTCCAAAACAAAAATAATATTTATATAAAAAAATATATTGATCATTCAAATATTTTTTATATATGGGAAGAATTATAGAGACTAACTTATTAAATTTTTTTAAAAAAATTTATTTTCATTTTATTATATATTAAAAACAAATGTGCGTATCATATCAGTACCCGTGCGAACACACGAATATCCTACTAGTTAAAAAAAAATAAAAATATGTATATATTAAATTACCGATCTAACATCAATTCAACTATAGTTAAACCTTTAAATCTTAAACACATATCTATTCCAATTTAATGTATGCTCCAATTTTAATTATCTTTCTAAATAATGTCAAGCAAGTTCTTGAAAGACAAAATGCTAATAAATGAAACAATATGAGTAATCATATAATTTATATAATTTATTTCTGAGAATTAAAACCTATAATCACTTTTCAACCTACAACAAATTTATAATTAAAGGTATCAAAATATGACAATTGTGGAGAGGATTTTTCTTCATCCATGTGCATTTTTTTCTTAGTCAATACATTGTTCCACACTTATCACATTCATATTTCTGTTCAATATACTTAGACAAAATATGTTAAATCATAGTAAAAATTTATCCTAATATGCTAAATATAACACTTTAAATTCATCAATAGTGTAAAATATTTAATTAAGTATAAAACTAAAATATTAATTTATAATCATAAACTTCTATCAAAATAGCCTAACTAAATAAAAAAAAAAATCTTATTTTATAAACTTACAAACAATGAAACAAACAAAATAACAACAACAAAAAAACAAACTCACATAATTAAATTGCAAACTAAGATCATGGTTTAGTCAATAATGATATAAACTAAAGTTTAAAATCAATGATTTTTTAATTTTAGATTTAAAATTTTTAAAAGAATACGTTTTATCATAAAAAAAATTGAAGTAAAAACCAAAAAATATTTAAAAGGATTTTTTTTAACGAGAAATTAATTAAATTTAAAATTTATTTGATATTTTTAAAATTCTAAAAAAATATTTTGTTGTTTAGAAAAGAATTTAGAAGTTGAGACTTAAATTAGCATATGAGATTAATCTACATAAAGTACACTAACTTTGTCAAAGATATTTTATAATAATTTTTATTATTTTTAATTTTAATGATATTTCAAATAATTATATTTTAACATTTTATTTTAGGCTATCACTTTTAACTTTTAAAAGTTATTCTATATCTAAAATTTGAATAAGTTATGAAGGAGTAATGATTCACAAAGATGAAATAAATAAATAAAATAAATAAATGATGAAATTGAGAGGAAGATAGAAGAATGGTGCTTTTTTAAAAGTTAAAATTGTTGGGTAAATGAAATTATAAACATATAATTAATCTAACTAAAATTAGTATTAATAATAATTATTATATAAAAATAAAAATTAACTTATGTATTATACATAAAAAATAAATTCATGTTATTTTATTTTTATTGATGTCTTGTAATTATTTTGAATTTATTAAAACAAAACAAATCTTTTAAGCAAAATTTTCCAAAATTTTATGAAAAGTAAAATAAACCATTTTTTTAACTTTTTTTTTTCTCTCTCTATGTATTTTTTTTATTTCAATAATTCTCTATCTAAGCATTCTACTCCTCAAAATAATATCTATTGCTTCCTCACATACTACCAACTTATATAGAGGATGAATGTTGCCAAATTGATGGTACCAATAAGCACCATATAATATATGCATGCGTTCAAATGGTTGTTGGGAGGAAACATTAGTATGTTTGGAATTTGGATAGTAGTTGGGAGAGAATAATGAAAAACGTGATGTTTAGAGGTTAGTACAAAAAATGATGTTTAAGGATGGAAACTAACATGAAGAATATAAAAGTTTTTGCTTGATCCAAAATACCTAACTGCTTATCGGGTTTTAGAATTTAATTGTATGGAATTGCCCGATACATCATACATATTTTTCGTATATTTTATAAGTTTGTGAAGTTGTTTTTGTTCGAAAAATAAAATTTGCATGCTTCTTTTACAATGTTATGCATCAAATATTCAAATAAGGAGTTCCAGATAATAAAATTCGAATAAACTCTTCTTTTTCCTTCTATCATATAATTTCTTAATACAAAAGAGAAAATATTTCAACTATCACTCTTTGCGTGAGAGTTATTATTATTTAGCCAAAATACTTCAATTGCTACTCATACTCATTTAAACTATTTAAGTTAATTGTTAGACGAGATAATTGATTCTCCATTGATGAACATGATTATGCATGAGAAAGATGATGAACATACATATAATCGATCAAGTTTTTTGCTTAATACATTTGTGGTATTCTTATTACCTTGAATCAACCATAACCTTACACATTTATACAAAGATTAAGTTAGTTATGATCTTAACTGACTTCATGCACACTCTAAGTACCTTAAAATGCACCTAAACTAACTTATCATACATCGGCACTCTCTTTACTATTTTAAATTTTAATACATCCCCTCAAATTCATGATGGTTTGTCACATACAATCTTGAGTTTGTCTCAAAAATTGTAAAACATATTGGAACGGAGACGCTTGGTAAAGATGTCTACAAGTTGTGCTTGAGTTGGAACATTTTGTATTTGTAACTTTTTTTCCACAACGCATTCACAGACAAAATGGATGTCAAATTCTATGTGTTTTGTACGTGCATCTAGTATCAGATTGTGTTACAGCATAACAACACTCATATTGTCACACACAAGTGTTGGTGTTAGATATGGAAATTTTCAGGTCACGAAGCAATGATTCAATCAAAAAAACTTCGGATGTAGTGTGAGCTAATGCGCGATACTCCACTTCTGCACTTGACCTTACAAGGAGAGATTGTTTCTTGGAGAACCATGCTATAAGATTGCGGCTAGGGAAGACACAAGAACTTGATGTGGATCATTGATCGTCAGAGTCACTGGCCCAATCTGAATCACTGTAAGCACAAAGTGAGAATTTTTGGAGGTTGAAAATTGAATTCAGAATGAGGCCATGATTGCATTTGTCACTCAAATCTACTTACCCGTGCATAAGGATATTCCTCCAAATTAACCTTATATAACATTGTTCTCTCTTCTTTAACAAATGTTTTATCTTTAATGTCTATTTCAAAAATATATATCCTTTAAAAATTTGATAAGTGTATCTTTAACGTTTATTTAAAAAAAAATCAAAAATAATTTTAAAGGTATATATTGTTGATTAAAACATGTACTTCAACGATTTTATAAAATAATTTAAAAATTTTAGTAGTGGTTTATTCCAATTATAAATATAATTATTAATCCTACTAATATTATTATTGATCTAAATAATATTACTCCTATATCATATGTAAATAAAAATAATATTTATATACAGGAAAGAATCTATTATTATTTTAAATGGTTTTATATACGAATAATGATACTTATGATTTAAATATTTTTGATCCAAAACTAATATACAGAAAAAATATAATTAATTTAGATATTTTTATATAAGAAAAATTGTATTTATGATCAAAAAATTTAATATTAACTAGAATATAAAATTACTGATGAAAATATTTAATATTAATGGGAACATGAAGTTACAAATAAAAATATTGAATATTAACGGAAACATGAAGTCGCTGATAAAAATATTAAAAATTAATGGATATGTGAAGTTACAGATCAAAGCATTGAATATTAACGAGAACATGAAGTTACTGATCAAAATATTGAATATTAACTGGAACATGAAGTTTCTGATGAAAATATTCAACAAGAACATGAAGTTATGATCAAAATATTGAACATTAACGGGAACATTAAATTACTTATCAAATTATTAAATATTAATAGAACAACTTTACTATTAGTTTAAATATTTTTTACAAAAATTCCAAAACAAAAATAATATTTATATAAAAAAATATATTGATCATTCAAATATTTTTTATATATGGGAAGAATTATAGAGACTAACTTATTAAATTTATTTCAAAAAATTTATTTTTATTTTATTATATATTAAAAACAAATGTGCGTATCATATCAGTACCCGTGCGAACGCACGAATATCCTACTAGTTAAAAAAACTAAAAATATGTATATATTAAATTACCGAACTAACATCAAGTTAAACCTTAAAATCTTAAACACATATCTATTCCAATTTAATGTATGCTCCAATTTTAATTATCTTTCTAAATAATGTCAAGCAAGTTGTTGAAAGACAAAATGCTAATAAATGAAACAATATGAGTAATCATATAATTTATATAATTTATTTCTGAGAATTAAAACCTATAATCACTTTTCAACCTACAACAAACTTATAATTAAAGGTATCAAAATATGACAATTGTGGAGAGGATTTTTCTTCATCCATGTGCATTTTTTTCTTAGTCAATACATTCTTCCACACTTATCACATTCATATTTCTGTTCAATATACTTAGACAAAATATGTTAAATCATAGTAAAAATTTATCCTAATATGCTAAATATAACACTTTAAATTCATCAATAGTGTAAAATATTTAATTAAGTATAAAACTAAAATATTAATTTATAATCATAAACTTCTATCAAAATAGCCTAACTAAATAAAAAAAAAAATCTTATTTTATAAACTTAAAAACAATGAAACAAACAAAATAACAACAACAAAAAAACAAACTCACATAATTAAATTGCAAACTAAGATCATGGTTTAGTCAATAATGATATAAACTAAAGTTTAAAATCAATGATTTTTTAATTTTAGATTTAAAATTTTTAAAAGAATACGTTTTATCATAAAAAAAATTGAAGTAAAAACCAAAAAATATTTAAAAGGATTTTTTTTAACGAGAAATTAATTAAATTTAAAATTTATTTGATATTTTTAAAATTCTAAAAAAATATTTTGTTGTTTAGAAAAGAATTTAGAAGTTGAGACTTAAATTAGCATATGAGATTAATCTACATAAAGTACACTAACTTTGTCAAAGATATTTTATAATAATTTTTATTATTTTTAATTTTAATGATATTTCAAATAATTATATTTTAACATTTTATTTTAGGCTATCACTTTTAACTTTTAAAAGTTATTCTATATCTAAAATTTGAATAAGTTATGAAGGAGTAATGATTCACAAAGATGAAATAAATAAATAAAATAAATAAATGATGAAATTGAGAGGAAGATAGAAGAATGGTGCTTTTTTAAAAGTTAAAATTGTTGGGTAAATGAAATTATAAACATATAATTAATCTAACTAAAATTAGTATTAATAATAATTATTATATAAAAATAAAAATTAACTTATGTATTATACATAAAAAATAAATTCATGTTATTTTATTTTTATTGATGTCTTGTAATTATTTTGAATTTATTAAAACAAAACAAATCTTTTAAGCAAAATTTTCCAAAATTTTATGAAAAGTAAAATAAACCATTTTTTTAACTTTTTTTTTTCTCTCTCTATGTATTTTTTTTATTTCAATAATTCTCTATCTAAGCATTCTACTCCTCAAAATAATATCTATTGCTTCCTCACATACTACCAACTTATATAGAGGATGAATGTTGCCAAATTGATGGTACCAATAAGCACCATATAATATATGCATGCGTTCAAATGGTTGTTGGGAGGAAACATTAGTGTGTTTGGAATTTGGGTAGTAGTTGGGAGAGAATAATGAAAAACGTGATGTTTAGAGGTTAGTACAAAAAATGATGTTTAAGGATGGAAACTAACATGAAGAATATAAAAGTTTTTGCTTGATCCAAAATACCTAACTGCTTATCGGGTTTTAGAATTTAATTGTATGGAATTGCCCGATACATCATACATATTTTTCGTATATTTTATAAGTTTGTGAAGTTGTTTTTGTTCGAAAAATAAAATTTGCATGCTTCTTTTACAATGTTATGCATCAAATATTCAAATAAGGAGTTCCAGATAATAAAATTCGAATAAACTCTTCTTTTTCCTTCTATCATATAATTTCTTAATACAAAAGAGAAAATATTTCAACTATCACTCTTTGCGTGAGAGTTATTATTATTTAGCCAAAATACTTCAATTGCTACTCATACTCATTTAAACTATTTAAGTTAATTGTTAGACGAGATAATTGATTCTCCATTGATGAACATGATTATGCATGAGAAAGATGATGAACATACATATAATCGATCAAGTTTTTTGCTTAATACATTTGTGGTATTCTTATTACCTTGAATCAACCATAACCTTACACATTTATACAAAGATTAAGTTAGTTATGATCTTAACTGACTTTATGCACACTCTAAGTACCTTAAAATGCACCTAAACTAAATTATCATACATCGGCACTCTCTTTACTATTTTAAATTTTAATACATCCCCTCAAATTCATGATGGTTTGTCACATACAATCTTGAGTTTGTCTCAAAAATTGTAAAACATATTGGAACGGAGACGCTTGGTAAAGATGTCTACAAGTTGTGCTTGAGTTGGAACATTTTGTATTTGTAACTTTTTTTCCACAACGCATTCACAGACAAAATGGATGTCAAATTCTATGTGTTTTGTACGTGCATCTAGTATCAGATTGTGTTACAGCATAACAACACTCATATTGTCACACACAAGTGTTGGTGTTAGATATGGAAATTTTCAGGTCACGAAGCAATGATTCAATCAAAAAAACTTCGGATGTAGTGTGAGCTAATGCGCGATACTCCACTTCTGCACTTGACCTTACAAGGAGAGATTGTTTCTTGGAGAACCATGCTATAAGATTGCGGCTAGGGAAGACACAAGAACTTGATGTGGATCATTGATCGTCAGAGTCACTGGCCCAATCTGAATCACTGTAAGCACAAAGTGAGAATTTTTGGAGGTTGAAAATTGAATTCAGAATGAGGCCATGATTGCATTTGTCACTCAAATCTACTTACCCGTGCATAAGGATATTCCTCCAAATTAACCTTATATAACATTGTTCTCTCTTCTTTAACAAATGTTTTATCTTTAATGTCTATTTCAAAAATATATATCCTTTAAAAATTTGATAAGTGTATCTTTAACGTTTATTTAAAAAAAAATCAAAAATAATTTTAAAGGTATATATTGTTGATTAAAACATGTACTTCAACGATTTTATAAAATAATTTAAAAATTTTAGTAGTGGTTTATTCCAATTATAAATATAATTATTAATCCTACTAATATTATTATTGATCTAAATAATATTACTCCTATATCATATGTAAATAAAAATAATATTTATATACAGGAAAGAATCTATTATTATTTTAAATAGTTTTATATACGAATAATGATACTTATGATTTAAATATTTTTGATCCAAAACTAATATACAGAAAAAATATAATTAATTTAGATATTTTTATATAAGAAAAATTGTATTTATGATCAAAAAATTTAATATTAACTAGAATATAAAATTACTGATGAAAATATTTAATATTAATGGGAACATGAAGTTACAAATAAAAATATTGAATATTAACGGAAACATGAAGTCGCTGATAAAAATATTAAAAATTAATGGGTATGTGAAGTTACAGATCAAAGCATTGAATATTAATGAAAACATGAAGTTACTGATCAAAATATTGAATATTAACTGAAACATGAAGTTTCTGATGAAAATATTCAACAAGAACATGAAGTTATGATCAAAATATTGAACATTAACGGGAACATTAAATTACTTATCAAATTATTGAATATTAATAGAACAACTTTACTATTAGTTTAAATATTTTTTACAAAAATTCCAAAACAAAAATAATATTTATATAAAAAAATATATTGATCATTCAAATATTTTTTATATATGGGAAGAATTATAGAGACTAACTTATTAATTTTTTTAAAAAAAATTTATTTTTATTTTATTATATATTAAAAACAAATGTGCGTATCATATCAGTACCCGTGCGAACGCACGAATATCCTACTAATTAAAAAAAATAAAAATATGTATATATTAAATTACCGATCTAACATCAATTCAACTATAGTTAAACCTTTAAATCTTAAACACATATCTATTCCAATTTAATGTATGCTCCAATTTTAATTATCTTTCTAAATAATGTCAAGCAAGTTCTTGAAAGACAAAATGCTAATAAATGAAACAATATGAGTAATCATATAATTTATATAATTTATTTCTGAGAATTAAAACCTATAATCACTTTTCAACCTACAACAAATTTAAAATTAAAGGTATCAAAATATGACAATTGTGGAGAGGATTTTTCTTCATCCATGTGCATTTTTTTCTTAGTCAATACATTGTTCCACACTTATCACATTCATATTTCTGTTCAATATACTTAGACAAAATATGTTAAATCATAGTAAAAATTTATCCTAATATGCTAAATATAACACTTTAAATTCATCAATAGTGTAAAATATTTAATTAAGTATAAAACTAAAATATTAATTTATAATCATAAACTTCTATCAAAATAGCCTAACTAAATAAAAAAAAAAATCTTATTTTATAAACTTACAAACAATGAAACAAACAAAATAACAACAACAAAAAAACAAACTCACATAATTAAATTGCAAACTAAGATCATGGTTTAGTCAATAATGATATAAACTAAAGTTTAAAATCAATGATTTTTTAATTTTAGATTTAAAATTTTTAAAAGAATACGTTTTATCATAAAAAAAATTGAAGTAAAAACCAAAAAATATTTAAAAGGATTTTTTTTAACGAGAAATTAATTAAATTTAAAATTTATTTGATATTTTTAAAATTCTAAAAAAATATTTTGTTGTTTAGAAAATAATTTAGAAGTTGAGACTTAAATTAGCATATGAGATTAATCTACATAAAGTACACTAACTTTGTCAAAGATATTTTATAATAATTTTTATTATTTTTAATTTTAATGATATTTCAAATAATTATATTTTAACATTTTATTTTAGGCTATCACTTTTAACTTTTAAAAGTTATTCTATATCTAAAATTTGAATAAGTTATGAAGGAGTAATGATTCACAAAGATGAAATAAATAAATAAAATAAATAAATGATGAAATTGAGAGGAAGATAGAAGAATGGTGCTTTTTTAAAAGTTAAAATTGTTGGGTAAATGAAATTATAAACATATAATTAATCTAACTAAAATTAGTATTAATAATAATTATTATATAAAAATAAAAATTAACTTATGTATTATACATAAAAAATAAATTCATGTTATTTTATTTTTATTGATGTCTTGTAATTATTTTGAATTTATTAAAACAAAACAAATCTTTTAAGCAAAATTTTCCAAAATTTTATGAAAAGTAAAATAAACCATTTTTTTAACTTTTTTTTTTCTCTCTCTCTATGTATTTTTTTTATTTCAATAATTCTCTATCTAAGCATTCTACTCCTCAAAATAATATCTATTGCTTCCTCGCATACTACCAACTTATATAGAGGATGAATGTTGCCAAATTGATGGTACCAATAAGCACCATATAATATATGCATGCGTTCAAATGGTTGTTGGGAGGAAACATTAGTATGTTTGGAATTTGGATAGTAGTTGGGAGAGAATAATGAAAAACGTGATGTTTAGAGGTTAGTACAAAAAATGATGTTTAAGGATGGAAACTAACATGAAGAATATAAAAGTTTTTGCTTGATCCAAAATACCTAACTGCTTATCGGGTTTTAGAATTTAATTGTATGGAATTGCCCGATACATCATACATATTTTTCGTATATTTTATAAGTTTGTGAAGTTGTTTTTGTTCGAAAAATAAAATTTGCATGCTTCTTTTACAATGTTATGCATCAAATATTCAAATAAGGAGTTCCAGATAATAAAATTCGAATAAACTCTTCTTTTTCCTTCTATCATATAATTTCTTAATACAAAAGAGAAAATATTTCAACTATCACTCTTTGCGTGAGAGTTATTATTATTTAGCCAAAATACTTCAATTGCTACTCATACTCATTTAAACTATTTAAGTTAATTGTTAGACGAGATAATTGATTCTCCATTGATGAACATGATTATGCATGAGAAAGATGATGAACATACATATAATCGATCAAGTTTTTTGCTTAATACATTTGTGGTATTCTTATTACCTTGAATCAACCATAACCTTACACATTTATACAAAGATTAAGTTAGTTATGATCTTAACTGACTTCATGCACACTCTAAGTACCTTAAAATGCACCTAAACTAACTTATCATACATCGGCACTCTCTTTACTATTTTAAATTTTAATACATCCCCTCAAATTCATGATGGTTTGTCACATACAATCTTGAGTTTGTCTCAAAAATTGTAAAACATATTGGAACGGAGACGCTTGGTAAAGATGTCTACAAGTTGTGCTTGAGTTGGAACATTTTGTATTTGTAACTTTTTTTCCACAACGCATTCACAGACAAAATGGATGTCAAATTCTATGTGTTTTGTACGTGCATCTAGTATCAGATTGTGTTACAGCATAACAACACTCATATTGTCACACACAAGTGTTGGTGTTAGATATGGAAATTTTCAGGTCACGAAGCAATGATTCAATCAAAAAAACTTCGGATGTAGTGTGAGCTAATGCGCGATACTCCACTTCTGCACTTGACCTTACAAGGAGAGATTGTTTCTTGGAGAACCATGCTATAAGATTGCGGCTAGGGAAGACACAAGAACTTGATGTGGATCATTGATCGTCAGAGTCACTGGCCCAATCTGAATCACTGTAAGCACAAAGTGAGAATTTTTGGAGGTTGAAAATTGAATTCAGAATGAGGCCATGATTGCATTTGTCACTCAAATCTACTTACCCGTGCATAAGGATATTCCTCCAAATTAACCTTATATAACATTGTTCTCTCTTCTTTAACAAATGTTTTATCTTTAATGTCTATTTCAAAAATATATATCCTTTAAAAATTTGATAAGTGTATCTTTAACGTTTATTTAAAAAAAAATCAAAAATAATTTTAAAGGTATATATTGTTGATTAAAACATGTACTTCAACGATTTTATAAAATAATTTAAAAATTTTAGTAGTGGTTTATTCCAATTATAAATATAATTATTAATCCTACTAATATTATTATTGATCTAAATAATATTACTCCTATATCATATGTAAATAAAAATAATATTTATATACAGGAAAGAATCTATTATTATTTTAAATGGTTTTATATACGAATAATGATACTTATGATTTAAATATTTTTGATCCAAAACTAATATACAGAAAAAATATAATTAATTTAGATATTTTTATATAAGAAAAATTGTATTTATGATCAAAAAATTTAATATTAACTAGAATATAAAATTACTGATGAAAATATTTAATATTAATGGGAACATGAAGTTACAAATAAAAATATTGAATATTAACGGAAACATGAAGTCGCTGATAAAAATATTAAAAATTAATGGGTATGTGAAGTTACAGATCAAAGCATTGAATATTAACGAGAACATGAAGTTACTGATCAAAATATTGAATATTAACTGGAACATGAAGTTTCTGATGAAAATATTCAACAAGAATATGAAGTTATGATCAAAATATTGAACATTAACGGGAACATTAAATTACTTATCAAATTATTGAATATTAATAGAACAACTTTACTATTAGTTTAAATATTTTTTACAAAAATTCCAAAACAAAAATAATATTTATATAAAAAAATATATTGATCATTCAAATATTTTTTATATATGGGAAGAATTATAGAGACTAACTTATTAAATTTTTTTCAAAAAATTTATTTTTATTTTATTATATATTAAAAACAAATGTGCGTATCATATCAGTACCCGTGCGAACGCACGAATATCCTACTAGTTAAAAAAACTAAAAATATGTATATATTAAATTACCGAACTAACATCAAGTTAAACCTTAAAATCTTAAACACATATCTATTCCAATTTAATGTATTCTCCAATTTTAATTATCTTTCTAAATAATGTCAAGCAAGTTGTTGAAAGACAAAATGCTAATAAATGAAACAATATGAGTAATCATATAATTTATATAATTTATTTCTGAGAATTAAAACCTATAATCACTTTTCAACCTACAACAAACTTATAATTAAAGGTATCAAAATATGACAATTGTGGAGAGGATTTTTCTTCATCCATGTGCATTTTTTTCTTAGTCAATACATTCTTCCACACTTATCACATTCATATTTCTGTTCAATATACTTAGACAAAATATGTTAAATCATAGTAAAAATTTATCCTAATATGCTAAATATAACACTTTAAATTCATCAATAGTGTAAAATATTTAATTAAGTATAAAACTAAAATATTAATTTATAATCATAAACTTCTATCAAAATAGCCTAACTAAATAAAAAAAAAAAATCTTATTTTATAAACTTAAAAACAATGAAACAAACAAAATAACAACAACAAAAAAACAAACTCACATAATTAAATTGCAAACTAAGATCATGGTTTAGTCAATAATGATATAAACTAAAGTTTAAAATCAATGATTTTTTAATTTTAGATTTAAAATTTTTAAAAGAATACGTTTTATCATAAAAAAAATTGAAGTAAAAACCAAAAAATATTTAAAAGGATTTTTTTTAACGAGAAATTAATTAAATTTAAAATTTATTTGATATTTTTAAAATTCTAAAAAAATATTTTGTTGTTTAGAAAAGAATTTAGAAGTTGAGACTTAAATTAGCATATGAGATTAATCTACATAAAGTACACTAACTTTGTCAAAGATATTTTATAATAATTTTTATTATTTTTAATTTTAATGATATTTCAAATAATTATATTTTAACATTTTATTTTAGGCTATCACTTTTAACTTTTAAAAGTTATTCTATATCTAAAATTTGAATAAGTTATGAAGGAGTAATGATTCACAAAGATGAAATAAATAAATAAAATAAATAAATGATGAAATTGAGAGGAAGATAGAAGAATGGTGCTTTTTTAAAAGTTAAAATTGTTGGGTAAATGAAATTATAAACATATAATTAATCTAACTAAAATTAGTATTAATAATAATTATTATATAAAAATAAAAATTAACTTATGTATTATACATAAAAAATAAATTCATGTTATTTTATTTTTATTGATGTCTTGTAATTATTTTGAATTTATTAAAACAAAACAAATCTTTTAAGCAAAATTTTCCAAAATTTTATGAAAAGTAAAATAAACCATTTTTTTAACTTTTTTTTTTCTCTCTCTATGTATTTTTTTTATTTCAATAATTCTCTATCTAAGCATTCTACTCCTCAAAATAATATCTATTGCTTCCTCACATACTACCAACTTATATAGAGGATGAATGTTGCCAAATTGATGGTACCAATAAGCACCATATAATATATGCATGCGTTCAAATGGTTGTTGGGAGGAAACATTAGTGTGTTTGGAATTTGGGTAGTAGTTGGGAGAGAATAATGAAAAACGTGATGTTTAGAGGTTAGTACAAAAAATGATGTTTAAGGATGGAAACTAACATGAAGAATATAAAAGTTTTTGCTTGATCCAAAATACCTAACTGCTTATCGGGTTTTAGAATTTAATTGTATGGAATTGCCCGATACATCATACATATTTTTCGTATATTTTATAAGTTTGTGAAGTTGTTTTTGTTCGAAAAATAAAATTTGCATGCTTCTTTTACAATGTTATGCATCAAATATTCAAATAAGGAGTTCCAGATAATAAAATTCGAATAAACTCTTCTTTTTCCTTCTATCATATAATTTCTTAATACAAAAGAGAAAATATTTCAACTATCACTCTTTGCGTGAGAGTTATTATTATTTAGCCAAAATACTTCAATTGCTACTCATACTCATTTAAACTATTTAAGTTAATTGTTAGACGAGATAATTGATTCTCCATTGATGAACATGATTATGCATGAGAAAGATGATGAACATACATATAATCGATCAAGTTTTTTGCTTAATACATTTGTGGTATTCTTATTACCTTGAATCAACCATAACCTTACACATTTATACAAAGATTAAGTTAGTTATGATCTTAACTGACTTTATGCACACTCTAAGTACCTTAAAATGCACCTAAACTAAATTATCATACATCGGCACTCTCTTTACTATTTTAAATTTTAATACATCCCCTCAAATTCATGATGGTTTGTCACATACAATCTTGAGTTTGTCTCAAAAATTGTAAAACATATTGGAACGGAGACGCTTGGTAAAGATGTCTACAAGTTGTGCTTGAGTTGGAACATTTTGTATTTGTAACTTTTTTTCCACAACGCATTCACAGACAAAATGGATGTCAAATTCTATGTGTTTTGTACGTGCATCTAGTATCAGATTGTGTTACAGCATAACAACACTCATATTGTCACACACAAGTGTTGGTGTTAGATATGGAAATTTTCAGGTCACGAAGCAATGATTCAATCAAAAAAACTTCGGATGTAGTGTGAGCTAATGCGCGATACTCCACTTCTGCACTTGACCTTACAAGGAGAGATTGTTTCTTGGAGAACCATGCTATAAGATTGCGGCTAGGGAAGACACAAGAACTTGATGTGGATCATTGATCGTCAGAGTCACTGGCCCAATCTGAATCACTGTAAGCACAAAGTGAGAATTTTTGGAGGTTGAAAATTGAATTCAGAATGAGGCCATGATTGCATTTGTCACTCAAATCTACTTACCCGTGCATAAGGATATTCCTCCAAATTAACCTTATATAACATTGTTCTCTCTTCTTTAACAAATGTTTTATCTTTAATGTCTATTTCAAAAATATATATCCTTTAAAAATTTGATAAGTGTATCTTTAACGTTTATTTAAAAAAAAATCAAAAATAATTTTAAAGGTATATATTGTTGATTAAAACATGTACTTCAACGATTTTATAAAATAATTTAAAAATTTTAGTAGTGGTTTATTCCAATTATAAATATAATTATTAATCCTACTAATATTATTATTGATCTAAATAATATTACTCCTATATCATATGTAAATAAAAATAATATTTATATACAGGAAAGAATCTATTATTATTTTAAATAGTTTTATATACGAATAATGATACTTATGATTTAAATATTTTTGATCCAAAACTAATATACATAAAAAATATAATTAATTTAGATATTTTTATATAAGAAAAATTGTATTTATGATCAAAAAATTTAATATTAACTAGAATATAAAATTACTGATGAAAATATTTAATATTAATGGGAACATGAAGTTACAAATAAAAATATTGAATATTAACGGAAACATGAAGTCGCTGATAAAAATATTAAAAATTAATGGGTATGTGAAGTTACAGATCAAAGCATTGAATATTAATGAGAACATGAAGTTACTGATCAAAATATTGAATATTAACTGGAACATGAAGTTTCTGATGAAAATATTCAACAAGAACATGAAGTTATGATCAAAATATTGAACATTAACGGGAACATTAAATTACTTATCAAATTATTGAATATTAATAGAACAACTTTACTATTAGTTTAAATATTTTTTACAAAAATTCCAAAACAAAAATAATATTTATATAAAAAAATATATTGATCATTCAAATATTTTTTATATATGGGAAGAATTATAGAGACTAACTTATTAATTTTTTTAAAAAAAATTTATTTTTATTTTATTATATATTAAAAACAAATGTGCGTATCATATCAGTACCCGTGCGAACGCACGAATATCCTACTAATTAAAAAAACTAAAAATATGTATATATTAAATTACCGAACTAACATCAATTCAACTATAGTTAAACCTTAAAATCTTAAACACATATCTATTCCAATTTAATGTATGCTCCAATTTTAATTACCTTTCTAAATAATGTCAAGCAAGTTGTTGAAAGACAAAATGCTAATAAATGAAACAATATGAGTAATCATATAATTTATATAATTTATTTCTGAGAATTAAAACCTATAATCACTTTTCAACCTACAACAAACTTATAATTAAAGGTATCAAAATATGACAATTGTGGAGAGGATTTTTCTTCATCCATGTGCATTTTTTTCTTAGTCAATACATTCTTCCACACTTATCACATTCATATTTCTGTTCAATATACTTAGACAAAATATGTTAAATCATAGTAAAAATTTATCCTAATATGCTAAATATAACACTTTAAATTCATCAATAGTGTAAAATATTTAATTAAGTATAAAACTAAAATATTAATTTATAATCATAAACTTCTATCAAAATAGCCTAACTAAATAAAAAAAAAATCTTATTTTATAAACTTAAAAACAATGAAACAAACAAAATAACAACAACAAAAAAACAAACTCACATAATTAAATTGCAAACTAAGATCATGGTTTAGTCAATAATGATATAAACTAAAGTTTAAAATCAATGATTTTTTAATTTTAGATTTAAAATTTTTAAAAGAATACGTTTTATCATAAAAAAAATTGAAGTAAAAACCAAAAAATATTTAAAAGGATTTTTTTTAACGAGAAATTAATTAAATTTAAAATTTATTTGATATTTTTAAAATTCTAAAAAAATATTTTGTTGTTTAGAAAATAATTTAGAAGTTGAGACTTAAATTAGCATATGAGATTAATCTACATAAAGTACACTAACTTTGTCAAAGATATTTTATAATAATTTTTATTATTTTTAATTTTAATGATATTTCAAATAATTATATTTTAACATTTTATTTTAGGCTATCACTTTTAACTTTTAAAAGTTATTCTATATCTAAAATTTGAATAAGTTATGAAGGAGTAATGATTCACAAAGATGAAATAAATAAATAAAATAAATAAATGATGAAATTGAGAGGAAGATAGAAGAATGGTGCTTTTTTAAAAGTTAAAATTGTTGGGTAAATGAAATTATAAACATATAATTAATCTAACTAAAATTAGTATTAATAATAATTATTATATAAAAATAAAAATTAACTTATGTATTATACATAAAAAATAAATTCATGTTATTTTATTTTTATTGATGTCTTGTAATTATTTTGAATTTATTAAAACAAAACAAATCTTTTAAGCAAAATTTTCCAAAATTTTATGAAAAGTAAAATAAACCATTTTTTTAACTTTTTTTTTTCTCTCTCTCTATGTATTTTTTTTATTTCAATAATTCTCTATCTAAGCATTCTACTCCTCAAAATAATATCTATTGCTTCCTCGCATACTACCAACTTATATAGAGGATGAATGTTGCCAAATTGATGGTACCAATAAGCACCATATAATATATGCATGCGTTCAAATGGTTGTTGGGAGGAAACATTAGTATGTTTGGAATTTGGATAGTAGTTGGGAGAGAATAATGAAAAACGTGATGTTTAGAGGTTAGTACAAAAAATGATGTTTAAGGATGGAAACTAACATGAAGAATATAAAAGTTTTTGCTTGATCCAAAATACCTAACTGCTTATCGGGTTTTAGAATTTAATTGTATGGAATTGCCCGATACATCATACATATTTTTCGTATATTTTATAAGTTTGTGAAGTTGTTTTTGTTCGAAAAATAAAATTTGCATGCTTCTTTTACAATGTTATGCATCAAATATTCAAATAAGGAGTTCCAGATAATAAAATTCGAATAAACTCTTTTTTTTCCTTCTATCATATAATTTCTTAATACAAAAGAGAAAATATTTCAACTATCACTCTTTGCGTGAGAGTTATTATTATTTAGCCAAAATACTTCAATTGCTACTCATACTCATTTAAACTATTTAAGTTAATTGTTAGACGAGATAATTGATTCTCCATTGATGAACATGATTATGCATGAGAAAGATGATGAACATACATATAATCGATCAAGTTTTTTGCTTAATACATTTGTGGTATTCTTATTACCTTGAATCAACCATAACCTTACACATTTATACAAAGATTAAGTTAGTTATGATCTTAACTGACTTCATGCACACTCTAAGTACCTTAAAATGCACCTAAACTAACTTATCATACATCGGCACTCTCTTTACTATTTTAAATTTTAATACATCCCCTCAAATTCATGATGGTTTGTCACATACAATCTTGAGTTTGTCTCAAAAATTGTAAAACATATTGGAACGGAGACGCTTGGTAAAGATGTCTACAAGTTGTGCTTGAGTTGGAACATTTTGTATTTGTAACTTTTTTTCCACAACGCATTCACAGACAAAATGGATGTCAAATTCTATGTGTTTTGTACGTGCATCTAGTATCAGATTGTGTTACAGCATAACAACACTCATATTGTCACACACAAGTGTTGGTGTTAGATATGGAAATTTTCAGGTCACGAAGCAATGATTCAATCAAAAAAACTTCGGATGTAGTGTGAGCTAATGCGCGATACTCCACTTCTGCACTTGACCTTACAAGGAGAGATTGTTTCTTGGAGAACCATGCTATAAGATTGCGGCTAGGGAAGACACAAGAACTTGATGTGGATCATTGATCGTCAGAGTCACTGGCCCAATCTGAATCACTGTAAGCACAAAGTGAGAATTTTTGGAGGTTGAAAATTGAATTCAGAATGAGGCCATGATTGCATTTGTCACTCAAATCTACTTACCCGTGCATAAGGATATTCCTCCAAATTAACCTTATATAACATTGTTCTCTCTTCTTTAACAAATGTTTTATCTTTAATGTCTATTTCAAAAATATATATCCTTTAAAAATTTGATAAGTGTATCTTTAACGTTTATTTAAAAAAAAATCAAAAATAATTTTAAAGGTATATATTGTTGATTAAAACATGTACTTCAACGATTTTATAAAATAATTTAAAAATTTTAGTAGTGGTTTATTCCAATTATAAATATAATTATTAATCCTACTAATATTATTATTGATCTAAATAATATTACTCCTATATCATATGTAAATAAAAATAATATTTATATACAGGAAAGAATCTATTATTATTTTAAATGGTTTTATATACGAATAATGATACTTATGATTTAAATATTTTTGATCCAAAACTAATATATAGAAAAAATATAATTAATTTAGATATTTTTATATAAGAAAAATTGTATTTATGATCAAAAAATTTAATATTAACTAGAATATAAAATTACTGATGAAAATATTTAATATTAATGGGAACATGAAGTTACAAATAAAAATATTGAATATTAACGGAAACATGAAGTCGCTGATAAAAATATTAAAAATTAATGGGTATGTGAAGTTACAGATCAAAGCATTGAATATTAATGAGAACATGAAGTTACTGATCAAAATATTGAATATTAACTGGAACATGAAGTTTCTGATGAAAATATTCAACAAGAACATGAAGTTATGATCAAAATATTGAACATTAACGGGAACATTAAATTACTTATCAAATTATTGAATATTAATAGAACAACTTTACTATTAGTTTAAATATTTTTTACAAAAATTCCAAAACAAAAATAATATTTATATAAAAAAATATATTGATCATTCAAATATTTTTTATATATGAGAAGAATTATAGAGACTAACTTATTAAATTTTTTAAAAAAAATTTATTTTTATTTTATTATATATTAAAAACAAATGTGCGTATCATATCAGTACCCGTGCGAACGCACAAATATCCTACTAGTTAAAAAAACTAAAAATATGTATATATTAAATTACCGAACTAACATCAATTCAACTATAGTTAAACCTTTAAATCTTAAACACATATCTATTCCAATTTAATGTATGCTCCAATTTTAATTATCTTTCTAAATAATGTCAAGCAAGTTGTTGAAAGACAAAATGCTAATAAATGAAACAATATGAGTAATCATATAATTTATATAATTTATTTCTGAGAATTAAAACCTATAATCACTTTTCAACCTACAACAAACTTATAATTAAAGGTATCAAAATATGACAATTGTGGAGCGGATTTTTCTTCATCCATATGCATTTTTTTCTTAGTCAATACATTCTTCCACACTTATCACATTCATATTTCTGTTCAATATACTTAGACAAAATATGTTAAATCATAGTAAAAATTTATCCTAATATGCTAAATATAACACTTTAAATTCATCAATAGTGTAAAATATTTAATTAAGTATAAAACTAAAATATTAATTTATAATCATAAACTTCTATCAAAATAGCCTAACTAAATAAAAAAAAAATCTTATTTTATAAACTTAAAAACAATGAAACAAACAAAATAACAACAACAAAAAAACAAACTCACATAATTAAATTGCAAACTAAGATCATGGTTTAGTCAATAATGATATAAACTAAAGTTTAAAATCAATGATTTTTTAATTTTAGATTTAAAATTTTTAAAAGAATACGTTTTATCATAAAAAAAATTGAAGTAAAAACCAAAAAATATTTAAAAGGATTTTTTTTAACGAGAAATTAATTAAATTTAAAATTTATTTGATATTTTTAAAATTCTAAAAAAATATTTTGTTGTTTAGAAAAGAATTTAGAAGTTGAGACTTAAATTAGCATATGAGATTAATCTACATAAAGTACACTAACTTTGTCAAAGATATTTTATAATAATTTTTATTATTTTTAATTTTAATGATATTTCAAATAATTATATTTTAACATTTTATTTTAGGCTATCACTTTTAACTTTTAAAAGTTATTCTATATCTAAAATTTGAATAAGTTATGAAGGAGTAATGATTCACAAAGATGAAATAAATAAATAAAATAAATAAATGATGAAATTGAGAGGAAGATAGAAGAATGGTGCTTTTTTAAAAGTTAAAATTGTTGGGTAAATGAAATTATAAACATATAATTAATCTAACTAAAATTAGTATTAATAATAATTATTATATAAAAATAAAAATTAACTTATGTATTATACATAAAAAATAAATTCATGTTATTTTATTTTTATTGATGTCTTGTAATTATTTTGAATTTATTAAAACAAAACAAATCTTTTAAGCAAAATTTTCCAAAATTTTATGAAAAGTAAAATAAACCATTTTTTTAACTTTTTTTTTCTCTCTCTATGTATTTTTTTTATTTCAATAATTCTCTATCTAAGCATTCTACTCCTCAAAATAATATCTATTGCTTCCTCACATACTACCAACTTATATAGAGGATGAATGTTGCCAAATTGATGGTACCAATAAGCACCATATAATATATGCATGCGTTCAAATGGTTGTTGGGAGGAAACATTAGTGTGTTTGGAATTTGGATAGTAGTTGGGAGAGAATAATGAAAAACGTGATGTTTAGAGGTTAGTACAAAAAATGATGTTTAAGGATGGAAACTAACATGAAGAATATAAAAGTTTTTGCTTGATCCAAAATACCTAACTGCTTATCGGGTTTTAGAATTTAATTGTATGGAATTGCCCGATACATCATACATATTTTTCGTATATTTTATAAGTTTGTGAAGTTGTTTTTGTTCGAAAAATAAAATTTGCATGCTTCTTTTACAATGTTATGCATCAAATATTCAAATAAGGAGTTCCAGATAATAAAATTCGAATAAACTCTTCTTTTTCCTTCTATCATATAATTTCTTAATACAAAAGAGAAAATATTTCAACTATCACTCTTTACGTGAGAGTTATTATTATTTAGCCAAAATACTTCAATTGCTACTCATACTCATTTAAACTATTTAAGTTAATTGTTAGACGAGATAATTGATTCTCCATTGATGAACATGATTATGCATGAGAAAGATGATGAACATACATATAATCGATCAAGTTTTTTGCTTAATACATTTGTGGTATTCTTATTACCTTGAATCAACCATAACCTTACGCATTTATACAAAGATTAAGTTAGTTATGATCTTAACTGACTTCATGCACACTCTAAGTACCTTAAAATGCACCTAAACTAACTTATCATACATCGGCACTCTCTTTACTATTTTAAATTTTAATACATCCCCTCAAATTCATGATGGTTTGTCACATACAATCTTGAGTTTGTCTCAAAAATTGTAAAACATATTGGAATGGAGACGCTTGGTAAAGATGTCTACAAGTTGTGCTTGAGTTGGAACATTTTGTATTTGTAACTTTTTTTCCACAACGCATTCACAGACAAAATGGATGTCAAGTTCTATGTGTTTTGTACGTGCATCTAGTATCAGATTGTGTTACAGCATAACAACACTCATATTGTCACACACAAGTGTTGGTGTTAGATATGGAAATTTTCAGGTCACGAAGCAATGATTCAATCAAAAAAACTTCGGATGTAGTGTGAGCTAATGCGCGATACTCCACTTCTGCACTTGACCTTACAAGGAGAGATTGTTTCTTGGAGAACCATGCTATAAGATTGCGGCTAGGGAAGACACAAGATCTTGATGTGGATCATTGATCGTCAAAGTCACTGGCCCAATCTGAATCACTGTAAGCACAAAGTGAGAATTTTTGGAGGTTGAAAATTGAATTCAGAATGAGGCCATGCTTGCATTTGTCACTCAAATCTACTTACCCGTGCATAAGGATATTTCTCCAAATTAACCTTATATAACATTGTTCTCTCTTCTTTAACAAATGTTTTATCTTTAATGTCTATTTCAAAAATATATATCCTTTAAAAATTTGATAAGTGTATCTTTAACGTTTATTTAAAAAAAAATCAAAAATAATTTTAAAGGTATATATTGTTGATTAAAACATGTACTTCAACGATTTTATAAAATAATTTAAAAATTTTAGTAGTGGTTTATTCCAATTATAAATATAATTATTAATCCTACTAATATTATTATTGATCTAAATAATATTACTCCTATATCATATGTAAATAAAAATAATATTTATATACAGGAAAGAATCTATTATTATTTTAAATGGTTTTATATACGAATAATGATACTTATGATTTAAATATTTTTGATCCAAAACTAATATACAGAAAAAATATAATTAATTTAGATATTTTTATATAAGAAAAATTGTATTTATGATCAAAAAATTTAATATTAACTAGAATATAAAATTACTGATGAAAATATTTAATATTAATGGGAACATGAAGTTACAAATAAAAATATTGAATATTAACGGAAACATGAAGTCGCTGATAAAAATATTAAAAATTAATGGGTATGTGAAGTTACAGATCAAAGCATTGAATATTAATGAGAACATGAAGTTACTGATCAAAATATTGAATATTAACTGGAACATGAAGTTTCTGATGAAAATATTCAACAAGAACATGAAGTTATGATCAAAATATTGAACATTAACGGGAACATTAAATTACTTATCAAATTATTGAATATTAATAGAACAACTTTACTATTAGTTTAAATATTTTTTACAAAAATTCCAAAACAAAAATAATATTTATATAAAAAAATATATTGATCATTCAAATATTTTTTATATATGGGAAGAATTATAGAGACTAACTTATTAAATTTTAAAAAAAAAATTTATTTTCATTTTATTATATATTAAAAACAAATGTGCGTATCATATCAGTACCCGTGCGAACACACGAATATCCTACTAGTTAAAAAAAACTAAAAATATGTATATATTAAATTACCGATCTAACATCAATTCAACTATAGTTAAACCTTTAAATCTTAAACACATATCTATTCCAATTTAATGTATGCTCCAATTTTAATTATCTTTCTAAATAATGTCAAGCAAGTTGTTGAAAGACAAAATGCTAATAAATGAAACAATATGAGTAATCATATAATTTATATAATTTATTTCTGAGAATTAAAACCTATAATCACTTTTCAACCTACAACAAACTTATAATTAAAGGTATCAAAATATGACAATTGTGGAGAGGATTTTTCTTCATCCATGTGCATTTTTTTCTTAGTCAATACATTCTTCCACACTTATCACATTCATATTTCTGTTCAATATACTTAGACAAAATATGTTAAATCATAGTAAAAATTTATCCTAATATGCTAAATATAACACTTTAAATTCATCAATAGTGTAAAATATTTAATTAAGTATAAAACTAAAATATTAATTTATAATCATAAACTTCTATCAAAATAGCCTAACTAAATAAAAAAAAAATCTTATTTTATAAACTTAAAAACAATGAAACAAACAAAATAACAACAACAAAAAAACAAACTCACATAATTAAATTGCAAACTAAGATCATGGTTTAGTCAATAATGATATAAACTAAAGTTTAAAATCAATGATTTTTTAATTTTAGATTTAAAATTTTTAAAAGAATACGTTTTATCATAAAAAAAATTGAAGTAAAAACCAAAAAATATTTAAAAGGATTTTTTTTAACGAGAAATTAATTAAATTTAAAATTTATTTGATATTTTTAAAATTCTAAAAAAATATTTTGTTGTTTAGAAAAGAATTTAGAAGTTGAGACTTAAATTAGCATATGAGATTAATCTACATAAAGTACACTAACTTTGTCAAAGATATTTTATAATAATTTTTATTATTTTTAATTTTAATGATATTTCAAATAATTATATTTTAACATTTTATTTTAGGCTATCACTTTTAACTTTTAAAAGTTATTCTATATCTAAAATTTGAATAAGTTATGAAGGAGTAATGATTCACAAAGATGAAATAAATAAATAAAATAAATAAATGATGAAATTGAGAGGAAGATAGAAGAATGGTGCTTTTTTAAAAGTTAAAATTGTTGGGTAAATGAAATTATAAACATATAATTAATCTAACTAAAATTAGTATTAATAATAATTATTATATAAAAATAAAAATTAACTTATGTATTATACATAAAAAATAAATTCATGTTATTTTATTTTTATTGATGTCTTGTAATTATTTTGAATTTATTAAAACAAAACAAATCTTTTAAGCAAAATTTTCCAAAATTTTATGAAAAGTAAAATAAACCATTTTTTTAACTTTTTTTTTTCTCTCTCTATGTATTTTTTTTATTTCAATAATTCTCTATCTAAGCATTCTACTCCTCAAAATAATATCTATTGCTTCCTCACATACTACCAACTTATATAGAGGATGAATGTTGCCAAATTGATGGTACCAATAAGCACCATATAATATATGCATGCGTTCAAATGGTTGTTGGGAGGAAACATTAGTGTGTTTGGAATTTGGGTAGTAGTTGGGAGAGAATAATGAAAAACGTGATGTTTAGAGGTTAGTACAAAAAATGATGTTTAAGGATGGAAACTAACATGAAGAATATAAAAGTTTTTGCTTGATCCAAAATACCTAACTGCTTATCGGGTTTTAGAATTTAATTGTATGGAATTGCCCGATACATCATACATATTTTTCGTATATTTTATAAGTTTGTGAAGTTGTTTTTGTTCGAAAAATAAAATTTGCATGCTTCTTTTACAATGTTATGCATCAAATATTCAAATAAGGAGTTCCAGATAATAAAATTCGAATAAACTCTTCTTTTTCCTTCTATCATATAATTTCTTAATACAAAAGAGAAAATATTTCAACTATCACTCTTTGCGTGAGAGTTATTATTATTTAGCCAAAATACTTCAATTGCTACTCATACTCATTTAAACTATTTAAGTTAATTGTTAGACGAGATAATTGATTCTCCATTGATGAACATGATTATGCATGAGAAAGATGATGAACATACATATAATCGATCAAGTTTTTTGCTTAATACATTTGTGGTATTCTTATTACCTTGAATCAACCATAACCTTACACATTTATACAAAGATTAAGTTAGTTATGATCTTAACTGACTTCATGCACACTCTAAGTACCTTAAAATGCACCTAAACTAACTTATCATACATCGGCACTCTCTTTACTATTTTAAATTTTAATACATCCCCTCAAATTCATGATGGTTTGTCACATACAATCTTGAGTTTGTCTCAAAAATTGTAAAACATATTGGAACGGAGACGCTTGGTAAAGATGTCTACAAGTTGTGCTTGAGTTGGAACATTTTGTATTTGTAACTTTTTTTCCACAACGCATTCACAGACAAAATGGATGTCAAGTTCTATGTGTTTTGTACGTGCATCTAGTATCAGATTGTGTTACAGCATAACAACACTCATATTGTCACACACAAGTGTTGGTGTTAGATATGGAAATTTTCAGGTCACGAAGCAATGATTCAATCAAAAAAACTTCGGATGTAGTGTGAGCTAATGCGCGATACTCCACTTCTGCACTTGACCTTACAAGGAGAGATTGTTTCTTGGAGAACCATGCTATAAGATTGCGGCTAGGGAAGACACAAGAACTTGATGTGGATCATTGATCGTCAGAGTCACTGGCCCAATCTGAATCACTGTAAGCACAAAGTGAGAATTTTTGGAGGTTGAAAATTGAATTCAGAATGAGGCCATGATTGCATTTGTCACTCAAATCTACTTACCCGTGCATAAGGATATTCCTCCAAATTAACCTTATATAACATTGTTCTCTCTTCTTTAACAAATGTTTTATCTTTAATGTCTATTTCAAAAATATATATCCTTTAAAAATTTGATAAGTGTATCTTTAACGTTTATTTAAAAAAAAATCAAAAATAATTTTAAAGGTATATATTGTTGATTAAAACATGTACTTCAACGATTTTATAAAATAATTTAAAAATTTTAGTAGTGGTTTATTCCAATTATAAATATAATTATTAATCCTACTAATATTATTATTGATCTAAATAATATTACTCCTATATCATATGTAAATAAAAATAATATTTATATACAGGAAAGAATCTATTATTATTTTAAATGGTTTTATATACGAATAATGATACTTATGATTTAAATATTTTTGATCCAAAACTAATATACAGAAAAAATATAATTAATTTAGATATTTTTATATAAGAAAAATTGTATTTATGATCAAAAAATTTAATATTAACTAGAATATAAAATTACTGATGAAAATATTTAATATTAATGGGAACATGAAGTTACAAATAAAAATATTGAATATTAACGGAAACATGAAGTCGCTGATAAAAATATTAAAAATTAATGGGTATGTGAAGTTACAGATCAAAGCATTGAATATTAATGAGAACATGAAGTTACTGATCAAAATATTGAATATTAACTGGAACATGAAGTTTCTGATGAAAATATTCAACAAGAACATGAAGTTATGATCAAAATATTGAACATTAACGGGAACATTAAATTACTTATCAAATTATTGAATATTAATAGAACAACTTTACTATTAGTTTAAATATTTTTTACAAAAATTCCAAAACAAAAATAATATTTATATAAAAAAATATATTGATCATTCAAATATTTTTTATATATGGGAAGAATTATAGAGACTAACTTATTAAATTTTTAAAAAAAAATTTATTTTCATTTTATTATATATTAAAAACAAATGTGCGTATCATATCAGTACCCGTGCGAACGCACGAATATCCTACTAGTTAAAAAAAACTAAAAATATGTATATATTAAATTACCGATCTAACATCAATTCAACTATAGTTAAACCTTTAAATCTTAAACACATATCTATTCCAATTTAATGTATGCTCCAATTTTAATTATCTTTCTAAATAATGTCAAGCAAGTTGTTGAAAGACAAAATGCTAATAAATGAAACAATATGAGTAATCATATAATTTATATAATTTATTTCTGAGAATTAAATCCTATATTCACTTTTCAACCTACAACAAACTTATAATTAAAGGTATCAAAATATGACAATTGTGGAGAGGATTTTTCTTCATCCATGTGCATTTTTTTCTTAGTCAATACATTCTTCCACACTTATCACATTCATATTTCTGTTCAATATACTTAGACAAAATATGTTAAATCATAGTAAAAATTTATCCTAATATGCTAAATATAACACTTTGAATTCAACAATAGTGTAAAATATTTAATTAAGTATAAAACTAAAATATTAATTTATAATCATAAACTTCTATCAAAATAGCCTAACTAAATAAAAAAAAATCTTATTTTATAAACTTAAAAACAATGAAACAAACAAAATAACAACAACAAAAAAACAAACTCACATAATTAAATTGCAAACTAAGATCATGGTTTAGTCAATAATGATATAAACTAAAGTTTAAAATCAATGATTTTTTAATTTTAGATTTAAATTTTTTAAAAGAATACGTTTTATCATAAAAAAAATTGAAGTAAAAACCAAAAAATATTTAAAAGGATTTTTTTTAACGAGAAATTAATTAAATTTAAAATTTATTTGATATTTTTAAAATTCTAAAAAAATATTTTGTTGTTTAGAAAAGAATTTAGAAGTTGAGACTTAAATTAGCATATGAGATTAATCTACATAAAGTACACTAACTTTGTCAAAGATATTTTATAATAATTTTTATTATTTTTAATTTTAATGATATTTCAAATAATTATATTTTAACATTTTATTTTAGGCTATCACTTTTAACTTTTAAAAGTTATTCTATATCTAAAATTTGAATAAGTTATGAAGGAGTAATGATTCACAAAGATGAAATAAATAAATAAAATAAATAAATGATGAAATTGAGAGGAAGATATAAGAATGGTGCTTTTTTAAAAGTTAAAATTGTTGGGTAAATGAAATTATAAACATATAATTAATCTAACTAAAATTAGTATTAATAATAATTATTATATAAAAATAAAAATTAACTTATGTATTATACATAAAAAATAAATTCATGTTATTTTATTTTTATTGATGTCTTGTAATTATTTTGAATTTATTAAAACAAAACAAATCTTTTAAGCAAAATTTTCCAAAATTTTATGAAAAGTAAAATAAACCATTTTTTTAACTTTTTTTTTCTCTCTCTATGTATTTTTTTTATTTCAATAATTCTCTATCTAAGCATTCTACTCCTCAAAATAATATCTATTGCTTCCTCACATACTACCAACTTATATAGAGGATGAATGTTGCCAAATTGATGGTACCAATAAGCACCATATAATATATGCATGCGTTCAAATGGTTGTTGGGAGGAAACATTAGTGTGTTTGGAATTTGGATAGTAGTTGGGAGAGAATAATGAAAAACGTGATGTTTAGATGTTAGTACAAAAAATGATGTTTAAGGATGGAAACTAACATGAAGAATATAAAAGTTTTTGCTTGATCCAAAATACCTAACTGCTTATCGGGTTTTAGAATTTAATTGTATGGAATTGCCCGATACATCATACATATTTTTCGTATACTTTATAAGTTTGTGAAGTTGTTTTTGTTCGAAAAATAAAATTTGCATGCTTCTTTTACAATGTTATGCATCAAATATTCAAATAAGGAGTTCCAGATAATAAAATTCGAATAAACTCTTCTTTTTCCTTCTATCATATAATTTCTTAATACAAAAGAGAAAATATTTCAACTATCACTCTTTGCGTGAGAGTTATTATTATTTAGCCAAAATACTTCAATTGCTACTCATACTCATTTAAACTATTTAAGTTAATTGTTAGACGAGATAATTGATTCTCCATTGATGAACATGATTATGCATGAGAAAGATGATGAACATACATATAATCGATCAAGTTTTTTGCTTAATACATTTGTGGTATTCTTATTACCTTGAATCAACCATAACCTTACACATTTATACAAAGATTAAGTTAGTTATGATCTTAACTGACTTCATGCACACTCTAAGTACCTTAAAATGCACCTAAACTAACTTATCATACATCGGCACTCTCTTTACTATTTTAAATTTTAATACATCCCCTCAAATTCATGATGGTTTGTCACATACAATCTTGAGTTTGTCTCAAAAATTGTAAAACATATTGGAACGGAGATGCTTGGTAAAGATGTCTACAAGTTGTGCTTGAGTTGGAACATTTTGTATTTGTAACTTTTTTTCCACAACGCATTCACAGACAAAATGGATGTCAAATTCTATGTGTTTTGTACGTGCATCTAGTATCAAATTGTGTTACAGCATAACAACACTCATATTGTCACACACAAGTGTTGGTGTTAGATATGGAAATTTTCAGGTCACGAAGCAATGATTCAATCAAAAAAACTTCGGATGTAGTGTGGCTAATGCGCGATACTCCACTTCTGCAATTGACCTTACAAGGAGAGATTGTTTCTTGGAGAACCATGGTATAAGATTGCGGCTAGGGAAGACACAAGAACTTGATGTGGATCATTGATCGTCAGAGTCACTGGCCCAATCTGAATCACTGTAAGCACAAAGTGAGAATTTTTGGAGGTTGAAAATTGAATTCAGAATGAGGCCATGATTGCATTTGTCACTCAAATCTACTTACCCGTGCATAAGGATATTCCTCCAAATTAACCTTATATAACATTGTTCTCTCTTCTTTAACAAATGTTTTATCTTTAATGTCTATTTCAAAAATATATATCCTTTAAAAATTTGATAAGTGTATCTTTAACGTTTATTTAAAAAAAAAATCAAAAATAATTTTAAAGGTATATATTGTTGATTAAAACATGTACTTCAACGATTTTATAAAATAATTTAAAATTCTTAGTAGTGGTTTATTCCAATTATAAATATAATTATTAATCCTACTAATATTATTATTGATCTAAATAATATTACTCCTATATCATATGTAAATAAAAATAATATTTATATACAGGAAAGAATCTATTATTATTTTAAATGGTTTTATATACGAATAATGATACTTATGATTTAAATATTTTTGATCCAAAACTAATATACAGAAAAAATATAATTAATTTAGATATTTTTATATAAGAAAAATTGTATTTATGATCAAAAAATTTAATATTAACTAGAATATAAAATTACTGATGAAAATATTTAATATTAATGGGAACATGAAGTTACAAATAAAAATATTGAATATTAACGGAAACATGAAGTCGCTGATAAAAATATTAAAAATTAATGGGTATGTGAAGTTACAGATCAAAGAATTGAATATTAATGAGAACATGAAGTTACTGATCAAAATATTGAATATTAACTGGAACATGAAGTTTCTGATGAAAATATTCAACAAGAACATGAAGTTATGATCAAAATATTGAACATTAACGGGAATATTAAATTACTTATCAAATTATTGAATATTAATAGAACAACTTTACTATTAGTTTAAATATTTTTTACAAAAATTCCAAAACAAAAATAATATTTATATAAAAAAAATATTGATCATTCAAATATTTTTTATATATGGGAAGAATTATAGAGACTAACTTATTAAATTTTTTTAAAAAAAATTATTTTTATTTTATTATATATTAAAAACAAATGTGCGTATCATATCAGTACCCGTGCGAACGCAATAATATCCTACTAGTTAAAAAAAACTAAAAATATGTATATATTAAATTACCGATCTAACATCAATTCAACTATAGTTAAACCTTTAAATCTTAAACACATATCTATTCCAATTTAATGTATGCTCCAATTTTAATTATCTTTCTAAATAATGTCAAGCAAGTTGTTGAAAGACAAAATGCTAATAAATGAAACAATATGAGTAATCATATAATTTATATAATTTATTTCTGAGAATTAAATCCTATATTCACTTTTCAACCTACAACAAACTTATAATTAAAGGTATCAAAATATGACAATTGTGGAGAGGATTTTTCTTCATCCATGTGCATTTTTTTCTTAGTCAATACATTCTTCCACACTTATCACATTCATATTTCTGTTCAATATACTTAGACAAAATATGTTAAATCATAGTAAAAATTTATCCTAATATGCTAAATATAACACTTTGAATTCAACAATAGTGTAAAATATTTAATTAAGTATAAAACTAAAATATTAATTTATAATCATAAACTTCTATCAAAATAGCCTAACTAAATAAAAAAAATCTTATTTTATAAACTTAAAAACAATGAAACAAACAAAATAACAACAACAAAAAAACAAACTCACATAATTAAATTGCAAACTAAGATCATGGTTTAGTCAATAATGATATAAACTAAAGTTTAAAATCAATGATTTTTTAATTTTAGATTTAAAATTTTTAAAAGAATACGTTTTATCATAAAAAAAATTGAAGTAAAAACCAAAAAATATTTAAAAGGATTTTTTTTAACGAGAAATTAATTAAATTTAAAATTTATTTGATATTTTTAAAATTCTAAAAAAATATTTTGTTGTTTAGAAAAGAATTTAGAAGTTGAGACTTAAATTAGCATATGAGATTAATCTACATAAAGTACACTAACTTTGTCAAAGATATTTTATAATAATTTTTATTATTTTTAATTTTAATGATATTTCAAATAATTATATTTTAACATTTTATTTTAGGCTATCACTTTTAACTTTTAAAAGTTATTCTATATCTAAAATTTGAATAAGTTATGAAGGAGTAATGATTCACAAAGATGAAATAAATAAATAAAATAAATAAATGATGAAATTGAGAGGAAGATAGAAGAATGGTGCTTTTTTAAAAGTTAAAATTGTTGGGTAAATGAAATTATAAACATATAATTAATCTAACTAAAATTAGTATTAATAATAATTATTATATAAAAATAAAAATTAACTTATGTATTATACATAAAAAATAAATTCATGTTATTTTATTTTTATTGATGTCTTGTAATTATTTTGAATTTATTAAAACAAAACAAATCTTTTAAGCAAAATTTTCCAAAATTTTATGAAAAGTAAAATAAACCATTTTTTTAACTTTTTTTTTCTCTCTCTATGTATTTTTTTTATTTCAATAATTCTCTATCTAAGCATTCTACTCCTCAAAATAATATCTATTGCTTCCTCACATACTACCAACTTATATAGAGGATGAATGTTGCCAAATTGATGGTACCAATAAGCACCATATAATATATGCATGCGTTCAAAAGGTTGTTGGGAGGAAACATTAGTGTGTTTGGAATTTGGATAGTAGTTGGGAGAGAATAATGAAAAACGTGATGTTTAGAGGTTAGTACAAAAAATGATGTTTAAGGATGGAAACTAACATGAAGAATATAAAAGTTTTTGCTTGATCCAAAATACCTAACTGCTTATCGGGTTTTAGAATTTAATTGTATGGAATTGCCCGATACATCATACATATTTTTCGTATACTTTATAAGTTTGTGAAGTTGTTTTTGTTCGAAAAATAAAATTTGCATGCTTCTTTTACAATGTTATGCATCAAATATTCAAATAAGGAGTTCCAGATAATAAAATTCGAATAAACTCTTCTTTTTCCTTCTATCATATAATTTCTTAATACAAAAGAGAAAATATTTCAACTATCACTCTTTGCGTGAGAGTTATTATTATTTAGCCAAAATACTTCAATTGCTACTCATACTCATTTAAACTATTTAAGTTAATTGTTAGACGAGATAATTGATTCTCCATTGATGAACATGATTATGCATGAGAAAGATGATGAACATACATATAATCGATCAAGTTTTTTGCTTAATACATTTGTGGTATTCTTATTACCTTGAATCAACCATAACCTTACACATTTATACAAAGATTAAGTTAGTTATGATCTTAACTGACTTCATGCACACTCTAAGTACCTTAAAATGCACCTAAACTAACTTATCATACATCGGCACTCTCTTTACTATTTTAAATTTTAATACATCCCCTCAAATTCATGATGGTTTGTCACATACAATCTTGAGTTTGTCTCAAAAATTGTAAAACATATTGGAACGGAGACGCTTGGTAAAGATGTCTACAAGTTGTGCTTGAGTTGGAACATTTTGTATTTGTAACTTTTTTTCCACAACGCATTCACAGACAAAATGGATGTCAAATTCTATGTGTTTTGTACGTGCATCTAGTATCAAATTGTGTTACAGCATAACAACACTCATATTGTCACACACAAGTGTTGGTGTTAGATATGGAAATTTTCAGGTCACGAAGCAATGATTCAATCAAAAAAACTTCGGATGTAGTGTGGCTAATGCGCGATACTCCACTTCTGCACTTGACCTTACAAGGAGAGATTATTTCTTGGAGAACCATGCTATAAGATTGCGGCTAGGGAAGACACAAGAACTTGATGTGGATCATTGATCGTCAGAGTCACTGGCCCAATCTGAATCACTGTAAGCACAAAGTGAGAATTTTTGGAGGTTGAAAATTGAATTCAGAATGAGGCCATGATTGCATTTGTCACTCAAATCTACTTACCCGTGCATAAGGATATTCCTCCAAATTAACCTTATATAACATTGTTCTCTCTTCTTTAACAAATGTTTTATCTTTAATGTCTATTTCAAAAATATATATCCTTTAAAAATTTGATAAGTGTATCTTTAACGTTTATTTAAAAAAAAATCAAAAATATTTTTAAAGGTATATATTGTTGATTAAAACATGTACTTCAACGATTTTATAAAATAATTTAAAATTCTTAGTAGTGGTTTATTCCAATTATAAATATAATTATTAATCCTACTAATATTATTATTGATCTAAATAATATTACTCCTATATCATATGTAAATAAAAATAATATTTATATACAGGAAAGAATCTATTATTATTTTAAATGGTTTTATATACGAATAATGATACTTATGATTTAAATATTTTTGATCCAAAACTAATATACAGAAAAAATATAATTAATTTAGATATTTTTATATAAGAAAAATTGTATTTATGATCAAAAAATTTAATATTAACTAGAATATAAAATTACTGATGAAAATATTTAATATTAATGGGAACATGAAGTTACAAATAAAAATATTGAATATTAACGGAAACATGAAGTCGCTGATAAAAATATTAAAAATTAATGGGTATGTGAAGTTACAGATCAAAGCATTGAATATTAATGAGAACATGAAGTTACTGATCAAAATATTGAATATTAACTGGAACATGAAGTTTCTGATGAAAATATTCAACAAGAACATGAAGTTATGATCAAAATATTGAACATTAACGGGAACATTAAATTACTTATCAAATTATTGAATATTAATAGAACAACTTTACTATTAGTTTAAATATTTTTTACAAAAATTCCAAAACAAAAATAATATTTATATAAAAAAAATATTGATCATTCAAATATTTTTTATATATGGGAAGAATTATAGAGACTAACTTATTAAATTTTTTTAAAAAAATTTATTTTTATTTTATTATATATTAAAAACAAATGTGCGTATCATATCAGTACCCGTGCGAACGCACGAATATCCTACTAGTTAAAAAAAACTAAAAATATGTATATATTAAATTACCGATCTAACATCAATTCAACTATAATTAAACCTTCAAATCTTAAACACATATCTATTCCAATTTAATGTATGCTCCAATTTTAATTATCTTTCTAAATAATGTCAAGCAAGTTGTTGAAAGACAAAATGCTAATAAATGAAACAATATGAGTAATCATATAATTTATATAATTTATTTCTGAGAATTAAAACCTATAATCACTTTTCAACCTACAACAAACTTATAATTAAAGGTATCAAAATATGACAATTGTGGAGAGGATTTTTCTTCATCCATGTGCATTTTTTTCTTAGTCAATACATTCTTCCACACTTATCACATTCATATTTCTGTTCAATATACTTAGACAAAATATGTTAAATCATAGTAAAAATTTATCCTAATATGCTAAATATAACACTTTAAATTCATCAATAGTGTAAAATATTTAATTAAGTATAAAACTAAAATATTAATTTATAATCATAAACTTCTATCAAAATAGCCTAACTAAATAAATAAAAAAATCTTATTTTATAAACTTAAAAACAATGAAACAAACAAAATAACAACAACAAAAAAACAAACTCACATAATTAAATTGCAAACTAAGATCATGGTTTAGTCAATAATGATATAAACTAAAGTTTAAAATCAATGATTTTTTAATTTTAGATTTAAAATTTTTAAAAGAATACGTTTTATCATAAAAAAAATTGAAGTAAAAACCAAAAAATATTTAAAAGGATTTTTTTTAACGAGAAATTAATTAAATTTAAAATTTATTTGATATTTTTAAAATTCTAAAAAAATATTTTGTTGTTTAGAAAAGAATTTAGAAGTTGAGACTTAAATTAGCATATGAGATTAATCTACATAAAGTACACTAACTTTGTCAAAGATATTTTATAATAATTTTTATTATTTTTAATTTTAATGATATTTCAAATAATTATATTTTAACATTTTATTTTAGGCTATCACTTTTAACTTTTAAAAGTTATTCTATATCTAAAATTTGAATAAGTTATGAAGGAGTAATGATTCACAAAGATGAAATAAATAAATAAAATAAATAAATGATGAAATTGAGAGGAAGATAGAAGAATGGTGCTTTTTTAAAAGTTAAAATTGTTGGGTAAATGAAATTATAAACATATAATTAATCTAACTAAAATTAGTATTAATAATAATTATTATATAAAAATAAAAATTAACTTATGTATTATACATAAAAAATAAATTCATGTTATTTTATTTTTATTGATGTCTTGTAATTATTTTGAATTTATTAAAACAAAACAAATCTTTTAAGCAAAATTTTCCAAAATTTTATGAAAAGTAAAATAAACCATTTTTTTAACTTTTTTTTTTCTCTCTCTATGTATTTTTTTTATTTCAATAATTCTCTATCTAAGCATTCTACTCCTCAAAATAATATCTATTGCTTCCTCACATACTACCAACTTATATAGAGGATGAATGTTGCCAAATTGATGGTACCAATAAGCACCATATAATATATGCATGCGTTCAAATGGTTGTTGGGAGGAAACATTAGTGTGTTTGGAATTTGGATAGTAGTTGGGAGAGAATAATGAAAAACGTGATGTTTAGAGGTTAGTACAAAAAATGATGTTTAAGGATGGAAACTAACATGAAGAATATAAAAGTTTTTGCTTGATCCAAAATACCTAACTGCTTATCGGGTTTTAGAATTTAATTGTATGGAATTGCCCGATACATCATACATATTTTTCGTATATTTTATAAGTTTGTGAAGTTGTTTTTGTTCGAAAAATAAAATTTGCATGCTTCTTTTACAATGTTATGCATCAAATATTCAAATAAGGAGTTCTAGATAATAAAATTCGAATAAACTCTTCTTTTTCCTTCTATCATATAATTTCTTAATACAAAAGAGAAAATATTTAAACTATCACTCTTTGCGTGAGAGTTATTATTATTTAGCCAAAATACTTCAATTGCTACTCATACTCATTTAAACTATTTAAGTTAATTGTTAGACGAGATAATTGATTCTCCATTGATGAACATGATTATGCATGAGAAAGATGATGAACATACATATAATCGATCAAGTTTTTTGCTTAATACATTTGTGGTATTCTTATTACCTTGAATCAACCATAACCTTACACATTTATACAAAGATTAAGTTAGTTATGATCTTAACTGACTTCATGCACACTCTAAGTACCTTAAAATGCACCTAAACTAACTTATCATACATCGGCACTCTCTTTACTATTTTAAATTTTAATACATCCCCTCAAATTCATGATGGTTTGTCACATACAATCTTGAGTTTGTCTCAAAAATTGTAAAACATATTGGAACGGAGACGCTTGGTAAAGATGTCTACAAGTTGTGCTTGAGTTGGAACATTTTGTATTTGTAACTTTTTTTCCACAACGCATTCACAGACAAAATGGATGTCAAATTCTATGTGTTTTGTACGTGCATCTAGTATCAGATTGTGTTACAGCATAACAACACTCATATTGTCACACACAAGTGTTGGTGTTAGATATGGAAATTTCCAGGTCACGAAGCAATGATTCAATCAAAAAAACTTCGGATGTAGTGTGGCTAATGCGCGATACTCCACTTCTGCACTTGACCTTACAAGGAGAGATTGTTTCTTGGAGAACCATGCTATAAGATTGCGGCTAGGGAAGACACAAGAACTTGATGTGGATCATTGATCGTCAGAGTCACTGGCCCAATCTGAATCACTGTAAGCACAAAGTGAGAATTTTTGGAGGTTGAAAATTGAATTCAGAATGAGGCCATGATTGCATTTGTCACTCAAATCTACTTACCCGTGCATAAGGATATTCCTCCAAATTAACCTTATATAACATTGTTCTCTCTTCTTTAACAAATGTTTTATCTTTAATGTCTATTTCAAAAATATATATCCTTTAAAAATTTGATAAGTGTATCTTTAACGTTTATTTAATCAAAATCAAAAATAATTTTAAAGGTATATATTGTTGATTAAAACATGTACTTCAACGATTTTATAAAATAATTTAAAAATTTTAGTAGTGGTTTATTCCAATTATAAATATAATTATTAATCCTACTAATATTATTATTGATCTAAATAATATTACTCCTATATCATATGTAAATAAAAATAATATTTATATACAGGAAAGAATCTATTATTATTTTAAATGGTTTTATATACGAATAATGATACTTATGATTTAAATATTTTTGATCCAAAACTAATATACAGAAAAAATATAATTAATTTAGATATTTTTATATAAGAAAAATTGTATTTATGATCAAAAAATTTAATATTAACTAAAATATAAAATTACTGATGAAAATATTTAATATTAATGGGAACATGAAGTTACAAATAAAAATATTGAATATTAACGGAAACATGAAGTCGCTGATAAAAATATTAAAAATTAATGGGTATGTGAAGTTACAGATCAAAGCATTGAATATTAATGAGAACATGAAGTTACTGATCAAAATATTGAATATTAACTGGAACATGAAGTTTCTGATGAAAATATTCAACAAGAACATGAAGTTATGATCAAAATATTGAACATTAACGGGAACATTAAATTACTTATCAAATTATTGAATATTAATAGAACAACTTTACTATTAGTTTAAATATTTTTTACAAAAATTCCAAAACAAAAATAATATTTATATAAAAAAAATATTGATCATTCAAATATTTTTTATATATGGGAAGAATTATAGAGACTAACTTATTAAATTTTTTTAAAAAAATTTATTTTTATTTTATTATATATTAAAAACAAATGTGCGTATCATATCAGTACCCGTGCGAACGCACGAATATCCTACTAGTTAAAAAAACTAAAAATATGTATATATTAAATTACCGAACTAACATCAATTCAACTATAGTTAAACCTTTAAATCTTAAACACATATCTATTCCAATTTAATGTATGCTCCAATTTTAATTATCTTTCTAAATAATGTCAAGCAAGTTGTTGAAAGACAGAATGCTAATAAATGAAACAATATGAGTAATCATATAATTTATATAATTTATTTCTGAGAATTAAAACCTATAATCACTTTTCAACCTACAACAAACTTATAATTAAAGGTATCAAAATATGACAATTGTGGAGAGGATTTTTCTTCATCCATGTGCATTTTTTTCTTAGTCAATACATTCTTCCACACTTATCACATTCATATTTCTGTTCAATATACTTAGACAAAATATGTTAAATCATAGTAAAAATTTATCCTAATATGCTAAATATAACACTTTAAATTCATCAATAGTGTAAAATATTTAATTAAGTATAAAACTAAAATATTAATTTATAATCATAAACTTCTATCAAAATAGCCTAACTAAATAAAAAAAAAAATCTTATTTTATAAACTTAAAAACAATGAAACAAACAAAATAACAACAACAAAAAAACAAACTCACATAATTAAATTGCAAACTAAGATCATGGTTTAGTCAATAATGATATAAACTAAAGTTTAAAATCAATGATTTTTTAATTTTAGATTTAAAATTTTTAAAAGAATACGTTTTATCATAAAAAAAATTGAAGTAAAAACCAAAAAATATTTAAAAGGATTTTTTTTAACGAGAAATTAATTAAATTTAAAATTTATTTGATATTTTTAAAATTCTAAAAAAATATTTTGTTGTTTAGAAAAGAATTTAGAAGTTGAGACTTAAATTAGCATATGAGATTAATCTACATAAAGTACACTAACTTTGTCAAAGATATTTTATAATAATTTTTATTATTTTTAATTTTAATGATATTTCAAATAATTATATTTTAACATTTTATTTTAGGCTATCACTTTTAACTTTTAAAAGTTATTCTATATCTAAAATTTGAATAAGTTATGAAGGAGTAATGATTCACAAAGATGAAATAAATAAATAAAATAAATAAATGATGAAATTGAGAGGAAGATAGAAGAATGGTGCTTTTTTAAAAGTTAAAATTGTTGGGTAAATGAAATTATAAACATATAATTAATCTAACTAAAATTAGTATTAATAATAATTATTATATAAAAATAAAAATTAACTTATGTATTATACATAAAAAATAAATTCATGTTATTTTATTTTTATTGATGTCTTGTAATTATTTTGAATTTATTAAAACAAAACAAATCTTTTAAGCAAAATTTTCCAAAATTTTATGAAAAGTAAAATAAACCATTTTTTTAACTTTTTTTTTCTCTCTCTATGTATTTTTTTTATTTCAATAATTCTCTATCTAAGCATTATACTCCTCAAAATAATATCTATTGCTTCCTCACATACTACCAACTTATATAGAGGATGAATGTTGCCAAATTGATGGTACCAATAAGCACCATATAATATATGCATGCGTTCAAATGGTTGTTGGGAGGAAACATTAGTGTGTTTGGAATTTGGATAGTAGTTGGGAGAGAATAATGAAAAACGTGATGTTTAGAGGTTAGTACAAAAAATGATGTTTAAGGATGGAAACTAACATGAAGAATATAAAAGTTTTTGCTTGATCCAAAATACCTAACTGCTTATCGGGTTTTAGAATTTAATTGTATGGAATTGCCCGATACATCATACATATTTTTCGTATATTTTATAAGTTTGTGAAGTTGTTTTTGTTCGAAAAATAAAATTTGCATGCTTCTTTTACAATGTTATGCATCAAATATTCAAATAAGGAGTTCTAGATAATAAAATTCGAATAAACTCTTCTTTTTCCTTCTATCATATAATTTCTTAATACAAAAGAGAAAATATTTCAACTATCACTCTTTGCGTGAGAGTTATTATTATTTAGCCAAAATACTTCAATTGCTACTCATACTCATTTAAACTATTTAAGTTAATTGTTAGACGAGATAATTGATTCTCCATTGATGAACATGATTATGCATGAGAAAGATGATGAACATACATATAATCGATCAAGTTTTTTGCTTAATACATTTGTGGTATTCTTATTACCTTGAATCAACCATAACCTTACACATTTATACAAAGATTAAGTTAGTTATGATCTTAACTGACTTCATGCACACTCTAAGTACCTTAAAATGCACCTAAACTAACTTATCATACATCGGCACTCTCTTTACTATTTTAAATTTTAATACATCCCCTCAAATTCATGATGGTTTGTCACATACAATCTTGAGTTTGTCTCAAAAATTGTAAAACATATTGGAACGGAGACGCTTGGTAAAGATGTCTACAAGTTGTGCTTGAGTTGGAACATTTTGTATTTGTAACTTTTTTTCCACAACGCATTCACAGACAAAATGGATGTCAAATTCTATGTGTTTTGTACGTGCATCTAGTATCAGATTGTGTTACAGCATAACAACACTCATATTGTCACACACAAGTGTTGGTGTTAGATATGGAAATTTTCAGGTCACGAAGCAATGATTCAATCAAAAAAACTTCGGATGTAGTGTGGCTAATGCGCGATACTCCACTTCTGCACTTGACCTTACAAGGAGAGATTGTTTCTTGGAGAACCATGCTATAAGATTGCGGCTAGGGAAGACACAAGAACTTGATGTGGATCATTGATCGTCAGAGTCACTGGCCCAATCTGAATCACTGTAAGCACAAAGTGAGAATTTTTGGAGGTTGAAAATTGAATTCAGAATGAGGCCATGATTGCATTTGTCACTCAAATCTACTTACCCGTGCATAAGGATATTCCTCCAAATTAACCTTATATAACATTGTTCTCTCTTCTTTAACAAATGTTTTATCTTTAATGTCTATTTCAAAAATATATATCCTTTAAAAATTTGATAAGTGTATCTTTAACGTTTATTTAAAAAAAATCAAAAATAATTTTAAAGGTATATATTGTTGATTAAAACATGTACTTCAACGATTTTATAAAATAATTTAAAAATTTTAGTAGTGGTTTATTCCAATTATAAATATAATTATTAATCCTACTAATATTATTATTGATCTAAATAATATTACTCCTATATCATATGTAAATAAAAATAATATTTATATACAGGAAAGAATCTATTATTATTTTAAATGGTTTTATATACGAATAATGATACTTATGATTTAAATATTTTTGATCCAAAACTAATATACAGAAAAAATATAATTAATTTAGATATTTTTATATAAGAAAAATTGTATTTATGATCAAAAAATTTAATATTAACTAGAATATAAAATTACTGATGAAAATATTTAATATTAATGGGAACATGAAGTTACAAATAAAAATATTGAATATTAACGGAAACATGAAGTCGCTGATAAAAATATTAAAAATTAATGGGTATGTGAAGTTACAGATCAAAGCATTGAATATTAATGAGAACATGAAGTTACTGATCAAAATATTGAATATTAACTGGAACATGAAGTTTCTGATGAAAATATTCAACAAGAACATGAAGTTATGATCAAAATATTGAACATTAACGGGAACATTAAATTACTTATCAAATTATTGAATATTAATAGAACAACTTTACTATTAGTTTAAATATTTTTTACAAAAATTCCAAAACAAAAATAATATTTATATAAAAAAAATATTGATCATTCAAATATTTTTTATATATGGGAAGAATTATAGAGACTAACTTATTAAATTTTTTTAAAAAAATTTATTTTTATTTTATTATATATTAAAAACAAATGTGCGTATCATATCAGTACCCGTGCGAACGCACGAATATCCTACTAGTTAAAAAAACTAAAAATATGTATATATTAAATTACCGAACTAACATCAATTCAACTATAGTTAAACCTTAAAATCTTAAACACATATCTATTCCAATTTAATGTATGCTCCAATTTTAATTATCTTTCTAAATAATGTCAAGCAAGTTGTTGAAAGACAAAATGCTAATAAATGAAACAATATGAGTAATCATATAATTTATATAATTTATTTCTGAGAATTAAAACCTATAATCACTTTTCAACCTACAACAAACTTATAATTAAAGGTATCAAAATATGACAATTGTGGAGAGGATTTTTCTTCATCCATGTGCATTTTTTTCTTAGTCAATACATTCTTCCACACTTATCACATTCATATTTCTGTTCAATATACTTAGACAAAATATGTTAAATCATAGTAAAAATTTATCCTAATATGCTAAATATAACACTTTAAATTCATCAATAGTGTAAAATATTTAATTAAGTATAAAACTAAAATATTAATTTATAATCATAAACTTCTATCAAAATAGCCTAACTAAATAAAAAAAAAAATCTTATTTTATAAACTTAAAAACAATGAAACAAACAAAATAACAACAACAAAAAAACAAACTCACATAATTAAATTGCAAACTAAGATCATGGTTTAGTCAATAATGATATAAACTAAAGTTTAAAATCAATGATTTTTTAATTTTAGATTTAAAATTTTTAAAAGAATACGTTTTATCATAAAAAAAATTGAAGTAAAAACCAAAAAATATTTAAAAGGATTTTTTTTAACGAGAAATTAATTAAATTTAAAATTTATTTGATATTTTTAAAATTCTAAAAAAATATTTTGTTGTTTAGAAAAGAATTTAGAAGTTGAGACTTAAATTAGCATATGAGATTAATCTACATAAAGTACACTAACTTTGTCAAAGATATTTTATAATAATTTTTATTATTTTTAATTTTAATGATATTTCAAATAATTATATTTTAACATTTTATTTTAGGCTATCACTTTTAACTTTTAAAAGTTATTCTATATCTAAAATTTGAATAAGTTATGAAGGAGTAATGATTCACAAAGATGAAATAAATAAATAAAATAAATAAATGATGAAATTGAGAGGAAGATAGAAGAATGGTGCTTTTTTAAAAGTTAAAATTGTTGGGTAAATGAAATTATAAACATATAATTAATCTAACTAAAATTAGTATTAATAATAATTATTATATAAAAATAAAAATTAACTTATGTATTATACATAAAAAATAAATTCATGTTATTTTATTTTTATTGATGTCTTGTAATTATTTTGAATTTATTAAAACAAAACAAATCTTTTAAGCAAAATTTTCCAAAATTTTATGAAAAGTAAAATAAACCATTTTTTTAACTTTTTTTTTTCTCTCTCTATGTATTTTTTTTATTTCAATAATTCTCTATCTAAGCATTCTACTCCTCAAAATAATATCTATTGCTTCCTCACATACTACCAACTTATATAGAGGATGAATGTTGCCAAATTGATGGTACCAATAAGCACCATATAATATATGCATGCGTTCAAATGGTTGTTGGGAGGAAACATTAGTGTGTTTGGAATTTGGATAGTAGTTGGGAGAGAATAATGAAAAACGTGATGTTTAGAGGTTAGTACAAAAAATGATGTTTAAGGATGGAAACTAACATGAAGAATATAAAAGTTTTTGCTTGATCCAAAATACCTAACTGCTTATCGGGTTTTAGAATTTAATTGTATGGAATTGCCCGATACATCATACATATTTTTCGTATATTTTATAAGTTTGTGAAGTTGTTTCAGTTAGCGGACGCGCTAGCCACCATGTCATCTATGTTCAAGGTCAAGTGGGACAACGAGGCTCCTCGGATCACTATTGAGAGTTTGGATGAACCAGCATACTGCTATGAGATTAACACTGAAGAAGTAGCAGACAAACCTTGGTTCTACGAAGTGAAGAGGTATCTCGAGGCTCAAGAGTATCCCGAGGGGGCATTTGTCAATGATAATAAGTTTCTAAGAAGGTTCGCCGCAAAGTTCTTCCTCGATAATGGAATCCTCTACAAACGCAACCATGACTTTACTTTACTTCAGTGCATAGACAAGAGCGAAGCAGAGGGGATTATGACATATCTACACGAAGGTACCTTAGGAACCCATTCGAGTGGACATACCATGGCTAAAAAGATCCTACGGGCAGGATACTATTGGTCCACTATGGAAGCAGACTACTATCAGCATTCCCGAACTTGTCACAAATGCCAGATCTATGTTGATAAGGTGCATGTACCTCTGGTTCCGTTGAACATCCTGATGACTCCTTGGCCCTTTGCAATACGGGGCATTGACATGATCGGAGAGATTAGACCTACCGCTTCCAATGGGCATCGCTTCATTCTGGTGGTCATTGATTACTTCACGAAGTGGGTTAAAGCTGCCTCTTTTGCTACTGTTACCAAGAACGTGGTGGCGCGTTTTATCAAGCATAACCTGATTTTTCGGTACGGTGTTCCAGAGGGAATCATCACTAACAATGGTACAAATCTCAACAACACGATGATCACCGAACTCTGTAAACAGTTCAAGATTCAACACCATAATTCTTCCCCTTACCGGCCGAAGATGAATGGTGCTGTGGAGGCTGCTAACAAGAACATTAAGAAAATCATACAGAAGATGACGGTGACATACAAAGACTGGCATAAGATGTTACCATTTTCTCTTCACGGGTACTGCACCTCCGCGCGAACGTCGACAGGGGCAACACCCTACTCTCTGGTATATAGTATAGAGGTTGTCCTGCCTATTGAGGTCCATATCCCTTCTCTGAGAATCATGAAGGATGTGGGTTTAAATGAAGACGATTGGATCCAGACTCGTCTTGATCAACTGAATCTGATTGATGAGAAAATACTTATTGCTGTCTGTCGTGGTCAAATGTATCAAAAATGGATGATCAAGGCTTTCAACAAAAAGGTCAGATTCCAAGTATATCAAGTCGGGGATCTAGTGATCAAGCGCATCATACCGCCGCAAGGTGATCCCAGAGGCAAATGGACTCCCATGTACGAAGGGCCATTTGTGATCAAAAGCATATTTTCAGGAGGAGCCATGATTCTGACCACCATGGATGGTGACGACCTTCCTCACCCTGTTAATGCAGACATAGTGAAAAGATACTACGCGTGAATAAGACCCGCTAGGTTGACTGACCTAAGAAAAAATAAAGGCATTCCGGCGAACCAAAAGGGTTTGGGCAAAAATTAGGTATGAAAACAAAAAAAATATTTGTACACCCGGCATGCCAAAAACCTGAAAAGGCGGCTTGGGCAAAAAAGGGTATCCCGGTGAATTGAAAACCTGAAAAGGTGGTCCAGGAAAAAGTTAGGGATTGTAAGTGTATCACTATGTCCCATTGGGTCACCTTGCGACCAGATTTCAGTATCAACTATCAAGCTCAAACAACACCGATCAATCTAGTCAGCTTCGGACTAGTAGCAAAGTGATGAGACGCTCAATGACATAGAAGAAATAGAAGAATTGAAACTCAATGGGATTATTACACATAGCTGTTTTTCTTCTCGTTGTACACTACCTTGTATAGTATTCACTCTCACAGCAGCGTTCTTCTATTAGAACGTCAGCCTCTTTGTACACAAACACATGTTATTGGCAAACTTCAAAAATTAATACAAGTCATTTTTACAAAATCATTTGTTTTTCTTTTTCTGTTTTATTTTGCAAAAACGTCCAATGACTTATTCTTGACATATGCATTTGAATATGATTGATATTCATAAGAAACAGAAGGACATTTGCTCATGACTTAAGGAACGGGGCAAAGTCTAAAAAACAATTTGTAATTCCGACAGTTACACCTTCCAGCAGGTACAAGGGCAGAGACAGTTTTGAGACGAAGTCACCATTACATACGACGCCGTGATGTCTATGTTCCCCACAGAGTAGAGGCAACCAAAAGTTTTGATCTCCGCTTCCCCAAACAGGAGTTACTTTCCCCAGTAAAGTTCCTTCAGAGAGCCGATATCTATATTTCCCCAGCCGAGTTTTATAATCGCAAACAGTTTATAAAGCCTTCTCCCGAGCAGAGTTTATTTTTTTGAATGCGGAAGCTCAATCCCCAACAGAGTTTATTTCTCCAGCTATGGAAGTTCATCCCCCGGTGGAGTTTATTTCTCCGAATCGGCAAAATCTTCCAGACGGGCATCTCCTCTCACAAAAAGAGTTATTCCCCCGCAGAGTTATTCTTATGCAGAGTCTCTCCCAGTAGGATATTTGCAAACAGAATGGAGTAAATCCACAGCGTAGTCATCTCCATTCACCATCCCCAGCGAAAATGAAGAATATAGCTTCCTAATACTTTTTAGCAACAGTCCGGGAGTTATTTTCCCCGACTAAGAAGTACCACAATAGCATCCCATATTCATACATCATGGCATGTTCATACATATTACATACAACACAATCTCATTTATTCTGAGAACATCATCACAATGCTATTCATACATCATGACATTGCATACGACTAATCTTTACCTTTCTGGGAAAAGATCAAATCAACAAGCTACGTCTAACAAAGGGCTATTCCAGGATTTTCCTCAGAAAGATGTCCTCACAATATTTTCCCTGGGTCAGACAAGTCGACACTAAGATCTCTCTGATTACCATTCCAATGGAAGATATTCCAAGACTTTCGTCTGGGTCAGTTAAATCACTACTAAGATTCTCCTGATTACTATGCCAGTCAAAATTAACCCAAGATTTTCTCTGGGTCAGACAGGTCGACACTAAGATTCTCCTGATTACTATGCCAGTCAAATTTATTTCAAGGCCTTCCCTTGGTTTAGTCAAATCGATACTAAGATTTCTACCCCAGTAAAAGATAACTCAAGACCTTCCTCTGGTCCAGTCAAATCGATACTAAGATTTCTACTCTAGTTAAAGAAGCTATGATGCCCGGAAACTGACCGGATAATAGTCAATCAACAATTCAAGACACTGAAGCCTGGATCCTGACTAGATAACAATTTAATCTCATCTCCCCAGTAAGTCGCTGTGAAGCATGGAGCACGACCAGATAACAGTTAGCCTTATTATCCTCAGCAAGCCATTGTAAAGCATGGATTTTGACCAGATGGCAGTTCAATTCCATCTCTTCAATCAAGTGATGACTCCCCAGTAGAGTAACAAACAACTGAAGCTCCTAAAAATCTATGTTCCAAAATAGAGACTAACATTCCTCAGTGGAGTCCTCTCTAACAACAAGAGCAGGAATTCTCACAAAGGGGTATCTCATGAAATCATCATTGTTCTGATGGCATCTTTAAGGCCATCTTCGACGATCTTTCGTCATCTTTTCCAAATGGCATCTATAAGCCCATTCCCAATACTATCTACACAGTCAAGTATCATCTCAGACGAGTGCAAATTTCTGGGCACTTTAGTGTTAAATCATCATCCACCTTCTGATCGCGAAAGGCAGACCAACCAATCTACATCCTCAGGTCTAAGAAGATTGAATAGGGGGAACTGTTGTACCCCAAAACTTGCCCTCTTATATTTTTCCAAGATTTTCCTCTTGCATAGGTGGTTACAAACCTTTGCCTAAAGACAAGGAAATTTTTCAAATAATGGTTAAGTATCCTTCGATTAACACCTGAAAATGCCCTTCAATTGGAATCTCCAAAGTGCCTTTCAATTGGCATCTCCAAAGTGCCTTTCGATTGGCATATCCAAAATTCCTTTCGATTGGCATCTCCAAAGTGCCTTTCGATTGGCATCTCCAAAGTGTCTTTCAGTTGGCATTTCCAAAATGCCTTTCGATTGGCATCTCCAAAATGCTCTTCGATTGACATCTACATAGCGTCCTTCGATTGACATCCGCATAGCGTCCTTCGATTGACATCTGCAAAAGGCCTCTTGATTGGCCTCATGACAAGTCTTTCGACGGGCATTGTGTCAAAACCTTTCGATTGGTGTAGCAAAGGACTCTTCGATTGAAATTCCAATAAATACCCTTCGATTGGTATTTGGACAAGGCCCCTTCAAATAACTCCCTCCAGGCCATTCGAAAGAGGCCATCAAGAGGGAAATAGGAAAGTATGTCCAGGCCAGATTCTTGACTTGTTTATTCACAATTCCATAAGAGCTAATTTGACCAGGGACTTCTCTTCAAAAGGACAAGAAATCGAAGCAAAGGGTGGTCCAATTGAAGGAGCCTTAGTATTGAAGCTGGCACAATTCTACTCAGAACCGTTAAGGAGAACAAGGTTCTAATAAGGAAATTCTGATTGGTTCGAATTGGGGTTTAAGGATGGCAAGAAAGGCAGATTTGAAGGAAGGAAGGGAATTTGTTCCAAAACAAGCCAGAAAACCCATAATCGAAAGAAGATTTTCTCATCAAATAAAGAGTAAAATAGGCTGGCAAATCAAATCTTGGGTTAACTTAATTCATTCTACTATATATTCATAACAAACCCTGATCATAAAGAAGGGAATGGGCCGTGTAGAACACCCGCAAGACTGCTCAAAATTTTGACAAAAAGTAGTGATCGAGTTTTGCTCTAGAGAGAGATTGAAGGCATTTCAAAGACTGCAATCCATTCCTGGGCGTATTTGGAAGCTATCTGGACCACTCTCACGCATCAACATATCCAAGAAACAACCTATACAGGTATCACGATTTGTTCTTGTTCATGAAATTGGTTTTTGAAATATACGCATGATAAGTGATTTTTAAATATACAGTCATGCTTATATGATCATTTAGAACATGTTTGCATATTTAATTCTGCAATTTGATGCATATTTGACTGGATGCCATTGCTAGGGTTTGAAGCTTCGTTTTAGGGTCTTTTGTTTCAGGAAAAATCAGGGCAAAAAAGTTGAATACCATTGTACTCACGAGATCAAACTCAGTGGATTTGTATTCTTGGATTAAATTTTTATTGCGTGATTATGATTTTTGAGATATGCAGGTTTATAGTTACAACGTCTGTCTGTAGGTAAAACCCCTTGCCTAAAACAACAGTCCCAACGAAGAAGATGACTGCGTATCAAAACCTGGTTGAGTAGTTTGAATGGCGCGCGTTTTTATTACAACCACTAACCATTATTACATATAATATACCTTGTTTGTTTATATTAACGATTGAACAGTTGGCTTAATGGCAAAGGGAAATATTTTCAAAGCGCGCGTGTGTAGGAGGTCAGGTGTTCGATCCCTGCCTCCTACATGTTATTTTTCTTAACAATCCTTTGCAGATCCTATGATATCCTTCCAAGCATGCACACCATAGGCCTCCAGATCCTCATCCTTAGATCAATCAGCGCCCAGATTTAATGCTTCCAATGAAGCTCCCCAGGGTGGACACTCCTGGCACGATAACACTAGATTTCACGTTGCCTTGGGCCAACTGGATTGGGCTTTGAACAGAAATTCAGCATGCACCCTCCAATTTGGGTTCATACCCCCAGGCTTACTCTATTTCCTTTTTAATTTTGTTTTATTTAAATTAGTTTATTTATTTTGTTTAAATCAATTTTTCTATAAAATCTTAAAATCAACATCACAAAAAATAGGATTTAGCTTTTTTTTCAATAAATTAATTTTTGTAAATTAATTAATTTCATCAACTTTAATTTGTTTCATTAATTACAATTAATTAGAAAAAATTAGGTCAAACTTCAAAGCTTTTTTCATAAGAAATCCCAAAAATATTTTCAATGATCAAATTAGGGTTTTTTTATTCAAACTTATTTCAATTTTTTATTCTCACACGTTATTATTCTGTCGTACGATTATTTTTATTATTGATATAATTGCGCCCGGTTTGTAATAGCTTAATTAGGATTTTATTTTTGCATTTTTGCTTTCAGTCAACTCCTTGTGTATCTACACCAAAGCCTTGTAATAACTTAGGGCCTTTATTTCTCGTTTTTATGTTATATGCTTGTATATAATTGTTAACAACCTAGGCGTGCATGCTTAAACAATCAATCTTAGATCACGAAATTCAAGATATATATATATATATATATATATATATATATATATATATATATATATATATATATATATATATATATATATATATATATATATATATATATATATATATATATATATATATATATATATATATATATATATATATATATATATGAAAAAACACATTTTTGCACGCGTGCACCCCTAGGGTATTTCCCACTTTGGTTTCCTCGGAAACAATGGTCATGTCCCTCGAACGTAGGGATACTCTTAGCAAAGACCATCAGTTTAAAATCATCATAAATATCATAGTCCCTAAATATCCCTCGAGTTACCTACGAGAAATGATCTTATAATGATAGTTCCTTCGAAATGCTAAGGTATCCTTACATGTTGCCTTCAATGACCATTACGTCCCTTTTGATATTCCCTCAACATCCAACGCCTAGGGTTACCTACTCACTAATAGTAGGATAACACGGTCTAAAGGATAGGAGGAAAAGAACAGTCTTTTTTCGAGTAGGTAGATAATTGTTAGGTACTGGCTCAAACAAATTTTCACACCACACTTTCAAACACTTTTCAAACAAAGTTTTCAAAACACATTATCAAACTCTTGAGGACTGATACAAGAGTTACCATAAAGTGAATCGACTCACTAAGGTATTCTCAAACATTTTTCACACAAACACGAAAGCAATTTCAAAAATGAGCAAGTACCTAAGAGCCCATGAAAAACTATGGATGGAAAGGGTACTAACACCTTCCCTTTCCATAATCTACCCCCCTTACTCAAATCTCGAAAAAAAGTCTTTTTCTATTCTTTTCACCCTTTCCTTTGTTGGATAAAAGAAAATTCGGTGGCGACTCTTGCTTACCGCGACATTTGCGAATACAAAACGCAACCCAGTATTAACAGTCGGTTCTGCCATCGTATCACAGTATACATAAAGGTTAGTATCCATAATCAAACCATCTGTTTAGTGGTTTTTCCCGGCATACATAAAGGTAATTTCGATGTTTATTGGTTTGCGTCTTTGGCTCTGGACTGTTGCCAATTGTAATTTCTTTTGCATGATCTTTGCGTTTCTGTCTTATCCATTGGTGGTTTTAACTTTCCATCATTTCTAACTGTTAGCGTACAACCTAATATCTCTTAGCCAAACAATGCAAGCACAAATCTATGAAAATAAAAAACTATGCTCTTCTACTTTGATGCATGCTTATGGCTTTGGTGTAAGAGCATGTACATATGTGCAGGTATAGAAAGTATGTTAGCAGCTTGGCTCATTGGATGTAAAGTCTGATGTTTTTTGTCCCAGTAAAACAATCATGTAGTTGTGCATGCAAGACCTTTTATGAAAGAGGAAAAAGAGCCAAGTCATTTCACTTTGCTTTACCTTGAGTTAATTGGATGCTTGTTTATTATCATTACCTATATCACTTGAATGAATCTAGTGGAGAATTTTGTTATGCCGTTTAAATGGTATACTAACGGCATAATTAGAAGTGAATCCAACTTTATGTTAGGCTATATGTGTATGAGTATTGGTGACATATGTAGTGGATCGAAGATGTCGCGTAAGCATGTTGTATCTTGTATGTAGCGATGTATGATTATTAGTGTAGCATTTACATTTCACTCCTATATGCGATATAATTGTTGTTATTAAAATAATGCCATGTGTTATATTGTTATTATAATTGTGTCCTATGTATGATTTCGTGTGATAATGATGCAGGTATTAAACCGTGTAGCACAGTTGTTGAACCAAAATGTTATGACTGTTGTACAGAATGATGCAGGGGAAGATCCGAGTCATACAACTAATATACAGAACATTGTAGGGGCAGATCTGAGTCATACAACTAATATATAGAACACTGCAGGTGCTGAACCGAGTCAGACGGCTGTTGAACCAGATTGTTGAGCTGCTATATCGAATATGGTAGGTGTTGTACCGGATCGTACAATTGCTTTTTGGCGCTTCTTTAGTTTCTCTTTTTAGGTGTATCTTGTGCCGCTGTAGATATTGAAGCGATACTCCAAGGCCACTTTTCATTAGCAGACGCAAAGCCGATTGGGTGGTAGGATTCAATCTCTTGAAATTAAAAATGAGGAAGAAGGTGGTGAGATGATTAGATGAAATAATCTTGTAAATTTGATTTATTTTGAAGATAATTTTCATATCCATTCATTAATGTTTGAGTACCATTATTTTACAACATTTTTAGGTTATATTTTAAACTTTTGGGTAAAGATTTAAGTTTAACAGGAATTTAATTGATCATTATTTTACAACATTTTTAGGTTAAATTTTAAACTTTTGGGTGAACATTTAAGCTTAACAGGAATTTGATTGATGAATATACAATAATTTTAGTGCATCGTGAAGAGAGGAAATAATGTAGCAATTTTTATTTTTTTTATAAAAATAATACTAGTAACGGTGGTTCTAAACCATCGCAACATTTAATGATATATAATTTATACAATTAATAACGGTTACAACCGTCGTAATCATATATTTGAGGAAGTTGTTGAACCGTCGCGCTATTTTACGATGCTTGGTGTGGCAGTTTTTTAAACTGTCGCAAAACGGCCTCGTGATACACGTTTCTGAGGCAGTTGAAAAATCATCGCCATCTAGATTTAGCGACGGTTAGAACTGTCGTAAAACCTTAAAAAAAACCGTCGCAAAACCCTATTTTTCTTGTAGTGAATGCAGAGAGTAGACTATTATTTTATTTGGATCGATTTGACCAAGAAATCTACCTGAACGAAGTAGCACAAGGTGACTCTGAAACTGGACTTTTGTAGATCAATATAGCTTCGTATGAAGTTGCAAGCATGAAAAGTGTGACTCGTATTTTACTCAAAACTCAACCAAAACTTGCGTTTCAAGGTGCTAATCACTTATAGAAGATTGTTAAGCATGATCAAAAGTAAAAACACACAAACATTTAGTCATTAGAAGCTAAATTGTGCATTTCAAATTCTGACTTTGGAGAAAACTTCAGTTTCAAGGTACCAACTATGAATCCATGGTGTCCATAACTCAAGGGGTCTTAAGGCATGATTCTTTAAGCATTTGAAAGATAAGGTTACAATCTTTACAATGTGTAAATAATAGAATCATATGGATGCTTGAGCTAAAAGTTGTGATGAGTCAAAGTTGAGAAAAAAATGTTGACTTTTTGTACTTAGAAGAATTCTAAGTTTTTCTCAAAAAATGTCCTATAATATTTTGACTCCAAATAAGGCCTTTCTTCGAAAATGAGCTTTGATCATTGATGCTATCTTGAAGTGAACTCCTTAAAGAGTATTTTGAAACTTGAGACACTCAAAAATAACAAGCATTGAAAATGTTATGGCCTTGTGAAGTTGGTGAAAATTCATGAGATGACCTATAATTTTTTGCATTCTTAGGGCATCTTCCATCTATTTTCAAGCTTTTCACATAAAATAAGCGTGTAATTTCACATCCTTAAGATCATTGTGGAAAAAGAATGGACTCAAGGAGATAAAAATTGACAAGGTTATGATCTTTTGAAGTATAAGGGAATTTGATGGCCTATCTAGAGGACTTGTAATCTTTCTTCATCACTAGGCATCTTACACATAAAATTTTATTGAAAATTTTGAAGTGATTGGTTGATAAATCTTTAAATGGAAGCATGTATTTGTAATAAATAAAAAATAACAAAATATGAGCAAGATATAGCCCTTAGAAGTTCAAAACCCTAGCTCCTAGAGCACCAAAATGACATGGAAAACCCTTTCATTTTTGACAATATTCCTTGCACAATAACTCTTTCCATGTGAATAGAAGTTGTTGTGGATGATAATAAGAACCCATAGCAACAAAAACCACCTCCAAATATTAAGAATTGAGAGAGTTATGCACTTCTGACCAAGAAATCAAGAACTTGTCCAATTAGGTCAAACTTCTTCAATCAACTCTTGCATCTTTTGATTTTCTTCGACCAATTGAGGCATGATAAATCATATTAGAAATTCAAAGCACTATCAATGATGAAGCTTGAATATCAATGAAGATTTATTGAAGAAGGCATGTGAAATTCTGGCAACAGATACTTAATGTCACAGTGAATGTTATGACACCGTATCTGACACACTTCAAGACAGTAAATTAAAAACAGTAAAGAACACAATCAATTGTTAACCCAGTTCAGTGTGTAACAACACCTACTCTGGGGGCTACCAAGCCAGGGAGGAAATTCACTATAAGAGATATTAATTCAGGAATAAACCAACCAGTTTATCTCCTTCACTTAAGACTTACCCAATGCAACTTCAATCTAAGTTCAACTTAAACCGGAGTTCCTACTCACTCCCCCTCAATCACAGCAGTGATACTAAACTATTGATTAATGAGATTATGAAGAAACTCTTCAATACACACACTTGATTTTGCTTCAAAGCTTTAATCAAGAGACACAATCACTCGTGCTTCAAAGCTTTGAGTGATACACAATCCTAACTTGATTTTGCTTCAAAGCTTTAATCAAGAGACACAAACACTCGTGCTTCAAAGCTTTGAGTGATACACAACCCTTACAATCAAATCCTACTCCAAGTCACTTATCACAATGATAATTGCTTGGCTCACAGTAGTTACAACTATAAAATCCCTTGTTGATCTTCTGTCAAAAAGTATGCTTAACCATTAATCTTCATGAGGAATATATAGGCAGACTATTCTTCAGTTAGGGCTTCCATGAAAATAGCTAGGGTTAACTAAAGTTAACCTAAAGACTTGGTCTTGGGCTTTCATCATACCAGATTAGGGTTAAGCAAAGTTAACCTAATATCCACGTGAGCATCTGATCTGGACTGTATACATCAACTCAGAGAAGCAACCAGATTCCTGAAAATTCTCAGGAATAATAAAACTGCACAAATGCTAGATCAGTACAGGATGTCTTAACATTGGTTATGACAACAAGAATCCTGCTCACTGATTTTGGTAGAATACAATATATATATATATATATATATATATATATATATATATATATATATATATATATATATATATATATATATATATATATATATATATATATATATATATATATATATGATCATTGCTTAATGATCATGATAAACACTCATACTTGAGTAGTTCCTGTATGACATTCTTTTCTGCAGAATGTACCTTTATCCCAGAATGTTATGACATCAGTCATGACATTCACAACTCTTGGTTTTACCAACAAAATGCCAACAAACAAACACTTACAAACTCCCCCTTTGGCAAATTTTTGGCTAAAACCCCTAAATAATCAGAGATTAGAATGCAGCAGAATTTTTAATAACAGCTACCAATATCTAATTCTACCAAAATTACCACAAATTCTTCTCCCCCTTTTTAGCCATAAAGAGGCCAAAGATACTTGTACTTTAAGTTATACATTCATCCAAAAGGAAATTAATTAAAAAAAACACAGAATTAATAAGAGGCCATTTGGCAGCAACAAGTTCCAGCAGCAATCTTTTCAGCAAACACTGACCTTCAGGCACTGTCATCCCCTGAGGAAGCACTTTTTTCAGCATTATGCTGGTCTTCATCAGCATCCTCTTCCCTTATTTGTTCTTCATTCTCCTCCTGTTCTAGTCTAGCAATCAGCTCTTCAAGAGTCCTTTTTCTTGTATCAAGCTCTCTGCAGGTTTCTTTTAGCACAGCTATAACATCAGTTTTCTTGGAATGAGTTTTGACATTTGATGTCTCAGCAGATGTCATAACAATGTCAGGGACATGTGTTCCCTGAAATAGCTTATAGTGCAAACCAAGTGCAGGGGCTCTTTTTCAGAGTCTTTTTCAACCAGAATATCAGGATACTGATTAATGATTATACCACACAGGAGAGAGGGAAAAGCAATAGGGCCTTTAATAGCACAACTTCCAGCATGTTTCAATGTCTGATCAAAGATGTACTTGCCATAATCAAGGTTTGTTCTGGTTCCAACAACAAAGATAAATCTTCCCAAACCTGTGGAAATGGTGGATTTGTGGTTGGTGGGAACCCAGTTAGCTGCACCAATTTTGTGCAGTATGGCAAACTTCATGCTCAGCTTGCTTGCATTTAGCTTCCCTTTCAAGGGCCAGTGCTTGACTTTCTTGGCAGTGATGGTTTGACAAACTTGGTTGTCAGTAACTTCAAGCTCAGGTTGAGCATCATCAGGTCTTCCTAGGAAATTTTTTATCACAGTAGGAGAGAAATTTACCTTTCTTCCTCTCACATAAACACTCATAAAATCAGCTAACTTTCCATCAACACATCCATCAGACAAATTTACTATGAATTATTTGACAAGAATCTCATAGCAGTTGGAAAACTTGACCACTGTTTTCATCAGGCCAGCAGCTTTGATTAGATCCATGATTTCCTTACACTCAATAGCACTGCTGTTCAGCTCTCTCTCCAAGGCAATCCTTTTCAGAAACACATACTTCCACCTTCTTGCGTTTTCTAGATGGTGAAAGGAGATGTTGTCAATGGAAACTTCAGGAACCTTAGGCAGTTTGCTAGAAGAGGGTTTCTTCCTGAGAGGAATGTCTGGAACATTGCTCTCAACATCAAAGTCAAAGTCTGATTCCTCATCAGATTCAGAGGGTTCAAGATCCTTTCTTTTCTTGGATATGGGTTGTCTCAAAGGTTTTGAGAGACTACCAACAGGTACCCTAGCTTTTACCTTACCCTTCCCTTTTGAAGTTCCAGTCTTCTCAGCCTTGTTCTCAGGCTTCTCCTTCTCATGCACAACTTCAGTAGCCTTCTCTTTGGAGGGGCTTTGAGCAGCATTCTGCTTCTCTTTTCTGCTCATCATCCTTCTAGCTATGCTAGGGTTGATATTGGCAATTAAATCATTGTCAGAGAATTCTTCATCAACATCAATAACATGAGGTTCAACAGCCTTGTCAGTAGGGTTCTGGTTATCATCAGGTTTTTCTGGAGATTTCCTAATGTTGTCATCAGGTGTCTCAACATTCTGAGTGACATCTGGATCCCTTTCTACATTAGGGCTAGCAGTTTCTTGGTTCAAAGGTACAGATATGCCAGGAACAGAGTAATTCTCATTAAGAATCCTAGTGACTAGTCTGGCAATAGCTTGATGTACATAAGTAGAACCTTCCCTATTAGCTATCTCTGGAGGAACAGAAGATGATAGTTGATAAGATTTACCAGAGGGAGAAGCTTGTGATCTTCTTGCATGTCTGGTTCGCAGCTTCTTGACCTTAGAAGGGTCAGCTGCCATTTCACGAAGAGGAGTTATCTCAAGAACATCAGCTTCCATGCAGTTTACGATTGCCCTAGGTTTTGTGCCAGAAGGTGAGGAAGAAGCAGTCGCCTTTGATGAAGATGATGACATGGATTGTTGAAACATCTCGAGAGTTTTAAGAAACAAGTAGTAGCGAGTGTGAAATCTTTGTTTGAGAGAATGGAGACTGTTGCAGAAAAGCGAGAAGAGGGAGATAAATGAATGTCTATTCCACTTCTTAAAATTTTGGAAAGAAAGAGGGAAACAAATGATTATCCCAATCAGAATAGACTTAACTAAAATGTTTCTTTCATCCCTTGTTTTAAGAAAAATTAATTGCTACATCTCTTCATATTGGCAAATATCCAGCTTGCCCCTTAAATTTTCAAACTGACCAGCATCAAGTGCCTTGGTAAAAATGTCAGCCAGTTGTAGTTCAGTGGCAACATGTTCCAGCTTAATCACCTTTTCCTCCACAAGGTCTCTGATGAAGTGATGTCTAATGTCAATATGCTTAGTCCTGCTGTGCTGTATAGGATTCTTTGAAATATTAATAGTACTCAGATTGTCACAGTACAATGTCATGACATCTTGTGTGACATTATACTCAGTTAGCATCTGTTTCATCCAGATCATTTGAGAACAGCTGCTACCAGCTGCTATGTATTCAGCTTCAGCAGTGGGTAGAGACACATAGTTCTGTTTCTTGCTGAACCAAGAGACAAGATTATTTCCCAAAAAGAAGCATCCTCCAGAGGTGCTCTTTCTATCATCAGCACTACCAGCCCAATCAGCATCACAGTAACCAGATAGAATTGGTTCACATCCATGAGAGTATAGCATGCCATAGTTGTAAGTTCCACTCACATACTTAAGAATCCTTTTCACCTGGTTGATGTGACTTACTTTGGGTTCAGCCTGGTATCTTGCACATACTCCAACTGCAAAAGCAATGTCAGGTCTGCTGGCAGTTAAGTATAACAGACTTCCTATCATGCTTCTATACAAGCTTTGATCCACATTTGCCCCACTTGTGTCTTTGGACAACTTTAAATGAGTAGGTGCAGGAGTCCTTTTGTGACTGGCATTCTCCATTCCAAACTTCTTGACAATATTCTTTGCATACTTGCTTTGAGACAAAAAAATTGAGTCTTCCATCTGTGTGACTTGCAGTCCAAGAAAGTAGGTCAATTATCCTATGAGGCTCATTTCAAATTTAGCTTGCATCTGGTCAGCAAAATGTTTAACCATTTTATCTGACATTCCTCCAAACACTATGCCATCAACATAAATTTGAGCTACCATTATCTTTCCTCCATTTTTGACAAAAAGAGTTTTATCCAAGCCTCCTTTCCTGTATCCTTTGTCAGTGAGGAATTTTGTCAACCTGTCATACCAGGCTCTATGAGCTTGTTTCAGACCATATAAAGCTTTCCTCAATTTGTAGACATGATCAGGACAGTTTGGTTCCACAAATCCTTTAGGTTGTTCCACATATACTTCCTCATTTAAGTACCCATTTAGGAAGACACTCTTTACATCCATTTGAAATAACTTGAACTTAAGGAGACAAGCAACTCCTAATAGAAGTCTGATTGATTCCAGTCTGGCTACAAGAGCAAAAGTCTCATCAAAATCAACCCCTTCAACTTGAGTGTATCCTTGAGCAACAAGGCTTGCCTTATTTCTGGTGACAACTCCTTCAGCATCTGATTTGTTCTTGTAGATCCATTTTGTGCCAATGATGTTTGTTCCTTCTGGTCTAGGAACTAACTCCCATACTTCATGTTGCTTGAATTGGTTCAATTCATCTTGCATTGCTCCAATCAAGTATTCATCAGTCAGAGCCTCCTTAACATTTTTTGGTTCAATCTTAGATACAAAGCAAGAGTTTGTGATGATTTCTCTAGATCTTGTAATGACTCCACTGTTAGGGTCTCCTATGATGAGTTCCTTAGGATGATCTTTCTGAATTATGATGGAAGGATCTTTGTTAGCTTCCTTTGATTCAGACTCTGATGAAGTAGTTTTAGGTACATCATCCTTTTTAGACACTTGAGTTGAAGTCTCAAAGAATGTCTCAACATCATATAGGACATTTGTTTCCTCATGGTAATCATCAACTATGACATTTATAGATTCCATCATAACTTTGGTCCTGGAATTGAATACCCTATATGCTCTGCTGTTGGTAGAGTATCCTAGGAATATTCCTTCATCACTTTTAGGATCCATCTTTCTCCTTTGTTCACGATCTGTCAGAATATAACATTTGCTTCCAAAGACATGGAAGTACTTTACTGTAGGCTTTCTTCCTTTCCATAGTTCATAAATGGTGGATGATGTTCCCTTTCTCAAGGTGACCCTGTTATGGACATAACAGGTTGTATTCATAGCATCAGCCCAAAAATGAATAGGAAGTCTTTTGGCATGTATCATTGCTCTGGCAGATTCCTATATAGTCCTGTTTTTCCTTTCCACAACTCCATTTTGTTGAGGAGTTATGGGGGAAGAGAATTCATTATTGATTCCTTCAGAGGAACAAAACTCATCAAACTTACTGTTTTCAAATTCCTTGCCATGATCACTTCTGATTCTGACAATGCATCCTTCTTTTTCTCTTTTAATTCTTTTGCACAGTTCCTTAAATACATCAAATACATCAGACTTTTCCCTAATGAAGTTAATCCAGGTGAATCTGGAAAAACCATCCACAACAACATATGCATATCTCTTTCCACCAAGACTTTCCACCTGCATTGGACCCATCAGATCCATATGTAGAAGTTCTAGCACCTTAGAGGTGGTCAGATGTCTTGTCTCTGGATGTGACATTCTAGTTTGCTTTCCAACCTGACATTCACCACAAACTCTCCCTTCATCAATTTGAAGCCTTGGAATCCCTCTGACTGCCTCCATGGATATTATCTTTTTCATCCCTCTTAGATGTAAATGACCAAGTTTTTGGTGCCACAGTTTCACTTCCTTTTCTTCTTTGGCTATAGAGCATACAGAAGAGTAGTTAGTGTTCTCAGACTCCCATAAGTAACAATTGTCTTTTGATCTGACTCCTCTCATTACAACTTCTTGTTTTTCATTAGTTACAAGACATTCAGACTTGGTGAAGTTGACCTTGAATCCTAGATCACATGATTGACTGATACTTATGAGATTAGCAGTCAAGCCATTTACCAGTAACACTTCATTTAGGTTTAGAACTCCAGGGCAGTCCAAGTTTCCAACTCCTTTAATTTCTCCTCTAGCACCATCTCCAAAAGTGACATAACTAGTAGTATGAGGTTTAACATTATTCAGAAGATTCTTGATTCCAGTCATGTGTTTAGAGCATCCATTGTCAAAGTACCAGTCTTCCTTGGCAGAAACTCTAAGGGAGGTGTGAGCTATCAGGGTTGCAGACTTTTTCTTCCACTGTTGAGTATATGGTGCCTTGTTAGACTTAGGTTTGACAACTGGAGTCTGATTAGGATATCCATATAGTCTGAAGCAGAATGGCTTTATGTGACCAAACCTTCCACAATGATGACATCTCCATCTTTGATGCTTTTTCTTCATATTTCTCTGTTCTCGATGTTGAGTGCTATGTTGTGACATTGCTTTGACATTTGTTTATCAGGCCTGATCTTCTTCTTGTCTACAGTAGATTTCTTTGCAGCCACAAATCCTAGACCATACTTGTTTCCCACATTTTGTCCAGCCTGAAGGATTTCTTCCAACTTGTCAGTTCCATTTGTCAGCATCTTAACAGACTTGGTCATCTGATCAAGTTTTGAGTTTAGCATTTGAACTTCACCTTCGAGATGGTTTATAGTATCAGTGTCTGCCTTCTTCTCAGCCTCCAATTTTACTATGAGTTTTTTCTGTTTCTCATTTTGCTGACAGACTTCAGCACTTCTGATACATAGCTTCTTGTAGGTGTCAGCAAGTTCTTCAAATGTCACTTCCTCATCACTAGAGTCACTATCAGAGTTACAAATACCAGTTAGTGTAGTAACTAGTTTAGCAGATTCTTCTTCAGAGTTACTTTCTGAGTCACAATCAGACCAAGTAACAGACATTCCTTTCTTTTGTTTCTTAAGAAAGGTAGGACATTCAGCTCGAATGTGCCCATATCCTTCACATCCATGGCATTGGATTCCTCTGCTTTGATTTCCCTTTTCTTCAGACTTAGGTCTTCTGCTGGAGTCATAGGATCTGCTAATGTCAGAGGGAATGTTCTTGACATTTGACCTTGACTTTGGGTCCATTATCTTGATGAGTTTGTTGAACTGCCTTCCAAGCATAGTTATAGCTTCTAAAATATTCTCTTCATCACCCTCCTTGTTTTCATCTTCAATATTGGATACAAGTGCTATGCTCTTGTTTTTCTTGTCAACATTGTCACTGATCCCCATCTCAAAAGTCTGAAGTGACCCAATGAGTTCATCAACCTTCAAGTTGCAGATATCCCGAGCTTCCTCTATAGCAGTCACCTTCATCGCAAACCTTTTAGGCAAGGATCTGAGAATCTTTCTCACCAGCTTTTCTTCTGACATCTTTTCTCCCAATGCTCCTGAGGTGTTGGAAATTTCCAAGATGTTCATGTGAAACTCATGAATGGTCTCATCTTCCATCATCCTTAGGTTCTCAAATTTGGTAGTAAGCATCTGAAGTCTTGACATTTTTACTTTGGATGTACCCTCATGGGTGGTTTTGAGAGTGTCCCAAACATCCTTGGCCAGTTTACATTGATGTACTAGTCTGAATATGTTTCTATCAATTCCATTGAACAAGGCATTTAATGCTTTGGAGTTACCCAGGGCTAACTCATCTTCTTCTTTGCTCCATTCTTCCTCAGGTTTCAGACTGGTCGTCCCATCTTTCCCAGTTATGGTGGGATGGTTCCATCCTTTGTCAGCAGCTCTCCAAGCCTTTTTGTCTAGTGACTTCAAGAAGGCAATCATACGAGGTTTCCAGTAGTCATAATTTGATCCATCCAGAATAGGTGGTCTGTTCCCAAATCCTCCTTCCTTGTCCATAGCGCCAGAAAATAATATCCCTAGATCTCACCCAGTAAGACAGGCAGGGTGCCTGCTCTGATGCCAATTGAAATTATGGCAACAGATACTTAATGTCACAGTGAATGTTATGACACCGTATCTGACACACTTCAAGACAGTAAATTAAAAACAGTAAAGAACACAATCAATTGTTAACCCAGTTCAGTGTGTAACAACACCTATTCTGGGGCTACCAAGCCAGGGAGGAAATTCACTATAAGAGATATTAATTCAGGAATAAACCAACCAGATTATCTCCTTCACTTAAGACCTACCCAATGCAACTTCAATCTAAGTTAAACTTAAACCTGAGTTCCTACTCACTCCCCCTCAATCACAGCAGTGATACTAAACTATTGATTAATGAGATTATGAAGACACTCTTCAATACACACACTTGATTTTGCTTCAAAGCTTTAATCAAGAGACACAATCACTCGTACTTCAAAGCTTTGAGTAATACACAATCCTAACTTGATTTTGCTTCAAAGCTTTAATCAAGAGACACAAACACTCGTGCTTCAAAGCTTTGAGTGATACACAACCCTTACAATCAAATCCTACTCCAAGTCACTTATCACAATGATAATTGCTTGGCTCACAGTAGTTACAACTATACAATCCCTTGTTGATCTTCTGTCAAAAAGTATGCTTAACCATTAATCTTCATGAGGAATATATAGGCAGACTATTCTTCAGTTAGGGCTTCCATGAAAATAGCTAGGGTTAACTAAAGTTAACCTAAAGACTTGGTCTTGGGCTTTCATCATACCAGATTAGGGTTAAGCAAGGTTAACCTAATGTCCACGTGAGCATCTGATCTGGACTGTATACATCAACTCAGAGAAGCAACCGAATTCCTGAAAATTCTCAGGAATAATAAAACTGCACAAATGCTAGATCAGTACAGGATGTCTTAACATTGGTTATGACAACAAGAATCCTGCTCACTGATTTTGGTAGAATACAATATATATATGATCATTGCTTAATGATCATGATAAACACTCATACTTGAGTAGTTCCTGTATGACATTCTTTTCTGCAGAATGTACCTTTATCCCAGAATGTTATGACATCAGTCATGACATTCGCAACTCTTGGTTTTACCAAAAAAATGCCAATAAACAAACACTTATAACATGGAAATAAACTCATGAACCTATGAACCAACCTGATGAAATGTGTTGTTCCCTCACCTATAGTATCATCAATTAGAGCAAACATTCATTGTATTTGTTAGTTAAATATTTAATCAATACAAAACAAATATGATCACAACATACTAATCAAGGTTATTGTTGATTCCTCACGAGCAAACCTAAGGATAAGGATAAGAGCAAAACACTAGTGTGATCTTGTTGTGATTGAGTTGATATGAGATGATAGAGGAATATTAGGGGAAAAATTGGGGTACAACACGAAGCACATCACAAAAATGCACTCAATCCACACCATGGGATTATGGTCATTGCTGGACCAACGTCCTAACAACATCACTAGACCAATTTCCTAGTATATGCCATGAATGCATGATGCACAACAACATAAATAACACTTGACCACTGTTAATCAAAATGCATCATCATCTATGTAATCATCATAATATCATCACATAAACATCATCTTATAACACAAATACATACAGTTATCATGCACATCATCAAACATCGTTGCAAGTAGAATTTATCACATTACAATGTCATTAAAAACCATCATAATTAACTTCACAATAACATTATTGCTATCATTAGCCATAGAACATCACCAATTATAAATTTCACAAAGTAATTGCGTGTAATTTCATAACACGACATAACTCGATAGTACAAAACAATTGTCCACGTATCAAATCACTGGAATTCTGGTACTAAAAATATTTTTAAGATAAATTAAATTAAACCAGCTTTCCGACAATCCAAACTACGCATCAATCAGAGACTCAAAGCTCGAGTTATGACTTTTTAAAGTTTTTAAAATAGTGAAGTCCCAGTCTGCTCGCCTGAGGCTCACCTGGCGAAGCGGACCACCAAATTGAGTACCGCCTGGCGGCGCACATGATTGCCCGATGCTTCCTTATTGCCTCGCGCTTGTCCGACAATGCTTAGGGGCTTCGCTTATTTTCCAGGAGCGTGTAATTTCCCAAGTCCCATCGCCTGGAGCTCACCCAATGTTAAAGAGGCGAGGTCACATTGCTCGGTGCTGCTATTGGCTTACTCGGCGCTGGCCCCTTAACAACAACTTCTTGTTGTGATTCTACACTAACTTTGTCCAACAATCACTATGATTTCTATACCGATATAGTCTAAAACTCATATGATTCTACATTTAATAATCATACAACAATAGTACATTAACATACATGTTATGGGCACTGATTCATGACATTTTTGTGTCAAAATTCATCAAATTCATCTTTGGTTCATCAAAATCACCATGCTATCAAATTCATCAAAAATACCAAACACAATCCTACATATACCTAACCTTAGATTCTAGCTTTGATTTTTGTTCCACGGTTGATTCTCTTCTCTTCTCTTCGTGTCCTAGCTCCTCATTGTTCTTTTCCCAATTTTCACGATCGTGTAGAATAAAACACTGACCCTAACTTTTTCTTTTTTGTCCAACTTACCCCTTGGACCCCTAATATGTTTATCCACTCTTGCCCTCACTTACTCCACATGACATTACTAATAAGCCCTTAACATCTCTACTCCAATTATTCAATTTTATTTTATTTTAAATAATAATAATTCCAATTAGTAATTCTAAACAATTATACTAATTATCTAAATTATTATATTATTCTAATTTCCACTTTAATCCACACATACATCATACATCAAATCCTCAATAATTCACACATAATCACATCATGCGTCATAATTCAACAAAACATCATATATTCGTGAATATTCATCATATAATAAATTAAATAAATACTCTTACTTAATTTGGGGTGTTACATTAAGGAAGAAGAAGATGGTTTCTTATCTGCTAGGAAAGTGGGAGAGTTGTTACGTGATAAAGCTTAGATGTTTTCTTTATTTTCATCCTTATCTATTTAAAGTCAGTCGGTTCTTGATGAATAGACAGTGGTGCGTGATTTTCCAGATGTGTTTTCAGATGATATTTCAGATGTACTGTCGGAGAGAGAGGTGGAGTTGTCTATTGATCTTGTCCATGTTACAAGACATATTTTTATGGCACCATACAGGATGTCGGCGTCATAGTTAGCTGAATTAAAAAGCAAATAGAAGAATTACTAGAAAAGAAATTTGTGAGACCAAGTGTGTCGCCTTGGGGAGCTTCAGTGTTATTGGTAAAGAAGAAAGATGGTAATATAAGGTTGTGTGTGGATTACCGACAGTTGAATAAAATAACAATCAAGAAAAAGTATCCACTTCTCAGAATAAATTGCTTGGTGGATCAGTTTATGGGTGCACGCGTGTTCATCAAAAACTAAATTGTCAAAATATATAGAGCAGAAGAAGAGATTAACTACAACACTAGTTCTGATTTTTCCTGAACCTAATGAACCGTTTGTAGTGTATTGTGATGCGTCCATGAGGGTTTAGGTGGTGTGTTAATGCAAAAGGGTAAGTTTATGGCTTATGCTTCATAACAACTAAGAGTTCATGGGAGAAACTATCCTACTCATGATTTAGAGTTAGCTGCAGTGGTGTTGATGTTAAAGATTTGGAGGAATTATCTTTATGGTTCCAGATTTGAGGTGTTTAGTGATCATAAGAGTTTAAAGTATATGTTTGATGAGAAGGATTTGAATATGAGGCAACCTAGGTGGTTGGAATTCTTAATAGATTATGACTTTTGCTTGAATTATAATCCTGGTAAAGCTAATGTCATGTATGATGCTTTAATTCATAAGTCTTTGCATATGTATGCATTGATGGTTAAAGAGTTGGAGCTTATTAGACAATTCAAATATTTGAGTTTGGTATGTGAACTAACACCACATAGTGTGATGTTGGGTATGCTAAAAGTGAACAATGACTTTCTTGTTAGTATAAAGGAGAGTCATAAGTTGGATGTAAAATTGGTGGATCTAATCGTCACGGGTAATCAGAATGAAGAAAGTGATTTCAAAGTAGATGAGCATGGCGTGTTGAGATTTCGAGGTAGAATCTATATACCTGATAATCATGAGATGAAGAAGATGAACTTAGAAGAGGGTCATAAAAGTAGCTTGAGTATCCATCAAGAAGCTACTAAGATGTATTAGGATTTGAAAAAGATATTTTGGTGGTCGGGGATGAAACGTGATGTGGAGTAGTTTGTGTATGCTTGTCTGACTTGTCAAAAGTCGAGAGTTAAGCATCAGAAAATAACAAGGTTGGTGCAACCATTATACATTCCAAAGTAAATATGGGATGGCATTTCAATGGACTTTGTGATGGGGTTATTGATCACTCTGAGAGGGCATAATGCGATTTGGGTGATTGTGGATAGGCTGACAAAATTGGCTCACTTTATTCTGATTAATATCAGTTTTCCTTTGTAGAATTTTGCATAGATTTATATCCGTGTGATTGTGAAATTATATGGAGTTCTATTGAGTATTGTTTTTTATAGAGACCCGAGGTTTATGTCAGGATTTTGGGAGAGTTTCCACGGTGCATTGGGTTCTAAGTTGAGGTTGAGTTATGGTTATCATCCACAAATAGATGGTCAGATAGAGAGAACTATTCAATCATTGGAGGACTTGTTGAGAGCTCGTGTCCTTGAGCAAGGTGGTGCTTGGTATACTCATCTTACACTGATAGATTTCACTTACAGTAATAGTTTTCATTCTAGCCTTGGAATGGCACCTTTCGAGCATTGTATGGATTGAGGTGTAGGACACCTTTGTGTTGGCATAAATCCGGTGAGAGTGTAGTGCTTGCACCTGAACTTGTCCAACAGACTACAGAAAATGTTAAGTTAGTTCGAGAAAAGATGAAAGCTTCATAAAGTAGGCAAAAGAGTTACCATGACAAGAGAAGAAAGGATCTTGAGTTTCAGGAAGGAGACCATGTATTCTTGGGAGTCACCCCGGTGATAGGTGTTAGGCGTGCCTTGAAATCGAGAAAGCTTACAACTAGATTTATCGGTCCGTAACAAATTTATAATAGGGTTGGAGCCGTTGCATATAAAGTGGCGTTGCCACCAAATATGTCGAATTTTAATGATGTATTCCATGTTTCACAACTTTGGAAATATGTCCCAGACCCATCTCATGTAATTCTGATAAATGATGTGCAAGTGAGAGATGATCTAACAGTTGAAACTTTACCGATGACAATTGAAGACCGGGAATTGAAACAGGTGAGAGGTAAAGATATTTCTCTTGTGAAATTTTTGTGGGGAGGCGCTACCGGAGAGAACATGACATATGAGTTGGGGAGTAGGATGCAAGAGTCGTATTCTGAGTTGTTCGCATCAGGTGAATTTTTGAGGACGAAAATATTCTATGTGGCGGAGAGTTTTAACACCCCAATTTTTTCAATTAATTATTCGTAATTGATTTGTGTGATATTGTGTGATATTCGATTTTTTGGTGTGTTTGGGAGTCCTTCGATGTAGGGTGATAACCTTTAAAATTAGAAATAGAAGTGTTGCGGGTGTGTGAGTAAAAAGATAGAAACATAGGGGTGGTGAGAGAATGTTGTTACTAGAATTATCTAATTAGAGTTTAATAAGACTATATAATAATAGTAATAATAGGATTAAATAAACAATTAGTTTTAATTTTAATTGTTTTTTAGTTGGAATAATAATGATAATATAATAATAAGGGAATTAGAGTCAGTGAGGTTAGAACTGATAGAACGTGAAAAGAGAAGAGAAAAGTGAAAGAGAAAATCTAAGGCTTGGGAAGAAGAATCAAAATCTCCATTAGATGTAAAAGCTTTGCTAGGAATACCAAGGGAATGGGGATTCTAATCTTATAAGGGTTTACATAATGAGATGTAGGTTTGGGGATTATGAATTGTTATAATTATTTGTTGTTGATGTTTATGATCTGCCCTTTTGTATGTTTGAATTGCTTGAATGAATGTTGGTATGTTGTTTTGTATTGAATGAATCAATTGATGAATATTGATGTGTATGTATGTATGTTTGAATCAATCAGATGAATGTTGATGATAATGAATTGTTATTGTTGGGTTGTTGTATTTTGGTGTATTGATGTGATTAAACCTGTACAATTCAAATACCAACTGTTTTGTAAGAAAAAAGGGGTTTTGGGATTGCTTAAAAGTGATTTTCGTGCTGTTAAGCAGCAGAAAAGTTCTTCTGCCGTGGGTGTAATCGATTACGGGATATAGGCTTCTACCGTGGGTGTAATCGATTACGGGATATAGGTAACCGATCACGCTGTTGAAATTTGGTTTCTGGGATGTTTGCGAAGGTGTAATCGATTATGGCATATGGGAAATTGATTACCACTTTAAAAATGGATTTCTAGACTATTTTTGGGGCCGTAATCGATTAAGGGATATGGCGTAATAGATTACCGTTGTTCTGATAGAATTTAATAAAACTTCAAAAATTCATAACTTTAGTCCCAGATGTCGTTTGACGCGCCGTTTGAACCTGCAAAAAGCTAATACACTGTAATTTCTTATAAAAATGGTTTCAAATTTCTGGAACTAAATTTAATTAGTGTGTTATGAGGTTTTATGGTGTCAGTGTATGTTGCGATATGATGCCGATATTTGCATTTTTATAAAACTTCAAAAATTCATAACTTGAGTTTCGGGTGTCCGTTTGATGCGCCGTTTGAACCTATGGAATGTTCAAACAATGTACTTTCATATAAAAATAATCTTGGGTTTCTTAAATTTCATTTCATAATATATAATTGCTTTACATTGTGATAACTACATGTTGTGGTATGTGACCAATGCTTGAATCGTGCATTATGTATTTGTTTGTCGTGCGCTGCATTGTAAAACTTGTTACAAGTATGTGATAACATGTTCTTGGTGTTTGTTAGCTAGAACTGGCAGAGTATAATTGTCATTGGTAAAAGATAATGTACTTGTTATTGTTGCATGTTAACATGTATCATGCATCATGCATCATTGGTGTTTGTGTTGAGGGAGTTCACTTGGGAGCATTGATACAAAGTTGAGAATTATGCACCTTTGTTAGAGACACGCACTTGTACACCTAAAACCTTAAGATGATAGGCGTGTAGCTTCTCCCACTTATAAATACACAACTCACCATATTCCTATCATGTGAGACTATTTCTCACACTTGCTATATTCTCAACATTCCCCTTCAAGTGTGAGTCCATAATGCTCCCCCTCAAGTGGAAGCTCTTTCTTCCATACACACTTGTACCGCCATTGAAACTCTTTCAACGAGACATTCTTTACTCACATGTGGGACGCTTACCCTTGTATATGTGAGGTACTTTTCAGTACAAGTAAATAAGTCCCTTTCTCGAAATCAAAGGCTCGTGACACCATTTGTTAGGAGAGTTTGATAGGAAGCATTGATACATAGTGTAGGATTAAGTATATTTGTGAGAGTCAAAATACTTGTTCACCTAAAATCTTAAGGTGATAGGTGAGTGAGTTCTTCCACTTATAAATATTCAAGTCACCACATTCATATCCAATGTGAGACTATTTCCCCACTAACTCACACTTTCATTATTATTCTAACACTCTATCTCAATCGTGAGTCCACAATGCTCCCACTCAAGACACTTATACCGTCATTGACACCTTACAACAAGACACCTCTTTTTGGGAATTTCGATAAAAGTAAGCCAATCTCTTTCTCGAAATTAAAGACTCATGATACCATTTGTTAGAGGGAGGGGTTCACTAGGGATCATTGATACATAGTGTAGGATTAGGCACCTTTGTTAGATACATATCACTTGTCCACCTAAAACCTTAAGGTGATAGGTGAGTAGTTTCTCCCACTTATAAATGTTAAAGTCACCACATTCCTATCCAAAATGGGACTATTTTTCTACTTAATCACACTTGCATTATTATTCTAATAGTTTGGACGGTGGTGCATGTTTCTGAGCCTCAATCCCATTGTGCGGATTGTGTGTGTGTTTTGGTGTGCTCCATGCATATGGTGATGGATGGATGCAATGAAACTAAGTGTTCACAAAAATTGGTACCACATGCATTTGATTCATTGGTGTTGAGTCTCAATGCATATCATAATTGTTGTTGTTGTTGTATGAATGATGTTGTTACATAAATGATATGTAAATTGGTGTTTTGGTTTGGGTGCGAATGGTGAATTGGGTGACTATACATGTAATAATCTATTGTCTACTTATTGTTATGCATTACTTTAGATTATTGTGATATCTCACCCTTTCTGTTTGAATGTTGCCTTCACGTTAGTAACACACATATCATTTGCAGTGAAGGTGTGGATGAGTTTGAAGAGAGTGCTCTTCTTTATTACTTTCGTTGATGTCTGTGATCGGTGGATCTGGAACTGACTGTTTAACGCTGGTTCGCGAAATGTCGCGGAAGCAAGAGTCGCCATCGTCTTTTATTTTCTCCAAATGGAAAGGACAAAAGCACAGAAAAATTCCTTAAAGAGATTGCTCTCGGTTCGGGAGGTAGATTATAGAAAGGGAAGGTGTTAGCACCCTTTCTATCCATGGTTATCCATGGGCTCTTAGATACTTGCTCATTTGTGTTTTCAAAAATGGTTTGTTTGCTTTTCAATGTGGGTTTTAAAAAGTTTCTTTGAAAATTCCAGTTCGACTCTTGTATCGGTCCTCAAGAGTGTTTGAAAAATTGCTTTCGAAAGATTTTTGAAAAGGTGTCGGTGTGAAAAGTATTTTTGAATTTTGTTTTGAAATTAGAGCAAGTATTTAGAGTCGTCTACCTACCCTAAGGAATTCGTCTGTGTAAATGTCCTTTAAAGTAGTGCCATCCCACCATTGAGAGGTAGGTAGCACCACCGTTGGAGGTGTTCGGGTCAATTCGAAGGTTCGGGACATGGTGATCACCAGAGCAATGGGAAGACACCTTAGAAGCTACCCTCATGCCAGGTTCCCGGATCATGAGGACTTACTAAGACATCCTCTACTCGACAATCACCTTTCGAAGGCAAGGCAACAGTGAGGCGTACCCTAGGGGTGGTGTGTGATTTGTGTGTCAGATTCATTTATTTTTGTCTTGTCATGTTATTGGTGATCTACGCGTTTGTCTTTATTTTAGGCCATTCATTCTTGCATGCATTTATTTAATAGTTAAAAAGTGCGAAAAAGGTAAAGTTCTAAATTATTACAAAAGGCGCGGGTCCACATCGCCAAAATTTTCAGGACCCGATTTGACAGAAAGTAAATAAATACAGTAAAGTGCGAAAGATAAATATTTACATGGCTTTGGGAGAGGTACATAAAAATTATAAGAAACGAAATAAAACGCGCGAATTGAATTAAAACTGGAAACGAGGGCGTTGGACCCTTTTTAATGAAATTAGATTATTATTAAATTAATGAAAATTAAAATGAAAGAGAATTATTTTTGGTATTTTTGTATTTTATGACTTTAGTGAAATTGAATTAAATTGAGAAATTAACCCTAATTCTAATTTTTTATTTATTAAGAAAAAATATTAAAGTTAAACCTAAATTAACCTAATTAATTACATGGTAATTTAAATTTATAAAATAATAGGAAATATTTAATTATTTAGAGAAAAGAAAAGAAAAGGATAAAAATTGATGCAAACCCTAATTCTACAAATTTTAAGTTTTATTGAAAAAATATTAAGATTAATCCTAGATTTAAAAACTAAAATTAATTAATGCAATTTATTTACAAAAAATAACATTAAATAAAAATACTTATTTTTGTCTTTTTCCTGATTTTTATTGTTTTTATGTTTTTTATAAAATATGAAATTAAAGGAATTAATAAATAAAAGAAATAATTGAATCAAAATAAAAGAAATAATGAAAAGAATATTGCAAACCTAGGGGGGGGTCTGTCCCCAAATAGGAGGTTTTTGCTTAGCAATTTGGGCCCAATTGTCCCTGGCCTTGTGGACTTTTCAGGATGCGTGTAAGTGCGTTGACTGAGGTTTACCATGCTCTTCAGATCTGGTCCCTTGGATTGGTGAGATTGGCCAAGTGGCAAGCTGGATTTGAGAGATGCATGATGGTCTTCAAGGCATAATCTGCATGGGATTAGACTTATAGAAAAAATATTGAAAGAGAGTGGGGACCTGGGGCTCGAACCCAGGTCCTAGGAATTAACATACACACGCCTTGCCAACTGCTCCAATTGGTTTCTTTGTATATCATATAAACAACAAACATTATAAAATAAAACAAAAGTTAGTGCCTGTTTCCGCGCGAATTTTTAAATGAACCAATCAGTCTTGGCCACATAATCATCTTCTTCATCGTTTGTTGATTTCCTGAAAATAGAAGATGGTTAGCGGGGGTTTTAAACCCCCCCAAAATAGGCAGTTTTGGATAATAGCGATTAAGCCATCTTTGAATATAAATTAGGCGCGAGGGTCGTTTCCAAATCGTCCAAGCCTGCTGGTTTCAACCATGGTATTGTGATTCTCTAATTTTACAGTATGAAGAAACGCCTAAATTGAAAGCTTGGTAACCCTAGATGTCTTTAATGGTGAATCCTCATATAACGCGTGAAAATTCAATCAAAGCATATGGTTAGTTTCAGAAACATCCAATTAGTAAGAATCCATGAAAAAAATGCAATGAATGTGCTTGAATTTTAAAACACGATTATGAAAAAAATGTGAAAAAGTTTGAATCCCCTATACCGATTCTGGGCGTTAGGGACGTGGAAAACAATTCAAATACGTTGCTTGATGTCTCAGGAAGGTGATGAGACAAGTATTTTGGCTTGAAACCTCTTGGAACCTTGTTTTCAGTTTTGAAAATTTTAGGCAAAAGTGCAAGTTTGATTCTTTGTCTATGGCGCAGCTGGGAGCTTCTGAGGAGTAGGGTTAGCTTGCATATATATATATATGTATGAATGATTTAGGTTAAAGAAAACAAATCAAAACCTTTGCATTCATGATTTTCAAGATTTGATTCTTAAGGATCTTTTCAAATATTGTTTCATGCCTATTTGGTACAAATCATGGCCAATCACTTCAATTCCTTCCATATATGATCATGCACGAAATTTTAAACCTATTCCATGCACAAAAAGATTTGATTGCATTGGTTTGGTATTTTTCATGTATTTTAATTAATTAAATGAATTATTAATAATAAAAAATCCAAATAAATAAATAAAAATGATAAAAAAACTTCCCTTTGGGCCACACGGTCGTGCACATGCCTTGGATGATGAATTGTGGAAGAAAAAGAGGCCCATTAGCATTTTTAGGTCATTTGAAGCAATGTTGACTTTTCAAAATATCCAAAAATTTCCCAACTTCCACAAGGCATATCTTGCTCAATTTTTAAGCTTTGCTCATGTTCTCTGACATTTTGGAAAGGCCTTTGAGTCCTCTAACCAATGTCTTTGGTCCCATGTCATTTTGATTTACCAATCTCAAGTTATGGCCTTTGACTTAAAGTCCCTTTTTGTTGACTTTTGAAAATGACCTATAATGTTGAAATTGATAACTTTTTGTGAGAGCATTTATTGGACTTGAAGTATGAAGAGGAGTTGTAGGAAATGTCTTTCTCTTCAAAATGAGCTTTGGATGGAATTTTTCTGATAATCCATGTGGAAGTTATGCCCTGGTCAATTTATAGTTGACTTTTTCAACTGTCCAAATAAAGAAACTTTTGCATCTTGATGATTTTTGAGCCAAGCTTTGAGAATCATGATCAAGCATTGATCAAATGATGTTTGTGGCTTCAAAATGATATGTTGACCAAAAATTTGGACTTTTGACTGTCAAATGACCATTTTGCCCCTACAGTTGACTGCAGTGCAATTAGGGTTTTTGACTGTGCAATTTTGTGCGGTAAGTCTTGAAACTTGGTATGAGGATGCTTGACCATATTTGTAGGCATGTGGGACTTGATTGGACCCTTGGAAACTTCATTTTCTTTGTCAGAACCAAAACCCTAGTTTTTTGACTGTTAGGAGGCCCTTGAACTGTGCAACCCTTGGGGAGATTTTGAAGCTTTGACTTGGCAATTCTTGAAGAATATGGGAGGGCAAATTTTGGGGTACAACAGTTGCCCCTGTTCAATCTTCTTAGACCTGAGGATGCAGATTGGCTGACGTGCCTTTCGTAATCCGAAGGTAGAAGATGATTGGACACTAGAGTGCCCAGAAATTTGCGCTCACATAGTAGTGGTGTGATGGGGAATGGGCTTACAGATGCCATTTGGAGATTGATGGATAGGATGATGGGCTTATAGATGCCATGCTGAGAGATGATGGAAGGTGGATGGGCTTATAGATGCCATCTGGATGTTGATCGCGTAAGAGATTCCTTAGCGAGCACTTGCGTACCTGCAAAAAAGAAAAATGATTACCTGACCTGTTACGGGAGCTGGTCTTCAGATTCTTTGTATAGATGTGTCCTGACTGGTTACAGGAGCTGAATCTGGAGCTTCAAACGGTGATGAATGAATCAGGGATGGTTACTACCTCAACAGGAACGGTGAGAGAACCTTGGATGACTACTATCTCAACAGGAACGCTGAGAGAATCTTGGGCGACTTCAACCTCAACAGCAATCATTGAGAGAATCTTTGGATGACTTCGACTTCAACAGTAACGCTGAGCGAATCTGGGGATGATTACTACCTCCGCAGTATCGGGGAGAGAACCATAGGCGACTACAACCTCAACAGCAATCATTGAGGGGATCTTGGACGACTTCACTTCAACAGTAACGCTGAGCGAATCTGGGGATGATTACTACCTCCGCAGTATCGGGGAGAGAACCACAGGCGACTACAACCTCAACAGCAATCATTGAGAGAATCTTGGATAACTTCAACTTCAACAGCAATCGTTGAGCGAATCTTGGGATGATTACTACCTCCGCAGTATCGGGGAGAGAACCATAGGCGACTACAACCTCAACAGCAATCATTGAGAGAATCTTGGATAACTTCAACCTCAACAGCAATCGTTGAGAGAATCTTGGGACGATTACTACCTCCGCAGTAACGGGGAGAGAACCACAGGCGACTACAACCTCAACAACAATCATTGAGAGAATCTTGGATAACTTCTACTGAGTCTTTATCAGGAAAATCTGTTTGGGGTCGATTTAGCTGGACTAGAGAAGGCCTTGGACTGGATAAGAAACAGAAAATCTTAGGGTCGATTAACTGAACCGGTCTAGGTCTTGAAATGTCTTCAACTAGGTAAGAAACAGGGAGATCTTAGGGTCGATCTGACTGAACCAGAGAAGGCCTTTGACTGGATAAGAAACAGAGAAATCTTTGGAGTCGATTTAACTGAACCAGACTAGGTCTTGAAGTATAGTTGAAAATTTAACTGGATCTTTCCTGAAAGGTAAAGGTCAGTCATATGCAATGCATGATATGGATCAAGCAATGATGTTCTCAACATAAATGAGATTTGTAAGATATGATGCGTATATGCATGCTACAATGATGTATGTGATGTTTAGGAATGTATGTTTTCGTCTAGGAAAGTAAATCCTTGACGGGTGCCGGGAAGTCACTCCTGGGCTGATGTTGGAAGAATAGCTTTTTTCTTCCGCTGGGGATGATAGTTGCAAGAATACCGGTAGGAGAAGATAACTCCGTTGGGGAATAAACTTGGCGAATGATTACTCTGCAGGGAGAAAAGTACTCTAACGCTCTTGCTGAGGAGCAATACTCTGTAGGGAGAGAGGTGCTTTGTTGAGCTGTTGATGATAATTTGCTGGGGATATCATTGTTGTGTTGGAAGTGTTGATAGACTTCGCTGGGGTAAGAAGACTTCGTCGAGGACGCTCTTTCCATGGCTTTTGGCTGAGGATAACCCAGTTATATCCTGGTAGGGAAATAACTCTTAGAATAAAGTCGGAGGACGCGTTCGTGCTTTGCGAGGATAAGCTTCCAGAATCTACTGGGGATAAGCTTACTGCTTGGGGAGATGAATTCCAATTTTCTTGGGGAAACTGGATTGGACTCTCTTGGGGAAGTTTTGAACTGTATCGGGAAGTGACTCCACTGAATGTTTGATATACCGCCGGGGAACAATCTTTAGACCAAGACTGCCGGGGATGCTTGTTAGGAATGTATGTATACTGCTGGGGAATGCTGAGATCTGCGGGAGGATACCCAACTTCCTTAAGGCTTGATAATAGCTTCGCTTGAGGAGAGTGTACTGACTTGCTGGCTCACCCTCTGGGGAATTAAGATATACTGGTTATGTTCTTCAGCTGAACCTACCTTGATACTTTGGAGGACAGAACAATTAGATTGCTTAGACAACTCTTTATTGCCCCTGTTTCTAATGTTACCTGTAATTAATCCTTTGTTTCGTATGCAAATATTCATGAGTTAGCAAATTATTGTCAATGCATATATCACAAATTGAACCTTGGACGTTCTTCGCAAAACAAAACAGAAAAGGAAAAACAATTGGCAATTTTAACTGAAAAGTGTATTTGTATTGATTTTTGAATGGCCTATTAATAGGCGTTTTATGTACAAGAGGCTGACGTCCTAGTAAGAGAACGCCGCCGAACAAAAAGAGTTTATACAAATTTTGTACAAGAGAAAATAAAACAGCTGTGTGAAAATGAATGATCCACTGGGTTTCAACTCTGCTATTGCCCTTATATCTCCGAGCGTCTCATCACTTGATGACCTTGGTTGAAGATGAAGCTGACTGATCGATGCCGTCTGAACTTGATGCAGATACCGGATTCTGGATGCAAAATGATCCAATGAGACATAGTATTACGCTTTATCCCTAATTTTTGCCTGGACCGCCCTTTCGGGTTTTCAGTCCACCGGGATACCCATTTTTGCCCAAGCCGCCTTTTCAGGTTTTCGACTTGCCGGGTGTACAAATTTTTTTTATTTCATCCCTTCATTTTTCCCGAACCCTTTTGGTTCGCCGGGAAGCCCTAATTTTTTCCTAAGCATGTCAGCCTAGCGGGTCTTTTTTATGCGTAGTATCTTTTTACTATGTCTGCATTGGCGGGGTGAGGAAGGTCGTCACCATCCATATTGGTTAAAATCATGGCTCCTTCTGAGAACACATGTTTGACCACAAATGGCCCTTCGTACGTAGGGGTCCACTTGCCCCTTGGGTCACTCTGAGGAAGGATGATTCGCTTGATTACCAGATCCCCAACTTGATATTCCCGTGGTCTGACCTTTTTGTTAAATGCCCTGATCATCCGTTTTTGGTACGTCTGACCATGACAGATAGCAACAAGTCTCTTTTCGTCAATAAGGTTTAATTGATCAAGTCGTGTCTGGATCCAATCATCTTCGTTCATATTTGCATCCTTCATTATCCGGAGAGAGGGTATTTGTACTTCGATCGGTAAGATTGCCTCCATGCCGTAGACCAAGGAGAAAGGAGTTGCCCCGGTTGACGTCCTGGCTGAGGTACGGTACCCATGTAGAGCGAACGGTAACATCTCGTGCCAATCTTTATAGGTTACTGTCATCTTCTGCACGATTTTCTTGATATTTTTATTTGCTGCTTCTACAGCCCCATTCATCTTCGGTCTGTAAGGAGAAGAGTTATGGTGCTGTATTTTAAACTGCTCGCAGAGCTCAGTGATCATCTTGTTATTGAGATTGGTACCGTTGTCTGTGATAATTCTTTTCGGGACGCCGTATCGACATATCAGATTATGCCGAATGAACCGTGCCATAACAGTCTTGGTTACCGTAGCATAGGATGCTGCTTCGACCCACTTCGTAAAGTAATCAATAGCCACTAGGATGAAGCGATGTCCGTTAGATGCCGTAGGTTTAATCTCACCGATCATGTCTATGCCCCACATTGCAAATGGCCAAGGCGCAGTCAGAACATTCAGAGGAACAGGAGGAACATGCACCTTGTCTGCATATATCTGGCATTTATGGCATGTCCGGGAATGTTGGTAGCAGTCAGCTTCCATTGTGGATCAGTAATACCCTGCCCGAAGGATCTTCTTTGCCATAGTATGTCCACTGGAATGTGTACCAAAGGTCCCTTCATGTAGCTCTTCCATGATCCCTTCTGCTTCAGTCTTATCCACACAACGCAGTAAGGTCGAATCATGGTTTCGTTTGTACAAGATGTCGTTGCTAAGGAAGAACTTTGCTGCGAACCTCCTCAGAAACTTCTTATCGTTGATAGACGCACCTTCAGGGTATTCCTGAGCTTCCAAATATCTCTTCACCTCATGGTACCAAGGCTTCTCAGTCACCAATTCAGTCTCGAGATCGCAACAGTATGCCGGTTCGTCCAGTTTCCAGATGATGATCCGGGGAGCCTCATTGTCCCATTTAACCTTGAACATAGAAGACATTATAGCTAACGCGTCCGCTAACTGATTCTCTTCTCTTGGAAAGTGTTCAAAGGTTATCTTAGTGAAGTGGGGGATCAAGGTCAACACACATTCCCTGTAAGGAATAAGATTCAGATGTTTCGTATCCCACTCTCCTTTGATCTGATTGATCACAAGAGCGGAATCTCCGAAGACACTCAGAAACTTGATCCTTAAGTCGATCGCAGCTTGAAGACCCATGATGCACGCCTCATACTCCGCCATGTTGTTGGTGCAGTTGAAACATAGCCGGGCAGTGAGTGGAGTATGAGTGCCTTGAGGGGATATGATCACAGCGCCGACGCTGTTACCCAAAGCATTGGAGGCTCCGTCAAAGTGCATAGACCATCGGGATCCTTCCTCAGGTCCTTCATCCGGTCCAGGCACTTCACCATCAGTCACAATCATGATGCTCTCGTCTGGAAACTCGAAGTTCATTGACTGATAGTCGTCTACGGCCTGATGAGCCAAGTGGTCTGCTAATACACTTCCCTTGATGGCTTTCTGGGTCGTGTACTGAATGTCGTATTCCGTCAAGATCATCTGCCATCTTGCTATTCTCCCAGACAGAGCAGGCTTTTCGAATATGTATTTTATAGGATCCATCTTTGAGATCAATAAGGTAGTGTGAGTCAACATATACTGTCTCAGCCGGCGAGCAGCCCATACCAAAGCGCAGCAAGTTTTCTCAAGCAGTGAGTATCGGGTCTCACAGTCGGTAAACTTTTTGCTAAGGTAATAAATGGCATGCTCTTTTCGGCCAGACTCGTCATGCTGCCCCAACACACACCCCATTGAGTTGTCAAGTACTGTCAGGTATAGTATCAGAGGTCTCCCTTCAACCGGTGGCATAAGAATGGGTGGTTCTTGGAGATACTCTTTAATTCTGTCAAAAGCAGCCTGACATTCATCATTCCAACGTACTACCTGATCTTTCTTCAGCAGCTTGAAGATTGGTTCACAGGTAGCGGTTAGGTGTGAGATGAACCGAGCAATGTAATTCAGGCGTCCTAGAAAGCCTCTGACTTCCTTCTCTATCCTAGGAACTGGCATCTCTTGAATAGCTTTGACCTTGGCAGGGTCCACTTGAATACCCATATCACTTACAACGAAGCCTAGCAACTTCCCAGATCTTACCCCGAAGGTGCACTTGTTCGGGTTCAACCTCAGCTTGTACAGTTTTAACCGGTCAAACAACTTCTGCAGATGATCTAGGTGCTCTTCCTCAGTCTGAGACCTCGCAATCATGTCGTCAACATACACTTCTATCTCATGATGGATCATGTCATGAAATAAAGCAACCATGGCACGCTGGTAGGTTGCCCCAGCGTTCTTCAGTCCAAAAGGCATGACCTTGTAGCAAAAGGTGCCCCACTGAGTAACAAAGGTAGTCTTTTCCATGTCTTCAGGAGCCATCTTGATCTGATTATAACCTGAAAAACCATCCATGAAAGAAAACACCTTATGCTGAGTTGTATTGTCAACAAGGACATCAATGTGAGGTAGGGGAAAGTCATCCTTGGGGTTGACCCTGTTCAGATCCCTGTAGTCGACACACATTCTGACCTTACCGTCCTTCTTTGGTACCGGCACCACATTAGCAACCCACTGAGGGTAAGAAGTCACTGCAAGGAACCCAGCATCAAACTGTTTCATAACCTCGGCTTTGATCTTTTCGGACATCTCTGGACGCATACGGCGGACCTTTTGCTTAACCGGAGGGCAGTCTTCCTTAGTAGGAAAGTGATGGACCACAATATCGGTATCCAACCCGGGCATGTCTTCGTAGGACCAGGAAAATATCTCCATATAATCATGTAGCATCTTAGTCAACCGTTGCTTCACGCTGAGCTCTAGGTTGGCACCAATCTTTACCTCTTTCCTGTCTGCTTTCGTACCCAAGTTTATTGTTTCCACTGGCTCTTCATGTGGTTGAATTGCCCTCTCTTCCTGAAGTAACAGTCTTGCAAGCTCGCCAGGCACTTCCCAATCATCTTCACCTTCGTCTTCGGCTAAGTTGATCGGATTTTCGAAGTCATAACTGGCAGTAGCAGAGTCGTTACCAGTGAGATCCAGAGTGGATTGAAACCTGTATGAGTGAGTGTGTGTAAATACAGCTGTTTTGAAATATATAAAGGAAAGAAAGATAGAAAAGGAGCATAAGATTTGAAATGCGAGAAAACGTCCAAGATTTTCATTTATGATATGTGAAATGACAATTTATATGCCCTCACAGATAAAACCGCGGTGCCTCGGGTAAGACACCGGGCCATAGAGTTTAATTTATTGTTTATTACAAATAACAAAACAAAGAAGTTTATTACTGCGTAACAAAAGTAACAGGAGTATGGTCTTTGGCAATCCAATTGGTCAATCCGCCTTCAGTCGTCGGGTAGATCCAGCTATTGAACTCAGCTTCGTCCACTTCATTGTCCTCCCCAATAGCATTCACTCCTGGATTTGTAATGAGCACAGGAGGTCTTCTGGTCTTCGCCTTCCGCATAGCTTTCTGTCCCTCTGCAGTAAAACCCAGTCCAAATTTGTCAGTTTTCTGTGTAAAGTCGGGAAGCCTGCCCCAGTTAGTACATTCACCTTTCTGAACCACAGCCCGAGCATCCTTTAGGGAAGCCATCCTCAAAGGAACATCCTCTTCGACCGCTGTTTCCGCTGCTGCTGAAATTGGAAGTACCTCCTCGAAATGCTGAAAGGGGGTTTCAATAAACTCCCCGTCCATCTCAATATATCTGAAGAATTCAAATGGCTCACCATATACTCCTCCTCTCCCTGCACAGTGACAATCTTCCCTCTGACAGGGTACTTTAGCTTTTGGTGCAAGGTAGAGGTCACTGCCCCAGCTTTGTGGATCCAAGGTCGACCCAGTAGACAAGAGTAGGATGGACGGATGTCCATCACATAAAAGGTAGAGTCAAACACCTGAGAGCCCACACGAATAGGAATGCCAACTTCTCCATGAACCATCCTCTTGGAACCGTCAAAGGCTATGACGATGATATTGCTAGGTTTCAGCTCTAGGCCTTCACAATCCAAACGGTCCAGGGCCTTCTTGGGTAGCACATTTAAGGAAGAACCAGTATCCACCAATACATGCGCCAGAGTAGTGCCCCTGCATTCGATAGAGACATGCAGGGCATCATTGTGGTCTCTTCCCTTCGCAGTTAGGTCAGCATCTGAGAAACCCAAGCCATTGTCTGCTGTCAGATTTGCTACGCAATCAGTAAACTGAACTGCAAATGTTTCCTGTGGCACATGGGCCGTCTTGAGAAATGAGATTAAGGCCTTAGCATGGGCCTCTGAACACAGTAGCAAGGAGAGCATGGAGATCTTGGAGGGCGTATGCCCCAGCTGTTCCACAACATTGAAGTCACTCTTCTTTATTATTTTCAGGATTTCCTCCATCTCTTGTTGGGAGGCCTCAGCATTTATAGGTATTGGTGCCTCCATCCGGGCAGGCTCGTCTTCAATTCCTTTGCCCCGAGCATTGGATGACTCGGCAGCAGGGGAAACAACTTGATCAGAAACAGGAACAGGTACACTTGTAGGTGTTATTGTAAGGGGTCTTCGAGTAGCGGGCGGTGCAATGTCAGGCGAGAAGAGCCTGCCACTGCGGGTAACCTTGGCTGGACCAGTGATATCGCAGATACTGGCGCCAGTGTTGAACTCTTGTTTGATTCCATTCACATACACGTCTTCCCCATAGTGCTAGGGAACAGCTTTATCAGATACGTAGGGGAGAGGCCCCGGAACAGTAATAACAACAGGTGCGACGGTCATGATTTGAACAGGCTTCTTTGGGAGAGCCTTGATTGGATTATTGAAGATGGTAACCACATAAACTTCTTCTACCGGAACCAACTGAACATCAGACTTCTTAAACAGAATCTCCTTGCTATCCATTAGGCTTTGGACGCCTAACTTCAGCAAAGGACAACCGGATAGGGCACAGAACAGGCAACCCTCACTGCAACCCGGAAATAAACCGGCCAGCAGTAGGTTCTTCTTGACAGTCTTCAAAGGAGTAGCTACATCATCCACGGAAACAGCGTAAACATCTTCATCAACCGCATTTACTCCATGCTGAGGCATAGGAGCAGTTACCACATTCGGCCTCTCAGGCGCTTCAAACTGTATTTCTTTCGCGTCAATAAGGTCTTGCACCTTATTCCTTAATGCCCAACAGTCATCAGTGGAATGCCCCGGGCTATCGGAGTGATAAGCACAGCGGGCATTTGGGTTGTATTTAGGGGAAGCAGTGTTTACAACCTTTGGCGCCTCTCTGACAGTCACTAGATTGGTGGACAGCAACTGCGGCAAGCTCTGCGATAAGGTCATGCTCAAACGGGTAAACTCTCTCCGGGGTCTTTCAGCCCTTGGTGGATTGGTTTGCCGAGGAGCGGCAGCAGGCTTAGTAATCATTACCGCACTGACAGATTGGCGGCGTTCAGATTTCTCTTGTCTCCTGGAGCCATATACAGCACTAGCCTCCTTCTTGAAGGGTTTCTTCTTTGAACTTGTAGATGCACCCTTCGGAATCTTACCAGACTTCAACCCAGCCTCAATTCTCTCTCCAGTCAGAATAAGATCGGTAAACCCTGCAGATGAGTTACCGATAAGATGGTTGAAAAACGGCCCAGATAGGGTCCCCAAGAACATGTCTACCAACTCCCGATCAGTCAACGGAGGCTGCACCCTGCCGGCCAGATCCCTCCACTTCTGAGCGTACTCTTTAAAACCTTCACTTGAACCTAACGACATACCCTGGAGTTGGGTACGCGTAGGGGCAAGGTCGGCATTATATTGATACTGCTTATAGAAAGCAGTAGCCAACTCCTCCCAGTTACGAACCTTGGTCCCATCCAGCTGATAGAACCATTCGAGATGAGTCCCTGAAAGACTCTCCTGGAAGAAGTGGATCCACAAATTCTTATCCACTGAGTACGGTTGAATCTTCCGCACATAGGACCTGAGATGTAGCTTGGGACAAGACGCCCCGTCATACTTGGTGAAAGATGGTGCTTTGAACTTACGAGGAATAATCACACCAGTAGACAAACCCAAATCTCCAAAATCCAGCCCAGGTACCTGTTATATCTCCATAACATTCAGCCTGTCCTCCAACTTCTTGTAACGGTCTTCAGCCGGAGGATATTGCTCTTCATCAAAATCAGTCTCGTTGTCGGAGACTACCGGACTAGGACCTTTTCCCTCTTGAGGAGTACCCTTGCCTATGGAAGAACCAGCCTCTTCATTCTGCAGAGTGTTGCCAAACCTTCGGCCCGAGTTGAACAGAACAGTTCTTCTCTTCTTCTTCTTTTCCTTCTTCAGGAGCAGAGCCTTCAGCTCTTCTTGGCCCTGAGCCAGACCCATGATTAATTACTGAAATTGCGCATTCTGCGCCTGAAGAGCCTTGATGGACATCTCAGTTGATGACGAGTCGGGGTTCATGATGCTGAAATAAACAGCGAAGAACGTTAAGCAACCTGAAAAGAAGAAAACCTGCTATGCACATGATGAATGGAATGCGTATGATTTATGTTTTCAAAGACAATCGAGAATCAACTTTGTAAACAAAAAAGGAACACACTTCATTAGATTCAACTTTGAAACTTAAATTGTTCAACAGGTTGCCCTTAGGCGTTACATGAAAGGAAATACTGAAAAGGGAAATAAAACTGTAAAAGAACATCCAGAGCTCCTTATTGATCCCATGGTCTCCTCTTCTCAGTACGGATGTAGGCATTCAGAGCTCGCTCATTCTCCAACTGCTTTGTTAGCTTTGGATCTTCAATTCCTGCTCGTTGAACTTTTCCCGGTAAGAATCCCGTTCTTCTCGCAGTTGCGACCAAGACCTCTTCAATGTCTCATAATCAGTAGGTATCTGAGGAGGCAGGACAGTTGGAGGAACACCATCTTTGTCAGGACACTCAAGAATGACGGGTCTGACAGCTTCATACGGCATACCTAACTTCTGAGCACGGACGCGAACCCATTTGTAGTAGGCTTCCATAGGTAAAGAAGTCTTTGGCCCCAACTCTTGTGGGTAAGCTTTATGAACTTTGTCCCAAGCCTTGATGAATCTATGACGCAGCTCGTCACTATCCACCTGAAACTCAAAACTGATGTGAGGCACCAACATCTCATGGGGGCCTACTCTTCTGGCTCTTCCAAACTGACGGAGTGCTAGACATGGATTGTAAGAGATTCCTCCTTGGGTACCAATCAGAGGAACATTAGGGTATTCCCCGCATCGATCAATAATAGCTATCTCATCCAAACCTCTGCAAGTCCAAATGATGTCTTTATCGGTGAGAGACATTAACCAATGAGCCCAACCTCTTCCTTCTTGGTTCTTCAGCACGAACTTAGGGAGGTGCGAAATAAACCACCTCACCAACAAAGGGATACAACACCATAGGGTTCCTCGTCTTCGGGTAGTACGAGCATGAAGTTGTTGCAAGATGTCACCCAAGAGAGTGGGCACGGGATTCTGAGACATAAAGATCCTTATGGCAGTGCCATTGATGAAGTTGTCAGGATTAGGAAACAAGACTAACCCATAGATTAAGAGAGCCAAGATGTCTTCATATGCCCTAAAGTCCAGGTCATTCCAGAAACTGTTAGCTTTACCAATCAGAAACTTGGCCAAGAAACCCTTAACTCCGCTTCTAGTTACCCAGTTGTCCATTACCTGTTGATGTGTCAAGGGAAGAGCTGCAGCAACTTCCTCAAGCCTGAGGGTCTTTTCCCAACCAGTAAAGGGAGTCTGATCCAAGATAGGGATACCAAGCAAATCAGAGAACTCTTCCAGGGTAGGGACCAGCTGGAAGTCTTGAAAGGTGAAGCACTGGTACAGAGGGTCATATAACTGGGTCAGAACACTCATCAACTGTTGATCTCGCTTTGCAGTGACTAAACTGAGAAGAGAACCATACCTCTGAATGAAGGAAGTGGTATTTGGAATTCTGCTAACCAACTCTTCAAGCAACTCGGGTGAGTGAACAAAGTTGAACCGGATAGTATTCCTTCGCACAGGCATCATGATGTCCTACAAAACAGAGCAAAGGTGAAACCCTCTTGTCTTTGAAATGGTCAGTCCTTATGCAGGATGCATGCAATGCTCATGATGTTATGATGTTATGATAAAGCACACCACAAATAGATACAAAGGCAAACATGGTAAGGCACACAAGTCACACAAGGCAAGCCCTTAAAGTTTAGGCCAACATGAGGTCTAGGTACTACCCTCTTTCAGTTTGTTGGTTCATACCTGTCCTATCAAAGTAACCGGGTTCTTAGAGGATCCCAATATCACTGACTACCCTCAATAGGTCATAACTCCAGCATCGCAATCTTTTCTTGCGGCCAGAACCATCACGAGAGTTTAGCCTCAATGGGCGTAGCATACTGCTACTGTTCTAATGGCCAAGTTGTGTCATTTAAGGTTCTAAGGTTGTTGGTGCTTAATGACTCCTCAGAAGACCCATATTCTCCTCGTTGCAACACAAGGGATATCGGTACAGACCAAGGTGTCACACCAACGTAGCCACTGTTTCACCCGTGTCGGTCTACGCCGGACAGGTCCCTCACAGCTTATGCTACCTAAACAAGGTATCCCCAGATCCGGGTTAGGATCTATGTAACTCCCATGCAACCCACAAATTTAAAGCAGACAAGTCAATACAATTGAAAACACAGTTATGAACTAACCCTAAGGTACACCTCACTTTAAGTTTTGCGTCCCCAGCAGAGTCGCCAGTTCTGTGATCGGTGGATCTGGAACTGACTGTTTAACGCTGGTTCGCGAAATGTCGCGGAAGCAAGAGTCGCCACCGTCTTTTATTTTCTCCAAATGGAAAGGACAAAAGCACAGAAAAATTCCTTAAAGAGATTGCTCTCGGTTCGGGAGGTAGATTATAGAAAGGGAAGGTGTTAGCACCCTTTCTATCCATGGTTATCCATAGGATCTTAGATACTTGCTCATTTGTGTTTTCAAAAATGGTTTGTTTGCTTTTCAATGTGGGTTTTAAAAAGTTTCTTTGAAAATTCCAGTTTGACTCTTGTATCGGTCCTCAAGAGTGTTTGAAAAATTGCTTTCGAAAGCTTTTTGAAAAGGTGTCGGTGTGAAAAGTATTTTTGAATTTTGTTTTGAAATTAGAGCAAGTATTTAGAGTCGTCTACCTACCCTAAGGAATTCGTCTGTGTAAATGTCCTTTAAAGTAGTGCCATCCCACCATTGAGAGGTAGGTAGCACCACCGTTGGAGGTGTTCGGGTCAATTCGAAGGTTCGGGACATGGTGATCACCAGAGCAATGGGAAGACACCTTAGAAGCTACCCTCATGCCAGGTTCCCGGATTATGAGGACTTACTAAGACATCCTCTACTCGACAATCACCTTTCGAAGGCAAGGAAACAGTGAGGCGTACCCTAGGGGTGGTGTGTGATTTGTGTGTCAGATTCATTTATTTTTGTCTTGTCATGTTATTGGTGATCTACGCGTTTGTTTTTATTTTAGGCCATTCATTCTTGCATGCATTTATTTAATAGTTAAAAAGTGCGAAAAAGGTAAAGTTCTAAACTATTACAAAAGGTGCGGGTCCACATCGCCAAAATTTCCAGGACCCGATTTGACAGAAAGTAAATAAATACAGTAAAGTGCGAAAGATAAATATTTACATGGCTTTGGGAGAGGTACATAAAAATTATAAGAAACGAAATAAAACGCGCGAATTGAATTAAAACTGGAAACGAGGGCGTTGGACCCTTTTTAATGAAATTAGATTATTATTAAATTAATGAAAATTAAAATGAAAGAGAATTATTTTTGGTATTTTTGTATTTTATGACTTTAGTGAAATTGAATTAAATTGAGAAATTAACCCTAATTCTAATTTTTTATTTATTAAGAAAAAATATTAAAGTTAAACCTAAATTAACCTAATTAATTACATGGTAATTTTAATTTATAAAATAATAGGAAATATTTAATTATTTGGAGAAAAGAAAAGAAAAGGATAAAAATTGATGCAAACCCTAATTATACAAATTTTAAGTTTTATTGAAAAAATATTAAGATTAATCCTAGATTTAAAAACTAAAATTAATTAATGCAATTTATTTACAAAAAATAACATTAAATAAAAATACTTATTTTTGTCTTTTTCCTGATTTTTATTGTTTTTATGTTTTTTATAAAAATATGAAATTAAAGGAATTAATAAATAAAAGAAATAATTGAATCAAAATAAAAGAAATAATGAAAAGAATATTGCAAACCTAGGGGGGGTCTGTCCCCAAATAGGAGGTTTTTGCTTAGCAATTTGGGCCTAATTGTCCCTGGCCTTGTGGACTTTTCAGGATGCGTGTAAGTGCGTTGACTGAGGTTTACCATGCTCTTCAGATCTGGTCCCTTGGATTGGTGAGATTGGCCAAGTGGCAAGCTGGATTTGAGAGATGCATGATGGTCTTCAAGGCATAATCTGCATGGGATTAGACTTATAGAAAAAATATTGAAAGAGAGTGGGGACCTGGGGCTCGAACCCAGGTCCTAGGAATTAACATACACACGCCTTGCCAACTGCTCCAATTGGTTTCTTTATATATCATATAAACAACAAACATTATAAAATAAAACAAAAGTTAGTGCCTGTTTCCGCGCGAATTTTTAAATGAACCAATCAGTCTTGGCCACATAATCATCTTCTTCATCGTTTGTTGATTTCCTGAAAATAGAAGATGGTTAGCGGGGGTTTTAAACCCCCCCCAAAATAGGCAGTTTTGGATAATAGCGATTAAGCCATCTTTGAATATAAATTAGGCGCGAGGGTCGTTTCCAAATCGTCCAAGCCTGCTGGTTTCAACCATGGTATTGTGATTCTCTAATTTTACAGTATGAAGAAACGCCTAAATTGAAAGCTTGGTAACCCTAGATGTCTTTAATGGTGAATCCTCATATAACGCGTGAAAATTCAATCAAAGCATATGGTTAGTTTCAGAAACATCCAATTAGTAAGAATCCATGAAAAAAATGCAATGAATGTGCTTGAATTTTAAAACACGATTATGAAAAAAATGTGAAAAAGTTTGAATCCCCTATACCGATTCTGGGCGTTAGGGACGTGGAAAACAATTCAAATACGTTGCTTGATGTCTCAGGAAGGTGATGAGACAAGTATTTTGGCTTGAAACCTCTTGGAACCTTGTTTTCAGTTTTGAAAATTTTAGGCAAAAGTGCAAGTTTGATTCTTTGTCTATGGCGCAGCTGGGAGCTTCTGAGGAGTAGGGTTAGCTTGCATATATATGTATGAATGATTTAGGTTAAAGAAAACAAATCAAAACCTTTGCATTCATGATTTTCAAGATTTGATTCTTAAGGATCTTTTCAAATATTTTTTCATGCCTATTTGGTACAAATCATGGCCAATCACTTCAATTCCTTCCATATATGATCATGCACGAAATTTTAAACCTATTCCATGCACAAAAAGATTTGATTGCATTGGTTTGGTATTTTTCATGTATTTTAATTAATTAAATGAATTATTAATAATAAAAAATCCAAATAAATAAATAAAAATGATAAAAAACTTCCCTTTGGGCCACACGGTCGTGCACATGCCTTGGATGATGAATTGTGGAAGAAAAAGAGGCCCATTAGCATTTTTAGGTCATTTGAAGCAATGTTGACTTTTCAAAATATCCAAAAATTTCCCAACTTCCACAAGGCATATCTTGCTCCATTTTTAAGCTTTGCTCATGTTCTTGGACATTTTGGAAAGGTCTTTGAGTCCTCTAACCAATGTATTTGGTCCCATGTTATTTTGATTTACCAATCTCAAGTTATGGCCTTTGACTTAAAGTCCCTTTTTGTTGACTTTTGAAAATGACCTATAATGTTGAAATTGATAACTTTTTGTGAGAGCATTTCTTGGACTTGAAGTATGAAGATGAGTTGTAGGAAATGTCTTTCTATTCAAAATGAGCTTTGGATGGAATTTTTCTGATAATCCATGTGGAAGTTATGCCCTGGTCAATTTACAGTTGACTTTTTCAACTGTCCAAATAAGGAAACTTTTGCATCTTGATGAGTTTTGAGCCAAGCTTTGATAATCATGATCAAGCATTGATCAAATGATGTTTGTGGCTTCAAAATGAGATGTTGACCAAAAATTTGGACTTTTGACTGTCAAATGACCATTTTGCCCCTACAGTTGACTGCAGTGCAATTAGGGTTTTTGACTGTGCAATTTTGTGCTGTAAGTCTTGAAACTTGGTATGAGGATGCTTGACCATATTTGTAGGCATGTGGGACTTGATTGGATCCTTGGAAACTTCATTTTCTTTGTCAGAACCAAAACCCTAGTTTTTTGACTGTTAGGAGGCCCTTGAACTGTGCAACCCTTGGGGAGATTTTGAAGCTTTGACTTGGCAATTCTTGAAGAATATGGGAGGGCAAATTTTGGGGTACAACAGTTGCCCCTGTTCAATCTTCTTAGACCGGAGGATGCAGATTGGCTGACGTGCCTTTCAAAAGTTGTATGTTTTACATATTACTAGAACATGAGAAGGTTTTTGTATTGTTGAATGTGACATCTTAATTGGGTGAAGTTTTTAATTTACTCTGATTTTATTTATTATTATTTCAGGGAAACATTAGAGTGTTACATCTGTTACCCTATTTTGAGCCCTAAGTTTATACAAAATATCATAAGAATATCTTAACAATTTAGCCAAGTAGAATAGCTACTCAAGAGTTTGCATGAATTGAGTCATAAGCTCTCTCAAACTCTTCTGATTAGTGTGTATACTGAATGATCCACCAAGTAAATATGTTCTCCACTTCTTGATAGCTAAAGTGATGGTACATAATTCACAAACATAAGTGGATGCAGCCAACAAATATGGACATAACTTTTGTTGTAATAACAGATTGGGTGATTACCTTGGATGAGTACCACACCCATGCCATCCCCTAAGGCATTAGTTTCCAAGAAAAACTGTTCAGCAAAGTTAGGTAACACTAGCAAGCTTCAGCGGTTCAAAAGTTGTGTTAGCATCCTAATTCCATTAAAAGGAATCTTTCTTTAACAACTCCATGAGTGAGGCAGCTAAAGTAGAATAATGCTTGACAAACGCGCGATACAAACGTATCAACCCCAAAAAAGCTGGCCAAGTTACCATTGCACTAATTTTAGCTAGATCAGGCCCAACACCATCTGCTGAAACAATATGACCTAAATATACTCAATAGAATTCTGAGAAATTGAGAATTTAGACTACTTAAGAAAGAATTCATGATCCAATAAGCTTTGAAACACCATTTCGAGATGCTGAATATGTTCATCAAGGGTAAGGCTATAAACAAGGATATCATCAAAGAACATAGAAACACAATGTCACATACATGGCTTAAATATACGACTCCTAATAACTTGAAATGTAGAGGGAGCGTTACAAAGCCCAAACGGAATTACCCAAAACTCATAGTGGCTTTGGTGAGTGAAAAACATGATTTTATGAGTGTCTTGTGAAGTCATACAAATCTGATGATATCTCGAGCACAAGTCAAGGTTAGAAAACCATTGTGTGCCATATAATTCATCCAATAACTTATCAATGACAGGGATAGGAAATCGATCCATAACGGTAATTTCATTTAATGTCCGGTGATCCTAACGAAACCTCCAAGTGCCATCATTATTTTAGTATAAGAAAAGACACTAGTGTTGGGCTGAATAACACCTTGAGTCAACATGTCTTTGATTTGGGATTCAATTTCTTGTTTTTCGAAATGGGGGCAGCGGTAAGGACGAACGTTCACCAGATTAGAGTTGAGGGTGAGGTTTATTTTGTGATCTTTAGGCCTTTGTGGTGGAAGACGGGTTGGGTTATGAAAGAGTGAGGCGAATTTGGCAAGTAATTGGGTGATGCAAGGGTTAGAGACGGTGGGGGAAGGGGTGTTTGGTAGTTTGATGGAGGTGATATGAAGACGGACATACATGTTTATGATGTGCATGTCGACTAGGCGTTATAGCTGATGGAGGTTTGCCTCTTCTGGACCGGGTTTAGGAACCCTGGATAAGTGGACCCGTTCATCGTTTTTTGATAAATTGATAGTATGTTTTTCATAATCTTTGACAATTGGGACTATGGTTTTAAGTCGCTTCACCCTCAGAATCAACTTTGCACCACTGAGGGAGAATACAAACAAATCTAAAACAAACTCATGGTTCCCAAAAAGAGAGATACTATTAAATTGTAATTCAGTGTGTCAAAACTATGTGTCAAAAATATTTGATTTGTTTTAGATTAAAATAGATTTGATTTAAGTACAAAATTGATTAGATTAGATTTAGTAACAAAATAAATATTTTGGGCTTTGGACTTAGGGTGTAAGCTCAGTTATAAATAGAGGGAGTAACCCCTATTTTCGTAAGTAAGTCAAGCAAGTCATTCACAGTATTTTGCAGTTGCAAAGTGAATAATAAAGTTTTCACAGTTTGTGAGCAGAGAGAAACTCTGCAGAAATTATTTGTCTTTTCTTCTTTTCTTTGTTTGTCTCATAATTAAATTGTCATTGTGGTAGAAATTCATCATAAAATTTGGTGGATTTCAAACATCTGATATCACAGCTTTTGTTTCGATTCAAGGGAAGAATCAATCAAGAACGATTGAAGAATTCACGATGACAAGTTATGGGAATGCAAACTATCCAGCAACCCTACCAATTCTGAAAGTTGACAACTATGAGAATTGGTGCAAACATATGAAAGTCTTATTCAGGTGTCAAGGTCTTTGGGATCTTGTAAAAGATGAAGTCGAAGCGCTTGGAGAAAACGCTTGAGAAGAAGAAAAGAAGAAATACACAGAATCTGAGAAGCTGAGTTATAAAACATTATTTATAATTTATCAATGTGTCTTCAAATGACTTTTATTAGTTAATTAAGATCATAAACATATTTTAAATGATTTTATATACGAATAATGATACTTATGATTTAAATATTTTTGATCCAAAACTAATATACAAAAAAAATATAATTAATTTAGATATTTTTATATAAGAAAAATTGTATTTATGATCAAAAAAATTAATATTAACCGGAATATAAAATTACTGATGAAAATATTTACTATTAATGGGAACATGAAGTTACAAATGAAAATATTGAATATTAACGGAAACATGAAGTCGCTGATAAAAATATTAAAAATTAACGGGTATGTGAAGTTACTGATCACAGCATTGAATATTAACGAGAACATGAAGTTACTGATCAAAATATTGAATATTAACTGGAACATGAAGTTTCTGATAAAAATATTCAACAAGAACATGAAGTTATGATCAAAATATTGAACATTAACGGGAACATCAAATTACTTATCAAATTATTGAATATTAATAGAACAACTTTACTATTAGTTTAAATATTTTTTACAAAAATTCCAAAACAAAAATAATATTTATATAAAAAAATATATTGATCATTCAAATATTTTTATATATGGGAAGAATTATAGAGACTAACTTATTAAATTTTAAAAAAAAAATTATTTTCATTTTATTATATATTAAAAACAAATGTGCGTATCATATCAGTACCCGTGTGAACGCACGAATATCCTACTAGTTAAAAAAAACTAAAGATATGTATATATTAAATTACCGAACTAACATTAATTCAATTATAGTTAAACCTTTAAATCTTAAACACATATCTATTCTAATTTAATGTATGCTACAATTTTAATTATCTTTCTAAATAATGTCAAGCAAGTTGTTGAGAGACAAAATGCTAATAAATGAAACAATATGAGTAATCATATAATTTATATAATTTATTTCCGAGAATTAAAACCTATAATCACTTTTCAACCTACAACAAACTTATAATTAAAGGTATCAAAATATGACAATTGTGGAGAGGATTTTTCTTCATCCATGTGAATTTTTTTCTTAGTCAATACATTCTTCCACACTTATTACATTCATATTTCTGTTCAATATACTTAGACAAAATAAAAATTTACTCTCATCTAAAACATAAACACACCAACATCCTAATATGCTAAATATAACACTTTAAATTCATCAATAGTTTAAAATATTTAATTAAGTATAAAACTAAAATATTAATTTATAATCATAAACTTCTATCAAAATAGCCTAACTAAATAAAAAAAAATCTTATTTTATAAACTTAAAAACAATGAAACAAACAAAATAACAACAACAAAAAAACAAACTCACATAATTAAATTGCAAACTAAGATCATGGTTTAGTCAATAATGATATAAACTAAAGTTTAAAATCAATGATTTTTTAATTTTAGATTTAAAAATTTTTAAAAAAGAATAAGTTTTATCATAAAAAAAATTGAAGTAAAAACCAAAAAATATTTAAAAGGATTTTTTTTAACGAGAAATTAATTAAATTTAAAATTTATTTGATATTTTTAAAATTATAAAAAAATATTTTGTTGTTTAGAAAAGAATTTAGAAGTTGAGACTTAAATTAGCATATGAGATTAATCTACATAAAGTACACTAACTTTGTAAAAGATATTTTAAAATAATTTTTATTATTTTTAATTTTAATGATATTTTAAATAATTATATTTTAACATTTTATTTTAGGCTATCACTTTCAACTTTTAAAAGTTATTCTATATCTAAAATTTGAATAAGTAATGAAGGAGTAATGATTCACAAAGATGAAATAAATAAATAAAAGAAATAAATGATGAAATTGAGAGGAAGATAGAAGAATGGTGCTTTTTTAAAAGTTAAAATTGTTGGGTAAATGAAATTATAAAAATATAATTAGTCTAACTAAAATTAGTATTAATAATAATTATTATATAAAAATAAAAATTAACTTATGTATTATACATAAAAAATAAATTCATGTTATTTTATTTTTATTGATGTCTTGTAATTATTTTGAATTTATTAAAACAAAACAAATCTTTTAAGCAAAATTTTCCAAACTTTTATGAAAAGTAAAATACACCATTTTTTTTACTTTTTATTTTTCTCTCTTTATGTATTTTTTTTCTTTCAATAATTCTCTATCTAAGCATTCTTCTCCTCAAAATAATATATATTGCTTCCTCACATACTGACAACTTATATAGAGGATGAATGTTGCCAAATTGATGGTACCAATAAGCACCATATTTGCATGCGTTCAAATGGTTGTAGGGAGGAAACATTAGTGTGTTTGGAATTTGGATAGTAGTTGGGAGAGAATAATGAAAAATGTGATGTTTAGAGGTAGTACAAAAAATGATGTTTAAGGATGGAAACTAACATGAAGAATATAAAAGTTTTTGCTTGATCCAAAATACCGAACTGCTTATCGGGTTTTAGAATTTAATCGTTTGGAATTGCCCGATACATCATACATATTTTTCGAATATTTTATAAGTTTTTGAAGTTGTTTTTGTTCGAAAAATAAATTTTGCATGCATCTTTTACAATGTTATGCATCAAATATTCAAATAAGGAGTTCCAGATAATAAAATTCGAATAAACTCTTCTTTTTCCTTCTATCATATGATTTCTTAATACAAAAGAGAAAATATTTCAACTATCACTCTTTGCGTGAGAGTTATTATTATTTAGCCAAAATTCTTTAATTGCTACTCATACTCATTTAAACTATTTAAGTTAATTGTTTGACGAGATAATTGATTCTCCATTAGTGAACATGATTATGCATGAGAAAGATGATGAACATAGATATAGTCGATCAAGTTTTTTGCTTAATACATTTGTGGTATTCTTATTACCTTGAATTAGCCATAACTTTACACATTTATACAAAGATTAAGTTAGTTATGATCTTAACTGACTTCATGCACACTCTAAGTACCTTAAAATGCACCTAAACTAACTTATCATACATCGGCACTCTCTAAACTATCTTACATTTTAATACATCCCCTCAAATTCATGATGGTTTGTCACATACAATCTTGAGTTTGTCTTAAAAATTGTAAAACATATTGGAAGGGAGACGCTTGGTAAAGATGTGTACAAGTTGTGCTTGAGTTGGAACATTTTAGATTTGTAACTTTTTTTCCACAACGCATTCACAGACAAAATGGATGACAAATTCTATGTGTTTTGTACGTGCATCTAGTATCAGATTGTGTAACAGCATAACAACACTCATATTGTCACACACAAGTGTTGGTGTTAGATATGGAATTTTTCAGGTCACGAAGCAATGATTCAATCCAAAAAATTTCGGATGTAGTGTGAGCTAATGCGCGATACTCCACTTCTGCACTCGACCTTGAAGGGAGAGATTGTTTCTTGGAGAACCATGCTATAAGATTACGGCTAGGGAAGACACAAGAACTTGATGTGGATCATTGATCGTCAGGGTCACTGGCCCAATCTGAATCACTGTAAGCACAAAGTGAGAATTTTTGAAGGTTGAAAATTGAATTCAGAATGAGACCATGATTGCATTTGTCACTCAAATCTACTTACGGGTGAATAAGGATATTCCTCCAAATTAACCATATATAACATTGTTCTCTCTTCTTTAACAAATGTTTTATCTTTAATGTCTATTTAAAAAATATATATCCTTTAAAAATTTGATAAGTGTATCTTTAATGTTTATTAAAAAAAAAATCAAAAATAATTTTAAAGGTATATATTGTTGATTAAAACATGTACTTCAACGATTTTATAAAATAATTTAAAAATTTTAGTAGTGGTTTATTCCAAATATAATTATTAATCCTACTAATATTATTATTGATCTAAATAATATTACTCCTGTATCATATGTAAATAAAAATAATATTTATAAACAGGAAAAAATCTATTATTATTTTAAATGGTTTTATATACGAATAATGATACTTATGATTTAAATATTTTTGATCCAAAACTAATATACAAAAAAATATAATTAATTTAGATATTTTTATATAAGAAAAATTGTATTTATGATCAAAAAATTTAATATTAACTAGAATATAAAATTACTGATGAAAATATTTAATATTAATGGGAACATGAAGTTACAAATAAAAATATTGAATATTAACGAAAATATGAAGTCGCTGATAAAAATATTAAAAATTAACGGGTATGTGAAGTTACTGATCAAAGCATTGAATATTAACGAGAACATGAAGTTACTGATCAAAATATTGAATATTAACTGGAACATGAAGTTTCTGATGAAAATATTCAACAAGAAGATGAAGTTATGATCAAAATATTGAACATTAACGTGAACATTAAATTACTTATCAAATTATTGAATATTAATAGAACAACTTTACTATTAGTTTAAATATTTTTTACAAAAATTCCAAAATAAAAAAAATATTTATATAAAAAAATATATTGATCATTCAAATATTTTTATATATGGGAAGACTTATAGAGACTAACTTATTAAATTTAAAAAAAAAAAATTATTTTCATTTTATTATATATTAAAAACAAATGTGTGTATCATATCAGTACCCGTGCGAACGCACGGATATCCTACTAGTTAAAAAAAACTAAAGATATGTATATATTAAATTACCGAACTAACATCAATTCAATTATAGTTAAACCTTTAAATCTAACACACATATCTATTCTAATTTAATGTATGCTACAATTTTAATTATCTTTCTAAATAATGTCAAGCAAGTTGTTGAGAGACAAAATGCTAATAAATGAAACAATATGAGTAATTATATAATTTATATAATTTATTTCCGAGAATTAAAACCTATAATCACTTTTCAACCTACAACAAACTTATAATTAAAGGTATCAAAATATGACAATGGTGGAGAGAATTTTTCTTCATCCATGTGCATTTTTTTCTTAGTCAATACATTCTTCCACACTTATCACATTCATATTTCTGTTCAATATACTTAGACAAAATATGTTAAATCATAGTAAAAATTTACTCTCATCTAAAACATAAACACACCAACATATCCTAATATGCTAAATATAACACTTTAAATTCATCAATAGTTTAAAATATTTATTTAAGTATAAAACTAAAATATTAATTTATAATCATAAACTTTTATCAAAATAGCCTAACTAAATAAAAAAAAAATCTTATTTTATAAACTTAAAAACAATGAAACAAACAAAATAACAACAACAAAAAAACAAACTCACATAATTAAATTGCAAACTAAGATCATGGTTTAGTCAATAATGATATAAACTAAAGTTTAAAATCAATGATTTTTTAATTTTAGATTTAAAAATTTTAAAAGAATAAGTTTTATCATAAAATAAATTGAAGTAAAAACCAAAAAATATTTAAAAGGATTTTTTTTAACGAGAAATTAATTAAATTTAAAATTTATTTGATATTTTTAAAATTATAAAAAAATATTTTGTTGTATAGAAAAGAATTTAGAAGTTGAGACTTAAATTAGCATATGAGATTAATCTACATAAAGTACACTAACTTTGTCAAAGATATTTTATAATAATTTTTATTATTTTTAATTTTAATGATATTTTAAATAATTATATTTTCACATTTTATTTTAGGCTATCACTTTTAACTTTTAAAAGTTATTCTATATCTAAAATTTGAATAAGTAATGAAGGAGTAATGATTCACAAAGATCAACAAATAAATAAAAGAAATAAATGATGAAATTGAGAGGAAGATAAAAGAAGGGTGCTTTTTTAAAAGTTAAAATTGTTGGGTAAATGAAATTATAAAAATATAATTAATCTAACTAAAATTAGTAATAATAATAATTATTATATAAAAATAAAAATTAACTTATGTATTATACATAAAAAATAAATTCATGTTATTTTATTTTTATTGATGTCTTGTAATTATTTTGAATTTATTAAAACAAAACAAATCTTTTAAGCAAAATTTTCCAAAATTTTATGAAAAGTAAAATACACCATTTTTTTTACTTTTTTTTTCTCTCTCTCTATGTATTTTTTTTCTTTCAATAATTCTCTATCTAAGCATTCTACTCCTCAAAATAATATCTATTGCTTCCTCACATACTAACAACTTATATAGAGGATGAATGTTGCCAAATTGATGGTACCAATAAGCACCATATTTGCATGCGTTCAAATGGTTGTTGGGAGGAAACATTAGTGTGTTTGGAATTTGGATAGTAGTTGGGAGAGAATAATGAAAAATGTGATGTTTAGAGGTTAGTACAAAAAATGATGTTTAAGGATGGAAACTAACATGAAGAATATAAATGTTTTTGCTTGATCCAAAATACCTAACTGCTTATCGGGTTTTAGAATTTAATTGTTTGGAATTTCCCGATACATCATACATATTTTTAGTATATTTTATAAGTTTTTGAAGTTGTTTTTGTTCGAAAAATAAATTTTGCATGCATCTTTTACAATGTTATGCATCAAATATTCAAATAAGGAGTTCCACATAATAAAATTAGAATTAACTCTTCTTTTTCCTTCTATCATATAATTTCTTAATACAAAAGAGAAAATATTTCAACTATCACTCTTTGCGTGAGAGTTATTATTATTTAGCCAAAATTCTTCAATTGCTACTCATACTCATTTAAACTATTTAAGTTAATTGTTAGACGAGATAATTGATTTTCCATTGATGAACATGATTATGCATTAGAAAGATGAAGAGCATACATATAGTTGATCAAGTTTTTTGCTTAATACATTTGTGGTATTCTTATTACCTTGAATCAGCCATAACTTTACACATTCATACAAAGATTAAGTTAGTTATGATCTTAACTGACTTCATGCACACTCTAAGTATCTTAAAATGCACCTAAACTAACTTTTCATACATCGGCACTGTCTTTACTATTTAACATTTTCATACATCCCCTCAAATTCATGATGGTTTGTCACATACAATCTTGAGTTTGTCTCAAAAATTGTAAAACATATTGGAAGGGAGACCCTTGGTAAAGATGTCTACAAGTTGTGCTTGAGTTGGAACATTTTGGATTTGTAACTTTTTTTCCACAACGAATTCACAGACAAAATGGATGTTAAATTCTATGTGTTTTGTACTTGCATCTAGTATCAGATTGTGTAACAGCATAACAACACTCATATTGTCACACACAAATGTTGGTGTTAGATATGGAATTTTTCAGGTCACGAAGCAATGATTCAATCCAAAAAACCTCGGATGTAGTGTGAGCTAATGCGCGATACTCCACTTCTGCACTTGACCTTGTAGGGAGAGATTGTTTCTTGGAGAACCATGCTATAAGATTGCGGCTAGGGAAGACAGAAGAACTTGATGTGGATTATTGATCGTCAGGGTCACTGGCCCAATCTGAATCACTGTAAGCACAAAGTGAGAATTTTTGGAGGTTGAAAATTGAATTCAGAATGAGGCCATGATTGCATTTGTCACTCAAATCTACTTACCGGTGCATAAGGATATTCCTCCAAATTAACCTTATATAACATTGTTCTCTCTTCTTTAACAAATGTTTTATCTTTAATGTCAATTTAAAAAATATATATCCTTTAAAAATTTGATAAGTGTATCTTTAATGTTTATTTAAAAAAAAATTAAAAATAATTTTAAAGGTATATATTGTTGATTAAAACATGTACTTCAACGATTTTATAAAATAAATTAAAAATTTTAGTAGTGGTTTATTCCAATTATAAATATAATTATTAATCCTACTAATATTATTATTGATGTAAATAATATTACTCCTATATCATATGAAACAAAAATAACATTTATATACAGGAAAAAGACTATTATTATTTTAAATGGTTTTATAAAAGAATAATGATACTTATGATTTAAATAATTTTGATCCAAAACTAATATACAAAAAAAATATAATTAATTTTGATATTTTTATATAAGAAAAATTGTATTTATGATCAAAATATTTTATATTAACTGGAATATAAAATTACTGATCAAAATATTTAATATTAATGGGAACAAGAAGTTACAAATAAAAATATTGAATATTAACAGAAACATGAAGTCGCTGATAAAAATATTAAAAATTGACGGGTATGTGAAGTTACTGACCAAAGCATTGAATATTAACGAGAACATGAAGTTACTGATCAAAATATTGAATATTAACTAGAACATGAAGTTTCTGATGAAAATATTCAACAAGAACATGAAGTTATGATTAAAATATTGAACATTAACGGGAACATTAAATTACTTATAAAATTATTGAATATTAAAAAAACAACTTTACTATTAGTTTAAATATGTTTTACAAAAACTCCAAAAAAAAATAATATTTATATAAAAAAATATATTGATCATTCAAATATTTTTATATATGGGAAGAATTATAGAGACTAACTTATTAAATTTATTTTAAATTTTATTTTTATTTTATTATATATTAAAAACAAATATGCGTATCATATCAGTACCCGTGCGAACACACGAATATCCTACTAGTTAAAACAAACTAAAGATATATATATATATATATATATATATATATATATATATATATATATATATATATATATATATATATATATATATATATATATATATATATATATATATATATATATATATATATATATATATATATATATATATATATATATATATATATATATATATATATATATATATATATATATATATATATATATATATATATATATATATATATATTAAATTACCGATCTAACATCAATTCAACTATAGTTAAACCTTTAAATCTTAAACACATATCTATTCCAATTTAATGTATGCTCCAATTATATTTATCTTTCTAAATAATGTCAAGCAAGTTGTTGAGAGACAAAATGCTAATAAATGAAACAATATGAGTAATCATATAATTTATATAATTTATTTTCCAGAATTAAAACCTATTTTCACTTTTCAACCTACAACAAACTTATAATTAAAGGTATCAAAATATGACAATTGTGGAGAGGATTTTTCTTCATCTATGTGCATTTTTTTCTCTATCAATACATTCTTCCACACTTATCACATTCATATTTCTGTTCAATATACTTAGACAAAATATGTTAAATCATAGTAAAAATTTAATCTCATCTAAAACATTAACACACCATCATAAAGCAACGAATCTTTGTTTTATATATATACTATATATATATATATATATATATATATATATATATATATATATATATATATATATATATATATATATATATATATATATATATATATATATATATATATATATATATATATATATATATATATATATATATATATTTATATATATATATATATATATATATATATATATATATATATATGCTAAATATAACACTTTAAATTCATCAATAGTTTAAAATATTTATTTAAGTATAAAACTAAAAT